>CM038673.1:248983297-251814576 GCA_021605145.1 Aegilops bicornis
GGACATCCTCTTCAGTTTAGGTATCCGGGCTGGCTGTTAGCTTTGTTCGGCACTCTTCCTTCATTCTCATTCAACAAGGAGAAGTGTCTAATCAAAATCATTAGTTGAGCCTCGCGTATATTATATGGTACAGTATTCATATGTTCTTCTCAAGTACTTGTACGTGAGACGATGATGCATGTATGATATTCGCATGTCAGACGATTATCTTCCTTATGTTTGATTATAACATACGGTGGTGTTTTGAAGTCGAATTTATGTTCTCACGTGCAGCAAAATGCTAAAAAAATAATGTGATATCGTTTAATCAGAACAACAATATAGGAATACAAGGGTATTATATACTTTTCATTGATCATACTACAGATAAGATAAAAAAATAGGCACTGAAAATAATTGACTAGCTAATTATTTGGAGCTTATTTTTACAAAAGTTTATCTGGAGCTTATTTCCACCGGATAGCTCAAAAGAACTGGCCCTTATTTAGAGTGGTACGATGACGGTGGCATGCAGCCACAGGTCGCTCTTCCTCTTCGCCGTGATCCCGAACGCCTCCGCCATGTCCAGCTCCTCCGTGCCCCCGGGGAGCTCCCAGTCGAAATGGAAGAGGAGGCTCGCCAGCGCGAGCTCCATGACGGCGAGCCCGAACGTGATCCCGGGGCAAATCCTCCGCCCCGCCCCGAACGGCACGAGCTCGAAGTCCGCGCCCCGGAAGTCCACCGCCGCCGCGGCCCCCTCCTCGAACCTCTCCGGCCGGAACTGCTCGGCGTCCGGGCCCCAGCTCGCCTCGTCCCGGCCGATGGCCCACACGTTGACCAGCACCATGGCGCCCTGCGGCACGTCGTACCCGAGGACACGGCGGGGCTCGCGGCACTCCCGCGGGAGGAGCAGCGGCGCCACCGCGTGCAGCCGGAGCGTCTCCTTGATCACCCTCCGCAAGTACGGCAGCTCCTGCATGGACTCCTCCCCGACACGGCTCTGCCCGGCGAGCGCGCCGCGCACCTCCGCCTGCGCCCTCCTGAGCGCCGCCGGGTTCCGCATCAGCTCCGCCATGGCCCACTGCAGCGTCGACGCCGAGGTCTCGCTACCGGCCCCGATGAGGTCCCTTATCACGGCACGGATGGTCGGGATGTCCAGAGGCGCACCGCCGCCGCCGTCCAGAAGCACGTCAAGGATGTCCTCTTCTTCCTCGCGGCCGACGCCCGCCGCCTTCCTCGCGCGTTTCTCCTTGATGACGGCGTCCATGAGCCGGGACATCTCTCCGAACACCGCCTCCACCCGGCGCGCCGTCCCGCTGAGCGCACGCGCGAGGCGCGACGACGGGAACAGGTCGGCAAGGCTGAACCCGGCGGCCACCCGGACAGCTTCGTCCAGGCACGCCAGGAAGGCGTCGCGGTCCGCAATCCGGTCTCCGACCACGGCGCGCACCGCGGCGTCGGCGACGTACGTGGCGACGAGGGAGCTGACGTTCACAGCGGCTCCGGACGCCGCCTCCGCGGCCACGGACGCGACGAGGACGGCGGCCTCCGCCTCGCGAGTCCCCCGGAACGTCCGCACCCGTGGCGCGCCGAGCAGCTCCGTGGCGCAGAGCTTGCGGACGGCGCGCCAGTGCTCGCCGTGCGGCGCGAGGGCGATGCCGAGGCCGTCGGCGGTGAGGCTGGCGGTGGTGTCCGTTCGCGGCCGCGTGGCGAAGGCGGCGTCGTGGGTCTTCATCACCTCCCTCGCCGCGGCCGCCGACGAGGCCACCACGACGGGGAGCTCGCCCATGCGGAGGAGCATGAGCGGGCCGTGCCGGAGGGCGAGGTCGCGCATGGCGTGGTGCGGGAGCGCGCCGACGAGGTGGTGCAGGCTGCCGATCACCGGCAGCTGCCATGGACCCGGAGGCGGGTTCAGAGGCATGCCAACGTGCTTGCGATTGCGACGTCGCCTGAGGTGAGCCTGACGAGGAGGAGAAGAGGGAGCAGTAGGATGGCGGCGGCAAGAGGAGGTGGCGATGGTTCTCGGTGGTTGCCATGGCCTGGGCCAACCAAGCCTAGTTTATGTAGGAGCAACCGAGCAAGTAGCTGCACCCAAATTGGTAGGTGGTGGATGCCATTGGAGCAGCTAGCAGAGATGCTTGCTAGCTCCGTTCCAAAAAGGATCATCTTTCAGAAATATACATGCTGGTTTTCGTCAGAGCTGTCCAGATAATCACCTGTATATATGTGTTAGTTTAGTATAGTAGGCTTAGATCAATAATTTGAGTTCGTCGCGTGTATACGTGTCTCATTGAGAGTCAACAAATCTGCTTGCAAATTTAGACAATTTTTTTTGAATGTTTTGGATTGCTTACCACATTAATTCCCACAAAAAAATGGATTGCTTACCACATGTGTCACATGGTTGCAACTTTAGACAGTTATAGCATAGTAACAAACGATAATTTGGCGAAAAGGAGATGGATTGGTAAAAGGGAGTACCTAGAACTCATTTAGATGAGACATAATTTGGTCTCATTCATCTGGAAAACAAGAACAGATACAATCCACGTCAGCACACACGCATCTTATAGCATCACATCCCATGTCTATAAAATGTGAATGAGACCAAATTATATCTCATCTAGATGAGTTCTAGCAAAACTGTTGGTAAAATAACACCAATAATACTACACCTACGTAATGTTAGGTAAACTTCCTAATCTAACCTTCTCTCCCCCCTAATTTTAATGGGGGTGGGCCCCCTCCACTCCCAATCTCCAATCCTGACTTGCCACGTTTATTGTTACGTAGAACACATAAAAGCTAGTACGTAGATGTAGCATTGCCCAAAAAACACCGTCCATTTTGGGGCAAGGAAGAAGGAATTAATCACCTGCTCATGCAATGCACTATTTCCAGAATGTTACGGAATATTCCAAAATGTGCTTTTAATTTGATTGATGTGCCAGATAACAAACATGACACGTTCAATGTGTGGATACAGAAATTTGGTAAAGCTGAAAAACATCTTGATGGTGGTTGGGATTTTAGCTGATTTCTGGACTATTTGGAGACCGGGAAATAGTGTTGTGTCTGATAACGAAAGGATACATGATCCTTGTGTTCCTGTCAATATGATTATTGGATGGCTTAATGCTTTGGATGATTTTGCGGGAAAACCCAGGAAAGTCAAGAATCTGTGAGGTGGGGGATAAGGATGTTCGAAATGATAGCAAATGAAGTGTTTAAATTGGTGCAAGTCGGGCATAACATATTTAGATTTATGAAAGATGATGCAGGATCATAGAGATAATCAAGAATGTGACACCATTTTGCTTGCATCAAGGTAAAAATATATATATATTGGATCAAGGAAAAAGGAGTGCTGGACTATGCATTGGAAGACAATAGAAGGCCACATCATGCTCTTCATAAATGATTATAGGGCAAGCATGCCAAGGACTCTGTTTCAAGTACGACTCGGCAGTTGTTTGTTGCCTGATTAGCACGTGGTGTATTTAAAAATTGAGTTCGGGACGTGCAAAAACACCATTCCTGGACATGTACACATCCTGCTTGATAGTACTCGTGCTCATCAAGTGCAGCTCCAGCCAAAGTAATCGCTTATTGACATTTTTGACTAGTTGAGCAAGCATTTATTAAACTCGTTTTGTACCGATATGCTGCGTTGCTTTAGTCTCCTCCGTTAATTAACAACTCAACAAGGCAGAGGCACGCAGAGCTTGGGAACGAGGAGGAGATCGGAGCGCCGCCGAGTGGTGAGTCCCGTGGCCTCGGCCATGTCCAGCTCCTCCCCGGTCTCCGGCACCTCCCAATCGAAGTGGTACAGGAGGCCGGCGAGCGCGAGCTCGACATTGGCCAGCCCTTGGCTCTGCACGTGCCCTCCATTCAATTGCATTGAAACTCGCACAGGTTTGCCCTTCAATCGAACTAGAAATTTGAGATTTTTGTAACCGGTTTGCTAATTCTCATTTACACAAGAATTAGCTGTCTTTCATCTAAATTGTCCAACACACGATCAAGGGACTGAAAAATGCGAGCAAACTATTTGATCTGCCGCTGCTCGTGGTTCTTCCTCGCCTGTGTCTTGGGGAGGGGGTCTGTGGACGCGGGGGTCGCCGGTGTCTTTGGGAGGGGATTTGTGGCACGCAGGGTGCGGAGACATGCAGATACTGTGTCGTTGAACTGCGCCAAGATCACAATTAATCCATTTTATCTGTAATCCATTTGTATATTATGCTGATATACATGTTGGTGTGGGGTCAGATACCTGCTGCGTGGGCTTACTTAACAGTGAAAAATGGAAAGGAACGAAGATGTACTGACAGCATGGGTGAGCAAAAATGATTCATCCTGCCATTGTTTTGCTGTTCTTCGTAGTTCCTGTTTGTTCTTATCCTTTCTGTCGCTTGAAGCAAACATCCACCTTCAGGCATCACTTCACCTGGAGAACGAGAGGGGTGAAGCCCTTCAAAGATGTGAACAGACGTTGCAATATATTTGATTCAAAAAGGTACATATTCAATCAAAAGTTTTCATTTTCTTATGTATTATCTCCGTCCCAAATTACATGTCTTAAATTTGTCTAAATACGGATGTATCTAACACTAAAGCCTGTCTAGCTAGATACATCCGTATCTACACAAATTTGAGTCAACTAATTCGGGACGTAGGGAGAATTTGGTAGCGATTCGGTTTCTTCAAGTACATGCTTTTAATCTGTCATATTGTGGGGGCGACGGCCTGTCGAGCCGACACCTCCGATTGTACATCTTATAGTGGTCCCAATAACAATAGCATACATCCACTACAACACGAATAAGTCTTAGAGCACTGCTACACAGACGACGATCGACGGACGATTTCAGCACGACACTCCATATTGCACCATCCACTCAAAACGCTAATGTACAGGAAGTCGTTGGATTAGGCATCGGCCCGGGATCGTGCAAGCACATGTCGTCCGTGAAGTAGTTTCGTAAGTCTTACATAGGGGTGACCAACAAGGGTCTAATCTTACATATATAGGTAGGCCATAAGGCTACTTATTCAACAGTGCAGCGAAACAACGACGGTAACTTAAACCCACATAGCGAGCCACTACCTACAAGCAAGCTGACTGGGGAAGCGGCCTAGTTCGCATCGACGTCCTCGAAGTACCCATCTTCATAATCTGCATCTTCCATTCCTGGCCAAGTTGATAGCTGGGGACAAGCAAGGTGAGTACGTTTGAATGTAAACGCAAGCAACCCAAGGAATGTAATAGCAGAATATTCATGCAAGGCTCATTACAAAGGAAAGACTTCTATACTACGTTTAGCAGTTTGCGGAAAGCTAAACTTTAATACACATGGCCTACTTTTGAAAACAGCGATGCTCATGGTATCATATTTAATTGACATTTATGTTAATAATAAGAGGCAGATCATTCCCATTGAGGAAACTCAGAGCAACATTAGTGATATCATATTTAATTAATGGACAATGTTTTTGCTAAAAACCTAGTGTGAAGCCAAGCCTTAGAGGGGCCCATTGATTACATACCTTTTTGAATCTCCACTCCCTCAAAATCCAAACACAACTGATCATTCATACCATCTGAAACTTTGGAAGGAACCACCTGTTATACAACATTGAGGTCAGCCAAATCTTGCCTTAAATAAGGACTCATAGAAATTTTGGACAACCATGATGCATCCTATAGAGCAGAGATTTTATTTTGTCGCCTGCCGGGTACGGTGGTGGCATCTGCGTGGGAAAATGCAGTGTTTCAATGACCAACTTTGAGCTAGTCAACCCGGGATCACTGCTTGGCCAAAATGTCTTCTCTCAAGACCACTAGATAACCGAATAACACTGGACCAACAACCATAGATGAAGCTCATCACTGATCGGCTTGCCTGGGCGCGTCAGTGATAAGCTTCTGATGGCTGACCAAGGCAGTTAACACTGACTGGCCTAAAACTGGTTGATCAATGTTAAGGGTTTCTTTGACCTCTAATATGGTGCGCGTGGACAAAACATCATCATAGACAAAGTACCATAAATTGCCGTTTAGTGATATTGATTCATCACCGACCTCCCTAGTTTGTGGCTGGTCATCGATGAATGTACCAAAATTAACCGGCCTCTTCTTCCCGGGTGGAGAACGAGAATAGGAAAGGAAGAAGTATGAGCACATTCAAATGCCCCGATTACTGGCCAAGTGTTGCGATTATCAGGGAGATCATTCGGCTACTGGTGCGTGGTAACCCAATGAGCGCAGCATTCAACAGACTACGGTTCCCACAACGATGCTAGTTTGGCTACTGGTTATATATGTGGAGCAATCATTTTTTTTTTACCATCATCATTGTTTTAAATAGCGGGTTATGCCAAATAGCGGCGATCCTCTAAATCAGCTATAAATGGGCTATAACCGGCTATTTGAGAACTTTTTCGCACAATTGTACATGAATCCTATAGTCTTTCATCTAGCGGCACCCTACTCAAACCACTATAGCAGGGCTATTGCCAGCTATAACCGGATATTTAAAACATCGACCATCACCCTTTTTACTGTAAATAAAGACGAGCTTAAAATATGATCACATAATAGCAAAGGCACATGCATGCTGCATAGGCAGAACATAAATATGTTTACAATTTATCTTGAGGACTAACCTTCTGCAGCCAAGATTGCACACATGTTACAAAGCGCAGCAGTCTGACTCCATAAACACCATGAATCAAGCAAACTGACTTTCTTGATCACAAACATTCGCATCTTGCACCATAGTTTCCCCCTGGAGATTCACTTCTACCTGCACCAATTAGAATACACTATAAGTTGACTAGAATTTCAATAGAAGCATTAATTCTCATCCTGTCAATCAAGTTAAAAAAACGAACTGACCGAGACCAATAAAGTGAAACAACAGCGAGCAATAACTACATTTCAAGTTGGCTTTGACAGAATTGTGATTACAAACTCCACTTCCTTGTTTAGGGAATTGACATGGCCTCAACTCAAGGCACCTTGATCCTTTCTTAGAGTTACATGCTATAACAGCATAGTTACAAGAAGCACAAGTGTACTGGAACGATTGATGATGCTTTTCCTGATATCATTTAATCACAGGTCACGTAAATAGTTTTATGCATTAGTATCATCAGGTGTTCCGACTTCATTCATGATAACAAAAGTGTCATCAAGTCGAACAATAATGAACTCTCATCCTTCAGGTTGAATGCCATTTTAATGAATATGCTTCTCCTCTACCAATTTTACCAATGACTAAATAAGTCACTGACAAAACTGAATGATATGGTATCATGTCTACATTTAAGTATAACAGTTTTCCTGTTCTCTTGAAGAGCATCACTGCACCGCATTTGTAAGTTCAAATCGGCAGACCTAATTTTGTTTCCCAACTATATACAGCAACAAGCCTCAGGATTTGTCATCCAAAACGCAGAAACGTTTAATATATGACCCTCTTGATACCACTCTTGCATCGCATTATTATCAATCTTGTCCTCCTAAATTAAGTGCAGTGAGTTGAAATTGTGGAAGTGTACCTGTAGTCTTGAGAGAGGTTTGGAGATCCCACTAGAGGAAGTAACGCATAAAAGCGAGGTGCCTCTCGGGCATCTTTGCAATTCCCCGCAGAGTCCGCATCCTCACATCAATAGCTAATGCCATCATCATGCTTGTGCCCTTGGCCAACAAGTAAACAACACCATCATCATCGGCGACGCCAATGGCGGGGTAAGCCATGCGAAGGCATCCCAGTGACAAGATCCCCTCTGCGGCCTTACCCTCCTTGTTGACTGTGCCGCCGATAAGCCGCTTATAACTTATTGCGACGTCATCAGGGATGTCAACTTCCGCTGACCGGACGGAGCATCGATGCTGCCAGGCATCCCACGAAGTGACCGGGATGGGCATGCTCCATGTGTTGGCCTTCCATGTGCTAGGGACCAGAGAGTAGGACGGGCATTCTTGGAGGATCAGCCGTTCATGATATGAATCACGATCAGACGCGGATCGGGCACACCTTGTCCCTCACCGGCTCCTCCACGACCACCGTCTTGGAGGTCCAGGTCCCTGGCTGGCCATCCAGTCTAGAGCGGTACAGGTGAAGCGTGAAGGTGAACTTACCAAGGGACTGGAGGGAGGCCACGGCGTAATCGCCGCCGCCGTCGCCGCAGCTCAGCACGGCGATCTCCCGGTCCTGGAAGTAATCCGGAGCGGACGTCGGGAGCAGGTCAAGCTCTGGGCGCTGAGGGTGCGCCCTGTAGACGAAGTAGTCGCTGAACCTCGCGCTGAACTTGGCCCAGCGGTGGACGGGGACGCGGAGGAGGGCGAGGTCAGCATCCGCGCTGATGACCTTGGGCGCCAGGGACAAACCCTCGGGTTCCGGGCATGCCGCGCTGCTGAAGGAGAAGTGCGAGAGGACTGGCGGGCGGGCGGCGCAGAAAGTCACCGCGATGGGCAGGCCGGCAGTCGTCCTGGACGTGGCGGTGGTGCCGTCGCTGTGGCTGGCGCCGACGTAGGCATAGCGGTCGAGCAGGACGGAGCTCGGGATATCGTGGCGGCCGTTGCCATCGCGGCTCGTCGCAAGGAAGGCGATGGGGTCGTCCGTGCGATCCATCGATGCGAACGGAGAACAGCCGGAGCTTCACTTGGATTTGGGACGTGGGGGTGGGGGCGCTAGGTATAGGGCGTGATCCGGCGGCGGAACATGGGAATACCTAGCCTGACAGGAAACCTTCCGTTAGTCGTTTACTGACTTCCAACTTCCAAGAGTAGAAACCTGGCGTCAAAAAAAGAAAAAGGAAAAAGAGAGAGTAGAAACCTGCACCAGCAGTTTCCTTACACCCGGGTGCCCCTACAATGTCTATGAATAGTAAATTATTAATGAAAAATAGAAAACAACTTCAATCTTTGCAACCTCAAATATATGATCAAACATTGTAGGTGCTTGCAAGTTTTCGTGCAGAAAAACATTCGAGGAGCTCCAGACAAGAAAAAGAATTCAATTCCACTAAAAAAGAATTTTCAATGCTTGAAGTTTTGAGCACTTCTAGCACCGAAATCTGAAACTCGTGATATTGAAGAGCTCTACATGATATTTTATTAAGAAAACTTGCAAGACCTATAAAATTTGATCATATTTAATGTTGCAAAGTTTCATATTTTTTATTTTTTCTATTTTTAAATTTATTGTTCATAGAGGGTCTAGGGGCACCTGGGAGCTTTTGCACCTTTCTCCTAAATTTTTTTCTTGGGTTCTCTCCCACACGAGGAAGAGATGCAACTCTCCCTATAACGACAATTGACGTTGGTGGGACCTATCGCCTGAATTTTCATGCCCCGCCACAGGTCACCACCTGACTTACTGTCACCGATCGCCACGCCGCCTGCCGCCACTGCTACGCTATTGTCAGCCAGTCGCCACTGACTCCCCGGTCGCCGCCGCACCATCGCCCGCGTCAACGACCACTAACCACCGGCCTCCAGGTCTGCAACACTGCCCCTCACCCCACTGGGCCATCAGACGGCCGCGTCGCACCGCTCAAAGCTTCACCGGCTTGTTTCATGCACAGAGAGAGCGAGAGATTAGTCAATGCCAAATTGGGCTCATATTTCAAGGTAAAAGTATAGGGAGAGGTTTATAGGGGATCTTTTATATCTGCACACCTTTCACACCCAATGGGTTGCATGTCCGCCATAGATTTGACGACCTGACATTTGGAATCCACGAGGTTGAAGCCTACAGAGGGTGTTGTCAACTTAGTCAATAATCAATTTTGATAGCCGTAGTTATTTGATTTACATCCATGGATTGACATGCTTTTTTAATCTCTCGTCTTCTTCCTCCAGCGTCGGCTG
Organism: Aegilops bicornis; assembly: GCA_021605145.1. Taxonomy (NCBI): domain Eukaryota; kingdom Viridiplantae; phylum Streptophyta; class Magnoliopsida; order Poales; family Poaceae; genus Aegilops; species Aegilops bicornis. Next base: position 248,993,157 of record CM038673.1, read on the forward strand.
AACTGCCTGATGATGGTGTCTTGGATTACGGCGTGCTAACCACGTCGGCTTCCCGACGTGGGCCGGGACGAAGACTTCCAAACAATCAACCAGCAGGACACGTTCGCCAGGCCCCATGGCATACTCCAGATGGCGTGCTCCAAAAACTTGGCGCATACCCCAAGGGATGAATTCAATCTTCAACATGTTTATCTCAGATGTAACCGACCTATTTGTAAGCATAGGTACCCCCGGCATTCATATAAGCCGAGGGGCATAGTCCGTAGAGGCATATATAGACACACATATGATCTCGAGGTAGATCAACCTATACTCTATACCCCATCCACAATCAATACAAACCAAGCAAGATGTAGGGTTTTACCTCTTTGAGAGGGTATGAACTTGGTTGAACACCGTGTCCCCTCTTTGTCATGTTACCATTGTGCCGAGGCTAGCAGCTCGGGACCCCCTACATGAGATCTGCCGGATTTGACTCCGTCATTGGTGGCCCATGCATGTCCCTCTGTGTAGTCAAAGAAGCCCGGTGGCGTCATCAACCGGCGATCAGATCTACGCTAGCGCAGCCCCTGCGCCGGAGCACTTCCACTTTGGTTTAACAAAAACATCGGAGAAGATTGAAGCTCCAACCCTCCTTCAAGACCTCGATCTCGACGACCCAAATCCCGCGGATGTGCCCTCCCCCATGAAACTAGATCTGGTCGATGAGCTGCACATGATTTCCACCCAAACATCGGTCTTGTACCAACCATGGGATGGAAACAACGCTTACCTGGACCAAGCCTGGAGTTCGGATCCGATGATACAATACGACGACCAGGAGCCAGACCCCACAACCAGTACCGAGGCCGACGTTAGATCGATCTCGGGACGACCTGCCAGGAGACCAACTTAGATTGGATCAGAATAAAAAATGAAAAAGAATTATGAGAACTAAATAATTTTTTGTGCAATTTTTGAAAAATGTTCATGCATAGATAAAAATTGCTCATCACATATTAAAAAGTATTCACCATGTATTTAAAAAATGTTCAATGTGATTTTAGAAAATGTTCAATATGCATTAAAAAAATATTCGACCTAAATGTTGGGGAGAGCCTGGTGCGTCCTGTTTTCACTTAAGCCACCGAATTTCTAATTCCCACCTACTTAATAACGAAATTTAAGGGAGAAAACTTTCCCCTTTAACGACATTTTCATACTGAAAAATGTTTAACATGTATGTTAAAATGTTTGATGTGTATTAAGAAAATGTTCAACATGTGTTTTGAAAAGTTGTTCATCATTTATTAAAAAAATATTCAACATATTCTAAAAAATGTTCAGGGTGTACGAAAGATGTCCACGTGTACTAGAAAAGTTGGCATGCATTTTTTTTAAATAAGGCCGTGCTTTACGTCATAGATATACCATCCGCAGACTAGGAGCTCCCGCCTCAGACTAAGAACGACCATTTTGGGGGGCAACTGATTGATGGGTACCCCTTCAGAGAGGGGAGGAGGATTCTAGTGGGCAGCATGGGATCGCCCCAGCGTTGCCCCGAGGTTAATTTTTATTTTATTTTTGCACTTGTTTTTTGTAGTTCATAGATTTTGTTTGGTTGAAAAACAAGAAAAGCACAACTGTGCTTCATGGAAAAGCGTTGTTATGCTTCGATGCGAAGCACATCTGTTCTTTCCAAAAAGTGTAAAGCACTGTTGCACTTCCGTGTTTGAAAAGCTTCACCTCAAAGCAGAACTGTACTTCGTGAAAAGTGAAAAACACACTCGTGCATCAGATAAAAGCATAATTGTGCTTTTTGGGAGGTATGCATGTGCTTCTCAGAAAATGAAAAGCACAATTGTGCTTCACGAAAAATGAAAAGCATAGTTGAGCTAGCAAAATGTGAAAAGGACAAAGCATAGTTGAGCTAGCAAAATGTGAAAAGCATAATTGTGCTTCACGAAAAATGAAAAGCAGCGACATGAATTAGGTTTGGGATGCTTGATACATCTACAACGTATATATAATTTTTAATTGTTTCATCCTATTATAGTATTAATTTTGGATATTTTATATACATTTACAAGCAATTATATATCATTTTTTAGACTAACCTATTAACTTAGTGTCCAGTGTCAGTTTTTTTGCCTGTTTTTGGTTTTTCAGAATATCAGTACCAAACAAAGTCCAAATGTCACGAAACTTTTTGGAGATTTTTTCTTGACAAAAGGGACACTAGAAGCTTCGGGAGAAAACTAGATGATGAAACGTAGGCCCATAAGGCACCAGGGCGCGCCCAAGGGGGGTGGCCGCGCCCTGGTGGCTCGTGGGACCCATGAAGCTCCATTTGACCTAACTCCGCCTCTATAAATTCTCTAAAATCGTGAAACCAACAGAGGGCCAACCAAAATACTTTTTCGCCGTAAGTTTCAGAACCATGAGATCCCATCTAGAGACCTTTTTGGACACGCTGCCGGAGGGGCATTCGATCAAGGAGGGGCTCTACATCAACCTTCCCGCCCTTTCGATGATGTGTGATTAGTTTATCACAGACCTACGGGTCCATATTTAGTAGCTAGATGGCGCTCTCTCTCTCTCTTTGATCTTCAATACAATGTTCTCCTCAATGTTCATGGAGTTCTATTCGATGTAATTACTTTTACGGTGTGTTTGTTGGGATCCGATGAATTGTGAGTTAATGATCAAATTTATCCATGAATATTATTTTAGTTTTCTCTGAACTCTTTTATGCATGATTGTTATAACTCTGTATTTCTCTCCAATCTATTAATTTGGTTTGGCCAACTAGATTGAATTTTCTTGCAATGGGAGATGTGCTTTGTGATGGGTTCGATCTTGCGGTGCTCAATCCCAGTGACAGAAAGGGACATAACGCGTATTTGTATCATTGTCATTAAGGATAAAAAGATGGGGTTTATTCATGCATGAGTTTATCTTGTCTACATCATGTCATCTTACTTAAGGCGTTACTCCGTTCTTTATAAATTTAATACTCTAGATGCATGCTGGATAGCGGTCGATGCGTGAAGTAATAGTAGTAGATGCAGATTTGTTTCGGTCTACTTGTTTCGGACATGATGCATATATACATGATCATTGTCTTGGATATCATCATGATTATACGCTTTTCTATCAATTGTCCAGCAATAATTCATCTACTCACCGTATGCTATTTTTAAGAGAGAAGTCCCTAGTGAAAACTATGGCTTCGGGTCTACTTTTTTATCATATATAAATACTAAAAATACCTTGCTGCAATTTTACTTTATTTATTTTATTTTGTATTTTTGTTCGATCTATCTATCAATTACTACATAATTTAATCTTGCACATAACCACCAAGAGATTGACAACCTCTTATTATGTTGGGTTGTAAGGATTCGTTATTTGTGTGCAGGTGCTATTAACGAGGTGTTGCTTGGTTCTCCTACTGGATTGATAACCTTGATTCTTAACTGAAGGAAATAGTTATCTCTACTGTACTGCATCATCCTCTTCTCTTCGGGGAAATTCCAACACAGTTCACAAGTAGCCGGTGCTAGTTGAGCCAACTGGCGCTCACTGCGGCACACCAGTGGGCCGGCCCATGAACAACAGCGCAAAAAGTATTAAATAGCGCGAAAAAGACCAAAAAATGGCTATCGGGAGAAATCAAACAGGCGCCATTTAGATCAGCGCGCGGTTGGCTGACCACTTGTGCCACAACACATTAATGGTAATATTGGTGCGCGTACATCGACAAAACAAAATAATAGCCACGCTATTTAGAAAAACATGATTTCTTTTCAAACATAAACGTGAACAAACTTTTAATGTCCATGGATTTAAAAAACATCACGAATTAGAAAAAGTTCATGTATTCAAAAAAAGTAGAAGAATTCAAAAAGTTCATGAAATTGAGAGAAGTTCATCATCGGATTTAAAAAAGGGTTAATCAAATTTGAAAAATACTTCATAGATTTCGAAAAAAGTTCATCGAATTTGACAAAAATTCAGAGATTTTGAAAAAAAAACTCATCAAAATTTAAAAATATTCATTTAATTTTAAAAGAGTTCTTCGAATTTGAAAATAGTTCGTCGAATTTAAAAAAGTTCATCAAATTTTAAAAAAAGTTTATTAACTTGGCAAAAAGGTTCACAAATTTTTAAAAAGCACACATTAACGAAAACAAAAGGAAGAAACAGAAAAGAATAAGAAAAAAAGTTTAAAAACATACTAAAGAATGAGAGAAAAAGAGAACATTCAGTCAACTAGCAAGGCGTGGCCTAGTGGTTGGAATGAAGCCCTCACCACGAAGTGGTTGTGGGTTTGAAACCCGGATTCTGGACGTTTTTTTGTGTTTGCATAATACATATTAATGGGCGCCTATAACGTCAAATAGGATTGGTCTGACCCTAAACCCTAAACCGCTCGGCGGATGATATCGGTTTGTGTTGGATGGCTTCCGTGGTCGGGTGATTTAGGCGCCAAATAGGATTTGCCTGGACCGCTCGGCGGACTGATACCGGCTTGTGTTTGATGGCTTTCGTGGTCGGGTAATTTAAGGAATACACATTAACAGGCGCTTGTGTTGGATGGCTTCCATTGTCGGATGATTTAGGCGCCAAATAGGATTTGCCTGGACCGCTCGGCGGACCAATACCGGCTTATGTTGGATGGCTTTCGTGGTCGGGTGATTTAAAGAATACACATTAACGGACCCCTGCAACGCCAAATAGGATTCGCCTGGATCGGTCAGCGGATCGATACCGACTTGTGTTGGATGGCTTCCTTGATCCGGCGATTTAAGGGCCCGCATTGAAGATGGCTTAGAGCATCTCCAACAGCCGCGCTGAAAGGATCGATATGGTTGACTAGAGGGGGGGTGAATAGGCAACTAACAATTTTAAGCTTTTCTTTACCAATTTAAACTTTGCACTAATAAAGGTTGTCTAGATGTGCAACTAGGTGGACAACCTATATGATGCAACAACACACGCACACGAGCAAGCAAGGATAGGAGCACAAATAAGCTTGCAAGTAAAGGGATAAGATAACCAAGAGTGGAGCCGGTGGAGACGAGGATGTGTTACCGAAGTTCCTTCCTTTTGAGGGGAAGTACGTCTCCGTTAGAGCGGTGTGGAGGCACAATGCTCCTCAAGAAGCCGCTTAGGGCCATCAGAATCTCCTCACGCCTCGCACAATGCAAGAGCCGTGATTCCACTATTGGTGCCCTTGAAGGCGGCGATCGAACCTTTTACAAACAAGGTTGGGGCAATCTCCACAACTTAATTGGAGGCTCCCAACAACACCACGAAGCTTCACCACAATGGAATATGGCTCCACGGTGACCTCAACCGCCTAGGATGCTCAAACACCCAAGAGTAACAAGATCCGCAAGGGATAAGTGGGGAATCAAATATCTTGTGGTGGAAGTGTAGATTGGGCCCTTGTCACCCAATCCCGAGCAAATCAACAAGTTTGATTGGCTAGGAGAGAGATCGGGCCAAAATGGAGCTTGGAGCAACAATGGAGCTTAGAGAGGGAAGAGGTAGTCAACTAGAGGTTGAAGAAGCCCCTTATATAGACGTGGAAAAACCAACCGTTATCCACTAAGACAGTTACAAGCCGCTGCATCAGCTTCCAGGGCGCAGTACTACCGCTGAGGTCAAGACGGTACTACCGTGGATCTACCACGGCATTACTACAAGAAGCAAAGACAGGCCGGAACTAGCCTGACTAGGGGCAGTACTACCGCTCGCGCGGTACTACCGCTCCCCCTTACGGTACTACCGCAAGGCAGGGGAGTCACGACCTGAGAAGGGCATGCATTTAAATAAATTACATCCGTGCCAACTTCCGCTGAAACCGGTAGTGCGAAAATCCGACAGTACTACCGCTTCCTCGTGAGCGGTACTACCGAAGGCTGCGTGCCTACTACCGTGATTCTACGGTACTTGGTAGAGCACCACGGTACTACGGCTCGGAGCAAGATTACCGTGGGACCTCAGTACTACCGCTCCCGACGAGCGGTACTACCGTGGTGGGCGCGGATGTAAAAAATTACATCCGCCCCTACTACCGCACCAGAGCGGCACTAGGCCTAGGAGCCGCGGTACTACCATTCCTGGGGAGCGGTACTACCGTGGCGCCCCGCGGTACTACCGCTCCAGACGGGCGGTATTATCAGGTAGGCGCGGATGTAAAAATTACATCCGCCTTACTATCAAGCACCGGAGCGGCACTAGGCTCAGGAGCCGCGGTACTACCACTCGGGAGCGGTACTACCGTGGCGCCCATGGGTATTATCAGGTACCTGCGGTACTACCGCAAGTACAGAGGCAAATGTCGATTTCCGCAACGAAGATAACGAAGGAAGCTCCAAAGTGCGAGGAAAGGAGGAACAAGTGTACGTGTTGATTCCGCCCTAACCTTTCCGACGCGGACCCCCTCTTAATAGTAACGGCTCTCCTCGACTCAAATCCACCAAAAAGAAACGAGGACGACGCCGCCTTCAATAGTCTCCGAGGGGCACCGAATCGCCTCGAGCCTAGAGATGAACCATCCGAGGAACTCAAAGCATACAATTAGTCCACAAAAGTATCGCCATCAATCACCAAAACACTTACGGGATAAATATGCCCTTACATCGCTTAAGCGCCACAAGAAACCTGTTTGCCTCAAGGCCGCTGCTGGTTTAGCGCCGCCGTCATTGGTTCCAAAGAGTCGCTTATAATGCAGCAAGAAATACAAAGGCTACAGCCGCACAAACCACATATACATTTTCAAAGAAGAGGAGCAAAATGATCAAACAAACAAAATAAATCAACAATAAATAGTTCAATTTCGTTATCATTACAACTCAAACAAATAGTTTATCGTTCAGTACAACAAATAATGCAATAAACACAACAAATAGTTCATGAACAATACAATGTCGAATGCAGAAATCATCATGCTCACTGGTGGAAAAACAGGCTTCCGTCCAGCCCCATAAGTCGCGGGTTGTAGGAACTGGCGATTAATGGGACCTTTAGTCGCGGTTACGAGGTGAACCGCGACCAAAGGCTCCGCCTGTGGCGCTCGGTGGCCAGCTGGTGCATCGTGAGGGCTTTAGTCGCGGTTTGCCGTGACAACCGCGACTAAAGGCTCTTCAAGCACCTTTTAGTCACGGTTTGCCGTGCCAACCGCAACTAAAGCCCCTCCCTATATATACCCATCCAGCAGCCAACACTTAGCCATTTGGAGCCATTCTCTTCACAAGTGGGTGTAGGTTTGCTTTTGGTTCCTCTTATGCACATAAGGTGTTTGATGAAATGCCCCAAGAGCATGAAACAAACATGACATGAAGTGTTGGAGCCACACTCTTCGATCGCGGTTAGCAACTTGATGAACCTTTGATGTGTCAATATGCATGTGTGTAGTTCATTGTTTAATTTATATTGTTTGTAGCTAGTTAGTTTAACAAATGCATGATGGTTAATTATATATTTTATATTATAATAATGCAGATGAATCGGCAATGGATGTACGGTAACCGACTCTCCGGCGAAGTTCACTACGGGTTTGAAAGATTTCCTCGTAGTGGCTAATGCGAACAAGCGGGGGTTTTGTTATCTGTCCATGTGTTATCTGTAAGAATGAGAAGGGTTACTCTTCCTCAAGAGTTGTTCACATGCATCTCGCTTGTAAGGGTTTCATGCCAAGCTATAATTGTTGGACCAAGCATGGAGAAAGAGGGGTTATAATGGAAGAAGATGAAGAAGGGATGATTTCATCGATGAAAGCTATCTTGCTCATTTCGTGATACTTTCATGGAGGATGCTGAAGGTGAAGGGAAGGTGAAGAAGAGGCACGTGATGATCCCGTTGATGATCTTGGTCGGACCATTGCTGATGCACGGAGACGCAGCGAAACTGAAAAGGAGAGGGAGCATTTGGATCTCATGTTTGAGGATAACATAAAGCCGCTGTACCACGGCTGCGATGATGCTCTGAAAATGCTGGGCTGCACAATCGGATTTGCTGAAATGGAAGGCAGAGGCAGGTGTAGCTGACTCGGCATTTGAAAACTTGCTGAAAATGTTGAAGAATATGTTTCCAAAGGATAACGAGTTGCCCGCCAAAGACGCATTTAAGCAAAGAAGGTTGTCCGCCCTCTAGGTTTAGAGGTTCAAGATACATGCATGCATCAACGATCGCATCCTCTACCGCGTGAATACGAGAATTTGAATGAATGCCCGTATGCACCGCATTGCGTTATAAGATCGAGGCGATGACCCCGGTGACGATGTTGAGGGCCGAAACCTGTGAAGAGGGTTCCCGCCAAGGTGATGTGGTATGCTCCTATAATACCACGGTTGAAACGTCTGTTCAGAACAAAGAGCATGCCAAGTTGTTGCGATGGCATAAAGAGGACCGTAAGTCGGACGGGGAGTTGAGACACACCGCAGATGGAACACAATGGAGAAAGATCGATGATGGTTCAAAGATTTTGCAGCCGACGCAAGGAACATAAGATTTGCTCTAAGCACGGATGGCATGAATCCTTTTGGCGGCGAGCTCCAGCCATAGCACCTGGCCCGTGACTCTATGCATCTACAACCTTCCTCCTTGGTTGTGCATGAAGCGGAAGTTCATTATGATGCCAGTGCTCATCCAAGGTCCGGCAACCCGGCAACGACATCGATGTGTACCTAAGGCCATTAGTTGATGAACTTTTACAGCTGTGGGGTGGTGTCCGTGTGTGGGATGAGCACAAACAAGAGGAATTTGACCCACGAAGCGTTGCTTTTCGTAACCATCAACGATTGGCCTGCTCTTAGTAACCTTTCGGGACTGTCAAATAAGGGATACAATGCATGCACGCATCGCTTACATGAGACCGAAAGTGTACATTTGCCAAATTGTAAGAAGAACGTGTACCTTGGGCATCGCCGATTTCTTCCGAAAATTCATCCAAGAAGAAAGAAAGGCAAGCATTACAACGGCAAGGCAGATCACCGGCGAAGCTCGCGGAACGACCGGTGCCGAGGTATTTGATATGGTCAAGGATTTGAAAGTCATCTTTGGAAAGGGTCCCGCGGACAATCAGTTCGAAGGGAGCTGACGGGCACGCAGCCATGTGGAAGAAGAAATCTATATTCTGGGAGCTAGAATATTGGAAAGTCCTAGATGTCCGCTCTGCAATCGACGTGATGCACGTTACGTAGAATATTTGCGTGAACCTCCTAAGCTTCTTGGGCGTGTATGGGAAGACAAATGATACAAAGGAAGCACGGCAGGACCAGCAACGTTTGAAAGACCCCCGATGACCGCATCCGGAATGGTTTCAAGGTCGTGCCAGCCTACGCTCCGACCAAAGAAGAGAAGGTCATCTTTTTGAATGCCCGAGCAGTATGAAGGTTCCGTCTGGATTCTCGCCCAATATAAAGGGAATAATAAACATGGCGGAGAAAAAGTTCCAAAACCTGAAGTCTCACGACTGCCACGTGATTATGACGCAATTGCTTCCGATTGCTTTGAGGGGCTCTCGCCGGAAAATGTTCGAGTAGCCATTGTGAAGCTATGTGCATTCCTCAATGCAATCTCTCGTAAGGTAATCAATCCAGAAGTTCTACCACCGCTACGTAACGATGTGATCCAATGTCTTGTCGATTTCGAGTTGGTGTTCCCGCCATCCTTCTTCAATATTATGACGCACCTCCTGGTTCACCTAGTCGAAGAGATTTTCGTTCTCGGTCCTGTATTTCTACACAATATGTTCCCTTCGAGAGGTTCATGGGAGTATTAAAGAAATATGTTCGTGAACCGTGCATAGGCCAGAAGGAAGCATCGCCAAGGGCTATGGAAATGAGGAGGTAATTGAGTTTTGTGTTGACTTTGTTCCTGACCTTAAGCCGATTGGTCTTCCTCGATCGCGCACGAGGGGAGACTAAGTGGAAAAGGCACGATCGGAATGAAATCAACGATATGTATGGACGGCCATTCTCTCGATCAAGCACACCACATCAGACCGACCAATTCCAGCTTGGTGGCTCCGTACTTTGAGAAACACAAGAATATTTTACGCTCGACAACCCGGGAAGCCTGAATCCTGGATTAGGAAGGCCCACATGGAGACTTTCGCAGTTGGTTGAGAAAACATTTAATGAATGACAATGATGTTGTAGATCAGCTGTACATGTTGGCCAAGACACCATCTTCGACTATAACGACTTTCCAAGGGTACGAGATAAATGGGAATACATTTTACACGATCGCCCAAGATAAAAAGAGCACCAACCAAAACAGTGGTGTCCGCTTTGATGCAGCAACCGAGAATGGGCAAGAGGTCACATATTATGGTTACATAGAGGAGATATGGGAACTTGACTATGGACCCTCCTTTAAGGTCCCTTTGTTCCGTGCAAATGGTTCAAGCTAACAGGAGGTGGGGTAAAGGTGGACCAGCAATACGGAATGACAATGGTGGATTTCAACAATCTTGGTTACCTTGACGAACCATTCGTCCTAGCGAAAGATGTCGCTCAGGTTTTCTATGTGAAGGACATGAGTAGCAAACCGAGGAAACGGAAAGATAAGAAAACGATCAAGACATCATGCGATGATTCAAAGCGCCACATTGTTCTTTCAGGGAAAAGAAACATCGTGGGAGTGGAGGACAAGATGTATATGTCGAAGATTATAATATGTTTGCTGAAATTCCGCCCTTCAAAGTGAACACCGACCCAAGCATTAAGTTAAATGATGAGGATGCTCCATGGATACGGCACAATCGTAAGCAAGCAGGGACACAAGGGAAGAAATGATGTGTAATAATTTATTGTACCAAACTTTGTTGAATGGATCATGTGAATTATATTACCCGTGATGTGTTTGGTGTCCATTTTCAATGATTCGAGATACCACCGATGATACATGAAATTTGGAGTGATTTAGTCATACTCCTGCCTAGGCGTATAATATGCATACTCGTAGTCTTCATAGCCGCCCGTCGTCGTTGTACTTGGTAGTCAAGGGTAGTTCGAGGCGCAAAGCTCCTCCACCGCCGGGTAGATTAGAGTGGGTGCGGTGGAAGCCATGAGAGAGTGATGAGAGATTGTAGAGATGTGATAATGCTGGCCAAGCCGGGCTACATATATGTAGTGAGAAATGGCGGGAAAAATGGGAGCGGGAAGACAGGAGGCGGGAAGAAAGTGGCGGGAAGAAAGAGGCGGGAAGACAGGAAGAAATGGCGGAAAACCCTAAACTCATGCGGCCTTTAGTCGCGGTTGGGCAGGCGACCATGACTAAAATAGCAACAATAAGTATTTTGTTGTAAGTAGAAACAAAATAAAATAAATAAAGCAACAAAGAAAATAAAAAAGTGTTTTCAAATTTGAAAACTAATGGCACTAATAGAAAGTTTATAATTTTTCTAAAACTAAAAGCAAAAAGAATTAAAAAATAAAGCAAAAAACAACAAAAATAAATAATAATGCAGAAAACAAAACAAAAAACTGGAAAAAAATAGTGTCACGCTTTCATCGACCCCCACGGCCTGAATACGACTAGAAACCCTACATGGTCCAGATTCAGCCCGCAGGAGGCCAAGTAGGCCCACAGCACATAGCTAGTGATGATTAGGTTCGAAGCTGCAGGTTGAGAGGAGCTCGAGAGGGTGGGCGCAACAGCGCTTATAAACCACCCTCGAGCTCTCTCAACTAGCGAGGTGGGACTAAACTTTTGGGCGCGGGGTAGCACAAGGCCTTTAGTCGCGGTTGGGCAGGCGACCCGCGACTAAAGGGTACCTTTAGTCGCGGGTCTCGTCGCCAACCGCGACTAATGGGGGGGGGCGCGGGAAAGCAAAAAACCGCCAAACCCCCTTTTGTCGCGGTTGGGCTGGCGACCCGCGACTAAAGGGCACCTTTAGTCGCGGGTCTCGTCGCCAACCGCGACTAAAGGGGGGGGGCTATAAATACAAGCCCTCGACGCCGCCCGCCGTTTCTCGCCTGTTCGTCTCTGCCGCGCCCTCGACGCCGCCGCTGTCGCCCGTCGCCCTCAGCGCCGCCCGCCGTCGCCCTCGCCCTCGCCGCCGCCCGTCGCCCTCGCCCACAGCAGCGCGCGCCGGCGGCCTCGGTATTGCCATTGGACTGCCTCACCTCGCCTCTCCGTCCCCTCCCGGGCGCCCGGCACCTCCTTGATCCGTCTTTGGAACGAGGGCATGACCCTGGCGCTCCGTCGCCGGTGCTCGTGCTCGCGGTGAGCACGCGCACCCGCGTTATCCGCGCCGTCGCCGCTTCGTGCCACTGCGGCTGTTGCATACGCCACGCCGTCCGCTCCGCCCGCAGCCCCGTCGCTGCTCTCGCCTTCTTCATCGACGCGGCGCCCGCACCTCGCCGGGACCACGTCTGCGTTGCCCCGCTACCTCGCCGCCTCGGGCTGCCTCCTTGTCGCCGGTGGCCGCGCCCGAGGCCATCGCCTGGCTCGCCGGTGGCGCCAGGCCGCGCCTGTGAGCCCACAAGTCCGCACGCCAAGACGCCTGCTAGGCCCTCTCAACATCGACAAACGGCCCGCGCCCTGAAATGTAAAGAAAAAAGCAGGAAAAAAATATATTAATTAAAATTATTAATTAATTAACCAATTAATTAACTTAATTAATCTTGTTAATTAATCTAACTAACCCTGTTAATTAACCTTAATAACCTAATTAGATAAAAGGTCAATGACAGACGGGCCCCACTGCCCTGTTAACTAACCCTGTTAATTAACCTTAAATTAATTCTGTTAATTCTAAAAATGAATTAAAACTTTGAAAATTAATATTAAATAATCCGTGAGTCTTGATGAAAAAACTTTCTACATGAAAAACTTTCTACATTAACCTAATTAACTTATTAACTAATTAAACTGTTAATTAGTGTTAGTCGATGACAACCGGGACCCATGTGCTAGTTTGACCAGTCAAACAGACTGTTGATGCACCTTGAACGCGTAGTTGTTTTCAAGATCCTAAAAAAGTTGTCGATCCCGGCGTTGATCCAAAATCAGTGGACCAGCAAAATCTAGTAGTAGTAGTCGATCTAAATCCTCGTTGGCAATTGGAAACCGTTTCCAATCATTAGGAGCAACAGACGCTACCTGTATTTTTTTACCAAACATTGACAAATGTTTAATTGCTTGCAAAGTTTCTTCACAAAATGACATTCGTGAAGACGTGGTTGTCTGTTGTCCTCGCCTCCCTCTCCGTGTGTGTTGTCCTCGCCTCCCTCTCCGTGACGCCTGCTGCCCGCCGCCTGCCTCGCGCTCTACCGCGACACCCTCTCCCACCCCTTCCTCGCCTCCTTTTGCCACCGCCTTTCGCCACCGCCACCGCCACCGCCTTCTTCACTTAATTAATTTGTTTTTACTACATGTTTTCAGGATCGACATAATGGCGGACGATAGAGCTGACCCGATTATGGACAACTATGATCTGGACGGTGAAGCACATATGTTCGGCATCATAAACGGCGATATTCAATATGTGCCGACCGGAGAAGAAGAAGATGATATCTCTTCTTATCTGAACCTTGACGGTGAAGATGAAGGGCGCCACAAGAAGAAGATGTCAAGAAACGCCGATAAACGATTTATCTTCAAATGGAAGTAGCAACCACCTCCGGCGCCGAGGTATATATATACATTGAGCCTCTGGTGATACAAACTAACTGATTTGAATAAATATGTGTGTACTAACGCGACTCTCTTTCTTATTTTAGCCCTCGGCGGATCGTCAAACAATCGATGCGTCGTCAAAGCGTGGGCGCAACCAAGACGATGAAACAAGGAGAAACATGCACCATCGAGGTTGTCGACAAAGGTAACCGGCAGGTCACCGGAGCCCCGCAAGAATGCCACCAAGATTGTCAGCCAATGCGGAGCCATTGTTACAGACAACGTCTCGATCACCGTCCAGGAGTGGAATGAGCCAAAGAAGGCACGAATTGATGGTTTCACTTTTGTCGATAAGAGAACAAAAAAAGATTGCTTCAAGAAGCTTATGGAACATTTCGTTCTACCTCCGGAATACAACAAATTCGATGAGGAGGGTAACAAGATTGAGGAAAACAAGGAGAGGAGGAGGCTAGTCAAATAGTTCGCTCTTCATAAGATGGCCGACGATTCCGGAAATTCAAGCAAAATCTAGCCCGTGACTTTGTCAAGCAGAACAAGACTCGGATTTCAAAGGACAATATGAGAAACTGAAACATGATTGGCCAGAATTTGTGAAGCAAAAGAAATCGGAGCAGTTCATTGAAATATCGAAAAAAATAAGGAAAATGCGGCTAAGAAGGAGTACAATCATGTTATGGGGCCAGGAGGGTATCGCATTTTGGTGCCTAGGTTGGAGAAGATGGAGAACGAGATGAGGGCGCGAGGAACTGGCCAGTGCGGAGGGATGGGACCCAAGGGCCAAAAGCTGGTGGTACGGGCATGGGGAACGCTGAACCCGGAGACAGGGGAGTGTGTTTACCGGGCAAATTAATTAAACCCACCCAAGCCCTTATTGACGCAATGAAGGATGCTCAACAGGGAAGATCAAGTTCAACAGAGAGAACGATGCGCTGACAAAAGCCCTCGGGAATCCTGAACACGGAGGACGTATACGAGGCATGGGGCACATTCCGTGGAAAATAGGGTTCCCCGCAGCGATGACCCGTGCGGTTCTGAAGCCGTAAGAGAAAGATGGATCGGGAATCAGATGTTGTGGCGCGGTTGGCATCGGAAATGGATGTGATGAAGAAAACCATGAGTGTACTAGTAGCCGAAAGAGATGCAGCTCGGGTGCAGCATGAAGATCATCCAGCGGATCTCGGAAGCCAGCAGCGGAGAAGCAGCGTGGCTTCCACGGAGGCCCCACCGGCTGGTGCGGATGCACCGACGATCGAAATTACTGCACCGGAGCCTCCGGTGGTCGAAATTACTGCACCGAGCCTCGGTGGTCGAAATTACTGCACCGGAGCCTCCTCGCTACCCCGTGGGATTTATATAAAGGAGATGAAAGAATGTCATCTGTATTATCCTATCGGGAACATGTCCATGAAGGTAGCCATCGGCAGTGCTTTACCATGTTTACTGGAGCACTCCACCACAACAACCCCATTCAAGATGGCTATGCTCGTGTCACGGTGGAGGACATAGTCCAAGGGTTTGAGGACCTGGAGATTGACATTGCTACACGAAGGGGAGAAAAGACTTGGAGATGTCAAGCGCCATTTCATTCTATGGCAAAAGAAGTTTATCAAGTTTCCAGGCGAGGCGCCAAGGACAACAAGTCCACCCCTCACGGTGGTGGTGGTGGCGGTGGCGGTGGTGGTGGTGGTGGTGGTGGTGGCGGTTCACCTACACCTCCGTCACGCCAGCCGACGCCGCCCCGATCCCACAACGTCCGGCGGGTGATCAGCCGCCCCGCCTCCCGTCTCCGGCGGGTGATCGACGCCGCCCCAATCCACCTCCGACAAAGAAGCGAAGCAGTCCTGGATTATTAACCCGGACCCTTATGTACCTAAGACCACAAAGGTACCGGAGCCATCATCAAGCCTCTCCCCACAAGGCCTTGGGAACGAGTGCCGAGGAAGTCGACGCGCCGCGGCTGCTCATTATGAGAAATGGAAGGCGGACTACAAGAAGAAAAGAGAGCCCGAGCCCAAGCCAAGATATTCTCGATGAGCAAAAGAAGTGGGCTAAGTCATTTTTGAGCACACCGTCCCAAGCCGCCAAGAATCTGCCTAACGACTATGCACGTGAACTTCAGGCAGGCACTCATGTTCAACGAGAACAAAGAGCGGGAGAAGGCCGAAAGTAAAATAAGCGGAAACAAGTTGCCCAGCTCGGGAACAAAGTAAACGATCGATTGCCCCGCTTATAGTGGAAGCCCGGATGCCCCGAGATCATACAAGCTGCGACAGCACATGGATTGACTGTAACGAAAAGCGAGAACAAGCGGCCAACTTAGGTATTACTCTTCGTGAACTGTTAGGCCTTGATGAGGCGCCCGGTGAAGGAGGTAGTAATTACATATGTCAAGAATGGGCCTCTCGTCGAGCCTGCAAGGAAAATGATCTACCCGACCAAATGAAAGGTCTGCTGAATTGGTACAAGGGTTACATAAAAATAAAAACGCCAAAGAATATATTTATGCGGAAGTTAGACATGAGCATCACTTCAAACATTACTATGTACAAATTGCAATCGAGTGAATTGTTCCAGCTTTTCAATCTGCGCGAGCTCGACAAATCTATCATCGGTTGCTACGTTACGTAAGTGATTTATTAATTTCTACCCCATCTCGTTCATATTGCCTGCACTATATATATGTCCTAACTATATTGTTGTGTCCGCTATTATACATGCAGAATGAAGATTAAGGAATGCAGAGTAAGGAACATCCATGATGTTGGGTTCATTGACCCACACATCGTTAATGGACATGTGTTGGAGCGTCACCCCGCCGACGTGGAGGCAGACCTGTGGCAGTTTCTTACAAAGCAGGAACTCAAAAGTGATATTCTATTTCCTTACCATTTTGGGTGAGTGTTTCTGTCTTGAGCACATTAATTCTCTTTTGTTTACTCCATGCATGGTATGTGGCGGCTAATCGATGAGTTATGCATGACGTCTTGTGCATGTATCGTGTCCGCAGGTTCCACTGGATTCTGCTAGTAATTAAAGTTAACACCTCGTAATGTCTCGCCCACGACTCTCTGAATATGGATCCAAAGCTTTGGGCCGACATGAGAAGAATGCTGCAGAAGTAATTATTTTCATTCATTTGCGCTCTATATCGATCGGCCTATTTCGCTCATTTCCTAATATCAAGTAACTAATAACTCTCTTGTTCACTTAATTTTCTTTGCCTCGTAGGGTTTGGAGACGGTTCGTAGATACAAAGGTCGGTGAATTCAAAAAGAGCTAGAATTAAAAATGTTAAAGCCTAAGAATGCTGGGGATATTCAGCCACCGGAGACCAATCTATGTGGATACTATGTTCAGGAGAGGATCCGAGATACACCTCTGAGCGGGTTCCGAGTGATACCAATGCTCGTGAGGAATAACCTCCGGATGATGCTTAGTCTAGAAGCTCGCTTCCGACCACTTCAAGAGGAACTAGCTGGATGGTTCAGCAGGAAGTCCTCCATCCTAAAGGAGAGCACTATTACGAGGACGTAGAACTTTATATGGATTAAATCATGTATGGAAACTTGTTCAAAATTGTATATGGTCATCCGATGATATTGAATATATATTGTATATTCCTCTTGAATTCTTTTTGGTTCTAATTTCAAATTTATTTGAGATTGTACATTCATATGCATGTATGTAGTACCGTAGAATATATGAAACTCCTTCAAAATTAAAATAAAGCACAAAAGAAATAAAACAATACAAATTAAACAGAAAACATGTTTAGGGGGGTGGCTAAAACCCTAAACCTGTGGCGGCCTTTAGTCGCGGTTGGCGAAAGAACCGCTGACTAAAGGTCCTCCGCCCGACGGCCACTGGCGCCCACGTGGGACGGGCCTTTAGTCGCGGTTCTTAAGCAGCCGCGACTAAAGGTGGGGGGCTTTAGTCGCGCTTATTTGGTCGCGGTTGCGCAACCGCGACTAATGGCAGTTGCGAACCGCGACCAAAGGCCTTTTTTCCACCAGTGGCTCTTTCTCGTTCATGCCATGCCCACCACTCTTCAATCGGATCATTCTAAAGTTTATTATGCATTGCGGGACGCCGAATGGCATGATAGGAGGCAATAAAACGGGCTACCCTTTCAGCCCTCCGTCGCACTCGCACGGGATGTTCCAAAAGCTCATACTGTGAGTAGTCTAAATCTTGGCCACGCTCATTCTCGATGATCATGTTGTGCATGATCACACAAGCGTGCATGATGTATCAAAGCATTTTTTGATCCCAAAATCTAGCCAGTCCTCTCACAATAGCAAATTGGGCTTGCAAAATCCCAAATGCTCTCTCCACATATTTTCTAGCCACCGCCTGAGCATTGCAGAAATCAAGATTTTTCTTACCTTCCGGCTTTTTCAACGGCTTCATGAAGGTTTGCCACTTTGGATAGATGCCATCCGCTAGATAATAGCCATAGTTGTACGTACGGCCATTTGCTACAAACTGCACCGATGGCAACTCACCCTTTGCAATCTTATTCATCAGTGGTGACTGAAGGAAATATGCCCTAGAGGCAATAATAAAGTTATTATTTATTTCCTTATATCATGATAAATGTTTATTATTCATGCTAGAATTGTATTAACCGGAAACATAATACATGTGTGAATACATAGACAAACAGATAGTCACTAGTAAGCCTCTACTAGACTAGCTCATTAATCAAAGATGGTTATGTTTCCTAACCATAGACATGTGTTGTCATTTGATTAATGAGATCACCTCATTAGAAGAATGATGTGATTGACATGACCCATTCCGTTAGCTTAGCACTTGATCGCTTAGTATGTTGCTATTGCTTTCTTCATGACTTATACATGTTCCTATAACTATGAGATTATGCAACTCCTGCCACCGGAGGAACACTTTGGGTACTACCAAACGTCACAACGTAATCGGGTGATTATAAAGGAGTACTACAGGTGTCTCCAAAGGTACTTGTTGGGTTGGCGTATTTCGAGATTAGGTTTTTTCACTCCGATTGTCGGAGAGGTATCTCTGGGCCTTCTCGGTAATACACATCACATAAGCCTTGCAAGCATTACAACTAATGAGTTAGTTGTGAGATGATGTATTACGGAACGAGTAAAGAGGCTTACCAGTAACGAGATTGAACTAGGTATTGGATACCGACGATCGAATCTCGGGTAAGTAACATACCGATGACGAAGGGAACAACGTATGTTGTTATGCGGTCTGACCGATAAAGATCTTCGTAGAAAATGTAGGAACCAATATGGGCATCCAGGTCCCGCTATTGGTTATTGACCGGAGATATGTCTCGGTCATGTCTACATTATTCTCGAACCGTAGGGTCCGCACGCTTAAGGTTTCGATGGCGGTTATATTAAGAGTTTATGTATTTTGATGTACGAAGGTTGTTCGAGTCCCGGATATGATCACGGACATGACGAGGAGTCTCGAAATGGTCGAGACACAAAGATTAATATATTGGACGGATATATTTGGACACCGGAAAGGTTCCGGAGAAGTTTGGAGCTCCGGAGGTTACCGGAACCCCCGGGAGGTATATGGGCCTTATTGGGCCCATGTAGGAGGAAGGAGAAGGAACAAGGGAGGCGCCCCAAGCCCAATCCGAATTGGGGAGGGGGCCGCCCCTTTCCTTTCTCCTTCCCCTCTTCCTATTCCTACTACTAGTACTACTTCCTAATACTAGTACTCCTTCCTTCCCCTCCAAACAAGATAAGGAAGGAGAGGGAAACCTACTTGGAGTAGGTTTCCCCTCCCTATGGTGCGCCTTGAGGCCGGCCACCTCCTCCCTCCCTCCTTTATATACGGGAGGGGGGCACCCTAGAACACACAAGTTGATCCTTGAGATCGTTCCTCAGCCGTGTGCGGTGCCCCCTCCACCATATTCCACCTCGGTCATATCGTAGCGGTGCTTAGGCGAAGCCCTGCGTCAGTGAAACATCAAGATCGCTACCACGCCGCCGTCAGGCCGACGGAACTCCCTCTCCCGAGCTTTGCTGGATCGGAGCCCGAGGAGCGTCATCGAGCTGAACGTGTGCCAAGAACTCGGAGGCGCCGGAGTAACGGCGCTGGGATCGGCTGGATCGCGAGGAGAACGTACGACTACTTCCTCTACGTCGTGATCGACTCGGAGGTGCCGGAGTAACGGCGCTGGGATCGGCAGGGTCGCGAGGAGAACGTACGACTACTTCCTCTACGTTGTGATCGCTTCCGCTTTGGTCTACGAGGGTACGTAGACAACACTCTCCTCTCGTTGCTATGCCATCACCATGGTCCTGTGTGCGTAGGAAATTTTTTGAAATTGCTACGTTCCCCAACAGTGTCATCCGAGCCAGGTTTTATGCGTTGATGTCATATGCACGAGTAGAACACAAGTGAGTTGTGGGCGATACAAGTCATACTGCCTACCAGCATGTCATACTTTGGTTCAGCGGTATTGTGAGATGAAGCGGCCCGGACCGACATTACGCCAGACGCTTACGCGAGACTGGTTTCACTGCTACGAGCACTCGTGCTTAAAGGTGGCTGGCGGGTGTCTGTCTCTCTCACTTTAGTTGAACTGAGTGTAGCTACGCCCGGTCCTTGAGAAGGTTAATACTGATTATATTTGACTAAGTATCGTTTTGGTTTTGATGCGTAGGTAAGATCGGTTCTTGCTCAGCCCGTAGCAGCCACGTAAAACTTGCAACAACAAAGTAGAGGACGTCTAACTTGTTTTTGCAGGGCATGTTGTGATGTGATATGGTCAAGACGTGATGCTATATTTTATTGTATGAGATGATCATGTTTTGTAACCGAAGTTATCGGCAATCGGCAGGAGCCATATGGTTGTCGCTTATTGTATGAAATGCAAACACCACTGTAATTGCTTTACTTTATCACTAAGCGGTAGCGATAGTCGTAGAAGCAATAGATGGCGTAAACGACAACGATGCTACGATGGAGATCAAGGTGTCGCTACCGGTGACGATGGTGATCACGACGGTGCTTGGAGATGGAGATCACATGCACAAGATGATGATGGCCATATCATATCACTTATATTGATTGCATGTGATGTTTATCCTTTATGCATCTTATCTTGCTTTGATTGACGGTAGCATTATAAGATGATCTCTCACTAAAATTATCAAGAAGTGTTCTCCGAGTATGCACCGTTGCCAAAGTTCAGTAGTACCCGGACACCACGTGATGATCGGGTGTGATAAGTTCTACGTCCATCTACAACGGGTGCAAAACAGTTGCACACGCGAAATACTCAGGTTAAACTTGACGAGCCTAGCATATAACAGATATGGCCTCGGAACACGGAGACCGAAAGGTCGAGCGTGAATCATATAGTAGATATGATCAACATAAGATGTTCACCATTGAAAACTACTCCATCTCACGTGATGATCGGTTATGGTTTAGTTGATTTGGATCACGTGATCACTTAGATGACTAGAGAGATGTCTGTCTAAGTGGGAGTTCTTTAGTAATATGATTAATTAAAAACTTAAATTTATCATGAACTTAGTACTGATAGTATTTTGCTTGTCTATGTTTCTTTGTAGATAGATGGCTCGTGCTGTTGTTCCGTTGAATTTTAATGCGTTCCTTGAGAAAGCAAAGTTGAAAGATGATGGTAGCAATTACACGGACTGGGTCCGTAATTTGAGGATTATCCTCATTGCTGCACGTAAGAATTACGCTCGAAGCACCGCTAGGTGCCGTGCCTCACAGAAGAGCAACGCCGAAGTTGTGAACGTCTGGCGAGAGCAAAGTCGATGACTACTCTATAGTTCAGTGTGCCATGCTTTACGGCTTAGAACCGGGTCTTCAACGACGTTTTGAACGTCATGGAGCATATGAGATGTTCCAAGAGTTGAAGTTAATATTTCAAGCAAATGCCCGGATTGAGAGATATGAAGTCTCCAATAAGTTCTATAGCTGCAAGATGGAGGAGAACAGTTATGTCAGTGAGCACATACTCAAAATGTCTGGGTATAATAATCACTTAATTCAGCTGGGAGTTAATCTTCCGGATGATAGTGTCATTGATGTAATTCTCCAATCACTGCCACCAAGCTACAAGAGCTTCGTGATGAACTATAATATGCAAGGGATGACTAAGACAATTCCTGAGCTCTTCGCAATGCTAAAAGTCATGGAGGTAGAAATCAAGAAAGAGCATCAAGTGTTGATGGTCAACAAGACCACTGGTTTCAAGAAAAGGGCCAAAGGGAAGAAGAAGGGCAACTTCAAAAGAACAGCAAGAAAGTTGCTGCTCAAGAGAAGAAACCCAAGTCTGGACCTAAGCACTGAAATCGAGTGTTTTTACTGCAAGCGATCGACCTTTGGAAGCGGAACTGCCCCAAGTATTTGGCGGATAAGAAGGATGGCAAGGTGAACAAAGGTATATGTGATATACATGTTATTGATGTGTACCTTACTAGAGCTCGTAGTAGCACTGGTATTTGATACTGGTTACATTGCTAATATTTGCAACTCGAAGCAGGGACTACGGAATAGACGAGCACCGCAAAGGACGAGGTGACGATGCGCGTGGGAAAGCGGTTCCAAGGTCAATGTGATCGCGGTCGGCACGCTACCTCTACATCTACCTTCGGGATTAATTTTAGACCTAAATAATTGTTATTTGGTGCCAGCGTTGAGCATGAACATTATATCTGGATCTTGTTTAATGCGAGACGGTTATTCATTTAAATCAGAGAATAATGGTTGTTCTATTTATATGAGTAATATCTTTTATGGTCACGCACCCTTGAAGAATGGTCTATTTTATTGAATCTCGATAGTAGTAATACACATATTCATAATGTTGAAACCAAAAGATGCAGAGTTGATAATGATAATGCAACTTATTTGTGGCACCGTCGTTTAGGTCATATCGGTGTAAAACGCATGAAGAAACTCCATCTTGATGGGCTTCGAATCACTTGATTATGAATCACTTGGTACTTGCGTAACCGTGCCTCATGGGCAAGATGACCAAAACGCCGTTCTCCTAACTATGGAGCGAGCAACTGATTTGTTGGAAATCATACATACCGATGTTTGTGGTCCAATGAATATTGAGGCACGCCTGGCGGGTATCGTTATTTTCTCACCTTCACAGATGATTTGAGCAGATATGGGTATATCTACTTAATGAAACACAAATCTGAAACATTTGAAAAGTTCAAAGAATTTCAGAGTGAAGTGGAAAATCATCGTAACAAGAAAATAAAGTTTCTACGATCTGATCGTGGAGGAGAATATTTGAGTTACGAGTTTGGTTTACATTTAAAACAATGTGGAATAGTTTTCAAGCAACTCACGCCACCCGAACACCACAGAGAAATGGTGTGTCCGAACGTCAGAATCGTACTTTACTTGATATGGTGCGATCTATGATGTCTCTTACTGATTTACCACTATCGTTTTGGGGTTATGCTTTAGAGACGGCCGCATTCACGTTAAATAGGGCACCATCTAAATCTGTTGAGACGACACCGTATGAACTATGGTTTGGCAAGAAACCAAAGTTGTCGTTTCTTAAAATTTGGGGCTGCGATGCTTATGTGAAGAAACTTCAACCAGATAAGCTCGAACCCAAATCGGAAAAATGTGTCTTCATAGGATACCCAAAGGAGACTGTTGGGTACACCTTCTATCACAGATCTGAAGGCAAGATTTTCGTTGCTAAATTCGGATCCTTTCTAGAGAAGGAGTTTCTCTCGAAAGAAGTGAGTGGGAGGAAAGTAGAACTTGATGAGATAATCAGATCTGCACCCTTATTGGAAAGTAGTTCATCACAAGAAACAGTTCCTGTGACAACTACACCAATTAGTGAGGAAACTAATGATGTTGATCATGAAACTTCAAATCAAGTTGCTACTGAACTTCGTAGGTCAAGCAGAATAAAATACGCACCCGAGTGGTACGGTAATCCTATTCTGAAAGTCATGTTACTTGACCATGGCGAACCTACAAACTATGAAGAAGCGATGGTGAGCCCAGATTCCGCAAAATGGCTGGAAGCCATGAAATCTGAGATGGGATCCATGTATGAGAACAAAGTATGGACTTTGGTTGACTTGCCCGATGATCGCAAAGCCATTGAGAATAAATGGATCTTTAAGAAGAAGACTGACGCCGATGGTAATGTAACTGTCTATAAAGCTCGACTTGTTGCAAAAGGTTTTCGACAAGTTCAAGGGGTTGACTACGATGAGACTTTCTCACCCGTAGCGATGCTTAAGTCTGTCCGAATCATGTTAGCAATTGCCGCATTTTATGATTATGAAATTTGGCAAATGGATGTAAAACTGCATTCTTGAATGGATTTCTAGAAGAAGAGTTGTATATGATGCAACCAGAAGGTTTTGTTGATCCAAAGGCCGCTAACAAAGTGTGCAAGCTCCAGCGATCAATTTATGGTCTGGTGCAAGCCTCTCGGAGTTGGAATAAACGCTTTGATAGTGTGATCAAAGCATATGGTTTTATACAGACTTTTGGAGAAGCCTGTATTTACAAGAAAGTGAGTGGGAGCTCTGTAGCATTTCTGATATTATATGTGGACGACATATTATTGATTGGAAATGATATAGAATTTCTGGATAGCATAAAAGGATACTTGAACAAAAGTTTTTCAATGAAAGACCTCGGTGAAGCTGCTTACATATTGGGCATCAAGATCTATAGAGATAGATCAAGACGCTTAATTGGACTTTCACAAAGCACATACCTTGATAAAGTTTTGAAGAAGTTCAAAATGGATCGTGCAAAGAAAGGTTTTTTACAGTATTACAAGGTGTAAAATTGAGTCGACTCAATGCCCGACCACAGCAGAAGATAGAGAGAAAATGAAAGATGTTGCCTATGCTTCAGCCATAGGCTCTATCATGTATGCAATGCTGTGTACCGGACTGACGACGTATGCTTAGCTGTAAGCTTGGCAGGAAGGTACCAAAGTAATCCAGAGTGGATCATCGGACAGCGGTCAAGAACATCCTGAAATACCTGAAAAGGACTAAGGATATGTTTCTCGTATATGGAGGTGACAAAGAGCTAGTCGTAAATGGTTACGTCGATGCAAGCTTTGACACTGATACGGACGATTCTAAATCGCAAACCGGATAAGTGTTTTTGTTAAACGGTTGAGCTGTCAGTTGGTGCAGTTATAAACAAAGAGTCGTGGCGGGATCTACATTTGAAGCGGATTACATTGCTTCTTCGGATGCAGCAAATGAAGGAGTCTGGATGAAAGAGTTCATTTCCGATCTAGGTGTTATACCTAGTGCTTCGGGACCAATGAAGATCTTCTGTGACAATACTGGTGCAATTGCCTTGGCAAAGGAATCCAGATTTCACAAGAGGACCAAGCATATCAAGAGACGCTTCAATTCCATTCGGGACCAAGTCCAAGTGGGAGACATAGAGATTTGCAAAATACATACGGATCTGAATGTTGCAGACCCATTGACTAAGCCTCTTCCACGAGCAAAACATGATCAGCACCAAGACTCCATGGGTGTTAGAATCATTCTTGTGTAATCTAGATTATTGACTCTAGTGCAAGTGGGAGACTGAAGGAAATATGCCCTAGAGGCAATAATAAAGTTATTATTTATTTCCTTATATCATGATAAATGTTTATTATTCATGCTAGAATTGTATTAACCGGAAACATAATACATGTGTGAATACATAGACAAACAGATAGTCACTAGTAAGCCTCTACTAGACTAGCTCATTAATCAAAGATGGTTATGTTTCCTAACCATAGACATGTGTTGTCATTTGATTAATGAGATCACCTCATTAGAAGAATGATGTGATTGACATGACCCATTCCGTTAGCTTAGCACTTGATCGTTTAGTATGTTGCTATTGCTTTCTTCATGACTTATACATGTTCCTATAACTATGAGATTATGCAACTCCCGTTTACCGGAGGAACACTTTGGGTACTACCAAACGTCACAACGTAATCGGGTGATTATAAAGGAGTACTACAGGTGTCTCCAAAGGTACTTGTTGGGTTGGCGATTTTGAGATTAGGTTTTGTCACTCCGATTGTCGGAGAGGTATCTCTGGGCCTTCTCGGTAATACACATCACATAAGCCTTGCAAGCATTACAACTAATGAGTTAGTTGTGAGATGATGTATTACGGAACGAGTAAAGAGGCTTACCAGTAACGAGATTGAACTAGGTATTGGATACCGATGATCGAATCTCGGGTAAGTAACATACCGATGACGAAGGGAACAACGTATGTTGTTATGCGGTCTGACCGATAAAGATCTTCATGGAAAATGTAGGAACCAATATGGGCATCCAGGTCCCGCTATTGGTTATTGACCGGAGATATGTCTCGGTCATGTCTACATTATTCTCGAACCGTAGGGTCCGCACGCTTAAGGTTTCGATGACAGTTATATTAAGAGTTTATGTATTTTGATGTACCGAAGGTTGTTCGGAGTCCCGGATATGATCACGGACATGACGAGGAGTCTCGAAATGGTCGAGACACAAAGATTAATATATTGGACGGATATATTTGGACACCGGAAAGGTTCCGGAGAAGTTTGGAGCTCCGGAGGTTACCGAACCCCCGGGAGGTATATGGGCCTTATTGGGCCCATGTAGGAGGAAGGAGAAGGAACAAGGGAGGGGCGCCCCAAGCCCAATCCGACTGGGGAGGGGGGGCCGCCCCCTTCCTTTCTCCTTCCCCTCTTCCTATTCCTACTACTAGTACTACTTCCTAATACTAGTACTCCTTCCTTCCCTCCAAACAAGATAAGGAAAGGAGAGGGAAACCTACTTGGAGTAGGTTTCCCCTCCCTATGGTGCGCCCTTGAGGCCGGCCACCTCCTCCCTCCCTCCTTTATATACGGGGAGGGGCACCCTAGAACACACAAGTTGATCCTTGAGATCGCTCCTTAGCCGCAGTGCGGTGCCCCTCCACCATATTCCACCTCGGTCATATCGTAGCGGTGCTTAGGCGAAGCCCTGCGTCGGTGAAACATCAAGATCGTCACCACGCCGTCGTGCTGACGGAACTCCCTCTCCCCGGAGCTTTGCCGGATCGGAGCCCGAGGAGCGTCATCGAGCTGAACGTGTACCAAGAACTCGGAGGCGCCGGAGTAATGGCGCTGGGATCGGCTGGATCGCGAGGAGAACGTACGACTACTTCCTCTACGTCGTGATCGACTCGGAGGTGCCGGAGTAACGGCGCTGGGATCGGCAGGGTCGCGAGGAGAACGTACGACTACTTCCTCTACGTTGTGATCGCTTCCGCTTTGGTCTACGAGGGTACGTAGACAACACTCTCCCCTCTCGTTGCTATGCCATCACCATGGTCCTGTGTGTGCGTAGGAATTTTTTTTGAAATTGCTACGTTCCCCAACAGTGACCGGTTGACAACATTGATGTCATTCAAAGATCCAGGCATTCCAAAGAATGCATGCCAAATCCAAGTCTCCTGATCGGCCACCGCTTCAAGGATTATAGTTGAACCCTTTTTTTGGCCGTGGAATTGCCCATGCCATGCCTTTGGACAATAATTCTTCCAACTTCAATGCATGCAATCTATTGAGCCAAGCATGCCAGGAAAGCCGCGAGCTTTGTTCATCGCCAATAGCCTTACGACGCCTTCAAAGATTGGGAGATCTCAAATACTCCTCGCCAAACACTTGCACAATTCCCACTGTAAAGCGCTTGACACACATGATGGCTTAGCTCTCACCCATTGAAGGAAATATGCCCTAGAGGCAATAATAAAGTTATTATTTATTTCCTTATTTCATGATAAATGTTTATTATTCATGCTAGAATTGTATTAACCGGAAACATGATACATGTGTGAATACATAGACAAACATATAGTCACTAGTATGCCTCTACTTGACTAGCTCATTAATAAAGATGGTTATGTTTCCTAACCATAAACATGTGTTGTCATTTGATTAACGGGATCACATCATTAGGAGAATGATGTGATTGACATGACCCATTCCGTTAGCCTAGCACTTGATCGTTTAGTATATTGCTATTGCTTTCTTCATGACTTATAAATATGCCCTTACAATCTCCCCCTTTTTGGTGGATTGATGACAATACGGGATTTGCACAAGGATACAATTAATATAGAGCAAAAGCAAACCCTCCTCTCCAAAATATAGACGGGCTCCCCTAGATGTGTGCACTCCGGATGAATGCTTTGGACTGCATAGCACACGATCTAGGATCACCACTCCCCTATATTTTAGAGACAAAAGTCCAAGAATAACATCTAAACAACATATAGCACGAAATAACATAAGCTTGCTAAGATAGATAGAGTGCATATGTCTTACACCATAAGAAGGAAAAGCAACTAAAACGAGGTTCAAACGAGATTCAACCGAGAACGCAATAAACACACCAAGCGAACGTGAACACGACACAAGACTCGCAAATCCCTACGCTCTCTCCCCCTTTGGCATCGAGACGCCAAAAAGGCAGAGAGGACACCTACACACAAGTGGTGGCTCAAGCAGCAGGGAACTCGTCCCAATCCTCGTCGCCGCCGACTCCTCGGCAGCAGGGATGGACTCCTCGACGTCCTCCTCAGAATCAGTCCACTTGTAGCCTTGCTTCGCCATCCACTCGGCCTCTGGGGTGATGTGCTCCTCAGATCCTCCAGACACATCCTCACCATAGAGCTTCAAGATCTTCCTGTCCCGGCGACGACTCTCCTTGGATGCCACATGAGTCCTGTACTGCCCCTTGGCTTGCATGCGAAAAAGTCTTCATCTTGTCCTTCACCCGTGGCCCAAGAAGGCATAGAGGAGCCTGGGAAGGCCTAGCAAAGCATGGCCTTCATCAACATGCTCGGCGCCAAGATCCTCCTCTCCAACAGCAACCCTAGCTGCAGACGCCTCAAGACGAGTAGTAGTGTTGGCCCAGTTGGGTTTGACACGCTTGAGCAGATGGGGTCATGGCGAATCCAACAAAGGGGCAAGGAGCTCCTCACCAGGGAACATCTTGTCCCAAGTCCTCGAGATCAGCAGAAACAGATATGGACCGTATATAGGCACCTTGCGGTTGAACACGGCAAACCGAAGCTCAATCCACATGATGTGTGAGATATCAAGTGGCTGAGTCTGAGACACACAAGCCTCCTCGCAGATGAGCATCATATCCACCATATAGGCATGAACCTTGTCGTTGTCACCAATGCGGGGAACAAGGAGTTGCGGAAGATGCGGTACATGATATCCAAAAGGAGTTGAGCACCAAACCTATCTTGCCACTTGGAAGTGTCTTCTCAACATAGAACGGTGCAAGCCTGTCCTTGTTGGCGAGTCGGGGTTGGCATGGGGACGAACACCCACGGGAGTCAAGCCCGTCATCGTGAACTTGGAGCAGATCCATGAACTCCTTCCAGTAGCGTGATCGACTTGCGGCCATTTGTCATCCATGTCATTCTCCTTTCCTCGTTGGGGTGAAAGTAGATGAAGCAAAGAACTGACCAATGAGCTCAGGATCATAGTCAAGGTGAAAAGAGATGATATGCTCAATGCCAAACTGCTCCACCAAGTCCAGAGCCTCTCCAAAGTAGGCACGGAACTTCTCCTTCCTCAAGTGATGCATGTCAATCCACTTCACATCCACATAGGTATTCTGCTTGTTCTTAATGACGTCCAGATAGATGTTGGTTTGATGCTTGTTCCAGAACAGCTCACAGCCCCTGACTGAGGAACGAGGGGTCACGTACGGATCCATGTTCCGGAGGCGGACGTAGTCAGAATGGGGTATCTCATCCATGCTCTTGGAGGGCTCCTTGACCTTGGTGGCAGTTGTCTTGACATGGCGCTTGGGGGCAGAAGAGGAGCCCTCTGGTGCGTCACCGGGTTCTTGCGCAGACGCTTGGAGCCGTGTCACGGCTGGGATTGGACCGTGAGCCACCACCTGAACCACACACGCAAAGCACCAAAAACGCAAGAAGATCAATGCAAAGGCCACGAAAAAGCACACGGAAAACATAGGAGACATATGAGAAAGTTGGCATGCGATAGGTGTGAGGCACGGTAGGACGGCCACTGCCTGCGGTACTAAAGCGATATCGCTTCCTGCACGCGGTAGTACCGTGTGGGGTCACGGTAGTACCGTGGCTGGAGCGGAAGTAAAGCTGTAGTGCCGCACAGGGCGCGGTAGTACCGCACAGGAGGGGCGGTAGTACCGTGCGCGCGGTAGTACCGCACCCGAGGGGCGGTAGTACCGTGCGTGCGGTAGTACCGCACCGTAGGGGCGGTAGTACCGCACCGCAGCGGATCCAACTACCGATTTGAATCTGAAAAGAACCACGAAACAATGGCGGTGCTACAGTGATCAGATCTAGCGCATGACAGCAATACACATATAAATCCTATGCAATACTACACTCCTTCATCCTATTCTTGCAGAGATTAGGCCTATCAATCTCAAGAACACACAAGCCTCCCCAAAACCTAGAAACGCCAAACACCAACAATAAGGAGAGGGAATTGGGGAAAAACCTGGGTCCATAGCAAGAGCACGCGGTGGAGAACGATCCCACCGGTCGGAATCACGGGAGGGCAGCCGGTGAAGGAGATCCGGCGAGAGACGCCGGCTCCGTTCTTGAGCAAGGGAGAGAAGGAGGCGATGTGGGGAGAAGGTAACGAATGGGTATGGGGGAGTTGGAACTCCCCCTGCCCTTATCCCTCGCCACAACCGTCATGTAGTACCGCGTCTCATCATGTAGTACCGCCGGGCGGAAGTTCCGCACCGAGGCGGTAGTACCGCTGACCGGGCGGCAGTAAAAATTACTGCCGTGAGGTTGCGGTAGTACCGTGCTCCATAGCGGTAGTACTGCGTGCTCCCATAGCGGTAGTACCGTGGCGGGCTGCGGTAGTACCGCAGCTGGCCGCGGTAGTACCGTGAATCTCAAGTCACTGCATGATTCAAAAACGAAAAAGGCCTTTGCAATGAAATTTTTTTTTTACACACAAGAAACCACAAACTCAACCGCAAACTAGAGGCAAAAGACAACAAGAAACCACCAAACGACAAGGCCTCTCAAGGGGAGAGGGCGGTGGCCGAAGCCACCTATGTTTGAGTAGGATGGTATGGCACCGCGAAGAATTATCCTTGGGCCCATGACCAAAACTCGTCTTTGGAACACAAGTACCATAAAAAATGGCTAATGTGAAAAAGGTGATCGATTTACGCATAATGGGGGGAGGGAGAGTTCATTGAGAGAACAATACTCCCCCCATGTCCATGCCTACACCTAAACTAGACAGCAAGTTGAGTGTGGTGTGGAGTGCACGGGCTCAAGTCACATTGCTCAATTCAATGATATTTAGCTCATGCCTTAACTCGCGAAATCTTGCTTCATCTAAGGGCTTCGTGAATATATCTGCAAGGTTATCCTGAGTGTTGACATACTTGAGCTCGATCTCTCCTCGCCTAATGTGATCCCGGATGAAGTGATACCGAATCTCGATGTG
This sequence comes from Aegilops bicornis, assembly GCA_021605145.1. Lineage (NCBI taxonomy): Eukaryota > Viridiplantae > Streptophyta > Magnoliopsida > Poales > Poaceae > Aegilops > Aegilops bicornis. Next base: position 249,024,337 of record CM038673.1, read on the forward strand.
CTTCGTCTTGAAGTGTTGCACCGGGTTGAGAGAAATCTTGATGGCACTTTCATTATCACACCAAAGAGGCACTTTTTCACAAATGACACCGTACTCCTTTAAAGTTTGCCTCATCCATAGGAGTTGAGCACAACAACTACCGGCCGCCACATATTCCGCTTGATTGGACGAGAGAGACACAACTTTGCTTCTTGGAAGACCAACTTACCAAGGAGCAACCAAGAAATTGGCACCCTCCAGAAGTGGACTTCCTATCCACTTTGTCTCCCACCCAATCGGAATCCGTAAATCCTTCAAGCTTGAAGTTTGCTCCTCTTGGGTACCATAAGCAAAAGTTTGGGGTATGAGCCAAATATCGAAAGATTCGCTTGACCGCCACAAAATGACTTTCCTTTGGTGCGGCTTGAAACCATGCACACATTCCCACACTCAACATAATATCCGGTCTAGATGCACAAAGGTAAAGCAAGGATCCAATCATGGAGCGATATACCTTTTGATCCACCTCTTTACCATTGGGATCAATGTCAAGTTGGCACTTGGTGGGCATTGGTGTAGTAGCTGGCTTGACATCACTTAGCTTGAATCTTTTGAGCATGTCTTGAGTGTATTTGGCTTGGTTGATGAATGTTCCTTCTCTTCTTTGTTTGATATCGAAACCAAGAAAGAACTTCAACTCTCCCATCGAAGACATCTTGAACTTGGAGGTCATGAGAGCGGCAAATTCCTCATTGAAAGCTTTGTTAGGAGAACAAAAGATAATATCATCAACATATAGTTGGCATACAAACAACTCCCCATTGACCTTCTTAGTAAAAAGAGTGGGATCGATTTGCCCCACTTCAAAACCACGATCTTGTAACAACTCGGTAAGGTGGTCATACCAAGCACGTGGGGCTTGTTTAAGTCCATAGAGTGCCTTATCGAGTTGATATACATGATCCGGGAAGTAGGGTCCTCGAACCCGGGGGGTTGCTTGACATAGACCAACTCATTAATGGGACCATTAAGAAAAGCACTTTTTACATCCATTTGTTGCAACTTAAAGTTGTGATGGGAAGCATAAGCAATCAACAAACGAATGGATTCAAGACGAGCAACGGGAGCAAAGGTTTCACCGTAGTCGATACCCTCGACTTGGGAGTAGCCTTGTGCTACCAATCTTGCCTTGTTGCGAATGATGTTCCCATGAGCATCTTGCTTGTTCTTGAAAATCCACTTGGTTCCAATGACGTTGTGGTTCTCCGATGGCCTTGGCACCAATCTCCACACCTTGTTGTACTCAAAGTTGTTGAGTTCTTCATGCATGGCATTTAGCCAATCCGAGTCTTCTAGCGCCTCATAGACCTTTTGAGGTTCAACACAAGAGACAAACGTGATGTTCACAATAGTTTGCCAATTGTCTACGAGTGCTTACCCTTTTCTTAGGCTTCCAACCACATTCTCCCTGAGATGGCCTTTGGTAGTGAGTTTGGAAGCAATCTTGGCGGCACGACGCTCTAAATCCTCCTCGGAAGTGCGATGAGGAGAGGTCACTTGATCATCTTGAGCGCCGTCTTGAGCATGACCGGGGAAGAGAACTCGACCTTGGGCATCATTTAAGGTGATATCATCATCTTGAGCACGATCTTGCCCTTGGTCTTGTTCATGAGGTTGAGGGCCTTCACTTTGTTCTTCGGAAGCGTGTGGGCTTTGGGTTGGTGATGGCTCCACTTGAGTGAAGCATTGTCCTTCTCCTTCGCCATAAGGGGTTCCTCAATGGGTAGGATAAAGCCAACCCCCATTCTTCTTATGGCTTGGGGAGGAATTTCATCACCTACATCACAAGTGCCACTTTGCTCCACTTGGGAGCCGTTATTCTCATCAAACTCCACGTTACACGTCTCCTCAATAAGTCCCGTGGATTTATTGAGGACACGGTAAGCATGAGAGTTTGTAGCATAACCAACAAATATGGAGCTCTAGTTTCAAATTTAGACAAACGAACACCTTTCTTGAGAATGAAACACTTACACCCGAACACCCGGAAGTACTTGAGGTTGGGCTTGTTGCCGGTGAGTATCTCATAAGGAGTCTTGTTCAAGCCTTTGCGGAGATAAAGCCGATTGGATGCATGACAAGCGGTGTTGATGGCTTCGCCCAAAAGTTGTATGGAGACTTGAACTCCGCCATCATGGTCCTTGCCGCATCCATCAACGTCCGGTTCTTTCTCTCCGCCACACCATTTTGTTGAGGGGTATATGGTGCGAATATTGATGCTTGATCCCCTCATCACTAAGAAACTCATCCAAAGTGTAGTTCTTGAACTCGGTGCCGTTGTCACTTCTTATAGTCAAGATCTTTGCATTATGTTGACGTTGAGCTTCATTTGCAAAGTCGATGACGGTTTGTTGGGTCTCACTCTTCCTCTTGAAGAAATATACCCAAGTGTATCTCGAATAGTCATCCACGATCACCAAGCAATACTTTCTTCCTCCAAGACTATCAAATGATGGTGGCCCAAAGAGATCCATGTGAAGGAGCTCCAAGGGTCTCTTTGAGTATATGATAGTCGTGGGAGGGTGAGCCTTCTCATGAAGCTTTCCTTCAATACAAGCACTGCAAGCACGGTCTTTGGCAAAACTAACATTTGTTAGTCCACGGACATGGTCCCCCTTGAGAAGACTTTGCAAAGATCTCATATTAGCATGGGCTAAACGGCGATGCCAAAGCCATCCCACGTCAACTTTAGCCATTAGGCATGTCGCGGTCTTAGTGGGTCGCTCCGAAAAGTTAATCACATAGAGACCGTTTTCGACATGCCCAACAAAGGCTACTTTAAGAGTCTTGCTCCACAAGAGGGCCACGGTATCAATGTCAAAGAAAGTAGCATAACCCATGACTGCAAGTTGACGAACGGAAAGCAAATTGTATGCAAGGGACTCAACAAGCATGACTTTCTCGATCGTAAGATCATGAGAAATGACAACCTTGCCGAGACCCAATACCTTAGAATGTGATGCATCACCCCACTCGACATCGGTGGGCATAGATGGAATCTCTTGCACGTCCACCACCATGTCCTTGCTCCCGGTCATATGATTTGTTGCTCCACTATCGAGCAACCATGATCCCCACCGAAGCAAACCCCTACAAGAGATCAATGCTTGGTTTTAGGTACCCATTTGGTAATGGGTCCTTTGATGTTAGTAACGAGGGTCTTAGGAACCCAAATAGACCATTCAATGTACTCATAAGAAGAACCAACAAATTTAGCATAAACATGCCCATCACTAGCACGGCACAACACATAAGAGGGGTTAAAGTCGCCGGCTATGTTCATGGGGATGACGTTGTCCTTCTTGACATTGCCACCCTTTGCACGGTTCTTCTGCTTTCTTGGAAGCACCCTCTCCTCCCTCACAAAAGTTTGCTTGAGAGGGGAGGTTGCTTGGTCTTGTCATTCTTCTTCTTGCTCTTGGGCTTGGGCGAACCCAATCCCTCCTTGGCCACAACTTCCTTTTGATTACTCAAAAGGTCGTTAAGGTTCTTCTCACCTTGAATGCATGTGACAAGGCCCTTTTCAAGTTGCTCCTTCAACTTAGCATTCTCCTCAACAAGATGCACATGCTCACAACAAGGGTTAGTAGCATTTGCATTATCAATCAATATCATATGAGGAAAGGTGGCTTTCTCCTTGGTTAGCTTCACTTGGAGTTGATCATGAGACTCTTTGATACTAGCATGAGCACCCTTCAAGACTTTGTGAGCCTTGTCGAGAGTGTCAAGGTCCTCGTTGAGTCTAGCAAGATCAACTCCAAGCTTTGCCTTCTCGGAACTAAGCACACGAGACACAACAAGAGCATGATCAAGGTCTTTCTTTAATTTAGCGTGATCATCGCTAGTGACTCCTCAAGAGCCAAACGAAGACCACGCTCTTCCTCAAGAGCATTGGAGAGATCCGAAATCTCATCGGCATAGTCACGACTATGCCCTTCCATCTTAGAAATGGTTTCTTCATGAGTCTCGATCATGACATTGGCTTCACCAAGTTGTTCCAAGAGAGCAACGAAGTGCATCTTGGATTTCCCTTTGAGTTTACTCATAAAGATCTCAAATTCATTTTCCTCTACACTAGTCCCTCATGTTCATCAATGCAATCCGTCAAAGAAGAATGATTGATGATGGTAGTTTTGATGTTGGGGGTTACCTTATTGGTGGCTTTATCCATGAGGCACTTGGCGGTGATGCTTTCATTGGGTGAACCGAAGAGAGACACCCGAGGAGTCATTGCAATGGCCACGGAGGCCATGGCAACCGGTTCACCATCCTCATCATCATCATCATCCTCATTGTACTCTTCTTGAACCACCAAAGCTTTGTGAGGAGTCTTCTTTGGGAAGTTGCTCTTGTTGGGAAAAGACTTGGCCTTGTCCTTACGGATGAGCTTGCCACCATTGTCTTCCCTCTTCTCATATGGACACTCCGCAACAAAGTGACTCACATTTCCACAATTGAAACACGTCCTCACTCGTTGCTTGCCCTTAGAGCCACTTGAATTGCTCTTGTTGAAGTTGGGCCTTGAGTTCTTCTTGCTCCAAAATTGTCTTGAAGCAAGGGCCATGTGTTCATGATAATCATACTTAGTATCTTCTAGGTTGCTCTCTTCTTCTTCCTCCTCTCCATCTTCTTCGACACAAATCTTGGCCTTCAAAGCGAGGTTGGGCTTCTTTGCTCTTTGAGAGCGAAGCACCGCATTGTCGGCGGTCTTGTCCAATATGCTCATAGCCACAAACTCATCCAACACATCACTTGAGGACAAGGTGTGGAAGTCCGGTCGTTGACGGATGACGGAGGACATGGCTTTGTGGTAGGGCATCATTGCCTTGAGAAATTTGGCGCTTGATCCAGCTTGTCATCTGTGTCCTTACTTCCATGATCCCGGAGGGAGACGGCAAGCTTGGTTACTCTCCGATAGAGCTCACGAGGTTCTTCTTCTTCCTTCATTGCAAACTCATCGGCTTCATCTTGGACCACTTCATAATTGGAACGTTGAATGCTTGCGCTTCCTCGATACATGGAAACCACCTTGAGCCAAGCATCTTTGGCACGGGTGTAAGGCCGAAGATGAGGGAGGTCTTCGGAAGGATTGCTTCTTGGATGATAAAGAGAGCATTCTCATTGAATTGATGGTCCACGACCTCTCTAGGAGAGAAATTGCTCGGATCATGCGGATAGAAACCTTCTTCAATGATTCTCCAAAGGTTAGTGTTCACATGATTTAAATGACGCTTAAAACGATAAACCCAAGAATCAAAATCCTCCTTTTTATCAACCTTAGGTGGTGGACCGCATGATTCAAATGAGTGGAAGGAATCGGTCCACCATAAACGGGAGGTTGCACATGGGCGAAGATGCGGTGCCATTCTTACCACTAGACGAGGGGCTTTCTCACTAGTAGCTTCCCCTTATCGGAGATAGCATCCGCTCCGTGTTGGCGGGATCACCCACTTTCACGGGTGCGGTGGAAAGTTTAAGCCCTTCTAGGAATTCCTTAAACATGTCCTTGACCTCGCTCGTCATGGACTTTTTCAATGTGTCCAACGCCACATTGAATTCCTCACGAGATCGAGGTACTCCATCTTCCGTAGATGATGTCGGATTCAAGACCGGAGTGCTCCCCACATCATCTACGACGTCAACTCATACTCTCACGGACGGTGAAGTCCTTAAAAGAGACGAGGCTCGATACCAATTGAAAGGATCGATATGGTTGACTAGAGGGGGTGAATAGGCAACTAACAATTTTAAGCTTTTCTTTACTAATTTAAACTTTGCACTAATAAAGGTTGTCTAGATGTGCAACTAGGTGGACAACCTATATGATGCAACAACACACGCATTACCCGAGCAAGCAAGGATAGGAACACAAATAAGCTTGCAAGTAAAGGGATAAGATAACCAAGAGTGGAGCCGGTGGAGACGAGGATGTGTTACCAAGTTCCTTCCTTTTGAGGGGAAGTACGTCTCCGTTAGAGCGGTGTGGAGGCACAATGCTCCCAAGAAGCCGCTTAGGGCCACCGTAATCTCCTCACGCCTCGCACAATGCAAGAGCCGTGATTCCACTATTGGTGCCCTTGAAGGCGGCGACCAACCTTTACAAACAAGGTTGGGGCAATCTCCACAACTTAATTGGAGGCTCCCAACAACACCACGAAGCTTCACCACAATGGAATATGGCTCCACGGTGACCTCAACCGTCTAGGATGCTCAAACACCCAAGAGTAACAAGATCCGCAAGGGATAAGTGGGGGAATCAAATATCTTGTGGTGGAAGTGTAGATCGGGCCCTTGTCACCCAATCCCGAGCAAATCAACAAGTTTGATTGGCTAGGGAGAGAGATCGGGCCAAAATGGAGCTTGGAGCAACAATGGAGCTTAGAGAGGGAAGAGGTAGTCAACTAGAGGTTGAAGAAGCCCCTTATATAGACGTGGAAAAAACCAACCGTTATCCACTAAGACAGCTCGCGAAGCGCGGTACTACCGCTCCAGGGGCGCGGTACTACCGCGAGGCCGCACGGTACTACCGTGGACGACCACGGTACTACCGCAGCAGCAGCATAGGCCGGAACTAGCCTGACTACCGCTCCCACTTACGGTACTACCGCAAGGCAGGGGAGTCACGACCTGAGAAGGGCACAGACGAAATAAATTACATCCGTGCCAACTTCCGCTGAAACTGCGGTAGTCACGAAAATCCGACGCGGTACTACCGCTTCCTCGTGAGCGGTACTACCGTAGCGCGTGCCTACTACCGTGATTCTACGGTACTTGGTAGGAGCACCACGGTACTACGGCTCAGGGGAGCAGTACTACCGTGGGCCCCCGCGGTACTACCGCTCCCGACGAGCGGTACTACCGTGGTGGGCGCGGATGTAAAAAATTACATCCGCCCCTACTACCGCACCGGAGCGGCACTAGGCCTAGGAGCCGCGGTACTACCATTCCTGGGGAGCGGTACTACCGTGGCGCCCCGCGGTACTACCGCTCCAGACGGGCGGTACTACCGTGGTAGGCGCGGATGTAAAAAATTACATCCGCCCCTACAACCGCACCGGAGCGGCACTAGGCCTAGGAGCCGCGGTAATACCACTCCTGGGGAGCGGTACTACCGTGGCGCCCCGCGGTACTACCGCGTGTACCTGCGGTACTACCGCGTGTACCTGCGGTATTACCGCAAGTACAGAGGCAAATGTCAGATTTCCGCACAACGAAGATAACGAAGGGAAGCTCCAAAGTGCAGGGAAAGGAGGAACAAGTGTACGTGTTGATTCCGCCCTAACCTTTCCGGACGGACCCCTCTTAATAGTACGGCTCTCCCACGACTCAAATCCACCAAAAAGAAACGAGGACGACGCCGTCTTCAATAGTCTCCGAGGGGCACCGAATCGTCTCGAGCCTAGAGATGAACCATCCGAGGAACTCAAAGCATACAATTAGTCCGCAAAAGTATCGCCATCAATCACCAAAACACTTACGGGATAAATATGCCCTTACATCGCCGCTTAAGCGCCACAAGAAAACCTGTTTGCCTCAAGGCCGGGCTGGTTTAGCTGCCGCCAACTGGTTCCAAAGCAGCCGCTATATAATGCAAATACAAGAAATACAGCACAAGGCTACCGCACAAACCACATATACATTTTCAAAGAAGAGGAGCAAAATGATCAAACAAACAAAATAAATCAACAATAAATAGTTCAATTTCGTTATCATTACAACTCAAACAAATAGTTTATCGTTCAGTACAACAAATAATGCAATAAACACAACAAATAGTTCATGAACAATACAATGTCGAATGCAGAAATCATCATGCTCTTTCTCGTTCATGCCATGCCCACCACTCTTCAATCGGATCATTCTAAAGTTTATTATGCGTTGCGGGACGCCGAATGGCATGATAGGAGGCAATAAAACGGGCTACCCTTTCAGCCCTCCGTCGCACTCGCACGGGATGTTCCAAGAGCTCATACTGTGAGTAGTCTAAATCTTGGCCACGCTTATTCTCGATGATCATGTTGTGCATGATCACACAAGCGTGCATGATGTATCAAAGCATTTTTTGATCCCAAAATCTAGCCAGTCCTCTCACAATAGCAAATTGGGCTTGCAAAATCCCAAATGCTCTCTCCACATCTTTTCTAGCCACCGCCTGAGCATTGCAGAAATCAAGATTTTTCTTACCTTCCGGCTTTTTCAACGGCTTCATGAAGGTTTGCCACTTTGGATAGATGCCATCCGCTAGATAATAGCCATAGTTGTACGTACGGCCATTTGCTACAAACTGCACCGGTGGCAACTCACCATTTGCAATCTTATTCATCAGTGGTGACCGTTGACAACATTGATGTCATTCAAAGATCCAGGCATTCCAAAGAATGCATGCCAAATCCAAGTCTCCTGATCGGCCACCGCTTCAAGGATTATAGTTGAACCCTTTTTTTGGCCGTGGAATTGCCCATGCCATGCCTTTGGACAATAATTCTTCCAACTTCAATGCATGCAATCTATTGAGCCAAGCATGCCAGGAAAGCCGCGAGCTTTGTTCATCGCCAATAGCCTTACGACGTCTTCAGCATTGGAAGATCTCAAATACTCCTCGCCAAACACTTGCACAATTCCCACTGTAAAGCGCTTGACACACATGATGGCTTAGCTCTCACCCATTGAAGGAAATATGCCCTAGAGGCAATAATAAAGTTATTATTTATTTCCTTATTTCATGATAAATGTTTATTATTCATGCTAGAATTGTATTAACCGGAAACATGATACATGTGTGAATACATAGACAAACATATAGTCACTAGTATGCCTCTACTTGACTAGCTCATTAATAAAGATGGTTATGTTTCCTAACCATAAACATGTGTTGTCATTTGATTAACGGGATCACATCATTAGGAGAATGATGTGATTGACATGACCCATTCCGTTAGCCTAGCACTTGATCGTTTAGTATATTGCTATTGCTTTCTTCATGACTTATACATGTTCCTGTAATTATGAGATTATGCAACTCCTGCCATCAAGGAACACTTTGGTGCTACCAAACGTCGTAACGTGAATCGGGTGATTATAAAGGAGTACTACAGGTGTCTCCAAAGGTACATGTTGGGTTGGCGTATTTTGAGATTAGGTTTTGTCACTCCGATTGTCGGAGAGGTATCTCTGGGCCCTCTCGGTAATGCACATCACTATAAGCCTTGCAAGCAATGTAGCTAATGAGTTAGTTACGGAATGATGCATTACGTAACGAGTAAAGAGACTTGCCGATAACGAGATTGAACTAGGTATTGGATACCGACGATCGAATCTCGGGCAAGTAACATACCGATGACAAAGGGAACAACGATGTTGTTATGCGGTTTGACCGATAAAGATCTTCGTAGAATATGTAGGAGCCAATATGGGCATCCAGGTTCCGCTATTGGTTATTGACCGAGAATAGTTCTAGGTCATGTCTACATAGTTCTCGAACCCGTAGGGTCCGCACGCTTAACGTTACGATGACAGTTTTATTATGAGTTTATGAGTTTTGATGTACCGAAGGAGTTCGGAGTCCCGGATGAGATCGGGGACATGACGAGGAGTCTCGAAATGGTCGAGACATAAAGATCGATATATTGGACGACTATATTCGGAGTTCGGAAAGGTTCCGAGTGATTCGGTATTTTTGGGTGTACCGGTGAGTTACGGGAATTCGTATTGGGCCTCTTTGGGCCATCCGGGAAAGGAGAGAAAGGGCCAAAAGTGGGGCCGCACCCCTCCCCTTGGACTAGTCCGAATTGGACTAGGGAGGGGGGCACACCCTTCCTTCCTTCTCCTTCTTTCTTCCCTTTCCTTCTCTCCTACTCCTACTACATGGAAGGGTTCCTAGTTGGACTAGGAAAGGGGGGATCCTACTCCCGGTGGGAGTAGGACTCCCCTAGGGCGCGCCATAGAGAGGGCCGGCCCTCCTCTCCTCCACTCCTTTATATACGGGGGCAGGGGGCACCCCATGAACACACAAGTTGATCTACGGATCGTTCCTTAGCCGTGTGTGGTGCCCCCTTCCACCATAATCCACCTCGGTCATATCGTCGTGGAGTTTAGGCGAAGCCCTCGCCCGATAGAACATCATCATCGCCACCACGCCGTCAGGTCGACGGAACTCATCCCGACACTTTGCTGGATCGGAGTCCGGGATCGCCATCGAGCTGAACGTGTGCTGAACTCGGAGGTGCCGTGACGTTCGGTACTTGGATCGGTCGGATCGTGAAGACGCACGACTACATCAACCGCGTTGTCATAACGCTTCCGCCACGGTCTCACGAGGGTACCTGGACAATACTCTCCTCTCGTTGCTATGCATCACCATGATCCTTGCGCAGCGTAGGAATTTTTTTGAAATTACTACGTTCCCCAACAGTGGCATCCGAGCCTGGTTTTATGCGTTGATGTTATATGCACGAGTAGAACACAAGTGAGTTGTGGGCAATACAAGTCATACTGCTTACCAGCATGTCATACTTTGGTTCGGCGGTATTGTGAGATGAAGCGGGCCGGACCGACATTACGCGTACGCTTACGCGAGACTGGTTTCACCGCTGCGAGCACACGTTGCTTAAAGGTGACTGGCGGGTGTCTGTCTCTCTCACTTTAGTTGAACCGAGTGTGGCTCCTTGCGAAGGTTAAAACAGCACCAACTTGAAAAACTATCATTGTGGTTTTGATGCGTAGGTAAGAACGGTTCTTGCTCAGCCCGTAGCAGCCACGTAAAATTTGCAACAACAAAGTAGAGGACGTCTAACTTGTTTTTGCATGGCATGTTGTGATGTGATATGGTCAAGACGTGATGAGATATAAGTTGTTGTATGAGATGATCATGTTTTGTTGAAGTTATCGGCAATCGCGTAAGCCTTATGGTTGTCTCTTTATTGCATAAGATGCAAGCGCCAAATAATTGCTTTACTTTATCGCTATGCGATAGCAATAGTTGCAAGAGCAATAGTTGGCGAGACGACCATGTGACGCACATTGATATAGATCAAGATGATGGAGATCATGGTGGCATGCCGGTGACGATGGAAATCATGACGATGCTTTGGAGATGGAGATCAAAGGCACAAGATAATGATGGCCATATCATGTCACATATTTTGATTGCATGTGATGTTTATCTTTTATACATCTTATTTTGCTTAGTTCGGCGGTAGCTTTATAAGATGATCTCTCACTAAATTATCAAGGTATAAGTGTTCTCCCTGAGTATGCACCGTTGCGAAAGTTCTTCATGCTGAGACACCACGTGATGATCGGGTGTGATAGGCTCTACGTTCAAATACAACGGGTGCAAAACAGTTGCACACGCGGAATACTCAGGTTAAACTTGACGAGCCTAGCATATAACAGATATGGTCTCGGAACACGGAGACCGAAAGGTCGAGCGTGAATCATATAGTAGATATGATCAACATAGTAATGTTCACCATTGAAACTACTCCATCTCATGTGATGATCGGACATGGTTTAGTTGATATGGATCACGTGATCACTTAGAAGATTAGAGGGATGTCTATCTAAGTGGGAGTTCTTAAGTAATATGATTAATTGAACTTAAATTTATCATGAATTTAGTCCTGGTAGTATTAGCATATCTATGTTGTAGATCAATAGCTCACGTTTAGCTCCCCTGTTTTATTTTGATATGTTCCTAGAGAAAACTAAGTTGAAAAATGTTAGTAGCAATGATGCGGATTGGATCCGTGATCTGAGGTTTATCCTCATTGCTGCACATAAAAAATATGTCCTTGATGCACCGCTAGGTGACAGACCTATTGCAGGAGCAGATGCAAACGTTATGAACGTTTGGCTAGCTCAATATGATGACTACTTGATAGTTTAGTGCACCATGCTTAACGGCTTAGAATCGGGACTTCAAAGACGTTTTGAACGTCACGGACCATATGAGATGTTCCAGAGTTGAAGATAATATTTCAAGCAAATACCCGAGTTGAGAGATATGAAGTCTCCAACAAGTTCTATAGCTAAAAGATGGAGGAGAATCGCTCAACTAGCGAGCATGCGCTCAGATTGTCTGGGTACTTCAAACGCTTGAATCAAGTGGGAGTTAATCTTCCAGATAAGATAGTGATTGACAGAATTCTCTAGTCACCATCACTAAGTTACTAGAACTTCGTGATGAACTACAGTATGCAAGGGATGACGAAAACGATTCCCGAGCTCTTCGTGATGTTAAAATCAACGAAGGTAGAAATCAAGAAAGAGCATCAAGTGTTGATGATTGACAAGACCACTGGTTTCAAGAGAAGGGCAAAGGGAAAGAAAGGGAACTTCAAGTAGAAAGACAAGTAAGTTGTCACTCCTGCGAAGAAGCCCAAAGATGGACCAAAGCCTGAAACTGAGTGCTTACATTGCAAAGGAAATGGTCACTGGAAGCGGAAATGCCCTGAATATTTGGTGGATAAGAAGGATGGCAAAGTGAACAAGGGTATATTTGATATACAGGTTATTGATGTGTGCCGTACTAGTGTTTATAGTAGCCCCTGAGTATTTGATACTTGTTTGGTTGCTAAGATTAGTAACTCGAAACAGGAGTTAAAGAATAAACGGAGACTAGTTGAAGGGGAAGTGACGATGAGTGTTGTAAGTAGTTCCAAAATTGATATGATCATCATCGCACACTCCCTATACTCTCGGGATTAGTGTTGAACCTAAATAAATGTTATTTGGCGTTTGCGTTGAGCATGAATATGATTTGATCATGTTTATTGCAATACGGTTATTCATGTAAGTTAGAGAATAATTATTGTTCTGTTTACATGAATAAAACCTTCTATGGTCATACACCCAATGAAAATGGTTTGTTGGATCTCGATCGTTTGATACACATATTCATAATATTGAAACCAAAAGATGTAAAGTTAATAATGATAGTGCAACTTATTTGTGGCACTGCCGTTTAGGTCATATTGGTGTAAAGCGCATGAAAAAACTCCATAAAGATGGATCTTCGGAATCACTTGGTTATGAATCATTTGATGCTTGCGAACCGTGCCTTTTGGGCAAGATGACTAAAACTCCGTTCTCCGGGACAATGGAACGAGCTACTGACTTGTTGGAAATAATACATACCGATGTATGCGATCCAATGAGTGTTGATGCTCGTGACAAGTATCATTATTTTCTGACCTTCACAGATGATTTGAGCAGATATGCGTATATCTACTTGATGAAACATAAGTCTGAAATAGTTGAAAAGTTCAAAGAATTTCAAGTGAAGTGGAAAATCATCGTAACAAGAAAATAAAGTTTCTACGATCTGATCGTGGAGATGAATGTTTGAGTTACGAGTTTGGTCTTCATTTGAAACAATGTGAAATAGTTTCGCAACTCACGCCATATGGAACACCACAGCATAATGGTGTGTCCGAAAATCGTGACCGCACTTTATTGGATATGGTGCGATCTATGATGTCTCTTATCGGTTTACCACTATTATTTTGGGGTTATGTATTAGAGACAACTGCATTCACGTTTAATAGGGCACCACCTAAATCCGTTGAGACGACACCATATGAACTATGGTTTAACAATAAACCTAAGCTGTCGTTTCTTAAAGTTTGGAGTTGTGATGCTTATGTGAAAAAGTTTTCACCTGATAAGCTCGAACCCAAATTGGAGAAGTGCGTCTTCATAGAATACCCAAAGGTAACTATTGGGTACACCTTCTATCACAGATCCGAAGGCAAGTTATTCGTTGCTAAGATGGATCCTTTCTAGAGAAGAAGTTTCTCTCGAAAGAAGTGAGTGGGAGGAAAGTAGAATTTGATGAGGTAATTGTACCTTCTCCCTTATTGGAAAGTAGTTCATCACAGAAATCAGTTCCGTGTGATTCCTACACCAATTAGTGAGGAAGTTAATGATGATGATCATGAAACTTCAGATCAAGTTGCTACCAAACCTCGTAGGTCTTCCAGAGTAAGATCCGCACCAGTGGTACGGTAATCATGTTCTGGAAGTCATGTTACTAGACCATGATGAACCTACGAACTATGAGGAAGCGATGATGAGCCCAGATTCGCGAAATGGCTTGAGGCCATGAAATCTGAGATAGGATCCATATATGAGAACAAAGTATGGACTTTGATTGACTTGCTCGATGATCAGCAAGCCATGTTAAATAAATGGATCTTCAAGAGGAAGACGGACACTGATAGTAGTGTTACTATCTACAAAGCTCGACTTGTCACAAAAAGGTTTTCGACAAGTTCAAGGTGTTGACTACAATGAGATTTTCTCAACTGTAGCGATGCTTAAGTCTGTCCAAATCATGTTAGCAATTGCCACATTTTATGAAATCTGGCAAATGGATGTCAAAACTGCATTCTTTAATGGATTTATTAAAGAAAAGTTGTATATGATGCAACCAGAAGGTTTTGTCAATCCTAAAGGAGCTAACAAAATGTGCAAGCTTCAGCGATCCATCTATGGACTGGTGCAAGCATCTCGGAGTTGGAATAAAACGCTTTGATGGTGTGATCAAAGCATATGGTTTTATACAGACTTTTGGAGAAGCCTGTATTTACAAGAAAGTGAGTGGGAGCACTACAACATTTCTGATAAGTATATGTGAATGACATATTGTTGATCGGAAATAATGTAGAATTATGCTGCAAAGCATAAAGGAGTATTTGAAAGGAGTTTTTCAAAGAAAGACCTCAATAAAACTACTTACATATTGAGCATCAAGATCTATTGAGATAGATCAAGACGCTTGATAAGTTTTTCAATAAGTACATACCTTGTCAAGATTTTGAAGTAGTTCAAAATGGAACAGTCAAAGAAAAGTTCTTGCCTGTGTTGCAAACGTGTGAAATTGAGTAAGACTCAAATCCCGACCACGGCAGAAAATAGAAAAGAGAATGAAAGTCATTCCCTATGCCTTAGTCATAGGTTCTATAAAGTATGCTATGCTATGTACCAGACCTATTGTATACCTTGCTCTGAATTTGGCAAGGAGTACAATAGTGATCTAGGAGTAGATCAATGGACATTGGTCAAGAACATCCTTAGTGAGGACTAAGGAAATATTTCTCGATTATGGAGGTGATAAAAAGAGCCCGTCGTAAAGAGTTACATCGATGCAAGCTTTTTACACTGATCCAGATGACTCTAAGTCTCAATCTGGATACATATTGAAAGTGGGAGCAATTAGCTAGAGTAGCTCCGTGCAGAGCATTGTAGACATAGAATATTTGCAAAATACATACGGCTCTGTATGTGACAGACCCGTTGACTAAGCTTCTCTCACGAGCAAAACATGATAATACCTTAGTACTCTTTGGGTGTTAATCACATAGCGATGTGAACTAGATTATTGACTCTAGTAAACCCTTTAGGTGTTGGTCACATGACGATGTGAACTATGGGTGTTAATCACATACAGATGTGAATATAAGTGTTGAATCACATGATGATGTGAACTAGATTATTGACTCTAGTGCAAGTGGGAGACTGAAGGAAATATGCCCTAGAGGCAATAATAAAGTTATTATTTATTTCCTTATTTCATGATAAATGTTTATTATTCATGCTAGAATTGTATTAACCGGAAACATGATACATACATGTGTGAATACATAGACAAACATATAGTCACTAGTATGCCTCTACTTGACTAGCTCATTAATCAAAGATGGTTATGTTTCCTAACCATAGACATGTGTTGTCATTTGATTAACGGGATCACATCATTAGGAGAATGATGTGATTGACATGACCCATTCCGTTAGCCTAGCACTTGATCGTTTAGTATATTGCTATTGCTTTCTTCATGACTTATACATGTTCCTGTAACTATGAGATTATGCAACTCCCGTTTACCGGAGGAACACTTTGGTGGTACCAAACGTCCACAACGTAATCGGGTGATTCTAAAGGAGTACTACAGGTGTCTCCAAAGGTACATGTTGGGTTGGCGTATTTCGAGATTAGGTTTTGTCACTCCGATTGTCGGAGAGGTATCTCTGGGCCCTCTCGGTAATGCACATCACTATAAGCCTTGCAAGCAATGTAGCTAATGAGTTAGTTACGGAATGATGCATTACGTAACGAGTAAAGAGACTTGCCGGTAACGAGATTGAACTAGGTATTGGATACCGACGATCGAATCTCGGGCAAGTAACATACCGATAACAAAGGGAACAACGTATGTTGTTATGCGGTTTGACCGATAAAGATCTTCAGAGAATATGTAGGAGCCAATATGGGCATCCAGGTTCCGCTATTGGTTATTGACCGAGAATAGTTCTAGGTCATGTCTACATAGTTCTCGAACCCGTAGGGTCCGCATGCTTAACGTTACGATGACAGTTTTATTATGAGTTTATGAGTTTTGATGTAGCGAAGGAGTTCGGAGTCCCGGATGAGAACCGGGACATGACGAGGAGTCTCGAAATGGTCGAGACATAAAGATCGATATATTGGACGACTATATTCGGAGTTCGGAAAGGTTCCGAGTGATTCGGGTATTTTTGGGAGTACCGGAGAGTTACGGAAATTCGTATTGGGCCTCTTTGGGCCATACGGGAAAGGAGAGAAAGGGCCAAAAGAGTGGCCGCACTCTCCCTTGGACTAGTCCGAATTGGACTAGGGAGGGGGCACACCCTTCCTTCCTTCTCCTTCTCTCTTCCCTTTCCTTCTCTCCTACTCCTACTACATGGAAGGGTTCCTAGTTGGACTAGGAAAGGGGAATCCTACTCCCGGTGGGAGTAGGACTCCCTAGGGCGCCATAGAGAGGGCCGGCCCTCCTCTCCTCCACTCCTTTATATACGGGGCAGGGGCACCCCATGAACACACAAGTTGATCTACGGATCGTTCCTTAGCCGTGTGCGGTGCCCCTTCCACCATATTCCACCTCGGTCATATCGTCATGAGTTTAGGCGAAGCCCCGCGCCGGTAGAACATCATCATCGTCACCACGCCGTCGTCTTGACGGAACTCATCCCGACACTTTGCTGGATCGGAGTCCGGGGATCGTCATCAAGCTGAACGTGTGCTGAACTCGGAGGTGCCGTACGTTCGGTACTTGGATCGGTCGGATCGTGAAGACGTACGACTACATCAACCGCGTTGTCATAACGCTTGCGCTTACGATCTACGAGGGTACGTGGACAATACTCTCCCCTCTCGTTGCTATGCATCACCATGATCCTTGCGTGTGCGTAGGAATTTTTTTGAAATTACTACGTTCCCCAACACCCATAGCCAAGTGATCATCAACAAGATCAGCCGGTATACCGTATGCCAACATACGCAAAGCGGCTGTCACCTTCTGAAAGGTGCTATGCCCGAGCTCTCCGGCGGCATTCCTCCTTTGCTGAAAAAAGTGGTCATGGCTCGCTAGTTTCTCTCAATGCGCCTGAACAACTCGGTGCTCATCCTAAACCGGCGACGAAAATACGACTCGGGGTATGTGGGATTCTCCGCAAAATAATGCCTGATCAATATGTTGTGGGCATCGATCCTATCCCTCCAAATTTTCCGCCGACCCATAACCGTAACACCATGTTCGGTTTTTTTTATATGCATAGCTAGGATCATTACAAGATCCTCCTCCTCTTCCATATCAAATTCTTCTTCGGAAGAATCATACGACGAACTCATCTACAATGTTTAATACTATACTATAAAAACTACAATTCAAAACATGCACCAAATTCATGAAGTTTGAGCAATACATACCTTGTAGGCGTTTTGTCGAACACCTTGCGGGCGCTGTTCCTCGGACGACGGAGGCGCGCGAGCGCCGGCGGGACTAGGAGGGGATGGGGCGGAAGCGCGGCGGCGCGGGGATAGACCGGGAAAGCGCCTGAACGGTCGTCGGGGGGCGCGGGCGGCGGCGGTGCGGCCGGATGGGGGTGGAAGTGGGAGAGGAAGTGCGAGAGCGAGCGCTGAAGTGTGCCGCGCGCTGTAGTGGGCGCCCGAAGTACACCGCGCGGGAGAGTGTTTCCGACAGCGCGCCCAGCTCGTTATAGCGTGCGCGCCTGGAGAGTGTTTCCGACAGCGCGCCCAGCTCGTTATAGCGTGCGCGCCGTTTTCTTGCCGCTGGAAGCGACTCCCGGCGTTCTTGGCGCTTAAAACGGACCATTTGCGTCGCGGCGCTATTTTAGCGCGGCTGTTGGAGATGCTCTTAGACATGTACATATCCTGCTTGATAGTACGTACAGTACTTGAGAACTGTTTTGTACCAATATGATGGCTTTGCTTTAGTCTCCTCGTTAACAAGTCAACAAGGCAGAGGCACGCGGAGCTTGGGAACAAGGAGGAGATCGGAGCGCCGCCGCGTGGTGAGCCCCATGGCCTCGGCCATGTCCAGCTCCTCCCCGGGCTCCGGCAGCTCCCAGTCGAAGTGGTACAGGAGGCTGGTGAGGGCCAGCTCCACGTTGGCCAGCCCGAACGCCACCCCGGGCACATCCGCCGCCCGGCGCCGAACGGGATGTACTCGAAGTCCGTGCCCTTGAAGTCGACGCCGCTACCGCCGAACCGCTCCGGCCGGAACTCCTCGGCGTCGGCGCCCCAGCTGGCCGCGTCCCGGCCGACGGCCCACGCGTTGACCAGCACCATCGCCCCCGCCGGCACGTCGAACCCCAGCACCCGGCACGCGGCCCGGCACTCGCGCAGGATCAGCGCCGCCGGAGGGTGCAGCCGGAGCGTCTCCTTGACGACCAGGCCCAGGTAGCGGAGGCTCCCCAGGACGTCCTCCGTGACGCGCCCGGACACCTCCCGCCGGACCTCCTCCTGCGCCTTGCGCATCGCTCCTGGGTTCTTCACGAGCTCCGCCATCGCCCACTGCAGCAACGTCGCCGACGTCTCGCTGCCCGCCATGAACATGTCCTGTCCGAAAACAGAGAGAAAGTCAGTAGAGTAGCTGCTACGTGGTGGGAAGAAGAGATGAGCTCACGATGATGACGGTCTTGATGTCGTCGTCGGTGAGGGGAGGGTCGAGCTCGCCCTCCCTCTGGACCCTGAGGAGGACGTCGAGCAGGTCCTCGTCGTCGCCGGCGGCGACCCTGTTCTGCTGGTGCTCGCGGACGATGGCGTCGACGAACTCCATCATCTCGCGGCGCTCCCTCCTAATCCGGCGCGGCATCGAGCTGACGAGCATCGCCAGCCGTGACGACGGGAAGAGGTCCGGCAGGCACTTGGCCGGCACGAGCTTCATCCTCCGCTCCAGCAGCCGCAGGAACGCGCCACGGTCCGCGAACCGGCTGCCGATGACGGCGCGCACCGCCGAGTCCGCCACGCACGCGGCGATCCGCTCGCTCAGGTTCACCGCCGCCGGAGCCAGGCCCGGCTCCGGCGCCAGGGAGCGGAGCAGCCGGCCGACCTCGTCCGCGCGCACGGGGCCGAAGGAGCGGACGCGGCGCGCGGTGAGGAGCTCGAGGGTGCAGATCCCGCGGAGCTGCCGCCACGCGCGGCCGTAGGGCGCGGCGATGACGCTGAGGCTGTCCCCGAGGAGGACCCTCCCCGTGGGCGTCATGGGGCGGCCGGCGAAGGCGAGGTCGTGGGTCCTCAGCATCTCCCGCGCGGCGTCCGCGGATGAGGCGACGACGACGCGCAGCTCGCAGAGCCGGAGCAGCATGAGCGGGCCCTGGCGGCGCGACAGGTCCCGCATGGCGCGGTGCGGGAGCGCGCCGGCGAGGTGGTGGAGGTGGCCGATGACGGGGAGCGCCCACGCCGACGGCGGCAGCCGCCGTTGGGTTCCTCCGTTCTGACGCGGCGACGACCGGACCAGGTAGAGCAAGGGGACGATGACGAGCAGAGCAAGGAGAAGTGGGTAGAGAGGAGGAAATACTACTGGCTCAATGAGCTCGGCCATGGCCATGGCTCGAACGTGCTGCCTTTTTTCCTTTTTTTTTGGAATGCAGCTCGATCGAGCTATCTAATGCTGCAGCAAAGCCTCGCTTCTACAGTTCTTCTCGATTATTAGTTCGAATCTTATACTAGTATCGAAATAAAATTTCGAAAATTACATCCATGACTCTGCACATGCCCTCCATTCAATTGCATTGAAACTTGCAGAGGCTGCAACTGTTTGCCCTCAGTTTTTTCGACGCAGACACTTATACATACGCACATTCATCCAACACACGCTACCTATATGAGCAACTTCCAGAGACTGAGGCGACACATCATCTTCTCCGGATTGACCAAGTCGCCACAGCCCACAAATGTCTTTGTAGACGACGAAAATGTCTCCCCCACTGAATATGCATCGCCAAAAGTCCTGAAACAAATCCAAAAAAATGCGAGCACCAATCGACCATATGTCACTGTCATCCTTGTGACACATGTTCTCTTGTGCCATGTTTCTCCTGTGCAACACATCTAGTCGACAGGGAGTGGTCTTCACAGAAAAACTCTGATTTTTTTATGGCACTGATAAACTCCAAAGTGAAGTCCAGGATTTCTCTTCCTTTGCATTTCGGATGATCCACTCCTCCCTTCTTACCAGTGTTCTCTCTGACTTTTTGTTTTGATCATAAACTTATATGTGAAACTGACAGTAAAGCGGCCTTTTTATGCGGATGTCAAGCCCAGAAAGCAGTTGTCTTTCTTGTGCACACCAGAATCTTTAAGATCTAATCTGCGTCAAAAGGAATGAAGACCGAACGAACCAAGTCCATGTTCCAAGTAGCCATCGGTAGATCCAGCAATTCAGATACTTTTGTTGGCGGGTCAGGGACAAGAGAGATATAATCGGTGGAAGTGATGAACTCTTTGGTATCCAATTGTCCGCCCAAATATCGATATCTTGGCCACTACCTATTCCGCAGATAATTCCTTGCTTCATAATGTCTCTTCCTTCTAAAACCGCGCACCACACTTGCGATGGCTGGCTTCCAAGTTCAATACAAGGATACTATCACTAGGGAAACATGAGGCCTTGAGAATTCGACACTCAAGGATGATGGTTCCTGTAAGATTCTCCATGCTCGCCTTGCTAGCAAGGCATGAATAGCTCCTGTGGCTCAAGCCCCCAGATTTCGGTCTTGCCACAACCTCCCACGACACCCCTGCATGCTGATTTTTCGCTGTCCTTGGTTGCAACCCGACCAGAACTTGGTAATGATAGAATTAATATGATTGCATAAAACCCTAGGAAGTTTAAAGCAAGACATGTAATATACCGGAATTGTCTGGGCAACCGATTTAACAAGAACATCCTTCCCTCCTGCTGATAATGATTTTCCCTTCCAACCTTCACCTTATCCCAAACACGGGCGCTCAAATATTTGAAGGCCCCTTTCTTTGAATGTCCCATGTCGGTAGGCATTCCCAAATATCTATCACTCAAAGATTCATTAGGGACCTGCAGGTATCCCTTAACCGCGTCCTTCACAATTTGTGGGCATCCCTTACTCAAAAATATTGATGACTTTTCTTTGTTAATTCTCTGACCAGATGCCTTACTGTTGGGGAACGTTGCATGGAAAATAAAATTTTCTACGCACACGCAAGATCTATCCATGGAGATGCATAGCTACAAGAGGGGGAGAGCATCTACATACCCTTGTAGATCGCTAAGCGGAAGCGTTTATCAATGCGGTTGATGTAGTCGTAAACCTTCACGATATGCACCGATCAAGTACCGAACGTACGGCACCTCCGCGTTCAGCACACGTTCAGCTCGATAACGTCCTCGCCTTCTCGATCCAGCAAGAGAGGCGAAGTAGTAGATGAGTTCCGGCAGCACGACGGTGTGGTGACGGTGGTGGTGAAACTATCCGCAGGGTTTCACCAAGCACAACGGACGTGGACGGAGGAGGAATTAGAACTAGGGGGAAAGGGGAGCCGCACACGGCTTGGGGATCGTGGTGTGCCTAGGTAGGGGGAAGGCAGCCCTAGGACGCCCCCAAGGGGGCCGGCGGGCAGCCCTGTGCTCCTGCCCTAGGCGCCTCCCCCCTTTCCATATTTGGGCATGGAGGAGAAGGCAGGAGTGGGGCGGCGGCTTCCCTACCTAGGCGCCCCCCTTTCCTTCCTGGCGCCCGGGCAGGGGAGGTGGAGCGCGCCCAACCCCTTAGTGGGCTGGTGCACCTCCCTCCTTTGGCCCACGAGGCCCATCAAGTGTCGGTGGCCTTCCGGAACCCCTTCCGGCACTCCGATAAAACCCCAGTGCATTCCGAAACATTTCCGGAGTCCAAATACCTTCATCCTATATATCAATCTTTACCCTGGACCATTTTGGAGCTTCTTGTCATGTTCGTGATCTCATCCGGGACTCCGACAACATTCAATCACCAATTCACATAAATCATATAATACTATATCGTCAATGAAAGTTAATCGTGCGGACCCTACGGGTTCGAGAATGATGTAGACATGACTGAGACGCTTCTCCGGTCAATAACCAATAGTGAGACCTCGATGCCCCTATTGGTTCCTACGTATTCTACGAAGATATTTATCCATCAAACCTTTATGACAACATACATAATTCCTTTTGTCTGTCGGTATGTTACTTGCCGAGATTTGATTGTCGGTATCTCCATACCTAGTTCAATCTCGTCACCAACAAGTCTCTTTACTCGTTCCGTAATACATCATCTTGCAACTAACTCCTTAGTCACTTTTCTTGCAAGCTTCTTGTGATGTGTATTACCGAGAGGGCCCAGAGATACCTTTCCGTCACACGGAGTGACAAATCCAAATCTCGATCCATGCCAACTCAACAGACACCTTCAGAGATACATGTAGAACACCTTTATGATCACCCAGTTACGTTGTGACGTTTGATAGCACACAAGGTATTCCTCCAGCATCTGGGAGTTGCATGATCTCATGATCGAATGAATATGTATTCGACATTAAAAAAGCAGTAGCAATAAACTGAACGATCATATGCTAAGCTAACGGATGGATCTTGTCCATCACATCATTCTCCTAATGATGTGATCCCGTCATCAAGTGACAACAAATGTTTATGGTTAGGAAACCTTAGCCATCTTTTGATCAATGAGCTAGTCTAGTAGAGGCTCAGTAGGAACATGGTATTTGTTTATGTATCCACGCACATGTATTTTAGTTTTCGGTCAATCCAAGGCCATCATGTTTTCTGCAGCGCCTTGATCAGGTTTTTCCGTCGGTCGAATTGACACGCGGGGAGATGGAGAAAGATGCGTGTTTCGATCGCCCCTGCCGATAGCCGCTCGACACGCGATCGACCTTTGCCGCCACAGAAGCTCCTCTGCGCCTGCACGGCTGAATCAGCCTGTCATTGATTTTTATTTCTGTGTGATTTGGACCTGTCCTTGAGAGCTGAGACAACTGCATTCACGTTTAATAGGGCACCACCTAAATCCGTTGAGACGACACCATATGAACTATGGTTTAACAATAAACCTAAGCTGTCGTTTCTTAAAGTTTGGAGTTGTGATGCTTATGTGAAAAAGTTTTCACCGATAAGCTCGAACCCAAATTGGAGAAGTGCGTCTTCATAGAATACCCAAAGGTAACTATTGGGTACACCTTCTATCACAGATCCGAAGGCAAGTTATTCGTTGCTAAGATGGATCCTTTCTAGAGAAGAAGTTTCTCTCGAAAAGAAGTGAGTGGGAGGAAAGTAGAATTTGATGAGGTAATTGTACCTTCTCCCTTATTGGAAAGTAGTTCATCACAGTAAATCAGTTCCAAAGTGATTCCTACACCAATTAGTGAGGAAGTTAATGATGATGATCATGAAACTTCAGATCAAGTTGCTACCAAACCTCGTAGGTCTTCCAGAGTAAGATCCGCACCCGAGTGGTACGGTAATCATGTTCTGGAAGTCATGTTACTAGACCATGATGAACCTACGAACTATGAGGAAGCGATGATGAGCCCAGATTCCGCGAAATGGCTTGAGGCCATGAAATCTGAGATAGGATCCATATATGAGAACAAAGTATGGACTTTGATTGACTTGCTCGATGATCAGCAAGCCATGTTAAATAAATGGATCTTCAAGAGGAAGACGGACACTGATAGTAGTGTTACTATCTACAAAGCTCGACTTGTCACAAAAAGGTTTTCGACAAGTTCAAGGTGTTGACTACAATGAGATTTTCTCAACTGTAGCGATGCTTAAGTCTGTCCAAATCATGTTAGCAATTGCCACATTTTATGAAATCTGGCAAATGGATGTCAAAACTGCATTCTTTAATGGATTTATTAAAGAAAAGTTGTATATGATGCAACCAGAAGGTTTTGTCAATCCTAAAGGAGCTAACAAAATGTGCAAGCTTCAGCGATCCATCTATGGACTGGTGCAAGCATCTCGAGTTGAATAAAAGCGCTTTGATGGTGTGATCAAAGCATATGGTTTTATACAGACTTTTGGAGAAGCCTGTATTTACAAGAAAGTGAGTGGGAGCACTACAACATTTCTGATAAGTATATGTGAATGACATATTGTTGATCGGAAATAATGTAGAATTATGCTGCAAAGCATAAAGGAGTATTTGAAAGGAGTTTTTCAAAGAAAGACCTCAGTAAAACTACTTACATATTGAGCATCAAGATCTATTGAGATAGATCAAGACGCTTGATAAGTTTTTCAATAAGTACATACCTTGTCAAGATTTTGAAGTAGTTCAAAATGGAACAGTCAAAGAAAAGTTCTTGCCTGTGTTGCAAACGTGTGAAATTGAGTAAGACTCAAATCCCGACCACGGCAGAAAATAGAAAAGAGAATGAAAGTCATTCCCTATGCCTTAGTCATAGGTTCTATAAAGTATGCTATGCTATGTACCAGACCTATTGTATACCTTGCTCTGAATTTGGCAAGGAGTACAATAGTGATCTAGGAGTAGATCATCGGACATTGGTCAAGAACATCCTTAGTGAGGACTAAGGAAATATTTCTCGATTCTGGAGGTGATAAAAAGAGCCCGTCATAAAGAGTTACATCGATGCAAGCTTTTTACACTGATCCAGATGACTCTAAGTCTCAATCTGGATACATATTGAAAGTGGGAGCAATTAGCTAGAGTAGCTCCGCAAGCATTGTAGACATAGAATATTTGCAAAATACATACGGCTCAGTATGTGATGCACCCGTTGACTAAGCTTCTCTCACGAGCAAAACATGATAATACCTTAGTACTCTTTGGGTGTTAATCACATAGCGATGTGAACTAGATTATTGACTCTAGTAAACCCTTTAGGTGTTGGTCACATGACGATGTGAACTATGGGTGTTAATCACATACAGATGTGAATATAAGTGTTGAATCACATGATGATGTGAACTAGATTATTGACTCTAGTGCAAGTGGGAGACTGAAGGAAATATGCCCTAGAGGCAATAATAAAGTTATTATTTATTTCCTTATTTCATGATAAATGTTTATTATTCATGCTAGAATTGTATTAACCGGAAACATGATACATACATGTGTGAATACATAGACAAACATATAGTCACTAGTATGCCTCTACTTGACTAGCTCATTAATCAAAGATGGTTATGTTTCCTAACCATAGACATGTGTTGTCATTTGATTAACGGGATCACATCATTAGGAGAATGATGTGATTGACATGACCCATTCCGTTAGCCTAGCACTTGATCGTTTAGTATATTGCTATTGCTTTCTTCATGACTTATACATGTTCCTGTAACTATGAGATTATGCAACTCCCGTTTACCGGAGGAACACTTTGGGTGGTACCAAACGTCACAACGTAACTGGGTGATTATAAAGGAGTACTACAGGTGTCTCCAAAGGTACATGTTGGGTTGGCGTATTTCGAGATTAGGTTTTGTCACTCCGATTGTTGGAGAGGTATCTCTGGGCCCTCTCGGTAATGCACATCACTATAAGCCTTGCAAGCAATGTAGCTAATGAGTTAGTTACGGAATGATGCATTACGTAACGAGTAAAGAGACTTGCCGATAACGAGATTGAACTAGGTATTGGATACCGACGATCGAATCTCGGGCAAGTAACATACCGATAACAAAGGGAACAACGTATGTTGTTATGCGGTTTGACCGATAAAGATCTTCGTAGAATATGTAGGAGCCAATATGGGCATCCAGGTTCCGCTTATTGGTTATTGACCGAGAATAGTTCTAGGTCATGTCTACATAGTTCTCGAACCCGTAGGGTCCGCATGCTTAACGTTACGATGACAGTTTTATTATGAGTTTATGAGTTTTGATGTAGCGAAGGAGTTCGGAGTCCCGGATGAGAACCGGGACATGACGAGGAGTCTCGAAATGGTCGAGACATAAAGATCGATATATTGGACGACTATATTCGGAGTTCGGAAAGGTTCCGAGTGATTCGGGTATTTTTGGGAGTACCGGAGAGTTACGGAAATTCGTATTGGGCCTCTTTGGGCCATACGGGAAAGGAGAGAAAGGGCCAAAAGAGTGGCCGCACACCTCCCCTTGGACTAGTCCGATTTGGACTAGGGAAGGGGGACACACCCTTCCTTCCTTCTCCTTCTCTCTTCCCTTTCCTTCTCTCCTACTCCTACTACATGGAAGGGTTCCTAGTTGGACTAGGAAAGGGGAATCCTACTCCCGGTGGGAGTAGGACTCCCCTAGGGCGCCGCCATAGAGAGGGCCGCCCTCCTCTCCTCCACTCCTTTATATACGGGGCAGGGCACCCCATGAACACACAAGTTGATCTACGGATCGTTCCTTAGCCGTGTGCGGTGCCCCCTTCCACCATATTCCACCTCGGTCATATCGTCGCGGAGTTTAGGCGAAGCCTTGTGCCGGTAGAACATCATCATCGTCACCACGCCGTCGTGCTGACGGAACTCATCCCCGACACTTTGCTGGATCGGAGTCCGGAGATCGTCATCAAGCTGAACGTGTGCTGAACTCGGAGGTGCCGTACGTTCGGTACTTGGATCGGTCGGATCGTGAAGACGCATTTACTACATCAACCGCGTTGTCATAACGCTTGCGCTTACGATCTCACGAGGGTACGTGGACAATACTCTCCTCTCGTTGCTATGCATCACCATGATCCTTGCGTGTGCGTAGGAATTTTTTTGAAATTACTACGTTCCCCAACACCCATAGCCAAGTGATCATCAACAAGATCAGCCGGTATACCGTATGCCAACATACGCAAAGCGGCTGTCACCTTCTGAAAGGTGCTATGCCCGAGCTCTCCGGCGGCATTCCTCCTTTGCTGAAAAAAGTGGTCATGGCTCGCTAGTTTCTCTCAATGCGCCTGAACAACTCGGTGCTCATCCTAAACCGGCGACGAAAATACGACTCGGGGTATGTGGGATTCTCCGCAAAATAATGCCTGATCAATATGTTGTGGGCATCGATCCTATCCCTCCAAATTTTCCACGACCCATAACCGTAACACCATGTTCGGTTTTTTTTATATGCATAGCTAGGATCATTACAAGATCCTCCTCCTCTTCCATATCAAATTCTTCTTCGGAAGAATCATACGACGAACTCATCTACAATGTTTAATACTATACTATAAAAACTACAATTCAAAACATGCACCAAATTCATGAAGTTTGAGCAATACATACCTTGTAGGCGTTTTGTCGAACACCTTATGGCGCGCTGGCCAGCGCCGGGCGCCGTTTCCTCGGACGACGGAGGCGCGAGCGCCGCGGGACTAGGAGGATGGGGCGGAAGCGCGCTGAGGATAGACCGGAAAGCGCTGAACGGTCGTCGAGGCGCGGCGGCGGCGGTGCGGCCGGATGGGGTGGAAGTGGGAGAGGAAGTGCGAGCGAAGGCTGAAGTGTGCCGCAGTAGTGGGCGCCAAGTACACCGCGGAGAGTGTTTCCGACAGCGCGCCGCTCGTTATAAGCGTCTTGCGCGTTTTCTTGCGCCATTGAGCGACTCCGCCCGCGTTGCCGCTTAAAACGGACCATTTATGCGTCGCGCTATTTTAGCGGCTGTTGGAGATGCTCTTAGACATGTACATATCCTGCTTGATAGTACGTACAGTACTTGAGAACTGTTTTGTACCAATATGATGGCTTTGCTTTAGTCTCCTCGTTAACAAGTCAACAAGGCAGAGGCACGCGGAGCTTGGGAACAAGGAGGAGATCGGAGCGCCGCCGCGTGGTGAGCCCCATGGCCTCGGCCATGTCCAGCTCCTCCCCGGGCTCCGGCAGCTCCCAGTCGAAGTGGTACAGGAGGCTGGTGAGGGCCAGCTCCACGTTGGCCAGCCCGAACGCCACCCCCGGGCACATCCGCCGCCCGGCGCCGAACGGGATGTACTCGAAGTCCGTGCCCTTGAAGTCGACGCCGCTACCGCCGAACCGCTCCGGCCGGAACTCCTCGGCGTCGGCGCCCCAGCTGGCCGCGTCCCGGCCGACGGCCCACGCGTTGACCAGCACCATCGCCCCCGCCGGCACGTCGAACCCCAGCACCCGGCACGCGGCCCGGCACTCGCGCAGGATCAGCGCCGCCGGAGGGTGCAGCCGGAGCGTCTCCTTGACGACCAGGCCCAGGTAGCGGAGGCTCCCCAGGACGTCCTCCGTGACGCGCCCGGACACCTCCCGCCGGACCTCCTCCTGCGCCTTGCGCATCGCTCCTGGGTTCTTCACGAGCTCCGCCATCGCCCACTGCAGCAACGTCGCCGACGTCTCGCTGCCCGCCATGAACATGTCCTGTCCGAAAACAGAGAGAAAGTCAGTAGAGTAGCTGCTACGTGGTGGGAAGAAGAGATGAGCTCACGATGATGACGGTCTTGATGTCGTCGTCGGTGAGGGGAGGGTCGAGCTCGCCCTCCCTCTGGACCCTGAGGAGGACGTCGAGCAGGTCCTCGTCGTCGCCGGCGGCGACCCTGTTCTGCTGGTGCTCGCGGACGATGGCGTCGACGAACTCCATCATCTCGCGGCGCTCCCTCCTAATCCGGCGCGGCATCGAGCTGACGAGCATCGCCAGCCGTGACGACGGGAAGAGGTCCGGCAGGCACTTGGCCGGCACGAGCTTCATCCTCCGCTCCAGCAGCCGCAGGAACGCGCCACGGTCCGCGAACCGGCTGCCGATGACGGCGCGCACCGCCGAGTCCGCCACGCACGCGGCGATCCGCTCGCTCAGGTTCACCGCCGCCGGAGCCGAGCCCGGCTCCGGCGCCAGGGAGCGGAGCAGCCGGCCGACCTCGTCCGCGCGCACGGGGCCGAAGGAGCGGACGCGGCGCGCGGTGAGGAGCTCGAGGGTGCAGATCCCGCGGAGCTGCCGCCACGCGCGGCCGTAGGGCGCGGCGATGACGCCGAGGCTGTCCCCGAGGAGGACCCTCCCCGTGGGCGTCATGGGGCGGCCGGCGAAGGCGAGGTCGTGGGTCCTCAGCATCTCCCGCGCGGCGTCCGCGGATGAGGCGACGACGACGCGCAGCTCGCAGAGCCGGAGCAGCATGAGCGGGCCCTGGCGGCGCGACAGGTCCCGCATGGCGCGGTGCGGGAGCGCGCCGGCGAGGTGGTGGAGGTGGCCGATGACGGGGAGCGCCCACGCCGACGGCGGCAGCCGCCGTTGGGTTCCTCCGTTCTGACGCGGCGACGACCGGACCAGGTAGAGCAAGGGGACGATGACGAGCAGAGCAAGGAGAAGTGGGTAGAGAGGAGGAAATACTACTGGCTCAATGAGCTCGGCCATGGCCATGGCTCGAACGTGCTGCCTTTTTTCCTTTTTTTTTGGAATGCAGCTCGATCGAGCTATCTAATGCTGCAGCAAAGCCTCGCTTCTACAGTTCTTCTCGATTATTAGTTCGAATCTTATACTAGTATCGAAATAAAATTTCGAAAATTACATCCATGACTCTGCACATGCCCTCCATTCAATTGCATTGAAACTTGCAGAGGCTGCAACTGTTTGCCCTCAGTTTTTCGACGCAGACACTTATACATACGCACATTCATCCAACACACGCTACCTATATGAGCAACTTCCAGAGACCGGCGCGACACATCATCTTCTCCGGATTGACCAAGTCGCCACAGCCCACAAATGTCTTTGTAGACTACGAAAATGTCTCCCATCGAATATGCATCGCCAAAAGTCCTGAAACAAATCCAAAAAAATGCGAGCACCAATCGACCATATGTCACTGTCATCCTTGTGACACATGTTCTCTTGTGCCATGTTTCTCCTGTGCAACACATCTAGTCGACAGGGAGTGGTCTTCACAGAAAAACTCTGATTTTTTTATGGCACTGATAAACTCCAAAGTGAAGTCCAGGATTTCTCTTCCTTTGCATTTCGGATGATCCACTCCTCCCTTCTTACCAGTGTTCTCTCTGACTTTTTGTTTTGATCATAAACTTATATGTGAAACTGACAGTAAAGCGGCCTTTTATGCGGATGTCAAGCCCAGAAAGCAGTTGTCTTTCTTGTGCACACCAGAATCTTTAAGATCTAATCTGCGTCAAAAGGAATGAAGACCGAACGAACCAAGTCCATGTTCCAAGTAGCCATCGGTAGATCCAGCAATTCAGATACTTTTGTTGGCGGGTCAGGGACAAGAGAGATATAATCGGTGGAAGTGATGAACTCTTTGGTATCCAATTGTCCGCCCAAATATCAGTATCTTGGCCACTACCTATTCCGCAGATAATTCCTTGCTTCATAATGTCTCTTCCTTCTAAAACCGCGCACCACACTTGCGATGGCTGGCTTCCAAGTTCAATACAAGGATACTATCACTAGGGAAACATGAGGCCTTGAGAATTCTGACACTCAAGGATGATGGTTCCTGTAAGATTCTCCATGCTCGCCTTGCTAGCAAGGCATGAATAGCTCCAGGGCTCTGAAGCCCCCCAGTACTTCGGTCTTGCCATAACCTCCCATGACACCCATGCATGCTGATTTTTCGCTGTCCTTGGTTGCAACCCGACCAGAACTTGGTAATGATAGAATTAATATGATTGCATAAAACCCTAGGAAGTTTAAAGCAAGACATGTAATATACTGGAATTGTCTGGGCAACCGATTTAACAAGAACATCCTTCCCTCCTGCTGATAATGATTTTCCCTTCCAACCTTCACCTTATCCCAAACACGGGCGCTCAAATATTTGAAGGCCCCTTTCTTTGAATGTCCCATGTCGGTAGGCATTCCCAAATATCTATCACTCAAAGATTCATTAGGGACCTGCAGGTATCCCTTAACCGCGTCCTTCACAATTTGTGGGCATCCCTTACTCAAAAATATTGATGACTTTTCTTTGTTAATTCTCGACCAGATGCCTTATCGTTGGGGAACGTTGTATGGAAAACAAAAAAATTCTAAGCACACGCAAGATCTATTCATGGAGATGCATAGCTACAAGAGGGGGAGAGCATCTACATACCCTTGTAGGTCGCTAAGCGGAAGCGTTTATCACGCGGTTGATGTAGTCGTAAACCTTCACGATATGCACCGATCAAGTACCGAACGTACGGCACCTCCGCTGCTCAAAGACATCGCTCAGCTCGATAACGCCCTCGCCTTCTCGATCCAAAGAAGAGAGGCGAAGTAGTAGATGAGTTCCGGCAGCACGACGGTGTGGTGACGGTGGTGGTGAAACTATCCGCAGGGTTTCACCAAGCACAACGGACGTGGACGGAGGAGGAATTAGAACTAGGGGGAAAGGGGAGCCGCACACGGCTTGGGGATCGTGGTGTGCCTAGGTAGGGGGAAGGCAGCCCTAGGACGCCCCCAAGGGGGCCGGCGGGCAGCCCTGCTCTGCCCTAGGCGCCTCCCCTTCCATATTTGGGCATGGAGGAGAAGGCAGGAGTGGGCGGCGGCTTCCCTACCTAGGGCGCCTTTCCTTCCCCTGGCGCCCGGCAGGGAGGTGGAGCGCGCCCAACCCCTTAGTGGGCTGGTGCACCTCCCTCCTTTGGCCCACGAGGCCCATCAAGTGTCGGTGGCCTTCCGGAACCCCTTCCGGCACTCCGATAAAACCCCAGTGCATTCCGAAACATTTCCGGAGTCCAAATACCTTCATCCTATATATCAATCTTTACCCTGGACCATTTTGGAGCTTCTTGTCATGTTCGTGATCTCATCCGGGACTCCGACAACATTCAATCACCAATTCACATAAATCATATAATACTATATCGTCAATGAAAGTTAATCGTGCGGACCCTACGGGTTCGAGAATGATGTAGACATGACTGAGACGCTTCTCCGGTCAATAACCAATAGTGAGACCTCGATGCCCCTATTGGTTCCTACGTATTCTACGAAGATATTTATCCATCAAACCTTTATGACAACATACATAATTCCTTTTGTCTGTCGGTATGTTACTTGCCGAGATTTGATTGTCGGTATCTCCATACCTAGTTCAATCTCGCCACCAACAAGTCTCTTTACTGCTCCGTAATACATCATCTTGCAACTAACTCCTTAGTCACTTTTCTTGCAAGCTTCTTGTGATGTGTATTACCGAGAGGCCCAGAGATACCTTTTCCGTCACACGGAGTGACAAATCCAAATCTCGATCCATGCCAACTCAACAGACACCTTCAGAGATACATGTAGAACACCTTTATGATCACCCAGTTACGTTGTGACGTTTGATAGCACACAAGGTATTCCTCCAAAGATCCGGAGTTGCATGATCTCATGATCGAATGAATATGTATTCGACATTAAAAAGCGAGTAGCAATAAACCGAACGATCATATGCTAAGCTAACGGATGGATCTTGTCCATCACATCATTCTCCTAATGATGTGATCCCGTCATCGTCGACAACAAATGTTTATGGTTAGAAAACCTTACCATCTTTTGATCGACGAAATTTGGGCCTAGTAGAGGCGGTAGAATACATGGTATTTGTTTATGTATCCACGCATACGTATTTTAGTTTTCGGTCAATCCAAGGCCATCATGTTTTCTGCAGCGCCTTGATCAGGTTTTTCCGTCGGTCGAATTGACACGCGGGGAGATGGAGAAAGATGCGTGTTTCGATCGCCCCTGCCGATAGCCGCTCGACACGCGATCGACCTTTGCCGCCACAGAAGCTCCTCTGCGCCTGCACGGCTGAATCAGCCTGTCATTGATTTTTATTTCTGTGTGATTTGGACCTGTCCTTGAGAGCTGAGACATCACTTCGCAGCCTGTCCACGTACGTCAACAGCGTCCCGGAAGCCCTTGAACTTGCGTCTGACTCTGACTAGCAACGAGTGTTTTTTTTTTTTGAGAATTTTTTTTTGAGACCATGAGTAGCAGCGAGTGTGATTTGAAATTCAGCGGCCTAAAATAATAAAGCCCAGCAGAAGCGAGAAAATAAAGCCCAACAGCCCACGGGCGCGTCCTTCGCCTGCTCCCTCCAACCCTCGCCGCCCCTCTACTGAAGCCCCCCATCCCCTCCCCCCCTCCGACCGCGCCGCCCTAAACCCATCAAACTCCCCCCTCCGACCGCGCCGCCTCTCACGCCGCCGCCCTCGCGCACTCCGCCCCGCCACTCCACCTCCCTCCCCGCCCCGCCGCGTCGCTCCTCCGCTCCGCCGGCCTCCCGGACCGCGCCGTCGGCTCGCCGCCGCCGTTCTTGGCTGGCTTCCCCACCCTACCCGCGGGGACGAGATGAGCGACGACGTGATATGGCACTGCATCCGCCACAACCACTGCAGCTTCATGGCCAAGTGAGCGCCCCCCCGCCCGCCGCCCCCTTCCCGGCGCTCTCTCTCCGGGACTGACGAAAAGGTCTCTGCTTTTTTTGTTCTCAGGATCGAGACGGGGATATTCTGCCGGAACCCCTACAACGCCACCGGCATATGCAACCGGAGCTCCTGCCCGCTCGCCAACAGCCGCTACGCCACCATCCGGGACCACGACGGTATGTGTATTTCTCCTCTCCTCTCCTTCTGATTAACCGCCGGTTTCGCCCGATTGTTGTGAACGGTGACATGGTAGATTCAGCTATGTCCTGTTAGGGGGACAGCTAATTGTTCGGCGAGTCACTTGACTGATGGAATAGGCTGTAAGATCGAATCGTGTGCTATATGAATGAATGCTGCAGAAAATGTTTTAATTAGAACAGTAGAACTAAGGAGTCACCGATGTATGATTCAGAAAACAAGCTTTTGAAATGCAAATTTTGTGCCCTGTACATCACAAACATGGTGATTGAAGCAGCTATCCCTTCCATGCGTGGTCACCTGTGTGACATCAAAGCCGTGCTGTTTTACAAGCAGTAGTCATTGTGGCCTGCAGAGGCTATAGTCGCTTTAACTGCCGGATGCTTCAGCTAGCCGCTGCTTTACATATTGTCGCCTGCATGCTTTAGAAGTTGTGCTCTTGGTTCTTCTTCGTAGGGAGCTATGCTTATCATCAGAAACTCGTTTCTTGGTGATGCTGTTGTTCTTCTTTGTAACTTTGATCGCTCATGCAGGTGTTTTCTACTTATACATGAAAACTGCTGAAAGGGCTCATCTGCCAAAAAAATTATGGGAGAGAGTCAAACTACCCAGGAACTATGAGAAGGCAATGGAAATCATCAACAAGCATCTTGTATGCATTTCTTACTGCTGTGCTTTGTCATTCCATCTGAACATGAGTCTAGTTAGCCTCATGGCACCCCTTTTATTTCATTATGTAGGAATTTTGGCCCAAGCTACTTGTGCACAAGATCAAACAGCGCCTGACGAAAATGACTCAGTATCGGATAAGAATGAGGAGACTCCAACTTAAAGTGAGGTAAGCACTTATGGTGTTTTTACGCACACACACACACACGACATACAGTTCGTGACAGTTATTTGCTCCTGAATTCTGGGTGCGACCTGATAGTAGTAAATGTGGATATATTGATTCGTGTTCAATTTTATCTGGGTGGCACTGTTCTGTTTGCTTTTCTTATATGGTTTCCCAAAATGGTAGAATGTAAAGAAGAAAGTACGTTCGAGATCGTTAAAGAGGAGATGGAATCTACAAAAGAAAAACTTTCGAGATCCTCACAGAGGACATAAATTAGGGTCATCAGCAATGATCATGTGACAAGGCTTATTAGTTATGCTAAGGTTGTTACATGTTGAGCACACAAACTTACCGGTAGATCCTCTTTGTTAAGGTTTACCCTGTGTATTATTTTGTGTGGCTCACTTTAGCAAACGTCGGTTGCGAGATAATGTAAGTTTGTTTGTCAGTTTAACCTCAGTTAGCGGACACCCTTTCCAGCTCTGGTGACTAGCCCGCACCAGCACATCACTTCAGTGTTTCATTATGTGAATCTGGCGTAATCCAACCTTATCTTGTCAAATACTTTGGCCCCGAAACCTCGCGTAGCCAACTCTAAAATGTTCCGTGCAGTAATTGAGTGATTTCTTTTCCTTCTTCGACATACTTGATAGAGCAAGCTTTTGGGCCTGGTAGATGTGACGGCCTTAATTGCGAATAATGGTGACCTACAAAGTCAGACCATGCACTAAGAGGACAGAAAAGAAAGAGAAATGCCTGGTCTGTGTAGGGAACAGGACCACCTCACTGTTCTAGTTTCAGTTTACAGTTTGCAGCTTATAACGTTTACAGTTCCAGTTTCTGAGGTCTTGATGTCATATTTGTCTATGTGTTCTGCTCTGCCATCAGATTGCTTGATTTTTGTAGGCATCGACCATATACTGGCAAACCTCCCCTCATGGCAGTCTCGCACCCCACCCCCTCCATTGCACTCGTCCCTTTTCCTCCAGCAGCCTCATCCTCTCGCTCTTCATCCTTCTGCTCCATTGTTGTTTTGCCGAAGGGCGGTGTCCTGCTCCTTTGCCTGTTTCCCCCCCTACTCCCGCTCCACCGCAGCAGCAGCTATCAACGTCCCTCTGGTCAGCAACCAGCCTTGCCAGCACTGCTCATCAGTCTCGCTGGTACAGCACCACCTCCACTCCATGCTTTCCCCTCTCCAGCTTCTTCCTTCCATCAATCAGGTGCCTTGGCCTGCGTAGCTTAGTAAGACTAAAGCCTGCACGTCTTCAAATTGGTTGTTTTCTACATTCAAAATATTAATAATGATATTATGTCGATTGCAAACCTGTTTGTGGCAGTACAGAAAAAACAAAGAAATTGACTAGTGATGACTTGACTTGATGGTATGACATTTGTGCCATTAACATGTAACCTGGTTATTCGCAAAAAAAAACATGTAACCAGGTTCAGTTACATGCTGATTCCATTTTTGTTTGCAAAAAAGTCACATGGTGATTCATCTTCTTGATGTCCATACTTTTACTGTTAATTTTTGACACAGAAAAAACTGCTAAACATATTCTTTTGCTCTTTAGAGAGAAGATAATGACAGTTCCCAGGAAGAAAACTCAGCGCGATCTCCGAAGATTGGACAAAGCTGAAAAGGCTGCTCAACTAGATAAGGTTATTTTTTCTGATAATCTCTATCACTTTTCTATTATACATTGCCATGTTCTAACATCTTCCTTCTACCGGTCAGAGTATTGAAAGTGAGCTGAAGGAACGTCTGAGGAAAGGTGTTTATGGTGAAATATATAATTTCCCCTTCAAGCAGTTTGATACTATCCTTGACATGGAAAAGGATGAGTTGGCTCCTGAGATAGAAGAGGAAGAAGTAAGCACAGTACCGAGTATGAGAATTAAGCTAACTTTGTCATGTTCTTACTGCTCACAAGCTTTCCTATATATTGTGGATTTACTTGCCAATACAGGAAGGTGAGATAGAGTATGTTGAAGGCGATGATATCGAGATGGGTGACATGGACGATATGGAAGATTTTGAAGGCTTTGGTGATGAAGATGGTAAACATTTCCTTTGTTTCTTCTGACTTTAATTGGGCATGTTATAGAGTGCTCTGACTTGTGAAGATACTTCTCCTTTTTCTGTGTTCATTGGATAATGTAAAAAAGCTTTCCTTCTTCTGAATTATGGCCCTTGAAAATTCGTACTGATTTGTTTAATATGATTGCTATGTAGATATTCTTTTGGACAAAATGGTTACTCAGTATAGTAGTGCCAACTGCCAATCTAACCTCCATAAAAACATAAAATAATTGCAGATGATGGAGATCAAGATGATGATTTGGATGAGCCAGCAACAAAGAAGCCCAAGTTACCAGGCTCCGATTCGAGGTCAAAGATTGGGTGGAAGTCTACGAAGGTTATCACAGAGGTAAATTGATTGTTTCAGTACGAATATTCTTGATACAATGATACACGACCGTGTCGCCTACAAGCATAGATAAAATCAAGAACATCTTATTGCCTTGTCACATACTATTTGCTGTCCAACACATAAAGTAGTAGTTGCCTAATGGGGAATCAGTGTTATGCTTTCCTCTTTATTTACATTGTCTAAAGTTCTATGGATTATCTCTTCATGGGAGAAGTTCTTTACGAGAGCATGCATTTCGGGGCGTAATATTAGCTTTTCTTTTCAAAACGATTTCATTGTCCGGTAGGTTGTGTCTGAACTAGCACAAATTCCTGCTGGAGCATAATTTGTTTCTCTCCTTTCCGCAACAGGTGGAAGAAGACGAGGACAGGGGTAGCAGGCAAAGGACGCGAATGTGATTCACCGGGCGCGGCTTCAGTAATATGCTCGGCGTTGATGATGGTGTACTTTAGATAATTTTGCCTCTTATCATCTGATGGTAATCTGTAGAATTCATATGTTGGTTATTTTGCGGCGAATATGGAGACTGACATGAGCTGTGACTTAGAACAGTGTTGTACTTGGAGCAGCGTTCAGTGTCTCGGATCAGAACCGGTTTTGTGCGAAGCTGCGGCGAACGTAAACTGTTAATGTTAAGTTGTGTAATGGGATGCTTTTGAATTTACAATTACGCAGACAGGACAGGAAACTACCTGACTCGGTACAGGTTTTTTTTTGTTGCTATACATCGGTTTCAGCTGCGTAGGGTAAATAAATGGTCCAGTAATTGAATTCTTTTTGGTTAAATCACATGAAGCACATTCCTCACCCTGATGTTAACACCCAAAATTAAGCGTGGAACAGTTCTATTGCATCTCTGGACAGAGTAGGCTTCTACTCCATCCGTTCTAAATTACTCGTCGCAGAAATGGATGTATCTAGAACTAAAATACATCTAGATACATCCATACCTGCGACAAGTAATTCGAAACGGAGGGAGTACCTGGGAGCACTTGCTTTGATCGGAGTAACAACAGCAACCGTGCTGCCATTGCTACAGCCTCGAGAGAAGAATGTCATGATGCGCCGGCACCGTAGGCCTCGGACTCCGAAATCACAATAGGCGTGTAAAACAGAGCGTACATCTAAACGGGGAGGTCGACCGAGCTGAAAGATTTTGCGGCAAAGTGGCAAGACTTGAGAAATAACAGAGCAATTTTTGCGCGCCAATGAAATAGTTTCACAAAAGGAGAAAGGTAAAAACAGCCTGCCATGAAATAGACCTTTTTGTTGGAGTTCTTAGAAATGTTGGAAGCTAGGAAGTCGTCTTGGAAACATCTTTGGCGGGCCGAAAGAAATCCCCTTCAGGCCTGGTTCGGTTGCATGCGAATCCGAGTGGGTTGAAGGGGTTTGAGGGGGATTTAAACCTCTTCTAAGTCAAAATACAAACCAATTCTTGCCAATCCCCTCCAATCCTCTTAGGGAGAGGATTAACCGAACAAAGCCTCACTCAGATTCCCGCTATGATCCGAGGCGGTTGAAAACATCCCCTCCCTCACTCTGGCAAGGCTGGTCGCGCTCTGGCGAGTTCGTGTGCGGAACCTCTCCCCCTTCCTCGATGGTTCCTCTCATCCATGCGCATGACGCACACCTTCCCAACTACACCCACGACATGTTGATGTATATAGAACTTTGGCTGTCAAATCATTGTCATATGCTCGCAGGCGACATGGTGTGCTAAATAGTAGGGTTTTCCCTACCAATATTTTACAACTCATCTATGGCGGGCTCCCATACCTCAGACATTGCAGAATAGCACATTTCCGAAATGGGCAAACCGATCAAACTGTCTCGGAAAGGCATGAACCCAAGGTGGGTTGTACAAGGAAATCACCATGGAACAGCACAAATGTGCAATCACGTGCTTGGCTCCCGCATCTTCCCGCCACTTAGATTTTAGGAAAAAGACATGTATTTGTATAATTTGGCACCTGTTATATCTTTTTTTACTCATTTGGCTTCTGATCTTTAATTCCTGGCTCCCGCCATTGCAAATGCACCAATCCGAGGGGACCAAAGGCTCACCTTGGGAAAGACGCTTGAGATGATGATGCGCAACCGCTTGGCCATGCGTAGCCTTTTAATCCCTCCCCATCAGTTGGGTGGGCTTAATTAGTGAGCTTTCTCCCTGTCTCGACACGGGAGGGTTTCCTACTGCAGCCGCCGGCCCCGGCTGCCATCTTGGCGTTGAGAGGTGGGGGACCTCGTATATTCAAGAGTTCTATGTTCTTCGTCAACATCTAGTGATCATCGTATTTTGTGAGAACAGAATTACTCTCGTTCTTTTGGTGGTGCCATGAGATTAGAGAGTTTTCTGTCTTCGTATATCCGATTATTTGGATCTGATGAGTTTATGTTGGTGTGGTTTGATTATTTGTCGAGCTAAAATCTTTCATCGACACCATGGTGAAGATATATTGATTCGATGGCCCACACTTCTAGGGGATCATCCCCGGCCCAAGTACGTTGATCAATCAAGGCTTTCCATATTTTCGGATGGGCAACTCAGTGTGCTTTCAAAAATCATTATTGATAATGTTCATGCCGGTGAAAGAGTGGCAACATTGTTGCTCCAATCCAATTGCAGGCTCTTTACCGAAGTATTTGGAGTATTTCTTTGAGCAAAGATCGATTGATACCGTGAAGAAGGCGTTTCCAAAAGATTTTATTATAATTCTTAGTCAGAGTTCTTGGATCTTAGTTCCATGTTAGTGTATTTGTAATTATTGTGAGTATGGATAAAATTACAGGTGTTTTTCAAAACAAAACAAAAAACCTTAGTACACCCATGTGTGCTGCTTAACTATTAGCTGTCAGTGTCACCCATCCTTGCAGATGTACCAACAAACGTTTCCTGCCATCTCGTCTCTCTATCACACACCAACGTACATGCACGGTTGCGTGCCAAACTCTTCCCGAGTTCTTGGTCTAAAGCATGCAACCATTTGAATTAATGGACTGCCACATTTCACTCATGGAAGATTGTGGTTCCGTTCAGACTAGTTCTATGTTCTTCGTCAAGATCTAGTGATAATTGTATTTTGTGAGAATAAAATTACTCTTGTTCTTTTGGTGATGTCATGAGATTAGAGAGTTTTCCGTCTTCGCATATTTGATTATTTGGATCTGATGAGTTTATGTTGGTGTGTCAAGCTTTTTTTGTGAGAGATTTTACGGTACATTTTACTACTGCCACAGCCGAGTAGTAAAGGATCAAATCAGCCGTTGATTGCATGGGCTTTTTGGGTATTGCGATTACCGATTTTTTATTTTATTTTTATTTACTCAAGGGTAATGTGGTCCAGTTAGCAGTATGAGACGTCATCGTAAATAATCACTCGATGGAGAAAAGCTAATCTCCTATGCACGGGAGGTACCGTGCATGCAAGCGCCATTGGTTTGCTTGGAGATCCGATGCCATGCATTTATACCGCTGGCAGTTAGTTAGTTCTTTCTCTCATCCATGCAAGTACACTGTTCCACCTATGCACCATCATCCCATGCTTTTTCATTTCATTTCCAGGTTCAAATCTAATTTATCTTTTGAACCAAAAATACAATTTATGATTCGTTTTCATATTTGTGTTTTTGAAGGCTAGACCTTTGAAATGAGACCACTTTTGAATATATTTCAATAAATTTAAAATTTTAAATTCTGAAACATAATGAAACACTATAAAAGTACACATATCTATGCTATGTTTTGTTAAATACTAGATAAGGTCAAAGTTTTGTTGCAATAAAATATATTAATATTTACAAACTTTTAGATTACTAAGAATCAGTTTGATACACATTGGCCCACAATGTATCATTATGAAATGCAACGGAATAAGATAATTTTTTTGTGAAACACATTATTATTATTTTCACATGGAATTAATAAATATGTATGGAATAAGTTTGAAGCATGGTGATTTAGTTGTCAAAAATCAATATCTGAAAATATACTCAATATTGGTCTTGTTTTAAAGACCTTGTCAAAAAAGCACAATTGTTCAAACAGAACGCAAAACAAACTTTTATTTCAACATGCATTAGGCATCTATTTATTTGAATGAAATCTAGTTAGTATAGAATGTATGTTAGGTGAGAGAAAACACTATAGAAGTGGTCTCACACAGCAATAAAAAAGTGTGATGGATGCATGCACGGGAGGTCCATAGAAAATCCACTCTCTCACTCGATGGCCTATCCCGTTCCTCTCTCTCTCACCTCACGTCTTCCCTTCCTCCGCCGCCGGCGACCCTTCCGTACGTCTTGGCGTTCCGCCCTCCAAAGGCAACTTACCCTGCCCATGCCATCCCGTTCCCCCCTGCATCTCCATCCTCTCTCCATATCAGCTCATCCAAATGAGAGCGGACATCTTCATCGATCCTGGGTGCGATATTGGATTAGAGAGATGAAGAGGATGAACTAATCATGTACGATCTGAATATTTCTACTCCGTTTGACATGGTCGAGGCAGAATACTGAATTTCTGGAACATGGCTGCCTTAGCTTCTTCATGGGTAATAATAGCAGCCTGGTTATGGTGGTAATATGAACTGCAGATACTGAATTGGGGTCTGTATTTTGAACGAAATAGGAGAATCTTAATTATTACTTAAGTGATTAGGTTACATAAGGCATCCGAAATGATATTCCAGCCATTCCAGGTTTCAAGTTTTCAGGTACCAATATAAATTTCAGATACATTCCAGGATCATGTGGCATTCCTGGGACTAGTACGTAATCTCCACCGTGACATTAGTTTCAATATTATAGTAATTTGCCCTAGTTAGGCAGCAGCTCGAACATGGAGCTCGTCGGCACCTGCTCACGGAGGTTAGAGGCCGCCGAGATGACATGGCCGGAGGCAACTAAGCTGTTGCAAATTTATAATCCCATGGCCGACGGCGGCCGAACTCTCTTCCACAAGAACCAGCGTGCAACTCTTTCTCTCCTCCGCAGCTTCCCCGTGACCCGGCGGCAGGCAATCAGGCAGCTCGCGTGGGAGGCCCCAAGGCGGCAGCTCTACGGTGATCTGCGGCGGCCGGGTAACCATAGGCCCATAGAGAACAGGGAA
This sequence comes from Aegilops bicornis, assembly GCA_021605145.1. Lineage (NCBI taxonomy): Eukaryota > Viridiplantae > Streptophyta > Magnoliopsida > Poales > Poaceae > Aegilops > Aegilops bicornis. Next base: position 249,066,590 of record CM038673.1, read on the forward strand.
TTAGTTACATCTCCTGAATACCGAACATACCCTCGTTTGTGTGGGATTTGTTTCGCATCTCTGTCCATTTGCCCCTATACTAGAAAATACTACTCCGATTATCTGGTAGTATTGATGAATCTACGCCTTTGAATCCGCTAAATGAATGGCTAATATTTACTCGGATGTGCCGTAAAAGACCTCTTGTTTGTTGGTTTGATTTTTTGTTGAGGTAAAAAAATTTATCGACACCATGATGAAGATATAGTGATTCGACGGCCCGCACTTCTAGGGGATCATCCCTGGCCCAAGTACATTCATCGATCAAGGCTTTCCATCTTTTTGAATGGGCAAGTCAAGGCGCTTTCAAAAACCATTATTGATAATGTTCATGCTGGTGAAAGAGTGGCAACATTGTTGCTCCAGTCCAATTGCAGCCTCTTTACCAAAGTTTTTGGAGTATTTCTTTGAGCAAAGTTTGATATCATGAAAAAGGTGTTTTCAAAAGATTTCATTGTAATTCTTAGCCAGAGGAGTTCTTGGGTCTTAGTTCCAACTCAATGTACCTGTAATTGTCATGAGTATGAATAAAGTTACAGGTGTTTTAAAAAAACTAAATACACCCACGTTTGCTGCTTAACTATTAGCTGTCAGTGTCACCCATCCTTGAAGACGTACCAACAAACGTTTCCTGCCATCTCGTCTCTCTATCACACACCAACGTACATGCACGGTTGCGTGCCAAACTCTTCCCGAATTCTTGGTCTAAAGCATGCAACCATTTGAATTAATGGACTGCCACATTTCACTCATGGAAGATTGTGGTTCCGTTCAGACTATATATATATATATATATATATATATATATATATATATATATATATATATATATATATATATGGAGACTACCGAAGCAATCCCTCCCGATGGCCGATTCGCTACACCACTGATTCATGCTGTCGTCTTGCGTGTGCACATTATGCGGAGGTGTGGATTCTTGGTGTGATTCAAAGGACTATGTCATGGTGTATCTGGGCGTTATCATCCGAGGACTTGGCTGAGCATATGAGAGCCAAGGTTAAACCAAATGCAAACCAATGGATGTTTTCCATGCACGAGCCGTTATCGCATGAGTAATACTCGTATGGTGGTTACCTTGTGGACTATATATATGGACAGCATGCAGAAAAGCTATTCATTAGGGTGTCTTCCATAGCCCTCTATTTACACACAATTTCGTTCAGTCCAATATATCGGAACTTGAGGAGCTTGCTGAATTTACTCTATTCATTGGTAGAGAGCTCTCCCAAGATCAAGATGTCTTCCAGGGGAAGACATGGGAAAGTGAAGGTGGACATGGCTGCTGCAAGGGATGCACAAAGAGGCGCCATTGGGCCATCCGTCGAGACATTCAGGGTTCGTACTTGGGTTCCCCGGCGGTTGTTTTCATGGGCATATATAATCCAAGTAGGCTAGAGTCCCTTGCTTGTACAAAAATGCAGGCACTAGCTGAATATTCGTTGCTCCAGGGGCTATACATCACGTTATGGGGTGAACGAGGTCCTCAAGCATGGCACCCTAGGAACTTACAATGTCATTATAAGTTCAAAGCCATTTTGTGGCCTTTGTTCCATGTAATTTCGCTCATGAGATGCCGAACTACAATTATGAAGCTCACAATCTTGCAAACTATGCTACTTCATTAGGCATAGGCCGCCACTTGTGGCTGGGCCTTCCGTATGGCCCTCTATATGTACTGATAAGCATTAATATTGATTATTAACACTTGGCGGGATAGCCTTAAAACAGTATCAACGTACGGATGCACGGTGCCAAATTCCCATACTATTTGCTTTTCAAAGCGTCAAGGAAGACTACCGGGGGCTACTGATAATAACCCGTTCACAAAAAATTTCTTGTACCTAGATTACGATCGATCAATTTATATCTCGCATGAGTACGATCGCTCAAACGTTCACCATAATATGTACTGGCAATAGTACAAGAGTTAAGTGTAGTAGTACATGACGTCTTGATCTTCTTGCGCATGTTCATTATGTGTAGCAGTGGGGGTGCAACAGTAGCTAACTATATGCTTACTTAAGAAGAGAATGTGAAAGGCGACTTCGTTGCAAAATGCTTAAAGTGCCAACAATGGTATATTTTAGGCTGTGCTACTAAAATATGAATAAGAGTATCCGTATATGGGTGTAGTTTCTAGAACCTTAACAATCGGAATCTTAATATATATTATTATTAAGTGTAACCCAAATGGCCAGGTATATTGTGGTGGAACCTGGCCACCCGGGCTCAAGTCCTAGACTAAGTATGTGTGCTCGTACTCCTCTGAATTTATTTCATGATTTAACGCCTTTTCTGTTTGAATGGTAAGCATGCGTCCATCTAAGGGTGTAGCTGCTAGAACCTTGACATTAACATAGGCATAATCCCTATTCAAATTAACACATGCACGACCACATTCAAATTAACACATGATTAACATAAACCTTATTCACCTAAACAAATACCTAATTAACCTAACCTAAAACCAACATATGCATGACTACACTCAGGCAAGTCCATATTAGAATTAACAAATGATTACCCTATAGTTAACATAATATAGCCAAACAGATTAAGCAACTAATTAACCTAAACGTAACCCTAATTAACATAACCTAACAAAATCATTGCATAATTAAATTTTTAGGAATCATTGCATAATTAGTTGAATTTAATAAACTATGGGAAAATTAGCACAATATAAAAAATTCATGGAAGGAATTAGTCTCCACTAGCGTAATTCGAAGAACGAACAAGAAAAGGCAGACAATAGGTAGGAACATAAACTGAAACATTCTGGAGCTACAAAGATAGTTATTAAATCGTTAGCAGCACAAAGGTTGGTACCTGGTAGTACAAAGGTATTATACATTACTATGGATGGGGGACGGGCGGACGGCTACACTAGGCCTATATCATGCGCGGCAGGATCGACCTCCTGGTCCTCCTGGCCAGGGTGTGCAAAACCGAACCCAAACCAAAAACCAAATAAAAAGACCGAACTAAAACTGAAAATTCATTTTTTCAGGTTCTGGTTATTATTTCAATTTGCAAAACAGCAAACCATAATCATTTCAGCCTTTCGGTTTAAAACCGAAATAATTCGGTTAAACCAAACAAAACCAAAAAATCCTAGAGGTTTCCTTGGCTAATCTCTGCCCTTAATTTATTATACCATCGCTTATATATATCCTCCCAAATTTATCAACTAATTTCTTGTAGCTGATAACTGCTATCTATGATACGTTCATGTACCATTACTCTGGCTAGACCTACCCAACTACTCTGATGGTGGTGCATGGAGACTGCTGTTAATCAACTAGGTACAACTCGTCCCTTTTTACTACTCTAAACTGAATTATCAGTCGAGTTAGAGCATCTCTAGCAGACCCCGTATAAAGCCGCAACCCGCAAAATAACCGCCAAAATACGGGTCAGCGTGGAAAATGCTGCCCGATCAGACCCCGCAAACGCGTCCGACCCGCAAAATTTTTTGCGGGGCGCGGCAAAAATTCGCCATCAACCTTTAGATTCACAGGGTGGGAGGCCGACCCGAGCTCGCCCCCTATCCGCAACGAGATTTAGCGCGAGGGAAATTTCCGTACGGCCGTTCCCGCCCCCCCCCTCGGCCGCCATTGCCCCGCCACCGCATGCTCCGGTCCGTCTTCTCCGGCCGTTCTTTGCCGCTAGGGAAGCCTCTGAGCCGTCCCCTGTCACCGTCGAGGTCGCGCAAGCGCAATCCCCTCCGACGGATCTCGTCGCCGGCCATGTCGCCCCTACCGTTGCTCAAGGCACCACCGCGCCTGCCCTCAAGCGGCAGGGCAACGAGGTCGTGCAGGGCGGGAATCCGGCTGGCCCCGCCGGGAAGGCACGCGCGCCGGGCGCCGCCACCGCTGCGCGATCTGCTCGACCGCCGACGGAGAAGGTGGGCAAGGTTTCAGGCGTGAAGCGCAAGAAGGTTCCTACAAAAAGGCCCGTGCCTTCATCCACTCTCTTCGCCCCGGCAAGAGGTTCCCTGGCGATGCTGTTCAACGACGCTGCTTTCACCGCAGGCGAGGTGTTCGACGAAATGGCCGAAAGGTATGCATCTTCGACCCCTTCTATTTGCTTCGCTTTTCGCCATTGTGGTAGCTCGTGACTTGTTGTCACTCACTATAGCGGTGGTTCGAACAATGCCACTGCCGAGTTCGTGAACTTGTTGGAGACCAATGTTGTCGACATCTATCAAGCCCCATTCGCTGCTTTCGATTACAATGAAATGGAGGGTGGCGTGGATGATCACGGTTGTGAAGATGAAGTGGAGGAGGTAGATGAGGGGGCGTATGAGCAAGCGTAAGGAAAAAAAGTGTGAGATCGAAGAACTACACGATCTTGGAAGATCAAATCTTGATCAAGGCTCGGCGTGCGGCATCTCTTGATGCATGCACGGGTACATCTCGGCCAAGAGGTATTGGCAAAGAATCGAAGATCAATACTTCCGCATGATGGGGAAGCATCCCAATAGGACTCCACGGACCTTTCGGTCACTCCAAGGTCGTTGGGGCGTGATCAAGCCGATTTGTAGCCATTGGGTTGCTTTCTTGGAACAAGTTCACAATGCACCTCCAAGTGGAACCATGGAATCCGACTATGTGAGTTCGTTTTCACATCCCAAGTTGTGCACATCATTTGTACCATACGAAGTGATTGCATCATTTGACTTTGTTTTAGTTGTATAGAGACAAAATTGCCCAACAAAGATACAAACACATGGAATCTTCCGAAGGCAAAATTTTAAACTAGAGCATTGTTGGGACTTGCTCAAAGAGTGCGACAAGTGGAAGTTGATTGACAAAGAATCCCCACCGAAGAGAGGATCACTTATGAACATGGATGAAGATGAAGATGATGATGGCCCAAGAAACTTGAGCAAGCCCGATGGTGACAAGAAGACAAAGGATCGGAGAAGATCAAGAAGGAACACGAAGCATCGAGCTTGCGGGACAAGATAGATGACATGGTGCAATCAAATGAGTTGATGTTAGCGAAAACATTGGAGACAAAGCTTCTTGCCCAAGAGAATATGATCATGACATTGAACCGCAATGACATGGACGACATCACCAAAGAATGGCATGATATGGCAAGGAGAGACATCTTGAAGAGGAGGATGCTTGCGGCGGTCGGTGCGTGTTACAGTGCAGGCGATGTTTTCTCATCGGGATTCGGAACAAATGTCGCCTATGCATTCAGTGCGCCTGGCGATGCTTTCGGTGCCGGAGTTGAAAAAAGTGCCGACGATGGATTCGGGGGCGGCGATGGCATCGGTGGAGGTGGTGCGGAGTGAAGATCATGACGACGGATGAAAAGCGACCAAGATGTTGATGGACGTGGTTGTCGCTTTTGCATGAAGTCCTTTTGCGTTTGTCGTACCAAACTATACTTTTATTTGCGCGCGAATTATGTTTTATTGTTTAAATTTGAACTCAATTGTCAGAATCGCTGTCAAATTCGCTTATCGGGGGTTTTCGGTTTGCAGGTCGACGTGTGCTGCGGCCAAGCAGACTCCGCGTAGCCGACCTGTAAAAGAGCATATTATGCGAATATCTTTTTTTACGGGTCCGTTTTGCGGGATCTGACTCTGCCGCCGCCTGCGCTGGTCCGCAAAGTCATTTTTCCGCAAACTGTATACGCGTTTTGCGGGTCGGCATTATACGGGGTCTGCTAGAGATGCTCTGATATAGAGAGTGGCCCGGTCTTTATTGACGTATACTGTTCACATGATCTTTCTAAGTACTCCCTAGTCTCTCCATTTCTTTTTACTCCATTAAAGTTTTGTTGTAAGTCAAACTTTGTATAGTTTGACTAATATTATATAAAAATATATAAACATCTACAATAGTAAAGAAATACAATGTGAAAATTAGTGCCATGACGCATCTAATGATTGATTTGGTATGTAAATGTTGATAGTTTTTCATATAAACTTGGTCAAAATCTATAAAATTTGACTTGGGATAAATCTTAAACTATTCCTTTCTGTTGCACTCCCACTGCTATATATAATGTTCCGGCTCAGAGGGGAGGAGATGCACTCATCGAGCCATGGCGCAACAAGAACAAGATGTCACGTACTACTACAATTACCTCTTCATGGCCACCGTCCTGCTACTCCCCATCCTCCTCATCGCCATGTTCAGACCGCCGCGCAAGCACGACGGCGTGAACCTCCCCCCGGGGCCATGGCGGCTGCCGGTCATCGGCAGCATGCACCACCTCGTCGGCGCGCTCCCCCACCACGCCATGCGTGACATCGCCCGCCGGTACAATGCTCCGCTCATGCTGCTCCGCCTGGGGGAGCTTGACGTCGTCGTGGCCTCGTCCGCCAGCGCGGCGAAGGAGATCATGAAGACCCACGACGCAACATTTGCCACGCGGCCGCGGACCGCCACCCTCCGTGCGATCACGAGAGACGACCTCGGCATCTCCCTAGCACCACACGGCGAGCACTGGCGACGCCTCAAAAAGCTCTGTGTTACCGAGCTACTAAGCGCGCGGCAAGTCCGATCCCTCCGGGGATGCCGCGAGGCCAATGCTGCCGCCCTAGTCTCCTCCATCGTCTCGTCGCTATCGTCCTCGTCGGAGCCCGTGAACGTCAGCTCCCTCCTCAGCACCCACGTCACCAACTTGGCGGTGCACGCCGTGGTGGGCAACCGGAACGGGGACCTCCGCGATGAGTTCCTGAAGGTCCTGGATGAGGGCGTCAAGCTGGCCGCCGGGTTCAGCCTCGCCGACCTGTTCCCGTCGTCGCGCCTCGCACGTGTGTTTAGTGGCTCGACGCGTCGGCTGGAGGACATAAGCCATGAGATAAGCCAGGTCATAGACCGCATCATCGAGGACCATCGCACGAGGAGGTCGGCCGGTGCCGGCGACGAGGAAGAAGACTTCGTGGACGTGCTGCTGAGGGTCCAGAATGACGGTAGCCTCCACGTGCCTCTTGACGTTGGAAACATCCGTGCCGTGATTAGCGTAAGATTGAAGTCCATGCTATAGAATTGCATACATGCACTTACACTTCAGCACTCTCATCTGTGGGCTTCGCATGCATCTCTTTTAATCATAGAATTTGCATGAATCGGTATGTTCACCAAAAGCTTAAGCTGATGGGGAAAGAGGTGCAATGCTTGTGAATTGGGGCCAGCCTCAAAGCTCGTTTAGGGGCCCTGTTTTAGGGGCTATGTGGAGATGTTTTATATTTAGACACATGCATCTTTGGACCAAAACCTCAAGTTAAGTTAATTTTTTGAAGGATATGTTTTCGGGAGGAAGCGAGACCTCGGCGACGACACTCGAATGGGCCATGGCGGAGCTCATGCGGAGCCCGGTGGCACTCCGGAGGGTGCAGGCAGAGGTGCGTGCTGCCCTCATGGGAGAGAGTTGCGTCTGTGAGGATGCGCTGCAGGAGATGCACTATCTGCATCTAGTAATCAAAGAGACGCTTCGACTACACCCGGTGGTGCCACTCCTCCTTCCCCGGGAGTGCCAGGGGCCCTGTCGTGTCCTCGGCTACGACGTTCCCAAGGGAGCCATGGTGCTCGTCAATGTATGGGCGATTGGGCGGGATTCCGCTAGGTGGGGCACCGATGCCGAGGAGTTCAGGCCGGAGAGGTTCGAGGAGGCCGGTGAAACGTTGGTGGACTTTAGGGGAACGAACTTCGAGCTCGTGCCATTCGGCGCAGGCCGGAGGATGTGCCCTGGGGTCACGTTTGGGCTTGCGGTTGTGGAGCTCATGCTAGCGAGCCTGTTGTTCCATTTCGATTGGGAGTTCCCTGGAGGAGGCGCTGGCCGGCTGGACATGGTGGAGGAGCTCGGGATCACAGCGAGGAGGAAGGGCGAACTGTTGCTGCATGCCACCGTTCGTGTGTCTGCTCCTAATCCATGAATATTCAGACATGGCAATGTCTTATAGCCTTTGTTGTCTTTGTAGCTAAATAAAATGAGTCAGAGGAAAAGGTACTTAATGTGTCATTATGCAATTCAGGGTCTAAGTTGTTTGTTTAGTGTGTGTGTGTGTTTCACTGTTGTATTATCAGAGCACCATTGTCAGTATTGTCTATCACAGGAACTCGATGCACTCCGGTGCTTTGTCATGTTCTCTATTACTAGCAAAAGAGGTGTATTGTAACGGGAAAGAAAAGTCCTTAAAAAACTGAAAAACAATTTCTGTTGGACACAATAAGGACTTTTAAATTTTGATATTTATTCCGATGGAGTCCTCCTCGTGCATTGGTGACAGGAAACAACTGATCAAGCAAAGCGGGCATTTCCGAGGCGGCGCCTAGGATTGGAGCGTGTTGGTGACAGGTGCTGACTGCTCGGCATGATTATTAGTGAAGATGTGAGGCCACGCCGCACCCCGCACCCCGCACACACCTCATCAAGGTTTTTAATTTCGAAAATAAAATAATTTCAGCGCCCATCAAAATATGTGAAATTTCGGAAATTTCGCATATTGCAGAAATTATTTCGGATTTTCCGATTTCAAATTTAGCTTAATTTTATTGAATTCTAAAATAATTTAAATTTATTTTAAAATCTGTTTGAATCTGCATCGAATTTTTGGGTTTGATAATATTTCGGACCCCACTGAAATATGCGAAATTTTGGAAATTTCACTGAAATTTCGTTGAAATTTTTAACCCTGCACCTCATACACGTCCTTGATGGGTTGACGGCCCAATACTAAATGGTCAAACGTTGCCATATGAATCAAACATTATTTGATTGAATACCCCGCGGATTGTCACTGGTCATGTTCTCTTCTTTATAGCAACTTTGCCCAGCCTATTCCTTAAATATTTTTACCCACAATCCCTCTTAAGTTAGAGCCAATCAGCCATGTACGTTCTGTAATTTAAATATTTTGGCCTCCGCCTAGACCATCCACTAATATCCCCCCCCCCCCCCCCCACGACCAATCTTAAATTAGAGCCAATCAACCATATATGTTCCACACCTCACCTTGTTTATCATAATTATTTCCTTACCTTCAAAAGGGGCTTGTTGATTGTCTACCCAAAGACATATATAAATTGGTGATATTCGGTGTAGGTGGGACTATTGATTAATAAGTGAATCATGTCAAGTCTAAAACAACGAGGTGGGACATATATAAATTGTTGAGATCTCAGCAAAAATCGTTGTCCACGTGTCAGTTGCTCGTGCATCTTACTTTGTCGAGTACGTCCGTGTCAGGTCTTGGTGAAGACGACGTCTCGGCACTCATTGGGCACCACGTGACGCGCTTCGGGCCCTCCGAGTTCGCTGGGTCCCTCTGGATGACTCTTGGCAAAGTGGCCTGCCACGTGGCTGCATCCGTCTTTTGCCGAGTATACCACTTAGGGATTGCCAAAAGGTTTGCCGAGCCCCCAATGCACAACTCTCGGCGAAGTGGTCTTTTCCTAAAAGGTTTAGGACGAGTACTCTTAGCCGAGAACTACACTCGGCAAACTCTCTGCCGTGTGGGAAACGACTTTCTCTGAGTTTTCCCCCCACTCGGGAAACTCGGAAATTCCAGTAGTGTATGTGTGCAAATATGTAGTTCAAATATACTATGTAAACTAAAATTAGAAAGTAGGCAATTTTTTTTACTCCAGGGGATCGGTTAGAAACGACACTTCTTAAAAAAAAAGATACTTCTTTAGAGGAGTAAATGTACTCCTCTAAAGGAGACTCGGCCATTTACCCCTCTAAATTATAGGGGGTCGTTTAGAGATGCTCTAGGATGGTTTTGGATCAAAGAGTACAAGTTTCGCTACCAGTTCGTTGCTCCCACCGTGCAAGTTCGTACCTCTATAATTATATATCCTCCCAAATTCATCAACTAATTTCTTGTAGCTTTCTACGACAATCAATGTACGTTTCGTGTAGTACCATTATTATGGGTAGGCTTGCTCAACTACTCCAATAATGGAGGCGAGGAATGCTGTTAATGAAAACTTAGGTGAAAAGGTACAAGCCGCACCTTTCACGTACTCCCTTTGTAAAGAAATATAAAAACGTTTAGAAGGTGAAAAGCTACACGCCGCACCTTTCACGTACTCCCTCTGTAAAGAAATATAAAAGCTTTTAGATCAAAATTCTAAACGCTTTTATATTTTTTACAGGGGAGTACTAATTAAACCAAAGTATCTCAGTTTTAACACGTGGTATGCCAATTAAGTACCATGAAGTTGCCAATGTGCTCAGTTAAGATCTTAAAGTTGTCTGTGATCTTGTCGGTTCCCAATTGTTTGGTGGGTTATGTCCGTAACTATATATTGTTGCTCATATATGAATTTTGATTTTGCTAACCACATGTTCCATGCGGTGCTGCACATATATATCCTGCCAAATTCATCAATTAATATTTTGTAGCTCATAATTGCAATATACATACGTTTCATGTAGAACCATTTTTATGGCTTAGGCCTACTCAACTACTCCAATGGTGGTGCGGTCTTTATTGACGTATATAATGTTCAACCCGAACTAATTCCTAACTAGGAGTACTACTAAGCATCTATTCTTTTCTGTGCCGGCGCAGAGAAGAGAAGACACACTCGCCGGCCATGGGACAACAAGATCAAGATGTCGTGTGCTACTACAATTACCTCTTCATGGCCACCCTCCTGTTACTCCCCTCCCTCCTCATCTCCATGTTCAGACCGCCGCGCAAGCACAGCGGCGAGAGCCTTCCTCCAGGGCCATGGCGGCTGCCGGTCATCGGCAGCATGCACCACCTCATCGGCTCACTCCCGCACCACGCCATGCGTGACCTTGCCCGCCGGTATGACGCCCCGCTCATGCTGCTCCGCCTCGGGGAGCTCAATGTCGTCGTGGCCTCGTCCGCCGTCGCGTCGAGGGAGATCATGAAGACCCATGACGCGGCATTCGCGACGCGGCCACGGACCGCCACCCTCCGCGCCATCACGACAGACGACCTTGCCATCTCCCTTGCACCGCATGGCGAGCAGTGGCGCCGACTCAAAAAGCTATGTGTCACGGAGGTACTCAACGCGCGGCAAGTCCGGTCCCTCCGGGGATGCCGCGAGGCCAACGCCGCCGCCCTAGTCTCCTCCATCGTCTCGTCGCTATCGTCTTCGTCGGAGCCCGTGAACTTAGCTCCCTCATCACCACCCACGTCACCAACTTGGCCGTGCACGTATTGGTGGGCGAGCAGAACGAGGATCTTCGCGCAGAGTTTCTGGAGTGCCTGGATGAGGGCATCAAGCTGGCCTCGGGGTTCAGCCTCGCTGAACTGTTCCCATCGTCGCGCCTTGCACGTGCGTTCAGTAGCTTGATTTGGCCGGATGGAGGCGTTAAACCACGAGATAAACCAGCTCATCGGCCGGATCATTGAGGAGCATCGCACGACGAGGTCGGCCGGCGGCGAAGAAGACATCGTTACGGAGGATCCAGAGTGACGGTAGCCTCCACACGTACGCCTCTCAACGCAAGAAGAATCGGTTCCGTGATTAATTAATTTTTAGGACTGTGCTAACTTCCGGACGTACTGAATTTAGCAACAAATCTGCATGCCCATTTCTCTTTCTTAATTACTAATTATACATCTAACAAGTTATTTTCCCTTGATTACTAATCTCTTTCGTGGCTAAGGAAAGGATGTACGTGTTGATTTATGTTTTCATGCATGCATGCAAACTACAAGACAAAACAGATGATGTCAGCAAAATATTCTCTATTTCAATATTTCAAAATGTTTTGTAGCTCAAACCGTCGATCCAATTGAAAAACTGTTTTCATATAAAATGTTCGTCACGACGAGATCTTCGAAACTAGATCCCATGTTGATATATTCTGACGAATTTTTTTTCGTGTAAAAAGTTACCAGGTATGGGCTATGTAAGTTATCATGCCATTAACACATAAGTTACCAACCTGTTTTCACAGAAATTATCGGACATGAAAAATTATTTTTCAACCTTTCTTCTCACGTGCACATGCATGTATGTCCTAGATAACAAAAAAAATGTTAATGTTATCCTAGATTCTCCCAATTTTAGAACTTCAAAATGTTTTTGTACCTCAAACTGTGGCCCTAATCGAAAACTTGTTTTCACATAAATGATTTTGTCGTGATGATATCTTGGACACTAGATCCAACATTGGTATGTTCCAATGACTTTTTTGGGGGGTAAAAAGTTATCACAGATGTGCTACGCGAGTTATCATTCTAGTTGAGCATAAATTATCATAGTGTTTCCACAAAAATTACCGGGGCGTATAAAATGGTTTCTTCGATCTTCTCCCCACATACACATTCATGCATTGCCCAAGAGGACGCAAAATGCTAATGTAAGGGGGGATTTCATTGAATTTCAAAAAAATTTGAAATTGTTTTGTAACTCAAACAGTCGCTCCGTTACAAAAATCATTTTGACATGAGAAATTTGTTGCGACGAGATCTTCGAAACTAGATCTCACATTGGTGTGTTTTGATAACTTTTTAGGTCAAAAATTTACCAGGCCAGGGCTAACTAAGTCATCACCTCTATTGTGTTCATATTACCATGTTATTCTTACATGAGTTACTGAAGGGTGTTTAACAACATGCACCCCCGGCCGCCCTCCCGGTCAAAAGTTATCACAGCTGAACTAAGTCAGTTATCAACTCAGTTGTACATATATTATCATGTTATTTACACATGAGTTACTGAGTCAAAGTTATCATCATGTATGTACGTAAGCTATCAGGTCTGCGGTGCATAAATTACCATGTTATTCGCACAAAAATTACCGGTGACATATTTCTGCAACTTTATTTCCCCGGGTTAAAAGTTATCAACGTGTTGCACAGAAGTTATTAGTTCTATGATGCATAAATTACCATGTTATTCATGTAGCAGTTATCGATGATGTATTACAACAACCCTCAACCCCCCCCCCCCCCCCCACAAAAGTTATCATAGTGTCTGCACACATGTTATCAGCTATGTGATGCGTAAATTAGCATGCTCTTCACATAGAAGTTATCAGGGGTATGGTCTCAACAACCTCCCACTCCTGTCAAAGTTATCATAGTGTTTGTATGCAAGTTATTAGATGTGCTATGTGTAAATTATCATGCTTTATACATATTCACCCTATTGTATTAACATTGTCCGTCGGCACCATCGGGGCGTTTTGCGGCGAGACCATCATAGCCACGCGGAGGTGAATTTTGTTCCACTCTAATAGCACTACATAAATAGATTTTTCTACAATGGTAATATAGAAACGAAAGTCAACCATGAAAATACCCTTTCATCTGCACAAGGACTAGACATACAATAGGTGGTTGGTGGGCAAATGTACTAAACCAACGACCAAGGATCAAATCCCGTGAATGACCTATATTTTTTAGCGCTGCTTTAATAATCCCATAAAAATGGTGCTAATTAATCCAGCATTAATTATTGCGAGATTTCGGGGTGGGAGCAACAATCGGGCTAGGATCGATGCAGTACAAATGTGGCAGGTGCAGTTTTAAAGGAAACGTTAATTACTACCGATAGAATAGGAAACTGAAACCAGAAAATAAGGAAAGAGGGAAGACGAAAATCGGGAAAGAAGGAAGACGAGCGCGCGCCCGCATGATCCGAATCAAACGGCGAAGGAGTCGTTCGGATCTATTACTAAAATCCTGCCGACTGGATTTTAGCTTTTCCGTAATTTTTATGGTATATAAGAAGAAGCATCCATTAATTCCGCGCCTTGATTACCATAAGTAAGGTTGACTTGACCTCTTACGTTTTGGTTGGCGGTGGGGACGCACAATTAATCATCAGCCAGGTTTATTTGTTACAACACGTGCTTTTTTTTTAGGGGAACATCTTGCCGCTTTATTTAAACAAAGTCTGGAATATCAGAAGAAATCACATCTAAGATAAAGTCTGGTGGCGAAGCCAACCAAGTCTCGCATCGTTCCTCACCGACCCCTACCTTCGCTAACCTATGCGCGGCAACATTCCTAGAACGCGGAATCCAAGAGACGTTGAACTCCAGCAATGAGTTGAGCATGTCCTTGATGTCTTGCACCCAAGGCCCCAACGCAGAAAGATTCCTAGATGACTGGTTTATCATTTGCACCACTCCCTTGCTGTCTAGTTTGATGTGAGCACGCTGGACCTGAAGGTCCACAGCCATTTGAACAGCTCTCCTGCATGCCAATACTTCCACAGCTTCGGGATCGGCAATGTGCGGAAAGTGATAGCAAGCTCCCCCCAAAAAAGCACCATGATGATTCCTTAGAACTGCCCCTCCTCCTCCTTTCTCACCATGCCTGGAAGTCGCGCCGTCTGAGTTGACCTTAATCCATCCCTCCGCAGCTGGCTCCCATTTCTGGATGATCTTGGGTTCCGTCTGCACCGGCCTTCGTTGATGCGCCAACGTCCAGTCCGTGATATGCATCCTTACAACAGTCAATATTTCATGTGGAGAGGCGATCCTCTTCCCGTCCCTAGCTTCATTTCTTGCCAACCACAGCCCATACGTAGCCTGGATCATGATCTCCCTCTCCTCTTCGGCTGCACCGGCGAACCAGCCAAGTAACCAGGAAGCTAGTGCGCTCTGGGAATCCATCTGACTCGGCGGGATCGCCATGGAAATTCCCAACTCCGACCGCAATATCTCCCAGAACTGAACTGAATGTTGGCACGTCCAGAAGCGATGCAACAGTGTCTCCTCCCGACCGCATGCAACACAAAAAACACCCGGTTTTATCCGACGACGAAAGAGCTCCGACCCCACTGCCAGGCCATTACGGATTACCCGCCACATATGTATCTTAGCCTTTGCTGGAGCACTTGTTCCCCAAAGTGCTAAGTATCCCTTGTGCTTGTTAACCGAGCTTGAGGACTCCGGCTGTCCGGTCCTTGCCCTGTTTAGTGACATCCTAAGGTGATAAGCAGATTTTACACTGAACAAACCATTCTTGGTGAAGTTCCATGCCAAAAAATCTTCAGTGGCCGGCCCACCCACAGGTATCTGCTTGATATCCTCTGCATCATCAGGAGAGAACATAGCCTCCACTTTTTCCGTGTCCCAGCTTGTGCCTTCAGCCGTGAGCAAATCTGCTACTTTCAAGACTCCGGGAATAAACTCTTGGCCTAAAGGCTTCATGCTTCCAGTACGTGGGATCCAAGCATCATGATGTATGTTAACTTTTACACTATTTCCTATCCTCCAGACTAGTCCTTCTCTAAGCAAATCCCTTCCGTGTAAAATGCTCCGGAACGTATATGATCCGGATGATGGGCACGTAGCCGACATGATCGAACTATCAGAGAAGTAGCGTGCCCTAAGCACTCTTGCACACAGGGATGATGGGACTTGCAAGATGCGCCAAGCCTGCTTAGCCAGCAAGGCTTGGTTGAAAGAATCCGGATCGCGAAAGCCCATTCCTCCTTCTCTTTTGCTAGCACACATTTTCTTCCAAGCAATCCAATGAACCTTCCGTTCACCATTCATTGCGCCCCACCAGAATTTCGAGGAAATTGAGGTCAGGTTCCAGTACATCTTCTTTGAGAGCCGAAAACAACTCATGGTGTGGGTTGGTGTCGATTGGATCCCTGATTTTATGAGAACTTCTCTAGCTGCTATTAGATAGCCCTTGCCCTTTCCATCCGCTAACTTTTCCTTTCGAGCTCTCCGTTACATGCTTAAACGTCCCATCTTTGAATCTCCCAACCTGTGTTGGTAGCCCGAGATAACGCTCACTTAAAGCTTCAGACCGAATGCCAATAACTTGCTTGATTTGCTCCTTGATCTCGTCCTGGCTGCCTTTACGGAAGAAGACCGAGGACTTCTGCAAGTTAACTTTCTGCCCCGAAGCCTTTTCATACTTTGTCAGGATCTCTCTCAGTGCCTCCATGCTCTCCATAGTGCCCTCGAGGAAAACAATGCTATCATCTGTGAATAGTAGGTGAGTAACGGTGGGGCCAGTGCTCCCAAACGAAACTCCCTTAATCTTTTTGTCTTCCTGTGCTTTCTTAAGGAGTGCTGAAAAATCCTCCATACAAAATAAGAACAGGTAAGACGACAGGGGGTCACCTTGACGGAGGCCACGAGAAGGACAAAAACTCCTAGAGCAACCTCCATTAAGCTTTACTTACATACGTACTACGGTCATCAGGTTTGAAGGTGTACGGACGTCGCGCGTTGGTCAGACTCGACACGTACGCACGCACGCTAGAGTAATTAAAAAAGGTAGGTACGCTGCAGTTGCTGGCTGGTCTCGATGCCGTCGATCCGTGCAATTGAGTACGTGCACGGCATGTATTTTTTCTTTCTTTGCCAGCGGTCGACGGATACAACTATGGACGTTCCCCTTGCGTCTAACATCCGACACCTTCTCCACCCTCACACATTTTCTTTGAATATGTCACGAATCAGTTTTCTACTACCGTCAAAACTATACAGTGCGACAACGGCGGCGAGTTCAACAACACCGACCGCCAAAATCTGCTTGCGCATGTCTTGTCACCACACATCTTCTCGGAACGCTAGGGCTGAGCACGTTATTCGTTCCACAAATAATATAATCCGTAGTCTTCTTTTCCAAGCTAGCATGCCCCCTCCCCCAGCATATTCGGTACAAGCACCTCACACCGCCACTCTCCTCTTCAACCTTCATCCAACAAAAATCCTCAAGTTTAAAACCCCGCACGACGTCCTCTTCAATGCACGCCCCTCGTACGACCATCTTCGTGTCTTTGGGTGTCGCTGCTATCCTAACCTCTCTGCCATGGCCCCCCACAAACTTCCACCTTGCTCCACTCCACTGCATGTATTTTCCGCGGATATTCCTCCCACCACAAAGGCTATCGCTGCCTTGATCTCGCCACAAATAGAGTCATCATCTCCCAACACGTCGTCCTTTTTCGTTTGCCGATCATTCCTCTCCCACACCCAATGGTTTCCTCTTTCTCGACAAGACCCTTCCTACGCCAACCCTAGACCCTACCAGGGTGGCCTCGGCTTCTAAGGTGGTCGCGCCTCGCTCATGCGCCCCACTTGCTGATACGCCCATTCCCCCACGGTACGATCATAGCATGGCTACTCAAGCCAAGCACGGCATTCATCGCCTTAACCTACTTGCTGACACTCTTTCTCCGGTTCCTAAAAGCTACCGGGGTGCACTCAAGGATCCCCACTGGCATGGTCGACGAGTTCTCCGCTCTACATGCCAATGGTACTTGGGATCTCATCCCTGCCCCCCTCGGTGATAACATATATCATGTCTGGTAAATGGGTCTTTCGCCATAAATTCAAACCTGATGTGGATCCCTTGATCGGCTTCTCCCGGTACTTGTCAGTGTTTCCGTACGTCTCAAAACTCTTGTCCCGGTACGTACTTGTCCGTTTGCTTATGAGTCCTAATTAGTGCCTGCAAATTAACATGTGTAGCACCGGTGAGTGGAGCTGTATTTTAAACGTACGTACGCGGCTGCATATATAATGAATAACGGAGAAACCAAAAAGGAGCTTATCGAAGCTGTTAGCAAGAGAAACCAATGAATAATGGAAAAAAGGCTACCTAGTGCGTACGTCGCGCCAGCGGTCTAAAACGTATTTCTTCTTTTTTTCTTTTCGCTTCTTTCTACTAAGTAAGTACTGGTACAATGTACTGTACGTAGTACCTTCTTTTTGCTTCCTTCTTTTTCGCTTCTTTTTTCTTTCTAAATAAGTACTGGTACTATGTACTGTATGAAACGGAGGCACGCGGATACAGATACAGACACAGGAGTCGACCATCCAACACCGTGCCCGAAATGCCCGCGTGCATTTCAAACGTGGGTTGAATCAAACAGAGAAATTTCATGCAAAATTGATAACACTATCTGTGTGACTGTGCGATGTCAGGAGTTAGATCGCGAGGGAAAGGTGCGAGAGGTGGATCGATCCGTGGGAGGTCATCATGGACCAATCAACTATCAGCACTGTGGATTGGCTCACTCATCGTAATAGGGAGTAATAATCATGGACCAATCAACAAGAAGTTTTCGAACTGTCTCTACAAGAACATATGCACCATCCAACAACGCAAGCTCATGGTACTGTCAGCAGCCGGGGTCTGGATGTGGTGCTCTAACGTTGGAGACTCCGATTTAAGCCACCACAAATGGTTGATGGCTTCGATGCCGGTCCACCAGTCCTGATCCAGGCCACTCTTTCTCGATAATGGGGCACTACCACCTTTCGAGTTCCATTGGATGAATCCGAGGAGGATGCAATGGTGGGCAAAGCCATTGGCCGCTCGGAGGTCCTGTATGTCGCTCCTTTCCCACTCCCGCCGCCGAAGGGCTTCCCCGTCTTGAACATGTAGAGGCGGGCGGAATAGCAGATAAAAAAGTGATAGGCATGGACTATGAATAATCATAATATTGTTGCAGAGGTATATATGAGTAAAAAATATATATGAAAGGAACGAGACATGAAACAATAATCATTGTATTTTTTTTGTAAGCATAAAACAATAACAGATAATAATGCACCGTGCAAAACCAAATAAAGAGGAATTGTTATAAGTAATGAAGTGTCGATTTAGTTATTGTTGTAATCTTTGACAAAGGATTCTGGTACTACATGAACCGGTGTCTATGGGATTTTCTTTACCATGCATGCACGATTGGTTCATCATCAACTCCCCGTCATATATACAATACAATAAACATTGGTTTGATCGATGATGTCGAACTAGCAGCGCCGACACCATCAATGGCAATGTGAATGGAATCCACGTGCGCATCAAGTAGGAGGAACGGCATTTGTGTGCCCCATCATCGAGGCAAGCGCGGCAGCCCCGACGTGGCGGTTGGTGCTCAAGGAGGCATGTCACAACAATCGCCTCTGGAGCAACAAGTGTGGTGGCCTGGCAGCCTTGGGAGGTCGAGCGTACGAAGGCACACAATGGAGCATGTTTTAGCCAGGTTGCGGTAAAAAAATTGTGGCTGTTATAGGGTGACATAGAGCGTGATTTGTGTGACCGTGCGATGTTAGCCGTTAGATCGCGAGGAAAATACGAACGGCTGGATCGCCGCCGAGAGGTGGATGGATCCGTGGGAGGTTATTATGGACCAATCAACCATGAGTATTCAGTGGTGGCTGTGGATTAACTCACTCGTAGCAGTAATATAATAAGGAGTACTAATAATATAAGTAGTATACGTAAGTAAAAGAAAAGGAAGGAGGCCAAAGAAAGAAAGGAGGCAAGACTAAATCTAATCCCCAATCCGCCGCCGCCGCCCCCTTCTTCCGTCCCCGACCTCTCCTCTTTCCTGCGACGGTGCGACCTGCCGCCCCCTTCATCCATCGCCGCAGCCGCCATTACCCTTCCTTTCCTTCCAGAGGCTACACCTCAAGCAATCAGGTATTCTTTCCGATAGAGAAACAAACCCTCCTCTCTCACCTTGAAAACCTAGGCTAGACGACGACGTCATTGACCCAGACCTCCGGCCCCGACCGCTGTCTCTTCATCCTCGTCTTGCAGGACATCAAGGTCAAGGGGTAGCGACCATCAGGACAAGCGATGAGTCTGGCGGCGGTGCAGCAAGAATCGGCGCGTGCTGCCGTCCAAGACGGCGGGCGCCCGGGCAATCTTCAAATGGATGGATGCTGGCTACTGGATCCGGAACCCCTACTCTCCCCTCGTGATATTCCTCTAATTTCAAGTTGATTATGGCCTTCCTAATTTGCCCCTGTAGCGCCACATGGTCTCTCTCTCTCTCTCTCTCTCTACTGGAAGGGAAGCCATAATAGTATTTCTTAATCTCTTTTCCATGGATATTTTTAAATAGGGCTCAACATGTATACATATGAATCTCTGGATTTAAGAAGTTTTCATATCTCATGTAATTTCTTATGGCCGTGAGTCACTGTAGGTTATGGTGAACCGGATGGTAATATTTTTCAAAGTTAGAGCAAACCTATCTAAGTCAAACTGACTAATGTGGCTTGAATGATTTCTTGCATATTGTCACCTACATGGATTAATTGGTGGACTTATTTGCTGGATTTATGTTGATAGGGAGTGACCTAACCTGAAGAAGGTACTAGCTTCTTACCGTTTTATAGCCAGCTCTTCAATCATCATATTTTCTTGTTTAGATTTTGTGGGTATTTGACATGGCATTTGCGTTAAAGGCTGAAAAAAGTATTCAATTATTTTTGTTGCAACAGGTTAGTAAAGATAATTGTCCTCCAGCGTACAGCAAGAGACGATCAGAACTTGGTGCACTAACATTAGGAAAAATATGTCTGTAGCTTTATTTTAGATAAAGCAATATCCCTGAAGTTTCCCTATTTGTTTTGACATAATCTCACTAATACAGTCTAAACTACTAGACTGAAATTGGGACAAGGAAAAGAGAAATGCGATGAGAAGCTATACTATATTTTAGTTATCCGAGAAGTTGAGGTAATATATATGCATCTTCTTCCATTTAAGGTAGTTTATTTATGTTATACTCTATGCAATTTTCGGTACAACCTTGCAAAGAAACAGTGAAAATGATGCATGCGGAATTTTCAATGTGAAAAATAAAGGCAAGATTCAATATGAAGAACTATCTCAAGTTGTGCGTCGGAGACCTTGAAAACATGTTATTCCATTAAATCAGGTTTCTCCACTGTGAGTTCCTAGCTGCGTCCGGATTTACCATGTCCTGCTCGTATTGTAACCTAAAAAAAATACTCTTTTTTTGTGACCTGTTTCACCATGCTAAATTTGTACCAAACAATGATAATGTGTTCTGTAATTATTTTCCAAGATTTAATAGCTTTTGAAAATTTAGTCTATTCTACCTGACAGTCTAACATCCATTTTGTTTGAATGCGTCAAATCTTGGATTGACTAACTTAAGTTGGGAGAGATTTTAGGACTGTGATGCCCTGGATCCGCCTGTAGATAGCGTTGATTCCAAAACCAAAAGTCTAGGGATGGGTGCCAGCTTGTGAGTTATGCAGGGAAATTAACCTATAAAAGAATGGCAGTGAAGGTCATCGTAGCTAGCTGACACACATGCATCTTGCATCTCTGCAATGCTTGACCACGCTCCATGCTTAAGAAAGATTCATGTACCTAATCATAGTTATCCACTAAAATAACCACATACTAAGATCCTTATATGCGGGATCGGACGGGAACCATGGGTGGGCCCCCATTATCTGGTTACACCGAACTTAACATAACCTTTTTGTCCCACAATAAATTGTTTCTGACTTGTATAACTTTGGTACTACTACCTCTATTCGGAAATACAAAACATTTTTGCAGTCCTCTTTTCGTAAATATAAGACGTTTTTTAGTACAATCTAGACTTCCTTAAAATTTTTCGTCAGCTTGCAGCTTCGTACCTTGATCAAGACCTTTGCTGCCTGCAACCAAAGAATGCTACGTTCAATACTTGCATATCCCACAGACTATATGTAGCACGAGCTCACTACCCTTCTCTTTGAGTAGTGCTACATATCCAACTTGAAAGATAGATTTGCAAAACCATAAATTGATTAACTGTCAATGAAATCTGTCATAAAAAGTTCTGGAGCTGCCATAACAACCAACCAATGACCATTCATATAATTGCATAAGTGACTTATGTGTGTATGCTTTTGACACTCAGAGAGATCGTTGAAGGCTGATCTTGCATCGCTCGTGGAGTTGTCTTTCTAACATTACAATATCGTTGCAACACAGATTAAACAATTGTCAAATTAGAACGCATACATATTTATGATCTCAGGGTTCGGTAACTATCTTTACAGTTGTATTTGGTGTATTGTCCTCCTACGAACAAGCACCATTAGTCTATATTGTAAATCAAGAAAAGTTCATCTTATCTTTCATATATCAAACCACCATATATTTATGAAAACGACGGGCGCGGCAACGCGCGCCATCATGGTCTAGTAGGGAGTAATAATCATGGACCAATCAATGAGAAGTTTTCGAACTGTCTCGCCAGCCGGCCCTACAAGAACATATGCACCATCCAACAACGCAAGCTCATGGTACTGTCACCAGCCGGGGTCTGGATGTGGTACTCTAACATTGGAGACTCCGATTTAAGCCACCACAGATGGTTGATGGCTTCGATGCCGGTCCACCAGTCCTGATCCAGGCCACTCTTTCTCGATAATGGGGCACTACCACCTTTCGAGTTCCATTGGATGAATCCGAGGAGGATGCAATGGTGGGCAAAGCCATTGGCCGCTCGGAGGTCCTGTATGTCGCTCCTTTCCCACTCCCGCCGCCGAAGGGCTTCCCCGTCTTGAACATGTAGAGGCGGGCGGAATAGCACATAAAATAGTGGTAGGCATGGACCATGAATAATCATAATATTGTTGCAGAGGCATATGAGTGAAAAATATATATGAAAGGAATGACACATGAAACAATAATCATTGTATTTTTTTTGTAAGCATAAAACGACAACAAAATAATAATGCACCATGCAAAACCAAATAAAGAGGAATTGTTATAAGTAATGAAGCGCCGATTTAGTTAATGTTGTAATCTTTGACAAAGGGTCGATTTAGTTAATGTTGTAATCTTTGACAAAGGATTCTGGTACGACATGAACCGGTGTCGTCTTTGTTGCCTCCACTCCATGTTACGTAACATTTTTATGCTGCTTACTAAAATTGTTTCTCTAATGTACGTGACAACAAGCCAAGGCACGGGCCACTCTATGGGATTTTCTTCACCATGCATGCACGATTGGTTCATCATCAACTCCCCGTCATATATATACAATACAATAAACATCGGTTTGATAGATGATGTCGAACTAGCAGCGCCGACACCATCAATGGCAATGTGAAGGGAATCCATGTGCGCATTAAGTAGGAGGAACGGCATTTGTGTGCCCCGTCATCGAGGCAAGCGTAACAGCCCCGACGTGGCGGTTGGTGCTCAAGGAGGCATGTCACAACAATCGCCTCTGGAGCAACAGGTGTGGTGGCCTGGCGGCCTTGGGAGGTCGAGCGTACGAAGGCACACAACGGAGCATGTTTTAGCCAGGTTACGGTAAAAGAATTGTGGCTGTTATGGGGTGACATAGAGCATGATTTGTGTGACCGTGCGATGTTAGCCGTTAGATCGTGAGAAAAATACGAACGGCTGGATCGCCCGCGAGAGGTGGATGGATCCGTGTGAGGTTACTATGAACCAATCAACGATGAGCATTCAGTGGTGGTCGTGGATTAACTCACTCGTAGCAATAATATAATAAGAAGTACTAATAATATAAGTAGTATACGTAAGTAGAAGAAAAGGAAAGAGGCCAAAGAAAGAAAGGAGGCAAGACTAATCTAATCCCCAATCCGCCGCCGCTGCTGCCGCCGCCGCTCGTCCCACCCCCACCTTCACCTCCACCTCCAAGGGACGGCGGAGGAGCCCGATCCAATCCTCCCCTCCCTCTCCCTCTCCCCCATCGCCGCCGCTCCTCCACCGACGAGCCCCGCCACCTAGGGCACGCACGACCCTCTCACCCACCGACGCCGCACTCCACTCTCCAGCCGGGACGCCCCTGGTCGACTCGGAGCAGTTCAGTTCAGGCGGCGCCCAGATCCGCCATGCCCGCGTTGGATGCGCGCCGTCGTCCAGCTGGGCGAGCTGCGCCGGGAGAGGACTTGTTCTCTCTCCTCTCCTCTCTTCTTGGGACGCCCTTCTTCCGCTGCTCCTACCCACCCAGCTGCTTGCTCGTGGGTGCAGATGACCTCAAGGTACGCTGCTCTTCTTCTCCCGGCCTGTGTGTGTGTGTGTGTGTGTGTGTGTGTGTGTGTGTGTGTGTGTGTGTGTGTGTGTGTGTGTGTGTTGTGTTCGATTCCAACCGTGGGCTCATGATTGAGCAGGGGACTCGTCTTCAACTCCGGCGCCTCTCAGGTGGAGATGCAGAGGTCCGTCCATCAGCCTCCGCTCAAGGTCTGTCACGTCACTCTTCTTCCCCCTTTCATCTTGGTCCTCGTCCATCTCATAAAAAACAACCATCTGGCAGGACGGAAAGGTGCGATGGCACCCGGGAGCCCCGGCACCCCCGTATTGTTCACTGTTCAGCAGCAGACTATTTGCAGTCTGAGTTTAATTAAGCAGGCTATTTACCAGACAAACGGTGCAGCTCGTAGGATGTACTAGCGTCCAGAGTAGGCCTGGCAGGAGGTGACCCAGGTTGAAGGGACAACACACAGAAAATGCGGGCCCTAGGGGTTTCACAGCAGTGTCAGTTCTCATTTCTTTATTACTCCATCTCGGAGAGCAGCCGTGACCGAGGTGAGGATGGGAACGGACCGACGGTCAACCTCGAAGGTATGCGTAGACTGGCATGAGACAACTCATAAACAGTGGCCTCTTTGTATCTGTTTCTGACCAACATTTTTCTGAAATAGGGTACATGCATTGCTCAGAGAAAATCCTACTATGAGTACTAGTAATAAATGACCTTTTTGTTGCTTCTGACACACACACTCTACCATAGGTGTATGTGCTCTACTCGTTGGTTTGAACCACGGGTCTCCAGCTGTGACATTTTTTTCATAGACAAGGAGGATGTGACATTTCTGATGTAGACTTGCCGCTCACAGATGCGGCTGATACTGCCTAAAGTGAACAGTGTGACACTAGGCTCAGATGCGACTAAAACAATTCCTGCCTCCTGTGTTTAGCTATTCATTGACCTGCTAATAAAACAGCGGTTCAGTACCTGGTGTAGATCTCGATGAGCTGGCCTCTTCTACGGACGGTAAAGATAGAAGGGTGCAGGGACACCCGGGTCCCAAACGGCCGGTCTCTCTGGCAGGATTATATAATTCTCAACGAGTTTGTTTTATCAGGGGCAGCTAGATGGATGATGGATCATCATGTATGATGATGGGTTGGAACGGGAGCTGCTGAGCAAAGGAACCTGCTTCTGCTGCGACAACCACATCGGTTCCCTTCTCTTCTCTACAAGTTGGTTGGTTGGTTCTGCTCCAATAATTGTCGTATCATCTGATGATGGATTGATTTTTCGTCCAGAAATCGCACAGACGCCGAGGACCAGGACATGCCGGAATCCCACGCCCGAGCCCGACGAGGATAGTCCATCCCGCCCATGGCGATGCACCGCACTAGGTAGCACCCCCCTATCCTTCTGCCCACTCACTTTCTAATCTCCTTTAGCCACCAGCTGCAGCAAATGCCAATGCACTGCATGATGGAGGTCGTTTCAGTTCACCAGCACTTGCACTAGCTGTACTTTATGATTGATCTAGTTCGGTTTCAGTCCGATACTATCCGTTTGGTTTGGATTTGATTCAATAGGCAAAAAAACAGAGCAAATCTGTTCCAGAGATAAGACTTGAGTGCCATCGCAACAGCACATGTTTCATTCCAATGGCAAGGGGATCTTGTGATGATGGTTGCGTCTAATAATAGGTTCAGTTTATGTCTTTCAACATCTCTGGTCGTTCTCCAAGAGAATTCCTTGAGGGGTTTGCTTTCCCCGCTGTTCATTATGTGTGATATGATGCTTCTGGTCTTGCATGTGATGTCTTGTTTACTCTTATTGGTACGCCGAGATGGTTTTCTTCTTGTAGCCATCACTTTTAATTTTGGTATATCACCAATTCACCATGACAAATCAGAACTGGCATAATGTTGAAAGAGATGCACTACGTTATCTACCTTAACTAATACACACAGTTTTGATTGCATCGTGATTCGTGAATAAGGTAGCCAATCAGCAGGAGCAAAATTAACAGCCTCGCACAATTTAAACTTCAATTGAGTGGCCCACAACCTGTGATTAATGTTGATAACCGCCAATTGTTATGGACTACGTGCTTTCCTCAGCGCATCACGCTAAAAACACATCAGAGGGTTTATGGTTTATGGACGGTGCGCTCGATCGCCCCAGGTAGTGCAGCTGTACTAGGAAGCAATTTAGTGGATATGAATAACCAGGTCTTGCTTCCATACTGTGGAATATACTAGCGGGGATATCTTTGAAATGATTAACCGGCTATACTAGAGTACCCGACCCCCCTTTTTTCTGCCTTGTGTACTTTTTCAACAAGCTGCGTTATGCTTTCCCAATCCTTTACTGCACTCAGAAGTAGTGTAAGCCATCAAGTTGCATTTGAGGCCCATCATTTTATCATTCAACAATTCTTCCTTCCTCTCAGGTCATGGATAGACCAATGCAATGCCTTCTTCATGTTATCAGTATCTACGTGCTGAATTCTTATTCATTTTGTTTTGTTAATTTGGTAACATTCATGTGTATGTGGATAGGAATCTTTCCCTTCATCTTGGTCCTCATCCATATCCTAAAGAACCATTTGGATTCTGAATTTGTATCAGGGGCAGCTAGATGGATGATGAATGATGAATGATGTATGATGATGGGTTGGAATGGGAGCTGGTGAGGAAAGGAACCTGCTGCGACAACCACATCCACTCCCTTCTCCACAGGTTGGTGCTGCTCCCTTCCAACGCCATACATGCAAAAGACTCAAAGAGGCGAGCGGGGTAGATTGCTTTGTTATACAGAAATCGCACAAGAAGAAGAAGAGCGGGAGGAGCTGGCGCCGTGTCTGGGGTGTTGCTGGGCGTGGACTACACCGAGGGGAGCTAAGGGAGATAGCGGGGTAAGGCCAGAGATGCCGCGCGTGTGAGGCCGCTCATTGGAGCTCTCGGGCGGCCGGTCTTGCAGCGTCTTGAGGAGGGCAGCAGGAGGGAGAAGGAGGAGGGGGACCAGGCTGTGGCGTGTTGCGGACGCCGAGGAGCATCGTCGGGCGCGCTGGGGAGGCCCGAGGTGGCCGGAGGTGCTTGGCAGGGGGCGGCTACAGTGCGGGAGCGCACTGTAGCGCGCTCCAGAGCGCCCAAATGGCCGGCATGGCCATTTTCTATGCAATGTGGGCACGACCAAAGGTGTCTGGTAGCTCTAGGGGGGAGTAAAGAATGGGGGAGGGGCATTGGATGCCCTGGGTGGCCACTGGAGTGAGGAGGGAGGTGAGAAAGAGGGGTGCAAGGGCTATCCAGAGAGGTAAAAGAGGTGGTTTCACCCCTCAATTATTGATCTGAGATGCAGCCATTGCTACTGGAGGTAGAAGAGGTCTAGGAGGGGCTATGGTAAAAAGTTGAGGCCATGGAGAAGAGTGAAAGTGGTCAAAACAGGGGTTTTAGAAAAATGGCAGAAGGTGTTTGTTGCTGGTTTCGGCAAGAATATGAACTCTTCTTGTCATGAGGCTTGACAGGGTCAAATGGCATGAGATAATAATAGGTTCCACCAAGGTTGAGTCCATTTGGGAAAAGTTGCCAATGCAACTTTTGTAAACCCAAGAAATCAACATAAATGAGTTTTCGAAGATCTAGACATGCAAAACTATTCTCCTTGATGCACCACTTGGTGTAGTGTCATCATTTAGGGTTTAGAACATGTCCACAAAGGTTGAGAGCTAAAGGAGAAAGTTGACAATGTAAAGTTGTTCAGATTTGGTTTTGGACAGAGAGGGTTTTGAGGCACTTTGATCAATATATCATTTTCTCCAACTTGTGCCACTTGGTCTATGTTGGGGATATAACTACTGGACATAAACCGCCCTGAAGGGGCCAGTTTACCCTCGTCTATAATTCGGGCCCATGAAGGCACGAGGCCCAGAGCCTAGAGGCGGATTAGGATCCATAGATGTAAACCGCCTTAGTCATGTAACTTGTGCTGTAAGATAAGAGAGAAGAGACCGAGCCGGACACTTGTATAAGCCGGATTGGGACTTCAGAGACCGCCGGGCGTCAACCCGTGTATATAAGGGGACGACCGCGGCGGTTTAGGGACGCATAATTCGAGGCTGAGGCGAAGCTATTGCTCCCTAGTCGCCGAAATCACATCAATCCCATCACAACTAGACGTAGGCTTTACCTTCATCGAAGGGGCCGAACTAGTATAACTCCCGTGTCTTTGTGTCCGCTTTAACCCTTCCAAGTTAACCCGTACGATGGCCCTGCGACTAAGTCCTTTCACGAGGACATCTGCCGTGACAATTCCACGACAGTTGGCGCCCACCGTGGGGCTATCGCACGATGGTTTGATGATCTTAGAGGGCAAGTTCGAAGGACTCGAAGGCTATGCTGTGGGCCGGATGACTAAGAGTCGTCGCGGCAAGCTCTACATCGACGATGCGGACTGGGGCCCCGAGGCCGGCTCGATCGAGTACGGGTACCGGGTCCCCTTTGGTGGCATACACGTGTTCATCGGCAAGATCGGCGAGCCAGGGCCTGGGCCGGACATCTGCACCGACCTCGTCGAGACGGCTCAGCGGGCGAAGAAGAGTCCTGCCCTGGCTAAACCGGCTGTCAAGCGTGCTTTCGTAGGAGTCGTCCACGAAGACTATGAGGGCGGATCAGCATCTGGCGGCGAAACCGTTGTCTACTCTGGCGACGAGTCGTCAGCCGGAGAAACCGAGTCTCTATACCAGCTGCAAGATGGCCAGATCGGGGCTGTTCCGATGGTGAGAGTATTCCGGACCCCTTTGATCTACCCAACCGGGTTGGAATCTTCATGGCCGGTACACAAGCGACGCTTCACTCTTCGACCGCGGCGCCGGTGGTCGCCGGTTCAGCAGCGATGATGGCAGCCGGGGAAGGAGTCCCTGTGCGCCCGCCGGCTCAAGTTTTATCGGAGCTTTTCGACGCATTGGCTGTGCTCATGGCAGAGGCTAATCCGGCGGATCAGGACCTGCACAACGCAGAGATTGCAAAGGTGAAGGAACAAATCACTATAAGGCTAAAGCGGATCTGGCAGCCGCGGACGTGAGGATGGCGGCGGAACGGGCCGCTTTGGATGCGTAGGCTTATAGGCTCATGCTGGATCAGAGCGCATCACATGAAGTCATGAAAAGAAAGTACATATCCCGTTTACCTTCGGTTTTCGAGGGAAGAGAGCTCTTCAATACCCCAGGCGCAGGGACCAGTAATCCGCCGCCGGTGGTGAACCGGCCGGAAGCACCTGGGACGGGCGCGCCGATCCAGCCCCGTGTGATAGATCTGCCTCGCCATCATACCGGCGCGCCCCAGGTTGTGCAGACACCTCCGGGTCACTACTCCAACCCGATGGATAATCTTGTTGCGGCTGCGGCACGGTTGGAGGCGATTCCAATTGAAGGTGATTCACCACAGGCGATAGAGACACGCCGGGTAAAGGAGCTCCTCAGGACGGCCCTGGCTCAACAGGAAGCGTATTCATACAGTCGGGATCGGATCCACTCCACCCCCCGCCCGAGCCGGAGTTATAGCCGGCGCGCCGACGAACCGGCCGTATCAAGCAATGCGCAGCGCGGTCCGCCTCGCGGCAACAACCCGGCGGGTGGCTTCGAAGACGCTCAAGTGGTGGTGGACCGGGCCAGGGCACGTAGGGAGGCCGAGTTAGCAGCACAACCTGAGGATCATCAGCTCGCGCCGGTTCGTCCGACCATCTTCGAACCGGGGGTCACGCCCGCTCTTTTTGGGGGTGCCTTGCCTCGTCCCCGCTTTACGCAATGTGCGTTTGCCCAAGGACTTCAAAGGGCCACGCAAGGTGCCCAATTATACTGCCGATTTGGCTCCAGAAGCATGGATAGAAAGCTATGAGATGGCCATGGAGATGCTGGATGTGGATGAAGCTGCGTGTGCGAAGTATTTCACCATGATGTTGGAAGGTACGACCCGTACTTGGTTGAAGAATTTGCCGCCCAACTCGATCAGTTCATGGACCCAGTTGCGGACCCAGTTCATTCAAAATTTCAAAGACACCTGTAAACAACCCATGTCTGTGGTGGATTTGGCGGCTTGTGTCCAGGCAGAGGGAGAATCCACAACCCATTGGGTGCGCCGCGTTTCGGAAGTTTTACATTCTTCGAATCGGATCAACCTGATTCCGCGATCTTAACCTTGGAAGCCAATTGCCGGTTCAAATCGTTAAAGTTGAAGCTGGGTCGCATGAAGCGTTTTTGCAATGACATGGGCACTCTCATGGGCGTTTTGGTAAAGTATGCTGATTCTGATAGTACCAAGGATCCTGAGTCTGAGGAGGATGACAAAGTGGGGAAGGGAAAACAGAACAGCAACTCCAGGGGCCAGCAGCATCAGTCGGCAAGTAATGGAGGAAACAAGCGTAAGGAAAACGGTAACATGGGCTTCATAGCCAACACCAACGCGCAGGACAAGGGTCAACGGCGTAAGGATAAGAAATCAAACCGGGGCGGTGCGCCAGGTCACAATCCGGATCGTTTGAATTACCTATTGAATCAACCTTGTCCGAAGCATGGGACGAAGGAGGCACCAGCGAACCACCTCTGGAAGGATTGTTATATTATGCAGGAGTTCAAAAGTTCTAATGCTTTCCGGTATGATCAAAGGGCCGGCGGTTCGTGGTCCGCCCGGGTTACGGTGGAGGAAATTCCGCCCCGTGGTTCGTGGTAATCCGGCGGGCGGGACAATCGTAACAATCGTAACAATCGTAACAATCGTAACCAAGGGGTTACAATCAACAACAGCAGCAATCGGGTTACCAAAGTAATCCAGCAGTTGAACGGTGGACAGTACCATGTCTTTACCACCAGCTTGGACAAGCGAGACCGAAAACTTCAGCAGCGGGCGGTCAGTGTTGTTGAACCGGCCACGCCGCAGTACCTGCGCTGGTTAGAGCAGCCTATCGTATGGAGCAGAGAGGATCATCCTCCCCGGGTTTACAATCCGGGTCAGCTAGCCCTAGTGGTGGCACCTCAGGTGGGAGGATACAAGTTTACCAAGGTGCTTATGGACGGAGGGAGCAGCATCAACATCCTGTACTACGAGACCTTCCGACGTATGGGGTTAACGGATGGGCATCTTAGGTCGTCCAGCACAGTGTTTCACGGTGTGGTGCCTGGCAAGTCAGCATACCCGGTCGGTAAGATAGCTCTGGAGGTGGCCTTTGGGGATGAACATGACTCCAGATCGGAAACGTTGACGTTTGAAGTGGTGAAAATTCAAAGCCCTTACCACGCCCTCTTTGGACGGCCGGCTTATGCTAAGTTTATGGCACGGCCCAGTTATGTCTATTTGCAGCTGAAAATGCCGGGTCACAAAGGGACGATAACGGTTCATGGGAGCCGCCGGATCGCTTTGGAGTGCGAGGAAGGTGATGCGGCTTATGTAGAGTCGGTTTGTGCCACTGAAGAGCTAAAGTATTATAAAGACAATGTTGATCCGGCAGATATGACCCCTTTGAAGAAACCAACTACGGAGCACGATCCGGATTTGAAGTTTAAATCGGCGGCTGAGACTAAACTTGTTGATTTTGTGCCCGGCGATTCGTCCAAGCAGTTCACCATCAGTGCTAACTTGGATCCTAAATAGGAAAGCGCGCTCATCGAGTTCATCCGTGAGAATCGGGACATTTTTGCATGGAAACCTTCTGACATGCCAGGTGTACCGAGGGAACTCGCTGAGCACACTCTTAATATTGATCCCAAGTACAGACCGGTAAAGCAGTTTCTTCGCCGGTTTAACGAGGAAAGGCGCAAGGCCATTGGAGAGGAAGTTGCTAGGCTCTTAGCAGCAGGCTTTATCGTTGAAGTTTTCCATCCAGAGTGGCTTTCTAATCCGGTGTTGGTCCTTAAGAAGAATGGCACTTGGCGCATGTGTGTGGATTACACAGATCTTAACAAGGCTTGTCCAGCAGATCCTTTCGCCCTCCCGCATTGATCAGATTATTGATGCTACGGCGGGTTGTGAGCGTTGAGTTTTTGGATGCATATTCTGGATATCATCAGATTAAGATGGCGGTTAAGGACCAGGAGAAGACGGCATTTATCACTCCTTTTGGAGCCTTCTGCTATGTATCTATGCCTTTTGGGCTCAAGAGCGCCCAAGCAACTTATCAGCGTTGCGTACAGAATTGCTTGCACGAACAGATCGGCCGTAACGTGCATGCTTATGTGGATGATATTGTGGTTAAGTCAAGGAAGAAGGAAACGTTGATTGAGGATTTAAAGGAAACTTTTGACAACTTGCGGGTGTACAAGATGATGCTCAACACGGCCAAGTGTGTCTTCGGTGTTCCGGCAGGCAAGTTATTGGGCTTTCTCGTGTCCAACAGGGGGATTGAAGCTAATCCGGAGAAAATTACGGCTATCACCTCCTTGGCTAAGCCGAAGTGCATCAACGATGTCCAGCGATTGGCGGGTCGGATTGCCGCGTTAAGCGGTTTATCACCGCCTCGAGAGAAGGCCATTCCTTTATACCGAATCTTTGAAGAAGACGGATTAGTTAAATGCGGAGTTCAGCTGCCGATGAAGCATTGGAGAATTTAAAGCGGCAGTTGGCCAACCCGCGGTTCTCGCCGCTCCATTGACAAAGAGCCGCTTCGTTATATGTTGCTGCTAATGCGGGGCAGTTAGCGTGGCCATCGTGGTGGAGCGGAAGGAGGCAGGGAAGGAATGTCCGGTTCAACGGCCGGTTTATTACATCAGCGAGGTCCTCATTGAGTCTAAGCAGAGATATCCGCATTGGCTGAAGCTGGTATATGGAGTTTTTATGGCAAGCCGGAAGCTGAAGCAATATTTCCAGGGGCACCCCATCACGGTGGTCAGTTCAGCTCCCTTGGACGATATCATATAGAACTGGGAAGCGACTGGCCGGATTGCTAAGTGGGCTATCGAGCTTGGGCCGCACGGTTTAAGGTATGTGCCTCGGACGGCAGTAAAATCTCAGGCACTTGTGGATTTCATTAATGATTGGACGGAGTTGCAAGCGCCTGAAGAAAAGCCGGATCATACCTATTGGACCATCCACTTTGACGGGTCCAGCCAATTGGAGGGCTCGAGCGCTGGAGACGTATAAACTTCCCGCGAGGTGACAAGTTCTGTTCGTTCTCCGCTTAATGTTCCCTTGTACTAACAATGCAGCTGAGTATGAAGCTTTGCTCCATGGTCTCCGGATGGCTAAGGAGATGAATCTCAGCCGGGTTAAATGCTTTGGTGACTCGGACTTGGTGGCCCAGCAAGTATCAGGTACTTGGGATTCCAAAGATCCACTCATGGCTGCATACCGTCGGGAGGTGGATGTTGTTGCAGGATACTTTAAAGGATATCAGGTGGACCATGTGGATCATCGGAAGAACGGCGGCGGATGCTTTAAGCCGGCTGGGCTCTCAACGTAAACCGGTCCCGCCCAATGTCTTCCTTGATGTACTGCACAATCCGTCGGTCAAGCTTCCTGATGAAGTAGATTTGGCTATTCCTGATCCGGAGGCTCAGTTGGTGGCAGCTTTGCATGTCATTCCGGATTGGACGCTCCCTTATTTGGCATACATGAACCGGGGCGAGTTACCAGAAGATGAGACGTTGGCCCGGCAGATAGTTCGGCGGTCTAAGTCTATGATCATTGTTAATGGCGAGTTGCATCATTGCAGTGTGTCAGGGGCGTTTCAGCGCTGTGTGTCCCCTGAGGAGGGCTGTGAGATATTGCGTGAGATCCATGAAGGGGACTGTGGTCACCACGCCGGTTCAAAATCCTTGGTGGCCAAAGCATTCCGCCATGGTTTTTATTGGTTGACTGCCCATGCTGATGCGGAGGATCTGGTCAGACGATGTGATGGTTGCCAGAAGTTTTCTAGACGTGCCCACATACCGGCCCAGGAATTGAGGATGATTCCAATTACTTGGCCGCTTTGCATTTGGGGCTGGACATGGTGGGGCCTTTTAAAAGGTCCAAAGACAAGAAAACACACTTGCTGGTCGCAGCTTGACAAGTTCTACGAAGTGGGTCGAGGCAGAGCCTGTTAGCAAGTGTGATGCGGCCACGGCGGTTCAGTTCATAAAAAGGGTGATCTTCCGGTTTGGGTTTCCACACAGTATCATCACGGATAATGGCACCAATTTGTCCAAAGCTGCCATGAAGGAGTTTTGTGAACGAGAGCACATCCGGATTGACGTTTCTTCAGTGGCCCACCCGCAGTCCAATGGTCAAGCAGAACGAGCTAATCAGGTGATCTTGAGAGGTATCAAACCCCGGCTTATGGTCCCTTTACAGAGTACGCCGGGTTGTTGGGTAGAAGAGCTACCATCGGTGATATGGAGTATAAATACTACCCCTAACAGATCCACTAGATACACACCGTTCTTTATGGTCTATGGAGCGGAGGCGGTCCTTCCCAGCGATATCCGCCATGACTCGCCTCGCGTGGCAGCCTATGTTGAGGCAGATAGCGAGGCTGCACGGTAGGACGCTTTGGATCGACTGGATGAAGAGCGAGATATGGCGGCTGCTCGTTCGGCGATTTACCAGCAGGATCTTCGTCGGTATCACAGTCGGCGGGTTAAGACCAGAACCTTTCAGGAAGGAGACTTGGTGCTTCGGCTCATTCAAGACCAGACAGATATGCACAAGCTATCCCCACCTTGGGAAGGACCTTTTGTAGTCAGCAAGAATCTGCACAACGGGTCATACTATCTGATTGATGTTCGAGAGCGAAAGGACTCACGCACGTCAGAAGAGGAGACCAACAGGCCGTGGAACATAGCTCATCTTCGGCCTTATTATACCTGAGCCATCGGCTCCACTTATGTACATATTAAGACAATGTATATATTATGAATAAAAGCAATAAACCGGAGCCTCGGCTAAAGCGGGGTATCCGTTCTGTAAAAATCCGGTTTGGGTACATGGAGTTGTTGTTTCAAAACAGCCTCCGGTTTAACCCTTGATCTTGCTTTTCAGAAGTTTTTTATGTCATCTGGGGGCTTGGTCGTGTCCGAACCAATGCAACACCTTTTGATGGGCGAAAGCCACCAGATCACTTGGGGACATGGTCACATCTGAACCAGTCACGCCTCTTGGTCGGCCTAAGGCCATAGAGTCACTTGGGGGCTTGGTCGAACCCGAACCATTGCCATGCCACTTGATCGGCATAATGCCACGGTTTCAGTTGGGGGCCTGGCTGACTTGAACCATAGCTACACCATATGGGGAGCTTGGTCCTGTCCGACCATGGTAACACCATCTGATCGGCTCAGTAAAGCCTCTTCTTGCAAACGGTTTTATCATTGCCTTTGCTTCCATATTGTTTCCATAACTGTTATTTGATTTTTATTGGTCTTTTTAAACCGGTTCAAGCTGTCAATTAATGGAATTCGGTCCATTTTTAATCCGGAGATATTTGTTTCGGTTTGACTTTTTCTGTTAACATCCCGTTATGGAGTAACAGGGGGCTTGTCATGACCCGACACGGGTTGCACGGTAAACCGGCATTATAAACACAGGAGTTGTTTTCTCCTTCGACGGTAATGGTTTATACAACCTCCGCCTCAAGATTGGCTACGCCAACTGCATGCCCGATGTTGGCAGGTATTTTTGTATCACAAAATTTTGCTCATATACGTCAATATTTTCTTATATAAATATATAGGCGTCACAAGCCGGCTGGCGACTCAAGCCGCCGTGGCGGTTTAAGAACTTGTGATTGCAGGCAAAATGCATTGAAAGTTTCAATTCTTCAAACCAAAGTATCAGCACCTCCGCATAAAGGTTACAGACTAAGGGCATAAAGGCATGTTCAAAAACAAAGTGCTAGCTATTCTATTACAAGGCCTTCCAAGGCCTGGTGTTTTGCATGGCGTTATGACTAGCAGTTTCTGATGCATCACCCGGCTTGACGGATTAAGCTTCTTCGCCAGGTTGACGTGAGGAAGAGGGGGCGCCTGGCGTCGGTTCAACTTCTTCCTCTTCATCACCCAAAGGCCGGAAGTCATTGGTAGACCAGTCAATCCGGGTTAAGGCCTGAAAGACAGCCTCTTCACTTATAAGCTCAGCCGGATCAACGTCATGGGCATAAGTGTGCTTACGGATTGGAGGAACAAGGCTATGCACTTCTGGAATGACAAACTCCACCCGCTTGTTGTTCGCGTCATAGAAAGAGCGGTGAACCGCCAGGTTGGCTTCCGCTGCCAGTTGACTCGCCAGCGGACGCATCTCCTTTGTTATTCGTTTTAGGGCGTCATTATCAAAGGCTTCACCGTTCTCTTGAGCGCTGGGGAAACCCTTGGCTATGTCAGCCGGATCAAGATCCGCTATCCACGCCTTGGCGCGAGTTAGAGCCAGTAGAGTGCCAGCCCGGGCCGTGGATCGTTTCAACTCTTCAAGCTGCCCCGGAACCATGGACAGCCGGTCCAGTGTATCTTTGATCAAGGACAGAGCTGTGTTGTCGTACGATGTGGCACATATGACTCGCTGGGCGCCGGTATACAGCTGCTGAATCAGCGTGTAAGCGGCCTTGAGTTTCTTCCGCACATCAGAGCCCAGATGAGCAATACGCTTGCCTGCACCGGTTTCAGACAGCTCAGGTTAAACCGGCGGAAATATCAAAACAGGGGTAATCAGTGCAAATTTTCTTACCAAAGATGGCAGAGGTCATGGCATGAACTTGGCGCTTTAGTCTGGTAAGCTCTTCAGTCACCGGTTTAAGAGCTGATTCAGCATCTTCCGCCCGTTTTTTCAAACCGGCCTTCTCGGTGTCCCAGTTGGCCCGCTCGGATTTATACCACTCCTTCAGCTGTTCCATAGTGGCCAAGGCAGTTTTCAATTCATCCTTGGCCTTGGTGGTTTCTGCTTGTTGAGTTTCCAGATTGGCACGAAGGTCCTTGAGTTGCACGGTTTGCTGGTATATCTCATTCTGATAACAAAGGGAGCACGTTAGTTGTTTCATTATAAAGTCCCAAGCTCAATACAAATATTCAACTTGGCACTTGGGGGCTAATGGCTAGTTGATCTCAGTTTGCTATGGGGATACAGAAATTAAGTCTCGGTTTAACTATGCTAAGTTGAACCGACCCTTGGGGGCTACAGTACTGCAGTTTAAGGCATATGGTTTCTACACAAAGTTAAGTGTCGGTTTGACTATGCTAAGTTGAACCGACCCTTGGGGGCTACTATGCAGCAAAAGTACAAGAAAGGCATAAATCCTTACCTCATAGCGGTCCTTCATGCGATTTACCAGACCGGCTTCAAAGTCACGGCTTGTGTAGAGCCGGTTCAGAAAGCCGGAGTGAAGTTCTTGGGCAGAGAGGTTGTCATAAGCTGACAGATCAGTTTTCCCCTTATCTTTGCTCATAGTAGTAGACTCTTCCTTGGCGCTGTGTTTTGCTAAAGCGACCGGTTGGCTAGGAGTGGTGTAGCCAGTGCCGTCACAATAACATCATCATTTTTGACCGGGCTGGCCAGATTGGCGGTCTTCTTGGGGCTTGGTGTCTTCGTACTCCGGCTCGGCGGTTCAACAATTACGACCCGCTCTGTGGCCGGACTCGGTGGAGCAGGATGCAAGGTTTCCACTTGGGCCTCCGGTTCAGTTTCTGGCGGATCAGCGTTGTCGTCTTGGTATAACCCGGCAGAGCTATCTTTAGCGACTTCAGGATTTTCGTCGGTCTGCTCTGGGGTCTTTTCCGGATCAACATCTGCAGTAGGATCAAGGGGTTTCGCTTTCTAACTCAAGCGAGCCTTGGTGCTGCAACATTCGGAATTAGATTAAGGTAAACCGACCAACGCAATTGTAAACCGAATTGGCGAGACAGCAGTATGGTGCTTACCCTGCAGCAACTTTAAGCGGAGGCAGTTGTGTGGTTGATGAACCGCCAGAGGAGTTGGAAGAGGCCTGATAATTCGGGTCAGACGGATTGAGAGGACATCGGAAGAAACCTTTCAAAGGATAACGCTTTTCAGGAGAACAAATCACCTCTGGACGACGCTTCCGGGTTGGTGTATCTGCTAAACCGGACGAGGTAATCTGTTGACCACTGTGCCGGGTCGTACGGCGCTCTTCAGCCTGCCGTGTCTTTAAGGAAAGGTTTGGATTCAAATAAGCATAGGAATGAGATTTTTTCACTTTCCGGACTGTGCGGCGAATTCTTTTAACCGGCACGAGGTCGGATTCGGAAGAAAGAAAGATTACCTCAACAGGGTCGGCATGACTGGCTTCAGCATCATCCTGGGAGTTAAAATTGTCAGTAAAGGAGGAATAAAAAGGGACAAGCTATAAGCGAGAAGAAACACAAAGAGGAGATCCGGTTTACGGCGACTCCCTCGTGAGGATATCAAGCTTTACCTCAGCTTCTGAATCTTCGTCTTCCGGCGGATCAGAAGACTCGGCGGTTTTCTTCTTGCCGGCCTTCTTGGTGGTCTTGGATTTTACACGTGGAGCCCGGGCCGGTTTGTTACGCTTCCAGAAGGGGCTGTTAGCCTGAGAGATAACAAGGATTAATGTATATCAACAAGGCATTAATGTCAGAAAAGTGGTGAGTAGAGCCTACCGCAGGCGGTTTGTTGGCAACACAGAATGGAGCCAACCCGGTTTGGCTGCAGACAGAGATCGGTTCATCAAGCAGTCTCTTTACTGCCTCTGTGACTTCAAGCTCAGTTATTGGTAGATCGTGACGTCTTTGAGGGTCTTGGAGGCTGCCAGTGTATTCGTGCATCAATCCGGGCCGGCGACTTAATGGCAAGACGCCCCAAGAAACCCAGCATCGCACAAGGTCCACACCAGTTAATCCGTTGGCCATTAGAGCCCGAAGTTTGATAATTTGAGGCGCAAAATTTTTCCGCTCTGCGGCGGTCAAGCGTAAGGGCAACGGATGATGGTTGCTAAGCCGGTGAGGACGGTAGCCCGGCAGGGGATTCTCGTTCTCAGGAGCAGTATTCCGGCAGTAGAACCAGGTTTGGTTCCAATCTTTCGGATGACTATGGTGTTTGGCGTGAGGAAAATCTACTTCCTTCCTTTTCTGGATTGAAACGCCGCCCAGCTCCGTGCTAGGGCCATCCGAAAATTCTGTACGGCGGTTCAAGTGAAAGAAATCCCGGAACAGCTCCACAGATGGTTCTTCTTGAAGGTAGACTTCACAGAAAACTTGGAAATTGCATATATTGGACACGGAGTTCGGACCAATATCCTGTGGATGGAGTTGAAAACTTGCAAGGACATCCCGGAAGAATTTTGATCCGGGCGGGCAGAATCCCCGGTCTAAGTGCTGCATAAACACAATTACTTCTCCTTCTTGCGGATTGGGAGGGCATTCGGCATCCGGAACCCGCCAGTGGAGGACGTTTTTAGAAGCTAAAGCGCCGGTGGTGACGTATCCGTTGAGTTGCGTCTCAGTGATCTTAGACCGGACCCAATTGCAAGCTGAGAATTGTTTGGCCATTCCGGAAGACTAAACTGCGAAAGGAAAGGAAAAACGATTCACCGTTAAACGGTTCAGACACATTATACAATGTTAAACCGGCGATTCGGCAGCCAGTTTCCAATTCCGGTTTAACTGAGGACTAATGGAGTGACGGATTAGCTATCAAAAGTCAAACCGCCCAAAGAAACAGAACTGGAAAATCTACTAAGTGTGGACAGAAACAGTTTTCACATGCGAATGGAGGAAATTTGGATCTACCGAAGATTCAGTAAGAAAAATTTCTGCGACCTATGCAAGCCTCATAAAGGGCAGGAAGGTTCGTGCGTTCTAAACAAGAGGATCTGAACAAAAAGAAAGATGCATAAAGAGTTAAACTGACGGCGGAGCAGTCGCCGCACATGATGTATGGTACGGTTGAATCGTATGGCCATGGCAGGGCAGGTATGAGGAAACTAAGACGAACACCTATGAACTACGAGATGAACAGGACCTTCAGATGCGGATCTAGGGCTGGAAGAGGGACCTTACCTGATGCGCAGAACCGCGGATGAGCGCCGAGAGCCTCTGGTACGATCAGGTTGATGCAGCGGCCCGACACTGACGCGGCGTTCGAAGGTCGGAGGCGACTGCGGCGCTTCAGAGCTGGAGCGTCGCGGGGAAGAAGAAGCGCGGAAGAAGAAGAGAAAAGGGCATGCCGGTCTATTTATAAGGAAACGGGGCAATTAACGAGCGCGAGAATCGAGGAGTCAAAAGCGGCGGACGGCGCAACGGTCGCCTCGATTTACGGGATAGTATTAAATGAAGGGAATCTTACTGTTTGGATTTCTTTATTAAAGATGACGTCAAGGCGCCCTGTTGCTGTGGTTGGAAGATGACGTCATGGCGGTTCAAGCAGATGGCGGTTTACGTAAATCTGAAGGAGATCCAGAGTTTCCTGAAGGTGTTGAAGATTAACATGAACCGGTTCAAGTCAATCTGGGGCCTAATGTTGGCGATATAACTACTGGACATAAACCGCCCTGAAGGGGCCAGTTTACCCTCGTCTATAATTCGGGCCCACGAAGGCACGAGGCCCAGAGCCCAGAGGCGGATTAGGATCCATAAATGTAAACCGCCTTAGTCATGTAACTTGTGCTGTAAGATAAGAGAGAAGAGACCGAGCCGGACACTTGTATAAGCCGGATCGGGACTCTGTAGACCGGCCGGGCGTCAACCC
The DNA here is from genome assembly GCA_021605145.1 of Aegilops bicornis. Classification (NCBI taxonomy): domain Eukaryota; kingdom Viridiplantae; phylum Streptophyta; class Magnoliopsida; order Poales; family Poaceae; genus Aegilops; species Aegilops bicornis. The sequence continues at coordinate 249,107,034 of CM038673.1, forward strand.
GTGTATATAAGGGGACGACCCGGCGGCGGTTTAGGGACAGACAATTCGAGGCTGAGGCGAAGCTATTGCTCCCTAGTCGCCGAAATCACATCAATCCCATCACAACTAGACGTAGGCTTTACCTTCATCGAAGGGGCCGAACTAGTATAACTCCCGTGTCTTTGTGTCCGCTTTAACCCAGCCAAGTTAACCCGTACGATGGCCCTGCGACTAAGTCCTTTCACGAGGACATCTGCCGTGACAATTCCACGACAGTCTAGATGAATAATTAGACCATTGGAGCATGTGCACCAAGTTTGAGAACATTTGGACATGTTTGGCAATGTAGAGTTGCTCAAACTTCAAAATGGACAGAAATGGTTTTGAGGGGATTTTGTGATTTTATGTTGTTCTCCAAGACACGAGGCTTGGCAAGATCATCCAATATGTCATATGTGACATGCTAGAATTTTCTTGGAATTGTTAGAGAATATTTCCTTTGTAAATATTTCAAAAGCTTGAAATATCCAAAAAGGGTTTTTGAGGGGTTTGACCAATATTTTGAACATGACCATGTGTTTAAACTCTTATATATGGACAATATATGTCCACTGAGTTTCCCTAAATTTTCAAAAATATTTTGAAAGCATAAAAATAATTTTAACCTATTAAAGACCATTTCTGGCCTAAAGAAAAAGCCTTTAAATAAAATAGAAAAACGACTTTTGAAATTATACTTTTGTGGTTTTTGGGAGTCCTATACCTAATAGGAATCAAACATACTCTTTAAAAGATTGTTCATACCCCAAATCAAGTACTTGTAGTGCAAACCTCAATTCAGGGTTTTTTTTGGAAAACTAAACTTAGAAAATACTTTTTGGCCAAATTATTTTTGTAAGAAAATTCTATATTGTACTATACACATGGTATGATCATTGGGCAGAACTTTTGGATCAAGGAAACGAAGTATAGAAGGTGAAGCTTGTTGACTTTTAAGAGCACTTGAAAACACAGAGAGAAAACCAACTCAAATAAAAAGTCAAATACTGCAAAAGTTTTTGTCAAACCACACTTTATCATAATTTATCATCTTAAGTGTTGTGCCATGAAAATCAGGGTGTGACAAGAAGCCCCCTCAATGCAACCGGAAGCAGTTGCGTCATAATCACGTGGCAGTCATGAGACTTTAGGTTCTGGAACTTTTTCTCTGGCGTATTTATTATTCCCTTTATATTAGAAGAGTAGCCAGACAAGACCTTCATACTGAGTAGACATTCAAAGGAGATTTCCTTCCCTTCTTTGGTACGAGCATAGCTGGCAGGACCTTCATACTGCTTTGGAGGCATGCCGTCTTTTTCGTGCAAACATTGCAGGTCCTCCGTGCCTCCGTGTATCTTTTGTGTTCCCATACATGCCCAAGAAGCCTAGCAGGTTCATGCAAAGGTTCTTCGTCACGTGCATCACGTCGATTGAAGAGCGGACCTCTAGGTCTTTCCAAAGAGGGTAGGTCTCAAAATATAGATTTCTTCTTCCACATGGGTGTGTGTCCCTCAGCGTTTTTCGGAACAGATAGTCCACCTGGACCCTTTTCTAAGATTACTTTTAAATCATTGACCATAGCAAGTACGTGATCACCGGTACGCATGGCGGGCTTCTTCCGGTGATCTGCGTCGCCTTTGAAGTTCTTGCCTTTCTTTCGACATTGATGGTTGGTCGGAAGGAATCGACGATGCCCCAAGTAAACATTCTTCCTGCTTTTGTCCAGGTATATACTTTGGGTGTCATCTAAATAGTGCGTGCATGCGTGGTATCCCTTGTTTGTCTGTCCTGAAAGGTTACTGAGAGCAAGCCAATCATTGATGGTGACAAACAGCAACGCATGCAGGTCAAATTCCTCCTGTTTGTGCTCATCCCACACACGCATACACCGCTTCCAATCCACATATGTAAAAGTTCTTCAACTAATGGCCTTAGGTACACATCAATGTTGTTGCCGGGTTGCTTAGGGCGTTGGATGAGAATTGGCATCATAATGAACTTCCGCTTCATGCACAGCCAAGGAGGAAGGTTATAGATACATAGGGTCACGGGCCAGGTGTTGTGATTGCTGCTCTGCTCCTCGAAAGGATTAATGCCATCCGCGCTTAAACCAAATCATACGTTCCTTGCGCCACCTGCAAACTCCTCCCGTACTTTCTCTCGATTTTTGTCCGCTGCGACCCGCCAGCGGGTGCTCTCAACTTCCCGTCTTTCTTATGGTCCTCTTTGTGCCATCGCATCAACTTGGCATGCTATTTGTTTCTGAACAGGCGTTTCAACCGTGTTATTATAGGAGCATACCACATCACCTTGGCAGGAACCCTCTTCAGGCGCTCGTCGTCAATATCACCAGGGTCATCTCGTCTGATCTTATACGGCAATGCACCGCATACCGGCATGCGCTCAAATCCTCAGACGCACCACGGCAGGATGCAGTCATTAGGGCATGCTTGTATCTTCTGCACCTCCAATCCTAGAGGGCATACAACCTTCTTTGCTGCATATGTACTGTCAGGCAATTCGTTATCCTTTGGAAGCTTCTTCTTCAATATTTTTAGTAGCTTCTCAAATCCTTTGTTAGGCACACCATTCTCTGCCTTCCACCGCAGCAATTCCAAAGAAGGTACCGAGGTTTGTGTTGCCATCTTCACAATTGGGGTACAAACCTTTTTTGTGATCCTCTAGCATGCGATCGAACTTCACCTTGTCATTTTCACTTTCACACTGACTCCTTGCATCAACAATGACCCGGCGGAGATCATCGGGCACACCGTCTGGTTCCTCTTGATCTTCAACAGCTTCCCCCGTTGCAGCATCACCGTATTCAGGGGGCACATAGTTGTCATCGCACTACTAGGAAAAGGGCTAAAGATAGGATTGACACTAATGGCGCACTGCAGAAGTGGTGCGCCACTACTGATACTAATGGCGCACTGGTGGAGATACGCCATTAGTGTGGAATACACTAATGGCGCACCAGGCAGAAGGTGCGCCACTAGTAAAACAAATTTTTTTTTCATTTTTTCAAACACTGTAATGGCGCATCCGGGCAAAGTCCGCCATTAGTAGTTAGAACTACTAATGGCGCCGGAGACAGAGTGCGCCAGTAATTTTTTACTTTTGGCAGAAAAACATATTCCTCCTCCCTTCCTCCCCACTCAAGACGCCTCCGCCTTCAACCAGACGCCGCTGCCTTCTTCACGCCCCATCCGTCCCCTGGCGCCGCCCACCTCGCCCGCCCCCCCACGCCTCCGTCTCCCTCCGTCCCTGCCGCCACCCCCAACCCCCAGCCGAGCCCCGCCTCCGTCTCGCCGCCGACCCCCAACCTCAAGCCCCACGCCTCCGTCCCCTCCGTCCCCTGCCGTCCCTGCCGCCGCCGCCCGTCCCCTCCGATCTCCGTCTGTCGACCATGGGAGCTGCCAGACTCTGAGGCCGGCGCTGCAACGGCGGCGAGAAGAAGATGGCCCACCACTCCTCCTCCGGCCCGCTCCCGCCGTCGGAGCCGCCGCAGCTGCGGGGCCAGGATCCCGTCTACCCCCCTGCCCCCACCCCGACGTCCGCTACCAGGCCGCCCATGTATTTCTGGTTTCTTAGAGAGCATCTAAGTGAGGTGGCCAGCAAAGTTTGGAATGCATTTCATTTTGATACAACTAAGTTAGATAAGTGGCAAAATAGCCGCACTGGCATTATTACTTTGTTGCCTAAAGGGAATGATGATCCAAAGATATAGGCCTATATGTTTCCTAAATGTTCCTTTTATGACTTTTACTGTGGTCAAAGCAGAGCCGTTGTTTATTTTAGATGGTGTGCTATTGTTGCGTGAGATAATTCATGAGATTAGAGTTAAGAAAAGAAGTGCTGTTAATTTCAAGCTTGATTTTAAGAAAGGACAAAATTAACTAGGATTTTTAGAAAAGGTGATGGTTATGAAAGGGTTCCCAATTAAATTTGGAAAGTGGGTTATGACTTATGAGTACTGTTAATGATGGTAAGGTGGCTTTTCTAGCTCATTACATGTATTGTTTGTAGCTACAAATAATTATGCATAGTGATACCTTTTATCGAGTCCTTTTTGCCATTCGTTTGGTTCCGTAGTGATGACCAAAGTCTGGTATGTTTTGCCGCGACTCGAAGTGAATACAGCACCTGCTCGCTGTTGGGAACACACTAAAATCCTGGAAAACAGTGAGCGAAGGACCGATCTTCATTTGAGGTAAAGAAACTTGAAGAACAACATAGCACACGTCGATAACATTTGCATAATTCAGTGAGCAATGACAGGCCTGTTCTCTTGGTGAACTTTTCTGCTGCAAGTGTTGCTTGCGAATTCATTCGCTCGTTGCAGCTTGAATTGGCTTGACTGAACCAGCTCCACTGTCCCACAGCTTAACTGAACCTGAGACACACTCACACTTCTGCTCTGGGCGCCTGTCTTCAGTCAAAGAAGAAGCTTTCCCTCGGGTGAAACATGCAACACAGTCTTCTCAGAACTGCTCTCTCGCTATGCAGAGATTTCTGAATATTAATTATCGAGTACCATTAGTTAGATGTGATTGCTCAAGTGTAAGTTAGAAGATTTTTAAAAGTCACTTTCCCCACGCACACCGTGAAAGTGAAGTGTAAATATCACACCTGGATAACACTTGCATAATTCAGTGAGCAATGGATGCTAATTCTCAATATCATAATAATCTCCTGGTACCTTAGCTCACACTTGCCCTTTACTATCACGTGCGTCGTAAGTTGGAGCAAGATGAGTGAGGAGGCAAAGTTGTGCCAAACTGGCAATAATACATAGTCGTCTCTTCAAGGCAGTCAACTTTGTCCTGCTAGTATTTTTAGAAAAGGTGATGGTTATGAAAGGGTTCCCAATTAAATTTGGAAAGTGGGTTATGACTTATGAGTACTGTTAATGATGGTAAGGTGGCTTTTCTAGCTCATTACATGTATTGTTTGTAGCTACAAATAATTATGCATAGTGATACCTTTTATCGAGTCCTTTTGCTCGAGCTGTTTAGTTGTGAGTGTGAAGTAAAATAAATAAATCATGTTTCTCTAGGTATATTCCAAACATCAAAGTTGAAATAACTTTGATTTCCTAGATATAGATAGTTAGGCACACAAGTTTGCTGGTAAATCTATATGTCTGCCAAATCATGATTTCTTCTTATATACAAGGTGTTATTTTAGCTATGAACAACGATATGATTACAAGTCCATTGCCATACCACATTCACAGTTTGGAATGTATCTCTTTGCTATCTTATCATACAATCAGTTTGAATTATTGGAGTATGACCACGATGAAACTATGATGCAATATGGTAGTGATGATGAAGATCACACTGGTCACAATATTGGTGATGATGACGAGTAGTTCTCATGTGTTCACGTCTCTAGATTTTATCTCATGTGTTCACATCTGTCTTAATACCTTGCCTTGCCTTGTTCAGTTGTAAGGGTACTAATTGGTATCTTCTGCTGCTTAATTATCAGAGATGGCGGGAAGCAGCCACCGCCGCTCTGCGACACCGGAGTACGAGTTGTATGCTTCCGAGTTCTTCACTATCATACTTGGGACTTCAGTATCATCCATGACGCAGGTATATAAAATGAGAGATCTCCCCTAGCTTCACCCATCTCATTATGATATCTGTTGTTTGCCTACATCACTCATTGTCCCAAACTGCAGAGGCTGCCTGACAGTTTTAAGAACATGCTGATGGGTGAAGATCCGCCAAATAATGTGAAGGTGCGACAGGCCGGCAGCGGGTTTCGCAGGCTGTGGGATGTGGAGTTGGTGATCAAGGAGGGCCACATGTACTTGTCTCGTGGGTGGGAGAAGTTCTACCGTGCCTACGACCTGCGTCTGGGGTACTTCCTTCTCTTCAGTTACGACGACGACGCCACCATGCTAATCGTGAAGGTGTTCAACGCGACTATGTGTCGCATGCGCTACGCTGAAGATTATGATGCCGGTACGTTCTGCCTCTTCTTATTCCTCTACATTTGGCTTTGTCTCACATCGATTGTTAACGGTCATTGTTGCATTTGGACAGGTAATGGGAGCAGCAGCAGCGACAATGGCTACAGCCAAAGCAGCAGCGACCATGGCTGTAGCGAAAGCAGCAGCGACCATGGCTGTAGCGAAAGCAGCAGCGATTCTGGCTGTAGCGAAAGCAGCAGCGATTCTGGCAGCAGCATAGACAACAAGAAGGATGATCCGGACTGGAGTGCGGGAGAAGAGGAGCAGAGTGGGGCTGAGGAGCTGCAGGATGACGATGGGCATCAGGCTGAGGATGACCTAAGCTGGTGGTGGCTGACCATGGGCAAGAGATGGTGGTAGCTGACCATGGGTAAGAGATGGTGGTGGCTGAGGATGACCTAGTGATGGTCGTGGCTGTCGTGCCTGAAGGTGGCCTCGCGATGGTGGTGGTGCCTGACAATGACCACGCACCGGTGGTGGCGCCGGCGATCCCACAGCTGGGCGACATGACCACGCCAATTGAGGTAGAAGACTACATCCCACTGCCTCCACCGCCTCCACCGCCTCGCCGCTCTTGGCGCATCAGACTAAGGAAGGAGAAGGAGAAGAACAATGCATGAGAACTGAACTATGTCAGGTATGTCAGATCTCCAAAATGATATATATATACTTCGTTACCTATGTTATCTCTAATATGCTTAGTTTCCTATAGGTTAGCTTCATTTTACCTAAGTTGGCTCTAATATGCTAACTTAGAGCTTATATGCTTAGTTTCCTATAGGTTAGCTCCAAAATAACTTATGTTAGCACAAAATGATCAAGTTTACATAATAAGCTTATAGTCTTTTTCTTATTCTTCTTCTTTTCCAAAATGACATAGGTTAGCTTCATTTTACCTAAGTTGGCTCTAATATACTAACTTAGAGCTTATATGCTTAGATTTCTATAGGTTAGCTCCAAAATAACTTATGTTAGCACAAAATGATCAAGTTTACATAATAAGCTTATAATCTTCTTCTTATTTCTTTACCAAAATTCTTCTTATTCTTCTTCTAGTGTTCTTCTTCTTCTAGTATTCTTCTAGTCTTCTTCTTTTTCTTCTTATAACTTCTTGTTTATCATTTTGCAGATTTGATTTAATTCACGGAAGCTTGCATGGATGGAGTGCTTCTTTTCCATTTGTGTTTTTATTTTGTATCAATGTGAAACTTTTGTGAATTGATGGATAACGGTGTTGGATGAACAATGTGAAACTTTTGTAATATGGAACGATGGAACTTGTGTGTTGGCTATGTATGTATATATGATGGAACTTGTGTGTTGGCTATGTATGTATATATGATGGAACTTGTGTGTTGGCTATGATTGTTATATGGATGTTTGTTGTATATATATGTGTTGGATATCTCATAGGTGAAATAGTGACCTGAGATTAAGAAAAAAAATTAAAAAAATTGTTACTAATGGCGCATTACAGTGTGGTGCGCCATTAGTATAGCAGACACTAGTGGCGCACCATGGGCAAAACTAATGGCGCACTGCCTGGTGCGCCATTAGTATACCAGATACTAATGGCGCACCAGTGGTGCGCCATTAGAAAAAAATTCTAGTGGCGTGATACTAATGGCGCACCAGTGATGCGCCATCAGTAGCCCTTTTCCTAGTAGTGTCGTCCTCTTCTTCTTCGCTGTCTTCCATCATAACCCCTATTTCTCCGTGCTTGGTCCAAACATTATAGTATGGCATGAAACCCTTCTCAAGCAGGTGGATGTGAAGGGTTTTCCGTTAGAGTAAGACTTCAGATTCTCACAGATAGGGCATGGACAACTCATAAAACCATTATGCTTGTTTGCCTCAGCCACTCCGAGAAAATCATGCACGCCCTTAATGTACTCGGAGGTGTGTCTATCACCGTACATCCATTGCCGGGTTCATTTGTGTGCATTATATATAATTAAGTGTGTCAAAACCATTACAGAACGTCATGAATAGATAATTAAGTGACCAAATTAATATAAGTTCATCATCAGAATAAAACCAAAGTACATACATAGTTCTCGTTGAACAACATATAGCTCTCCAGAGCCTCTAATTAATTAAACCATACACTGAAACTATGTAAAACATTTCAATGCGAAAACAAATGCGATCATAATCCCAACCAAGGTAACAATTGATCCAACGGCATAATGATACCAAGCCTCGGTATGAATGGCATATTTTGTAATCTTTCTAATCTTCAAGCGCATTGCATCCATCTCGATCTTGTGATCATCGACGACATCCGCAACATGCAACTCCAATATCATCTTCTCCTCGGCGGCCGATTTGATGCAACATGCAACATTGCACACTTTGAACTCACCGGCCGATTTGACGCAATGGCTTCAGCCTCGTTGACCTGTTCCCATCGTCGCGCCTTGCACGTGCGTTCAGCAGCTCAATTCGTCGGATGGAGGCATTAAACCACCAGATAAGCCAGCTCATCGGCCGGATCATCGAGGAGCATCGCACGGGAGGCCGGCTGGCGTCGGCGACGAAGAAGAAGACATCGTGGACGTGCTACTGAGCATCCAAAATGACGGTAGCCTCCACATGCATCTCAACGCCAGAACAATCAGTTCCGTGATTACGGTAAGATCGAACTCGAGACTTCTTCGCTTTGGCTCTAGACTCTAGTATACCATGCACTTTATTACATGCGCCAAAAGTTCACCTAAAGAGCTAAAGTTTTTTTCTTCTTGCTTTTGCAGGGAACATAATAGGAAAGGAGTGCAATGCACTTATCTTCATAGTCCTAAATTGTGAGGTATGCCATTTAGCGACAGCTCACGGGAAGCTAGGAAAAGCTATAGTGATGCTATGATTAATTAAGCTAAGCCCCATTTAGCTTTTTTCATTAACTCGTGAAAACATTAACATAAAATGAGGCATCATATATGATATATCACATATAATTGACTTCAGACATGTTCAAGCATAAAAACAAGGTACACCTAATCAAGCATTCTAATTCAATAATAGATGTTTGCATCAGTGCATCATAGGAGTATTTTATATAAAACGGAAGGAATAATAATAAATTTCAATGGCGCTGCAACATGATTTTGAAAATGGGTCGGAGAAATAAATTCTTAATTTTTCATTATGTAATCCGTGGTCTAAGTTGTTTGTTTATTGTGTGTGTGCGTGAAAGCGCGCGCGTCTGTTTTTCTGTATTGTCAAATATTATGTATCACGGGATCTGGATGCATTCTGGTGCTTTGTCATGTTATCCATCATTTGAGTAGTGCTCAATTTATGTGAATTTTTTTCAATAATATTCTGATTTGTCTACTTACAGAATGAGAAAAAAGTGTTAATTAACTGAAATTCTAGCCCTCGCCAAGAAAATAGTGTTAATTAACTATAGCACATTGCTTATATATATCGTCTCAGTCATCAACTAATTTCTTGTAGCTCTTTATGACAATCAAGATCTGATAATGGTGTTGCCGAATGCTGTTAATGGAGAACTGAATGACCAGTCGACTTATATAATGTTCAACCAAACTAATTCCTAACTACTACAACCATATATTATTTTCTGTGCCCACAAGAGTGAAGAGAGGACGCACTCGGCCATGGGACAACAAGATCAAGATGTCGTGTGCTACTACAATTACCTCTTCATGGCCACCGTCCTGCTACTCCCTGTCCTCCTCATCGCCATGTTCAAGCCACGCAAGCACGACGGCGAGAACCTTCCCCCGGGGCCATGGCGGCTGCCGGTCATCGGCAGCATGCACCACAACTGTGTGTCTAGACTAAAGGCGATCTATAATATAACACAATGCATTGTACATCAGGCTTTCAATGAACATTATCTCTGCACATTCACTATGAGCATGCACAAAATATGACAGAACCACATGTTTTCGAAGATAAGAGCATGGCAATTATTCAAGTGAAGATCTTTGTCTCTTATAATGCTAAGCATGCACCTAATTAAGGTTGTGTTTGCTCCTGTGGCATCAATACATTATATTGATTTACATATCTTTAGGTATTTTTATTATGTCCACCTAACATGATTAGGCATGCATGTATTATTTACCATGTCTATTTGTTTATGCTAAGTTACTTAAATGTGTATGAATGCCCCAAAGATAGTAGGGCTTGCTGGATGTCACCCAAATAAAATCATTCACAAATCAGCTGAGTACTTGCGGGTTTAATTTCCTTACACATGTATATTATTCTTTCCTTGCACATTTATATTAAATTTGTAGTTCTCTGCGTCATGTATATTTTTTGTTAGTGACGCCATTGATTTTGGTGTATATACTTTGTTATTCTGGTTTCTGCATACAGTAAGATGTCCAAACTTATGACAAAATCGTATCTGCTATTCTGCTGTGCATTTTTGTATCTTTCCAGAACCAAAACATAACAGTATAATTGTACCTCTTCTTACTGCCTAATAAAAGGGAATGTTCCTTGCCTGACATATTTGTCCAGTGATGTGAAGTGTATATACTAATGCAGTACTATATTTTTTGTTCTGATTTCTTAAGCGGTGAGTTCTCAATGTTTGCTTTTCTAGTACTCATGATATATTTGGGATTATTTCGTGGCTCAGGTGTCCACTAATCTAAACTATGTTGGAGAGCCATGTCGAAACACATATACTTTCCCCGAGAGCCATGAAAGCTAAGAGTGCATATCACAAACACACACACACACACACACACACACACACACACACACACACACACACACACACACACACACACACACACACACACACACACACACACACACACACACACACACACACACACACACACACACACACACATTCAGGCAAGCAAATTACTTCGATTGAATCCATTCCTTTGCATATATGGTATAAAGGCATCTAGAGAGAAAAAACTTGATGACGCTACTTTACCTTGCCAAGCTAATCAATTCCATCTAAATGATTAAGAAGCTCCATCAGTGTCTGCTGGATCTCACGGTCGTCACTGGTTCCCTCACTAACTCTTCTCTCACCAATTGCATCGATTTCCTCCATGAAGCTAATGCATGGCTAGAAATAACAATTTGATGAAAATGAAACAAAATTTGCGAGCAGCGTAAATAAACTAAATGGTGATATAAGATAAAAGCTTTCAGAAATGCACTTCTACTTATATTGAGATCAGTTTGATTTCTTCTTGGGAAAAACTTATATTGAGATCTAAAGCTTAAAATTTTATATTGTTAAATCGGAATACAATTAGATGATATGACATCTGAGTCAAGGGAACTATCAAGTCACAGCTTGCATCTCAGCAACAGTGGATGCATAACGATATGCCAACATGCGATTCTAACTGATAATAAGGGAATTAAGTTTAAGACCAATTAGCTTTGCAAAAAAAAAAGCTGGAGCAAAACTTACTTGGTGATCACGTGCATAGCCGAACATTTCTCTGAATAAACGAGCACTTCCCATAGATTTGTTAATTATAGCACTTGACACAGTCTGGTTTTTAGACAACACGGCAGTGTAATGTAGTACTCACAAAATAAAAATACCAAGTACCATCAATCAAGTGAAAACCACACCTCCAAAGAGTTAGCATGGATGTTACTGGGGATAGCCCTTGATAATAATCGCTTCCCTATAGAGTAGAACACCCTTGTTTCTCTTTTCCCTCTCCCTCTGGTTTGACTCGCCCTCCCATGTCTATCCTCGTAGGTCTTCACCATGGATGATGAACAGGGAGCTCTCTACCTTGGCCGTGAAGAGGCGCCCACACCGCCGCCTTGCTCTACCATAGATCATGTCCCTTTCCAGCAACCGCCTGTGGATCTGGTCTGTCGCTGCCCGTCCGCACCATTGGCGACCCCTGTCGTCGCTGGATTGAATCGCTGCCGTAATTGACAACATGCATGGGCTCGAGAATTTTTTGTCCCGCTTACTACTAACTCACATAGTAGTAGCGCTGGTGGCACCAGCTACTACTACCAGTTAGTTAGAAGCGGCCTTGGCACCCGCGGTACTACTAGCTATTTAAGCCACGCTACTAGTAGGCTTTTTACTAGTAGTGAAATGACTCACGAATACTTTTAATGACATTGGAGTATCTAGGTGACATTAGAGTGGATTGATGCGTATCATATGGTGTTCTTGTAGTACAAACTCTAGTGTTCTTTGTGTCACTTATAGGGATGACTCAATAGATTGATCGAAAAGGTAACTTTGAGGTAGTTCACTACCTACAACAATTTTGGGCCAAGGAGGCGGAGGAGGCAAAGGGGCTTCTACAGTGGGAGAGGGAAGAGTGAGACATGGCGACGACGAGGTGGAGTGGCGCGGCTAGTGTTAGGGTTTTGGTAGGGTTTGGGCGGCAGCGGCTTTAGGGGCAGCGATGGCTCACGCGAGGTAGAGAGGAGGGCGGTGTAGCGGGCTGGCGGGTGGGGAAAAAGATGCGGCGGCGGCTAGGAAGGCGGTGGCGACGCGGCTGAGGCTTCTGGTTTAGCGACGGTGGCGGCGTGGCTGAGGCTTCTGGTTTAGCGGCGGTAGCGGCTGAAGAGCTACGAAGACGACACTGCTAGGACCGAAATTAGGCTGATACCATGTAGGGAATAGGTTTGGTGTAACTCACGATATATTCATTCAGGTGCATATGCATTACATATATATAGGTACAATGGATGGTCACGTCTTTAACTATACATGGAAGAAGGAGGGCTTGTTGTACAAATAATAGACACAATATACATCTGAACACAACACGAAGTCCACCACTCGAGCACACAGCACACATCTCATTTGCTGTTCCACAACAACTCTGTAGCATCTCCTCACGAGGCCGCTCCTGAACAGGACCTATCCACCGTTCATCAACTAATTTCTTGTAGCTCTTTATGACAAGTTTCCTGTAGTATTCTTATCGTTTCATGTAGTACCATTATTATGATTAGGCCTGCTCAACTACTCCAATAATGGTGTTGCGGAATGTTGTTAATGGAGAACTGAATGACCAGTCGACTTATATAATGTTCAATCAAACTAATTCCTAACTATTGCAACCCTCTATTCTTTTCTGTGCCGGCGCAGAGAAGAGAAGACGCACTCCCCGGTCTTGGCACAACAAGATCAAGATGTTGTGTGCTACTACAATTACCTCTTCATGGCCACCCTCCTGCTACTCCCCTCCCGCGTTTGAGCAAGCGTAAGGAAAAAAAAGTGTGAGATCGAAGAACTACACGATCTTGGAAAATCAAATCTTTGGATCAAGGCTTGGAGTGCGGCGTCTCTTGTTGCTTGCATGGGTACATCTCAAACCGCTTAAGAGGTATTGGCAAAGAATCGAAGATCAATACTTCCGCATGATGGGGAAGCATCCCAATAGGACTCCACGGACCTTTCGGTCACTCCAAGGTCATTGGGCCGTGATCAAGCCGATTTGTAGCCGTTGGGCTGCTTTCTTGGAACAAGTTCGCGATCCACCTCCAAGTGGAACCGTGCAATCCGACTATGTGAGTTCGCTTTCATGTCCCAAGTTGTGCACATCATTTGTACCATAGGAAATGATTGCATCATTTAACTTTTGTTTTAGTTGTATAGAAAAAAATTATTTTTACTCCATACAAGTTTGCATGATCTTTCTAACTACTCCTCCATTTATTTTTACTCCATACAAGTTTTGTTCTAAGTCAAACTTTGTAAAGTTTAAATAATTTTCATATTTTTGAAAATCCGCACACACCGGTGCAAGGAATCATCAATCAAATTAAGATTGACGCGGTGCAATGGGCAGAAGCAAGTCTAGGTCTCCCTTTTTTAATATAATACATGCAGTCGTCCCGCATGGTTTGAAAAATATATTTAAAAATATAAACATCAACATACTGAAGACGCACACTATGAAAATTAGTGCCATGACGCATATTATACTACTACCTCGGTCCGGGTTTATTAGGCCCCCTTGCATTTTGGGTCCAAGTTTGACCAAGTATTTAACAAAAATATATAAAGTACGAGTATATGATACACAAAGTATATTGTTAGATTTGTATTTAAAAAAGGTTTTCTATAGTATAATTTCGATGACATATAATTTATATTATTAATTAAATTCATGGTCAAACTTTGGCTCAAAAAGAAATGGGCCTATTAAACACGGAGGAGGGAATATTTTTTTGTGTTGCACTCTCACTGCTATATATAATGTTCCGGTGCAGAGAAAACGAGATGCACTCATCTCAAGCCATGGCGCAACAAGAACAAGATGTCACGTACTACTACAGTTACCTCTTCATGGTCACCGTCCTGCTACTCCCCTTACTCCTCATCTCCATTTTCAAGCCACGCAAGCATGGCGGCGAGAACCTTCCCCCTGGACCATGGCGGCTGCCGGTCATCGGCAGCATGCACCACCTCGTCGGTGCGCTCCCGCACCACGCCATGCGGGACCACGCCCGTCGGTACGATGCTCCGCTCATGCTGCTCCGCCTGGGGGAGCTTGACGTTGTTGTGGCCTCGTCAGCCGGTGCAGCGAGGGAGATCATGAAGACCCACGACGCGGTTTTCGCCACGCGACCGCGGACCGCCACCCTCCGCGCCATCACGAGAAACGACCTCGGCATCACCCTTACACCGCACGGCGAGCACTGGCGCCGCCTTCGCAAGCTCTGCGTCACCGAGCTACTCAGCGCGCGGCAAGTCCGGTCCCTCCGGGGATGCCGCGAGGCCAAGGCCGCCGCCCTAGTCTCCTCCATCTTCTCGTCGCTATCTTCTTCGTCGGAGCCCGTGAACGTCAGATCCCTCCTCAGCACCTACGTCACCGACGTGGCGGTGCACGCCGTGGTGGGCGAGCGGAACGGGGAACTCTGAGATGAGTTCCTGAAGCGCCTCAACGAGGGCGTCATGCTGGCCGCCGGGTTCAGCCTCGCCGACCTGTTCACATCGTCACACCTCGCACGTGCCTTTAGTGGATCGACGCGTCGGCTGGAGGCGATATGCCACGATATGAGCCGGGTCATAGACCACATCATCGAGGACCACCGCACGAGGGGGTCGGCCGGCGCCGGCTGCGAGGAAGAAGACATCGTGGACGTGCTACTGAGGATCCAGAACGACGGTAGCCTCCACATGCCTCTTGACGATGGAACCATCCGTCCCGTGATTACCGTAAGATCGACCTCCATGCTATAGAACTGCATACATGCACATATATTTGAGCAATATTTTCAGTGGTTCCTTTCGAATGTTATTTATTTTATTTAGTTATTTATATTGCGCTGAAAGTCCGGAAGGGAGGCTAATTCACGCGCGCGCGCGCGTCCGCGATTGATTTTCGACCAGCCGTCCACCCGAGATTAGGAAAGTGTGCAATGTCTTTGTGTTTCCTTAGATTATTGTTACGTGAAAGATTAGGAGATGTACCATGGTTAATAAGATAATCTTATCTTCAGTTTTGCATTTATACAGAGATGATAAAAAAAATGTCTATAATGGATCATCTCTTAGCCTTATTTTCAACAACAAGCTATTCCTAAAAACGTGAAGAGACATTTTATGCCGAAGATCATCCCTTGTCTCCTCTTAAATAAAATAAGATAAGCCTTTTTTTATGAGTTTTTTTATTGTCACCTCATTATTTATCCTACGTGGCACTCGTGAGCCTAGATAGCACCATTATACATGCCCTTAGAGAAACTAGGCCCATCCACCCCAACTCCCCGAAATTCAAGGGCGGAGAGATTATATGTTGACTACGGGTGGGCCTGCATGCCACCACAACTAGCCCTTCCGTTCATGCGCGTAACAGGTGGTTGGGTCCATCACGTTTAATTCCATGGCAGCGAGCTGCTATAGTACGTGGGGCGACCACTCTCAGGAAAACGGCATGCAAAAATTTGGAAAGGAATATAGAGCGCGATCGGAACCTGACTTGTGCGGAAGGCTTGACGCATGTGACAGGTGCATGTGAAGGTATTAAACTCAATACCTTTTGGCTTTGATAACATATAGAATTTGCATGCATGGGTATTTTCACCGAAAACTCAAACTGATGGAAAAAGGGCAATGCACTTATACTTCAGCACATGCATCTTTCAGCCAAAACCTCTCAGAGTTAAGTTCTTCTTTTGTAGGATCTGGTTTCGGGAGGTAGTGAGACCACGGCGACAACACTCCAATGGGCGATGGCGGAGCTCATGCGGAGCCCCTTGGCGCTCCGTAGGGCACAAGCAGAGGTGCGTGGTGCCCACATCAGGAGAGAGCGTCCGTGAGGAGGCCCTGAAGGAACTGCACTATCTGCATTTAGTAATCAAAGAGACGCTTCGACTACACCCAGTGGTGCCGTTTCTCCTCCCACGGGAGAGTCTGGAACCTTGCCGCGTCCTCGGCTATGATGTGCCCAAGGGCGCCATGGTGCTTGTCAACGCATGGGCAATCGGGCGGGATTCGGCGAGCTGGGGCACTGATGCCAAGGAGTTCCGGCCAGAGAGGTTCGAGGAGGCTGGTGACGCGGCGGCGGACTTCAGAGGAACGAACTTGAGCTCGTGCCTTTCGGGCGCTGGCAGGAGGATCTGCCCTCGGATAACGCTTTGGGTTTGCGGTCGTGGAGCTCATGCTAGCGAGCCTGTTGTTCCATTTCGATTGGGAGCTCCCTGGAGGCGCCGGTGGGCTAGACATGGCGGAGGAGCTCGGGATCACGGCGAGGAGGAAGGGCGGCCTGTGGTTGCATGCCACAGTTCATGTGCGGGCTCCTAATCCATAAATATTCAACCATGGGGTTGTCCATACTCTTTCTTGTCTTCGCACCTAAATAAAATGAGCTGGAGTAGTACGTTTTAATGCTTCATCATGTGAGCCGGGGTCTAAGTTGTTAATTTATTGTATGCGTTTTAATGTTATGTTACAAAAAGAATTTGTATCACATGGACTCGATGCACTCTGGTGCTTTGTCATGCTATCTATCGTTTGAGTAAGGCTCTTTTTCTTTGAAGGTCAAAGGCCATATATATTAAGAGCACTAACCCTTAAAAAAGATTCTTACAGAAATTGAAAACGGTTTTGCTAAAGCTCAGGTAGCTGAGTTTTAATTTGGTCTCACTCACCGCCACAACCGCCTGATTGAATTGCGTCCAGATTCGTATAGGGTTTGCCGATGGCAGGAGCGATGCGGGCACACGGCTGGTTCATTTTCATTTCACCTGCTTGTTAGTATTCGGGTTGTGCCCGTTTTATTGGGCTGTCTTTTCGCCGGCCACAATGCTTTTTCTCCCCCCACACAGTAGATTTAAGAGGTGTTCAAAAAAACAAACATTAGATTTAAGAGAGGAATGGAGTCACCTTGGTCAATCATGCCATCGACCGGTCAGGTGAGCAAATTTCCTTTTATTTTTGTATGTTGTCCTATATCCTTTTTATATTTTTTTCCTTTAAACTTTTTTTTGCCTTTTCATTCTTGCTTTTTTGCGTTTCTTTTGTTCTTTTCATTTTTTGTTTTTGCGCCTTTTTCTGTTTCTTCGTATGCGACAAGCAGACAATGTGAGCTATAACTACTCCCTCCGTCCGGAAATACTTGTCAACAAAATGGATAAAAGGGGATGCATCTAGACGTATTTTAGTTCTAGATATATCTATTTTTATCCATTTTGATGACAAGTTTTTTTGACGGAGGTAGTATGCCTCATTCACGCCCCAAGTCATCGGATCAAACTGTGCCGCGTTTCGTGCAGGTTGTCTATCGAATGCCTTTTTTGTTTTCCTTATTTTTTTGGTTGACCGCTAACGTTGCTCGCGGACTGGCATTTTCAATTTTTGGAAGAAACTGGATCGGCATGCCGGCAGCCCTATCCATTCGGTGCTGGCCGGAGGATGTGCCCTGGAATCACGTTTGGGCTGGCGGTTTTGGAGCTCATGCTAGCGAGCCTGTTGTTCCATTTCGACTGGGAGCTCCGTGGAGGAGGCGCCGGTGGGCTAGACATGGCGGAGGAGCTCGGGATCACGGCGAGGAGGAAGGGCGACCTGTGGTTGCATGCCACAATTCATGTGCCGGCTCCTAATCCATAAATATTCAACCATGGGGTTATCCGTACTCTTTCTTGTCATCGCACCTAAATAAAATGAGCTGGAGTAGTACGTTTTTAATGCTTCATCATGTGAGCCGGGTCTAAGTTGTTAATTTATTGTATGTGTTTTTATGTTATGTTACAAAAAAATTGTATCACATGGACTCGATGCACTCTGATGCTTTGTCGTGTTATCTATCGTTTGAGTAAGGCTCTTTTTCTTTGAAGGTCAAAGGCCATATATATTAAGAGCACTAACCTTTAAAAAACATTCTTACAGAAATTGAAAAACCGGTTTTGCTAAAGCTCAGGTAGCTGAGTTTTAATTTGGTCTCATTCATCGGCACAACTGTCTGATCGAATTGCGTCCAGATTCGTGCTGGGGTTTGGTGATGGCAGGAGCGGCGCGGGCACACGGCTGGTTCATTTTCATTTCACCTGCTTGTTTCGGGTTGTGCCCGTTTTCTTGGGCTGTCTTTTCGCGGGCCAAAATGCCTTTTCTCCCCCAACAGTAGATTTAAGAGGTGTTGAAAAAAAAAACCCGGTAGTTTTAAGAGAGGAAAGGAGTCACCTTGGTCAGCCATGCTATCGACCGGTCAGGTGAGCAAATTTATTTTTATTTTTGTATGTTGTCCTATATCCTTTATATTTTTCATATTTTTCCTTTAAAGCTTTTTTGGCTTTTATTCTTGCATTTTGCTTTTCTTTTGGTCTTTTTCATTTTTTGTTTTTGCACCCTTTTTTTTTTGTATGCGACAAGGCGACAACGTGAGCTATAACTATGCCTCAATCAAGTCCTAAGTCATCGGATCAAATTGTGCCGCTTACGTTGCAGGTTGTCTCTGGAACGCTATGCGCACAACCCGTCGTGACCCTTTTTTGTTTTCCTTATTTTTTTTGGTTGACCATTAACATTGCTCATGGACCCTCACAGCCATGTGGCATTTTCTATTTTTGGAAGAAGCTGGATCAGCGTGCCGGCAGCCCTGTCCATTCGGTGCTGGCCGTAGGATGTGCCCTGGGATCACGTTTGGGCTGGCGGTCTTGGAGCTCATGCTAGCGAGCCTGTTGTTCCATTTTGATTGGGAGCTCCCAGGAGGAGGCGCCGGTCGACTGGACATGGCGGAGGAGCTCGGGATCACGGCGAGGAGGAAGGGTGACTTGTTGCTGCCTGCCACCGTTCGTGTCCTGCTCCTAATCCATGAATATTCAAACATGGCAATGTCTTATAGCCTTTATTGTCTTCCTAGCTAAATAAAATTAGTCAAAGATAAAAGTTCTTTATATTTCATTATGTAATCCAGGGTCTAAGGTGTTTGTTTATTGTGTGTGTACGTTTTGTTGTATTGTCAAACACTCTCTCTGTCCATAATATAAGATCTTTTACAAGCTAAGTAAGATCGCTTACAAGCTAAAACTTAGCTTGTAAAATGATCTTATATTATATTATGGGACGGAGGGAGTATTATGTATCACAGGAACTCGATGCATTCCTGTGTGTTGTCATGTTATCTATCATTTGAGTAGTGGTCAATTTATGTGGACAAAATTTTATTTTCCAATAGCATTGTGATTTATCTTCTTAAACAATGAGAAAAGTGTTAAT
Organism: Aegilops bicornis; assembly: GCA_021605145.1. Classification (NCBI taxonomy): domain Eukaryota; kingdom Viridiplantae; phylum Streptophyta; class Magnoliopsida; order Poales; family Poaceae; genus Aegilops; species Aegilops bicornis. The sequence continues at coordinate 249,126,701 of CM038673.1, forward strand.
TAACTGAAATTCTAGTCCTCTCCAAAAAATATAAATCAATTGATCTTTGAAAAGCTTGAATGTTCAATATTGTAAAAACATGTTTTTCCAAAGAAAACTTTCGATCTATTCATCATCTGTCATGGCAATACAAAGAATGCCAGAAGTAAAAAAAGATAAAACCATGTCCGTAGACCTCCTAGCAATGACTACAAGCACTTAAGCGAGCCAAAGTTTCGCCGCCGTCATGGACCCTCCCTTACCAATGCGGGGAAAACTTGTTGTAATAGACAGTCGGGAAGTCGTCGTGCTAAGGCCCCAGATGACTAGTGTACCAAAATAAGAACTGTCACCGATGAAGAGAAGTGTAGATTGGAAGGACCCAACCTGTAGACACATCAACGAAGACGGGATCCAAGCATATCCACTGAAAACCAACACCGACCAGATGCCTCAACATCCATCAAAGACACACACCCCACACCAATCGGCAAGGCTAGATGCATTGCTGGGAGAAACCTTATTCCATCTTCAGGAAGTCGCCTCGCCTTTCTGATTAGGACATAAACCCTAAATGAACTAAAACCATTTCAAATGAAGCAGGACCCCCCTGCCGACAAGGGCCAGGGTACATCGCTCCTCCATGGCTCTAGGGCCACCGAAGACGATCCTGACCGACTGCAGCACCGACTGGAGGTAGAGCAGCCCTCAGCTTTTTGTTGAGAGAGGAGGTGCCTGTTGCGTTGAATACATGAATACTGAACTTAATTGTGAAAATATGTTGAAAATAAATGAAGTCGAGAAACCATAAAACATTTTATTTTGTCATGTCTCGGATCTCGAAAAATATTTTGCTGACTATATCATGTTGAGCATTATTCAAACAAGTTAGGCCTTTTTTTCAAGGTGCAGGTTCCGTATTCCTTGGTTTTTTTCTTTCAGAAGTAGTCTGATATGACATTTGTATTCCAAAGTCCTCTTGTTAGCTTGAGCTCATGTGAGCTCGGGTGAAAAACAAAATCATAAAAATAAGGAAAAATTCCAAAAATTGAGATTTTTGGTAGCAAACATGTATGCGTGTCTCACATGTCACATGCAGGAAGATTTTCCAAAGGACTCACATTAGTGGATTTGTGGGGGGAAAATCTGATGCTCCATAATGCTTCCAAAAACAGTCTTTTTCCCAGACCTCCACATATGTGATTCCATCATAAAATCTGACATATGTGAAACACACATCAATGTTTGTTTTCAAACGGATTCAGAGTTATTTGATTTTTTTTCTTTCTATTTTATTGATTTTACTGTTCACCCAAGCGCAGATGGGGCTTGTGCTAAGAAACTCCATTTACATTTATATTGGACATGTGAGAACAGGAGAAAGTTTTCTGACATTTTCCAAATGTTCAGTCATGCATTGATTATACCAGTCCCTGTGGTGACCCTCGTAGCCAAATTTTAAAAATGTTCATAAGCTTCGACATTGAGCTGCAGTGATAATATTTTTTTCCTTCTTACATCTCGGGCTTGGGTTCATATGCTACTGTAGCTTAAAACATTGTGCCAATTCATTTGTTCAAGAATGTGCGCAGGCCTGCACAATGTTGGGATGTGTTATATTTGGTACTCCCTCCGTCCGAAAATACTTGTCATCAAAATGGATAAAAAGGAATGTATCTACAACTAAAATACGTCTAAATTCATCCCCTTTTGTTTATTTTGATGACAAGTATTTCCGGATGAAGGGAGTACAAGATAGGATACAACTAAACCTCGATGGCAGAGCCGGAGACGGGCGACACATCGAAGCTTGCGAGGCTTCACCAGATCAGTTCGTGGTTAGTGAATGTGAGGGTGTTGGAGGCAGGTGATTCCAGAAATAAAATAATTTGGTTGGGTCTGAAAAATTATATACATACGTGGGTATGTATGTGTTAGGTTGATCTCTCTCCGCTCGAGCCCCTCCCCATGAACCGTAACCCCAAAATGAAAAAGAGGGGAAAAGAAGGGCAAAGAAAAGTCGCGCCGCCACATATGGCCACACCTGCTCCTCTCGATCTGGACGCGCATCGGAATGCCGAGGTGCCGGACAAAGAACTACCGGAGCTAGCTCAACGGCTTGCCGGCAAAGAAAAGAAAAAGACAAAAAAGGGGGGTCAGCACCGACAGCCAAGCCACTCGACGACCGCGCCCACCGCAAGGGGGATGCACAGCCGGCGAGGGGGATGGCCACAGCGCTGCGTCGAAACCTGCAACATCTCTCTCTTTCTCTCTCTCTCTCTCTCTATCTATCTCTCTCTCTCTCTCTCTGTTGCTGCATGCAGTAGTAGATCAGGGGGAAAGAAGAGATGGCTCGCGCGGCGCGGTGGCTTTTCGACCCCGTCGCCGGCGGCCAGTCAAACACTCGCCGGGTGCGGGCGAGAGCGAGTGGAGAAAGGGGCTCCCGACCTGGACAGAGACAGCCGGGTGCGGGCGAGAGCTAGTGGAGAAAGGGGCTCGCGCGGCGCCGTGGGGGAAGGAAAGGTGAAGAACTCGTGCGCCGCGGCAGCATGCGATGCCGTCACAAGCGACCGGCAGCGCCGACGCTGCGGACGCCGGGGTGAGCAGAGACGCGAAGGTGCGGGGGTGAGATGGACGAATGAGGCTAGGGTTACGGCAGTCGGATCGTGACTGGTTTTGACCCAGCGAATCGCACGGGTGACCGTCTGATCAAATCAAACGCTCCCGATTGAAACCCTAGCATGCGGAGCAGGCCTTCTGGGCCAAAAGTGGATGAGGCCGGCGGCAGCGACGCGCGCGCTGGCGCTGTGCCGAGGCCAGAGCCGCGGGCGGCCCAGGTTGGATCGAGGCGTCTCGCACGGCGTAGCGCGCAGGCCAGGCTGTGGGCTGGCTTTTTTACGCTCTTGACTGCGCGTTGGGCTCTGCTGCAGCTTTTTTCTCTGGTTTTTTACAGAGGAGAGTTTGATGATTTATGTCCAGTTTTTTGACAGATCAGATAGTTTTCTATGCAAATTTTTTCCAACGATTTTTTTTAGAAAATAGAAAAGTTAACAGAAAAAGTTTCTAAAAATGAAAATAGGAAAAAATTTCAGAAAAAGAAATGTTCATGAATTTTTATTTAGTCAAAGAAAAGTTTCTGTTAAAAGTAAAAAGTTCGTGAATTTTTATTCATGTTTTTCCGCTGCGTAACCATAGAAGATGAGAGGGCATGCCTAAGAACTTTCGAAACATCTCCAATGGGGATCCTGTTGAGCTGAAGCACGATGCAAATAAGATACAAAGATTCCTCACAATGAATCACAGAATCGAGAACCCAAAAGTTTTTACCCAGCTTCAAGTTGGTCTTGCCATGCTATTTACTTCATTTGAGCCCATCCATCTGTTTGAATTTAAATAATTTGGTTTATAAACTATGAGTTATAATATTCATGAATTGTGTGAACCTTAATTATTATGTTTAGATTTAATATGTGTGCAAATGTGTAGTTGAAATATATTATATAAACTAAAATTAGAAATATTTGGCATTTTTTTACTCTGTTAAGTTTAGGGGATGGGTTAGAAGCAACACTTCATTAGAGGAGCAAATGTACTCCTCTAAAGGATACTCGGCCATTTAGTCCTCTAAATTATAAGGGTCAGTTATAGATGCTCAAAGATGGTTTCGGACAAAAGTATATTCAAATTACAAGTTTCCCGACCAATTCGTTGCACTAAGTTTATATGTACCAAAATGTTCCCACCGTGCAAGTTCATGTGCCACCAGTGCAATTACCTCTATAATTATATATCCTCACAAATTCATCAACTAATTTCTTGTAGCTCTTTATGACAATCAACGTACATTTCCTGTACCATGATCATGGTTAGACCTGGCCAGCTACTCCAATAATGGTGGTGCGAACTGCTGTTAATGAAAAACTAGGTGAAAAAATGTACAAGTCGCACCTTTCACGTACTACTTAAACTGAAGGATCTCAGTTTTACACGCAATATGCCAATCAAATGTTATGAAGTCGTCATTGGTGCTCAGTAAGATCTTGTTGGGTTGTTTGTGACCTTGTCGGTAGTAGACTGTTTTTTTAATGGAAAAGCCTTAATGGCTAGCTTTATTCACATCAAATAGCGCTTACATCATCTGCCAAAAATTTAGCAATAAACACATGAGGTGCATCCACCCACAAAGATGGATTATTTGCACGACTCTAATGAGCTAGCTCATGAGCAACTACATTAGACTCTCTATTATGATGCTCAATAGTAACCTTCTCGATCTCTCTAAATAAAACTTCACAACACACTAATATAGGAGCTGCAGTCATTGAAAGACCTTCTTTTAGCCTTAAAGCTTCCACCACTGTGATATTGTCCATTCTTACGAGAACATTGCTACACCCTATTTTTGTATATTTGAGCCCTTCAAGTAACGCAACAGCTTCTACAGAAACAATGTCGGCCACATGCTCGTGGATGCCGAGATAAAGTTTCCACGGTGATCTCTGACTATGACAGCACAAGTAACTGAGAATCTTCCACACAAAAAGATGCATCCACATTAAGTATTTGCTGACTTTCTAAAGTTGGTTGTCGATTGTTTGGGTTATGTTCTATAACAATTCATCCATAACTATAGCACATTGCTTATATATATCCTCCCATTCATCAACTAATTTCTTGTAGCTCTTTATGACAATCAAGATATGTTTCCTGTAGTGTTCTTATCGTTTCCTGTAGTACCATTATTATGACTAGCCCTGCTCAACTACTCCAATAATGGTGTTGCAGAATGCTGTTAATGGAGAACAGAACCACATGTTTTCGAAAATAAGAGCATGGAAATTATTCAAGTGAAGATCTTTGCCTCTTATAATGCTAAGCATGCACCTAATTAAGGTTGTGGTTGCTCCTGTGGCATCAATACATTATATTGATTTACATATCTTTAGGTATTTTTATTATGTCCACCTAACATGATTAGGCATGCATGTATTATTTACTATGTCTATTTGTTTATGCTAAGTTACTTAAATGTGTATGAATGCCCGAAAGATAGTAGGGCTTGCTGGATGTCACCCAAATAAAATCGTTCACAAATCAGCTGAGTACTCGCGGGTTTAATTTCCTTACACATGTATATTATTCTTTCCTTGCACATGTATAATAAATTTGTAGTTCTCTGTGTCATGTATATTTTTTGTTAGTGACACCATTGATTTTGGTGTATATACTTTGTTATTCTCGTTTCTACGTACAACCTAGTGCAGAACCGACCTTTAGTGCCGGTTCGTAACGGCCTTTAGTGCCGATTTGCCAACCGACACTAAAGAATGGGGACTAAAGGTCCCCTCCCTTTAGTATCGGTTCGTCACGAACCGGCGCTAAAGTGACACCACGTGGCACGAGCCAGGCCCCTGTGCGCGTAGGACATTAGTACCGGTTGGTAACACCAACCGGTACTAAATGTTTGGGGGGGGGGGGATTGGCTTTATTTTCCATTCAATTTTTTTTGTTTGCTGGTATTTTACGATACTACAAATTGTACATGTTATGCATATATATAAATAGATTTTCTCGTATATATATATATATACATATATACATATATATATATATGTATATATGTATATATGTATATATGTATATATATAGTGTTCCTATTCATCACCCAGGGTGCAGAATAAATTATTCTTCACCCGAGGTAATCTTACGATCATTTCATAATTAAATTACGTTTGGAATTCAAATAGTTACATTCTTATTGATTCACTACGTAAAATTTGGCATAAAAAATAAAAATATAGGGCATAAGACAAGAAAATTTGCAGTTTATGTATAATTTACACTATGTTTTTACGTTTGTAATTCTGTTTTCAAAAGTTTTCAAATTTTTCGGTTCTGTTTTCGCTCCAGTTTTTGAACCGTTTGTTTAAACGAGGCGTGTAATACGCCGTTGGAAAGTTACGAACGAGGCGCAACTTTTATATGTTGAAATATTTTTAAAATTCCTTACGGTTTTAAGTTAATTTTGAAAACCGCGCGGCAGACGACGAGTGACAGCGGCCGTTTTTGGTGAATTTTTTGCAAACCGCAGGCCGGAATGATTCAAACGATACGCCGCAGGAAAGATATAGCCGAGACGCAACTTTTTCAAGTAGAACACTCTCTCTAATTCCTTACGGTTTAAGAGCAGTTTTAAAATCTGAAAATGCGGACACTCTGTTTTTCGCGACACCAAAATCGGCAGTGAACCGCATCGGACACATGGACGCACTGCTTCAAACTGAAAACCGTACTCCATCGGACCGGCAAGCGAGCTGCATGGTTCTTATACTCTTTTTCTATTTTATTTTTATTAATGAGTTCTTTTTAATGAATGAGAGTGGACTGCAGAGATGAGGCCAAGTGAACCACATCAAGAGGGAAAATGAAACGCATAACCACGAGTCTAAGTGAAACGTTGAACCATATCATTTTTTGCCTTTTTTAACTTTTTTTTAAATGCATCTGAGCTGCATGGTGAGAGCTAGTGAGCTTCATTGGACGGGGAAGTGAGCTGCATTGTTCCTAAATGCATTTTTTATTTTAAATGGATTGTGTGAAAAGTCCTTCGTAATGGACTTTTTTCAAGACCAAAGTGCACTGCATTTGCATGATATTCTTGATGCAAAAAGGTAAAAAATAATGAATCTCTAGGCAAACATACAGTCATACATACATCTCTACAGAGCAGAATTAGCTCTCAAGCACCACCAGCAACTAACTGAACCACATGGGCTACCTTTTGCCGCATTGCCCACTGCAAACACACGCCTAGTGCACTGCACTCGTGTGCAGTGCACTTTTTCTTTCACTGTTTGCTTTTTCATAATACACATTAACTGCATGATTTAATTAGCAAACGATCATCAAGTTTTTTTAGTGAGTGTGCAGTGCACTTCTTTTCTCTTTGTTTGCTTCTTGGCTTCTCTCCTACAAAAGAAATTAATCTGAAACCGCAGCAACTAACAATAGCGGACTCAAGTGTCGGGCATCAACACTGCCGTCGGGCCCAATCTTCGCATAGCGTCGCGTAGTCGACCGCCGCGCCGATGCCGGCTAACTGAACGCCAAAGGTGAGCTGCAGGCAACCCAACTGCATCGCCCACAAACTGCAGCGGCGGGCTGCATTCACCCATTAGCAGAACCGCTCGAGTACACGGGGTGCACTGCAAAAAAACCCCAGCATGGATGTGCAAACCTCTCCATGGCTGTGCTTACCGCATAGACGCGTGTGTTCGTGGGATTCCCATGGTGGCTCTGGCGGCGACCCGATTCGGCAGGCTCGTCGGCTCTGGATCCCCTCTCGGGGAAGAGACAACGAGGGAAGGTGGCCGATCTCAAAGGTCGTCGGTGGCCATCTATGCGCCCGCACCAAGCGGCGGGAAGCGCCCCCCCTTTAGTACCGGGTCGTGGCACCAACCGGTACTAAAGACCCCCTCTTTAGTACCGGTTGCAGCCACCACCCGGTACTAAAGGGGGTGCGCTAGCGCAATGCGGTGCGGCACGTTTAGTCCTACCTCGCTAGTCGAATGGCTACCGCACTGCTTTATAAGCCCCAGTGCGGTAGCTCTCTCGAGATCCTCTCCTAAGCAGGCCTACTGGGCCTACCTGTTGATCGTCTGTGGGCCCTCAAGGGCCTTTCTTGAACTGCATCCCGCCCAACAGAAGGTTGTGTTTCTAGTCGTATGCAGGCCGATTTGGCCCGATGGCGGGCTTTTTATTTTTTAATTTTTGCTTTATTTATTTTTGTTTTATTTATTTTTGAGTTGTTTTTTGCTGTATTTAGAGTTTCTTTCTGAATATGTTTGCTTTAGGTACAAAAAATTACAAACTTTCTGTTAGAGCCGGTAGTTTATTTTATTGAATAATTTAAATTTTGAATTATTTGAAATTTGTGTAAATCACTAGTTTGTGAATAACACATAACTACCCTAACTATTATAGAGATTCCCTCCTGGGTGTGAAACACAGAAGAAAGTGAAGATAGTGAAGCCGATCACATCCCGGATCTTTGGGTGTGAAACTTTTTCTTCGCGTGTGTCTCTTTGCATCGTAGCCATAGAAAATCTTCATCATTTAACTGGATGCTCGGGTCAATATTCACTGTGAATGGAGCAATTTCATCAAACTTTTCATAATCTTCTGACATGTCTGTCTTGTCATCCACTCCCACGATGTTTCTTTTCCCTGAAAGAACTATGTGGCGCTTTGGCTCGTCGTATGATCCATTCACTTCCTTATCTTTTTTCTTTTTCTCAGCCTGGTAGACATGTCTTTCACATTAAAAACCCGCGCCACATCATTGGCTAGGACGAATGGTTCTTCTGCATACGCAAGATTGTTGAGATCCACTGTTGTCATTCCGTATTGCGGGTCTTCCGTTACCCGCCTCGTGTCATATTGACCCATTTGCACGAAACAAAGGGACCTTCAAACCACCTCCATAGTTAAGTTCCCATATGTCCTCTATGTAACCATAATATGTTTCCTTCCCGTGTTGGTTGTTGCATCAAAGCGGACACCACTGTTTTGGTTGGTGCTCTTCTTATCTTGGGCGATCGTGTAAAATGTATTCCCATTTATCTGGTACCCTTTGAAAGTCATTATATTCGAAGATGGTAACTTGGACATCGAGTATAGATCATCATCAATATCGCCATCATGCATGGCACATTTCTGCAACCAACCGGCGAAAGTCCTCGTTTGTTTATTTGATCCCCTCCTAGCGTGCCTTTTCCATCCAGTCTACCCTTATGCCGCGATTCAGAACACCAATCGGCTTAAGGTCAGGAATAAAGTCAATACAAAACTCAATGACCTCCTCATTTTCATGGCCCTTCGCGATGCTTCCTTCTGGCCTAGCACGGTTATGAACATATTAATTCAAGACTCCCATGAACCTCTCAAAGGGGAACATATTGTGTAGAAATACAGGACCCAAAACGCTAATCTCTTCGCAAAGGTGAACTAGGACGTGCGTCATGATGTTGAAGAAGGATGGTGGGAACACCAACTCAAAACTGACAAGACATTGCACCAAATCATTTTGTAACCTTGGTATGATTTCTGGATCGATTACCTTCGAGAGATGGCATTGAGGAATGCACATAGCTTCACAATGGCTAATCGAACATTTTCCGTAGAAGCCCCTCAATGTAACCGGCAAAGCAGTTGCGTCATAATCACGTGGCAGTCATGAGACTTTAGGTTCTGAAACTTTTTCTCTGCCATATTTATTATTCCCTTTATATTCGATGAGAAGTCAGACGGTACCTTCATGCTGAGCAGGCATTCAAAGAAGATTTCCTTCTCTTCTTTGGTAAGAGCGTAGCTGGCCTGACCCTGATGTATCTCGTCTTTTCCGTGCATATGTTGCTGGTCCGCCCGTGCCTCACGGTGTATCTTTTGTCTTCCCATACATGCCCAAGAAGCCAAGCAGGGTCATGCAAAGATTCTTAAATCACGTGCATCACGTCGATTGCGGAGCGGACATCTAGGTCTTTCCAATAGGGCAGATCCCAAAATATAGATTTCTTCTTCCACATGGGCGCGCGTCCGTCAGCGTCCTTCGGAACAGGTTGTCTGCCAGGACCCTTTCCAAAGATTACCTTCAAATCCTTGACCTTATCATGTACATCAGCACCAGTACGGTGACAAGGCTTAAATCCGATGATCCGCTGACCTTTGAAATGCTTGCCTTTCTTTCTTACGGGATGCCTGCTCGGAAGAAATCGACGATGTCCTGTGTACACATTCTTCCTACAACTCTCCAAATATATATTGTCAAGATCATCCAAACAGTGCGTGCATCCGGGTATCCCTTGTTTGTCTGTCACGAAAGGTTCTTGAGAACAGGACAATCATTGATGGTCACGAACAGCAACGCCTTTAGGTCAAATTCTTCCTGTCCGTGCTCATCCCACGCACGCATACACTTGTTCCATTCCACAACTGTAATAGTTCTTCAACTAATGGCCTTAGGTACACATCAATGTCGTTGCCGGGTTGCTTAGGGCCTTGGATGAGCACTGCATCATAATGAACTTCCGCTTCATGCACAACCAAGGAGGAAGGTTATACAAACATAGAGTCACAGGACACGTGCTATGGTTGCTGCTCTGCTCCCCAAAAGGATTAATGCCATCTGCGCTTAGACCAAACCATACGTTCCTTGGGTCACCTGCAAACTCCTCCCTGTACTTTCTCTCGATTTTTCTCCACTGCGAACCGTCAGCGGGTACTCTCAACTTTCCGTCTTTCTTACGGTCTTCTCTGTGCCACCGCATCGCCTTCGCATGCTTTTGTCCAGGTATATACTTTGGGTGTCATCTAAATAGTGCGTGCATGCGTGGTATCCCTTGTTTGTCTGTCCTGAAAGGTTACTGAGAGCAAGCCAATCATTGATGGTGACAAACAGCAACGCATGCAGGTCAAATTCCTCCTGTTTGTGCTCATCCCACACACGTACACCGTTTCCTATCCACATATGTAAAAGTTCTTCAACTAATGGCCTTAGGTACACATCAATGTTGTTGCCGGGTTGCTTAGGGCGTTGGATGAGAATTGGCATCATAATGAACTTCCGCTTCATGCACAGCCAAGGAGGAAGGTTATAGATACATAGGGTCACGGGCCAGGTGTTGTGATTGCTGCTCTGCTCCTCGAAAGGATTAATGCCATCCGCGCTTAAACCAAATCATACGTTCCTTGCGTCACCTGCAAACTCCTCCCAGTACTTTCTCTCGATTTTTCTCCACTGCGACCCGTCAGCGGGTGCTCTCAACTTCCCATCTTTCTTACTGTCATCTTTGTGCCATCACATCAACTTGGCATGCTCTTTGTTTCTGAACAGGCGTTTCAACCGTGGTATTATAGGAGCATACCAAATCACCTTAGCAGGAACCCTCTTTCAGGGGCGCTCGTCGTCAATATCACCAGGGTCATCTCGTCTGATCTTATACGGCAATGCACCGCATACCGGGCATGCGCTCAAATCCTCGTACGCACCACGGTACAGGATGCACTCATTAGGGCATGCTTGTATCTTCTGCACCTCCAATCTAGAGGGCATACAACCTTCTTTGCTGCATACGTATTGTCAGGCAATTCGTTATCCTTTGGAAGCTTCTTCTTCAATATTTTTAGTAGCTTCTCAAATCCTTTGTCAGGCACACCATTCTCTGCCATCCACTGCAGCAATACCAGTAAGGTACCGAGGTTTGTGTTGCCATCTTCACAATTGGGGTACAAACCTTTTTGTGATCCTCTAGCATGCGATCGAACTTCACCTTGTCATTTTCACTTTCACACTGACTCCTTGCATCAACAATGACCCGGCGGAGATCATCGGGCACACCGTCTGGTTCCTCTTGATCTTCAACAGCTTCCCCCGTTGCAGCATCACCGTATTCAGGGGGCACATAGTTGTCATCGCACTACTAGGAAAAGGGCTAAAGATAGGATTGACACTAATGGCGCATCAGAGAAGTGGTGCGCCACTACTATATACTAATGGCGCATCCGGTGGAGATACGCCATTAGTATGGAATACACTAATGGCGCACCAAGCAGAAGGTGCGCCACTAGTAAAACAAATTTTTTTCATTTTTCAAACACCGTAATGGCGCATCCGGGCAAAGTGCGCCATTAGTAGTTAGAACTACTAATGGCGCACTGGAGACAGAGTGCGCCAGTAATTTTTTTTTACTTTTTGGCAAAAAAACTTATTCCCTCCCTCCCTTCCTCCCCACTCAGTACGCCCCCTCCGCCCCAACCGTACGCCGCCGCCGCGCCCCCGCGCCCCCACGCCCCCTCCGTCCCCTGGCGCCGCCCGACCCACCCCGCCCACGCCCCTCCGTCCCCTCCGTCCCCTCGCCGCCCGACCCCCAACCCGAGCCAGCCCCCTCCGTCCCCTGCCCGCCCGACCCCGACCCCCGCGCCCCGCCCCCTCCGTCCCCTCCGTCCCTGCCGTCCCCTGCCCTTGCCGCCCGTCCCCTCCGATCTCCGTCCGTCGACCATGGGAGCCGGCCAGACTGGAGGCCGGCGCCCGGCTGTGGCAGCGGCGAAAGAAGATGGCCCACCACTCCTCCTCCGCCCGCTCCGCCCGTCGGAGCCGCCCGCTCTTGAGGCCAGGATCCCGTCTACCCCCCTGCCCCCCACCCCGACGTCCGCTACCAGGCCGCCCATGTATTTCTGGTTTCTTAGAGAGCATCTAAGTGAGGTGGCCAGCAAAGTTTGGAATGCATTTCATTTTGATACAACTAAGTTAGATAAGTGGCAAAATAGCCGCACCTGGCATTATTACTTTGTTGCCTAAAGGGAATGATGATCCAAAGATATAGGCCTATATGTTTCCTAAATGTTCCTTTTATGACTTTTACTGTGGTCAAAGCAGAGCCGTTGTTTATTTTAGATGGTGTGCTATTGTTGCGTGAGATAATTCATGAGATTAGAGTTAAGAAAAGAAGTGCTGTTAATTTCAAGCTTGATTTTAAGAAAGGACAAAATTAACTAGGATTTTAGAAAAGGTGATGGTTATGAAAGGGTTCCCAATTAAATTTGGAAAGTGGGTTATGACTTATGAGTACTGCTAATGATGGTAAGGTGGCTTTTCTAGCTCATTACATGTATTGTTTGTAGCTACAAATAATTATGCATAGTGATACCTTTTATCGAGTCCTTTTGCCATTCGTTTGGTTCCGTAGTGATGACCAAAGTCTGGTATGTTTTGTCAGCGACTCAAGTGAATACAGCACCTGCTCGCTGTTGGGAACACACTAAAATCCTGGAAAACAGTGAGCGAAGGACCGATCTTCATTTGAGGTAAAGAAACTTGAAGAACAACATAGCACACGTCGATAACATTTGCATAATTCAGTGAGCAATGACAGGCCTGTTCTCTTGGTGAACTTTCTGCTGCAAGTGTTGCTTGCGAATTCATTCGTTCGTTGCAGCTTGAATTGGCTTGACTGAACCAGCTCCACTGTCCCACAGCTTAACTGAACCTGAGACACACTCACACTTGTGCTCTGGGGCGCCTGTCTTCAATCAAAAGAAGAAGCTTTCCCTCGGGTGAAACATGCAACACAGTCTTCTCTGTAACTGCTCTCTCGCTATGCAGAGATTTCTGAATATTAATTATCGAGTACCATTAGTTAGATGTGATTGCTCAAGTGTAAGTTAGAAGATTTTTAAAAGTCACTTTCCCCACGCACACTGTGAAAGTGAAGTGTAAATATCACACCTGGATAACACTTGCATAATTCAGTGAGCAATGGATGCTAATTCTCAATATCATAATAATCTCCTGGTACCTTAGCTCACACTTGCCCTTTACTATCACGTACGTACGTAAGTTGGAGCAAGATGAGTGAGGAGGCAAAGTTGTGCCAAACTGGCAATAATACATAGTACGTCTCTTCAAGGCAGTCAACTTTGTCCTGCTAGGATTTTTAGAAAAGGTGATGGTTATGAAAGGGTTCCCAATTAAATTTGGAAAGTGGGTTATGACTTATGAGTACTGTTAATGATGGTAAGGTGGCTTTTCTAGCTCATTACATGTATTGTTTGTAGCTACAAATAATTATGCATAGTGATACCTTTTATCGAGTCCTTTTTGCTCGAGCTGTTTAGTTGTGAGTGTGAAGTAAAATAAATAAATCATGTTTCTCTAGGTATATTCCAAACATCAAAGTTGAAATAACTTTGATTTCCTAGATATAGATAGTTAGGCACACAAGTTTGCTGGTAAATCTATATGTCTGCCAAATCATGATTTCTTCTTATATACAAGGTGTTATTTTAGCTATGAACAACGATATGATTACAAGTCCATTGCCATACCACATTCACAGTTTGGAATGTATCTCTTTGCTATCTTATCATACAATCAGTTTGAATTATTGGAGTATGACCACGATGAAACTATGATGCAATATGGTAGTGATGATGAAGATCACACTGGTCACAATATTGGTGATGATGACGAGTAGTTCTCATGTGTTCACGTCTCTAGATTTTATCTCATGTGTTCACATCTGTCTTAATACCTTGCCTTGCCTTGTTCAGTTGTAAGGGTACTAATTGGTATCTTCTGCTGCTTAATTATCGGAGATGGCGGAAGCAGCCACCGCCCGCTCTGCGACACGAATCTGAGTTGTATGCTTCCGAGTTCTTCACTATCATACTTGGGACTTCAAGATCATCCATGACGCAGGTATATAAAATGAGAGATCTTCCCTAGCTTCACCCATCTCATTATGATATCTGTTGTTTGCCTACATCACTCATTGTCCCAAACTGCAGAGGCTGCCTGACAGTTTTAAGAACATGCTGATGGGTGAAGATCCGCCAAATAATGTGAAGGTGCGACAGGCCGGCAGCGGGTTTCGCAGGCTATGGGATGTGGAGTTGGTGATCAAGGAGGGCCACATGTACTTGTCTCGTGGGTGGGAGAAGTTCTACCGTGCCTACGACCTGCGTCTGGGGTACTTCCTTCTCTTGATTCTGACGGCGCCACCATGCTAATCGTGAAGGTGTTCAACGCGACTATGTGTCGCATGCGCTACGCTGAAGATTATGATGCTGGTACGTTCTGCCTCTTCTTATTCCTCTACATTTGGCTTTGTCTCACATCGATTGTTAACGGTCATTGTTGCATTTGGACAGGTAATGGGAGCAGCAGCAGCGACAATGGCTACAGCCAAAGCAGCAGCGACCATGGCTGTAGCGAAAGCAGCAGCGACCATGGCTGTAGCGAAAGCAGCAGCGATTCTGGCTGTAGCGAAAGCAGCAGCGATTCTGGCAGCAGCATAGACAACAAGAAGGATGATCCGGACTGGAGTGCGGGAGAAGAGGAGCAGAGTGGGGCTGAGGAGCTGCAGGATGACGATGGGCATCAGGCTGAGGATGACCTAGCGCTGGTGGTGGCTGACCATGGGCAAGAGATGGTGGTGGCTGACCATGGGCAAGAGATGGAGGTGGCTGAGGATGACCTAGTGATGGTCGTGCTTGAAGGTGGCCTCGCGATGGTGGTGGTGCCTGACAATGACCACGCACCGGTGGTGGCGCCGGCGATCCCACAGCTGGGCGACATGACCACGCCAATTGAGGTAGAAGACTACATCCCACTGCCTCCACCGCCTCCACCGCCTCGCCGCTCTTGGCGCATCAGGCTGAGGAAGGAGAAGGAGAAGAACAATGCATGAGAACTGAACTAAGTCAGGTATGTCAGATATCCAAAATGATATATATATACTTACTTACATATGATATCTCTAATATGCAAAGTTTGCTAAAGGTAAGCTTCATTTTACCTAAGTTGGCTCTAATATGCTAACTTAGAGCTTATATGCTTAGTTTCCTATAGGTTAGCTCCAAAATAACTTATGTTAGCACAAAATGATCAAGTTTACATAATAAGCTTATAGTCTTTTCTTATTCTTCTTCTTTTCCAAAATGACATAGGTTAGCTTCATTTTACCTAAGTTGGCTCTAATATACTAACTTAGAGCTTATATGCTTAGATTTCTATAGGTTAGCTCCAAAATAACTTATGTTAGCACAAAATGATCAAGTTTACATAATAAGCTTATAATCTTCTTCTTATTTCTTTACCAAAATTCTTCTTATTCTTCTTCTAGTGTTCTTCTTCTTCTAGTATTCTTCTAGTCTTCTTCTTTTTCTTCTTATAACTTCTTGTTTATCATTTTGCAGATTTGATTTAATTCACGGAAGCTTGCATGGATGGAGTGCTTCTTTTCCATTTGTGTTTTTATTTTGTATCAATGTGAAACTTTTGTGAATTGATGGATAACGGTGTTGGATGAACAATGTGAAACTTTTGTAATATGGAGCGATGGAACTTGTGTGTTGGCTATGTATGTATATATGATGGAACTTGTGTGTTGGCTATGTATGTATATATGATGGAACTTGTGTGTTGGCTATGATTGTTATATGGATGTTTGTTGTATATATATGTGTTGGATATCTCATAGGTGAAATAGTGACCTGAGATTAAGAAAAAAAATTAAAAAAATTGTTACTAATGGCGCATTACAGTGTGGTGCGCCATCAGTATAGCAGACACTAATGGCGCACCGTGGGCAAAACTAATGGCGCACTGCCTGGTGCGCCATTAGTATCTACTAATGGCGCATCACTGGTGCGTCATTAGATAAAAATTCTAGTGGCTTGTTACTAATGGCGCACTGGTGATGCGCCATCAGTAGCCCTTTCCTAGTAGTGTCGTCCTCTTCTTCTTCGCTGTCTTCCATCATAACCCCTATTTCTCCGTGCTTGGTCCAAACATTATAGTATGGCATGAAACCCTTCTCAAGCAGGTGGATGTGAAGGGTTTTCCGGTTAGAGTAAGACTTCGTATTCTCACAGATAGGGCATGGACAACTCATAAAACCATTATGCTTGTTTGCCTCAGCCACTCCGAGAAAATCATGCACGCCCTTAATGTACTCGGAGGTGTGTCTATCACCGTACATCCATTGCCGGTTCATTTGTGTGCATTATATATAATTAAGTGTGTCAAAAACCATTACAGAACGTCATGAATAGATAATTAAGTGACCAAATTAATATAAGTTCATCATCAGAATAAAACCAAAGTACATACATAGTTCTCGTTGAACAACATATAGCTCTCAGAGCCTCTAATTAATTAAACCATACACTGAAACTATGTAAAACATTTCAATGCGAAAACAAATGCGATCATAATCCCAACCAAGGTAACAATTGATCCAACGGCATAATGATACCAAGCCTCGGTATGAATGGCATATTTTGTAATCTTTCTAATCTTCAAGCGCATTGCATCCATCTCGATCTTGTGATCATCGACGACATCCGCAACATGCAACTCCAATATCATCTTCTCCTCGGCGGCCGATTTGATGCAACATGCAACATTGCACACTTTGAACTCACCGGCCGATTTGACGCAATGGCTTCAGCCTCGTTGACCTGTTCCCATCGTCGCGCCTTGCACGTGCGTTCAGCAGCTCAATTCGTCGGATGGAGGCATTAAACCACCAGATAAGCCAGCTCATCGGCCGGATCATCGAGGAGCATCGCACGGGGAGGCCGGCTGGCGTCGGCGACGAAGAAGAAGACATCGTGGACGTGCTACTGAGCATCCAAAATGACGGTAGCCTCCACATGCATCTCAACGCCAGAACAATCAGTTCCGTGATTACGGTAAGATCGAACTCGAGACTTCTTCGCTTTGGCTCTAGACTCTAGTATACCATGCACTTTATTACATGCGCCAAAAGTTCACCTAAAGAGCTAAAGTTTTTTTCTTCTTGCTTTTGCAGGGAACATAATAGGAAAGGAGTGCAATGCACTTATCTTCATAGTCCTAAATTGTGAGGTATGCCATTTAGCGACAGCTCACGGGAAGCTAGGAAAAGCTATAGTGATGCTATGATTAATTAAGCTAAGCCCCATTTAGCTTTTTTCATTAACTCGTGAAAACATTAACATAAAATGAGGCATCATATATGTTATATCACATATAATTGACTTCAGACATGTTCAAGCATAAAAACAAAGGTACACCTAATCAAGCATTCTAATTCAATAATAGATGTTTGCATCAGTGCATCATAGGAGTATTTTATATAAAAACGGAAGGAATAATAATAAATTTCAATGGCGCTGCAACATGATTTTGAAAATGGGTCGGAGAAATAAATTCTTAATTTTTCATTATGTAATCCGTGGTCTAAGTTGTTTGTTTATTGTGTGTGTGCGTGAAAGCGCGCGTGTCTGTTTTTCTGTATTGTCAAATATTATGTATCACGGGATCTGGATGCATTCTGGTGCTTTGTCATGTTATCCATCATTTGAGTAGTGCTCAATTTATGTGAATTTTTTTCAATAATATTCTGATTTGTCTACTTACAGAATGAGAAAAAAGTGTTAATTAACTGAAATTCTAGCCCTCGCCAAGAAAATAGTGTTAATTAACTATAGCACATTGCTTATATATATCGTCTCAGTCATCAACTAATTTCTTGTAGCTCTTTATGACAATCAAGATCTGATAATGGTGTTGCCGAATGCTGTTAATGGAGAACTGAATGACCAGTCGACTTATATAATGTTCAACCAAACTAATTCCTAACTACTACAACCATCTATTATTTTCTGTGCCCGCGCAGTGAAGAGAGGACGCACTCCCCGGCCATGGGACAACAAGATCAAGATGTCGTGTGCTACTACAATTACCTCTTCATGGCCACCGTCCTGCTACTCCCTGTCCTCCTCATCGCCATGTTCAAGCCACGCAAGCACGACGAGAACCTTCCCCAGGGCCATGGCGGCTGCGGTCATCGGCAGCATGCACCACAACTGTGTGTCTAGACTAAAAGGCGATCTATAATATAACACAATGCATTGTACATCAGGCTTTCAATGAACATTATCTCTGCACATTCACTATGAGCATGCACAAAATATGACAGAACCACATGTTTTCGAAGATAAGAGCATGGCAATTATTCAAGTGAAGATCTTTGTCTCTTATAATGCTAAGCATGCACCTAATTAAGGTTGTGTTTGCTCCTGTGGCATCAATACATTATATTGATTTACATATCTTTAGGTATTTTATTATGTCCACCTAACATGATTAGGCATGCATGCATTATTTACCATGTCTATTTGTTTATGCTAAGTTACTTAAATGTGTATGAATGCCCCAAAGATAGTAGGGCTTGCTGGATGTCACCCAAATAAAATCATTCACAAATCAGCTGAGTACTTGCGGGTTTAATTTCCTTACACATGTATATTATTCTTTCCTTGCACATTTATATTAAATTTGTAGTTCTCTGCGTCATGTATATTTTTTGTTAGTGACGCCATTGATTTTGGTGTATATACTTTGTTATTCTGGTTTCTGCATACAGTAAGATGTCCAAACTTATGACAAAATCGTATCTGCTATTCTGCTGTGCATTTTGTATCTTTCCAGAACCAAAACATAACAGTATAATTGTACCTCTTCTTACTGCCTAATAAAAGGGAATGTTCCTTGCCTGACATATTTGTCCAGTGATGTGAAGTGTATATACTAATGCAGTACTATATTTTTGTTCTGATTTCTTAAGCGGTGAGTTCTCAATGTTTGCTTTTCTAGTACTCATGATATATTTGGGATTATTTCGTGGCTCAGGTGTCCACTAATCTAAACTATGTTGGAGAGCCATGTCGAAACACATATACTTTCCCCGAGAGCCATGAAAGCTAAGAGTGCATATCACAAACACACACACACACACACACACACACACACACACACACACACACACACACACACACACACACACACACACACACACACACACACACACACACACACACACACACACACACACACACACACACACACACACACACACACACACACATTCAGGCAAGCAAATTACTTGATTGAATCCATTCCTTTGCATATATGGTATAAAGGCATCTAGAGAGAAAAACTTGATGACGCTACTTTACCTTGCCAAGCTAATCAATTCCATCTAAATGATTAAGCTCCATCAGTGTCTGCTGGATCACACGGTCTTCACTGGTTCCCTCACTAACTCTTCTCTCACCAATTGCATCGATTTCCTCCATGAAGCTAATGCATGGCTAGAAATAACAATTTGATGAAAATGAAACAAAATTTGCGAGCAGCGTAAATAAACTAAATGGTGATATAAGATAAAAGCTTTCAGAAATGCACTTCTACTTATATTGAGATCAGTTTGATTTCTTCTTGGGAAAAACTTATATTGAGATCTAAAGCTTAAAATTTTATATTGTTAAATCGGAATACAATTAGATGATATGACATCTGAGTCAAGGGAACTATCAAGTCACAGCTTGCATCTCAGCACCAGTGGATGCATAACGATATGCCAACATGCGATTCTAACTGATAATAAGGGAATTAAGTTTAAGACCAATTAGCTTTGCAAAAAAAAAAAGCTGGAGCAAAACTTACTTGGTGATCACGTGCATAGCCGAACATTTCTCTGAATAAACGAGCACTTCCCATAGATTTGTTAATTATAGCACTTGACACAGTCTGGTTTTTAGACAACACGGCAGTGTAATGTAGTACTCACAAAATAAAAATACCAAGTACCATCA
Organism: Aegilops bicornis; assembly: GCA_021605145.1. Taxonomy (NCBI): domain Eukaryota; kingdom Viridiplantae; phylum Streptophyta; class Magnoliopsida; order Poales; family Poaceae; genus Aegilops; species Aegilops bicornis. The sequence goes on from CM038673.1 coordinate 249,146,882, forward strand.
ATCAAGTGAAAACCACACCTCCAAAGAGTTAGCATGGATGTTACTGGGGATAGCCCTTGATAATAATCGCTTCCCTATAGAGTAGAACACCCTTGTTTCTCTTTTCCCCTCTCCCCTCTGGTTTGACTCGCCCTCCCATGTCTATCCTCGTGTAGGTCTTCACCATGGATGATGAACAGGGAGCTCTCTACCTTGGCCGTGAAGAGGCGCCCCACACCGCCGCCTTGCTCTACCATAGATCATGTCCCTTTCCAGCAACCGCCTGTGGATCTGGTCTGTCGCTGCCCGTCCGCACCATTGGCGACCCCTGTCGTCGCTGGATTGAATCGTTGCCGTAATTGACAACATGCATGGGCTCGAGAATTTTTTTTGTCCGCGCTACTACTAACTCACATAGTAGTAGCGCTGGTGGCACCCGCGCTACTACTACCAGTTAGTTGTAGCGAGCGCGGGCACCCGCGGTACTACTAGCTATTTAAGCCACGCTACTAGTAGGCTTTTTACTAGTAGTGAAATGACTCACGAATACTTTTAATGACATTGGAGTATCTAGGTGACATTAGAGTGGATTGATGCGTATCATATGGTGTTCTTGTAGTACAAACTCTAGTGTTCTTTGTGTCACTTATAGGGATGACTCAATAGATTGATCGAAAAGGTAACTTTGAGGTAGTTCACTACCTACAACAATTTTGGGCCAAGGAGGCGGAGGAGGCAAAGGGGCTTCTACAGTGGGAGAGGGAAGAGTGAGACATGGCGACGACGAGGTGGAGTGGCGCGGCTAGTGTTAGGGTTTTGGTAGGGTTTGGGCGGCAGCGGCTTTAGGGGCAGCGATGGCTCACGCGAGGTAGAGAGGAGGCGGTGTAGCGGGCTGGCGGGTGGGGAAAAAAGATCTTGTTGGCGGCTAGGAAAGGCGGTGGCGGCAGCTGAGGCTTCTGGTTTAGCGACGGTGGCGGCGTGGCTGAGGCTTCTGGTTTAGCGGCGGTAGCGGCTGAAGAGCTACGAAGACGACACTGCTAGGACCGAAATTAGGCTGATACCATGTAGGGAATAGGTTTGGTGTAACTCACGATATATTCATTCAGGTGCATATGCACGTACATATATATAGGTACAATGGATGGTCACGTCTTTAACTATACATGGAAGAAGGAGGGGCTTGTTGTACAAATAATAGACACAATATACATCTGAACACAACACGAAGTCCACCACTCGAGCACACAGCACACATCTCATTTGCTGTTCCACAACAACTCTGTAGCATCTCCTCACGAGGCCGCTCCTGAACAGGACCTATCCACCGTTCATCAACTAATTTCTTGTAGCTCTTTATGACAAGTTTCCTGTAGTATTCTTATCGTTTCATGTAGTACCATTATTATGATTAGGCCTGCTCAACTACTCCAATAATGGTGTTGCGGAATGTTGTTAATGGAGAACTGAATGACCAGTCGACTTATATAATGTTCAATCAAACTAATTCCTAACTATTGCAACCCTCTATTCTTTTCTGTGCCGGCGCAGAGAAGAGAAGACGCACTCGGTCTTGGCACAACAAGATCAAGATGTTGTGTGCTACTACAATTACCTCTTCATGGCCACCCTCCTGCTACTCCCCTCCAGCGTTTGAGCAAGCGTAAGGAAAAAAAGTGTGAGATCGAAGAACTAACGATCTTGGAAAATCAAATCTTTGGATCAAGGCTTGGAGTGCGGCGTCTCTTGTTGCTTGCATGGGTACATCTCAAACCGCTAAGAGGTATTGGCAAAGAATCGAAGATCAATACTTCCGCATGATGGGGAAGCATCCCAATAGGACTCCACGGACCTTTCGGTCACTCCAAGGTCATTGGGCCGTGATCAAGCCGATTTGTAGCCGTTGGGCTGCTTTCTTGGAACAAGTTCGCGATCCACCTCCAAGTGGAACCGTGCAATCCGACTATGTGAGTTCGTTTTCATGTCCCAAGTTGTGCACATCATTTGTACCATAGGAAATGATTGCATCATTTAACTTTGTTTTAGTTGTATAGAAAAAAAAATTATTTTTTACTCCATACAAGTTTGCATGATCTTTCTAACTACTCCCTCCATTTATTTTTACTCCATACAAGTTTTGTTCTAAGTCAAACTTTGTAAAGTTTAAATAATTTTCATATTTTTTGAAAATCCGCACACACCGGTGCAAGGAATCATCAATCAAATTAAGATTGACGCGGTGCAATGGGCAGAAGCAAGTCTAGGTCTCCCTTTTTTTAATATAATACATGCAGTCGTCCCGCATGGTTTGAAAAAATATATTTAAAAATATAAACATCAACATACTGAAGACGCACACTATGAAAATTAGTGCCATGACGCATATTATACTACTACCTCGGTCCGGGTTTATTAGGCCCCCTTGCATTTTGGGTCCAAGTTTGACCAAGTATTTAACAAAAATATATAAAAATGCAGTATATGATACACAAAGTATATTGTTAGATTTGTATTTAAAAAAGGTTTTCTATAGTATAATTTCGATGACATATAATTTATATTATTAATTAAATTCATGGTCAAACTTTGGCTCAAAAAGAAATGGGCCTATTAAACACGGAGGAGGGAATATTTTTTTGTGTTGCACTCTCACTGCTATATATAATGTTCCGGTGCAGAGAAAACGAGATGCACTCATCTCAAGCCATGGCGCAACAAGAACAAGATGTCACGTACTACTACAGTTACCTCTTCATGGTCACCGTCCTGCTACTCCCCTTACTCCTCATCTCCATTTTCAAGCCACGCAAGCATGGCGGCGAGAACCTTCCCCCTGGACCATGGCGGCTGCGGTCGCCGGCAGCATGCACCACCTCGTCGGTGCGCTCCGCACCACGCCATGCGGGACCACGCCCGTCGGTACGATGCTCCGCTCATGCTGCTCCGCCTGGGGAGCTTGACGTTGTTGTGGCCTCGTCAGCCGGTGCAGCGAGGAGATCATGAAGACCCACGACGCGGTTTTCGCCACGCGACGCGGACCGCCACCCTCCGCGCCATCACGAGAAACGACCTCGGCATCACCCTTACACCGCGCACGGCGAGCACTGGCGCCGCCCGCCGCCAAAGCTCTGCGTCACCGAGCTACTCAGCGCGCGGCAAGTCCGGTCCCTCCGGGGATGCCGCGAGGCCAAACCGCCGCCCTAGTCTCCTCCATCTTCTCGTCGCTATCTTCTTCGTCGGAGCCCGTGAACGTCAGATCCCTCCTCAGCACCTACGTCACCGACGTGGCGGTGCACGCCGTGGTGGGCGGCGGAACGGGGAACTCTGAGATGAGTTCCTGAAGCGCCTCAACGAGGGCGTCATGCTGGCCGCCGGGTTCAGCCTCGCCGACCTGTTCACATCGTCACGCCTCGCACGTGCCTTTAGTGGATCGACGCGTCGGCTGGAGGCGATATGCCACGATATGAGCCGGGTCATAGACCACATCATCGAGGACCACCGCACGAGGGGGTCGGCCGGCGCCGGCTGCGAGGAAGAAGACATCGTGGACGTGCTACTGAGGATCCAGAACGACGGTAGCCTCCACATGCCTCTTGACGATGGAACCATCCGTGCCGTGATTACCGTAAGATCGACCTCCATGCTATAGAACTGCATACATGCACATATATTTGAGCAATATTTTCAGTGGTTCCTTTCGAATGTTATTTATTTTATTTAGTTATTTATATTGCGCTGAAAGTCCGGAAGGGAGGCTAATTCACGCGCGCGCGCGTCCGCGCGATTGATTTTCGACCAGCCGTCCACCCCGAGATTAGGAAAGTGTGCAATGTCTTTGTGTTTCCTTAGATTATTGTTACGTGAAAGATTAGGAGATGTACCATGGTTAATAAGATAATCTTATCTTCAGTTTTGCATTTATACAGAGATGATAAAAAAAATGTCTATAATGGATCATCTCTTAGCCTTATTTTCAACAACAAGCTATTCCTAAAAGCGTGAAGAGACATTTTATGCGAAAGATCATCCCTTGTCTCCTCTTAAATAAAATAAGATAAGCCTTTTTTTATGAGTTTTTTTATTGTCACCTCATTATTTATCCTACGTGGCACTCGTGAGCCTAGATAGCACCATTATACATGCCCTTAGAGAAACTAGGCCCATCCACCCCAACTCCCCGAAATTCAAGGGCGGAGAGATTATATGTTGACTACAGGGTGGGCCTGCATGCCACCACAACTAGCCCTTCCGTTCATGCGCGTAACAGGTGGTTGGGTCCATCACGTTTAATTCCATGGCAGCGAGCTGCTATAGTACGTGGGGCGACCACTCTCAGGAAAACGGCATGCAAAAATTTGGAAAGGAATATAGAGCGCGATCGGAACCTGACTTGTGCGGAAGGCTTGACGCATGTGACAGGTGCATGTGAAGGTATTAAACTCAATACCTTTTGGCTTTGATAACATATAGAATTTGCATGCATGGGTATTTTCACCGAAAACTCAAACTGATGGAAAAAAGGGCAATGCACTTATACTTCAGCACATGCATCTTTCAGCCAAAACCTCTCAGAGTTAAGTTCTTCTTTTGTAGGATCTGGTTTCGGGAGGTAGTGAGACCACGGCGACAACACTCCAATGGGCGATGGCGGAGCTCATGCGGAGCCCCGCGGCGCTCCGTAGGGCACAAGCAGAGGTGCGTGGTGCCCACATCAGGGAGAGCCGCGTCCGTGAGGAGGCCCTGAAGGAACTGCACTATCTGCATTTAGTAATCAAAGAGACGCTGACTACACCCAGTGGTGCCGTTTCTCCTCCACGGGAGAGTCTGGAACCTTGCCGCGTCCTCGGCTATGATGTGCCCAAAGGCGCCATGGTGCTTGTCAACGCATGGGCAATCGGGCGGGATTCGGCGAGCTGGGGCACTGATGCCAAGGAGTTCCGGCCAGAGAGGTTCGAGGAGGCTGGTGACGCGGCGGCGGACTTCAGAGGAACGAACTTCGAGCTCGTGCCTTTCGGCGCTGGCAGGAGGATCTGCCCTCGGATAACGTTTGGGTTTGCGGTCGTGGAGCTCATGCTAGCGAGCCTGTTGTTCCATTTCGATTGGGAGCTCCCTGGAGGAGGCGCCGGTGGGCTGAACATGGCGGAGGAGCTCGGGATCACGGCGAGGAGGAAGGGCGGCCTGTGGTTGCATGCCACAGTTCATGTGCGGGCTCCTAATCCATAAATATTCAACCATGGGGTTGTCCATACTCTTTCTTGTCTTCGCACCTAAATAAAATGAGCTGGAGTAGTACGTTTTTAATGCTTCATCATGTGAGCCGGGGTCTAAGTTGTTAATTTATTGTATGCGTTTTAATGTTATGTTACAAAAAGAATTTGTATCACATGGACTCGATGCACTCTGGTGCTTTGTCATGCTATCTATCGTTTGAGTAAGGCTCTTTTTCTTTGAAGGTCAAAGGCCATATATATTAAGAGCACTAACCCTTAAAAAAGATTCTTACAGAAATTGAAAAACGGTTTTGCTAAAGCTCAGGTAGCTGAGTTTTAATTTGGTCTCACTCACCGCCACAACCGTCTGATTGAATTGCGTCCAGATTAGGTGCTAGGGTTTGCCGATGGCAGGAGCGATCTTGGGCACACGGCTGGTTCATTTTCATTTCACCTGCTTGTTAGTATTCGGGTTGTGCCCGTTTTATTGGGCTGTCTTTTACGCGCCACAATGCTTTTTCTCCCCCCGCACAGTAGATTTAAGAGGTGTTCAAAAAAACAAACATTAGATTTAAGAGAGGAATGGAGTCACCTTGGTCAATCATGCCATCGACCGGTCAGGTGAGCAAATTTCCTTTTATTTTTGTATGTTGTCCTATATCCTTTTTATATTTTTTTCCTTTAAACTTTTTTGCCTTTTCATTCTTGCTTTTTTGCGTTTCTTTTGTTCTTTTCATTTTTGTTTTTGCGCCTTTTCTGTTTCTTCGTGTCGACAAGCAGACAATGTGAGCTATAACTTCTCCCTCCGTCGAAATACTTGTCAACAAAATGGATAAAGGGATGCATCTAGGCGTATTTTAGTTCTAGATATATCTATTTTTATCCATTTTGATGACAAGTTTTTTTGACGGAGGTAGTATGCCTCATTCACGCCCCAAGTCATCGGATCAAACTGTGCCGCGTTTCGTGCAGGTTGTCTATCGAATGCCTTTTTTGTTTTCCTTATTTTTTTGGTTGACCGCTAACGTTGCTTTCGCGGACTGGCATTTTCAATTTTTGGAAGAAACTGGATCGGCATGCCGGCAGCCCTATCCATTCGGTGCTGGCCGGAGGATGTGCCCTGGAATCACGTTTGGGCTGGCGGTTTTGGAGCTCATGCTAGCGAGCCTGTTGTTCCATTTCGACTGGGAGCTCCGTGGAGGAGGCGCCGGTGGGCTAGACATGGCGGAGGAGCTCGGGATCACGGCGAGGAGGAAGGGCGACCTGTGGTTGCATGCCACAATTCATGTGCCGGCTCCTAATCCATAAATATTCAACCATGGGGTTATCCGTACTCTTTCTTGTCATCGCACCTAAATAAAATGAGCTGGAGTAGTACGTTTTAATGCTTCATCATGTGAGCCGGGTCTAAGTTGTTAATTTATTGTATGTGTTTTTATGTTATGTTACAAAAAAAATTGTATCACATGGACTCGATGCACTCTGATGCTTTGTCGTGTTATCTATCGTTTGAGTAAGGCTCTTTTTCTTTGAAGGTCAAAGGCCATATATATTAAGAGCACTAACCTTTAAAAAACATTCTTACAGAAATTGAAAAACCGGTTTTGCTAAAGCTCAGGTAGCTGAGTTTTAATTTGGTCTCATTCATCGGCACAACTGTCTGATCGAATTGCGTCCAGATTCGTGCTGGGGTTTGGTGATGGCAGGAGCGGCGCGGGCACACGGCTGGTTCATTTTCATTTCACCTGCTTGTTTCGGGTTGTGCCCGTTTTCTTGGGCTGTCTTTTCGCGGGCCAAAATGCCTTTTCTCCCCCAACAGTAGATTTAAGAGGTGTTGAAAAAAAAAACCCGGTAGTTTTAAGAGAGGAAAGGAGTCACCTTGGTCAGCCATGCTATCGACCGGTCAGGTGAGCAAATTTATTTTTATTTTTGTATGTTGTCCTATATCCTTTATATTTTTCATATTTTTCCTTTAAAGCTTTTTTGGCTTTTATTCTTGCATTTTGCTTTTCTTTTGGTCTTTTTCATTTTTTGTTTTTGCACCCTTTTTTTTTTGTATGCGACAAGGCGACAACGTGAGCTATAACTATGCCTCATTCACGTCCTAAGTCATCGGATCAAATTGTGCCGCGTTTCGTGCAGGTTGTCTCTGGAACGTTGCGCACAACCCGTCGTGACCCTTTTTTGTTTTCCTTATTTTTTTTTGGTTGACCATTAACATTGCTCGCGGACCCTCACAGCCATGTGGCATTTTCTATTTTTGGAAGAAGCTGGATCAGCGTGCCGGCAGCCCTGTCCATTCGGTGCTGGCCGTAGGATGTGCCCTGGGATCACGTTTGGGCTGGCGGTCTTGGAGCTCATGCTAGCGAGCCTGTTGTTCCATTTTGATTGGGAGCTCCCAGGAGGAGGCGCGGTCGACTGGACATGGCGGAGGAGCTCGGGATCACGGCGAGGAGGAAGGGTGACTTGTTGCTGCCTGCCACCGTTCGTGTCCTGCTCCTAATCCATGAATATTCAAACATGGCAATGTCTTATAGCCTTTATTGTCTTCCTAGCTAAATAAAATTAGTCAAAGATAAAAAGTTCTTTATATTTCATTATGTAATCCAGGGTCTAAGGTGTTTGTTTATTGTGTGTGTACGTTTTGTTGTATTGTCAAACACTCTCTCTGTCCATAATATAAGATCTTTTACAAGCTAAGTAAGATCGTTTACAAGCTAAAACTTAGCTTGTAAAATGATCTTATATTATATTATGGGACGGAGGGAGTATTATGTATCACAGGAACTCGATGCATTCCTGTGTGTTGTCATGTTATCTATCATTTGAGTAGTGGTCAATTTATGTGGACAAAATTTTATTTTCCAATAGCATTGTGATTTATCTTCTTAAACAATGAGAAAAAGTGTTAATTAACTGAAATTCTAGTCCTCTCCAAAAAATATAAATCAATTGATCTTTGAAAAGCTTGAATGTTCAATATTGTAAAAACATGTTTTTCCAAAGAAAACTTTCGATCTATTCATCATCTGTCATGGCAATACAAAGAATGCCAGAAGTAAAAAAAGATAAAACCATGTCCGTAGACCTCCTAGCAATGACTACAAGCACTTAAGCGAGCCAAAGTTTACTTGCCGTCATGGACCCTCCCTTACCAATGCGGGGAAAACTTGTTGTAATAGACAGTCGGGAAGTCGTCGTGCTAAGGCCCCAGATGACTAGTGTACCAAAATAAGAACTGTCACCGATGAAGAGAAGTGTAGATTGGAAGGACCCAACCTGTAGACACATCAACGAAGACGGGATCCAAGCATATCCACTGAAAACCAACACCGACCAGATGCCTCAACATCCATCAAAGACACACACCCCACACCAATCGGCAAGGCTAGATGCATTGCTGGGAGAAACCTTATTCCATCTTCAGGAAGTCGCCGCCTCGCCTTTCTGATTAGGACATAAACCCTAAATGAACTAAAAACCATTTCAAATGAAGCAGGACCCCCCCCCCCCCTGCCGACAAGGGCCAGGGTACATCGTTCCTCCATGGCTCTAGGGCCACCGAAGACGATCCTGACCGACTGCAGCACCGACTGGAGGTAGAGCAGCCCTCAGCTTTTTGTTGAGAGAGGAGGTGCCTGTTGCGTTGAATACATGAATACTGAACTTAATTGTGAAAATATGTTGAAAATAAATGAAGTCGAGAAACCATAAAACATTTTATTTTGTCATGTCTCGGATCTCGAAAAATATTTTGCTGACTATATCATGTTGAGCATTATTCAAACAAGTTAGGCCTTTTTCAAGGTGCAGGTTCCGTATTCCTTGGTTTTTTTCTTTCAGAAGTAGTCTGATATGACATTTGTATTCCAAAGTCCTCTTGTTAGCTTGAGCTCATGTGAGCTCGGGTGAAAAACAAAATCATAAAAAATAAGGAAAAATTCCAAAAAATTGAGATTTTTTGGTAGCAAACATGTATGCGTGTCTCACATGTCACATGCAGGAAGATTTTCCAAAGGACTCACATTAGTGGATTTGTGGGGGGAAAATCTGATGCTCCATAATGCTTCCAAAAACAGTCTTTTTCCCAGACCTCCACATATGTGATTCCATCATAAAAATCTGACATATGTGAAACACACATCAATGTTTGTTTTCAAACGGATTCAGAGTTATTTGATTTTTTTTCTTTCTATTTTATTGATTTTACTGTTCACCCAAGCGCAGATGGGGCTTGTGCTAAGAAACTCCATTTACATTTATATTGGACATGTGAGAACAGGAGAAAGTTTTCTGACATTTTCCAAATGTTCAGTCATGCATTGATTATACCAGTCCCGTGGTGACCCTCGTAGCCAAATTTTAAAAATGTTCATAAGCTTCGACATTGAGCTGCAGTGATAATATTTTTTTCCTTCTTACATCTCGGGCTTGGGTTCATATGCTACTGTAGCTTAAAACATTGTGCCAATTCATTTGTTCAAGAATGTGCGCAGGCCTGCACAATGTTGGGATGTGTTGTATATTTGGTACTCCCTCCGTCCGAAAATACTTGTCATCAAAATGGATAAAAAGGAATGTATCTACAACTAAAATACGTCTAAATTCATCCCCTTTTGTTTATTTTGATGACAAGTATTTCCGGATGAAGGGAGTACAAGATAGGATACAACTAAACCTCGATGGCAGAGCCGGAGGCAGGCGACACATCGAAGCTTGCGAGGCTTCACCAGATCAGTTCGTGGTTAGTGAATGTGAGGGTGTTGGAGGCAGGTGATTCCAGAAATAAAATAATTTGGTTGGGTCTGAAAAATTATATACATACGTGGGTATGTATGTGTTAGGTTGATCTCTCTCCCGTTCGAGCCCCTCCCCCCATGAACCGTAACCCCAAAATGAAAAAGAGGGAAAAGAAGGGCAAAGAAAAGTCGCGCCGCCACATATGGCCACACCCGTTCCTCTCGATCTGGACGCGCATCGGAATGCCGAGGTGCCGGACAAAGAACTACCGGAGCTAGCTCAACGGCTTGCCGGCAAAGAAAAGAAAAAGACAAAAAAGGGGGGTCAGCACCGACAGCCAAGCCACTCGACGACCGCGCGCCCACCGCAAGGGGATGCACAGCGAGGGGATGGCCACTGGCCTTCTTGTCGAAACCTGCAACATCTCTCTCTTTCTCTCTCTCTCTCTCTCTCTCTCTCTTTATCTATCTCTCTCTCTCTCTCTGTTGCTGCATGCAGTAGTAGATCAGGGGGAAAGAAGAGATGGCTCGCGCGGCGCGGTGGCTTTTCGACCCCGTCGCGGCGTGATCAAACACTCGCCGGGTGCGGGCGAGCGAGTGGAGAAAGGGCTCCCGACCTGGACAGAGACAGCCGGGTGCGGGCGAGCTAGTGGAGAAAGGGGCTCATGGCAGCCGTGGGGAAGGAAAGGTGAAGAACTTCGTGCGCCCGCGGCATGCGATGCCGTCTGGCGACCGGCAGCGCCCGGCCTGAGACGCCGGGTGAGCAGACGCGAAGGTGCGGGGGTGAGATGGACGAATGAGGCTAGGGTTACGGCAGTCGGATCGTGACTGGTTTTGACCCAGCGAATCGCGCGGGTGACCGTCTGATCAAATCGAACGCTCCCGATTGAAACCCTAGCATGCGGAGCAGGCCTTCTGGGCCAAAAGTGGATGAGGCCGGCGGCAGCGACGCGCGCGCTGGCGCTGTGCCGAGGCCAAAGCCGCGGGCGGCCCAGGTTGGATCGAGGCGTCTCGCACGGCGTAGCGCGCAGGCCAGGCTGTGGGCTGGCTTTTTTCGCTGCGGCTGCGCGCGTTGGGCTCTGCTGCAGCTTTTTTCTCTGGTTTTTTTACAGAGGAGAGTTTGATGATTTATGTCCAGTTTTTTGACAGATCAGATAGTTTTCTATGCAAATTTTTTCCAACGATTTTTTTTAGAAAATAGAAAAGTTAACAGAAAAAGTTTCTAAAAATGAAAATAGGAAAAATTTCAGAAAAAGAAATGTTCATGAATTTTATTTAGTCAAAGAAAAGTTTCTGTTAAAAGTAAAAAGTTCGTGAATTTTTATTCATGTTTTTCCGCCATGTAACCATAGAAGATGAGAGGGCATGCCTAAGAACTTTCGAAACATCTCCAATGGGGATCCTGTTGAGCTGAAGCACGATGCAAATAAGATACAAAGATTCCTCACAATGAATCACAGAATCGAGAACCCAAAAGTTTTTACCCAGCTTCAAGTTGGTCTTGCCATGCTATTTACTTCATTTGAGCCCATCCATCTGTTTGAATTTAAATAATTTGGTTTATAAACTATGAGTTATAATATTCATGAATTGTGTGAACCTTAATTATTATGTTTAGATTTAATATGTGTGCAAATGTGTAGTTGAAATATATTATATAAACTAAAATTAGAAATATTTGGCATTTTTTTACTCTGTTAAGTTTAGGGGATGGGTTAGAAGCAACACTTCATTAGAGGAGCAAATGTACTCCTCTAAAGGATACTCGGCCATTTAGTCCTCTAAATTATAAGGGTCAGTTATAGATGCTCAAAGATGGTTTCGGACAAAAGTATATTCAAATTACAAGTTTCCCGACCAATTCGTTGCACTAAGTTTATATGTACCAAAATGTTCCCACCGTGCAAGTTCATGTGCCACCAGTGCAATTACCTCTATAATTATATATCCTCACAAATTCATCAACTAATTTCTTGTAGCTCTTTATGACAATCAACGTACATTTCCTGTACCATGATCATGGTTAGACCTGGCCAGCTACTCCAATAATGGTGGTGCGAACTGCTGTTAATGAAAAACTAGGTGAAAAAAATGTACAAGTCGCACCTTTCACGTACTACTTAAACTGAAGGATCTCAGTTTTACACGCAATATGCCAATCAAATGTTATGAAGTCGTCATTGGTGCTCAGTAAGATCTTGTTGGGTTGTTTGTGACCTTGTCGGTAGTAGACTGTTTTTAATGGAAAAGCCTTAATGGCTAGCTTTATTCACATCAAATAGCGCTTACATCATCTGCCAAAAATTTAGCAATAAACACATGAGGTGCATCCACCCACAAAGATGGATTATTTGCACGACTCTAATGAGCTAGCTCATGAGCAACTACATTAGACTCTCTATTATGATGCTCAATAGTAACCTTCTCGATCTCTCTAAATAAAACTTCACAACACACTAATATAGGAGCTGCAGTCATTGAAAGACCTTCTTTTAGCCTTAAAGCTTCCACCACTGTGATATTGTCCATTCTTACGAGAACATTGCTACACCCTATTTTTGTATATTTGAGCCCTTCAAGTAACGCAACAGCTTCTACAGAAACAATGTCGGCCACATGCTCGTGGATGCCGAGATAAAGTTTCCACGGTGATCTCTGACTATGACAGCACAAGTAACTGAGAATCTTCCACACAAAAAGATGCATCCACATTAAGTATTTGCTGACTTTCTAAAGTTGGTTGTCGATTGTTTGGGTTATGTTCTATAACAATTCATCCATAACTATAGCACATTGCTTATATATATCCTCCCATTCATCAACTAATTTCTTGTAGCTCTTTATGACAATCAAGATATGTTTCCTGTAGTGTTCTTATCGTTTCCTGTAGTACCATTATTATGACTAGCCCTGCTCAACTACTCCAATAATGGTGTTGCAGAATGCTGTTAATGGAGAACAGAACCACATGTTTTCGAAAATAAGAGCATGGAAATTATTCAAGTGAAGATCTTTGCCTCTTATAATGCTAAGCATGCACCTAATTAAGGTTGTGGTTGCTCCTGTGGCATCAATACATTATATTGATTTACATATCTTTAGGTATTTTTATTATGTCCACCTAACATGATTAGGCATGCATGTATTATTTACTATGTCTATTTGTTTATGCTAAGTTACTTAAATGTGTATGAATGCCCGAAAGATAGTAGGGCTTGCTGGATGTCACCCAAATAAAATCGTTCACAAATCAGCTGAGTACTCGCGGGTTTAATTTCCTTACACATGTATATTATTCTTTCCTTGCACATGTATAATAAATTTGTAGTTCTCTGTGTCATGTATATTTTTTGTTAGTGACACCATTGATTTTGGTGTATATACTTTGTTATTCTCGTTTCTACGTACAACCTAGTGCAGAACCGACCTTTAGTGCCGGTTCGTAACGGCCTTTAGTGCCGATTTGCCAACCGACACTAAAGAATGGGGACTAAAGGTCCCCTCCCTTTAGTATCGGTTAAATCACGAACCGGCGCTTAAAGTGACACCACGTGTACGAGCCAGGCCCCTGTCTTGCGTGGGACATTAGTACCGGTTGGTAACACCAACCGGTACTAAATGTTTCGGGGGGGGGGGGGATTGGCTTTATTTTCCATTCAATTTTTTTTGTTTGCTGGTATTTTACGATACTACAAATTGTACATGTTATGCATATATATAAATAGATTTTCTCGTATATATATATATACATATATACATATATATATATATGTATATATGTATATATGTATATATATAGTGTTCCTATTCATCACCCAGGGTGCAGAATAAATTATTCTTCACCCGAGGTAATCTTACGATCATTTCATAATTAAATTACGTTTGGAATTCAAATAGTTACATTCTTATTGATTCACTACGTAAAATTTGGCATAAAAAATAAAAATATAGGGCATAAGACAAGAAAATTTGCAGTTTATGTATAATTTACACTATGTTTTTACGTTTGTAATTCTGTTTTTCAAAAGTTTTCAAATTTTTCGGTTCTGTTTTCGCTCCAGTTTTTGAACCGTTTGTCGAAACGAGGCGTGTAATACGCCGTTGGAAAGTTACGAACGAGGCGCAACTTTTATATGTTGAAATATTTTTAAAATTCCTTACGGTTTTAAGTTAATTTTGAAAACCGCGCGGCAGACGACGAGTGACAGCGGCCGTTTTGGTGAATTTTTGCAAACCGCAGGCGGAATGATTCAAACGATCGCCGCTGGAAAGATATCACCGAGACGCAACTTTTTCATGTAGAACACTATCTCTAATTCCTTACGGTTTAAGAGCAGTTTTAAAAATACGAAAATGCGGACACTCTGTTTTTCGCGACACCAAAATCGACGAGTGAACCGCATCAGACACATGGACGCACTGCTTCAAACTGAAAACCGTACTCCATCGGACCGGCAAGCGAGCTGCATGGTTCTTATACTCTTTTTTCTATTTTATTTTTATTAATGAGTTCTTTTTTAATGAATGAGAGTGGACTGCAGAGATGAGGCCAAGTGAACCACATCAAGAGGGAAAATGAAACGCAACACGAGTCTAAGTGAAACGTTGAACCATATCATTTTTTTGCCTTTTTTTAACTTTTTTTTAAATGCATCTGAGCTGCATGGTGAGAGCTAGTGAGCTTCATTGGGCCGGGAAGTGAGCTGCATTGTTCCTAAATGCATTTTTATTTTAAATGGATTGTGTGAAAAGTCCTTCGTAATGGACTTTCTTCAAGACCAAAGTGCACTGCATTTGCATGATATTCTTGATGCAAAAGGTAAAAAATAATGAATCTCTAGGCAAACATACAGTCATACATACATCTCTCTGAGCAGAATTAGCTCTCAAGCACCACCAGCAACTAACTGAACCACATGGGCTACCTTTTGCCGCATTGACCACTGCAAACACCGCCTAGTGCACGGCACTCGTGTGCAGTGCACAATTACTTTGACTGTTTGCTTTTTCATAATACACATTAACTGCATGATTTAATTAGCAAATGATCATCAAGTTTTTTTAGTGAGTGTGCAGTGCACTTCTTTTCTCTTTGTTTGCTTCTTGGCTTCTCTCCTACAAAAGAAATTAATCTGAAACCGCAGCAATTAACAATAGCTGACTCAAGTGTCAGGCATCAGCACTGCCGTCGGGCCCAATCTTCGCAACGTGCGCGTAGCCGGACCGCACGCCGATGCCGGCTAACTGAACGCCAAAGGTGAGCTGCAGGCAACCCAACTGCATCGCCCACAAACTGCAGCGGCGGGCTGCATTCACCCATTAGCAGAACCGCTCGAGTACACGGGGTGCACTGCAAAATAACCCGAGCATGGATGTGCAAACCTCTCCATGGCTGTGCTTACCGCATAGACGCGTGTGTTCGTGGGATTCCCATGGTGGCTCTGGCGACGACCCGATTCGGCAGGCTCGTCGGGCTCTGGATCCCCTCTCAGGGGAAGAGACAACGAGGGGAAGGGGTGGCCGATCTCAAAGGTCGTCGGTGGCCATCTATGCGCCCGCACCAAGCGGCGGGAAGCGCCCCCCCTTTAGTACCGGGTCGTGGCACCAACCGGTACTAAAGACCCCCTCTTTAGTACGGTTGCAGCCACCACCGGTACTAAAGAAGTGCTTGCTTAGCGCAATGCGGTGCTTGACACGTTTAGTCCTACCTCGCTAGTCGAATGGCTACCGCCTTTGCTTTATAAGCCCCGGTCACGGTAGCTCTCTCGAGATCCTCTCCTAAGCAGGCCCTCTTGGGCCTACCTGTTGATCTTTGTCACTGTGGGCCTACTGGGCCTTTGCGGGCCTGCATCCTGGCCCAACAGAAGGTTGTGTTTCTAGTCGTATGCAGGCCGATTTGGCCCAGTAGGCGGGCTTTTTTATTTTTTTAATTTTTTGCTTTATTTATTTTTGTTTTATTTATTTTTGAGTTGTTTTTTTGCTGTATTTAGAGTTTCTTTCTGAATATGTTTGCTTTAGGTACAAAAATTACAAACTTTCTGTTAGAGCCGGTAGTTTATTTTATTGAATAATTTAAATTTTGAATTATTTGAAATTTGTGTAAATCACTAGTTTGTGAATAACACATAACTACCCTAACTATTATAGAGATTCCCTCCTGTGTGAAACACAGAAGAAAGTGAAGATAGTGAAGCCGATCACATCCCGGATCTTTGGGTGTGAAACTTTTTCTTCGCGTGTGTCTCTTTGCATCGTAGCCATAGAAAATCTTCATCATTTAACTGGATGCTCGGGTCAATATTCACTGTGAATGGAGCAATTTCATCAAACTTTTCATAATCTTCTGACATGTCTGTCTTGTCATCCACTCCCACGATGTTTCTTTTCCCTGAAAGAACTATGTGGCGCTTTGGCTCGTCGTATGATCCATTCGCTTCCTTATCTTTTCTTTTTCTCGGCCTGGTAGACATGTCTTTCACATTAAAAACCTGCGCCACATCATTGGCTAGGACGAATGGTTCGTCTGCATACGCAAGATTGTTGAGATCCACTGTTGTCATTCCGTATTGCGGGTCTTCCGTTACCCCGCCTCGTGTCATATTGACCCATTTGCACCGAAACAAAGGGACCTTCAAACCACGTGCATAGTTAAGTTCCCATATGTCCTCTATGTAACCATAATATGTTTCCTTTCCCGTGTTGGTTGTTGCATCAAAGCGGACACCACTGTTTTGGTTGGTGCTCTTCTTATCTTGGGCGATCGTGTAAAATGGATTCCCATTTATCCGGTACCCTTTGAAAGTCATTATATTCGAAGATGGTAACTTGGACATCGAGTATAGATCATCATCAATATCGCCATCATGCATGGCACATTTCTGCAACCAACCGGCGAAAGTCCTCGTTTGTTTATTTGATCCCCTCCTAGCGTGCCTTTTCCATCCAGTCTACCCTTATGCCGCGATTCAGGAACACCAATCGGCTTAAGGTCAGGAATAAAGTCAATACAAAACTCAATGACCTCCTCATTTTCATGGCCCTTCGCGATGCTTCCTTCTGGCCTAGCACGGTTATGAACATATTAATTCAAGACTCCCATGAACCTCTCAAAGGGGAACATATTGTGTAGAAATACAGGACCCAAAACGCTAATCTCTTCAAGAAGGTGAACTAGGGCGTGCGTCATGATGTTGAAGAAGGATGGTGGGAACACCAACTCAAAACTGACAAGACATTGCACCAAATCATTTTGTAACCTTGGTATGATTTCTGGATCGATTACCTTCTGAGAGATGGCATTGAGGAATGCACATAGCTTCACAATGGCTAATCGAACATTTTCCGGTAGAAGCCCCCTCAATGTAACCGAAAGCAGTTGCGTCATAATCACGTGGCAGTCATGAGACTTTAGGTTCTGAAACTTTTTCTCTGCCATATTTATTATTCCCTTTATATTCGATGAGAAGTCAGACGGTACCTTCATGCTGAGCAGGCATTCAAAGAAGATTTCCTTCTCTTCTTTGGTAAGAGCGTAGCTGGCCTGACCCTGATGTATCTCGTCTTTTCCGTGCATATGTTGCTGGTCCGCCCGTGCCTCTGGTGTATCTTTTGTCTTCCCATACATGCCCAAGAAGCCAAGCAGGGTCATGCAAAGATTCTTCGTCACGTGCATCACGTCGATTGCGGAGCGGACATCTAGGTCTTTCCAATAGGGCAGATCCCAAAATATAGATTTCTTCTTCCACATGGGCGGCGTCCGTCGGCGTCCTTCGGAACAGGTTGTCTGCCAGGACCCTTTCCAAAGATTACCTTCAAATCCTTGACCTTATCATGTACATCAGCACCAGTACGGTGACAAGGCTTCGTCCAGTGATCCGCCTGACCTTTGAAATGCTTGCCTTTCTTTCTTACGGGATGCCTGCTCGGAAGAAATCGACGATGTCCCAGGTACACATTCTTCCTACAACTCTCCAAATATATATTGTCAGTATCATCCAAACAGTGCGTGCATCCGGGGTATCCCTTGTTTGTCTGTCCTGAAAGGTTACTGAGAACAGGACAATCATTGATGGTCACGAACAGCAACGCCTTTAGGTCAAATTCTTCCTGTCCGTGCTCATCCCACGCACGTACACTTGTTCCATTCCACAACTGTAATAGTTCTTCAACTAATGGCCTTAGGTACACATCAATGTCGTTGCCGGGTTGCTTAGGGCCTTGGATGAGCACCGCATCATAATGAACTTCCGCTTCATGCACAACCAAGGAGGAAGGTTATACAAACATAGAGTCACAGGACACGTGCTATGGTTGCTGCTCTGCTTCCCCAAAAGGATTAATGCCATCTGCGCTTAGACCAAACCATACGTTCCTTGGGTCACCTGCAAACTCCTCCTGTAATTTCTCTCGATTTTTCTCCACTGCGAACCGTCGGTGGTACTCTCAACTTTCCGTCTTTCTTACGGTCTTCTTCGTACACCGCATCGCCTTCGCATGCTCTTTGTTTTGGAACAAATGTTTCAACCGTGGTATTATAGGAGCATACAACATCACCTTGGCAGGAATCTTCTTCCTGGGGCGCTCGCCCTCGACATCACCAGGGTCATCGCGGCTGATCTTATAACGCAATGCACCACATACCGGGAAAGCGTTCAAATCCTCGTACGCACCGCGGTAGAGGATGCAGTCATTAGTGCATGCATGTATCTTCTGCACCTCTAACCCTAGAGGGCAGACAGCCTTCTTTGCTTCATACGTACTCTCGGGCAATTCGTTGTCCTTTGGAAGCATATTCTTTATCATTACCAGCAACTTTCCAAATCCCTTGTCAGATACACCATTCTCTGCCTTCCATTGCAACAATTCCAGTGTGGTGCCCAACTTTTTTTGTCAGCTTCGCAACTCGGGTACAACAATTTCTTGTGATCCTCTAACATGCGCTGCAACTTCTTCCTCTCCAAGTCACTTTGCTAGTTTCTCTTTGCATCAGCAATGGCCCAAGCTAGATCATCAGCGGGCTCATCTGATGCCTCTTCTTCAGCTTCTTCCCGCATTGCCGGCTCAGCTTCTTCCTCCATTGTTGTATCATCGTATTCAGGGAACCCATGGCCAGGATAGATGTCATCGTCCTCTTCTTCTTCACTGTCTTCCATCATAACCTCTGTTTCTTCGTTCTTGGTCCTAACATTATTGTGGTGCATGAAACCGGACTCAAATAGGTGGTCGTGAATGGTTCTTTAAGTAGAGTAATTGTGACCATTCTTACAGCCAGCACATGGACAAGGCATAAAACCATCCGCCCTCTTGTTTGCCTCAGCAGCAAGCAGAAAAGTATGCACGCCATTAATGAACCCGGGAGAGCATCGATCATCATACATCCATTGTCGGCTCGTATCTTCGTTATACACAACACCGAATAGACCAAATTAATACAAGTTCATACATAAAGTTCATATACAACACTTAATTAAATGCAACATACAAATGCGATCAAGATCGCTACTAAGGTAACAATTGATCCAACAGCATAATGATACCAAGCCACACTATCAATGGCCTATTTTCTAATCTTTCTAATCTTCAACCTCATTTTCTCCATCTTGATCTTGTGATCATCGATTTACATCGGCAACATGCAACTCCAATTCCATCTTCTCCCCTCAATTCTTTTCAATTTTTCTTTCAAATACTCGTTTTCTCTTACAACTAAATTTAACCTCTCGACAATAGGGTCGGTTGGAATTTCCGGTTCACATACCTCCTAGATAAAAATATCTATGTCAACTTGATGCGCATAATTTTTCATAAACAGGAAATGCAACAACTAGTTTTAAAAGAGAATATACCACATCCGAATCATAACAAGGATGAGGGCCGACGGGGACGGATATCAAAACCATGGCACTATGTATAACAAACAACGTACAGGTAAGACAATTATACGAGTAACTATATATCCAAATCACACAAACATCAATTTGGTAATGTAAAACATTCATGAACAAGAGCCTCACCACAAGGTGGTGCCGGCGACGGGACGGTGCGGGCGATCGACGGTGGTTACGACGGAGATTTAGAAGGCAGTAAGTAAACCACACCTACATATGCAAACTAAGTGTTATTTTTGACCTCAAATTGCATATAAATCAAATACTAGCAAATATAATTCCTCCCAAATTAATCACTATACAAAAGCATTGCAAGAGCTAATATAGCAATGAGAGTTGAAAGGACAAAGTTGCTAACCTTTGTGATCATTTCAATGGATGGGGGCCTTCAAATTTTGACAAATTTTGGGCAAAATTTGTGAGGAGCTCGAGGAAGAGAGGGGAAGAACAGAGGAAGTGAGGGGAAAGGGGAAGAACAGAGTGGCTCGGGTGGACGAAGGGTTTATATACGTCGACCTTTAGTACCGGTTCGTGCTGGACGGGCCCCAGACTGACAACATCCTGCCACCACTCTCTTTAGTACCGGTTCGTGGCACGAACCGGTGCTAAAGGTTCGCCATGAACCGGTACTAATGAGAGCGGCCGGCTAGCCGTTGGAACCGGCACTAATGAACACATTAGTGCCGGCTCAAAATCGAACCGGCACTGATGTGTCTCAGATTGGCCCCTTTTTCTACCAGTGACAGTAAAATGTCAGAACTTATACAAAATCATATCTGCTATTCTGCTGTGCATTTTTGTATCTTTCCAGAACCAAAACATAACAGTATAATTGTACCTCTTCTTACTGCCTAATAAAAGGGAATGTTCCTTGCCTGACATATTTGTCCAGTGATGTGAAGTGTATATACTAATGCAATACTATATTTTTTGTTCTGATTTCTTAAGCGGTGAGTTCTCAATGTTTGCTTTTCTAGTACTCATGATGTATTTAGGGATTATTTCGTGGCTCAGGTGTCCACTGATCTTAACTATGTTGGAGAGCCATGTCGAAACACATATACTTTCCCCGAGAGCCATGAAAGCTAGAGTGCATATCACACACACACACACACACACACACACACACACACACACACACACACACACACACACACACACACACACACACACACACACACACACACACACACACACACACACACACACACACACACACACACACACACACACACACACACACACACACACACACACACACACACACACACACACACACACACACACACACACACACACATTCAGGCAAGCAAATTACTTCGATTGAATCCTTTCCTTTGCATATATGGTATAAAGGCATCTAGAGAGAAAAAACTTGATGACGTTACTTTACCTTGCCAAGCTAATCAATTCCATCTAAATGATTAAGAAGCACCAGCGGTGTCTGCTGGATCTCACGGTCGTCACTGGTTCCCTCACTAACTCTTCTCTCACCAATTGCATCGATTTCCTCCATGAAGCTAATGCATGGCTAGAAAAAACAATTTGATGAAAATGAAACAAAATTTGCGAGCATCGTAAATAAACTAAATGGTGATATAAGCTAAAAGTTTCAGAAATGCACTTCTACTTATATTGAGATCAGTTTGATTTCTTCTTGGGAAAAACTTATATTGAGATCTAAAGCTTAAAATTTTATATTGTTAAATCGGAATACTATTAGATGATATGAAATCTGAGTCAAGGGAACTATCAAGTCACAGCTTGCATCTCAGCACCAGTGGATGCATAACGATATGCCAACATGCGATTCTAACTGATAATAAGGGAATTAAGTTTACGACCAATTAGCTTTGCAAAAAGAAAGCTGGAGCAAAACTTACTTGGTGATCCCGTGCATAGCCGAACATTTCTCTGAATAAACGAGCACTTCCCATAGATTTGTCAATTATAGCACTTGACACAATCTAGTTTTTAGACAACACGGCAGTGTAATGTAGTACTCACAAAATAAAAATACCAAGTACCATCAATCAAGTGAAAACCACACCTCCAAAGTGTTAGCATGGATGTTACTGGGGATAGCCCTTGATAATAATGGCTTCCCCATAGAGTAGAACACCCTTGTTTCTCTTTTTCCCTCTCCCCTCTGGTTTGACTCGCCCTCCCATGTCTGTCCTCGTGTAGGTCTTCGCCATGGATGATGAACAGGGAGCTCTCTACCTTGGCCGTGAAGAGGCGCCCCACACCGCCGCCTTGCTCTACCATAGATCATGTCCCTTTCCAGCAACCGCCTGCGGATCTGGTCTGCCGCTGCCCGTCCGCACCATTGGCGACCCTTGCCGTCGCTGGATTGAATCATTGCCGCCATTGACAACATGCATGGGATCTAGAATTTTTTTTGTCCGCGCTACTACTAACTCACATAGTAGTAGCGCTGGTGGAACCAGCGCTACTACTACCAGTTAGTTGAAGCGGCCTTGAACAACAGCTACTACTAGCTATTTAAGCCACGCTACTAGTAGGCTTTTTACTAGTAGTGAAATGACTCACGAATACTTTTAGTGACATTGGAGTATCTAGGTGACATTAGAGTGCATTGATGCGTATCATATGGTGTTCTTGTAGTACATACTCTAGTGTTCTTTGTGACACTTATAGGGATGACTCAATAGATTGATTGAAAAGGTAACTTTGAGGTAGTTCACTACCTACAACAATTTCGGGCGAAGGAGGCGGAGGAGGCAAAGGGGTTGCTACAGTGGGAGAGGGAAGAGTAAGACATGGCGACGGCGAGGTGGAGTGGCGCGGCTAGTGTTAGGGTTTTGGTAGGGTTTGGGCGGCAGCGACTGTAGGGGCAGCGATGGCTCATGTGAGGTAGATAGGAGGGCGGTGTAGCGGGTTGGCGGGTGGGGAAAAAGATGCGGCGGCTAGGAAGGCGGTGGCGGCGCGGCTAAGGCTTCTGGTTTAGCGGTGGTGGCGGCGTGGCTGAGGCTTCTGGTTTAGCGGTGGTAGCGGCTGAAGAGCTACGGCGACGACACGGCTAGGACCGAAATTAGACCGATACCATGTAGAGAATAGGTTTGGTGCAACT
The DNA here is from genome assembly GCA_021605145.1 of Aegilops bicornis. NCBI lineage: Eukaryota > Viridiplantae > Streptophyta > Magnoliopsida > Poales > Poaceae > Aegilops > Aegilops bicornis. The sequence continues at coordinate 249,169,788 of CM038673.1, forward strand.
CACGATATATTCATCGGGTGCATATGCACGTACATATATATAGGTACAATGGGTGGTCACGTCTTTAACTATACATGGAACGAGGAGAGGCTTGTTGTACAAATAATAGACATGCAATATACATCTCAACACCACACGAAGTCCACCACTCCAGCACAGTAGCACATATCTCATTTGCCGTCTCACAACAAGTCTCTAGCATCTCCTCACGAGGCCCCTCCTGAACAGGACCTATCCACCGTTCATCAACTAATTTCTTGTAGCTCTTTATGACAAGTTTCCTGTAGTATTCTTATCGTTCCCTGTAGTACCATTATTATGAATAGGCCTGCTCAACTACTCCAATAATGGTGTTGCGGAATGCTGTTAATGGAGAACTGAATGACCAGTCAACTTATATAATGTTCAATCAAACTAATTCCTAACTACTGCAACCCTCTATTCTTTTTGTGCCGGCGCAGAGAAGAGAAGACGCACTCCCCGGCCATGGCACAACAAGATCAAGATGTCGTGTGCTACTACAATTACCTCTTCATGGCCACCCTCCTGCTACTCCCCTCCCGCGTTTGAGCAAGCGTAAGGAAAAAAAAAGCGTGAGATCGAAGAACTACACGATCTTGGAAAATCAAATCTTTTGATCAAGGCTTGGAGTATGGCATCTCTTGATGCTTGCATGGGTACATCTCAAACCGCGAAGAGGTATTGGCAAAGATTCGGATATCAATACTTCCGCATGATGGGGAAGCATCCCAATAGGACTCCACGGACCTTTCGGTCACTCCAAGGTCATTGGGACGTGATCAAGCCAATTTGTAGCCGTTGGGCTACTTTCTTGGAACAAGTTCGCGATGCACCTCCAAGTGGAACCGTGCAATCTGACTATGTGAGTTCGTTTTCATGTCCCAAGTTGTGCACATCATTTGTACCATACGAAATGATTGCATCATTTAACTTTGTTTTAGTTGTATAGAAAAAAATTGCCCAACAAAGATACAAAGACATGGAATCTTCCGAAGGCACTTTTTTTAAACTAGAGCATTGTTGGGACTTGCTCAAAGAGTGCGACAAGTGGAAATTGATTGACAAAGAATCCCCACCGGCGATGCTTTCGGTGCCGGAGTTGGAACAAGTGCCGACGATGGATTCGGGGGCGGCGATGGCATCGATGGAGGTGGTGCGGAGTGAAGATCATGACGACGGATGAAAAGCGACAAAGATGATGATGGACGTGGTGGTCGCTTTTGCATGAAGTCCTTTTGGTTTGTCGTACCAAACTATGCTTTTATTTGCGCGCGAACTATGTTTTATGTTTTGAGTTTGAACTCAATTGTCAGAATCGCTGTCAAATTCGTTTATCGGGGGTTTTCGGTTTGCGGGTCGACGCGGGCTGCGGCCAAGCAGATCCCACGTAGCCAACCTATAAAACATCAGATTCTGCGAATATCCTTTTTTACGGGTCCGTTTTTCGGGGTCTGACTCTGCCGCCGCCAGCGCCGGCCCACAAAGCCGTTTTTCGGCAAATATATACCCCATTTGATGAACATAGAGTCCCAGTCGACTGAGATTTAGCAATCTCATTTGGGTTATGTCCGTCACAAATTATAGCATTGCACATATATATCCTGCTATGATTCATCAACTAATTTCCTGTAGCTCATCATTGCAATCTACGTACGTTTCATGTAGAACCATTATTATGGCTAGGCCTACTTCAACATACTGAAGACGCACACTATGAAAATTAGTGTCATGACGCATCTTATACTACTACCTCGGTCCGGGTTTATTAGGCCCCTTGCATTTTGGGTCCAAGTTTGATCAAGTATTTAACAAAAATATATGAAATGCAGTATATGCTACACAAAGTATATTGTTAGATTTGTATTTGAAAAGGTTTTCTATAGTATAATTTTGATGACATATAATTTATATTTTATTAATTAAATTCATGGTCAAACTTTGGCTCAAAACGAAAGGGGCCTAATAAACCCGGACGAGGGAATATTATTTTGTGTTGCACTCTCACTGCTATATATAATGTTCTGGTGCAGAGAAGAGGAGATGCACTCATCTCAAGCCATGGCGCAACAAGAACTAGCTGTCACGTACTACTACAGTTACCTCTTCATGGCCACCGTCCTGCTACTCCCCTTACTCCTCATCTTCATGTTCAAGCCACGCAAGCATGGCGGCGAGAACCTTCCCCCCGGACCATGGCGGCTGCCGGTCATCGGCAGCATGCACCACCTCGTCGGCGCGCTCCCGCACCACGCCATGTGCGACCTCGCCCGCCGGTACAATGCTCCTCTCATGCTGCTCCGCCTGGGGGAGCTCGACGTCGTTGTGGCCTCGTCCGCCAGCGCCGCGAAGGAGATCATGAAGACCCACGACGCAGTATTTGCCACGCGGCCGCGGACCGCCACCCTCCGCGCCATCACGAGAGACGACCTCGGCATCACCCTTACACCGCACGGCGAGCACTGGCGCCGCCTTCGCAAGCTCTGCGTCACGGAGCTACTCAGCGCGCGGCAAGTCAGGTCCCTCCGGGGATGCCGCGAGGCCAAGGCCGCCGCCCTAGTCTCCTCCATCATCTCGTCGCTATCGTCTTCGTCCGAGCCTGTGAACGTCAGATTCCTCCTCAGCACCTACGTCACCGACGTGGCGGTGCACGCCGTGGTGGGCAAGCGGAACGGGGAACTCCGAGATGAGTTCCTGAAGCGCCTCAACGAGGGCGTCATGCTGGCCGCTGGGTTCAGCCTCGCCGACCTGTTCCCATCGTCGCGCCTCGCACGTGCCTTTAGTGGATCGACGCGCCGGCTGGAGGCGATATGCCACGATATGAGCCGGGTCATAGACCACATCATCGAGGACCACCGCACGAGGAGGTCGGCCGGCGCCGGCGGCGAGGAAGAAGACATCGTGGACGTGCTACTGAGGATCCAGAATGACGGTAGCCTCCAGCTGCCTCTTGACGATGGAACCATCCGCGCCGTGATTACTGTAAGATCGACCTTCATGCTATAGAACTGCATACATGCACATATACTTCAGCAATATTTTCAGTGGTTCCTTTCGCATGTTATTTATTTAGTTATTTATATTGTGCTGAAAGTCCGGAAGGGATGCTAATTCACGCGCGGATTTCCGACCAGCCGTCCACCCCGCGATTAGGAAAGTGTGCAGTGTCTTTGTGTTTCCTTGGATTATTGTTACGTGAAAGATTAGGGCATGTATAATGGTTGATAAGATAATATTATCTTCAGTTTTGCATTTATTCAGAGAAGACAAAGAAAAATGTCTACAATGGATCAAATCTTAGCCTTATTTTTAACAACTAGCTATTTCTAAAAACATGAAAAGACATTTTATGCCGAGAGATCATCTCTTGTCTTCTATTAAATAAAAGAAGACAAGTCTTTTTCTTAAGAGTTTTCTTAGTGTCACCTCATTATTTATCCTACGTGGCACTCGTCAGCCTAGATAGCATCATTATACATGCCGTTAGAGAAACTAAGCCCCCACCCCTCACCCCCTGAAATTCAAGGGCGGAGAGATTATATGTTGACTACGGGGTGGGCCTGCATGCCACCACAACTAGCCCTTCCGTTCATGCGCGTAACAGGTGGTTGGGTCCATCACGTTTAATTCCATGGCAGCGAGCTGCTATAGTACGTGGGGCGACCACTCTCAGGAAAACGGCATGCAAAAATTTGGAAAGGAATATAGAGCGCGATCGGAACCTGACTTGTGCGGAAGGCTTGGCGCATGTGACAGGTGCATGTGAAGGTATTAAACTCAATACCTTTTGGCTTTGATAACATATAGAATTTGCATGCACGGGTATTTTCACCGAAAGCTCAAACTGATGGAAAAAAGGGCAATGCACTTATACTTCAGCACATGCATCTTTCAGCCAAAACCTCTCGGAGTTAAGTTCTTCTTTTGTAGGATCTGGTTTCGGAGGTAGTGAGACCACGGCGACAACACTCCAATGGGCGATGGCGGAGCTCATGCGGAGCCCCGCGGCGCTCCGTAGGGCACAAGCAGAGGTGCGTGGTGCCCACATCAGGGAGAGCCGCGTCCGTGAGGAGGCCCTGAAGGAACTGCACTATCTGCATTTAGTAATCAAAGAGACGCTTCGACTACACCCAGTGGTACCGTTTCTCCTCCCACGGGAGAGTCTGGAACCTTGCCGCGTCCTCGGCTATGACGTGCCCAAGGGCGCCATGGTGCTTGTCAACGCATGGGCAATCGGGCGGGATTCGGCGAGCTGGGGCACTGATGCCAAGGAGTTCCGGCCAGAGAGGTTCGAGGAGGCTGGTGACGCGGCGGCGGACTTCAGAGGAACGAACTTCGAGCTCGTGCCTTTCGGCGCTGGCAGGAGGATCTGCCCTGGGATAACGTTTGGGCTTGCGGTCGTGGAGCTCATGCTAGCGAGCCTGTTGTTCCATTTCGATTGGGAGCTCCCTGGAGGAGGCGCCGGTGGGCTAGACATGGCGGAGGAGCTCGGGATCACGGCGAGGAGGAAGGGCGGCCTGTGGTTGCATGCCAAAGTTCATGTGCCGGCTCCTAATCCATAAATATTCAACCATGGGGTTGTCCATACTCTTTCTTGTCTTCGCACCTAAATAAAATGAGCTGGAGTAGTACGTTTTAATGCTTCATCATGTGAGCCGGGGTCTAAGTTGTTAATTTATTGTATGCGTTTTAATGTTATGTTACAAAAAGAATTTGTATCACATGGACTCGATGCACTCTGGTGCTTTGTCATGCTATCTATCGTTTGAGTAAGGCTCTTTTTCTTTGAAGGTCAAAGGCCATATATATTAAGAATACTAACCCTTAAAAAACATTCTTACAGAAATTGAAAAACGGTTTTGCTAAAGCTCAGGTAGCTGAGTTTTAATTTGGTCTCACTCACCGCCACAACCGTCTGATTGAATTGCGTCCAGATTCGTGCTAGGGTTTGCCGATGGCAGGAGCGATCTTGAGCGCACGGCTGGTTCATTTTCATTTCACCTGCTTGTTAGTATTCGGGTTGTGCCCGTTTTATTGGGCTGTCTTTTCGCGGGCCACAATGCTTTTTCTCCCCCCGCACAGTAGATTTAAGAGGTGTTCAAAAAAACAAACATTAGATTTAAGAGAGGAATGGAGTCACCTTGGTCAATCATGCCATCGACCGGTCAGGTGAGCAAATTTCCTTTTATTTTTGTATGTTGTCCTATATCCTTTTTATATTTTTTTCCTTTAAAGTTTTTTTTGCCTTTTCATTCTTGATTTTTTGCTTTTCTTTTGTTCTTTTCATTTTTTGTTTTTTGCGCCTTTTTCTGTTTTTTTCGTATGCGACAAGCAGACAATGTGAGCTATAACTTCTCCCTCCGTCTCGAATACTTGTCAACAAAATGGATAAAAGGGGATGCATCTAGACGTATTTTAGTTCTAGATATATCTATTTTTATCCATTTTGATGACAAATTTTTTCGATGGAGGTAGTATGCCTCATTCACGCCACAAGTCATCGGATCAAACTGTGCCGCGTTTCGTGCAGGTTATCTATCGAATGCCTTTTTTGTTTTCCTTATTTTTTTGGTTGACCGCTAACGTTGCTCGCGGACCGGCATTTTCAATTTTTGGAAGAAACTGGATCGGCATGCCGGCAGCCCTATCCATTCGGTGCTGGCCGGAGGATGTGCCCTGGAATCACGTTTGGGCTGGCGGTTTTGGAGCTCATGCTAGCGAGCCTGTTGTTCCATTTCGATTGGGAGCTCCCCGGAAGAGGCGCCGGTCGGCTGGACATGGTGGAGGAGCTCAGGATAACGGCGAGGAGGAAGGGCGAGCTGTTGCTGCATGCCACCGTTCGTGTGCCTGCTCCTAATCCGTGAATATTCAAACATGGCAATGTCTTATAGCCTTTATTGTCTTTGTAGCTAAATAAAATTAGTCGAAGAAATAAGTTCTTAATGTTTCATTATGTAATCCAGGGACTAAGGTGTTTGTTTATTGTGTGTGTACATTTTGTTGTATTGTCAAATACTCTCTTCGTCCATAATATAAGATTTGTTACAAGCTAAAGCTTAGCTTGTAAAATGATCTTATATTATATTTTAGAGACGGAGGGAGTATTATGTATCGCAGGAACTCGATGCATTCCCGTGCGTTGTCATGTTATCTATCATTTGAGTAGTGCTCAATTTATGTGGACAAAATTTTATTTTCCAATAGCATTGTGATTTATCTTCTTAGACAATGAGAAGAAGTGTTAATTAACTAAAATTCTAGTCCTGCCAAAAATATAAATCAATTGATCTTTGAAAAGCTTTTGTCAAACCACACTTTATCATAATTTATCATCTTAAGTGTTGTGCCATGAAAATCAGGGTGTGACAAGAAGCCCCCTCAATGCAACCGGAAGCAGTTGCGTCATAATCACGTGGCAGTCATGAGACTTTAGGTTCTGGAACTTTTTCTCTGGCGTATTTATTATTCCCTTTATATTAGAAGAGTAGCCAGACAAGACCTTCATACTGAGTAGACATTCAAAGGAGATTTCCTTCTCTTCTTTGGTACGAGCATAGCTGGCAGGACCTTCATACTGCTTTGGAGGCATGCCGTCTTTTTCGTGCAAACATTGCAGGTCCTCCCGTGCCTCCGGTGTATCTTTTGTGTTCCCATACATGCCCAAGAAGCCTAGCAGGTTCATGCAAAGGTTCTTCGTCACGTGCATCACGTCGATTGAAGAGCGGACCTCTAGGTCTTTCCAGTAGGGTAGGTCTCAAAATATAGATTTCTTCTTCCACATGGGTGTGTGTCCCTCAGCGTTTTTCGGAACAGATAGTCCACCTGGACCCTTTTCTAAGATTACTTTTAAATCATTGACCATAGCAAGTACGTGATCACCGATGCGCATGGCGGGCTTCTTCCGTGATCTGCGTCGCCTTTGAAGTTCTTGCCTTTCTTTCGACATTGATGGTTGGTCGGAAGGAATCGTGATACCCAAGTAAACATTCTTCCTGCTTTTGTCCAGGTATATACTTTGGGTGTCATCTAAATAGTGCGTGCATGCGTGGTATCCCTTGTTTGTCTGTCCTGAAAGGTTACTGAGAGCAAGCCAATCATTGATGGTGACAAACAGCAACGCATGCAGGTCAAATTCCTCCTGTTTGTGCTCATCCCACACACGTACACCGTTTCCAATCCACATATGTAAAAGTTCTTCAACTAATGGCCTTAGGTACACATCAATGTTGTTGCCGGGTTGCTTAGGGCGTTGGATGAGAATTGGCATCATAATGAACTTCCGCTTCATGCACAGCCAAGGAGGAAGGTTATAGATACATAGGGTCACGGGCCAGGTGTTGTGATTGCTGCTCTGCTCCTCGAAAGGATTAATGCCATCCGCGCTTAAACCAAATCATACGTTCCTTGCGTCACCTGCAAAGTCCTCCCGATACTTTCTCTCGATTTTTCTCCACTGTGACCCGTCGTGGTGCTCTCAACTTCCCATCTTTCTTACTGTCATCTTTGTGCCATCACATCAACTTGGCATGCTCTTTGTTTCTGAACAGGCGTTTCAACCGTGGTATTATAGGAGCATACCAAATCACCTTAGCAGGAACCCTCTTTCAGGGGCGCTCGTCGTCAATATCACCAGGGTCATCTCGTCTGATCTTATACGGCAATGCACCGCATACCGGGCATGCGCTCAAATCCTCGTACGCACCACGGTACAGGATGCAGTCATTAGGGCATGCTTGTATCTTCTGCACCTCCAATCCTAGAGGGCATACAACCTTCTTTGCTGCATATGTACTGTCAGGCAATTCGTTATCCTTTGGAAGCTTCTTCTTCAATATTTTTAGTAGCTTCTCAAATCCTTTGTTAGGCACACCATTCTCTGCCTTCCACTGCAGCAATTCCAGTAAGGTACCGAGGTTTGTGTTGCCATCTTCACAATTGGGGTACAAACCTTTTTTGTGATCCTCTAGCATGCGATCGAACTTCACCTTGTCATTTTCACTTTCACACTGACTCCTTGCATCAACAATGACCAGCGGAGATCATCGGGCACACCGTCTGGTTCCTCTTGATCTTCAACAGCTTCCCCCGTTGCAGCATCACCGTATTCAGGGGGCACATAGTTGTCATCGCACTACTAGGAAAAGGGCTAAAGATAGGATTGACACTAATGGCGCACCAGAGAAGTGGTGCGCCACTACTATATACTAATGGCGCACCTGGTGGAGATACGCCATTAGTGTGGAATACACTAATGGCGCACCAGGCAGAAGGTGCGCCACTAGTAAAACAAATTTTTTTTTCATTTTTTCAAACACTGTAATGGCGCATCCGGGCAAAGTCCGCCATTAGTAGTTAGAACTACTAATGGCGCACTGGAGACAGAGTGCGCCAGTAATTTTTTTTTACTTTTTGGCAGAAAAACATATTCCCTCCCTCCCTTCCTCCCCACTCAGTACGCCCCCTCCGCCCCAACCGTACGCCCGCCGCCCCCACGCCCATCCGTCCCTGGCGCGCCGCCGACCCCGCCCAGCCCCCGCCTCCGTCCCCTCCGTCCCCTGCCGCCCGCCGCCCGACCCCCAACCCGAGCCCAGCGCCCCCTCCGTCCCCTGCCGCCCGCCCGACCCCGACCCCAGCCCCGCCCCCTCCGTCCCCTCCGTCCCCTGCCGTCCCCTGCCGCCGCCGCCCCGTCCCCTCCGATCTCCGTCCGTCGACCATGGGAGCCGGCCAGGACCTGGAGGCCGGCGCCGGCAACGGCGGCGAGAAGAAGATGGCCCACCACTCCTCCTCCGGCCCGCTCCCGCCGTCGGAGCCGCCGCAGCTGCGGGGCCAGGATCCCGTCTACCCCCCAGCCCCCACCCCCACCTCCGCTACCAGGCCGCCCATGTATTTCTGGTTTCTTAGAGAGCATCTAAGTGAGGTGGCCAGCAAAGTTTGGAATGCATTTCATTTTGATACAACTAAGTTAGATAAGTGGCAAAATAGCCGCACCTGGCATTATTACTTTGTTGCCTAAAGGGAATGATGATCCAAAGATATAGGCCTATATGTTTCCTAAATGTTCCTTTTATGACTTTTACTGTGGTCAAAGCAGAGCCGTTGTTTATTTTAGATGGTGTGCTATTGTTGCGTGAGATAATTCATGAGATTAGAGTTAAGAAAAGAAGTGCTGTTAATTTCAAGCTTGATTTTAAGAAAGGACAAAATTAACTAGGATTTTTAGAAAAGGTGATGGTTATGAAAGGGTTCCCAATTAAATTTGGAAAGTGGGTTATGACTTATGAGTACTGTTAATGATGGTAAGGTGGCTTTTCTAGCTCATTACATGTATTGTTTGTAGCTACAAATAATTATGCATAGTGATACCTTTTATCGAGTCCTTTTTGCCATTCGTTTGGTTCCGTAGTGATGACCAAAGTCTGGTATGTTTTGCCGCGACTCGAAGTGAATACAGCATCTGCTCGCTGTTGGGAACACACTAAAATCCTGGAAAACAGTGAGCGAAGGACCGATCTTCATTTGAGGTAAAGAAACTTGAAGAACAACATAGCACACGTCGATAACATTTGCATAATTCAGTGAGCAATGACAGGCCTGTTCTCTTGGTGAACTTTCTGCTGCAAGTGTTGCTTGCGAATTCATTCGTTCGTTGCAGCTTGAATTGGCTTGACTGAACCAGCTCCACTGTCCCACAGCTTAACTGAACCTGAGACACACTCACACTTGTGCTCTGGGGCGCCTGTCTTCAGTCAAAAGAAGAAGCTTTCCCTCGGGTGAAACATGCAACACAGTCTTCTCTGTAACTGCTCTCTCGCTATGCAGAGATTTCTGAATATTAATTATCGAGTACCATTAGTTAGATGTGATTGCTCAAGTGTAAGTTAGAAGATTTTTAAAAGTCACTTTCCCCACGCACACTGTGAAAGTGAAGTGTAAATATCACACCTGGATAACACTTGCATAATTCAGTGAGCAATGGATGCTAATTCTCAATATCATAATAATCTCCTGGTACCTTAGCTCACACTTGCCCTTTACTATCACGTGCGTCGTAAGTTGGAGCAAGATGAGTGAGGAGGCAAAGTTGTGCCAAACTGGCAATAATACATAGTATCGTCTCTTCAAGGCAGTCAACTTTGTCCTGCTAGGATTTTTAGAAAAGGTGATGGTTATGAAAGGGTTCCCAATTAAATTTGGAAAGTGGGTTATGACTTATGAGTACTGTTAATGATGGTAAGGTGGCTTTTCTAGCTCATTACATGTATTGTTTGTAGCTACAAATAATTATGCATAGTGATACCTTTTATTGAGTCCTTTTTGCTCGAGCTGTTTAGTTGTGAGTGTGAAGTAAAATAAATAAATCATGTTTCTCTAGGTATATTCCAAACATCAAAGTTGAAATAACTTTGATTTCCTAGATATAGATAGTTAGGCACACAAGTTTGCTGGTAAATCTATATGTCTGCCAAATCATGATTTCTTCTTATATACAAGGTGTTATTTTAGCTATGAACAACGATATGATTACAAGTCCATTGCCATACCACATTCACAGTTTGGAATGTATCTCTTTGCTATCTTATCATACAATCAGTTTGAATTATTGGAGTATGACCACGATGAAACTATGATGCAATATGGTAGTGATGATGAAGATCACACTGGTCACAATATTGGTGATGATGACGAGTAGTTCTCATGTGTTCACGTCTCTAGATTTTATCTCATGTGTTCACATCTGTCTTAATACCTTGCCTTGCCTTGTTCAGTTGTAAGGGTACTAATTGGTATCTTCTGCTGCTTAATTATCAGAGATGGCGGGAAGCAGCCACCGCCGCTCTGCGACACCGGAGTACGAGTTGTATGCTTCCGAGTTCTTCACTATCATACTTGGGACTTCAGTATCATCCATGACGCAGGTATATAAAATGAGAGATCTTCCCTAGCTTCACCCATCTCATTATGATATCTGTTGTTTGCCTACATCACTCATTGTCCCAAACTGCAGAGGCTGCCTGACAGTTTTAAGAACATGCTGATGGGTGAAGATCCGCCAAATAATGTGAAGGTGCGACGGCCGGCAGCGGGTTTCGCAGGCTATGGGATGTGGAGTTGGTGATCAAGGAGGGCCACATGTACTTGTCTCGTGGGTGGGAGAAGTTCTACCGTGCCTACGACCTGCGTCTGGGTACTTCCTTCTCTTGATTCTGACGGCAGCGCCACCATGCTAATCGTGAAGGTGTTCAACGCGACTATGTGTCGCATGCGCTACGCTGAAGATTATGATGCCGGTACGTTCTGCCTCTTCTTATTCCTCTACATTTGGCTTTGTCTCACATCGATTGTTAACGGTCATTGTTGCATTTGGACAGGTAATGGGAGCAGCAGCAGCGACAATGGCTACAGCCAAAGCAGCAGCGACCATGGCTGTAGCGAAAGCAACAGCGATTCTGGCTGTAGCGAAAGCAGCAGCGATTCTGGCAGCATCATAGACAACAAGAAGGATGATCCGGACTGCAGTGCGGGAGAAGAGGAGCAGAGTGGGGATGAGGAGCTGCAGGATGACGATGGGCATCGGTGAGGATGACCTAGCGCTGGTGGTGGCTGACCATGGGCAAGAGATGGTGGTGGCTGACCATGGGCAAGAGATGGAGGTGGCTGAGGATGACCTAGTGATGGTCGTGCTTGAAGGTGGCCTCGCGATGGTGGTGGTGCCTGACAATGACCACGCACCGGTGGTGGCGCCGGCGATCCCACAGCTGGGCGACATGACCACGCCAATTGAGGTAGAAGACTACATCCCACTGCCTCCACCGCCTCCACCGCCTCGCCGCTCTTGGCGCATCAGACTGAGGAAGGAGAAGGAGAAGAACAATGCATGAGAACTGAACTTTGTCAGGTATGTCAGATCTCCAAAATGATATATATATACTTAGTTACCTATGTTATCTCTAATATGCTTAGTTTCCTATAGGTTAGCTTCATTTTACCTAAGTTGGCTCTAATATGCTAACTTAGAGCTTATATGCTTAGTTTCCTATAGGTTAGCTCCAAAATAACTTATGTTAGCACAAAATGATCAAGTTTACATAATAAGCTTATAGTCTTTTTCTTATTCTTCTTCTTTTCCAAAATGACATAGGTTAGCTTCATTTTACCTAAGTTGGCTCTAATATACTAACTTAGAGCTTATATGCTTAGATTTCTATAGGTTAGCTCCAAAATAACTTATGTTAGCACAAAATGATCAAGTTTACATAATAAGCTTATAATCTTCTTCTTATTTCTTTACCAAAATTCTTCTTATTCTTCTTCTAGTGTTCTTCTTCTTCTAGTATTCTTCTAGTCTTCTTCTTTTCTTCTTCTAACTTCTTGTTTATCATTTTGCAGATTTGATTTAATTCACGGAAGCTTGCATGGATGGAGTGCTTCTTTTCCATTTGTGTTTTTATTTTGTATCAATGTGAAACTTTTGTGAATTGATGGATAACGGTGTTGGATGAACAATGTGAAACTTTTGTAATATGGAACGATGGAACTTGTGTGTTGGCTATGTATGTATATATGATGGAACTTGTGTGTTGGCTATGTATGTATATATGATGGAACTTGTGTGCTGGCTATGATTGTTATATGGATGTTTGTTGTATATATATGTGTTGGATATCTCATAGGTGAAATAGTGACCTGAGATTAAGAAAAAAAATTAAAAAAAATTGTTACTAATGGCGCATTACAGTGTGGTGCGCCATTAGTATAGCAGACACTAGTGGCGCACCGTGGGCAAAACTAATGGCGCACTGCCTGGTGCGCCATTAGTATACCAGATACTAATGGCGCACCAGTGGTGCGCCATTAGAAAAAAATTCTAGTGGCGTGATACTAATGGCGCACCAGTGATGCGCCATCAGTAGCCCTTTTCCTAGTAGTGTCGTCCTCTTCTTCTTCGCTGTCTTCCATCATAACCCCTATTTCTCCGTGCTTGGTCCAAACATTATAGTATGGCATGAAACCCTTCTCAAGCAGGTGGATGTGAAGGGTTTTCCGGTTAGAGTAAGACTTCGTATTCTCACAGACAGGGCATGGACAACTCATAAAACCATTATGCTTGTTTGCCTCAGCCACTCCGAGAAAATCATGCACGCCCTTAATGTACTCGGAGGTGTGTCTATCACCGTACATCCATTGCCGGTTCATTTGTGTGCATTATATATAATTAAGTGTGTCAAAAACCATTACAGAACGTCATGAATAGATAATTAAGTGACCAAATTAATATAAGTTCATCATCAGAATAAAACCAAAGTACATACATAGTTCTCGTTGAACAACATATAGCTCTCCAGAGCCTCTAATTAATTAAACCATACATTGAAACTATGTAAAACATTTCAATGCGAAAACAAATGCGATCATAATCCCAACCAAGGTAACAATTGATCCAACGGCATAATGATACCAAGCCTCGGTATGAATGGCATATTTTGTAATCTTTCTAATCTTCAAGCGCATTGCATCCATCTCGATCTTGTGATCATCGACGACATCCGCAACATGCAACTCCAATATCATCTTCTCCTCGGCGGCCGATTTGATGCAACATGCAACATTGCACACTTTGAACTCACCGGCCGATTTGACGCAATGGCTTCAGCCTCGTTGACCTGTTCCCATCGTCGCGCCTTGCACGTGCGTTCAGCAGCTCAATTCGTCGGATGGAGGCATTAAACCACCAGATAAGCCAGCTCATCGGCCGGATCATCGAGGAGCATCGCACGGGGAGGCCGGCTGGCGTCGGCGACGAAGAAGAAGACATCGTGGACGTGCTACTGAGCATCCAAAATGACGGTAGCCTCCACATGCATCTCAACGCCAGAACAATCAGTTCCGTGATTACGGTAAGATCGAACTCGAGACTTCTTCGCTTTGGCTCTAGACTCTAGTATACCATGCACTTTATTACATGCGCCAAAAGTTCACCTAAAGAGCTAAAGTTTTTTTCTTCTTGCTTTTGCAGGGAACATAATAGGAAAGGAGTGCAATGCACTTATCTTCATAGTCCTAAATTGTGAGGTATGCCATTTAGCGACAGCTCACGGGAAGCTAGGAAAAGCTATAGTGATGCTATGATTAATTAAGCTAAGCCCCATTTAGCTTTTTTCATTAACTCGTGAAAACATTAACATAAAATGAGGCATCATATATGATATATCACATATAATTGACTTCAGACATGTTCAAGCATAAAAAACAAGGTACACCTAATCAAGCATTCTAATTCAATAATAGATGTTTGCATCAGTGCATCATAGGAGTATTTTATATAAAAACGGAAGGAATAATAATAAATTTCAATGGCGCTGCAACATGATTTTGAAAATGGGTCGGAGAAATAAATTCTTAATTTTTCATTATGTAATCCGTGGTCTAAGTTGTTTGTTTATTGTGTGTGCGTGAAAGCGCGCGTGTCTGTTTTTCTGTATTGTCAAATATTATGTATCACGGGATCTGGATGCATTCTGGTGCTTTGTCATGTTATCCATCATTTGAGTAGTGCTCAATTTATGTGAATTTTTTTCAATAATATTCTGATTTGTCTACTTACAGAATGAGAAAAAAGTGTTAATTAACTGAAATTCTAGCCCTCGCCAAGAAAATAGTGTTAATTAACTATAGCACATTGCTTATATATATCGTCTCAGTCATCAACTAATTTCTTGTAGCTCTTTATGACAATCAAGATCTGATAATGGTGTTGCCGAATGCTGTTAATGGAGAACTGAATGACCAGTCGACTTATATAATGTTCAACCAAACTAATTCCTAACTACTACAACCATCTATTATTTTCTGTGCCCGCGCAGTGAAGAGAGGACGCACTCCCCGGCCATGGGACAACAAGATCAAGATGTCGTGTGCTACTACAATTACCTCTTCATGGCCACCGTCCTGCTACTCCCTGTCCTCCTCATCGCCATGTTCAAGCCACGCAAGCACGACGGCGAGAACCTTCCCCGGGGCCATGGCGGCTGCGGTCATCGGCAGCATGCACCACAACTGTGTGTCTAGACTAAAGGCGATCTATAATATAACACAATGCATTGTACATCAGGCTTTCAATGAACATTATCTCTGCACATTCACTATGAGCATGCACAAAATATGACAGAACCACATGTTTTCGAAGATAAGAGCATGGCAATTATTCAAGTGAAGATCTTTGTCTCTTATAATGCTAAGCATGCACCTAATTAAGGTTGTGTTTGCTCCTGTGGCATCAATACATTATATTGATTTACATATCTTTAGGTATTTTTATTATGTCCACCTAACATGATTAGGCATGCATGTATTATTTACCATGTCTATTTGTTTATGCTAAGTTACTTAAATGTGTATGAATGCCCCAAAGATAGTAGGGCTTGCTGGATGTCACCCAAATAAAATCATTCACAAATCAGTTGAGTACTTGCGGGTTTAATTTCCTTACACATGTATATTATTCTTTCCTTGCACATTTATATTAAATTTGTAGTTCTCTGCGTCATGTATATTTTTTGTTAGTGACGCCATTGATTTTGGTGTATATACTTTGTTATTCTGGTTTCTGCATACAGTAAGATGTCCAAACTTATGACAAAATCGTATCTGCTATTCTGCTGTGCATTTTTGTATCTTTCAAGAACCAAAACATAACAGTATAATTGTACCTCTTCTTACCGCCTAACAAAAGGGAATGTTCCTTGACTGGCATATTTCTCTAGTGATGTGAAGTGTATATACTAATGCAGTACTATATTTTTTTGTTCTGATTTCTTAAGCGGTGAGTTCTCAATGTTTGCTTTTCTAGTACTCATGATATATTTGGGATTATTTCGTGGCTCAGGTGTCCACTAATCTAAACTATGTTGGAGAGCCATGTCGAAACACATATACTTTCCCCGAGAGCCATGAAAGCTAGAGTGCATATCACAAACACACACACACACACACACACACACACACACACACACACACACACACACATTCAGGCAAGCAAATTACTTCGATTGAATCCATTCCTTTGCATATATGGTATAAAGGCATCTAGAGAGAAAAAACTTGATGACGCTACTTTACCTTGCCAAGCTAATCAATTCCATCTAAATGATTAAGAAGCTCCATCAGTGTCTGCTGGATCTCACGGTCGTCACTGGTTCCCTCACTAACTCTTCTCTCACCAATTGCATCGATTTCCTCCATGAAGCTAATGCATGGCTAGAAATAACAATTTGATGAAAATGAAACAAAATTTGCGAGCAGCGTAAATAAACTAAATGGTGATATAAGATAAAAGCTTTCAGAAATGCACTTCTACTTATATTGAGATCAGTTTGATTTCTTCTTGGGAAAAACTTATATTGAGATCTAAAGCTTAAAATTTTATATTGTTAAATCGGAATACAATTAGATGATATGACATCTGAGTCAAGGGAACTATCAAGTCACAGCTTGCATCTCAGCACCAGTGGATGCATAACGATATGCCAACATGCGATTCTAACTGATAATAAGGGAATTAAGTTTAAGACCAATTAGCTTTGCAAAAAAAAAAAAGCTGGAGCAAAACTTACTTGGTGATCACGTGCATAGCCGAACATTTCTCTGAATAAACGAGCACTTCCCATAGATTTGTTAATTATAGCACTTGACACAGTCTGGTTTTTAGACAACACGGCAGTGTAATGTAGTACTCACAAAATAAAAATACCAAGTACCATCAATCAAGTGAAAACCACACCTCCAAAGAGTTAGCATGGATGTTACTGGGGATAGCCCTTGATAATAATCGCTTCCCTATAGAGTAGAACACCCTTGTTTCTCTTTTCCCCTCTCCCCTCTGGTTTGACTCGCCCTCCCATGTCTATCCTCGTGTAGGTCTTCACCATGGATGATGAACAGGGAGCTCTCTACCTTGGCCGTGAAGAGGCGCCCCACACCGCCGCCTTGCTCTACCATAGATCATGTCCCTTTCCAGCAACCGCCTGTGGATCTGGTCTGTCGCTGCCCGTCCGCACCATTGGCGACCCCTGTCGTCGCTGGATTGAATCGTTGCCGTAATTGACAACATGCATGGGCTCGAGAATTTTTTTTGTCCGCGCTACTACTAACTCACATAGTAGTAGCGCTGGTGGCACCCGCGCTACTACTACCAGTTAGTTGTAGCGAGCGCGGGCACCCGCGGTACTACTAGCTATTTAAGCCACGCTACTAGTAGGCTTTTTACTAGTAGTGAAATGACTCACGAATACTTTTAATGACATTGGAGTATCTAGGTGACATTAGAGTGGATTGATGCGTATCATATGGTGTTCTTGTAGTACAAACTCTAGTGTTCTTTGTGTCACTTATAGGGATGACTCAATAGATTGATCGAAAAGGTAACTTTGAGGTAGTTCACTACCTACAACAATTTTGGGCCAAGGAGGCGGAGGAGGCAAAGGGGCTTCTACAGTGGGAGAGGGAAGAGTGAGACATGGCGGCGGCGAGGTGGAGTGGCGCTGACTAGTGTTAGGGTTTTGGTAGGGTTTGGGCGGCAGCGGCTTTAGGGGCAGCGATGGCTCACGCGAGGTAGAGAGGAGGGCGGTGTAGCGGGCTGGCGGGTGGGGAAAAAGATGCGGCGGCGGCTAGGAAGGCGGTGGCGACGCGGCTGAGGCTTCTGGTTTAGCGACGGTGGCGGCGTGGCTGAGGCTTCTGGTTTAGCGGCGGTAGCGGCTGAAGAGCTACGAAGACGACACTGCTAGGACCGAAATTAGGCTGATACCATGTAGGGAATAGGTTTGGTGTAACTCACGATATATTCATTCAGGTGCATATGCACGTACATATATATAGGTACAATGGATGGTCACGTCTTTAACTATACATGGAAGAAGGAGGGGCTTGTTGTACAAATAATAGACACAATATACATCTGAACACAACACGAAGTCCACCACTCGAGCACACAGCACACATCTCATTTGCTGTTCCACAACAACTCTGTAGCATCTCCTCACGAGGCCGCTCCTGAACAGGACCTATCCACCGTTCATCAACTAATTTCTTGTAGCTCTTTATGACAAGTTTCCTGTAGTATTCTTATCGTTTCATGTAGTACCATTATTATGATTAGGCCTGCTCAACTACTCCAATAATGGTGTTGCGGAATGTTGTTAATGGAGAACTGAATGACCAGTCGACTTATATAATGTTCAATCAAACTAATTCCTAACTATTGCAACCCTCTATTCTTTTCTGTGCCGGCGCAGAGAAGAGAAGACGCACTCGGTCTTGGCACAACAAGATCAAGATGTTGTGTGCTACTACAATTACCTCTTCATGGCCACCCTCCTGCTACTCCCCTCCCGCGTTTGAGCAAGCGTAAGGAAAAAAAAGTGTGAGATCGAAGAACTACACGATCTTGGAAAATCAAATCTTTGGATCAAGGCTTGGAGTGCGGCGTCTCTTGTTGCTTGCATGGGTACATCTCAAACCGCTAAGAGGTATTGGCAAAGAATCGAAGATCAATACTTCCGCATGATGGGGAAGCATCCCAATAGGACTCCACGGACCTTTCGGTCACTCCATGGTCATTGGGCCGTGATCAAGCCGATTTGTAGCCGTTGGGCTGCTTTCTTGGAACAAGTTCGCGATCCACCTCCAAGTGGAACCGTGCAATCCGACTATGTGAGTTCGTTTTCATGTCCCAAGTTGTGCACATCATTTGTACCATAGGAAATGATTGCATCATTTAACTTTGTTTTAGTTGTATAGAAAAAAATTATTTTTACTCCATACAAGTTTGCATGATCTTTCTAACTACTCCCTCCATTTATTTTTACTCCATACAAGTTTTGTTCTAAGTCAAACTTTGTAAAGTTTAAATAATTTTCATATTTTTGAAAATCCGCACACACCGCTGCAAGGAATCAACAATCAAATTAAGATTGACGCGGTGCAATGGGCAGAAGCAAGTCTAGGTCTCCCATTTTTTAATATAATACATGCAGTCGTCCCGCATGGTTTGAAAAAATATATTTAAAAATATAAACATCAACATACTGAAGACGCACACTATGAAAATTAGTGCCATGACGCATATTATACTACTACCTCGGTCCGGGTTTATTAGGCCCCCTTGCATTTTGGGTCCAAGTTTGACCAAGTATTTAACAAAAATATATAAAAATGCAGTATATGATACACAAAGTATATTGTTAGATTTGAATTTAAAAAATGTTTTCTATAGTATAATTTCGATGACATATAATTTATATTATTAATTAAATTCATGGTCAAACTTTGGCTCAAAAAGAAATGGGCCTATTAAACACGGAGGAGGGAATATTTTTTTGTGTTGCACTCTCACTGCTATATATAATGTTCCGGTGCAGAGAAAACGAGATGCACTCATCTCAAGCCATGGCGCAACAAGAACAAGATGTCACGTACTACTACAGTTACCTCTTCATGGTCACCGTCCTGCTACTCCCCTTACTCCTCATCTCCATTTTCAAGCCACGCAAGCATGGCGGCGAGAACCTTCCCCCTGGACCATGGCGGCTGCCGGTCATCGGCAGCATGCACCACCTCGTCGGTGCGCTCCCGCACCACGCCATGCGGGACCACGCCCGTCGGTACGATGCTCCGCTCATGCTGCTCCGCCTGGGGGAGCTTGACGTTGTTGTGGCCTCGTCAGCCGGTGCAGCGAGGGAGATCATGAAGACCCACGACGGTTTTCGCCACGCGACCGCGGAACGCCACCCTCCGCGCCATCACGAGAAAAGACCTCGGCATCACCCATAAACCCCACGTCGAGCACTGGCGCCGCCAACACAAGCTCTGCGACACCGAGCTACTAAGCGCGCGGCAAGTCCGGTCCCTCCGGGGATGCCGCGAGGCCAAGGCCGCCGCCCTAGTCTCCTCCATCTTCTCGTCGCTATCTTCTTCGTCGGAGCCCGTGAACGTCAGATCCCTCCTCAGCACCTACGTCACCGACGTGGCGGTGCACGCCGTGGTGGGCGAGCGGAACGGGGAACTCTGAGATGAGTTCCTGAAGCGCCTCAACGAGGGCGTCATGCTGGCCGCCGGGTTCAGCCTCGCCGACCTGTTCACATCGTCACGCCTCGCACGTGCCTTTAGTGGATCGACGCGTCGGCTGGAGGCGATATGCCACGATATGAGCCGGGTCATAGACCACATCATCGAGGACCACCGCACGAGGGGGTCGGCCGGCGCCGGCTGCGAGGAAGAAGACATCGTGGACGTGCTACTGAGGATCCAGAACGACGGTAGCCTCCACATGCCTCTTGACGATGGAACCATCCGTGCCGTGATTACCGTAAGATCGACCTCCATGCTATAGAACTGCATACATGCACATATATTTGAGCAATATTTTCAGTGGTTCCTTTCGAATGTCATTTATTTTATTTAGTTATTTATATTGCGCTGAAAGTCCGGAAGGGAGGCTAATTCACGCGCGCAGCAGCGTCCGCGCGATTGATTTTCGACCAGCCGTCCACCCGAGATTAGGAAAGTGTGCAATGTCTTTGTGTTTCCTTAGATTATTGTTACGTGAAAGATTAGGAGATGTACCATGGTTAATAAGATAATCTTATCTTCAGTTTTGCATTTATACAGAGATGATAAAAAAAATGTCTATAATGGATCATCTCTTAGCCTTATTTTCAACAACAAGCTATTCCTAAAAACATGAAGAGACATTTTATGCCGAAAGATCATCCCTTGTCTCCTCTTAAATAAAATAAGATAAGCCTTTTTTTATGAGTTTTTTTATTGTCACCTCATTATTTATCCTACGTGGCACTCGTGAGCCTAGATAGCACCATTATACATGCCCTTAGAGAAACTAGGCCCATCCACCCCAACTCCCCGAAATTCAAGGGCGGAGAGATTATATGTTGACTACGGGGTGGGCCTGCATGCCACCACAACTAGCCCTTCCGTTCATGCGCGTAACAGGTGGTTGGGTCCATCACGTTTAATTCCATGGCAGCGAGCTGCTATAGTACGTGGGGCGACCACTCTCAGGAAAACGGCATGCAAAAATTTGGAAAGGAATATAGAGCGCGATCGGAACCTGACTTGTGCGGAAGGCTTGACGCATGTGACAGGTGCATGTGAAGGTATTAAACTCAATACCTTTTGGCTTTGATAACATATAGAATTTGCATGCATGGGTATTTTCACCGAAAACTCAAACTGATGGAAAAAAGGGCAATGCACTTATACTTCAGCACATGCATCTTTCAGCCAAAACCTCTCAGAGTTAAGTTCTTCTTTTGTAGGATCTGGTTTCGGAGGTAGTGAGACCACGGCGACAACACTCCAATGGGCGATGGCGGAGCTCATGCGGAGCCCTCAAGCGCTCCGTAGGGCACAAGCAGAGGTGCGTGGTGCCCACATCAGGGAGAGCCGCGTCCGTGAGGAGGCCCTGAAGGAACTGCACTATCTGCATTTAGTAATCAAAGAGACGCTTCGACTACACCCAGTGGTGCCGTTTCTCCTCCCACGGGAGAGTCTGGAACCTTGCCGCGTCCTCGGCTATGATGTGCCCAAGGGCGCCATGGTGCTTGTCAACGCATGGGCAATCGGGCGGGATTCGGCGAGCTGGGGCACTGATGCCAAGGAGTTCCGGCCAGAGAGGTTCGAGGAGGCTGGTGGTGCGGCGGCGGACTTCAGAGGAACGAACTTCGAGCTCGTGCCTTTCGGCGCTGGCAGGAGGATCTGCCCTCGGATAACGTTTGGGTTTGCGGTCGTGGAGCTCATGCTAGCGAGCCTGTTGTTCCATTTCGATTGGGAGCTCCCTGGAGGAGGCGCCGGTGGGCTAGACATGGCGGAGGAGCTCGGGATCACGGCGAGGAGGAAGGGCGGCCTGTGGTTGCTTGCCAGAGTTCATGTTGGGGCTCCTAATCCATTAATATTCAAGCATGGGGTTGTACATACTCTTTGTTGTCTTCGCACCTAAATAAAATGAGCTGGAGTAGTACGTTTTAATGCTTCATCATGTGAGCCGGGGTCTAAGTTGTTAATTTATTGTATGCGTTTTAATGTTATGTTACAAAAAGAATTTGTATCACATGGACTCGATGCACTCTGGTGCTTTGTCATGCTATCTATCGTTTGAGTAAGGCTCTTTTTCTTTGAAGGTCAAAGGCCATATATATTAAGAGCACTAACCCTTAAAAAAGATTCTTACAGAAATTGAAAAACGGTTTTGCTAAAGCTCAGGTAGCTGAGTTTTAATTTGGTCTCACTCACCGCCACAACCGTCTGATTGAATTGCGTCCAGATTCGTGCTAGGGTTTGCCGATGGCAGGAGCGATGCGGGCACACGGCTGGTTCATTTTCATTTCACCTGCTTGTTAGTATTCGGGTTGTGCCCGTTTTATTGGGCTGTCTTTTCGCCGGCCACAATGCTTTTTCTCCCCCCACACAGTAGATTTAAGAGGTGTTCAAAAAAACAAACATTAGATTTAAGAGAGGAATGGAGTCACCTTGGTCAATCATGCCATCGACCGGTCAGGTGAGCAAATTTCCTTTTATTTTTGTATGTTGTCCTATATCCTTTTTATATTTTTTTCCTTTAAACTTTTTTTTGCCTTTTCATTCTTGCTTTTTTGCGTTTCTTTTGTTCTTTTCATTTTTTGTTTTTGCGCCTTTTTCTGTTTCTTCGTATGCGACAAGCAGACAATGTGAGCTATAACTACTCCCTCCGTCCGGAAATACTTGTCAACAAAATGGATAAAAGGGGATGCATCTAGACGTATTTTAGTTCTAGATATATCTATTTTTATCCATTTTGATGACAAGTTTTTTTGACGGAGGTAGTATGCCTCATTCACGCCCCAAGTCATGGGATCAAACTGTGCCGCGTTTCGTGCAGGTTGTCTATCGAATGCCTTTTTTGTTTTCCTTATTTTTTTGGTTGACCGCTAACGTTGCTCGCGGACTGGCATTTTCAATTTTTGGAAGAAACTGGATCGGCATGCCGGCAGCCCTATCCATTCGGTGCTGGCCGGAGGATGTGCCCTGGAATCACGTTTGGGCTGGCGGTTTTGGAGCTCATGCTAGCGAGCCTGTTGTTCCATTTCGACTGGGAGCTCCGTGGAGGAGGCGCCGGTGGGCTAGACATGGCGGAGGAGCTCGGGATCACGGCGAGGAGGAAGGGCGACCTGTGGTTGCATGCCACAATTCATGTGCCGGCTCCTAATCCATAAATATTCAACCATGGGGTTATCCGTACTCTTTCTTGTCATCGCACCTAAATAAAATGAGCTGGAGTAGTACGTTTTTAATGCTTCATCATGTGAGCCGGGGTCTAAGTTGTTAATTTATTGTATGTGTTTTTATGTTATGTTACAAAAAAAAAATTGTATCACATGGACTCGATGCACTCTGATGCTTTGTCGTGTTATCTATCGTTTGAGTAAGGCTCTTTTTCTTTGAAGGTCAAAGGCCATATATATTAAGAGCACTAACCTTTAAAAAACATTCTTACAGAAATTGAAAACCGGTTTTGCTAAAGCTCAGGTAGCTGAGTTTTAATTTGGTCTCATTCATCGGCACAACTGTCTGATCGAATTGCGTCCAGATTCGTGCTGGGGTTTGGTGATGGCAGGAGCGCTGGCACACGGCTGGTTCATTTTCATTTCACCTGCTTGTTTCGGGTTGTGCCCGTTTTCTTGGGCTGTCTTTTCGCGGGCCAAAATGCTTTTTCTCCCCCAACAGTAGATTTAAGAGGTGTTGAAAAAAAAAACCCGGTAGTTTTAAGAGAGGAAAGGAGTCACCTTGGTCAGCCATGCTATCGACCGGTCAGGTGAGCAAATTTATTTTTATTTTTGTATGTTGTCCTATATCCTTTATATTTTTCATATTTTTCCTTTAAAGCTTTTTTGGCTTTTATTCTTGCATTTTGCTTTTCTTTTGGTCTTTTTCATTTTTTGTTTTTGCACCCTTTTTTTTTTGTATGCGACAAGGCGACAACGTGAGCTATAACTATGCCTCATTCACGTCCTAAGTCATCGGATCAAATTGTGCCGCGTTTCGTGCAGGTTGTCTCTGGAACGTTGCGCACAACCCGTCGTGACCCTTTTTTGTTTTCCTTATTTTTTTTTGGTTGACCATTAACATTGCTCGCGGACCCTCACAGCCATGTGGCATTTTCTATTTTTGGAAGAAGCTGGATCAGCGTGCCGGCAGCCCTGTCCATTCGGTGCTGGCCGTAGGATGTGCCCTGGGATCACGTTTGGGCTGGCGGTCTTGGAGCTCATGCTAGCGAGCCTGTTGTTCCATTTTGATTGGGAGCTCCCAGGAGGAGGCGCCGGTCGACTGGACATGGCGGAGGAGCTCGGGATCACGGCGAGGAGGAAGGGTGACTTGTTGCTGCCTGCCACCGTTCGTGTCCTGCTCCTAATCCATGAATATTCAAACATGGCAATGTCTTATAGCCTTTATTGTCTTCCTAGCTAAATAAAATTAGTCAAAGATAAAAGTTCTTTATATTTCATTATGTAATCCAGGGTCTAAGGTGTTTGTTTATTGTGTGTGTACGTTTTGTTGTATTGTCAAACACTCTCTCTGTCCATAATATAAGATCTTTTACAAGCTAAGTAAGATCGTTTACAAGCTAAAACTTAGCTTGTAAAATGATCTTATATTATATTATGGGACGGAGGGAGATTATGTATCACAGGAACTCGATGCATTCCTGTGTGTTGTCATGTTATCTATCATTTGAGTAGTGGTCAATTTATGTGGACAAAATTTTATTTTCCAATAGCATTGTGATTTATCTTCTTAAACAATGAGAAAAGTGTTAATTAACTGAAATTCTAGTCCTCTCCAAAAAATATAAATCAATTGATCTTTGAAAAGCTTGAATGTTCAATATTGTAAAAACATGTTTTTCCAAAGAAAACTTTCGATCTATTCATCATCTGTCATGGCAATACAAAGAATGCCAGAAGTAAAAAAAGATAAAACCATGTCCGTAGACCTCCTAGCAATGACTACAAGCACTTAAGCAAGCCAAAGTTTCGCCGCCGTCATGGACCCTCCCTTACCAATGCGGGGAAAACTTGTTGTAATAGACAGTCGGGAAGTCGTCGTGCTAAGGCCCCAGATGACTAGTGTACCAAAATAAGAACTGTCACCGATGAAGAGAAGTGTAGATTGGAAGGACCCAACCTGTAGACACATCAACGAAGACGGGATCCAAGCATATCCACTGAAAACCAACACCGACCAGATGCCTCAACATCCATCAAAGACACACACCCCACACCAATCGGCAAGGCTAGATGCATTGCTGGGAGAAACCTTATTCCATCTTCAGGAAGTCGCCGCCTCGCCTTTCTGATTAGGACATAAACCCTAAATGAACTAAAAACCATTTCAAATGAAGCAGGACCCCCCCCCCCCCTGCCGACAAGGGCCAGGGTACATCGTTCCTCCATGGCTCTAGGGCCACCGAAGACGATCCTGACCGACTGCAGCACCGACTGGAGGTAGAGCAGCCCTCAGCTTTTTTGTTGAGAGAGGAGGTGCCTGTTGCGTTGAATACATGAATACTGAACTTAATTGTGAAAATATGTTGAAAATAAATGAAGTCGAGAAACCATAAAACATTTTATTTTGTCATGTCTCGGATCTCGAAAAATATTTTGCTGACTATATCATGTTGAGCATTATTCAAACAAGTTAGGCCTTTTTTTCAAGGTGCAGGTTCCGTATTCCTTGGTTTTTTTCTTTCAGAAGTAGTCTGATATGACATTTGTATTCCAAAGTCCTCTTGTTAGCTTGAGCTCATGTGAGCTCGGGTGAAAAACAAAATCATAAAAAATAAGGAAAAATTCCAAAAAATTGAGATTTTTTGGTAGCAAACATGTATGCGTGTCTCACATGTCACATGCAGGAAGATTTTCCAAAGGACTCACATTAGTGGATTTGTGGGGGGAAAATCTGATGCTCCATAATGCTTCCAAAAACAGTCTTTTTCCCAGACCTCCACATATGTGATTCCATCATAAAATCTGACATATGTGAAACACACATCAATGTTTGTTTTCAAACGGATTCAGAGTTATTTGATTTTTTTTCTTTCTATTTTATTGATTTTACTGTTCACCCGGCGCAGATGGGGCTTGTGCTAAGAAACTCCATTTACATTTATATTGGACATGTGAGAACAGGAGAAAGTTTTCTGACATTTTCCAAATGTTCAGTCATGCATTGATTATACCAGTCCCGTGGTGACCCTCGTAGCCAAATTTTAAAAATGTTCATAAGCTTCGACATTGAGCTGCAGTGATAATATTTTTTTCCTTCTTACATCTCGGGCTTGGGTTCATATGCTACTGTAGCTTAAAACATTGTGCCAATTCATTTGTTCAAGAATGTGCGCAGGCCTGCACAATGTTGGGATGTGTTGTATATTTGGTACTCCCTCCGTCCGAAAATACTTGTCATCAAAATGGATAAAAGGAATGTATCTACAACTAAAATACGTCTAAATTCATCCCCTTTTGTTTATTTTGATGACAAGTATTTCCGGATGGAGGGAGTACAAGATAGGATACAACTAAACCTCGATGGCAGAGCCGGAGACGGGCGACACATCGAAGGTTGCGAGGCTTCACCAGATCAGTTCGTGGTTAGTGAATGTGAGGGTGTTGGAGGCAGGTGATTCCAGAAATAAAATAATTTGGTTGGGTCTGAAAAATTATATACATACGTGGGTATGTATGTGTTAGGTTGATCTCTCTCCCGTTCGAGCCCCTCCCCCCATGAACCGTAACCCCAAAATGAAAAAGAGGGGAAAAGAAGGGCAAAGAAAAGTCGCGCCGCCACATATGGCCACACCCGTTCCTCTCGATCTGGACGCGCATCGGAATGCCGAGGTGCCGGACAAAGAACTACCGGAGCTAGCTCAACGGCTTGCCGGCAAAGAAAAGAAAAAGACAAAAAAGGGGGGTCAGCACCGACAGCCAAGCCACTCGACGACCGCGCCCACCGCAAGGGGGATGCACAGCCGGCGAGGGGGATGGCCACAGCGCTGCGTCGAAACCTGCAACATCTCTCTCTTTCTCTCTCTCTCTCTCTCTCTCTCTCTATCTATCTCTCTCTCTCTCTCTCTGTTGCTGCATGCAGTAGTAGATCAGGGGGAAAGAAGAGATGGCTCGCGCGGCGCGGTGGCTTTCACCCGTCAGCCGCGTGACGGTCAAACACTCGCCGGGTGCGGGCGAGAGCGAGTGGAGAAAGGGCTCCCGACCTGGACTGCGACCGCCGGGTGGGGGCTAGAGCTAGTGGAGAAAGGGGCTCGCGCGGCGCCGTGGGGGAAGGAAAGGTGAAGAACTCGTGCGCCGCGGCAGCATGCGATGCCGTCACAAGCGACCGGCAGCGCCGACGCTGCGGACGCCGGGGTGAGCAGAGACGCGAAGGTGCGGGGGTGAGATGGACGAATGAGGCTAGGGTTACGGCAGTCGGATCGTGACTGGTTTTGACCCAGCGAATCGCGCGGGTGACCGTCTGATCAAATCGAACCCACCCGATTGAAACACTATCATGCGGAGAAGGCCTTCTGGGCCAAAGTGGATGAGGCCGGGCGGCAGCGACACAGCTGGCGCTTGTGCCGAGGCCAAAGCCGCTGGGCGGCCCAGGTTGGATCGAGGCGTCTCGCCGCGGCGTAAGCGCTGCAGGCCAGGCTGTGGGCTGGCTTTTTAAGCTCTTGACTGCGCGCGTTGGGCTCTGCTGCAGCTTTTTTCTCTGGTTTTTTTACAGAGGAGAGTTTGATGATTTATGTCCAGTTTTTTGACAGATCAGATAGTTTTCTATGCAAATTTTTTCCAACGATTTTTTTTAGAAAATAGAAAAGTTAACAGAAAAAGTTTCTAAAAATGAAAATAGGAAAAAATTTCAGAAAAAGAAATGTTCATGAATTTTTATTTAGTCAAGAAAAGTTTCTGTTAAAAGTAAAAAGTTCGTGAATTTTTATTCATGTTTTTCCGCTGCGTAACCATAGAAGATGAGAGGGCATGCCTAAGAACTTTCGAAACATCTCCAATGGGGATCCTGTTGAGCTGAAGCACGATGCAAATAAGATACAAAGATTCCTCACAATGAATCACAGAATCGAGAACCCAAAAGTTTTTACCCAGCTTCAAGTTGGTCTTGCCATGCTATTTACTTCATTTGAGCCCATCCATCTGTTTGAATTTAAATAATTTGGTTTATAAACTATGAGTTATAATATTCATGAATTGTGTGAACCTTAATTATTATGTTTAGATTTAATATGTGTGCAAATGTGTAGTTGAAATATATTATATAAACTAAAATTAGAAATATTTGGCATTTTTTTACTCTGTTAAGTTTAGGGATGGGTTAGAAGCAACACTTCATTAGAGGAGCAAATGTACTCCTCTAAAGGATACTCGGCCATTTAGTCCTCTAAATTATAAGGGTCAGTTATAGATGCTCAAAGATGGTTTCGGACAAAAGTATATTCAAATTACAAGTTTCCCGACCAATTCGTTGCACTAAGTTTATATGTACCAAAATGTTCCCCACCGTGCAAGTTCATGTGCCACCAGTGCAATTACCTCTATAATTATATATCCTCACAAATTCATCAACTAATTTCTTGTAGCTCTTTATGACAATCAACGTACATTTCCTGTACCATGATCATGGTTAGACCTGGCCAGCTACTCCAATAATGGTGGTGCGAACTGCTGTTAATGAAAAACTAGGTGAAAAAATGTACAAGTCGCACCTTTCACGTACTACTTAAACTGAAGGATCTCAGTTTTACACGCAATATGCCAATCAAATGTTATGAAGTCGTCATTGGTGCTCAGTAAGATCTTGTTGGGTTGTTTGTGACCTTGTCGGTAGTAGACTGTTTTTTAATGGAAAAGCCTTAATGGCTAGCTTTATTCACATCAAATAGCGCTTACATCATCTGCCAAAAATTTAGCAATAAACACATGAGGTGCATCCACCCACAAAGATGGATTATTTGCACGACTCTAATGAGCTAGCTCATGAGCAACTACATTAGACTCTCTATTATGATGCTCAATAGTAACCTTCTCGATCTCTCTAAATAAAACTTCACAACACACTAATATAGGAGCTGCAGTCATTGAAAGACCTTCTTTTAGCCTTAAAGCTTCCACCACTGTGATATTGTCCATTCTTACGAGAACATTGCTACACCCTATTTTTGTATATTTGAGCCCTTCAAGTAACGCAACAGCTTCTACAGAAACAATGTCGGCCACATGCAAGTGGATGCCGAGATAAAGTTTCCACGGTGATCTCTGACTATGACAGCACAAGTAACTGAGAATCTTCCACACAAAAAGATGCATCCACATTAAGTATTTGCTGACTTTCTAAAGTTGGTTGTCGATTGTTTGGGTTATGTTCTATAACAATTCATCCATAACTATAGCACATTGCTTATATATATCCTCCCATTCATCAACTAATTTCTTGTAGCTCTTTATGACAATCAAGATATGTTTCCTGTAGTGTTCTTATCGTTTCCTGTAGTACCATTATTATGACTAGCCCTGCTCAACTACTCCAATAATGGTGTTGCAGAATGCTGTTAATGGAGAACAGAACCACATGTTTTCGAAAATAAGAGCATGGAAATTATTCAAGTGAAGATCTTTGCCTCTTATAATGCTAAGCATGCACCTAATTAAGGTTGTGTTTGCTCCTGTGGCATCAATACATTATATTGATTTACATATCTTTAGGTATTTTTATTATGTCCACCTAACATGATTAGGCATGCATGTATTATTTACTATGTCTATTTGTTTATGCTAAGTTACTTAAATGTGTATGAATGCCCGAAAGATAGTAGGGCTTGCTGGATGTCACCCAAATAAAATCGTTCACAAATCAGCTGAGTACTCGCGGGTTTAATTTCCTTACACATGTATATTATTCTTTCCTTGCACATGTATAATAAATTTGTAGTTCTCTGTGTCATGTATATTTTTGTTAGTGACACCATTGATTTTGGTGTATATACTTTGTTATTCTCGTTTCTACGTACAACCTAGTGCAGAACCGACCTTTAGTGCCGGTTCGTAACGGCCTTTAGTGCCGATTTGCCAACCGACACTAAAGAATGGGGACTAAAGGTCCCTCCCTTTAGTATCGGTTAAATCACGAACCGGGCGCTTAAAGTGACACCACGTGTACGAGCCAGGCCCCTGTGCGGGTAGGACATTAGTACCGGTTGGTAACACCAACCGGTACTAAAGGTTTGGGGGGGGGGGGATTGGCTTTATTTTCCATTCAATTTTTTTTGTTTGCTGGTATTTTACGATACTACAAATTGTACATGTTATGCATATATATAAATAGATTTTCTCGTATATATATATATACATATATACATATATATATATATGTATATATGTATATATGTATATATGTATATATATAGTGTTCCTATTCATCACCCAGGGTGCAGAATAAATTATTCTTCACCCGAGGTAATCTTCTGATCATTTCATAATTAAATTACGTTTGGAATTCAAATAGTTACATTCTTATTGATTCACTACGTAAAATTTGGCATAAAAAATAAAAATATAGGGCATAAGACAAGAAAATTTGCAGTTTATGTATAATTTACACTATGTTTTTACGCTTGTAATTCTGTTTTTCAAAAGTTTTCAAATTTTTCGGTTCTGTTTTCGCTCCAGTTTTTGAACCGCTTGTTTAAACGAGGCGTGTAATACGCCGTTGGAAAGTTACTTAACGAGGCGCAACTTTTATATGTTGAAATATTTTTAAAATTCCTTACGGTTTTAAGTTAATTTTGAAAACCGCGCGGCAGACGACGAGTGACAGCGGCCGTTTTTGGTGAATTTTTTGCAAACCGCAGGCCGGAATGATTCAAACGATACGCCGCTGGAAAGATATCGCCGAGACGCAACTTTTTCATGTAGAACACTCTCTCTAATTCCTTACGGTTTAAGAGCAGTTTTAAAAATACGAAAATGCGGACACTCTGTTTTTCGCGACACCAAAATCGACGAGTGAACCGCATCAGACACATGGACGCACTGCTTCAAACTGAAAACCGTACTGCATCGGA
The DNA here is from genome assembly GCA_021605145.1 of Aegilops bicornis. Lineage (NCBI taxonomy): Eukaryota > Viridiplantae > Streptophyta > Magnoliopsida > Poales > Poaceae > Aegilops > Aegilops bicornis. The sequence continues at coordinate 249,200,977 of CM038673.1, forward strand.
CCGGCAAGCGAGCTACATGGATCTTATACTCTTTTTTCTATTTTATTTTTATTAATGAGTTCTTTTTTAATGAATGAGAGTGGACTGCAGAGATGAGGCCAAGTGAACCACATCAAGAGGGAAAATGAAACGCAACACGAGTCTAAGTGAAACGTTGAACCATATCATTTTTTTGCCTTTTTTTAACTTTTTTTTTAAATGCATCTGAGCTGCATGGTGAGAGCTAGTGAGCTTCATTGGACGGGGAAGTGAGCTGCATTGTTCCTAAATGCATTTTTTATTTTAAATGGATTGTGTGAAAAGTCCTTCGTAATGGACTTTCTTCAAGACCAAAGTGCACTGCATTTGCATGATATTCTTGATGCAAAAAGGTAAAAAATAATGAATCTCTAGGCAAACATACAGTCATACATACATCTCTACAGAGCAGAATTAGCTCTCAAGCACCACCAGCAACTAACTGAACCACATGGGCTACCTTTTGCCGCATTGACCACTGCAAACACACGCCTAGTGCACTGCACTCGTGTGCAGTGCACTTTTTCTTTGACTGTTTGCTTTTTCATAATACACATTAACTGCATGATTTAATTAGCAAATGATCATCAAGTTTTTTTAGTGAGTGTGCAGTGCACTTCTTTTCTCTTTGTTTGCTTCTTGGCTTCTCTCCTACAAAAGAAATTAATCTGAAACCGCAGCAATTAACAATAGCTGACTCAAGTGTCGTGCATCAAGACTGCCGTCGGGCCCAATCTTCGCATAGCGTCGCGGCGTAGCGGACCGCACGCCGATGCCGGCTAACTGAACGCCAAAGGTGAGCTGCAGGCAACCCAACTGCATCGCCCACAAACTGCAGCGGCGGGCTGCATTCACCCATTAGCAGAACCGCTCGAGTACACGGGGTGCACTGCAAAAAAACCCCAGCATGGATGTGCAAACCTCTCCATGGCTGTGCTTACCGCATAGACGCGTGTGTTCGTGGGATTCCCATGGTGGCTCTGGCGACGACCCGATTCGGCAGGCTCGTCGGGCTCTGGATCCCCTCTCGGGGAAGAGACAACGAGGGAAGGGTGGCCGATCTCAAAGGTCGCCGGTGGCCATCTATGCGCCGCACCAAGCGGCGGAAGCGCCCCTTTAGTACCGGTCGTGGCACCAACCGGTACTAAAGACCCCCTCTTTAGTACCGGTTGCAGCCACCACCCGGTACTAAAGGGGGTGCGCTAGCGCAATGCGGTGCGGCACGTTTAGTCCTACCTCGCTAGTCGAATGGCTATCGCACTGCTTTATAAGCCCCAGTGCGGTAGCTCTCTCGAGATCCTCTCCTAAGCAGGCCTACTGGCCTACCTGCTCAAGGTTGTCTGTGGCCCATCAAGCCTTTTATGGCCTGCATCCCGCCCAATGTAAGGTTGTGTTTCTAGTCGTATGCAGGCCGATTTGGCCCAGTAGGCGGGCTTTTTTATTTTTTTAATTTTTTGCTTTATTTATTTTTGTTTTATTTATTTTTGAGTTGTTTTTTTGCTGTATTTAGAGTTTCTTTCTGAATATGTTTGCTTTAGGTACAAAAAATTACAAACTTTCTGTTAGAGCCGGTAGTTTATTTTATTGAATAATTTAAATTTTGAATTATTTGAAATTTGTGTAAATCACTAGTTTGTGAATAACACATAACTACCCTAACTATTATAGAGATTCCTCCTGGGTGTGAAACACGTAAGAAAGTGAAGATAGTGAAGCCGATCACATCCCGGATCTTTGGGTGTGAAACTTTTTCTTCAAGGTGTCTCTTTGCATCGTAGCCATAGAAAATCTTCATCATTTAACTGGATGCTCGGGTCAATATTCACCGTGAATGGAGCAATTTCATCAAACTTTTCATAATCTTCTCGACATGTCTGTCTTGTCATCCACTCCCACGATGTTTCTTTTCCCTGAAAGAACTATGTGGCGCTTTTGGCTCGTCAGATGATCCATTCACTTCCTTATCTTTTTTCTTTTTCTCAGCCTGGTAGACATGTCTTTCACATTAAAAACCCGCGCCACATCATTGGCTAGGACGAATGGTTCTTCTGCATACGCAAGATTGTTGAGATCCACTGTTGTCATTCCGTACTGCGGGTCTTCCGTTACCCCGCCTCGTGTCATATTGACCCATTTGCACCGAAACAAAGGGACCTTCAAACCACCTGCATAGTTAAGTTCCCATATGTCCTCTATGTAACCATAATATGTTTCCTTTCCGTGTTGGTTGTTGCATCAAAGCGGACACCACTGTTTTGGTTGGTGCTCTTCTTATCTTGGGCGATCGTGTAAAATGTATTCCCATTTATCTGGTACCCTTTGAAAGTCATTATATTCAAGATGGTAACTTGGACAGCGGTATAGATCATCATCAATATCGCCATCATGCATGGCACATTTCTGCAACCAACCGGCGAAGTCCTCGCTTGTTTATTTGATCCCTCCTAGCGTGCCTTTTCCATCCAGTCTACCCTTATGCCGCGATTCAGAACACCAATCGGCTTAAGGTCAGGAATAAAGTCAATACAAAACTCAATGACCTCCTCATTTTCATGGCCCTTCGCGATGCTTCCTTCCGCCTAGCACGGTTATGAACATATTAATTCAAGACTCCCATGAACCTCTCAAAGGGGAACATATTGTGTAGAAATACAGGACCCAAAACGCTAATCTCTTCGCAAAGGTGAACTAGGACGTGCGTCATGATGTTGAAGAAGGATGGTGGGAACACCAACTCAAAACTGACAAGACATTGCACCAAATCATTTTGTAACCTTGGTATGATTTCTGGATCGATTACCTTCTGAGAGATGGCATTGAGGAATGCACATAGCTTCACAATGGCTAATCGAACATTTTCCGGTAGAAGCCCCCTCAATGCAACCGGAAAGCGCTATGCGTCATAATCACGTGGCAGTCATGAGACTTTAGGTTCTGAAACTTTTTCTCTGCCATATTTATTATTCCCTTTATATTCGATGAGAAGTCAGACGGTACCTTCATGCTGAGCAGGCATTCAAAGAAGATTTCCTTCTCTTCTTTGGTAAGAGCGTAGCTGGCCTGACCCTGATGTATCTCGTCTTTTCCGTGCATATGTTGCTGGTCCGCCTGCGCCTCCGTGTATCTTTTGTCTTCCCATACATGCCCAAGAAGCCAAGCAGGGTCATGCAAAGATTCTTCGTCACGTGCATCACGTCGATTGCGGAGCGGACATCTAGGTCTTTCCAATAGGGCAGATCCCAAAATATAGATTTCTTCTTCCACATGGGCGCGCGTCCGTCAGCGTCCTTCGGAACAGGTTGTCTGCCAGGACCCTTTCCAAAGATTACCTTCAAATCCTTGACCTTATCATGTACATCAGCACCAGTACGGTGACAAGGCTTCGTCCAGTGATCCGCCTGACCTTTGAAATGCTTGCCTTTCTTTCTTACGGATGCCTGCTCGGAAGAAATCGACGATGTCCTGTGTACACATTCTTCCTACAACTCTCCAAATATATATTGTCAGTATCATCCAAACAGTGCGTGCATCCGGGGTATCCCTTGTTTGTCTGTCCTGAAAGGTTACTGAGAACAGGACAATCATTGATGGTCACGAACAGCAACGCCTTTAGGTCAAATTCTTCCTGTCCGTGCTCATCCCACGCACGTACACTTGTTCCATTCCACAACTGTAATAGTTCTTCAACTAATGGCCTTAGGTACACATCAATGTCGTTGCCGGGTTGCTTAGGGCCTTGGATGAGCACTGGCATCATAATGAACTTCCGCTTCATGCACAACCAAGGAGGAAGGTTATACAAACATAGAGTCACAGGACACGTGCTATGGTTGCTGCTCTGCTCCCCAAAAGGATTAATGCCATCTGCGCTTAGACCAAACCATACGTTCCTTGGGTCACCTGCAAACTCCTCCCTGTAATTTCTCTCGATTTTTCTCCACTGCGAACCGTCGGGTACTCTCAACTTTCCGTCTTTCTTACGGTCTTCTACGTGCCACCGCATCGCCTTCGCATGCTCTTTGTTTTGGAACAAAAGTTTCAACCATGGTATTATAGGAGCATACAACATCACCTTGGCAGGAATCTTCTTCCTGGAGCGCTCGCCCTCGACATCACCAGGGTCATCGCGACTGATCTTATAACGCAATGCACCACATACCGAAAGCGTTCAAATCCTCAGACGCACCATGTAGAGGATGCAGTCATTAGTGCATGCATGTATCTTCTGCACCTCTAACCCTAGAGGGCAGACAGCCTTCTTTGCTTCATACGCACTTTCGGGCAATTCGTTGTCCTTGAAGCATATTCTTTATCATTACCAGCAACTTTCCAAATCCCTTGTCGATACACCATTCTCTGCCTTCCATTGCAACAATTCCAGTGTGGTGCCCAACTTTTTTTGTCAGCTTCGCAACTCGGGTACAACAATTTCTTGTGATCCTCTAACATGCGCTGCAACTTCTTCCTCTCCAAGTCACTTGCGCAGTTTCTCTTTGCATCAGCAATGGCCCAAGCTAGATCATCAGCGGGCTCATCTGATGCCTCTTCTTCAGCTTCTTCCCGCATTGCCGGCTCAGCTTCTTCCTCCATTGTTGTATCATCGTATTCAGGGAACCCATGGCCAGGATAGATGTCATCGTCCTCTTCTTCTTCACTGTCTTCCATCATAACCTCTCTTTCTTCGTGCTTGGTCCAAACATTATAGTGGGGCATGAAACCGGACTCAAATAGGTGGACGTGAATGGTTCTTTACGTAGAGTAATTGTGACCATTCTTACAGCCAGCACATGGACAAGGCATAAAACCATCCGCCCTCTTGTTTGCCTCAGCAGCAAGCAGAAAAGTATGCACGCCATTAATGAACCCGGGAGAGCATCGATCATCATACATCCATTGTCGGCTCGTATCTTCAAGTTATACACAACAATCAATAGACCAAATTAATACAAGTTCATACATAAAGTTCATATACAACACTTAATTAAATGCAACATACAAATGCGATCAAGATCGCTACTAAGGTAACAATTGATCCAACAGCATAATGATACCAAGCCACACTATCAATGGCCTATTTTCTAATCTTTCTAATCTTCAACCTCATTTTCTCCATCTTGATCTTGTGATCATCGGTTACATCGGCAACATGCAACTCCAATTCCATCTTCTCCCTCAATTCTTTTCAATTTTTCTTTCAAATACTCGCTTTCTCTTACAACTAAATTTAACCTCTCGACAATAGGGTCGGTTGGAATTTCCGGTTCACATACCTCCTAGATAAAAATATCTATGTCAACTTGATGCGCATAATTTTTCATAAACAGGAAATGCAACAACTAGTTTTAAAAGAGAATATACCACATCCGAATCATAACAAGGATGAGGGCCGACGGGGACGGATATCAAAACCATGGCACTATGTATAACCAACAACGTACGGGTAAGACAATTATACGAGTAACTATATATCCAAATCACATAAACATCAATTTGGTAATGTAAAACATTCATGAACAAGAGCCTCACCACAAGGTGGTGCCGACGACGGGACGGTGCGGGCGATCGACAGTGGTTACGACGGAGATTTAGAAGGCAGTAAGTAAACCACACCTACATATGCAAACTAAGTGTTATTTTTGACCTCAAATTGCATATAAATCAAATACTAGCAAATATAATTCCTCCCAAATTAATCACTATACAAAAGCATTGCAAGAGCTAATATAGCAATGAGAGTTGAAAGGACAAAGTTGCTAACCTTTGTGATCATTTCAATGGATGGGGGCCTTCAAATTTTGACAAATTTTGGGCAAAATTTGTGAGGAGCTCGAGGAAGAGAGGGGAAGAACAGAGGAAGTGAGGGGAAAGGGGAAGAACAGAGTGGCTCGGGTGGACGAAGGGTTTATGTACGTCGACCTTTAGTACCGGTTCGTGCCACGAACCGGTACTAAAGGTGCTGGACGGGCCCCAGACTGACAACATCCTGCCACCACTCTCTTTAGTACCGGTTCGTGGCACGAACCGGTGCTAAAGGTTCGCCACGAACCGGTACTAATGAGAGCGGCCGGCTAGCCGTTGGAACCGGCACTAATGAACACATTAGTGCCGGCTCAAAATCGAACCGGCACTGATGTGTCTCAGATTGGCCCCTTTTTCTACCAGTGACAGTAAAATGTCAGAACTTATGACAAAATCATATCTGCTATTCTGCTGTGCATTTTTGTATCTTTCCAGAACCAAAACATAACAGTATAATTGTACCTCTTCTTACTGCCTAATAAAAGGGAATGTTCCTTGCCTGACATATTTGTCCAGTGATGTGAAGTGTATATACTAATGCAATACTATATTTTTTGTTCTGATTTCTTAAGCGGTGAGTTCTCAATGTTTGCTTTTCTAGTACTCATGATGTATTTAGGGATTATTTCGTGGCTCAGGTGTACACTGATCTTAACTATGTTGGAGAGCCATGTCGAAACACATATACTTTCCCCGAGAGCCATGAAAGCTAGAGTGCATATCACACACACACACACACGCACGCACGCACACACACACACACACACACACACACACACACACACACACACACACACACACACACACACACACACACACACACACACACACATTCAGGCAAGCAAATTACTTCGATTGAATCCTTTCCTTTGCATATATGGTATAAAGGCATCTAGAGAGAAAAAACTTGATGACGTTACTTTACCTTGCCAAGCTAATCAATTCCATCTAAATGATTAAGAAGCACCAGCGGTGTCTGCTGGATCTCACGGTCGTCACTGGTTCCCTCACTAACTCTTCTCTCACCAATTGCATCGATTTCCTCCATGAAGCTAATGCATGGCTAGAAAAAACAATTTGATGAAAATGAAACAAAATTTGCGAGCATCGTAAATAAACTAAATGGTGATATAAGCTAAAAGTTTCAGAAATGCACTTCTACTTATATTGAGATCAGTTTGATTTCTTCTTGGGAAAAACTTATATTGAGATCTAAAGCTTAAAATTTTATATTGTTAAATCGGAATACTATTAGATGATATGAAATCTGAGTCAAGGGAACTATCAAGTCACAGCTTGCATCTCAGCACCAGTGGATGCATAACGATATGCCAACATGCGATTCTAACTGATAATAAGGGAATTAAGTTTACGACCAATTAGCTTTGCAAAAAAGAAAGCTGGAGCAAAACTTACTTGGTGATCCCGTGCATAGCCGAACATTTCTCTGAATAAACGAGCACTTCCCATAGATTTGTCAATTATAGCACTTGACACAATCTAGTTTTTAGACAACACGGCAGTGTAATGTAGTACTCACAAAATAAAAATACCAAGTACCATCAATCAAGTGAAAACCACACCTCCAAAGTGTTAGCATGGATGTTACTGGGGATAGCCCTTGATAATAATGGCTTCCCCATAGAGTAGAACACCCTTGTTTCTCTTTTTCCCTCTCCCCTCTGGTTTGACTCGCCCTCCCATGTCTGTCCTCGTGTAGGTCTTCGCCATGGATGATGAACAGGGAGCTCTCTACCTTGGCCGTGAAGAGGCGCCCCACTGCCGCCTTGCTCTACCATAGATCATGTCCCTTTCCAGCAACCGCCTGCGGATCTGGTCTGCCGCTGCCCGTCCGCACCATTGGCGACCCTTGCCGTCGCTGGATTGAATCATTGCCGCCATTGACAACATGCATGGGATCTAGAATTTTTTTTGTCCGCGCTACTACTAACTCACATAGTAGTAGCGCTGGTGGAACCCGCGCTACTACTACCAGTTAGTTGAAGCGAGCGCGGGCAACCGCGCTACTACTAGCTATTTAAGCCACGCTACTAGTAGGCTTTTTACTAGTAGTGAAATGACTCACGAATACTTTTAGTGACATTGGAGTATCTAGGTGACATTAGAGTGCATTGATGCGTATCATATGGTGTTCTTGTAGTACATACTCTAGTGTTCTTTGTGACACTTATAGGGATGACTCAATAGATTGATTGAAAAGGTAACTTTGAGGTAGTTCACTACCTACAACAATTTCGGCTAAGGAGGCGGAGGAGGCAAAGGGGTTGCTACAGTGGGAGAGGGAAGAGTAAGACATGGCGACGGCGAGGTGGAGTGGCGCGGCTAGTGTTAGGGTTTTGGTAGGGTTTGGGTGGCAGCGACTGTAGGGGCAGCGATGGCTCATGTGAGGTAGATAGGAGGGCGGTGTAGCGGGTTGGCGGGTGGGGAAAAAGATGCGGCGGCGGCTAGGAAGGCGATGGCGGCGCGGCTAAGGCTTCTGGTTTAGCGGTGGTGGCGGCGTGGCTGAGGCTTCTGGTTTAGCGGTGGTAGCGGCTGAAGAGCTACGGCGACGACACGGCTAGGACCGAAATTAGGCCGATACCATGTAGAGAATAGGTTTGGTGTAACTCACGATATATTCATCGGGTGCATATGCACGTACATATATATAGGTACAATGGGTGGTCACGTCTTTAACTATACATGGAACGAGGAGGGGCTTGTTGTACAAATAATAGACATGCAATATACATCTCAACACCACACGAAGTCCACCACTCCAGCACAGTAGCACATATCTCATTTGCCGTCTCACAACAAGTCTCTAGCATCTCCTCACGAGGCCCCTCCTGAACAGGACCTATCCACCGTTCATCAACTAATTTCTTGTAGCTCTTTATGACAAGTTTCCTGTAGTATTCTTTATCGTTCCCTGTAGTACCATTATTATGAATAGGCCTGCTCAACTACTCCAATAATGGTGTTGCGGAATGCTGTTAATGGAGAACTGAATGACCAGTCAACTTATATAATGTTCAATCAAACTAATTCCTAACTACTGCAACCCTCTATTCTTTTTTGTGCCGGCGCAGAGAAGAGAAGACGCACTCCCCGGCCATGGCACAACAAGATCAAGATGTCGTGTGCTACTACAATTACCTCTTCATGGCCACCCTCCTGCTACTCCCCTCCCGCGTTTGAGCAAGCGTAAGGAAAAAAAAGCGTGAGATCGAAGAACTACACGATCTTGGAAAATCAAATCTTTTGATCAAGGCTTGGAGTATGGCATCTCTTGATGCTTGCATGGGTACATCTCAAACCGCGAAGAGGTATTGGCAAAGATTCGGATATCAATACTTCCGCATGATGGGGAAGCATCCCAATAGGACTCCACGGACCTTTCGGTCACTCCAAGGTCATTGGGACGTGATCAAGCCAATTTGTAGCCATTGGAGCTACTTTCTTGGAACAAGTTCGCGATGCACCTCCAAGTGGAACCGTGCAATCTGACTATGTGAGTTCGTTTTCATGTCCCAAGTTGTGCACATCATTTGTACCATACGAAATGATTGCATCATTTAACTTTGTTTTAGTTGTATAGAAAAAATTGCCCAACAAAGATACAAAGACATGGAATCTTCCGAAGGCACTTTTTTTAAACTAGAGCATTGTTGGGACTTGCTCAAAGAGTGCGACAAGTGGAAATTGATTGACAAAGAATCCCCACCGGCGATGCTTTCGGTGCCGGAGTTGGAACAAGTGCCGACGATGGATTCGGGGGCGGCGATGGCATCGATGGAGGTGGTGCGGAGTGAAGATCATGACGACGGATGAAAAGCGACAAAGATGATGATGGACGTGGTGGTAGCTTTTGGATGATGTCCTTTTTGTTTGTAGTTCCAATCTATGCTTTTTTTTGCGCGCGATCTATGTTGTATGTTTTGAGTTTGATGTCAATTGTCAGAATCGCTGTCATATTCGTTTATCGGGGTTTTCGGTTTATGGTCGACGCTGGCTGCGGCCAAGCAGATCCCACGTAGCCAACCTATAAAACATCAGATTCTGCGAATATCCTTTTTACGGGTCCGTTTTTGAGGTCTGACTCTGCCGCGCCAGCGCCGGCCCACAAAGCCGTTTTTCGGCAAATATATACCCCATTTGATGAACATAGAGTCCCAGTCGACTGAGATTTAGCAATCTCATTTGGGTTATGTCCGTCACAAATTATAGCATTGCACATATATATCCTGCTATGATTCATCAACTAATTTCCTGTAGCTCATCATTGCAATCTACGTACGTTTCATGTAGAACCATTATTATGGCTAGGCCTACTTCAACATACTGAAGACGCACACTATGAAAATTAGTGTCATGACGCATCTTATACTACTACCTCGGTCCGGGTTTATTAGGCCCCCTTGCATTTTGGGTCCAAGTTTGATCAAGTATTTAACAAAAATATATGAAGTACGAGTATATGCTACACAAAGTATATTGTTAGATTTGTATTTGAAAAAGGTTTTCTATAGTATAATTTTGATGACATATAATTTATATTTTATTAATTAAATTCATGGTCAAACTTTGGCTCAAAACGAAAGGGGCCTAATAAACCCGGACGAGGGAATATTATTTTGTGTTGCACTCTCACTGCTATATATAATGTTCTGGTGCAGAGAAGAGGAGATGCACTCATCTCAAGCCATGGCGCAACAAGAACTAGCTGTCACGTACTACTGCAGTTACCTCTTCATGGCCACCGTCCTGCTACTCCCCTTACTCCTCATCTTCATGTTCAAGCCACGCAAGCATGGCGGCGAGAACCTTCCCCCCGGACCATGGCGGCTGCCGGTCATCGGCAGCATGCACCACCTCGTCGGCGCGCTCCCGCACCACGCCATGTGCGACCTCGCCCGCCGGTACAATGCTCCTCTCATGCTGCTCCGCCTGGGGGAGCTCGACGTCGTTGTGGCCTCGTCCGCCAGCGCCGCGAAGGAGATCATGAAGACCCACGACGCAGTATTTGCCACGCGGCCGCGGACCGCCACCCTCCGCGCCATCACGAGAGACGACCTCGGCATCACCCTTACACCGCACGGCGAGCACTGGCGCCGCCTTCGCAAGCTCTGCGTCACGGAGCTACTCAGCGCGCGGCAAGTCAGGTCCCTCCGGGATGCCGCGAGGCCAAGGCCGCCGCCCTAGTCTCCTCCATCATCTCGTCGCTATCGTCTTCGTCCGAGCCTGTGAACGTCAGATTCCTCCTCAGCACCTACGTCACCGACGTGGCGGTGCACGCCGTGGTGGGCAAGCGGAACGGGGAACTCCGAGATGAGTTCCTGAAGCGCCTCAACGAGGGCGTCATGCTGGCCGCTGGGTTCAGCCTCGCCGACCTGTTCCCATCGTCGCGCCTCGCACGTGCCTTTAGTGGATCGACGCGCCGGCTGGAGGCGATATGCCACGATATGAGCCGGGTCATAGACCACATCATCGAGGACCACCGCACGAGGAGGTCATTGGCGCCGGCGGCGAGGAAGAAGACATCGTGGACGTGCTACTGAGGATCCAGAATGACGGTAGCCTCCAGCTGCCTCTTGACGATGGAACCATCCGCGCCGTGATTACTGTAAGATCGACCTTCATGCTATAGAACTGCATACATGCACTCATACTTCAGCAATATTTTCAGTGGTTCCTTTCGCATGTTATTTATTTAGTTATTTATATTGTGCTGAAAGTCCGGAAGGGATGCTAATTCACGCGCGGATTTCCGACCAGCCGTCCACCCCGCGATTAGGAAAGTGTGCAGTGTCTTTGTGTTTCCTTGGATTATTGTTACGTGAAAGATTAGGGCATGTATAATGGTTGATAAGATAATATTATCTTCAGTTTTGCATTTATTCAGAGAAGACAAAGAAAAATGTCTACAATGGATCAAATCTTAGCCTTATTTTTAACAACTAGCTATTTCTAAAAACATGAAAAGACATTTTATGCCGAGAGATCATCTCTTGTCTTCTATTAAATAAAAGAAGACAAGTCTTTTTCTTAAGAGTTTTCTTAGTGTCACCTCATTATTTATCCTACGTGGCACTCGTCAGCCTAGATAGCATCATTATACATGCCGTTAGAGAAACTAAGCCCCCACCCCTCACCCCCTGAAATTCAAGGGCGGAGAGATTATATGTTGACTACGGGTGGGCCTGCATGCCACCACAACTAGCCCTTCCGTTCATGCGCGTAACAGGTGGTTGGGTCCATCACGTTTAATTCCATGGCAGCGAGCTGCTATAGTACGTGGGGCGACCACTCTCAGGAAAACGGCATGCAAAAATTTGGAAAGGAATATAGAGCGCGATCGGAACCTGACTTGTGCGGAAGGCTTGGCGCATGTGACAGGTGCATGTGAAGGTATTAAACTCAATACCTTTTGGCTTTGATAACATATAGAATTTGCATGCACGGGTATTTTCACCGAAAGCTCAAACTGATGGAAAAAAGGGCAATGCACTTATACTTCAGCACATGCATCTTTCAGCCAAAACCTCTCGGAGTTAAGTTCTTCTTTTGTAGGATCTGGTTTCGGGAGGTAGTGAGACCACGGCGACAACACTCCAATGGGCGATGGCGGAGCTCATGCGGAGCCTCAAGGCGCCGTAGGGCACAAGCAGAGGTGCGTGGTGCCCACATCAGGGAGAGCCGCGTCCGTGAGGAGGCCCTGAAGGAACTGCACTATCTGCATTTAGTAATCAAAGAGACGCTTGACTACACCCAGTGGTACTGCTTCTCCTCCCACGGGAGAGTTCTGGAACCTTGCCGCCCTCGGCTATGACGTGCCCAAGGGCGCCATGGTGCTTGTCAACGCATGGGCAATCGGGCGGGATTCGCGAAGCTGGGGCACTGATGCCAAGGAGTTCCGGCCAGAGAGGTTCGAGGAGGCTGGTGACGCCGCGGCGGACTTCAGAGGAACGAATCTTGAGCTCGTGCCTTCGGGCGCTGGCAGGAGGATCTGCCCTGGGATAACGCGTTTGGGCTTGCGGTCGTGGAGCTCATGCTAGCGAGCCTGTTGTTCCATTTCGATTGGGAGCTCCCTGGAGGAGGCGCCGGTGGGCTAGACATGGCGGAGGAGCTCGGGATCACGGCGAGGAGGAAGGGCGGCCTGTGGTTGCATGCCACAGTTCATGTGCCGGCTCCTAATCCATAAATATTCAACCATGGGGTTGTCCATACTCTTTCTTGTCTTCGCACCTAAATAAAATGAGCTGGAGTAGTACGTTTTTAATGCTTCATCATGTGAGCCGGGGTCTAAGTTGTTAATTTATTGTATGCGTTTTAATGTTATGTTACAAAAAGAATTTGTATCACATGGACTCGATGCACTCTGGTGCTTTGTCATGCTATCTATCGTTTGAGTAAGGCTCCTTTTCTTTGAAGGTCAAAGGCCATATATATTAAGAATACTAACCCTTAAAAACATTCTTACAGAAATTGAAAAGCGGTTTTGCTAAAGCTCAGGTAGCTGAGTTTTAATTTGGTCTCACTCACCGCCACAACCGTCTGATTGAATTGCGTCCAGATTCGTGCTAGGGTTTGCCGATGGCAGGAGCGATCTTGAGCGCGCACGGCTGGTTCATTTTCATTTCACCTGCTTGTTAGTATTCGGGTTGTGCCCGTTTTATTGGGCTGTCTTTTCGCGGGCCACAATGCTTTTTCTCCCCCCGCACAGTAGATTTAAGAGGTGTTCAAAAAAACAAACATTAGATTTAAGAGAGGAATGGAGTCACCTTGGTCAATCATGCCATCGACCGGTCAGGTGAGCAAATTTCCTTTTATTTTTGTATGTTGTCCTATATCCTTTTTATATTTTTTTCCTTTAAAGTTTTTTTTGCCTTTTCATTCTTGATTTTTTGCTTTTCTTTTGTTCTTTTCATTTTTTGTTTTTGCGCCTTTTTCTGTTTTTTCGTATGCGACAAGCAGACAATGTGAGCTATAACTACTCCCTCCGTCCGGAAATACTTGTCAACAAAATGGATAAAAGGGGATGCATCTAGACGTATTTTAGTTCTAGATATATCTATTTTTATCCATTTTGATGACAAATTTTTTCGATGGAGGTAGTATGCCTCATTCACGCCACAAGTCATCGGATCAAACTGTGCCGTTTACGTGCAGGTTATCTATCGAATGCCTTTTTGTTTTCCTTATTTTTTGGTTGACCGCTAACGTTGCTCGCGGACCGGCATTTTCAATTTTGGAAGAAACTGGATCGGCATGCCGGCAGCCCTATCCATTCGGTGCTGGCCGGAGGATGTGCCCTGGAATCACGTTTGGGCTGGCGGTTTTGGAGCTCATGCTAGCGAGCCTGTTGTTCCATTTCGATTGGGAGCTCCCCGGAAGAGGCGCCGGTCGGCTGGACATGGTGGAGGAGCTCGGGATAACGGCGAGGAGGAAGGGCGAGCTGTTGCTGCATGCCACCGTTCGTGTGCCTGCTCCTAATCCGTGAATATTCAAACATGGCAATGTCTTATAGCCTTTATTGTCTTTGTAGCTAAATAAAATTAGTCGAAGAAATAAGTTCTTAATGTTTCATTATGTAATCCAGGGACTAAGGTGTTTGTTTATTGTGTGTGTACATTTTGTTGTATTGTCAAATACTCTCTTCGTCCATAATATAAGATTTGTTACAAGCTAAAGCTTAGCTTGTAAAATGATCTTATATTATATTTTGGGACGGAGGGAGTATTATGTATCGCAGGAACTCGATGCATTCCCGTGCGTTGTCATGTTATCTATCATTTGAGTAGTGCTCAATTTATGTGGACAAAATTTTATTTTCCAATAGCATTGTGATTTATCTTCTTAGACAATGAGAAGAAGTGTTAATTAACTAAAATTCTAGTCCTCGCCAAAAATATAAATCAATTGATCTTTGAAAAGCTTGAATGTTCAATATTGTAAAAACATGTTTTTACAAAGAAAACCTCCGATCTATTCATTATCTGTCATGACAATATGAAGAACACCAGAAGTACAAAAAGATAAAACCATGTCCGTAGACCTCCTAGCAATGACTACGAGCACTGAAGCAAGCCAAAGTTGCACCGCCGTCATCAACCCCCCTTACCAAAGCGGGGAAAACTTGTTGTAACAGACAGTCGGGAAGTCGTCATGCTAAGGCCCCACATAACCAGTGTACCAGAACAAGAACTGTCGCCGATGAAGAGAAGTGTAGATTGGAAGGATCCAACTTGTAGATACATCAACGAAGACGGGATCCAAGCAGATCCACCGAAAACTAACACCGACCAGATCCCTCAACATCTTCGGGAAGTCGCCACCTCGCCTTTCCGACTAGGACATATACCCTAAATGAACTAAAAAACATTTCAAATGAAGCAGGACCCCCCCCCCCCCCTGCCAGCAAGGGCCGGGGTCCATCGTTCCTCCATGGCTCTAGGGCCACCGAAGACGACCCGGACCGACGACAGCACCGACTGGAGGTAGAGCAATCCTAAGCTTTTTTGTTGATAGAGGAGGTGCCAGTTGCATTGAATAGATGAATATTGAACTTAATTGTAAAAATCTGTTGAAAATAAAAGAAGTCGAGAAACCATAGAACATTATATTTTGTCATGTCTCGAATCTCGAAAAATAATTTTGCTGACTATATCATGTCGAGCATTATTCAAACAAGTTAGGCCTTTTTTTCAAGGTGCAGGTTCTGTATTTCTTGGGTTTTTATCTTTCAGAAATAGTCTGATATGTCATTTGTATTCCAAAGTCCTCTTGTTAGCTTGAGCTCAGGTGAGCTCGGGTGAAGAGCAAAATCATAAAAAATAGGGAAAATATGTTTGTTTCCCAGACCTCCACGTATGTGATTCCGGATGAGACTTGCCCGCTCCCCGCGCGTGTGCCCATCCATGCTCCCGCGTACGTGGCTTGATTTGATTGGAACAAAATAAGACCCGGCCCCACCCCCTTGAAATCAGGGGGGGGGGGAGATGATTAGATTAGAAAGGAAGAAGGAAAAAAGACAGCCGTAGGATGAAGTGGGAGCACAGATGGGAGCATGGGGAGGGAGCAGGCAAGCCGGGTCCTGTGATTCCATCATAAAAATCTGCACGCATGTGAAACACACATCAATGTTTGTTTCCAAACAGATTCAGAGTTATTTGATTTTTTTTAATAGATTTTACTGTTCACCTGAGCGCACATGGGCTTGAGCTAAGAAACTCCATGTACATTTATATTGGACATGTGAGAACAGGAGAAAGTTTTCTGACAATTTCCAAATGTTCAGTCATGCATTGATTATACCAGTCCCGTGGTGACCCTCGTAGACAAACTTTAAAAATGTTCATTAGCTTCGACATTGAGCGGCAGTGATAATATTTTTTTCCTTCTTAAATCTCGGGCTTGGGTTCATATGCTACTGTAGCTTAAAACATTGTGCCAATCCATTTGTTTCAGAATGTGCGCAAGCCTGTACAATGTTGGAGATGTGTTGTATATTTGGTACAAGATAGGTTACAACTAAACCTCGATGGCGTAGCCGGAGACCGGCGACACATCAAAGCTTGCAAGGCTTCACGAGATCAGTTCGTGGTTCGTGAATGTGAAGGTGTTGGAGGCAGGTGAGACCAGAAAAAATTGTTTGGTTGGGTCCAAAAAATTATCAGTCTTGCTAAGTCTCACTCGATTGAGACTTCGTTAAGTCTCAGTCGATGTTATATCTGCCGGATCTTACATTAAGATCTATGCAAAAAATTCTTTTTAATTTTATATTTTTCTCTCTTGCATGTTATGTTACTTGACTGAGACTTGGTTAAATCTCAGTCGACTGAGACCTAGCCATGTGGGTATGTATGGTCTTCCTAACTGCATCTATTTTCTGATGCATTTCCACTGTGCATGATGTTCAGGTGCAGAGAAGAGAAGATGCACTCCAGCCATGGCACCGCAACAAGATCAAGATGTCACATACTACTACAGTTACCTTTTCATGTCCACCGGTCCTAATACTCCCCTTCCTCCTCATCGCCATGTTCAAGCCATGCAAGCACCACCTCGTCGGTGCGCTCTCACTCCACGCCATGCGTGACCTCCCGCTGGTACGACGCGCCACTCATGTTGCTCCCCCTAGGGGAGCTTACCGTCGTTGTTGCCTTGTCGGCCAGCGCGGCGAAGGAGAACATGAAGACCCACGACACAACATTCACCACGTGGCCACTGATTGCCACCCTCCGCGCCATCACAACATACGACTTCCTCATCTCTCTTGCACGGCACGGCGACCACGGGCGCTGCCTAAAAAAAAAAGCTATGCGTGACCGAGCTCGTCAGCACACGACAAGTACAGTCCCTCTGGGGATGCCGTGAGGCCAATGCCGTCACCCTAGTCCCCTCCATCGTCTCGTCGCTATCGCCTTGTGAACCTCAGCTCTCTCATCTCCACCTGCATCACCGACTTGGCGTTTCACCAGGAAAATGTTAGTGGTGCCGTTTGACCCCTATGCACGGCGCCATAGGTACTTACACTAGTGATGGCGTTTGACCCCAATGCACACCATAGGTACTTAGAGCATCTCCAGCCGCGCCCCCAACAGGCCCTTCTCAAAACACCCCACTCGCGCCCCCAGGACACCGAATTCCGCCGGCTCGGTCCATTTATAGAGCATCTCCAGCCGTTCGGCCCCCCCAGGGCACCGAAAAAGAGCGGCCTGAGGTGAGCCGGCGGCATACTCGACGCTGGGGGGGATTATTCGGCCCAATTGTGTCCAAAAGCGGCCCGATATCTGGGTGAATCCGCTCACATTCAGCGTGGTTCGGCATGTTTCGGCGTTAATTTTCGCATACACATAGAAATGAATTAGTTCGTCACATAGTTTGGCATGGTTCGGCATGTTTCAGCGTGTTTCATCACATAAATCAAATAGTTCAACAAATAGTTCAATACAAATTATATAGTTTAACAAATAAAAACTCAAGTTTCATCACACGTCATTCCCTGCGGCGCTCCGGCCTCGCCCTTGAGTCTCCATAGGTGCTCCACCAGATCGTGTTGCAGTTCTTGATGCACATGTCGGTCTCGGCTCTCCTAACACATATTGAGGTGGTCAGTCCAGGTTGTCGGTAGCTGGTGATCAACTTGGGCAAGAGGACACTGCCTGTAATATGGTTCAGCGTCAAACACTGGCTCTTGCTGCTCGCTCTCAATGATCATGTTGTGCAAGATGACACAACAAGTCATGATCTCCCACATTTGATCTTTCGACCAGGTCTGAGTAGGGTACAGGACAACAGCAAATCGAGATTGGAGCACACCAAATGCCCGCTCGACATCCTTCCTGCAAGCCTCCTGAACCTTCGCAAAGAAGGCGTTCTTGCCTCCCGGCACAGGGTTTGAGATAGTCTTCATAAATGTCGACCATCTCGGATAGATGCCATAAGCTAGATAGTACCTCTTGTACTGCCGCTCATTGACCTCGAAGTTCACCGGAGGAGAATGACCTTCAACAAGCTTGGCAAAGACAGGGGAGCACTGCAGGACGTTGACGTCATTGTGAGTTCCTGGCATCCCAAAGAAAGAGTGCCAAATCCAGAGGTCCTGTGTGGCCACTACCTCAAGTACCACACTGCAACCGCCTTTGGCGCCTTTGTACAACCCATGCCAAGCAAACAGACAGTTCTTCCATTTCCAATGCATGCAGTCGATGCTTCCAAGCATCCCAGGAAATCCTTTTGCTGCATTCTGTGCTAGGATCTGAGCAGTGTCTTCTGCATTGGGTGTTCGCAAGTATTGCGGTCTAAACACAGTCACTACTGCCCTGCAGAACTTGTAGAAACACTCAATGGTGGTGGACTCGGCCATGCGCCCATAGTCGTCGAGTGAATCACCGGGAGCTCCGTATGCAATCATCCTCATAGTTGTCGTGCACTTTTGGATAGAGGTGAATCCAAGTGTGCCAGTGCAATCCATCTTGCACTTGAAGTAGCTGTCGAACTCCCGGATGGAATTCACAATCCTGAGGAAAAGCTTTTGGCTCATCCGATAACGGCGCCGAAATGTTTTCTCAACGTGCAATGGAGCATCGGCGAAGTAGTCCGAGTAGAGCATGCAGTAACCTTCCAGATGATGCCGGTTCTTCGCTTTCACCCGCCCAGGCGCCGAGCCACGTCACCGCGGCTTTTTCACTGCTCGCGAGCAGGCCGACGAGGCCGGCGAGCACTATGAGATGCTCCTGCTCCTGGACGTCGGCTTCGGCTTCCTCCTCCAGCAACGCTGCGAGCGCCTCCTCGTCTTCGGAGTCCATCGCCGGGCCGGGCAAATCACCGAACACCTTGCGAGCGAGGTGGGCGCAAACCCGCCGGCACACTTGGATTCACCTCTATCCAGAAGTGCACGACAACTATGAGGATGCTTGCATACGGTGCTCCCGGCGATTCACTCAACGACTATGGGTGCATGGCCGAGTCCACCACCATTGAGTGTTTCTACAAGTTCTGCAGGGCAGTGGTGAGAGTGTTTGGACCGCAATACTTGCGAACACCCAATGCGGAAGACACTGCTCGGATCCTAGCATAGAATGCAACAAGAGGATTTCCTGGGATGCTTGGAAGCATCGACTGCATGCATTGGAAATGGAAGAACTGTCCGTTTGCTTGGCAGGGGTTGTACAAAGGCGTCAAAGGTGGTTAAAGTGTGGTACTTGAGGTAGTGGCCACACAGGACCTCTGGATTTGGCACTCTTTCTTTGGGATGCCACGAACTCATAATGACATCAACGTCCTGCAGTGCTCCCCTGTCTTTGCCAAGCTTGTTGAAGGTCATTCTGCTCCGGTGAACTTCGAGTTCAATGGGCGGTAGTACAACAAGGGGTACTATCTAGCTAATGGCATCTATCCGAGATGGTCGACATTTGTGAAGACTATCTCAAACCCTGTGCGAGGAGGCAAGAACGCCTTCTTTGCGAAGGTTGAGGAGGCTTGCAGGAAGGATGTCGAGCGGGCATTTGTTGTGCTCCAATCTCGATTTGCTGCTGTCTGGTACCCTACTTAGACCTGGTTGAAAGATCAAATGTGGGAGATCATGACTTGCTGTGTCATCTTGCACAACATGATCATTGAGAGCGAGCAGGAAGAGCCAGTGTTTGACACTGAACCATATTACAGGCAGGGTCCTCTTGCCCAAGTTGATCACCAGCTACCGGCAACCTGGACTGACTACCTCAATATGCGTCAGGAGATCCGAGACCCACAGGTGCATCAAGAACTGCAACACGATATGGTGGAGCACCTATGGAGGCTCAAGGGCGAGGCCGGGGCGACGCGGGGAATGACGTGTGATGAAACTTGAGTTTTTATTTGTTAAACTATATAATTTGTATTTAACTATTTGTCGAACTATTTGATTTATGTGATGAAACACGCCGAACCATGCCGAACTATGTGACGAACTAATTGATTTCTATTTGTATGCGAAAATTAACGTCGAAACACGCCGAACCGCGCCGAATATGGGCCGATTCACGTAGATATCGGACCCTTTTTGGACATAATTGGGCCGAATAATGGGCCAAAATCAGCGCCTGGGGGCGACCTAGGGGCGACGGCGGGGTGCAAAACCGCCCCAGTGCCAAGTATGCCGCCGGCTCGCCCCCAGGCCGCTCTTTTTTGGCGCCCTGGGGGGCCGAATGGCTGGAGATGCTCTTAGACTCGTGGTGGCGTGGCAATTCCTGACACGCCATCACTAGTGTTGGCAGCCTCCTACCTCAAATAGTTTCACTTCTTTCTCCACAAAAATCTTCTCCATAGCTTGCTGCTCTTAGTTTTTGTTCTGGTCTTTCCCTCGTAGCTATGTTGTCGGTGATGGATCCGCCGGAGCTTGTAAAATCGGCACAAGCCCCACGTGCGAGTCCAAGTCAGCCAAGAGTGTCAAAACTATTATGTATCCAGATTAGTGATGTTTTTCTCCTAATTATTGTCTTCAACTATTTCAATATGAATAGTACACAAAATGAAATAACATAAAATAAATATAAAACAATCTGTATAGACAAAACTATATTAAAAATAAACTAAAAACATAAGTATAACTATAAATATAAAACAATGCGTATTAGAAAAATAAAATAAATATAATAAATAAATATAAAGCATAAATGAATAAATATACATAAATACAAAATAATATGTATATAAAAATTAACTTTAAAATAAAATAAACATAAATACAAAACATTGTATATAAAAAATAAACTAATGTAAATAAAATAAACATGAAATAAAATAAAACATAACCTAATTTTTATAAAAGTAAAATAAAATAAAGTAAAGTAAAGTAAAAAGAAGTAAAATACCTATGGCGTGGGCCAGCCAACAAAGCACCGAACCTGCCACCCCATAACACCACCCCACACACTCCCCCACTCCTATCCATTCCGATCCCCATCCACCCCGCCCCGGCACCGCCCACCGCTGCCATCGCCACGGCAGCGTTACTCCGCCATCCTTGCCGACTGGACGCCCTCTCCACCGTCGGCGCTGTCGTCTTCACTGCCTCCACCACCCAACACCCCCGTCGCACCAACGCCTTCGTCTACATCATCGTCTTTACTGCCGTCACCGTCGTCATTGCCCTGCCGCTCCATCGTCACCGCCCCGCCAATGGCCGGCTGTCGCCGGTGTTTTTTGGTGTGTATAGATGTTATTGTAGGTTGTAGTGTATTTTTAGTGTAGATTGTAGTGTACTTTTAGTATAGTTTTTAGTCTAGTGTTAATGTAGTTTTGTCTGGTTTGTAGATATTACGATGTTTCAATGTAGGTTCTAGTGTAGTGTTAGTGTAGTTTTAGTTGTAGGTCGAATTTTGTAGTTGTGGATTATATTTAGTTGTAGATTTTACTGTTATTGTAGTTGATGTTTTAGTTGTAAATTTTTATAGTTGTACACTGTAGATTGTAGTTTTTGCAGGTATTCGTGTGGTCAATATGTCCAATCATGGCGAATTTTTTTAGTAACTATAGAATATTATTTTTACTAACTTTTTAGGTATTGCCACCGTCACAGATAGCACCGACGTACAGTGCTAATTTTTTACTATAGTGTTGAAACTATCTCGAATATATGGACCTAGCTATATGTGTTATGTTCGTCACTTCGGATCATGAGGTTTGTTTATTTTGTGAACATGAATGCAGTAAATGGATCCCCCGTGTGCGACCTGTGGCGCAGTGATATGCCGGAAGGACATGAAGTTCTTTATAGATCTTCCAGAGACTTCCTAACTAGGATGGTATGTTTATGTTCAGCATGTCGTGACTGAGTTACATAAAACTGCGTCCAAAATTTCCTAACTGGCTTTCTTTCAATTTTGCTCAGGTCATCCCTTGCGGGACAAGGCGTGACTTTTTAGAAAAGTTCAGCCTTGGGCTTGATGCAAGGGTCAGATTTCATTCTGTCCTCATGAATATGTTGAAGGCCAGGAACTTAACTTGTCTCGTCACCGATGAGCCAGCCATAACTATTTTGGTTACCCTTGTTGTACAAACCTTGTAGTTGATGCTGGGATGGAAGCTGGGGAGAGAGCCATGTTCTACATCAAGTATGATCGTGAGAAGATCATGGTGTACTACATGCCTGCTCACAGCTCTAGTTCGTTTACCCAGAGTATGACCTTTAGTGCAACCACTGAAGAGTCTAGATATTAGACATGGTACCTGCTCGTATTATGCTAGCATCTCTTTGAACTTCCGTTGAACATGTGTTATGCCTGCTATGTTAATTAGTTCTTCGTTGAACTTAAATGTTGTCATTTTCCTCTATTTTGTAACTTTATTTTATTGCTTCTGTTAAATTGAATTATATCGTCATTTGGCTCAGAAAGCGCAGCTTTACAACTTTTTTATACCTGAGAATCATATTGGTGGCATGGCGCCAACATGGATGTCACTGGTGATGAATATTACTGGTGGCGTTGGACACGTGCCCCGCCAGTCATACCATTGTTAGTGGTGACGCCACCGCTAATTTTTAACACCGCTGCCATATTGGTGGCGTTGAGTGTCCCGCCATGAAGACCCTTTTGCCACATCACCTCTAGGCTTTTCCGCACTAGTGATAACATGGCCATAGAAGATGAGAGAGACATGCCTAAGAACTTTCGAAACATCTCCAATGGGGATCCAGTTGAGCTGGAGCACGATGCAAATAAGATACAGAGATTCCTCGCAGTGAATCACAAAATCGAGAACCCAAAAGTTTTTACCCATCTTCAAGATGGTCTCGTTGAGCATTAGTGGCATCTCCATAGCACTTCATAGTTGTGCTTTTTTCATGCTATTTACTTCATTTGAGCCCATCCATTTGTTTGAATTTAAATAATTTGGTTTGTAAACTATGAATTATAATACTCGTGAATTGTACGAACCTTAATTATTATGTTTAGATTTAATATGTGTGCAAATATGTAGTTGAAATATATTATATAAACTAAAATTAGAAAGATTTGGCATTTTTTTACTCTGTTAAGTTTAGGGGATGGGTTAGAAGCAACACTTCATTAGAGGAGCAAATGTACTCCTCTAAAGGATACTCGGCCATTTACTCCTCTAAATTATAAGGGTCAGTTAGAGATGCTCAAAGATGATTTCGGACCAAAGTATATTCAAATTACAAGTTTCCCGACCAATTCGTTGCACTAAGTTTATATGTACCAAAATGTTTCCCACCGTGCAAGTTCAAGTGCCACCAGTGCAATTACCTCTATAATTATATATCCTCCCAAATTCATCAACTAATTTCTTGTAGCTCTTTATGACAATCAACGTACGTTTCCTGTACCATGATCATGGTTAGACCTGGCCAGCTACCCCAATAATGGTGGTGCGAGCTGCTGTTAATGAAAAACTAGGTGAAAAAATGTACAAGTCGCACCTTTCACGTACTACTTAAACTGAAGGATCTCAGTTTTACACGTGATATGCCAATCAAATGTTATGAAGTCGTCATCGGTGCTCAGTAAGATCTTGTCGGGTTGTTTGTGACCTTGTTGGTAGTCGATTGTTTTTTTTTTATGAAAAGGCCTTCATGACTAGCTTTATTCACATCAAATAATGCTTACATCATCTCCTAAAAAAATAGCAATAAACACATGAGGTGCATCCACCCACAAAGACGGATTGTTTGCACGACTCTAATGAGCTAGCTCATGAGCAACTACATTAGACTCTCTATTACGATGCTCAATAGTAACCTTTTGATATCTCTAAAAAAAACTTTGCAACTCTCCAATATAGGAGCTGCAGTCATTGAAAGTCCTTTTAGCCTTAAAGCTTCCACCACTGTGATATTGTCCATTCTTACGAGAACATTGCTGCATCCTAGTTTTGTATATTTGAGCCCTTCAAGTAACGCAACAGCTTCTACAGAAACAACGTTGGCCACATGCTCGGGTCAGCCGTGAATGCTGAGACAAAATTTCCACGGTGATCTCTGACTATGGCACCACAAGAACCTGAGAATCTTCCACACAAAAAGATGCATCCACATTAAGTATTTGCTGACTTTCTAAAGTTGGTTATCGATTGTTTGCGTTATGTTCTGTAACAATTCGTCCATAACTATAGCACATTGCTTATATATATCCTCCCATTCATCAACTAATTTCCTGTAGCTCTTTATGACAATCAAGATACGTTTCCTGTAGTATTCTTATCGTTTCCTGTAGTACCATTATTATGACTAGGCCCGCTCAGCTACTCCAATAATGGTGTTGCGGAATGCTGTTAATGGAGAACTGAATGACCAGTCGACTTATATAATGTTCAACCAAACTAATTCCTAGCTACTACAACCCTCTATTCTTTTCTGTGCCCGCGGAGAAGAGAAGACGCACTCCCCGGCCATGGGACAACAAGATCAAGATGTCGTGTGCTACTACAATTACCTCTTTATGGCCACCGTCCTGCTACTCCCTGTCCTCATCGCCATGTTCAAGCCACGCAAGCACGACGGCGAGAACCTTCCCCCGGGACCATGGCGGCTGCCGGTCATCGGCAGCATGCACCACCTCATCGGAGCACTCCCGCACCACGCCATGCGTGACCTCGCCTGTCGTTATGATGCCCCGCTCATGCTGCTCCGCATCGGGGAGCTCAACGTCGTCGTGGCCTCGTCCGCCGTCGCGTCGAGGGAGATCATGAAGACCCACGACGCGGCATTCGCGACGCGGCCACGGACCGCCACCCTCCGTGCCATCACGACAGATGACCTCGCCATCTCCCTTGCACCGCACGGCGAGCAGTGGCGCCGCCTCAAAATGCTATGCGTCACCGAGGTACTCAATGCACGGCAAGTCCCGTCCCTCCGGGGATGCCGCGAGGCCAATGCCGCCGCCCTAGTCTCCTCCATCGTCTCGTCACTATCGTCTTCGTCGGAGCCTGTGAACCTCAGCTCCCTCATCTCCACCCACGTCACCAACTTGGCGGTGCATGCATTGGTCGGGGAGCAGAACGAGGACCTCCGCGCAGAGTTCCTGGAGTGCCTGGACGAGGGCATCAAGCTAGCCTCGGGTTTCAGCCTCGCTGACCTGTTCCCATCGTCGCGCCTTGCACGTGCGTTCAGTAGCTCGATTCGCCGGATGGAGGCATTAAACCACGAGATAAGCCAGCTCATCGGCCGGATCATTGAGGAGCATCGCACGAGGAGGTCGGCCGGCGGCGGTGAGGAAGAAGCCATCGTGGACGTGCTACTGAGGATCCAGAATGACGGTAGCCTCCACACGCCTCTCAATGTCAGAACAATCGGTTCCGTGATTATGGTAAGATCAAACTCGAGACTTCTTCGCTTTGGATCCAGAATGAAGCTAAGCCCCATTTAGCGTTTTTCATTAACTCATGAAAAAATTAACATAAAATGAGGCATCATATATGATATATCACATATGATTGACTTCAGACATGTTCAAGCATAAAAAACAAGGTACACCTAATCAAGCATTCTAATTCAATAATAGATGTTTGCATCAGTGCATCATAGGAGTATTCTATATAAAATCAGAAGGAAATAATAATAAATTTCAATGGCGCTGTAACGTGTTTCAAAAAGCTAGCTCAAAAAATAGTGGCCGAACCGAAACTTAGCAGCCCTAAGTTTACCAAAATTTAACGCTATAGTAGGAATAGCGGGCTATTAGGTTCATTTTTAATTTAGTGCTGGAAGTGCATAGTTTAGTTGGAGGCTGCTCCAAATGCCATAGTGACGCCTTTTTTTGCAGGATATGTTTTCGGGAGGAAGCGAAACCTCGGTGACAACACTCCAATGGGTGATGGCAGAGCTAATGCGGAGTCCTGCGGCTCTGCGGAGGGTGCAGGCCGAGGTGCGCAGCGCTTTCGCTGGGCAGACCTGCATCAAGGAGGATGCCCTGCAGGAGCTGCGTTATTTGCATCTAGTAATCAGGGAGTCGCTTCGGCTACACCCGGTGTTGCCGCTGCTTCTCCCGCGGGAGTGCCAGGAACCGTGTCGTGTCCTCGGCTATGATGCGCCCAAGGGCGCCATGGTGCTCGTCAACGCATGGGCAATCGGGCGGGATGTAGCAAGCTGGGGCGTTGATGCTGAGGAGTTCAGGCCAGAGAGGTTTGAGGAGGCTGGTGATGCAGCGGCGGATTTCGGAACCAACTTCGAGCTTGTGCCATTCGGCGCCGGTAGGAGGATGTGTCCTGGGATCACGTTTGGGATAGCGGTCGTGCAGATCATGCTAGCGAGCCTGTTGTTCCATTTTGATTGGGAGCTCCTTGGAGGAGGCGCGGATGGTCTAGACATGGCGGAGGAGCTCGGGATGACAGCCAGGAGGAGGAAGGACCTGTGGCTCCATGCCACCGTTCACGTCCCTGCTCCTAATCCATGATATTCAAACATAGCGATGTCTTATATTATAGCCTTTCTTGTCCTCACAGCTAAATAAAATGAGTCGGCGAAATAAGTTCTTAATTTTTCATTATGTAATCCGTGGTCTAAGTTGTTTGTTTATTGTGTGTGTTTACGCATGCGCGCGCGCGTTTTGCTGTATTGTCAAATACTCCCTCCATAAACTAATATAATAGCGTTTATATTACTATTTTAGTTATCTAAACACTTTTGTATTAGAACAAAAACTGGATCCAAGCAAATCCATCAAAGGCCAGCACCAACTAAATCCCTCAAGATCCCCTGGAGACACAACCCCACATGCCCTTCGGCACTACTAGTTATCTAAACACTTTTGTATTAGAACAAAAACTGGATCCAAGCAAATCCATCGAAGGCCAGCACCAACTAAATCCCTCAAGATCCCCTGGAGACACAACCCCACATGCCCTTCGGCGCTAGTAGTTATCTAAACACTTTTGTATTAGAACAAAAACTGGATCCAAGCAAATCCATCGAAGGCCAGCACCAACTAAATCCCTCAAGATCCCCTGGAGACACAACCCCACATGCCCTTCGGCGCTACTAGACACATTACCAGGACGGTGCCTACGTAGTGAGAATCTTATTCCATCTTCAGGGAGCCGTCGCCTCATCTTGCTGAGGAGGACATAAATCCTAAATAAACTTTTTTTAAATGAAGCAGGATCCCCCCGGCAAGGGCAGGGGTCCATCGTGCCTCTATGGACCTAGGGCCACCGAAGACGATGCAGACCGACGGCGGTGACGATTAGAGGTAGAGGAACCCTAAGCTTATTTCTTGGGAGAGGAACTGACGGTTGCGTCGAATAGATGAATATTTAACTTAGTTGTGAAATATGTTGAAAATAAAATGAAGTCGCGAAACCATAGACCATTTTAATTTGACATGTCTCGAATCTCCGGGAAATAATTTTGCTAACTATATCACTAGTACAAGAACCCCCAAATTAGCGGCGTTCCAAAGTGTGCATTGGCCGCTTTTAGGCTGAGCGCCGCCAGTGCAGTGCTGCTTGTAAGTTCATACTAGCAGTGTTTGAGCAGGACGCTTCTAAGCGAAGTGCCAGCAGCATGCCCCTGGAACGCTATTAGTGGTTTCACTTCCAGCAGCGTGTAGAGCGCATGCTACAAAGTTGGCACAACTCGGTGTCGTTTGTTTGCACTTGACACTGCTAAAGTTGGATAAATCTAGTGACGTCTTGGGTCCACTGTACGCTGCTAGTTTCAGTTTTCACTAGTGTAGTCCCGGTTCGTAAGGGCCTTTAGTTCTCGTTCCCTAACCGGCACTAAAGGGTGGGGGCTAAAGGCCCTCCACTTTTAGTCCCGGTTTGTCACGGTTCGGGATGAAAGGCCCATCACGTGGCACGAGCCCGCGTCGGGGGCTGGGGGACCTTTAGTACCGGTTGATGTGTTTAGGGATTTACGGTTTTAGGATTTATAATTTATGGTTTATTTTTTCTTTTCGTTTTGTGTTTTTCATTTAATTGTTTTTCATTTTAAACATATTTTACGCTACTGCAGTCATCAAGTTCCATTGGTATTACATACTGTACACGATATATATAATAGAATTTCTCATACGTACAATCATATAATTTCTCGGATGACCATCCCCCCCCCCTCCACCCCACACACCCATAAAAATCCCGCAATTTTCTCTTGAAGTGCTCGTATACGGTCCGTTGGTAGGAGCCCATCTTTATTAAAAAAAAGATCGATATGAATATATTAGTTGTGTGTATATATATTAGATCATGATAAAAAGAATTGTGAATTGTGTTTACGTACGTAAATAGTTCTTTTAATTTTGCTCCTTTCTGTCATAATGTGAATGTTCTCGCAAACATAGTATGCACACAAATTATTCCCCGATGCCTATCTCATGCATTCTACGAGAATATAATTCATTCAGATAATAATTAAGCAAGCATGATAATGGTGTTGAAACTACAATTAAAGAGATGCACGGACGTAGCTAGTACTACTTAATTACCTTGGGCCGCGCCCATTTCAACTCTTGTTTCCATGGGCCTTGAACTTGTTTGATGAACTTTTGCCAAACAGTGCCCGCCAGCAAAGAAAATAAATTAAGGAGTTATTAATTAGTTGATATCAGGAAATGAACTAAAGATGCCGATATAGTACGATAATGATTGAAATTACCTGCCAAGCATGCCCGTCACGATTGAGTATTCTTTAGGTTCTTCAAATAGTGAGTCCAGTACGTGAACTTTTCCCTCATCAACTTCAATGATTAACAGGATCCAGTGAAAACTGCATGCGCATACGTTTGCATAATTAAGCGGGCATGTGCATAACTCATCAACTACACTTATTAACATATAGTAAGCAAAATATTATTTGTAGTAGAAGACAGTAACACTCACCCGAAGTTGTAAGGAAGTAGTATTTTTGGTGGGTATTTAGTCGCACCAAAAACTATAGCAAGCTATTCTCTATGTCTTTTTTGTGACGTGGCCATGTTTCTTTATTAACGGTATTTGGGTTAATCAACCCAATGCCATAACGTCCATCTCCTTTCGTTTCATAAATCTTCATTCTGCATAATACCACAGAAAAGAATATAGTGAGGATAATTACATGTAATGAACGAGCACAGTTAGCTAGAGACTTAAATTACAGAAAGACATCACTTATAGACAATAGCAACTGAAGAGAGATTTGTCGAGTGCGTCCTGATTGAATAACTGAAACATTTCTTGAAATTCAACCCACAAATCTTTTTCATGGAAGTAATGCTCTGCCTTGACTTTCACCATGATGGCCTCTCGGTCGTTCTTTACTTCTCTTAGGTACCACTCATGCAATATGTACATTCTCGTTGATAGAAGTGAGATCTCCTCAGACTTGACCAGAGGTTGGCCGGGCACATATTTCCATGCTACTTCGTCACCTTGAATCCCGGGGATAGACTCGATCTCTAGGAGTTGATAAACAGTGATACCTGCCTCTTTTGCCATCCTTTTATGGTCGTCGGTTATTACCAGCTGATCGGTGATACTCACATGTGTTTGTACAATGGGCGGGTGGATCGATTGCACTGCATGTTCTCCCATCTGAGGAACAGTTTTCCCGCATTTTTTACCTGCTTGGCTCGAGCTCGAGCTCGACTCCTTCTCTTTTTGTGCATGATATAACTTCTTAATAGAGCGCTCATAGTCTGAGTCCGTTCGCTTCACAGCATGTTGAGCATTATCAACAAAGTGTTGTATGACTTCCTCGGGTATTTTCTCCTTTGGCGGCAGCGCCAGTTTTGGTGCAAAATGGGCCTTCACTTCGACAGCCACTGTCTCATCGGTTTCCTCGTTAGTCTTCTCGCAGTCAACTTCTTTTTGGCAAGAGGAGAGGCTTTCTTGCTAGGCACTCTCTTCCGCATTGGCGAAGGCTAACGCGCTCGAGATTGATATGGCGGACTTACGTTGATGGGCTCCGTCTCAGGGTGGAGCGGTGGAGTCGGCTGACGCGGTGGCAGACTAGTGCCGTGCTCCGTCTCGGGTTTGGGCAGTGGAGTTGTTGGGGATCGTTGCAGAAATTAAAATTTTCTACGCATCACCAAGATCAATCTATGGAGTAACTAGCAACGAGAGAGAGGGGAGTTCATCTTCATACCCTTGAAGATCGCGAGTCGGAAGCGTTGCAAGAACGTGGATGAAGGAGTCGTACTCGAAGCGATTCAGATCGCGGTGGACTCCGATCTAAGCGCCGAACAACGGCACCTCCGCGTTCAACACACGGTGCAGCCCGGTGACGTCTCCCGCGCCTTGATCCAGCAAGGAGGAAGGAGAGGTTGAGGAAGAGGGCTCCAGCAGCAGCACGACGGTGTGGTGGTGATGGAGCGGCAGTTCTCCGGCAGGGCTTCGCCAAGCTCTTGCGGAGGAGGAGATGTGTTGGGGAGGGGAGGGGCTGCGCCTTGGATGTGTCCGTGCAGCCCTCCCATCGCCCCTCTATATATAGGGAGAAGGGGGAAGGGGGCCGGCCCCCTCTAGATGAGATCTAGAGGGGGGCGGCCAAGGGGAGGGGGCGTGCCCCCCAAGCAAGGCGCCCCTTTAGGTTCCCCCAACCCTAGGCGCATGGGCCCAAGGGGGTTGGCTCCCAGCCCTCCAAGGGGCTGGTTCCCTTCCCTCTACAGCCCATGAGGCCCTCCGCGACAGGTGGCCCCTCCCGGTGGACCCCCGGAACCCCTCCGGTGGCCCCGGTACAATACCGGTATGCCCCCGAATATTTCCGGTGACCGTATGACAACTTCACATATACAAATCTTCACCTCCGGACCATTTCGGAACTCCTCGTGACGTCCGGGATCTCATCCGGGACTCTGAACAACATTCGGTAATCACATACAAATCTTCCTAATAACCCTAGCGTCATCAAACCTTAAGTGTGTAGACCCTACGGGTTCGGGAATCATGCAGACATGACCGAGACAGCTCTCCGGCCAATAACCAACAACAGGATCTGGATACCCATGTTGGCTCCCACATGTTCCACGATGATCTTATCGGATGAACCACGATGTCGAGGATTCAAGCAATCTCGTATACAATTCCCTTTGTCAAACGGTACGTTACTTGCCCGAGATTCGATCGTCGGTATCCCAATACCTTGTTCAATATCGTTACCGGCAAGTCACTTTACTCGATCCGTAATGCATGATCCCGTGACCAACCACTTGGTCACTTTGAGCTCATTATGATGATGCATTACCGAGTGGGCCTAGAGATACCTCTCCGTAGGGATGAAAACGGCGCGGAAACGGACGGAACTGGTCGCTATCATATTTGTTTTCATATTTTTTTACAGAAGCGGAAACGAATACAGAAACCCCAGAAACGAATACGGAAACAGATACTACCGGAAACTAACACGGAGCGAATACAGAGCAGACACGGAAACAAAACTGTATGTTGACCGGAACTTAAACCCCCTTGAATCATAGAGAAATACAGACAAAAAACAAACAAATTGATGGAATTCTTAACATGGCTACAAATTAATATGGTTGTGCCGGTAACATATGGTAGTATTGTAGTAGTACATGACAATTCCGTATATAGTCTAGCTGAGTATGTGTGTGGTAGTAAAAGTTGGTACTCAAATGATACATTCTGCTCATTCTACTCATTGTGTGTTCTTTGGTAGTTGGCTACAAAGTAGCCATCAGGCTATAGTAAAAACAGAAATTCCATATTAACGGAAACGGGAAGTTCCGTTTCCACGTTTGTTCCACCGGAAAACACCATTCCATTTTTGTTTCCGTTTCCGCGTAAAAAATTCCATTTCCATTTTCATTTTGCAAATTTCCATTTCCGTTTTCATATTTTCTCTCCGTTTCCATTTTTTCTCCAGAAAAGTAGAAACTTTCCACTCCATTTTCATCCCTACCTATCCTTCATACGGAGTGACAAATCCCAGTCTCGATTCGTGCTAACCCAACAGACACTTTCGGAGATACCTGTAGAGTACCTTTATAGTCACCCAATTACGTTGTGACGTTTGGCACACCCAAAGCACTCCTACGGTATCCGGGAGTTACACAATCTCATGGTCTAAGGAAATGATACTTGACATTACAAAAGCTCTAGCAAACGAACTACGCGATCTTGTGCTATGCTTAGGATTGAGTCTTGTCCATCACATCATTCTCCTAATGATGTGATCCCGTTATCAATGACATCCAATGTCCATAGTCAGGAAACCATGACCATCTGTTGATCAACGAGCTAGTCAACTAGAGGCTCACTAGGGACATGGTGTGGTCTATGTATTCACACATGTATTACGGTTTCCGATCAATACAATTATAGCATTAACAATAGACAATTATCATGAACAAGGAAATATAATAATAACCATTTTATTATTGCCTCTAGGGCATATTTCCAATAGTCTCCCACTTGCACTAGAGTCAATAGTCTAGTTACATTGTGATGAATCGAACACCCAAGCTTCATGTGGCACCCTTAAGGACTCCATCTTGCGCGGCCTTGGCGAGCCGTCGTACAGGGAGCTGCTGGCCATTGAAGACCACTCGGAGGGGTAACTTGTTCTATAGGCAGGGTGCTTCACCGAGAGCCATTAGTATTTGAATGGTGTCTCCTAGGATCTTAACACAAAGAATGGAGGACACATAGTCTGAAAATGGGGCATGAACAAATTCTTTGTCAAGATCAAATTTTATGATACGGGTGTCCCTAACTAGGAATATGTCCCGTTCACAACTCAATTTGGCTGCCACATGTTTTTTATTTGTCTGATTGTCTAACATGGCTTTGGTTTGACTACAACAGTGACAGGAAGAGGAACAGACAATCATTGAAGTGGTCCTAAAACTTCATCACAGCATCAGTAATGAACAACCCACTTGGTAGATCAACATGGCGTTCCTCGACACTTTGGCCGACAATAGGGAATAACTTTCAAGAGCATCTTTATAACTCAACCTGACTCAACATAAATCCTAGCTCACTTTCAAAAGTTTCACTCAACTTTTATCATAGAATTTTATCATTGATAGCTTTGAGGTGTTCATTTCTTCTTATCTAAGGCATACTATTAGTTTGGATAGCTTTGAGGTTGTTAGTTTGTTGATCCCATGCAAAGAATGGAGGACTGCAACGCAAAAAACTTGATGGTGTCTCCTAGGATATTAACACAAAGAATGGAGGACACAGAGTCTGAAAATGGGGCATGAACGAATTCTTTGTCAAGAACAAATTTTATGTGAAAATCATGGGTAGGCCTGAGACGTCAAGGGCTATCAAGGAGGTTGTTCTTCAGCCAGCACCAGCAGAGAAACCACAGGTACATTTATCACAGAACATAAGAAATATTCTGAAATGCTCATTGCACCTTGTTGATAACACTGATATAAGAAGCCTTCTTTTTATGACTTTCAGCTTGAACACGGCTTCAGATGCAGTCCTTTTGCTATGCATTCGCTTGTCCAGGGTCTAATCGAACAACACTGGTCCTTTGTCCATGAGACGTGGCAACCAAACACGGGGGAGTTTCAAGATGTTTCCAAACCCCATTTCATAGACAAAAGGACATGTTTTGTTCGCTTAGGCCCTGGGCAAGCGAATGCATAGGAAAAGGATTGCATATGAAGCCACGTTCAAGTTGAAAGTCACAAAAAGAACGCTTCTTATATCAGTGTTATCAACAAGGTGCAATGAGCATTTCACCTTGATATTTCTTCTATTCTGTGATAAATGTACATTTGGTTTCTCTGCTGGTGCTGGCTGGAGAACAACCTCTTTGATAGCCCCATGAGTTTGGCAAGGGGGTACAATAGTGATCCAGGAGTAGATCACTGGACACCGGTCAAAATTATCCTTTATAACATGTTAAATTTGGAGTCTGGAATTATCCTTTATATTCAAATTTGTTTCCAAAAATTGGGTGTATCCCAATAGACAAGTAGTTTTAAGAAAATAATCAACTGATTAGTAATTTTATTGACAATCAGTAATTTCGGTGAAAATTAATCATTTTAACGTGTCATCATTATTGGGAACACATACACATGTGACGCATGATTGTCGTCAGCTCGTGCCGTAAGGTGTTGGTTTGTTTCAGCTACAAATCTGTGAAAGTTGACAAAGGCCTCCGTCCCAGTCAACTTAGTAGGCCCACAAGTCAGCCTCCCACCAAGGTTGGTCCCAGCTAGCAGGGGGTATTCATTTTTCTGTGCGTAATAAGGAGGCACTTCCGGTGGGTCTGAGCTGACAGCGGGGGGAACGTTTTTTTCGTGAAATATGGTGGCCCGACCTATGGGTCCCAGCAGTCAGGGGGAAACATTTTTTCGCGAAATTCTGGTGGCCCGTCCAGTGGGTCCCAGCTGTCAGGTGGAAGAATAATTATTTTCCGCGTAATAAGGAGGCACTTCCTTGCGGCTGCCGTGGAGCTAGCTGTCAGCCTCTCCACCTACAGTACTCTTCCGATGGAAGTTGGTCGTTGACCACATTGACCACGCCGCGCCGAGAGCACCACGGCGGTGGACGACGACGAGGCCTAGGAAGGGGACGACGCGGACCCGGGGAAGACGCAGCAGTGGAATCCCGCGTGGAGAGGAGTACGAGGGTTCACCGGTTCGGCTGCGGTGTGAGGCTGTCGTCCCCGCAGAATAACAGGGGGTGTGGGTGAGTAGAGGGATGCCCTGGCCAGCGGTAGGAGTAGTAGGGGGCGCTGAG
Organism: Aegilops bicornis; assembly: GCA_021605145.1. Classification (NCBI taxonomy): domain Eukaryota; kingdom Viridiplantae; phylum Streptophyta; class Magnoliopsida; order Poales; family Poaceae; genus Aegilops; species Aegilops bicornis. The sequence goes on from CM038673.1 coordinate 249,235,948, forward strand.
GCCTTCGCGGCATCGCAGCCGGCCACGGGAGGCAGGAGCACGAGGCACGACTGATGCTGGTTTGGGCGGCTGGAGTAAGAAGACCAGAGGTTGAAGAAGCACTACGGCTGTTGGATGGACATTGTGCATTCGCGTGCCCAGGGCCTAAGCGAACAAAACATGTCCTTTTGTCTATGAAATGGGGTTTGGAAACATCTTGAAACTCCCCGTGTTTGGTTGCCACGTCTCTTGGTTACCCAGTTGCTCAGCAAGGTGGGCTGCAAGCAGGGGACACATACCATTGGCTCGGTCACTTTGAGCATAAAATCTTTGATATGGAAGATAGTTGGCCTTCCAGCAGGACCAACAAAGGTGTCTTTTTGGACTGCTTTGTCGACTGTCGAGAAATGCTATGTTTGATCTACCAAGTGGGTTGTTCATTACGGATGCCGCGATGAAGTTTTAGGACCACTTCAATGATAAGAGACTTATAACTGACATAAATAGAAGAAATGTTTATTATAATCAAACTTGTTTCAAAAAACTGAGTGTATCACAATAAACTTGTAATTTTAACAAAATAATCAACTGATCAGTATTTTAGTGACAATCAGCGTTCTTTTTGTGACTTTCAACTTGAACGTGGCTTCATATGCAATCCTTTTAGTAAAAAATGCATGCTATAGAAGAAATCAATGTTTTGACTGGAAAGATGGATGAACTTATGAAGATGTTTGCTACAAAAAATACTCCTCTTGATCCCAATGATATGCCTTTGTCTTCCTTGATTGAGAATAATAATGAATCTATGGATGTGAGTTTTCTTGGTAGGAATAGTTTTGGAAACAATGCTTATAGAGGAAAGTTTAATGCTAGACCGTTCCCTAGTAATTCCTCTAATAATTATGGAAATTCCTACAATAATTCTTATGGTAATTTTAATAAGATGCCCTCTGATTTTGAGAATAGTGTGAAAGAATTTATGATCTCTCAAAAGAATTTTAATGCTTTGCTTGAAGAAAAATTGCCCAAAGTTGATGATTTGGCTAGGAACATTGATAGGCTTTCGCTTGATGTTAATTCTCTTAAACTTGGATCTTCTTCTCCTAAGCATGATATCAATGAGTCTCTCAAAGTAATGAGAATTTCCATTGACGAGTGCAAGGAAAGAACCGCTAGATTGCGTGCTAAGAAAGAAAGCTTTATAAAAGCGTGTTCTTCTAGTTTCCGTGAAAATAATGATGAGGATCTTATAGTTATTGATGCGTCTCCGATTAGATCTATGTTTTGCAATATGAATTTTGATGACTTTGGGACTGATGATGAATCAACTTTGCCTAGAAGGCGTCCCAAGAATTTGGAGTCTTTAGATCTTAATGTTAAATTTGGTAAAAGTGAGATTGAAGAATCCTCAACTTCTAATAATGTTGAACCTACTATCTTGGATTTCAATGAATTTGATTATGATAATTTCTCCTTAAAAGGTTGTATTTCCTTGTTGCAATCCGTTGTTAATTCTCCTCATGCTTATAGTCAAAACAAAGTTTTTACCAAACATATTGTTGATGCCTTGATGCAATCTTATGATGAAAAACTTAATTTGGAAGTTTCTATACCTAGAAAACTTAATGATGAGTGGGAACCTACTATAAAGATTAGAATTAAAGATTATGAGTGTTTTGCTTTGTGTGATTTGGGTGCTAGTGTTTCCACGATTCCGAAAACTTTATGTGATATTCTAGGTTTCCATGATCTTGATGATTGTTCTTTAAATTTGCACCTTGCGGATTCCACCATTAAAAAGCCTATGGGAAGGATCAATGAGTTCTTATCGTTGCAAATAGAAATTTGGTGCCCGTAGATTTTATCGTTCTTGATATAGATTGCAATCTTTCTTGTCCTATTATTCTTGGTAGACCTTTCCTTAGAACGATTGGTGCGATTATTGATATGAAGGAAGGGAATATTAGATTCCAATTTCCATTAAAGAAAGGCATGGAGCACTTTCCAAGAAATAAAGTTAAATTACCTTATGAATCTATCATGCGTGCTACTTATGAGTTTGGTGCCAAAGATGGCACTCGTTAGATCTATCCTTGCTTTTATGCCTAGCTAGGGGCGTTAAACGATAGCGCTTGTTGGGAGGCAACCCAATTTTATTTTTACTTTTTTTGTTTTTATTTCTGTTTAGGAATAAATAATCCTTATACCTTCTGTTTATATGTGTTTTTATCTTTTAATTAGTGTTTGTGCCAAGTTAAACCTATAGGATCTTCTAGGATGATAGTTATTTGATCTTGCTGTAATTTCCAGAAACATTAGGTTCATGAAAACAATTGTTAAAAATCACTAGAACGTGATAAAATAGTGATTCCAATTGCTTATGATCAATAAACAAATTTCCTAGGTCTTCCTATTTTGGCTGATTTTTTTAGTTCGATAAGTTTGCGTTAGTTACAGATTACTACAGACTGTTCTGTTTTTGACAGATTCTGTTTTTCGTGTGTTGTTTGCTTATTTTGATGAATCTATGGGCAATAAAATAGCTTATGATCCATAGATAAGTTGGAATACAGTAGATTTAACACCAAAATAAATAAAGAATGAGTTCATTGCAGTACCTTATGTGGTGGTTTTGTTTTCTTTCACTAACGTAGCTTATAAGATTTTCTGTTGAGTTTTGTGTTGTGAAGTTTTCATGTTTTGGGTAAAGCTTTTATGGACTATGGAATAAAGGGTGGCAAGAGCCTAAGCTTGGGGATGCCCAAGGCACCCCATGATATTCAACAATAGCCAAAAGCCTAAGCTTGGGGATGCCCCGGGAAGGCATCCCCTCTTTCGTCTTCGTTCATTGATAACTTTACTTGGAGCTATATTTTTATTCGCCGCATGATATGTGTTTTGCTTGGAGCATCGGGAATTATATTAGTCTTTGCTTTTTAGTTTACCACAATCATCCTTGCTGTACACACCTTTTGGGAGAAGCCTATTTGATTAGAATTTGTTAGAATACTCTATGTGCTTCACTTATATCTTTTGAGCTTAATAGTTTTTGCTCTAGTGCTTCACTTATATCTTTTAGAGCACGGTGGTGTCTTATTTTGAAGAAATTACTAGTCTCTCATGCTTCACTTATATTATTTTGAGATTCTTTTAGAACAGCATGGTATTTGCTATGGTCATAAAGTTGGAATCTGAACATGATGTTATTTCCGGATGTTGATTTCACCGAAAACAATTTGAGAGAAGCCTCTAGTGAAACCTGACAAGTGACCACAGCAACCCCATTTTGTTGAGCATATACCGTTCTCATTTTGATAAGTGGAGCAATCCATGCTCCGGCCTTCATCTTGACTTTGATGTGTACATTGAACAAAATATGGTTTGAAATGCACCTCATTAATATTTGTCATTCAAGGAAACCATATGTTGGATTTCCATGTTCAGATTCTAGCAATGCTCTTGTCTGTTCCTCTTCCTGTCACTGTTGTAGTCAAACCAAAGCCATGTTTGACAATCAGACAAATAAAAAACATGTGCCAGCCAAATTGAGTTGTGAACGGGACATATTCCCCAAGCTAACAATGTTATTCCTCTGAGGAGTAACAATGTTTGACGCGCCGATAACAATTGTTTTTTTAAATACTCATATCTTCTAAACCGTAACTCCAAATTTAACATGTTATATATGGAATTTGATTAGAAAAATGTGAAGAATATGAACTTGATGTTATTTCCGGATTTTGGAATGTTTATTATAATCAAACTTGTTTCAAAAAACTGAGTGTATCGCAATAAACTTGTAATTTTCCGGATTGGCCACAAAGTAAAATGTAATATAATAATATCAAATTGTTTTCGGTGAAATCAACATCCGGAAATAACATCATGTTCAGATTCCTAACCATGGACTTGCAAATTACGAGAGAAAAGGCATTAGAAAATTACAAATCAGAATTAACATGAAGTGCTACCGGGCCTCAATATATACTCTAAAGTGCTCTTTGTGTTCTCTTACTCACACACAATGGAGAAGATCTTACAAGAACACCAATGCGGAAAAGGAGGAGCAGGAGCCCAACGACATGTCATGCTTTGACACTACCTATTTAATATTAAACTTGATAAACTGATTAATCAGTTTACCGTGTCATCGTAATTATCTTTGTGATGAAGTGTACAAATGCCTTGTCAACCAAACACTATACATATTCTTCTTCGATGCAATAAGTGTAATTTTAGCTTGCGAGAGATGCAGCAGATAGACCACATGTTTTCGAAATGCCTTGAGGCTTATCCAGTTTGCCTACTTAATCCTAAACCATGCAGGCTCTCGGTGAAGCACCCCGCCTACGGGACAAGTTACCCCTTCGAGTGGTCTTTGATGGCCAGCAACTCCCTTCGAGTGGTCTTTGATGGCCAGAAAAAAAAAATTTGAATATAATACAAACTTCCTTCTATTTGTTTCACCTAAAAATTTGTGATAGGATTTGTTCCAATTAATGGCACTCCTACTGACATGTAGCACCTAGTGTGTGAATGATCAATCATACTCACACGCGATGGAGAAGGTCCATGAGCGGCCTCCACAGCCATTATCAGTTATATCAACCTTCTCACTGCTCCGCTCCAGTCGTCCTGCTCTCACTCACTCATCTCACTTGTTAGTCTTAGAAGGACTCTCACACAGCTCTATCGGCCATCTTCCTGCGGAGCTCCTTCGCCTAATCCCATTCCCTTCCTTTTGTGGGTTGCGGCTACAACTAGCGAGGTTAGCGTTTCCTACCCTGTACGTTCTTCTATCAACCACTCAGAACCATGTGGCCGTACGGTACCCCTTGCACGATTTTGACTGAGCTCCAGGTGGCGGTGGTGCGGGAGCTCGCTCGGCTCAAGGGGCGGCTGGACCAGACGGCGAATTCGGGCGTGCAGAAGCACTCACGGGGGTTGGAGAGGCGGCGGCCCTGGAGGTCCTACAGAAGATCGGGGCGTCCAAGAAGCCCGTCCAGAACCTGTCCGCCTATACTTTTTTAGTACATCTTAATATTTTAACCAAATAATCAGTAATATTAAATTCAGAATCAGTTATTTCAGTGAAATCAACTTACCTGTCAAAATAGAAGAAAAATTAAGTCCATGGTTCTACGAGCGACTAATAAAGTGACACTATTGGCTCATGTTTATGGGAGATTCGTCAGAGTCCAAAATTTGGATCTCATGTTCATATGTTCAATAGCATGTCCAATAGAGGAATCCCATGTAACAAGATGTTCTCTCCTCAGAGATAAACTTCTACGAAAATTAGATGGCTTTTCACATTTTTGGAAAAGTTAACACTGTTAAATAGAAGGAAGTTTGTATTATATTCAAATTTGTTTTTGTTGCTGGCCATCAAAAACACTCGAAGGGAGCTGCTGGCCATCAAAGACCACTCGAAGGGGTAACTTGTCCCGTAGGCGGGGTGCTTCACCGAGAGCCTGCATGGTTTAGGATTAAGTAGGCCAACTGGATAAGCCTCAAGGCATTTCGAAAACATCATTTATCACAGAACAGAAGAAATATTCTGAAATGCTCATAGCACCTTGTTGATATGAAGACCACTCGAAGGGGTAACTTGTTCTATAGGCGGGGTGCTTCACCGAGAGCCATGAGTATTTGAATGGTGTCTCCTAGGATCTTAACACAAAGAATGGAGGACACAGAGTCTGAAAATGGGGCATGAACAAATTCTTTGTCAAGAACAAATTTTATAATACGGGTGTCCCTAACTAGGAATATGTCCCGTTCACAACTCAATTTGGCTGCCAACAAATTCTCTGTCAAGATCAAATTTTATGATACGGGTGTCCCTAACTAGGAATATGTCCCGTTCACAACTCAATTTGGCTGCCACATGTTTTTTATTTGTCTGATTGTCTAACATGGCTTTGGTTTGACTACAACAGTGACAGGAAGAGGAACACAGGGAGCTGCTGGCCATTGAAGACCACTCGAAGGGGTAACTTGTTCTATAGGTGGGGTGCTTCACCGAGAGCCATGAGTATTTGAATGGTGTCTCCTAGGATCTTAACACAAAGAATGGAGGACACAGAGTCTGAAAATGCTCATTGCACCTTGTTGATAACACTGATATAAGAAGCCTTCTTTTTATGACTTTCAGCTTGAACACGGCTTCAGATGCAGTCCTTTTGCTATGCATTCGCTTGTCCAGGGTCTAAGCGAACAACACAGGTCCTTTGTCCATGAAATGGGGTTTGGAACCATCTTGAAACTCCCCCGTGTTTGGTTGCCACGTCTCTCGGTTACCCAGTTGCTGAGCAAGGTGGGCTGCAAGCAAGGGACACATACCATTGGATCGGCCACACTGAGCATAAAACCTTTGATATGGAAGATAGTTGGCTTTCGAGCAGGACCAACAAGGTTGTCTTTTCGGACTGCCTTGTCGGCCAAAGTGTTGAGGAACGCCATGTTGATCTACCAAGTGGGTTGTTCATTACTGATGTCGTGATGAAGTTTTAGGACCACTTCAATGATAAGAGATTTATAACCGAAACAAATAGAAAGTATGTTTATTATATTCAAACTTGTTTCCAAAAACTGAGCGTATCCCAATAAACAGGTAACTTTAACAAAATAATCAACTAATTAGTGATTTTAGTGACAATCAGTAATTTCAATGAAGGATGGACAGTCAAAAGACTTCTTTCAACATAATTGCTTAAGCATTTCTGGACAAATATTTGTGTTCAATAATATTTGATCAACTAATTAATCATTTTAATCTTAAACATTCCTTCTATTTGTGTCAGTTGAATCAAAACATTACGAGCCGGCGTAAAATCATAATAGTTACGGAAGAATCTAACATTGTTTCTTGCTCAAAGCACTCCAATATTATACAGAGCCACTCTATGATCCAATCACCTAGCCTTTTTGTGACACCATCGCCACCGCCGTGCTGCCCTTTCTTCTTCAGTCCTCCCGCCCCAGTTAAGAATCTTCTATTGGATCCACTCTTCCCCAGCCCTCCTCCTCCTCCTTCCATACGCCCTCCTGCCCTCTGTATCACGATGGGTGGACATGATCTAACCTTTTTCAAAGGAATGTTTATTATATTAAAATTTGTTTTCAAAAAACGGGCGTATCCCAATAGATAAGTAATCTTAATAAAATAATAAACTTATCGGTAATTTTATTGACAATCAGTAATTTCAGTGAAAATTAATCATTTTAACGTGTCAACATTATGTTTCAGCTACAAATCTGTGACAGAATTTCTACGGGATTTGCTACAGTGAATCGAACCGCAATACTTTACATAATGGAAATCATGAGTAAGCCTGAGACGTCTGGGGCTATCAAGGAGGTTGTTCTCCAGCCAGCACCAGCAGAGAAACCAAATGTACATTTATCACAGAACTGAAGGAATATCAAGGTGAAATGCTCATTGCACCTTGTTGATAACACTGATATAAGAAGCGGAGCATGGATTGTTGTGTTCAGTGTACACATCAAAGTCAAGATGAAGGCCGGAGCATGGATTGCTCCACTTATCAAAATGAGAACGGTATATGCTCAACAAAATGGGGTTGTTGTGGTCACTTGTCAGGTTTCACTAGAGGCTTCTCTCAAATTGTTTTCGGTGAAATCAACATCCGGAAATAACATCATGTTCAGATTCTACAGTCTCAGAAGGACTCTCACTTCTTAGGCAAACTGGATAAGCCTCAAGGCATTTCGAAAACATGTGGTCTATCTGCTGCATCTCTCGCAAGCTAAAATTACACTTATTGCATCAAAGAATAATATGTATAGTGTTTGGTTGACAAGGCATTTGTAGACTTCATCACAAAGATAATTACGATGACACGGTAAACTGATTAATCAGTTTATCAAGTTTAATATTAAATAGGTAGTGTCAAAGCATGACATGTCGCCGGGCTCCTCCTCCTCCTTTTCCGCATTGGTGTTCTTGTAAGATCTTCTCCATTGTGTGTGAGTAAGAGAACACAAAGAGCACTTGAGAGTATATATTGAGGCCCGGTAGCACTTCATGTTAATTTTCATTCTGATTAGTAATTTTCTAATGCCTTTTCTCTCGTAATTTGCAAGTCCATGGTTAGGAATCTGAACATGATGTTATTTCCGGATGTTGATTTCACCGAAAACAATTTGATATATAACTGAGATGGCTGTGGAGGCCGCTCATGGGCCTTCTCCATCGCGTGTGAGTATGATTGATCATTCACACACTAGGTACTACAGGTCAGTAGGAGTGCCATTAATTGGAACAAATCCAATCACAAATTTTTAGGTGAAACAAGTAGAAGGAAGTTTGTATTATATTCAAATTTGTTTTTGTTGCTGGCCATCAAAGACCACTCGAAGGGAGCTGCTGGCCATCAAAGAACACTCGACGGGGTAACTTGTCCCGTAGGTGGGGTGCTTCACCGAGAGCCTGCATGGTTTAGGATTAATATAAAATTGTTTTCGGTGAAATCAACATCCAGAAACAACATCATGTTGAGATTCTACACATTTTTCTAATTAAATTCCATATATAACATGTTAAATTTGGAGTTACGGTTTAGAAGATATGAGTATTTAAATAAACAATTGTTATCGGCATGTCAAACATTGTTACTCCTCAGAGGAATAACATTGTTAGCGCGGGCGCAAACATTGTTACTCTCTCTCCCTCAGAACATTGTTAGGGAGTAACAATGTTTGCCTCGCGATAACAATGTTAGTCCGCTGAGGAGTAACAATGTTTGAAGCACTGATAACAATGTTATTCCGAGGATTAACATTGTTAGCGTCAGCCGCGATTATAACAATGTTCCGAGGAGAGGAGTAACAATGTTATTCTGCTGAGGAGTAACAATGTTTAACGCACCGATAGCAATGTTATTCCTGCGATTAACATTGTTAGCGTCAGCCACGATAATAACAATGTTCTGAGGGCGTGATTATAAAAATGTTCCGAGGGAAGGAGTAACATTGTTAGTCCGCTAAGCAGTAACAATGTTTGACGCGCCGATATTCCGCGATTAACATGAGAGGAATAACATTGTTAGTGCGGGGAATACGTCCCGTTCACAACTCAATTTGGCTGCCACATGTTTTTTATTTGTCTGATTGTCTAACATGGCTTTGCAAATTACTGATTGTCAATAAAATTACCGATCAGTTGATTATTTTATTAAAATTACTTGTCTATTGGGATACGCCCATTTTTTGAAAACAAATTTTAATATAATAAACATTCCTTCGAAAAAGGTTAGATCATATCCACCCATCGTGATACAGAGGGCAGGAGGGCGTATGGAAGGAGGAGGAGGAGGGCTGGAGAAGAGTGGATCCAATAGAAGATTCTTAACTGGGGCAGGAGGACTGAAGAAGAAAGGGCAGCACGGCGGTGGCGATGGTGTCATAGAAAGGCTAGGGGAGACTGGATCATAGAATGTTTCAGCTACAAATCTGTGACCAAATTTGTACGGGGTTTGCTACAGTGAATCGAACCGCAATACTTTACATAGTGGAAATCATGAGTAGGCTTGAGACGTCTGGGGCTATCAAAGAGGTTGTTCTCCAGCCAGCACCAGCAGAGAAACCAAATGTACATTTATCACAGAACAGAAGAAATATCAAGGTGAAATGCTCATTGCACCTTGTTGATAACACTGATATAAGAAGCGTTCTTTTTTGTGACTTTCAACATGAATGTGGCTTCATATGCAATCCTTTTCCTATGCCTTCGCTTGCCCAGGGCCTATGCGAACAAAACATGTCCTTTTGTCTATGAAATGGGGTTTGGAAACATCTTGAAACTCCCCCGTGTTTGGTTGCCATGTCTCATGGAAAAAGGACCAGTGTTGTTCGATTAGACCCCGGACAAGCGAATGCATAGCAAAAGGACTGCATCTGAAGCCGTGTTCAAGCTGAAAGTCATAAAAAGAAGGCTTCTTATATCAGTGTTATCAACAAGGTGCAATGAGCATTTCAGAATATTTCTTATGTTCTGTGATAAATGTACCTGTGTGTTGACACACGAACACGTTACGTGTACCCTCGACGCCGGGGATGATGCACTGCAGCTCACGTCGAAGGAGACCCGACCGACAGCGCGATGCGCAAGACAGTCGGCGGGTGCTTTTGCAGACCCGAAACCCCGCGCACCCGGGAGGGACCCCGTCAGGGATTGCGGCGGCTATAGGCTGCCCTAGGTCGATTCGCTCGCCCCTAGAGCCTCGGGATTCGCAGCTCTCAAACACGGAGAACAGCGAAGAACGAGAGAGTAAACGGTGGAGAGATAAAACGTAGACAGGAAAAAGAAGTATATTGATTTGCTCGATTGTGTGTTTTTTTAATCGGCCGTCACCCCCAACATATATAAGAGGCGGCTGGACTTCCCGTACAAGCAAAGGATTTATCTAGGCTTTCCTTACAAAAAAATTACATCAATTCACGTCCTAGAGTCCTAGTTCTGGTCCCACTCGGATTCAGCCCGAATCTGGTCCAATCTTCTGTCTAGCTCCTTGCGTGGGCCGTGGAATCTGCATATGACTTCAGATGGAGACGGTTCAAATATCAATTTTGTGTGCTTTGACGAGGCCAAAAACCCGTATGTTGATCACTTTTCCAAATAAGGCCATCTTGAATACTCCACGGGGTCATCTCTAATTTCGAGTCGGGCTCGTTCATGTAGCTGACCGGACCGTCCGACTCTTGCAGCGTCTCTGCAGGTCATATACTACGTCGGATGATGAGGCCTCATAATCAAAGTTGACCGTTTCGATGTTACGAACAACTCCCGTGTTGAACATTTTTTCATCCGAAGCCATCTAGATAAGTATTTGAGCCCATCTTCAGCATCTGGTCGGATTGGCCTCGACAGTTTCTACTATTCACGGCGGCAAGCTTTCCCGGCAAGGTTACTGTTCATCGCGGCAAACTTTCCCCGGTAAGGTTACTGTTCACGGCGGCAAGCTCTCCCCCGGCAAGGTTACTGTTCATGGCGGCAAGCTCTCCCCCGGCAAGGTTATTGTTCACGGCGGCAAGCTCTCCCCCGGCAAGGTTATTGTTCACGGCGGCAAGCTTTCCCCGGCAAGGTTTTTGAGGCAGTAAACGACCTCGGATAAAAATATGGCCAAAAGCAGAGTTGACCGTTTTGACGAGACGAAAAACTTTCGTGTTGAACGTTTTCCGATTCGAGGCAATCTTCTGGGGAAAAACACTCACGCATTACGTCAGACACTTGCCAAGACATGTCTGGTCTCCCGCGTCATATTTCGCCTCTTGACAGGGCTGCATTCAGATAGCTCTAACTTTTGCATACGAACTCGGATTGAGATGATTTTTATATAGAAATCGACCGATTTGACGAGACGAAGACAATTCATGTAGAGCGTTCCTTCATCCGAGGTTGTCCCGAAGGCTTAATTGACCAAAAAGCACTCAGAACACCTAAACATGACAATCTGAGTGTAGTTTTGGTCTTTGATATGATGCCGAATAATTATGGTCCACACATTAAAGTTGTTCCATTCGGTGATGTGAAACTTTTCATGCTGAAAATCCTTTCACTCTGTATCTTGCCAAAATCAGGCGTCAACACATGCCCCCCTGTTTTTCGGCAAAGCTTGCCTTGAAAAATAATATGCATAGTGTTCGTTCTAAGTACGATGTCAACACTCCATCGGTCATTTATTTTCCTCAGGGCGAGAATTATGTATCGGCCATGTTTGCGCTAAGGGCGATAGTCGTATATCGGCCATTGCCTACTCAGGCTTCCTGCCACACACTCGGGTGGTACTTCTTCAAATATTTTCCGTTGAGAGCTCGAGGTAACAATGCCCCTTGTATTGATTCCACCAAATATGAATTTTCGGGAACAACCCTTGTAATTCTAAAAGGACCTTGCCAACTCGGAGACCACTTCCCGAATTTCCTATCTCTTGAACCAATCGGCAGAATCACCTTCCAGACGAGATCACCAACTTGAAAATTCTTCAACTTAACTTTCTTATTGTAAGCTCTTGCAACCCTCAACTTGTCTCTCTCTATGTACTTCAAAGCAACTAAACGTTTATCGGCAACTTCATCAATATTGTCCATCATCAAGTTATAAAAGTCTACTGCCGATAAATCATTTTGTTTGGCTATTCTCAAAGCATTCAAATTTACTTCCACTGGTAAAACAGCCTCTTGGCCATATACAAGCTCATATGGAGTCACCTTGGTAGCACCATGCCTTGAAATTCTATGTGCCCACAAAGCTTCAGACAACAACTCATGCCATCTCCTCGGATTATACTCAATCCTCTTCTTGATGAGCTTGATTAAAATTTTATTGCTAGACTCAGCTTGTCCATTAGCTTGGGCATAATACGGAGAGGAATTGAGCAACTTTATGTTATAAGATTCGCAAACTCTCGACTTGGTGTGACATGAAAGATGAACCTTGATCCGTAGTTAACGTTTGAGGAATACCGAATCTATGAATAATGTGCTCGGTGATGAACTGAATTACCTCTGTATGTGTCATGTTCTTGAGAGGTACTGCTTCAGTCCATTTAGTGAAATAATCAGTTGCCACCAATATGAACCGATGCCCTTTTGAAGAAGACGGGTGGATTTTTCCAATGAAATCTAAACGCCAACCTCTGAAAGACCACGGTTTGATAATAGGATGTAACATAGCAGCAGGAGCCAATTGAATATCACCAAACTTTTGACAAGCTTCACATCCTTTATAATATCTGAAGCAATCATTAATCATAGTCGGCCAATAAAACCCAAAGCACGTCATAATAACCATTTCATCTTGGGAGCCGAATTGGTGAGTGCCACAAATACCTTCATGTACTTCCCCATAGCAACTCTTGCCTGGTCCTCATCCAAACACTTTAGAAGAACATCATCGACTGTTACGATAAAGACCATCATCTCTCATTGTATACTTAAAAGCCATCGCCCGAACAGCCCTGTCCACCCTTTCACTCGGATTGCACAAGTAATCAACAATGGGCTTTCTTCATGGAATTATCACCTGCACTAGATTTTTTGTTAATGGCCGAATCAGTGGGTTCAGGTTCGGCCTCTCCCATATTGGCAAGACAAGACATCGGTTTTTGAGAGATATGAAACATGCCACGAGCAACATGATATCCAGATGCTTGTTGTGCCAACTCATTTGCTTTCCAGTTGTCATGTCTAGATATATGTGCAATGCTAAAACAATCCAAAGTAGAATTATATCTAGACATTTATCAAGATAAACATTAAGTGATTCGTCCAAACACTGAAAGACTCTGGATATTTGCTGCACCACTAGTAACGAATCACCGTAAGCCTCAATATGTGTAACACCTATAGCAAGTAGCATCTCTAAACCGAATAACAATGCTTCATATTCGCTTGATTGTTTGTGCAAAAATATTCTAAGCGGCATGAGGCTTCAAAAACAGCACCATGAGGAGATATATAAACAATACCAACACCTTGGCCATTGCTACAAACTGAACCATCAAAGTACAATCTCCATGGCACTAATGAAACAAGGTTTATATCAACATCATGCTTGTCATTAATCCGATGTTCAACAATGAAATTAGCAACAATTTGGCCTTTCATGGATTTTATAGATTCATAAGCCAAATTATATTCAATCAAAGCATAAGCCCACTTGCCAATTCTACCACTAAGAATTGGCCTATGCAACATGTACTTAATGACATCGGTTTGACAAGCTACTACACAAGCACTCGGCACTAGGTAATGTCTCAATTTTGTGCAAGCATAATATAAGCATAGAAATAGTTTTTCAATAGATGTATACCTTGTCTCAAGGCGTCCAATAAGCGTCTGCTCAAATACGTAATGGCATGCTCTTTTCCTTCGGTATCTTGAGTCAAAACAGCACCAATAACACCTTCCTCTGCTGCGATATAAAGCTTAAAAGGCTCTCTATGCTTGGGTGCTTTCATTACGGAGGAGTGCACAATTAATTCTTGATCATATATAAGGCTTCTTGCTGTTTTGCGCACAAAGTGAAATTAACATCATTCTTTAACCGAAGGATAGGAGTAAATGCATCAACTTTCCCTGACAGATTGGCTATGAACCTTCTCAAATAATTGACCTTGCCAAGGAACTTTTGCATATCTCTCTTGCATGTTGGAGCCTCCACTTTCTGTATGGCCTCTATCTTTTTGGGATCAATTTCGATGCCATCTTCATGAATAATGAAACCCAAAAATTTGCCACCGACACATGAATGCACATTTCAAAGGATTCATCTTTAGTCCATACCTTTTCATTCTCTCAAAAGCTAAACGCAAATCGGCCAAGTGAGATTCAAAAGCATCCGATTTGACAACAATATCATCAATATAAACTTCAAGTATGATACCGAGTAAATCATGAAAAATCAAATTCATAGCTCTTTGATATGTGGCTCCAGCATTTTTAATCCGAATGTCATCACTGTCCACTCAAATAAACCAAGGAAACCAGGACATCGGAAAGCTGTTTTGTACATGTCCTCTTCAGCCATAAAAATTTGATTGTATCCGGCATTACCATCTAGAAAGCTAATAACCTTATGTCCAGAAGCATCATTAATAAGCATATCGGCTATTGGCATGGGATACTCATCTTTGGGTGTAACCCTATTCAAATCTCTGAAGTCAATGCACACCCTCAACTTGCCGGATCCCTTCTTCTCCACTGGGACAATGTTAGAAATCCACTCGGCATACCTGCAAGGTCGAATGAAATTAGCTTCAAGCAGTCGACCGATCTCTTCCTTGATCCGGTCATATGTTTTCGGATTAAACTTTCTGGTCGACTGTTTATAAGGTCTAAAACCGGCCTTTATAGGCAACCGATGCTCCACTAGCTCTCGGCTCAACCCTGGCATCTCATGATATTCCCATGCAAAGCAACAAACATATTCTTTCAATAGCTCGATTAATTTAGCTTTACAATCGGCTTTCAAATTTTTGTTTATAAATGTCGGTCGACTGACTCCGTCTCCGATATCTACCTCTTCTAACGGATCGGCCGATGTAAAACCTTGTCCAAGTTTATCCATGTCATCCAACTCCTCAATAGACTCATACATATCGTTCTCGCCGGACCGATATTTTACAAGACGTTTTTGTAACCACTCGGAACTAGAATCCATTTAAACATATCATACCTTGGAGCCGATTGCATTCGGTCGTCCTTAAAGACACGGGCACAAAACCATTCTTGGTCGCGCTGAGAAAATCAAACTCTGATAAGTCACGTCCCGTCAAGCAAGTAGCATTGGGATGTTGCCAATCCACCGATGCATCGGCCAAAGCAACACAGGCTGAATTATCCGCATGAATGACTTCCACTTCATCATCAACCCACTGAATCAAAAACTGGTGCATGGTGGACGGCACTGGTTTGCATGAACCCAATCACGGCCTAGTATAACGTTGTAGTTACCTTGCACCTCAGCGACAAAGAATGCAGTAGCCAAAGTTTTGCTTCCGACTGTAAGCTCCACATACATCACACCTTTGGCTTCAGTTCTCTCTTTGCCTTCAAACCCGTTGAGCACCATATTGGTCTTGATTAATTCTTCATCAGGCAAACCCAATTTCCTGAAGACCGAATAGGGCATAAGATTTACCATAGCACCACCATCAACAAGCATTCAATCGAGTGGCGATCCATTGATATGACCTCTGAGATACAACGGTTTCAAATGTGTTACTGGTTCTTTTGGCTTCTCGAATATTGCGTTTTAGGGCCAAAATCCAGTTGAGCCACTTCCCCTTCCTCATCTACAGCACGAAACTCAGCAGGTAAGTAATATACCATATTGATATCCATACCTTCATGGACCGGTGTAGACTCATAGTCTAACATATCAGCCTCTTCTTCAAGTGGATCGACCGATTCTGAAATCTGGTCAAGTGAAGGAGAAGTAAGAAGTGTTGCAGACGATGTAATAGCTGACGCATCGTCCTCCTTGGGTGGTGTAGGCACCTCTGTGATAGATGTAGAAGCTGATGTATCTTGTATTTGTTTAGGCCTCCACACTTGTTTTGCTGGAACCATGGGTCGAGTGTCATTGAACAACTTATCCCTTTGCTTCTCGGCCTCCTGCTCTGCCATCTCTTGACTCCTTAACCTCTGTAGTTTCCTCTTCTGTGTCTTTGTTAGCCCTGGAGGACACCACTTTGGTCGAGTGAATTTAGCATCTTTCACCTTTACTTGGCTGGTGCTTGCTTCATGGTCATTAACCGAGTGCTTTCGCGCGATAGCAAGTGTCGGCTCAGTCGCGTGGTTATGCACCGTCGGCTGCTGTATGGGGAATGTTTCGGTGCCCAAGATAAGTGAGTCGACATCCATTTTCTCCTTGCCTTTTCCTGACTCAACTGCTGCAACACTTGGTGACTTAACACGCCATTCTTTTCGACTTTCCAGATGCATGAAATTTCCACTCGAGCGCACCTTTTTACTCGGATGGAATCCACTCGGATGGACGTCACTATGATGGAATCCACTCGGATGGAACTCAGTGAAGGAAATATGCCCTAGAGGCAATAATAAAGTTATTATTTATTTCCTTATTTCATGATATATGCTTATTATTCATGCTAGAATTGTATTAACCGGAAACATAATACATGTGTGAATACATAGACAAACATAGTGTCACTAGTATGCCTCTACTTGACTAGCTCGTTGAATCAAAGATGGTTAAGTTTCCTAGCCATAGACATTAGTTGTCATTTGATTAACAGGATCACATCATTAGGAGAATGATGTGATTGACATGACCCATTCCGTTAGCCTAGCACTTGATCGTTCAGTATGTTGCTATTGCTTTCTTCATGACTTATACATGTTCTCGTAACTATGAGATTATGCAACTCCCGTTTACGGAGGAACACTTTGGGTACTACCAAACGTCACAACGTAACTGGGTGATTATAAAGGAGTACTACAGGTGTCTCCAAAGGTACATGTTGGGTTGGCGTATTTGAGATTAGGTTTTGTCACTCCGATTGTCGGAGAGGTATCTCTGGGCCCTCTCGGTAATGCACATCACTATAAGCCTTGCAAGCAATGTAGCTAATGAGTTAGTTATGGAATGATGCATTACGTAACGAGTAAAGAGACTTGCCGATGTAACGAGATTGAACTAGGTATTGGATACCGACGATCGAATCTCGGGCAAGTAACATACCGATGACAAAGGGAACAACGTATGTTGTTATGCGGTTTGACCGATAAAGATCTTCAGAGAATATGTAGGAGCCAATATGGGCATCCAGGTTCCGCTATTGGTTATTGACCGAGAATAGTTCTAGGTCATGTCTACATAGTTCTCGAACCCGTAGGGTCCGCACGTTTAACGTTACGATGACAGTTTTATTATGTATTTATGAGTTTTGATGTACCGAAGGAGTTCGGAGTCCCGGATGAGATCGGGGACATGACGAGGAGTCTCGAAATGGTCGAGACGTAAAGATCAATATATTGGACGACCATATTCGGAGTTCGGAAAGGTTCGAATGATTCGGTATTTTTCGGAGTATCGGAGAGTTACGGAATTCGCCGGGAGAAGTATTGGGCCTTATTGGGCCCTGCGGGAAAGAGAGAGGGCTGCCTAGGGCAGGCCGCACGCCCCCCAAGGCCTAGTCCAAATTGGACTAGGGGGAGGGGCCGCACCCCTTCCTCCCTTCCCCTTCCTTCTCTCCTACTCCTACTAGGAAAGGAGGACCGGGAGTAGGACTCCCCCCTTGGGCGCGCCTCCTCCTCCTTGGCCGGCCCTCCCCTTGCTCCTTTATATACGGGGGCAGGGGGGCACCCTAGGACACACAAGTTGATCTACGGATCGTTCCTTAGCCGTGTCGGTGCCCCTCCACCATATTCCACTTCGGTCATATCGTCATGAGCTTAAGCGGCTTCTGCGCCGGTGAAGTCATATCGCCGCAGAGCTTAGGCGAAACCCTGCGTCGGTGGAGCATCATCATCGTCACCACGCCGTCGTCTTGTGGAACTCATCCCCGACGCTTTGCTGGATCGGAGCCGGGGATCGTCATCGAGATGAGCGTGTGCTGAACTCGGAGGTGCCGTCGTTCGGTACTTGGATCGGTCGGATCGTGAAGGCGTGCTGACTACATCAACCGCGTTGTTATAACGCTTCGCTTCACGGTCTCACGAGTGCGTGGACATACACTCTCCCCTCTCGTTGCTATGCCATCACCATGGTCTTGCGTGTGCGTAGGAAATTTTGGAAATTACTACGTTCCCCAACAGTGGTATCAGAGCCAGGTTTTATGCGTTGATGTCATATGCACGAGTAGAACACAAGTGAGTTGTGGGCGATATAAGTCATACTGCTTACCAGCATGTCATACTTTGGTTCAGCGGTATTGTGAGATGAAGCGGCCGGACCGACATTACGCCAGCGTACGCTTACGCGAGACTGGTTTCACCGCTGCGAGCACTAGTTGCTTAAAGGTGACCGGCGGGTGTCTGTCTCTCTCACTTTAGTTGAACCGAGTGTGGCTACGCCCGGTCCTTGCGAAGGTTAAAACAGCAAAGGTGACCGGCGGGTGTCTGTCTCTCTCACTTTAGTTGAACGAGTGTGGCTACGCCCGGTCCTTGCGAAGGTTAAAACAGCACCAACTTGACAAACTATCGTTGTGGTTTTGATGCGTAGGTAAGAACGGTTCTTGCTCAGCCCGTAGCAGCCACGTAAAACTTGCAACAACAAAGTAGAGGACGTCTAACTTGTTTTTGCAGGGCATGTTGTGATGTGATATGGTCAAGACGTGATGCTATATTTTATTGTATGAGATGATCATGTTTTGTAACCGAGTTATCGGCAACCGGCAGGAGCCATATGGTTGTCGCTTTATTGTATGAAATGCAAACGCCATGTAATTGCTTTACTTTATCACTAAGCGGTAGCGATAGTCGTAGAAGCAATAGTTGGCGAGACGACAACGATGCTACGATGGAGATCAAGGTGTCGCGCCGGTGACGATGGTGATCATGACGGTGCTTCGGAGATGGAGATCACAAGCACAAGATGATGATGGCCATATCATATCACTTATATTGATTGGATGTGATGTTTATCCTTTATGCATCTTATCTTGCTTTGATTGACGGTAGCATTATAAGATGATCTCTCAATAAAAATTATCAAGTAGTGTTCTCCCTGAGTATGCACCGTTGCCAAAGTTAAATGCGTGCCGAGACACCACGTGATGATCGGGTGTGATAAGCTCTCGTCCATCTACAACGGGTGTAAGCCAGTTTTGCACACGCAGAATACTCAGGTTATACTTGACGAGCCTAGCATATGCAGATATGGCCTCGGAACACGGAGACCGAAAAGGTCGAGCGTGAATCATATAGCAGATATGATCAACATAAGATGTTCACCATTGAAGACTACTCCATCTCACGTGATGATCGGTTATGGTTTAGTTGATTTGGATCACGTAATCACTTAGATGACTAGAGAGATGTCTGTCTAAGTGGGAGTTCTTAAGTAATATGATTAATTGAACTTTAACTTATCATGAACTTAGTCCTGGTAGTATTTTGCAAATTATGTTGTAGATCAATAGCTCGCGTTGTTGCTTCCCTATGTTTTTATATGTGTTCCTAGAGAAAATTGTATTGAAAGATGTTAGTAGCAATGATGCGGATTGGATACGTGATCCGAGGTTTATCCTCATTGCTGCCTGGAAGAATTATGTCCTTGATGCACCGCTAGGTGACAGACCTATTGCAGGAGCAGATGCACGGGCGTTATGAGCGTTTGGCTAGCTCAATATGGTGACTACTTGATAGTTTAGTGCACCATGCTTAACGGCTTAGAATCGGGACTTCAAAGGCGTTTTGAGCGTCATGGACCATATGAGATGTTCCAGGAGTTGAAGTTAATATTTCCAGCAAATAATACCCGAGTTGAGAGATATGAAGTCTCCAACAAAGTTCTAAAGCTAAAAGATGGAGGAGAATCGCTCAACTAGTGAGCATGTGCTCAGATTGTCTGGGTACTTCAATCGCTTGAATCAAGTGGGAGTTAATCTTCCAAATAAGAGACAGTGATTGACAGAATTCTCTAGTCACCATCACTAAGTTACTAGAACTTCGTGATGAACTATAGTATGCAAGGGATGACGAAAACGATTCCCGAGCTCTCCGTGATGTTGAAATCGACGAAGGTAGAAATCAAGAAATAGCATCAAGTGTTGATGATTGACAAGACCACTAGTCTCAAGGAAAAGGGCAAAGGGAAGAAGGGGAACTTCAAGAAGAACGGCAAGCAAGTTGCTGCTCGAGTGAAGAAGCCCAAGTCTGGACCTAAGCCTGAGACTAAGTGCTTTTGCTGCAATGGAACTGGTCACTAGAAGCGGAACTACCCCAAGTATTTGGCGGATAAGAAGGATGGCAAAGTGAACAAAGGTATATTTGATATACAGATTATTGATGTGTATTTTACTAGTGTTCGTAGCAACCCCTCGGTATTTGATACTGGTTCAGTTGCTAAGAGTAGTAACTTGAAACGGGACTTGCAGAATGAACAGAAACTAGTTGAAGGGGAAATGACGATGAGTGTTGGAAGTAAGTTCCAAGATTGATATGATCATCATCGCACACTCCCTATACTTTCGGGATTAGTGTGGAACCTAAATAAGTGTTATTTGGTGTTGAGCATAAATATGATTTGATCATGTTTATTGCAATACGGTTATTCATTTAAGTAAGAGAATAAATTGTTGTTACATTTACATGAATAAAACCTTATATGGTTACACATCCAATGAAAATGGTTCATTGGATCTTGATCATAGTGATACACATATTCATAATATTGAAACCAAAAGATGCAAAGTTAATAATGATAGTGCAACTTATTTGTGGCACTGCCGTTTAGGTCATATTGGTGTAAAGCGCATGAAGAAACTCCATGCTGATGGGATTTTGGAATCACTTGATGCTTGTGAACCATGCCTCATGGGCAAGATGACTAA
This sequence comes from Aegilops bicornis, assembly GCA_021605145.1. Lineage (NCBI taxonomy): Eukaryota > Viridiplantae > Streptophyta > Magnoliopsida > Poales > Poaceae > Aegilops > Aegilops bicornis. Next base: position 249,256,977 of record CM038673.1, read on the forward strand.
GACTCCGTTCTCCGGAACAATGGAGCGAGCAACAGATTTGTTGGAAATCATACATACTGATGTATGTGGTCCAATGAATATTAAAGCTCGCAACAAGTATCATTATTTTCTGACCTTCACAGATGATTTGAGCAGATATGGGTATATCTACTTGATGAAACATAAGTCTGAAATAGTTGAAAAGTTCAAAGAATTTCAGAGTGAAGTGGAAAATCATCGTAACAAGAAAATAAAGTTTCTGCGATCTGATCGTGGAGATGAATATTTGAGTTACGAGTTTGGTCTTCATTTGAAACAATGTGAAATAGTTTAGCAACTCACGCCATATGGAACACCACAGCATAATGGTGTGTCCGGACGTCGTAACCGCACTTTATTGGATATGGTGCGATCTATGATGTCTCTTATCGGTTTACCACTATCGTTTTGGGGTTATGCATTAGAGACAGCTGCATTCACGTTTAATAGGGCACCATCTAAATCCGTTGAGGCGACACCGTATGAACTATGGTTTAACAGTAAACCTAAGCTGTCGTTTCTTAAATTTTGGAGTTGTGATGCTTATGTGAAAAAGTTTTCACCTGATAAAGCTTGAACCCAAATCGGAGAAGTGCGTCTTCATAGAATACCCAAAGGTAACTATTGGGTACACCTTCTATCACAGATCCGAAAGCAAGATATTTTTTGCTAAGATGGATCCTTTCTAGAGAAGAAGTTTCTCTCGAAAGAAGTGAGTGGGAGGAAAGTAGAACTTGATGAGGTAATTGTACCTTCTCCCTTATTGGAAAGTAGTTCATCACAGGAATCAGTTCGGTGATTCCTACACCAATTAGTGAGGAAGTTAATGATGATGATCATGAAACTTCAGATCAAGTTGCTACCAAACCTCGTAGGTCTTCCAGAGTAAGATCCGCACTGTAGTGGTACGATAATCATGTTCTGGAAGTCATGTTACTAGACCATGATGAACCTACGAACTATGAGGAAGCGATGATGAGCCCAGATTCATGAAATGGCTTGAGGCCATAAAATCTGAGATAGGATCCATATATGAGAACAAAGTGTGGACTTTGGTTGACTTGCTCGATGATCAGCAAGTCAAGTTAAATAAATGGATATTCAAGAGGAAGACAGATGCTGATAGTAGTGTTACTATCTACAAAGCTCGACTTGTCGCAAAAAGGTTTTCGACAAATTCAAAGTGTTGACTACAATGAGATTTTCTAAACTGTAGCGATGCTTAAAGTCTGTCCGAATCATGTTAGCAATTGCCACGCTTTATGAAATCTGGCAAATGGATGTCAAAACTGCATTCCTTAATGGATTTATTAAAGAAGAGTTGTATATGATGCAACCAGAAGGTTTTGTCGATCCTAAAGGTGTTAACAAAATATGCAAGCTCCATGATCCATCTATGGACTGGTGCAAGCATCTCGAGTTGGAATATACGCTTTGATAAGTTGATCAAAGCATATAGTTTTATACAGACTTGCGGTGAAGCCTGTATTTACTAGAAAGTGAGTGGGAGCACTACCGCATTTACGATAAGTATATGTGAATGACATATTGTTGATCGGAAATAATGTAGAATTATTCTGCAAAGCATAAAGGAGTATTTGAAAGGGGTTTTTCAAAGAAGGACCTCGGTGAAGCTGCGTACAAATTGAGCATCAAGATCTATTGAGATAGATCAAAACGCTTGATAAGTTTTTCAATAAGTACATACCTTGTCAAGATTTTGAAGTAGTTCAAAATGGAACAGTCAAAGAAAAGTTCTTGCCTGTGTTGCAAAGGTGTGAAATTGAGTAAGACTCAAATCCCGACCACGGCAGAAAATAGAAAAGAGAATGAAAGTCATTCCCTATGTCTCAGTCATAGGTTCTATAAAGTATGCTATGCTATGTACCAGACCTATTGTATACCTTGCTCTGAATTTGACAAGGGAGTACAATAGTGATCTAGGAGTAGATCACTGGACATTGGTCAAGAACATCCTTAGTGAGGACTAAGGAAATATTTCTCGATTATGGAGGTGATAAAAGAGCCCGTCGTAAAGAGTTACATCGATGCATGCTTTTTACACTGATCCAGATGACTCTAAGTCTCAATCTGGATACATATTGAAAGTGGGAGCAATTAGCTAGAGTAGCTCCGTGTAGAGCATTGTAGACATAGAATATTTGCAAAATACATACGGCTCACGAATGTGACAGACCCGTTGACGAAGCTTCTCTCACGAGCAAAACATGATCATACCTTAGTACTCTTTGGGTGTTAATCACATAGCGATGTGAACTAGATTATTGACTCTAGTAAACCCTTTGGGTGTTGGTCACATGACGATGTGAACTATGGGTGTTAATCACATACGGATGTGAATATTAGTGTTGAATCACATGATGATGTGAACTAGATTATTGACTCTAGTGCAAGTGGGAGACTGAAGGAAATATGCCCTAGAGGCAATAATAAAGTTATTATTTATTTCCTTATTTCATGATATATGCTTATTATTCATGCTAGAATTGTATTAACCGGAAACATAATACATGTGTGAATACATAGACAAACATAGTGTCACTAGTATGCCTCTACTTGACTAGCTCGTTGAATCAAAGATGGTTAAGTTTCCTAGCCATAGACATTAGTTGTCATTTGATTAACGGGATCACATCATTAGGAGAATTATGTGATTGACATGACCCATTCCGTTAGCCTAGCACTTGATCGTTTAGTATGTTGCTATTGCTTTCTTCATGACTTATACATGTTCCTGTAACTATGAGATTATGCAACTCCCGTTTACCGAGGAACACTTTGGGTACTACCAAACGTCACAACGTAACTGGGTGATTATAAAGGAGTACTACAGGTGTCTCCAAAGGTACATGTTGGGTTGGCGTATTTCGAGATTAGGTTTCGTCACTCCGATTGTCGGAGAGGTATCTCTGGGCCCTCTCGGTAATACACATCACTATAAGCCTTGCAAGCAATGTAGCTAATGAGTTAGTTATGGAATGATGCATTACGTAACGAGTAAAGAGACTTGCCAAGAACGAGATTGAACTAGGTCTTGGATACCGACGATCGAATCTCGGGCAAGTAACATACCGATGACAAAGGGAACAACGTATGTTGTTATGCGGTTTGACCGATAAAGATCTTCGTAGAATATGTAGGAGCCAATATGGGCATCCAGGTTCCGCTATTGGTTATTGACCGAGAATAGTTCTAGGTCATGTCTACATAGTTCTCGAACCCGTAGGGTCCGCACGCTTAACGTTACGATGACAGTTTTATTATGTATTTATGAGTTTTGATGTACCGAAGGAGTTTGGAGTCCCGGATGAGATCGGGGACATGACGAGGAGTCTCGAAATGGTCGAGACGTAAAGATCAATATATTGGACGACCATATTCGGAGTTCGGAAAGGTTCCGAATGATTCGGGTATTTTTCGGAGTATCGGAGAGTTACGGGAATTCGCCGGGGAGAAGTATTGGGCCTTATTGGGCCCTGCGGGAAAGAGAGAGGGGCTGCCTAGGGCAGGCCGCACGCCCCCCAAGGCCTAGTCCAAATTGGACTAGGGGGAGGGGCCGCACCCCTTCCTCCCTTCCCCTTCCTTCTCTCCTACTCCTACTAGGAAAGGAGGACCGGGAGTAGGACTCCCCCCTTGGGCGCGCCGCCTCCGCCTTGGCCGGCCCTCCCCTTGCTCCTTTATAGACGGGGGCAGGGGGGCACCCCAGGACACACAAGTTGATCTACGGATCGTTCCTTAGCCGTGTCGGTGCCCCTCCACCATATTCCACTTCGGTCATATCGTCATGAGCTTAAGCGAAGCTTCTGCGCCCGTGAAGTCATATCGTCATGAGCTTAGGCGAAGCCCTGCGTCGGTGGAGCATCATCATCGTCACCACGCCGTCATGCTGACGGAACTCATCCCCGACGCTTTGCTGGATCGGAGCCCGGGGATCGTCATCGAGCTGAACGTGTGCTGAACTCGGAGGTGCCGTACGTTCGGTACTTGGATCGGTCGGATCGTGAAGACGTTCGACTACATCAACCGCGTTGTTATAACGCTTCCGCTTACGGTCTACGAGGGTACGTGGACATACACTCTCCCCTCTCGTTGCTATGCCATCACCATGGTCTTGCGTGTGCGTAGGAAATTTTGGAAATTACTACGTTCCCCAACACTCAGTCGGATGGAATCTACTTGGCCACATTTTTTCACTTGGATAGCTTCCACCAGGGTGCATTCTTACACTAGGATATTTTCCACTCGGTCGCATATTTTGACCAGCTGACTGATAGTCACCGATGTTCAGTCGGCCATTATATGAGTAATCAAGTCGATTCCACAGATTGCCTCTGCTCTTACGAAAACTGCGCCTTGGTCCACTCGGTTTCACATCTTGTTGAACATATCATTCGATGGTGACCTTGGTCGCTTCAAGTGTAATGGCCGGTTAGAGCTGGGACCAGCCGACTGATTAGCATATTTGGACAGCAACATATCAAAAGTTGGCTTGATCCGCTTGCGCTGCACTTTAGCTTCATTCCTCTTCCATTTGCCAACTTCTGGACTCTTGGGCTTGACAAATTTAACTCGAGTGTCCTGCTGCACCTGTGTTTGCCCCCCGAGTGTAGGATTCTTGATGGTGATCGTGATCACTTCCTTGCCATCGGGTTGCTTATCAAGCACAACATGTCTCCCCAAGACCTTGTCACCCTCCTTGTCTTTCCTGGGCTCACCAACAATGACATTAGCTTTATTAGCAGATTCGGCTACCTCCGGCCGAATGAGCAGCTTCTTCCCTTCTAAATCCATGGTGTTCATTGGATAGGGCTGTTTATCAACTTGCATCTCAGAAAAGTTCAATCGTCCATCATTAATGGCCGATTGTATCTGTCGTCGAAAAACATTGCAATCGTTAGTAGCATGAGAAAAAGAGTTATGATACTTGCAATAAGCACGCCGTTTCAGCTCTTCAAACGGCGGTAAAGTATGAGATATTCTAATAATCTTAGCCTGCAGCAAAGCATCAAATATTCTATCACACTTAGCAATGTTAAAAGTAAACTTCATCTCTTCATCACGATTCTTATGAATCGGTTTCAGATCATTGCAAGTAAAGGGTTTGGCCTTAGATGGCCAAACAAATTCAATAGCAAAAACATCACCCTCATCGTCCGAGTGATCACTATCATATTCCACCATATTCATCTTTGGTCGATCGGCTTTGTATCTATGCACTTCTTTGAGATCTTTGCTTCGGCTTTCCTGAGCCAAGGCCCTTTGTAAGACTTGGTTGATATTTAAAAACTCATAGCCTTCTAGCTTTTCTCTAATGGGAGTTCTCAAAACACTCAGCACTAGGTCTGCCAAGTCTCTCTCGGTTATCACCAAACTAAAACATCGGTTTTTTGTTTCTCTGAATCTCTTGACGTAATCGGAGACCGATTCATCATGTTTCTGTTTAACCGATGTTAGATGTGACAACTTGAGTTCATTGTCGCTGCTGTAAAAGTGATCATGAAATTTCTGCTCTAGCTGCGACCAAACTCGAATGGAACCATGTGGTAAAGAAGAAAACCATGAAAATGCGGTACCAGTTAATGATAAAGGAAATAAACGCACTTTCAACTCATTCAGTGAGCCTGCTTCACCTAGTTGTGCTAAGTATTGACTAACATGCTCCCATGTGGTTTTTGTGCCCTCTCCATTGAACATAACAAAATCAGGAATTTTATATCCTGGAGGGCACTGGATGGCATCAAAGTACTAAAGTGCGGCTTTTGGTAAATCCGATTCGAGGTAACTCAACCCCAAAATTCTCTCGAAGCATCTTAGCCATCTCCTCTCTAAGATTAGCTAGACCATCATCCATAGTGGACAATGAAGCTTGTGGCAGTGGCATAGGAGGAGTAGGGTTACTAGCTGTAGGTAAGAATTGTGGCAGGTATGTCGACCCATAACTTGCTAGTGGTCGAGTGGTTGTAGCTGTAGGTAAGGTTGGGTTCGGCGTTGCTACCGAACCTGGTATGCTCATAATAGGATTAATGGGTGCAGCCACAATCTGATTTGTTTGGGTAGGATAATAAGCCATCGGCACAGGAGGCGCCGATGCAATAGGTAAAGCCAGATTAGGGTTTTGCACACTAGCGGCTACACCATCATTACCACTAGTCGATTGAGATGTATTCTTAGCATTAGTATTTTCTATGAAAGTTTGATAGACTAGATTGTTACCATCAGCAATACGACTTTCAATCTCAGCTCACTGCTCAGGAGAAAAGGTAGTACTTACAGAGGGTTTAACCTGCTCGGCTTGAAGAGGAGGAAACTTGATTTCTCCAATCGGAGTGATGTTGCCTTGGCGATCCTTCTTGAACTTTGCAAGGAACTCCTGCAAGTCCTTCTCCTCGCGCGCCTTCTTGTACTCCTCATAGACTTGGCGATGATCGGCCGATATCTCATCAAGACCGGGCTTAATGATGTTATCGGCGTCTACCTCAGATGGCTTGGGAAGATCAGACATGGTGGATGATGATGATTGATCTTCGATTTCCCCAGCGGAGTCGCCAAAAAGTGTGTTGACACACGAACACGTTACGTGTACCCTCGACGCCGGGGGTGATGCACCGCAGCTCACGTCGAAGGAGACCCGACCGACAGCGCGATACGCAAGACAGTCGGCGGGTGCTTTTGCAGACCCGAAACCCCGCGCACCCGGGAGGGACCCCGTCAGGGATTGCGGCGGCTATGGGCTGCCCTAGGTCGATTCGCTCGCCCCTAGAGCCTCGGGATTCGCAGCTCTCAAACACGGAGAACAGCGAAGAACGAGAGAGAAAACGGTGGAGAGATAAAACGTAGACAGGAAAAAGAAGTATATTGATTTGCTCGATTGTGTGTTTTTTTAATCGGCCGTCACCCCCAACATATATAAGAGGCGGCTGGACTTTCCGTACAAGCAAAGGATTTATCTAGGCTTTCCTTACAAGAAAATTACATCAATTCACGTCCTAGAGTCCTAGTTCTGGTCCCATTCGGATTCAGCCCGAATCTGGTCCAATCTTCTGTCTAGCTCCTTGCGTGGGCCGTGAAATCTGCATATGACTTACGATGGAGACGGTTCAAATATCAATTTTGTGTGCTTTGACGAGGCCAAAAACCCGTATGTTGATCACTTTTCCAAATAATGCCATCTTGAATACTCCACGCGGTCATCTCTAATTTCGAGTCGGACTCGTTCATGTAGCTGACCGAACCATCCGACTCTTGCAGCGTCTCTGCAGGTCATATACTACGTCGGATGATGATGACTCCAAAAGCAAAGTTGACCGTTTCGATGTTACGAACAACTCCCGTGTTGAACATTTTTTCATCCGAAGCCATCTAGATAAGTATTTGAGCCCATCTTCAGCATCTGGTCGGATTGGCCTCGACAGTTTCTACTGTTCACGGCGGCAAGCTTTCCCGGCAAGGTTACTGTTCATGGCGGCAAACTTTCCACGGCAAGGTTACTGTTCATGGCGGCAAGCTCTCCCATGGCAAGGTTACTGTTCATGGCGGCAAGCTCTCCCCCGGCAAGGTTATTGTTCACGGCGGCAAGCTCTCCCCCGGCAAGGTTACTGTTCACGGCGGCAAGCTTTCCCCGGCAAAGGTTTTTGAGGCAGTAAACGACCTCGGATAAAAATGTGCCCAAAAGCAAAGTTGACCGTTTTGACGAGGCGAAAAACTTTCGTGCTGAACGTTTTCCGATTCGAGGCCAGCTTCTGGGGCAAAACACTCACGCATTACATCAGACACTTGTCAGGACATGTCTGGTCTCCCGCGTCATATTTCGCCTCTTGACAGGGCTGCATTCAGATAGCTCTAACTTTTGCATACGAACTCGGATTGAGATGATTTTTATATAAAAATCGACCGATTTGACGAGACGAAGACAATTCATGTAGAGCGTTCCTTCATCCGAGGTTGTCCTGGATGCTTAATTGACCAAAAAGCACTCAGAACACCTAAACATGATAATCTGAGTGCAGTTTTGGTCTTTGATATGATGCCGAATAATTATGGTCCAAACATTAAAGTTGTTCCATTCGGTGATGTGAAACTTTTCATGCTGAAAACCCTTTCACTCTGTATCTTGCCAAAATCAGGCGTCAACACTGTGGTTTCTCTGCTGGTGCTGGCTGAAGAACAACCTCCTTGATAGCCCCAGACGTCTCAGGCCTACCCATGATTTTCACATAAAATTTGTTCTTGACAAAGAATTTGTTCATGCCCCATTTTCAGACTCCGTGTCCTCCATTCTTTGTGTTAAGATCCTAGGAGACACCATCAAGTTTTTTGCGTTGCAGTCCTCCATTCTTTCCATGGGATCAACAAACTAACAACCTCAGCTATCCAAACTAATAGTATGCCTTAGATAAGAAGAAATGAACACCTCAAAGCTATCAATGATAAAATTCTATGATAAAAGTTGAGTGAAACTTTTGAAAGTAAGCTGGGATTTATGTTGAGTGAGGTTGAGTTATAAAGATGCTCTTGAAAGTTATTCCCTATTGTCGGCCAAAGTGTCGAGGAACGCCATGTTGATCTACCAAGTGGGTTGTTCATTACTGATGCCGTGATGAAGTTTTAGGACCACTTCAATGATAAGAGATTTATAACTGAAACAGATAGAAAGAATGTTTATTATATTCAAACTTGTTTCCAAAAACTGAGCGTATCCCAATAAACAGGTAACTTTAACAAAATAATCAACTAATTAGTGATTTTAGTGACAATCAGTAATTTCAATGAAGGATGGATAGTCAAAAGACTTCTTTCAACATAATTGGTTAAGCATTTCTGGACATATATTTGTGGTCAATAATATTTGATCAACTAATTAATCATTTTAATCTTAAACATTCCTTCTATTTGTGTCAGTTGAATCAAAACATTACGGGCTGGCGTAAAATCATAATAGTTACAGAAGAATCTAACATTGTTTCTTGCTCCAAGCACTCCAATATTATATAGAGCCACTCTATGATCCAGTCAGAGCCATGAGTATTTGAATGGTGTCTCCTAGGATCTTAACACAAAGAATGGAGGACACAGAGTCTGAAAACATTGTTCAAATTTAACATGTTATATATGGAATTTGATTAGAAAAATGTGTAGAATCTGAACAGGATGTTATTTCCGGATGTTGGAAGGTTTATTATAATCAAACTTGTTTCAAAATACTGAGTGTATCGCAATAAACTTGTAATTTTCCGGATTGGCCACAAAGTAAAATGTAAAATAATAATATCAAATTGTTTTCGGTGAAATCAACATCCGGAAATAACATCATGTTCAGATTCCTAACCATGGACTTGCAAATTACGAGAGAAAAGGCATTAGAAAATTACTAATCAGAATGAAAATTAACATGAAGTGCTACCGGGCCTCAATATATACTCTCAAGTGCTCTTTGTGTTCTCTTACTCACACACAATGGAGAAGATCTTACAAGAACACCAATGCGGAAAAGGAGGAGGAGGAGCCCGGCGACATGTCATGCTTTGACACTACCTATTTAATATTAAACTTGATAATTGATAAACTGATTAATCAGTTTACCGTGTCATCGTAATTATCTTTGTGATGAAGTCTACAAATGCCTTGTGAACCAAACACTATACATATTCTTCTTTGATGCAATAAGTGTAATTTTAGCTTGCGAGAGATGCAGCAGATACACCACATGTTTTCAAAATGCCTTGAGGCTTATCCAGTTTGCCTAAGAAGTGAGATGAGTGAGTGAGAGTAGGACGACTGGAGCGGAGCAGTGAGAAGGTTGATATAACTGAGATGGCTGTGGAGGCCGCTCATGGACCTTCTCCATCGCGTGTGAGTATGATTGATCATTCACACACTAGGTACTACAGGTCAGTAGGAGTGCCATTAATTGGAACAAATCCAATCACAACATTGTCACTCCTTAGAGGAATAACATTGTTAGCGCGGGGAATATGTCCCGTTCACAACTCAATTTGGCTGCCACATGTTTTTTATTTGTCTGTTTGTCTAACGTGGCTTTGGTTTGACTACAACAGTGACATGAAGAGGAACAGACAAGAGCATTGCTAGAATCTGAACATGGAAATCCAACAGATGGTTTCCTTGAATGACAAATATTAATGAGGTGCATTTCAAACCATATTTTGTTCAATGTACACATCAAAGTCAAGATGAAGGCCGGAGCATGGATTGCTCCACTTATCAAAATGAGAACGGTATATGCTCAACAAAATGGGGTTGTTGTGGTCACTTGTCAGGTTTCACTAGAGGCTTCTCTCAAATTGTTTTCGGTGAAATCAACATATTTTGATTTTGTTACTCCTCAGAGGAATAACATTGTTAGCGCGGGGAATATGTCCCATTCACAACTCAATTTGGCTGCCACATGTTTTTTATTTGTCTGATTGTCTAACATGGCTTTGGTTTGACTACAACAGTGACAGGAAGAGGAACAGACAAGAGCATTGCTAGATCTGAACATGGAAATCCAACAGATGGTTTCCTTGAATGACAAATATTAATGTTTGCGCCCGCGCTAACAATGTTATTACTTTGAGGAGTAACAATGTTTGACGCGCCGATAACAATTGTTTTTTTAAATACTCATATCTTCTAAACCGTAACTCCAAATTTAACATGTTATATATGGAATTTGATTAGAAAAATGTGTCACCGAAAACAATTTGAGAGAAGCCTCTAGTGAAACCTGACAAGTGACCACAGCAACCCCATTTTGTTGAGCGTTTGATGCTTTTGAAGGAGAGAAGGTGGGCTCCATCGGTACTAATAGTCCACCTCGACCCTATCAGTTGGCAGATTTTATGATGTTCCTCACAAGGGTTGGGAGGACACTGTTTTGCAGGTAATAACAGAATAATGTAGCATAAAAATCTTGGGTCAGTTCTGTGTAAGCTTCATGTGGCACCCTTAAGGACTCCATCTTGCGCGGCCTTGGCGAGCCGTCGTACAGGGAGCTGCTGGCCATTGAAGACAACTCGAAGGGGTAACTTGTTCTATAGGCGGGGTGCTTCACCGAGAGCCATGAGTATTTGAATGGTGTCTCCTAGGATCTTAACACAAAGAATGGAGGACACAGAGTCTGAAAATGGGGCATGAACAAATTCTTTGTCAAGATCAAATTTTGATAATCTGGTGTCCCTAACTAGGAATATGTCCCGTTCACAACTCAATTTGGCTGCCACATGTTTTTTATTTGTCTAATTGTCTAACATGGCTTTGGTTTGACTACCACAGTGACAGGAAGAGGAACAAACAATCATTGAAGTGGTCCTAAAACTTCATCACGGCATAAGTAATGAACAACCCACTTGGTAGATCAACATGGCGTTCCTCGACACTTTGGCCGACAATAGGGAATAACTTTCAAGAGCATCTTTGGAGTTACGGTTGTTTCCTACGAGCTGGCGTAGAATCATACTAGTTACACAAGAATCGTACATTGTTTCTTGCTCCAAGCACTTCCAGAAAGAGACATGTACTGCTTCTTCTGCGAGGTACTCAGCCACTTTGGCCTCGCGTCAGAGCTAGTTCATGCCAGGCCAATAGCTCCTGTGCGACATTTTTTATGTGAATTGGCTAGAGTGCGACGTTGTTCGAGCAAATGGCTGTGGTGCGACACATTTGAGCAGTTAAATAGCCCAGGGCCACAGGGGGTGTTAAATGTGGTTTAATTGGTCGTCAACCAAGCCCGTTTATGTTAGGACATGTGGGTCCAACTTAATTGCTCCTCAAAACAGCTGACCGTGCCCTGCCGCCCGACCGTGCCGGGCCCGCCACTCTGCCCCCTCCCCCCCTTCTTCTCCGGTGGCGGCGGATCTTGCGTTCTCAACGGCGGCGGCGGAGCCCTCGTTCTCAACGGCGGCGGAGCCTTCATCCTCAAAAAATGGTGAGTGAGAACACTAGTCCCCCTCCCGTTCCTCTCTCGGCCCCGTAGATCTCAGCTGCCCCGTTTCCTCTGTTTTCGCTTGTTGAATCGATAGGTTGTGAGGGGAGCCCATGGGCATACTGAGATGGAGCCGCCAGATTCAACTTCGAATAGGTAACGCTCCTCTCTCTGATCCAATTTTGCATGCAATTAGGGCCTAGTCTGCTCTTTCTCACGGGCTCACACTGTCCGCCACTGACAGAGGGAATGTTGCCGCTCGGACCTTCGAATTGACGGTCAATTTCTTTCCATGAAAGGCAAAATTAGTTGATGGTAGCATTCAGAACATTGAGAGAGACACAATTGTTAAATGGGAGGTTGAGTTTACAGAGATTGATCCACAAGTTCTCTGAGAACATGGGAGAGAAGGCAGTGAAGAAATGGGTGGAAAATATTGGGGAGAAAGTTGTTTGGGGTCCAGAGCAAGAAGTATCACTGTTGCGGTTTGATGATTGGAAAGGAGAGTATGTGAGAATGGAAGATGGTGAACAGATTGTTGATGAAATCGATCGGCAAAGCAATTTGGACAAGCAAACGAGCTAATTTTTTCTTTGAGCTGGTTGATCTGAATATTTTTTCAAGGTTGGATATGTGCCATCACAATTGGCTGCGAGATGGTAGATGATGAGTGGGCTACAGAGGCCATTGATTCCCATGTGTCTTGAACTTACATTAATAGCTGAAGAGGGACGGTGGACTGAACTGAAAATGAAACTGCAGCAACTATTGATTGGAATGTAGTTGAATTAGATGAGCCTACTCATTTGGTCATTGCACCAATGCCTGACATTGAGATGGCCAAACCTTTTGGCATTCCAGTCGATGACAGAGATAAGCAGGAGAGGGGAGAATCTAGTTTGCCTGCTAATGTTGATGAAGATGTAGATGGACAATTGATGGAACAAGCTGCAGATGAAGTAGATGATGCACATGATGATGAGCTGGTGCATGCGTATGACAAAGAAAACCATGTCATTGAAGTAGGCAAGTTGTTCCCAAGCATGAATGAGTTTAGGATGTGTTTCAAGACTTATGCAGTGAAACATGAGTTTGATGCCAAGACTGTTTGGACTGATAGGAAGAAGTTTTATGCGAGGTGCAGAGGATTTGATGGTAGTGTGAAGCCTTGCAAGTGGTACATATCTGCTAGACTGCAACCTAATGGAAGTACTGTCAGGGTTAACCAAATCCCCAATCAACATACTTGTATTACAAGTTCACAGACAGTATCAACCATGACATCACTGAAGGAAATATGCCCTAGAGGCAATAATAAAGTTATTATTTATTTCCTTATATCATGATAAATGTTTATTATTCATGCTAGAATTGTATTAACCGGAAACATAATACATGTGTGAATACATAGACAAACATAGTGTCACTAGTATGCCTCTACTTGACTAGCTCGTTGAATCAAAGATGTTTAAGTTTCCTAGCCATAGACATGAGTTATCATTTGATTAACGGGATCACATCATTAGGAGAATGATGTGATTGACTTGACCCATTTCGTTATCCTAGCACTTGATCGTTTAGTATGTTGCTATTGCTTTCTTCATGACTTATAAATGTTCCTGTAACTATGAGATTATGCAACTCCCGTTTACCGGAGGAACACTTTGGGTGCTACCAAACGTCACAACGTAACTGGGTGATTATAAAGGAGTACTACAGGTGTCTCCAAAGGTACATGTTGGGTTGGCGTATTTCGAGATTAGGTTTGGTCACTCCGATTGTCGGAGAGGTATCTCGGGGCCCTCTCGGTAATACACATCACATAAGCCTTGCAAGCATTGCAACTAATAAGTTAGTTGTGAGATGATGTATTATGGAACAAGTAAAGAGACTTGCCGGTAACGAGATTGAACTAGGTATTGGATACCGACGATCGAATCTCGGGTAAGTAACATACCGATGACAAAGGGAACAACGTAGGTCGTTATGCGGTTTGACCGATAAAGATCTTCGTAGAATATGTAGGAACCAATATGGGCATCCAGGTTCCGCTATCGGTTATTGACCGAGAATAGTTCTAGGTCATGTCTACATAGTTCTCGAACCCGTAGGGTCCGCTTGCAACAAGGTTTCGATGGCGGTTATATTATGAGTTTATGAGTTTTGATGTACCGAAGGAGTTGAGTCCCGGATGAGATCGGGGACATGACGAGGAGTCTCGAAATGGTCGAGACGTAAAGATCGATATATTGGACGACTATATTCGGAGTTCGGAAAGGTTCGAATGATTCGGTATTTTTCGAGTACTGGGAGAGTTATGGGAATTCGCCGGGGAGAAGTATTGGGCCTTATTGGGCCCTGCGGGAAAGAGAGAGGGGCTGCCTAGGGCAGGCCGCGCGCCCCCCCATGGCCTAGTCCGAATTGGACTAGGGGGAGGGGCCGCACCCCTTCCTTCCTTCCCTTCTCTCTTCCCCTTACTTGTCTCCTACTCCTAATACATGGAAGGACTCCTAGTTGGACTAGGAAGGGGAATCCTACTCCCGGTGGGAGTAGGACTCCCCATGGCGCGCCCTCCTAGGGCCGGCCTCCTCCTCCCTCCCTCCTTTATATATGGGGCAGGGGCACCCCATGGACACACAAGTTGATCTACGGATCGTTCCTTAGCCGTGTGCGGTGCCCCTCCACCATATTCCACTTGGTCATATCGTCGCGGAGCTTAGGCGAAGCCCTGCGCCGGGAAGTCATATCGTCAGCGGAGCTTAGGCGAAGCCCTGCGTCGGTGGAGCATCATCATCGTCCTGCCCGTCGTCTTGTGGAACTCATCCCCGTGGCTTTGCTGGATCGGAGCCGGGGATCGTCATCGAGCTGAGCGTGTCTGAACACGGAGGTGCCGTCGTTCGGTACTTGGATCGGTCGGATCGTGAAGGCGTCTGACTACATCAACCGCGTTGTTATAACGCTTCCGCTTACGGTCTACGAGGGTACGTGGACAGACACTCTCCCCTCTCGTTGCTATGCCATCACCATGGTCTTGCGTGTGCGTAGGTAAAATTTTGAAATTACTACGTTCCCCAACAGTGGCATCCGAGCCTGGTTTTATGCGTTGATGTCATATGCACGAGTAGAACACAAGTGAGTTGTGGGCGATATAAGTCATACTGCTTACCAGCATGTCATACTTTGGTTCAACGGTATTGTGAGATGAAGCGGCCCGGACCGACATTACGCGTACGCTTACGCGAGACTGGTTTCACCGCTCCGAGCACTCGTTGCTTAAAGGTGACCGGCGGGTGTCCGTCTCTCTCACTTTAGTTGGACCGAGTGTGGCTACGCCCGGTCCTTGCGAAGGTTAAAACAGCACCAACTTGACAAACTATCGTTGTAGTTTTGATGCGTAGGTAAGAACGGTTCTTGCTCAGCCCGTAGCAGCCACGTAAAACTTGCAACAACAAAGTAGAGGACGTCTAACTTGTTTTTGCAGGGCATGTTGTGATGTGATATGGTTAAGACGTGATGCTATATTTTATTGTATGAGATGATCATGTTTTGTAACCGAGTTATCGGCAATCGGCAGGAGCCATATGGTTGTCGCTTATTGTATGAAATGCAACGCCATGTAATTGCTTTACTTTATCACTAAGCAGTAGCGATAGTCGTAGAAGCAATAGTTGGCGAGACGACAACGATGCTACGATGGAGATCAAGGTGTCGCGCCCGGTGACAATGGTGATCATGACGGTGCTTGAGATGGAGATCACAAGCACAAGATGATGATGGCCATATCATATCACTTATATTGATTGCATGTGATGTTTATCTTTTATGCATCTTATCTTGCTTTGATTGACGGTAGCATTATAAGATGATCTCTCACTAAAATTATCAAGAAGTGTTCTCCCTGAGTATGCACCGTTGCGAAAGTTCTTCGTGCTGAGACACCACGTGATGATCGGGTGTGATAGGCTCTACGTTCAAATACAACGGGTGCAAAACAGTTGCGCACGCGGAATACTAAGGTTAAACTTGACGAGCCTAGCATATAACAGATATGGCCTCGGAACACGGAGACCGAAAGGTCGAGCGTGAATCATATAGTAGATATGATCAACATAGTGATGTTCACCATTGAAACTACTCCATCTCACGTGATGATCGGACATGGTTTAGTTGATTTGGATCACGTGATCACTTAGATGACTAGAGAGATGTCTATCTAAGTGGGAGTTCTTAAGTAATATGATTAATTGAACTTTAATTTATCATGAACTTAGTCCTGGTAGTATTTTGCAAATTATGTTGTAGATCAATAGCTCGCGTTGTTGCTTCCCTATGTTTTTATGTGTTCCTAGAGAAAATTTGTATTGAAAATGTTAGTAGCAATGATGCGGATTGGATCCGTGATCAGAGGTTTATCCTCATTGCTGCACAGAAGAATTATGTCCTTAATGCAACGCTAGGTGACAGACCTATTGCAGGAGCAAATGCAGACGTTATGAACGTTTGGCTATCTCAATATGATGACTACTTGATAGTTTAGTGCACCATGCTTAACGGCTTAGAATCGGGACTTCAAAGATGTTTTGAACGTCATGGACCATATGAGATGTTCCAGGAATTGAAGTTAATATTTCAAGCAAATACCCGAGTTGAGAGATATGAAGTCTCCAACAAGTTCTATAGCTAAAAGATGGAAGAGAATCGCTCAACTAGTGAGCATGTTCTCAGTTTGTCTGGGTACTTCAATCGCTTGAATCAAGTGGGAGTTAATCTTCCAGATAAGATAGTGATTGACAGAATTCTCTAGTCACCATCACTAAGTTGCTAGAACTTCGTGATGAACTATAGTATGCAAGGGATGACGAAACGATTCCCGAGCTCTTCGTGATGTTGAAATCGACGAAGGTAGAAATCAAGAAAGAGCATCAAGTGTTGATGATTGACAAGACCACTAGTCTCAAGGAAAAGGGCAAAGGGAAGAAGGGAACTTCAAGAAGAACGGCAAGCAAGTTGCTGCTCGAGTGAAGAAGCCCAAGTCTGGACCTAAGCCTGAGACTAAGTGCTTTTGCTGCAATGGAACTGGTCACTAGAAGCGGAAATACCCCAAGTATTTGGCGGATAAGAAGGATGGCAAAGTAAACAAAGGTATATTTACTATACAGATTATTGATGTGTATTTTACTAGTGTTTGTAGCAACCCCTCGGTATTTGATACTGGTTCAGTTGCTAAGAGTAGTAACTTGAAACGGGACTTGCAGAATGAACAGAAACTAGTTGAAGGGGAAGTGACGATGAGTGTTGGAAGTAGTTCCAAGATTGATATGATCATCATCGCACACTCCCTATACTTTCGGGATTAGTGTGGAACCTAAATAAGTGTTATTTGGTGTTGAGCATAAATATGATTTGATCATGTTTATTGCAATACGGTTATTCATTTAAGTAAGAGAATAAATTGTTGTTCTGTTTACATGAATAAAACCTTATATGGTTACACACCCAATGAAGATGGTTCATTGGATCTCGATCATAGTGATACACATATTCATAATATTGAAACCAAAATATGCAAAGTTAATAATGATAGTGCAACTTATTTGTGGCACTGCCGTTTAGGTCATATTGGTGTAAAGCGCATGAAGAAAACTCCATGCTGATGGACTTTTGGAATCACTTGATTATGAATCATTTGATGCTTGCGAACCGTGCCTTTTGGGCAAGATGACTAAAACTCCGTTCTCCGGAACAATGGAACAAGCTACCGACTTATTGGAAATAATACATACCGATGTATGCGATTCAATGAGTGTTGATGCTCGTGGCAAGTATCGTTATTTTCTGACCTTCACAAGATGATTTGAGCAGATATGGGTATATCTACTTGATGAAACATAAGTCTGAAATAATTGAAAAGTTCAAAGAATTTCAGAGTGAAGTGGAAAATCATCGTAACAAGAAAATAAAGTTTCTGCGATCTGATTGTGGAGATAAATATTTGAGTTCTGAGTTTGGTCTTCATTTGAAACAATGTGAAATAGTTTCGCAACTCACGCCATATGGAACACCACAGCATAATGGTGTGTCCGAAAGTCGTAACCGCACTTTATTGGATATGGTGCAATCTATGATGTCTCTTATCAGTTTACCACTATCGTTTTGGGGTTATGCATTAGAGACAGCTGCATTCACGTTTAATAGGGCACCATCTAAATCCGTTGAGGCGACACCGTATGAACTATGGTTTAACAGTAAACCTAAGCTGTCGTTTCTTAAAGTTTGGAGTTGTGATGCTTATGTGAAAAAGTTTTCACCAGATAAGCTCGAACCCAAATCGAAAAGGTGCGTCTTCATAGAATACCCAAAGGTAACTATTGGGTACACCTTCTATCACAAGATCCGAAGGCAAGTTATTCGTTGCTAAGGTGGATCCTTTCTAGAGAAGAAGTTTCTCTCGAAAGAAGTGAGTGGGAGGAAAGTAGAACTTGATGAGGTAATTGTACCTTCTCCCATATTGGAAAGTAGTTCATCACAGAAATCAGTTCCAGTGATTCCTACACCAATTAGTGAGGAAGTTAGTGATGATGATCATAAAACTTCAGATCAAGTTGCTACCAAACCTCGTAGGTCTTCCAGAGTAAGATCCGCACTGAGTAGTACGGTAATCATGTTCGGAAGTCATGTTACTAGATCATGATGAACCTACGAACTATGAGGAAGCGATGATGAGCCCAGATTCCGTGAAATGGCTTGAGGCCATGAAATCTGAGATAGGATCCATGTATGAGAACAAAGTATGGACTTTGGTTGACCTGCTCGATCAGCAAGTCAAGTTAAATAAATGGATCTTCAAGAGGAAGACGGACACTGATAGTAGTGTTACTATCTACAAAGCTCGACTTGTTGCAAAAGGTTTTCGACAAGTTCAAGGGGTTGACTACGATGAGACTTTCTCACCAGAAGCGATGCTTAAGTCTGTCCGAATCATGTTAGCAATTGCCACATTTTATGAAATCTGGCAAATGGATGTCAAAACAACATTCTTTAATGGATTTATTAAAGAAGAGTTGTATATGATGCAACCAGAAGGTTTTGTCAATCCTAAAGGAGCTAACAAAATGTGCAAGCTCCAGCGATCCATCCATGGACTGGTGCAAGCATCTCGGAGTTGGAATATACGCTTTGATAAGTTGATCAAAGCAGATGGTTTTATACAGACTTTTGGAGAAGCCTGTATTTACAAGAAAGTGAGTGGGAGCACTACAACATTTCTGATAAGTATATGTGACTGACATATTGTTGATCAGAAATGATGTAGAATTTTTCTGGAAAGCATAAAGGAGTATTTGAAAGGAGTTCTTTAAAAGAAAGACCTCAGTAAAGCTACTTACATATTGAGCATCAAGATCTATTGAGATAGATCAAGATGCTTGATAATTTTTTTCAATAAGTACATACCTTGTCAAGATTTTGAAGTAGTTCAAAATAGAACAGTCAAAGAAAAGTTCTTGCCTGTGTTGCAAAGGTGTGAAATTGAGTAAGACTCAAATCCCGACCACGGCAGAAAATAGAAAAGAGAATGAAAGTCATTCCCTATGACTCAGTCATAGGTTCTATAAAGTATGCTATGCTATGTACCAGACCTATTGTATACCTTGCTCTGAATTTGGCAAGGGAGTACAATAGTGATCTAGGAGTAGATCACTGGATATTGGTCAAGAACATCCTTAGTGAGGACTAAGGAAATATTTCTCGATTATGGAGGTGATAAAAGAGCTCGTCGTAAAGAGTTACATCGATGCAAGCTTTTTACACTGATCCAGATGACTCTAAATCTCAATCTGGATACATATTGAAAGTGGGAGCAATTAGCTAGAGTAGCTCCGTGCAGAGCATTGTAGACATAGAATATTTGCAAAATACATACGGCTCTGAATGTGACAGACCCGTTGACTAAGCTTCTCTCAGGAGAAAAACATGATCATACCTTAGTACTCTTTGGGTGTTAATCACATAGCGATGTGAACTAGATTATTGACTCTAATAAACCCTTTGGATGTTGGTCACATGACGATGTGAACTATGGGTGTTAATCACATACAGATGTGAATATTAGTGTTGAATCACATGGCGATGTAAACTAGATTATTGACTCTAGTGCAAGTGGGAGACTGAAGGAAATATGCCCTAGAGGCAATAATAAAGTTATTATTTATTTCCTTATATCATGATAAATGTTTATTATTCATGCTAGAATTGTATTAACCGGAAACATAATACATGTGTGAATACATAGACAAACATAGTGTCACTAGTATGCCTCTACTTGACTAGCTCGTTGAATCAAAGATGTTTAAGTTTCCTAGCCATAGACATGAGTTGTCATTTGATTAACGGGATCACATCATTAGGAGAATGATGTGATTGACTTGACCCATTCCGTTAGCCTAGCACTTGATCGTTTAGTATGTTGCTATTGCTTTCTTCATGACTTATAAAAGTTCCTGTAACTATGAGATTATGCAACTCCCGTTTACCGGAGGAACACTTTGGGTGCTACCAAACGTCACAACGTAACTGGGTGATTATAAAGGAGTACTACAGGTGTCTCCAAAGGTACATGTTGGGTTGGCGTATTTCAAGATTAGGTTTGGTCACTCCGATTGTCGGAGAGGTATCTCTGGGCCCTCTCGGTAATACACATCACATAAGCCTTGCAAGCATTGCAACTAATAAGTTAGTTGTGAGATGATGTATTATGGAACGAGTAAAGATACTTTGCGATAGCGAGATTGAACTAGGTATTGGATACCGACGATCGAATCTCGGGTAAGTAACATACCGATGACAAAGGGAACAACGTATGTCGTTATGCGGTTTGACCGATAAAGATCTTCGTAGAGTATGTAGGAACCAATATGGGCATCCAGGTTCCGCTATTGGTTATTGACCGAGAATAGTTCTAGGTCATGTCTACATAGTTCTCGAACCCGTAGGGTCCGTGACGCTTAAGGTTTCGGCGATGCTTATATTATGAGTTTATGAGTTTTGATGTACCGAAGGAGTTCGGAGTCCCGGATGAGATCGGGGACATGACGAGGAGTCTCGAAATGGTCGAGACGTAAAGATCGATATATTGGACGACTATATTCGGAGTTCGGAAAGGTTCCGAATGATTCGGGTATTTTTCGGAGTACCGGAGAGTTACGGGAATTCGCCGGGGAGAAGTATTGGGCCTTATTGGGCCCTGCGGGAAAGAGAGAGGGCTGCCTAGGGCAGGCCGCTGCGCCCATGGCCTAGTCCGAATTGGACTAGGGAGGGGCCGCACCCCTTCCTTCCCTTCTCTCTTCCCCTTACTTGTCTCCTACTCCTAATACATGGAAGGACTCCTAGTTGGACTAGGAAAGGGGGAATCCTACTCCCGGTGGGAGTAGGACTCCCCATGGCGCGCCCTCCTAGGGCCGGCCTCCTCCTCCCTCCCTCCTTTATATACGGGGCAGGGGCACCCCATGGACACACAAGTTGATCTA
Source organism: Aegilops bicornis (assembly GCA_021605145.1). Classification (NCBI taxonomy): domain Eukaryota; kingdom Viridiplantae; phylum Streptophyta; class Magnoliopsida; order Poales; family Poaceae; genus Aegilops; species Aegilops bicornis. The sequence continues at coordinate 249,278,463 of CM038673.1, forward strand.
CGGATCGTTCCTTAGCCGTGTGCGGTGCCCCCTCCACCATATTCCACTTGGTCATATCGTCATGAGCTTAGGCGAAGCCCTGCGCCCGGTGAAGTCATATCGTCACGGAGCTTAGGCGAAGCCCTGCGTCGGTGGAGCATCATCATCGCTACCACGCCGTCGTTGACGGAACTCATCCCCGACGCTTTGCTGGATCGGAGCCGGGGATCGCCATCGAGCTGAACGTGTGCTGAACACGGAGGTGCCGTGACGTTCGGTACTTGGATCGGTCGGATCGTGAAGACGACGACTACATCAACAGCGTTGTTATAACGCTTCCGCTTACGGTCTCACGAGTGCGTGGACAGACACTCTCCCCTCTCGTTGCTATGCCATCACCATGGTCTTGCGTGTGCGTAGGAAATTTTTTGAAATTACTACGTTCCCCAACAATCACAACTTTGGGTTGCAGAAAAGATCACCCCAATTTTAGCCAAAACACCAAACACTACTGCCAAGAAACTCAAAGTAGACTTGGAAAAGATGTACCCCATTAAACTGAAATATACCACAGTGTGGAAGGCAAAACAAAGGGCAATGAAAATTTTATATGGTGATTGGGCAAATACATTTAGGATGCTTTACAACTTCAAAGCAGAGGTGGAAAAGAGGTCACTTGGCAGTGTTGTGGAGATAGATACAGAGGTATCACCCTCGTGTAAAGTCAAGTTCTCCAAGTTTTTATGGCTTTGAAGCCTTGCATCGATGGGTTCAAAGCAGGGTGCCGTCCATATTTGAGCATAGACTCATCATTTTTGACAGGCAAGTGGAATGGTCAGTTGGCAGCATGCAATGCTCTAGATGGACACAACTGGATGTTTCCTATTGCTGTTGGCTTGTTTCAATGTAAACAGAGGCTTCATGGACATGGTTCATGATCCAGTTGAAAAAGGTGCCTAGGGCCAGTGTCACCTTTGGCTATACACACAGATGCATGTAAGGGGCTTGAAAATTCAATGAAAATGTTTTCCCACATGCTGAAGCAGAGGAGTGCTTCGGTCATTTGTGGATGAATTTGATCAAAAAAATTAGAGGAGAAGAATTTGGGCGCATGTGGCCAGCAGCAAGATCTTACACTAGACATACACACAAATATCATCTTGATAAGATAATGGCAGCATGTGATGAGTTTGGTCCATGGCTGAACACCTACCATTCTTTGTTATGGTACAGGTCAGCATTCAACACTGCCATCAAGTGTGACCTCATCAACAACAATTTGGCGTAGAGTTTCAACAAGAAGGTGAAGGAGATAAAAGATTAGCCTGTGCATGACATGGTTGACCAAATCAGGATCATGCTCATGCTGTTGTGGGAATTGAGAAGAAGGATAGGTGATTGTCTGCAAGGTGATAAGCTTCCAACAGTGGTACAACAGGTGGTCAATAGGAGCAGAAGTCTTTCACATTTGTTTGTTGAAAAATCATCACCTTGGGGTGCTGAAGTTAGAGATAACAAAACTGGAAGGAGACATGTTGTTAACACTGAATTGCATGATTGCACTTGCCTCGAGTGGCAACACACCGGTAAACCATGTGAGCATGCCATTCTTTTCTTAGCATCCCAATCAAGATAAACATGCACCCATATCTGCATGATTATTATTCGGTAGCAAGATTCAAAGCTGCATATGCCACTCCAATTCCGGCACTTACAGATCAGTCTCAGTGGCCTGAAGTGGACATTGAATTTTCCATGTGTCCTCCCTTGACGAAAAGAAAGGCTGGCAGGCCTAAACAGAGTAGATTCAAGGCATGGTTTGAGAAAGGTGGGAGTAGTAAGAAGGAAAGAAAGATGAAAAGCCAAAAGGGCCCAAAAGGTAACAAAACAGATGCAAGTTGTGCCAGAACTTGGGCACAGTGGGATCTGTCAAATGTCGTTACACTCCTGATAAGCCAAAGTATGTTCTTGTTTATTTGTCTGTGTTTTGATTTGGTGCTTTTTTCCAATTACTATATCTATAACATTTTCTGCACAGGAGGAAGCGAGCAAGTCAGCCCCTTGTTGTTGAACAGTGTTGGCCAACAAAAAAAGCAAGAGTCAATGGCGGTAGAAAGAAGAGAAGTGTGCACGAGCCTGAGCGGTGAAGAAAATCCTGCTGCAGTCAACATTCAGATCAAGAAACTGATGTGGAGGTGCACACCGAAGAAACTGAACTTGAGCATGTCGAGGTTCAGATCAAGAAACTGAACCTGAGCGTGTCGAGGTTCAGATCAAGAAACCCATGTTGAGGTACACACCAAAGAAACTGAAACTGGTGTCAACATTGAGACTGAAGACATTGATCACGAGGGTATTGGCGAGGTGTTGAAAAGACCAGTGAAGAAAACCAAGATGATCAGTGAACTTGTGTGTGTAGTAGAACCAAAAACAAGAAGGGCTAAGGCGAAGAAGGGCACATGACGTGGTAGGAAGAAGTAGAACAGAGAACAGTTTGAAAATTTGGGGCATGTAATAATATTTGTAACTTGGTGCGTACTGGTAGTCACTATGTATCCCCATATTTCTATTCGAACTTGTTTGTCTAAACCAGCCAAATAAAAATTCAAATTTAAATTTAAATTTGGGCTATTGATGTTTTAGTGCTATCTAAAGTACCTCAACTGAAATATGTTTGCTTGCTGATCATTCCGAGCCCTTTTGGTAAGTTGAACTCATAGTCATGAAAAGTGTGTTTCAAATGACCTCCAAAGGTAGGGTAAACGACCTCATATTTAAGCAAGTTCTTTTGGCACCTTGTCTAAACCAGCCAAATGATTTTTCTACACATCTATTCTACCTATATAGTGCAAATCTAAAGTCTCACTATTTATTGAATTAATTTTCTATTTTTTTTCTTTTCTTTTTGAAAAAACAAGGTTTAATAGAAAATTATATAGAAAACAAGTTTAAAACATGAAAATGAGAAAAGTAAGTTCAGATCTTTCTTAGTCAATCCAAAATGAAGTTTTGGTGAGGTTTTCACACTTTTCATTTTCAAAACTCCACCTACTCTCTGGTGCGCACTACTCTCTCCCTTGAACTCCATACTACATTGTTTTAGGAATGACAATTTTGTGAAGGTTTTTTCGTAAAAATGTATCTAAACCATATTTATATTTTTTCTCGTTACTATCGACATAATAAGACTATGTGCTAAGTTTTATGTTTTTGATTTTTTGAATTAGTTATGCTCAATCCTAATCAGTCAAAACCTCTCAAAACCCCTCAAAACCCCGCACACTACCTGGTCGTCGATCGTTGTGCGTGGACGGTTGAGATCAGGCGCTAGGGTTAGCTACAGTGTGCAGCGATCCGCATGAGACGCGCTGATTGGTTGACGCGGTGGGGTTTGGATCAGCCTCTCTCGTTGGAGCATCAGGACCGTTCATTTGAATCCAACGGCAAGAGTTGACGCGGTGCATGGACCAAGCCTACGCAGTGCCATTTCCATCGTTGCATACGTGCCTGTGCCTACCCGCAGCATGCATGCCCACTCGCAGAACTGCGCCCGTCGTTGCATGCATGCCCTCGACGTAGCCCTGCTCCGCCACCTCTATCAACGCAGTAACCTGTCGCATGCCTACCATTAGAATCGATGCAGCGTCGCATCAAAGCATGCACCTGGCCACAATGCAGCAGCCCGATGAAGACAACCAAAAAGCCAACGCTGCATGGCGTGGTGTGCACGCTGTGCATGGCGTGCTCCTCTTTGAGGACGCAATACTGGCATGGGGTATCAATGTGGGTATCGATGCAGTTCAAATGGCGTGCTGCCCGTTACAACATGGGCAAAAGAAGGCGTCCATTATTGTCACGTCTCCCATCGACCGAACCTTGCCCTCTAGCCAGGCCCTAGCAAGATGAGCAAATTAATGGGAAACCGCATGCATGCACGCAGGCGGCACGCAGAGAACCCGGGAAGGCGTGTCCCTTGACCCACGACGGCACAGACGCTGCGCGTGAGCCCGTCCCCTTGACCCGCGACCGGTGGCACGAAGCGTCAGTCCGCTTCCCACGGCCACGCTCGTGTACACACTTTCATTGGGCGCCACCAAACACCGCCCGCCCATTAATTCTAGGGTTTCGACGGGTGAAACCACGTCGCACTTGGGCTATTTAAGCCGGGCACTATCGTCCTCTCTCTCCTCATCCATCATACCCCATCCTCTGCCTCCTCTGCCCTTCTTCTTCCTTCTCCATCAAACCCGACCGAGCACTCGAGCCACCCCGCCACCATGCAGTACACCGCCCCACCTACAGCTTCCCCCAACCGTGCCGGAAAGGCTCTACCCGGCCGGAGTGTATGTAGAGAGAACCCTTAGGGTTTGGGCGATCTCGAGGTGGAGGGGCGCAAGGGAGTTAACGGAGTTCTTCCTTGCGGCCGGCTTCCGCCACCTCCCGCTGCTCTTCTCGGATGTACCATGTTGAGGAGGTCAACCACAACGGCGTTGTGGTTGGGCTCTCGCCACGCTCACTAACCCTTTCGATGCTTTCCATCTCCTCGGGCGGCGTATTGGGTTGGTTGTGAGTTCATAGCTTTCACCACCTACAATATCTTCACTGACTTCCAGAGCATCTTCCCAACAACGGCATTATGCACACGCTCCTTACCCCATCAACAACGGGAGGAGTGAAAGACGGCGCCGGAGGAGCGAGGTGGCGTTGTTCCCCGGAGGAGGAGGAGAAGAAGAGCCCCAAGAAGAACCAGTTTGGTGCCCCCGTTCTATCTAGCTTATCGTATTAGTTTTTTAAGTAGTAATCGTTATTGTATTAGTATTTTAAGTTGTAAGGCTATCATGGAGTTGTAAGGTTATCGTGGAACTATGGGTTGCTACTATATATATTGTGTGTTTCGTGCTATTATTTGAAGATTGCTATGGTTTGTTCTTGCTTATTATTTGTGTATTGCTATGGGTTGCTACGAGCCCAGGTTGCTACACCTCAATCTCACCACACACACACCATCTTCAAAATATTGGCCAAATCATGGACATGCAACTAGGAGCCCCATGCAAACCCACTATGGACATGCCACTAGGAAATGCAAACTAATTTACTTCATGCAACTCATTTAGTTCATGGAACCGTAGACATGCATAAAAACAATTAACATTTGGTTTTATTGCATCAAAAAATGATCCATCACAAAATTTAGTGCAAGAAAAAGGCCAAAGTAAAAATAAGTAACATTTTTTTAGGGGTAAAAAAAGTAACATTTTATTTGCCGAAGTTAGAGGTGGGCTGGTGCCGCTACGCGGGTGGGCTGGTGCCCCTACGCGGGCGGGCTGGTCTCTATTTTGGGCATGGTTATTTTCTCAGGGCCCATTTTCTCACGGCCCAACATCTATTCAGCAGCCCAGTTTTGTTTTTTTTACTAGAAACTGAATTTGGGTGTGTACTCTGTTAACTGAAGAACAAAAACAGAGGAAACAGAGCATGAACACTGAATAGGGCCCCTGAGAATATCAGTACAATAATTCAAGCAAGTTTTGCCTCACACGAATTCAAGTTCATCTAACAAATGATCCCTGGCTAACTCAAACTACTGGGCACCCCTGAAACTAGCTGACTAACTAACTGAAACTATAACAAATTCTAGCGATTGATGAACATCAAGTAAAATAAACCCATAGCAATGACACAACCATAAAATGCTCCCGCCATCTTATTTGCTTGCTGCTTCAAATCGATCAGATGCTTTAGTTGCTTGCCGATTTTCTTCAATTCACACTTCAGTTCTGCACTATGCATCATCGGATCGGCTCTGTCCGCCAAATTGGGGGCTTGTTCCACGGCAAGCCGCCCCCCAAAATTGAGCTCTTGGGTTGGGGTTGATCCCTCCAATTTCAACCTTTCAACATATTCATCGAGCCACTCAAAATGCCCACATTTCTTCAGAACCTGAAAACAGGGGGCCGGCGGCGAATGAATCCTAGATCCACCACCCAGATCCACCGCCCTAATTCGAGGGAAAAAGAAAGAAATCGGGAGAAATTAGACCATAGAATTGGTCAAGAACACAGATCTAACCTGCCCCGACTGTGGCTTGTTCAAACATTTCACAAACTCGCGCCTCGGTTGCCATTTTCTTCCCTCACACAAGTCAAACGCTTCAGAGGCTCCATGCGCGGGCAATCGGGGCATCTTGTCAACGGCAGTGGACCATACTGCGTCCATGATTGGCGGGTGGCCGAAGTCGAGCTAGACATCACTCGCCGGCGGCGCGCTTCGTTGCTGGAGCAGAGGAAGAAGAAGGTGGGAAAGGAAAGGGGCAGGGCAAGCAATGGAGGGGGGCGGGCTGGCTCGGGTCGGGGCACGCTGATGAGCACGGGCATGCTTGTGTGGATAAGTTGTGGATCCCACCCGCATGCGAGTAACTGGTGGATCCCGCGTGTCATAACTCAAATCGCTAACCCCTCGTGTTTTTCATTTCATGGGTAAACAGAGCCATGTTGCATTGTAGCTATTTACACGCTCAAGTGTGTCGCATCACAACCATTCAGTCGAACAACGTCGCACTCAAGCAAATTCACATCAAAAACGTCGCACAGGAGCTATTGGCCCAGTTCACGCCACAGAAAAAGTAATCACGATGACATGTGTACGTGCACAGACTGCAGGCATCAGCAATTACAGATATAATAATCAATAAAAACAAGTTTGAATATAATAAACATTTATTCTATTTTTTCAACTACAAATCTTTGATCGAATTTGTCCAGGATTTGGTACAGTGAGTTGACCCGAACTACTTATCTTGAAACTCCCCCGTGTTTAGTTGGAACGTCAATCTCGGGCAAGTAGCATACCGATGACCAAGGGAACAACGTATGTTGTTATGCGGTTTGACCGCCCATAAAAACAACACATTCTAACATAAAACTTTTATCATAGAATTTTATCATTGATAGCATTGAGGTGTTCATTTCTTCTTATCTAAGGCATACTATTAGTTTGGATAGCTTTGAGGTTGTTAGTTTGTTGATCCCATGCAAAGAATGGAGGACTGCAACGCAAAAAACTTGATGGTGTCTCCTAGGATCTTAACACAAAGAATGGAGGACACAGAGTCTGAAAATGGGGCATGAACAAATTCTTTGTCAACCTCAGTAGAATAACATTGTTACTCCTTCCCTCGGAACATTGTTATAATCGCGGCTGACGCTAACAATGTTAATCCTCAGAATAACATTGTTATCAGTGCTTTAAACATTGTTACTCCTCAGCGGACTAACATTGTTATCGTGAGGCAAACATTGTTACTCCCTCCTTAGCAACATTGCTCGGCTGTAATTTGTTCACCCACCGTATTATTTTCTATCTTGAGAGAAGCCTCTGAACATGGAAATCCAACAGATGGTTTCCTTGAATGACAAATATTAATGAGGTGCATTTCAAACCATATTTTGTTCAATGTACACATCAAAGTCAAGATGAAGGCCAGAGCATGGATTGCTCCACTTATCAAAATGAGAACGGTATATGCTCAACAAAATGGGGTTGATGTGGTCACTTGTCAGGTTTCACTAGAGGCTTCTCTCAAATTGTTTTTGGTGAAATCAACATCCGGAAATAACATCATGTTCAGATTCTACACATTTTTCTAATCAAATGCCATATATAACATGTTAAATTTGGAGTTACGGTTTAGAAGATATGAGTATTTAAAAAAACAATTGTTATCGGTGCGTAAAACATTGTTACTCCTCAGAGGAATAACATTGTTAGCGCGGGCGCAAACATTGGTACTCTCTCCCTTAGAACATTGTTAGGGAGTAACAATGTTTGCCTCGCGATAACAATGTTAGTCCGCTGAGGAGTAACAATGTTTGAAGCACTGATAACAATGTTATTCCGAGGATTAACATTGTTAGCGTCAGCCGCGATTATAACAATGTTCCGAGGAGAGGAGTAACAATGTTATTCTGCTGAGGAGTAACAATGTTTAACGCACCGATAACAATGTTATTCCTGCGATTAACATTGTTAGCGTCAGCCATGATAATAACAATGTTCTGAGGGCGCGATTATAACAATGTTCCGAGGGAAGGAGTAACATTGTTAGTCCGCTGAGCAGTAACAATGTTTGACGCGCCGATAACAATGTTATTTCGCGATTAACATCAGAGGAATAACATTGTTAGCGCGGGGAATACGTCCCGTTCACAACTCAATTTGGCTGCCACATGTTTTTTATTTGTCTGATTGTCTAACATGGCTTTGGTTTGACTACAACAGTGACAGGAAGAGGAACAGACAAGAGCATTGCTAGAATCTGAACATGGAAATCCAACAGATGGTTTCCTTGAATGACAAATATTAATGAGGTGCATTTCAAACCATATTTTGTTCAATGTACACATCAAAGTCAAGATGAAGGCCGGAGCATGGATTGCTCCACTTATCAAAATGAGAACGGTATATGCTCAACAAAAGACAAGATAAACAGGTGATCGTCTGCGTGTCTCGTTCGTGTGAAGAGTATGATGTTTAGATTAAGGGGTGAATGTTGGAATAATCCAAACATGTCCAAGTTGCGGTTAAGATTAGTAGTGTGATGAGGGTCGCCGGTGATTAGTTTAGGCAAGGTTTAGTTCCTGTCCGTGTACAACGTTGAGCGCTAGTCTGTGTACTAGTCGGTTTCCAATGGAGTTGCGTTAGGCCGTGTCTTAGATAAAGTAGGTTCAGGATTGGTGTTTGGAGTCGGCTAGTCTAGCCTTGTCAGGCGTCCAGGTTGATGCATATATATATATATGCAGCGTTGCGTGAGTTTTGTAATACAGAGAAAAGAAGAAAAAGAAATAAAGAGAAAAATAAGGGCACGACAAGGACCCTTGGCTATCAATTTTCTGTGCGTGTGTTTTCGCGTTGTTATTATGTGATCGATCCTGTGGCGAAATTTCAACAGAGGCTGCGTGGACATGGAGTACACGCCGTTCGGGGCCGGGCGGCGGATGTGCCCGGGGATGGCGTTCGGGCTGGCCAACGTGGAGCTCGCCCTTCCCGGGTTGTTGTACCACTTTGACTGGGAACTGCCGGGCGGTGCGGCGGCAGGCGAGCTGGACATGGTGGAGGATATGGACGTGACCGTGCGCCGGCGCCACGACCTGGTGCTTGTCCCCGTCGTACGACTGCCCGTGCCGCCAAATTAGTTGATAAGAAAATTCGGTTTCTGCCTTCTCGAAGCATGGCGGAGGAAGCGGGCAATGAAGTGTTCTTCCGCATGCAGTTGGTATCCCTCCTGTATCTTCGCCTTCCCTCTGAAGCTCGGTGCATCATGCATGCTGTGTTTCTTCTCTTCTTTTTTTGCTGTGTTTTTTCTCTTCTTTTGTTTGCACTCTGTATCTTTTGCGATTTTGCTTTTCTATCTCTGCTTGTTTGTATGCTGCAATGTAATCCTCCACGGTTGATGGCTTTTCTATCTACCCATGACCATGAGACCCTCTGTTTTCAAATTTGCTTCAGGTCGTTTTTGACTTCCAATCACGTTTTGAAAAGTGTCTATAGTTAGTACTCAGTCCAGATTCAGTAGGATAAAATATGTTTGTTTTCTTTAGTGGTTTAGGTCGAATCTGTAGGCTGTAGCCCAGCTCTCTGATCCTTCTAGTGATTGCGCGTCAAACCTGCCCCTAACGGGCAGCCTAGCGAGTCCATTAACCCACCACCCCCGAGAAAAGCTAATCTCCCATGCACCGGAGATACCGTGCATGCATGCGCCGTTGGTTTGCTTGGAGATCCGATGCCATGCATTTATACATCTTTATTCCATAATGTAGTGCGCCTGTGCTTTCCGAAATTCAAGTTTGGTCATAAATTTAACTAATGAGATCGATTGCGGCGGGAGCAAAAAATATATCATTGAATTCATATCAAAAATATGAACCCAGTGGCGTAGCCAATGGCGTGCTTCTTCTTCGCAAGTGTATGTAAATATAAGCCCCACAAAGATGATCTTTGAGTAATTTGACACCCTCGATGCCAATGACGTGATTCTTCTTCGCGAGTGTATGTAAGTTCCTCATGCCAGCATGAACTAGTCATCGATGCCATAATCAGCCTTCTGAATCTTTTGCAAGTAAACATGTGGCAGGCTGTGGTCCTGCAGAGAAATCAACAATATACAAGTCTCCTCTCCTAAAGCCTCCGAAGACTTTGGAATTGTTAGATTCCATGAGCACAATGCAACGATATTTTTCAAAGATGACAATCATAACAAAATCATAAAGCATTGAGACGGACATGAGGTTGAATCTGAGGGACTCGACAAGCATGACTTTGTCCATGTGTCAATCCTTTGAGATCGCAACCCTACCTAGACCCAATACCTTGTTTTTTTTCCTTTGTCAACGTAGGTGATATGCTTCAGATGCGATGGAGATAAAGCAGAGTCCAACAATAAGTTCTTCTCACCGGTCATGTGATTTGTACATCCACTATCAAGGACCCACTCAGTAGCTTTGGGTTGATCATCATGCAGATGAATTAGGGCATCTTATGGACTCATATACTTCATCAATAAAGAATATGGCATCAAATTCATCAGATAGAATTTCATCAAGCAGTACAACAGATATAGCAGAATAGGGACGTGAGAAATGAGTGAATCCTTGCTTCATGATTAGCTTGCGTCCTTTCAAGCATATTCAGGTCTCCAGGAAATTCTTCAGACGATTAAATTCGTCTGGAGACCTGACCCTGCATAAGAGGTTGGTTCTTTTTATTCACCACCCACATCTAGAGGGGTGGCAAAGTGTCATTTTTTGATCAATTTATTTAAGACCCAACTCATCCCATTGTAATGAGTCGGCCCTTAGGGGCTACCAATTGCTCCTGTCAAAAATTCAAGGTACACAAACCTCAGTCCATTATATTGAAAGATTCACTACTCAGTTGGTAGAGTACAGAGCTCTTAACCTTATGGACATGGGTTCAAGCCCCATGATACGTCCATTTTGCATCATGCTTTTATATCGATATTTATCGCATTATGGGCTGTTATTTCACGTTATGTCACAATACTTATGGCTATTCTCTTTTATTTTACAAGGTTTACGTGAAGAGGGAGAATGCCGGCAGCTGGAATTCTGGGCTGGAAAAGGAGCAAATATTGGAGACCTATTCTACGTAACTCCAAAAGTCTTGAAAATCCACGGAATATCTTAAAATAAATAAAGAAAAATCGTCGCCAAAGATGAAGGCCAGGGGGCCCACACCCTGCTCATGAGGGCGGGGGCGCCCCCCTAGGGCGCTCCCCCTACCTCGTGGGCCCCCTGGTGGCTCTCCGACGTCCATCTTCTCCTATATGAAGTCTTTCGTCAAGAAAAAAATAGAGAGCAACCTTTCGGGACGAGACTCCGCCGCCACGAGGCGGAACCTTGGCGAAACCAATCTAGGGCTCCGGCAGAGCTGTTCTGCCGGGGACACTTCCCTCCGGGAGGGGGAAATCATCGTCATCATCATCACCAACGCTCCTCTCATCGGGAGAGGGCAATCTCCATCAACATCTTCACCAGCACCATCTCATCTCCAAACCCTAGTTCATCTCTTGTATCCAATTCTTGTCTCCAAGTCCGGGATTGGTGCTAGTAGGTTGCTAGTAGTATTGATTACTCCTTGTAGTTGATGCTAGTTGGTTTATTTGGTGGAAGATCATATGTTCAGATCCTTTATGCATATTATTACCCCTCTGATTATGAACATGAATATGCTTTGTGAGTAGTTACGTTTTTTCCTGAGGACAAGGGAGAAGTCTTGCTATTAGTAGTCATGTGAATTTGGTATTCGTTCGATATTTTGATGAGATGTATGTTGTCTAGCCTCTAGTGGTGTTATGTGAATGTCGACTACATAACACTTCACCATTATTTGGGCCTAGAGGAAGGCATTGGGAAGTAATAAGTAGATGATGCGTTGCTAGAGTGATGTAAGCTTAAACCCTAGTTTATGCGTTGCTTCGTAAGGGGCTGATTTGGATCCATATGTTTCATGCTATGGTTAGGTTTACCTTAATACTTCTGTTGTAGTTGCGGATGCTTGCAATAGAGGTTAATCATAAGTGGGATGCTTGTTCAAGTAAGAACAGCACCCAAGCACCGGTCCACCCACATATCAAATTATCAAAGTACCGAACGTGAATCATATGAACGTGATGAAAACTAGCTTGACGATATTCCCATGTTTCCTCGGGAGCGCTTTTCCTTATATAAGAGTTTGTCCAGGCCTGTCCTTTGCTACAAAAAGGATTGGGCCACCTTGCTGCACTTTATTTACTCTTGTTACTTGTTGCTCGTTACAATTTATCTTATCACAAAAATATCTGTTACCACTTATTTCAGTACTTGCAGAGAATACCTTGCTGAAAACCGCTTATCATTTCCTTCTGCTCCTCATTGGGTTCGACACTCTTACTTATCGAAAGGATTACAATTGATCCCCTATACTTGTGGGTTATCAAGACTCTTTTCTGGCGCCGTTGCCGGGGAGTGTAGCGCCTTTGGTAGGTGGAATTTGGTAAGGAAAAATTTATATAGTGTGCTGAAATTTACTATCACTTGTTACTATGGAAAGTAATTCTCTGAGGGGCTTGTTCGGGGTATCTTCACCCCGTCCAGTAGAGCAAAGAGTTGCTCCTCAACCTACTGAACCTATTGAAAATGAAACTCCTTTTGAATTTCCTTCGGGTATGATGGAAAGACTGCTAGCTAATCCTTTTACAGGAGATGGAACAAAGCATCCTGATGAGCACTTAATATATGTGGATGAAGTTTGTGGAGTATTTAAGGTTGCAGGTATACCCGATGACGTTGCTAAGAAGAAGGTCTTCCCTTTATCTTTGAAGGGATACGCATTGACATGGTATAGGCTATGTGATGATACGAGATCATGGAACTATAAAAGATGGAAATTGGAATTTCATCAAAAGTATTACCCTATGCATCTTGTTCATCGTGATCGCAATTATATATATAACTTTTGGCCTCGCGAAGGAGAAAACATCGCTCAAGCTTGGGGGAAGCTTAAATCAATGTTATATTCATGCCCCAATCATGAGCTCTCAAGAGTGACAATTCTTCAGAATTTTTATGCTCGGCTTTCTGATAACAATCACACCATGCTCGATACTTCTTGTGCTGGCTCTTTTATGATGAAGACTATTGAATTCAGATGGGATTTATTGGATAGAATTAAATGCAACTCTGAAGATTGGGACCTCGACGAAGGTAAGGAGTCAGGTATGACACCTAAGTTTGATTGTGTTAAATCTTTTAAGGATACTGATATTTTCCGTAAGTTTAGCACTAAATATGGACTTGACTCTGAGATAGTAGCTTCTTTCTGTGAATCTTTTGCTACTTATGTTGATCTCCCCAAGTAGAAGTGGTTTAAATATCATCCTCCCATAGAAGTAAAAGTAGTTGCACCTATTAAAGTTCAAGAAAAGACTATCACTTATAATGATCCTATTGTTCCCACTTCTTATGTTGAGAAACCTCCCTTTCCTGTTAGAATAAAGGATCATGCTAAAGCTTCAACTGTGGTTCGTAAAAGCAATATTAGAACTTATACACCTCCTGAGCAAGTCAAAGTAGAACCTAATATTGCTATTGTTCAAGATCTCTTGTCTGATAATATTGATGGGCACGTTATTCAATTCTATGGTGAATCTGCTAGAATTGCTAAACCTGGCTCTAAAGATAAACATAGAACTGTGGTAGGCGTGCCTGTTATTTTTGTTAAAATAGGAGATCATTGTTATCATGGCTTATGTGATATGGGTGCTAGTGCTAGTGTTATACCTATTACCTTGTATGAAGAAATTAAACATGAAATTGCACCCGCTGAGATAGAAGATATTGATGTTACAATTAAACTTGCCAATAGAGATACTATATCGCCAGTAGGAATTGTTAGAGATGTTGAAGTCTTGTGTGGGAAAACTAAATATCCTGCTAATTTTCTTGTTCTTGGTTCCCCACAAGATAGCTTTTGTCCCATTATATTTGGTAGACCCTTCTTGAACACTGTTAATGCTAAGATAGATTGCGAAAAGAATGTTGTTATTATTGGCTTGGATGATATGATTCATGAGTTTAATTTCTCTAAATTTAGTAAACAACATCGTGAGGAAGAATTGCCTAGTAAGGATGAAATTATTGGTCTTGCTTCTATTACCGTACCTCCTAGTGATCCTTTAGAACAATATTTGCTAGACCATGAAAATGATATGTTTATGAATGAGAGAAGGGAAATAGATGAAGTATTCTTTAAACAGGAACCTATTCTGCAACACAATTTGCCTGTTGAAATCCTAGGGGATCCTCCTCCACCCAAGGGTGATCCCGTGTTTGAACTTAAACCATTACCTGATAATCTTAAATATGCTTATCTTGATGAAAAGAAAATATATCATGTTATTATTAGTGCTAACCTTTCAGAGCATGAAGAAGAAAGATTATTGAAAACTCTGAAGAAGCACCGTGCTGCTATTGGATATACTCTTGATGATCTTAAGGGCATTAGTCCCACTCTATGTCAACATAAAATAAATTCGGAAACGGATGCCAAACCAGTTCGTGATCCTCAACGATGTTTGAATACTAAAATGAAAGAAGTGGTAAGAAAAGAAATACTCAAGCTTCTGGAGGCAGGTATAATTTATCCCGTTCTTTGATAGTCAGTGGGTAAGTCCTGTCCATTGTGTCCCTAAGAAGGGAGGTATTATTGTCGTCCCTAATGATAAAGATGAATTGATCCCGCAAAGAATTATCACAGGTTATAGGATGGTAATTGATTTCCGCAAATTAAATAAAGCTATTAAGAAAGATCATTACCCCTTACCTTTTATTGATCAAATGCTAGAAAGATTATGCAAACATACACATTATTGCTTTCTAGATGGTTATTCTGGTTTCTCTCAAATACATGCCGGCTAAAGATCAATCAAAGACTACTTTTACTTGCCCTTTTGGTACTTTTGCTTATAGACGTATGCCTTTTGGTTTATGTAATCCACCTGCTACCTTTCAAAGATGCATGATGGCTATATTCTGTGATTTTTGTGAAAAATTTGTGAGGTTTTCATGGACGATTTTTCCGTCTATGGTTCCTCTTTTGATGATTGCTTGAGCAATCTTGATCGAGTTTTGCAGAGATGTGAAGAAACTAATCTTGTCTTGAATTGGGAAAAGTGTCACTTTATGGTTAATGAAGGTATTGTCTTGGGGCATAAAGTTTCTGAAAGAGGTATTGAAGTTGATAAAGCCAAGGTTGATGCTATTGAAAAGATGCCATGTCCCAAGGACATCAAAGGTATAAGAAGTTTCCTTGGTCACACCGGATGAGGTTCATTAAGTACTTCTCAAAAATTTACCGGCCTCTGACTAATTTATTACAAAAAGATGTACCATTTGTCTTTGATGATGATTGTGTAGAAGCATTTGAAATACTTAAGAAAGCATTAGTCTCTGCACCTGTTGTTCAACCACCTGATTGGAATTTACCCTTTGAAATTATGTGTGATGCTAGTGATTATGTTGTAGGTGTTGTTCTAGGGCAAAGAGTTGATAAGAAATTAAATGTTATCCATTATGCTAGTAAGACTCTAGACAATGCTCAAAGAAATTATGCTACTACCGAAAAGGAACTTTTAGCAGTTGTATTTCCTTGTGATAAATTCAGACCCTATATTGTTGATTCTAAAGTAACTATTCACACTGATCATGCTGCTATTAAATATCTTATGGAAAAGAAAGATGCAAAACTTAGACTTATTAGATGGGTTCTCTTGCTGCAAGAATTTGATTTGCATATTGTTTCTAGAAAAGGAGCTGAGAACCCCGTTGCAGATAACTTATCTAGGTTAGAGAATGTTCTTGATGACCCACTACCTATTGATGATAGCTTTCCCGATGAACAATTAAATGTCATAAGCACTTCTCGTAGCACTCCATGGTATGCTGATTATGCTAATTATATTGTTGCTAAATTTATACCACCTAGCTTCACATACCAACAAAAGAAAAAGTTTTTCTATGATTTGCGACATTACTTCTGGGATGACCCACATCTTTATAAAGAAGGAGTAGATGGTGTTATCAGATGTTGTGTACCTGAGCATGAACAGGAACAGATCCTATGCAAGTGCCACTCTGAAGCTTATGGAGGACACCACGCTGGAGATAGAACTGCACGTAAGGTATTGCAATCCGGTTTTTATTGGCCTACTCTCTTCAAGGATGCCCGTAAGTTTGTTTTGTCTTGCGATGAATGTCAAAGAATTGGTAATATTAGTAGACGCCAAGAAATGCCTATGAATTATTCACTTTTATTGAACCATTTGATGTTTGGGGCTTTGATTATATGGGACCTTTTCCTGCCTCTAATGGATATACACATATTTTGGTTGCTGTTGATTACGTTACTAAGTGGGTAGAAGCTATTCCAACTAGTAGTGCTAATCATAACACTTCTATTAAAATGCTTAAGGAAGTTATTTTTCCGAGGTTTGGAGTCCCTAGATATTTAATGATTGATGGTGGTTCACACTTTATTCATGGTGCTTTCCATAAAATGCTTGCTAAATATGACGTTAATCATAGAATTGCGTCTCCTTATCACCCATGATCTAGTGGTCAAGTAGAATTGAGCAATAGAGAGCTCAAATTAATTTTGCAAAAGACTGTTAATAGGTCTAGAAAGAATTGGTCCAAGAAACTTGATGATGCATTATGGGCATATAGAACTGCATATAAGAATCCTATGGGTATGTCTCCGTATAAAATGGTTTATGGAAAAGCATGTCCCTTACCTCTCGAACTAGAACATAAGGCATATTGGGCTATTAAAGAGCTCAACTATGATTTCAAACTTGCCGGCGAGAAAAGGTTATTTGATACTAGCTCACTTGATGAATGGAGAACCTAAGCTTATGAAAATGCTAAGTTGTTTAAAGAAAAAGTTAAAAGATGGCATGCCAAAAGGATACAAAAGCGTGAGTTTAATGTAGGTGATTATGTATTGCTATACAACTCTCGTTTATGATTTTTTGCAGGAAAACTTCTCTCTAAATGGGAAGGTCCCTACATTATCGAGAAGGTCTATCGTTCCGGTGCCATAAAAATCAACAACTTCGAAGGTACAAATCCGAAGGTGGTAAACGGTCAAAGGATCAAACATTATATTTCAGGTAACCCCATAAATGTTGAAACCAATATTGTTGAAACCGTAACCCCGGAGGAATACATAAGGGACACTTTCCGGACCGTTTCAGACTTCGAAAAGGAATAGGTATGTGGTACGGTAAGGAAACCGACTCCAAAACATTTTTTAAGGCAATATTCCCCGTTTTGGAATATTTAGAAAAATAGAAAAATAAGTAGCAGTCCGGGAAGGACACGAGGGCCCCACAAGGGTAGTGGGCGCGCCCCCTACCTCGTGAGCACCCCGTGTGCCCTCCGGACTCCGTTTTCTTGCATGATACATATTTTGGTCGGTAAAATTTCATTATATATTATCCCCAAGGTTTTTACTCCCGTATTACGCAATTATCCTCTGTTCTTGTTTCGAGTTGTTTTCTATCAAGGTTGTCAAGGCCAGGCATCATGTCGTCCCCCTCCTCCAGCAATGGTGACAAAGATGCTTGGCTAATGAAGATAGAGCTGAAGAGGGAAGAACCCATGGAGATCAACAAGGATGAAAGGATCAAGAAGGCCACGGAGGACCAAGCTCCGACGTGAAGACACCCTTCAACTTGATCACAACTTTCTTACCCCAACTGAAATAGAAGCTTTCAAGATGATTGAGTTAGCTCGTATTCAAAACAAGTATCTCACAAGTGAAAATATTTTGTTGAAGGAGCATATTGTTGCACTCAAGGGCATTATCCGCAAGTTGGAGGACCTCTTACGCTCGATGTGCAATTATCCAACACCTCCATCTTCTTCGACAACGAAGGAGACATAATCACATGGGTATGGGCACTCCCCTTGGCAACTGCCAAGCTTGGGGGAGGTGCCCCGGTATCGTATCACAATCACAACTCCTAACTTTACCTTTTTTCTTAGTTCGATCCTTTTAGTAGTATCTTGATTTAGTAGAATAAACTCATGGCATGATCTAGTTTTGAGTTTTGCTTTATGATCTCTCTTTGTAATCAAGTCCGTGAGCTATATATATATATATATATATATATATATATATATATATATATATATAAAATAAAGATTAGTGTTGAGTCAAGGTGTCGGTGTCAAAACCGGCGGATCTCGGGTAGGGGGTCCCGAACTGTGCGTCTAGGCAGATGGTAACAGGAGACAAGGGACACGATGTTTACCCAGGTTCGGGCCCTCTTGATGGAGGTAAAACCCTACGTCCTGCTTGATTGATATTGATATTGTGGATGTTTACAAGAGTAGATCTACCACGAGATCAAGGAGGCTAAACCCTAGAAGCTAGCCTATGGTATGATTGTAAGGGTTGTTGTGATTGTTGTCCTACGGACTGAAGCCATCCGGTTTATATAGACACCGGAGAGGGCTAGGGTTACATAGAGTCGGTTACAATGGTAGGAGATCTACATATCCGTATCGCCAAGCTTGCCCTCCACGCCAAGTAAAGTTCCATCCGGACACGGGGTGAAGTCTTCAATCTTCCATCTTCATAGTCTTGGAGTCCGGTCGATGATGATAGTCCGGCAAATGATAGTTCGGCTGATGATGGTAGTCCGGCTATCCGGACACCCCTAATCTAGGACTCCCTCAAGAGCCCCTGAACCAGGCTTCAATGACGATAAGTCCAGCGTGTATATTGCTTGGCATTGCAAGGCGGGTTCCTCCTCCAAATGATAGAAGATTGGGAACACCAGGATAGTGTCCGGCTCTACAAAATAAATTCCACATTCCACCGTAGAGAGAATAATAATATATACACAAGCTCAATCTGCTGACGTTTTCCGTGGCATGACGTCACACCACTACCAAGCCATTACTCGAATTATTCTTTACTTTACCACCTCAGCGCATTTAGCGAAGCGGTTTCCTTGGCACGTCTTGTCGAAGCAGAGATCGTGTTTCCCCTTAATCCGGGATTCTCATCAATACGGGCGTGGGTAACCCAACCGCGCCCGTTCGCCACGCCCCCTCTATCGAAGGCGAGTTCCAAACGGTCACGGAGACGGCTCTTGGTATTCTCCCTCTTTATAACGGGACCAAGGCTCGTTTCTTTTTCTTTAATCCACCATCGAATCTTCCCCACGCTCCAAGTTCCAGCACCCAGAGCTCCAGATTCGAGCGCTTTCGGACCTTCAACAATGTCCGGTTCCGACCTCCAGGGCCGGTGGATACCCTCCTCCGTCACTGAGGAGGACGTGCTAAAGCTGCGGGATGCCAAGTACCTGTCTTACGAGATTTCGCATAGGTTGCCCGCCGAAGGGCAGGCCATCCCCACCCCTGAGCCCGGCGAGTATGTCGTCTTCGTTTCCCACCTTCGTCGGGGTTTAGGCTTCCCGATGGATCCTTTTGTGAGAGGGCTCATGTTTTACTATGGGTTGGAATTCCACGACTTGGCTCCGGAGTCCATCCTCCATATATCCGCATTTATTTTCATCTGCGAAGCCTTCCTCCGCTGGACCCCACACTTCGCCTGTGGGCTGAAGACTTTCAATGTGGCGCCAAGATGATCGGGGCGTCTGCGGAGTGTGGCGGGCGGCCATAAGTAGGAGGGCCGATGCCCCGTGGCCCGCCGGCCCCTTCCAAGAGGAGCTCGGCCTGTGGCAGCAAGAGTGGTTCTATATTACCGTTCTGAGGGGCCGCAGACAAAAGCCGCCGCCCCTATTCCGCCCGGGACCTCCACGACGGTTGATGTCGTGGGTCAACCAAGGGCTCAACTGGGGGCCGTCAAAGGACGTGCCCCTACTGCAGGGCCGGATTCGAGATCTCTTAACGAGGGAGATCGATATGGTGGTGGTGATGCAGGTTATGCTAATTAGGCGCCTCCTGCCCTGCAAACGCCGTCCTCTCCGGCTATGGGAGTTCAATCCGGAGGGCCCACGGATTCTTCAACACTTCATGGGTATGACACCCCTGGAGATGTATAACTTATTCTTTGGATCGCAAGAGGTGCGTCCGGAATTGACCGAGGATGCTGGACTAAGCTGCAATCGCCCGGATACTCAAGTAAGTAGTTCCAAGTCCGGACATACCGTTTGTTTGCCTTTCAATGATCCGCCTTATGACCGATCTCCTTCTACACAGGAGTGGATAGCGGAAGCAAAATTAATACGGTGTCCGGCCCCCCTCCCCGAGACCGCGCCGGATCCCGTGCTGGTCCGGATGCTGGAGGTTGCGCCTTCGGAGGAAAGCGAAGGGGAAAGCAGGAAAGCTACTATCTCGCCTAAGGAGGCTTTTGAACGAGGGGGGATCGAGAATCCCTCCTACCAAGGGGAGAAGAGGACTGCCTCCGAGGACCCAGGGGAAAAAGCCCCTAAACGGGGGAAGAAATCTTTGCCGGAGGGTCCTGCGGCCGGGGAAGCCCCGGGCGCACAGTCTCCCTCAATGAGCCAGCCCTCCAAAGAGCCGTAAGTAGAAAGAAAGGAGTTTTATAATAAGGGACATCCCTATTTATGCTTCTGAGGATAACAAAAGTTTTTACCTTGTAGTTCGGATCTCCGCCTTTTCGCAGATGAGCTCGCCTTCGGGGACCTTCATCCGGAGATGATAGAGAGCGAGACGCCTTCGTCCGGGCGCCGTTGGATAGGGCGGACGAGCCTGAAGTGTCGCCACGAGGGAGCCCCGAGTGTGGCAAAGCCGGATAGTTCGGCACCAAGCGGTGTACGGCTGAAGGATCTGCTTGAGAAGGCGTCTATCTCAGAAGATCAGCACGCATTGATGAGCGTGGTGATTGAAAGGATTTCGTCCGCCGAAGGCGGGTTGCATGATGCCGTCAGGAGTTTACTGGCGGGGTTTGAGGTATGTAAAAATGACACACCTTTTAACAGTTTTGCATATAGAATGCGCCCTGTATAGATAGTAGCCCCTGAGACTCGGTAGGTTGTCGATATCGACAGCTTGCCGAGGATCAAAATCGCAGGTTTTAAATTCCCGTCGTGCCTATGCAGGTGGCGGGTCGTCCGGGGGCCAGCCGGACTTATGGAGTTGCTGAACTAAAGCGGCAACTCGATGTGGCGGATGAAGACATCGCGCTGATCAACAGGCGACTTGATGAGTCGCAAGGTAAGTGTTACTGCGCGGACACATGGTAAGGGAGCCGAAGCCAACTCCTTACAAAATTTGCGTGAAATGCAGATAGTGCCGCTGCCGTGGAGAGTCTTCGGGCCGAACTTGCTCAAGCCAAGGAGCAGGCCAGAAGGAGTGATGCGGCAGCCTCGAAGGCGGCCGAGGAGTTAGCGGCCAAAAAGGCCGCACACTGCCGGAGCAGGGAAAAGTTAGCCGAAATGGCTGTGAAGTTAAAAGAGGCTACCGACCGCAATGAGGCTCTTGGGAAGGAGCGCCTAGCGGGGCAGGAAGACCTGCGGAAGGCCACCGCTGAAACCAAGAATGCCCGCTCTGCAATGCGGGCCATAAAGGAAGAGCTGCGCCAGGCCGGGGAGATTGTAGCTGGCAAGCCTTTTCTGCTGCGCCGATGGTTCACGGATTCAAAATATGCTCAGCTGGGCCAACTGTGGTGTCCGGAGGACCCTTATATGGACTTAGCAGCGAGTGCGGCGGATGCCGTTGTGCATTTTCGAAGCCAGAAGGATCACCAGACGGAAGAGCTGTTTTGGTCTCAATTCCATAGTCCGGAGCGTTCGCTCACCGACCGATCGCTTGGCTGAGTGGGCTGAGCTAAATAGGTTGTCCGGGCTTGCTATGGCGGATATAGTGACCCATATCCGGCCGGATAGGCCCCAGCCGAAGAGTTATTTTGGCTTATTGCAGCAATTTCTTGGGGCGGTGCCGCATATCAAGGCGATGAAGCGGTCGGCTTGCATAGAGGGTGCGCGGATGGCGCTCGCCTGTAAAGACACATTGGACAGAGATGGATGCCACCGCTGTTGCGACTTCGGTTCGGATAATAACCGGCTGCCCGTCGAGCACTATTTTGGCGAAGTGCTGCCTGGTGCTCGTGTAATAGAGTCGCAGTGCTCGAAAAATGTTACGTTTGAATGAACGTTTATATGATGTAAAAACAATTTTTATGATGTAAGCGCCTTTTATACTTGTGCATTCAAGTAATAGAATATCTCCTTTGCGGCCGTTCATGTATACATATGTATAACCTGAAAGATGGCAGTCGTCGGCTTCAGCCCCCACGCACAAGGTGCGGGGTGTTCGCAAAAATAGCGTGTTTTCACACTTAATCCGACGCCTCGGTCCTGTAAAGGAGGTGGTAGCGTAGCAAACGAGGCAACCGGACTATAATGCTTTATCACTTTCACTTAGCCATGGAGTTCGAGGGTGGGGCTACGACATAGCCCCTGGGGGCACCGTGCTCTCCCAATTCGGGCGCCAGATGTGCCTGGCCGGGAAACGGCCCTTCATCAAAGCGGAGGAATCCTAAACATTCCCAAGGTCGATCGAGTGGTTGACCAGTCTCTCGCTGTATCATGACAGTCAGTTTTCGGCTTTCTCTACTGAGGTGCTCGCCCAGCCGAACTGGGGCACAATCGCAGTAGTTCTCCTGGAGCCGCGTTAGCCGATGATACGGAACGTAAGGCAGCAAAACACAGGAGCCGGGCAAACCCAACATTTGACCAAAGACATGATTCGGAGCTGATGCATATAAGGCCTAACTCGAGACGCCGAACACTCCCGAAGGTGTTCGGTCTTTATAATAGCGGGAAAAACAAAGCCCTAAGCCCCTTGTGTCTGTGTATCGGCAGGTTCTATCGGGCGCTGCCGATGCCAAAACGCCAGCCTCCACTCTGGTTATACTGAAAACCAGGGGATTATAGCAACAAGAGACAAGAAGAAAGGTTTACGAGGGTCTTAGTCTGAAAGAGTCCTTGCAACGGGTCCCTATTGCACGCCTACGCTGTGTCTCCGCAGCCGTATCCTGGACGGGTGTGCACACTGTTCATCTGTAAAAAAGAGAGGAACTTGGTTGGAAAAGAAATCGTGCAAGAAAGTGCATAAAAATTAAAATATAGATTAAGAAAGCTGAGCCTATGCTAGCTCATTATAGCTTGTATGTGCGAACCCTTGTGAGGGGGTGTGCGGCTAGGTAGCCCCTAGCTTATTTATTCCGGACTCGTCCAGCCGTGTCCGGGGTCTCCGACGACCCTGTGATGAGGCGATGCCACATGGACCGGGCATTTTAAACGTAAGATATGCGGAATGTGGTATTTATATTAAAGCGGACGAGCGCCTCCCGTCCGGTGGTGCTTGATAGCTGGCTTAACGGCCTGGCGCCACTCCTTTGAAGGAAGTGCGGCTATGCCGAATTGTAATAGGGTCTATCCCCACTTGCGGATTGTGTCCGGATAAAGCAGGTTTAAGTCACTGCCGCCGTCCATCGACACCTGCGTTAATTGCAGTCCGTCTATTATGGGATCCGATATCGGGGCAATCTATCCTGCGCTCCGGATACTTCTGGACTAATCCAGATGGTCGAAAGTGATTGGTTTTGACATCCAACCTTGGTCCACTGGGGTGGATCGTCCGACACTTGTCTTGGCGAGTGTCGTGTTGGCTTTCCGTGTTTATCACGTGAAGCAAGTTTACTGTTTTGACTTCTCGAGGGAAAGTCCTTTGGCTTCTGGTGCTCTGCTGGTGGGGCTCGTCATTGTCCTCGCTTGGCGTATCGAGCCCCTTGTGTCCGGCATTAAGTCTGCCGGACTGTTTAAAAACCCAACAATTTCGGTTGGTATGGTTTGCAGGCCTTCCGGGGGTACTGTGGATTTGACATATCCGATCTAAAATTTTGTTCAATTGGATAGCTCGTATCTGTTGTCCTTAAGAGGCCGTGTTTTATTGTCTGGCCGCGAGCTTTTGAATCCGGCGTTGACCGCCGTGTCCTGTGGGCTTTTTTCTTTATTCCAGCGCTGATCTTTCCTGCGCCGTGACTTTCCGTTTCCATCTCTGATCTCGGATGTACTCGGGTCGCTGGTGCTGCATCTTGCTAGCCAGCTGTCTTCTCCTGCGCAAAAGCACGTCATGAGGCTTGTTAGCGCGGCCATTGTTCTTGGCTTCTCTTTGCCAAGGTGTCTGGCGAGCCATTCGTCTCGGACGTTGTGTTTAAAAGCTGCTAAGGCTTCTGCGTCCGGACAGTCGACTATTTGGTTCTTTTTGGTAAGGAACCTGTTCCAGAATTTGTGCGCTGACTCTCCGGGCTGTTGGGTTATATGACTCAGGTCGTCGGCATCTGGAGGGCGGACATAAGTCCCTTGAAAATTTGCTCTAAACGCGTCTTCAAGCTCTTCCCAACTTCCAACAGTGTTTTCTGGGAGGCTTTTGAGCCAATGCCGAGCTGGCCGTTTGAGCTTGAGGGGTAGGTATTTTATGGCGTGGAGATCGTCTCCTCTAGCCATGTGTATGTGTAGTATGTAGTCTTCTATCCGCACTCCGGGTCTGTTGTGCCGTCGTATGCCTCTATGTTTATGGGTTTAAACCCTGCTGGAAATTCATGATCCACTACCTCATCGGTGAAACATAGCGGGTGTGCGGCGCCCCTGTATTTGGGTGTGCCGCTGTCTTCGAACGCTTGTCGTGGTATGTTGCCTCCTGGGGTCCTCTTTTTTGGCCCGTAGATGGACCTGTTTGGGCCATCCGTTTTACCAGGATTATAATTCGGCTTGTGTGCAGCCCCGTTTGTCGCTTTGGGCCTGTCGTCTGGCCGTCATCCGGCCAGGCGGCCTCTTTGTTTTTTGACTGTGAAGGCTCGATGGCTTCCTCGTCAAATTCTGGCAGCAACTTGCGCTTCGGGTAGCTCTTAGTTTGATGGCCATTGCCATATTTGTCTGCGGTCTTGAATACTTTGCTCCACTTCATTCTGAGCGTGTCTTCGCTGTTTTGAGCTTCCGTTTCGCCTTCTTCAAACTTCTTGCAGTGGCGACTAGTTTTTTGCGTATGTTCTTATGCTCTGGTGTTGTGGCCGGACTGTTGATTGCTTCGTGAAGGGGTTGATTATCCGGCTCGTCCTGTTCGTCGTCAGCTGGCTTGCCCTGCTCTATCGCTGGGTCGTTAGGAGGGCTGCTTTGGTCGAGGCGGGACTTGGGGCGGCGTTTGCGTCGCCGTTTTGATTCATTATCGGCGAGATTATCCTCTGCCGTGTCCCGTTGTTCCTTGTTATCGCTTTCCTTCGGAGTGTCCACCATGTATACGTCGTATGACGAGGTGGTCTTCCAGTGTCCTGTAGGCACTGGTTCTTGGTAGTCTCCGGCATCGTCGTCCATACCGTCGATGTCTTCGGAGTCGTAGTCGAGTATGTCGGTTAAATCGTCGACGGTGGCTACGAAGTGGGTGGTGGGTGGGATCTGAATTTCTTCGTCATTCGCGTCCCAACCATCCTGGCCGTAGTTCGGCCAGGGCTCTCTGGATAGCGAGAGATGCTTCAATGAGTTTATGATGTCACCGAAGGGCGAGTGCTGAAAGATGTCCGCAACGGTGAATTCCATGATCGGCGCCCAATCAGATTCGACTGGCTCGGGCGCAGGAGGTTCGGAGTCCGGCAGGGAGTCCGGCACCTCGGAGTCATGGGCTTTATGTGGGACAAGGTAAGTGTTCGCTCCATCGCCAGAGAAATTGCGGCTCCCGAGGCGGTGTCCAGCCATCCGTCCTCGATTCGAGCGATCGGCTCCGGACTATGAGTCGGAGCGGATCCGGGTGCGGCCTCCAAGGTGCTGTACGGCAGCAGAGTTAGGTCATGCCATCGTGACAGCGCGGCGCGCTCGGCTATGGCTCAGATCCATCGAGGATCAAGTCCCCGCGGATATCGGCCGTGAAGTTTAAGCTTCCAAACCTGACTTGACGGCCAGGGGCGTAGCTTTCGATCTGCTCCAGATGGCCAAGGGAGTTGGCCCGCAGACCCGCCGAATACGAAGATCTGTCCGGGGAGAAAGGTCTCACCCAGGACTGCGTCGTTGTTGATTGAAGAGGCCATCAAGCCTTTCGGTGAGGACACAGAGGAACTCTCAATGAAAGCACCAATGTCGGTGTCAAAACCGGCGGATCTCGGGTAGGGGGTCCGGAATCGCGCCTAGGCGGATGGTAACAGGAGACAAGGGACACGATGTTTACCTGTGTTCGGGCCCTCTTGATGGAGGTAAAACCCCACGTCCTGCTTGATTGATATTGATATTGTGGATGTTTACAAGAGTAGATCTACCACGAGATCAAGGAGGCTAAACCCTAGAAGCTAGCCTATGGTATGATTGTAAGGGTTGTTGTGATTGTTGTCCTACAGACTGAAGCCATCCGGTTTATATAGACACCGGAGAGGGATAGGGTTACATAGAGTCGGCTACAATGGTAGGAGATCTACATATCCGTATCACCAAGCTTGCCTTCCACGCCAAGGAAAGTCCCATCCGGACACGGGGTGAAGTCTTCAATCTTCCATCTTCATAGTCTTGGAGTCCGGTCGATGATGATAGTCCGGCAAATGATAGTTCGGCTGATGATGGTAGTCCGGCTATACGGACACCCCCTAATCCAGGACTCCCTCACAAGGGCTTGACTATTTTGCCATGATCTTGGGTGAATAAAAGAAAAGAAAGAATAAAAAGAATAAAAAGAAACAAAGAGTTCATATTGATCTTATTGAGAGTAATGACTTCACATAGAAAGAGTATGATGATTAAAAATTGTTGGGAGTTGGCAAACATAGCTTTAGTCATCGTTGCAATTAATAGGAAGTAATAAGGAAAGATAGGTTTCACATATAGATATATTATCATTGACATCTTTTATGATTGGGAGCACTCATTAAAATATAACATGCTAAAGAGTTGATGTTGGACAAGGAAGACAACGTGATGAGTTATGTTTTCTTATATCTGAGATAAAGTATGTTGTGATGGAACCTCTAACATGTTGAGCTTGCCTTTCCCCCTCATGCTAGCCAAATTCTTAGCACCAAGTAGAGATACTACTTGTGCTTCCAAAAACCCTTAAACCAGTTTTGCCGTGAGAGTCCACCATATCTACCTATCGATTGAGTAAGATCCTTCAAGTAAGTTGTCATCGGTGCAAAGCAATAAAAATTTCTCTAAACATGTATGATTGATTGGTGTGGGAGAAATAAGCTTTATACGATCTTGTGATGTGGAAGTAATAAAAGCAACGGACTGCATAATAAAGGTTCATATCACAAGGGGCAATATAAAGTGGCGTTCTTTCGCATTAAGATTTTGTGCATCCAACCATAAAAGCGCATGGCAACCTCTGCTTCCCTCTGCGAAGGGCCTATCTTTTATTATTATCCTCTACCTTATGCAAGAGTCACGGTGATCTTCACCTTTCCTTTTCATTTTATCCTTTGGCAAGCCCAGCATGTTGGAAAGAACATGATATATATATATATATATATATATATATATATATATATATATATATATATATATATATATCTAATTGGATGTAGGGAGCATGAATTATTATTGTTGACATGACCCTTGAGGTAAAAGGTTGTGGGGCAAAACTATAAGCCTCTATCCTTCTCTGTGTCCGATTAAAACTCTGTAACCACAAGTATTCCGTGAGTGTTAGCAATTATGAAGGACTAAATGATAGTTGAGTATGTGGACTTGCTTTTAAGCTCTGACATATATAGACTCTTTCCGACGTTATCATAAATTGCAATTGCTTCAATGATTGAGGTTATAGTTTGTTAGTGCTCAATAAGGTTTCTGATTCATACTTTTGCTTTGTGAAAAGATCATCACTTGAACATAAGTAATCATATGACAAAATCTATATGTGTTGCTGTTATGAGAACAATCATGATGCCTTCATGTCCGTATTTTATTTTTATCGACGCCTCTACGTCTAAACATGAGGACATATTTATTGTTATCGGCTTTTCGCTTGAGGACAAGCGAGGTCTAAGCTTGGGAGAGTTGATACGTCCATTTTGCATCATGCTTTTATATCGATATTTATCGCATTATGGGCTGTTATTTCACGTTATATCACAATACTTATGGCTATTCTCTCTTATTTTACAAGGTTTACATGAAGAGGGAGAATGCCGGCAGCTGGAATTCTCGGCTGGAAAAGGAGCAAATATTGGAGACCTATTCTGCGTAACTCCAAAAGTCCTGAAACTCCACGGCATATCTTAAAATAAATAAAGAAAAATCGTCGCCAAAGATGAAGGCCAGGGGGCCCACACCCTGCTCACGAGGGTGGGGGGCGCCCCCCCTAGTGCGCGCCCCTACCTCGTGGGCCCCCTGGTGGCTCTCTGACGGCCATCTTCTCCTCTATGAAGTCTTTCGTCAAGAAAAAAATAGAGAGCAACCTTTCGGCACGAGACTCCGCCGCCACGAGGCAGAACCTTGGCGGAACCAATCTAGGGCTCCGGCAGAGCTGTTCTGCCGGGGACACTTCCCGCCGGGAGGGGGAAATCATCGTCATCATCATCACCAACGCTCCTCTCATCGGGAGTGGTCAATCTCCATCAACATCTTCACCAGCACCATCTCATCTCCAAACCCTAGTTCATCTCTTGTATCCAATTCTTGTCTCCAAGTCCGTGATTGGTGCTAGTAGGTTGCTAGTAGTGTTGATTAATCCTTGTAGTTGATGCTAGTTGGTTTATTTGGTGGAAGATCATATGTTCAGATCCTTTATGCATATTGTTACCCCTCTGATTATGAACATGATTATGCTTTAAGTAGTAGTTACGTTTGTTCCCGAGGACAAGGGAGAAGTCTTGCTATTAGTAGTCATGTGAATTTGGTATTCGCTCGATATTTTGATGAGATGTATGTTGTCTAGCCTCTAGTGGTGTTATGTGAACGTCGACTACATAACACTTCACCATTATTTGGGCCTAGAGGAAGGCATTGGGAAGTAATAAGTAGATGATGGGTTGCTAGAGTGATGTAAGCTTAAACCCTAGTTTATGCATTGCTTCGTAAGGGGCTGATTTGGATCCATATGTTTCATGCTATGGTTAGGTTTACCTTAATACTTTTGTTGTAGTTGCGTATGCTTGCAATAGAGGTTAATCATAAGTGGGATGCTTTTTCAATTAAGAATAGCACCCAAGCACCGGTCCACCCACATATCAAATTATCAAAGTACCGAACGTGAATCATATGAATGTGATGAAAACTAGCTTGACGATATTCCCATGTGTCCTCGGGAGCGCTTTTCCTTATATAAGAGTTTGTCCAGGCTTGTCCTTTGCTAAAAGAAGGATTGGGCCACCTTGCTGCACTTTATTTACTCTTGTTACTTGTTGCTCGTTACAATTTATCTTATCACAAAACTATCTGTTACCACTTATTTCGATGCAGAGAATACCTTGCTGAAAACCGCTTATGATTTCCTTCTGCTCCTCGTTGGGTTCGACACTCTTACTTATCGAAAGGACTACAATTGATCCCCTATACTTGTGGGTTATCACCCCATTGTGGAGATTACATCATATGATGTTATTATCAATGAATTATATACAAAGTCCCAGCTCAAGTCTACATGATCATATTTACAAAGTCCCTGCTCATTATTTCATAATGACCCGTCACTTGGGGGCTACAATTGATATGAATATAATGGAGGTGCATTTTCAAGTTTGATGTTAGCGACAATTATAACCCGGTGCTATCAATATTTACAAACCGGATATTTTGGCAATGATAAATCGGCAAGTTCTACAAGCTGGCTGAAAATCAGATGAGTATTTCATGCCAATGTTTTTGATTATGAAGCTGGCCCATTGACCCGGATTTTTTAGAAGAAGGAGATACCAAGGAGTTAAGGATGATCAGGTGCCGGTTTACAAAAGTTCTTAACCCGAAGCATGATCTGTCAAAATTGTTCTTGTGTTTGTTTTACAGGATCAGTTTAACATGGATGAATCCAAAATAAACTGGGGGCTAATGTCGGGGATATACCCCGCGGTGTGGCCCGGCTGGAGATATGACCCGGCTGGGACTTGGTGTTTTATTGGTGACCCGGCAGATTGTAAGCCGGCGGACACAGTTAAGCATTGTAAGCCGGCGGGCACAGTTAAGCATTGTAAGCCGGCGGGCAAAGTTAAGCATTGTAATCCGGCAGACACAGATAAGCATTGTAAGCCGGCAGTTAGTTAAGCCAGACAGTTAAGCCAGACAGTTATTCCGGACAGTTAAGCCAGATACTAAGCCAGATTTTAAGTCAGATTGTAAGCCGGATTGTAAGCCGCCTTACGTTAAGAAGCCCAAGACGTTAAGAAGCCCATGAAGAGAAGCCCATGGTAAGACGTCAAAATAGGTTAAGTCCTAATCCGAGTTTGACTCTACATGTAACGCGCCCCTTCAACTTATATAAGGAGGGGCAGGGCACCCCAAGAGGAAAGAGCAAGAAAATAATCGTTAAGGCCAGACACAACTGTTGGGGAACGTAGCAGAAATTCAAAATTTTCCTACGGTCACCAAGATCTATCTATGGAGAAACCAGCAACGAGGGGAAGGAGAGTGCATCTACATACCCTTGTAGATCGCTAAGCGGAAGCGTTCAAGTGAACGGGGTTGAAGGAGTCGCACTGCTGTGATCCAAATCACCGGAGATCCTAGTGCCGAACGGACGGCACCTCCGCGTTCAACACATGTGCAGCCCGGTGACGTCTCCCATGCCTTGATCCAGCAAGGAGAGAGGGAGAGGTTGAGGAAGACTCCGTCCAGCAGCAGCACAACGGCGTGGTGGTGGTGGAGGAGCGTGGCAATCCTGCAGGGCTTCGCGAAGCACCGCGGGAGAGGAGGAGGGAGAGAGGCAGGGCTGGGCCATGGAGAGGACAAAACTCATGTGTTGGCAGCCCCAAAGTCCTCAAGTATATATAGGGGAGAGGGAGGGGGTGCGCCCCCTCTAGGGTTTCCACCCCAAGGGGTGCGGCAGCCCCAAACCCATCTAGGGTGGCGGCCAAGGGGGGAAGAGGGGGAAACTTGCCCCACAAGCTAGGTGGGGCGCCCCCTCCCCAAACCCTAGGTGCCTTGGGCCCTTGTGGGGGGGGGGCACCAGCCCACCTGGGGCTGGTCCCCTCCCACACTTGGCCCATGCAGCCCTCCGGGGCCGGTGGCCCCACTTGGTGGACCCCGGGACCCTCCCGGTGGTCCCGGTACGTTACCGATAAAACCCGAAACTTTTCCGGTGACCAAAACAGGACTTCCCAGATATAAATCTTTACCTCCGGACCATTCCGGAACTCCTCGTGACGTCCCGGATCTCATCCGGGACTCCGAACAACATTCGGTAACCACATACAAACTTCCTTTATAACCCTAGCGACATCGAACCTTAAGTGTGTAGACCCTACGGGTTCGGGAACCATGCAGACATGACCGAGACGTTCTCCGGTCAATAACCAACAGCGGGATCTAGATACCAATGTTGGCTCCCACATGTTCCACAATGATCTCATCGGATGAACCACGATGTCAAGGACTCAATCAATCCAGTATACAATTCCCTTTGTCTAGCGGTATTGTACTTGCCCGAGATTCGATCGTCGGTATGCCGATACCTTGTTCAATCTCGTTACTGGCAAGTCTCTTTACTCGTTCCGTAACACATCATCCCGTGATCAACCCCTTGGTCACATTGTGCACATTATGATGATGTCCTACCGAGTGGGCCCAGAGATACCTCTCCATTTACACAGAGTGACAAATCCCAGCCTCGATTCGTACAACCCAATGTACACTTTCGGAGATACCTGTAGTGCACCTTTATAGCCACCCGATTACGTTGTGACGCTTTGGTACACCCAAAGCATTCCTACGGTATCCGGGAGTTGCACAATCTCATGGTCTAAGGAAAATATACTTGACATTAGAAAAGCTTTAGCATATGAACTACACGATCTTTGTGCTAGGCTTAGGATTGGGTCTTGTCTATCACATCATTCTGCTAATGATGATCCCGTTATAAACGACATCCAATGTCCATGGTCAGGAAACTGTAACCATCTATTGATCAACGAGCTAGTCAACTAGAGGCTTACTAGGGATATGGTGTTGTCTATGTACCCACACATGTATCTGAGTTTCCTATCTATACAATTATAGCATGGATAATAAACGATTATCATGAACAAGGAAATATAATAATAACTAATTTATTATTGCCTCTAGGGCATATTTCCAACAGTCTCCCACTTGCACTAGAGTCAATAATCTACTTCACATCGCCATGTGATTAACACTCACAGGTCACATCGCCATGTGACCAACATCCAAAGAGTTTACTAGAATCAATAATCTAGTTCACATCACTATGTGATTAACACTCAATGAGTTCTAGGTTTGATCATGTTTATGCTTGTGAGAGAGGTTGTAGTCAACGGGTCTGCAATATTCAGATCCCTATGTATTTCACAAAACTTTATGTCATATCGTAGATGCTGCTACCATGTTCCACTTGGAGCTATTCCAAATTGTTGCTCCATTATACGTATCCGGTATCTCTACTCGAGCTATCCGGATAGGTGTTAAGCTTGCATCAACGCAACTCTTTACGTCGAACTCATTATCACCTCCAAACCCGACAAACAGATCCTTATTCCTCTAAGGATAATTATGACCGCTATCTGGTGATCTACTCCTTGACCACCTTTGTACCCTCTTGCCAGACATGTAGCAAGGCACACATCAAAAGCGGTACACAAAGATAGCATACTATAGAGCCTACGTCTGAGGCATAGGGGATGACCTTCGTCCTTTCTCTCTTCTGCCGTGGTCGAGCTTTAACTCTTAACTTCATACCTTACAACTCAGGCAAGAACTCCTTCTTTGACTGATCCATCTTGAACACCTTCAAGATCATGTCAAGGTATGTGCTCATTTGAAAGTATTATTAAACATTTTGATCTATCTTATAGATCTTGATGCTTATTGTTCAAGTAGCCTAATCCAGGTTTTCCATTGAAAAACACTTTTCAAACAATCATATA
The DNA here is from genome assembly GCA_021605145.1 of Aegilops bicornis. Lineage (NCBI taxonomy): Eukaryota > Viridiplantae > Streptophyta > Magnoliopsida > Poales > Poaceae > Aegilops > Aegilops bicornis. Next base: position 249,311,571 of record CM038673.1, read on the forward strand.
TGCTTTCCAGAAATTCTACATCATTTCTGATCAACAATATGTCAACAACATATACTCATCAGAAATTCTATAGTGCTCCCACTCACTTCTTTGGAAATACAAGTTTCTCATAAACTTGGTATAAACCCAAAATCTTTGATCATCTCATCAAAGCGCACATTCCAACTCCGAGATGCTTACTCCAGTCCTTAGAAGGATCGCTGGAGCCAGCATACCTTTTAGCATCCTTAGGATCAACAAAAACTTTCTGATTGTATCACATACAACCTTTCCTTACGAAGACTGGTAAGGAAACTCGTTTTGACATCCATCTGCCAGATTTCATAAATGCAGCTAATGCTAACATGATTCCGACGGACTTAAGCATCGCTAAGGATGAGAAAATATCATCGTAGTCAACTCCCTGAACTTGTGAAAAACTCTTCGCCACAAGTCGAGCTTCATAGACGGTGACATTACCGTCCATGTCCGTCTGATTCTTAAAGATCCATTTATCTCAATGGCTTGCCGATCATCGGGCAAGTCCACCAAAGTCCATGCTTTATTCTGATACATGGATTCTATCTCGGATTTCATGGCTTCTAACCATTTGTCGGAATATGAGCCCACCATCTCTTCCCATAGCTCGTAGGTTCATTGTTGTCTAGCAACATGACCTTCAAGACAGGATTACCGTACCACTCTCAAGTACTCACGCATCCTTGTCCCCCACGAGGTACGGTAGTGACTTGATCCAAAACTTCATGATCACTGTCATAAGCTTCTACTTCAATTGGTGTAGGCGCCACAGGAACAACTTCCTGTGCCCTGCTACACACTTGTTGAAGTGACGGTTCAATAACCTCATCAAGTCTCGACCATCCTCCCACTCAATTCTTTCGAGAGAAACTTTTCCTCGAGAAAGGACCCGTTTCTAGAAACAATCACTTTTGCTTCCGGATCTGAATTAGGAGGTATACCCAACCATTTTGGGTATCCTATGAAGATGCATTTATCCATTTTGGTTTCGAGCTTATCATGATGAAACTTTTTCACATAAGCGTCGCAGCCCCAAACTTTCAAGAAACGACAGCTTAGGTTTCTCTAAACCATAGTTCTCACGGTGTCATCTCAACGGAATTACGTGGTGCCCTATTAAAGTGAGTGCGGTTGTCTCTAATGCCTAACCCATGAACGATAGTGGTAATTCGATAAGAGACATCATGGTACGCACCATATCCAATAGGGTGCAACTATGATGTTCGGACACACCATCACACTATGGTGTTACAGGCGGTGTTAATTGTGAAACAATTTCCACAATGTCTTAATTATGCGTACAAAGCTCGTAACTCAGATACTCATCTCTATTATCATATCATAGACATTTTATCCTCTTGTCACAATGATCTTCTACTTCACTCTAAAATTACTTGAACCATTCAATAATTCAGACTTGTGTTTCATCAAGTAAATATACTCAACATCTACTCGAATCATCTGTGAAGTAAGAACATAACAATATTCACTGCATGCCTCAGCACTCATTGGACTGCACACATCAAAATGTGTTATTTCCAACAAGTTGCTATGTTGTTCCATCTTACTGAAAACGAGGCTTTTCAGTCATCTTTCCCATGTGGTATGATTTGCATATCTCAAGTGATTCAAAATCAAGTGAGTCCAAAGGATCCATCTGCATGGAGTTTCTTCATGCGTATACACCAATAGACATGGTTCGCATGTCTCAAACTTTTCAAAACGAGTGAGTCCAAAGATCCATCAACATGGAGCTTCTTCATGCTTTTATACCAATATGACTTACATGGCGATTGCCACAAGTAAGTGGTACCATCATTACTATCTTATATCTTTTGGCATGAAAATGTGTATTACTATGATCGAGATTCAATAAACCATTCATTTAGGTGCAAGACCATTGAAGGTATCATTCAAATAAATAGAGTAACAATTATTCTCCTTAAATGAATAACCGTATTGCGATAGACATAATCCAATCATGTCTATGCTCAGCGTAAACACCAAATAACAATTATTTAGGTTTAACACCAATCTCGATGGTAGAGGGAGCGTGCGATGCTTGATCACATTAACCTTGGAAACACTTCCAACACATATCGTCAGCTCACCTTTAGCTAGTCTCCGTTTATTCCGTAGCTTTTATTTCGAGTTACTAACATTTAGCAACCGAACCGGTATCTAATACCCTGGTGCTTCTAGGAGTACTAGTAAAGTACACATTAACATAATGTATATCCAATATACTTCTATTGACCTTGCCAGCCTTCTCATCTACCAAGTATCTAGGGTAGTTCTGCTTCAGTGTCCGTTCCCTCATTACAGAAGCACTTAGTCTCGGGTTTGGGTTTAACCTTGGGTTTCTTCACTAGAGCAGCAACTGATTTGTCGTTTCATGAAGTATCCCTTCTTGCCCTTGCCCTTCTTGAAACAAGTGGTTTCATTAACCATCAACAATTGATGCTCCTTCTTGACTTATACTTTCGTGCTGTCAAACATCGCGAATATTTCAAGGATCATCTATCCCTGATATGTTATAGTTCATCACGAAGCTCTAGCAGCTTGGTGGCAATGAATTTGGAGAAACATCACTATCTCATCAGGAAGATCAACTCCCACTCGATTCAAGTGATTGTTGCACTCAGGCAATCTGAGCACAAGCTCAACGATTGAGCTTTTCTCCCTTAGTTTGCAGGCTAAGAAAATCGCTTGAGGTCTTATACCTCTTGACGTGGGCACGAGCCTGAAATCCCAATTTCAGCCCTCGAAACATCTCATATGTTCCGCGACGTTTCGAAAAACGTCTTTGGTGCCTCAACTTTAAACCGTTTAACTGAACTATCACGCAGTTATCAAAACGTGTATGTCCAATGTTCGCAACATCCACAGACGACGTTTGGGGTTCAGCACACTAAGCGGTGCACTAAGGACATAAGCTTTCTTCTGTCCGTATAATCGCTACTGTCAACTTTCAACTATATTTTCTCTAGGAACATATCTGAAACAGTGGAACTAAAGTGCGAGCTTACATAATTTGCAAAGATCTTTTGACTATGTTCAGGATAATTAAGTTCATCTCATGAACTACCACTCAGATAGACATCCCTCTAGTCATCTAAGTGATTACATGATCCGAGTCAACTAGGCCGTGTCCGATCATCACGTGAGATGAACTAGTCATCATCGGTGAACATCTTCATGTTGATCGTATCCTCCATACGACTCATGCTCGACCTTTCAGTCTCTTGTGTTCCGAGGCCATGTCTGTACATGCTAGGCTCGTCAAGTTAACCTAAGTGTTTCGTGTGTGTAAATCTGGCTTACACCCGTTGTATGTGAACGTAAGAATCTATCACACCCGATCATCACGTGGTGCTTCGAAACGACGAACTTTCGCAACGGTGCACAGTTAGGGGGAACACTTTCTTGAAATTTTAATGAGGGATCATCTTATTACTACCGTTGTTCTAAGAAAATAAGATGTATAAACATGATAAACATCACATGCAATCAAATAGTGACATGATATGGCCAATATCATTTTGCTCCTTTTGATCTCCATCTTCGGGGCTCCATGATCATCATCGTCACCGGCATGACATCATGATCTCCATCATCGTGTCTCCATGAAGTTGTCTCGCCAACTTATTACTTCTACTACTATGGCTACCGGTTAGCAATAAAGTAAAGTAATTACATGGCGTTGTTCAATGACACGCAGGTCATACAATAAATTAAGACAACTCCTATGGCTCCTGCCGGTTGTCATACTCATCGACATGCAAGTCGTGATTCCTATTACAAGAACATGATCAATCTCATACATCACATATCATTCATCACATTCTTCTTGGCCATATCACATCACATAGCATACCCTGCAAAAACAAGTTCGACGTCCTCTAATTGTTGTTTGCATGTTTTACGTGGCTGTTATGGGTTTCTAGCAAGAACGTTTCTTACCTACGCAAAACCACAACGTGATATGCCAATTGCTATTTACCCTTCATAAGGACCCTTTTCATCGAATCCGTTCCGACTAAAGTGGGAGAGACTAGCACCCGCTAGCCACCTTATGCACCAAGTGCATGTCAGTCGGTGGAACCTGTCTCACGTAAGTGTACGTGTAAGGTCGGCCCAGGCCGCTTCATCCCACAATACAGTCGAAACAAGATTGGACTAGTAACAGTAAGCATATTGAACAATATCAACGCCCACAACAACTTGTGTTCTACTCGTGCATAGAATCTACGCAATAAACCTAGCTCTGATACCACTGTTGGGGAACGTAGCAGAAATTCAAAATTTTCCTACGTGTCACCAAGATCTATCTATGGAGAAACCAGCAACGAGGGGAAGGAGAGTGCATCTACATACCCTTGTAGATCGCTAAGCGGAAGCGTTCAAGTGAACAGGGTTGAAGGAGTCGCATTGCCGTGATCCAAATCACCGGAGATCCTAGTGCCGAACGGACGGCACCTCCGCGTTCAACACACGTGCAGCCCGGTGACGTCTCTCATGCCTTGATCCAGCAAGGAGAGAGGGACAGGTTGAGGAAGACTCCGTCCAGCAGCAGCACAACGGCGTGGTGGTGGTGGAGGAGCATGGCAATCCTGCAGGGCTTCGCCAAGCACCGCGGGAGAGGAGGAGGGAGAGAGGCAGGGTTGCGCCATGGAGAGGACAAAACTCATGTGTTGGCAACCCCAAAGTCCTCAAGTATATATAGGGGAGAGGGAGGGGGTGCGCCCCCTCAAGGGTTTCCACCCCAAGGGATGCAGCAGCCCCAAACCCATCTAGGGTGCCGGCCAAGGGGGGGAAGAGGGGGAAACTTGCCCCCCAAGCTAGGTGGGGCGCCCCCTCCCCAAACCCTAGGCGCCTTGGGCCCTTGTGGGGGGGGGGGGCACCAGCCCACCTGGGGCTGGTCCCCTCCCACACTTGGCCCATGCAGCCCTCCGGGGCCGGTGGCCCCACTTGGTGGACCCCCGGGACCCTCCCGGTGGTCCCAGATGTTACCGATAAAACCCAAACTTTTCCGGTGACCAAAACAGACTTCCCAGATATAAATCTTTACCTCCGGACCATTCCGGAACTCCTCGTGACGTCCGGGATCTCATCCGGACTCGAACAACATTCGGTAACCACATACAAACTTCCTTTATAACCCTAGCGCCATCGAACCTTATGTGTAGACCCTACGGGTTCGGGAACCATGCGCATATGACCGAGACGTTCTCCGGTCAATAACCAACAGCGGGATCTGGATACCCATGTTGGCTCCCACATGTTCCACGATGATCTCATCGGATGAACCACGACGTCAAGGACTCAATCAATCCGGTATACAATTCCCTTTGTCTAGCGGTATTTTACTTGCCCGAGATTCGATCGTCGGTATGCCGATACCTTGTTCAATCTCGTTACCGGCAAGTCTCTTTACTCGTTCCGTAACACATCATCCCGTGATCAACCCCTTGGTCACATTGTGCACATTATGATGATGTCCTACCGAGTGGGCCCAGAGATACCTCTCTGTCACACGGAGTGACAAATCCCAGTCTCGATTCGTGCCAACCCAACAGACACTTTCGGAGATACCGTAGTGCACCTTTATAGCCACCCGATTACGTTGTGGACGTTTGGTACACCCAAAGCATTCCTACGGTATCCGGAGTTGCACAATCTCATGGTCTAAGGAAAAGATACTTGACATTAGAAAAGCTTTAGCATACGAACTACACGATCTTTGTGCTAGGCTTAGGATTGGTCTTGTCCATCACATCATTCTGCTAATGATGTGATCCCGTTATCAACGACATCCAACGTCCATGGTCAGGAAACTGTAACCATCTATTGATCAACGAGCTAGTCAACTAGAGGCTTACTAGGGATATGGTGTTGTCTATGTACCCACACATGTATCTGAGTTTCCTATCAATACAATTATAGCACGGATAATAAACGGTTATCATGAACAAGGAAATATAATAATAACTAATTTAATATTGCCTCTAGGGCATATTTCCAACAACAACTAGAGGAGAGCCAGATTTATGACGTCTGCCTCATGAGCATAATGAAACCTAGCCACAAACAGCATGTAGGGCTATTTCCAGATGATGTTTCCCGGGGCCTGAAGCTGTCTAAATCCTTGTCTTGTGTGTTGATCCGCCCACGTCTCTCGTCCCGATCAACCCCTCTCAAGCTACCACATAGATGCGTTGGCCTCATGACTAAGTCCTCACACTAGGACATCTGTCGTGACATTTCCACGACACAAAGAGTTAATCATTATGTGAGCTCCATGAGAGAAGGGTGGCATTGAAGCCAGTGCACTTCGTTTCACAAAAGAGGGGTTAGAGTATGCATATGAATAAGCAGAGAAATTCTTCGAGGAAGTATGAACATAATGATTTGAAGAATAATGCACATATTCATAAATATTAGATTTTCCCTGCGAAACAGAAGCATTAGCACGATGATGCTCATATGAGGACTTCGATCCATATGAGGAATTTGATCCACGTGAAGAATTTGGTCCATATGAGGACTTAGATCCATATGAAGACTTTGGTCCATATGAAAAATTTGGTCTGGGATTCCTATTCTTCACAGGTGGTGTCATGAGTACATTCACCTGAAGACTTTCAAGGCACCTTTTGGGAACCCAGATTTTCTTCATAGGGGGACTGTTCCTACAGTTAGTTCCAACATATCTAGCAAATACTTCACCATTCTGATTTTTGAACAACTTATAGTTGGAGTCAAATGACTCATCAGATGAATATAAAGATTCACATGTAAAGCCAGATAAAGTGGATGGGTCTATGGGAGGTCCTTTTGCAGCAACCCATGAGGTTTTGGGATACTTCTCAGGTTTCTAGTAGGTCCCATCAGCATTGAGTTTTCTCTCAAAGGCAATACCCTCTTTCCTAGGGTTTCTGTTCAAGATTGCTTTTTAAGCACATCACAAAAGTGCTTGATGCCCTTTGAGGCTTTTGTACATGCCTGGCAGATACAATTCATTTAACCCTGCATTATTGTCAATGATACTTGTGGTATCCTCAGATGAGGAATTTGTGACCACATAAATAGTTGAAGAATTTGCAGCAATAGAAGCATTTGAACTTTCAGGTGAAAAATTAGATGATTCATGTTCACTGCATTTCAAACATGGTGGAACGAATTCTTCCTGAGTGGAACTGACCTGTTGAGCAAGCAAAGAATCGTTTTCCTTTTGAAGATCATCATGATTCACCCTTAGCTTCTCAAGATCTTTCTTTCTTTGAAGAAATTCATAAGAGAGCTTCTCATGATCAGCTATGAGAGTTTCATGACGACTTTGAAGGTTATCAAACTTAGACTGTAGTCATTGAAGATTATTAGTCAGATTTTGAGTTCGATCCATTTCCTCACCCAATAGGTCATCGCTTTTGTCTTGTAAATTTTGAACCCTTTCCAAAGCTTTGTGTTGTTTAGTGGCAATATTAGCAAGCTTGAAATAGCTAGGTCCAAGATCATCATCAGATTCATCTTCACTAGATTCGGATGAGGAATATTCGAGTACCTTGGCATCTTCTGCCATCAGGCATGGTGAAGAAGATGACGATTCAGGTTCAAAAGTTATCGTTCTGAGTGATTCCTTAAACTCGAGGAACCAGGGATCCTGACAAGTTTGATGACCTTCATAGACGTTAGAGATTCGGTCCTAGATAAGCTTCGCATTGCAAAGATGCATAATGCACTTGAATTCATCTCTGGATAGGCAGGAGCAGATGATATCCTTCTCCATAGTGTCCAGTCAAGTGTACTTGCGAATGTCATCAGCATACGCCATCTTGCATAGATCGGTAAGACCAATCTCAGTGATGGTCCACAGTTCACTATTCATCACCATGAGGCGCTTCCTCATTATGGCCGTTCACTTAGGATAATAATGACCATCAAAGATGGGGCATGACACTTTCTTCATACCTGCGATCGACATAACTAAAACTCCAGGTGGTTAAACCAAAATCACACAGAACAAGGGAGTACCTTGCCCTGATATGAATTGAAAGTGCGTTATCGACTAGAGGGGGGTGAATAAGCGATTTTTACAAATTCGTTAGTGAGGAAATACAACTTGAGGAATTTCCTAAGTGACGAAATACAAGCAGCGGAATAAGTACTCAGGTACATGCATAACAAACCAGTAGCATAGTCATCTTGATGGAGTGAAACATACACAGAGCATTGGTAGCGTGAAAACAGGATAAGCAGGCAGAAGACTAGATGACTGAAGAAATAGGGTTGAGGAAATTGAGAAAGTCTTCAGTCAAAGTCTTCAAACAGTAACGATCAAGTACACAAAGTATGCGAGGAAATGAAAGAGTTGAGGAAATAGAACTAGTAGCTCGGTGAAGACAGTGATTTGGTAGACCAGTTCCAACTGATGTGACAGTTGTACGTCTGGTTGGAGCGGCTAGGTATTTAAACCAAAGGACACACAGTCCCGGACACATAGACCTCACCATATTCTCCTTGAGCTAAGCTCACACAGACCTCGCCCAATCACTTGTGATAAGTCTTCAAGGTGACTTCCAAACCTTCACAGACTAGGTCACCCGGCGATCCACAATTCCTCTTGGATGCTCTAGACCTTGACGCCTAACCGTCTGGAAGATGCACAGTCTTCAAAGGTAACAAGCGTCGGTTCCATACAAGAACAATCTCTTCAGTGATGCTCAATCACTTTGGGTTTTAGGTGTTCGGGTTTTGGGTTTTTCCTCACTTGATGATTTTCGCTCAAAGTCCTCGGAGGATGGGATGCTCTAAATGACAAGTGTCAGTTTCTCTCGGAGCAGCCAACCAACTAGTGGTTGTAGGGGGCGGCTATTTATAGCCGGGGAGCAGCCCGACATGATAAGACATAAATGTCCTTCAATGATATGACGGTTAGGTGGATAAGATATTTGGGACAGCTGGCACATAGCACAGCAACAGTCGGAAATTTGAGCTCTGAAATTCCTCAGGGCTATCATGTTCCTCACTTGTAGGCAATCCACACTGGCGAATTCCTAACTCCTCAGTCAGAAAAAATTCCTCAGAGAACAGAAGATGTTCGTCTCTGTCAGTGAAGAAATTGACTGAACTGTATGAGATTTTCAATGGCTTCACTCGAAATGATTGGGTATGTGTAGGCTTTGAGATGAGCATCAGTTGGAAACTTTTCCTTAGTTTTACCTCGACCCCCTTTAACAGTACGGTGTTTTCTATGACTCAAGAAAGAGAAAATGAAACTACGAAAACAAAAGTCTCCACGCTTCATAATCCTCGCATCAATATCAAAGTCTTCAAGGTCACACCAATTTCCTCATTTTCAAAGTCTTCAAGAAAACCAAAGTCTTCAACTGAAGACATTCATTTTTAGGGGTCGACTTTGTTCATAAATATCAAACTCCTCATAGACTTATAGACCCTATGTATACTCATAAACACATTAGTCCCTTAACCTATAAGTCTTCAATACACCAAAATCACTAAGGGGCACTAGGTGCACTTACATTAAGGCTATCTCGCTAAGTTTTAATGATCAATAGCAATGCTTATCAGTACATATAGACGGTCATACGGAAGGCCCAGCCACAAGTGGCGCCCTATGCCTAATGAAGTAGCATCGCTAGCAACATTATGAGATTTATTATTGTAGTTTGGCATCTGATGAACGAAGTTGTATGCAACAAAGCCCACAAAATGACTTTGAACTTCTAATTAAATGAGATATGCTTTCATGGAGATAACACGAGACTTAGAGGACAAATGTCTAGATATATTAAAACATGTAATCTCCTCTAGGAAAAATAGAGATGCTTTTTCACCTATTGTTATTAGGTTGAGAAAAGGCATCCTAGTAAATAGATCTGCCGCTAATGGTAGAAGAAAACAAAGGAGTTTAATTACTTGTAATACTATCATAATAGTGTTTAAACTTCACATAGCAATTTGAGTGCAACTACTAGATATATAGCATTTTATGCTCAGAATGTCCATGGAGGACGTGCATATCTTCAAAATTTTACAGGAATTCTAATTGAATGACAATATTTTGGCGAAATGTTGACTCATTTCTGTTTCTTCAAGTGTCTGGCACTCAATATATCAATGTTTTAGCAAAGGTCATGCGGATTTTTTACGGCATTTTACAATTTGTTATTCTTTTTTGTCAATTTGATCACAATAAATGGAGTCCCCCAAATGTTTTGAAACTAGTGGTTTGTGTGCCAATTATGTTGGATTGGAGACAATTGCTTCTACTTCACACTTTCAGAGGGCTTCAAATGAATGAAAATATAAATTTTATACGGATTATTGCACATAATTAATTTGTAAGCATGTATAAATGATTTTTCCTAAAAAATGTAATTTTTGTTCTTTATCTATTTTTGCTTTAGTGCATCCCTTGTTTTGCAAGGTCAACCTCCTAAGGAAGCTTAAGGTTACCATCAATCGGGAGGGCTTCTCTTTCAAGCCTATGATCCGTAACAAAAAAAGGTCGAACCTATTTTGATTGCTAATTGGAGGGAATTTGCCAAAGCTTAAAAATCCTAGGAAGGGATGGCTATGCACTTCAATTTTAGCAAATATTTTGATTTTTATCGTGGCATCTTGGTGCACTTGGACAACTTTCCAATCTTTCCTGAGTGTAAGTTACTTAAATATACTTGGTTTAACCTCTATATTAGTGAAAATAAGTTGTTATTTATAAGTAATTAATCTTCCTTACATATTTTTCGAAAGCATGCTTCCTAGCACCAAGAACAACTCAGAAGATAGTAGACAACACTTACTATACTACTTCCACCACGCTTACTTTGAAGGAGAAGAGGTACCTCGTCTCCTTTGTTGATGGTATTGAGTGGATTACGAAAACTTACAATGCTGGAAAAAATGATGCACCATCACATGCCACTAGTGCATGCTTTGAAGAAGACCAACATTCATAACAAATACCTAGTAAGAATTGTATTTAGCTTAATCTTTTCCATATACTCTTCGTAAATTAAATAAAGTACTTACTATGTTACCATGGTGTTCTTGAAACAGAAGCTCCCAAGATGTGTTGTGCCAGAGGTGATGGATAGCAACGGTGAGACGACACTTATCTTCCATGACAAGACCAATTTCAAAGGCACCTACTCGACTGCAGCCCTACCAGATGGCCACGTCCTAATTAATGAGTGGAATAGAATACTGATGGAGTGCAACCTAGAAATTGGAGCTAGATGCATTGTTGTGCTCCACCATGAACGTACAGGTTTTTTTTCTATTCTTCAGTTCCGTTTCGAAATGAGAGGACTAGCTAGTAGTTGTCAATGACAACCTTCCAGATCATAGCGCCTTTTGACTTGCCAATTTTTCCCATATGTTTCTTGCTCTGTTGCACTATAGAAAAAACTTGGGTCATTAGTATTCCGTTTTTTATTGCATCGGTTCACATACCTTTTCACCACATATATGTAGTATATCTGTTACAAATAAGTTGCAACATTTCTGCATCGGATAGTTCGCTCAAAGGGGTACGTGGGAGCTAAAGCTTTAGGATTCGTGTGTGGGATCCGACGTGCTTGAGGTTGTTCGCTCGGATTGCTTAAAAATCTGACGGCAGTTCTATACTCCCTCTGATAAAAAAAAGTGTCATAGCTTTGATGTAATGTTAGTTCAACCTTAGTTCAAAGCTGTGACACTTTTTTTGAATCGGAGGCAGTAGCATTTAGGAAGTTATATCAAGGTCATCTGAAGTTCCGTCAGGTCCTCATGAGTCTTATGACTGGAAGGGGTAATATTTACCAAGTTATATCAAGGTCATATGAACTTTCATCGAGTCCTCACGAGTCTTATGAGTCATCTACCCGAATACTCGAAAACTAAGATCATTGAACAAAATGTGACCAGGGAGACACACCATACAAGGCAAGATGCTAAACCGCCGCTTCTTGACTGAATCACAGTGAAAAAGGACCAAGAGAACTAAAAAATGGAATCTAAGAATCACAATCACAAACACTACAACCCTGATAGTAAGAGGGTGCTTGGATCCAAGGGACTTATTTTAGTCTGACTAAAAATACTCTCTTTAAGAGGCTAAAGTTCCAAGCACCCCTGACTAAAAAGGGGCTAAAACTAGTCTTGAGACTAAAAAAATTTAGTCAGGGGTACCCCTACTAAAATGTGGATTAGTCATCTCTCTCTCCTCATTTAACTCCTCTCCTTTAACACAGACGAGTTCTGGATTGGAGGGTTTGGAGGATAATAAATGCTCATTAACTTGATTTTAGTCTCTTTAGTATTTGGATCCAAGCATGGGTGAGGCTAGCAAGTTTTAGTCCCACTATTTTTAGTCATGGGACTAAAACGTATCCAAGCACCCTCTAAGGCATCGGGCAAAACCAGTAGACTAGAGTCGATCCGTGGGGCCAAAACACCACTCGCTATATAGTTGGGTGACTTCTATCCCATTCGGCTTTGCCTCCAACAATGAGAGCATCAACAGACAATAAGCCCAATCCTACTCTCCAAGCACTGACCCGAGGTTCCCCTCCCCTCCCCTCTCCTTGCTAGATACAAGGGGAACCCACAACAAAAATAAAAATGGATGTTAACTTGTTCTTCAGTTCCAAGACACATATCTTATTTTCAGTTGATGCTTCTTAGTCCTTGAGGCCAGACTAAAGCTACCAATCTCTACGTCGCCATCATGAACATCGACACTTGATTCAACTATCAATCCCACCAACAAATTAAGAGGAAAACTTGAGATTACAAAGGAATTGTTCGACATGACTAACCAAATATATATCATATGTGACAAAAAGTATACGTTTAAAAACTTCATCCATGGATGAAACAAAAGATATGATCTGGTGACATATAGCACGCATTTGTTTCCCCAAACAAAAGGATAGCACATATATATTTACTTTACAACCTAAAAGGTCGAGAATGCCCTAAGCATCGAACCGAGGAAGTACTTGGCCAACTAATTCTAGGTAACATTTAATTCAACATGACTAGAGCTATTGATAGCTGACAGTTGGTCCTAATAATCTTCAAACCAAGTTAACTGCATCAATTAATCTAGCTAGCTGGGTGACAGTTTGACATAGTAATAAGGTAGCGAGGCTTCTAGTTCTAGTAGTATTCTTCTTCACAGTTCTTCATGCCAGTCCACCATCTATACCTCGTGGCCCGCTTCGCCTCCATATAGGGATCCCACCCCTGCCACTCGTCCTCCTTAATGCCGTCATCCATTGCAACAAGGTGCTTGGCCAAGACGTCCTTGCCCTCCATGCACTTGCGCAGCGCGGCCGTCGCCTTGGCGCACGAGTCGACCTCTCCGGGCGTCCTGTCGGCCATGGATCTCCGCCGTTCCCGTCCGCGGCACTGCTCCCTCGCCGTCCCAAACTCCTCGAGGCAACCGCCGATTCTCATGTCGTTGAGGACGCACACAATTTCGGGGACTTTGGCGAACGCGTTCCTGACCGTCTTCCACCAACCCCCGTCCATGGACATATCGTTAGGGCTATGGTTTTGCTCGTTCCCGGTGGAGGCTTTGGTAGCTTGATTCCATCGTCGGTGTTGGGTAGAGATTAATATATATACGTGGTGGATTGGATAGCGTGGCTTGCCGTGTCCGAATTAGTGAATCGATCGGATTCAGTTTCCGTCTCAAACTCTTTTCCCGTACTTGTCCGCTTGCTTCTCCTAATTAGTCACTGCAAACTAGCATGCATCACCGATCACTTGAGCTGGACTAAAATATAATTCCTATGTACCATGGGTCTACATACGCGGCTGCATGCAGACATGCAAGTATAATCGTGCGGGTGACGAGAGAAGGAAAGGAGCTTATATGTGTGCACCGCTTATATGAAAGGAGCTATTAGCAAGACAAGGAGCATTGGCTCGGGAACATCTAGTTTTCAGTGGTTGACGGAGGGTAGCCGCATTTTTGTACCAGCTTATTAGCAAGACAAGGAACACCGTTTTTCATGCCGGGGGGAAGGAGCGTGCAGACATATACGAGTGGCATTGGGACACGGCGCCGTTTGTACCAGCTTAGCACTAGCGTCATACTAGCGGCGTTGGCATGTGACGCCACTAAACGATGTTTTTGAACACGGCTAGTAAGCATTTCTGCACTAGTGTTGGTCGATTTCATGATAATATGTTGGACGCCTTATAATAGCAAATCCGAAGAAACACAAGAGTGCGCAAACACACGCATAGACAAAAATGAAGCACCAGTAGTTCCTATGTACCGTTTCTGTCGTGCGCTTAGGTATGGGACACCTGCCTAACAGGCGCGGACAAGAAGTTTCTTGCTTAGTTCCTTTTGTTTGGGATGATCCTGATGAGATAGCGCATCAGTTGCTCACAGGAGGAAACCACCACAATGAGAATCCTCTTCTAACCTAGCAAGTACTATTCCTACATGACTGACGAACATTGTATCTGTAGTATATCTCTTTTTGCACTGTTGGTTATGCTGTATTACTTTTGTGTTTTTTTTTCATATTTTACCAATGGATGTTTATTTTAGGAACTGAGATTTGCTAGCTTTCATATTCTGCTATAGTTTTTTAATACTGAAAGTGCATGATCTCAGTTCCTAAAATAAACATCCATTGGCAGGCGGTGGCGGCTGAGCGCGGGGCAGACTCCGGGGCGGCGGCGTGGGCTTGGATCCCTCGCGGATCTGATCCTGTGGGCGCGGCCTCGGCCTCCCCTGCTCGGCCGGCGGGTCTCGGTGGGGGGGCTTCTCCGTGCTGAGATCTGGCAAGCGGGATCATCCAGATCCCGGCAAGGACGGCGGCGACCCGTGCACGAGAGATGGAGGTCTTCGATCAGATCTGGGTGAAAACCTGCTATTGGCTATTGCCAAGGCCGGCGATGGCGACGCTATCTGCGTCGTTCCCTTCCTGAAGGCATCGCCGTGGAGATGTTCAAGGCCGCTCTCTGCTACCTTCGGGGGAAACCCTAGATCAGTAGATCGGACGACGGCGGCTCTCTGGTGTCGTTTCCCCCCTGGAGGCGTCATTCTTGGAGGAGCACACGGACTCAAGGGACTAGAGGACGGCGACTTTGGTGGAGCGGTGCTTCATCTTACACATTGATGGTGGCGGATCTCGACGGCATGGTGCTGTGGAGACTCGGTGCCTGATGCGCGGAGATGGACTCGTGCAGGAGGAGGATGCTGTCTGGCGTCATGGGGGCGTCGATGGCTGAGTGGCCAGACAAGGTAGAAGCCTCAATATGATCTGAAGATGGACCTGTGGAAGATGGCGGCGACGACACACGAGTGCGTCTGACCGGATTGTGCCCCAGACCCGGTATGTGGCTCGGCTGGGGCTTCCGAATATGTTTCGGCTTCCGGCTTTTGATGTTAGGCTTAGGTGAGTGGTTTGGGTAGTGGCCCAGCTAGCACCCCTTCATCATTTTGGATAGGAGTAGCGGCATGTGTTGTCAAGACGGTGAATTCAGGCACATTGTTGTAATACTTTGTAAGGTCCTTGAGAATAATCAATAAAGTGGCCGTATGCATCTCCCAGATACAGAAGCCGGGGGTCATCCTCCTTTTCTAAAAAAAAAATCCTCCTCCCGTCTAGAAAAAAGATGCTTTGTTTCCCATGCAACCAAAATTATCTCAGGGGTGATTGATGTTGATTTTCTTAACACAACATTTTATTGTGATGATATAACTTTGGTTAGTAGGTTTTGCAAAGGTTACCAAGTAGTATCAGTTAGCTACCATTTAAATCTCCGACTGTATGAATCTCTACATAAGCCTCCGTGTTCTCCATCGTCGAGTGCACGTCTCCATTGTATGCGTTAACGGCCGGTGTGGCCATGCCGCCGGTCTTACGGATGGAGATGGAGGTGGAGGGGCAGCTGCGCGGCTGTACAAGCTACAACGGCAGACTGACATTTGGCCATCTGGGAGAACCCGATTGTAGAGGAGTAGTGCCGCCAAAAAGATGAAGATTGCGCAAGGCACAAGCTGTGGGCGTGGGCAGCCGGCAGACTGCCCCTTATATTGAATTTAATTGCAGTTGAAAGTTATGTAATCATGAACGCCATTATTATTTGATGAATTTAACTACAGTTGCAGCTCTTTTATTACCCCCAACAATTAGTTTTTAAAGGTCCTTCAAATTGCTGTAGCTAAATCTTACTCTGAAGATTAACCAACTATGTTCTCCTTGATCCTTAAAAAATATTTTATTCATTTGAAATTATATGCAGTGTTTATGCAAGCCAATACTATGTGATACTAAAAAGTGAATGAAGAAACTGATGACGTCCATTGTGTAAATCGTATTTCTGCAATCAGCATATTAGGTTGAACCAACAATGTAACCTACTACCATTCTCTTTATTTAGATACACATGGCTCTGTTTTAATAAATCCCCAGTTGATCCTATGATATCGAGGTCCCCTTCAAGGCCACTGACTGCATGAGGGAGATGTTGTCAATTGGACAGATTTGTTCTTCATTTCATTACTTAGTGTTGACCTCTTTCTCTATTTTTATATCTTTTTTCCATTAGACTTTTTGAAAGATGATAATAATCTTTAAACATTGTAGAAAGATCATGCTTCTCTTTGTATCCATACACCAATTTGAAGCTTATAGCTTGATTTATATATGAATGACTTCAGATATAGTGTTTATAGAGTGGTTTAATGAATTGATCAATATCGTCGTACCACAATGTTACCCATAGAATTTGCAAGCATAACGACATACTGTTGTACCAGAATTTAGTGCAATGTTATTTCTTTAGAAATCCAACCAATGGAACAATTGTAATATTTTATGCGTGTGTTAAAACACAATTTGTGGAGTATAACTACTTAAATGGGAAAGTATTTATATGGTAGAAATAAATGATTTTTTTTTCTAAGAATACATCATGGAAAACCATTTTAGGCCTACTCTGCTCAAGAATAGCAACTACAAGTATTTTTAAAGGCATGGGCAATTGAAATTTGCACACTATTTCCTCATTTGAAAATGCTTATAAGGTGCTGGAGCAAACAACCACACTATCGTATAACATATTGCATAAAGGTGTGGCACCGTGTTAAAATAGAAGATGTGGATCTATGAAAGCCTTGAACCATGCTTACTGGCTGAGTGGTGTGTGTATTTTTTCTCCGTTACAGCACACGGGCATTTTTACTAGTAATAGTAAAGCTCAAATGGAAGGTTTTTCTTCACTTGGAGAATAAGCAAACCCAGATTAGTTGGCTATTGGGCCATATTTAATCCCCTCTGCATGTGCGTATTATTTCTTCTCTCTCGGTATTCTATCCGTCCAATTGGTCCAGTTTAGCGTCCGGTTTGCCAAAAGAACAGGCCAGTGTGACCCGTTTTCTCCGGTTCGAAGAACGGTCTGCTAAGCTTTAGAATCCGCCGAGGCCGCTGGTTCTGATTTTTCCCGGTCCGACGACCTGGTTTTTAAACCATTTTTATATTTTTTAAAAGAGGAATATATATTAATATCAAGCAGATACTAATTACATCCAACCTCTGCACCAACAAGGTGTCTAGAAACATTTAGGGTGCACACAGCCAAAAAAAGAAAAGAGAAAAAAGACCCTGCCACGGTGATCAATCCGCCACAATAGCAGTGCTCTAACCACTACCAAAGACAACACCCAGACTACAAAGAAGGTTCTCTAAAGCAACGCCAGCACAAGCGTTGTCATTGCTTGATCAAAGATCGTAGGCTTTCACCCTGGAGAAAGACTACGCGTTCCCAAAACAATGCCTTCAACAAGGCCAATGCTAGGCACAACCAATAAAGGTCAGACCTTGGGGTTTTACCATGGAAATCACGACTCGGTACTCAAAGGAGCACCACCAACCAGGGAGACACACCTTACAAGGTCCTCAAGAGTCTTATGAGTCGACCACCCGAATACTCGAAAACTAAGATCATTGAACAAAAATTGACCAGGTAGACACACCTTACAAGGCAGGATGCTAAACCGCTACTTCTTCATTGGATCACAGTGAAAAAGGACCAAGAGAACTAGAAGATGAAATCTAAGAATCAGAATCGCAACCACTACAACCCTGATAGTGAGGCATCGGACAATCAACCAGTAGACTAGAGTCGGACCAAAACACCACTTATTGTATAGTTGGGTGTCTGCTATCCCATTCGGCTTTGCGTCCAACAATGAGAGCGTCAACAGATAAATAAACTCAAACCTGCTCTCCAAGCACTGACCCCAGGTTCCCGTCCCCTCCCCTCTCCTTGCCAGATGCAAGGAGAACCCGCAGCAAAAATAAAAATGGATGTTTACTGTTCTTCGGTCCCGGGACACATATCTTATTTTCAGTTGATGCTTCTTAGTCCTTGAGCCCAGACTAAAGCTACTTATCTCTATATTGCCATCATGAACATCAACACTTGATTCAACTGTCAATCTCAAGAAGAAATTTAAGAGGAAAACTTGCGATTACAAAGGAACTATTTGACACGACTAACCAAACATATATCATATGTGACAAAGAGTATATGTTTAAAAACTTCCATCCATGGATGAATCAAATGATATGATTTGGTGACATATACTCCCTCTGTTTCTAAATATATGACGCCTTGGTGGTTTAATTTGAACTACAATAATGTCATATAGGAACGGAGGAAGTACCACGTATATTTTCCCGAAAAGGATAGCACATACTCCTTGAACGGAGGGCATACCACGTATATTTTCCCGAACAGTACAATTTGGTTGACAACCTAAAAAGACGAGAATGCGCTAAGCATCGAATCGAGGGGGTACCATAAGATCAACTCGGCCAACTAATTCTAGGTAACAGTAAATTCAACATGACTATAGCCGTTGATAGCTGACGGTTGGTCCTAATAACCTTTAAACCAAGTTAACTCCATCATTTAAATCTAGCTAGCCGTGTTACAGTTTGACATAGTAATAAGCTAGCGAGGCTTCTAGTTGTACTCTTCTTCATGCCGGTCCACCACCTATACCTCTCGTCCAGCTTCAGCTTCTTCTGCACATAGGGATCCCACCGCCGCCACTCGTCCTCCTTGATGCCCTCATCCATGGCGGCGAGGTGCTTCGCCAAGACGGCCTTGCCCTCCATGCACTTGCGCAGCGCCGCCGTCGCCTTGGCGCATGAGACGACCTCTCCGGGCTTCCTGTCGGCCATGGCTCTCTGCCGTTCCCATTCGCGGTCGCACTGGTCCGTCGCCATCTCGAACTCCTTGATGCAACCGCCTTTTGCCATGTCGTGGACGACGTGCGTCATTTCCGGGAGTTTGCCCAATGTGGTTCTGACCCCTCTTCCACCAACCTCTGGCCATGGCGATAGCGTTTAGGGTTATGGTTTTGCTGGTTGCCGGTGGAGGCTTTGATAGCTTGATTCCATCAGTGTTGGGTAGAGATTAATATATGTGGTGGATAGCATGCCTTGCCGTGTCCGGATCAGCCAGAGCTTTGTGGATCGATCGGCTTCAGTTTCCGTCTCAAATTCCTTTTCCCGTACTTGTCCGTTTGCTTCTCCTAATCAGTGCCTGCAAAATTAGCATGTAGCACCGATGAGTCGAGATGGATTAAAATAAAATTCCTATGTACCATGGATTATGTACGCAGTTGCATGGCAGCATAATCGTCCGGGTGACGAGTGAAGAAAGAAGCTTATATGAAAAGAGTAACGAAGCTATTAGCAAGAGAAGAAGCATTGGCCCGGGAACTTCTAGGGTTCAGTGGTCGGCCGAGTGTAGCCGCAACACCGCCTTTTTCCATTGCCGGGGCAATATTGAATAAGTAGTTTTACCCGTGCCGGGATGTACCCATGAGAAATCCACCATCCCTAGATCCGTGCGGGTGGACCCTACTAGTTTTCTATTTCCACCTCAGATTCCAGGATATGAGCTGTATATATATAACTGCAATACGTGATGGACTCCACTAGAGAGGATATCAACCCCACGCCGCTGTCTTTTTCCCACAGCCATCTCCTTTCGCCCCACCCCATCTCTGGCCAGTTCCATGGAGGTCGGTGGTTATTCCCGGCTATGGCCGGCGCGAGATCCGCCTTTTCCATCAACATCCGACACCGGATTCGGGTTTCACTGTCGGCACCTACCACGGGGGGCACACAAAAGACCGGCGGCAGCGGCGCGGTACCACGAGGCCGACGAGGAGCGAGGCCCGGATCCATTACCGTGGGCATTGCGGGGGGCTGATCCGGCAGGGTCCCTCGATCCCGCCCACCAGAAGCCCCTCCACTGGTATCCTCGTTGCCCCGGCAGCCATGCTCGCTGTTGGTGGCTCTGTTCAGCACGGGCACCATGACGGGTCATCGTGAAGGTTGTCGCTGGATCCGGCGACTCCAAGCCTGACTGCCACAGGATCTGGTGAGCCATGAATCCCATCTCCCCTAACCTCTCTCCATATGTACTTCATGATTTTAGGTTTATTTAGCATGATTTGAACATTCTATGTTTCTTTACCACCAGATCATCGGCCTCCCCTGTTACTTCATTTTCATATATTTGAATGTTTGTGACAGAGAGCATGGGTTATAGTTTTTTAAAAGAGACCGAAATCTATGAAATTACTTGCCTGTAATATATTTCAATGTGGTGTTGCAAGTTGTGAAACAAACTAATGTGAAATGATTTGTGGAACATATGTGAAATTTATATTTCAATCTGGTATAACTGGATTACTTCAGTGTGTAGAAGTGTTATATATTTATCAAGAAGATTGGAATGATTTTCAGTGAGATGTGAATTGAAATAGCTATGTGTAGTTGAGCTGTTCAAAATATGTGAAACTGCTATTTCAATGTGTTGTTGCAAGTTGTGAAACTAATTTTTGAGAAAATATATGAAATTAGATCTCTGAAATATTCGAAACAACTATTTCTCTTATCTATCACGTGTTATTTCAGTGAGATAAGTAATGAATCATATGAAATTACTTCCGTGTAATATATTTCAATGTGGTGTTGCAAGTTGTGAAACTAATTTATGTGAAAATATATCAAATTACTTCTCTGAAATATATGAAACTGCTATTTCTCTTATCTGTGATTTGTTATTTCAGTGAGATGTGTATTGAAAAAAAATTGAAATTACTTCCTTGAAATTTTTTTCAATGTGGTGTTACAAGTTGTGAAACTAATTTCTGTGAAAATATATGAAATTACTTCTCTGAAATATATGAAACTGCTACTTGCCATTTATGTAATTTGCTATTTCAGTGAGATATGTATTGAAATGTATGAAATTACTTCCCTGAAATATATGTAATTACTTTCCTGAAATATAGAAATATATATCGCTTACACAGCTCAGCTACACATAGGTATGTGAAATTTACATTACAATATAGCGAAGCTAGATTATTTTAGGCCGTGGAAGTGTTATATACTTCTCAAACTGAATGCAACGTTTTTTAAAAGAGTTGAAATGATATTTCAGTTAGGTATGAATTGAAATAGCTATGTGTAGCTAGTTGTTTTGAAAAAAAAATGAAACTAACATTTAAAGTGAGAGAGGTTGATCCTTTGAAAAATAAGATGACATTTATGTACATGTGTGAACAGTGAAGTGAGACTGAGTTAAGGCGTATGTGTAAAGTGAGGGTCGTGGCTGGAATCATGTGGGTAGGCCCAGCTGGTCAAATCACATGGAGGGGGTCCAGCTGGTGAAATACATAGGCTTAAATGAAGAAATGGGTGGAATACAGAGATACAACTTATGACAATTTTTGAAATGGCAAGATTCTATATTGGCTGGAGAACCACTGGTAGATCCCGGCACCGGTAAAAAAAAGGTTTGCGGAGCCAATAGAGCGTTTAGACATATAGGAGTGGCATTGGGACACGACACCACTCGTACCAGCTTAGCACTGGTGTCAAACCAGCGGCGTTGGCATGCGGCGTTAACATATTTCGAACACCGCTAGTAAACATTTCTGCACTAGTGTTTGTCGATTTTGTAATGGTAATATGTTGGACGCCTTATAAATAGCAGCTCTGAAGAAATACAATTGCACGCGCACACGCACAGACAAAAATGATACATTATATACATATTCCACCAATTTTGATTGGGGAAAAATGACACAAATCAAGAAAAAAGAAATTTCTCCCAATTTTCAAAGAAGCGAGGAAATGTGTTACCATTCTAACTGAATTAAAGAACACTATATTCTTTTTTTTTTTCTAAAAGGCGACAGACCATGTATTAAGCATCACAAACCCTTATCAAAGCATCCTTGTAGAAATTAAAAAATATATCCAAGTCCTTTGGGTTGCCATAGTCTTCTTCCTCCTACATCCTCGGTAGAAGAACCTTGTATAAACCTAGGAGCTTTTTGAGACAGGGTCCGAGAAGTCTATGAAGACCCGAGGACTTCAGCGGCCACGATTTGCATAGCAAATCGCCGCCTCGGAGAAGAAAACACCGGAGAAGGCAACCCGGGCTAACAGTCGATAGGGTTTCGCTTGTTGGCTCGTTGCTATGAGGAGGAGGCTTCGATTCCGTTGTCATGGGGGTAGAAATCAATATATGGATGGATAGTGTTAGCAAATAAGCCACGGCGAGGCACTTGTCTGACCATAGTTTGGGTAGTGTCCGACTATTGTATGGTCTGGGCATAGTATAACTTGTGTCTGACTAGTGTGTAGGCCAGGTCTGTGTTGTGTGCGTGCGTGTGTGGCGCGGTGTGTGCGTGCGTGCGTGCACACCAGTGCGTAGTGATAGCACTAGGTGGTTAGGACCGCAAGGTGGGGCGTGATCGCCGCGGGCTCGCCACGAGCCGTTTGCGTTCGTGCGCGTAATGGACGCGAGCGGAGCGGGCCGATCGGGGCGCCAGCAAGGGTGGGAGTGCGCGGGTCGTGCCCAGCGCAGGCCCGGCTGTATAAAGCCTCAAGCCGACCGTTGTAGCCTGGCCAGTGGAGAAGAGTTTGTGCTCGGAAAGAAAAGGCTCGCTGTCGTTGCGGCAGGCGTATGTGTGCCAGAAAAATCCTCTGTCCACTGCTGCTTCTCCTTCCTCGTTCTCTTCTTCCTTGTGTATCTGAGAGAGAGAGTCCAAGCGAGCTCCGGTGAGCTAGGGTTTAGGGCTAGACACCAACAATTGGCATCAGAGCTACGGTTCAGAGGGGATCACCGGCGGGCATGTCACTCGTCCTGTACGGAGGTCACGATGTGATGTCGCTGCAGGTCCTTCCATTGACGCCGCGAACTACATGTCCTGGGCTATCAAGGTTGAGGCCATACTTGATGCCCATGGGCTGTGGTGTGCGGTGGCTCCGGCGGAGTGCGTGGCAGTTGACACCGGCAAGAGCAAGACGGCGCGGGCAGCATTGCTGAGCGCGCTATCGGAGGAGGTGCTGATGCAGGTGGCGATGAAGCCCACCGCGAAGGAAGTATGGGACTCCCTCAAGGTGTGCTTTGTCTGCGCTGATCGGGTGCACGTGACACGGCTCGCGACTCTCCGCGGCGAGTTTCATCGTGTTCGGATGGACGACGCCGATGAGCTGGACACGTACGCCGGCAAGGTCAGCAGCATGGCGGCGAGGTACACGATGCTCGGGGCGATCCTCAACGAAGCGGCCATAGTGAAGAAGCTGCTCGACACCATGCCAGACCGGCTGTATGCCACGGTGGCCGGCATCAAGCAGTTTTGCGACGTCAAGGAGATGCCCTTCGAGGAGGCTCTCGGGTGTCGGAAAGCGTTCGAGGAACTGACCAGGCGGCGCACACAGGCCGGCGGCAAGCGCGCGGGCGATCAGCTCATGCTCACCGCGACACAGTGGGCGGCCCGCCGGCGCCAAGGAAGCGGCGGTTTCAGCAACCACGACGACGACGGAGCGGCGAGCACGGCGTCAGGCAACGGAGGGAAGCGTCGTGGCCGCTGCTACAACTGCGGACAGTGAGGTCACTTCAAGCACGACTTGTCGAGGCCTCGAAAGGCGGCGACAGCGGCGGAGCAAGCTCTCATCGCGGAGATCAGCGACGACGAGCCGGCACTGCTCTAGGCCGTGGCTTAGGGGTGACTGTTAGCAAATAAGCCATGGCGAGGCACTTGTCTGACCATAGTCTGGATAGTGTCCGACTATTGTATGGTCTGACTTGCGTCTGACTAGTGTATATATAGACCAGGTCTGTGTTGTGTACGAGCGTGTGTGGCGCGGTGTGTGCGTGCGTGCGTGCACACCAGTGCGTAGTGGTAGCGCTAGGTGGTTAGGATGGCGAGGTGGGGCGTGATCGCTGCGGGCTCGCCGTGAGCCGTTCGCGTTCGTGCGCGTAATGGCCGCGAGTGGAGCAGGCCGATCGGGGCGCCAGCAAGGGTGGGAGCGCATGGGTCGTGCCCAACACAGGCCCGGCTGTATAAAGTCTCAAGCCGGTCGTTGTAGCCTGGCCAGTGAAGACGAGTTCGTGCTCGGAAAGAAAAGGTTCGCCGTTGTTGCGGCGGGGCGTACGTGCACCAGAAAAATCCTCTCTGTCCACTGCCGCTTCTCCTTCCTCGTTTTTTTCTTCCTTGTGCCTCTGAGAGAGAGTCATAGCGAGCTCCAGCGAGCTAGGGTTTAGGGCTAGACACCAACAGATAGCAGGCCTTGCCGTATCTGAATTAGCCAGAGTTTTGTCGTTGGATCGGCTTCAGTTTGTGTCTCAACTCTCAAGTTCTTTCTTCTTCCCGTACTTCTCATTTTTTCTGAGAAAAACGTGTCTGGGCCTCTGCGGTGAAACTTCGCCAGGATGTCCATACTGGCTTTCCTAAGCCAGCAGGCCCATTTATTCCATCAGGCCAGATCGACTCCCAGAGATTATTATATACTCCCTTCATTCCTTCATGTAAGGTGTATTATTTTTGGCACGGTGATCAAGACGTATAAATATAGAGGTGTTAGGACAGAATTACCCTTGACAAATTTATTGATTAGTGGAAAGTAAATCAGTGTGTGCAGGAAAGTAAGAGATACATGCAATTGAGAGAGAGATTCTTTCCTTATTTTGCAACAAAGAGAGTGTCAGGTGGTAGGTGCGACATATGCCAAAGGAGGGCTAATCATTGTGGGAGCTAAGACGTCGTCGGTGCCTGGAAACGGGATAAGGCGAAGGCATGCACGCCGGCGAATCTTACCCAGGTTCGGGGCTCTCCTAGGAGATAACACCCCTAGTCCTGCTCTGTGGGGTCTCCGCATGATCATTAAATCAGCAAGTAGCTACATGTTGCTCCTTGAGCTGTTCGGCTGGAGGAGGAAGAAGGGCAAGGCTAGCTCTACTCCTCTCTCTATGTGTGTGTCTAACTCTAAGAGATCAACCCTTTGCATGGGTGCCTTGGGGGTTTATATAGGCCTATCCTTCAGGGGTACAATGGTAATTCGGTCGGGTGTAGGCCCGGGTCGTCAGTGTCTACGGCCGCCGGCTTCTCAGCCGACCGCTGGGGCCCGCCGACTGGTGGGTCCCGCCGGCTGCTGGGCTCTCGGCCGACAGGTTAGGCCCACCGCCCATGGGCCATGTCGGCTGCTCATCATTGTGGCCTCATCCCTGATGACGATGGCTTGGTCGGGGAGAGCCTGGCTACAATGCCGTCGCCTGGTGGGCGTTCACTGTAGCCACACCCCGTCTTATCTGCTTAATGGCGCACAAACTTCTAGGGAAGGGGAGGGTCGGCTGTTGGGAGCCGGCCTCCTCCTATGCCGACTGGTCCAGGCATGCCGCCTTCTGGTATCTCAATGGCAAGTAGCGCTCGCCACCTATGGGCCGTACCGACAGCCCGTCGTGGGATTATGGCACCTCTGCCATGGATGATGTCATAGTCAACGTGGCAACAGTGTTGTGCTGGGCTAGGGATGGCCGCCCGATACGTTGCACTGTGGCCACGCCCGTTCCGGGATTCGGGGGTGGTAAGCTGCACTGTAGCCACGCCCCGTCTTGTCGCTATTATGTGGGTCCAAACTTCGAGGGTGCGAGGGTGGGCCACTTGCTAGGAGTCGGCCACTCTGGCGGCCGTCTGCTAGGAGTCGGCCCGCTCTGGGGCTGCTCTTTGTGCCTTGCCGCCTTCCTACAACCGGCCGCTTGGACCAGTCGGCCACAAGAAGGCGGCCCTTTGTCTTGGACGCTTGAGGGACGCAGCCGGCCCCGATGTCTTGAAACATCATGGGGAGCGGATAAGGCTATCCGTGGTCATTTACTCCGACAGAGAGGTACATGCAATCAGGAGGAAGATATTTTCCTTTTGCTGGAGGGCTAAAATGGGAATTATGAGGATTTAGAAGAAATGCACCTTACATTGTGAAATCTTATCAAAAAACAAATACACCTTATATAAGGGAACGGAGGGAGTGCCTCCTAAAGGAACTTTTGCCAAAAAAAACCTCCTAAAAGAAATTGCAGAGATTATAATTCAGAAGTTCCCCTAAAAAAGTCAGAACACGATTAGTTTGACTCTGTTGCTGGTTTGGGAGTGAGGAATGGCTAGGATCCATGTGTAAGTGTAATATTTTTTCTTACAGAACAATAAAAAAGAGTGGTACGGAGCTGAGGGCTGCCGGAGAAGGACTCCATACGAGGATGCGGAAATGTGCTGCGCCGCAGACAGGCGGCGCTTCCACGTCCAGCGGCGCCTCGCGGAACCACACTGAGTCGTCAGCGATGAAACTGAGTGTCCCGAAATGGATTTCTCCGTCAACTAACATGAAGATCCACCTACACCGTGAAACTTTGCTAGACGCCTAGCCTCAAGGTGGGCCCAACTATCGGGGTCACGATCCTGACAATGGGTAGTAGGGGTACGAAAGAGGGCCAGAGCCTAGCTACGGCGCAGGTGTAACACTTGGTGTTTTGCGAGTTCAGGCCCCTCTAGGCAGAGGTAATAGCCCTGCATCTCGTGCCTTGAGGCTTGGTTTTTCTTGAGGGATATGATTACAGTGATTGCTTAAACCTAGCACAGGAGGGGGAGTGAGGCTTATATAGAGTGCGTCGCAGCTCCATCGCTCCCACGATGTCGGGCACTTAATGCTCCTAACTACGGCAGTTACAGGTATAAAGCGCCACAACTACAGCAGTTATAGGTAACGGTAGCTATGACTCCACTTAAAGGACGACTTAGGATTCCTCGACCATTGCAGCTCTTACATCGTCCCTCCACCTCCCTTGTCCGAGTGGTGGGAGTCATCTCGACTGAAGATTGGTCGCCGAGTGATGTCAAGGTGTCTGAGTGGACTTCCTGGTACACGCATATGAACAGGAGTGTGGTCTTGAGACCTACCAATGATGGTGTGGGCCTCTAGGTGGACCATGGACCCCATATGACAGGTTCCTGACCCTACCTGTAGCAGGTGACCTCATCATTAGCCTCCGAATCGGTTGAGATTTCCTAGGGCATACGAATCGAGCCTTCGGTTAGGCCCGAGTGCTTTAGTGGCACTCATAATACGTTTCCGAATCGTGGTTCGTTGCTCCTTAGACGAAAACACAACGGATTCTAGACTTTTAGTTTCCTCGGGTGACCGAGTGTCGTTGACCGTCGAGAAAAACCTGGTAGCACTTATTTGTCTCTAGGAGGAGATAGACTTCAGGCCCGAGTGAGGGCATGCCATTATAACCCGAGCGCGATGACGGCTCGACTGCCTTTCGATTGTTCTGTTTGATGACGGCCCGAACGCCGTTAGATTGTTCCGTTAGATGCGGCTCATGCGAGTGCATGTGTCCAGTCGCTTTCATCCCAGTTTTACAGTCCCATCAAATCTATTATATCCAAATAGAAACACCCACTAGCTATTTGTTATAACATGTGGCCTATCTACATCAACAAACAACATGCAGCCACCCTCCTCAACAAATATGCTACATCAGCAAAACAAAATCGGAAAAACCGATATGACACATGTTGCGTCAAGTTGTCGAGCAATCGCACAAGAGTTCACAAGCGAGCGATGACTTGGGTCGGCCTATTCAGCGCTTCATTGATCCCTATTTTAATAACCTTCTACGAAATATCTTGTTGCTTTTTCCGGATTTTGGAACCTTTTAGGAGGTTCTTGAACCATTTTTTTGTTTTTGTTTTTATTTATTTTTATTTTTATTTTTCCTGGTTCATTTTTCTCCTTTTTATTTCCCTTTCCTTTTTTGTTTTCATTTCAACATTTCAATTTATTTTCAAAAAAATGTTGATGTGTTTCATAATAGTTCACAATTTTCCAACAATGTTCCTGTTTTATAATTTATTCAGGGGTGTCAAAAAATGTTCATGTTTCCAAAAGTTGTTTAGGTTTTCAAATTTGATCGGGAGTTTTAAAAATGTTTGTGTCTTTAAAAAATCACATTTTCAAAATTGTTCCCGTTTTCAAAAATTATTCGTAAATTTTGAAAACCTGTTCATGTATTCAAAAAATGTTCTGTTTAAAAAAATTATGTTTTAAAATTTTCTTAAGAGTTTCTGAAAATATTCCTGTTCAAAAATGTACATATATTCAAAATATATTCGTAATTTCCAAAAAATATTCAAGTTTTTAGAAAATGTTTTGAGTGAAGGTGTTCATGTTACATTAAACATTTAATTTACTAAAACGGTTTTTTTAACAAACATGAGGAAATTTTTTAATCCTGAACATTTCCCAAAAAATGAATAATTTCTGAAGTTTTTCTAAATTTTTGTAAAATACGAACAAGTTATGAAGACACGGTCATTTATTATTATTATTTTTAAAATCAAAACACGAATCTTTTCTGAATTTGTGAACAAATTTCAGGTTCGAGAACATTTTTTGATATTTTAAACAGAAAAGACAAAAAGAAAAAAAATGGATCTGCGTTGGTATTGGTTCTTATAGGCTTGCACTGCTATGTAATTACTAGCTTTTATTATCGAGGATGGCAAGCACGAAAAGCTTATTGGTCGAACGCTATAGTGTTCGATTCTCGGCAGTGCTTATTTTTTGCGAATTTATAGTCGCTACAGTGGTCAATCGCTGGCACATCCGCTCGCTTCGCTCGTTCGCCAGTGGGCCAGCCCAGTCGGGGCCGCCTGTGCGTTTGACCGACAGTCTACCGCATGAAATTTGAATAAAGTCGTTGAATTTGAAAAAGTTCATTTGATTTGAAAAAAAGATCACCAATGTTGAAAAAATTCATCAAAATTAAAGAAAGTTCATCAAATTTGAAAAAATCATCGAATTTGTAAAAGAAACTTCATCAATTTTGGTAAAAAACAATACAATTTCAAATTTTCATCAATTTTGAAAAAAGTTTCACAAAATTTGAGAAAAACCGCGCATTAAGTAAAATAAAAAAGAATGAACAGAAAAAGATAAAAGAACAAAAAAACTTAAGAACTAAATAAATTACGGAAAAGAGGTATATTTGCACAAGCGAGGTCGTGGCCTTATGGTTACTGTGTAACCCAAAAGAACGATTACAAAATGGGCCAAGCCCAGTAAACGTGGCTGCAGGTGCCCGTTTGCAGAATACACTTTAACAGGCCCCTGCAGCGCCAAAATAGGAAATGCCCAAAGTCCACGATAGAAATCGACTTTCAGCGGTTGGGCTGTAGGAAGTCCCTCATTTACTGCTCGTGGGCTTCCCGAGCCAAATCTTCTTTGTTCACTTGGGCTATCTTGAGAGAGCAAATAGTTGAGGAGCGCTCCTTCGGGAGTGCCCCCAAAGATCACATGGGATCGGTGCTCTCAACCGCCACCATATGTCGCACTTTAAGCGCTCCTTCCAGATTTTATTTTATTTTAATTTTTCCGCACGTGTTTTTAACTTTTTCGGTTTTTTCAACTTTTTGGTTTTCACTGGTTTTTCTTAGCTTTTCAATAAAAAATCAAAAAATAAAAAATAAAAATTGTGCGAAAAAACATGTTCTCTCTTTTTTTGTTCTTGCGGTAGAAGCATGGTTGTGCTTCCGCGAGAGGCATGGATTGGCATGGCCTTGCCTCTCGGAAACGAGAACAAACTGCATTTTCTCTTCTTTTTTCTTCCATGAGAGGCATGGTTTCGCTTCCTTGAGAGGCACTTGAAAACGGAAAAAATGTGTTTTTTTTCTTCCATAAGAAGCAATGTTTTGCTTCGGCGAGAGGCATGGCCGTGCCTCTCGGAAACGAAAGAAAACATGTTTTCTTATTTTTTGTGAGAGGCACAGTTTTTGCTTCCGCGGGAGGCACGGCCGTAACTCTTTGAAACGGATAAAGAACGTGTTTTCCTTTTTCTCCGTGAGAGACACGGTTTTGCTTCCGCTAAAGGCATGGCCGTGCCTCTCAAAAACAAAAAAATAATGTGTTTTTTTCTTCCGTGAGAGGCATGGTTTTGTTTCTGCGAAAGGCACGGATTTGCTTCTGCGAGAGGCACGGCCGTGCCTCTCGAAACAGCTTCCGGAAAGGGAAAAAAAGCATGCTCTCGGTTCGGTTTTTCTGTCCGATCTTTTTCGTGAAAAAAGAAGTTCATCAAAACTTATTAACATGGGATTTAGTTTTGAAGATCTCGGCGCGAGGAATCTAGCGATGAAAACGGTTCGAGATTTGCACGCGCGGTTTAATAGATAAAATATTTTGAATAAAAGGATCTACCAAAAAATGGGAAAACTCCCAGGTTGCGACAAGTGGCGCATATGTAGCGTGCCACTTGTCACAACCTGAGGAGGTATGAGTGATCTTTGGAAGGAGTACTTCTAATAATGATTTCGCTATCTTTACTAAGTATTGCTACGTGGGCTATAGCTGCCTCCATCGATTTTGATTTAGTGAGCTGGCTTCTTGTCACGTTCCAAGCCCATTGGATGATTCAATCTGAATAATATAATATCCTATGACAACCAGCCGATGCGTGTGAGAAATAAAATCTTGATGCTTTCAAAAAAAATATCCCATGACAACCAGCAGATGCTTCTCCTAAAAAATAATCACATAAATCTAAACATTTATCAATCCACCCATAAGGTAGACCGGCGGCTACTCCTCCGATGCGGCAGTACTTGTGCATCATTCACATATCTAGTGGTAGTTACCCCCAGCCTACCAGCCATCCGATCTGGTTCTAATTGTGGGCTGTGATTAACAGGTTCAGTTGTAAAACTACTACCTCCGTCTCGATGAATAAGTCATTCGCGTAGTTCTAGGTCGACGATTTAACTATCTAAATATATATTATACGTGAATAGAAAATACACCCGTGTAAAAATCTAGTGATATATTTTTCATGACATATAACACATATTTAATTGCTCAAATCGATGATCTAGAACTACGCGAATGATTTATTCGCCTAGACGAAGGTAGTAGTTGATTCATCTTCCCCGTGCCCGATAGGAAAAAACAGCCAGATAATTCCAATTTTCATGCACGGCCTGGAATATAGCTAGCCAAGCCGTTTTAAACTACTTGGCCACCTTCCAGATCTAGCCTCCCGTATGCACGCACACACTACATATTCTCTTTTGGAAAACTTCATATACTTACACACTGAAACATGTGGATACTTGACACTACATACTCTTCGGGAGTATATAATTCCTTCTGGTTCGAAGAATAGTTTATATGATTGCTTAATTTCTGAAGAAAAAATATCACACACTCTCGTTTCTTGAACGTACACACATACTACAACTAAAGGTAGTATGACATTCCATCATTCAAAAAACGTACTATATACTCCCTCCGTCCAGAAATATTTGTCATTGAAGTGAATAAAAAAGGACGTATCTAGATGTATTTTAGTTCTAGATACATCTCTTTTTATCCATTTTGATGACAAGTATTTTCGGACGGAAGGAGTACTAAATAAAAATATAACATTTTTGTACACACATACTACGAGCTAAAGGTAGTATGCCGTTCCATTATTCAGAAAACGTACTATATACTAAATAAAACATATAACCTTTTCTTGAACGTACACATATATATAGGAGTTATCGGGAACACCAACCTATCCATTTACCAGTGATCTCCTGGCCAGCCCCTCCACATGCACTAAGCTGGCGTTTGGTTCTCAGGCTATCCCCGAGTGAGATAGGGATAAACAGATTTTCAAGGGATGCCATGTGTTTGGAAGGAAGGATGCGATGGCTGAGGATAACCCGATTTAGCGAATATTTGACTGAAAACAACAAAAATTGGCTATCCAACGCAACCAATCCTATTCAACCAAACAACCAAATATGGTTATCCCTAACCAGGTGGTTGGGGATATCACCAGCCAACCCAACTTCACCCTCGAACCAAATACCCCCTTAGCATACACATTGGTTGATGGTGCTCAAGACGAACCACGTTGGTCCCATAGGCGTATCTTGGGGTCTCTTTGCTTCGGGTTGTCATTTGCATGAGATTCCGTGCCCCCTCAGCCTGTCCCTCCTCGGCCTGGTGAAGTCAATGTCATAACCAAACCGTAGGAAAAAGTAAGGGTTTGTAGAAAAATAGGTGGGGGCTGGTAGATTCACATTCGCAAAAAATAAAGTGATCCACATTCGCAGTGTTTGGTAGTGGCTATGTGCTGCAGGTGGTGTGAGAGAGCCATTCAAGGTATCAAGAAATCTTTTTTGCTTGCATGAGAAGAAATAGCCGATTCGACCGTTCCTCCAGTGCCACATTTTGAGGTACTTTGAGCAATATGCTAAGCCGACACGGGTAGATTGCTCAATAGCACCAAAGGTGACTGATTGCTCAATAGTAACTTTCATGCAAGCCCACCTATTTTTTACGCGAACCAAACATAACATGCCATTGTTGTATCTTATGCAGAGTATCTTGGTAGACGCCAAACCATTATCTGATCTATCTTGGCAGCAGGTAGGTAGGCGCATCTTGCTGTTCCACACACAAGACGAGATGTAGTACGCAGCATCTTCTTGGTGCCTTGCTCTTGGAGCACGTGAGCCATGTCGTTGGTGGGAGGGTGCTAGGCAAATGCACATGAGACGCACATGCTGGCACACGCGCACGTCTTAGGAACTCTGAAAATAAAGAAATAAGAAGAAAAAAAAGAGATTGAGATGTCATGCTCATTTTAATTTTACATGATCTATTCGCACCAAATTTTGCTTGATTTCAATACAAGAGAAAACAATGAAGCATTTTTCCCTTTTTAAAAGAGACACTGCGTAAGAAACACCCTTTACCGATTAATCACCACCGATGGACAAAAAAGACCACGGAGATGTGCTCTTGGTTACATAACGCCGTGGTTTTAGTTCAATAACTATCGCTAACGGGCGGTCGGTTCTGATGGTGGCGACTCGAACGAACATTCATTTTCAATGTAAAATATTATCACATATGTCCTTGTTTTTATTCTTGTTAGTCACTACTATCGTGCGTTGTTTAATTGGGCTTAGTGGAGGCGCCGAGCCCACCCTAAAATTCAAGGGGGCAGGATGGGCATTTGGTTAAGGTGGAAGGGACGTTCGTGGGCTACATAAGAAGTTTACGTAAGTCTAGCATTTTCGCCCTCTTCCCTTCCCTCCCTCCTTCGAGAAAATCGACCACCTTCATTTGATGGGAAAGGCAGCGCATGACAGGAATCTCACATGTGGTGGTGCAAGGACCTCCTACTCCTAGTCTCCGGGTGGTAGCACAAGAGAACGGCTAAAAGCATCTACAACCGTGCGCCCATTATCTGCGACAGTTGCCCTAATTTGGACTATCATGGATTGCATTTTTTGTTGGTAGCTTACCAAGCGGATCACTTGGTGCCCTTTGGACTATCGACGTGTGAATTTGGATGATGACGACCATTCGACGCAATGGTACAAACTATATGTTGGGGGCCATTTTTGTGTTCTTACTTTTTAGTTGGACGATGGCATCGACCATCATATCTGTTGGAGATGCTATGAGATTTGACTATACAACGTTCTTTTCGGAAAAGGAGAAATGCACGGCCTCATGACCTCGACGTTACGTGTGTCGAAACAAATGCATCGGCCGGGCGGTGATCTCACAAATACTAAGTCTTTGGGTCTTTTGTCCATTCCTCCACCGCATCTTTGATTTCATACCTAGGTCGCATGTTCTTTGATGCTCACTGCAAACCATGGAGTGGAGTGTACCCCCCGTGCGTCTATATATGAAGCCGCACACTGACCGGTCAATGGCATCACGAAAATGGAGGACGTCGTGTACCTCGTCCTGGCCCTCGCGTCGCTGCTCGTCGTGCTGCTCGCCAGGCGCTGGAGGCGCAGCTCGGCGGACGGCGAGGACAAGCTGCGGCTGCCGCCGGGTCCCTGGACGCTGCCGGTGATCGGCAGCATGCACCACATCGCCGGGGCGCTCCCGCACCAGGCCATGCGCGACCTGGCGCGGCGGCACGGCTGGCCCGTCATGCTGCTCCGGCTCGGCGAGGTGCCCACGCTGGTGGTGTCGTCCCGGGAGGCCGCGCGCGAGGTGATGAAGACCCACGACGCCGCCTTCGCCACGCGCCCGCTGAGCTCCACCGTGCGCGTGCTCACCAACGGCGGCCGGGACATCATCTTCGCGCCCTACGGGGAGCACTGGCGCCAGATGCGCAAGATCGCCGTCACGGAGCTCCTCACGGCGCGGCGTGTGCTCTCCTTCCGGGCCATCCGGGAGGAGGAGGTCGGCGCCATGCTCCGGGCCGTCGCGTCGGCCGCCGGGGAGCGGGAGGCGATCGACATGCGCGCGCGGCTGTCGGTGCTCGTGGCCGACACCACGGTGCGCGCCGTCATGGGCGACCGGTGCAAGGACCGCGACGTGTTCGTCCGGGAGCTGGACCGCTCCATCGGCCTGGCCGGCGGGTTTAACCCGGCCGACTTGTGGCCGTCGTCGCGGCTCGCCGTCTGGGCCAGCGGCGCCGTCCGCCGCGCCGAGGAGTGCCGCGACATCGTGTTCGGGATCCTCGACGGCATCATCGCTGAGCACCAGCAGAGGATGGGCACCGTCGACGGCGACGACGAGGACCTCATCGACGTGCTCCTCAGGGTGCAGAATGACGGCAGCCTCCAGCTCCCTCTCGACATGGACTCCATCAAAGCCGTCATCTTCGTAAGCAACCTCCAACTCCAACGCGTACATATCTCGCTCTGCCGTGCCATCGGCGTGCACTACACTAACTGTTTCGCGCGCATATATAATATACGCAGGACATCTTCGGCGCGGGCAGCGAGACATCGGCGACGACGCTGGAGTGGATAATGGCGGAGCTGGTGAAGAACCCGAAGGTGATGAAGCGGGCGACTGCGGAGGTGCGGCGAGCCTTCGAGGCCGGCGGCAAGGTGGTGGAACAAAAACTCGGCGATCTGGTGCCGTACCTGCACCTTGTGATCCGGGAGACGTTCCGGCTGCACGCCCCGGTGCCGCTGCTGCTCCCGCGGGAGTGCCGGGAGGAGCCGGCGTGCCGGGTGCTGGGCTACGACGTGCCGCGGGGAACCCAGGTGCTGGTCAACGTCTGGGCGCTGGGCCGCGACGAGCGGTACTGGCCCGACGCGCCCGAGGAGTTCCGGCCGGAGCGGTTCGAGACCGAGGGCGGCGGGTCGGCGGCGGGGGTGGACTTCAGGGGCGCAGACTTCGAGCTCCTGCCGTTCGGCGCGGGGAGGAGGATGTGCCCCGGGATGGCGTTCGGGCTGGCCAACGTGGAGCTGGCGCTGGCCAGCCTGCTGCTGCACTTCGACTGGGAGGCGCCCGGCGTGGCTGACCCGGCCGAGTTCGACATGACCGAGGCGTTCGGCATCACCAACAGGCGAAAGGCCGGCCTCCTGCTCCGCCCCGTGCTACGCCTGCCCGTCCCCGTCCCCGTCCCCGGTGTCTAGGCAAGCCGTCATCGATGTATTTGGTTGGTTCAGTTTGTGGTTGTTGAATCTATTTGACAGTGTGCTGTAAAATAATGCACCCTCTATATATTAGCAAGTTGGTTCAAGACTTCTTCGTGACAGCCATTATTTGCTTATTAATAGGCATGAATTAAAACAAAAACAAGGATATCAACAGAAACAAAAACAAATGTTATTCTAGTCAATTTTCTATAGGCCATTGAATTAATATCCAATGTCCGTCTTTCTTTCTTCTTCACTAGTAGAAAAGGGGGCAATGGTCCAGGCCCGGCCAGCCCATTAGTCCCGGTTCAATTCAGAACCGGGACCAATGGAGGCATTGGACCCGGTTCGTGAGCCCCGAGGGCCAGCCGGGTCACGTGGGCCATTGGTCTCGGTTCGTCTGGACCTTTTGGTCCCGGTTGGTGGGACGAACCGGGACCAATGGGCCTCGCCTCGCTCTGGCCACCATTGGTCCCGGTTGATGGGACGAACCGGGACCAAAGGCTGCCCTTTAGTCCCGGTTCAAGTCATCAACCGGGACCAATTAGTTGCCTATATATACCCCTCGCCCGCGAGCAGAGCACTTCCAGTGCTCTGTTTTGCATTGCCGGCGAGGGGAGAGCTTTGTGGTGCTCTAGCTCACCTCCTATGCACACGAGGTGTTCGATGGAATGCTCGAGCCACACTACTTAAGCTTTCTCCTCTCCAAGCTCCATTTTCCTTAATATTTGTGTAGGTTTAGCGGTCCGTCACGTCTCGTCCCCGTCTTCACCGCCGTCGATCGCCCGCGCCGATCTCGTCGCCGGCACCACCGTGGTGAGCCTCTTGTTCTTATCTTCTTTCTGAAAGGAAAAAAATTCTTACTTGTATGTTTATATAGATACTTGTATAATTTTCAGTACTTTTATTATTGCATCTTATATAGTGCGATGATTTTGGTATCCGCCCTAAATCTGCCCTCGTCACATCTATGATTCGGATGTGGTATATATTATCTTTTCATAACTATTGGTTCATTTATTGTTTATGACAATTATGCCGACCAACGTGACATAGATTTTATTTATCTAGAAGGTTGTTGAACCGGAAATTCCAACCGACCCTATTGTCGAGAGGTTAAATTTAGTTGAAGAAGAAAACAATTTGTTGAAGGAAAAAATTAGAAAAATTGAGGAGGAGAAGATGATATCGGAGTTGCATGTTGCGGATGTCATCGATGATCACAAGATCAAGATGGATGCAATGCGCTTGAAGATTAGAAAGATTAGAAAATATGCCATTCATACCGAGGCTTCGTATCATTATGTCGTTGGATCAGTCGTTACATTGGTTGCGATTATGATCGCATTTGTTTTCGCATTAAAATGTTTTACATAGTTTCAGTGTATGGTTTAATTAATTTAGATGCTCTGCAGAGCTTTATGTTGTTAGATGAGAACTATGTATGTACTTTGGTTTTAATGTGATGATGAACTTCTATTAATTTGGTCACTTCATTATCTATTCATGATGTTTTGTAATGATTTTTGACACAGTTAATTATATATAATGCACGCAGATGAACCGGCAATGGATGTACGGTTCAAGACACACCTTCGAGTACATTAAGGGCGTGCATGATTTTCTCGAAGTGGCCGAGGCAAACAAGCAGAATGATTCTATGTGTTGTCCATGCCCTATATGTGGGAATACGAAGTCTTACTCTGACCGGAAAATCCTCCACACCCACCTGCTTTACAAGGGTTTCATGCCACACTATAATGTTTGGACGAGGCACGGAGAAATAGGGGTTATGATGGAAGACGGCGAAGAAGAAGAGTACGATGACAACTATGTGCCCCCTGAATACGGTGATGCTACTGAACATCAAGAGGAACCAGATGATGTGCACGATGATGCTGCAACGGGCGAAGCTGCTGAAGATCAAGAGGAACCAGACGATGTGCCCGATGATGATGATCTCCGCCGGGTCATTGTCAATGCAAGGACGCAATGCGAAAGTCAAAAGGAGAAGCTGAAGTTCGATCGCATGTTAGAGGATCACAAAAAAGGGTTGTACCCCAATTGCGAAGATGGCAACACAAAGCTCGGTACCGTACTGGAATTGCTGCAGTGGAAGGAAGAGAATGCTGTGCCTGACAAAGGATTTGAGAAGCTACTGAAAATATTGAAGAAGAAGCTTCCAAAGGATAACGAATTGCCCGACAGTACATACGCAGCAAAGAAGGTCGTATGCCCTCTAGGATTGGAGGTGCAGAAGATACATGCATGCCCTAATGACTGCATCCTCTACCGCGGTGCGTACAAGGATCTGAACGCATGCCCGGTATGCGGTGCATTATGGTATAAGATCAGATGAGATGACCTTGGTGATGTTGACGGCGAGCCCCCCAGGAAGAGGGTTCCTGCAAAGGTGATGCGGTATGCTCCTATAATACCACGGTTGAAACGTCTGTTCAGAAATGGAGAGCATGCCAAGTTGATGCGATGGCACAAAGTGAGGACCGTAAGAAAGGCGGGAAGTTGAGAGCACCCGGCGGGTCGCAGATGGAGAAAATCGAGAGAAAGTACTGGGATGAGTTTGCGAGTGAGCCAAGGAACGTATGGTTTGCTTTAAGCGCGGATGGCATTAATCCTTTCGGGGAGCAGAGCAGCAATCACAGCACCTGGCCCGTGACTCTATGTATGTATAACCTTCCTCCTTGGATGTGCATGAAGCGGAAGTTCATTATGATGTCAGTTCTCATCCAAGGCCCTAAGCAACCCGGCAACGACATTGATGTGTACCTAAGGCCATTAGTTGAAGAACTTTTACAGTGTGGAATGGGAACGGTGTACGTACGTGGGATGAGCACAAACAGGAGGAATTTAACCTAAAGGCGTTGCTGTTCGTGACCATCAACGATTGGCCCGCTCTCGGTAACCTTTCGTGACGGACAAACAAGGGATACCACGCATGCACGCACTGCTTACTTGACACCGATAGTATGTACCTGGCAAGCTGCAGGAAGAATGTGTACCTGGGCCATCGTCGATTTCTTCCGACCAACCATCACTGTCGAAAGAAAGGCAAGTGAGGGAGTCCTGGACTAGGGGGTGTCCGGATAGCCGAACTATCATCTTTGGCCGGACTCCCAGACTATGAAGATACAAGATTGAAGACTACGTCCCGTGTCCGGATAGGACTTTCCTTGGCATGGAAGGCAAGCTTGGCGATACGGATATGTAGATTTCCTACCATTGTAACCGACTCTGTGTAACCCTAACCCTATTCGGTGTCTATATAAACCGAAGGGTTTTAGTCCATAGGACGAACAACAACCATACCATAGGCTAGCTTCTTGGGTTTAGCCTCTCTGATCTCGTGGTAGATCTACTCTTGTACTACCCATATCATCAATATTAATCAAGCAGGAGTAGGGTATTACCTCCATCGAAAGGGCCCGAACCTGGGTAAAAACATCGTGTCCCTTGTCTCCTGTTACCATCCGCCTAGACGCAGTTCGGGACCCCCTACCGAGATCCGCCGGTTTTGACACCGACATTGGTGCTTTCATTGAGAGTTCCTCTGTGCCGTCGCCGTCAGGAAGGATGCCTCACCCCGTCTTTAAAGACGATACTATCGCCAAAGGAGCCTTGGCCACTGGTCAGACTCTTCGTTTAGGTGGTTTTCTTATGACCGCCAGTTCGGCCACCGCGCTGACGATGACTTCTTGGGTCATCGAAACCAATCTTCACGTTAACTCGGAACTTGCCGAGCAGTTAGATCTGATCGAGCTCTCCTCCGTAAACGAGCTCTTGGATCGCATCGCCGCGCTGGTAGTCGCCACAGACTACGACCAGATCGGGCCTAAAACCGATCTGAGAGAGATCAACTCTCCCGGGCTACCCATCATGTTGCTGTGGTAGAGGAGCAATCTGGCGATTCTTCTTCTATCTTAAGGACTAGCTACGTCCGGATTCGATCCCTCCATGCCGGATTCCCCGCAGAGGGACGGATGTCGATCAAGCCACGAACTTAAAGTCGGTGGCGGGTTGGATTCATTGGATAGCATTCAAAATCCAAACTTCCAAGTTCGGAAACTTCTCGGCCCCTGAGTCTTAAATTGGACGGGGTTCCGGATCTAGTTCCACCCGCCCACCCAAACATTAACGATCTATCCCGAATTAGGCAAGAGCCCGCTGAAACAGTACATCATTCTTTGGGCAGATTCGTCACAGTTATGGACAGGATAAAGGACTGCCGAGAGGAGGACGCAATCTCACTTTTCTGCAATAATTGCACGGACAAGGGAATCCTAAACGCCATAAGTCGTCGTGAAATTACACGCTTTGCTGACTTGGTGACCATAGTACAAAAGTACTGTGCGATGGAGAGTGCTTGGAAAACCGAAAGTAAATTTTGGGATAATCCGGCCCCGAATACAGCCCTAGTCCGAAATAAAAGGGTGCATCATCACCAAGCACCTGGGTTAAACATCAAAAAACAAAAAACCCCTAAAGGGCACGGAACCGTACTGGAGGGTTGGCTAAATGGACCCTGCAAAATTCATAGCACAGAGGGCGCCACCCCAACTCATAGCCTTCGAGCATGTTGGATACTACGGCAGGTGGCCAAAAGTGGCGAAGAGCTTCTAGCCTCAGAATCCCAGCCCAGCAACACCAGTATGGTATTAACAGTCTTCAAGACTTTCGCATCAAATAACATGCGGAAACGAACACTCCGCAACCTTGCCGAAGTCTACCAAGTAGCAACAACAAATCCATGGAGTGACACGGCTATTACCTTTAATGCCAGTGACGAACCCAAAATCCGAACAGCCCGAGCACCAGCCGCATTGGTCCTCAGTCCAATTGTGGACGGATTTCGCCTTACTAAGGTACTCATGGATGGCGGCAGCGGACTAAACCTCATCTACGAGGAAACCCTCCGAAAAATGGAAATAGACGGGAACCGCATTGAGCGAAGCAGCACAACCTTTAGAGGAATAATCCCTAGCCGGAAGCATGCTGCAGGAAAAATCACCTGCTGGGCGTAGTGTTCGCTCGCCGGACAATTACAGGTCCGAGGAGGTCACATTTCAAGTGGCCCCATTCAGCAGCGGATATCACGCTCTCTTAGGGCGAGAGGCATTCACAATTTTTCAAGCTATACCCCATTATGGGTACATGAAGCTTAAAATGCCCGGACCTAACGGAATCATCACTCTCGCTAATGATCCGAACATAGCACTCTGCGCCGAAAACAAGATAGCCGCACTAGCCCTAGAGGCACTATCCGAAGCCCTAGCGGCCGAGGAACTCACTGCGATGCGCTCCACGGTGAACAGGGACGATGTGATACTTGATAAAAGATCCAAGTCCACCTCTTTTAAACCAGCGGATGAAATAGTCAAATTCCAAGTCCATCCAACGGACCCTGCAAAGACGGCCTCTATTGGGGCACAATTAAACCCTGATGTAGACGCCGCACTACGAGAATTTCTACGAGAAAACCGGGACATTTTTGCCTGGCACCCTTCAGACATGCCAGGAATCCCACGTAGGCTGGCCGAGCACAACCTAAATACCCTAAAAGGATTCAAGCCGATCAAAGCAGGCTCTTGGTAGCTTTTCCGAACCCAAGAGACATGCCATGGGAGAGGAGCTAGCCAAACTTCTGGAAGCCGGATTCATCAGAGATATGAAACATCCGGACTGGCTAGCAAATCTGGTGATGGTACCAAAGAAGGATAAATCCTGGCGCCTATGTGTTGATTTCAAAGACCTTAATAAGGCTTGCCCAAAGGATCCCTTCCCCCTCCCTCGCATTGATCAAATTATCGACGCTACAGCAGGACATGACTCATGTGCTTCCTCGACGCGTACTCCGGCTACCACCAAATCAAGATGGCAGAGCCAGACCAAGCCGCAACAGCATCCATCACTCCATACGGCCCATTCTGCTTCAACACAATGCCCTTCGGGCTCAAAAACGCCGGCGCAACATATCAGCGCATGATTCAGACATGTCTGGCAAACCATATCGGCAAAACAGTGGAAGCATATGTAGATGACGTGGTCGTCAAATCCAAGCATGTCGAAACTCTAGTAGACGACTTGAGGCTCACATTCGACAATCTCCGAAAATATGACATTAAGCTCAATCCGGAAAAATGCGTCTTGACGTTCGGTAGGAAAGCTCTTGGGCTTCATTGTGTCCGGTAGAGGAATTGAAGCAAACCCAGCCAAGATCCGAGCTCTGTCACAATTGGATATTCCAAAAGACCTCAAACAAATACAAAAATTGACTGGATGTGTAGCGGCTCTAAGCCGCTTTATTTCCCATTTGGGAGAAAAGGCGTTACCCCTTTACCGCCTCCTCCGGCGAACACTTCGAGTGGACGGATGCCGCCACGGCCGGACTCGAAGAAATAAAATCCATATTGGCAACAAATCCGGTCCTGGCCGCGCCCAACATGGGTGAACCAATGCTATTATATATCGCCGCAACACATCAAGTTGTCGGTAGCGGTGCTCGTCGTCGAACGAGAAGCAGACGGACACAGGTTCCCTCTTCAAAACCGGTTTACTATGTGTCCACTGTCCTAACTCCATGCAAGTCCGGTACCCACATTATCAAAAAGATAGCATACGCGGTGTTCATGGCATCCCGGAAGCTGCGACACTACTTTCAAGAGTGTTCGATAACGGTAGCCTCCGAAGTACCTCTTAACGACATTATAAACAACCGCGACGCGACGGGCCGGATTGCTAAATGGGCCATAGAGATCCTTCCATTCGACATAACCTATAAGCCACGACGAGCTATTAACTCGCAGGTTTTGGCCGACTTCGTGGCGAATGGACGGCCGAACTCCCTAAAATGCGGCGCATACTCCAATTGGATCATGCACTTTGACGGCTCCAAAATGTTGGCGGCGGCACAGGGGCTGGCGTCGTCTTGACGTCCCCAACCGGGACATAGTCCAATACGTCCTTCGAGATAATGTATACGGACTCCAACAACGCGGCGAATACGAGGCCCTTACGCACGGCCTCCGGATGGCGATCTCCATGGGCATTAAACGCCTAGAGGTGCGCGAGGATTTGAACCTCGCGATATCTCAAATAAACGGAGACTTTGATGCCAAAGATCCGAATGGCAGCGTACCGCAACGCGCGTCCTAAAAATGTCGGCCGCGGTTCGAAGGGCTCGAATTTCATCATATAGCCCGGGATAACAACCAGGCGGCGGACGTATTGGCACGCATCGGCGCAAAACGCGATGCCGTCCCGCCCAACATCTTCCTGGAACGGCTGTTCAAGCCATCCGTACTATGGGAAGGGGAGTCCGGAAATAACAATCCGGACCCAACCGCACTGCCTGACACCGAACACTCTGACACAATCGGAGGCTCTGCCAACGAGATAACACCCTCCGCCCACGAAATAATGGCGGTTATCGCCCCGTGGACGAAATCATTCCTAGCCTACCTAACTAGGCAGGAACTCCCCGAAGACCAAAATGAGGCTCGCTACATAGTACGGCGATCCAAAGCCTATAAAGTCCATGAGGGAGAGCTCTATAAGAAAAGCACAACAGGAGTCCTTCAAAGGTGTATCTCCGAAGAGGAAGGGCAAAACCTCCTGGCTGAAATTCATGCCGGACTGGGTGGGCACCACGCCGCAGCCCGGGCCCTTGTAGGCAAGGCCTTCCGTACAGGATTTTATTGGCCGACGGCCCGAGCAGATCTTGAGGATTTA
The DNA here is from genome assembly GCA_021605145.1 of Aegilops bicornis. Taxonomy (NCBI): domain Eukaryota; kingdom Viridiplantae; phylum Streptophyta; class Magnoliopsida; order Poales; family Poaceae; genus Aegilops; species Aegilops bicornis. The sequence continues at coordinate 249,355,141 of CM038673.1, forward strand.
GTCCAACGATGCGTCGGTTGCCAGCTTTTTGCTAACCAAAGCCACATGCCACCCACCGCCCTCAAAACTATACCCATCACCTGGCGTTCATGGTCCGGGGCTTGACATGGTTGGACCCCTTAAGAGAGGAACCCACAAGCAAAAATACCTATTGGTCATGGTGGATAAATTCACCAAATGGATAGAGGTCAAGCCTGTTAAAGCGGCGAATCCGGGCGGTGATAGACTTCATATCGGGGTAGTGCACCGTTATGGCGTCCCCACAGTATCATCGCTGATAACGGCACCAACTTCACGGCCGATGAGGTTAAATTATGGTGCAAAAACATGGGCATCAAGCTCGATTACGCCTCAATCTATCACCCTCAAACCAACGGTCAAGTCGAGCGAGCAAACGGTCTAATCATGAGCGGCATTAAACCCAGACTAGTGCGGCCCCTCAAGGAATCTAACACGCCTTTGGGTTGAGGAGCTCGACTCCGTGCTACTGGGGTTGCGGACCACGCTGAATCGCATTACCGGATTCACACCATTTTTTATGGTGTACGGCGCAGAGGCAGTCTTGCCCTGCGACATAATGCATGACTCACCTCGCGTGCGCATGTATGAAGAATGAGAAGCCGAGCTTGATCGGCAGGACAGTTTGGACGCATTGGAGGAGGAGCGCGACGTGGCAAAAGCTCGTTCTGCATTTTATCAACAGAAGGCTCGAAGATATCAAAGCAGGGAAGTACGGGCCAAAGCTTACAATGTTGGCGAACTAGTTCTCGCTGCCGGACAAGAAAAGGACAAACTCAAGCCCAAATGGGAAGGTCCCTTCATCATCGACCAGGTCCTGACCGGCGGAGCATACCGTCTGCGAAACGCATCGGATAACCGACTCGAGCCGAACCCATGGAACGCAGCCCGTCTACAAAGATTCTACGCCTAAGCGCAGGACTCCGAGTTCGTCTCCTTCCTCCGTCCACATTTTATATTATTGTTGTCTTTTATTTCTCTCCTTCCTCCTCCGTCTTCTTGAAGCCTTTAGAGGCTCGTTTGCGCTTTGTTTGCACATACTTGACGCGCTATCCGCGCTCATTATACCTGGGGGCTTCTTTAACAGAAGCTTATTTATACGGGCTTCATGCCCAACACATGTGTCAAACTTCCGCATGTACCTTTTACTCACCATTATATGCATCGATATGACTTAAGTTTTGGCCAAGCTGGGTTGCTGGCTCCTATGCTTACCCCTACGTTCCCGATTGTTCGGCTAGGTGGTAAAGGAGCACCTCTGCGATTATTAATGCCAGGTCAGCCGGATGTGTACCTCAGACTGGGTGAAGCCGAAAGCTAGCGTTCTTAAGGGAATATTCGGTCGGTTAACTGAAAGATGATTTTTAACTATTTATCCATCTGCCCCCAGATGATTTTCTGCTTTCTTAGCAGTTTGGACATGCACTTTAGGGCATGCCTCCCAGGGAAAGGAACCCTTAACGGAACTATTCTCCCTGGAAGATGTTTCTTACTATCCATGTAATATAACATAACTAGTTGGGCACTTGTCTGATACAGCAATAATGACCCCTACGCCTTGTCTCCATGCCCCCGTTCTTAAATAACCGCGAGGGTATTCGGACACACTCCCGACTATTGGGTCCTGAGGTCGAAGCGAAAAGGTCCGCTATGACAAACGATCTACAATCCGGCTAGAAGACATTTTTCATATCATATTCAATTACATAGTCAACTCGACTAATTGTATTCCTCCTCAATGCCATCTAATAGGCTATCTAATTTACAATCTTGCTGGGAATACTTGGCGGCCAATTTTACTTGGCCGTACACTAAGCTTACAGGGATATCCTCCCCATCAGACCCACAGGTCCGACCTCGGCCATGTGGTTTGGGTCAGCCTTCGTGTACCGCGTCTTTATCATGGCCCAGGCCTCCCTGGCGCCTTGACGGCAGGCCGAAATCTTCCATAGTCGGAAGCGCCGCCGTGCTCCTTGAAGCCGCTCTGCCAGCTCCCCAATGCCTTGAGGCGGGGAGATAGATGGCCACAAGGCACAGGCGACGCCTTTCATCACCTGCCGAACTCGTTCGTGCAGGTAGCCTTGATTCGGGAAGAAGATCACCCAAGAACTGGGCATCTCCTCCTCGTGACGAACTGTGAGCAAACCTACATACATGTTTATGTTAGTCGCCTTCCTCGCCGAACTCTTTCAAAGTTCATTTAAGCACTTCTTGAAAATGCCGCGGCAAGCCGTCGATTCTCCTTCTGGTCGGACAACTGGGCATGAACATCCTTTAGTTCCTCACCCAGTTGGGTGTTGGCATCTTGGAGGTTATTTTTCTCCTGCCGCACCCTCGTAAGCACGCTCTCGCCGGCCTTTAGCTGGCGCAGGAGCTGTTGCTTGTCCGGATCCATCCCGACGCTATCTGCAATGTTAATGTCAGATTTATGCACATGTCGCACTTTGCGAAACTACTTCTACTTTGAACGGCATATATTACTAGAGGGAGTCTTCATGGCTTCCCCGGTCATGCGGCGATCTTGACCTCAAGTTGGGCCTTGCACTCTTCAAGCTCTGGGACAAACGGGTATTCTTTTCGGTAAGAACTCAGATTCAAATGATCCTTAAATCAGTTATCCTAACTATTTTAAGTCTCGGGGCTCTTGGCATATATAATCACAAAATTCCTTACCCGTATGTCTTTCACATACTGCTCCGTGGCTCGGGCTAGGCCATCTTGAGCGGCACGGAGGTGCGCTTCTCCCGAATTAAAGGCGTCCAACGCCTCTTGGGAGAAACATGCGTCACGTAGAATAGTCTGGCGGCGCCTATGATTCATGGCGCTCTCCACCTCCGACTTGGTGGCGGACAGTCTGTCGGCATCCTCCGTTGGAGGAGCATCCGACGCACGCCTCGTGTTTGTACCCCCTTCGGACTCGGCTTTTGAGCCTGGTTGGCGGAGGTCCGATTGGCAACTTCTCCGGACTCAGTCCGATGAGCGCTCTTTTTCCTGAAAAAACCACGAGCGTCAGTGTGCCTCCCAGGAACCTCTCATCAAAACACGATGGCACATCATACCGTTGCAGCGACCTCTCGAGTCGTACCACACTTCTTTTCCTTTCTTGGGCGAGCTGCCTTGTTGGGCGACGGCGGCAGGCTCGGCTTCCGATTACGAAGGCACCCCTGCGAAACACCATCAAATACGTGGTGATTAGAAGTAAAGCACGGGTGGGTCATGGCATCCGGACTTGATCACGGTTACACAGGAGGCCGGAAATAATCTGGGGTAGTCGGTCAGTAATGGCAACCAAAGCATTGTCGATGCTAAGTTGGTGGAACACCCGTCGATCAGCTCCACCTTTATATCCGGGTCCTCTTCGAGGCGGATCGAGGACCGTTCGGATCCTCGGGTTGTGGGGCGGGCTGTGTATCTTCTCCACGGCCCGGCGCAGTTCTGCGTAGAAACCATGCAATGAGATATTTAACCACGGGAACATGGATCGGACAGGCCACAAAGATATTTGCTTACCCAACTTCGAGGATTATTCAAGAAAACCCGTTCGATGGGACTGGCGCGAGAAAATCCTCCTCTTCCCCTTTGTACATGGCGGACAAGGTCTTCAGCAGTTCGGTGACCGATCCCGGCCCTTTGCGGCCATGGCGGGTGGCATCGTCCTCCCGTTGAAGTCCCATATGGGGTGGCCCCTATATTGGAGCGGCTGTACTCCCCTCATAATGCAGATTGCCATGACTCCAATCATGGTCAATCCGGCATGAGCCAGTAATCTTATTCGGCTCATCAAGTAAAGGACGTCCCGGTCATTTTCCCTCAGGGGGCTCCGCGGGCGCCAGCTTAGCACTACTAGGAAAAGGCCTACTAATGGCGCACTGGTTTTGCCTACTAATGGCGCATTACCAGTGCGCCATTAGTAGCACGCCACTAGTATTTCTTACTAATGGCGCACCACTGTGCGCCATTAGTATCTGATATACTAATGGCGCACCAAGCGATCGTCATTAGTTTTGCCTGATCGCCACTAGTGTCTTCTATACTAATGGCGCACCACATGGTAATGCGCCATTAGTAACAATTTTTTAATTTTTTCTTAATCTCAGGTCACTATTTCACCTATGAGATATCCAACACATATATATACAACAAGCATCCATATAACAATCATAGCCAACACACAAGTTCCATCATATATACATACATAGCCAACACACCAGTTCCATCATATATACATACATAGCCAACACATAGTTCCATCGTTACATATTACAAAAGTTTCACATTGTTCATCCAACACCGTTATCCATCAATTCACAAAAGTTTCACATTGGTACAAAATAAAAACACAAATGGAAAAGAAGCACTCCATCCATGCAAGCTTCCGTGAATTAAATCAAATCTGCAAAATGATAAACAAGAAGTTAGAAGAAGAAAAAGAACAAGACTAGAAGAATACTAGAAGAAGAACACTAGAAGAAGAACACTAGAAGAAGAATAAGAAGAATTTTGGAAAAGAAGAAGAATAAGAAGAAGACTATAAGCTTATTATGTAAACTTGATCATTTTGTGCTAACATAAGTTATTTGGAGCTAACCTATAGGAAACTAAGCATATAAGCTCTAAGTTAGTATATTAGAGCCAACTTAGGTAAAATGAAGCTAACCTATGTCATTTTGGAAAAGAAGAAGAATAAGAAAAGACTATAAGCTTATTATGTAAACTTGATCATTTTGTGCTAACATAAGTTATTTTGGAGCTAACCTATAGGAAACTAAGCATATATATATATATATATATATATATATATATATATATATATATATATATCATTTTGTATAACTAAACTATAGGAGATCTGACATACAGCAAAGTTCAGTTCTCATGCATTGTTCTTCTCCTTCTCCTTCTCCTTCCCATTTGATGCGCCAAGAGCGGCGAGGCGGTGGAGGCAGTGGGATGTAGTCTTCTACCACAATTGGCGTGGTCATGTCGCCCAGCTGTGGGATCGCCGGCACCACCACCATCGCGAGGCCATCTTCAGGCACGACCATCACTAGGTCATCCTCAGCCACCTCCATCTCTTGCCCATGGTCAGCCACCACCATCTCTTGCCCATGGTCAGCCACCACCATCTCTTGCCCTTGGTCAGCCACCACCAGCGCTAGGTCATCCTCGGCCTGATGCCCATCGTCATCCTGCAGCTCCTCAACCCCACTCCGCTCCTCTTCTCCCGCACTCCAGTCCGGATCATCCTTCTTGTTGTCTATGCTGCTGCCAGAATCGCTGCTGCTTTCGCTACAGCCAGAATCGCTGCTTCTTTCGCTACAGCCAGAATCGCTGCTGCCAGTGTCGCTGCTGCTGCTCCCATTACCTGTCCAAAATGCAACAATGACCGTTAACAATCGATGTGAGACAAAGCCAAATGTAGAGGAATAAGAAGAGGCAGAACGTACCGGCATCATCATCGTCAGTGTAGCGCATGCGACACATAGTCGCGTTGAACACCTTCACGAGGAGCATGGTGGCGTCGTCGTCGTACCTGAAGAGAAGGAAGTACCCCAGCCGCAGGTCGTAGGCACGGTAGAACTTTGGCTGACTAATTGGCCTGTCAGCCTAAACTTTTGATCAGTTCTTTCTTAGTCCATCACAGCGTTTCGGTAGCCATGAGCCCCATGATGATGATTCATTCCGGGGTTTAGGTTTAGTTCCTACGGCGATTATGGTGGTAGATTAGATAGAACGTTAGTGTTTTGCAGAGGTTTTTTACTGATGGTGCCTGACTCACCCATTGCTCAAGAGAGGGAGCTGCAAATGTTTGATGGTGCTCCAGTTTATACTGTAAATCGTTACATGATGCTTCAACAACTTACTAACCGATCTTCATTTCAGCAATGTGTTTGAGAGAGTTATCATTCACATTGTGTGACTAAGATTGCGCTACTTCGCATTATGTTTTTTATTAGCTGTGAATTCTAATGACAGCTCCCTTGAAACATAAACGGCAAGGCTTCATTGCATTATTCCAGGATCTCAAAAACACGAATGTATATATATATATATATATATAGATATATATATATATATATATATATATATATATATAGACACACACACACACAAAAACAGCGAGCGTCGGTTCATCGTCGTCGCCTTTTCCTTTACATTCGTGCCTACTACTGACCCCTAAGCGCAACGGATCCTCCATGGCCTCCTCACTGGACCCAGCATTACGAATAAGCTTCAGTCATCCACATGCCTGAAACTGAAAACTGTGGCGACACCACCAACCACTCCGTCAGGCCATCGAAAAGAGGTGGATGTCCAGGTATACTAGGTGCATTCTGAGCATCTCCTGAACAATTCCGCTACGGGGGGCGGCAACCAGGAGTTGGGGCGCGGTTTTGCGATAGTCTACGGCGATGAAATCGAAGGGGGGGGGGACGGGGCGGCGGCGGCGAGCTCCTGCTCCTAACCCTAGGTCGCCGCCCCGTGGGGGCATGGGGATGAGCGGGGGAGAGAGGGAGGGAGGGACAGAGACTAACCATCGTCGATGAGCAGCAGCCGCGCGGGGAGGCTCGCACCGCCGTCGAGGAGCGCGTCTGACGAGGCTAGCCACCGTCCATCCGTCCGTCGAGGAGCCTGTTAAATCGAGGAGCCTTGGGTAGGCTCAAGGCCGCCGTCCGTCCGGGGAGGAAGGAGAGGGAAGCGGCTGTGGCGCAGATGGGTCGGGCAACAGCAGCGGCGCGGTGGATCGAGGGAGAGGAATGGCGAGGGAGAGGGAAGGGGGATCGGCGAAGGGGTATCCAGCTAGACACTATAGCAATGGCGCACCACCTTGTGGTGCGCCATTAGTATTTTTTTTCTTATATCAATGGAGCACAGGTTATATTGCACCTAACCCAATCCACATCGAACCCGCCCACTAGCCCGGTGGTCACTCTGCACACACATCAGGAGGTCCTGGGTTCGATTCCCAGGCTCCACAATATTTTTTTTGCATTTTAAATGCTGTTTGATATTTATTTGTGTTTAACTATGTTCAAACTTGTTTAAATCATAACCGTAATATTTTTTATAAAAATAGTAATAATTTTTTAAAAAATATGTTCAAACTTGTTACTTGAAAATATCATCGGCGGCGGTGGAGCGGGGGAGGGTGCGGGGTGCCGTTGGCGGCGGTGGAGGCGGGGAGGTGGGGGCCGGGTGCTCGTCGCCGGTGGAGCCGGGGAGGTTGCGGTGGGTCGTCGGCGGTGGAGCTAGCGGGGGAGGGTGCGGGTGGGATTGAGATGGAGGAGGATCGAGATCGAGATGGAGGGGGAATCGAGATCGAGATGTAGGGGGGTAGCTATCGAGAGGGAGGGGGATTGAGATCGAGTGCCATTAGTAGTTTTGCAAAAAAAAGAATAAAAAAATACAGTAATGGTGCATTGTGTACCCGGTGCGCCATTACTAGTTAGAACTAGTAATGGCGCACTTCGACCAGATGCGCCATTAGTATGTATGGAAAAATGGAAAAAAAAATAATACTAGTGGCGCACCCTGTTTCTGGTGCGCCATTAGTATATAGTAGTGTCGCACTACTTCCATGGTGCGCCATTAGTATCAATCCTATCTATAGCCCTTTTCCTAGTAGTGTAGGCGCTTCTTCAGAGGAGCGTTGCTAAACTCCGGAAAGCCGATCCGAACAGGATCCGGCAGCGGGACGTCCTCCATGTAAAACCATTCCGAGGGCCAGTCCTCGGACGCCTTCTTTGGGGTTCCGGATAAGTATCCGGTCCCGGTGATGCGCCATAGTTCGGCTCCGCCCACTTGATATATTGACCCTTCGTGAGAACGAGGCACAAGGCAGAACAATCTCTTGCACAAGAGCGAAATGGGCCTCAACGCCCAGAAACAGCTCGCAAAGGGCCACAAAGCCCGCTATATGCGAGATGGAGGCAAGCGTAAGGTTGTGCAGCTGGAGGCCGTAGAACTCCAGAAGCCCCCGGAGAAACGGATGGATTGGAAATCCGAGTCCTCTCATTAGGTAAGAGACGAAGCATACCCTCTCTCCCTTAGAGGGATCGGGGACGCTCTCCGCCTGCTTCCCGCCCTTAGAAGTGGCGAGTCCAGAACGCACCGGAACCATGAAGGCCGGGGGAAGGAATCCCTTGGTTTGGAGCACCACAAATTCATTTGTCTTGGGATCGAGCATCTCCCCCAATCTCCGGGCTGAGGGCTGGGAACGCGAGAGTAGGAGCCGCGTCGACTGTCCATGGTGGAGTGGGTTTTTTGTCAAAGGCGCTCTGATGAAGGCTCGTGAAGGGAGGATGGTGTGATCCGGATCTGGATCCCCGTCTCTTTTATAACGGCTCATTTGCACAGGGGGCTACTGAGGGAGTCCTGGACTAGGGGGTGTCCGGATAGCCGAACTATCATCTTTGGCCGGACTCCCAGACTATGAAGATACAAGATTGAAGACTTCGTCCCATGTCCGGATAGGACTTTCCTTGGCGTGGAAGGCAAGCTTGGCGATATGGATATGTAGATTTCCTACCATTGTAACCGACTCTGTGTAACCCTAACCATATTCGGTGTCTATATAAACCGAAGGGTTTTAGTCCGTAGGACGAACAACAATCATACCATAGGCTAGCTTCTAGGGTTTAGCTGTTGGAAATATGCCCTAGAGGCAATAATAAAAGGATTATTATTATATTTCCTTGTTCGTGATAATTGTCTTTTATTCATGCTATAATTGTATTATCGGAAATCGTAATACACATGTGAATAGATAGACCACAACATGTCCCTAGTGAGCCTCTAGTTGACTAGCTCGGTGATCAATAGATAGTCATGGTTTCCTGACTATGGACATTGGATGTCATTGATAACGAGATCACATCATTAAGAGAATGATGTGATGGACAAGACCCAATCCTAAGCATAGCACAAGATCGTGTAGTTCATTTTGCTAGAGCTTTTCCAATGTCAAGTATCTCTTCCTTAGACGATGAGATCGTGTAACTCCCGGATACCGTAGGAGTGCTTTGGGTGTACCAAACGTCAGAACGTAACTGGGTGACTATGAAGGTGCACTACAGGTATCTCCGAAAGTATCTGTTGGGTTGACACGGATCGAGATCGATTTGTCACTCCGTGTTACGGAGAGGTATCACCGGGCCCACTCGGTTATGCATCATCATAATGAGCTCAAAGTGACCAAGTGGTTGGTCACGGATCATGCATTACGGTCTGCAGTAAAGTGACTTGCGGTAATGAGATTGAGCGAGGTATTGGGATACCAACGATCGAATCTCGGGCAAGTAACATACCGTCGACAAAGGGAATAGTATACGGGTTGCTTGAATCCTCGACATCGTGGTTCGTCCGATGAGATCATCGAGGAGCATGTAGGAGCCAACATGGGTATCTAGATCCCGCTGTTGGTTATTGACCGGAGAGCCGTCTCGGTCATGTCGCATGTCTCCCGAACCCGTAGGGTCTACACTTAAGGTTCGGTGGCGCTAGGGTTGTATGAATATGAGTATGCAGCAAACCGAATGTTGTTCGAGTCCGGATGAAATCCCGGACGTCACGAGGAGTTCCGGAATGGTCCGGAGGTAAAGAATTATATATAGGAAGTGCTATTTGACCATCGGGAGAATTTCGTGGGTTACTGGGTATTGTCTGGGACCACCGGAAGGGTCCCGGGGTCCACCGGTGGGGCCACCTATCCGGAGGGCCCGTGGGCTGAAGTGGGAGGAACCAGCCTGGTGGGCTGGTGCGCTTCACTTGGGCCCCTAGCCTAGGGTTGGAAACCCTAGGGTGGGGGGCGCCCCACTTGCACTACAAGAAATATGTCAACTAGTGACCTCCACTATTGGTCACTGAAAGGTCATTGTTTTTCATTTGTGACCTTTTTGTGACCAAAAACATAAGGTCAAAAGCTGGGGGTCGTTAATTGACTATAGCGACCTTCTCTGTGAGAAGGTCGTGACGCGTTCTGACCAAAATATTCCTACTGTGGCGTTTTGGTCACTAGCAACCTCCCCAGGCCACGTAGGCATCCAGCATGGCAAGCTGATGTGGCATAAGATTCAGCCCGGTCCATTTCAGTGTTCTACATGGGCCTAGCCCAACAATTCGGCCTTTTTAATGTATTTTTTTCTTGTTAATTTTCGCTAGCTACATGGGCCTGGCCCATTTTATTTTCTAGGACGTGGCCTTCTATAATTCATTTCTTTTTTTGGGCCTCAACCCTTTTACAATCCAATTTATTTTGGGCCTCCACAACATACATTTAGAAGCTTGACATCACAAGGGCAGCTATTCCAGCTTGACATACCAGCATGTACGCATGTATCCAAACCATTTTATTTCTTTCAGCAGCCACAGCCACAAAGTAGATAGTACATGACAGACTAAACGAACAACCATATCAACATACATTCAACAGACTAAATTAACATAGAAATGAAGCAACAAAGGGCAGCCTGAATAGGAGCTAAACGAACAGTAGGACTACATGACCGAACAGCATGGTACTATTTCTATTTCTACCAGCAGCAGTAGGGACTACCAAGGAGCTAAACAAACAGCGACCGAGCTAAACTAACAGCGATCATCCATCAGCAATCAGTGAAAGTAGCAATGAGTGGCAGCGGTGACGTTCAAGAGAGCCCCTCCCCCTGCTTTGCTTGGTTGCACTCTTTGCTTGGTGTGTTGCATCACTAGTCACCACCTGCGGCAAGAATTTTAGCTTTACATAAGGTTTACAAGAACAGGACCCTGATACATGAGATTGACATTCACAAGCTATTTGCATTTATATTTAGAAATGAAACAAGAACATTGAAAAATATGAAACAAGAACTCGTGCTTGGGATGACAAACAAAACATACCTAGTTTATCAAGACTGGCAGCTATCATTGATCCAGCTGATCTCTTTCCCCTGGTTGGTGTTGAAAGTTGTACATCCATTGCATCAAAAATGTTACGATGATCCTGGAACTGTTGCGTGTTGCTTGCATTCTTTGGTACTAGAACTCCTTCCTCCTGCAGAAGAAAATCAAACATTGACAGATCAATATCCAAATTAGCAGCTTCATGTGCTATAGTTTTATCAATTAACAGAACAAAATCGGAGTATTTTTGACCAACTCGGTCACAAAGAAATTTCATTCTGTAGCCTTGAAGCTTAACAGCAGTTCTCTCTGATGCCCAGGTACCAGACAACCCACATACTCTAGTTGTACCATGTAGCTCCTCTCGTTTGGTTGTACCTTCATGAAGGCAATAAAAGATTGTCATCAGAAATACAAGTTCCTTTTTATCACAATTAACTCAGGAATCAATATTTTGTAAAAATATACAACATTTTAGATAATCGCTCACCTACACCAGCCAAAGATGTGAGAACGTCAATTTTGTTCACAGATTCCAGTGGTGGCTCTTCAACATATAGACAAAGAGAGTCAGTAAGTACTCCTAGCTGATGCAGCTGCTTACATGCATCAAGACAAACAAGCTGTTTTGCTTTCTTCTTGCTTCTTGCTTTTGGACCCACCAAAGGTGGCAACATGTCACTAGATGGTAGTGTTAATGTGCACACAAAACCATCACCATGGTTCGTGAACTCAAACAAAGGTTTTGTGGTGTCGTACCTATGACATGTTCAGAAATGTAAGAACGTGAAATTAGAGCCCTCCACACAAAATGACAGCTGGTATCGCAGATTTACAGGTGTAAGAACGTGAAATTCAGAAATGTAAGAACGTGAAATTCAGAAACATCAAGTCTCGCTGCATCTCAAAATCAAGCCGATCTAACATGTAGTCTAAAATTAACAGATCCAATAATACTAATGCAATTGTAATCATAATGAGAATAGAGTACAGGAGGCTCGATCATTCAACATTTCCGGTGCAAGCATTGTACAAAGCAAAACAAATTAAAACCCAATAAGACACTATTACAGTACAGTACGACGGCGTCTATTGGCTCGATCGTTCAACATTTCCAGTGCAAGCATTGTACAAAGCAAAACACCCAATAAGACACTATTATAGTACAGTACGACGTCGTCTATTGCCCATCTAGAAAACAAGGTGACATACTACAGGTTCAAAAATTTCCTACCAATAATGATATGTTTGTACAATGGTTGGTGTATGCGGAGCTCGTCACTGTATGATGTATAACAGATGTTGTATAACAGAGAAGAATGGCAAAAAAACATTTTGTGGCATTGAGTTGTTGACAGAAGTATGCAAAAAAGCTACTCAGTTGCTAGCAAGATGAATCAACGAGAACTGTGAAGGTTGGAGTCTAGAAAGGTATTCCCTGTTGGAAATCGACTACGACAGCAGTTAAGCTATGCATCATTCTTGGCGGTGGATCTCATCCCTGTCATTTTTAGCAATCACTGCACGTAAAAGAAGTAAAGCATGTCAGCTGCATTGATTTTCAAACACACAAAAATGAAGGAGTAAAAGGCAGCCAAAATATAATCAAGGGCCCTCTTAACAAATAATGTTTGTGCTCAATCTGTTAGTACAAACACTACTATATCTGCCAAATGCACAGGCCAATTAATATGCCTATTTATATAAATGGATGGGTTAAGTGTAGAAGAGTGGTAGGCCTAAAACTCCCAAAATTAGACAGGGAAACGAAATGCTTGCTGCATGCCGCACGCTGTCTAGAACAGTAGTGGAAAGAGATGAGTCTGTAGGCTGCCCGCCTGATATGATGGTGAGAGAGATGGGCGGTAGCAGCGAAAGATAAGCCATATAGCTTTGTTTAATATTACTAAGATATATAGCCATTAGTTCATTTTAACATGGAACCCAAGAGTATGTGACTCTAGCACCCTGAGAAAGATGTTAATATGCCATCATACTAGCTGATAGACAAACATTCCAGGAAGAATAGATGCTTGTTTAACGGGTACAATCGGTACTGCTATCTCTAATGCATAAATTTAAAGATATTAAAAGAAGCACCTGACAGAGAATTTTGCCAACAATTGCAATGCTTCAGTTATGTTTCAGGAAATAACAAACTACGACTTAGAGCAACAGTTTGAATAACAGTGGGTTCTGACATCAAATTGGAATTTTTTATGAGCCTCACGAACTCAAATTACATTCCATATATACTAATATGGTTCACTATTATCACGAGAGCCCCTCAATCATGCATCAATCTTAATATCATCATCAAGACTGACTTGGAAATAAGACAAAGAATAGAGGAATTACCGAAATCGGTGAATCTCTTCCTGGGGACATGCATGAACTCTGCATACTCCTTGTCTCCATCAATCCTATGGAGTTGCAGAACCAGCGGGCGACGGGTGACAATGCCTGCAGAATCAAACCAAACAAAACAAATCAATGCGTCAGAAAAACAAAACAGGACGCCAAACAGAACTGCTTGCTTGAAACTAGGAGGATCCTCATTACGCGAAACAACATGCCCCCTAGTTGATCCCAAGTGGTAGTAGTACCTAGTAGTACCTAGCTTCCTAGCACTACACAATTACTGATCATGTAGGCAACTACGTGCAACCAAACTATATAGCAGAAGATTCAAACAAGCAACAGCGACCCAAATCTAGCTGCCAACCCCTACAACAACCGCAGATCCAAGCATAGCTAGACCGCATCACCGCGGCCAAACGGCGGCCAAACCGGGCATCCAAGCTGGGCGGCAAGGTTGCGAGATCCAGCAGACACAGCTGGGGCGCCAGATCCGGCGGAGGGGGGAGAAAATGGACGGGACACGCACCTGGCCTCCGACGATGGCAATGGACGGCAGCGAGTCCCAGAGGGTGGGGAGGGCGCTCTCCTCTCCGTGGTCGCCGAGCACCGTGCAAAAGGCTGCAGCCTTATTAATGGCGAGATCAGGTTCTCCATGGCCGCCGGCACGGGATCTGGCCGGATCCGATCGGGCGGGCGGGGTCGAGGCGGTTGAGTGGGGAGGGAGGGAGACGAGATGACACCGACTGCTGAGCCGAGCCGCGTCGGTCGGGCTCGAGTTGTGGATGGTCGGAGCAGCGAGGGCGACGCGGATCGACGGGGGAAGGCACGCGTATCCGGCCTTGTGGTGGGTGAGGAGGTGCGGATCCGGTGATGTGGGGGCGCCCAGCTTGAGCTGCGGAGCTGTGGAACGGGTGGGGGCGGTGAGGTCAGGGCGGTGAGTGAGGAGGATCGGGAGGGGAGCGGCGGCGGCGCGGAGATGGGAGGAAGGGTGCGACGGGGGGATCGATCTGAGCTAGGGTTTGGGCTTGCGGGTGGGGGGTATCTCTTTTTGTTTTCTTTTTCTCTTTTTTCTGTAGATCGATGTGGGATGCAGAGATGGATGGATGGATGGATGGACGCCATGTCATTAATCCGTGGGAAGTGTTCTGATTGGTTCGGAAAGTCAATGGTTTAAAATTGTTTTCAAGTACTAAAGATATAGGGATTTTGTGAAGAAGCTATCAAAAATATTTTTCAAAAGAGCACCACACAAATTTTCACTAGAGTTAGACCACATTTTATGGATAAGGACCAATTTGTACTTTAATCATTTTTCGAGTGCCCAAAATGAGGTTTTTTTGTGAAGGAACTATCAAATAATTGTTGCAAAAATGGAACAAATCAAATTTATAAAATACTAGGCCATGTTTAATATAAAATTGACTAAATGGTTGGGTGTAAAAAGTTTTGATCCACCTTTGGTGAAAAAGACAAATTTCCGACGATTTAGTTGGAAGCGGGTCAAATTTGAACTGCAGCTGCCTCATAGCTTGCTCTTTATTTTTTCCAAAAATCATTTCTAGGTACATAAGTATCTATTTAATCATAGAAACACCAAAAAATTCCAAGATTCAACCACTGGCTAGGAACGGTCAAGCCCGCCGTTTTGAACGCATTTTGAAACGGGCATAAAAATTCAAAAAATCAAAAATTGGAAAACCTTCGCATTGTGTCATTATATGTGACCAAGTTTCCAGGAAAAATAATAAACTTGTAATACGGCAATTATTTTAAAAAAGTGTTCTCAGAAACGAGCTATCACGCGTGAAGGTTCAGGGTTTTCAAGCCAAATGATCAATCTTATGGCCACGTTCATGGCATAGTTTGTTCAAATGATCTCATATTGTGCACAAGGGTGCATCTTGGAATTCCAAACAATATTGCTTAAGGGAGTTTTTATTTTCTTTGCACGGAAAATTCATTTTCCATTTCCCGAGTGCCCGAAATGAGTTTTTTTTGTGAAGGACCTACCATATATTTGTTGCAAAATTGGACCAAATCATTTTTATAAAATACTTGGACATATTTGATTCACAATTGACCAAATGGTTGGGTGTTAAAAGTTTTGATCCACCTCTGGTGAAAAAGACAAATTCCTGCCGATTCAGCTGGAAGCGGGTCAAATTTGAACTGCAGCTGCCTCATAGCTTGCTCTTTATTTTTTCCAAAAAT
Organism: Aegilops bicornis; assembly: GCA_021605145.1. NCBI lineage: Eukaryota > Viridiplantae > Streptophyta > Magnoliopsida > Poales > Poaceae > Aegilops > Aegilops bicornis. The sequence continues at coordinate 249,370,612 of CM038673.1, forward strand.
CATTTCTAGGCACATAAGTATATATTTAATCAGAGAAACACCAAAAAATTCCAAGATTCAACCACTAGCTAGGAACGGTCAAGCCCGCCGTTTTGACCATATTTTGAAACGGGCATAAAAAATTCAAAAAAATCAAAAAATTGGAAAACCTTCGCATTGTGTCATTATATGTGACAAATTTTCCAGGAAAAATAATAAACTTGTAATACGGTAATTATTCTAAAAAAGTGTTCTCAGAAATGAGCTATCAAGCGTGAAGATTCATGGCTTTCAAGCCAAATGATCAATCTTATGGCCACATTCATGGCATAGTTTATTCAAATGATCTCATATTGTGCACAAGGGTACATCTTGGAATTCCAAACAATGTTGCCTAAGGAAGTTTTCATTTTCTTTGCACGGAAATTTCATTTTTCATTTTCCGAGTGCCCAAAAGGAGCTTTTTTTGTGAAGGAACTACCAAATAATTGTAGCAGAAATGGACCAAATAAATTTTATAAAATACTAGGCCATATATAATGCACAATTGACAAAATGATTGGGTGAAAAAAGTTTTGATCCACCTCTGGTGAAAAACACAAATTGCCGTCGATTCAGTTGGAAACGGGTCAAATTTGAACTGCAGCTGCCTCATAGTTTGCTCTTTTTTTTTCCAAAAATCATTTCTAGGTAAATAAGTATATATTTAATCAGAAGGACATGGTTTGATGGCGAGACATTGAGGTTTGTACGGTGGCCGAGGGCCCCAACTCTAGAGCGCGTAAGCTCGCATGCCCGCCGCGTGGTCACCACGTGACCGTGGTGTTGCCATGTGTTCTGGGCGGCCTAGGCATGTCTAGTGGGTTGGGCACTCCCCGGGTAGGTGCTAGGAAGAAAATCACAACATAAGATTCTCACGAGGAGACCGATCGATGCTCAAACATGAATTAGCAGCCAAGTGTTTGATTTGCAGTGCAGGAAATGCACATGGCTAATGGGCGTGAGTTTTGGTGAGGATGATCGAGTTACTAAGAAGACCGTCTTCACACATTTCCACCTCAAAAGGAGGAGCCTAGGTGGTACTTGCTTTACAAACTACCACATCGGACATAAATACGACTGTTGAAGCTGGGCTCAAAATAATGAATGGATTGAGTGGCATTTGGTGGAGGATGGTTATTTGGGCATAGGAAAGCATCAAGAAAATGGATACCATTTGGACATGCCAAAGTGGTACTTCCTTCACAAAGTGCTTTGCTCTGATCGAGAATAGGAAAATGAATATTTTTGAATTATTTTTGAACTAGGCAAGGAAGGTTTTTACATATTTGACGAAGATATGACCCAAAGAATTTATGAGATTTTTTGGGAATTTCGGAATAATGAAATATAGGTTGCTTCACAACCTAGGGCAAAAACCGCCACATGGACATGACACATAGGCAAAACTGATGAGATGGCACCTAGTCATCACAACCCACCACAATCTACAAGGCTATGACCATCTATATTGGTCATTAACAACTAGAAATAAGGCAGCGGACTAGCACTGTTTGCTTTGTGACCCTTTCGTGTAAGGAAATTACGACCTTTCTGACCAAAATGGTCGCAATGGTTTAGGGTTTGGAGCCCCTCGAACAGATTTTGACCAATTGGTCTGAAATGGTCATAGATCTATGACCAATTCTTCCAGGGTCACTGACAAAAGGTCACTAGTTGACATATTTCTTGTAGTGTTGCCTTGGGGGGCAAGCCTCCCCCCTTGGTCGCCGCCCCCCATCTAGATGGGTTCTAGAGGGGCCGGCGCCCCCCCCCCAGGGGGCCTATATAAATGGGGGGAGGGAGGGCAGCCGCACCCTGCATCTTGGCGCCTCCCTCTCCCCTGCTACACCTCTCCCTCTCGCAGAAGCTCGGCGAAGCCCTGCTGCGGTGACTGCTGCATCCATCACCACGGCGTCGTGTTGTTGGATCTTCATCAACCTCCCCTTCCCCCTTGCTGGATCAAGACGGAGGAGACGTCACGCTGACCGTACGTGTGTTGAACGTGAAGGTGTCGTCCGTTCGGCGCTAGGATCTCCGGTGATTTGGATCACGACGAGAACGACTCCCTCAACCCCGTTCTCTTGAACGCTTCCGCACGCGATCTACAAAGGGTATGTAGATGCATCTCTCACTCGTTGTTAGATGAACTCATAGATGGATCTTGGTGAAACCGTAGGAAAATTTTTGTTTTCTGCAACGTTCCCCAACAGTGGAATCATGAGCTAGGTCTATGCGTAGTTCTCTTTTGCACGAGTAGAACACAATTTGTTGTGGGCGTAGATGTTGTCAACTTTCTTGCCGCTACTAGTCTTATTTTGCTTCAGCGGTATTGTGGGATGAAGCGGCCCGGACCGACCTTACACGTAAGCTTACGTGAGACAGGTTCCACCGACTGACATGCACTAGTTGCATAAGGTGGCTAGCGGGTGTCTGTCTCTCCTACTTTATTTGGAACGGATTCGACGAAAAGGGTCCTTATGAAGGGTAAATAGAAGTTGACAAATCATGTTTTGGTTATTCGTAGGTAAGAAAACGTTCTTGCTAGAACCCAATTGCAGCCACGTAAAAGATGCAACAACAATTAGAGGACGTCTAACTTGTTTTTGCAGTAATTGACATGTGATGTGATATGGCCAGAAGTTGTGATGAATGATGAATGATATATTGTGATGTATGAGATCATGTTCTTGTAATAGGAATCACGACTTGCATATCAATGAGTATGACAACCGGCAGGAGCCATAGGAGTTGTCTTAATTATTGTATGACCTGCGTGTCATTGATTCAACGCCATGTAAATTACTTTACTTTATTGGTAAACGTGTTAGCCATAGTAGTAGAAGTAATAGTTGGCGAGCAACTTCATGGAGACACGATGATGGAGATCATGATGATGGAGATCATGGTGTCATGCCGGTGACAAGATGATGTCACAACCCTAGAGCTTGCTTGTAACTAGTGGCATTGCATCCATGCATCATGCTTAATTTTCATGAAACTTGAATTGGGGATTGCCTAAACCCTAGCATTAAAGGAATTCAAATAGGCTCAACCAAAAATATTTTTCAGTGATTTCAAATGGCTTTAGAAAATGTTCATCATTTCTGGAAAAATGCTTTAAACCGAACTGAAGGTGCTGCACATTTTTCATGTCATATTTGGTCACTGGATTAATTCATGAAGTATTTGAATTTGGACATTTAAATTCTATAAAATATTTTAAATGTCCAAATACTCCTAAACTGAAATGTTCCATGATAGATATATTCTATACATTGGGCATGCACAGTTTGGGGATTTTTGTAAGTGCCTGGATATTTTTAATAAAGCCGCAGAGTTTTCAGAAAAATAGAAAATATAAATAAAAGAGAGAGAGATAGAGCAACTCACCTGAACTTACCCCTCCAGCCCACTGCGCAAGAGCCACCCGACCGCCCAAGATCGCAGCTGGCCGGCCCAGCCCACCTACCCCACCGCTCATTATCGTCTTCCTCTGCTGTAAGGCAGAGGCGAGGCGTGGCGAAGGCCAAGCGATGCCGTGGCCTCCTCCCTGCCTGTCTCACGCCCTCGAGGCCCTTCCAGCGCCACGGAGACAGCCACGCGCCCCCCCAGGCCTCTCACTCTCTCCCCGAGCTCCTCTCCCTCCTCTGTCTCGTTCCCTCTCGCACCACCGAACGCAACCGCCGCCGCCGACGTGCACTACCCCGGCCACGGCCATCCCCGAGCCGCCCCGAGCCATCCTCGAGCTCCGCCACCTCGTTCCCTACCTCCTCACCGAGCCACGTGACCGGAAGGGCCCCGAAGCGCCGCCCCGATGCCCTTCTCCTCCTCGGCCGCCGAAGATCCGCCTCGCCGCCCCGCACGCTCCAGTGCTCCCCCGAGCTCGCCCTCCACTCCACGACGATCACCGTGAGCTTCTGCCTATCCTCCCCCTCTCCGTTCGCTCTGCCGCGCACCGTAGCGACCACACCGCACTCACCCGGACGCGCCGCCGCCCGCACTCGTCGCCGGTGATGCTCCGGTGACCATTTGGTCCCGGGCATGCGCCCAACGCGCTCCCCACGTCACGTAGAGCCTCCGTGGCACCTCACCGCGCTCGTTCGCGCATCGTAGCCCCATCCCCACTTGCACCCGAACTCCGGCCACCGCCGCGAGCTTGCCTCCGGCAAGCTCGGGCCACCTCACACCCTGCCGTTTGCGCAGATGGATGCGGGCGAGTCCCAGCTCCACGTAGATGCTTCCGTCCGCCCCTTTGGTCGCCGGAGATGCAAACCCGACGCCTCGCCGTGGCTGTGTGTCGCCGGGCGATTAGCCGCCGACGTGGCCACCTCGTTAAACCTAATCACCCGCTAATTAACCCCCGACCCACTAACATGTGGGCCCCAGCCTAATTAGGTTAGTTTTATTTTTCTGCTTAGATTAGTGCTAACTCAGGACCCCACGTGTCGACTTTGACTTAGTCAAGTCAACATTGGTGGTCCCACTTGTCATCCACCTAAACCAGCCAGAGACACCGACCGGTGGGTCCCATGGATCAGGTTTGACCTGGGCGCCCGATTGACTTGCGGCGTCCACGGTGGCGTGGTGCACGCCATAAATCATTTTCTGGATTTAATTTAATTCAGGAAATTTTAGAAAATACCCCAAACTTCAAATATTCATAACTTTTAATCTGTAACTCCAAATTAAATAATTTATATATGAAAAATGATCAGAAAAATATGAAGAATCTGTTTATGGCACTTTCATGCATGTTTGAACAAGTTAACCTCACTGAATAGGATGAATCATGATTAGGGTAATTTATGAACTAGCATTTGGAGTTGGAATTTGTTCTTGCTTGAATTCCACTTCAATTAACTTGGCTAAATATTGCATTAGGTGAATTCAGTACCTTAACATGACATGTCATTCATGTGAATGTGCATTGCATTGATTGTGTTCTCTCTTGTTTGCCGGTAATTGTCCCTCTCGGTGAGACGACGTTAAACGATTGTTCAATGACACGGATGAAGAACTATATTATCTTGAAGTGCCGTGCAAGCAAAACCCCTTGTTCATTCCGATACAATCCCACTCTCTCGCTCCTGCTCTATTTTACTGCATTAGGACAACAACGACTCATGTGTTACTTGCTGCGGTAGCTGAACCCCTTTATCCTCTGCATGACCTGTCATTCCACAAGAATTAGATGAAACCCACTAGCATGAGTAGGAGTTGTTTGAGCCTGTTGTGCCTACTCATTTTGCTTGTTTGTCATGCATGCTACCGCTTAGAGTTGAGTCAGTCCGATTCATCGGGAATGAATTGGAATGGTTGTGTGAACATGTCCTCGTGTGTGAGCTAAGTGTGTGAACACGATTTGGTAATGGTAGCGGTGAGAGGCCATGTAGGAGTACATGGTGGGTTGTCTCATTGCAGCCGTCCTCATGAACTGAGTTCTGTGTTTGTGATCCATGAAACAGTTACTACCACGCATTGGGCCCAAAACCAATGGACCCTCTCGGCTTCTTAACCACCCTTGTTCTCTGTCCAGGAGTTGCAACTAGTTTCTGGTGTTTGTAGGATATGTGTTGGAGGCCGTGCATAGCGCTGACCCTAGGGGTGGGCTATGATACGGTAGATACACCGTGGCCCGGTGTACCGAGTGCCCGTTTGGTATCTCGGGAACCCTGCACACATCGTTCGGGGCTGTATGGGAAACCTCGCCCGGACTCCCTGCGGATGGAACCTGAATAGGCGATAAACCTGGACTAGGGACTTGAGTGTTTAGGTAGGCTGTGGCCGACACCCACGTTGGGCTTCCGCTTGAAGGTTGCCGAGTACATGTCGTGTAAACGGCGGTAAGTGGTGAGAGCGTGTGTGAAGAAGTACACCCATGCAGGTTAATATGATCTATTCGAATAGCCGTGTCCGGGAGAAGGACTTACGGGTTGCCTATATCAGTTCATAGACAAGTGAAAGTGGATACTCTAAAATGCGCAAGATAAGCGTGAGTGCTATGGATGGCGTTCTCGTAGGGAGACGGGAGCGGGTCCATAGTGGTGTATTGATATGGTGAATATGTGGACTCGTGTGCCACCTCAAAAGAGTTACTTGCGAAATGTAGTTCAGATAGCCCTTGAGTCAAAGCTGGCTTGCTGCGGTCAAACTCCACCACCCCTTTTTGATAATGATGCATATGTAGTTAGTTACGATGTAAGTCTTGCTGAGTACAATTGTACTTACGTTTGCTTATTTTATGTTTTGCGAGAGAGACGTCGGTCTCGCTTAGTAGTTCCATGTGGACTTGACGTTTAGCTTGTTACCTCGGCTACGATCTTGTGCCCTCGGCAGATCTCGTAGATAGTCGTGCTTCTCGGCCTTCTTCATTTATAGTTATGCGTACTCGGACATGTTTAGCTTCCGCTTGTGCTTTGATTTGTATGCTCACGAGTGTTGGGTCATGAGACCCATGTTTGTAATATCTCGCTCCTCGGAGCCTATTGGATAAATATTTGAGTCGTAGAGTTATGTTGTGATGCCATGTTGTATCTACACATATTGAGCATATTGTGTGTATGATTGAAATGCTTGGTATGTGTGGGATCCGACAAACTAGTTGTTTATCCTTGGCAGCCTCTCATATGGGGAAATGTAGTCTCGTGCTTACGAGCGATAGTAGTCCGCCATGACCCGATTCACCGGAGTCCTGCTAGCCCAGACTACTGCTTGGACACTTGATCGCCGGCATGTGTTTCACTTCGTTCCTATGTCTGTTCCCTTCGGGAAATGTCACGTGGTGGTATTCGAGTCCTGCCTAGCTCACTGCTACAGCCCGGGATACCGGAGTCCTGTTAGCCCATACAGCCCGAATATATACGTTGATGACTGACATGCTCGAAGTGATTCATGTATGCCTGTCCCCATGGGTTAGCGCCGCTTTGGTTTCACGACTAGCCATGTCGGCCCGGGTTCTTTGTCATATGGATGCTAGCGGCACTATCATATACGTGAGCCAAAAGATGCAAACGGTCCCGGGCCATGGTAAGGCGACACCCGTGGGAATACCGTGCGTGAGGTCGCAAAGTGATATGAGGTGTTACCGGCTAGATCGATGTGACTTGGGATCGGGGTCCTGACAGCGTTGGTATCAGAGCCTGTTGCTGTAGGATTACCAAGCCAAACCGGGTCGAAGTTGTGTCTAGAAATGCTTTAGCTATGTAAGGGAATTGATTGTGGAAGGGAACGTAAGGCTCTTTTTACTCCTTATATCTCATGGCCTTCTGATCTGAGTCAACCTCTTCTCTTCTACGGGGTTTAAGAACTAGGCTTCTCATCTATCTATTAGGATGATGTGTTACTAATCCGTAAACCTTTAAGATTGTTGGTTTTAATCCCCAGTTCAGTTCCTACTATTTCTATATGATAGCTGTTGATCTCAGAATCTTGTTATGATGTTGTTGAGTGGTTATGCCACCATTTTTGCAGGATGTCTCAAATCATTTTGAGCATTTACAGCCGTTATGCTGTCCGAGTCATCCCAGGTCTCTAAATAGTCTGATGTATTTGCAAATCCTTTCCTTCCGTTCCCGATGTCCTTTTTGGCCAGAATAAGCACACTAATCGGTAAGTTGAGGTAATTTATTGCCTTGACATATATGTTGGAACTATTATTATAACCCTAGGTGTTTAGGAAGTCACCTAGCAATTTAGCAATGCTTTTGTATCCCCGGTGTGATGATTCTGGCCATTATTCTTGAAAGCATCCCATGATGCCATTTAGTAGTAGGTATTCTATTCCTGGGTTATTGAACCCGACATTCACCCTACTTACTTCCTGTTGATAGTGTTGCTAGTTCCTTTAGGATATTAGTAACCTTTGCATTAGTCCTCGAGGTCCGTGGTATTTCCTTCTTCCAAATACCATGAACTAGTTATGGCAGAAGTTCTTCGTTGAGCCTAAAGATCGCAATCAGAGTACTCTTGAGGAGTTCTCCATTCGTAATTGTGAATCTGCCAATTCTACCTTTCTGCATGGGTTATCCGGGAGAAATGTTGAGCTTTGCTCGATATACTAATCCATGCATCCACAACTCAGGAAATTATATGTTCCTCTGAGTTGCTCTCTTCAGTGGTATTCCGACCTTCGTCGATCAATTGGTAGTCAAGAGTATGTGCGCATTTGTGTTCATCGATGCCCTTTTACCCTTGTGGTCCGACAAGCCATTCTATTCCGGAATGACTAGGAGAAACAAACTCCAGTACCTCATCCATATCCAGGATTGGGTCAAAGTAGTTGTATTCCGCAGATCAAAATGCCAACCCAGCTTTTGATTCTGTTCTATCCTGAAGTATTACCCACTTTATGTCAGGAACGTCATGAGAATTGCACTTTCTCTTATGAATTCTTGACGCAGTGATACTTCTTGCCATCATTATTCATTCCTCGGTGCCGTGTTGATGTAACCGGAATGCCGACAAGTGAATTGTGATGTGTGAAATCAATACTCCGAGCAACTTGTTGCTTGGCAGCTAATGGATAATATCCTTATTCTTAGCATGTTGGTTATTAAATCATCATCCTAAGATTGATCATGCCACCTAGTCCTTATTTCTGGTGCACACTTCAATTGATGAGTTAGGATCTTGTCAAGTCCTCACTCATTTGATCATATCGTCTTTCCCTGAAAAGCAAGATTGCTCTCGAGCTTAGTAACATACCGGTGGTTCGTGACTTTCCGAATATCTTCTTGGGAGTGTTACCGGGTTGTCTCCTGACTGTTATGTTGAGCTTGTGATCAAGTTGGTTTTCCTCTAAACCACCCCTTCTCCAAGAATCTGTGTTGGGTACCCCTGAGCTAGTCGGTTAAGCTAGATAACAACTTGGAGAGTTGGAAGATAAAAGGTTACCTGATTTGGTTCATCACCAAGGGATATCCTGGTGTGTGTGTGTTGAAGAAAGATGATATCTCCATTGATTGGTCCTTGTGATCAGTTGTTGGATCTATTGCCTTGTCAAAATTTTGACTTGAGTATGGGCGATCGTCAAGTCAAGCCGGAACAAATGATATTCATAATGTTGTCTTACTCGTGGTTGATCCCTCGATCATACACCATTACATCTTTTGATCTGACCAATGCTATCACCGTGTTCACATGATGGTGGAAGTCCAGTGATATGGAAATTCCGATGAGTTGTTGTTGAGCTCATCAGCAGCATTTTGTCTCCCCCATGAGTCATGTTGAACATCAACCTAGTGTTGAAAACTTGGCAAGCAATGCCTTCGTGTTCTGCTCATGAAGCTTATGCTTGGATGGAAAGAGTGACTTCCTCGAATTCATGTGCCTTAGGTGTAAGTTGCCGCCATGAATTTGAGAAAGGTTTGTTTTGTTTCCTCTGGAATCGTCCCAAGCCAGTCATGCACGTGCGAAGTGCTCTATGGTTTGATAGGTTGGCCGCCTCCACTCCATATGTGCTCCTAGCACACCAAGCCACTGATTGATTTGTTCAAGGAAAGGAAGTTCCTTCCTAAGAGCTAATCCGGACTTATGTAAGGACTTCGTTATCCCCGATGATGGTTCCCCACCCAAACTCGGTAGTGTTTTATGATAAGACTACTACGTGGTCATGCTTGTCTTGGACAACGTGTTCATAGGTTTGTAGCGGAACCAGCTCATATTTTGGAGCCTGCTATCGTAGTTCATATCCCGAGAATCTCGCAATGCCATCTCGTCGGTTTGTGTTGCAACTCTTCTTTTCAGACATGCTCAGTCTGAAGTGTCCTATCACCAATCGGATCTGAATCTCCGGCAGATATGATGGTTGGAACATTCCAACAGTTGCATTTCGTTCCCAGCTTGCACCGTTCTTGTGCCATTTCAATATAGGCTGCCTTCTCAGTAACTGATATCTAGGATCATGCTCAAAAGTGGACTTACCATGGGTCCCCTCCACCTCCGATGATAAGCAAAATCATCCATTGCGTTGTCTTCAACAAGGTAGTCTACATCATCCATTCTAGTCCGGGTGTACCATTCCTTTGCACTCCGCCAAATGATCGTTGTGAATTGCCTTAGGCTGGTATGAAGAGTCTCAATGATTTCTAATTCAAAAGTAATTCTTTTTGCCACTTAAGGGAATAGTTCTTTGCGTCACTTTTCTCGAGGTGTCCCGTTACGGGATCATGATAAATATTTCCTCGCCACCTTGACACCATCCACCATCTTTCTAAGCGTGGAATTGTTGCCACCAATCAAACCCCGTCGTTGTTCTTCCATCCCTCTCGATGTGTTTTGTGTCTCAACTCGAGATGTGTCACCATCTCAGTCCGTGAGTCGATCATGTTTACCTGATCTTCGTGAAGATTAAATCATGTAGGCTTTTTCCCCCTCTTTCGGTTGTCATGTCGAGTGAAGATCTCTAAGACGTCAAGACCAAGATGATGGAATGAATCAACATCTTCGAGAAGGGCAAATGGATCATGAAGATTGTGATAGTTTGCGACTCCCCTTTTTCTCTTACCTCACGTCTTGAATCTCGGGGCGAGATTCTTGTTTAGTGGGGGTGAGTTGTCACAACCCTAGAGCTTGCTTGTAACTAGTGGCATTGCATCCATGCATCATGCTTAATTTTCATGAAACTTGAATTGGGGATTGCCTAAACCGTAGCATTAAAGGAATTCAAATAGGCTCAACCAAAAATATTTTTCAGTGATTTCAAATGGATTTAGAAAATGTTCATCATTTCTGGAAAAATGCTTTAAACCAGAACCAGAGGTGCTGCACATTTTTCATGTCATATTTGGTCACTGGATTAATTCATGAAGTATTTGAATTTGGACATTTAAATTCTATAAAATATTTTAAATGTCCAAATACTCCTAAACTGAAATGTTCCATGATAGATATATTATATACATTGGGCATGCACAGTTTGGGGATTTTTGTAAGTGCCAGGATATTTTTAATAAAGCCGCAGAGTTTTCAGAAAAATAGAAAATATAAATAAAAGAGAGAGAGAGAGCAACTCACCTGAACTTACCCCTCCAGCCCACCTGCGCAGCCACCCGACCGGCCCAGCACTGCAGCTGGCCGGCCCAGCCCACCTACCCCACCGCTCATCGTCTTCCTCTGCCAGAAGGCAGAGGCGAGGCGTGGCGAAGGCCGGGCGATGCCGTGGCCTCCTCCCCGCCTGTCTCACGCCCTCGAGGCCCTTCCAGCCACGGAGACAGCCACGCCCCCAGTGCCTCTCACTCTCTCCCGAGCTCCTCTCCCTCCTCCGTCTCGTTCCCTCTCGCACCACCAACGCAACCGCCGCCCGACGTGCACTACCCCGCCACGGCCATCCCGAGCCGCCCGAGCCATCCTCGAGCTCCGCCACCTCGTTCCCGACCTCCTCACCGAGCCACGTGACCGGAAGGGCCCCAAGCGCCGCCGATGCCGTTCTCCTCCTCTCGGCCGCGGAGATCCGCCTCGCCGCCCCGACGCTCCGGTGCTCCCCGAGCTTCGCCGTCCACTCCACGACGATCACCGTGAGCTTCGCCTATCCTCCCTCTCCGTTAAGCTCTGCGCGCATCCGTAGCGACCACACCGCACTCACCTGGGCCGCGCCGCCCGCCCTTTTCGTCGCCGGTGATGCTCCGGTGACCATTGGTCCCGGGCATGCGCCAACGCGCTCCCGTGTCGCGTAGAGCCTCCGTGGCACCTCGCCACGCTGTCAACCGCAGCCCCATCCCCACTTGCACCTGAACTCCGGCCACCGCCATGAAGCTTGCCTCCGTGAGCTCGGCCACCTCACCCCCTGCTTATGCAGATGGATGCGGCGAGTCCCAGCTCCACGTAGATGCTTCCGTCCGCCTTTGGTCACGGAGATGCAAACCCGACGCCTCCGCCGTGGCTCAGCGTCGCCGGGCGATTAGCCGCCGACGTGGCCACCTCGTTAGGCCTAATCACCCGCTAATTAACCCCCTGACCCACTAACATGTGGGCCCCGAGCCTAATTAGGTTAGTTTTATTTTTTTTTCTGTTTAGATTAGTGCTAACCTATGGACCCCACGTGTCGACTTTGACTTAGTCAAGTCAACATTGGTAGTCCCACTTGTCATCCACCTAGACCAGCCAGAGACACTGACCAGTGGGTCCCATGGATCAGGTTTGACCTGGGCGCCCAGTTGACTTGCTGACGTCACAGTGACGTGGTGCTGACGCCATAAATCATTTTCTGGATTTAATTTAATTCAGGAAATTTCAGAAAATACCCCAAACTTCAAATATTCATAACTTTTAATCTGTAACTCCAAATTAAATAATTTATATATGAAAAATGATTAGAAAAATATGAAGAATTTGTTTATGGCACTTTCATGCATGTTTGAACAAGTTAACCTCACTGAATAGGATGAATCATGATTAGGGTAATTTATGAACTAGCATTTGGAGTTGGAATTTGTTCTTGCTTGAATTCCACTTCAATTAACTTGGCTAAATTTTGCATTAGGTGAATTCAGTACCTTAACATGACATGTCATTCATGTGAATGTGCATTGCATTGATTGTGTTCTCTCTTGTTTGCCGGTAATTGTCCCCTCTCAGTAGACGACGTTCCGACGATTGTTCAATGACACGGATGAAGAACTATATTATCTTCAGAAGTGCCAGGCAAGCAAAACCCCCTTGTTCATTCTGATACAATCCCACTCTCTCGCTCCTGCTCTATTTTACTGCATTAGGACAACAACGACTCATGTGTTACTTGCTGCGGTAGCTGAACCCCTTTATCCTCTGCATGACCTGTCATTCCACAATAATTAGATGAAACCCACTAGCATGAGTAGGAGTTGTTTGAGCCCTGTTGTGCCTACTCATTTTGCTTGTTTGTCATGCCTGCCATCGCTTAGAGTTGAGTCAGGTCTGATTCATCGGGAATGAATTGGAATGGTTGTGTGAACATGTCCCACGTGTGTGAGCTAAGTGTGTGAACACGATTTGGTAAAGGTAGCGGTGAGAGGCCATGTAGGAGTACATGGTGGGTTGTCTCATTGCAGCCGTCCTTAGGAACTGAGTTCTGTGTTTTTGTGATCCATGAAACAGTTACTACCACGCATTGGGCCCAAAACCAATGGACCCTCTCGGCTTCTTAACCACCCTTGTTCTCTGTCCAGGAGTTGCAACTAGTTTCTGGTGTTTGTAGGATATGTGTTGGAGGCCGTGCGTAGCGCTGACCCTAGGGGTGGGCTATGATGCGGTAGATCCACCGTGGACGGTGTACCGAGTGCCCGTTTGGTATCTCGGGAACCATGCACACATCGTTCGGGGTTGTATGGGAAACCTCGGTCGGACTCCCTGCGGATGGAACCTAAATAGGCGATAAACCTGGACTAGGGACTTGAGTGTTTAGGTAGGCTGTGGCCGACACCCACGTTGGGCTTCTGCTGAAGGTTGCTTGTACATGTCGTGTAAACGGCGGTAAGGGGTGAGAGCGTGTGAAGAAGTACACCCCTGCAGGTTAATAGGATCGAGTCGAATAGCCGTGTCCGCGGACCAGGACGTCTGGGTTGCCTATATCAGTTCATAGACAAGTGAAAGTGGATACTCTAAAATGCGCAAGATAAGCGTGAGTGCTATGGATGGCGTTCTCGTAGGGAGATGGGAGCGGGTCCATAGTGGTGTATTGATATGGTGAATATGTGGACTCGTGTGCGCCACCTCAAAAGAGTTACTTGCAAATGTAGTTCGGGATAGCCATCGAGTCAAAGCTGGCTTGCTGCAGTCAAACTCCACCACCCCTTTTTGATAATGATGCATATGTAGTTAGTTCGATGTAAGTCTTGCTGAGTACAATTGTACTCACGTTTGCTTATTTTATGTTTTGCAGAGAGACGTCAGTCTCGCTAGTAGTTCCACGTGGACTTCGACGTTTAGCTTGTTACCTCAGCTACGATCTTGTGCCCTCGGCAGGATCTGGTAGATAGTCAGGCTTCTCAGCCTTCTTCATTTATAGTTGTCTGTACTCAGACATGTTTAGCTTCCGCTTGTGCTTTGATTTGTATGCTCTGAGTGTTGGGTCATGAGACCCATGTTTGTAATATCTCGCTCCTCGGAGCCTATTGGATAAATATTTGAGTCGTAGAGTTATGTTGTGATGCCATGTTGTATCTACACATATTGAGCATATTGTGTGTATGATTGAAATGCTTGGTATGTGTGGGATACGACAAACTAGTTGTTTATCCTTGGCAGCGTCTCATATGGGGAAATGTAGTCTCGTGCTTCTGAGCGATAGTAGTCCGCTACAGCCCGGTTCACCGGAGTCCTGCTAGCCCGGCACTACCGCTTGGACACTTGATCGGCCGGGCATGTGTTTCACTGCCTTATGTCTGTTCTTCGGGAAATGTCACGCGGTGGTATTCGGAGTCCTGCCTAGCTGCTACGGCCGGGATACCGGAGTCCTGTTAGCCCAGTGCTACAGCCCGAATATATACGTTGATGACCGACATGCTCGAAGTGATTCATGTATGCCTGTCCCCATGGGTTAGCGCCGCTTTGGTTTCACGACTAGCCATGTCGGCCCGGGTTCTTTGTCATATGGATGCTAGCGGCACTATCATATACGTGAGCCAAAAGACGCAAACGGTCCCGGGCCATGGTAAGGCGACACCCGTGGGAATACCGTGCGTGAGGCCGCAAAGTGATATGAGGTGTTACCGGCTAGATTGATGTGACTTGGGATCTGGGTCCTGACAGATGATCATGGAGCCCCGAAGATGAAGATCAAAGGAGCTATATGATATTGGCCATATCATGTCACTACTTTATATAATTGCATGTGATGTTTATTATGTTTTATGCATCTTGTTTACTTAGAACGGCGGTAGTAAATAAGATGATCCCTTATAATAATTTCAAGAAAGTGTTCCCCCTAAGCGTGCACCGTTGCTAAAGTTAAATGCGTTTGACACCACGTGATGATTGGGTGTGATAGATCCTTACGTTCGCATACAACGGGTGTAAGACAGTTTTACACATGCAAAACACTTAGGGTTAACTTGACGAGCCTAGCATGTACAGACATGGCCTCGGAACACAAGAGACCGAAAGGTCGAACATGAGTCGTATGGAAGATACGATCAACATGGAGATGTTCACCGACGATGAATAGTCCGTCTCACGTGATGATCGGACCACGGCCTAGTCGACTCGGATCATGTAACACTTAGATGACTAGAGGGATGTCAAATCTGAGTGGGAGTTCATTAAATAATTTGATTAGATGAACTTAATTATCATGAGCATTAGTCTAAAATCTTTGCAAAATGTCTTGTAGATCAAATGGCCAACGCTCATGTCACCATGAACTTCAACGCGTTCCTAGAGAAAACCAAGCTGAAAAGACGATGGCAGCAACTATTCGGACTGGGTCCGAACCCGAGGATCATCCTCATAGCAGCCAAGAAACAATATGTCCTAGAAGCACCGCTAGGTGAAGCACCCATCCCGAGAGAACCAAGACATTATGAATGCTTGGCAGTCTCGTCTTGATGATTACTCCCTCGTTCAGTGCGGCATGCTTTACAGCTTAGAACCGGGGCTCCAAAAGCGTTTTGAGCAACACGGAGCATATGAGATGTTCGAGGAGCTGAAAATGGTTTTCCAAGCTCATGACCGGGTCGAGAGATATGAAGTCTCTGACAAGTTCTATAGTTGTAAGATGGAGGAAAACAGTTCTGTCAGTGAGCACATACTCAAAATGTCTGGGTTGCACAACCGCCTATCCTACTGGACATTAACCTCCCAACGAGGCGGTCATTGACAGAATCCTTGATCGCTCCCACCAAGCTACAAGAGCTTTGTGATGAACTACAATATTCAAGGGATGGTGAAGACCATTCCTGAAGTATTCTCAATGCTGAAGTCAGCAGAGGTTGAAATCAAGAAAGAACATCAAGTGTTGATGGTAAATAAAACCACTAAGTTCAAGAAGGGCAAGGGTAAGAAGAACTTCAAGAAGGACGGCAAAGATGGTGCCACGCCCGGTAAGCCAGTTGCCGGGAGGAAGTCAAAGAATGGACCCAAGCACGAGAAAGTGCTTTTATTGCAAAGGGAAGGGTCATCGAAGCGGAACTGCCCCAAATACTTAGCGCATAAGAAGGCCGGCAACACTAAAGGTATATTTGATATACATGTGATTGATGTGTACCTTACCAGTACTGTAGTAACTCCCGCTATTTGATACCGGTGCCGTTGCTCATATTTGTAACTCACAGCAGGAGTTGCGGAATAAACGGAGACTGGCGAAGGACGAGGTGACGATGCGCGTCGGGAATGGTTCCAAGGTCGATGTGATCGCCGTTGGCACGCTACCTCTACATTTACCTACGGGATTAGTTTTAAACCTCAATAATTGTTATTTAGTGCCAAGTTTGAGCATGAACATTGTATCAGGATCTCGTTTAATGCGAGATGGCTACTCATTTAAATCCGAGAATAATGGTTGTTCTATTTATATGAGAGATATGT
The DNA here is from genome assembly GCA_021605145.1 of Aegilops bicornis. Taxonomy (NCBI): domain Eukaryota; kingdom Viridiplantae; phylum Streptophyta; class Magnoliopsida; order Poales; family Poaceae; genus Aegilops; species Aegilops bicornis. The sequence continues at coordinate 249,387,130 of CM038673.1, forward strand.
TTTATGGTCATGCTCCGATGGTCAATGGTTTATTCTTAATGAATCTCGAGCGTAATATTACACATATTCATAGTGTAAATACCAAAAGATGTAAAGTTGATAACGATAGTCCCACATACTTGTGGCATCGCCGCCTTGGTCACATTGGTGTCAAGCGCATGAAGAAGCTCCATTCGATGGACTTTTAGAGTCTCTCGATTATGAATCAATTGACACATGCGAACCATGCCTCATGGGCAAAATGACCAAGACTCGCTTCTCCGGAACAATGGAGCGAGCAACCAACTTATTGGAAATCATACATACCGATGTGTACGGTCCAATGAGCGTTGAGGCTCGCGGAGGATATCGTTATGTTCTCACTCTCACTGATGACTTGAGTAGATATGGGTATGTCTACTTGATTAAACACAAGTCTGAGACCTTTGAAAAGTTCAAGGAATTTCAGAATGAGGTAGAGAATCAACGTGACCGAAAAATAAAGTTCTTACGATCAGATCGTGGAGGAGAATATTTAAGTCACGCAATTTGGTACACACTTAATGAAATGTGGAATCGTTTCGCAACTCATGCCGACTGGAACACCTCAGCGTAACGGTGTGTCCGAACGTCGTAATCGCACTCTATTGGATATGGTGCGATCTATGATGTCTCTTACTGATTTACCGCTATCATTTTGGGGATACGCTCTAGAGACAGCTACATTCACTTTAAATAGGGCACCGTCTAAATCCGTTGAGACGACACCGTATGAATTATGGTTTGGGAAGAAACCTAAGTCGCCGTTTCTAAAAGTTTGGGGATGCGATGCTTATGTCAAGAAACTTCAACCTGAAAAGCTCGAACCCAAGTCGGAAAAATGCGTCTTCATAGGATACCCTAAGGAAACTATTGGGTATACCTACTACCTTAGATCCGAAGGCAAGATCTTTGTTGCCAAGAACGGATCCTTTCTTGAAAAAGAGTTTCTCTTGAAAGGAGTAAGTGGGAGGAAAGTAGAACTCGATGAAGTACTACCTCTTGAACCGGAAAGTAGTGCAGCTCAGGAAAATGTTCTTGTGATGCCTACACCGACTGGAGAGGAAATTAATGATGATGATCAAGGTACTTCGGATCAAGTTGCTACTAAACTTCGTAGGTCCACAAGGACACGTTCCACACCAGAGTGGTATGGCAACCCTGTCCTGGAAATCATGTTGTTAGACAACGGTGAACCTTCAAACTATGAAGAAGCAATGGCGGGCCCAGATTCCAACAAATGGCTTGAAGCCATGCAATCCGAGATAGGATCCATGTATGAAAACAAAGTATGGACTTTGACAGACTTGCCCGATGATCGGTGAGCGATAGAAAACAAATGGATCTTTAAGAAGAAGACGGACGCGGATGGTAATGTTACCATCTATAAAGCTCGACTTGTCGCTAAAGGTTATCGGCAAGTTCAAGGAATTGACTATGATGAGACTTTCTCTCCCGTAGCGAAGCTGAAGTCCGTCCGAATCATGTTAGCAATTGCCGCATACTATGATTATGAGATATGGCAAATGGACGTCAAAACGGCATTCCTTAACGGCTATCTTAAGGAAGAAGTGTATATGATGCAGCCGGAAGGTTTTGTCGACCCTAAGAATGCTAACAAGGTATGCAAGCTCCAAATGATCCATTTATGGGCTGGTGCAAGCATCTCGGAGTTGGAACATTCGCTTTGATGAGATGATCAAAGCGTTTGGGTTTATGCAGACTTATGGAGAAGCCTGCGTTTACAAGAAAGTGAGTGGGAGCTCAGAGCATTTCTCATATTATATGTAGATGACATACTTTTGATGGGAAACGATATAGAACTCTTGGACAGCATTAAGGCCTCTTTGGAATAAAAGTTTTTCAATGAAGGACCTTGGAGAAGCTGCTTATATATTAGGAATCAAGATCTATAGAGATAGATCGAGACGCCTCATAGGTCTTTCACAAAGCACATACCTTGATAAGATATTGAAGAAGTTCAAAATGGATCAGTCCAAGAAAGGGTTCTTGCTCAGACATAAGGTGTGAAATTGAGCTCGGCTCAATGTCCCACCACGGCGTAAGATATAGAAGAGATGAGTGTCATCCCTATGCATCAGCCATAGGGTCTATTATGTATGCCATGTTGTGTACCAGACTGATGTAAACCTTGCCGTAAGTTTGGTAGGAAGGTACCAAAGTAATCCCGTCAAGGAACACTGGACAGCGGTCAAGAATATCCTGAAGTACGAAAAGGACTAAGGACATGTTTCTTGTTTATGGAGGTGACGAAGAGCTCGTCAGTAAAGGGTTACGTCGATGCTAGCTTCGACACGTATATGGATGACTCTAAGTCACAAACCGGATACGTGTATATGTTGAATGGTGGAGCGATGGCTGGTGCAGCTGCAAGCAGAGCGTCGTGGCAGGATCTACATGTGAAGCGGAGTACATGGCAGCCTCGGAGGCAGCGCATGAAGCAATTTGGGTGAAGGAGTTCATCACCAACCTAGGAGTCATACCCAATGCGTGGGGCCGATCAAACTCTTCTGTGACAACACCGAGCTATTGCACTTGCCAAGGAGCCCGTGTTTCACAAGAAGACCAGGCACATCAAGCGCCGCTTCAACTCCATTCGTGAAAATGTTCAAGATGGAGACATAGAAATTTGCAAAGTGCATACGGATCTGAATGTCGCAGACCCGTTGACTAAACCTCTTCCATGAGCAAAACATGATCAACACCGTAACTCTAGGGGTGTTCGATTCATCACAATGTAACTAGATTATTGACTCTAGTGCAAGTGGGAGACTGTTGGAAATATGCCCTAGAGGCAATAATAAAAGGATTATTATTATATTTCCTTGTTCGTGATAATTGTCTTTTATTCATGCTATAATTGTATTATCCGGAAATCGTAATACACGTGTGAATAGATAGACCACAACATGTCCCTAGTGAGCCTCTAGTTGACTAGCTCGGTGATCAATAGATAGTCATGGTTTCCTGACTATGGACATTGCATGTCATTGATAACGGGATCACATCATTAAGAGAATGATGTGATGGACAAGACCCAATCCTAAGCATAGCACAAGATCGTCTAGTTTGTTTTGCTAGAGCTTTTCCAATGTCAAGTGTCTCTTCCTTAGACCATGAGATCGTGTAACTCCCGGATACCGTAGGAGTGCTTTGGGTGTACCAAACGTCACAAGTAACTGGGTGACTATAAAGGTGCACTACAGGTATCTCCGAAAGTATCTGTTGGGTTGACATGGATCGAGACTGTGATTTGTCACTCCTGTTACGGAGAGGTATCACTGGGCCCACTCGGTTATGCATCACCATAAGGAGCTCAAAGTGACCAATTGGTTGGTCACGGGATCATGCATTACGGTACGAGTAAAGTGACTTGCCGGTAACGAGATTGAACGAGGTATTGGGATACCAACGATCGAATCTCGGGCAAGTAACATACCGTCTGACAAAGGGAATAGTATACGGGGTTGCTTGAATCCTCGACATCGTGGTTCATCCGATGAGATCATCGAGGAGCATGTGGGAGCCAACATGGGTATCCAGATCCCGCTGTTGGTTATTGACCGGAGAGCCGTCTCAGTCATGTCTGCATGTCTCCCAAACCCGTAGGGTCTACACACTTAAGGTTCGGTGACGCTAGGGTTGTATGTGTTGGGGAACGTAGTAATTTCAAAAAAATTCCTACGCACACGCAAGATCATGGCGATGCATAGCAACGAGAGGGGAGAGTGTTGTCCACGTACCCTCGTAGACCGAAAGCGGAAGCGTTATCACAACGCGGTTGATGTAGTCGTACGTCTTCACGATCCGACCGATCCAAGTACCGAACGTACGGCACCTCCGAGTTCAGCACACGTTCAGCTCGATGACGACCCCCGGACTCCGATCCAGCAAAGTGTCGGGGATGAGTTCCATCAGCATGACGGCGTGGTGACGATGATAATGTTCTACCGGCGCAGGGCTTCGCCTAAGCTCCGCGACGATATGACCGAGGTGGAATATGGTGGAGGGGGGCACCGCACACGGTTAAGGAACGATCACGAAAATCAACTTGTGTGTTATGGGGTGCCCCCTGCCCCCGTATATAAAGGAGCAAGGGAGGGGGCGGCCGGCCTAGGAGGGGGCGCACCAAGGAGGAGTCCTACTCCCACCGGGAGTAGGATTCCCCCCTTCCAAGTAGTAGGAGTAGGAGTCAAGGAAAGGGGAAGAGAAGAGAAGGAAGGAGGGGGCGCAGCCCCTCCCCCTAGTCCAATTCGGACTAGGCATTGGGGGGGGGGGGCCAACCTCTCCTCTCTCTTTCCCCTAAAGCCCAATAAGGCCCATATACTCCTCGGCGAATTCCCGTAACTCTCCGGTACTCAAAAAAATTCCCGAATCACTCGGAACCTTTCCGAACTCCGAATATAGTCATCCAATATATCGATCTTTACGTCTCGACCATTTCGAGACTCCTCGTCATGTCCCCGATCTCATCCGGGACTCCGAACTCCTTCGGTACATCAAAACTCATAAACTCATAATATAACTATCATCGAAACCTTGTTGCAAGGGACCCTACGGGTTCGAGAACTATGTAGACATGACCTAGAACTATTCTTGGTCAATAACCAATAGCGGAACCTGGATGCTCATATTGGCTCCTACATATTCTACGAAGATCTTTATCGGTCAAACCGCATAACAACATACATTGTTCCCTTTGTCATCGGTATGTTACTTGCCCGAGATTCGATCGTCGGTATCCAATACCTAGTTCAATCTCGTTACCAGCAAGTCTCTTTACTCGTTACGTAATGCATCATTCCGTAACTAACTCATTAGCTACATTGCTTGCAAGGCTTATAGTGATGTGCATTACCGAGAGGGCCCAGAGATACCTATCCGACAATCGGAGTGACAAAACCTAATCTCGAAATACGCCAACCCAACATGTACCTTTGGAGACACCTGTAGTACTCCTTTATAATCACCCATTGCCAGGACGTTTGGTAGCACCCAAAGTGTTCCTCCGTAAACGGGGGTTGCATAATCTCATAGTTACAGGAACATGTATAAGTCATGAAGAAAGCAATAGCAACATACTAAACGATCAAGTGCTAGGCTAACGGAATGGGTCAAGTCAATCACATCATTATCCTAATGATGTGATCCCGTTAATCAAATGACAACTCATGTCTATGGCTAGGAAACTTAACCATCTTTGATTCAACGAGCTAGTCAAGTAGAGGTATACTAGTGACACTATGTTTGTCTGTGTATTCACACATGTATTATGTTTCCGGTTAATACAATTCTAGCATGAATAATAAACATTTATCATGATATAAGGAAATAAATAATAACTTTATTATTGCCTCTAGGGCATATTTCCTTCAGTCTCCCACTTGCACTAGAGTCAATAATCTAGTTCACATCGCCATGTGATCTAACACCAATATTCATATCTCAGTATATGATTAACACCCATAGTTCACATCGTCATGTGACCAACACCCAAAGGGTTTACTAGAGTCAATAATCTAGTTCACATCGCTATGTGATTAACACCCAAAAGAGTACTAAGGTGTGATCATGTTTTGCTCGTGAGAGAGGCTTAGTCAACGGGTCTGTCATATTCAGATCGTATATATTTTGCAAATATTCTATGTCTGCAATGCTCTGCACGGAGCTACTATAGCTAATTGCTCCCACTTTCAATATGTATCCAGATTGAGACTTATAGTCATCTGGATCGGTGTAAAAGCTTGCACTGTTGTAACTCTTTATGACGGGCTCTTTTATCACCTCCATAATCGAGAAATATTTCCTTAGTCCTCACTAAGGATATTCTTGACCGCTGTCCAGTGATCTACTATTAGATCAAAATTGTATTCCTTTGCCAAACTCAGAGCAAGGTATACAATAGGTCTGGTACATAGCATAGCATACTTTATAGAACCTATGAGTGAGGCTTAGGGAATGACTTTCATTCTCTTTTCTATTTTCTGCCGTGGTCGGGATTTGAGTCTTACTCAATTTCACACCTTTGCAACACAGGCAAGAACTTTTCTTTGACTGTTCCATTTTGAACTACTTCAAAATCTTGACAAGGTATATACTTATCGAAAAAACTTATCAAGCGTCTTGATCTATCTCAATCGATCTTGATGCTCAACATGTAAGTAGCTTTACTGAGGTCTTTCTTTTAAAGAACTCCTTTCAAATACTCCTTTATGCTTTCCAGAAAAATTCTACGTCATTTCTGATCAACAATATGTCACTCACATATATTTATCAGAAAGGCGGTAGTGCTCCCACTCACTTTATTGTAAATACAGGCTTCACCGCAAGTCTGTATAAAACTATATGCTTTGATCAACTTATCAAAGCGTGTATTCCAACTCTGAGATGCTTGCACCAGTCCATAGATGGATCGTTGGAGCTTGCACATTTTGTTAGCACCTTTAGGATTGACAAAACCTTCTGGTTGCATCATATACAACTCTTCTTTAAGAAAACCATTAAGGAATGTAGTTTTGACATCCATTTGCCAGATTTCATAAATTGTGGCAATTGCTAACATGATTCGGACAGACTTAAGCATCGATACGAGTGAGAAAATCTCATCGTATTCAACACCTTGAACTTGTCGAAAACCTTTCGCAACAAGTCGAGCTTAGTAGATAGTAATACTACTATCAGTGTCCGTCTTCCTCTTGAAGATCCATTTATTTAACATGGCTTGCTGATTATCGAGCAAGTCAATCAAAGTCCATACTTTGTTCTCATACATGGATCATATCTCAGATTTTATGGCCTCAAGCCATTTCGCGGAATCTGGGCTCATCATCGCTTCCTCATAGTTCGTAGGTTCATCATGGTCTAGTAACATGACTTCTAGAATACGATTGCCGTACCACTCTGGTGCGGATCTTATTCTGGAAAACCTACGAGGGTCGGTAGCAACTTGATCTGAAGTTTCATGACCATCATCATTAACTTCCTCACTAATTGGTGTAGGAATCACTGGAACTGACTTCTGTGATGAACAACTTTCCAATTTAGGAGAAGGTACAATTACCTCATCAAGTTCTACTTTCCTCCCACTCACTTCTTTCGAGAGAAACTCCTTCTCTAGAAAGGATCCATCTTAGCAACGAATAACTTGCCGTCGGATATGTGACAGAAGGTGTACCCAATAGTTTCCTTTGGGTATTCTATGAAGACGCACTTCTCCGATTTGGGTTCGAGCTTATCAGGTTGAAAAACTTTTTCATATAAGCATCGCAACTCCAAACTTTAAGAAACGACAGCTTAGGTTTACTGCATAACCATAGTTCATACGGTGTCGTCTCAACGGATTTAGATGGTGCCCTTTTAACGTGAATGCAACTGTCTCTAATGCATAACCCCAAAACAATAATGGTAAATCAATAAGAGACATCATAGATCGCACCATATCCAATAAAGTGCGGTTACGACGTTCGGACACACCATAACGTTGTGGTGTTCCAGGTGGCGTGAGCTGTGAAACTATTCCACATTGTTTTAACTGAAGGCCAAACTCGTAACTCAAATATTTTACCTCTGCGATCATATCGTAGAAACTTTTATTTTCTTGTTACCATGATTCTCCACTTCACTCTGAAATTCTTTGAACTTTTCAAATGTTTCAGACTTGTGTTTCATCAAGTAGATATACCCATATCTGCTCAAATCATCTGTGAAGGTCAGAAAATAACGATACATGCCACGAGCCTTAACACTCATCGGATCGCATACATCGGTATGTTCCAATAAGTCAGTTGCTCGCTCCATTGTTCCGGAGAATAGAGTCTTTAGTCATCTTGCCCATAACGCATGGTTCGCAAGCATCAAGTGATTCATAATCAAGTGATTCGAAAATCCCATCAGCATGGAGTTTCTTCATGCGCTTTACACCAATATGACCTAAACGGCAGTGCCACAAATAAGTTGCACTATCATTATTAACTTTGCATCTTTTGGCATCAATATTATGAATATGCGTATCACTACGATCGAGATCCAACAAACTATTTTTATCGGGTGTATGACTATTTGAAGGTTTTATTCATGTAAACAGAACAACAATTATTCTCTGACTTTAAATGAATAACAGTATTGCAATAAACATGATCAAATCATATTCATGCTCAACGCAAACGCCAAATAACATTTATTTAGGTTTAACACTAATCCCGAAAGTATAGGGAGTGTGCGATGATGATCATATCAATCTTGGAACTTCTTCCAACACTCATCGTCACTTCCCCTTCAACTAGTCTCTGTTTAATCTGTAACTCCTGTTTCGAGTTACTAATTTTTAGTAACCGAACAAGTATCAAATACTCAGGGGCTACTATAAACACTAGTAAGGTACACATCAATAATCTGTATATCAAATATACCCTTGTTCACTTTGCCATCCTTCTTATCCACCAAATATTCAGGGCATTTCCGCTTCCAGTGACCATTTCCTTTGCAGTGTAAGCACTCAGTTTCAGGCTTTGGTCCAGCTTTGGTCTTCTTCACGGGAGTGACAACTTGTTTGCCATTCAGCTTGAAGTTTCCCTTTCTTTCCTTTGCCCTTTTCTTGAAACTAGTGGTCTTGTCAATCATCAACACTTGATGCTCTTTCTTGATTTCTACCTTCGTTGATTTCAACATCACGAAGAGCTCGGGAATCGCTTTTCGTCATCCCTTGCATACTATAGTTCATCATGAAGTTCTAGTAACTTAGTGATGGTGACTAGAGAATTCTGTCAATCACTATCTTATCCGGAAGATTAACTCCCACTTGATTCAAGCGATTGAAGTACCTGCACAATCTGAGCTACCTGCATAATCTGAGCACATGCTCACTAGTTGAGCGATTCTCCTCCATCTTTTAGCTATAGAACTTGTTGGAGACTTCATATCTCTCAACTCGGGTATTTGCTTGAAATATTAACTTCAATTCTTGGAACATCTCATATGGTCCATGACGCTCAAAACGCCTTTGAAGTCCCGATTCTAAGCCGTTAAGCATGGTGCACTAAACTATCAAGTAGTCATCATATTGAGCTAGCCAAACGCTCATAACGTGCAGATCTGCTCCTGCAATAGGTCTGTCACCTAGCGGTGCATCAAGGACATAATTCTTCTGTGCAGCAATGAGGATAAACCTTAGATCACGGATCCAATCCGCATCATTGCTACTAACATTTTTCAACATAATTTTTCTCTAGGAACATATCAAAATAAACATATGAAAGCAACAACGCGAGCTATTGATCTACAACATAATTTGCAAAATACTACCAGGACTAAGTTCATGATAAATTTAAGTTCAGTTAATCATATTACTTAAGAACTCCCACTTAGATAGACATCCCTCTAATCTTCTAAGTGATTACGTGATCCATATTAACTACACCATGTCCGATCGTCACGTGAGATGGAGTAGTTTCAACGGTGAACATCAATATGTTGATCATATCTACTATATGATTCACGCTCGACCTTTCGGTCTCCCGTGTTCCAAGGCCATATCTGTTATATGCTAGGCTCGTCAAGTTTAACCTGAGTATTCCGTGCGCAACTGTTTTGCACCCGTTGTATTTGAACGTAGAGCCTATCACACCCGATCATCACGTGGTGCCTCAGCACGAAGAACTTTCACAACGGTGCATACTCAGGGAGAACACTTCTTGATAATTTTAGTGAGAGATCATCTTAAAATGCTACCGTCAATGATCTCCATCTCATGCAAACAATATAAGTGATATGATATGGCCATCATCATCTTGTGCTTGTGATCTCCATCTCCGAAGCACCGTCGTGATCACCATCGTCACCGGCGCGACACCTTAATCTCCATCGTAGCATCGTTGTCATTACGCCATCTATTGCTTCTACAACTATCGCTACCGCTTAGTGATAAAGTAAAGCAATTATGTATGCTTGCATTTCATACAATAAAGCGACAACCATATGGCTCCTGCCAGTTGCCGATAACTCGGTTACAAAACATGATCATCTCATACAATAAAATATAGCATCACCTCTTGACCATATCACATCACAACATGCCCTGCAAAAACAAGTTAGACGTCCTCTACTTTGTTATTGCAAGTTTTACGTGGCTGCTACGAGCTGAGCAAGAACCGTTCTTACCTACGCATCAAAACCACAACGATAGTTTGTCAAGTTGGTGTTGTTTTAACCTTCGCAAGGACCGGGCTTAGCCACACTCGGTTCAACTAAAGTTGGAGAAACTGACACCCGCCAGCCACCTGTGTGCAAAGCACGTCGGTAGAACCAGTCTCGCGTAAGCGTCTGGCGTAATGTCGGTCCTGGCCGCTTCATCCAACAATACCGCCGAACCAAAGTATGACATGCTGGTAAGAAGTATGACTTGTATCGCCCACAACTCACTTGTGTTCTACTCGTGCATATAACATCTACGCATAAAACCAGGCTCGGATGCCACTGTTGGGGAACGTAGTAATTTCAAAAAAATTCCTACGCAGACGCAAGATCATGGTGATGCATAGCAACGAGAGGGAGAGTGTTGTCCATGTACCCTCGTAGACCGAAAGCGGAAGCGTTATAACAACGTGGTTGATGTAGTCGTACGTCTTCACGATCCGATCAATCCAAGTACCGAACGTACGGCAGCTCCGAGTTCAGCACACGTTCAGCTCGATGACGACCCCCGGACTCCGATCCAGCAAAGTGTCGGGGATGAGTTCCACAAGATGACGGCGTGGTGACGATGATGATGTTCTATCGGCAGGGCTTCGCCTAAGCTCCATGACGATATGACCGAGGTGGAATATGGTGGAGGGGCACCGCACACGGCTAAGGAACGATCACGAAGATCAACTTGTCTGTTATGGGGTGCCCCCTGCCCTCAGAGCATAAAGGAGCAAGGGAGGGGCGGCCGGCCTAGGAGGGGGCACCAAGGAGGAGTCCTACTCCCACCGGGAGTAGGATTCCCCCTTCCAAGTAGTAGGAGTAGGAGTCAAGGAAAGGGGAAGAGAAGAGAAGGAAGGAGGCGCAGCCCTCCCCTAGTCCAATTCGGACTAGGCCTTGGGGGCGCCCAACCTCTCCTCTCTCTTTCCCTAAAGCCCAATAAGGCCCATATACTCCCGGCGAATTCCGTAACTCTCCCACTTCAAAAATACCCGAATCACTCGGAACCTTTCCGAACTCCGATTATAGTCGTCCAATATATCGATCTTTACATCTCGACCATTTGGAGACTCCTCGTCATGTCCCCGATCTCATCCGGGACTCCGAACTCCTTCGGTACATCAAAACTCATAAACTCATAGCGTGCGGACCCTACCGGTTCGAGAACTATGTAGACATGACCTAGAACTATTCTTGGTCAATAACCAATAGCGGAACCTGGATGCTCATATTGGCTCCTACATATTCTACAAAGATCTTTATCGGTCAAACCGCATAACAACATACCTTGTTCCCTTTGTCATCGGTATGTTACTTGCCCGAGATTCGATCGTCGGTATCCAATACCTAGTTCAATCTCGTTACCGGCAAGTCTCTTTACTCGTTATGTAATGCATCATTCCACAACTAACTCATTAGCTACATTGCTTGCAAGGCTTATAGTGATGTGCATTACCGAGAGGGCCCAGAGATACCTCCCCGACAATCGGAGTGACAAAACCTAATCTCGAAATACGCCAACCCAACATGTACCTTTGGAGACACCTGTAGTACTCCTTTATAATCACCCAGTTACGTTGTGACGTTTGATAGCACCAAAGTGTTCCTCCGGTAAACGGGAGTTGCACAATCCCATAGTTACAGGAACATGTATAAGTCATGAAGAAAGCAATAGCAACATACTAAACGATCAAGTGCTAGGCGGAATGGGTCAAGTCAATCACATCATTCTCCTAATGATGTGATCCCGTTAATCAAATGACAACTCAAGTCTATGGCTAGGAAACTTAACCATCTTTGATTCAACGAGCTAGTGAAGTAGAGGTATACTAGTGACACTATGTTTGTCTATGTATTCACACATGTATTATGTTTCCGGTCAATACAATTCTAGCATGAATAATAAACATTTATCATGATATAAGGAAATAAATAATAACTTCATTATTGCCTCTAGGGCATATTTCCTTCAGTATGAATATGAGTATGCAGCAAACTGAATGTTGTTCGGAGTCCCGGATGAGATCCCGGACGTCACGAGGAGTTCCGGAATGGTCCGGAGGTAAATAATTATATATAGGAAGTGCTATTTCGGCCATCGGGAGAATTTCGGGGGTTACCGATATTGTACCGGGACCACCGGGTGGTGCCACCTATCCCGGAGGGCCCCGTGGGCTGAAGTGGGAGGGAACCAGCCCCTGGTGGGCTGGTGCGCCCCCCACTTGGCCCCCCCTGCGCCTAGGGTTGGAAACCCTAGGGTGGGGGGCGCCCCACTTGCCTTGGGGGCAAGCCTCCCCTTGTCCCCCCTCCATCTAGATGGGTTCTAGAGGGGCTGCACCCCCTGTGGGACCTATATAAAGGGGGGAGGGAGGCACCCGCACCGCATCTTGGCGCCTCCCTCTCCCTCGCTACACCTCTCCCTCTCAGAAGCTCGGCGAAGCCTGCTGCGGTGATCGCTGCATCCACCACCACGCCCGTCGTACATCGATCTTCATCAACCTCTCCTTCCCCTTGCTGGATCAAGACGGAGGAGACGCCACGCTGACCGTCGTGTGTTGAACGCGGAGGTGCCATCCGTTCGGTGCTAGGATCTCCGGTGATTTGGATCACGACGAGAACGACTCCCTCAACCCCGTTCTCTTGAACGCTTCCGCACGCGATCTACAAAGGTTATGTAGATGCATCTCTCACTCGTTGCTAGATGAACTCATAGATGGATCTTGGTGAAACCGTAGGAAAATTTTTGTTTTCTGCAACGTTCCCCAACATTAGCCTCTCTGATCTCGTGGTAGATCTACTCTTGTACTACCCATATCATCAATATTAATCAAGCAGGAGTAGGGTATTACCTCCATCGAGAGGGCCCGAACCTGGGTAAAAACATCGTGTCCCTTGTCTCCTGTTACCATCCGCCTAGACGCACAGTTCGGGACCCCTACCCGAGATCCGCCGGTTTTGACACCGACAAAGAAGCATTTCAAAGGTGAGGCAGATCACCGGAAGAAGCCCGCCATGCATCGGTGATCACGCATTTGCTATAGTCAATGATTTACACGTAATCTTTGGAAAGGGTCCCGGCGGACTAGCTGTTCCGAATGACGCTAAGAATCACGCACCCATGTGGAAGAAGAAATCTATATTTTGGGACCTACCCTCATCGAAAGACCTAGAGGTCCGCTCTTGATCGACGTGATGCACGTGACGAAGAACCTTTGCGTGAACCTGCTAGGCTTCTTGGGCGTGTATGGGAAGACAAAAGATACACTGAGGCATGGGAGGACCTGCAACGCTTAACGAAAAGAGGGCATGCCTCAAGCGGTATGAAGGTCCCGGCAGCTACGCTTCACGAAAGAAGAGAAAGAAATCTTCTTTGAATGACTGCTCAAAGATGAAGGTCCCGATCGACTTCTCATTGAATATAAAGGGAATAATAAATATGCCGGAGAAAAAGTTCCGTAACCTAAAGTCTCATGACTGCCACGTGATTATGACGCAACTGCTTCCGGTTGCATTGAGGGGCTTCTACCGAAAACGTCCGATTAGTCATTGTGAAGCTATGTGCATTCCTCAATGCAATCTCTCTCGGAAGGTGGTCGATCCAGAAATCATACCAAGGCTAAGGAGTGATGTGGTGCAATGTCTTGTCGGTTTCGAGCTGGTGTTCCCACCATCCTTCTTCAATATCATGACGCACGTCCTAGTTCATCTAGTTGACGAGATTGTCATTCTGGGCCCCGTATTTCTACACAATATGTACCCCTTTGAGAGGTTCATGGGGGTCCTAAAGAAATATGTCCGTAACCGCGCTAGGCCAGAAGGAAGGATCTCCATGGGCCATCAAACAGAGGATGTCATCGGGTTTTGTGTTGACTTCATTCATGGCCTTAAGAAGATAGGTCTCCCTAAATCGCGGTATGAGGGGAGACTGACTGGAAAAGGCACGCTTGGAAGGGACTCAATAATATGCAGGGACGGATATTCTTGGTCTCAAGCACACTACACAGTTCTACGTAACTCTACCTTGGTGACCCGTATGTCGATGAACACAAGAACAGTCTGCGCTCCAAACACCCGGAGCAAAGGTCTGACGATCGGATTACATGTGAACACATCAGGACTTTCAACAGTTGGTTGGAAGCACGTACCAGAGGTGACAACACTGTTTGTGATGAGATGTACTTGTTGTCCAGGGGACCATCTTTGACTGTATTGATTTGGATAGGATACGAGATAAATGGGAGTACATTTTACACGATTGACCAAGATCAAAAGAGCACCAACGAAAACAGCGGTGTCCGCTTTGATGCAACAACCGAGAGGGGAAAGGACACATATTATGGTTACATAGTGGACATCTGGGAACTTGACTACGGACATGATTTTAAGGTCCCTTTGTTTAAGTGCAAATGGGTCCATCTGTCAGGAGGCGGGGTACAGGTAGACCCATAGTACGGGATGACAACAGTGGATCTGAAAAATCTTGGGTACACTGACGAACCGTTCGTCCTAGCCAATGATGTGGCACAGGTTATCTATGTGAAGGACATGTCTACCAGACCGAGAAAGAGAAAAGATAAGGAAGAGAATACATCATACGATGAGCCAAAGCGCCACATAGTTCTTTCAGGAAAAATGGACATCGTGGGAGTGGAGGACAAGACAGACATGTCTGAAGATTATGAAAAGTTTCATGAAATTCCTCCCTTCAAAGTCAAGGCTGACCCCGATCCTGATAAATGATGAAGATTATCCATGGTTACTACAAGCAATAAGCAAATGACACAAGCGAAGAAAAAGTGAAGACTTTCTCCGCAACTATTATCATGATACCATGCCAACTTTGTAATCAAGTAGTATGATACCATGCCAACTTTCAACTTTTTAGAGTTCATTTGAAATGCTTTAATGTCTTATGGTTCGCCCTCGTAATAATTAAAAATAGCAACAATAAGTTTTTTGTTGTAAGTAGAAACAAAATAAAATAAATAAAGCAAGAAAGAAAACAAAAAAACAAAAGAAGTGTTTTCAAATTTGAAAACTAATGGCACTAAGAGAAAGTTTATAATTTTCCTAAAACTAAAAGCAAAAAGAATTGAAAAATTAAGCAAAAAACAAAAGAAAATAAATAATGCAGAAATCAAAATAAAAAAACAACAATAAGTATTTTGTTGTAAGTAGAAACAAAATAAAATAAATAAAGCAAGAAAGAAAACAAAAAAACAAAAAAAAAGTGTTTTCAAATTTGAAAAGTAATGGCACTAACAGAAAGTTTATAATTTTCCTAAAACTAAAAGCAAAAAGAAATAAAAAAATAAAGAAAAAAACAAAATAAAATAAATAATGCAGAAAACAAAACAAAAAAACAAGAAAAAAATAAAAATAGCAACAATAAGTAAAGAAAACAAAAAAACAAAAAATGCCTCCCATCGGGCCCCCACGGCCCTGAATACGACATGAAACCCTACTATGGGCCAGGATTCAGTTCGCAGAGGGCCTAGAAGGCCCATCCGCACAAAGAATAGCAAGTAGGCCCGAAGCTCATGGTGGAGAGGAGCTCGAGTGGGGTGCGGCAGTGGGGCTTATAAACAACTGCGCGCCCCTCTCAACTAGCGAGGTGGGACTAAACTTGGGCCCCGACGCGTGCAGCACAGGGGCCTTTGGTCCCGGTTGGTGGCACCAACCGGGACTAAAGGGGGGGGGGGCGGCATTGGTACCGGTTCGTGGCACCAATTGGTACCAAAGGCCGCCGCTTCCCGCCCTTTGGGCTGCCGAAAAAGAGGCCTTTGGTCCCGGTTGGTGGCACCAACCGGGACTAAAGGCATTAGTCCCGGTTGGTTTCACGAACCAGGACCAATGGCTTTGCTATATAAGCAAACACTTTGCAAAAATTCAGAATCTCATCGCCAGCTGTTCTGACGACGCCGACCCTCCTCGACGCCGCCAGTTGCTCCACTCGCTGTTGCCGCTGCCGCCACGCCAAGGCTGCCGCCCCAACCCCAGGTTGCCCTCGTCTGCCGGCCTCCCGAGCCCACTGTCCTCGTCGCCGGCCTCCCGAGCCTGCCCCATCCGCCTCACGCCTCGAGCCTCGCCTGCCGTCTCCGCCCAAGCGCCTCGGCCGCCCCACTGCCGCCATCGCTATCTAGTCATTTGATCAGTGAGCGCCAGCACTGCTCTGTTTTTTTTCATTTTTATTAGTTTAATTTTTTGTTCATATATATATATATAATGTATATGTGTATGTATGTGGCTATGTGTATGTAGATGTTCAAAATGTATAAAAAATTGTTCAGAGCATGTTTTTCTTCATATATGTATTTTTTGTTCATATGTGTATTAATGTTTTCATATATGAAAAAGATAGATTTTTAGAAAAGTTAGGTTTTTTTTTGTTCATAGATTTTTTTGGTGATATTAATTATTTTAGAATATGAAAATTTTTGTATATTCATATTAACAATGCATTAGGCAAAACCTTTGTTTTTTCAAAATTTTCTATTTGAACATTTTTTTAAACAAGCAATACTAAAAGAATGAAAGGAAAAAGGAAAATAAGAAGAGGAAGAAAGGAGAATAAGAGGAGAGGAAGAAGAGGAGAAATAAATAAGAAGAGGAAATAAGAAGAAAAGAGGAGGAGAAGAAGAAAGGAATAGAGGTAGAAGAAAATAGAAATTTTCTATTTTTCTTCTTCTCCTCTATTCCTTTCTTCTTCTCCTCTTTTTTTCTTTCTTTTTTTCTTCTTCCTTCTTCCTCTTTTCTTCCTTTTCCTTATTTTCCTTTCTCGAGGGAGAAGATGAAAAGAAGAGTAGAAGAAGAAGAAAGGAATAGAGGAGAAAGAAGAAACTTCAACACGAGGGGGGTACCGATACCCCTCCCCGATAACATTATTTTCCCATGTATATGTATGTCGCGTCGTTGTCGATATAACCCCTCGAGATAACTTCGACATGAGGGGCGGTCGATATATATACCCCTCTCGACCGTGATAACTTATACAACGGCAACACCCCTCGGCCCTCTCGCTCGACCAAAACTCTCGAGGACACCCAAACCCTAGAGAGAAAACGATGTTGGTCTCCTACCCTCCCGCCGCACTCCCTACCCGACAAATTAACTCTCTCGAGGCCACCCAAATTAACCCTTGAAGCGTTGTGTCGGGGCGACCCCAAACCCTAGAGAAGCAGCGTCGAGGCCACTAACATGATTCCTTATTATGATTAGCTAGCTGTTCTACGTTTGCCACTTATATATATATATATATATATATATATATATATATATATATATATATCAATCTCTACAGTGTGTGAATAAAAATTGACATGTTGTAAATATTTGCGTAAACTATGGAGCACTCCCAAGACGAAGAAACATAAGCGATGTTGGGGCACATAATCGCACAAGGAAGTGATGAAGTTGCGTCATTTCTCAACGACACCGAAGGTCCCGAAGGACTGGGTGAAGAAGAGGGCTATGTTCATGATGGCTCCGGTGACACAATGGAGGTACAAGAAGGAGACCGTGCTGACTGCTCCGGTGACCGAACCGAGTCCGGCCAGGTATATATATATTAGTTAAGCCCGTGCTGACTAGTTAATTGATGCATCCATTGTTTTGGTATATGTACAGATATTAATTACTCTCGTCTTTCTTCCTTATAATTTCTAGCCATCCGGATCGAGCACAACTTCGGTAAGGAGACGAGGCCCGAAGAAAAAGTTGAGCTCGGATGAAAAGTTTGAGATCATAGAAATCGTGCCCGACGGCGAACCGATTGAACCCGTCCGGACAAGGAAGGCATTTTATGCTCAGTGTGGGGTTCTTGTTAGGGACAAGATCCCGATCAGCATCCATCAATGGTATAAGCCTAAGGAGGAAGACCCTGAGGTGTCTTATGTCAATGATATGCAGAAAGAAGATCTTTGGACTCAGCTGAAGGCAAATTTCATCCTACCGCCAGAGGAGGATCCGGAGAAGCCAGTTAAAGAGCAATTAATCAAGTCTTGTGCTCTTAAGAAGATGGCAACCCTAATGAGGAGGTGGAGGAAAGAGCTGAACCTGTTTGTCGAGAAAGAAAAGACACCAGAATTCATCGGCAAATATGAGAAGATCAAAGATCACTGGCCCGCATTTGTGGCCCACAAGACATCGGAAAAGAGTAAGAAGATGTCGGCGACAAACAAGCAAAATGCTGCGAAGAAGAAGCTTCACCATCGCACGGGGTCAAGTGGCTACCTCAAAGCCCGGCCTAAGTGGTCCGAGCCTGAGCATGATCTGCTTGAAAAAGGGATCGAACCAGAGACAATGTATCGCTGCATCGTTGCGGACTTGGTTCTTCGGGCTGGCGGAACCTTGGACCTCAGAATGTGGAAGTGCCAGTGGACGGACGAGCAATCGCAAATACCAGTCAAGAACCTTCGACACTATCGATGCAAATAAGCGAGGGACGTTCGTTCCAAACAGGGAGAAGGACGAGCTCACAATGGCCCTTGGGAATCCTGAGCACCCTGGACGGACACGAGGCACGCCAGGCTCCATTCTGTGGAAGGTTGGTTTTCCGGACGCAGGGGGTTACAAAACCCATGAGAGGAGGAAGAAACTGGAGCAGGACCAACTACAGGCGCTGCATGAAACGGTAATGGGGCTAGAGGAACAAGAAGAGGAACGAGAAGCAGCAGATCGCAGCAAACGACCTGCCGAAGCTTCCCCCGAAGCTACCCCGCCATCTCAGCGGAGAAGCAGCGTGGCTTCCACCGAGCTGCTTCAGCCGAAGCATGTCTTGACGGCTCCTGCCAGCTATCCCGTGGATGGTATCACGGAGTCTCAAAATTGCCACATTATGGCGCGATGTATGAATTTGAAGGTCAAGGCGGCTGTGGGCCAAGTTTATCCTAGTGGACCCGGCACAACTTATCACTGCCAGCCAATTCCAGAAGGATATGCTAAGGTGACGGTGGATGAAATAATGGAGGGATTTGAGGACCTCTCGCTGACCACCCTACCGGTGAAGGGGAGACTAGGCTGGGTTACGCTGAAGATTCCATGCCTATGGCGGAAGGAGCTCATCAACCTTCCGAACTGGACGCCTCCGCCTCCTCCTCCTCCTCCGGCGAGTCAAGGCACTCCGCCTCCTCCTCCGGCGAGTGACGATCAGGGCACGCGTGGCGGCACTCCGCTTCCTTCTCCGGCGCGTGGCGGCACTCCGCCTCCTTCTCCGCCTGCGCCGGCGCGCCCGAGCAGCCAACCTCCTCCTTCTCCGCCTCGTCAGCAAGGGCGGAAGAGACGCGCCGCCGCTCCGGCTGCTCCGGCGCGTCGTATTCCTTCTCCTCCGCCACATAAGCAAGCAAAGAAGACATCCGCTCCGTCTGCTCTGCCGGCGTCTAGCAGTACAGCCAAAGGCGGGAGGAAATACAGATTCGGTCCTTGTCTGAAGAGTCCAAAGAAGTTACCGTACGAGAGGACCGAGGAGGAAAACGCGAAGATCGCGCAGACCGAAGTGGATGACTGGTTTGCAGGGTTGAAAGCAAAGAGACATCCACCTCCGGAGGAGAAGGTAGATCCGGTGAAAGCGAAGCGCACTGGCTGCCCCGAGGAAACCGCAAAGTCTCCGCCGAGAACCAACTATGAGCGACATCTGAACAGACATATCTCCAAGCGGAGCGGTCGGAAGTCTTGTCGGACATCAAACAGCAAAAGAACGAGCAGCTGCGAAAAAAATTGACCAGCTCGGCGAACAAGCAAACCAATCGTCCCCGCTCAATGTGTCTAGCGGCAACATCGTCGCTAATGTTCCGGGGATGGTGGCCGGTTATGGAAATCTACAAGATTACCTGCCAGACGATGCACTTCCTTATTACATGAAGGTGGAAGAACACAGATACGAGTACGGGAAGCCTCTCGTCTAAGATGAAAAATCTCTAACAACGATGATGCGAAGATCCATACTTGGTACATGAAAACTTGCAGAGAGTCTGGGGGGACGAATAGTTTGTATCTGCACATTAAAGAGGAGCACGACCTCGTTGGAACTGATCTGTTGTGTGTTCCATTTGAGGAGTTCTTCGTGTTCTTCAATCAAAAGGCCCTCGATAAATTAACGGTCTTTTGCTACTGCCTGTAAGTACTATTTCTGTCATTAAGTCTCTATATATAGCACGGCTCTTTCATTGCATGTATTCATAATTAATTATCCTCAATATATTATGCAGATTGAAGATCGTCGAGTGCAAAAAAAATGAAATCTATGATATTGGGTTCATTAACACAAATATCATAGATGTATTTCTTGTTGAAAAGCACGTCAAAGAGGCCGAGGACAACTTGCTACAATCATTGATCAAAAATCAAAACAAAGATACCATACTCTTTCCTTACAACGGCAAGTGAGTGTTACTGATCGTTTGCATATTCGGTTTCCCTTATTACTCGAGCGAGGTTATAGTAATGTAATTGATGAGTTATGCATGCGTGCGCAGGTACCACTATATTCTTCTAGAGATTAAGCTTGAGCGTGGACTAGTAACCGTCTTAGACTCAAGACGGAAAGATCACAGCACCTATGCGGACATGACTGAAATGCTCAGCAAGTAAGTTCAATCGATCATTATCGCACCATAGCGGCAACTTTTTGTTCATTTCCTAATATCTCAAGTAATAATAATTATTTTCTTTGTCTTGCAGGGTTTGGAAACAGTTCACCGCAAAAGCTCCGGGACTGCCGAAGGAGCTGCGATATACATACCCGAAAGTAAGTACTACTGGTTCGCTAGTTGTGCGCATCTCCGTTGATTCTATAGCTATACTTTCATCAATGCCATTTATAATGCTTCATTATCAGTTTGATTGACCTCTATTTCTCGTAAAGTGCTTGTGGCAGGAACAAGGGAATGATTTCTGTGGATACTACGTGTGCGAGTTCATCTACAACGCGACTTTGAAAAATAAGCGGGGCTACTCTCAAAGACAATATGAAGTGCATAAGAAATTAATAATATTCACAATTTCATTTTATTACACCATCATTTCTGTTGAGTTTCATTCATATATATGTATTAATTAACCCCCTTCTTCAAATTAGACGTGGCAGATGCGGAATGAACTCCTAGAACCAGATCGCATTAAATAAATTTAAGAGGAATTGGCGGGATTCTTTCTTGACCACATCATCAATAAAGCCGGAGAATACCATGTGGAAGTTGATTTCAAATGCTAGGGGACTGTAATTGAGAGATCTTATATATTGTACATGTATGTAGCCAGTAGCGTCGGACGTACATGATACAAAACTTGTTGTTCGAGCAATCTCTCGGAGAAGGAGAGGTCGATCGATCATTTCTCTCGGTATGCATGACTTAACTTCAGTACTCGATGGTTCCCTTCATTTTCTTACTAGCTAGCGTGTCGAGGGCTATATGTATATAGTACGTAGCGTCGAACAAGCACGGACATAAGAGAGGACACTTCTCTCTATTAATTAGCTAGCTAACACAATATATGAAACACCTAAATTAACGCCCAAAACCCCCAACCCCCCTTAAAAAAAACAAAACCCCAGTATCGGAATGTCGACGTGGATGTTTTTGGTCCCGGTTGGTGCCACCAACCGGGACCAAAGGCCCTTTGCCTGGGCTCGGCGCACCGCCACGTGGAGGATTGACCATCTGTCCCGGTTCGTGTTAGAACCGGGACTAAAGGGGGGAGGTATTAGTAACGACCCATTAGTCCCGGTTCATGAACCGGGACTAAAGGCCCTTACGAACCGGGACTAATAGGTGTTTTTCTACTAGTGCTTCCTCCTCCAACTTTCTCCCTCTTTTTTTTTCTTCCTCATTTAACCATTTCTTCTCCCACAAAATCGACTTACCCGAATTTCAAATTCAGTCAACTTACATATAGCTATTGTGATTATTATAAACAGAATGGATTAACCACATGGCACATGTGGTAAGCAATCAAAAGAATTCAAAAAAAGGACGGAATGGATTAAGACCATTACTATTACCCTACAAAAAGAAAGAAAATAAATCAATCAAATCTCAAGAAAATGTCGACAGAAAAGTTGCAACCAGACATATATAATTTACATTTTTAGCGAAAAATACGCAGATCTTGTTGGGGATATAACTATTGGGTATGACCCACCCAGGAGGGGATGGGTCATACCACTGGCGGTTCGTAATGGCAAGGCCCATGAAGATGTTGAAGATGGCAATTCACGAAGCAGGCTTACTGAAGGCCCAAGACCCAAAAACGACTTGAGGCCCACGGGCGTAAACCGCCATATGTTAACTTGTATGTTAAGGAAAGTATAGATTCTGTCACCGAGCCGGACACATTGTGTATTAGCCGGCGGGGACTCTGATCACTTTTCGAGTTCTTGGTTCACTCTCTGTGTACCATCATGTGCACCACCCTCCCAGTAACGACAATGTTGGCATGCATCGACGCTCCAGGGGTATGGCACCAAGAAGATGCTGCCTGCTTGCCATGCCAGCTGCAAAGGTTGGCCGCCTTAACAATTGGCTAGCTTCTGTCACGCATCGGCTGGTAGCTAACTAGTACTATATGATTAGCATAATAACATGTCTTTGTCCTCTTTGGGTAAATATATAATATGGCAGCTAGCACCAACGAACGTGCGCAAGAATCAACCGGACTCAAACAAGAAATGCGTGTCTCGAATAACAAAAACGGTGTACCAGGCCTGGCGATGGGGATTGTGTGATGTGACTTCCGGCCGGCTGCCGGCCTGTATGGGTCCAATTCCATTCTTTTTTGGATCTCTAGTACCAAAGACAAAGACAGCGAGAGGGAGTAGGACATAATAGTGTGTGGAATGTGAAGCGATAAGAAAAACTATTGCTGCTTTGTAAATCTAACATGAAGGGTGTAGATGCTTGAGATAGTCGAGATGACTATCTTTAGTTTTGCTTCTTGTTTTCGTCTCAGCTGGAAACGTTAATGTCACTTATTCGCCTTGTTATAGACTTATTGTGCATGTTTTGGTATTGTGATTGATTCTGATAATTTTGCCGGACTATTTTCACAAGTTTATCATTCGGTTAACCAGCCATTTCTTGCCTCTGTGGCTATTTTGTACATCCTATTGTAACATAAAGTCATATGTTCCATGATAGGGGTCTTTTCGTTGGCGGTAAGTCCCATTCATTGGCCAGGTGGCAAGGTGACACACACATGTGCCTCATATTTCTTATCGTAGATATAAATTTAATTTTGTATCACTCGAACAAGGTCCCATCCTCAACTCACTCCCTTCGCGACCACGTTTCTCAGGCACTGGTGCACTTCTGGCCATGCCATCGAAATCGGTGAGTTTACTCATCGCCGCACTTCCCACCCACTTGCCGCTGTCACATACACTCTTATAAACTAGGTACTTTCGAGTCATGGTGTCTAACTTTAGTTTTTGCATTTAAAATTTCCTTGAACATCTTTTCAGGGGCGGAGACTTTTTTCAAGAATAGTGGATTGAAATGATTTTCAAACATTGGTCCAAAACGGAGCGCCTATGTGTCACTTGCTATGAGACAAAAAAAACTGCCTCACCTACAGGGCGCTGTGGTGCGCCGGCCCAATAGGACGTGAGTTGTCACGCTGACATCACTCAATTTTTATTCCTTATTTTGTTCTTTTATTTATATTAATGCATATATTTCAGAAACTTAAATTTACTTAAGAAATTCAAATCCAATTTGTAAAATGATATCTTAGTAAATAATATATCATTAGCGCAGTTTTAAAACATGTTGGTAACTTTTTTAAAAACTACTTTCACAATGAACAAAGGTTCCCGTGTTTAAAAATATGTTCTCGTATTTTTTTTTAAATATGCATATACAATGTAAAATTTGTTCCCGTGTTTAAAAAAATGACGTGATTTTTTCTAAACTTTTATACAATGTAAAACATATATTTGTGTAATGCAAAAGACTGTTTCACACCACTAAAAATGTATGTGACATTTTACGAAAATATAACCACACTTAAAAAACGTTTGTGACATTTTGAAACTTTTCACAAAGAATGTAAAAAAAACCATGTAGGTTAAAAAAATGTTTGTTTCCATTAACAAGTGTACGTGATATTTGAAAAAATATTCACATGTTGCCAATAAATATCCTTGAAATTTTCAGAAAGGTTTATTCAATCTGAAATTGCTTCACGTAGTTTAATAAAAGGTTTATTGCCATTAAAAAAATACATAACATGTATTTGGTAATTTTAACCATGTAATTGAAAAAGTTTGCAAAACATGTCTTTTAAAACAAAAGCACATTATGTATTTGAAAAATAACGAACATCTACAAAAAAATGTTTCACGTTTGCTCTAAAAATGTACATTGCGTACTAAGAAAAAGTAAACACGTGTTGACATAAAGAAAACAGATAAAAAACAGCAAAAAACAAAATGAAAATAAAAGAAAACCGGAGAACAAAATAAATAAAAGTACAAGAAATAAAGAAATATAAACAAAAAAATTCAATGAGATAACAAATGAAACCAAAGTAAAATCTAAACACAATAAACAAATACTCCCTCCGTCCGGAAATACTTGTCGGAGAAATGGATGTATTTACACTATTTTAGTTCTAGATACATTTATTTTTTATTAATTATAGGACATGTATTTCCGGACGGAGGGAGTAAAACCAAAGAAAAAATTAGAGAAAGAAAAGAAGGAAAACCCGTACCAGCAAACCTACAGCGTGATACGAGCGACTGCCAGCATCTGCGCTAATGGGCGGGCCGGCTAGTCGTCGTCCCTAGGCGATTCTTATTAGTAATCTGTGGGGTGCCCTATGTCTCGCGTTCAGGTAGATGGTATGAACCATTGATGAAAGGCGCGCACGTTGGGCCGGCCATGCACGTGGGAATAAGTGCCCCGATTTTTGTTTTGTTTCTCCTTGCATTTTTCTGTTTTTACTTTCCATTTTAAAATTTTATTTATTATTCCAAATATTCTAAATAAATATATAACAAAATTCACGTTACATAGAAAAATTGAACAATTTTAACCATGCATTTGAAAAAATTTAAATGTGTGTAAAGAAATATTTGTCACATACACAAAAAAGTATATAAAAATTAAAATATGTATGAAACAATTCGATCATGTATTTAAAACACTACTCCCTCCGTCCAGATACATCTATTTCTCCTACAAGTATTTCTGGAAAGAGGGAGTATTAATCAAGCATTTAAAATATGTTGAACAAGTGTTTGAAAAATGATATTCAAGGATTTCAAAAATATTAAACGTGTATAGAAAAACATTGACCATGTATGTATATAATCAAGCATTTTAAAAAAATTAAAAACGTATTTGAAACATGTTAATCAAGCATATAAAAATGTTAATTGTGTGTAGAATAAAGGTTGACCAAGTAAAAAAATGATTTTATTAATCATGTATATAAAAAATTTAATCTAGGATTTATAGAAATTTGAACAAGTATTTGAAAATGTTAAATGTTTCTAGAAAAAAAGTTTACCAAGTATTAAAAAATGTTAATATTCTATTAAAAATGTTAATCTAGCATTTAAAAATATTAAAATGTTTATAGAAAGATGATAACCATGTATTAAATAAATGTTAATTTTTATGTAAATAATTTAATCAAACATTTGAAAAATATGTGTATGATAAAGTTTGATCATTTATTTTGTTCATCTAGCATTTGAAAAATGTTAAACATATATAGAAAAAATGTTGACCATGTATTATAAAATGTTAAAATTGTATTTGAAAATCATTGAATCAAACATTTTAAAATTTTAAATGTATTTAGAAAAATATTGACCGTGGAAAAATGTTGATCTTGTATTTGAACAATGTTGACCAAGCATTAGATAAATGTTAAATATGTATAGAAAAATTGTTGACCGTGTATTCAAAATTTATTAGAAAATACATTTGATATATATTAAAAAAGTGTCTGTAAAAAATGAAAAACAAGATAAAACAAAAGTTTCCGAGGAAAAACTAGAAAGAAAGCAAAAAAAAAGAAGAAAAAGCAGTGGAATCCGAAGAAACTGAAGAAATAAACAAAAGAAAACCATAAAAAGTCAATGAGGAGATGAAGAGAGACCAAGAAAAATAGAAAAGAAAATAAGAAAAATCGGAGAAAACCTATCCAGAAAAAGAAAATGAAAGAAAGAAACAATAAAAATGAAACAAAATGTCTATGTAGGCCGCCGCCGCCGGATTAGGGGGCCAGACCCTCGGCCGTCGTCGTCGCATGAAATTCTCTCTCCAGGTCGAGTCGTCAGGGGGAGCAGCGTCGATGCCCATGGCCGCCGTCGTCGCCACCGAAACACAAGGCCAGACCCTCGGCCAGAGCAGCTTTTCGCGTGACACCTTGTCGAAGACTGCCTCCTCATCGTCAGCCCTCACCCCCTCCGACGTCAAGCTCGGCCACAACGACGCCGCCTTCGTCTCCTCCGGCATCCCGGACCTCGACAGTAAGCATGTTCCTGCTCGTACCCTCAGTCAGATCAAAGTATTTTTTATCGGGCTTTGTCTTAAAGATACAAGGAAGGCCATATCTGTAGTTCAAATCTTGCATTTTTATTGTGAACTATGAATTAGATACCTTACTAGTACAAAATGCCTGCAATATGTGTGATGAAAGCTACTAGTTCTCTAGGTGAGGAGAACAAAATATTTTGAACCGTGAAACAAAATATTCGGATGTAACTTTTCGAGTAGATGATTTTTCATATAAAAAACTTTTTCATCCGAGTTAGTATGCAAAAGTTATGCCCATTTTTACAAATTCTCGAGAGATTTTGCAAATAAAGTCGAAATTCATATTCCCAAAACTTTTTCATCCGAGTTAGTATGGAAAACTTATTTTCTTTTATTTTTTTGACATTTTCATTATTTTCTTTTATTTTTTTAAAACTAAAAAGGCGATCCTCGAGGGGGGGGGGGAGGGGGGTAGAGTTTGAAAATCGGACTTTTAGTACCGGTTCGTGCCATGAACCGGTACTAATGCCTCAAACCCCATTAGTACCGGTTGGTGGCACGAACCGGGACTAATGGGCATCGCACTCCTTTGTCCCGTTCAGGCACCAGCCAGACTAAAAGGTCCGCATTTAAACGGAAATGGCCCACGTGGCCCCTGGACGCATGAACCGGGACTAATGCCCCCATTAGTCCCGGTTCTAGGCTGAACCGGGACTAATGGACTAACCCGGGATGGACCAAAGCCCTCTTTTCTACTAGTGCAGAGCCATCGCATCAATGCTTGTATAACAAGCCATCGGGTAATAGAAGCACTGATTTATTGTCGAAGGCTTGTTCATAAAACAAAACTGATATACAAAATTTTAAAAGAGAAGGAAGGTTGAAGTAGCCTGTTCTCGTTGCCGCGTGTGGTGGCCCGATATTCTTGTTCTGCATGCTTCGGGCTTCTTAACCGCACATGCTTCCCTCATGCCAGTTCGAGCAGGAGGGATCCTTCGGTGGGTCCTGGGCTTGTGGCGGAACGCCGCCGTTTTTCTTGTGCTCCATCACACACTACAGTATGAAAACATACCGGTCAGGTCAAATGATTTGAGTTTCTAAACTTTTGATGGTGCATTTATATACCGGACTATAACTTTTATGTCAACTGGCCTTTTGTTATATGGCAGTAATTTACTTTGTTCCGATACAACAATTGTTTTTAACGGGCAGCCACCGGCTATACAACACAGCAAGCCATTTTTGTTAATGCAGGTTTATTGTTAGTTTACGTATTTGGTTTCATCGATCTACTTGTAGGCAGAAAGCATCGTAGGAGGCCAACGGGCCAAATCACGCGAACCGGCCCAGAGGCATAACGGGTCATAATTGGGCTGGTCCAAAACTGCCTTTAGAACAATTATGGGCCCTAATGGGCCTATATCCCACTGAAAATAACTGGACCAAAATCTATGAAGGCCCCAAAATTTCTGGTCATAAACATCGGGCCATAACGTGGGCCCATAGTAACAATGGGTCGTTAATGGGCCCAAAATAATATGCAGGACTTATTTGGCCCAAACAGGCCATGGGCCCTTAGCAGGCCAAAACTCAACTCGAGCCTTGATGGGCCATAAGATACGCAGCCCTCTTAGCCGGCCTAAAGAAAGCTTGGGCCTGAAATGTGTTGAAAGCCCATGGGCCATTAGTAGGCTGAACCCTGCCTTAGAACAGTGTCGGTCGAATTACATGTTGGGTTGTTAACAATCTGAATGCCGCTCGGGCCATAAATGCGCCGCCGTACTACACAGGCCTTTAACAGGCCGAAATGTGAGGGCGGGCCGAAATTGTGACCTAGAGGACATGGGTCGTTAATAGGCTGAATGTCACGTCGGACTATAAATGGCCCAAGTGTAGTGTCAACAGTTAACAAGAAAGTTACACAGGCCAGGAAAATACCCAACTTTTTAACGGGCCATTAAAAGGCCGAAAGATAGACCCGACAGAAAATGGCTCAATTCCAGCATGGGCCGTTAACAGGCCGAAAATACCCAACTTTTTAACAGGCCATTAAAAGGCCGAAAGATAGACCTGACAGAAAACGGCCCAATTCCAACATGGGTCGTTAACAGGCCAAAAAGAAACCAGGACGTATTTGGTCCGATATACATAGCGGACTGTTAACGGGCCGAAAGTGTCGATGGGCCGCAATGATGTCGAACGGAAAACGGGCCGGTGATGGGCCAAATTTATACCCTCCTTATTGGGCGTGGCTATAAATGGGCCATGTGTAAACATGCCATTATTGGGCCGGCCTATTTATACTAAATGGACCACTGTTGGGCCATGTCACGTGTCCACGTATCATAGATGCCTCTCATCCATTGGATGGATGGCATCCGTAACAATGCGGAGCTGACACGTGGTTTCGTTGGCGAATGAGAACTTGACACGTGGAAAATCGCCATTGGTCATGGCTATTAACGGGTTTTGGATCCAAAACTGGCACCCGATATCTTAAAGGCAACCCGTTACGGGGCTGCCACGTGTCGGTTACCCTTGACGAAATCATTTCCATGACGCATCATTTATCGCATGGAAGTGAACACTTCCGTGATGATAAATGAAGAATTGTCATGGAGCACTTCTACAACAACACAGGTATGACTAACTTGATTTTGTCATAAAATCCTCACGGATGTACATGCATGATAAAAAACGTAACCTACTGTAACAAACACGTATTATCACGGAAGTGTTTTTTTAGTGATACTGGCAATATTTATGATGGAGCTGAACAATCAGATGATGTAAAGAATTTCCTGAATATTATGGAGAGTGCCCATGTGGAGATTAAGAAAATATGTGTACCTCATATCCAACCTACCTCCAGGTGTATGTTGTTGTTGCAATGTTGCTCACACTTAACAGCCAACCACGAGTACTAGAAACTTCACAAGCTTGCCTCGAGGAACTTGAAGGACATGTTAGAGGACGAGTCATGTGTGGTTCTTCTCTTAACTCAAATTCTATGGTTAATGCTTTCCTCATTTCAATTTTTTGTATGTAGGGACACCTTTAAGTGTAAACTTATGTATCGATATGTGTAATGTTTGGTTTTGGTTGTCAAGTCGACTCAGTTTGGTACACAACACTAGTACACTGCTACTCCTAAAAGAAGTCTACTTATAATAGGTTGAAAGTAATGCTCCAATCTCAGTTGGAAAGGAAAGAGCCAGTAATTCCTCTGTTTATACGATCGCCTTCAAAATGCAAGACTGCACGGTTTCCTTCATTAAGATTTACTTAGAACCCTAATTTATATTACTGCTTATAGTTATGACTTGAAACAGTGCAAATATTTATCCTTCTTTTTATTCTTTCTCTTAAAATCATAACTAAAACACAACTGCTCATTAAACAACATGTCAACTATGCACGAAACAAAAATGGCATGGCAAAGCGCGCCCTTTTCCTTCTAGTAAATACACTATGCTCTCTAATTTTTAAGGCTTCACAATCAGTTGAGGTCTTCATTTTGAAATTGCGTCATCACATTTTGACCGGGTCAACAATTTCTCAAGGAGTTCTCTAGTTGAATTCTTTTACTTTATTATGATCTCTAATTTTAGATCTATCCCATTCGATTGAGATACTCAATTTTGAATTTGGTTCACATTTTGATCGGGTCAAGATTCATTCAATACTAGCAACGGGCTTAGAAAAACATATTAGTGCTACCATCCTCTTACCACCTAGAAAAAAGAAGTGCCAACATGTGATACTATAGCATCAGTATAGTACTTGCAGCTTTCGAGGCGGAAAATTTCCCCATATAAATATGAGTTGATTACTGGATAACACAAAATCGCACCGTGAAAGGCCCACCAAAATACCACATTATAAAAAAAACACTCCATCATATATTGCACTCGACAAACCAAATATTCCCACAATTCTAAAATATATTTTCCATTAGTTTTTTTGAAAAGTCAAATTCACCTCGACCAAGTTCAGTGCCAAAAATATCGACATCCACGATACTATATAAATAAAATATGAAAATTCATTTCATATTCAATCTAATGATAACAATTTGATATTATGGATATAAATATATCCTCTACAAATTTGGTGAAACTTAAAGAGATTTGACTTTTCAACAAACTGATGTACCTTTTATTTTGAAACTGGTGGAGTAAAAAAATATGAGAACCCAACAACAGCAACAGCACAACAAAGCGCGTCGAACCCTTCTATTTTGGAAGAAAGCTGAAGGAAGAAGAAAGAAAGACAAACATTGGATATTAATCTAATGGCCTTAAAAATTGACCATAATAATGTTCGTTTCTTTTAATTTGATATTCTTGTTTCGGTTTTTCTTTAGGAGTGTCCTAGTCGAATGAGACTTAGCGTCTGCGCCATCGGCCCTAGGCCTGTTTGCTCCTTGCACATTGGCTGGTGCTGCTTGGTTGTCTCTACGTCTTGGGCAAGCCTTGCCCCATGTGACTTGTTTTCTTTTTATCGATTTATTTTCCTTTTCTCTTTTCTTCTACAACTACATGACTATGCGTCTCTTCGTTTTGAAAATATGAGAAGAAAAAGAGAGATGAGAAAGCCCAACAGCAAACTTGCTGGCCCTAGGAGAAATGCTTCGGCCTATTCAACAAGTGGAAAATGGAGAAAACACTACAAAAGTAATTTAAAATAAACAAAAAACATAAAATGAAGTTACATGTGGGAACTAGCCCAGCGCACACCCTAGCTTCGGGTTTAAATATTTTCTGGTTTAGTTGGAACATGAATATTTTCCGAGTTTTTTTCCCATCTTTTGTTTCTCTATTTTCTGAATTTCATTGTTTTTCTGTTTATTTTTTCTTCTTCCTTCACTTTTCTTTTCTTTTTTTGTTTCTATTTTCTTTCTTTCAAGAAATATATATTAAATGATATACCTATATTTATTGAATAATACATGAACAGTTTTTAAATAGGCTAGCACTTTTTAAAGGTGTATTTCATGAACACCTATCAAATGTCATGATTGTTTAAGTCTTATTTCATTTTTATTTTCTTGTTTCTGAAAAAATAAATGCAAAGTGTTCACCCAATTTTAAAACAATTTGCCTTTTATGAAAATATATTCATTATACATTATATATTTGAAAAAAACATCAATCAATAATTTAAAAATATTTAAATTTTATTGGGAAAAAATGTTTCATTGTGTAATTCCAAAAAAATCCATGTTGAAGCTATGTTGAAAACATTTAGTTGCGGTCGAGTACAACACCTGCTTTTACATGCCTAGTGGTAAACATGCGACTGTCACCTCCCAGGTAAAAACACCGCTTTAACCCTCCCAAGTTGTAGTCATGTTGAAGATCAGTTGTAACTTCGAGAGGCACTTGCAGTTGCGTGCCTAGTGCCGGACATGCAACTGTCCCCTTCATGTACAAAACACGAATGAGTTACGGTCGTGTGGAAGACATGCAGTTGGCAAGAGCGACACTTCCAGTTCATGCCTAATGGCAGACATGCAATTGTCGCCTCCCTACTAAACACCACGTAGTTGCATTAGGGGGTAACACTTACAATTGCATGCCTAATTAAATACATGCAGTTGTCCCTCCCTATCAAAACATCACAGCGTTGCAGTCGCATTAAACACATGCAGTTGCAGTCAGGGGGGACACTTGCAGTTGCATACCTAGAGGTAGTCATGCAACTACCCTTCTCAACAAGACACCACAGAGTTGTAATCGGGGCAACACATGCAGTTGTGTGCCTAGTGGCAGATATGAAACTGTCCCCACCCCGACTAAACAACACAGAGTTGCGGCCATGAGGAAAACATATGTTGTAGTCGGGGCGCAACAGTTTACATTTGCGTGCCTAGTGATAGATATGCAACTACCCACTCACCCCGACAAAACGTCACTAAGTTGTAGTCGCATAGAAGACATACAATTGCAATAGCTTGGGAGACATACAATTGAAAGGTGACATTTGTAGTTGTGCCTAGTGGTAGACATGCAACTGTCCCCTCGCCACAAAACACCACAAAATTGAAGTCGAAGGCGACACTTGCAGCTGCATGTCTAGTGGCAGACATGCAACTTTAACTACCCCTCCTCGATAAAACACAACGGAGTTGGATTGAAGACATTTGCAATCGGGGACGACATTTGCAGTTGCATGCTTAGTAGAAGACATGCAACTGCCGCCTCCTCCGATAAAAAACCACTAAGTTGCAACCACATAGAAGACATGCAGTTGTAGTCGTCTGCAACACTTGCAGTTGTGTGCCTAGTGCCTGACATACAACTTCCTTCCCATCGACAAAACACTGGTAAGTTGCAGCAGCATTGAAGACATGAAGTTGCATTTAGGGCGATTATGACCCACAAGTATATATAGGTGATCAATCGTAGTCCTTTCGATAAGTAAGAGTATCGAACCCAATGAGGAACAGAAGGAAATGATAAGCGGTTTTCAGCAAGGTATTTTCTCCAAGCACTGAAATTATCGGTAACAGGTAGTTTGATAGCAAGATTTGTAACGAACAATAAGTAGCAATAGTAACAAAGGTGCAGTAAGGTAGCCCAATCTTTTTTATAGCAATTGACAGGCCGAAAGTTTATCTTATGGTAAGTAAAGCGTTTTTTAGGACACATGGGAATTCATCTTCATCATGTTTCTTTGATTCACGTTCGTTACTTTGATAATTTGATATTTGGTTGATTGGTGCTTGGGTGTTGTTCTTACTTGAACAAGCCTCCAACTTATGATTAACTCCTCTCGTAAGCATCACAAACTGAACCAAATCAGCTCGCTTGATAATTTGATATTTGGTTGATTGGTGCTTGGGTGTTGTTCTTACTTGAACAAGCCTCCAACTTATGATTAACTCCTCTCGTAAGCATTCGTAAGCATCACAAACTGAACCAAATCGGCTCGCTTCCTATATGCATGTACGTCGAGATACATGTGATTTGCGCACCTATTGGCCGGCGGGCTACATCAGCTAGACACCGGGGACAGGCACGCGCAGGACGGGGCGGAGCAGGAGGCCGGCCTTCCGCCGTGCGGTGATGCCGAACGCCTCGGTCATGTCGAACTCGGCTGGGTCAGCCACGCCGGGCGCCTCCCAGTCGAAGTGCAGCAGCAGGCTGGCCAATGCGAGCTCCACGTTGGCGAGCCCGAACGCCATCCCGGGGCACATCCTCCTCCCGGCACCGAACGGCAGGAGCTCGAAGTCCGCGCCCCTGAAGTCCACCCCGCCGCCGATGCGCCCCCCTGCTTGGCCTCGAACCGCTCCGGCCGGAACTCCTCGGGTGCGTCGGGCCAGTACCGCTCGTCGCGGCCCAGCGCCCAAACGTTGACCAACACCTGCGTGCCCCGCGGCACGTCGTACCCGAGCACCCAGCACGCCGGCTCCTCCCGGCACTCCCGAGGGAGAAGCAGCGGCAGCGGCGTGTGCAGCCGGAACGTCTCCCGGATGACGAGGTGCAGATACGGGACGAGCTCGCCAAGTTGTTGTTCGACCACCTTGCCGCCGGCCTCGAAAGCTCGCCGCACCTCTGTTGTGGCCCGATGCATCACCTTTGGGTTCTTGACCAGCTCCGCTATTATCCACTCCAGCGTGGTCGCCGACGTCTCGCTGCCGGCGCCGAAGATGTCCTGCATATGCGCGCGAAACAGTTAATAAGGGTGCACGGCATGGCAGAGTGTACGCGTTCGAGGTTTATTTGTTTGCTTGCTTACGAAGATGACGCCTTTGATGGTGTCCATGTCGAGAGGGAGCTGGAGGCTGCCGTCGTTCTGTACCCTCAGGAGCACGTCGATGAGGTCCTCGTCGTCGCCGTCGACGGTTCCCATCCTCTGCTGGTGCTGGGCGATGATGCCGTCGAGCATCCCGAACACGGTGTCGCGGCACTCCTCGGCGCGGCGGACCGCGCCGCTGGCCCAGACGGCGAGCCGCGACGACGGCCACAGGTCGGCCGGGTTGAACCCCGGCGAGGCCGATGGAGCGATCGAGCTCCCGGAGGAACACGTCGCGATCGTTGCACCGGTCGCCAATGACGGCGCGCAGCGTGCTGTCCGCCACGAGGGCCGACAGCCGCGCGCGCATGTCGATCACGTCCCCGTTCCCGGCGGCCGACGCGACGGAGCGGAGCATGGCGCCGACCTCCTCCTCCCTTATGGCGCGGAATGAGAGCACGCGGCGGGCCGTGAGGAGCTCGGTGACGGCGATCTTGCGCATCTGGCGCCAGTGCTCGCCGTAGGGTGCGAAGACGATGTCCCGCCCGCCGTTGGTGAGCGCGCGCACGGTGGAGCTCAGCGCGCGCGTGGCGAAGGCCGCGTCTTGGGTCTTCATCACCTCGCGGGCGCCCTCCCGGGACGACACCACCAGCGTGGGCACTTCGCCGAGCCGGAGCAGCATGACGGGCCACCCGTGCCGCCGCGCCAGGTCGCGCATGGCCCGGTGGGGGAGCGCCCCGGCTATGTGGTGCATGCTGCCGATCACCGGCAGCGTCCACGGCCCCGGCGGCAGCCGCAGCTTGTCCTCGCCGTCCGTCGATCTGCGCCTCCCCCGCCTGGTTAGCAGCACAACGAGCAGCGACCCGAGGGCCAGGAAGAGGTAGACGATGTCCTCCATTTTCGTGATGGCATTGATCGATCAGTGTGCCGCTCATATATAGACGCGCGGTACACTCCATTGGCAGCCAGAGTTTTTTGGCACCGTGTCGTGGTGAGCATCAAAGAACATGCGACCTACGTATGTAAATCAAAGATGCGGTTGAGGAATGGACAAAAGACTCTTATTTGTTGCCCGGTGCATTTGTTTCCACACACGTAACGTCCAGGTCATGGCCGTGGATTTCCCCTTTCAGAAAAAGACCGTCGAGCATCTCCAATAGATGGTCATCCAAGATTATATGTAAGCTGAGCATCTCCAACAGACGCCCAATATCAACATCGCGCCCAAAAAATCGCAAGTTTAGCGCGCCCAGAGTTAAAAAAAGCACTCCAACGGACGCTGCATAATAGAGCACGCTCTAAAAAAATCTTCAGCGCGCCGGATGAAACCGGAGTGGAAGCTGCATATTTGGGGCGTGAGCTCCAGCGCGCTGAAATTCCCACGCGCGCTGAAAAGTGCCCCGTGCGCCCTCCTCGCATGCGCCTGCCTCCAGCCTCGCGCGTCGCCGCCAGCCTTCTGCGGCGCTGCCAGCCCGCCAGCCGCCACGGCCACGCTGCCAAGGGCGGCGAAGCTGTGCGCGCCACGGGCGGCGGGCGGGGGCGGCGCTGCCACGGCCACGACCACCGCCGGGCGAAGCTGGGCGCGCCACGGGCGGCGAGGCGGGGTTCGGGCGCCGCCACGACCGTGAGCTGGGCGTGGCTAAGGGCGGCGGGCGGGGCCGGCGCGCCACGCCACGCCCACGGTCGGCGAAGCTGGGCGCGCCACGGGCGGCGGGCGGGGCCTGGCGCGCCACGGCCGGTGAGCTGGGCGCGCCACGGGCGGCGGGCGGGGCCGGGCGCTGCCACGCCACGCCACGGCCGGGCGAAGCTGGGCGCGCCACGGGCGGCGGGCAGGGCGCTGCCACGCCACGGGCGGCAGGGCGAAACAGCCCCGGCCACGCCACGGGCTGCCAGCTGGGCGTACACGGGCGGCGGGCTGCCACGGCCACGACCACGGGCGGCGGGCGGGGCGCTGGTACGGCCACGGCCGCGGCGGTGAGGCGAGCAGGCCACGCCACGACCACAGCGGGCGAAAGTAGGGAGGAGCGCGGCCACGGCGGCGAGCAGGCCACGTGCGGCGGCGCGTGGCCATGACCATGGCGGCGAGTATGCCACGGGCGGCGAGTTGGGTACGGACACGTGTGGTTTATTTTGGGCGTCTGCTGAAGATGCATGTAGCTTCGCAGTATATTTTTGGGCGTCTGCTGGAGATGTTCGGTTATCCAGCGCGCTTAAACGCTATTTTGGCGCTGTAAAAAAAATTTAGCACGCGGCGTCGTAGGGCGTCCGTTGGAGATGCTCTAAGTGCATGCCGCTGAGAGCATCTTCAACAGAAGCACAAAAGTTTTGCGCCTTAAAATAGTTTTAGCGCGTCATTAAAGCACTTTTAACGCGCCGGACCCAACATTGGTTTAATAGATGCCCAAAAACACGGGTCCAAAAAAACATGTAGTGTAAATTAGAAAGCGCGTGCAATCCGGCGCCTTAAATTTACAGCATGCGATAGCGTTTTTCAGCGCGCACCCAACCTTTTTTTGCGCGCGCATTATTTTACAGCTTTTGCTGGAGCTGTCCGACGCTCAAAAAATCCGAATTTTAGCGTGCAGAGCAGTTTTTGGGTGCCTCTTGGAGATGCTCTAAGTGAGGTGGTAATTACCCAAAAAAAGAGTAACAATGTAATTAAGGCGGACCCTACTAGACCGCCGCATGTAATTTCTTTTAATCAAATCAAACACCATGGTCGGATCTTGATCCAAAGACTTTCTAGCCTTCTTCTTTCTACCTCAGCCCCAGCATCGACGTACATGTACCAACACCAGGTGAATCGCCCCCATCCTCAAGACGTCTCGTCCCGCCTATTGCGTCATCTATGATAAAATGGTGTTGGACCTCCAAATATACCGAGGTTTGTAGAAAGAAGTATTCTTTTTTCTCAAATTGATGGCCTTAAGGCTACCGACTGAGAAGCAGTGCTTTAATTGCAACATATGATCAGTACTTGCACATAACCACTGTATTTGTCTTGGTCACCAACGAAGCTAATGAGATTGTCGGTCTCACTACCCTTGTTAGTTACAAAAATTAATAAATCTTTTGGTAAGAATTTATATTTTCAACAAAAACAAAATAACGGTTCAGACTGTAAACAATAAATAAAAGAAAGTGATCGAGGATGAAAACAATAAGAATAAATGGACCGGGATACATATAGATAATTGCAAGTTTGAGCCCATCTATCATACACAACTCTCTCTTCTAGATCATTCATCTAAACATGGCTAGTACAAGACTAATAGATCGAAGAGCATATATGAATAAATATTATCCGGCAAAAAATTCATACAGAATCCAAAACTAAACCATGTATAGGTTTGATCATAAATTGACAATTTATCACACTGCAACAAACACACCACAAGTTACATCAAATGGGTCACAATCATGTAGGGCAGCTCATGTGATTATTGCAATGAAGAACAAGGGAGAGAGAAGTTATCATCTCGCTACTGTTATGGATTCATAGTCCAAGGAGGACTACTCACACAGAGGCATGATGGCAACAAGGATGATGAAAATGGCTCTGGTGATGGATTCGTCCTCCGGTAGAGTTTCGAAACACGACAGAGTTCCAAATCAAGCCTACGGGGTGGACCTCCACGGAAAGGAGAGGTGGCAGCAGCAAAAACTCTTGATAAATAAAATTGAGGTTTTTTAGGAGTATATAAAAAGCGTCCAAAGAAAGAGGTTGTGCAGGACAAACCGCGCGACCATGAGCCCCTCTAATGCGTCCTAGTGGTGTGTGACCTCTGTGCGGGCCCCCTCTGGTGACCCTAGGTGGCCATGACTCTGTCGTCGCTTGAAACTCCGCAGTGTATTTTTCCCCGGCTTTTTGTCTCTGAAAAAAATGATTTTCCTGAAAATGTCCAAAAATAACATAAAACAGCAACTAACACTTTACTCTAACTTAATAGGTTAGTCTATAAAAATGATAAAAATCGTGGCAAAACTATGCAACTATGGTATAAATATAGCATGCATGAAATAAAAATTATAGATACGTATCAGCATCTCCGAGTCTCTGCTCGTTCCTGAGCAAGTACATGATATGCAAGTAACTTTTGGTTGTGAATGTTGTCTTAGCATGAACATGACCAGTCGAATGTAGTTTACGTGTAACTCAAAAGAATAGTGATGCAATGCAATAGCCTATAATTGATAACACAGAAGTAATATTAAAACATGCTAAAATGACATAACTTGTTTTTCATGATTTAAGACTTTAATCACTGTGCCCATAGTAAAAGGTTTAGAAAGAATGTCAAATTGTATTAAAAGCATAACATTGCTTGGTCTTCATCATAAAATGGCAATGTTTAGAAAGAATTTCAAATAGTAAAAGCAAGTAATTGAAAAGAGCGTTTGATCGAGGTTGTAAGAATATAAGAGGAAGATGGAATGGGATTCATAGGTACACTAGTGGTTTATCTCCAAGTGAAAGCATGGTGCGGTGAACACATTACAGTTATGCATTCATTAAATTGCAGCTTTTACAACCATATGACTGCATGGTCCAAAGGAAATTACTCAGGGGTGATCATGATGGCCTTCAACTTTATGGAAATTGCCGCCGTAATGATTTCCCCCTCTGATAGAGTACTGGAAAAGACCTCCAAATTGGATTGTCACAGAACAGAGGTGTGTAGCGGCGGAAACAGGAGAACTCCTCGATGTTTAGGGTTTTCAGGATGAAAGATAACTATAGGCATCGAGAGGCGATACAATTGAGCACCAGAGGGCCCACATGACCCCACCACACGCTTCCTGGTCACATGGGGGCTATGCGCCACCCCCTGGCCTAGGTTGGTGGCTGCCGGAAGCTTCCCAATGCAAAATAATTTCTGGAAATTTTTCTGGATTTTTGGAGCTCCATAAATTAATTTTCCTGAAAGTCCAAAAACAAGCAGAAAATAGTAAGTGGTACTAGGCACAAACCTAATAGGTTAGTCCAAAAACATAATTAAAATTGGTACCAAAATTATCCAAAATGATATAAACATGGCATGATACAAATAAAAATTATATCTACGTTTGAGATGTATCAAACCTCATCATTGGAATATACAAACCAAATTCTATAATGTAAAGATCTCTACTACTGTATTAATTATTATACATGAAGTGCATGCTGATACGTCTTCAACGTATCTATAATTTTAGATTATTCCATGCTGCTATATTATTAAGCTTGGATGTTTTACAATCATTTTATAGCAACTTTATATCATTTTTTGGGACTAACATATAGACATAGTGCCCAGTGCAAGTTGTTGTTTTTTGCTTGTTTTTTACATCGCAGAAAATCAATACCAAACGGAGTCCAAATGTAGTGAAACTTTTTGGAGATTTTTTCTGGACCAGAAGACATCCGGTGGGCCAAAGAAGTGCCAGAGGGGAGCTCCGAGGGAAGCACAACCCACCAAGGCATGCCTGGGGGCCCAGGCGCGCCAAGGTGGGTTGTGCCCACCTCGATGGCCTCCCGCACCGCCTCTTCGCCCTATAAATTGCCAAATATTACAAAACCCCTGAAGATAACCCTATATCAGATGTTCCACCGTTGAAGGCCTCTATAGCCATGAAAAATCAATCTAGACCCCGTTCTGGCACCCTGCCGGAGGGGGAAATCATCACCGGTGGCCATCTTCATCATCCCGGCGGCCACCATGATGAGGAGGGAGTAGTCCACCCTCGGGGCTGAGGGTTTGTACTAGTAGCTATGTGTTTAATCTTTCTCTCTCTCATGTTCTTGAGATGGCACGATCTTGATGTATCGCGGGCTTTGTTAATATAGTTGGATCATATGGTGTTTTCCCCTCTCTATCTTGTTGTGATAAATTGAGTTTTCCCTTTGAGATTTCGTTTTATCGGATTGAATACTTTTATGGATTTGAGAGCACTTGATATGTCTTGCATATGAATACCTTGGTGACAATATGGTATTATATTTATTCACTTGATATGTGTTTTGGTACTCAACTCGCGGATTCCCGAGGTGACATTGGGGTAATCTATGCATAGGGGTTGATGCACGTTCTCGTCTTTGTTTCTCCGGTACAAATCTTGGGGCACTTTTTGAGGTTCTTTGTGTTGGGTTGAGTATTATGAATCCAAAATTGTTTGATGTGTATCATATAATTAACTCATGGATACTTGTGGTGCCATTGGAGTATCTAGGTGACATTAGAGTTGGTTAATGCGTATCATCTGGTGTTATTTTAGTACGAACTCTTGGATAGATCGAACGGAAAGAATAGCTTTGTGTTATTTTAGTATGAACTCTTGAATAGATCGAAAGGAAAGAATAACTTTAAGGTGCTTTCGTACCCTACAAACAATTTCTTCTCATGTTCTCCACTAGATAAGAACTTTGGTGTGATTCTTCATCACCCGTTGACGGATGGTTATGTGATCCAATTAGATTAGCATTGTTGAGAGATTGCACTAGCAAAAGTACGGACCCTAGGCCTCATTTTCTAGCATTGCAATACCGTTTTTGCTCACTTTTGTTACTCGTTACCTCGCTGTTTTTTATTGTTACCATTACAAAAAAATCAATATCTACTATCATTACTATGCTTGTATCACCATCTCTTCGCCAAAGTAGTGAACCTATACAAATTACCATTGTATCTGGTGTGTTGGGGACACAAGAGACTTTTTGCTATTTGGTTGCAGGGTTGTTTGGGAGAGACCATCTTCATCCTACGTCTCCCATGGATTGATAGACCTTAGGTCATCCACTTGAGGGAAATTTGCTACTGTCCTACAAAACACTGCGCTTGGAGGCCCAACATGAGTCTACAAGAACAAGTTGTGTAGTAGAGATCAAGCTCTTTTCTGGCGCCGCTGACGGGGAGGTGAGTGCTTGAAGGTATATCTTTAGATCTTGCAATTGAATCTTTTAGTTTCTTGTTTTATCACTAGTTTGGTTTATAAAATAAAACTACAAAAAAATAGAATTGAGGTTGCATCATATTGTTCATCTTTATAATGTTTTTCTTGAAAATAATGGAAAGGAAAATTGTGCTTAATTGATAGAATAAGAATTCAATAAAATGTTTGGCGTAAATGATGAGCATGATTGCAATATCGTTAGTACGAATTCTTTGAATATCAATGATGCTAATGATATGCAAAGCCATAAGCTTGGGGATGCTGTGTTTGATGAAGATGATATATTTAGTCTCCCAAGTATTGATGAGAAAAATTATTATGATGATTGCATGCCTCCTATTTATGATGATTATATTGATGAAAATGGATTTGGAGAGGTCATGACTTTATTTAATGATGAATCTACTATTTTGGAGGAGGTTGCAATTTATTATGACAACAAAGTTCCTATATATGATGATTATGGTGATGACATGTATGCTATAAAGAATAATGATAACCATGAAAATTGTCATCATGATTTTAATGTTCAATTTGATTATGTCAATCAAGTACATCATGATAGTTATTTTGTTGAGTTTGCTCCCACTACTATGAATGAGAATAAATTTGCTTATGTGGAGAGTAACAAAATTTCTATGCTTATGGATCATGAAAAGAATGCTTTATGTGATAGCTATATTGTTGAATTCATTAATCATGCTACTGAAAATTATTATGAGAGAGGAACATATGCTTTTACATATTGCAATTATATCAAGTTTCCTCTCCATATGTTGAAAGTCTTAAAGTTTTGCTTGTTTTGCCTTCCTACGCTAGTTGATTCTTGCTTCCATAATTTGTTTCCTCACAAAATCCCTATGCATAGGAAGTGGATTAGACTTAAATGTTCTTGCCCTGTGATTCATGATGCTCTTTCTATGTTTCAATGCTTATCTTTTATGCGAGCATCATTGAAATCATCATGCCTAGCTAGAAAGGCATTAAAGAAAAGCGCTTGTTGGGAGACAACCCAACATTTACCCCTACTGTTTTGTTTGTTCACATGATTAGGCTACTATAGTAATAATGTTTTATAGCTTTTCTTTCAATAAATTGCCAAGTAAAGCCTTTGGGATAGTGTGGATGATAGTTAACTTGATTCTGTGCAAAAACAGAAACTTTTGCGCCTAGTCCAGGAATTTCTAAAATTGACTGGAACGGGATTTTGATCTGAATATTTTACAGGTGATAGATATACAAATTCCCTACGTTTTCCTAATTGTTCAGAATTTTTGGAGTAGCAGCAGTTTGGTTGGAGTACAGATTACTACAGACTGTTCTGTTTTTGACAGATTCTGTTTTCAATGCATAGTTTGCTTGTTTTCTAGTTTCTATGGCTTATATTTCTCAATATAAAATTGTGGAAA
The DNA here is from genome assembly GCA_021605145.1 of Aegilops bicornis. Classification (NCBI taxonomy): domain Eukaryota; kingdom Viridiplantae; phylum Streptophyta; class Magnoliopsida; order Poales; family Poaceae; genus Aegilops; species Aegilops bicornis. The sequence goes on from CM038673.1 coordinate 249,429,911, forward strand.
TGATAATATACAGTAGGAATTGTGTGAGAACAATTATGAATCTTTTCTTTGACGGTACCAAAGTGAATGATTTGTCTTTATCATATTAATCTATCTCACGAAGTTCCATTAAGTTTTGTGTGATTGAAGTTTTCAAGTTTTGGGTGAGATATCGATATGAGGAGAATAAGGAGTGGCAAGACCCTAAGTTTGGGGTTTCCCAAGGCACCAAAAAGGTAATATTTAATGAAGATCCAAGCAACTAAGCTTGGGGATGCCCCGGAAGGCATCCCCTCTTTCATCTTCAACATTATCGGTAACCTCACTTGGAGCTATGTTTTCATTCATCACATGATATGTGTTTTGCTTGGAGCGTCATTTTATTTTGTTAGGATTTCCTTGATGTTATTTAGATAATGTTTTTCATCTTTTATTTCAATAAAAGTGGCAAGGATAGCCTTTGCCATGCTTATTTTGCAAGTATATGAGTTGCTGTTTCAAAACAGAAAGTTTATCGATGTTGCAAAAATTCTCTAGGAAAACCAGAATGTGATAAAATGTTGAATTTTTTTGCATAATAATCTATGATAAATTTTCTACAGTATGGTAAATTTTCAGAATTTTTTGAGTTAAATAAGTATGGATACTTCTTCATCCATTACAGACTGTCTTGTTTTGGCAGATTGCTGTTATGTTTGCGTATGTTTGCTTGTTTAATGATTCTATTTAAGGATAGGAGTATTAAATATGCAGAGGCATTTAGTATGAAATGTTGAATAATAATTTTAGTGATTTGATACAGTAGAGAATGATAAGGTTTTGCATTGATTTATACTAATGTATCTCACGAGTTCTTATTGAGTTTTGTGTGGATGAAGTTTTTAAGATTTAGGGAAACTGTGATATAAAGGAAATTAAGGAGACACAAAAGCTCAAGCTTGGGGATGCACAAGGCATCCGAAGATAATATTTCAAGAAGTATCAATCATCTAAGCTTGGGGATGCCCTGGTAGGCATCCCACCTTTCTTCATCAACAATTATCGGTTAGCCTCGGTTGAGCCTAAGTTTTTTCTTATTCACATGATGTGTGCTATTCTTGGAATGTCATTTTATTTCGTTTTGCTTGTTGTTTTAATAAAATACTTAGATCTTAAAGTTCTTAAATAAAAGAGAGTCCTCAAATAGCTACCCATTTACATAACTACTCGCTTGATCTTCACTTATATCTTTTTGAGCATGATGTGATTTAATATTTTTGAACAAATGCTCTCATGCTTCACTTATATTATTTTGAGAGACGCAAACTTTTATGCTCATGTTCTTCACTTAAGTTTATTTGAGCTTGTCAAAAGCAATTGCAACATATGAAACTAGTCCCAAAGTGATAGATATTCAAGAGGGATATAATAAAAACTTTCATGTAGATCATTGGACAAAATAAACTTGATTCTTTGTAATAGTTTTGAGATATGATGATAGTGATATGTGAGTCATGTTGGTGAGTAATTATGCTTTAGTGGTGTTAAGGTTTGTGATTCCCTATGCAAGCACGAAAGTCAATAGTTATGCAATGAAATTACATCCTACTTGTAGTGCATTATTCGGTGTTAGTTATGCTCAATGATCGTTTATGTGAATTTTTGTTTCTTGGTTGGTTTCTTCTCAATCTATTTGCTAGCCTCCATTTGTACTAAGTGGGATTACTACTTGTGCATCCAAAATCTTTAAACCCAGTTTTGCCACATGAGTCCACCATACATACCTATTTGCGGTATTTCCATGCCGTTCTAAGCAAATTTGTATGTTCCATCTCTGATTTTCAAAATAATTTCCTGTTTGTGTGCTCATACCGCTCATGAAACGGTAGGGGGTGGCTGATATTTTTCATGCTAGATGTGTTGTTCTCAAGATGAGTGTTTATTCACTTGACATTGCACGAGAGTACGACAAAGGTAATAGGGATGCCCAGTCCGAAATGAAAAATGAATTTACTTTATGTTGTTAAATAATAAATTTCTTGGAAAGTGTTGGTATGGACGGTACGCATGGATACGGCTAGCCGTGGAATGTGAAAAAATGGTGGAAAAAGGAATAAACTTTATTTTCTATTTGGGAACCACCTATGATATATCTAGCATGGAAAGTATTGGGAACTACTCGATCATTCTCGTTGACAGGAAAAGCATGCCACCAGAATGTTTTCATCTCTCTTTTTCGTTTTGAGCTCTGGCACCTCTACAAATCCCTACTTCCCTCTGTGAAGGGCCTATCTATTTACTTTATGCAAAAAAAATTTTGGAGTCTCCATCTTCTCTTATAAAGCACCAATTAGGGAGCACTGTGATCATACTTGAGCATTGGATGTAGCTAATATGTGAGTGTTTTTCATGAATGGATCAATGATTGAGCATGATGGGCTAGGGATAACTTTCTTAGTGTTGATATTTTGAAAGACATGGTTGCTTGTTGATATGCTTGAGTATTGAAATCTTCATGTCAAAACTAGACTATTGCTTTGAACCATATAAAAGAACAAATGCCATGCTACAAAAGAAAAGAATATGTGATGAACATGTTAGGCAGCATTCCACATCAAAAATTCAGTTTTTATCATTTACCTACTCGAGGACGAGCGGGAATTAAGCTTGGTGATACTGATACGTCTCCAACGTATCTATAATTTTTATTGTTCCATGTGAAGGAAATATGCCCTAGAGGCAATAATAAAGTTGTTATCACTAGTAGAAAAAGGGTCAAATGTTCAGCTCATTAGTACCGGTTTGAATTTGAGCCGGCACTAATGTGACCATTAGTGCCGGTTCCAACGGCTAGGCGGGCCGCTCTCATTAGTACCGGTTCGTGCCGAACTTTTAGCACCGGTTCGTGCCACGAGCCGGTACTAAAGAGAGTGGTGGCAGGATGTTGTCAGTCTGGGGCCCCTCCAGCACCTTTAGTACCGGTTCGTGCCTCGAACCGGTACTAAAGGTCGTCCTATATAAACCCTTCGTCAACCCGCACTATGTTCTTCCCCCTTTCCCCTCTCCCTCTCCTCTGTTCTTCCCTTCTTCCTCTCGAGCTCATCACAAATTTTGCCCAAAATTTGTCAGGATTTGCAGGCCCCATCCATTCAAATGATCACAAAGGTTAGCAACTTTGTCCTTTCATCTCTCATTGCTAGATTAGCTCTTGCATTGGTTTATATAGTGATTAATTGTGTGTTTTAGTAATTTGGGAGGAGTGGTAGTATTTGATTTATATGCAATTTGAGGTCAAAATAACACTTAGTTTGCATATGTAGGTGTGGTTTACTTAGTGCCTTCTAAATCTCCGTCGTAACCACCGTCGATAGCCTGCACCGTCCCGTCGCTGGCACCACCTTGTGGTGAGCCTATTGTTCTTATCTTTTTTATATAAAAAATTCATGTTTGTGTGATTTGGATATATAGTTACTCGTATAATTATCTTACTCGTACGTTGTTTGTTATACATAGTGTCATGGTTTTGATATCTGTCCCCGTCGGCCCTCGCCCGTGTTATGATTCGGATGTGGTATATTCTCTTTTAAAACTATTTGTTGCATTTCGTGTTTATGGCAAAATATGCCCATCAAGTTGACATAGATATTTTTATCTAGGAGGTATGTGAACCGGAAATTCCAACCGACCCTATTGTCGAGAGGTTAAATTTAGTTGAAAGAGAAAACGAGTACTTAAAAGAAAAATTGAAAAGAATTGATGGGGAGAAGATGGAATTGGAGTTGCATGTTGCCGATGTCATCGATGATCACAAGATCAAGAAGGAGAAAATGCGCTTGAAGATTAGAAAGATTAGAAAATATGCCATTGATAGTGAGGCTTGGTATCATTATGCTGTTGGATCAATTGTTACCTTAGTTGTGATCTTGATCGCATTTGTTGTTGCATTTAAATGCTTTAGCTAGAGAGTTATTTGTTTGTTGCATTTAAGTGTTGTATGAACTTTATGTGTGAACTTGTATTAATTTGGTATTTTCGGTGTTGTGTAATGAAGATGAGCCGACAATGGATGTACGACGACCGATGCTCTCTTGAGTTCATTAACGGCGTGCATACTTTTCTTCTTGCGGCTGAGGCAAACAAGCGGGCGGATGGTTTTATGCCTTGTCCATGTGCTGGCTGTAAGAATGATCACAATTACTCTAAGTCAAGAACCATTCACGTCCACCTATTTGAGTCCGATTTCATGCCCCACTATAATGTTTGGACCAAGCATGGAGAAAGAGGGGTTATGATGGAAGACAACGAAGAAGAAGAGGACAACGACGGTTATCCTGGCCATGGGTTCCTTGAATACGATGATACAACAATGGGGGAAGAAGCTGAGCTGGCAATGCGGGAAGAAGCTGAAGAAGAGGCATCAGATGAGCGTGCTGATGATCTAGTTCGGTCCATTACCGATGCAAAGAGAAACTGCGCAAGTGATTTGGAGAAGAAGAAGTTGCAGCGCATGTTAGAGGATCACAAGAAATTGTTGTACCCGAATTGCGAAGCTGACAAGAAAAAGTTGGGCACCACACTGGCATTACTGCAATGGAAGGCAGATAATGATGTATCTGACAAGGGATTTGGAAATTTGCTGGTAATGTTAAAGAAGATGCTTCCAAAAGACGACGAATTGCCCGAGAGTACGTACGAAGCAAAGAAGGTTGTCTGCCCTCTAGGGTTAGAGGTGCAGAAGATACATGCAGGCCCTAATGATCGCATCCTTCATCATGATGAGCACACGGATTTGAACGCGTGCCCAGTATGCGGTGCATTGCGCTATAAGATCAGCCGCGATGACCCTGGTGATGTCGAGGGCGAGCGCCCCAGGAAGAAGACTCCTGCCAAGGTGATGTGGTGTGCTCCTATAGTACCACAGTTGAAATGTTTGTTCCAAAACAAAGAGCATACCAAGGCGATGCGATGGCACAGTGAAGACCGTAAGAAAGACAGAAAGTTGAGAGTACCCGCTGACGGGTTGCAGTGGAGAAAAATCGATAGAAAGTACAGGGAGGAGTTTGCAGGTGATGCAAGGAACGTATGGTTTGGTCTAAGCGCAGATGGCATTAATCCTTTTGGGGAGCAGAGCAGCAACCATAGCACCTGGCCTGTGACTCTATGTTTGTATAACCTTCCTCCTTGGTTGTGCATGAAGCGGAAGTTCATTATGATGCCAGTGCTCATCCAAGGCCCTAAGCAACCTGGCAACGACATTGATGTGTACCTAATGCCATTAGTTGAAGAACTCCTACAGCTGTGGAATGGAACAGGTGTACGTGCGTGGGATGAGCACGAACATGAAGAATTTGACCTAAAGGCGTTGTCGTTCGTGACCATCAATGATTGGCCTGCTCTCAGTAACCTTTCAGGACAGACAAACAAGGGATACCGCGCATGCACGCACTGTTTGGATAATACCGATAGTATATATTTGGATAATTGTAGGAAGAATGTGTGCCTGGGACATCGTCGATTTCTTCCGAGCAGGCATCCCGTAAGAAAGAAACGCAAGCATTTCAAAGGTGAGGCGGATCACTGGACGAAGCCTCGCCACCGTACTGGTGCTGATGTACATGATATGTTCAAAGATTTAAAGGTAGTCTTTGGAAAGGGTCCTGGCGGACAACCTGTTTCGAATGACGCTGACAAACGCGCACCCATGTGGAAGAAGAAATCTATATTTTGGGACCTGCCCTATTGGAAAGACCTAGAGGTCCGCTTCGCAATCGACGTGATGCACGTGATGAAGAATCTTTGCGTGACCCTGCTTGGCTTCTTGGGCGTGTATGGGAAGATAAAAGATACACTGGAGGCACAGGAGGACCAGCAACGTATGCACGAAAAAGACGGCACACATCAGGGTCATGCCAGCTACGCTCTTACCAAAGAAGAGAAGGAAATCTTCTTTGAATGCCTGCCGATATTAAGGTACCGTCGCTTCTCGTCGAATATAAAGGGAATAATAAATATGGCGTAGAAAAAGTTCCGTAACCTAAAGTCTCATTATCGCCACTTGATTATGACGCAATCGCTTCCGATCGCATTGAGGGGCTTCTACCATAAAACGTTCGATTAGCCATTGTGAAGCTATGTGCATTCCTCAATGCAATCTCTCAGAAGGTAATCGATCCAGAAATCATACCAAGGTTAGAGAATGATTTGGTGCAATGTCTTGTCAGTTTCGAGTTGGTGTTCCCACGATCCTTCTTCAACATCATGACGCACGTCCTAGTTCACCTATGCGAAGAGATTAACGCTTTTGGGTCCCTGTATTTCTACACAATATGTTCCCCTTTGAGAGGTTCATGGAGTCTTAAGGAAATATGTTCATAACCGTGCTAGGCCGTAAGGAAGCATCTCAAGGGCCATGAAAATGAGGAGGTCATTGAGTTTTGTATTGACTTTATTCCTGACCTTAAGCCGATTGGTGTTCCTTAATCGCGGCATAAGGGCAGACTGGATGGAAAAGGCACGCTAGGAGGGGATCAAATAATATGTATGGATGATACGTCTCCAACGTATCTATAATTTTTTATTGCTCCATGCTACTTTATCTATTGTTTTGGACTATATTGGGCTTTATTTTCCACTTTTATATTATTTTTGGGACTAACCTATTCACCGGAGGCCCAACCCCAGAATTGCTGCTTTTTGCCTTTTTCAGTGTTTGGAAGAAACAGAATATCAAACGGAGTCCAAACGGAATGAAATCTTCGGAAACGTGATTTTCTCATCACATAAGACCCAGGAGACTTGGACCCTCCGTCAAGAAAGCCACGAGGCGGTCACGAGGGTGGAGGGCGCCCCCTGGGCGCGCCCCCCTGCCTCGTGGGCCTCAAGCTCCACCGACGCATTCTTCCTCCTATATATACCTACGCATCACCAAACGATCGTAACAGGAGCCAAAACCTAATTCCACCGCCGCAACTTCCTGTATCAACGAGATCCCATCTTGGGGCCTGTTCTGGAGCTCCGGCGGAGGGGGCATCCACCATGGAGGGCTTCTACATCAACACCATAGCCCCTCCGATGAAGTGTGAGTAGTTTACTTCAGACCTTCGGGTCCATAGCTAGTAGCTAGATGGCTTCTTCTCTTTTGTGATCTCAATACAATGTTCTCCCTCTCTCGTGGAGATCTATTCGATGTAATCTTCTTTTTTGCGGTGTGTTTGTTGAGATCAATGAATTGTGGGTTTATGATCCAGCTTATCTATGAATAATATTTGAATCTTCTCTGAATTCTTTTATGTATGATTGAGTTATCTTTGCAAGTCTCTTTGAATTATCCGTTTGGTTTGGCCAACTAGATTAGTAGTTCTTGCAATGGGACAAGTGCTTAGCTTTGGGTTCAATCTTGCGGTGTCCTTACCCAAAGGATGTAAAGGGTTGCAAGGCACGTATTGTATTGTTGCCATCGAGGATAACAAGATGGGGTATTTATCATATTGCATGAATTTATTCCTCTACATCATGTCATCTTGCTTAAGGCGTTACTCTGTTTTTAACTTAATACTCTAGATGCATGCTGGATAGCGGTCGATGAGTGGAATAATAGTAGTAGATGCAGAATCGTTTCGGTCTACTTGTGTCGGACGTGATGCCTATGTACATGATCATACCTAGATAACCTCATAACTATGCTCAATTCTGTCAATTTCTCAACAGTAATTTGTTCACCCACCATAGAATATCTATGCTCTTGAGAGAAGCCACTAGTGAAACCTATGGCTCCCGGGTCTATTCTCATCATATCAATCTCCATCACTTTTATACTTGCTTTGTTTTACTTTTGCCTTTTACTTTTACTTTGCATCTTTATACCAAAAATACCAAAAATATTATCTCTATCAGATCTCACTCTCGTAAGTGACCGTGAAGGAATTGACAACCCCTAATCGCGTTGGTTGCGAGTAGCTATCGTTTTGTGCAGGTACGAGGGACTTGCGCGTGGCCTCCTACTGGATTGATACCTTGGTTCTCAAAAACTGAGCGAAATACTTACGCTACTGTGCTGCATCATCCTATCCTCTTCGGGGAAAACCAACGCAAGCTCACGACGTAGCAAGAAGGATTTATGGCGCCGTTGCCGTGGAGGCTTACGTGAAGTCAAGTCAAGATTTGACTCACGACAACGAGCCATTTCTGGCGTCGTTGCCGAGGAGTCTACGCAAAAGTCAACATACCTAGTACCCATCACAATCCCTATCTCTCGCATTACATTATTTGCCATTTGCCTCTCGTTCTCCTCTCCCCCACTTCACCCTTGCCGTTTTATTTGCCCTCTCTTTCCCAATCTCCTCCTCTTTTTTCCCTTTGCCTTTTGTTTGCTCGTGTGTTGGATTGCTTGTTGTCGCGATGGCTCAAGATGCAACCAAATTGTGTGACTTCACCAATACCGATAATAATGATTTCCTTAGCACTCTGATTGCTCCTCTTTCCAATACTGAATCTTGTGAAATCAATATTGCCTTGTTGAATCTTGTTATGAAAGATCAATTCGCCGGCCTTCCTGGTGAAGATGCTGCTACTCATCTGAATAGATTCGTTGATTTATGTGATATGCAAAAGAAAAAAGATGTCGATAATGATGTCGTTAAATTGAAGCTATTTCCTTTTTCGCTTAGAGATCGTGCTAAAGCGTGGTTTTCATCTTTGCCTAAAAATAGTATTGATTCTTGGAACAAGTGCAAAGATGCTTTTATCTCTAAGTATTTTCCTCCCGCTAAGATCATCTCTCTTAGGAACGATATTATGAATTTTAAGCAACTTGATCATGAACATGTTGCACAAGCTTGGGAGAGAATGAAATTAATGATACGTAATTGTCCTAATCATGGTTTGAACTTGTGGATGATTATACAAAAAAATTATGCTGGATTGAATTTTGCTTCTAGAAATCTTTTAGATTCGCCATGGAGGCACTTTTATGGAAATCACTTTAGGAGATGCTACTAAACTCCTAGATAATATTATGGTTAATTATTCTCAATGGCATACTGAAAGATCTACTAATAAAAAGTGCATGCTATAGAAGAAATCAATGTTTTGAGTGGAAAATGGATGAACTTATGAAATTATTTGCTACTAAGAGTGTTTCTTCCGATCCTAATGATATGCCTTTGTCTACCTTGATTGATAATAATAATGAATCTATGGATGTGAATTTTGTTGGTAGGAATAATTTTGGTAACAACGCCAGATAGAGGGAATTTTAATCCTAGGCCTTATCCTAGTAATCCTCCTAATAATTATGGAAATTCCTACAACAACTCTTATGAAAATTTTAATAAGTTGCCCTCTGAATTTGAGAGTAGTGTTAAAGAGTTTATGAATCCACAAAAGAATTTTAATGCTTTGCTTGAAGAGAAATTGCTTAAAGTTGATGATTTGGCTAGGAACGTTGATAGAATTTCTCTTGAGATTGATTCTTTAAAACTTAGATCTATTCCTCCTAAGCATGATATCAATGAGTCTCTCAAAGCTATGAGAATTTCCATTGATGAGTGCAAAGAAAGAACCGCTAGGATGCGTGCTTCCAAAGATGCCTTTATTAAAGCGTGTTCTTCTAATTCCTATGATAATCAAGATGAAGATCTAAAAGTTATTGATGTGTCCCCTATTAAATCTTTGATTTGCAATATGAATCTTGATGAAACTGAATATGATATTCCTTTACCTAGAAGGCGGTCTAAGAATTCGGAGTTTTTAGATCACGATGATAAAATTGATAAAAGTGGGATTGAAAGAAATAAAAATCTAGATGTTGCTAAACCCACTATATTGGATCTTAAGGAATTTAATTATGAAAATTGCTCTTTAATTTATTGTATTTCCTTGTTGCAATCCGTGCTAAATTCACCCCATGCTTATAGTCAAAATAAGGCCTTTACCGAACACATTGTTGATGCCTTGATGCAATCTTATGAAGAAAAACTTGAGTTGAAAGTTTCTATCCCTAGAAAACTCTATGATGAATGGGAACCTACTATCAAAATTAAAATTAAAGATTATGAGTGTAATGCTTTGTGTGATTTGGGTGCTAGTGTCTCCACTATTCCCAAAACTTTGTGTGATTTGCTAGATTTCCGTGACTTTGATGGTTGCTCTCTAAACTTGCATCTTGCGGATTCCACTATTAAAAAGCCTATGGGAAGAATTAATGATGTTCTTATTGTTGAAAATAGGAATTATGTGCCCATAGATTTTATCGCTCTTGATATAGATTGCAATCCTTCATGTCCTATTATTCTTGGTAGACCTTTCCTTAGAACGATTGGTGCAATTATTGATATGAAGGAAGGGAATATTAGATTCCAATTTCCATTAAAGAAAGGCATGGAAAACTTTCCTAGAAAGAAAATAAAATTGCCATATGAATCTATTATGAGAGCCACTTATGGATTGCCTACCAAAGATGGCAATACCTAGATCTATCCTTACTTTTATGCCTAGCTAGGGGCGTTAAACGATAGCGCTTGTTGGGAGGCAACCCAATTTTATTTTTAGTTTTTTGTTTCTGCTCCTGTTTAGGAATAAATAATCCATCTAGCCTCTGTTTAGATGTGGTTTTATGTTTTAGGTGCCAAGTTAAACCTATTGAATCTTCTTGGATGATATTTATTTGATCTTGCTGTAATTTCCAGAAACGTTGCGCTCAGTGCCTGAATTGTTAAAAATTACCAGAACGTGATAAAATACTGATTCCAATTGCTGCTGATCAATAAACAAATTTTCCAGGTCGTCTAATTGTGGTAGAATATTTGGAGTTCCAGAAGTTTGCGTTAGTTACAGATTACTACAGACTGTTCTGTTTTTGACAGATTCTGTTTTGCGTGTGTTGTTTGCTTATTTTGATGAATCTATGGCTAGTAAAATAGTTTATAATCCATAGAGAAGTTGGAATAAATTAGGTTTAACACAAATATAAATAAATAATTAGTTCATTACAGTACCTTAAAGTAGTCTTTTGTTTTCTTTCTCTAACGGAGCTCACGAGATTTCTATTGAGTTTTGTGTTGTGAAGTTTTCAAGTTTTGGGTGAATTCTTTTTTATGGATTATGGAACAAGGAGTGGCAAGAGCCTAAGCTTGGGGATGCCAATGGCACCCCCAAGATAATCCAAGGACACCAAAAAGTCAAAGCTTGGGGATGCCCCGGAAGGCATCCCCTCTTTCGTCCACTTCCATCGGTAATTTACTTGGAGCTATATTTTTATTCACCACATGATAAGTGTTTTGCTTGGAGTGTCTTGTATTATTTGCGTCTTTGCTTGTTAGTTTACCACAATCATCCTTGCTGTACACACCATTTGAGAGAGCCATACATGAATTGAAATTTGATAGAATACTCTATGTGCTTCACTTATATCTTTTTAGCTTGATAGTTTGCTCATAGTGCTTCACTTATATCTTTTGAGCGTGATAATTTTTGCTCTAGTGCTTCACTTAGATCTTTTAGAGCACGGTGGTGGATTTGTTTTAAAGAAACTTGATCTCTCATGCTTCACTTAGATTATTTTGAGAGTTGTTAATAGCATGGTAATTCGCTTAATGTTAATATACTTGGTATTCAAGATATGTGAAACTTTCTTTTGAGTGCATTGAATACTAAGATAAGTTTGATGCTTGATAATTGTTTTGAGATATGGAGGTGATAATATCAAAGTCGTGCTAGTTGAGTAGTTGTGAATTTGAGAAATGCTTGTGTTGAAGTTAGCAAATCCCATAGCATGCACGTGTGGTTAAAGTTGTGTAACAAATTTGAAACATGAAGTGTACCTGGCTTGTGCATCCTTATGAGTGGCGGTCGGGGACGAGCGATGGTCTTTTCCTACCAATCTATCCCCCTAGGAGCATGCGTGTAGTACTTGATTTTTGATGACTTATAAATTTTTTCAATAAGTATATGAGTTCTTTTGACTAATGTTGAGTCCATGGATTATACGCACTTTTACCTTTCCGCCTTTGCTAGCCTTTTCGGTACCACGCATTGCCCTTTCTCACCTTGAGAGTTGGTGCAAACTTCGCCGGTGCATCCAAACCCCGTGATATGATACGCTCTTTCACACATAAACCTCCTTATATCTTCCTCAAAACAGCCACCATACCTACCTATTATGGCATTTCCATAGCCATTCCGAGATATATTGCCATGCAACTTTCCACCGTTCCGTTCATCATCATCATGACATACTTTACTTTTGTCATATTGCCATTGCATGATCATGTAGTTGACATCGTATTTGTGGCAAAGCCCCATGCATTATTTTTCATACATGTCACTCTTGATTCATTGCACCATCCCGGTACACCGCTAGAGGCATTCATATAGAGTCATACCTTGTTCTAGTTTCGAGTTGTAATCCTTATGTTGTAATCAATAGAAGTGTGATGATCATCATTATTAGAGCATTGCCCAAAAAAAGAGAAAGGCCAAAAAAAAGAAAGGCCCAAAAAAAAAGGGCAATGCTACTATCTCTTTTTCCACACTTGTGCTTCAAAGTAGCACCTTATTCTTCATGTAGTGAGTCTCATATATTGTGCTTCAAAGTAGCACCTTATTCTTCATGTAGTGAGTCTCATATATTGTGCTTCAAAGTAGCACCATGTTTTTCATATAGTGAGTTTCATAAGTTGTCTTTTTATACTAGTGGGAATTTTTCATTTTTAAACTTGGCTTGTATATTCCTACGATGGGCTTCCTCAAAATGCCCTAGGTCTTCATGAGCAAGCAAGTTGGATGCACACCCACTAGTTTTCTTTTGTTGAGCATTCATAGCTCTAGTGCATCCGTTGCATGGCAATCCCTACTCCTCATGTTGACATCAATCGATGGGCATCTCCATAGCCCGTTGATTATCCTCGTCAATGTGAGACTTTCTCATTTTTTGTCTTCTCCACACAAGCCCCATCATCATATTCTATTCCACCCATAGTGCTATATCCATGGCTCACGCTCATGTATTGCGTGAAGGTTGAAAAAGTTTGAGATTAGTTAAGTATGAAACAATTTCTTGGCTTGTCATCGGGGGTATAGAAGTTGGGAACATCTTTGTGTGACGAAAATGAAGCATAGCCTAAATATATGATTTTGTAGGGATGAACTTTCTTTTGCCATGCTATTTTGAGAAGACATGATTACTTTGATTAGTATGCTTGAAGTATCATTATTTTTATGTCAATATGAACTTTTGTCTTGAATCTTTCGGATCTGAATATTCATACCATGATTAAGAAGATTTACATTGAAATTATGCCAAAGTATCACTCCGCATCAAAAATTCTCTTTTTTATCATTTACCTACTCGAGGACGAGCAAGAATTAAGCTTGGGGATGCCTGATACGTCTCCAACGTAACTATAATTTTTGGTTGCTCCATGCTACTTTATCTATTGTTTTGGACTATATTGGGCTTTATTTTCCACTTTTATATTATTTTTGGGACTAACCTATTAACCGGAGGCCCAGCTCAGAGTTGCTGTTTTTTGCCTTTTTTTAGTGTTTCGAAGAAACAGAATATCAAACGGAGTCCAAACGGAATGAAATCTTCGGAAACATGGTTTTCTCATCAGATAAGACTCAGGAGACTTGGACCCTCCGTCAAGAAAGCCACGAGGCGGTCACGAGGGTGGAGGGCGCGCCCCCCTGCCTCGTGGGCCCCTCGAAGCTCCACCGACGTACTACTTCCTCCTATATATACCTAAGTACCCCCAAACGATCAGAACAGGAGCCAAAAACCTAATTCCACCGCCGCAACTTCCTGTATCCACGTGATCCCATCTTGGAGCCTGTTCCGGAGCTCCGCCGGAGGGGGCATCCACCACGGAGGGCTTCTACATCAACACCATAGCCTCTCCGATGAAGTGTGAGTAGTTTACTTCAGACCTTCGGGTACATAGCTAGTAGCTAGATGGCTTCTTCTCTCTTTTTGGATCTCAATACAATGTTCTCCCCCTCTCTCATGGAGATCTATTCGATGTAATCTTCTTTTTGCGGTGTGTTTGTTGAGATCGATGAATTGTGGGTTTATGATCCAGCTTATCTATGAATAATATTTGAATCTTCTCTGAATTCTTTTATGTATGATTGAGTTATCTTTGCAAGTCTCTTGAATTATCCGCTTGGTTTGGCCAACTAGATTGGTAGTTCTTGCAATGGGAGAAGTGCTTAGCTTTGGGTTCAATCTTGCGGTGTCCTTACCGGTGATGTAAAGGGTTGCAAGGCACGTATTGTATTGTTGCCATCGAGGATAACAAGATGGGGTATTTATAATATTGCATGAATTTATTCCTCTACATCATGTCATCTTGCTTACAGGCGTTACTCTGTTTTTAACTTAATACTCTAGATGCATGCCGGATAGCGGTCGATGAGTGGAGTAATAGTAGTAGATGCGTAATCGTTTCGCATACTTGTCTCAGACGTGATGCCTATATACATGATCATACCTAGATAACCTCATAACTATGCTCAATTCTGTCAATTGCTCAACAGTAATTTGTTCACCCACCGTAGAATATCTATGCTCTTGAGAGAAGCCACTAGTGAAACCTATGGCCCCCGGGTCTATTCTCATCATATCAATCTCCATCACTTTTATACTTGCTTTGTTTTACTTTGCCTTTTACTTTTTACTTTGCATCTTTATACCAAAAATACCAAAAATAGTATCTCTATTAGATCTCACTCTCGTAAGTGACCGTGAAGGGATTGACAACCCCTAATCGCGTTGGTTGCGAGTAGCTATCGTTTTGTGCAGGTACGAGGGACTTGCGCGTGGCCTCCTACTGGATTGATACCTTGGTTCTCAAAACCTGAGGGAAATACTTACGCTACTGTGCTGCATCATCCTTTCCTCTTCGGGGAAAACCAACGCAGGCTCAAGACGTAGCAATGGACGGGCATTCTCTCACTCAGGCACACTACACAGTTCTGCAGAATTCTGCCTTGGTGGCTCCGTATATGGAGGAACACAAGAATTTTCTACGCTCCAAACACCCAGAGCAGTCTGACGGCTGGATTACACGTGAACAAACGGGGACTGTCGGTGTCAAAACCGGCGGATCTCGGGTAGGGGGTCCCGAACTGTGCGTCTAGGCGGATGGTAACAGGAGACAAGGGACACGTTGTTTTTACCCAGGTTCGGGCCCTCTCGATGGAGGTAATACCCTACTCCCCTTGATTAATATTGATGATATGGGTAGTACAAGAGTAGATCTACCACGAGATCAAGGAGGCTAAACCCTAGAAGCTAGCCTATGGTATGATTGTTGTTCGTCCCACGGACTAAAACCCTTCGGTTTATATAGACACCGAATAGGGTTAGGGTTACACGTAGTCGGGTTACAATGGTAGGAGATCTACATATCCGTATCGCCAAGCTTGCCTTCCACGCCAAGGAAAGTCCCATCCGGACACGGGACGAAGTCTTCAATCTTGTATCTTCATAGTCCAGGAGTCCGGCCAAAGATGATAGTTCGGCTATCCGGACACCCCCTAGTCCAGGACTCCCTTAGTAGCCCCTGAACCAGGCTTCAATGACGACGAGTCCGGCGCGCATATTGTCTTCGGCATTGCAAGGCGGGTTCCTTCTCCAAATACTTAGAAGGTTTTGAACACAAGGATAGTGTCCGGCTCTGCAAAACAAGTTCCACATACCACCGTAGAGAGAATAACTTTTGCACAGATCTGCTGACGAATTCCGTGGTGTGACATCACACCACGGCCAGGCCTTCATACGAATCATTTTTTACTGTTCCACCGTAGCGCGTTTAGCAAGGCGGTTTCCTTGGCACGTCTTATCAAAGCGAAGATCGTGCCCCCTTATTCCGGGATTCTCATCAATATGGACGTGGGTAACCCAACCGCGCCATTGATTACGGCGCTTGGGACATAAGCGAGTTTTACCAGGCTGGCGGGGGACGCATAGCTTCGTCCGTCTATATAAGGGGATAAGAATCCACCTTTTCACCTACGCCTTCTTCCTCCTTTGCTCATCCATTTCCGCGCACCCGAGCTCTAGCGCCCAAGTCCGCACATCCCACCTCAACCTTCTCCAACTATGTCCGGGGCGGGAGGCAGGTGGATTGCCTCCTCCGTCACGGAGGGGCACATCAAAAAGCTGCGGAAGGCCGGATACTTGTCCAGCAACATCGCGCACCGGCTACCCGACGAGGGCAGCTCATTCCACCCCCAGGCCCCATGAGAGGGTGGTGTTTCTCACCCACTTCCTCCATGGACTAGGTTTTCCACTTCACCCATTTGTCCGGGGGCTCATGTTCTACTACGGCCTGGATTTCCACGATCTGGCCCCGAACTTCATCCTCAACGTATCGGCGTTTATCGTCATGTGCGAGGCCTTCCTCTGCATCCAGCCCCACTTCGGCTTATGGCTTAAGATCTTCAATGTCAAGCCGAAGGTAGTGGGTGGCCGCCAAGCGGAGTGCGGAGGCGCCATGGTTGGCAAGATGGCCAAAGTCCTATGGCTCGAGGGCTCCTTTGTGGATAACATAAAGGTGGCAATCGGGGTGGTTCTACATCACCGAGCCGCGACTCTCAATGGGCGGCGGCCCCGATTTCGATCTGGCTTCCCCACGCTGCTCACATCATGGAAAGAGACGGGCCTGATGTGGGGTGATTCGGACGAGCTATCCGGACTCCAAACTGCGTCCAAAACCTCGGGCGGACAAGAATCTCAGGCTTGTCAACGTTATCCAGGTGATGCTCATCCGCCGGATTCTCCCATGCCAACAACGGGCCTTGAAATTGTGGGAGTTCGATCCGGCACAGCACCCAACTCTAAAAAGGCTCTTCGACACTACCTACGAAGATGCCTGGAAGGTGCTGTTCAAGGGCGCCGAGGCTCCCACATCCGCTACCGAAGATCGCGGATTCAGCTCGCAGCGTCAAGCCAGCGAGGTAAGTTATTTTACCCTTTATGGGACGCTTTTATCATAGTTTGACTCTATGCGGGATCTCAAACTCCCTAACCTTTGACAGGACTGGCTGAAGACGTCCGGACAGATTAACTGTCCGCCCCCTTTGCCAAAAGACCCAGCGGACGCCCGATTGACGGGGCTGCTGGCTCCGGCACCTCACGTGGTTCCGGAGAAGAAGGCCACGGGAACTCGAAGGAGCTCCCGGCGCCAGGTGCTGTCGGACTCATCGGCCGACGACCCTGAGGCGGAATCCTCCTCTGAGGAAGAGGAGGAGGAAAAATAAGCCTCTCCCCCAGCGGGGGGAGAGATGAAAAGGAAGGCCGCCCCAACTGGGGAGGCCGGAGGGTCCAAGAAGGGAAGGACCTTCCTCCGGACTTCTCCGCCAACGCCGACAACGACGAGGAGGAGTGTCCAACAAGGGCCAAGCCCCTGGCGAGATCGTAAGTGTCCGGACTCCGGAATAGTTCATGACTTTTTATTTGTCGCATAGTGTCTTCTAACGCCGAATATGACCATGTAGCCCGCCAAAGGACGAGCTTGCCGCTTCGTCGAGCGGCTCCCTGGGCTCGTCGGATGTGAATAGCACTTCACTTCCGACCGCCTCCTCTCCTCGTGTCGCCAACGACACTGCGGTGGAGTCCCAAGAGGGGCCCAGCCAGGAGGAGGTGGTCCTGGAGGCGCCGCAAGGCGACCTCCCGGACTCCGGGCGTGAAGGGGGCGAGACCCCAGAGGGCTCTAAGTCTGGCCCTGTGCCGGACTCCGTACCGGAACCTTCAGTGGTTCCGAAGTCCGGCAAGCGGCCCCTTCGTAAGAAGGGTAAGACTACGACGCCGGTGACCTCCGTCCAACCGGAGGCACCGGATAAGCTTGCCGGAGGCGCTTAAAGGCGCCTCCATCGACGAGGAGCACCGCACTTATGAGTGTGGTGATCCAGAAGTTCGATCCGCCAAGAGCGGGCTGGTCAAGCTTGTACCAGCCTTCTAACAGGCTTTGAGGTAAGTTTAGAATATGTAAAAATATTACCGCATAGACAGTAGCCCGATGCTTAGTTCGGTGTTCGGAAAGAAAAGCCGGTCTAAGGATCTAAAAAGATATACGCAGGAGTCTAACATAAGTATGTCAATATGCGAATGCAGGCTGCGCTGCTGACCTCTGCCGCACTGACTGCGGAGGTCAATGCAATGAAGAAGAGCATCGAGCGGTCCGAGAACGAGCTCGGCCTTGCCAAGAAGCAGCTCGAGGACAGGGAAGGTAAGCAATACCTTATTAAAGAAATACCTTATAGAAAGGATTCGGTTGCAAAAAATGACAGGAATAACGTGGGTATTGTAGGGGCCACGAACGAGGTGGCGACCCTGAAGGAAGCGGTGTCCGCGGCCGAAAGCAAAGCGGTCGCGGAGCGCACCGAGCGAGAGAAGCAGGAGGAGCGGGTGGCGGAGGTGCGGCAAGAGCTCCAGGCTCTTGTGGAAAAACACGAGAGTTTGGAGCGTGACTCGAAGACTCGAGAGTCCGAGCTCGCCTCGGCTCTTGAGAGTGCCAAAGTCGCTAAGGCCGAAGCCCAAAAAGCCCTCCAAGAGATTGAATCATTAATGAAGATAGCGGCGGGTAAGGCATTCTTTATGCAAAGCAAGCATGTGAAAGTGAATTACCTATTACTTACCCGAATCCGGAGTTCTCCAGGAGCATTCGCAGATCTGCCCCGTAGTGTATGCGATGTCGCCGCGTTCTACCGCGCCAAGGAGGGGAGCTCGACAGAAAAGGTGTTATGGTCTCAGTATATTGAGGCCGGACATCCGGTGCCCCTAAGCGACCAGCTGAAGCAGCTGGTCGAGCTCCACAAGGTCGCCGAACAGGCTATGAAGGGCCTCATAGTTCGGCTGTGGCCATTGGAATCCATGCCTGGGAGCTACTTTGGGCTAGTGCGGCGGCTGGTGGACGCCTGTCCATGGATTGAAGTCATCAAGCGCTCCGTCTGCATTGAAGGTGCCCGTCGGGCCCTTGCCCGTGCTAAAGTGCACTGGGCAAGCTGGATGCTGAGAAGCTTGTGACGGACGGGCCACCGAAGGGCAAGGAGCATCGCAAGCCCGAAATGTACTATGAGGGCGTCATGAAGGGTGCCCGCCTTATAGCGGGTGAATGCTCCAGAGATGTAATTTTTGAATAGACTCTCATTTGTTATCCTCTCGCTGAAAACTTGTTCAGATCGCTAAGCAACGCCTTGTGAATTTAAAAAATTACCTTCTGTGAGGCCGATTATCAAAAATGATAGATGGCAAGTCGTTGGCTTCAGCCCCATGCCACGAGTGCTGGGGTGTTCGGGATAAACTTGAGCGCTCTTTTTCCCATTCTTGGGTCCTTCGAGGGAGGCGCTCAACGCAGCGAACAAGGCAACCGGACTTATAGTGCTTGAACACTCTCACTCAGCCATAGAATTCTATAATTTTAAATTTCGCGAAGCCCCTAGTATTCGAAAACCGAGTTCGGGCGCTATCCACGCCTTGGCGGACAATGCCGACTCCTCGCTCTAAGCGGCATAAGTCTTTAGGGACCCAAAAACCTCTCGAACAGCAACCGGCTCTCGCCCTATCATGACGGGTCAGTTTTAGCTTTCTCCACCGAGGTGCTCAACCCAGCTCAACCGGGGCACAATCGCAGTGGTTCTCCCAGCCTACCTTAGCCGATATAACGGAACGTAAGGTACCAAAACATGGGAGCCGGGCAAACCCAACTATTGACCCAAGACATGATTCAGAGCCGATGCATATAGTGCTATAAGTTTGGGGTGCTGCACTTGTGAAAGTGTTCGGACTTATCACACCATATTTTTGGGGTACTTAAGCCCCTGGTGTATTGGCCGTACTAAAGTGTACGGGTGCAACATGTCATGAAATGAACATATATATAGATAAAGAAAGGAGTGCAATAATAGGCAAAAGCTATGTATTGTTTATTCAAAAAGGTACTGCAGTGAAAGCAGAACGATACAAATAGTGCGATAAGCAAGGGATGGGACTATTTAACATGTCCCCCTCCAGGGGTAAGCTGCGTGATGGTATGTAAAACAGGTATAATGCTCGTAGTAGAGACCACCTGGACACTCGACGTAGCTTTCTGCTTCCCTGGCTGTTGCATCGTGAGTTCGGCAATTCTAGTGCCGGACAGGACTTCTGGAAAACGGAGTCCTGAAAGTAAGAAAAAAAGGAAGAAAGAAAAAGAATGACACAATCGGGAGCCCCTGGTGCGATTGAGCCGCGTGCAGGCGTGCCGTGGTCGTGCCCCTCCCTTAGGCCCATGGTGCTTCAGAGCGCAATTACGTGCGCAGAGTAATCGGCTTCAGCGAGTTCGCGAGGGCTGGGGTTGGGGCTGCATTACTACGCTTGTTCGGAACGTGCCAGGCGGTCTTGCTGTAGGTTACTCCGGGCGCGCTTGACAGTGTCCGATTGTTTATTGGCCGGACTGAAGAATTGCCTTAAGAGGCTGTTTTGCACTTCTGCCGCAAGGGTGGCCGTATGCTCCTCCGTTCGAAGGGAGCGTTCGGTGTTTCCATTGACCGTGATTACGCCTCTAGGGCCTGGCATCTTGAGTTTGAGGTACGCGTAGTGCGGCACCGCATTGAACTTTGCAAATGCGGTTCGTCCAAGCAGTGCGTGATAGCCGCTGCGGAACGGGACTATGTCGAAGATTAACTCTTCGCTTCGGAAGTTATCCGGGGATCCGAAGACCACTTCGAGTGTAACTGAGCTCGCATAATTGGCCTCTACACCCGGTATGACGCCTTTAAAGGTTGTCTTTGTAGGTTGAATCCTTGAGGGGTCTATGCCCATTTTGCGCACTGTATCCTGATAAAGCAGGTTCAGGCTGCTTCCGTCGTCCATCAGAACTCTAGTGAGGTGAAATCCATCGATGATTGGGTCAAGAACCAATGCGGCAAATCCGCCGTGACGGATGCTAGGGGGTGGTCCCTTCGATCAAATGTGATCGGGCAGGAGGACCATGGGTTGAACTTCGGGGCGACTGGCTCCATCGCATATACGTCCCTTAGGGCACGCTTCTGCTCCCTTTTGGGTATGTGGGTTGCGTATATCATGTTCACCATCCGCACTTGTGTGGGAAAGCCCTTCTGTCCTCTATTGTTTGGCGCCGGGGCTCTTCCTCGTCATCGCTATGCAGCCCCTTGTCGTTGTTTTCGGCACTTAGCTTGCCTGCTTGCTTGAACACCCAACAATCCCTGTTGGTGTGGTTGGCTGGTTTTTCGGGGGGGCCATGTATCTGGCACAAGCGATCGAGTATTCGGTCCAAGTTGGACGGGCCCTGGGTATTTCTTTTGAATGGCTTCTTCCACTCACCGGGTTTAGAGCCTCTGAATCCGGCATTTACTGTCGTATCTTCAACATTATCATAGTTAATGCGGCGTTTATGCTTGTTGCGACGCGACCTACCATTGCTGTCCTTGGTATCCGAACTACCAGGATGTTTGGCCAAGTTGTTGCTTCGAGCTAGCCAGCTGTCCTCTCCCGCGCAAAAGCGGGTCATGATTGTGGTGAGGGCTTCCATGGATTTCGGCTTTTCCTGTCCTAGGTGCCGGGCTAGCCACTCGTCGCGGATGTTGTGTTTGAAGGCTGCTAGCGCCTCTGCATCCGGACAGTCGACGATCTGATTTTTTTTGTTAGGAACCGCGTCCAGAATTGTCCGCCGATTCCTCCGCTGCTGAATTATATGGCTAAGGTCATCGGCGTGCTGGTGGTCGCACATATGTGCCCCGAAGTTATCAAGGAATGCGGCTTCGTGTCCTCCCAACAACCGATTGACTCACCGGCAAGCTGTTGAGCCAATGCCGAGCTGGTCCTTTAAGCTTGAGTGGGAGGTATTTGATGGCATGTAGATCATCGCCGCGGGCCATGTGGATATGGAGGAGGTAGTCCTCGATCCAAACCGCAGGATCTGTTGTGCCATCGTATGATTCGATGTTTACGGGTTTGAAACCCTCGGGGATTTGATGATCCATTACTTCGTCTGTGAAGCATAGTGGGTGTCTTGGCGCCTCTGTATTGAGCTATATCACGGCGCAGCTCAAATGAGCTTTGTCTATTGTGTTCGGCCCGCCGAATTGTTGTATCCGGCGTGGCGGTTATAAATCGCCACGTGTCGTAGGGCACCCACGATCCGTAGATCGATCTTGTTTGCCTTGCCTTGTCCTCCAATATGTCTTGCAGGTCTGGCGCGTTTCCCCGTGCCTTGGTACTTTTCGAGCGACGCCGGAGTGCGGCTTGAATGGAGGGTCTAGAGGCCTCTCTGTCGCGACCACCGGTCGGCCGCATCATGCGCTGGTGATGTAGGTTTGAGTGCTGCTTCCTCTAATTGGGGTAGCAGCCTGCGTTTGAGGTATCTCTTGGAGGGGCGTTCGAGTTCATACTCTTCGGCTGTAAGGACTTCATCCATCCGCTGCCTAGCAGGTCTTGCTCAGCTCTAAGCTGTTGCTTGCTTTTTCTTGAGGCTGCTTGCCGTGGCCATGAGCCTGCGTTTAAAACGCTCTTGTTCGACAGGGTCCTCTGGCACGACGAATTCGTCGTCGTCGAGGCTTGCCTCGTCTTCGGAGGGAGGCATATAATTATTGTCCTTCACCTCCCTGTCTGCCGCTCTATCATGAGGGCTGGTTTCTCCCTCCTCCTGTGCTGAATCCTGCTGGAGGGGTTTGTCTTCGGCACTGTCCGGGGTGTTATTATCTCCCGTGCCGGAATCGCCATTTTTACTGTGGCGGGATTTAGAGCGGCGCCGCTGACGTTGGCGCTTGGGTTGTTTCTTGGAGGGGTCATCCTCCGCCGTTCCATCGCCATTCCCATCTTTTGGGATGTCCACCATGTATATGTCATATGACGAGGTGGCCTTCCAGCGTTCTCGTAGGCGCTGGTTCTTGGTCGCTCCAAGATCGTCGTCCATACCATCGATGTCTTCGGAGTCGAAGTCGAGCATGTCGGTTAAATCATCGATAGTGGCTACAAAGTGGGTGGTGGGTGGGCGTTGAATTTCTTCGTCGTCCGCATACCAACCTTCCTGACCGTAGTCCGACTAGGGCTCTCCAGATAAAGAGAGAGACTTTAGTGAATTCAGGATGTCGCCAAAGGGAGAGTGCTGAAAGATGTCCGCGGCAGTGAACTCCATGACCGGCGCCCAATCGGGTTCGATTGGCAGGGGCGCGGAGGGCTTCGGAGTCCGGAGAGGAGTCCGGTACCCTGGAGTCACGGTCTTCGCAAAGGACAGGGATGGAGTTCGGCTCAATCGCCGTAGAGATCGTAGCCCCCGAGGCGGTGTCCAACCAACCGTCCTTGATCGGCGAAACCGACTCCGGATTAAGGGTCGGAGCGGCATCGTGCGGCCTCCGTGGCACCGCTCGGTGGCGTAGCTAGATCGTACCCATCGAGACAGTGCGGCGCGCTCAGCTGTGGCTCGAATTCGTCGAAGATCAAGTCTCCGCGGACATCGGCCATATAGTTCAAGCTTCCAAATCTGACCTGATGGCCAGGGCGTAGCTTTCGATCTGCTCCAGGTGGCCAAGCAAATTGGCCCGCAATGCAAAGCCGCCGAATACGAAGATCTGTCCGGGGAGAAAAGTCTCACCCTGGACCGCGTCGTTCGATGATTGAAGGAGCCATCGGGCCTATAGGTGACGACACAAAGGAACTCTCAATGAAAGCACCAATGTCGGTGTCAAAACCGCGGATCTCGGTAGGGGTCCCGAATCGTGCGTCTAGGCGGATGGTAACAGGAGACAAGGGACACGATGTTTTTACCCAGGTTCGGGCCCTCTCGATGGAGGTAATACCCTACTCCTGCTTGATTAATATTGATGATATGGGTAGTACAAGAGTAGATCTACCATGAGATCAAGGAGGCTAAACCCTAGAAGCTAGCCTATGGTATGATTGTTGTTCGCCCCACGGACTAAAACCCTTCGGTTTATATAGACACCGAATAGGGTTAGGGTTACACAGTAGTCGGTTACAATGGTAGGAGATCTACATATCCAGATCGCCAAGCTTGCCTTCCACGCCAAGGAAAGTCCCATCCGGACACGGGACGAAGTCTTCAATCTTGTATCTTCATAGTCTAGGAGTCCGGCCAAAGATGATAGTTCGGTTATCCGGGCACCCCCTAGTCCAGGACTCCCTCAGGGACCTTCGCCGGCTGGTTGCAGACACGTGCCATGCATGATGCCGCTATTGAAGATGACCTATACTTGCTTTCCCAGTTACCATCTTCGAATATAATGACTTTCAAAGGGTACGAGATAAATGGGAATAAGAAGAGAACTAACCAAAACAGCGCTGTACGCTTTGATGCACCAACCAAGACGGGAAAGGAAACATATTATGGTTACATAGAGGACATATGGGAACTTGACTATGGACGTTGTTTGAAGGTCCCTTTGTTTGGGTGCAAATGGGTCAATATGACACGAGGCAGGGTAACGAAAGACCCGCAGTACGGAATGACAACAGTGGATCTCAACAATCTTGCATATGCAGATGAACCATTCTTCCTAGCCAATGATGTGGCACAGGTTTTCTATGTGAAGGACATGTCTACCAAGCTGAGAAAAAGAAAAGATAAGGAAGCGAATGCATCATACGATGAGCCAAAGTGCCACATAGTTCTTTCTGGGAAAAGAAACATCATGGGAGTGGATGACAAGACAGACATGTCAGAAGATTATGAAAAGTTTGATGAAATTGCTCCATTCACAGTGAATATTGATCCGAGCATCCAGTTAAATGATGAAGATTGTCCATGGTTACGGCGCAAAGGGACACACGCGAAGAAAAAGTTTCACACCCAAGGATCTGGGATGTGATGGGCTTCACTATCATCACTTTCTTCTGTGTTTCACACCCACCAGGGAATCTTTGTAATAGTTAGGGTACTTATGTGTTTTGGAATTTGAAACACGAAGAAATTTTATGTGCAAACAAATTCTTTCATGCATTTACTGATTTTTTCAGCTAAATGACCCTGAAATTGAAAAACACTTCAAATGAACTCTGAAAAGGTTGAAAGTTGGCATGGTATCATAATTTCACCCACATAGCATGTGCAAAAAAGTAGAGAGGGTTACGGCAAAAACTGGATGCACTTCGTGTACAAAATGAACAATCTCTTTCGAAGTATCAAGGTTTCGAACGAAAACTCATCTGTTACATAGGCATTTCATTTTTTAAATGACCTAAGCATTACCAAATTGAATAGAATGATAAAACACACTAATATTAAACATAAGAAAAAAGAATCACTAAAAAATGTATTTTAAAAGTTAAGTTATTCACAAACTAGTGATTCACACAAATTTCAAATAATTCAAAATTTAAACTATTCAAATTTGAAAATTTTAAGCACTAACAGAAAGTTTGTAATTTTTTGTACCTAAAGAAAAAATATTCACAAAGAAACTCTAAATACAGCAAAAAAAACAACTCAGAAAAAATGAAAGAAAATAAATAAAGCAAAAAAATAAAAAAAATAAAAAAGCCCGCCTACTGGGCAGAGCAGCCTGCATACGACTAAAAACCCAACCTATTGTTGGGCTGGGATGCTGAGCCCACAAGGCTGATAGGCCTGAGCGAGCAGGCAGGTAGGCCCAGAAGGCCTTCTTTGGAGAGGAGCTCGAAGGAGCAGCCGCGGCTGGGTTTATAAACCAGTGCGACTGCCCTTCGCTAGGCGAGGTGGGACTAAACTTTGCGCCCCTCACCTGGCAGCGCACCCCGCTTTAGTACCGGGTGGTGGCTCCAGCCAGTACTAAGAGGGGGGGGTCTTTAGTACCGGTTGGAGCCACCACCTGGTACTAAAGGGGGTCGCTTCCCGCCTCTCCGCTTGGCCAAATTTGACCTTTAGTACCGGTTGGTGGCTCCAACCGGTACTAAAGGCCCATCCTATATAAGCAGCACTTACAAATTTCGTGAGTTTTCATCTGCTTCTTCTCCTCTGCCCCGCCCACCGCCCCCCGTCGCCGCCCCGTTAGCGCCCTGCCGCCGCCCGTCCCCGTCGCCGCCCGTGTCCCGTCGTCGCCGCCCCGTCCCCGTCCCCGTCGTCGCCGTCCCCATCGCCGCCCCCCGTCACCTCGCCTCACCGGTGAGCTCCTGCCCCGGCCGCCATGTCCACACATACACACATTGTTAATTAGTTGTAAAGTTGTTAGCATTTTTTATGTTTTTTAGTTGTAGAAATTTTGATAGAAATGTTAGAAATTTTTCTGTTTTTTAGTTATAGAAATATTTATAGAAATGTTAGAAATTTTTCTGTTTTTTAGTTATAGATAGAAATGTTAGAAATTTTTCTGTTTTTTAGTTATAGAAATATTAGAAATGTTATAGAAATGTTAGAAATTTAGTTATCACAATCCAATAATTTAAAATATGTTACTTTTGCGGGCATATAGTATTTGTTTTCGACGATGCCCGGCCCGCATCCTCGCCGTCGACCCGTTTGCGACGACGTCCTGCTTCAGCGGACCCATGTCCAGGACTGGGCTTCGCCGGGCTGGCACTGAGAACCCGGCCCTGGGTCCCGTCGTCGACCCTGATCTCCTTTGGTGGCATTCGCGTGGGCCACATTCGGTGTAGAGGGAGCCGGCCACACCGAAGGTGGTGCGTCGCCATGTCAGGGAGGAGGAAGAGCACGTCTGTCGCTACATGGTTGCTATGGATGTCAGGTTCTCCAATACCTGGCAGGTTCTTTGGGCAGATGACCGGAGATATGATCTTGTGATGGTTTCCTTCTCTTTGGGTGTCCACCGCCCGCGCCTCAGGAACTGCGAGTGGCCTAGATTCTTCTGTAGTATTCGATCTTTATTAGCTAGCTAGCTAGTGATGTATTTGATATATAATATTCAAGACGATGCATATTATATACTATGATTCAGTTTATCCTTATTGATTGCATCCATGCATTTTAATTTGAATACTATATTGTTTTATATTTCTTCTAGATTAGTTAAATAAAAGCTATGGCGGACAATACCAGCAGAGAGGGAGAAGAGACCCTGTTCGAGGTCATACGCAGCCCTCGCGGGCCAGATGATCAGAATGAAGACTATGACGGCTCCGAATATCTGAACAATACCAGGGAGGGTGATGATATGATATTCGATCGCGACGACCGAACTGATGAAGTCATGAACTATGATTATGATTATGATGACGCCGACAATGTTGATCTTGAAATAACAGAGACCGGCGAGGTATATTTATATAAGCAGGCATCTGGTGGTGATCATCACATGTTTTTTTATTTGAAGATATATTAATGAATTGATCTTTCTTCTTTCAGCCCTCCGAATCGAGCAAATCTTCTTCTACAGACAGCAGGACAAAGCGAGCCCGGGCAAAAATTTGAAGGAGGGTGTAAAGTACAACATCGATGCCATCAAAGCTAATGGCAAACCAAGCACGCCTAAGAACATTGCGAACAAGTTCATTGGTCAGTGCGGAGTTCGTGTGAGGGACCAACTCCCTATCTCCATTCAAGAATGGAAAGAGCCAAAAAATAAACATCCAGAACTTACTTGGGTCGACGAAAGAGCAAAAAAATGCTTTGGGAATCTCTCATGGAACATTTCACCCTACCAGATCATTTCACTGATGCGGATGTGCAAAAAGTCAAGGACGCTACTCTTAGGAAGATGGCAATTGCATTCAACACCCACAAGAAAACTGTATGGGCCAACTACGTCGAAGGAGGAAGGAAGACTCCAGAATTCAAGGGAACACTGGAGAAGCAAAGAGAACACTGGCCCGCTTTCGTGAAATTCAAGGAATCAGAATTATCTAAGGAACGGTCGAGAAAAAACAAGGCCAATGCCGCAAAAAAGACGCAGTTCCATAGGCTGGGGCCAGGTGGCTATGCGGTGGCAATGCCTAAGTGGGATAAGTCTGAGCAAGAGATGGTGGATGCAGGGGTCACTCCAGTTACAAGGAGCTGGCCCCCCCAGGTGCAGAACTTGGTTCTATGCGCATGGGGGGGCGTTGGACCCGAAGACAGGCCTGGTTTCGAAGAAGGCAAATCTAAAAGGAGCCGAAGAAAAGTTACTTGAAGCAATAGAAGATGCTCGAAAGGGGGTGTTCACGCCCAACAGAGAGAGAACGACGAGCTAACGCATACAGAAATCTGAACACCCGGGAAGAACACGAGGCAAGGGCGTTGTTCCATGGTATGAGGGCTTTTCGTACTAGAAAGCCGACTACAGAAGCCGTGCAAGAAGGAAGATGGAGGAGGAGAAGAAGAGGAAGCTGGAGGAGGAGCAGAGTAAGTAGGAAGCAGAACTCCTTCTAGGCCTAGAATCAGCGCACGCGGACCTGGCACTCAAATTCCAGCGGCAGCAACAGCAGATCGACTCACTTAGCCAGGAAAGGGGTCTCAGCAGCGGCAGCAGCTAGCGCATGATCCAGCATTGGATAGCACCATCCCATCCATGCCGAGAAGCAGCGTTGGTTCCGCCCCGGGCGACGCACTACTGGATAGATAACTTGTGGATGACATCATGGAGAGCACTAATTGTGAGCTACACTTCAAAATGAAGAACGTATCCATGAAGGTGGCGGACGCCATTGCTTATACAAATCCCCCCGATGCAACCTTCCATTGCAACCTGATTCCAGCGGGCTATGCTCATGTCGTGGTTGATGAGGTGGTGGACCAATATTCGGAGCTAGAGCTTGACATTCCTGGAGGAGACGAGGAGCACACACTGGGAGAGGCCATACATCGCATCATTCTATGGAGAAAGGATTGCATCATCTTTCGAAGGCCACCGACACCGCGTCGTCATCCGACTCCTCCTCGATGTGAGGCCAAACCTCCTCCTCCAAGTCCGGCACAGCAGCAGGCCACTCCTCCTGCTTCAAGTCCGGCACAACGTGAGGCCACACCTCCTGCTTCAAGTCCGACACCGCGTGAGGCCAGTCCTCCTGCTCCAACTAAGCCACGTCAGCCATCTCCGCCGCCTTAGCAATCGCGGAAGAGAGCCGACACAGCTATGGTGCGTATTTTGGAAATATGCCCTAGAGGCAATAATAAAAGGATTATTACTATATTTCCGTGTTCATGATAATTGTCTTTTATTCATGCTATAATTGTATTATCCGGAAATCGTAATACACATGTGAATACATAGACCACAATATGTCCCTAGTGAGCCTCTAGTTGACTAGCTCGTTGATCAATAGATAGTCATGGTTTCCTGACTATGGACATTGGATGTCAATGATAACGGGATCACATCATTAGGAGAATGATGTGATGGACAAGACCCAATCCTAAGCATAGCACAAGATCGTGTAGTTCGTTTTGCTAGAGCTTTTCCAATGTCAAGTATCTCTTCCTTAGACCATGAGATCGTGTAACTCCCGGATACCGTACGAGTGCATTGGGTGTACCAAACGTCACAACGCAACTGGGTGACTATAAAGGTGCACTACAGGTATCTCCGAAAGTGTCTGTTGGGTTGACACGGATCGAGACTGGGATTTGTCACTCCGTGTTACGGAGAGGTATCACTGGGCCCACTCGTAGTGCATCATCATAATGAGATCAAAGTGACCAAGTGTCTGGTCACGGGATCATGCATTACGGTTCGAGTAAAGTGACTTGCCGGTAACGAGATTGAACGAGGTATTGGGATACCGACGATCGAATCTCGGGCAAGTAACATACCGATTGACAAAGGGAATAGTATATGGGGTTGCTTGAATCCTCGACATCGTGGTTCATCCGATGAGATCATCGAGGAGTATGTGGGAGCCAACATGGGTATCTAGATCCCACTGTTGGTTATTGACCGGAGAGCCGTCTCGGTCATGTCTACATGTCTCCCAAACCCGTAGGGTCTACACACTTAAGGTTCGGTGACGCTAGGGTTATTAGGAAGACTTGTATGTGATTACCGAATGTTGTTCGGAGTCCTGGATGAGATCCCGGACGTCATGAGGAGTTCCGGAATAGTCCGGAGGTAAAGATTTATATATGGGAAGTCGTCATACGGTCACCGGAAAGGTTCGGGGGCATATCGGTATTGTACCGGGGCCACCAGAGGGGTTCCGGGGTCCACCGAGGGGCCACCTCTCCGGAGGGCCTTATGGGCTGTATGAGGAAGGGATCCAGCCCAAAGTGGGCTGGGGCGCCACTCCCCTAGGGCCCATGCGCCTAGGGTTGGGGGAAACTGGGGCGCCTTGCTTGGGGGCAAGCCCTCCCTTGGCCGCCGCCCCCCCTCTACCTCCCATCTAGAGGGGCCGGCCCCCCTTCTCCCTACCCCTATAAATAGAGGGGCGAGGGGAGGGCTGCAACACACATCAAAGCGCAACCCCACCCCACCCCAACACCTCTCCTCCTCCGCGCGTGTGCTTGGCGAAGCCTGGGAGAACTGTCACTCCATCATCACCACGCCGTCGTGCTGCTGGAGCCTTCTTCCTCAACCTCTCCTCCCCCCTTGCTGGATCAAGAAGGAGGAGACGTCGTCCGTTCCGTACGTGTGTTGAACGCGGAGGTGCTGTCCGTTCGGCACTCGGTCATCGGTGATTTGGATCACGGCGAGTACGACTCCATCATCCACGTTCTAGTGAACACTTCCGCACACGATCTACAAGTGGTATGTAGATGCAATCTCTCTCCCATGACTCGTTTCTTAGATGAACTCATAGATGGATCTTGGTGAAACCGTAGGAAAATTTTTAATTTTCTGCAACGTTCCCCAACAGTGGTATCAGAGCTAGGTCTATGCGTAGTTCTCTATTGCACGAGTAGAACACAATTTTGTTAGATCTTGTCAACTTGCTTGCCGCTACTAGTCTTATCTTGCTTCAGCGGTATTGTGGGATGAAGCGGCCCGGACCAACCTTACACGTACGCTTACGTGAGACCGGTTCCACCGACTGACATGCACTAGTTGCATAAGGTGGCTGGCGGGTGTCTGTCTCTCCCACTTTAGTTGGAGCGGATTCGATGAAAAGGGTCCTTATGAAGGGTAAATAGAAGTTGACAAAATCACGTTGTGGTTATTCGTAGGTAAGAAAACGTTCTTGCTAGAACCCAATTGCAGCCACGTAAAAACTTGCAACAACAATTAGAGGACGTCTAACTTGTTTTTGCAGCAATTGTCATGTGATGTGATATGGCCAGAAGTTGTGATGAATGATGAATGACATATTGTGATGTATGAGATCATGTTCTTGTAATAGGAATCACGACTTGCATGTCGATGAGTATGACAACCGGCAGGAGCCATAGGAGTTGTCTTTATTTTTGTATGACCTGCGTGTCATTGAAGAACGCCATGTAAATTACTTTACTTTATTGCTAAACGCGTTAGCCATAGAAGTAGAATTAATCGTTGGCGTGACAACTTCATGAAGACACGATGATGGAGATCATGGTGTCATGCCGGTGACAAGATGATCATGGAGCCCCGAAGATGGTGATCAATGGAGCTATATGATATTGGCCATATCATGTCACTACTATATAATTGCATGTGATGTTTATTATGTTTATGCATCTTGTTTACTTAGAACGACGGTAGTAAATAAGATGATCCCTTACAACAATATCAAGAAGTGTTCTCCCCTAACTGTGCACCGTTGCTAAAGTTAAATGCTTCAAGCACCACGTGATGATCGGGTGTGATAGATCCTTACGTTCACATACAACGGGTGTAAGACAGTTTTACACATGCAATACACTTAGGGTTAACTTGACGAGCCTAGCATGTACAGACATGGCCTTGGAACACGGAGACCGAAAGGTCGAACACGAGTCGTATGGAAGATACGATCAACATGAAGATGTTCACCGACGATGACTAGTCCGTCTCACGTGATGATCGGACACGGCCTAGTCGACTCGGATCGTGTAACACTTAGATGACTAGAGGGATGTCAAATCTGAGTGGAAGTTCATTAAAATAATTTGATTAGATGAACTTAATTATCATGAACTTAGTCTAAAACCTTTGCAAATATGTCTTGTAGGTCAAATGGCCAACGCTCATGTCAACATGAACTTCAACGCGTTCCTAGAGAAAACCAAGCTGAAAGATGATGGCAGCAACTATACGGACTGGGCCCGGAACCTGAGGATCATCCTCATAGCTGCCAGGCAACAATATGTCCTAGAAGGACCGCTAGGTGATGCACCCGTCCCGGAGAACCAAGACATTATGAATGCTTGGCAGTCTCGTCTTGATGATTACTCCCTCGTTCGGTGCGGCATGCTTTACAACTTAGAACCGGGCTCCAAAAGCGTTTTGAGCAACACGGAGCATATGAGATGTTCGAGGAGCTGAAACTAGTTTTCCAAGCTCATGCCCAGGTCGAGAGATATGAAGTCTCCGACAAGTTCTATAGTTGTAAGATGGAGGAAAACAGTTCTGTCAGTGAGCACATACTCAAAATGTCTGCATTGCACAACCGCCTGTCCTAGCTGGACATAAACCTCCCGGACGAGGCGGTCATTGACAAAATCCTTCAGTCGCTCCCACCAAGCTACAAGAGCTTTGTGATGAACTACAATATGCAGGGGATGGTGAAGACCATTTCCGAAGTATTCTCAATGCTGAAGTCAGCAGAGGTTGAAATCAAGAAAGAACATCAAGTGTTGATGGTCAATAAAACCACTAAGTTCAAGAAGGGCAAGGGTAAGAAGAACTTCAAGAAGGACGGCAAGGATGTTGCCGCCCCGATAAAGCAAGTTGCCGGAAGAAGTCAAAGAATGGACCCAAGCCTGAGACAGAGTGCTTTTATTGCAAAGGGAAGGGCCACTGGAAGCGGAACTGCCCCAAATACTTAGCGGACAAGAAGGCCGGCAACACTAAAGGTATATTTGATATACATGTAATTGATGTGTACCTTACCAGTACTCGTAGTAACTCATGGGTATTTGATACCGGTGCCGTTGCTCATATTTGTAATTCACAGCAGGAGCTGCGGAATAAACGAAGACTGGCGAAGGGACGAGGTGACGATGCTGGCGTCGGGAATGGTTCCAAGGTCGATGTGATCGCCGTCGGCACGCTACCTCTACATTTACCTACGGGATTAGTTTTAAACCTCAATAATTGTTATTTGGTGCCAAGTTTGAGCATGAACATTGTATCAGGATCTCGTTTAATGCGAGATGGCTACTCATTTAAATCCGAGAATAATGGTTGTTCTATTTATATGAGAGATATGTTTTATGGTCATGCTCCGATGGTCAATGGTTTATTCTTAATGAATCTCGAACGTAATATTACACATATTCATAGTGTGAATATCAAAAAATGTAAATTTGATAACGATAGTCCCACATACTTGTGGCACTGCCGCCTTGGTCACATTGGTGTCAAGCGCATGAAGAAGCTCCATTCTGATGGACTTTTAGAGTCTCTCGATTATGAATCATTTGACACATGCGAACCATGCCTTATGGGCAAAATGACCAAGACTCCGTTTTCCGGAATAATGGAGCGAGCAACCAACTTATTGGAAATCATACATACCGATGTGTGCGGTCCAATGAGCATTGAGGCTCGCGGAGGATATCGTTATGTTCTCACTCTCACAGACGACTTAAGTAGATATGGGTATGTCTACTTGATGAAACACAAGTCTGAGACCTTTGAAAAGTTCAAGGAATTTCAGAATGAGGTAGAGAATCAACGTGACCGAAAAATAAAGTTCTTACGATCAGATCATGGAGGAGAATATTTAAGTCACGCAATTTGGTACACACTTAAGGAAATGTGGAATCGTTTCACAACTCACGCCTACCGAACACCTCAGCGTAATGGTGTGTCCGAACGTTGTAATCGCACTCTATTGGATATGGTGCGATCTATGATGTCTCTTACAGATTTACCGCTATTATTTTGGGGATATGCTCTAGAGACAGCTACATTCACTTTAAATAGGGCACCGTCTAAATCCGTTGAGACGACACCGTATGAATTATGGTTTGGGAAGAAACCTAAGCTGTCGTTTCTAAAAGTTTGGGGATGCGATGCTTATGTCAAGAAACTTCAACCTGAAAAGCTCGAACCCAAATCGGAAAAATGTGTCTTCATAGGATACCCTAAGGAAACCATTGGGTATACCTTCTACCTTAGATCCGAAGGCAAGATCTTTGTTGCCAAGAACGGATCCTTTCGAAAAAGAGTTTCTCTCGAAAGGAGTAAGTGGGAGGAAAGTAGAACTCGATGAAGTACTACCTCTTGAACCGGAAAGTAGTGCAGCTCAGAAAATGTTCCCGTGGTGCCTGCACTAACCGGAGAGGAAATTAATGATGATGATCAAGGTACTTGGATCAAGTTGCTACTGAACTTCGTGGGTCCACTAGGACATGTTCCGCACTGCAGTGGTACGGCAATCCTGTCCCCGGAAATCATGTTGCTAGACAACGGTGAACCTTGAACTATGAAGAAGCGATGGCGGGCCCAGATTCCAACAAATGGCTTGAAGCCATGCAATCCGAGAAAGGATCCATGTATGAAAACAAAGTATGGACTTTGACAGACTTGCCCGATGATCGGCGATAGAAAATAAATGGATCTTTAAGAAGAAGACGGACGCGGATGGTAATGTCACCATCTATAAAGCTCGACTTGTCGCTAAGGGTTATCGGCAAGTTCAAGGGATTGACTACGATGAGACTTTCTCACCCTTAGCGAAGCTTAAGTCCGTCCGAATCATGTTAGCAATTGCCGCATACTATGATTATGAGATATGGCAAATGGACGTCAAAACAACGTTCCTTAACGGTTATCTTAAGGAAGAGTTGTATATGATGCAGCCGGAAGGTTTTATCGACCCTAAGAATGCTAACAAGGTATGCAAGCTCCAGCGATCCATTTATGGGCTGGTGCAAGCATCTCGGAGTTGGAACATTCGCTTTGATGAGATGATCAAAGCGTTTGGGTTTATGCAGACTTATGGAGAAGCCTGCGTTTACAAGAAAGTGAGTGGGAGCTCTGTAGCATTTCTCATATTATATGTAGATGAGATACTTTTGATGGGAAATGATATAGAACTCTTGGACAGCATTAAGGCCTACTTGAATAAAAAAATTTCAATGAAGGACCTTGGAGAAGCTGCTTATATATTAGGCATCAAGATCTATAGAGATAGATCGAGACGCCTCATAGGTCTTTCACAAAGCACATACCTTGATAAGATTTTGAAGAAGTTCAAAATGGATCAGTCCAAGAAAGGGTTCTTTCCTGTACTGCAAGGTGTAAGATTGAGCTCGTCTCAATGCCCGACCACGGCAAAAGATAAAGAAGAGATGAGCGTCATCCCCTATGCCTCGACCATAGGTTCTATTATGTATGCCATGTTGTGTACCAGACCTGATGTAAACCTTTCCGTAAGTTTGGTAGGAAGGTACCAAAGTAATCCCGGCATGGAACACCGGACAGCGGTCAAGAATATCCTGAAGTACCTGAAGAGGACTAAGGACATGTTTCGTTTATGGAGGTGACGAAGAGCTCGTCAGAAGGGTTACGTCGACGCTTAGCTTCGACACAGATCTGGATGACTCTAAGTCACAAACCGGATACGTGTATATGTTGAATGGTGGAGCAAGATGGTGCAGCTGCAAGCGAAAGGCCGTGGCAGGATCTACATGTGAAGCGGAGTACATGGCAGCCTCGGAGGCAGCACATGAAGCAATATGGGTGAAGGAGTTCATCACCGACCTAGGAGTCATACCCAATGCGTCGGGGCCAATCAAACTCTTCTGTGACAACACTGGAGCTATTGCACTTGCCAAGGAGCCCAGGTTTCACAAGAAGACCAGGCACATCAAGCGTCGCTTCAACTCCATCCGTGAAAATGTTCAAGATGGAGACATAGAAATTTGCAAAGTGCATACGGATCTGAATGTCGCAGATCCGTTGACTAAACCTCTTCCATGAGCAAAACATGATCAACACCAGAACTCTATGGGTGTTCGATTCATCACAATGTAACTAGATTATTGACTCTAGTGCAAGTGGGAGACTGTTGGAAATATGCCCTAGAGGCAATAATAAAAGGATTATTATTTTATTTCCGTGTTCTTGATAATTGTCTTTTATTAATGCTATAATTGTATTATCCGGAAATCATAATACACGTGTGAATACATAGACCATAATATATCCCTAGTGAGCCTCTAGTTGACTAGCTCGTTGATCAATAGATAGTCATGGTTTCTTGACTATGGACATTGGATGTCAATGATAACGGGATCACATCATTAGGAGAATGATGTGATGGACAAGACCCAATCCTAAGCATAGCACAAGATCGTGTAGTTCGCTTTTGCTAGAGCTTTTCCAATGTCAAGTATCTCTTCCTTAGACCATGAGATCGTAACTCCCGGATACCGTCACGAGTGCTTTGGGTGTACCAAACGTCACAACGTAATCGGGTGACTATAAAGGTGCACTACAGGTATCTCCGAAAGTGTCATTGGGTTGACACGGATCGAGACTGGGATTTGTCACTCCGTGTTACGGAGAGGTATCACTGGGCCCACTCGATAGTGCATCATCATGATGAGCTCAAAGTGACCAAGTGTCTGGTCACGGGATCATGCATTACGGTTCGAGTAAAGTGACTTTCCGGTAACGAGATTGAACGAGGTATTGGGATACCGACAATCGAATCTCGGGCAAGTAACATACCGATTGACAAAGGGAATAGTATATGGGGTTGCTTGAATCCTCGACATCGTGGTTCATCCGATGAGATCATCGAGGAGTATGTGGGAGCCAACATGGGTATCCAGATCCCGTTGTTGGTTATTGACCGGAGAGCCGTCTCGGTCATGTCTACATGTCTCCCAAACCCGTAGGGTCTACACACTTAAGGTTCGGTGACGCTAGGGTTATTAGGAAGACTTGTATGTGATTACCGAATGTTGTTCGGAGTCCCGGATGAGATCCCGGATGTCACGAGGAGTTCCGGAATAGTCCGGAGGTAAAGATTTATATATGGGAAGTCATCATACGGTCACCGGAAAGGTTCGGGGGCATATCGGTATTGTACCGGGGCCACCGGAGGGGTTCCGGGGTCCACCGAGGGGCCACCTCTCCGGAGGGCTTTTTGGGCTGTATGAGGAAGGGTTACAGCCCAATGTGGGCTGGGGCGCAACTCCCCCCTTGGGCCCATGCGCCTAGGGTTGGGGGAACCCCGAGGGGGCGCCTGCTTGGGGGGCAAGCCCTCCCTTGGTCAGCCGCCTCTAGATCCCATCTAGAGGGGCCGCCCCTTCTCCCTTCCCTATAAATAGCGGGGCGAGGGGAGGGCTGCAACACACTTCAAGGCGCAGCCCCTCCCCTCCCCAACACCTCTCCTCCTCCGCGTGTGCTTGGCGAAGCCCTGCCGGAGAACTGTCACTCCATCATCACCACGCCGTCGTGCTGCTGGAGCCTTCTTCCTCAACCTCTCCTCCCCCCTTGCTGGATCAAGAAGGAGGAGACGTCGTCCGTTCCGTACGTGTGTTGAACGCGGAGGTGCTGTCCGTTCGGCACTCGGTCATCGGTGATTTGGATCACGGCGAGTATGACTCCATCACCCACATTCTAGTGAACGCTTCCGCACGCGATCTACAAGTGGTATGTAGATGCAATATCTCTCCCATGACTCGTTGCTTAGATGAACTCATAGATGGATCTTGGTGAAACCGTAGGAAAAATTTTAATTTTCTGCAACGTTCCTCAACAGCGTAGCGGTACGAGTTGAGGTAATACAGAAGGTACAGGCAGAGGCAAGCGATATAAATATGATCCAAGCCTCGAGACGAGCCCATGTCTCCCCTCAGGAAGGCACATCGAGCACGAGTACAGAAGGAGTCGAGCTCGAGCCAAGCAGCTGGCAAAAAATGCGGGAAAACCGTTCCCTAGTTGGGAGAACAGGCGGCGCAATCGATCCCTCCGCTGGTTGTGCCAACAACACATAAGAGTACCGGCACTCTATATATATGTAGGCAAACCGTTAACGTTCCCCAGCTGGGTAATCTGGTAATAACCGAGGAGCATATAATGCAGGCTGAAATGCTCAAGATCACTGTTGGACAACTCCTCGAGATCGAGCCCATGTCTCCCCTTAGAGAGGAGGAAATAAAACGGAAATATGCCCGCGGCGTACCTTTGGTCGAGCCCAAGGAGGTCAAGAACCTCCCAACAAGAATGTATGAATTGCATGATTGGTACATGAAAATTACCAAGAGTTCCAATCGAGAGTCCCTCATGGTGCAAGTCAAGGAAGAGCGTTACTTCCATAAGAAAGCTCCATCTGTTGAGTATTAAGAACTATTTCAGTTATTCAATCAAGATGCACTCGACAAATCTATCGTCGGTTGCTATTGTCTGTAAGTGATTTCTTTCTGTAATTTAAGTCTGAAGCTAGCTATAGTGCTCATTGATTGATCACTATTTAATTACCTGTAATTATATATCCTCACTATATATTCTTTTCTGTGGTATTATGCAGGATGAAGTTGTATGAAATGAAAAAAGCTGGACGCTATGGCATTGGTTGACCCAAATACCATTAATGAACACACATGGAAATTGGAATGGTGTAAAGCAGATGTAGAGAACAAAATGCTAGAGTTCTTGAAGTGCCTCAATATCAATGAAGATATACTACTTCCTTACAACTTCCTGTGAGTCACACTATCTTGTACTACAAATTCTGTTTTTGCTTATACTAGCTATCTAGATGTTGATTAGTGTTATGCACATGCCCGCTTAATTAAGACATGCAAATTAACGTGTGCGCATGCAGTTACCACTGGATCTTGTTAGTCATTAAAGTTGAAGAAGGAACAGTTGATGTACTGGACTCACTACTTAAAAAGGAAAGTGACTTCACCATCTTGAAGGGGATAGACAGCAGGTAATTTCAATCATTATTAACTATATCTCGGCCTATTTAGTTCGTCATTTTCCTGATATCAACTATTTAATAACCCTTATTCATTTTCTTTGCCGGCGGGCAGGTCTTGGGCAAAGTTCATCAAGGTGACTCCAGGCAAATGGCGACAAAAGCTGTTTTGGTATCGACCCAAGGTAAATAATTAAGTAGTACTAGCTAGCTACCATCTCTTTAATTCTTGTTTCAATACCATTAATTAATTATCATGCTTGATTAATTATTACCTGATTAAATTCAATTCTCGTAAAGGCCCTGAAGCAGGCGCCGGGGACTGATTTGTGAGCATTCTACATTTGCGAGAACATTCGCATGATGGCGTCCGAAATGAGCAAATCTGATAGACAGCAATGGGTACGTTTAACAGAACACTATTCACAACTTTTACATGATTATCGATATCTAGTCACACAACTAATATACACATGCATGCATATTGATCTCCTTCGTCTTAACAGTTCAAAGACGTGCGGGAGAAGCTCCTACCAACGGAGCGCATACGAGTACTTCAAGAGAAAATAGCGGGATTTTGCTCGACCAGGTCATAGATCTCAAAGGATAGTACTATTACCCGCTACCGCCCCCATGAACCACTCTCAATTGTCATCGTGCTCCGAAGGCACCAAGGCAACATGTAGGAGAAATTATATATATATATATATATATATATATATATATATATATATATATAATATATATAGGGAAAATCCATCCTATCACCTGGGGGTAGTTACCCGACATGTCTCATATACTATCTTATTGTAGTATATATCCTACTTTATCATTTTAAGTATGTTCATATACTATATATAAAATACTCCAAAGTGAGTTGCATGAAAAAATTTCAAGTTGACCCATGGTTTTTATTATATTTGTGAAATACGTACATATTTGTACATAAAAGGGAGCATACTCAAAATATGATACATACTACCAAAAAATAGTATATATACCAACTAAACATTCTTATATACTACATACTACGCGTACATACTCTCCGATTTAATAGATATTACATACTACATATAAAACTCAAGTGTGTGAATAATGGTGGTTGTGAGACATTCGATGATCATGTACATTCTATGTATTTATGCTGGTTGTGAGACATTCGATGATCATGTATGATGTGATGGATATGTGAATAATTGGTTCTACGAGAAATTCTATATATATATATATATATATATATATATATATATATATATATACGTAACGTGTACAATATGTAGTATCGTAAAATACCAGCAAACGAGAAAGAATTAAATGGAAAACACAAAATTAAAGAAAAAGAAATCATGAATCCAAAACCACCCCAACATTTTAGCACTGGTTGGTGTTACCAATCGGTACTAAAGTGCTCCCCGCCCCCGATACTGGCTCGTGCCACGTGGTGGCCCTTTAGTGGCGGCTCGCGCAGAACCAGTACTAAAGGGGGGACCTTTAGTCCCCACTCTTTAGTGCCGGTTGCAGAACCGGCACCAAAGGCCCTTACGAACCGGTGCTACAGGCCGGTTTTGCACTAGTGTATTTATATTTCCTTATATCATGATAAATGTTTATTATTCATGCTAGAATTGTATTAATTGGAAACTTAGAACATGTGTGAATACATAGACAAACAGAGTGTCACTAGTATGCGTCTACTTGACTAGCTCGTTGAATCAAAGATGGTTAAGTTTCCTGGCCATATACATGAGTTGTCATTTGATTAACGGGATCACATCATTAGAGAATGATGTGATTGACTTGACTCATCCATTAGCGTAGCATGATGATCGTTTAGTTTGTTGTTGTTGCTTTCTTCATGACTTATACATGCTCCTGTGACTATGAGATTTTTCAACTCCTGAATACCGGAGGAACACTTTGTGTGCTATCAAACGTCACAACGTAACTGGGTGATTATAAAGATGCTCTACGGGTGTCTCCGATGGTGTTTGTTGAGTTGGCATAGATCGAGATTAGGATTTGTCACTCCGATTGTCGGAGAGGTATCTCTGGGCCCTCTCGGTAACGCACATCACTATAAGCCTTGCAAGCAATGTGACAAATGAGTTAGTTGCGGGATGATGCATTACGGAACGAGTAAAGAAACTTGTCGGTAACGATATTGAACTAGGTATTGAGATACCGATGATCGAATCTCGGGCAAGTAACATACCAATCACAAAGGGAACAACGTATATTGTTATGAGGTTTGACCGATAAAGATCTTCATAGAATATGTAGGAACCAATATGAGCATCCAGGTTCCGCTATTGGTTATTGACCAGAGACAAGTCTTGGTCATGTCTACATAGTTATCGAACCCGTAGGGTCCGCACGCTTAACATTCGATGACGATCGGCATTATGAGTTTATGTGTTTTGATGTACCGAAGGTTGTTCGGAGTCCCGGATGTGATCACGGACATGACGAGGAGTCTCCAAATGGTCGAGACATAAAGATCAATATATTGGAAGGCTATGTTTGGACATTGGAATGATTCCGGGTGACTTAGGGCATTTACCGGAGTACCGAGGGGTTACCGGAACCCCCCAGGGAGTCTATGGGCCTTAGTGGGAGAGAGGAGGAGGCGGCCAAGGTGGGGGCGCCCCCCCCCCCCCATTATACGTCTCCAACGTATCTATAATTTTTAATTGCTCCATGCTATATTATCTACTGTTTTGGACAATATTGGGCTTTATTTTCCACTTGTATATTATTTTTGGGACTAACCTATTAACCGGAGGCCCAGCCCAGAGTTGTTGTTTTTTTTGCCTATTTCAGAGTTTCGAAGAAAAGGAATATCAAACGGAGTCCAAACGGAATGAAACCTTCCGGAACGTGATTTTCTCACCGAACATGATCCAGGAGACTTGGACCCTATGTCAAGAAAGAAAGGAGGAAGGCACGAGGTAGGGGGGCGCGCCCACCCCCCAGGGCGCGCCCTCCACCCTCGTGGGCCCCTCGTGGCTCCCCTGACATACTTCTTCCTCCTATATATACCCATATACCCTAAAACGATCGGGGAACGGAATAGATCGGGAGTTCCGCCACCGCAAGCCTCTGTAGCCACCAAAAGACAATCAGGGCCCTGTTCCGGCACCCTGCCGGAGGGGGGAACCCTCACCGGTGGCCATCTTCATCATCCCGGCGTTCTCCATGACGAGGAGGGAGTAGTTCACCCTCGGGGCTGAGGGTATGTACCAGTAGCTATGTGTTTGATCTCTCTCTCTCTCGTGTTCTTGATTTGGCACGATCTTGATGTATCGCGAGCTTTGCTATTATAGTTGGATCTTATGTTTCTTCTCCCCTCCTACTCTCTTGTAATGGATTGAGTTTACCCTTGAAGTAATCTTATCGGATTGAGTCTTTAATGACTTGAGAACACTTGATGTATGTCTTGTCGTGCGTATCTGTGGTGACAATGGGATATCACGTGATTCACTTGATGTATGTTTTGGTGATCAACTTGCGGGTTCCGCCCATGAACCTATGCATAGGGGTTGGCACCCGTTTTCGTCTTGATTCTCCGGTAGAAACTTTGGGGCACTCTTTGAGGTCCTATGTGTTGGTTGAATAGATGAATCTGAGATTGTGTGATGCATATCGTATAATCATACCCACGGATACTTGAGGTGACATTGGAGTATCTAGGTGACATTAGGGTTTTTGTTGATTTGTGTCTTAAGGTGTTATTCTAGTACGAACTCTAGGGCTGTTTGTGACACTTAATAGGAATAGCCCAATGGATTGATTGGAAAGAATAACTTTGAGGTGGTTTCGTACCCTACCATAATCTCTTCGTTTGTTCTCTGCTATTAGTGACTTTGGAGTGACTCTTTGTTGCATGTTGAGGGATAGTTATATGATCCAACTATGTTATTATTGTTGAGAGAACTTGCACTAGTGAAAGTATGAACCCTAGGCCTTGTTTCCTAGCATTGCAATACCGCTTACGCTCACTTTTACCACTTGTTACCTTGTTGTTTTTATATTTTCAGATTACAAAAACCTATATCTACCATCCATATTGCACTTGTATCACCATCTCTTTGTCGAACTAGTGCACCTATACAATTTACCATTGTATTGGGTGTGTTGGGGACACAAGAGACTCTTTGTTATTTGGTTGCAGGG
Source organism: Aegilops bicornis (assembly GCA_021605145.1). Taxonomy (NCBI): domain Eukaryota; kingdom Viridiplantae; phylum Streptophyta; class Magnoliopsida; order Poales; family Poaceae; genus Aegilops; species Aegilops bicornis. The sequence goes on from CM038673.1 coordinate 249,472,905, forward strand.
TTGCTTGAGAGAGACCATCTTCATCCTACGCCTCCCACGGATTGATAAACCTTAGGTCATCCACTTGAGGGAATTTGCTACTGTCCTACAAACCTCTGCACTTGGAGGCCCAACAACGTCTACAAGGAGAAGGTTGCGTAGTAGACATCACTCCCCCAAGCCCAATCCGAATTGGGAGGGGCCCCGGCCCCCCTTTCCTTCTCTCCCTCTCCCTCTTCCTTCTTCTCCTACTCCAACTAGGGAAAAGGGGAATCCTACTCCCACCGCGGGAGTAGGACTCCACCCCTTGGGCGCGCCATGAGAGGGTCGGCCCTCCCCTCCTCCACTCCTTTATATACGGGGGAGGGGGCACCCCATAGACACAAGTTGATTGTTTAGCCGTGTGCGGTGCCCCCCTTCACAGATTTCCACCTCGGTCATACCGTTGTACTGCTTAGGCGAAGCCCTGCGTCCGTAACTTCATCATCACATCATCACACCGTCGTGCTGATGAAACTATCCCTCGACCTCAGCTGGATCTAGAGTTCGTGGGACGCCACCAAGCTGAATGTGTGCAGATCACGGAGGTGCCGTACTTTCGGTACTAGGATCGGTCGGATCATGAAGACGTACAACTACATCAACCGCGTTGTCATAACACTTCCGCTTTCGGTCTACGAGGGTACGTGGACAACACTCTCCCCTCTCGTTGCTATATATGCATCACCTAGATGGATCATGCGCGTGCGTAGGAATTTTTTTGAAATTAATGTATTCCCCAACACCATGCTGCTATATTATCATTCCTGGATGTTTTACAATCATTTTATAGCAACTTTATATCATTTTTTGGGACTAACCTATTGACATAGTGCGCAGTGCCACTTGCTGTTTTTTGCTCTCTTTTTTACATCGCAGAAAATCAATACCAAACGGAGTCCAAGCGTAGAGAAACTTTTTGGAGATTTTTTCTGGACCAGAAGACACCCGGTGGGCCAAAGAAGTACCAGAGGGGAGCTCCGAGGGGAGCACAACCCACCAGGGCATTCCTTGGGACCCAGGCGTGCCCAGGTGGGTTGTGCCCACCACAACCCACCTCGGTGGCCTCCCGCACCGCCTCTTCGCCCAATAAAATGCCAAATATTCCAGAACCCCCGAAGATAACCCTAGATCAGAAGTTCCGCCACCACAGGCCTCTGTAGCCACGAAAAACCGTTCTAGACCCTGTTCCAGCACCCTGCCGGAGGGGGAAATCATCACCGGTGGCCATCTTCATCATCCCGGCGGCCACCATGATGAGGGAGTAGTCCACCCTCGGGGCTGAGGGTTTGTACCAGTAGCTATGTGTTTAATCTTTCTCTCTCTCTCTCGTGTTCTTGAGATGGCACGATCTTGATGTATGGTAGGCTTTGTTACTATAGCTGGATCATATGGTTTTTTTACCTCTCTATCTTGTTGTGATGAATTGAGTTTTTCCTTTGAGATTTCGTTTTATCGGATTGAATACTTTTATGGATTTGAGAGCACTTGATATATGCCTTGCATATGAATACCCATGGTGACAATGGGGTATTATATTGATTCACTTGATATATGTTTTGGCACTCAACTCGCGGACTCCCGAGGTGACATTGGGGTAATCTATGCATAAGGGTCGATGCATGTTCTCGTCTTTGTTTCGCTGGTACAAATCTTGGGGCACTCTTTGAGGTTCTTTGTATTGGATTGAGTATTATTGTCGGTGGGAGACGACACCTATGGGATCACTGGAATCCCTTCTACGGTTGCGGGGCGCGGGGATCGTGAGAAGAGCGGAACCAGCAGACAACACAAATGGATTTTACCCAGGTTCGGGCCGCGAGGATGCGTAAAACCCTAGTCCTGCTTTGGTGGATGTATTTAGTGTTCTTGAGCTCTCGAACTAGCTCTAGGTGCTGCGAGGTTCCAAAGAGCCGAATCCTTTCTCTGTGCGCCGTGGGCCTCCTTTTATAGGCGAAAGGGGCTGCCACAGTGGCACACAGGAGGTGGAAAGTGCTACAGTGTCGCGAGTCTATCGCTAGTATTATAGGACAAGACGCATTTAATGCGAGGCTTAGGTGCCCCTTCGCTTTAATGGGGACGGGGGCGAGGCCCGTCCCGTCCGTCGCCGCTCCTCCTCGCTTCGACACGTGCCCTGGCCAGCGACGCATGCGGTGCCATGTAGGCAGGCAGGCAGCTGAGGTGGCGCGATGGTGGAGACACCATGAAGGATTTCATGCCACCACGCAGGTGCCTGCCCAACTGGTTGGGTCGGCAGCCGCATGCGAACGGCGGCGAAGACTTATCTGGTGCAGGCCTGGCAGTGGCCCAGCTGGTGCACTTTGGCGAGGGCCTTGTCGGGTGGCCCGGCAAGGGTCTTGCTGTGGCACGCTGGCCTCCCCGGCAAGGGTCTTGCCGGGTGGCCCGGCAAGGGTCTTGCCGTGGCGCGCTGGCCTCCCCGGCAAGGGTCTTGCCGGGGGTCTTGTGGGTTTCTTCGGTGAGGACGGTTGCCCTCTTATCCTCATTTGATCTTGAGCATTCTATGTCTTCACAAAGATCTGCATGCCACTACGGAGGTGCCTCCCGAGCCATGTCCCAATGCATTTGTCTCGGCATTGGTGGGCTCAAGGGTGGCTCGCTCAGCTGGTGTGGGCGGGCTGCCCCGGCAAGGGTCTTGCAGGCAGCCGAGGCTACTACAGCAAGGGTCCTTGCCGGGAAAACCTGCTTCACCCATCCGATCCATGTGGCCTTGGTCCTTGTCGTTGCTTCATTTGTCTTCATGGCTTTGGCTCCTCTCCAGCTCCCCTTTCCTGCTATGTCTATGTGTGGTCGTGGCGGGAGGCTCTGACTGCCCGTGCACAAGTAAAGGGGTCAAAAGCAGGGCCCCTACTTTTGTACACCGACAATTATGAATCTGAAATTGTTTGATGTGTATTGTATAATTAACTCATGGATACTTGTGGTGACATTGGAGTATCTAGGTGACATTAGAGTTGGTTGATGCGTATCATATGGTGTTATTTTAGTACGAACTCTTGGATAGATCGAATGGAAAGAATAGCTGATACGTCCATTTTGCATCATGCTTTTAAATCGATATTTACTACATTATGGGCTGTTACTACACGTTATGTCACAATACTTATGACTATTCTCTCTTATTTAACAAGGTTTACATGAAGAGGGAGAATGCCGGCAGCTGGAATTCTGGGCTGGAAAAGGAGCAAATATTAGAGACCTATTCTGCACAACTCCAAAAGTCCTGAAACTCCACGGAAGTCATTTTTGGAAATAATAAAAAATACTGAGCGAAGAAAATACCAGAGGGGGCCCACGCCCTGTCCACGAGGGTGGGGGTGCGCCCCCTGCCTCGTGGGCCACCTGGTAGCTCTCCGGTGCCCATCTTCTACTATATAAAGTCTTTTACCCTAGAAAAAATCATAAGCAAGCTTACGGGACGAAACTCCGCCGCCACGAGGCGGAACCTTGGCGGAACCAATCTGGGGCTCCGGCAGAGCTGTTATGCCGAGGAAACTTACTCCGGGAGGGGGAAATCATCACCATCGTCATCAGCAACGATCCTCTCATCGGGAGGGGTTCAATCTCCATCAACATCTTCACCAGCAACATCTCCTCTCAAACCCTAGTTCATCTCTTGTATCAAATCTTTGTACCCAAGTCTCAGATTTGTACCTGTGGGTTGCTAGTAGTGTTGATTACTCCTTGTAGTTGATGCTAGTTGGTTTATTTGGTGGATGATCATATGTTCAGATCCATTATGCATATTAATAATTCTCTGATTATGAACATGAATATGATTTGTGAGTAGTTACGTTTGTTCCTGAGGACATGGAAGAAGTCTTGCTATTAGTAGTCATGTGAATTTGGTATTCGTTTGATATTTTGATGAGATGTATGTTGTCTCTCCTCTAGTGGTGTTATGTGAACGTCAAGTACATGACACTTCACCATTATTTGGGCCTAGAGGAAGGCATTGGGAAGTAATAAATAGATGATGGGTTGCTAGAGTGACAGAAGCTTAAACCCTAGTTTATGAGTTGCTTCCTAAGGGGCTGATTTGGATCCACTTGTTTCATGCTATGGTTAGGTTTACCTTAATACTTCTTTTGTAGTTGCGGATTCTTGCAATATGGGTTAATCATAAGTGGGATGCTTGTCCAAGTAAGGGCAGTACTCAAGCACCGGTCCACCCCACATATCAAATTATCAAAGTAACGAACGCGAATCATATGAGCGTGATGATAATACCCATGTGTCCTCGGGAGCGTTTTCCTTTATATAAGAGTTTGTCCAGGCTTTTCCTTTGCTAAAAAAAGGATTGGGCCACCTTGCTGCACCGTATTTACTTTCATTGCTTGTTACCCGTTACAAATTATCTTATCACAAAACTATCTGTTACCTATAATTTCAGTGTTTGCAAAGAATACCTTACTAAAAACCGCTTGTCATTTCCTTCTGCTCCTCGTTGGGTTTGACACTCTTACTTATCGAAAGGACTACGATAGATCCCCTACACTTGTGGGTCATCAATAGCTTTGTGTTATTTTAGTATGAACTCTTGAATAGATCGAATGGAAAGAATAACTTTAAGGTGGTTTCGTACCCTACAAATAATTTCTTCTTATGTTCTCCACTAGATAAGAACTTTGGAGTGATTCTTCATCACCCGTTGAGGGATGGTTATATGATCCAATTAGATTAGCATCGTTGAGAGATTGCACTAGTGAAAGTGCGGACCCTAGGCCTCATTTTCAAGCATTGCAATACCGTTTGTGCTCACTTTTGTTACCCGTTACCTTGCTGTTTTTTATTGTTACCATTACAAAAATCAATATCTACTACCATTACTACGCTTGTATCACCATCTCTTCGCTGAAGTAGTGCACCTATACAAATTACCATTGTATTTGGTGTGTTGGGGACACAAGAGACTTTCTGCTATTTGGCTGCAGGGTTGTTTGAGAGAGACCATCGTCATCCCACGCCTCCCATGAATTGATAAACCTTAGGTCATCCACTTGAGGGAAATTTGCCACTGTCCTACAAAACTCTGCGCTCGGAAGTCCAACACGAGTCCACAAGAACAAGTTGTGTAGTATACATCACATGCAAACTCTCTATGTGAATGCAGTAGTGATACGTCTCCAACGTGTCTATAATTTTTTATTGTTCCATGCTATTATGTTACCACTCTTGGACGTTTTATATGCACTTGTATTTGGTTGTGTGGCCTCTTTAGGCTAGCAGATGTAGTTATATATGTAGGTGTACCATCCTATCCGTGGTTAAGGGAAACAGTTTTGGAAGATTATGTCTCGATCTTCCAGTTCTCAAACACCAGGCAGTACGAGAACTACAAAAGAGGTGATCAAGTCTTGTGGGGAAAAGTGCGCAAGCTTCTGCAGAGTGTAAAACTAATCGATTAGCCATGTCCCCTGTTATAGACAATTTGAGCATCTAAAAGTGGGATATTGAGTGATCTCATCACGTTTAATTAATTTAATGGGTTTTAAATCAACTTGGGAATAGATTGAATGGAGGAACCATCTCAATCATATTGTGATAAGCTTCGTAGTAATAGATTGATATTCATGAAAATAGGACAAAATTGGCTTTATAAAAAACTAAACTTAGAACCTTCCACCAGCCAAATTGCATGTAGAGATAGGATTATTATTCTCTCTTATAGTGTAACTTGGCAGTACATTCAACATACTGACCTACATGCCTACAACTTATTATGTTGCGGAATTTTACACGACGAGTAAGTGATGTGTTGTTGGGTTACAATGTCTACAGTCAACTTTGCCGTTGGTGTTGATGGGACTCCATAATCTTTGTTGTTTTTTCTGCTGTGTGGACTATAAGCTAATAGTACTTACGTTACTTTATTACATGTCATTTTCTGCTATTTCATTGAGTACTGTGTGTGCTAGCTTCTTATCCAGGGATAGCACAATGAGCATAGGAGACTTGGATCCTTATCGGAACCGGGTCGCTACAGCGGCCGCGTCCGCTCTGACTGGGCATGAATGCAGCAATGACACTCGGTGCGGCGCTGACCATTTTGGGTGAGAAGCGTGCGCGGACGAGGGAGGAAGTTTGGGTGCGCCAAGGTGGTCAGAAGCGGGCAAGAGAGAGGGTTTTGGTGGGCCAGGGTGGTCACAAACGTGTATAAGTGATGTCCAGACGCCCGCAAAGCCCCTAATATTTGTCTCCGATTTATGGAAGAAAGTACGTCTGAACCGCACCGCAACAAATACAGGTTCGCGCTAGATGGGTTTCACGATCCGGACAGCATGGTCTGGATGTATGCGGACGATTTGAGGGTCGGAGTTAGAGATGCCCTTAGTTGGCCTTTTTTTAACCTACTAGTTGGCGTATTTTGATTGCAGATCAATGGGGAGGGCCATCCCTTTGAAATTTCACAGGAAGGTTAATTAGCCTGAAGATCCCGTTAAGAGCATCTCCAATAGCAGCGCTATATCAGCGCCGCGCTGAAAAATCAGCGTTTTTTGCATGCGCGCTACCGCTCTGGGCGCTCCAGCGGAGGCGCAAAACTCATGCGCGCAGCATATCTAGTTCAGAGTGCGGGCCGAAACGCCATCACATGCCGCTTATTTGCTGCGCCCGCTCCCGCGCGGTGGACTCTCGAGCGCTCTCTCGCAACTTCACCCACCCCATCCATCCGCGGCGCCGCCCGGCGACCATTCTGGCGCTTCCCCGGCCTATCCCGCGCCGCGTCGGCTTCCTCCCGCGCCCCTCTAGTCACACCGCTGCCCCTCGTGCACGGCGGTCCTCCGACGAACAACGCGCGGCCGCTCGCTACCACTCGGCGCCCGCAAGGTGTTCGACAAAACGCCCGCAAGGTATGTATTGCTCAAACTTCATGAATTTGTTGAATGTTGATTGTAGTTTTTATAGCCTAGTATTCAACATTGTAGATGAGTTCGTCGTATGATTCTTCCGAAGAAGAATTTGATATGGAAGAGGAGGAGGATCTTGCAATGATCCTAGCTATAAACATCAATAAGAAAAACGAAGCACAGTGGTTCGGTTATGCGTCGGCAGAAAATTTGGAGGGATAGGATCGATGCCCACAATAGATTGATCAGGCATTATTTTGAGAAGAATCCCACATACCCAGGGTCGTACGTTCATCGCTGGTTTAGGATGAGCACCGAGTTTTTCAGGCGCATTGCAGAGAAACTAGCGAGCCATGACCGGTTTTTTCAGCAAAGGAGGAATGCCGCCGGAGATCTCGGGCATAGCACCTTTCAGAAGGTGACAGTCGCTTTGCGTATGTTGGCATACGGTATCCCGGCTGATCTAGTTGATGATCACTTGGCTATGGATGAGAGCCAAGCCATCATGTGTGTCAAGTGTTTCGCTGTCGGAATTGTCCAAGTGTTTGGCCAGGAGTATTTGAGATCTCCCAATGCTGAAGACGCCGCAAGGCTATTGGAGATGAACAAAGCTCGCGGCTTCCCAGGTATGCTTGGCTCAATAGATTGCATGCATTGGAGTTGGAAGAATTGTCCTAAGGCATGGCATGGGCAATTTCACGGCCAAAAAAAGGGTTCCACTATAATCTTTGAAGCGGTGGCCGATCAAGAGACTTGGATTTGGCATGTATTATTTGGAATTCCTGGATCTTTGAATGACATCAATGTTGTCAACCGGTCACCACTGATGAATAAAATTGCAAATGGTGGTTTGCCACCGGTGTAGTTTGTAGCAAATGACCGTACATACAACTATGGCTATTATCTTGCGGATGGCATCTACCAAAAGTGGCAAACATTTATGAAGCCGTTGAAAAAACCGAAAGGTGAGAAAAATCTTGATTTCCACAATGCTCAAGCGGCGGCTAGAAAAGATGTGGAGAGAGCTTTTGGGATTTGCAAGCCCAATTTGCTATTGTGAGAGGACCGGCTAGATTTTGGGATAAAAAATGCTTCGGTACGTCATGCACGCTTGTGTGATCATGCACAACATGATCATCGAGAATGAGCATAACCAAGATGTAGACTACTCTCAGTATGAGCTCTTGGGACATCCCGTGCGAGTGCGACGGAGGGCTGAAAGGGTGGCCCGTTTTCTTGCCTCCTATCATGCCATTCGATGTCCCGCGGCGCATGATGATCTTCAGAAGGATCTCATTGAGGAGTGGTGAACATGGAATGGACGACAAAGAGCATCATTATTTGTGTGTTCGATGTTGTATTGTTGAACTATTTATTACTATTTGTTGTATTTAACCATAAACTGTTTGTTTGAGCTGTAATAACGAAATTGAACTATCTATTGTTGATTTATTTTGTTTGTGTTTGATCTTTTTCTTGTATTTGGAATGCATATGTTGTTTGTGCGAGAGTAGCATGCGTTGCTGGAGCTGAGCGCGAGCTGCATTTTAGCACCGCTGCCAGAGCCAGCGCTATCCTTCGCGCCAAAACCAAATGATAGGTACACGGAAAAATAGTTTTTAACGCGTGGCACGTTCGGCTGCTGTTCGAGAAGCTCTAAGACGCTCGTGCTTGTCCGTGTGCCCAGGATTTTCGCTAGACACGTAAGGCCAGCGCGCGTATGGCCTTGGCTACCGCGGCGTACGTGCGCGTAACGACACGGTTGGCATGCATCGACAGTCGACGCACTAGGAATACGGCACCAAGAAGATGCTGCGAAGGTTGACCAGCTTACTGATTGGCTTGTTTAATCTATCTAGTAGCTAAAACATATAACTAATGACTGCATTATTAGCTCAAGTATAGTATAATAACATGTCTTTATCCTCTTTTAACAACCTAATAATTGTTCTGTTTTGTAAATCTAACATGAAGGATGTAGATGCATGGAGTTGTTAATACTTCCTTCGTACGAGTGAATAAGGCGCTCATGCGTCCCTACACAAACTACCAATAATGCTAGGCCTGTAAAGAATGTACAGGTGTTTACTTAACTTTTGAAACTATAATTCTCTTCCCTTGAATTCAACTTGGGTGGGGGAGTGTAGTTTCTCGGCCCGAGATCAAATGAGCTCAGGTGAACAGTAAAATCAAAAAAATATTTAAAAAGAAATTGATTGTTTTTTGTGACAACATTGACAAAGGTTCTGAGATATTGTAAAATTTCATTATGGAATCACATTTCTGAAAGGCGTGGCAAAAAGAATCGATACTTTGAAAATGCTAATTTTGAAAGCACTTTGGAGCACCGATTTTGTTCTTTTTTTGCCACGACTTTCACAAATGTGATTTCACGATGAAAATTTTCAAGCTTTTAGAATATTTGTCACTAAAAAATCAGATTTTTTTTATTTTGTTTTGATTTTTGTTTCAATTTTACTATTCATTTGAGCTCATTTAAGCTTGGGCTGAGAAGGTACTTTTCTGGGGTGGGGCACTTCATCCCTCTATTGCCAATCATAATCCCTCACATTAGTTTGCGCGTAAAAAATTGAAGTAGCCTTTTGTAGATGTATCATTATTCCACAAACTTACAGTAGCATCCTAGTGGTTAGGTTGGTCATAGTGGGAAGTAACTTGTACTAGTGTCATGCATATGAAACTAGTCTAACTTACTACCTTCATAACGCAAAGTAATATAATAGTAGTGTTATAGATGGCTTCATTTATTAGCCTGTAGACTCGTCTTCTCTTGGGAAGCGCTATGATAGTAACATATTATGTTACTCTAAACACATCTCTTCTTATTAAATACATGTCACATAAGCAAATTTGTTTTGGAATGTGTTATGTTATTAGCTAAGTGTAACATCCTAAATTTTCAATTTGGAATGTTATACGTAGGTCATCGTGTGCATATCATATTTTATTTGCATTTTGGTTTTGATTCTAGAAATTCTAAGCAACTCAAGGACCCACGGAGAGAGTTGGGGATTTCGTTAAATTTTAATATTTGAATTTTTCTCAAATATTGAAAAGAGGATCATTTTGGTTTTAATTATTTTTCTCTCCGAAATATTTCAATATAAAAATAAATGATAGGAGATAATATGACTTCTCCAAAATAAAAGAAATATTGGAGGAAAATGTTAAAAGCAAATAAATAATTTTATTTGGATTTTATTGCTATTTTATTTGAATTAGAAAAATATGTATTTCTCAAAATTGCAATTTTAGGCCAAGAAAATGTTCACTATGTTCTAAATATTTTATTTAGATGGTGAAAATTGTTTTTGGCATTTTTCGATTTTTTTTGTTTATTTAGGATTTTTCTTTCGACGGAATTATTTAAAAAAAGTCTCCGGACCGACTGGGCCGAAGCCCAGCCGGCTCAGCGCGCCCCACCGCCCCCGAGTCACGAGTCGTGCTCACGCCGGACTCGCCGGAGTCCGACTCCGCCCCGGCCCCGTTGCCCCTCCCCCAAGTCGCCAACGCCGCCCCCTTCCCTCCTTAAATCCCGGCCACCGACGCCTCCTCACCTCGTCCCGCTCCACCGCCGCACTTGTCGCTTAGCACGCGCCCGCAGCCGCTTAACGCCATTGCGTCGCCCGCCAGCCGCCACGCCCGCTTGCCGCTGGCCGCCTCGCCGGAAATCCCGTCGCCGCCGTCGGATCCGCCGCCGCCGGTTTTTTTAGGTTTTAGGTAAAAACCGCTCGGTTTTCTTAAAACTCTAGATCGGTTTCTTTTATTTGGTTCGGTTTGATTTTTCTTCGGTTTCGTTATTTAGCGAGCATCCGCTCGTTAGTTCGTTTCAAACGAACGTGTTTGTTCGTTCGTCTCTGTTAGCGGACGTTCGTTCGATATATTTTTCTTTTTATTTTCTTTTTCAACCAGGGACCTATCCGCAATTATTTTTATCACAGATTAGCCCCTGATCTTCAAACCCTCGCCGTTTCTAAACCGTTTGTCCAAATCCAGCGAAACCAATGCCAAAACCTTTGTCTCGAGCCCCTCTTTCTGTTTAATCAACTTGAACATGGTTTTGACAATTTAAAATTTGGTTTCAAGAAGATTTGAATTCGAAGTTCTTTTGACCGTAGTTTCAGTTCCGTAGCTCCGATTCGTTCGATTCTTTTTTGCAAATCAAATCTCTTCAGTTGAGTTTTCAGATTTGATCTTCTTATTTAAGTTTTACCCGTCCATCTATGCTTGGGTGCTTATGTATGCTATTGTTTGTTTGTGATAGAATTCTCGGAGTGCGAAGCGTGCTACTACGAGTCACTAGGGTTTGTGGATCGTCAGCAAGGCAAGTAACACATTGATCATACCCCTTATTACCAAGTTTTTATGCATTAGTTACAATCCTCAAACACTGCATGATTAGGTTGTGATTAACTTGTGGGTACTGGGAAGTAGTTGATGAGGTAGAACCTATTGCCCTTATATTATCAAACCCTTGGGAGTTACTTCTACGTTATGCTTATTTTGCCATGCTATGCTCGTAGACGTGGATTGGGTCTGAGTGTATCCATGACAGATGTAAGATTATTATTTAATGGTTAACTTAAGGTGGCTACTTAAATACACATCTGGGTGGATTGGTTGCAGGCACCTGGAGAATCCAGTGTTGTCCCAGGATATCCCGGAGTACCCGTGTGATCATCCTACGGTTCGTCACCCAGGCTCAAAGGAATCATAAGATTATTCATGCTAGAAACTTCCGTGTGCAGCCACAAGCTATTATGGACTCTAGCATAGTTGAGTATGTTGCATGACCTCTTCCAGTGGTAGGCTAGCAGATGTAGGGGATGTAGGTTGGTACTATCTACCCAGGGTTAGAGTTAATGCTTCTGAAAGACTGTGTCTCGGTCATCCGTTTCTCAAACATCATGTAGTGCGAGAAATCCAACGGATGAGATCGAGTCTTGTGGGGAAAAGTGTGTAAACCTCTGCAGAGTGTACAAACTAATCATGGTTAGCCGTGTCCCCGGTTATGGACATCTTGAGTATCTAGTTCTTGGATTATCATGTTGATCTCATCACTCTAATTAATTTTGTTGGGTTGCTAGTACTGCTTAATTGGGATTGAGTTGGAGGAACCTTCTCAATGTTTAACAACTACCATGATAGTTAAACAAAATGTATTCCTTTGTTGTAGGAAAAAAATGGCTTTTCACAAAACATTGTAACTATAGAGCCTCCACCAGCCTTATTTGCATGTAGTGATAGCATTTATTCTGTTCATTGCTCTACTGTGTTACATTGCCAGCATATTCCATGTGTTGACCCGTTTCAGGCTGCAACATATCATGTTGCGCACTTTTCGCATAAAGAGTAAGGTGCGCTAGGTCGTTGTCGTGCACTCAGCTATGTCGTTGGAGTTGATGGACTCACTTTATCTTTCAAGCCTTCCGCTATTATCTTATTTAGATGGCCTTAAGCCATATTTATTGTAATAAGTTCTCTTTTGAGACATCCGATGTAATAGGTGTGTGATTGCACTCTGTTATAAATCCTTCGAGTATTGTGTGTGTCAGCATTACCGATCCAGGGATGACACTGAAGCACAGAGATTTGACCGTTTGAGGTCGAATCACTAAAAGATGGTATCAGAGCACACGCTGATTGTAGGACACGACCACTAAGTTAATAGGTCACTCTTCTCTACTCATTTCTGACTCCTCTCCCTTTTTCCACTCAATAGGATGGCGGACTCGAGGAACAAGTTTGCATAACTGGATGAAGACACACCCTTTGGACGACACTTGAAGGAAGTCACTAGGTACCTGAACATCGGAATATCAAGCTTCACCGGGACCTACACCGCCACTTTACCAGAAGAGGAGCGTTGGATGATTCGAGTTCAAGTTCCACGAAGGACATTCACGCCAGTCACTGAGCCCATAGAGTTTTCCTTTGATGCACCAACCTGGAGTCTAGGAAAGAGCATGGCAGCCCACATCGCCATAGGACGCATCGGCGAAGTTACCACAAGGATCTTAAGGACACTATCTACCAGATATGTGGGCGCCGAGATGAGCAATGGGAGATGATCAGCACCAGGAGGGACAGGTCCATTGCAGCTTTCATCCAGGAGTTAAACCAGCACATTCATCGCCAGGAGAACCAGATGTGCGCAAGCATGATAGATCTGAAGAAGGTGATGACCAGGAACATGGAACTAGAATAGGAACTCAAGTCTACATGCGACGGATACGAGGAGGAAATCGCAATACTAGTGGAGAAGAATGACAACCTGACAAGGAAGCTAGGAGTATTCATGGGAGACCCCATGCCAGGAGGAGATGACGACCATTCCTATGACATCCATTCGGAGGACTACATCATCATCGATGACACCGACTTCGACCCCGACAGTAGTGATGATGATTATGAAGATGAAGCTGGAGCGGATATCATGAAGTCTTCCACCGATCAAAATTTCTAGTAGACCACCATATTATTAGTAGTATTCCCTCATGTATATAGTAGTAGTCCAAGTACTGTAACGATAGTTATATCGATTGTATGCCCTTGTTTGAATTGATTGGTGTGATATGAATGTGTTTGTCTCATGTGCATATTGGTAGTGCTTTCTCATTAGACCCCTTTCTATTGGTCAGTGGTCTGATGACGATGGCGGCTTCTAAAACGTGTGCATGTGGTGTGCGCTTTAGGTAGGTTGCACCGCCTGTTTGCCTTGATACGTTATGTGGATAGATCATCGACGATACTGGTTTTAGATATGGGGAGTAAGAGCACTCCACATTATCGAGTTTGTAGGTGTCAATGATGGCTTCGGGTGGATTGATGTATGTTTTTGTCAGAGCTTTGTGGAATAATTAATAAAGATAATTGTATGCTTCGATTGATGCAGAGGCCAGGGGAACCTCCTTTCTAAAAAAATGTTACTAGCTAAGTTACTCTCACTGTGACTAGCCTAGGGAGCGTTATCCTGCCTTCCAGGTTGTGGGTTTGAGCCTGTTGAATGCATTGTTGTCTTTCAATTATTTCCTAAAGCGAGCGAACGGGAAAGTGGGCACTCCTACCGAACTAGTGATTAATCAGTTTATGGGTGATTTAAGGTATGGCAATATGACAATCGTGTGGACGGTTTTATCTCTGCCGAATTAGGTTTGGCTTTACCTGATTAAAGGTATGTTTGGTTCAGCTTAAGATTGCCACGCCTAACCTTAGTCATTGCCACAATATTTTAAACGTGTGTTTAGGTTCGGTTTTTTGTCAAATCTTGCCACATTTATGATGGCCATTTTGTTAGCCACAAGCAGGCCCTAAATAAACAAGTTTCGAGTTATTGGTCAACTCTCTGTGTACCATCATGTGTAACAATGTTGGCATGCATCGTCGCTCCAGGAGTATGGTACCAAGAAGATGCTGCCTGCTTGCCAGCTGCAAAGGTTGAACACCTTAACAATTGGCTAGCTTATGTCATGCCTCGGCTGGTAGCTAAGTACTATGATTAGCATATTGTAACGTGTATTTGTCCTCTCTGGGTAAAGAATATGGTTGCTAGAATCAACAAAACTCAAACAAGAATGCGTGTCTCAAATAACAAAAACGGTGTACCGGCCTGTATGAATGGCGGGGATGATGTGATGTGATGTGACCTCCGGCCGGCTGCCGGGTGCCGGCCTGTATGGGTTCAATTTCATCGTTGGTGGGCGTGTGGAGGTGTGTCTCCGGCGGATCTATCCTCGGTGGATTTGCTCGGATTTGGTTGTGGTTCATCTATGTTCGTGTGTCTTCAGGTTGGATCCTTTCGATCTACGTTATTCTTCATCAGCGGCGGTTGCTGTTCTGATGCGCTGGTCCTACGGGGCCTTAGCACGACGACTTCGACCGCTCTACTACAACAAGTTGTGCCCGACTCGTGAGGAGCGGTGATAATGACGGCGCGCCTTCGCTCGCTCGTTCGATGATTGTAGTCGTCGCTAGGTGGTCTACGGATCTGGATGTAATTTTTATTATTTCTAGTGTTCGTTGTACTGTCGTGATGAAAGATGAATAGATTGAAAGTTCTCTCGCAAAAAAAAAAATTCAGTCGCAAAAAAAAAAAAAATTCATCCCGTTCCATTATTTTTTCTATCTGCAGTACCGAAGACAAGGTCACAGAGTTTCCTAGGTGACACACACACATTTGTTGCCTCATATTTCTTATCACAGAAATAAATTAATTCTATATCACTCAAACAAAATCCCATCCTCAACTTACTCCCTTCACGGCCACGTTTCTCGGGCATTGAGATCGGCGAGCTGTGGCAACCGCACCTTACTCATGGCCGCCCTTCCCACCCACTTGCCGCCGCCACATACACTCTTATAAACTAGGCACTTTCAAGTCCTCGTGTCTAACTTTAGTTTTTGCACTTAAAATTGCCTTCAATATCTTTTCAGGGGGTGGAGACCTTTTTTTTTTCAATAATACTAGATTTAAATGATTTTATAACAGTGGTCTAGAAAGGAGTGCCTATGTGCCGCTTGCTGTGAGACAAACAACTTTTTTTTAGATTCTGATGTCACTTGAATTTAGTTTTATGTCTCAAAAAAATTTTGAATTTATTCTTCCGTGTTGTTTTAGTTTTATTTATATTTTAAATGCATATATTTCAATTTTCTTAAGAATTTCAAATCCATGAATTTGAAAAATGTAATCATAGAATAAAAACTGTATAGTGCAGTTTTAAAAAATGTTGATAACTTCATAAAGAATACTTTTCACAATGAAAAAGGTTCCTACGTTTGAAAAAATGATGTGATTTTTTTTCAAAAATATGTGTATACAATGTAAAAATATGTTCCTATGTTTAAAAAAATGATGTGATTTTTTCTAAAATGTGTATACAATGTAAAAAATATGTTACGTACCATAAAAAAATTTACTTGAGATTGTATGGAAATATTACTGCATTTAAAAAGACCTTCGTGACATTTTGAAAAGTGTTATATAGAATGTAAAAAATGTTAATGTAGGTTAGGAAAACGTTTATTTCCATTAAAAGATGTACGTGATATTAAAAAATTCGACTGTTTCCATAAATGTCCATGAAATTTGCAAAAACAATTATACAATGTGAAAAATTGTTCGTGTAGTATAAAAATGGTTTATTGCCACTCAAATATGTACAACGTATATATGAAAAATATTAACATCATCTATTTGAAAAGGTTTTCAAAACATGTATTTTAAAACAAATGTACATCATGTGTTTTAATAATAATATCCAACATGTATTAAAAAATGTTTCACGTGTGCTCTAAAAATGTACATTGCATACTAAGAAAAAGAAGACACAGGTTGAAATAAAGATAAAGATAAAAACCGACAAAGAAATGAAAAGCAAAGAAAAGAAAAAATGTATTACAAATGAAGAAATAAAAACCATAAAATCCAATGAGAAAACAAAAGAAACAAAAGTTAACTGGAAAAGTAAACAAATAAAAAAAAACAACAAAAAAACAAGGACCGTACCAGAGCGAAGCTGCAGCGCGATACAATTGGCTCAGCCGCACTAATGGGCGGGCCCGCTAGTCGTCGCCCGTAGGCGATTAATCGGTACGGGCGGCATATAGCATTTGCAGGTCCATGAGAGCTCCTGTCTGAAGCTTGTTAGCGTCAAGCAGAGGAGCTTTCGTTAGATACAGATGGGCCGGCCCATTTAAAGGTCAGGGGCTCGAGGGCGTAAAAGAATCACCAGAAATACCCCGCGCCAACTATTTTGCGGGGAGTTTTATAACCTAACCAATCGAGCTGATAAGTCCAACTATTTTCCAAGCAGCACAAGAGCTTAAAAGTACCCACAACTTTTGAAGTTTTTGAACAATCCAAGAAAACCGAGAACAAAAATTAGAAAATTCTGAACAAAATTGGGCACTTCACTTGTCCTGGGGCGGCAGCAGCACGGACATCTTTTTTATTTTCTTTCGCCCAAGGCAATCTCTTTGCTTGCTGACCTCAAATGCGAAACCCTTTTTAAAACCATGACCAATTTTTGAAATTCGAACAAACTTTTCAAACGTGAACAAGTATTGAAAAGTTGAACAAAAAAATTCGAAATTCCAACAAGATGAACAATTTTTAAAATATACATTGATCATTTTTGTATTATATGCTGAACAATTTTCAATACATACTGAACATTTTTGTTATATACCCCGCACAAAATTTAAAATATACACTGAACATTTTTGTTATATAAGCCGAACAAAATTTAAAAACAGTGAATTTTTTTCTGAAATCATGAAGAAAATACAGAATTTCAGAATTTTGGAAAACAAAGGATTAAAATAGAATCTAAAAAGGATAAAATAAGAAGAGAAAAAAAGAAACAGAATACAAAAACTGGAAAAAAGAATAAAGAAAAACAAAAACTCAGAAAACCAGCAAAGAGAGAAAAAAGAAAGAAACTGGTTTAGTGAACCTTTTAGAAGGTTCCCAAAACTGGTTTGCCTGACACTGCATTAACTCGTGAAGTGGGCCCGCCCATCACGCGTCGCTGCTCCCGCGCGCTTCAGCGAAGTCACGTCTCCTGGACGCACGTTCATGGAATATCCTATTAGACACACGTTGCGTCAAACTGCCGGCGCTCCGCATAGGCGAGCAATCGAGCAGCGACACGCTGGGCCGGCCCAGTGCACCTACAACGCCAGCCGGTTTTGGGAACCTTCTAGGCAAGGTTTCAAAAAAACCTTTTTTTGTTTCTTTTACCGATTTTTCTGTTCCTTTTTTTTTGTTTTTCGTTTTTCGGTTTCGGTGCCTTTCTCTTATTTCTTTTCTTTTTTTGTTTTCATTTTCTATTTATTTTTATTTCTTTACCCTTTTTCCTTTTTAAGGTTATTTTATCTTTTTAAACTAAGTTCACAATAGAAAGTGTTCTTAATTTTCCAAAAATGTTCCTGCTTATAAAGAACGTTCAAAATTTCAAATAATGGTCCTTTTCAAAAATTGTTTCTATATTCAAAAAATGTTCTTTTTTAAAAAAAATATTGCGAAAGCTTTTGTTCAAAATTTTCACACTTTTCAAAAAATGTCCGGGTGTTTAAAAAATAGTCCTGTTTTCAAAGATCTTTAGCAAATTGATATAAATGTTCACGTTGTCATTTTTTCCGGACTTTCAAAAAATGTCTCAGTTTCATAAATTGTTCACAAGTTTCTAAAAATGTTCATGTTTCCAAATTTTGTTAAGGAGTTTTGAAATATGTTCGCATCTCCAAATTTTCTTTTGGAATTTGGAAATTTATTCCCGTTTCGAGAAATTTTCATGATTTCCAAAAAATTATCCTGTTTTCCGACAATTTTGTAGTTTTTCTAAAATTTGCTCAGCAATTTTTCAAAATGTTCCTGTTTCCAAAAAATCCAAAAATGAAAAAAATGTTCATGTTTCCAAAAATTGTTCGTAAATTAAAAAAACTGTTTGGGGAATTTTATAAAATTTCTCGTTTTGAGAAATTGTTCATTATTTCATAAAATGATCGCGTTTTCAAAATATTTTATCTGTTTTTTATCTTTTGTTTGAATTTTTCTAATATTTGTTCCAAATTTTAAAAAATGTTCTTGTGTTCAAAATTTGAAAAAATTGTACGTGTTTCATAAAGAAAAAAAGTCCATTTTACTACCCTGAAAAAAGTTCATGGTTCACATAATCTCCTGATCTTTTTTTCGGTTCCCTTACCCCCCTAAACAATCCCAAACCGGGCAAAAACCATCCCTTGCTGGTTTTGCCCATACCGAATGCTGACGTGGACACAGTCAAAGGCGGTATTTGGCCTGTGGGTGGGGCCCTCTCAGCTAGACACACTCACTGACTGTTGGGCCCGGTCAAATATGACACATGGGGCCCACATCCCGGATAAATTGTTCTGGAATTTTCAAGTGTTCTTGTTTTCAACATTTGTTTACAATTTCAGAAAATGTCCAGTATTTTGAAAAAATGTTATAGTTTTCAAAATATGTTCACGGTTTCAAAAATATTCCATGGATTCAAAAAAATCTCGTCTTCAAATTTTGCTCACAATTTCAGATTTTTTTTTGTTTCGCAAAAATGTTCTTATTTTAAAATTTTGTTCACATTTTCAAAAAATGTTCTTGTTTTCAAAAAATGTTCACAATTTCAGAAATTATTCTTGTTTAAAAACATGTTCGTGGTTTTAGAATTTTGTAAGGATTTTCGAAAAAATTGTTTGAATTGAAAAATATGTTCTTCTATTACAAACAATGTTCAGAAATTTTCAAAATATGTTGAAATTCTAAAACTTATTACTGTAACCCCAAAACTATTTTCAAATTTTTTTTTACATTTTCCAAAATTTGGTTCATGTTGTATAAATCTGTTCAAAACAATTGAATAATCTGTATGCTACAGTAACGCAAGAGTGAATATCACGTTATAGTTAAAAACTATTCCCACTTACATTTTTTTTATCATTGTGTGAATAGTGTAGTGGCTATCAGCCCTAGTTCGTTTTTGCAGCGTCACGGGGTTCGATCCTGAAGTTAGCAGCCGCTCTTCTTTTTTGCATTTTTTCACTGTTATATACGGTAAGGCAAATTATTTTTTCAACCGCAAGGCAAACTCCACTGCCAAGAAAGAATTCCAACTACAAGAAATAGTTCCATTGAAAGATTCCTCCAGTTTTTTTCATGTCAATGAGAAATACAGTAATGTTTTTATGTTGTTTACTAGAGTTTCCTCTTTACTTTCATGAACTGCGGAATAGTTTCAGTTGTGAAGAAACTTTTTCCTATTTGTTTCTTTGCACTGCACAGTAGAAAGTCGTAAGATTTTCATTGAAACAGAAGAAATAGAGACAGCTTACCATCATGTTTTCCTGTACGAAACAGTTTACTTTCCTCGCTCGCTCGCGCGAACAGAAAAGAAACGCCATCTTCCCTCGCTCGCGAAACGGAAGAAACGGCGAACAGAAACGCGCGCTTCACTCACTCGCGAAACGGAAAACACAAAAAACAGCCCAGAAAGCCCGCCAAGTAGGGCCTCTGTGCGAAGCAGCAGCTACTTGACGCAAAAAGCGTGACAAAGGAGCTCCCCACGCGCGCGTCAAATAGGAACCACCCAGGTGGCCAGGTCCACAACGCCCCTAAACTTTATTATTACGAAATCATAAATTAAGGAGTACTCGTTGCAAAGAATACTCCACTTTCCCAGGTCACGATAAAGTGGCGCACATACAGCGCGCCACTTGTCGCAACCTGGGAGTTTTCCCTTTTTTGTAGATCCGTTTATTCAAAACGTTTTATCTTTTAAACCGTGCGTTCAAATCTTGAACCGTTTTCATCATTGTATTCCTCGCGTCGAGATCTTCAAAACTAGATCCCATGTTGATAGGTTTCGACGAACTTTTTTTTTCATAAAAAAAACTGGACGAAAAAACCAGGCGCAAAAACCGAACCGGGAGCACTTTTTTTCCCTTTCCGAAAGAGGCACGCCCGTGCCTCTCGCGAAATCACAATCGTGCCTCTCGTGGAAGCAAAACCGTGACTCTCGTGGAAGGAAAAAAACAAAAAATGTATTTTTTTTCGTTTCTGAGAGGCATGACCATGACTCTCGCGAAAACATAAACCGTGCCTCTCACGAAAGCAAAACCATGACTCTTGGGAAAGAAAAAAAACAGAAAACGCTTTTCCCTTTCTGAGAGGCACAGCCGCGACTCTCGCAAAAGCACAACCGTGCCTCTCGCGGAAGCAAAACCATGACTCTCGCAAAAAAAACACGTTTTATTTTTCCCTTTCCGAGAGGTACGGCCGTGACTCTCGCGAAAGCACAACCGTGACTCTCGCGGAAGCAAAACCGTGACTCTCGCGAAAGAAAAAAAAACAGAAAACGTTTTTTTTCATTTCCGAAAGGCACGGCCGTGATTTTTCTCGCTAAAGCATAACCGTGCCTCTCATGGAAAAAACCGTGACTTTCACAAAAGAAAAAAAAAGAAAATGCGTTTTTGTCGCGCAATTTTTTTTAAAATTTCTTTTTTGGTCAAAAAGCTAAGGAAGACCGGGGAAAAACAAAAACGTAAAAAAATCCGGAAAAAACGTTTAAAAAGCCGAAAACGCGTGCGAAAAAAAATTCGGAGGGAGCGTCCAGAGCACGACACATGGTGAATGGGAGCGTGTCAAGCGACGCTGATCGTTGCAAGGCTTCCGAAGGAGCGCTTGTTAACTGGTTGCTCCCTTATTATTATCTCAGCAGCGAGCACCCCATTTTTCGGCCCATCCGCGAAGCCCAGACAAGGCCGAGCGGCCTGACGGCGACGGCCCAGTTATACAATGAAACCGCAGCAGCCCAAGCGGTTCGCTGTTCGCACCAGCAGCCACCTCTCTCTCTCTCCAGGCCGAGTCGTCAGGGGAGGAGCAGCGCCGCCGCCCATGGCCGCCGCCGCCGCCGCCGTCGGAACAGGGGGCCAGGCCCTCGGCCGGAGCAGCTTCTCGCGCGCCGCCTCTTCGAAGACCGCATCCTCCTCGTCACCCCTCACCGCCTCCGGCGTCAAGCTCGGCCCCAACGGCGCCGCCTTCGTCTCCTCCGGCATCCCCGACCTCGACAGTAAGCATGTTCCTGCTCATACCCTCGGTTCAGATCAAGCAATTTTTCTTTTGATCGATCTTAGTCTCAAAGAACACCAGGAACCGACTGAGCCCATATCTGTAGTTCAAATCTTGCGTTTTGGGCATGAACTGTGAAGTAGATACCTTATACCAGTACAAATTGCGTGCAATTTATATGATGAAAGCTTAGTTCTTGAGGTCAGAGGAATGAATGATTTTGAACTGGGAGAGAGAATGGTCTGCTATGGAAGAATGGCTATGTGCACTGGCCAATTAGGTGGCTCGGTTGGTGCTCATCAGGCCGTCGTGATTTACTAGGGTTTCTGTCGCAGGGATCCTGGGCGGCGGTTTCCTCCTCGGCTCGGTCGTGATGGTCATGGAGGACTCCGACGCGCCGCACCACCTCCTCCTGCTCCGGGCCTTCATGGCGCAGGGCGTCGTGCACAAGCAGCCCCTGCTCTTCGCCGCGCCCATGAAGGAGCCCCGCTCGTTCCTCGGCGCGCTGCCTGCTCCGGTTGCGTCCTCGAAGGAGGACGCCCGGCAGAGGGCGATGGGGGGCGGAGCAGCTGGCGACGGACGGGCAAGTGTATGTCTGTCTCGTGGAAGAAAAGTGTTTTGTGGTGAATATGTGTTCTGAACATGTTTCCTTATTGATCTGGATATGTACTGTAATTGTGCAGGATGAGGGTTTGAGGATTGCTTGGCAGTACAGGAAATATTTCGGGGACGAGAGGAATTCCAGTGCTGAGCAGAGAGGTGATGTGCTCTCCCTTTCATCTGTTTACTTGATGGTTAGTTGTCATAAAGAGCCATGGTCTCTCGGTCAAAAAGGAAAATTGGACGATATTCTAGAAATTTTTAAGATGAAAGAAGTATCAAATTTTCAGTGTAATTACCGCCTGATGCTAACGGAACAACAGCAAAATTTGTGCTGCCTGTTATAGTAACTTGTATAAGCATCATTTCTAGGGCTGTTATTTAATTTAAGCTATCGTTGATGTCTTTCGAGATGTTTTTTAAAAGAGCCGACTTATTTGGCAAATGTTGCAGACAGCAAGCAGGAATTTAGCCATGATTTTGATTTACGGAAGCCCCTTGAACGGCATTTGCTTAATGCACAGAATATTGAATGTTTGAGCACTCAAGATGTAGACACTCTCAGTGACCTCAAGAATCGTGCTTCTGCTTTCTTATCCAAACATCAAAGGTGAGGTTGTTTCCTGGATATATTGTTGAGCTTGTTATCACAGAATGATCTGCCTCAAGATGACTATGATTGTTTAATTACCACAAAATTGGAGTTGTATACGATCTGATGCATTTTGCCGTATTGCTTCTGACATATCTCGTGTTTTCTGCATTCAGAAAAGAGGGTGGGAATCTGAGTGCAGGACGTATTGCTATACAGTCACTCTGTGCACCACAGTGTGGATATTTTGGGAAGGCAAGTTTTTACTTGAAATGATGTGTGCTGACTGGCTGATGGCCACATTCAAAATTTGAAGCCAAGTTATATGCTTCCTCCCTTCCAACTCAGTTTTGACATATTAGATTATTTACGCATTGCAGGACTGGGACATGGTCTCGTTTCTCAGATCACTGAAGGCCATGGTGCGCTCATCTAACGCCGTTGCCATTGTAACATTTCCATACACGGTCCTATCAGATTCTTTCTGCAAGAGATGGCAGCACCTGGCAGACACGCTGCTGTCAATAAAAGCAATCCCAGGCAAGCCTAACACTTCAGAATCTGTTTTCCTGATTGCAACTTCGACTGCCGATCATACATGGCCTGATTGTTCACCCCCTTGATCATTAGATGAGGACAAGGACTTGGCGAAACTCCTCACGGGGTATCAGGATATGGTTGGTTTTCTGCATGTTCATAAGGTGGCACAGACCAACAGCCAGGTACCCACCCAAGTCGACATGACATAGGCTCATAGCTGCTGTAAACAAAACTTGTTGTGCCCTTCTGTTTTAACAATGGCATTTACATCGATATGCAGGTTCCTGTGATATTAGAGGCGTCCACATTTTCTCTGAAGCTGCGAAAGAGGAGGTCGCTGGTGCTAGAACGGCTGAATCAGGCCCCGGTGGACGGGTCGAGCGGGCCCTCGTCTGGTGGATCAGGAAGTTGCTCCTCCTCGACGCAAGGCTCGCAGCTCGATTTCTAGGGGGACTCCTGGAGCTTCCCTTCGAGAATAGAGGGAAGCATCCACTGTTCTTCATCTTATTATTAGGATACTGGGAACAGAAAGTAGCTGAGAAAGGCTCCTGGTTGCTGTGTGTATTTGTTACAAAAAATGCAACTTTTAGAGGTTTTGTTTTGGTTTTGCAATGGAGGCAGCTTAGCCTATCCATTCCCATCTCATGTATCATTCAGTTTTTGGTGTATACAACGTTCAGCATATATACCTGTACTCTGGAAGGTTTAGAATGTACCATGATATGCTGGTGATAACAGGTTACCAGGGTTCTGTGTTTCTTAAGATGGTTCTTCTTGTGAAGGTTGGTAAGTTTGCAGAAACATGAAACATGAAGTAGCTGTAAACTACTCCCTGCGTTCCTAAATATAAGTCTTTTTAGAGATTTTCAATATGCATATACATCCGTATGTAGTTCGTATTGAAAATCTCTAAGAAGACTTATATTTAGGAACGGAGGGAGTACCAACTAGACATGCATGAAAAGAGAACCTCATGTAGTTGCATGCTTCCAGAAACATCTAGGAATTATCCTAGAGCAGTTCGGCTCAGGCATGCTGAGTTGCATAGGCAGATAATTTACAAGGTTTTGACAAGGTAGAAAATTACAGCCCTAAATATACACAGCACGACTTGTTCAAAGCGTCGCATGATCGAGATATACTTCAGGGCAGGCTCCGCCCAACATTGCTTTCGCAGTTTTACCCAGAAGGCGCAGGACCATCCCCGAAAAGCATGTTTGCGACGGGTGGAGGAAGCCATGCCGTGCCGACACTGTTGTGCACTTCTTGCTGCTGAACTTTCTGAGGATCGGCACCCTGATCAGAGACGCTGGCGACCTTTCGACTCCTTGGCCTTGTGATGCTCTTCCCGACAAGGACACCTAGCCTCATAGCAGTAAAGAAACCAATGGCGATGAACAGAGGCCTCACCGCCCAATGGAAGTCCTCGAGGTGCTCATACTTCTTCACAACGCCCTCGCACTTGTCGAAGCTCACCACCTCCACCTCAGAAGGGTCAGCCAAGCAGCTGCACACTTCGCCAAGGCTGAATTTGCCAGGGAAGGTCACAACAAGGCATCCATTCGAGAGTATCTGTGAAATACGGCCTGTGGCAAACACCCCGCCTCTCTTTCGCGGCCATTCAAACCGGGGGCTTGATGTGTTAGTTCTCAGCCTCACAAATTGTCCCACGCAGTAGGCTTCGGCCATTTGCAGATCTGAATATTCCCCCTTCCAGAGGGTGTCCATTCCTATCAAACCAACATACACGGTGCCATTGCGGTCGATGCTATGAAGAATTCCAACCTGAGACCGCTTCTTGTCTTCCTCCCTGAGCCTCACCCAGTCTCCGGCAGCGAAACCATACGTCACCCTCTCCACTGTCGAGGAACGGACCTTCAAAGGGTCATGTATTCTATGGACTCGTACAAGAATGTAGCTATCACGTTCTCCATCCTCCTCCATGCCAACTATGGTTCCATCAGGAATTTCCATTGTTTGAGGAGTGCAAGAGTGTTTAACCTTTCTCGAGCGGACCTTGTCACCAACTTGCAGCTTATCCTTAAAGTGTGACCAATTTGTGTGACTTGGCACTACTGCCCTTGGGTTTTCAGAACTGTCCCAGCCATTGTTGTCATAATCCACATCTTTAGCACTGAAGAAAGGAAAATATAAAACAAATTTAGGGAACATGTAGAGGAAACTACTACCAGGGCATAGTAAAAATAAACTCTGGAAGAAGATAAACGGGTATTGACCAGATATGACTAGAAACAACACAACTCAGAAAGCAGTTCTGTGCTTTCATGTGACAAATTTCAACAATGCATATCAGTTGTACATCATAATAGAAGCACATGTTAAGATGAACCATGGTAAAATCACCCATCCAATGGCAGCTTAACCAAATACTGCAAGTTGACGAGGCAGAAGCAGAGAGTTTTAGCATGTTACCTTTCAAATGCTTGTAAGATATCTGACATCAAGGGGCGATCCCGAAAGTCATACTCAAAGCAGCCAGAGAGGACATTCTCAACCTCTGCAGGTAAATTGTACGGGAATATCGGTTTCTCTTTCTTCAGGACAACCAACTGATAAATCTCATCTGGTGATTTGCCACGCCAAGGCTGAACGCCAGTGAACATCTCAAGAATGCTGCAGGCAAAGCCCCATGAATCTGTCTCGTAACTAATTGGACCTCTGATGTTTGGTTGCCATTGCTCTGGGGCCATGTAATTTGGAGTCCCAAGTCTTTGGATAAGCTCTGGGTTTGGCAGCAAAAGTCCAAACAGCAAGGATGGAATACCAAAATCGCCCAACACAGCATGGTCATGGTCATCAAGGAGAAAATTGCAAGGCTTAAGATTAAGAACAAATATACCCCTGGAGTGTAGGTCCAGCACACCACGTGCCACATCAGCGCCATATCTGCAAGTTATAAGAATTCATAAAAATATGTACTAGTCCAAACAGAGCATCATAAGCATTCTCAAAAGTCAACAGGATCATGTGCCTGCACTAAGGTGATAAACTAGATCTGCCAGTTAATCAATCAACACGTTCACTGGTAGAAAGTTGGAAACTGCATGCTTAGGTGACACTTCATCTAAAAAACTGTATATTTGCCTCTGTGGTAAACTGTATTCTTAAGATAAGCCGACGAACATTCAGTATTCAGAACATCAATATGTACAGAACTTAAAACATCAATATGTACAGAGGGACTTGGGATGGGCAAAACATCACTGCTATCGGACGCACGACTCTCGTCAAGTCCGTCATCTCCTCCCAAGCGGTTTTCTCTATCACGCCTCTCATTGTGCCGCAGGGCATTCTGGATACACTCAACAAGATTGAGAGGGCCTTCCTCTGGTCGGGTGCGGACAAGACCACGGGATCCAAATGCAAGGTCAACTGGAAAACTGTGTGCAGACCAAAAGATTATGGTGGCCTTGGGGTGCTCGATACCGACAAGTTTGCACGGGCGTTGCGGCTTCGTTGGCTATGGTACGAATGGAAGGAGCCCCGCAGATTATGGGTTGGCTCTGGCAACCCCTGCACTGAAGAGAACCTCCAGTTCTTCTATGCATCTACGACTATCACTGTCGGCGACGGCGCCAAAACACCTTTGGGACTCCTCGGCTCTTGGGGCGCAAGCCCAAGGACATTGCACCACTAATCTTTGAGGCATCAAGAGAAAGAATTGGAAGGTGCGTGAGGCTCTGAAAGGGAACGCTTGGATCCTCAAGATCAAACATGACACTGCCATCTCTGTCAACCACATTTCGGAATTCTTTAACCTTTGGATGCTTGTGCATGACTTCCACCTTGATGAGCAAGCCGAAGACAACATCATTTGGAAGCATGCGAACAATGGGATCTACACGCGCCTTACCGCCTACAAAGCGCCAATTTTAGGCCTGACTCTGTCCCCATGGACCGCATGGTGTGGAAGGCTTGGGCACCTCCTAAGGTTAGATTCTTCGCTTGGTTGGCCTTGCAAAATAGAATTTGGACTGCCGATCGTTTGGAGAAGCGTGGTTGGCCAAATCAGGCCCTTGCCCGCTTTGCAAAAGAGAACAAGAAACAGGGATACACCTCTTTGTCAAGTGTCGCTACACACTTAGGCTCGAGATCAATCATCGAGAAGCTTGGGCTCACGCACATGGACACCTCCGATTGGCGCTAGAAGCAACCGTCACTGAGTGGTGGCAAAAAAGAACCGACGACCGCAACCCTCACCGCCACGCAATGGCTTCCCTCACCATGCTCGTTTCTTGGACTATTTGGAATGAGAGAAACGCCCGCGTATTCCGTCGAAAATGCGCACCACCGCCGGTCCTACTAACCAGCATTTTAGAAGATGCTAAACTTTGGGTTACTGCTGGCGCAAAAAAGCTAGGGAACATCATATTGTACGAGTAATTGTCATGCCGCTTATTTGTGCGTGCGTTGTAAAACTCTAAACTCTTCTCTCTCTTATTTAATTGAAGTGGCAAATCTTTTGCCTCCGTTTCAAAAAATATGTACAGAACATCAATATGGTCATGGTCACCATACCTTAAAACATCTGACAAAGGGAGCCTTCCACCTTTAAGCCGAGCCATCTTGTCCCCGATGGATCCTTCGTAAAACTTCATCGCTATGCAAAGCTGAAAATCCATGAAACAAAATTGAGCCACAACACCATCTTTCATTCACAGGCGACCCAACAGCAAGGCTATGCCAGACAGAGAACATACCCTCCCATTCTGCGTCGAGATGCCATGTAGGAAGCAGACATTGCCCAGGCCCTGGCATTTGCCGAAGACCTCGTCGAACCTCGCCGAGAACACCTGCAGCTGGTCGTCCCTGACCGGGTGCAGCATCTTCACGGCGACCTCATGGTACCGGTCATAGTCCTCCGTCCTCTGGTGGTGCGTGGCTATCCACACATCCCCAAAGGGGCCTCGCCCTATCCGGTGCTTCAGATTCAGCACCGCCGGGTCGATCCACGGGCTTATCTGGCTTGGGCCGGAGAAGACCGTCCGGTAGTGATCGGGGTCCTTCTCCAGCAGCATGTACTCGAATGATTCGGTGTCGGCCGGCTGGGAGGCTGCCATTCCTGCAACCACAAAATTCACCATTGGTTTCTCAACAACAGGTACAGAGTACAGACTGCAGAATCACCAAAATCTTGTAAGCTGGGAAGCTTGTGCTCTCACTACTCAACAATAATCTCTTGTTTCTTGGGCGCAGCTCAAGGGAGAACAACCAGAAACAAGATCCCTACTCTGGCATTTACACTCAACTGTAAAACTGGGGGCTTGGTGCAGGCTGCAGGGGATGCGCAAAATTCAGCGCATGCCAGGCGCAGATGCAAGCTCAAAAACCGTAAGAATCACTCAACCAATCTCGCACAGGTCAACGGGCTGGCCTGGATCACGGACAAGATCAAGAATCCGGCCACGGAGAGCAACAACCGCTCGGCCAATCCGGCGAGAATCACTCAGACAGCCGGCATAAAAGTACGATAATAAAAGGGTAAAGAACCTGCATCAGCGGAGAATCTTGAATCCACAGAAGGAGTAGACGGGGGGCTCACCTGTCGTCTTCTCCATCTGCCTTTTTCCGCTTTTCCCCGCCTCTAATCTGAATCCTAAGTGGTGTCGGCGAACTGGGCTTGCTTGGTAAAGAAAGTACTGAAAAAAGAAAGCTATGAATCGGCCGCGGCTGCGGCTGCGGCTACTGGAGTGGTTCCGGAGAGGTGGATTCGAGGAGGCGACATGAGCAGACCTGCACTGGAGGTTGGGTGGATGGTGCGAGGAGGAGGAGGGGAAAGAGGGGGAGGGGGAGCGTGCTTGGGGAGGAAGAAGAGGGCGGCGGTTGAGCGGTGGAGAGCGGTTTATATGGAAAGGATTTCCTCGGCTCGCCGCCCGTTACCTTTTCCGTTGCTGCCTTCGGTTTTCCTTTTCCCTTTTGGTAATTTTCTTGCCCTTTTTATGAAACTTAGGTTTGATTATATTTATACTGGTTGAATAATGTATTTATACTGGTTGAATAATTCGTTTTAATCCCCCCCCCCCCCCCCCCAAAGGAATAATTCCTTTTAAGTGTGTTTGAATGAAAGGAAAAAAATTGAGACAAAAATGAAACGAACTTATATGAGAGCTTGCAACAGATATAGTCCCCCCGGTTCTTCTATATAGTGTGTATGGTTCCAACCACATATACCAACACATGGGACATTTCCCTACATGTTCACCTTCGCCTTGTCGCATTACCACCGCCCCCTCCTCCCGTGCAACCGCTGGTTGAATCGTGGTTGCTTGCTCATTTGCCATTGCCTCTTCTTCAACCCTCACCACCTCCATCCCTCATGGTTGCTTCCACGATGCCAGCTCGACCACCTTTCCCGCCACTACTGCCTCTTTGAAGAACAATGGCCGCGTTGCGGTAGGCGAGTAGATCGGTGACGTAGATTTTTGATCGGGATTTTCGAAGGAAGAGAAGGTGATGTGTCTGGTAGGGGATAAAGCCAAGGGAATAAAGGAAAAGGGTGGAGACTGAGCATGTTCAATGGGTTAGTTTCGTCCAGATTGACTTTTTTGTGAGAGAAATTTTAATCTATTCATCTTCAGGCATGGTAGTACAAAGAACACCAAAGGTAATAAAAATTGCAACCAGGTCTGTGGACTACCTAGTGACGAATACAAGCATTGGAGCGAGCCGAAGGTTCGTCGTCATCATCGCCCCTCTCTCATCGGAGCCCGGCAAACCTTGTTGTAGTAAACAAATGGGAAGTCGTCTTACTAAGGTCCCATCGGACCAACGCACTAGATAGCAACCATCGCCGATGAAGGAAGTCATAGAACGGAAGGATCAAGCTTGTAAACACCCAAACGAAGACGAATGAAGACCATATCCAAACAGATCCACTGAAAACCAGCATTGACTGAATCCCCTGAGATCCGACGGAGACACACCCTCAGTGAAGCTAGATGCATCATTGGGATGGGAGAGAACATGTGAGACATTGTTCCTACTGAGGGGCATTATTACAGATTGACTATTTGTGGCTAATGTCACTACAAAGTGAATATTTGTGTATTGAGGAATGGAGGGAGTATAGTGAGAGCCCCTCAATGAGACATGTGGTACAACCGCACAAGATATATTTGGAGCGAACACAGCAGGAATGCGGGTGGTTTATTGTCTTCTATTTTGAATAAAGAGAACAATATGAATTATGTCCACTTTTAAAATTGTTCTTCATTTCCTTAATATGTTCTATATAGGTTCGTGTAAAATTTCTTGAAATTTCGAACCATTGATTTTTCTCCCCTTTGTCTAGAACACCACAGATGTCATGAGTGAGTAGATGTGCTTGAACTCCAAGAGCAATTATCGGAAATAACATGCCTTGCTTGCTCTAGGTATCCAAAGTGACAGGGGTGGCCCCATGAAAAATATTCAATGGGGCAAACCATTGATTTTTCTCCCCTTTGTCTAGAACACCACAGATGTCATGAGTGAGTAGATGTGCTTGGACTCCAAGAGCAATTATCGGAAATAACATGCCTTGCCTGCTCTAGGTATCCAAAGTGACAGGGGTGGCCCCATGAAAAATATTCAATGGGGCCACAAAATTTGACCAGGGCACTGGTACCATAAATTCCAACACCTAGAATGTTTTTCACCTAATTTTTTTTATGGAAATGCTAACTGGCGATCGTCGGCCAGGGGGGATTTTACACCGAAGAGAACGCCTGTTTTTTTTCTTTTTTTTTGCAAAAGTTCACTAGATGAGGATCAAACCCACGCCCTCCTGTGTGTGCCAAAATGCCCATAGCCACTGGGCTATGAGGGTCTTTGTGAACCATTTCTGTTTAAAATGCCACATATATTTTTGAGTCCAGATTTTTTTTTAATTTTCTCACATGGCATTTATATATTTTTTTATAGCATGACATTTTTTAAGAGGATGGCATTTTTTATTTCAATGGCATGGCAGCTTTATTACAAAGTGCACTGCATTTTTATAAAAAAGTGGATTTTTTATTATTAGGATATGGCATTTTTTATATTAAGAGACAATATTTTTTTGTTATTAAGAGATGGCATTTTTTATAGTAATAACAGATGGCATTTTTTAGTTTTATAAGAGATGGCATTTTTGCGTTAAGAGATGGCATTTTTTTGTAAATTAAGAGATGCCATTTTTAATATTAAGAGATGCTTTTTTTTATTTTTATAAGAAATGGCATTTTTGTGTTAAAAGATGGCTTTTTTATATTTAGAGATGACATTTTTTATACTTTTATAAGAGATTGCACTTTAATGTTAAGAGATGGAATCTTTTGTTTATTAAGAGATGGCATTTTTATATTTAGAGATGTCAGTTTTATATTTAGAGATGACATTTGTTATTAAGAGATGGCATTTTTATATTTAGAGATGGCATTTTTTATTACTACCTCTGTTCATTTTTATAAGACGTTTTAGACATTTAGACACTGTTTAAAACAGTACAAAGCAAGCTGTCTAAAACGTCTTATAAAAACAAATGGATGGGGTATTTTTTAATAAGAGATGTCATTTTTGTTTTAAGAGATGGCATTTTTTTGTTTATTAAGAGATGCCGTTCTTTTGTCATGGCATTTTTTATTTTTGTTCTATAAAAAATAAGTGTTCTTTAATTTTTACACCATGGCATTTTTCATTTTTCCAGAACTAATCTTGTAGTTAGGGGGGGGGGGGGGGGGCAAAAGGGGGCCGCTGGTTCGCTCAATTGCGATCTCCCCACGAACAAAAACGTTTGCTGGTGGATCGACCACCCAGCGAACGATACGATTGCTGGAGCCTCTCACTCTGGCGACTGGATGGCAGATAAAGGGGTCCAAAATTTATAAGTGTTTGTGTGGGGCTCTGCAAAGCGGTAAAGAAGATATGCTACTGTGGATAGCATGCCTTGACCTGCTTTTCAGACTTGAGCACTTTTTATTAGGGTGAATTAACCATTTGATCATCGGTGTTGGTGCAAATAACGAGGGATGTACTCCCTCCGTCGCATAATATAAAAACCTTTTTTACTCTAAAGTGTCTAGGGTAAAAGTTGCTTTTATATCATGAGATGAAGAAAAAGCACTCTTATATTGTAGGACGAAGGGAGTAGCATTCTCCATTTCAACCAAAACACCAATGCCCAGCAACATGGTCCCTTGCTGCCCCCTTGCACAAGAGTGAGACAGCGCATGTGGTGCGATGGCAGGTAATCATGACAGAGTCCATAGAGAGAGAGAATTGGCACCTTGGTTTCCACAGTCGGATGCCAAGTAAATTGGCACTATCTTGTGTCGCCACTGATCGATCAAGCTGAACAAGCTGACCAGCAACATGCTTGCTTGTGTCCATTTCCCTGCAAGATCAAGATGGGTCGTCTCGTCAGCAGCATGTGGCCAGCGGCGGCGCCAGATGCCCACACTCTTCGGCAACAGACAGTGCATAGCTTCTCAGCAAAGGCACTCCACCACGGCTGGTCAGCAGCGAGCTCTGCCCGCACGCCTCATCCAGACTCTGTAAACTAGTATTAAGCTGCTGACACGATTTGTCCCGAGAGAAAAGCAAAGATCATTCAGCCGTAGTGCAGACAAAACCGCGTTGAACTTTGCATACAGGACTGCAGAAATTCTAACAGCCAACAAACACATTAGCTAATGTCTGGGAGATTATTAATCACTCAAAGATTCTGCTGCTGGAAAACACGGGCTGCTGCTGTAAAGTAAAGTCACAGGTCCGGTCTCCGGATAAAGCCAGACTGAAGAGTGCACGGTCTCCAACCAGCTTGGAACCCTCACCTTTTGGTAATCTGCCTTGTGATATGGTACCAGTGGCCCATCATGTAGGCCCAAAGGCAGACAGACATTGTCGCGCAGCATTAGACATGTGTCTTGTTGTGCGCACGAGATCCACGGCTTACCGTCACGGTCTTCGGTGGTAGGTTTGCACACCTTACTGCCACAGACTCCGATGATAGGGTCTAAATCCCTGCAAAAAAAACATGTTAGACAGGGCAAATGAAAAACAAACGTTGTCAACTTTGTTGCACATGGGAAAAATTGAAAAATGAGATAGAAACTAACAACAAATGGTAGTTCAAATGATATGCAACACCCGGTAGTTAGTTCACATGACACACATCATGTCCGATAGCGGTAGTTCGAAGGACACACATCATGTCCGGTAGTTCAAATGACCAACATCATGCCTGGTAGAATCTTAAGCATAAATTCTCTACATCGGGAAATAGCTCCTGAACTTTTTGATACACTCAATTTGTTCCTCACGCTCTGGATTTGGCCTGAGTCGAATATCATTGGATCCAGCCCAATGGATCAGCACATCCTTCACACCGTGGAACCACGCCCATCGAGCACGTCGGTTCGGGTTCTTAAACACTCCCTGCTTGATTGCCCATCCAATAACCTACCCGGGTCTTGACAAGTCGAGCTCGCGGAATTCATCAATGCTTACAGAGAACCCTATCTCCATTGCCAAAGAGTGTTTACAATCATCTTCCTTCTTTTGCACCTCATCAAGAATCTTCTCTTTTTCTTTCACCAGCTCTTCAGGGTACTCACAAACCCGATACTTGCTGAAATCCCTCCTAACCGCGTTTGCCTCCTCAACACTCTTAATCCATTGTCCAAATTGTCTCATCATACTAACGCGTTGGTTTTCTTCACACTTCTCATATAATATCTGCAAACTCGACTTGTTTTCCATCATACATGAATGTTATGTTAGGTAACTTTAAATGACATACACAAAAAGATAACTTAAATCAAGTGACCTACAACAAACACCCAAGATAGCTTACTTAAAATAGCATACGAGCACAAACTTCTTAAGGAGTTCAAATAATAAAGGTTACATTAAACATAAGGAGTGGTTCAACTAAAGCTAATGATAAAGGGTACATGCCATTATAGTTCAAATGACTCTACGACATCATGTAGTTCAACCCCTTTTATTCGGCCGTCAACATAATGTCTCTGGCGTACGGCCCCGGGTTGCAAGAAATGACATCATTTCTTTCAAGGAACCAAGCCCAACGAGAAGCCTGACTAGCTATCGGCGATGATGCACTAGTGCAGAAACGGGCTATAGTCCCGGTTCGTGAGGCCCTAAATGGTGGGGACTAAATGGTCCCCCCTTTAGTCCCGGTTCAACACGAACCGGGACCAAAGGCCCACCACGTGGCACAAGCACGCGCCGGGGGGCTGGGGGTTTTTAGTCCCGGTTGGTTACACCAACCGGGACTAAAAGGTTTAGGGGTTTTGGTTTATTGATTTATTTTTCCTTTAATTTTGTGTTTTCCATTTAACTTTTTAGTCCCGGTTGGTCCCACATCGTCTCGAATATTATCGAATAATATAATCTCAAATGCATCGTCTCGAATACCTCGAATACATCACTAGCTAGCTAATACAGATCGAATAATCTAGTTCACTCGCGGTTCATGAGGCGCGGGCGGTGGACACCCAAAGAGAAGGAACCATCACAGGATAATAGCTCGGGTGAGATCCCCGAGGAACCTGCTAGGTATTGGAGAACCTGACGTCCAACGCAGCCATGTAGCGATGGACGTGCTTGTCCTCCTCCCTGACATGGCGACGTACCACCTCCGGCGGGGCCGGCTCCCCCTGCACCTAAAGCGTCCCACGCGAACGCCACCAAATGAGCTCTGGGTCGACGACGGGACCCGGGGACGGGTTCCTCACCAAGCGGCGCGCCCCTGAAGGTAGCACCTCCGAGTGGCCCGAGCGGAGCCAGGGCCCCGCATATGGCTCCTCTGAAAGCGGGGCGTCGTCGCGAATGGGTCGACGGCGAGGATGCGAGCTGGGCATCGTTGACGTCGATAACAATTTCTATATGCAAATGTAACTTTTTAAATGATTGGATTGTGATTTCTTATATCTGAGAAAAACCTTTAGTCCCTAGCTATAGGAACATGATTCAGAATCATAACGGATTCTCTTAACCTTTAAGGGATTTAACAAAATGGCGCCATTCTAGATGTGCAGAAAATGGTCCATATTTTTCTTGATCTCATCTACCCTTCTATATGTCACGTTGTCTAGTGTTAAAGGATCCAAGAAAACCATGGCTTCATCATTAACCGGAAGTAACAGAGGCGCATAATGGTACGAAGCTCTCCAAAATTATTTTGGAACGAAGTTCCGGATAGGATAATTAGCTTTTTGGTACGAAGTTCAGCAAGAGCCTTCCGAGTATCTTATTTGGAAGGCCTTTGCTGAAATTCGTACCAAAAAGCGAATTATTCTATCCGGAACTCCGTTCCAAAATAACTTTGAAGAGTTTCGTAGCATCATACGCCTATTACTTCCCGCTAATGATGAAGCTATGAATTTCTTCAATACTTTGACAGACAACGTGACATATAGAAGAATATATATATATATATATATATATGAGATCAGAAAAAAATTGGATCAACTTGTGCAAATTCATAATGAGGGCATTCAAACTTGACATATGATCAAACTTTGACATATGATCAAATGTTGCACATGTCAAAATTCAAACTTTAACATATGATCAAACTTTGATATATGATCAAATGTTGCATATATCAAAATTCAAACTTTGACATATGATATCTAGCTAGCTAATTCATCTAACATTAATATATGTAGCTAATTCATCTAACATTTGGCAAAAGTATAAAAAACTAATTCATCTAACATTAATATATCTAATTCATCTAACTAAAAGTATAAAAAACTAATTCATCTAACATTTCTATCTAATTCATCTAACATTTGACATTAATCTAACATTTCTATCTAATTCATCTAACATTAGACATTAATATACTAATTCATCTAACATTTGACATTAATCTAATTCATTTAAAACTTTGACATTAATCTAATATTTATATATATCTAATTCATCTAACATTTCTATAACTAAAAGTATAAAAAACTAAAAAACAGAAAAAAAAATTAAGAGAAAATGTGTGTCTGTGTGTATACCGTGTGTGTGTGCGCGGACTCCATCGATCGGATGAGGGCGCGGCCATGGCGGCTGGGGGTCTCATAAGCGGGCGAGGCGGCGACGGTCGGGCGGCGGCGACGGGCGTAACGGGACGGCGGCGACGACGCGACGGGCCAGCGACGGGACGGGACGGCGACGGCTCGCGACGGGGGTGGCGGCGGGGGCGGCGGCGGCTATGTCGTCAAAGTTGAAGTCGAAGCCGAGGAAGA
The DNA here is from genome assembly GCA_021605145.1 of Aegilops bicornis. Taxonomy (NCBI): domain Eukaryota; kingdom Viridiplantae; phylum Streptophyta; class Magnoliopsida; order Poales; family Poaceae; genus Aegilops; species Aegilops bicornis. The sequence continues at coordinate 249,509,379 of CM038673.1, forward strand.
GGGAGATGAAACTTCATTTTTTTGAAGTGTGAGTATATATAGGAGGGACCTTTAGTCCCGGTTGGAGCCACCAACCGGGACTAAAGGTCTGTTTTGGCCAGGCCAAGCGGCGAGAAGCGTAGGCCTTTAGTCACGGTTGGTGGCTTCAACCGAGACTAGAGACTCCCCCTTTAGTCGCGGTTGGAGCCACCAACCGGGAGTAAAGGTGATGCGCAGCCACCCGCGGTGCACAAAGTTTAGTCCCACCTCGCCGAGCGAAGGGCAGCCGCACTGGTTTATAAACCCAGCCGCGGCTGCTCCTTCGAGCTCTTCTCCAAAGCAGGCTTCCGGGCCTAAAACTGCAGCGCTACCCTGTGGGCCTACTGGCCTTGCGGTCCTGCATCCTGGCCCAACTACGGGTTGGGTTTCTAGTCGTATGCAGGCCGTTGTGGCCTAGTAGGCGGGCTTTTTTTTCATTTTTTCTGTTTTCTGCTTTATTTATTTTCTTTTATTTCTGACTTGTTTTTTTGCTTTATTTAGAGTTTCTTTGTGAACATTTTTGTTTTAGGTAAAAAAATTATAAACTTTCTGTTAGTGCCAGTAGTTTTCAAATTTGAATCATTTGAAATTTGTGTAAATCACTAGTTTGTTAATAACTTTACTTTAAAAATAGATTTTTCAGTGATTCTTTTTTCTATGTTTAATATCAGTGTGTTTTAACATTATATTTAATTTTGTAATACTTAGGTTATTAAAAAAATGAAATGCCTTTTTAATAAATGAGTTTTCGTTCGAAACCCTAATACTTTAAAAGAGATTGTCCATTTTGTACACGAAGTGCATTCCAGTTTTGCCGTAACCCTCTCAACTTTTTAGCACATGCTATGTGGGTGAAATGACGATACCATGCCAACTTTCAACCTTTTTAGAGTTCATTTGTAGTGCTTTTCAATTTTAGGGTCATTTGGCTCAAAATAATCAGTAAATGCATGAAAAATAGCAAATGAAGTCAGAAAGGGTTGAAAATTGATGATGTGGCTTTGAATGGTGCATACTGAACGCACAAAAATTCTGGAGTTGAAATAAGTTTAAAAAAATGAAATGCCTTTGTAACAGATGAGTTTTCATCCGAAACCCTGATACTTCGAAAGAGATTGTCCATTTTGTACACGAAGTGCATTTAGTTCTTGTCGTAACCCTCTCAACTTTTTAGCACATGAGATGTGGGTGACATGATGATACCATGCCAACTTTCAACCTTTTCAGAGTTTATTTGTAGTGCTTTTCAATTCAGGGTCATTTAGCTCAAAATAATCAGTAAATGCATGAAAAATAGCAAATGAAGTCAGAAAGGGTTGAAATTGATGACGTGGCTTTGAATGGTGCATACTGAATGCACAAAAAGTCTGGAGCTGAAATAAGGTTAAAAAATGAAATGGCTTTGTAACAGATGAGTTTTCGTCTGAAACCCTGGTACTTCGAAAGAGATTGTCTATTTTGTACACGAAGTGCATCCAGTTTTTGCCGTAACCCTCTCAACTTTTTAGCACATGCTATGTGGGTGAAATGATGATACCATGCCAACTTTCAACCTTTTCAGAGTTCATTTGTAGTGCTTTTCAATTTTAGGGTCATTTAACTCAAAATAAGCAGTAAATGCATGAAAAATAGCAAATGAAGTCAGAAAGGGTTGAAAATTGATGATGTGGCTTTGTATTGTGCATACTGTACACATAAGCATCCTAAGTATTACAAATATTCCCTACGGTTTGTCCGAAGTGGGACTTTCCAGATAAATAAGTCCGAAAACTCACTAGAGAAGAAAGTGATGACAGTGAAGCAGGTCACATCCCATAGTGGGATCGATGGGTGTGAAAGTTTTTCTTCGCGTGTGTCCCTTTGCGCCATAACCATGGACAATCTTCATCATTTAACTAGATGCTCGGGTCAATATTCACTGTGAAGGGAGGAATTTCATGAAACTTTTCATAATCTTCTGACATGTCTGTCTTTTCATCCACTCCACTACAAAAAAAATACACTTCCGTGATGATACATCTTTGTCAGAGTAGGTCACGTTTTTTGTCATGTATGTACATCCATGACAAATTTATGACAGAATCAAGATAGTCATACACTGTCGTCGTAGAAGTGTTCCATGACATTACCAAAATTATCATCACGGAAGTGTCCACTTCCATGACGATAAATCGCGCGTCACATAAGTGCTTTCGTCAAGGGTGACCGACACGTGGCATCCACCGTAACGGAACGCCGTTGAGCTATCGGGTCGGGTTTTGGACCCGATAACCCGTTAACAGCTCCGACCAATGGGGATTTTCCACGTGTAAAATCATCATTGGCTGGAGGAAACACGTGTCGACTCATCGTTGGGACAGATGTCATCCACTCATTGGACAGAAGGCGCCTATGATACGTCGACACGTGGCAGGCCCAACAGAGGCCCATTCCTGTGAAAAGGCCGGCCCGTTTGACTTGGTCAAAAGGTGGCGGGCCGGCCCATGTAAAGCCTGTTAACGACCTGTTCGCATATAGCCCATTTACAGCTCGCTAACCCAAGGCCCGTTATGCCCTATCCGAATTAGGCCCAGTAGCGTCATCTGGGCCACCCAATATGATTCCAGCCCATTTTCACTTCTGGCCCATGTATGGCCCATGACGCGTCTTCGGCCCATATGAGGCCCTATGTAACTCTTGGCCTATTAACGGCCCGTGGTGAAACTGGCCCGTAATGAACAGTGTATTACTTTACACCCATTAATGTCCCGTGGTGAAACTGGCCCGTAATGAACAGTGTATCACTTTATACCCATTAAGGGTCCGTTATTCCCTTGGGCCGTTTCCAGCCCATGTTATCTTTCGTCCTTCTCAGAGCCCATTTATTCTTGGGCTCATTTCCAGCATTCGTTTACTTACGGCCCGTTACTGTCATTTTCTGCTTATGGGCCAAATTCAGCCCGTGGTTACAGTCGGCCCATTTGTGGTCCGTTAACACGTTGGGCCGTTTTCATAGCGTCATGAAATACGGCCTATTAACGATGGCCCGTTATGGTCGGCCCATGAACGGACGATTCCAACTCTAGCCCGTTTACGGCCATAATGTGGCCTGTTATTGGCCCATGTTTGTGCCAATCGATCATCTTGCCCGTATAAGGCCCATTGATGATACGGCCCGTAGAAGGCCCATTGTTTCGCGGACCCGTAGAAGGCCCATTGTTTCTCTGACCCATAGAAGGCCCATCGCTTATACGGCCCGTAGAAGGCCCACTATTTCTACGGCCCGTAGGTCCAGTGTCACTACAGTAAATATTAGCCCATGGTTATTGTGGCCTAGTTTTAAAAAATAGGCTATTGCAGCCACTAGCAAACCGTAGAAAAAGAACTGCACTGACTACAAGCAAACAAATAAACAAGACAACAAGGAAATAAATAAGCAAGCAACTTACACTAGGCTATCACGGCTATTACACATATTACATCCACTGGGCATCAAAGTTCGCCACCAGTGCAAATATAGGGAACACAGCAACATATAAACGCCGCAGCAAAACAAGTCCAGAATTGAAACCACTTCAGAAGAGCTCAAGAAACAATATCCTGGGTACCCATAATGCTGGCAAGATGCTTAGCAAGCTTATTAACTTTCTCTTGTTTGGCGCTTAAGTCCTTCAGCGCTTGCTGTTGCACCAGAAAGTATGCATCTGAATTCTGCAGGGACTTCCTCAGTCCTTCGGCTTCCTGTCGCATAACATCTGATCGATGTCTTTCAACTTGAAGTTGAGACTCAAGAAGCCGAACTGATTCAGGCAACGAGTTCAAAGAGTTGGTGCGGCGGTGGTAGCCGATAACTCGAACACTACATCAAGACAGGACTTTGGGGTTGTCTCGGTGTCCTCAATATAGTTTTTATCAGCTTTCTTGGAGATCAACAGGATGTCTCACTATCTTGAACCTTATCTGCATTACTTCCTTTACCATTGCATAACAGGTACTCTTCTCCAATATTTTATCCGCGTTCTAAAAGAGAAGCAAACAAACACATCTCAGGTTTACAATGTAGTATATGAAACTCATTTTGGTAAACCAGTTCAAGAGTAAGGTGGACAGATAACAAAGATGAAACAAACATATATCTATGTAGTATGGTCACTTTGTATGGTCTATATCATTCTAGTTTATGTTGCCAAATCAAGATAGATACAGTTCGAATCATATACATTTAAGACAAAGCAGCATAGACAGAATATAAGTGTGGGAAACTACACAACAATAACAACACTTGTAATGTGCATGGCATGAGAACATAACTGTTTATTGAATTGAAACTGAAATCAACATAGAGCAAGTTACAACAGCAAACAGCCAAACACGTTGAAGAAGCAGGTCTAAAACATACCTGTTGCGCCATTGGAGTTTCAATTGCATCCTTTAAATTTGAAATTGGTTGGTATCAGTAAATACAGTGATGCAAGAGCAAAGTAGTATGAACCATAGCTACGGAACCTGACCTGAGAACAAATCTTCTTCTGCTTTAAGCGTTGACTTCCGGTTCGGAGTGGTGGTCCTCGTGATTTGGGCAGTGCAGTTGCCTTACTAACTGCTCGTGTTTGGGTGCTCTGTGGTGGAGACGGTGCTGTGTCAACGGGAACTGGGTGTCTATCTGCTGGGGTTGGGGTTAGAAGGGGTGTAGCTGGTTCTCTATCCAACTGGGTAGGGGTGCAATCTGCATGAGTGTGGGTTATGTGTGGTGGGGCTGATTCTTGGGCAAGTACAACCGTGGTTCTATCTGCATCGACAGGTAGCACGATCTTTTCTGAAGACCGTGCTTTTACTCCCACAGATACTGCCATCACTCCCTCCAATTGAAATGGCTAATAAACAAGAAAAGTAATTGAATGTACAGATATTGTAAGATAGACAGGTGCAATGGATAGTAGGGAAGAAAACAGGGCATGAAATAATTCACATTTATGTTGTCTAAGCAAACAGAATAGCAGGACATAATTTCACATATATGATGGCTAATTAAACAGGATAGCATGACACAATTTCACATGTATGATGGCTAACTAAACAGGATAGAATGACATACTTCAAAATATGATGACTATGTAAACATGATGACATGATATAACTATACGATGTGTCTATTAAAGTGGTTGGCATGCCATAAATCAGAAACATGCCGTCGATGGAAACATGATGGCATGATATAATTCACGGATAGAATGACATAATTTAAAATATGATGACTATGTAAACTGGATGAGATGATATAACTATATTATGTCTTTAGAAAATGGGTTGGCATGCCATAATTAAGATACATGCTGTCTATGTAAACATCATGGCATGACATAATTCAAATATATGATTTATATACTAAGGAAGTGAGCAGAGGGCAATTGCATATATGATGTGTCAACTAAGGAGATGGCATTCAATATTTTGTATATGATGTAAAATTAAGCATTGCAATACAACATATGCATTATATGAGTAATATAACCACCAAGTTTGAGCATACACCTCGTGGGGATAATAGGACTGGTCATACATACGAATCCTCCTCTCAAGAGCTATCTCAGTAACCAACAAGATATCTGCTTCAACAGTAGCATTGTTCCGCTCAAGACCTTGTTTTCACTCCATTTCTCCATCACCAATTCAAATGGCTGATGCACAGGAAGAAGCGATTGAATATACAAACATTGTCGACAAAAGCAATGAGAAATACAAAAAAAGGACGACATGATACAATTCACATATATGACGCTTGCCTAAACAACATGGCATTGCATAATTCACATACATAATGCCTTGCAACAAGATAACATTGCATAATTCACATATATAATGTCTTGCAACAAGATGACATTGCATAATTCACATATATGGTAATTAGACACTAAACAGGTGGCATTCACACAAAGCATGTCGAAACTAAGCAAGTGACATAGCAATGCAAGATACCATACGCACGATATGAGTAACATAACCCTGCCAAGTTAGGGCATGCACCTCAGGGGGGAAATATGACTGGTCATCTGTCCTCGAATCCTCCTCCGAGGAGCTATCGGTAACCAAGAAGACATGCGCTTCGTCGAGATAGCATTGTGCGCTCAAGACCTTGTTTCCACTCCAGATTTTTCCATGACCGTCGAATGGCTGATGCACAGGAAGAGTAATTGAATGTACTAAAATTGTTGACAAATTTAACACATAATAAAAAAATGATGGCATGATATAATTCACATATAAGATGACTGGCTAACCAGGGTGGCATTGCAAAATTCACATATATGATGCCTGGCTAGACAAGATGGCATTGCATGATTCACATATACGATAAAGAAACTAAACAGATGGCATTGACACAAAGCATGTCTAAACTAAGAAGATGACATCTTTAGTGTATACAGTAAGCAATGCAAGGCACCATATGTATGATATTACCAACATCAGCATGCCAAGTTAGAGCGAAGACCTCATGGGGTAAATAGGAGTGGTCTTCTCCTTCTGAATCCCCCTCAGAACAGTTATCTTCCTCTTGATTACGATCCGAAATGGGTGGAGGGGGGGGGCTGCCTTTGCGCCCACCATGGAACGACGTCTGCATGAAATTTTATTGCCACGCAAGGCTCGTCTCTTTTGCTCTACATGATCAGTTCCATTGTGTACAATAACTGGCATGCATAGGAATAAAACATAGTGACATTATGTAAGGAGTGCATGCACAAATCCAGAGTGATGGTAGCAAACTGTGGTTAGACCCAAAACCAATGATAGCGGTGGATAATAGCTTTAGTTAAAAAATACAGATAATGGCTCCTTTAATGTTTGTTTGCACCCAACATTAAACTCATAGTAGACACCGGAGATTAACCAGATAGTAGACAGATAGTACTGATTGCTGCCCCAATATGTACCCCACAACCTTTTAAAAACTCAAGTTTCAACATTAGTTTGGACCTGACTCGGAGTCTAATAGGTGAACACGACGATAATGTAGCATGTCATCATATTAAGAGACGCATAACATAAGCAGACACGGAAGAGTGTGAGCTCTCTTGCGAACCCGTGTAGTCCTCAAGGTCATCTGCTTAGTTGATGATGGTAATGCAGTTGTCGTGGCTGCCGGTGGCGGGGAAGAAGATCTGAGGCGGCGAAAGACAGTCTGGAGAGCGGATCCCTGTTGTGATGAACCCTTCCATCGTTGGAGCAATGAGCTGGGGTGGAACACAACAAGCAGAGCGGGACAAACCACACAAGGTTTCCTTTGACACATATCTGTAATGAAGTAATTGAGTAAGGGCTTGTTTGAATTTTAGGATTCTAACAATGCAGGGATAGGAAATAGACAGGAATAGGATAGGAATGCACGTGCAAAACAGAGAATTTAAAACACAGGATTTTACGCCAATCTGGGTGTTTGATTCACAACAATTGGAAGATCACAGGATGCAAAAAGCATGGTGAGATTAAGTCAAACCACAAGAAAATGTACGGTTATAATGCTATTATGCTACTATCTCTTAGTCTTGTGCTTGATGAATAGGAATATGAAAAGGAGGAGAAGTGGGAATTAGAATTCCTACGGTTTTTCTTTCAAGGAGACACTAAAGGAACAAATCCTACAGTTTTCCTTTGCTCCATCCCTTTGCACCAAATTCATGAAAAGTAGTACCATAGGAAACTTTCCAATTCCTATGTTTTTCATTCACTTTTCCTTTCAAGCACTGGAGATTCTAGTAGGCCGGCTTGAGCAAGGAAAATCCTACACTAAAAAAATGTTTTTGTGCTACTTCTATTACTTTGGACCTAGGCCACTGCCATACTAGCTCAACTCCTGTGTCCATCGACAAATGCACAGCTCAAACGCACAGAGATAAATAATGATGGCGTTCAAGAGAGTCCATCACGGATAGCTAAGTTGCCTGGTACCTCACTGCTTGTCATATAGTAGGATAAAATAATCGTATTTCCCATTACTATGAGTGCTCAGTGGACAATATATATAATATGTAGAGTAAAAAAGAGATGCAACAAGTGTACAACCTCTTTGGCGAAGCCATGTCGATCTCAGCGTGATTGGGTTGGCCGGTGAGGATGCTCCGGCTGACTTTGCTGTCAGAGGAGGGGAAGAAGATCTTAGGCGTCTGGAGATGGAGCCTGAGGTACTGCTCCGCTATGATGGAGGGTTTCGTCGTTGGAGCAGCTCCGTTGAGTTGTACGACACCGAGGCTGAAGTAGGACAAGAGAGACAACGAACAACGTTAACCTGAGTGGAATTATAATAGCATCTCCAATACATGACGTAAAATACATAACCAAAAAGTGCTAGATGTAATATACATCAGCCGCTCATCTCTGAACTTATCTGTCGAAACTGAACTTAACTGTCGAAACTGAACCTAACTGTCGAAACTGAATTTTGCTGTCGAAATTGAATTTTGGTGTCGAAACTGAACGCACTAGAAAGGTGAGGCTACACGTTGGTCGACTGAGTTTTTCATCTCTGGTCAGTCGATTTTGCAGCCGTTGGATACGAAATCAAGGGCCTGCGGTTCATCTTCAACCTCCACCCCCCTGAGCCGCCAGCCACCACCGGCCAAACAGCAGCCCCCCGCCGCCCGTGGCCGGCAGGGCGCCGCCTCGCCCGCCCCGAAAACACTCCCCACCGCCGGTCCGCCGCCGCCCCGGCCATCCCTCTAGGCCCCTACGTGCCGAGCGTTTGCTCCGGCGATCCCCACGCCACCGCCCCACCAACGCCTCGCCACCGCCGGCGACCACCGCCCCCTCCTGAACCCTAAGATAGATAGTGGGGTACCTCTCCGGCGAGCCCCCCTCCCCGCTGCGGCTGGTTCTTCCTTCACCCCGCGAGCCCTGTCGTGGTTCTAAATCTGATAGTAGAATGTGGGGTAGGTATGGAGAGGCAAGATCCTAGCTATGGAGTAGTTGTATACGCAAGGGATTTACAAGTTCAGGCCCTTCTCGGAGGAAGTAATAGCCCTATGTCTCAGAGCCCGGAGGCGGTCGACTGGATTATATGCGTATGTGTTACGAAGTGCGAACCCTTCTACCGTGGACGGGGTGGCTTATATAGAGTGCGCCAGACCCCAGCCAGCCCACGTAGTAGAGGGTTTAAGGTGCGTTAAAGCTAGGCGTTCTTGGTAGCATGCTTACATAAAAGTGTCATTAAGACCATAAAGACTATTTAACTACAGACCGTTTGGGCACCGAGTGGCTCTTGGACTCTTGGTGGTCGAGTGGGTCTTCATAGTCGAGTGTCTTTGAATCTGTCGAGTGGAAACCTACCAGGTCGACTGGAAGGCTGCTTCTCTTGCGAGTGTCCTTTTGGAGGGTACCTTTGGGCAGGTCTATGACCCTACCCCAGGTACATGACTTCATCAAGCCCACCCCTTGAAAATTGACTGACCCAAAAGTCGACTCAGTCGACTGAAGTGTAGCCAAATCGGAGCAGCATCGCAAGCAAGAGCAAGAGCGAGAGCAGCAGCGTGAGCAAGAGCAATAGCAAGAGCAAACCAGGCAGGGGACCGAGAGCAAGAGCAGAGCAGCAGCGCGAGCGAGAGCTAAAGCAGCAGCAGCTCCTACTGATGTGGACGTTGCCACCGAGGGAGCGACACCGTGGAGGAAGTGGCCGGCGACGCCGCCGTGGATGGAGCCATGCCGTGTCGGCTCGGGACCAAGCACCGGCAGCACCGTGAGATCGAATCAAGAAGAAAATGCGGCGATTAGTGTACAACCTCTTTGGTGGCGCCGATTAGGCCGCAGCTTCATCTGAGGAAACGGTGATGATGATGCTCTTCCGATGGTGCAGGTGAAGACGGTGGTGTGGGAATGGAGGTGGCGCGAAAGACGAGGTGAAAGTCGGGGCAGCTCCTTGGAGGTGGAGGACGGGGTGGCTGAACCGGCGGGACGATGAGATTGACGACGGATCCTCATCCGGTACGGTGGATGAGGGACGTTGAGGTGTTGCTGTGGACGAGTCGTCAGGGAAGAGGCTCTGGCTGGGTGGCGGACGGAGCAGGGTGTGGGGTTTCGTCGCGGGTTTTCGCGGCCTCGGTGTACGAGTGGGTGGGCGGATGGTATGGCAGCGGGAAACCATGGCGTAGAGACGCGCTTGTCCGAAATGTGGGGTAAGTTACGAAAGTACCCCCACCTAGTTGAGGCGGTTCTTTCGGTTCAGGGGTACCACGGGCATTTCGCGTGTCGGGATTTCATAGGAGGTGGGAGCTTTCGCGCGCGTTGTAATTTCGGAATAGCAAGGCGCGGGTTGAGATGGAGGGAGTTGTCGGAGCACAACGAGACAAAGATATATCTTAAATATTTCGGGCTATCAAGGCGCGGGTTGAAGAGGAGGAAGTTTCGCAGCACGATAGACAGAGACTCTAGCTTCAATTTTCGGCATAACAAGGCGCGGCTTGAAATTTCGGAAGAACAAGCTTAACGTGTACCAAAAAAAAGACAGAGGAGGAAGTGATCTGTCTTTGATGTCTTTCGTTGGTTGACTCTTTGTAGAAATCTTGCGAGCTTGTGGCTCGCTATACTGAGTTAGAGAACAAGCAGATCCAGCTCAACCTCGATTTGAAGCTTGCTCAGGAGAATTTGCGGAAGTCAAAGGATGAAGCAAAAGGTATGGCTGGTGAGAATTTTTGACGACTGCCTTTGTTTTTCTGTTCATTCTCAACTCTGTTCTCATTGTTGCTTTGCAGATAAACTGGAAGAGACTTCGAAGAAGAAGGACCTTGACCTTGCAGAGGTACGTATATGCGACTTTGGAGAAAACAAAGCTCGCTGAAGAGAAGCTTGCCTCAGTCGACAAACTTGAAGATGAAAATGCCAAGCTGAAAGCCGCTCTTGACGGGGCTAACAAGGAAGTTAGTCGACTGAAGAATGACAAGATTGTTCTGTCTGACAAGGCCGCCAACTAAGCGGGAAGCGAAAGCGACACGGAGATTTATCTTGGAGGGCTCGCCAAGAAGCTGCTTCTCATGCTTGAAGGTAATCTCTTTTATCCGACTATATTGCTCTCACCGGCTCATCACACGATCATTATTTTGAGTCTGAGCAGTGTTTTCAGAATTCTGCCAAAACTTTGAAGAAGAAACCAGTCGAGTGGAAACCAGCTTGGACCCCATCAACTCTCCTGTGAAGGACGAAGCTGCTATGAATGTGCTCGACCGAGTCTCGCGTTGCTAGCGTGGTGGACTATCTTGCTCGACCGAAAGTTGCAAAGGTCGCGGATCGACTCGACTCTCCGCCGTAACAGACTCTTCAGAATGATCTTGAATCCCTGATGACTCGACTGAATGAGATTCCAAGTCGAGTGCAGGAATGGAAAAAGTCTTCTGCCGGGTGTGGTGCTGATGTTGCTCTATCTCTGGTTCGTGTCCACTGCAAAGAAGCGCAAGAGGACAAGCTGGTGTCTCTCAAGGTTGCCAATACCAGGAAGCACGACTTCAGATCTTTCATGGAGACTTTCATTGCTGCTGCTACCCGTATTGCCGACGGAATCGACCTCGACCAGTTTGTTGCACCTTCCAGTCCTCCGCCGGAGGAGTAAAAAACTTCTAAGTCCCACTTTAAATTTGCCTGAGCACCTTTAACAGGCTTGACGCCTGAGCACCTTTGGATCCGTAGGACGTTTATCCGAACTTGATTTTTCCTTTAACATGCTTTGTTTGCCTTCGAGAGAACTTTATCCCTTATTCGGAAAATATTCCGTTGAAATTCCAGTCGACTTGTGCTTCATCTATCCTGCAGGTAGAGATGGAACACAGACTGCGACTGACCTTGTCGTCCTTGCGGATTGGGATGGACCATACATTGTACTTGTGGCGAAGCTCCGAAGGAGGAGGTAGCAGTCGACCTGCACCTCGGCGTCCTTGCGGATTGGGATGGACCGCACATTGTACTTGTGGCGACGCACCGAAGGAGAAGGTAACAGTCGACCTGCACCTCGTCGTCCTTGCGGATTGGGATGGACCGCACGTTGTACTTGTGGCGAAGCTCCGAAGGAGAAGGTAACAGTCGACCTGCACCTCGTCGTCTTTGCGGATTGGGATGGACCGCACGTTGTACTTGTGGCGAAGCTCCGAAGGAGAAGGTAACAGTCGACCTGCACCTCGTCGTCCTTGCGGATTGGGATGGACCGCACGTTGTACTTGTGGCGAAGCTCCGAAGGAGAAGGTAACAGTCGACCTGCACCTCGTCGTCTTTGCGGATTGGGATGGACCGCACGTTGTACTTGTGGCGAAGCTCCGAAGGAGAAGGTAACAGTCGACCTGCACCTCGTCGTCCTTGCGGATTGGGATGAATTCCTTACTTAGGCGAGCACTAGGCTGTAGCTAAGCCTCCGAGTGGGAGGTTTGCTCTCCACTCGGTAGGATTTTTATTACTTAGGCGAGCACTAGGCTGCAGCTAAGCCTCCGAGTGGGAGGTTTGCTCTCCACTCGGTAGGATTTTTATTACTTAGGCGAGCACTAGGCTGAAGCTAAGCCTCCGAGTGGGAGGTTTGCTCTCCACTCGGTAGGATTTTTATTACTTAGGCGAGCACTAGGCTGCAGCTAAGCCTCCGAGTGGGAGGTTTGCTCTCCACTCGGTAGGATTTTTATTACTTAGGCGAGCATTGTGCTGCAGCTAAGCCTCCGAGTGGGAGGTTTGCTCTCCACTCGGTAGGATTTCTATTACTTAGGTGAGCATTGTGCTGCAGCTAGGCCTCCGAGTGGGAGGTTTGCTCTCCACTCGGTAGGATTTCTATTTCTTAGGCAAGCGCTGGGCTGCAGCTAAGCCCCCGAGTGGGAGGTTTGCTCACCACTCGGTAGGATTTCTATTTCTTAGGCGAGCGCTGGGCTGCAGCTAAGCCCTTGAGTGGGAGGTTTGCTCTCCACTCGGTAGGATTTTTATTATTTTGGATGTTAAGGTGAATCCTTGGGCTGTTGTAAGCCCCCGAGTGGGAGGCTGGCTCGCCACTCGGTAGGATTTTGAATACTTAGGCGAGTACTTGGACTGCAGCTAAGCCTCCGAGTGGGAGGCTGGCTCGCCACTCGGTAGGATTTTGAATACTTAGGCGAGTACTTGGACTGCAGCTAAGCCTCGAGTGGGAGGCTGGCTCGCCACTCGGTGGGATTTTGAATACTCGGCGAAGCGGATTCGCAGCTAAACCCCTGAGTGAGAGGCTGGCTCGCCACTCGGTAGGATTTTGAATACTTAGGCGAAGCGGATTCGCAGCTAAGTCCCCGAGTGAGAGGCTGGCTCGCCACTCGGTAGGATTTTGAATACTTAGGCGAAGCGGATTCGCAGCTAAGCCCCCGAGTGAGAGACTGGCTCGCACTCGGAAATGATTTTTTTTACAAACTTAGGCGAATCGGATTCGCAACTAAGCCACCCACTGGGGGAAATTTCGACAAAAAGTAATAACAATCACTGGGAAAATTATAACATTCTTGTCTTAGATAAACAAACTACAAAAGTACTTTTATTACATCTCAACCGAGTGAGTTTTAAGTGTAAAAGGGGCGGAGCAGCTCCGCGTTCCAAGCTCGAGGCTCGTCGATCTGGCGATCAACGTTGTAGAGATGATATGCTCCGTTGTGGAGGACTCTTGTGACTATGAAGGGAGCTTCCCAAGTGGGGGCGAGCTTGTGTGGTTTCTGTTGATCCACTCGGAGGACCAAATCTCCCTCTTGGAAGGCTCGACTCTTCACATTTCTGGCATGGAATCGACGCAAGTCTTGCTGATAGATGGTCGAGCAGATCAGGGCCATTTCTCTCTCCTCTTCCAAGAGGTCGACTGCATCTTGCCGGGCTTGTTCCGCTTCTTCCTCAGAGTATAGCTCGATTCGAGGTGCATTGTGAAGCAGGTCACTCGGCAGAACTGCTTCAGCTCCATAGACCAGGAAGAATGGAGTTCTCCCAGCCGTCCGATTAGGAGTGGTCCGCAATCCCCAGAGAACTGATGGAAGTTCGTCGACCCAAGCTCCTGCTGCGTGCTTGAGATCACGCATCAGCCGTGGTTTCAGCCCTTTGAGAATGAGGCCGTTTGCTCGCTCTGCTTGTCCATTCGACTGAGGATGAGCCACCGAAGCATAGTCGACCCGCGTGCCTTGAGAGGCGCAGAAGGCTTTGAACTTGTCATTATCGAAGTTTGACCCATTGTCGGTGATGATGCTATGTGGAACTCCATATCTGAATATCAACTCTCTGATGAAACCGATAGCAGTGCATGCATCGAGGTTCTTGATGGGCTTGGCTTCGATCCACTTGGTGAACTTGTCGACTGCTACTAGCAAATGAGTGAAGCCGCTTCTGCCAGTTCTCAACGGTCAAATCATGTCCAAACCTCAAACAGCGAAAGGCCAGACGAGTGGAATGGTCTTCAGGGCTGAGGCGGGCTTGTGGGACATGTTGGAATAGAACTGACATCCTTCACACTTGTCAACCATTTCTTTTGCCATTTCATTTGCTTTCGGCCAGTAAAATCCCGCTCGGTATGCTTTAGCCACGATGGTCCGGGAGGACGCATGATGGCCACAGGTCCCCGAGTGGATATCCTCAAGAATTATCTGACCTTCTTCTGGCGTGATACACTTCTGGCCGACTCCAGCCACGCTTTCTCTGAACAACTGTCCCTTGATCACTGTAAAGGCCTTGGATCGTCGGACGATCTGTCAAGCCTCTTCTTCATTCTCTGGGAGCTCTTTCCTTAGGATATATGCGATGTACATCACTGTCTAGTCAGGAGTGATGACCACCACTTCCATAATTAGGTCGACCACGGCTGGGACCTCAACTTCAGTCGGATCATTGGCACTCTTTTGCTGCGGGGCTTCTTCCGTGAAAGGATCCTCCTGTACTGAAGGTGCATGAATGTGCTCCAAAAATACATTACCGAATGGCTTCCTTTTGGATCCTATCTTCGCCAAATCATCCGCAGCTTGATTTTTCGATCGGGTATATGATGAAGCTCCAACCCTCGAATTTCTTCTCCAAATTTTCTCACTGCATTACAATAACCTGTCATAGCTGGGCTTCGACATCCCACTCCTTCATCACTTGATTAACAACCAGATCCGAGTAAATGCGTAGACCATAAGGCGACAGACGCCGAGTGAAATGGCCATGCTAACCCATACAGGAGTGCTTCATATTCTGCTTCGTTGTTGGAGGAATCAAAGTGAATCTAGAGAACATACTTGAGCCTATCTCCTCGGGAAACCAATACAACCCCTCGCACCAGAACCGTTCAGCATCTTGGAACCGTCGAAAAACATAGTCCAGTGTTTCGAGTGAACTTGAGTCGGAAGCTGCTGTTCAGTCCACTCGGCGAGGAAATCTGCTATTGCTTGGGACTTGATGGCTTTCTTCGCCTCGAATTTGATATCAAGGGGAAGGAGTTCAATCGCCCATTTTGCCACTCGACCAGTTGCATCTCTGTTATGAAGAATTTCCGACAAAGGGGCATCGCTGACGACTGTAATGGAATGATCAGAGAAATAATGAGCAACCTTCTTCATGGTCATATAGATCCCATAAACAAGCTTCTGATAGTGAGGGTATCTTTGCTTTGATGGGGTCAGCACTTCAGAAAGATAATAAACTGGGTGTTGAACTTTGAAGGCTTTTCCTTCTTCTTACCGCTCGACCGTAAGTGCGGTACTGACGACTTGTCCAGTGGCTGCAATGTAAAGCAGCAAAGGCTCTTTGCTGATTGGAGCAGCAAGCACCGACTGGGTGGAGAGCAGAGCTTTGAGCTCTACAAACGCTGCATCAGCTTCTAGAGTCCACTCGAACTTGTCTGACTTCTTCATCAGTCGGTAAAGAGGCAATGTCTTTTCACCGAGGCGAGAGATGAATCGACTTAAATCGGCCAAGCATCCAAGAAAGTTTCTGGACATCGTTACTGCACAGGCGCTTCATTCGGAGTATGGTGCCATACTTTTCTGGGTTAGCATCGATTCCTCGCTCAGAAACGAGAAAACCGAGTAACTTTCCACCAGGAACTCCAAATGTACACTTTGATGGGTTAAGCTTGATATCATACCTCCTGAGATTGGCAAATGTTTCAGCAAGTTCAGTCAACAGGTTGGAACCCTTTCGTGACTTGACCACTATATCAGCCATGTACGCTTCCACATTCCGACTGATTTCAGTGAGCAAACACTTCTGTATCATCCTCGTGAATGTGGCTCCGGCATTCTTGAGACCGAATGGCATGGTGACATAACAGAAGCACCCGAATGGAGTGATGAACGCTGTTTTAATCTCATCGGGTCCATACAGACGGATCTGATGGTACCCGGAATAGGCGTCTAAAAATGACAACCTCTCACATCCCGCAGTTGAGTCGACTATTTGATCGATGCGAGGAAGAGGGAAATGATCTTTCGGGCAGGCCCGATTGATATGCTTGAAATCGATGCACATGCGCAACGACTTGTCCTTCTTGGGGACCATGACGACATTGGCGAGCCACTCGGAGTGGTAGATCTCTCGGATGAACTCTGCTGCTAAGAGCCGAGCCACCTCCTCGCCAATGGCCTTTCTCTTCTGGACGGCGGACCGCCGAAGATACTCTTTAACCGGTTTGAATTTTGGGTCGACTCGTAGGCGATGCTCAGCCAGCCCCCTGGGAACACCCGGCATGTCAGCAGGCTTCCATGCAAAGATGTCCCAGTTCTCACGGAGGAACTGGATGAGCGCTTGTTCCTATTTTGCGTTGAGTGTTGTTGAGATGTTGGTCGGAGCAGCATTGGGATCGGTCGGGTGAATGTGAACCTGTTTCGTCTCACCAGTCGATCAAATGTCGACTCCGAAAGCGTGCTTCTTAGCTCGCAACAAATCACTCGGATCTGCAGTTTTCTGATACTCTTGTAGCTCTACCACTGCCAACTGAGCATCGACAATCTTAGAGCCTTTCTGGAAGCACTCTTATGCTTTCTTCCGATTGCCCGTGGCAGTGATCACGCCTTTGGGACCAGGCATGTTCAATTTAAGATACACGTAACATGGTCGGGCCATGAAACGTGCATAAGCTGGCCTTCCCAGGATAGCGTGATAAGCGCTCTGGAAATCCATGACCTCAAAGGTCAATTTTTCTTTGCGGAAATGCTTCGAATCACCAAAAACTACATCAAGAGCAATTTGACCGAGTGATTCAGCCTTCTTTCCAGGAATGACTCCGTGGAAGCTCATGTTATCGACATCGAGTCCGACATAGGAATGCCCATCCCTTTCAACGTCTCCGCGTATAATATGTTCAAGACACTACCACCATCCATCAGGACTTTGGTCAGTCGAGTGCCCTCAACAACTGGGTCGACCACCAATGCTTGCCTCCCAAGGGTGGCAATGTGCGTCGGGTGATCAGACTGGTCGAATGTGATGGCGGTCTGGGACCATTTCAGATAATTGGGAGTCGCCGGAGCAACCAAGTTCACTTCCCGATTGATAACCTTCAATCGACTTTTGCTTTCGACGTCAGCAAAAATCATAAGGGTGGAATTGACCTGGGGATATCCACCGTCACTGTCATCTCTGTCCTCAACTTTGTGTGTCTCCTTATCCTTATCCTTGAGCTATTTCCCTTAGAACTGCTAAATCAAGAGCCGACACTGTCGAGTGGTATGTTTCGGGTAAATGAGTTTACCCTCTTCATCTTTCTTTGTATGAATATGACATGGCAAATCCAACACGTCGTTTCCATCCTGGTCTTTCACCTTCTTGGGGTTCCAAGGACCCTTGGGTTTCCCCTTGAACTTTCTGGGTCACGGCCAAGGCCTCTCCGGAGCGGCCGGCTCGGCTTTAATTCGCTTCGACTGGAATTTCCTCCACCGGCCTCATTGGCGTCCGATTTATATTTACCACTCCGGAGCCGATCCTCTTCTTCACCATTTGCATACTTGGTGGCAATCTCCATCATCCGACTCAGGGTCATATCTCCGGTTCGCCCAAATTTCAAACTCAACTCTCTGTTCTTGACTCCTTCTTTGAAGGCACAGACTACCTGGTGATCAGATACATTCTCAACTGTGTGGTGCAAAGTGATCCACCTCTGGATATAATCTCTCAAATTTTCACTCGACTTTTGCACACACGACTGCAACTCCATCAATCCTGCTGGTCGTTTGCAAGTTCCTTCAAATGTCCTGCCAAACACTCGGGCAAGATCTTCCCAAGTGTAAATACTGCTGGGTGCCAACTGATTCAGCCATGCCCTGGCTGAACCCTCCAACATAAGAGGCAAATGCTTCATGGCTACTTCATCATTGCCGCCGCTGATCTGAACAGCCACTCGGTAATCTTCAAGCCAAGTGTCAGGCTTGGATTCACCAGTGAACTTACTGACTCCAGTCGCCAACCTGAAGTTGGGAGGAATTACCGCGGCTCTGATGGCTCTGCTGAAACACTCTGGTCCTGAGACATGAACTCTGCTGCTGGAAGGAACATCTCTATCATGGCCGTCTCGGTGAGCTCTGTTCCTGTCGACCAAACCTTGAACGATAATAGATCTCGCATCAAAGCCTGGTTCCCTGGGGTCGACTGGAACTCTTCGCCCAACACTGTGCTGGCGTCTGTCGTCCTGCTGCCGAGGAGCATATGATCCACCCCTTGGGGGAGGAGTGGGCACTCGACGTCGATCGTTGCGATCGAATCGGTGCTCATACTGCTCGCGACCCTTGTATTGATCATCACGCTGGCCCCCACATTCCCCACGCCTCGGGGGCGATCTCGGACTATGTGCCGACTGGACTGAATTCGCAGCGACGGATCGACTGTGAACCCTGTTCCGCGACTGGGATACAACTGAGTTTTGATCTCCGCCGCCGGGCAGATCCTCGATTCTTTGCAAACCTCTACCCGCCTCCGACTGGGAAGGCTGAATTGACTCTGGTATACGGGCGGCGGCTGCTAAATTCTGAATCGGAGTTCGATATACCTGAGTTGGCGGTTGAAAGAGCTGACGTCGTCTAGATTCTGGAACCCTTGGTCGCGTGCGCTCGTCGAGTACTCGCTGAAGATTCTCCAGTCGAGTGCGCTTGGCCAGGTTGGCCAAGCGCGCATCCTCCAAGGCACGAGCCTCGGGGGTTTCTCCAACGATAGGAGTGTGAAGTGCATCCATGTTCCGACGGCGAAGCTCCTCCCTCTGGAGCGAAGTGAGGGGCTCGGGCAGGTACTCTTCGTGGGCTTGCTCCGGATCGCCCCCACCGTCACCTCTGTTGGTGCGTGTGAATCCGGGGGGACTGCATGGTCCATCGACCATCAGAACCTCTGCCCGCCAGTCATCGCTATCGCGTCGCCTTGATCTCTGCGGAACGGTCGGCCAGTCGAGCAGGCCGTAGAGAGATTCGTCGGGCTCGATCGCCCGCGACTTGGGGGTGGCCGGTGGCGGGCCCATCGCATGCCTCACCCACCGTTGAAGTCTCGACCGGCCGGGCAGCTTGCGCTGGTGGGAGGCCCAGGAGTGAAGACGGTGCAGGAGCCGACCCATACTTGGGTCGACGGTTGCCGCAGGAGGACGCCAGCTGCGGACACACGCCTTGTAGTCGTCGCCCGCATGACGGGGAGGCGCGTCCACGTCGAAAGTGGAGCCTCCTGAAGCCAAGCGGAGTCGTCGGCATTTAACGTGAGCGCACCGAGACGGATCTCGCGGCCGTCGACCGTAACTCCACCTGAAACCATGATGTAGGAAATCGAAGAATCCCAACTTCTCCAACAAATCGCTAGAACACCTGCCCCACGGTGGGCGCTAACTGTCGTGGTTCTAAGTCCGGCAAGAGAATGGGGGTAGGTATGGAGAGGCAAGATCCTAGCTATGGAGTAGTTGTATACGCAAGGGATTTACTGAGTTCAGGCCCTTCTCGGAGGAAGTAATAGCCCCACGTCTCGGAGCCCGAGGCGGTCGATCGGATTATATGCGTATGTGTTACGAAGTGCGAACCCTTCTACCGTGGAGGGGTGGCTTATATAGAGTGCGCCAGGACCCCAGCCAGCCCACGTAGTAGAGGGTTTAAGGTGCGTTAAAGCTAGGCGTTACTGGTAACGCCTTACATAAAGTGTCATTAAGACCATAAAGACTATTTAACTACAGACCGTTTGGGCACCGAGTGGCTCTTGGACTCTTGGTGGTCGAGTGGGTCTTCATAGTCGAGTGTCTTTGAATCATCGAGTGGAAACCTACTAGGTCGACTGGAAGGCTGCTTCTCTTGCGAGTGTCCTTGTGGAGGGTACCTTTGGGCAGGTCTATGACCCTACCCCAGGTACATGACTTCATCAAGCCCACCCCTTGAAAATCGACTGACCCAAAAGTCGATTCAGTCGACTGAAGTGTAGCCAAATCGGAGCAGCATCGCAAGCAAGAGCAAGAGCGAGAGCAGCAGCGCGAGCAAGAGCAATAGCAAGAGCAGACCAGGCAGGGGACCGAGAGCAAGAGCAGAGCAGCAGCGGGAAGCGAGAGCTAAAGCAGCAGCAGCTCCTCTTGATGTGGGCGCCGCCGAGGGAGCGACACCGTGGAGGAAGTGGCCGGTGGCGCCGCCGTGGATGGAGCCGTGCCGTGTCGGCTCGGGACCGAGCACCGGCAGCACCGTGAGATCGAATCAAGAAGAAAATGCGGCGATTAGTGTACAACCTCTTTGGTGGCGCCGATTAGGCCGCAGCTTCATCCGAGGAAACGGTGATGATGATGCTCTTCCGATGGTGCAGGTGAAGACGGCGGTGTGGGAATGGAGGTGGCGCGAAAGACGAGGTGAAAGTCGGGGCAGCTCCTTGGAGGTGGAGGACGGGGTGGCTGAACCGGCGGGACGATGAGATTAACGACGGATCCTCATCCGGTACGGTGGATGAGGGACGTCGAGGTGTTGCCGTGGACGAGTCGTCGGGGAAGAGGCTTCGGCTGGGTGGCGGACGGAGGCGGTGTGGGGTTTAAATCACGGGTTTTCGCGGCCTCGGTGTACGAATGGGTGGGCGGATGGGATGGCAGTGGGGAACCATGGCTTAGAGACGCGCTTGTCCGAAATGTGGGGTAAGTTACGAAAGTACCCCCACCTAGTTGAGGCGGTTCTTTCGGTTCAGGGGTACCACGGGCATTTCACGTGTCGGGATTTCACAGGAGGTGGGAGTTTTCGCGCGCGTTGTAATTTCGGAATAGCAAGGCGCGGGTTGAGATGGAGGGAGTTGTCGAGCACAACGAGACAAAGATATATCTTAAATATTTCGGGCTAACAAAGGCGCGGGTTGAAGAGGAGGAAGTTTCAAAGACGATAGAGAGAGACGCTTAGCTTCAATTTTCGGCATAACAAAGGCGGCTTGAAAGTTCAGAAGAACAAGCTTAACGTGTACCCAAAAAAGACAATTTGCACCTCAACATGCACAACACACACACAAACACCATTTAGACTAGAGTAAGGTACACGTGCATTGCACACATGAGATTTGGCAACCAAATTATGAATAAATACCACATTATAGCATGCAAGCTTTGAGTCATATATGCATGATGTAGATGTTCGCTTAATTCTTATAGTTCATTTCATTCAAAATCATCTAGTTTTTATAAGAAAACTAATCTATTTTAAGATTCATGGAATTGTGCGTTGTAAGACATAAAGTAAAAACAAATATTGGCAAATCATGTAGAAAAACATTTGGGCAATTCTGATACGGAAGATTCTAGAACAAATAAGAAGTGCTTGTGTTTTGATGTTTGTGCATTATGCTTAAGTTCAACCATGGAGTCTTCTAGATTATACATGTGGCGAAATCTGGTGGAATCTAGATAATATCCAACGGCCAATAGTGCTCAAATTTGCCATCTTTGGACCATCGGATTCGCCTCATCCAACGACCATCTTTCAAAGTTAAAGTTACCCGCACACAATATAAAAATATATATAATATAATATATATAGGGGTATAGATATAGATATGTGATGCGAAAGCCGCCCATCATCTCCAATTAGAATAGTGTGTCCATGCACGGATGCGACGTGGGCAAATGATGTCTGCCATCGGTATCTCAAATTCAAATCAGTCTGACCTTGTTCAATGTGTATACATTACAACATGCTCGTTTCCAAACCACACCGTGCAGATCTCCGTTATATTCATGCATGCATGGGTTTCAAACATCAGGATCTCTTATTCAAATATTTGAATTCAACTTTACATTGATTATGACCTCACCTATTCTTTTACACCCACACAGTAGTCTTCTCTTTATAATTGTACCACTAACTTTCTCTCGTGCATGCATGCACACACTACCAGTCGGCATTATCTATCGCACGCATGCAATCTTTTTCTTCAGGTCGGTCTCCCATGAAGGCACACACCCACACACATCCCCCTCTCCATCATACCGGGCATTCTTTATCTCTCACGCGTGCATCCGCAACGATCGATGTTCCTCTCTGTATGTGTGTATATAGCTAGGTCTTTCATAGTTTTCCACACAAACCGATCAATCGATATATCCAGTGAGGTCTCACCCTCTTTCCCACGTCCACATCGATCAATCTATACCTCTCCCACGTCCACATCGATCAATCTATACCTCTCTATATAGGATTAACATAAATAGCTAATACACCCACATTAATTATATATCCAACGTCCCCCTCTCATAATCCATGCCTTACGCTTCATATCTCCGACGCGTGCACAATGGCGAAGACATGGGGCAGTAAGGGCTCTGCCCCCCCCTAACATCACTATATATCGAGGCTAATATGAATGTGATCATTAGACAATTGCTGCTAAAAAGGTTTAATTTCATGAATTGACCCTCCTCGTAAAGGATTAGCAATGCTTGGCCCCCTAGCTCATTTATTTTTCATGGCTCCGCCACTGCATGCAACAACGCACGTGTTCGCCCCCTCTCTCTAATATCGATCTCGCACTTGTGCATTCCTTCATAGTCTCCCCGCACTCAGCCCCTCGCACCATCTTTTAGCCCTCCACCGGATTTTGCCACATGTACAATCTAGCAGACTCCATGGTTGAACTTAAGCATAATGCACAAACCTCAAAACAACAGTGGTTCTCTTTTGTTCTATAATCTTCCGTATCATAACTGCCCAAACTTTTTTTCTAGTTGAATTGCTATTTTTTGTTTTTACTTTATGCTTTACAACGCACAATTCCATGAATCATAAAATAGATTAAGGGCTTCTTTGATTCAAAGGATTCTCAAAGGAATTTTGGAGGATTCTAATCATTAGGAATTTTTCCTATCTTGGTTGTTTGATTCGTAGGATTGTAAACCGTAGGAATTTTTACATATGATTCATTTGCACTAGATTTCATAGGAAACATCCCATCCACTCAAACCTCTTTGAAAGAATTCTGCGTTTTTCTATGCACAATCAAACACTCGTACAATCCTGTAGGATTCAAGACGACATTCCACTATAATCCCATGTTTTTCCTATTCACGCGTTCTTAGCTTTTTTATAAAAACTAATTTGATTTTGAATGAGATGAACTATAAGAATTAAACGAAGGGCTACATCACGCATATATGACTCAGATCTTACATGCTATAGTGTGGTATTTATTCATAATTTGGTTGCAAAATCTGATGCGTGCAATGCACGTGTACATTAGTAGTACTTCGAGTATGTGCAAAACACTAAATTAGAATACCAATGGCACGCTACACAGTGTCTCTCTTGCAGTTCATGAAGCCATGTGGCACATGTGGAGGCGTTGTCGCGACCTCCTTGCGTGGATTGATCACAGTGACGTGTTGCTGGTTCCAGAAGAATGTACTCGTCCTCCATTAGCCATACTGGCGGTACATGCACGAAGCGAAGATGTGCACGCACGCCATGCACACACTCATTCCCTCGCACGCACACGCGAGTACACGGGCAGACGCAATTTTGTACCAAGATCCACCCCATGTGATAATTTTACGTGTGTAAAGTCGTTCACTTCATTGATGGTCAATTAATACAGCGCATGCAAATTGAGTGGACGTGAGGGCAGAAGAAAGACATTATTACTCCACTGCGCGCATGCGAGTAGTTAAATCGTGGGTTGCTAGTAGTACTTCCATTGGTCTCCTTCGTATTTTGTGCCAATTTTTGACAGTGTAGTACTTGAAATTTATGTTCCGCTAAACTCATCGGGAGCCGTTTCGGGCCTCGAAACCAAAACCATCAATTAATCTTTACCTTGTTCCCATCACATTTGAAAGCCTGCTCACACCTACTAGTACGTACCAAACCTAAACGTGTTCCCACTATGCAGGTATTAGTACTACTAGTGCTAGTACTTAGGTTATAAAAAGGGGAACTACCTAACCGAAAATTACTCTACCTTTCCTCCTCATAAGTGCTTCTTCTTCGTCCGTCGTTGCCATGGCCGGTGAGCAGAGCTCTAGGTCGAGAACTACTCATAACAAGGGAGCGGCAACCAAGGCTGCGAAAAAAAAGAAAGGGCTCGCCGCCACGCAGAGACCTCGAAAGATCTCTCACGGGCAGGCGATGGCTCCCAGGAGCGCCCTAGCCGCGGAGGCGAACATGCTGAGCCGGCGGAGCTGGAGTCGTTATCCCTCGACGACATGCCCGATCAGCTCAATAAGCACCTCAATAAGCAGAAGGAGTTCATCCAAGGCTTGACGGAGTTGCTGAAGGAGAGCCTCGACGACATGCCCGCTGAGCTCAGTCAGCAGGGGGAGTTGACCGCCGGCTTGGTGATGCTGCTAAGAAGAGCATTGCCTCGGAGAAGAAGGCGACCGGTGAAATCCTGCGACTTCAGGAGGACAAGGCGAAGCTCTGGCACGAGATCGACCTGTTGAAGGAGAAGAACGCCGACTGGAAGAAGTTGCATGAGAATAGTAGTTCCTCGATGAAGATGCTGCAGGCCCTCGTCATGGAACAGAAGGAGGAGTTAGCGAA
This sequence comes from Aegilops bicornis, assembly GCA_021605145.1. Taxonomy (NCBI): domain Eukaryota; kingdom Viridiplantae; phylum Streptophyta; class Magnoliopsida; order Poales; family Poaceae; genus Aegilops; species Aegilops bicornis. The sequence continues at coordinate 249,534,302 of CM038673.1, forward strand.
GCTCCGCATTGAGCACCCGGCTGCTGTCAAGGTACGTAATGCGGCCGTGGAACAGATGATGAAGGCTCGCGTCGAGAAATCCCGCGTCATGGACAGAATGAAGAAGATGGCGGAGGAGACGTACAAGGAGATGGAGGTCGTGGAGGTGATGAAGAAGCGATTCACGACTCATGGCGAATAAGATCATTTGGGGTGATAATCTTCCTTCTTCTTTTGCTGCTGTGTTTCATCTTTTGCTTCGGGTATTTCGCCGCACGTGTCACGTTCTCTACGAGGCATGAATAGAACAATGGTTTTCGTTTTTTGAGAGAATGAATAGAACAATTCTAGTAACAATGAGATGACTAGCAAATTAGATCATTTTTATCGCCATATGGCACTGGGCTGCCGTGTTTCGTGCTCCTCCGTCGCAGTACTACTCCAGTGGAAAACTTGAGTATACCGCACGGTTCTTTGCTCCTCCTCGATCAGGTCGTCGGTGCATTTATATGAGCAGTCAAATCACAAGGCCCCGCCTTCCAGCAGTAATGAGCCGTCAAATCACAAAGGCCCTCGCCTCTCGTGAAACCGACCAAGCAAGACTGCCCCGCCCTCTAGCCTTTTAAAAAATGTATACTTTTGTACAACAGTAGTATCGATGGATTGTGCCATGGAGCAAAACTTGAAACTAAAAAAAAGGTGGTACATATAGAGAGCGCTCGTCGCCAAATTATGCATATAGTACTATTAAAAAGGCTTGTCACAATAATGATGTCCAACACAACCCACCCCTCAAATAAAACTAAGCACCCTGGAATTCTTTGACAAAACTAAGCACCCTGAAATTCTTTGACAACTAAACTGCTGGCTATATGATGTTGGCCATATATATTATACGTATATAATGTGAATAAACAAGTGGTAGTACTATACCAACTAAAAGATGAAATGTAAGAAATACTAGTATGTACTTACTGAAGAGTTAAAGTAACAAAAAGAAACATACATAGTTCTGCTGGGGGCTCAGCACAACACACCCCTCAAATTAAATTAAGCACACCTGAAATTAAACTTTGCAACTATTCCGGTAGACACTGCATTAGAACCACCATGAGCAACGACACTGCCACCTTACTTGGAGTCCTCGTCCACGTCCTCGACTTCGTCCTTGTCCCTCTTCCTCTTGGCCGATACTTCTTTGCTTGAACCGCCAACTTGGCTGTTGCTCTTCATCCAACCCTTGTAGATATTGAAACAAAGGTAGCCATCCATTGCAGCATCTTTGGATGTGGTCTATATCTAGTACATTCCGCTGCCATGCATGACGATGAAAGCGATGTATGGAGGTTTCTCCAGTTTACCATACGAAGGATGAACCATGGCTCCTGCCAGGGTCAGCATTGAAGGCTGACGAGAGGATACCAGCCGATTCTTTTGGAGGTCGAAGGTGTTGCCAACAACGAGGCCTATCCCACGCAGGACTTCTTTGTCATTACCAAAGTCTACAGTAACAAATTTGACTAGGTTGGTCTCGAGGAAGTCCTTAAAATACTGACACTCAGCGTCGGCATGGCATATGTGGTAGACCAAGCATAAGTAATGCAGGAAAACCTGGATCACGGCGGGCTTCTTCCTCTCTTCGTCCTTTAGATCCTTCTCTCGTCCCACGACTGTGGTGTACTCAACATCTAGCCCGGCGACCCACTCATCATCTGAGTCTTCGAACATGCGTCTGAAGCGAGAAAGGCATGCGGAAGAACGGGTGTAGATGACGTCGAACTCATCGCCAGTTTTGGTTCTAACCTTGTACTCACCGCCAACCGGGGAGATTTGGGACGCCATGGATTTGGGAGGAGGGTTAGGATTAGTGGAACTGTCGTAATGTGAATGGACGGGACGACTAGGAGCGAACCGCCGTAGTATTAAAGGACGTGCGGGGACGAGTAGGAGCGAACTGCCAAAGATGCGAACGACAGGGGTAGTGGCTTTCCATTCTCCCATGATACGGGCTTCCGAGAGCCCTTGGATCGGAGATCGAGCGGTTGCATGGCGTGATTCTGGACCTATGGGTGAATATCCTATCCTGGAGGGTTATTCTTAAAATTTTCAGCAACTTAGCATGCGACCGTTTGATCTCAAATCCAAGGGCTGCCAGCAGCCCGTATCATGGTCACGCCTACCATGACCGTCGCGTTGCTCGCATGGTTGCGCCCTTGGAGATTTAACATGGTGCATTAGGCTATCTGATGTTGGCATGTCATACATAGTCATCACTTAGTCACTCATACTACAACAAGGTTGGCTATAAGTGTATATTTTTTACTCCTTTCTATCTCTTTCTTCGTACTCCCTCCGCCCCATAATATAAGAACGTTTTTGACACTAGTGTAGTGCCAAAAACGTTCTTATATTATGGGACACAGGGAGTACTAGTATTTATTGCATTTGCCAAGGAGTGACATCTTCCAATGAAATGGTGTTGCTAAGTTTGCTTCATTTAATTAGCTATAGACTCAAAATTGTCTTTTCACGTAGGTACACGCGCTTAGCACCTTTTCTTCCTTGGATCACCAAACTAGTCTCTCTCTTCTTGATTAACTTGCCACATCAGACTTTATGCCTATGTGGCAAGCTTAAGCACCTGTAGGAGCAAGTAAGGTGCACGTCCGTTGCACGGAAGAGTGAAATGCATTGATCGGGGTGTTGTTTATTTTGACAAAGGATGTGGGGGTCATCTCATGTGTAACAGGTATCGATAGGTTTCTTCGGATATTATTTCATCTCCAGAGCTCAGAAACATCCGGGTGAAATAGATAAAAAAGTATCTTTTGCAAACAAAAGCGTTTAACTGTTCAACCTGCATCCAAAACTTGTTAAGAAATAACTCTTATTGTGCTTTGCGGGAAATGGTTCATCATAAGTCTTTCACCGGTACTGTAGTAAAAATTCATACATGGAAGATTCTAGACTAAACCATAAATGGATACACTTCTATTCATGCGCGATACTCCAATAGAGCAAGATCATGCATGGAAGTGTCCACATGCATAGACAGCGGATTACATTGAGCGAAGACTAATGATCAACATTTAACTTAGTAATGCATATGTCCAGGTGAACCTCCTTGGAGTCCCCATGCACATTGTTGGGGGTCAAATAATACCATGCGTCTTCCATGTCCACATCGGCGGGAAGGTCCCAGCTCGGCAGAGTCCAAGTCAGCTTGACGTAGCCAGTGTCGCCGCCCACGGACCTCCGAGGGGTAGTAATAGTGAGCACGCACCCGTACATCGGCCTCGTGTCAGTGTCAGCGTTAGCGGCGTCGCCCCTGACGCACACTACAGAGATGTGGCGGCGGCCTGCGCGGGCCTCGCTGGTGGCTGCGATCAAGAGGAAGACACTGCCGTCCTCCTCCGAGACTAGCAGGCGGCGCTGATCCTCCAGCGACTCTGGCACGGTGAACGGGTAGCACGTCTCGTACTTGATGTTCTTCGCCAAGGGCCAGTAGTGATCGCCGCACGCCTGCGTCAGGTGATGCACGATGTCCGCCGGCGAGCCCCAAAACGGCACCGAGCACTCATAGCAGTAGACGAAGGGCTCCTTGGAGGCATCGACCAGGCCGTCCATGAAACGGGAGTGGCTGTAGGGGACATTCTGCCAGTTGAATATATGAGCAAGTTACTACGAGATTTACTACAAAATAAATCATGACGGCTATAACAGAGATTAAGCTAATCATGCAGACTAGCATAGTAGATGAACAGATCGAGTCTAGGACACAGACTAGAAACATGAATTCTACCACGATTTCGAACAGGAAGGACAGAAGCACATACGGTGCAACGGGAGCAGCACCATTGGCGTTGAGGTTGTCGCCCATGTCGTTGAGGAAGAGGTTCCGAGGTCGGGGAAGAAGTAAATGCGTCGGTGAAGTCGTGGCTGCTAGCAGTCGCGAGAGTGCGCTCCCCAAATGTCAACAGCGCCCGCCGAATGGAGCGCAGGAGGGAGTGGCTGTAGGGGACGTTGCGGCCGCCGAATGGAGCGCAGGAGTAGCCCACGAAGCAGTAGACGGTGCTCCTCCCTAGTCTCTATTCTTATCTCTATCTCTACTACTCTTCTTTGTTTTTTATAATATACTAGTTGTAGTTGTCAAATCGAATAGTACTGCGCCGTCCACTGCACGCCCGGCTGAACACGCCTCCTCGCCTCCATTAAACCCGCATGCAAAGCGAGAAACCTACTCCGGCCCAGGGGAGGAAATTTGCCGGTTGCCGCGGGAGGGTTATTCTGCAAATTTTCAGCAACTTAGCATGCGACCGTTTGATCTCAGATCCAAGGGCTGCCAAGACCCGTATCATTGTCGCACCTACCACGACCGTCGCGTCGCAGGCGCGGTCGCGCCCTTGGAGATTTAACATGGTGCGTTAGGCTATCTGATGTTGGCATGTCATACATAGTCATCACTTAGTCACTTGTACTATAACAAGGTTAACTATAAGGTTAGTCATCACTTAGGATAAAATTTTACTACTCCCTCCGTTTACTCCTCGTCCCTACTATGTATGTACTTTGGTTAGTACTGCCTCCATTACTTATACAAGGCCACTATAAAAAATACATTTTGCATCTATACAAGGCCACAAATAGTAATCGAGCCTTTCCAGTTTATGGCTCAATTTCAAAATCTCTCCAACCAAGGTAGACGGTGAGTGGTCGAATTAATTTCGTAGTTTGCACAGTACGCTCGTTTTTCTCAAGAAGTTATGTTTACCGAGGCATTAATTAGAACGAATGCATGAATGACCACTAAATTTCCATGAACTTGTACATGCATTGGTTAGTTTCCTCTTGACACTGCTTGCGTCGGGTGATCTAACGCACCTCGAAATCCAACATGTAATGGTACTACTACTAGTATAGTATAACTGAGACTTATCAAACGGAAAAACGAATGTTTTTAAGATGAGCCCTATAAACCCTAGTGGGTATTACTCCGTAAAAACAGATTTTTCCAAAACTAAGTCGCTCCCTTTCATGAATTCTGTAGTATACTCCTCCGTCGACGCTCCCTTTCATGAATTCTGTACTTCCTGTCGCTGACATGTGGGACATATAGCAACCGGGTCGACGTGTCAAGCACCAAATAACAGTGCAGAACAGCAGGGGGACGCACCCCACTCGTACCGGCCCAGTATGAGCAATGAGACGTCAAATCACAATGCCGCACCTTCCCAGACGGACGAAGCAACCATTATTTCACACTTAGGTTCGACATCATCTCAAACCACGTACTAGTATTGCTTCTGCCTCAAGAGGGACACGCGCATCGCCTTGGTACATCATGACACGTGGGACCGCATGACAGGCCATGCTCCCCCGCCGATCGCTCGATAAAATCACCTCATTCTTGCTATACTTCCTCCGGATCGGTTTACTACATGGCATGCACGTCGTTCTAGGTTGAGAATTTAACTGGCTATATATATATGTGATGAACAGTACACTAGCCTTTAAAAAAATGTACACTTTTGTACAGTAGTACTCCACTATCGATGGATTGCGCCATGGAGCAAAAATTGAAATTTAAAAAAAAGGTGGTACATATAGAGAGCGCTCGTCGCCAAATTATGCATATAGTACTATTTAAAAAGCTAGTACGTGCTTAATTGGGGTGCTAAATTCTATTAAAGAAATACTAGTAAGTATGTACATTGAAGAGTTAAAGTAACGAGAAGAAACATAACATAGTTCTGCTGGGGGCTCAGCACAACACACCCCTCAAATTAAACTAAGCACACCTAAAATTAAACTATGCAACTAATCCGGTAGACACTGCATTAGAAGTTTAGAACCGCCATGAGCAACAACACTGCCACCTTACTCGGAATCCTCGTCCATGTCCTCGACTTCGTCCTTGTCCCTCTTCCTCTTGGCAGATACTTCTTTGCTTGAACCGCCAACTTGGCTGTTGCTCTTCATCCAACCCTTGTAGATATTGAAACAAAGGTAGCCATCCATTGCAGCGTAGTGGATGTGGTCTATATCTAGTACATTCCGCTACCATGCATGATGATGAAACGTGTAATGAGGTTTCTCCAGTTTCCGGTACGAAGGATGAACCATGGCTCCTGCCAGGGTTAGCATTGAGGGCTGACGAGAGGGCACCAGCCGATTCTTCTGGAGGTCGAAGGGGTTGCCTACAACAAGGCCTATCCGACGCAAGACTTCTTTGTCGTTCTTAAAGTCTACAGTAACGAATTTGACTATTTTGTCCTCGAGGAAGTTCCTAAAATCCTGGCACTCAACGTCGGCATGGCATATGTGGTAAACCAAGCAAACGTTATGTACGCAAACCTGAATCACAGCGGGCTTCTTCCTCTCTTCATCCTTTAGATCCTTCTCTGGTCCCACGACTGTGGTGCACTCAACATCTAGCCCATCGACCCACTCATCATGTGAGTTTTCGAACATGCGTCTGAAGCGAGAAAGGCATCCTTTCACCATCGCAGAAGTACGGGTGTAGATGACGTCGAACTCATCGCCGGTGATGGTTCTAACCTTGTACACACCGCCCGATCGGGAGATTTGGGACGCCATGGATTTGGGAGGAGGGTTAGGATTAGTGGAACTGCGTAATGTGAATGGGCGGACGACTACGAAGCGAACCGCCGTAGTATTAAAGGACGTCTTGGGACGAGTAGCAATGAACTGCCAGCGTGAAGCAACGGCAGGGTAGTGGCATTCCATTCTCCCATGATACAGGCTTCCGAGAGCCCTTGGATCGGAGATCGAACGGTTGCATGGCGTGATTCTAGACCAATGGGTTAATATCCTATCCTGGAGGGTTATTCTGCAAATTTTCAGCAACTTAGCATGCGACCGTTTGATCTCAGATCCAAGGGCTGCCAGCAGCCCGTATCATGGTCGCGCCTACTGATACGTCCATTTTGCATCATGCTTTTATATCAATATTTATTGCATTGTGGGCTGTTATTACACATTATATCTCAATACTTATGGCTATTCTCCCTTATTTTACAAGGTTTACCATGAAGAGGGGGGATGCCGGCAGCTGGAATTCTGGCTTGAAAAGGAGAAAACGATGGAAACCTATTATGCACATCTCCAAAAGTCCTGAAACTCCACGAAACAACTTTTTTGAATTTATAAGAAATTACGAGCAAAAGAAATAGGCCAGGGGGCCCACACCCTGTCCAGGAGACAGGGGGCGCGCCCCCCCTACAGGGCGCGCCCCTATCTCCTGGGCCCCTTAGTGGGCAAGCTTACGAGACGAAACTCTGCCGCCACTAGGCGGAACCTTGGCGGAATCAATCTAGGGCTCTGGCGGAGCTGTTCTGCCGGGGACACTTCCCTCCGGGAGGGGGAAATCATCACCATCGTCATCACCAACGCTCCTCTCATCGGGAGAGGGCAATCTCCATCAACATCTTCACCAGCACCATCTCATCTCCAAACCCTAGTTCATCTCTTGTATCCAATTCTTGTCTCCAAGTCCGGGATTGGTGCTAGTTGGTTGCTAGTAGTGTTGATTACTTCTTGTAGTTGATGCTAGTTGGTTTATTTGGTGGAATATCATATGTTCAGATCCTTTATGCATATTATTACCCCTCTGATTATGAACATGAATATGCTTTGTGAGTAGTTACGTTTGTTCCTGAGGACAAGGGAGAAGTCTTGCTATTAGTAGTCATGTGAATTTGGTATTCGTTCGATATTTTGAGGAGATGTATGTTGTCTATCCTCTAGTGGTGTTATGTGAACGTCGACAACATAACACTTCACCATTATATGGGCCTAGAGGAAGGCATTGGGAAGTAATAAGTAGATGATGGGTTGCTAGAGTGACAGAAGCTTAAACCCTAGTTTATGCGTTGCTTCGTAAGGGGATGATTTGGATCCATATGTTTCATGCTATGGTTAGGTTTACCTTAATACTTTTGTTGTCGTTGCGGATGCTTGCAATAGAGGTTAATCATAAGTGGGATGTTTGTTCAAGTAAGAACAACACCCAAGCACCAGTCCACCCACATATCAAATTATCAAAGTACAGAACGCGAATCATATGAACATGATGAAAACTAGCTTGATGATATTCCCATGTGTCCTCGGGAGCATTTTCCTATTATAAGAATTTGTCCAGTCTTGTCCTTTGCACTACTAGAAAACCTTTTATTGACGACCATGACGAAAAACGTTCGGTCGTTAAAATCTGAGCAAGCCTCCCCCCTGTGAAAATCACACCACCGAATTGCCTTTAACTACCACTAATTTGTCCGTCGCTAGCCAAACCATAAGTGTGTGGTTATTTTTTGTTCCGATCTCCTCTGGTATCTAGTTTAATTAACAAAAAACTAGGCGCAAACTGTTAGGATTGTCCATAGGATAACCCTACCCAGCGAAAAAATAGATCTGTTATGATCTTATCCCTATGATTCCTTTCCTCGAGCCCTCTGCCCTGTTTTCCCCTTGTCTATCTTCTTTCTGCGCAAGTGGTGGCGACCGGAGTCACGATGTCCACCGCCAAACACTGCACGGGCGGCCCTGCAGCAGGCAAGCGACGTCGCCCGTCGAGACGAGAGACGCGCCGTCAGCTGCCCACCGTGGCAGGACCTACAGCAGGCCAGCGACATCGTCTGTCGGGAGCCCGTGACTTGTCTCCGGAGGAGCTACAGCGGTTCGTTGGGGGATCTATCTGGCGGAGGAGAAGCTCGGGCCGTGTGGTTGCCGGAGCCATGGCGGGACGCATCATTATCTACAACCTCGTGGATTCACCTGAGTGAAAAGTGGGATCCTTTTCCAGGAGCTGAAGATGCTGCGACACCTGCTGTCTGCCGGCACCGGTGGTGCCATCTTCGTCAGACTTAGGATTTAGACCACCATCTTTGGATGCATTTGCGGCAGCGCGGCCGCATTTCGTACAGAGTCTGCAAGGCCTTGGAGGAGGCTAAAATGTGTGGATGCTTGTGGCTGGGCGCACAATCCATGGCCAATTCTAAATTACACACGTGAGTTTTGTCTTTTTTGTTCTTGTTGGCCAATTGAAAATAGTCACAATCCAAGATTTCTATAGCTGGTAGATCTCCACGTGATAGCTCTGACGAAATCTAGCATGATCAAGTAAGTTGGTCTCATACATTGTTTTTCTATGCTCTTATACTTTGTGCCAATTTATTTACACAGACTGACTTCAATAAATTACTCAACGTTTTGTAGGACTGATGGTGCACAGTAATATAGGAGCATCAAGAGGCATTGTTATCGCTGATGAAGAATGATCCATTCAAACAACAATGGTGTCCCTCAATTGAAGATTAATAAATATAATGTTTTCTAGTTGTCTCGCTTTCCAGTTAGATATGAGCAAGTACGTGGTCATACAAGAAGTGCTTTATTATTCCAGAATTATATGTCAGAATTTTGTTAACTTACACGATTTCTATTAATGTGGATGTTAATATTCAAATGTTCGATGGTGCATAATTTGATCGTTAAACGGAAAGTTATACTCCCTCCGTTCCTATATATAGGGTGTATAGTTTTTGGCACGGAAATTAAAGAACGCACATGGAGGAAAAATTTCATAAGTTCTGGGCGAGATTACACGTGACTAATTGGCATGAGAAAATAGAGGAGGTTGCCTAATATAAGGAAATGTAATCAAATCCCTAAAAATATTATCCAAACGAGTGGTGCAACGCAATACACCTTATATTTTGGGTTTTTTCTCAAAAATCTATACACCCTATATCAAGGAACAGAGGGAGTACTAAATATAAGTGGTTCTGAAGAATTTCAAAATGGTGAAGGGAGAGGTCGCTAAAACAATAAAGTGGTTGTTACTAATACGTTGGTCATCATTAGAACGTTATTAACGATGACAATTGTGGTTGTTATTTCCTCAGGATCGACGACGACACACCATCCCGTCGTTATAAGAATAACGACCACGAAAGGTATGTGGTCGTTATACTTTTAACGACGGAGCCTACTGCGACCATCATATTGTGGTCGTTATTAACCTTTCACGACCACAATCCAACCTTTAACGTCCACATATACCATCGTTAAAAACCGTTTTCCTAGTAGTGTTGCTACATAAAGGATTGGGCCACCTTGCTGCATGTTATTTACTTTATTTACTTTTTGCTCGTTACTATTTATCTTATCACAAAACTATCTGTCACCTACTATTTCAGTGCTTGCAGAGAAAACCTTACTGAAAACCGCTTATCATTTCCTTCTGCTCCTCGTTGGGTTCGACACTCTTACTTATCAAAAGGACTACGATAGATCCCCTATACTTGTGGGTCATCAAGACTCTTTTCTGGCGCCGTTGCCGGGGAGTGTAGCGCTTTTGGTGAGTGGAACTTGGTAAGGAAACATTTATATAGTGTGCTGAAATTTTCTGTCACTTGTCACTATGGAAACTAATCCTTTGAAGGGCTTGTTTGGGGTATCTTCACCCCAACCATAAGAGCAAAGAGATGCTCCTCAACCTACTGAACTTTATGAAAATATTCACTTTGAGATTCCTTCGGGTATGATAGAAAAACTGCTAGCTAATCCTTTTGCAGGAGACGGAACATTGCATCCTGATTTACACCTTATCTTTGTGGATGAAGTATGTGGATTATTTAAGCTTGCAGGTATTCTCGATGATGTTGTTAAAAGGAAGGTCTTCCCTTTATCTTTAAAGGGAGATGCATTGACATGGTATAGGCTATGTGATGATACAGAATCTTGGAATTATAAGCGATTGAAGTTGGAATTTCACCAGAAGTTCTATCCTATGCATCTTGTTCATCGTGATCGTAATTACATATATAATTTCTGGCCTCGCGAAGGAGAAAGCATCGCTCAAGCTTGGGGGAGGCTTAAGTCAATGTTATATTCATGCCCCAATCATGAGCTCTCTCGGGAAATGATTATTCAAAATTTTTATGCTCGGCTTTCTCTTAGTAATAGCAACCTGCTCCATACTTCCTGTGCTGGTTCCTATATGCTGAAGAATATTGATTTCAAATGGGACTTATTGGAAAGAATTAAACGCAACTCTAAAGATTGGGGTTCCGACGATGGTAAGGAGTCAGGTATGACACCTAAGTTCGATTGTATTAAATCTTTTATGGATACCGATGCTTTTCGTGGATTTAGCGCTAAGTATGGACTTGACTCTGAGATAGTAGCTACTTTTTGTGAATCTTTTGCTACTCATGTTGATCTCCCTAAAGAGAAGTGGTTTAAATATAATCCTCCTGTTGAAGTGAAAGTAGTTGCACCGATTACAGTTGAAGAAAAGATTATTACTTATAGTGATCCTATTGTTCCTACTGCTTATGTTGAAAAACCTCCTTTTCCTGTTAGGATAAAAGATCATGTTAAAGCTTCGACTGTTGTTCGTAAGAGTAATACTAGGACTTATACACCTCCTGAGCAAATTAATGTTGAACCTGGTATTGCTATGATTAAAGATCTCTTGGATGAGGACTTAGATGGGCAAGTTATCTCTTTCGTGGGTGAAACTGCTAATATTGCTAGACCCGATACTAAGACACGTAGACCTGTCGTAGCCATGCCTGTTATTTCTGTTAAAATAGGATATCATTGTTATCATGGCTTATGCGATATGGGTGCTAGTGCTAGTGCGATACCTTATGATCTATATAAAGAAATTATGCACGATATTTGTCCTGTTGAATTAGAAGACATTGATGTTACTATTAATCTTGCTAATAGGGACACCATTAAACCTATTGGGATTGTTAGAGATGTTGAAGTCTTGTGTGGGAAGATTAAATACCCTGCTGATTTTCTTGTTCTTGCTTCCCCACAAGATGCTTTTTTTCCCATTATTTTTGGTAGACCGTTCTTGAATACTGCTAGTGCTAAGATTAATTGTAAAAGGAAGGTAGTCACTGTTGGCATAGATGGTATGTCTCATGATTTTAATTTTGCCAAGTTTAATAGACAACCTCGTGAAAGGGAACCACCTAGTAAGGATGAAATTATTGGTCTTGCTTCTATTGCTGTTCCTCCAACTGATCTGTTAGAACATTATTTGTTAGACCATGAAAACAATATTTTTATGAAGGAAAGGGAAGAAATAGATGAAGTGTTCCTTAAACAAGAACCTGTAATGAAACATAACCTTCCCGTTGAAATTCTTGGGGATCCCCCTCCACCCAAGGGTGATCCCGTGTTTGAACTCAAACCTTTACCTGATAATCTTAAGTATGCTTATCTTGATGAAAAAGAAATATATCCTGTCATTATTAGTGCTAACCTTTCAGAGAAACAAGAAGAAAGATTACTGAAAACTCTAAAGAAGCACTGAGCTGCTATTGGATATACTCTGGATGATCTCAAGGGCATTAGTCCCACATTATGTCAACACAAAATTTCAGTGGAGAAAGGTGCCAAACCAGTTAGAGATCCTCAAAGACGATTAAATCCCAAAATGAAGGAAGTGGTAAGAAAGGAGATTCTAAAACTCCTTGAGGCAGGTATTATTTATCCCGTTGCTGATAGTGAATGGGTAAGCCCTGTCCATTGTGTTCCCAAAAAGGGAGGTATTACCGTTGTTCCTAATGATAAAGATGAATTGATCCTGCAAAGAATTATTACAGGTTATAGGATGGTAATTGATTTTCGTAAGTTAAATAAAGCTACTAAGAAAGATCATTACCCTTTACCTTTATTGATCAAATGCTAGAAAGGCTATCCAAACACACACATTTTTGCTTTCTAGATGGTTATTCTGGCTTCTCTCAAATACCTGTGTCAGCAAAGGATCAATCTAAAACTACTTTTACCTACCCTTTTGGTACTTTTGCTTATAGACGTATGCCTTTTGGTTTATGTAATGCACCTGCTACCTTTCAAAGATGCATGATGGCTATATTCTCTGATTTTTGTGAAAAGATTTGTCAGGTATTCATGGATGAATTCTCCGTCTATGGATCCTCTTTTGATGATTGTTTGAGCAACCTTGATCGAGTTTTGCAGAGATGCGAAGACACTAGTCTCGTCCTGATTTGGGAAAAGTGTCACTTTATGGTTAATGAAGGCATTGTCTTGGGGCACAAGATCTCCGAGAGAGGTATTGAAGTTGATAAAGCCAAAGTTGATGCTATTGAAAAGATGCCATGTCCCAAGTACATAAAAGGTATAAGAAGTTTCCTTGGTCATGCCGTTTGTATAGGAGGTTCATTAAGGACTTTTCTAAAATCTCTAGGCCTCTGACTAATTTATTGCAAAAAGATATTCCTTTTGTCTTTGATGATGATTGTGTAGAAGCATTTGAAACACTTAAGAAAGCTTTGATCACTGCACCTATTGTTCAGCCACCTGATTGGAATTTACCTTTTGAAATTATGTGAGATGTTAGTGATTATGCTGTAGGTGTTGTTTTAGGGCAAAGAGTCGATAAGAAATTGAATGTTATCCAGTATGCTAGTAAGACTCTTGATACTACCTAGAGAAATTATGCTACTACTGAAAAGGAATTCTTAGCAGTTGTGTTTGCATGTGATAAGTTTAGACCTTATATTGTTTATTCCAAAGTCACTATTCACACTGATCATGCTGCTATTAAATATCTTATGGAAAAGAAAGATGCTAAGCCTAGACTCATTAGATGGGTTCTCTTGCTCCAAGAATTTGACTTGCATATTATTGATAGAAAAGGAGTGAGAACCCGTTGCATAACTTGTCTAGGTTAGAGAATGTTCTTGATGACCCACTGCCTATTAATGATAGTTTTCTTGATGAACAATTAGCGGTTGTCAATGCTTCTCGTCTTTGCTCCTTGGTATGCTGATTATGCTAATTACATTGTTGCTAAATACATACCGCCTAGTTTCACATACCAGCAAAAGAAAAAGTTCATTTATGATTTAAGACATTACTTCTAGGATGATCCACACCTTTATAAAGAAGGAGTAGATGGTATTATTAGACGTTGTGTGCCTGAGCATGAACAGGGAAAAATCCTACGCAAGTGTCACTCTGAATCCTATGGAGGACACCACGCTGGAGATAGAACTACACACAAGGTATTACAATCTGGTTTTTATTGGCCTACTCTTTTCAAAGATGCTCGTAAGTTTGTCTTATCTTGTGATGAATGTCAAAGAATAGGTAACATTAGTAGACGTCAAGAAATGCCTATGAATTATTCCCTTGTTATTGAACCGTTTGATGTTTGGGGCTTTGATTATATGGGACCTTTTCCTGCCTCCAATGGTTATACACATATTTTAGTTGCTGTTGATTACGTTACTATGTGGGTAGAAGCTATTCCAACTAGTAGTGCTGATCATAACACTTCTATTAAAATGCTTGAAGAAGTTATTTTTCTGAGGTTTGGAGTCCCTAGATATCTTATGACTGATGGTGGTTCACACTTTATTCATGGTGCTTTCCGTAAGATGCTTGCTAAGTATGATGTCAATCATAGAATTGCATCTCCTTATCACCCATGATCTAGTGGTCAAGTAGAGTTGAGCAATAGAGAGCTCAAATTAATTTTGCAAAAGACTGTCAATAGGTCTAGAAAGAATTGGTCCAAGAAACTTGATGATGCATTACGGGCCTATAGAACTGCATACAAAAATGCTATGGGTATGTCTCCATATAAAATGGTTTATGGAAAAGCATGTTATTTACCTCTCGAACTTGAACATAAGGCATATTGGGCTATTAAAGAGCTCAACTATGATTTCAAACTTGCCGGTGAGAAGAGGTTGTTTGATATTAGCTCACTTGATGAATGGAGAACCCAAGCATATGAGAATGCCAAGCTTTTCAAAGAAAAAGTCAAACGCTGGCATGATAAGAGGATACAAAAGCGTGAGTCTAACGTAGGAGATTATGTGTTATTATTCAACTCTCATTTAAGATTTTTTGCAGGAAAACTTCTCTCAAAATGGGAAGGTCCCTACGTTATCGAAGAGGTCTATCGTTCTGGCGCTATAAAAATCAATAACTTCGAAGGCACAAATCCGAGGGTGGTAAACGGTCAAAGAATTAAACATTATATTTCAGGTAATCCTATTAATGTGGAAACTAATATTATTGAGACCATAACCCCTGAAGAATACATAAGAGACACTTTCCAGAACTTTCCAGACTCCGAAAAGGCATAGGTCAGTAGTACGGTAAGTAAAACGACTCCGAAACAACTCTAATGGCAATTTTTATCAGTTTTGGATTATTTAAGAATTTTAGGAAGAAAAGAAGTAGTCCGAAAGGGACACGAGGCTCCCACGAGAGGAGGCGCCCCCCACAGGGCGCGCCCCCTATCTCGTGGGCACCTCGTGTGCCTCCCGGACTCCGTTTTCTTGTATGTTACGTATTTTGGTCAGTAACAATTCATTATATATTCTCCCGAAGGTTTTGACTCCCGTATCACGCAAATATCCCCTGTTTTTGTTTTGAGCCGTTGCTGCTATAGATTAGAGCAAGATGTCTTCTCAAGAGTCAGTCATGGTATCTAATACGGCACTGGAACCAAGGGCAAACAGCGATGCTGACCACTTTGGGCCAGCAACGGAGGAAGAGATGGAGGCCGACTTGATGAGGGTAGATGCCATGGAGGATCAAGAAGTCACCTCTCGCCTCCGAGCTAGATTTACGATGGGGAACTCTGAGCTCAGCTATTCCAAACTCGGTTATCCCTTCCAATGTTAGATTTCTTTCTTATGAAAATATGAGGAGGAGTGTCTCTTGTTCTCCAAGAGCTATGCAACACCCTTGGGTGCAAGGAGCTTTAGCTGTTACGTGAAAGCTTCGCAAGGAAATAATGGACCTCAAGCAGCAAGTCAATAAGCTCGAGGAGGAGAACCGTATCTTGAGGGGAATCATCGCCAAGAATATTACACCAACCCCGAAGAAGGAGACATGATCACATGGGTATGGTCACTCCCCTTGGTAACTACCAAGCTTGGGGGAGGTGCCCCGGTATCGTATCACCATCACACTCCTATCTTTGCCGCTTTATTTAGTTCGATCCTTTTAGTAGTATCTTGATCTAATAGATTGAAGTTTTGATATCAAGTAGTTTTGAGCTTTGCTTTGTGATCTCTTTATGTAAGCGAGTCCGTGTGCTATCTATAGTAAAGATTAGTGTTGAGTCAAGGGCTTTGCTATGATGCTATGATCCTGAGAAAGTAGAAAGAATAAAAGAGTTCATATTGATCTTATGGATAGTGATAACTTCACATATAGAAAGTATGAGGCATAAAAATTGTTGAGCGTTGATGAACGTAGCCTTGGTCGTTGTTGCAATTAATAGAAGTGATAAGTAAAGAGGGGTTCACGTATAAATATATTATCTTGGACATCTTTTATGATTGTGAAGCACTCATTAAGTATGACATGCTAAAAGAGTTGATGTTGGAAAAGGAAGACAACGTAATGGTTTATGTTTTCCGACATCTCAGTTAAAATATATTGTCATTGACCTTCCAAACATGTTGAGCTTGCCTTTTCCCCTCATGCTAGCCAAATTCCTTGCACTAAGTAGAGATACTACTTGTGTTTCCAAATATCCCTAAACCCAGTTTTGCCATGAGAGTCCACCATACCTACCTATGGATTGAATAAGATCCTTCAAGTAAGTTGTCATCAGTGCAAGCAATAAAAATTGCTCTCTAAATATGTATGATTATTAGTGCAGAGAAAATAAGCTATGTACGAACTTGTTGTGGAAGTACTAAAAGCGACGGACTGCATAATAAAGGTCCACATACAAGGGGCAATATAAAGTGACGTTCTTTTGCACTAAGATTTTATGCATCAACCCTAAACGCGCATGACAACCTCTGCTTCCCTCTGTGAAGGGCCTATCCTTTACTTTATGTTTTGCTTTATGCTCGAGTCAAGGTGATGCTCACCTTTCCCTTTTTATTTTTATCCTTGGGCAAGCTCCTCGTGATTGAAAGATCATGATACATATATCCAATTGGATGTAAGTTGGCATAGGCTATTATTGTTGACATCACCTAAAGGTGAATACGTTGGGAGGCAACACAATAAGTCCCTATCTTTCTCAGTGTCCGGCTGAAACTCTATAACCATAAGTATTGCGTGAGTGTTAATAATCATAGGGGACTACAAGATAGTTGAGTATGTGAGCTTGCTGGAAAGCTGTATTATTGACTCTTTCCGATGTTACGATAAATTGCAATTGCTTCAATGACTGAGATTATAGTTTGTTGGTTCCCAATGAAGTTTTTGAACCATACTTGATATTGTGAATTGCTTATTACTTGAGCATAGGAAATTATATGACAAACTCCATATATGTTGCTGTTATTAGAATGATCATGATGCACTCATGTCCGTATTTTATTTTTATCGACACCTCTATCTCTAAACATGTGGACATATTTTTCGATTTCGGCTTCCGCTTGAGGACAAGCGAGGTCTAAGCTCGGGGGAGTTGATACGTCCATTTTGCATCATGCTTTTATATCAATATTTATTGCATTTGGGTTGTTATTACACATTATATCTCAATACTTATGGCTATTCTCTCTTATTTTACAAGGTTTACCATGAAGAGGGGGATGCCGGAATTGGAATTCGGCCGAAAAGGAGCAAACGTTGGAAACCTATTCTGCACATCTCCAAAAGTCGTGAAACTCCACGAAACAACTTTTTGGAATTTATAAGAAATTATGAGCAAAAGAAATAGGCCAGGGGCCCCACACCCTGTCCAGGAGACAGGGGGCGCGCCCCCTATCTCCTGGGCCCCCTGGTGGGCCTCCGACGACTATCTTCTGCTATATCTTCACTTTTACCCTGGAAAAATCGTGGGCAAGCTTACGGGACGAAACTCCGCCACCACGAGGCGGAACCTTGGCGGAATCAATCTAGGGCTCTAGCGGAGCTGTTCTACCGGGGACACTTCCCTCCGGGAGGGGGAAATCATCACCATCGTCATCACCAACGCTCCTCTCATCGGGAGAGGGAAATCTCCATCAACATCTTCACCAACACCATCTCATCTCCAAACCCTAGTTCATCTCTTGTATCCAATTCTTGTCTCCAAGTCCGGGATTGGTGCTAGTAGGTTGCTAGTAGTGTTGATTACTTCTTGTAGTTGATGCTAGTTGGTTTATTTGGTGGAAGATCATATGTTCAGATCCTTTATGCATATTATTACCCCTCTGATTATGAACATGAATATGCTTTGTGAGTAGTTACATTTGTTCCTGAGGACAAGGGAGAAGTCTTGCTATTAGTAGTCATGTGAATTTGGTATTCGTTCGATATTTTGATGAGATGTATGTTGTCTAGCCTCTAGTGGTATTATGTGAACGTCGACTACATAACACTTCACCATTATTTGGGCCTAGAGGAAGGCATTGGGAAGTAATAAGTAGACGATGGGTTGCGAGTAATGTGAAGCTTAAACCCTAGTTTATGTGTTGCTTCGTAAGGGGCTGATTTGGATCCATATGTTTCATGCTATGGTTAGGTTTACCTTAATACTTTTGTTGTAGTTGCGGATGCTTGCAGCAGAGGTTAATCATAAGTGGGATGTTTTTTCAAGTAAGAACAGCACCCAAGCACCTGTCCACCCACATATCAAATTATCAAAGTACCGAACGCGAATCATATGAACATGATGAAAACTAGCTTGATGATATTCCCATGTGTCCTCGGGAGCGTTTTCCTATTATAAGAATTTGTCCAGGCTTGTCCTTTGCTACATAAAGGATTGGGCCACCTTGCTGCATGTTATTTACTTTATTTACTTTTTGCTTGTTACTATTTATCTTTTCACAAAACTATCTGTCACCTACTATTTCAGTGCTTGCAGAGAAAACCTTACTGAAAACCGCTTATCATTTCCTTCTGCTCCTCGTTGGGTTCGACACTCTTACTTATCGAAAGGACTATGATAGATCCCCTATACTTGTGGGTCATCACCTACCACGACCGTCGCGTCGCTCGCGTGGTCGCGCCCTTGGAGATTTAACACGGTGTGTTAGGCTATCTGATGTTGGCATGTCATACATAGTCATCACTTAGTCACTCATACTACAACAAGGTTGGCTATAAGGTTGGCTATAAGTGTATTTTTTACTCCTCTCTATCTCTTTCTTCGTACTCCCTCCGTCCCATAATATAAGAACGTTTTTGACACTAGTGTAGTGTCAAAAGCGTTCTTATATAATGGGACACGAATACTAGTATTATTGCATTTGCCAAGGAGTGACCTCTTCCAATGAAATGGTGTTGCTAAGTTTGCTTCATTTAATTAGCTATAGACTCAAAATTGTCTTTTCACCTAGGTACACGCGCTTAGCACCATTTCATCCTTGGGTCACCAAACTAGTCTCTCTCTTCTTGATTAACTTGCGACATCAGACTTTATGCCTATGTGGCAAGCTTAAGCACCTGTAGGAGCAAGTAAGTACAATAGTGCGCTTTACATGGCATTTTTGCATATGTGGAGGAAAGAGAGGCAAGGAAAAAGTGGAGAAGTGGGTCTCATGCAAGAGCCAACCTCTACTACTACATGGTGGAGCATTGGCAGAGGCACCTGTATGGAGGTGGTCAGGAATCGGGAGACTCCACCCGCAAAAAAAAGGAATCGGGAGACTCACGCCGGTCGTAGCGCCGCAGTGAAAATGATAATGGCAAGTCAAATCACGGGGCCGCACCTGTCCAGTGATAACTTCATTTGTCAAATCACACAGCCCTACGTTTGCAGCAGCCTACTCCCTCGTCTTCTCGCGTCTCTGTCAAACCGACTAGGCGGAACTGTCCCGCCGCCTACCGGCCAGGAAAAGCCCCGCCCTCGACTTTTAAATAGTATACAGTATACTAATGTTGTATCCATGGATTGCGCCCGCGCCATGGAGCAAGGCATCTAGAAAACGGCGGCACACATGTACGGAGTATACAGCATGCCCGTCGCGTTCGCGTCGCACCCCTGACGGTCGGTCGGTCTGGCACGCTGCTCTCCAAATGGAACGCGCGTCATATTGCGTTCGCACACACATGTGGGACGGCAATTGAGAACCGACCATAGGCACACTCCCGGCCCCGCAAGTCGGGTGACTTAATAGAAGAGGGAGACGGCGATAGTACTAGAGAAGTGTTGTACTACGTTGGTGCTCGGGCGATCCCCGCAAGACACGGAAGATCGATTCGTCCATGCATGTGACCAGACTCCAGCAGAACCACGCTGCATTGGCTATCGCTCTACATATCGTGCGGTGCTGTGTTGTACATGGCTGTAGTTGTGGTGAGAAATCTAAAAAAATGTTTCTTGTCATCTCGCAAAATTATGTGTCATGTGCTTCGGATCACCGCGAGGGTTAAACAGCGACAACTGAGTTGGGCTAGTCATTGGGGGCACATGCACGAACAGTGACTACTCGGCTGCCACCTAGGTCAAGCTGGCTATGTTAATTAGGACTTCTATCGACGGACCCCTTCTCTACGAGTTTATCTTTAATTTGAGCTTTGTTCCTCGTCTAGTTTGTCCGTCGGGATTCATGTTGTCTCCTTTGGGCAGCGAGGTTATGATTTCTTGTCATGTGGCATTTTTCGTGTTATATGTTATAATCCGGCGCTTCAGATCAAAATGACGACAACTGCGCCTCCGGGCCACGTGCATGAAGACTTCTCGACAGTCATTGACGAGGTCAAGCCAGCTCCGGTAGACAAAAGAATACTAAGTACTACTCCACTATATAGGCAGGAGCCTCCGCGCTTGCTTGCTAGTGTTGCTCTCTTCACACTGTCTCGGCCTCTCCAGATCTAAACACGACAGCGGTGGCCACACACTCTCTCTCTCTCTGCTCACTGCTGGTCATAGATCCAGCCGGACCCTCTCCGCCGGGAAGGTGAGAAGGTGCAATGTTCATGCGGTCGTCCTCGGCGACGGCTCTTACCCACTGTTGGGCGCGTCCCGATCAGCCTGCCTTGCCGTTCTCTCCCAATCACCGCTGGCGAGGGAGGGCCTCCGACCCCTTCTTCCTCGCTGCCGTAGTGTGGGCAGATCCGGCCTCCCACCGCCCACCTAGCGACATCCCGGCGACCATCAGGTATAACTTCCTTCCAAACCGGCCTTGCTCTACTTCCCGAGCTCCTGATGTCACTGCATTTGTAACTTTTACTATTTCTCAGGCCCCCTCGTAGATAGGATCGATAGGCTGTTCGAAAACCACCTAATTTTTTTATGTTTAAGAGGCAAAACTAGTTCATGCACTCGAATCTAGTACTACTTGGTTCAAACAAGGAAGAAAGGGGTGGGTGGGGGAAGATCTGTTACCGGAATCTAGGACTTGGTCGAAAGAGGAAATAATGGGGGCGAAAAGTAGCAGGGACAGTCTATCCAACTGGTCTCTTGGTCTAATAGGGAAATAAAGGGAAATACAGTACAAACTCAATATAAACCCGATCTATTGGTTGAAAAAGGAAAGAAAGTGGGGACTGGGGGACAAGTCAACAGAGTAAGTACATCACTAGATTTGCTAGCCTCACACAGTATAAGGTGGCTATACCGAACAAAAATGGGACCAACCCAGATATCCTGTTCTGATGTTTGTTGCCCCGAGCCACTCTTATGTAATGCCACTGGTAAAATGTAGCAGTCGCCTTTGTTAAAAAGTAAGGACACGTTAAACCAATGTTGTTTTCAATGTAATGCCTCCAGTAATATGAATCAATGGCACTTCTTTACATGTCCTGCTAAAATTTCCCATCAAGATAAGTTGGTTCTTTTCGTTAGAAATGCAACTGTCCTGGTCCGCCTATTCTCCCGTGCCCAAAGTAATGTCGTATTTAACGGTTGTCATAGTTAATCCTAATGCCCACACTAATATCTAGCAATGCCACTGCTTTAGAAATTGCTATTGTCCTTGTAGGATTGCCATTCAGATAAGGAACATGCTTCTTTTCATTTGATGCATGTTTCATCACTTGTTAGTCACCCTCCTTTCCACCTTTTTTGTGTAAACAGGGATATACATTTCACGCTCGATCTTAGTTGAACTGCACAAATGATATCCAAATTATAGTTGAGCATTCTAGGAGCTTCACAACCAACCTTGATGTTGCTCAATTTTATCGCAACTAATGAAGAAGAAGCTCTGTGGGTTTCGTTTTCTGATGGAAATGGACCGGGCTGGAGCCCTTTTCTTAAAAAATTGAAGAAGAAGCTGCTAGCTCACGGGACATTGCTTCATTTTAGGTGAACTGCACCAAAAGGTCCCATGAATTGAATCATCCATGTTGGTGACTGAAAGAGCCAGCTTGACATCCCGATCTAAGCACCCCTGCCACCATCCTTGCGGCCTTGCGGTACACCTCGTTTGCCACCTGCTCGACCCTAGTGTCACTGATAAAATGAAGTAATAATACAATTAAAATAGAGCGAGTGTCATCTCTATCATTTCATTTCCAATGTAGATAAAGAAAGTGCTTCTCTTGGTTAAAGTATGTTTCATCAACTAGTCCCATTGTTAATGTTTAAGCATTTTTGCAAACTGGGGTGCTTAATTTTAGTTGATATGTACAAAATAGAGATTTGAATGTCTCAAGGCGCCTCCTTGTACTACTGCTGTACACTGATGTTCATCACTAGCAGAAGGTGTATCTGGGAGACTTGGGACGATGTCCAGTATGAGGCGTACCATATGAGGCGTCGCAGGGCCCATCTCGCCCTCGCAACATGGCATACTATGATACTATCGCAATATTTTCTTCTATTTATTTTGTGTGTTTCATCCACTAGTGCCACTAATAATGTAATCACGCTTTTCATTATCTGTGCAAACAGGGTTATTCAGCTGCATTTTGGTGGAACTGCACAAATGTACGTATGGAACCGGCATATATGCAGAGTGCGAGGTGTGCCAAGTAAAAATTACCGACACCAACCATGCTGCATGCACGCATTGGCATCCACCACAACCAGTGGGATGTGTGGCGCTCTCTGTGGACGGATCTTTCTCGGCAGCAAATCCTCTAACCAAATACTAGTAGCTTATATTAGCAGTTTTCTAGGGAGTACTCTTTTCTGAAAGAAGCACCAATCTATTTTTCTTTATTTGTACACTGTGTCACAACTTTGACCCAAAGGTCCAGAGCTATTTTAGGGTGATTGGCGTAGTACTCGGAGACTGATTGTAAGCATGATTTTCATTAGCTGTCACTGATTGTAAGCATGAGCAGATGGAAGATTAGGTTAGTGCGAAGCTTACCTTAAACCCTACCGCCGCCGTTGAAATGAGGCGAGCGTCGAGGAAACTGTGGAGAACGTCGGGGAAGCGATGTCGCGCCATCCGGCCTCCTCTTGCGGTGGGAGAACGAATACTCCCGTGGCTCCGGCTGGCTCTGCACCCTCACGAACGGCACATCATACTCGATCGATTCGTTATCCTCTGGGTGCTCGACCTTCGACCTATACGCCCACCACCTCCGCCTGGCTGTCGCCTCGGGCAAATCTGTCTGCTCCATCGCCCATAGGATATACTCGATGAACTCGGAGGACTGCAGCGCGACTGCCGCCGAGGAGTACATGTACATCGCCGCCCTCATCGCCGCTGTACATGTACATGGCCTGCACCGTCCTCGAAATCTCCCACTCATTGTCAAACCAACTAAGGATCTCCTTCAACCTGGCTAACTTTGCCTGGTCGCCGCCGGCGATCTGCCTGATTCGCTGCTGCATCCTCTCCATAGATGTCGCTTACAGGTGGTCCGGTGCTAGCTTTGGAAGATGGGAGGAGAGACGGTGGTCTTGCAATAGAGAAGAGGGAGAGGAGAGAAGGTGGTTTTGGAATGGAGATGGTGGAGAGGAGAGGAGGTGGTTTTGCAATATTGAGAAGATCAGAAGAGGGAGAGGCGAGACGGTGGTTTTGGAATGGAGATGATGGAGAGGAGAGGAGGTGGTTTTGGAATGGAGATGATGGAGAGGAGAGGAGGTGGTTTTGCAATGGAGAAGATCAGAAGAGGGAGAGGTGAGACGGTGGTTTTGGAATGGAGATGATGGAGAGGAGAGGATGTGGTTTTGCAATGGAGAAGAGGGAGAGGAGCGTCTTGGCGGTGATTTAGGATTGGGCGAGAGGGCGGTAGCTGTGACTGGATCAAAATCAAAATCAATTTACCCTTCAATTAAGAAAGCGACCCCACATTAACTAGTCTCCCTTTTATTACGGGTCATAATTGACCATGATTTTCGCACATAAAATATATGTTATACGTTGCAAAAATAATATAATTTGAAAGTACATTCAGATACGAACAAAACGATACAATTTTTGGTGACATGCATTCACATTTTGCTTGTCACATACAGTACGTGGTCAAACTTTGACCCAAATATGCAAAACAACAAAAAAATACTTCCAAGACCAGCGCCGCTCTTCCGCTCTTCTCCTCTTAAACCACCGCCGCTCCTCTCCTGTTCCAATCTAAATCCAGCGCCGCTCCTCTCCTCTTCCATTTCAAAACCACCGCCCTCCTCTCCTGTTCCAGTCCAAAACCAGTGTCGCTCCTCTCCTGTTCTAATCCAAAACCAGCGCTGCTCCTCTCCTCTTCCATTCAAAAACCACCGCCGGCGAGTGAAGGTGCTGTGGAGAAGTAGATCGATGGAGGAGTACAACCTATATGTGAGGATCGCAGACGGCGACCCTGTGAAGCTAGCTAGGATGTTCGAGATACAGTCTTGGTTTGACAACAAGGACCAACTAGCGGCGACGGCGACATCCATGGCAAAATATCTGCAACAGAGCGAAAAGGCGGCGATACTCCCGGAGGAGTCGCGCCGAGTACATAGAGCTGCTCCTCTAGGCCATGGAGCGCACAGATTCACCGAATCTGATCGTGAGGGAGCGGTGGTGGGAGTATCGATCCCAGATGGAGCATCCACCAGAGATTGAAGGATCGAGCATCTACAGGGTGCCGTTTGTGAGGGTTTCCTGCCAGAGCGAGCCGGTGGAGTCTTCGTCAACCGAACCCAACTGCAAGAGGAGAAAAGCAGTTGGCCCGACGACGCTTCCCCGCCATCGTATCCCTCGCCGTTCACATCGTCTCACGGGGCGGCTGTCTGCCGCCGAGGAATAGGAGGGGGCTGCCCCCCTCCCAGCCCAATAGTCGGGCAGGTTGTGAATTGTCAGGAGGAGCTTAGGGTTGTCAGTATTTGCAGGTTGTGAATTGTGTTTTGTGTTGTGTATTTTGAGAGTACTTTCAGATATGAATGTCTTTTGAATTTCAGATTTGCGATATTGAGCATATGAAGAATTTAATGAATTCTAGAGATCTATTTTAGCACTTAAAAAATGTAGTTTCATAGGAGTATAAAAGTGCAGACGAGAAGAAAGCGCAAGTTTCGGGCCAGATAAGAAACTGCAAGTTCGGGCCAGATAAGAAATCGCAACTTTCGTGAGGCGAATCATTTATATTAACACGGCCTTTTCAAACAGGGTTAACATCATGTTGAAAGTTTTATTCATGGTCGAAAATGGAACTACCAGCCAGTTAACATCATGCTGATCAACATTCATGCATAGCACATCTTCATATGATGCACAGTCAAAATTCAATGTCGAGTGTGCAAAACACAGAGAAAACGAGGGACGAAGTTTTGGCAAGTGTTGGACGTGGTTTTGGGCTGCCCCGTCTAGGCTTTCATTTTTAACATGCGCAGCCCACGACCTCGGATGGGTGGGCCTGTTTGTATTTTCTTAGGGCCGTCATGTATCGACCGGCCTATGGACCTCTCATCCGAGGTTTTATTTTTGGCAGCCCAATTTATGTATTTTTTTGAAGAAAACTGTAACGCCCCGGATTCCATGCGCCAGGTGCCTGCCAGTTATTCGCCATCGTTGCCATGTCATTTGCTTGCGTGTTGCACTTTGCCATGTCATCATCTGCATTTCATATCATGTCGTCATGTGCATCGCATTTGCATACGTGTTCGTCTCATGCATCCGAGCATTTTCCCCGTTGTCCGTTTTGCCATCCGGCACTCCTATGTTCCCCGGCGCCCGCTTTTGCCTCTTTTCATGTGCGGGTGTTAAATGGTCTCGGAATGGACCGAGGTTTGTCAAGCGGCCTTGGTATAGCACCGGTAGACCGCCTGTCAAGTTTCGGATCATTTGGAGGTCGTTTGATACTCCAATGGTTAACCGGGTAACCGCACAAGCCTCTTTCTCTTTGCAGCCCAACTCCCTTCTAAAGTGGCCCAAAACCCAGCAAACTCCCCTCCATGCTCTCGGTCGTTCGATCACGATCGTGTGGGCGAAAACCGCACCTCATTTGGACTCTCCTAGCTCCCTCTACCTATAAATACACCTCCCGAAATTCGCGGATCAAATCGCCCCTAACCCTAGCTCCTTCTTCCTCCGCGCGCCGGACGCGTCCGCCCGGCGCCGGACATGTCCAGGCGCCGCCCCCGACCAATCCCGCCTCGCCACGTGTCACCGCCGCCTCCCTCCGCCGCAGGCCCGCCAGGCCCATGGGGAGCCCGCCCGAGCCGCCTCCCGCTCCTCGCGCGCCGCCCGCTGCGGCTGCCGAGCAGCGCCCGCCGGCCTCCGCGCCGCCCGTCCTCCTCGCCTGCCAGCTCGGCTCCGCCCGGACGCCGTCTCGCCAGCGTGCCCAGCGCCGCCTTGCCCGCCGCCCGTCCGCGCCGCCATGTCGCCGCCCCAGCACCGCCGCCCAGCAGCCCGCCTCTCGCCGCTCCCGCCATGGCCGTCCAGCCTCGCCCGCGCCCGCCTCCGGCCTTCTCGCCGCCTCCGCGCCCTCCTCCGGCCGCCTCCCCGGCCCCGTCCCCGACCACTCCGGCCACCGGCCCCACGGATCCGGCGAGATCCGCGCCGCTTTAAAATCCGTGCACGAGGTTGACTTTCCCCTCCGAATGACTCAGATTTTGCATATTATTTGCCATATTCATCATGCCATAACTTCATGCATATTGCTCCGTTTCATGCGTGTAATATGTCAAATTGTTCGCCCCGATGAGTACATCATTTCTTTCCATTGCATCATTTTCATGTGAGCTCATCTTGATGCCCGAAATACTGTTAAAAGAGTGCTATGTGATGTTAGTTTCAGATTCTTATCAGAACATGCACTTTTGTCATTTTTGCCATGATTGATGTGTGCACCCTATGAACTTGAGTCCTACATGTGTTTTGTAATATGCCATGCCATCTTTCCAGGGGTGCTTGCCATGTATTTTTGTGAGTTGTGTAGAGAGTGCATCAAGCTTGTTAAGTAGGGTACTTGTTGCTGTTTTCCTGGCAGATTCTGTTATATTTTGTTGCCATGTTAACTTGATGCTACCGAGAGATCCATGCTTATTTTGAGATACTTCAGTAAGGATGTTTTGAACATATGGTTATTATATATCCATCCATGCCCTTGTTTGCAATTATGGAGTGCCATAGCTTGAGTCAATCGAGCTCTACTTTTGCTATAAAATGTTTCCTGGCAGATTGTTTACATGTTATTCAATTTTGCCAAGGTTGTTGTAGTTGACCCGTGTATGCTATGATGTTGTTCTTGCCATTTATAGCTTCTATGCCATGTCTTCTTGCTGTTGGATACCTTTCCATGCCATGTATTGCTCTGTGGTGAGTAGTTCAAGCTCACCAACATGCCTACTTATTGTTGTTCCTGCCATATATGAATCTGTAATAAAACTTGCCATGTTTACATGGGTGCCATCATATTTTCTGATCCTTTTTGGCTCATGATCAGTAAAGGACTTTTGTTCTATGCAATTAGTAGATTCATGCCATTCCTTTGTTTTCCATGATAAGTTCCTGTAACATGTTGTTTGATAGCTCTAAACATTGCAACCTGATGTTATTTCTGCTAAAGTCTGAAACTGTTATTATTTGCAATCTTGCCATGTCATTTTGAGCATGTTCTAGTGATTTCTGGAGATAGCTCAGTGTTCTTGTTTTATCATGCTTTACCTGTACATCATGCCCATGCCTTTTGTTTGCACGTTGAGATGCCGTAGCATAGTGTTTTGGTGCTTGCAATATGCCTAGTTGCTGTTTTGGACAGATTGTTGCTATAACTTGTATAGGGTGTACGTATTGAACCGTTGCTCCGTTTTGAGTGTGCTCTATATGTAACTTGCTTGATTTTGCATGTAGTTTCATATTATCATGTTGCATCCTTGTTTTGAGGTGTTTGTTTGATGTTTGTATGCATTTTGCATCAATGCCATGTTTAACTTGTTTTGCTCATATCTTCTAGGCCGTAGCTCCGAATCTAATGAACTTTATATTTAACTTGACTAGAATTTCATGTAGATCTTCATGGTGCATCTTAACTTGCTGTTTAACAACTTGAACATAAGGTTTATTCAGATCTGGACCAATTTCGAAATTTGCATATGAGGACTTACCGGAATTGTTATATGTTGTTTCCGGCCTCATTTAAACTTGCTTTGATGTGTTGTTCTTGTTTGCATCATCTCTTGCCATGAGTAGCTTCATCTAGATTTGTCATGCATCATGTTTGTTGTGCATCTTGTCTTGTTCATGAGTGGTGTGTTTACTTTGTTGTGTGCTTCTTTTCGATAGTTCCCGTTTCGTTGCGATCGTGAGGATTCGTTCGTCTACGCTTGGTTCGGCTTCATCCGTTCGTCTTCTTCATGGACTCGTTCTTCTTCCTTGCGGGATTTCAGGCAAGATGACCGCTACCTTGGATCTCACTACTATCATTGCTATGCTAGTTGCTTCGTTCTATCGCTTTGCTGCGCTACCTATTACCTGTTTATCAAGCCATCCCAAATTGCCATGTCAGCCTCTAACCTTTTGCACCATTCCTAGCAAACCGTTGTCTGGCTATGTTACCGCTTTGCTCAGCCCCTCTTATAGCGTTGTTAGTTGCAGGTGAAGATGAAGTTTGTTCCTTGTTGGAACATGGAGATGTTGTTCCTTGTTGGAACATGTTACTTGTTGGGATATCACAATATATCTTATTTTATTAACGCATCTATATACTTGGTAAAGGGCGGAAGGCTCGGCCTTATGCCTGGTGTTTTGTTCCACTCTTGCCGCCCTAGTTTCCGTCATATCGGTATTATGTTCCCGGATTTTGCATCCCTAACGCGGTCGGGTGATTTATGGGACCCCCTTGACAGTTCGCTTTGAATAAGACTCCTCCAGCAAGGCCCAACATTGGTTTTACCATTTGCCTCACCACCACCTATATTTCCCTTGGGAGTAATTAACCCAGGGTCATCTTTATTCAGCCCCCGGGCCAATGCTTGTCTAAGTGTTGGTCCAAACCAGAGCCACTTGCGGTGCCGCCCCTAGGCAACTTGGGGTATCGTCGGTTGCCGTACGTAGTGTTCATCCGGTGTTGCCCTGAGAACGAGATATGTGCAGCTCCTATCGGGATTGTCGGCACATCGGGCGGCTTTGCTGGTCTTGTTTTATTGCTGTCGAAATGTCTTGTAGCCGGGATTCCGAGACTGATCGGGTCTTCCCGGGGAGAAGGAATATCCTTCGTTGATCGCGAGAGCTTATCATGGGCTAAGTTGGGACACCCCTGCAGGGTATAAACTTTCGAGAGCCGTGCCCGTGGTTATGTGGCAGATGGGAATTTGGTAATATCCGGTTGTAGTAAACTTGAAGTAAACTCTTCTAAAATACACCAACCGTGTGCGTAACCGTGAGTGTCTCTTTTCGGGGTTGATCGAGAGGAGAACACGGTTTTACGGGTTATGTCTGACGTAAGTAGGAGTTCAGGATCACTTCTTGATCATTACTAGTTGACGACCGTTCCTTTGTTCCTCTTCTCGCTCTCATTTGTGTATGTTAGCCACCATATCATGCTTAGCCGCTGCTGCAACCTCACCACTTTATCCCTTCCTTTCCCATTAAGCTTTGCTAGTCTTGATACCCATGGTAATGGGATTCTTTGAGTCCTCGTGGCTCACAGATTACTACACCACCAGTTGCAGGTACAGGTTATGCGATGATCATGACGTGAGAGCGATGTTTGCTTGTATTGGAGTTCTTCTTCTGCTTCTTCTTCGATCAGGGGATAGGTTCCAGGTCGGCAGCCTGGGCTAGCAGGGTGGATGTCGTTTGAGTTTCTGTTTATGTTTCATCCGTAGTCGGATGTTGATCTTGTATATGATGTTGATGTATTCTTGTGGCATTTGTGCCTTATGTATGTATCCCCATCTATTATGTAATATTGATGTAATGATATCCACCTTGCAAAAGCGTTTCAATATGCGGGTCTATCCTTGGTGGGACCGTCGAGTTCCTTTTGGATAGGGTCGCATATTGGGCGTGACAAAAACGCGGAGGTCTGTTCTATTTTTCTATATAAGAATAGGAACGGCAGGTACAACTTATGTTTCCCTTCTAACTATATTATATATATTTAAATTATTTTATATGTTATTATATATTATTTTTGTTGTCATCATATATTTAACAGATACTTACATATGTAAGAAAACAATATCCAACATCTTATTAACTTATAAAAATAATTTCTTAACAAATAAAATACTGAATTGTTTTGGCACGAAAATCCTAGTGATTGTGTACAAAAGCTTGGTAAGATTTAAGGACGAACGAAATAATATCACTTATTATTTAAATATATTTATAACAAAATGCTCAGCCCTTTTTTATTTTTTGATGACATTGCTGTCCCAACCCAACATTATAATTAGAATCAGCCCAGCAAAATCCTGTATATAGATAAAGTGCAAATGGCGTGTAATTTTTTAGGAAATAAAACAAATGGGCCGCATGGACGCTACATTAATTGTTCACCCAGGCCAGCTAATGGCTGTAATTCAAAAAAAAAGATCAAATTGACTGTAAATTCTACCGCGCAAAAAAAGACTGTGAATTCTGAAAAATGGGTTGAATACGTGCCACATTTTTGGAGGCTGAAATGTGGGCCAATAGGTCGAAGCCAACGCAAGTCGTTGTCAATTTAGTCAACAAATGATTCTGACATGTTAGCCGTTGGATTTACATCCAACGACTGGCATCCATCTTCAATCTCTCGTCTTCTTCCTCCAGCGCCGCCGGGACCACCTCCTGCTGCTAGCAGCTCTGCTTAGCACGCTTCGCTATGAAGCGCTACTCCACCGTTGGCCAGGCCATCCCTCCACCCCTCCACACCTCCTGTTCTTCTCCACCGACTGCCGAACCACACCGCACTAGAACCAGTTAACCCTCATACACCTCTCCGTCTGCGACTCTACTCCCACATCTTCCCATCTCCGGCTCGTTGCTGTCCGGGGCCTTGCCGTCGTCCACCACCTTGGATGCGCTCGGCGCGGCGTGGTCAACGTGGTCAACGAACGACACCATCGGAAGTAGGATGTGCGTGGAGAGGCTGACAGCTGGGTCCACGGCCGCACACAAGGAAATGCCTCCTTATTACGCGCAAAATAATGATTCCTCCACCTGACATCTGGGACCCACCGGAAGGGCCTCTGTATTTCGCGAAAAAACATGCCCCCCGCTGACTTGTCGGACCCACCAGCTATCTTCGCACGCAAGGAAGTGCCTCCTTATTACGCACAAAAAAATGAATACTCCCCATCACCGGAACCCAGATACTTTGGGAGGCTGACTTGTGGGCCTACCAAGTTGACGGGGACGGAGGGCTTTGTCAACTTAGTCAATATGAACGATTCTAGCTCCTGTTACTGTACGATGTTCATCCAACGGTTGTAGCACTTCTTCAACCTCTGTCTTCTTGCTCCAGCCGCCCAAACCAGCACCGGTCGTGCCGCGTGCTCCTGCCTCCCATGGTCGGCTGTGATGCCGTGAAGGCCTCACCGCCCCCTACTACTCCCACCGCTGGCCAGGCCATCCCTCTACTCACCCACACCCCCTGTTATTCTGCGGCGACAGCAGCCTCGCACCGCAGCCGAACGGTGAACCTCGTACTCCTCTTCGCATGGGCATCCATCGCTGCGTCTTCCCGGCTCGTAGTCGTCCCCTTCACAGGCCTCGCCGTCGTCCACCCTGTGGTGCTCTCGGCGGCGTGGTCAACGTGGTCAAGGAACGACTTCCATCGGACGTGGGTCTGTACGTGGAGAGGCCGATACCGGGTCCACGGCCGCAGCAAGGAAGTGCCTCCTTATTACGCGGAAAATAATGATTCCTCCACCTGACAGCGGGGACCGACCAGACGGGCCACCGTATTTCGCAAAATAAAGTTTCCCCCTGACTGCTGGGACCCACCAGCTACATCTTCCCACGCAAGGAAGTGAGTCTGGGAAAAAAACGATTCGCCCCCCTGACTGCTGGGACCCACCAGCTACATCTTCGCACGCAAGGAAGTGCATCCGGGCAAAAAAACGATTCGCCCCCCTGACTGCTGGGACCCACCAGCTACATCTTCGCACGCAAAGGAAGTGCGTCCGGGCAAAAAAAATGATTCGCCCCTCTGACTGCTGGGACCCACCAGCTACATTTTCGCACGCAAGGAACTGCCTGACAGTCGGGACCCACCTGGTCGAAGCGTACGTAGCGTTGTCATTCTGGTCGCGAACGTGTACGTACATATATACTGGTGGATGTAGAGGCGCGCACGTGTCGTAGTAGAGGCGCGCACGTAGCATGTACACGTACGTACAGCGGTGAGGGTGCAAGAAATAAAATACGGCCATGTACGTACATACGGGCAGGGTCTCGAACGTCTACTCGCGCATACGTACATGGCTGGGTTGGAACGGAGAAACAACATCGTCGTCGTGTTCATGGGGAGGCAACGGAATGCATCGTGTTCATCGGAAGGCAACGAAATGTGTCGTGTTCATCGGGAGGCAACGGAACGCGTGGGAGCCAACCAGCTTGGACGGAACATGCGATGGAAACGAGGCCTGGCGTAGCGCACAACGGAGGAAACAGACCTCCTACGGTCAAAACGGGGGTCCTGTTGATCGGGAGGGGTGTGGCGTACCGCAAAACGGAGGAAACGGACCTCCTACGATCGAAACGAGGGTCCTGTTGATCGGCAGGGGTGTGGCGTACCGTAAAACGGAGGAAACGGACCTCCTACGGTCAAAACGGGGTCCTGTTGATCAGGAGGGGTGTGGCGTACCGCAAAACGGACGAAACATACTTGTGTTGGAGCGCTACGGTCGAAACGGGGGTCCTGGTCATCGGGAGGGGTGTGGCGTACCGCAAAACGGGACTCCACGGGATACTGTTCATCTCCACCGTTGACCTCCTACAGCCTCCACGGGCTACCGTCGACCTCCTCCAGCCTCCACGGGCTCCTGTTCATCCAGCCTCCACCGTGCGCTACTCTACCGCCATCGCTCAACCACCCTCCACGGGCACCCCTCCACCGTCTACTGTTCATCCAGCCCTCCACACCACGGGGTCCTGTTCAACCACCCCTCCACGGCCACCCCTCCACCGTCTACGGTTCATCCAGCCCTCCGCACCATGGGGTCCAGTTCATCCAGAGGCAACGCCACCGCTCACTGTTCATCCAGCCCGCACTTCGCAACGCTCACCGTTCATCCAATCGATCGGCTTGATTAGCGCAGAGCGGCGAAGAATCGCTCCATCGAGTTTAGTTAACAGCCATCGGTCGATCGCTCGGGTTCGATAACGCGTAGCTCGCAGCCGCAATCGCCGGGTTCGATTAGAGCCCAACGCCTTGCTCAGTTCGATTAGAGCGAACGCCGCACACACGCCAGACGTACAAGAGAAAGCGTGCATCGCTTCGCCCCGACCTCCCACCGTAACCAGCAACTCCCCAAAATTTTCCTCCCCTCGCTTCTACCACGGTTTTTTCCGTCATGGGACGGCCCAAAGAATGTCATGCAGCTGCGTCTTGACGCCCGGGGCGAAAAGCCCATTTTCTGTCATGATTTTACATCATAGAAGTAGGAGCCCACCACATCTATGATGATACCGGGTTCTGTCACAATTATCGTCATAGAAGTGTCATATGTATGACAGAAATTTTTTTCGTTCGGCCCAAAATGTCACGGATGTGTCTTTTTTTTTTGTAGTGCTCCCATGATGTTTCTTTTCCCTGAAAGAACTTTATGGCGCTTTGGCTCATCGTATGATGTATTCGCTTCCTTATCTTTTCTTTTTCTCGGCTTGGTTGTCATGTCCTTCGCATAGAAAACCCGCACCACATCATTGGCTAGGATGAATGGTTCGTCTGCGTACGCAAGATTGTTGAGATCCACTGTTGTCATTCCGTACTGCGGGTCTTTGTTACCCTGCCTCGTGTCAGATTGACCCGTTTGCACCGAAACAAAGGGATCTTCAAACCACGTCCATAGTCAAGTTCCCATATCTCCTCTATGTAACCATAATATGTGTCCTTTCCCCTCTTGGTTGCTGCATCAAAGCAGACACCACTATTTTGGTTGGTTCTCTTCTTATCTTGGGCGATCGTGTAAAATATATTCCCATTTATCTCGTACCCTTTGAAAGTCATTATATTCGAAGATGGTAACTGGCACAGCAAGTACAGGTCATCTTCAACAGCGTCGTCATGCATGGCACGTGTCTGCAACCAACCGGCGAAAGTCCCCGTTTGTTCTTGGATAATCCAATCGTCAGACTGCTCCGGGTGTTTGGAGCATATAATATTCTTGTGTTCCTCCATATATGGAGCCACCAAGGCAGAATTTTGTAGAACTGTGTAGTGTGCTTGAGTGAGAGAATGCCTGTCCATACATATTATTTGTTCTGGTCCTAGCGTGCCATTTCCACCCAGTCTGCCCTTATGCCGCGATTCGGGAACACCAATCGGCTTAAGGTCAGGAATAAAGTCAATACATAACTCAATGACCTCCTCATTTTCAGGGACCTTGGAGATGCTTCCTTTTGGTCTAGCACGGTTATGAACATATTTCTTTAAGACTCCCATGAACCTCTCAAAGGGGAACATATTGCGTAGAAATACAGGACCCAGAACGTTAATGTCTCCGCATAGGTGAACTAGGACGTGCATCATGATGTTGAAGAAGGATGTGGGAATGCCAACTCGAAACTGACAAGACATTGCACCAAATCATTTTCTAACCTTGGTACGATTTCTGGATCGATTACCTTCTGAGAGATTGCATTGGGGAATGCACATAGCTTCACAATGGCTAATAGAACATTTTCTGGTAGAAGCCCCCTCAATGCAACCGGAAGCAGTTGCGTCATAATCACATGGCAGTCATGAGACTTTAGGTTCTGGAACTTTTTCTCTACCATATTTATTATTCCCTTTATATTCGACGAGAAGCCAGACGGGACCTGCGTACTGAGCAGACATTCAAAGAAGATTTCCTTCTCTTCTCTGGTAAGAGCGTAGCTGGCATGACCCTGATGTATGCCATCTTTTCTGTGCATACGTTGCTGGTCCTCCCGTGCCTCCTGTGTATCTTTTGTCTTCCCATACACGCCCAAGAAACCAAGTAGGTTCATGCAAAGATTCTTCATCACGTGCATCACGTCGATTGCAGAGCGGACCTCTAGGTCTTTCCAATAGGGTAGGTCCCAATACAGATTTCTTCTTCCACATGGCTGCGCGTCCTTCAGCGTCATTCAGAACAGATTGTCCGCCAGGACCCTTTCCAAAGATTACCTTCAAATCCTTGACCATATCATGTACATCATCACCAGTACGGTGGCGAGGCTTCGTCCGGTGATCTGCCTCACCTTTGAAATGCTTGCCTTTCTTTCTTACGGGATGCCTGCTCGGAAGAAATCGACGATGTCCTAGGTACACATTCTTCTTACAATTATCCAAAATATTATCCTGTCATATCATCCAAACAGTGCGTGCATGCACAGTATCCCTTGTTTGTATGTCCTAAAAGGTTACTGAGAGTAGGCCAATCATTGATAGTCACAAAAAACAACGCATGTAGGTCAAATTCCTCCTGTTTGTGCTTATCGCACACACGTACACCTTTTTCATTCCACAACTGTAAGAGTTCTTCAACTAATTGCCTTAGGTACACATCAATGTCGTTGCCGGGTTCCTTAGGACCTTTGATGAGCACTAGCATCATAATGAACTTCTGCTTCATGCACAACCAAGGAGGAATGTTATACATACATAGAGTTGATACGTCTCCAACGTATCTACTTTTCCTAATGCTTTTCCTCTTGTTTTGGACTCTAATTTGCATGATTTGAATGAAACTAACCCCGGACTGACGCTGTTTTCAGCAGAACTACCATGGTGTTGTTTTTGTGCAGAAATAAAAGTTCTCGGAATGGAACGAAACTTTGCGAGGATTTTTTATATAATAAATAAGAATTTCTGGAGCCAAGATCCACCGGAGGGGGGCACCTGGGTGGGCACAGCTCACCAGGGCGCGCCCCCTCCTGGCGCGCCCAGGTGGGTTGTCCCCACCTGGTTGCCCCGCAGACCCTGAAATCGACGCTATAAAAATCATATTTTTCCAAAAACAAACCAGGGAGAACAAATTATTGCAATCCACGAGACGGAGCCGCTGTCACTTCCTTTTTTTCATCAGGAGGCCAGATCTAGAGTCCGTTTGGGGCTCCGGAGAGGGGATCTTCGTTCTTCATCATCACCAACCCTTCTCCATCGCTAATTCCATGATGCTCCCCACCGGGAGTGAGTAATTCCTTCGTAGGCTCGCTGGTCGGTGAGGAGTTGGATGAGATTCATCATGTAACCGAGTTAGTTTTATTAGGGCTTGATCCCTAGTATCCACTATGCTCTAAGATTGATGTTGCTATGACTTTGCCATGCTTAATGCTTGTCACTTTGGGCCCAGGTGCCATGAATTCAGATCTGAACCATTTATGTTATCACCATTTTATCCATGTTCTAAATCCGATCTTTAGATCCGATCTTGCAAGTTATAGTCACCTACTACATGTTACGATCCAACAACCCCGGGGTGACAATAGTCGGGACCACTCCCGGTGATGACCGTAGTTTGAGGAGTTCATGTATTCACCATGTGTTAATGCTTTGTTCCGGTTCTCTATTAAAAGGAGGCCTTAATATCCCTTAGTTTCCAATAGGACCCCGCTGCCACGGGAGGGTAGGAAAAATGATGTCAAGCAAGTTCTTTCCATAAGCACGTATGACTATTTACGGAATACATGCCTACATTATATTGATTAACTAGAGATAGTGCTGTATCGCCCTAGGTTATAACTATCTCATGATGAATATCATCCAACAAGTCAGCGATCCAATGCCTACGAATTTATCTACCAATTTATCTTATATTGTTCTTGCTAAGTTACTACTGTTATCGTCACTATTGCACTTGCTACAAAACTAGTTCTATCACCATTACCGTAATACTTTGCTACTGATCACTTTATCGCAGATAATTAATCTCCAGGTGTGGTTGAATTGACAACTCAACTGCTAATACCTTCAAATATTCTTTGGCTCCTCTTGTGGCAAATCTATAAATTTGGATTGAATACTCTAGCCTCCAAAATTGTTGCGATCCCCTATACTTGTGGGTTATCAAGAGTCACAGGCCAGGTGCTATGATTGCTGCTCTGCTCCCCAAAAGGATTAATGCCATCTGCGCTTAGACCAAACCATACGTTCCTTGCGGCACCTACGAAGTCCCCCACTTCCTCTCGATTTTTCTCCACTACGACCCGTCAGCGTGTACTCTCAACTTCCCGTCATTCTTACGGTCTTCTTTGTGCCATCACATCAACTTGGCATGCTCTTTATTTTGGAACAAATGTTTCAACGGTGGTATTATAGGAGCATACCGCATCACCTTGGCAGGAATCTTCTTCTCGGGGCGCTCGCGCTCGACATCAGCAGGGTCATCACGGCTAATCTTATAGCGCAATGCACCGCATACCGGGCATGCGTTCAAATCCTTGTACTCACCGCGGTAGAGGATGCAGTCTTTAGGGCATGCATGTATCTTCTGCACCTCTAATCCTAGAGGACAGACAGCCTTCTTTGCTTCGTACGTACTCTCACGCAATTCATTGTCCTTTGAAAGCATCTTCTTTAACATTATCAACAAGTTTCCAAATCCCTTGTCAGATACACCATTCTCTGCCTTCCATTGCAGCAATTCCAGTGCGGTGCCCAACCTTTTATTGTCAGCTTCACAATTTGGGTACAAAAATTTCTTGTGATCCTCTAACATGCGCTGCAACTTCTTCCTCTCCTTCTCACTTGCGCAGTTTCTCTTTGCATCGGCAGTGGCCCGACCTAGATCATCACCGGGCTGATCTGATGCCTCTTCTTAAGCTTCTTCCCGGATTGCCGGCTCAGCTTCTTCCCCCATTGTTGTACCATCATATTCAGGGAACCCATGGCCAGGATAGCTGTTGTCGTCCTCTTCTTCTTCATTGTCTTCCTTCATAACCCCTCTTTCTCCGTGCTTGGTCCAAACATTATAGTGGGGCATGAAACCGGAATCTAAGAGGTGCTAGTGAATGGTTCTTGACTTAGAGTAATTCTGATCATTCTTACGGACAACACATGGACAAGACATAAAACCATCCGCCCGCTTGTTTGCCTCAGCCATAGCAGCGTAAAAGTACGCTACCATTAATCTAACTAGGGAGAGCATCGGTCATCGTACATCCATTGCCGGCTCATCTTCATTACACAACACCAAAAAGACCAAATTAATACAAGTTCATACACACTTATTCTCATAAAACAACATACAAACTCTCTAGCTAAAGCATTTAAATGCAACAACAAATGCAATCAAGATCACAACTAATGTAACTATTGATCAACAACATAATGATACCAAGCCTCACTATCAATGGCATATTTTCTGAACTTTCTAATCTTCAAGCGCATTTTCTCCATCTTGATCTTGTGATCATCGCTGACATCGGCAACATGCAACTCCAATTCCATCTTCTCGTCCTCAATTCTTTTCAATTTTTCTTTCAAATACTTGTTTTCTTTTTCAACTAAATTTAACCTCTCGACAATAGGGTTGGTTGGAATTTCTGGTTCACATACCTCCTAGATACAAATATCCATGTCAACTTGATGGGCATAATTTGTCATAAACACAAAATGCAACAAATAGTTATAAAAGAGAATATACCACATCTGAATCATAAACCGGACGAGGGCCGACGCGGATGGATATCAAAACCATGGCACTATGTATAAGAAACAATGTACGGGTAAGAAAATAATACAAGTAACTATATATCTAGGACAAGAGGCTCACCACAAGGTGGTGCCGACGACGGGAGGTGTGGGCGATCGACGGTGGTTAGGATGGAGATGGGAAGGCACTAAGTAAACCACACCTACATATGCAAACTACGAGTTATTTTGAGCTCATATTGCATATAAATCAAATAAACTACCACATATAATTACTCCCAAATTAAAACGCACAAATCACTATACTTATAGAGCATTGCAAGAGCTAATCTAGCAATGAGAGATGAAAGGACAAAGTTGTTGACCTTTGTGATCACTTGGATGGATGGGGTGCTTTCAAATCTTGACAAATTTTGGCGAAAATGGAGGATGAGACCGAGGAGAGGAAGAAAGCAGAGAGGAGAGGAAAGGGGAAGAACAGAGAGCTCGGGCTCAACGAAAGGTATATATATGATGATCTTTAGTCCCGGTTGGTTATACGAACCGGGACTAAATGTGCATCTCTAATCCCGGTTCGTGCCACGAACCGGGAGTAAAGCTGTTGGTGGGGCCCTAGCCTGACACCAGCCTGCCACCACCTCTTTAGTCTCGGTTCGTGGCACGAACCGACACTATATATTCACCACGAACTGGGTCTAGTGAGCACCGTCCGCCTAGCCTTTGGAACCGGCACTAATGCTCACATTAGTGCCGGTTCATTTACAAACCGCGACTAATGAGCTGAACGTTAGACCCTTTTTATACTAGTGATGGTTTCCTAACTAGCCAGTCAATGATTTGGCCAGGGTTTTTCAAGTCATGCTGGCGCACTTCATCCCTTGTTGCAACCTATGCAATTTGCAGTCAAAGATCATATCTACGACCTTTCTCGTTTCTCCTGAGCTTGTTTATATCTTTCTCTTTATCTTCGATCACCTTCTCGCTATCGTTGTGCTTGTATACATAGTACTTTGAAAAGTCCCTTGAAGCCACATTCAACGCATCGACGGAGTCGACCCATTTGTTCAGCTTTTCCTCAACGACTTCATGTTCAAGCTTTGCCCCCGCCTCAGCAAAAATCTCAAAGAAGAGGATCGGTCCCATCCTACAATTCGAGGGGTCACTATAATGGTCATCATAAGCATAACTTTAACCATAGCACGACCCCACCCCACAGTTGGTCTTCTCACACAAAAAACCAAAGGCATCATTAGTACCATCAATTTAAGTCATAAGCATAACCTTAGCCACTAACCCTAACCACAACCCTAGTTTCTACTATGAAGTGTCAGATCCACTAACTTGCAGAAAGTCAATTTGGCCTCTGGGGCCAAAAAAATCTTGAAATGAAAAAAATCAAGACAAAATTTTGTGTGTACTTAGTCACATCCAAATGTCACCTGCAAATTTTGAGGCGAAAAGATTAAACATTTTGGCTTGTACAAAAAAAACAAATCGAACACCAAAAGTTACCCCAAAATGTCATCCTAAATTTGTTTTTTTGCTGACGAAACACCGCCGCTCCGTTTCGCATGAAAATTGTCATGCATGTTTGCGATACTAATACAACCATCTACAAAAAATTTCAGAATTTTTCGAAAACATATAATATTTTTTCGCGTTACTGTTCATCCGGGAGGCAATGCTCCCGGGAGCCAAAACGCCAAAATTTCACTAACTTGGCACTATATTAAGCACATATAGAATCTTACAAACCAACTTGATAGTTGATTTACAACAAAATGGCTAAAATTAGGGTTTGCAACAAAGTGAACAATTGAAGCAAATGAAATGATTCCAACCAACAAAAACGAGAGGGGTGACAAAGATACCTTCACAGATGAAAATAGTCTGGATCCACTGGACACATCTCAAACAATGGAGATGGATTTGGGAGGGCTTCAATGGGGGAGGGAGGTGAAAAATAGAAGACCAACTCGGGGAACAAGAAAGATGCTAGATGAGTGGAGTGGGTGGGGGGGGGGGGGCTACCTTCTCCTTTATCTATGGCTGGAATGAGGGCCTACCGCCAGAGACTATGGCGGTAGGTTCCTACCCTCACTCTAGCAATAGAAAACACAACCATGCACCAGTTTTGACAGTTTTGCCAGCAAACAGTAGTATATATGCACTAGTTTTCACAGCAGAATATAGAAATTCATAATATGTAATAATTGGAGCACAAATACTAGAAACAAGTCTAGCATAAACCATTAAACATACGCCCAACTTTCAAGTCCAAAGCAAACTAAAAGATAAATGATAGTATCAAAGTTCGACATCGTCAAACGGTAGTTCAACATACCCAGACACTAGTTCAACATGACCACACTAGTTCAACATCACTTTCTTCCCCTCTTAGAGCACCCCTCATTCACGGTCTTCTTGCAGCGACGAGGAACCGGCTTTGGAAATAGTGACATGCTTAATGGATCCGCATGAGGGTGAGAAACCCTTTTTTGTTTGGGAAATCGGTGGTGCATCCATCATTTGTGACATATTCATCTCTTCCAGGGCTACATCGTCCTGCGGGTCCACCTCTTCCTCCTCAGATTCACCGAAGTTTGATACGTCTCCAACGTATCCATAATTTATGAAGTATTCATGCCATGTTTACAACAATTCTATATGGTTTTGGTATGATTTGAATGGAACTAACCCGTACTGACACTATTTTCAGCAGAACTACCGTGTTGTTTTTTGTGCAAAATGAAAAGTTCTCCAAATGCACCGTAACTTTTTGATGATTTTTTTGGAACAAAAGAGGCACTAGAAGCTTCGTGGTAGGACCAGAGGTGAAGGAGGTGGCTAATACGTCTCAAACGTATCTATAGTTTTTGATTGTTCCATGCTGTTATATTATCAATCTTGGATGTTTTATAATCATTTTATATCATTTTTTGGTACTAACCTATTGACATAGTGCCAAGTGCCAGTTGCTGTTTTCTGCATGTTTTTTACATCACAGGAAATCAATACCAAAAGGAGTCCAAATGCAACGAAACTTTATGGAGATTTTCTTGGACCAGAAGACACCCAATGGGCCAAGGCTGCGCCTGGGGGTGCTCCGAGGGGAGCACAACCCACCAGGGCACGGGCTCGGGTGCCCCTGGACCGCCTCTTTGCTCTATAAATACCCCAATATTCCAGAAACCCTAGGGGAGTCGACGAGAATCAATTCCAGCCGCCGCAGAGTCTAGAACCACCAGATCCAATCTAGACACCATGACAGAGGGGTTCACCACTTCCATTGGTGATTCTCCGATGATGCATGAGTAGTGCTTTGTAGACCTTCAGGTCCGTAGTTAGTAGCTAGATGGCTTCCTCTCTCTCGTTTGATTCTCAATACAACGGTCTCTTGGAGATCCATATGATGTAACTCTTTTGCGGTGTGTTTGTTGGGATCGGATGAATTTTGAGTTTATGATCAGATCTTTCTTTTTATATCCATAAAAGTTATTTGAGTTTTTTTGATCTCTTATATGCATAATTGCTTATAGCCTCGTATTTCTTCATCGATATTTGGGTTTTGTTTGGCCAACTTGATCTATTTATCTTGCAATGGGAAGAGGTGCTTTGTAGTGGGTTCGATCTTACTGTGCTTGATCCCAGTGACAGAAGGGGAACCGACACATATGCATCATTGCTACTAAGGATAAAACAATGGGTTCTATCTCTACATAGATAGATCTTGTCTACATCATGTCATCATTCTAATTGCATTACTCCGTTTCCCCATGAACTTAATACACTAGATGCATGCTGGATAGCAGTCGATGTGTGGAGTAATAGTAATAGATGCAGGTAGGAGTAGGTCTACTAATCTGGGACGTGATGCCTATATAATGATCATTGCTTGGATATCGTCATGAGTATTTGAAGTTCTATGAATTGCCCAATAGTAATTTGTTTACCCACCGTTTGCTATTTTTGTCAAGAGAAGCCACTTGTGAAACCTACAGCCCCCGGGTCTCTTTCTCATATTATTTGCCTTTGCGATCTATTTTCCTTTGCTTTTATTTCCATATCTATTAAACTAAAAATACAAAAATACCTTGCTGCAATTTATTCTTATTTA
This sequence comes from Aegilops bicornis, assembly GCA_021605145.1. Classification (NCBI taxonomy): domain Eukaryota; kingdom Viridiplantae; phylum Streptophyta; class Magnoliopsida; order Poales; family Poaceae; genus Aegilops; species Aegilops bicornis. The sequence goes on from CM038673.1 coordinate 249,577,476, forward strand.
TTTTATTTGGCGTTCGATCTATCAATCTACTACAATTTATTCATGTCCGTTTTGCCAATTTCTGGCACCGTTAACCGAAAGGGATTGACAACCCCTTTAACACGTCGGGTTGCGAGTAGTTGTTATTTGTGTGCAGGCACCGCTTATGTGTTGCTGCTTGGTTCTCCTACTGGTTCGATAACCCTGGTCTCATCACTGAGGGAAATACCTACTGTCATTGTGCTGCATCATCCCTTCCTCTTTGGGGAAATACCGACGTAGCTTCAAGCCGCATCAAAAGGAATTTCTGGCGCCATTGTTGGGGAGGATCTTCAACATATACCAGGTTCCTAATCACAAATCTCATCTCCTCACAATTTACATTATTTGCCATTTGCCTCTCGTTTTCCTCTCCCCCACTTCACTAAAATTTTCCGTTTTATTCTCCCCTCTTTTTTGTTCGCCGTTTTCTCGGCAGATCTATCCGTGTTCTTGCTTCCTCGTCATAATGACTAGCATGCCTACTCCTCCATTGTCACCAGATTTCAAAGTTCTTTACTTCAAGCAAGGACAAGGAGAAAATCTAAAAGATGATTGGTATAGGCTTATGAATCTTATCGTATTTGCAATTTAAATGGGGACACTAAGATCTTGCTTCGTAATTTTTACATAGGATTGGCTTTGCATCATAGACAACTCCTAGATTTTGACGCTAAAGGGAATTTTATTGAGCTTGATGCCAATGTTGCCTATGAAATTTTAGCAGGAATTTTGGGAGTTCCACCTCAAAAGAAGGGGTTTTCTTTCACCCCTGAGGGAGTTCAAATGATGGAAAAACTTGGAGATTTGCATAAACATATGGTTTAAATACAGAAATATAATGAACCCTCAGACATCTCAATGGTAGTATCAATCACATGAATACTTTGATTACTCTTTGCAACAAGCAATTTGATATTTGGATCTAAAGATGGTTTATTTTCCTAAGAATCTAGGGAAGCATAAAGAGCCTCCCGGGTTTGAGAAAACCCTTCCCAAAGTAGCTAATACTACGGATGACAAAACTTAGATCCTTTGCTTTATGCCTAGTTAAGAGCGTAAAACTATAGCGCTTGTTGGGAGGCAACCCAATGAATAAAATTTGTTTTTTCTTTTTGCATTTTGTTCTTGAGTGTTTGCACAATTATGCTACTGTTATGATTGTGTTTTTTGTGTTTTAATTAGTGTTTGTGCCAAGTAAAGCATTTAGGATCTTCTCGGGTGATAGTTGTTTGATCTTGCTGAAAAACAGAAACTTTTGAGCTCACGAAAACAATTCTCATTTTTTACCAGAGTGTGATAAAATGCCAATTCTTTTTGCAGAAGATTAATATACAAATTTATCAGGTCGTCCTGATTTTTTAGAATTTATGGAATTTTAGAAGTATTTGAAATATCCAGATTCCTCAGATTGTTCTGTTTTTGTCAGATTATGTTTTCTTTGCGTTGTGTGCTTGTTTTGATGGCTCTATGGTTTTACTAACGGATATGAATTGGTTTGCTACAGTACTTATAGTAGTGATTTGCTTTCTTATACTAACGGATCTCACGAAGGTTTTGTTGAGTTTTGTGTGATTGAAGTTTTCAAATTTCGGGTTATCTTATGATGGATGAAGGAATAGGGAGTAAGAAGAGCCTAAGCTTTGGGATGCCCCGGAATCCGAAGCTATTATCCAAAAGAGAGCAAGCAACTAAGCTTGGGGATGTCCCCGAGTGGCATCCCCTCTTTCTTCTAACGACCATCGGTATTTTACTCGAAGTTACATTTTTATTCATCACATACTATGTGTTTTTCCTGGAGCCTCTTGTATGATATGATCACTACTTGTGCATCCAAAATCCTTTAAACCAGTTTTGCCACATGAGTCCACTATATCTACCTATATGCGGTATTATTTTGCCGTTCTAAGCAAATTTATATGTGTCGTCTCTAATTTTCAAAATAAACTTCTCTTTTGTGTGTTAAATACAACTCGCATGAATGAGAGGGTGGCTAATATTTTCCATGCTAGATGTGTTATTCTCAGGATGAGTGATTATTCACTTGTCGTTGCACGAGAGTAAGGCAATGGTATTAGGGATGCCCAGTCCCAAAATGAAATATGAATTCACTTTATGTTGTCAAATAATAAATTCCTAGGAAGTGTTGGTATGGAAGGCAACCGTGGATTCGGCTAGCCATGGAAAGTGAAAGTATGGTGGAAAAAGGAATAAACTTTATTTTCTGTTTGGGAACCGCCTATGATATATCTAGCATGGAAAGTGTTGGGAACTCTAAGTCGTTTTCGTTGGTGGGAAAGGCACACTTCCCAAAATGTTTTTATCTCTAAGTTTTTTTCTTTGAGCCCTATCACCTCTACAAATCCATACTTCCCTCTGTGAAAGGCCTTTCTTTTACTTTATGCAATTTTATTTTTGAATTTGAGTCTCCATCTTCTGTAATAAAAGCACCAACTAGGAGGCACTATGATTGTACTTGAGCATTGGGTGTAGCTAATATGCGAGTGTGTTTCATGAATGGATCAATGATTGAGCATGATGGGCTAGGGATAGCTTATTTTAGCGTTGATATTTTGCAAGACATGGTTGCTTGTTGATATGCTTGAGTATTTAAGTTGTCATGTAAAAACTAGACTATTACTTTGAACAATATAAAATTCCAAATGTCCATGCTACAAAGAAAACAATATGATATGACATGTTAGGCAGGATTCCACAAAACAAATTCTGTTTTTATCACTTACCTACTTGAGGACGAGCAGGAGTTAAGCTTGGGGATGCTGATACGTCTCCAACGTATCTATAATTTTTGATTGTTCCATGCTATTATATAATCAATCTTGGATGTTTTATAATCATTTTATATCATTATTTGGTACTAACCTCTTGACATAGTGCCAGGTGCCAGTTGCTGTTTTCTGCATGTTTTTTACATCGCAGGAAATCAATACCAAACGGAGTCCAAATGCAACGAAACTTTACAGAGATTTTTTGGACCAGAAGACAACATATGGGCCAAGGCTGTTCCTAGGGGGTGCTCCGAGGGGAGCACAACCCACCAGGGCACACCAGGAGGCCCAGGCGCGCCCTGGTGGGTTGTGCCCACCTCGGGTGCCCCCGGACCGCCTCTTTGCTCTATAAATACCCCAATATTCCAGAAACCCTAGGAGAGTCGACGAAATTCAATTCCAGTCGCTACAGAGAGTCTAGAACAACCAGATCCAATCTAGACACCATCACGGAGGGGTTCACCACTTCCATTGGTGCCTCTCCGATGATGCGTGAGTAGTTCTTTGTATACCTCCGGGTCCGTAGTTAGTAGCTAGATGGCGTCCTCTCTCTCGTTTGATTCTCAATACAATGGTCTCTTTGAGATCCATATGATGTAACTCTTTTTGCGGTGTGTTTGTTGGGATAGGATGAATTTTGAGTTTATGATCAGATCTATCTTTTTATATCCGGGAAAGTTATTTGAGTTTGTTTGATCTCTTATATGCATGATTTCCTATAGCCTCGTATTTCTTCTCCGATATTGGGTTTTTTTGGCCAACTTGATCTATTTATCTTGCAATGGGAAGAGGTGCTTTGTAGTGGGTTCGATCTTACGGTGCTTGATCCTAGTACAGAAGGGGAACCGACACGTATGTATCATTGCTACTAAGGATAAAATGATGCGGTCTATCTCTACATAGATAGATCTTGTCTACATACGGTCATCGTTCTTATTGCATTACTCCGTTTTCCCCATGAACTTAATACACTAGGTGCAGGCTAGATAGCGGTCGATGTATGGAGTAATAGTAATAGATGCAGGCAGGAGTCGGTCTACTAATCTTGGACGTGATGCCTATATAATGATCATTGCCTGGATATCTTCATGAGTATTTGAAGTTCTATCAATTGCCCAACAACAATTTCTTTACCCACCATTTGCTATTTTTCTCGAGAGAAGCCACTAGTGAAACCTACGGCCCCCGGGTCTCTTTCTCATATTATTTGCCTTTGCGATCTATTTTCATTTGCTTTTATTTTCAAATCTATTGAACTGAAAATACAAAAATACCTTCCTGCAATTTATTCTTATTTATTTTATTTGGCGTTCGATATGTCAATCTACTACAATTTATTCATGTCCGTTTTGCCAATTTCTGGCACCGTTACCCGAAAGGGATTGACAACCCCTTTAACACGTCGGGTTGCGAGTAGTTGCTATTTGTGTGCAGGCACCGCTTATGCGTTGCTGCTTGGTTCTCCTACTGGTTCGATAACCCTGGTCTCATCACTGAGGGAAATACCTATCGTTGTTGTGCTGCATCATCCCTTCCTCTTTGGGGAAATACTGACATAGCTTCAAGCCACATCAGTGGCCAATACCAACCAGGGCACGCCAGAGGCCTTGGTCGTGTGCTGTTGGACAGTGGGCCCCTCGTGGCCCATCTAGACGTGAGACCGACGCTAAAAAGTCCTATAAATACAGAACTCCCCCTAGAAATAACTCTAGATCAGAAGTTTCTCTGCCACAAGCCTCTGTAGCCATGAAAACCCAATCTAGACCCTGTTCTGGTACCCTACCGGAGGGGGAAATCATCACAAGAGGCCATCTTCATCATGCTGGCGGCCACCATGACGAGGAGGGAGTACTCCACCCTGAGGGTTTGTACCAGTAGCTATGTGTTTAATCTTTCTCTCTCTCTCTCTCTCTCTCGTGTTCTTGTGTTGGCACGATCTTGATGTATCACAAGTTTATTTAATATAGTTGGATCATATGGTGTTTCCCCATCTCTATCTTGTTGTGATGAATTGAGTTTTCCCTTTGAGATTTTGTTACGCATTGAATACTTTTATGGATTTGAGAGCACTTGACGTATGTATTGCTATGAATACCCGTGGTGACAATGGGGGTATCATATTGATTCACTCGATATATGTTTTGGCACTCAACTCACGGATTCCCGAGGTGACATTGGGGTAATCTATGTATAGGGTTGATGCATATTTTCATCTTTGTTTCTCCGGTAGAAATCTTGGGGACTCTTTGAAGTTCTTTGTGTTGGATTGAGTATTACGAATCTAAAACTGTTTGATGCATATCGTATAATCAACTCACAGATACTCGTGGTGACATTGTTGGAGTATCTAGGTGACATTAGAGTATCATATGGTGTTATTTATTACGAACTCTTGGGCTTTTGTGACACTTATAGGGATAGCTCGATAGGTCGACAGAAAAGGATAAATTTGAGGTGCTTTCTTACCTACAAACAATTTCATCTTATGTTCTTCGCTAGATAAGAACTTTGGAGTGATTCTTAATCGCACGTTGAGGGATGGTTATATGATCCAATTATATTAGTATTGTTGAGAGATTGCAGTAGTGAAAGTACGGACCCTAGGCCTCAATTTCAAGCATTGCAATACCATTTGTGCTCACTTTTGTTACTTGCTACCTTGCTGTTTTTATTATTCCTATTACAAAAATAGATATCTACTATCATTACTACGCTTATAGCACCATTTCTTCGCCGAACTAGTGCACCTATACAAATTACCAATGTATTTGGTGTGTTGGGGACGCAAGAGACTCTTTGTTATTTGGTTGAAGGGTTATTTGAGAGAGGCTATCTTCATCCTACACCTCTCACAGATTGATAAACCTTAGGTCATCCTCTTGAGGAAAAATTGCTACTGTCCTACAAAACTCTATGCTTGGAGGCCCAACACGAGTCTACATGAATAGAGTTGCGTAGTAGACATGCAAGCTCTTTTCTGGCGCCGTTGCCGTTAAGATGAGTGCTTGAAGGTATATCTTTAGATCTTGCAATTGAATCTTTTAGTTTCTTGTTTCATCACTAGTTTGGTTTATAAAAGAAAACTACAAAAAATGGAATTGAGGTTGCCTCATATTATTTGTCTTTATCATGTCTTTCTTGAAAATGATGGAAAGGAAAATTGTGCTCAACTGATAGAAGAAGAATTCAATAAAATATTTGGCATAAAATCTTTGAATGATGATCATGACTGCAATGTTGCTAGTATGAATTTTTTCAATATCCATGATGCTAATGATATGCAAAGTTATAAGCTTCGGGATGCTAAGTTTGTTGAAGATGATATTTTTAGTCCCCCAAGTTTTGATGAGAAAATTTATTATGATGAATGCATGCCTCCTATTTATGATTATTATACTGATGAAAGTGGATTTGGAGAGGTCATGACTTTATTTAATGATGAATTTACTATGTTGGAAGAGGTTCCAATTGATTGTGACAACAAAGTTGCTATCTATGGTGATTATTGTGATGACATGTATGCTATAAAGAATAATGATAACCATGAAACTTGTCATCATCATTTTAATGTTCAATTTGATTGTGTCAATCAAGTATCTCTTGATAGTATTTTATTGAGTTTGCTCCCACTACTATGTGTTGAAAATCTTCAAGTTTTGCTTGTTTTACCATCCTATGCTAGTTGATTGTTGCTCCCATAAATTGTTTGCTCACAAAATCCCTAGGCATAGGAAGTGGATTATACTTAAATGCACCAGTCATATGCTTCATAATGCTCTTTTTATGTTTCAATTCTTTACTTTTAGACGAGCATCATTGAAATCATCATGCCTAGCTAAAAAGACATTAAAGAAAAGTGTTTTTTGGGAGACAACCCAACATATACCCCTACTATTTTTGTGTGTTCACATGATTAAGCTACTGGAGTAATCATGTTTTATAGCTTTTGTTTCAATAAAGTACCAAGGAAAGCCTTTGGGATAGTGTGGATGATAGTTGACTTGATTCTGTGTAAAAACAGAAACTTTTGCTTCCAGTAACAGAATTGTCTAAATTCACTGGAGCGTCGAAAAATTCTGATTTTTTTACAGATGATTTATATACAGTCCTACATTTTCCTAAATTTTCAGAATTTTTGGAATAACTTAAGTATGGTCATTGTCCAAATCATTAAAGTCTGTTCTGTTTTTGATAGATTCTGTTTTCAATGCATAGTTTGCTTGTTTTCTAGTTTCTATGGCTTATATTGCTGATACATCTCCAACATATCTATAATTTATGAAGTATTCATGCCATGTTTACAACAATTCTATATGGTTTTGGTATGATTTGAATGAAACTAACCCGGATTGACACTATTTTAGGCAGAACAATCGTGGTGTTATTTTTTTGTGCAGAAATAAAAGTGCTCCAAATGCAACAAAACTTTTTGATGATTTTTTGGAAGAAAAGAGGCACTAGAAGCTTCGTGGGAGGACCAGAACGTAAAGGAGGTGGCCACTACCCACCAGGGCGCCCAGAGGCCTTAGCCGTGTGCTGGTGGGCCCCTCATGGCCCATCTAGACGTGAGACCGATGCCAAAAAATATGATAAGTACAGAAACCCTCAGAAATAAGCCTTGATCAGAAGTTCCACCGCCGCAAGCATCTGTAGCCATGAAAAACCAATCTGAACCATATTCCGGCAACCTGCATGAGGGCGAAATCATCACCAGAGGCCAGCTTCATCATCCCGGCGGCCACCCTGATGAGGAGGGAGTAGTCCACCCTCGGGGCTGAGGGTTTGGACCAGTAGCTATGTGTTTAATCTCTCTCTCTCTCATGTTCTTGAGTTGGCACGATCATGATGTATCACAGGCTTTGTTAATATAGTTGGATCATATGGTGTTTTTCCCTTTCTATCTTGTTGTGATGAATGTTGGAAATATGCCCTAGAGGCAATAATAAAATAGTTATAATTATATTTCCTTTTTCATGATAATTGTCTATTGTTCATCCTATAATTGTATTAATCGGAAACTGTAATACATGTGTGAATACATAGACCGTAATATGTCCCTAGTAAGCCTCTAGTTGACTAGCTCGTTGATCAATAGATGGTCGTGGTTTCCTGACCATGGACATTGGATGTCGTTGATAACGGGATCACATAATTGGGAGAATGATGTAATGGACAAGACCCAATCCTAAGCATAGCACACAAGATCGTGTAGTTCGTTTGCTAAAGCTTTTCTAATGTCAAGTATCATTTCCTTAGACCATGAGATTGTGCAACTCCCGGATACTGTAGCAATGCTTTGGGTGTATCAAACATCACAACATAAATGGGTGGCTATAAAGGTGCACTACAGGTATCTCCGAAAGTGTTTGTTGGGTTGGCACGAATCGAGACTGGGATTTGTCACTCCGTATGACGGAGAGGTATCTCTGGGCCCACTCGGTAATGCATCATCATAACGAGCTCAATGTGACTAAGAAGTTAGCCACAGGATCATGCGTTACGGAACAAGTAAAGAGACTTGTCGGTAACGAGATTGAATGAGGTATAGAGATACCGACGATCGAATCTCGGGCAAGTAACATACTGATGGACAAAGGGAATTGTGTACGAGATTGATTGAATCCCTGACATTGTGGGTCATCTGATGAGATCATGGTGGAACATGTGGGAGCCAACGTGGGTATCCAGATCCAACTATTGGTTATTGGCCGGAGAGATGTCTCGGTCATGTCTGCATGGTTCCCAAACCCGTAGGGTCTACACACTTAAGGTTTGGTGACGCTAGAGTTGTTATGGGAAATTGTATGTGGTTACCGAAGGTTGTTTGGAGTCCCAGATGAGATCCTGGATGTCACGAGAGGTTCCGGAATGGTCCGGAGGTAAAGATTTATATATGGGAAGTCCAGTTTCAGTCGCCGGAATAGTTTCGAGGGTTATCGGTATTGCACCAGGACCACCGAAAGGTGTCCGGAGGTCCACCGGGTGGGGCCACCTGAGGACTTAATGGGCTGAATATGGGAGGGAACCCGCCCCCTAGTGGGCTGGTGCGCCCCCCAAGGGCCCAAGGCTCCTAGGGTTGGAAGCCAAACCTTAAGGGCGCCTCCCACCTTTCTTGGGGTGCAGGCACCCCCCCGGCCGCCGCCCCCCTCTAGATGCATCTAGGGGGACCGGCCCCCGCCCCCCTCTAGATGCATCTAGGGGGACCGGCCCCCGCCCCCCTCTAGATGCATCTAGGGGGACCGGCCCCCTCTTCCCTCCCCCATATAAATAGTGGGGGGTGGGGGGTGGGAGGACAACCACACCCCTTCCCTGGCGAAGCCCCTCCCTCCTTGTACACCTCCTCCTCCTCCGTAGTGTTTAGCGAAGCTCTGCCAGAGAACCACGAGTTCCACCGTCACCACGCCATCGTGAGCTCCACCGTCACCACGCGGTCATGCTGCCAGAGTTCTCCCTCAAATTCTCCTCTCCCCTTGCTGGATCAAGTAGGAGGAGTCGTCCCCGGGCTATACGTGTGTTGAACGTGGAGGCGCCGTCCGTTCGGCGCTTGATCGAATCTTCTGCGATTTGAATCGCCGCGAGTACGACTCCATGAACCACGTTCTTGTAACGCTTCTGCTTAGCAATCTTCAGGGGTATGAAGATGCACTCCCTCTCTCTCATTGCTAGCATCTCCTAGATTGATCTTGGTGACATGTAGGAAAATTTTGAATTATTACTACGTTCCCCAGCAGTGGCATCATGAGCTAGGTCTATGCGTAGATTCTATGCACGAGAAAGACACAAAGTAGTTGTGGGCGATGATTTGTTCAATTTGCTTACCGGTACTAGTCTTATCTTGATTCAGCGGCATTGTGGGATGAAGCAGCCCGGACCGACCTTACATGTACGCTTACGTGAGACTGGTTCCACCGACTAACATGCACTTGATGCATAAGGTGGCTAGCGGGTGTCTATCTCTCCCACTTTAGTTGGATCGGATTCGATGAAGAGGGTCCTTATGAAGGGTAAATAGCAATTGGCAAATCACCGTTGTGGATTTTGCGTAGGTAAGAAACGTTCTTGCTGGAAACCCATAGCAGCCATGTAAAACATGCAAACAACAATTAGAGGACTTCTAACTTGTTTTTGCAGGGTATGCTATGTGATGTGATATGGCCAAAAGGATGTGATGAATGATATATGTGATGTATGAGATTGATCATGTTCTTGTAATAGGAATCACGACTTGCATGTCGATGAGTATGACGACCGGCAGGAGCAATAGGAGTCGTCTTAATTTATTGTATGACCTGCGAGTCAATATAAACGCCATGTAATTACTTTACATTATTGCTAACTGTTAGCCATAGTAGTAGAAGTAATAGTTTGCGAGACAACTTCATGAGGACACGATGATGGAGATCATGGTGTCATGCCGGTGACGAAGGTGATCATGCTACACTTCGAAGATGGAGATCAAAGGCGCAAGATGATATTGGCCATATCATGTCACTTTATGATTTGCATGTGATGTTTGTCATGTTTACATCTTATTTGCTTAGAACGACTGTAGCATAAATAAAATGACCCCTCACTAAAATTTCAACAGATGTGTTCCCCCTAACTGTGCACAGTTGCGAAGGTTCGTTGTTTCGAAGCACCACGTGATGATCGGGTGTGATAGATTCTAACGTCGCATACAACGGGTGTAAGCCAGATTTACACATGCGAAACACTTAGGTTGACTTGACGAGCCTAGCATGTATAGACATGGCCTCGGAACACGAGAATGAAAGGTCGAACATGAGTCATATAGTAGCTGCGATCAACATGGAGATGTTCACCGTTGATGACTAGTCCGTCTCACGTGATGATCGGACACGGCCTAGTCGATTCGGATCATGTATCACTTAGATGACTAGACGGATGTCTATCTGAGTGGGAGTTCATTAAATAATTTGATTAGATGAACTTAATTATCATGAACTTAGTCTAAAATATCTTTACAATATGTCTTGTAGATCAAATGGCCCACGCTAATGTTGCCCTCAACTTCAACGCGTTCCTAGAGAAAACCAAGCTGATAGACGATGGTAGCAACTATATGGACTGGGTCCGTAACTTGAGGATCATCCTCCGAGCTGCCAAGAAAGCATATGTCCTTGAAGCACCGCTAGGTGACGCATCCATTTTCCCAGCAGCTCAAGACGTTATGAACGCCTGGCAGTCGCATAGTGATGATTACTCCCTAGTTCAGTGTGGCATGCTTTACAGCTTAGAGCCGGGGCTCCAAAAGCGTTTTGAGAAACACGGAGCATATGAGATGTTCCAAGAGCTGAAAATGGTTTTCCAAGCTCATGCCCAGGTCGAGAGATATGAAGTCCGCGACAAGTTCTACAGTTGTAAGATGGAGGAAAGTAGTTACATCGTGACATATACTCAAAATGTCAGGTTGCACAACCGCTTGTCTCGGTGGAGTTAATCTTCCAGATGACTCGGTTATTGACAGGATTCTCCAGTCTCTTCCACCTAGCTACAAGAGCTTTGTGATGAACTACAATATGCAAGGGATGGAGAAGTCCATTCCTAAGTTATATTCAATGCTGAAATCAGCGGAGGTGGAGATAAAAAAGGAACATAAAATGTTGATGGTGAATAAGACCACTAGTTTCAAGAAAGGCAAGGGTAAGAAGAACTTCAAGAAGGACGGCAAGGGAGTTGCCGCGCCCGGTAAGTCAGTTGCCGGGAAGAAGCCAAAGAATGGACCCAAGCCTGAGACTGAGTGCTTTTATTGCAAGGGAAATGGTCACTGGAAGCGGAACTGCCCCAAGTACTTAGTGGATAAGAAGGTAGGCAACGCCAAAGGTATATATGATATACATGTTATTGATGTGTACACCACCGCTCGTAGTAGCTCCTGGGTATTTGGTACCGGTGCCGTTGCTCATATTTATAACTCAAAACAGGAGCCGTGGAATAAGCGGAGACTGGGGAAGGACGAGGTGACGATGCGCGTCAGGAATAGTTCCAAGGTCGATGTGATCGCCGTCGGCATGCTACCTCTACATTTACCTATGGGATTAGTTTTAAACCTCAATAATTGTTATTTAGTGCCAGCTTTGAGCATGAACATTGTATCTGGATCTCGTTTAATGCGAGATGGCTACTCATTTATATCCAAGAATAGTGGTTGTTCTATTTATATGAGAGATATGTTTTATGGTCATGCCCCGCTGGTCAAGGGTTTATTCTTATTGAATCTCGAACGTGATGTTACACATATTCATAGTGTGAATGCCAAAAGATGTAAGGTTGATAATGATAGTCCCACATACTTGTGGCACTGCCGCCTTGGTCACATTGGTGTCAAACGCATGAAGAAACTCCATGCAGATGGACTTTTGGAGTCTCCTGATTATGAATCATTTGACATGTGCGAACTTCTCCGGAACAATGGAGCGAGCAACCAACTTGTTGGAAGTCATACATACTGATGTGTGCAGTCCAATGAGCGTTGAGGCTCGCAGTGGCTATCGTTATGTTCTCACCCTCACTGATAACTTAAGTAGATATGGGTATGTCTACTTAATGAAACACAAGTCTGAGACTTTTGAAAAGTTCAAGGAATTTCAGAGCGAGGTAGAGAATCAAAGTGACAGGAAAAGAAAGTTCTTACGATCAGATTGTGGAGGAGAATACTTGAGTCATGAGTTTGGCACACACTTAAGGAAATGTGGAATTGTTTCACAACTCACGCCGCCTGGAACACCTCAGCGTAATGGTGTGTCCGAACATCGTAATCGCACTCTATTGGATATGGTGCGATCTATGATGTCTCTTACTGATCCACCGCTATCATTTTGGGGTTATTCTTTACATACTGTCGCATTCACTTTAAATAGGGCTCCGTCAAAATCCGTTGAGACGACGCCGTATGAATTATGGTTTGGGAAGAAACCTAAGCTATCGTTTCTGAAAGTTTGGGGATTCGATGCTTATGTCAAGAAACTTCAACCTGAAAAGCTCGAACCCAAGTCATAAAAATGGATCTTCATAGGATACTCTAAGGAAACTATTGGGTATACCTTCTACCTCAGATCCAAAGGCAATATCTTTGTTTCCAGGAATGGATCCTTTCTGGAGAAAGAGTTTCTCTCGAAAGAAGTAAGTGGGAGGAAAGTAGAACTTGATGAGGTACTGCCTCCTGAACCAGAGAGTAGCGCGGCTCAGGAAGATGTTTCTGTGGTGCCTGCACCGACTAGAGAGGAAGTTAATGATGATGATCATGAAACTTCGGATCAAGTTGCTACTGAACTTCGTAGGTCCACAAGGACACGTTCCGCACCAGAGTGGTACGGCAACCCTGTCCTGGAAATCATGTTGTTAGACAACGGTGAACCTTCAAACTATGAAGAAGCGATGGTGGGCCCGGATTACAACAAATGGCTTGAAGCCATGAAATCCAAGATAGGATCTATGTATGAAAACAATGTATGGACTTTGACAGACTTAACCGATGATCGGCAAGCCATAGAAAATAAGTGGATCTTTAAGAAGAAGACTGACACGGATGGTAATGTGACCGTCTATAAGGCTCGGCTTGTCGCTAAGGGTTATCGACAAGTTCAAGGGGTTGACTACTGTCGGTGTCAAAACCGGCGGATCTCAGGTAGGGGGTCCCGAACTGTGCGTCTAGGCGGATGGTAACAGGAGACAAGGGGCACGATGTTTTTACCCAGGTTCGGGCCCTCTCGATGGAGGTAATACCCTACTCCTGCTTGACTAATATTGATGATATGGGTAGTACAAGAGTGGATCTACCACGAGATCGTGAGAGGCTAAACCCTAGAAGCTAGCCTATGGTATGATTGTTGTTCGTCCTCTGGACTAAAACCCTCTGGTTTATATAGACACCGGATAGGGTTAGGGTTACACAGTAGTCGGTTACAATGGTAGGAGATCTACATATCCGTATCGCCAAGCTTGCCTTCCACGCCAAGGAAAGTCCCATCCGGACACGGGACGAAGTCTTCAATCTTGTATCTTCATAATCCAGGAGTCCGCCAACGGTGATAGTTGACTATCCGGACACCCCTAATCCAGACTCCTCAAGAGTCTCCCTGAACCAGGCTTCAATGACGACGAGTCCGGCGCATATTGTCTTCGGCATTGCAAGGCGGGTTCCTCCTCCGAATACTTCATAGAAGATTTTGAACACAAGGATAGTGTCCGGCTCTGCAAAACAAGTTCCACATACTACCGTAGAGGGAATAACCCTTGCACAGATCTGCTGACGTATTCTGCGGCGTGACATCACCCCACGGCCAGGCCTTTATAGGAATTGTTTTTTACTGTTCCACCTCAGCGCGTTTAGCGAGGCGGTTTTCTTGGCACGTCTTATCAAAGCGCAGATCATGCCCCCTTATTCCGGGATTCCCATCAATACGGACGTGGGTAACCTAACCGCACCATTGATTATGGCGCTTGGGAGATAAGCGAGTTTTACCAGGCTGGCGGGGGACGCATAGCTTCGTCCGTCCATATAAGGGGATAAGGATCCACCTTTTCACCTACGCCTTCTTCCTCCTTTGCTCATCCATTTCTGTGCACTCGAGCTCCGGTGCCCAAGTCTGCACACCCTACCTCAACCTTTTCCAACTATGTCCGGAGCGGGAGGCAAGTGGATGGCCTCCTCCGTCACGGAGTGGCACATCAAAAAGCTGCGGAAGGCCGGATACTTGTCCGACAACATCGCGCATCGGCTCCCCAACGAGGGCAGCTCATCCCCACCCGGGCCCCATGAGAGGGTGGTGTTCCTCACCCACTTCCTCCATGGACTAGGTTTTCCACTTCACCCATTTGTCCGGGGCTCATGTTCTACTACGGCACAGACTTCCATGATCTGGCCCGAATTTCATCCTCAACATCTCGGCGTTCATCGTCGTGTGCGAGGCCTTCCTCTGCATCCAGCGCCACTTCGGCTTATGGCTGAAGATCTTCAATGTCAAGCCGAAGGTAGTGGGCGGCCGCCAAGCGGAGTGCGGAGGTGCCATGGATGGCAAGATGGCCAAAGTTTTATGGCTCGAGGGCTCCTTTGTGGAGACCATAAAGGGGTGGCAATCGGGGTGGTTCTACATCACCGAGCCGCGTGACTCTCAATGGGCGGTGGCCCCCGAATTTCGATCTGGCTTCCCCACACGGCTCACATCATGGAAAGAGACGGGCCTGTCGTGGGGTGATTCGGAAGAGCTGTCCGGACTCCAAACCTGCGTCCGAAACCTGGTGGACAAGAATCTCAGGCTTGTCAACGTAATCCAGGTGATGCTCATCCTCCGGATTCTCCCATGCCAACAACGGGCCTTCAAATTGTGGGAGTTCGATCCGGCACAGCACCAAACTCTGAAAAGGCTCTTCGACACTACGTACGAAGATGCCTGGAAGGTGCTATTCAAGGGCGCCGAGGCTCCCACATCCGCTACCGAAGATCACGGATTCAGCTCGCAGCGTCAGGCCAGCGAGGTAAGTTATTTTACCCTTTTTGGGACTCTTTTTTCATAGTTTGACTCTATGTGGGATCTAAAAACTTCCTAACCTTTGACAGGACTGGCTGAAGACATCCGGACAGATTAACTGTCTGGCCCCCTTGCCAGAAGACCCAGCGGACACCCGATTGACGGGGCCGCTGGCTCCGGCAGCTCACATGGTGCCGGAGAAGAAGGCCAAGAAGAAGGCCACAGGAACTCGAAGGAGCTCCCGGCGCCAGGCGCTATCGGACTCATCGTCCGACGGCTCTGAGGCGGAATCCTCCTCTTAGGAAGAGGAGGAAAAAGAAGCCTCTCCCCCAGCGGGGTGAGAGAAGAAAAGGAAGGCCGCCCCGACTGGGGAGGCCGGAGGGTCCAAGAAAGGAAGGACCCTTCCTCCGGACTTCTCCACCAACACCGACAACGACAAGGAGGAGTGGCCAACAAGGGCCAAGCCCCTGGCGAGATCGTAAGTGTCCGGACTCCGGAATAGCTCATGACTTTTTATTTGTCGCATAGTGTCTTCTAACACCGAATATAACCATGCAGCCCGCCCAGGGCAGGCTCGCCCGCAGCCGTCGGCGGCTCACTGAATTCGTCGGATGTGAATAACACTTCACTTCCGCCCGCCTCCTCCCCTCGTGACGCAGACGACACCGTGGTGGAGTCCCAAAAGGGGCGTAGCCAGTAGGAGGTGGTCCTGGAGGCGCCACAAGGGGACCTCCCGGACTCCGGGCGCAAAGGGGGCGTAACCCCAGAGGGCTCTAAGTCTGGCCCTGTGCCGGACTCCGTACCGGAACCTTCAGTGGTTCCAAAGTCCGGCAAGCGGCCCCTTCGTAAGAAGGGTAAGACTACGACGCCGGTGACCTCCGTCCATCCGGAGGCACCGGATAGCTTGCTGGAGGCGCTTAACGGCGCCTCCGTCGACGAGGAGAACCACATTGTTATGCGTGTGGTGATCCAGAAAGTTTAGTCCGCCAAGAGCGGGCTGACTGAAGCATGTACCAGCCTTCTAACAGGCTTTGAGGTAAGTTTAGAATATGTAAAAATATTACCGCATAGACAGTAGCCCCTGATGCTTAGTTCGGTGTTCGGGAAGAAAAGCCGGATGAGGATCTAAAAGATATACGCAGGAGTCTAACATAAGTATGTCAATATGGGAATGCAGGCTGCGCTGCTGACCTCTGCCGCCTTGACCGAGTCAATGCATTGAAGCAGAGCCTCGAGCGGTCCGAGAACGAGCTCGGCCTTGCCAAGAAGCAGCTCGAGGACAAGGAAGGTAACTAATACCTTATTAAAGAAATACCTTATAGAAAGGATTTGGTTGCAAAAATGACAGGACTAATGTGGGTATTGTAGGGGCCACGAACGAGGTGGCGACCCTGAAGGAAGTGGTGTCCGCGGCCGAAAGCAAAGCGGCCATGAGCGCACCGAGCGAGAGAAGCAGGAGGCGCGGGTGGCGGAGGTGCGGCAAGAGCTCCAGGCTCTCGTGGAAAAACACGAGAGTTTGGAGCGTGACTCGAAGACTCGAGAGTCCGAGCTCGCCTCGGCTCTTGAGAGTGCCAAAGCCGCTAAGGCCGAAGCCCAAAAATCCCTCCAAGAAATTGAATCGTTAAAGAAGATATATAGCGGCGGGTAAGGCATTCTTTATGCAAAGCAAGCATGTGAAAGTGAATTACCTATTACTTACCCGAATCCGGAGCTCTCCAGGAGCATTCGTAGATCTGCCCCGTAGTGTGTCTGATGCTGCCGCGTTCTACCATGCCAAGGAGGGGATCTCGATGGAAAAGGTGTTCTGGTCTCAGTATGCTGAGGCCGGACATCTGGTGCCCCTGAGTGATCAGCTGAAGCAGCTGGTCGAGCTCCACAATGTCGCTGAACAGGCCATGAAGGGCCTCATAATTCGGTTGTGGCCATTGGAAGCCATGCTTGGGAGCTACTTCGGGCTGGTGCGGCGGCTGGTGGACGCCTGTCCATGGATTGAAGTCATCAAGCGCTCCGTCTGCATTGAAGGTGCCCGTCGGGCCCTTGCCCGTGCTAAAGTGCACTGGGGCAAGCTGGACGCTGAGAAGCTTGTGACGGACGGGCCAATGAAGGGCAAGGAGCATCGCAAGCCCGAAATGTACTATGAAGGCGTCATGAAGGGTGCCCGCCTTATAGCGGGTGAATGCTCCAAAGATGTAATTTTTGAATAGACTCGCATTTGTTATCCAGTGCGCTGAAAACTTGTTCATATGCGCGAAGCAATGCTTGTGAATTTAAAATATTACCTTCTGTGCGGCCGTTTATCAAATTTGAGAGATGGCAAGTTGTTGGCTTCAGCCCCCATGCCACGAGTGCTGGGGTGTTCGGAATAAACTTGAGCACTCTTGTTCCCATCCTTGGGTCCTTCGAGGGAGGCGCTCAGCGCGACGAACAAGGCAACCAGACTTATAGTGCTTGAACACTCTCACTTAGCCATAGAATTCTATAATTTTAAATTTTGGCGAAGCCCCTAGTATTCGGAAGACCGAGTTCGGGGCGCTATCCACGCCTTTGGCCGGATAGTGCCGGCTCCTCGCTCTAAGCGGCATAAGTCTTTAGGGACCCGAAAAAACCTCTCGAACAGCGACCTGCTCTCGCCGTATCATGACGGTCAGTTTTAGCTTTCTCCACTGAGGTGCTCAACCCAGCTCAACCGGGGCACAATCGCAGTGGTTCTCCCAGCGCTACCTTAGCCGATAAAACGGGCGTAAGGTACCAAAACATGGGAGTCGGGCAAACCCAACTATTGACCCAAGACATGATTCGGAGCCGATGCATATAATGCTATAAGTTCGGGTGCCGCACTTGTGAAAGTGTTCGGACTTATCACACCATATTTTTGGGGTACTTAAGCCACTGGTGTATTGGCCGTACCAAAGTGTACGGGTGCAACATGTCATGAATGAACATATATATAGATAAAGAAAGGAGTGCAATAATAGGCAAAAGCTATGTATTGTTTATTAAAAAAGGTACTACAATGAAGGAAGAATGATACAGATAGTGCGATAAGCAAGGGATGGGACTATTTAACATGTCCCCCTGGTGCGGAGTCCTGAAGAAAACGGAGTCCTGAAAGTAAGAGAAAAGAAGAAAGAAAAAGAATGACACAATCGGGAGCCCCTGGTGCGGTTGAGCCGTACTCTGGGCGTGCCGTGGTCGTGCCCCTCCCCTTATGCCCATGGTATCTTCAGAGCGTAGTTATGTACTCGTAGTACTGGTTTCGCAATTTCGCGAGGGCTGGGGTTGGGGCCGGATTGCTACGCGTGCTTGGATCGTGCCAGGCGGTCTTTATGTAGGTTACTCCGGGCGCGCTTGACGGTGTCCGGACGTTTAATAGCCTGACTCGAGAATTGCTATGAGAGGCTGCTTTGCACCTCCGCCGCGAGGGCCGCCGTGTGCTCCTCCGTTCGGAGAGAGCGTTTGGTGTTTCCATTGACTGTGATTACTCCTCGAGGGCCTGGCATCTTGAGCTTGAGGTATTCGTAGTGTGGCACCGCATTGAACTTTGCAAATGCGGTTCGTCCAAGCAGTGCGTGATAGCCGCTGCGGAACGGGACTATGTCGAAGATTAACTCTTTGCTTCGGAAGTTATCTGGGGATCCGAAGACGACTTCGAGTGTAACTGAGCCTGTACAATTGGCCTCTACACCTGGTATGACGCCTTTAAAGGCCGTCTTTGTGGGTTTAATCCTTGAGGGGTCTATGCCCATTTTGCACACTGTATCCTGATAGAGCAGGTTCAGGCTACTACAGCCGTCCATTAGGACTCTAGAGAGGTGAAATCCGTCAATGATTGGGTCAAGAAC
Organism: Aegilops bicornis; assembly: GCA_021605145.1. Lineage (NCBI taxonomy): Eukaryota > Viridiplantae > Streptophyta > Magnoliopsida > Poales > Poaceae > Aegilops > Aegilops bicornis. Next base: position 249,596,616 of record CM038673.1, read on the forward strand.
CAATGCGGCGAATCCGCCGTGGCGGATGCTAGTGGGGTGGTCCCTTCGATCAAAGGTGATCGGGCAGGAGGACCATGGGTTGAACTTTGGGGCGACTGGCTCCATCGCATATATGTCCCTTAGCGCACGCTTCCGCTCCCTTTTGGGTATATGGGTTGCGTATATCATGTTCACCGTCCGCACTTGTGGGGGGAAACCCTTCGCCCTCTATTGTTCGGTGGCGGGCTCCTCCTCGTCATCGCTATGCAGCCCTTGTCATTGAGTTTGGCATTTAACTTGCTCGCTTGTTTGAAGACCCAACAATCCCTGTTGGTGTGGTTGGCTGGTTTTTCGGGGGTGCCATGTATTTGGCACGAGCGATTGAGTATTCGCTCCAGATTGGACGGGCCCTGAGTATTTCTTTTGAATGGCTTTTTCCGCTGACCGGGTTTAGAGCCTCTGAATCCGGCATTGACTGCCGTATCCTCAGCATTATCGCCTTTAATGCGGCGCTTGTGCTTGTTGCGACGCGACCTGCCATTGATGTCCTTGGTATCCGAACTACCAGGGTTTTTGGTCTTGTTACTATGAGCTAGCCAGCTGCCCTCTCCCGCGCAAAAGTGGGTCATGAGCGTTGTTAGGGCTGCCATGGATTTTGGCTTTTCCTGTCCTAGGTGCCGGGCCAGCCACTCGTCGCGGATGTTATGTTTGAAGGATGCAAGGGCCTCTGCATCCGGACAGTCAACGATTTGATTTTTCTTGGTTAGGAACCATGTCCAGAATTGTCTAGCCGATTCTTCTGGCTGCTGAATTATGTGGCTGAGGTCATCGGCGTCTGGTGGTCGCACATCTGTGCCCTGGAAGTTATCAAGGAATGCGGCTTCCAGGTCCTCCCAACAACCAATTGATTCTGCTGGCAAGCTATTAAGCCAATGCCGAGCTGGTCCTTTAAGCTTGAGTGGGAGGTATTTGATGGCGTGTAGATCATCACCGTGGGCCATGTGGATATGGAGGAGGTAGTCCTCGATCCAAACCGCAGGATTTGTTGTGCCATCGTATGATTCGATGTTTACGGGTTTGAAACCCTCGGGGATTTGATGATCCATCACTTCGTCTGTGAAGCATAGTGGGTGTGTGGCGCCTCTGTATTGGGCTATATCACGACGCAGCTCAAATGAGCTTTGTCTACTGTGTTCGGCCCGGCCGGAGTTGCTGTATCCAGCGTGACGGTTATCATCATGTGTCGTGGGGCGCCCACGCGATCCGTAGATCGATCTTGTTTGCCTTTCTTTGTCCTCCAATATGTCTTGCAGGTCTGGCGCGTTTCCCCGTGCCTTGGTACTTTTCGAGCGGCGCTGGGGTACGGCTTGAATGGAGGGTCTAGAGGTCTCTCTGTCGCAACCCACGGGTGGCGGTCGGCGCATCATCTTGCTGGTGATGTAGGTTTGGGTGCTGCTTCCTCTAATTGGGGTAGCAGCCTGCGTTTTGGGTATCTCTTGGAGGGGCGTTCGAGTTCGTACTCTTCGGCTGCAAGGACTTCAGTCCATCTATCAGCTAGTAAGTCTTGGTCAGCTCTAAGCTGCTGCTGCTTTTTCTTAAGGCTGCTTGCCGTGGCCATAAGCCTGCGTTTGAAACGCTCCTGTTCGGCAGAATCCTCGGGCACGACAAATTCATCGTCGTCGAGGCTTTCCTCATCTTCGGAGGGAGGCATATAATTATCGTCCTCCACCTCCCTGTCTGCCGCTCTATCATGAGGGCTGGTTTCTCCCTCCTCCTGTGTTGAATCCTGCTGGAGGAGGTTGTCTCCGGCACTGTCCGGGGTGTTATTATCTCCCGTGCCGGAATCACCGTTTTAGCTGTGGCGGGATTTAGAGCGGCGCCACTGACACCGGCAATTGGGCTGTTTCTTGGAGGGGTCATCCTCCGCTGTTCCATCGCCGTTCCCATCTTTTGGGATGTCCACCATGTATATGTCGTATGACGAGGTGGCCTTCCGATTGCCTCAGAGGCGCTGGTTCTTGGTCGTCTCCAGCATCGTCGTCCATACCGTCGATGTCTTCGGAGTTGAAGTCGAGCATGTCAGTTAAATCATCAACAGTGGCTACAAAGTGGGTGGTGGGTGGGCGTTGAATTTCTTCGTCGTCGCATCCCAACCTTCCTGACCGTAGTCCGGCCAGGGCTCTCCTGATAAAGAGAGAGACTTCAGTGAATTCAATGATGTCACCAAAGGGCGAGTCTTTGAAAGATGTCATGACGGTGAACTCCATAACCGGCGCCCAATTGGATTCGATTGGCAGGGGCGCGGAGGGTTCGGAGTCCGGAGAGGAGTCCGGCACCTTGGAGTCATGGTCTTCGCAAAGGACAGGGATGGAGTTAGGCTCAATCACCGTAGAGATCGTAGCCCCCGAGGCGGTGTCCAACCACTCGTCCTCGATCGGCGGAGTCGGCTCCGAGCTAAGGGTCGGACCGGACGCTGGTGCGGCCTCCAGGGCACTGTTCATCGGCAGAGCTAGATCGTGCCCATCGAGACAGTGCGGCACGCTTGGCTGTGGCTCGAATCCATCGAAGATCAGGTCTCCGCGGATGTCGGCCATATAGTTCAAACTCCCAAATCTGACCTGATGGCCAGGGGCGTAGCTTTCGATCTGCTCCAGATGGCCAAGCGAATTGGCCCGTTGTGCAAAGCCGCCAGGTATGAAGATCTGTCCGGGGAGAAAAGTCTCAACCTGGACCGCGTCGTTGTTGATGGTCGAAGGAGCCATCGGGCCAAAAGATGACGACACAGAGGAACTCTCAATGAAAGCACCAATGTCGGTGTCAAAACCGGCGGATCTCGGGTAGGGGGTCCCGAACTGTGCGTCTAGGCGGATGGTAACAGGAGACAAGGGGCACGACGTTTTTACCCAGGTTCGGGCCCTCTCAATGAAGGTAATACCCTACTCCTGCTTGATTAATATTGAGGATATGGGTAGTACAAGAGTGGATCTACCACGAGATCAGAGAGGCTAAACCCTAGAAGCTAGCCTATGGTATGATTGATGTTCGTCCTACGGACTAAAACCCTCCGGTTTATATAGACACCGGATAGGGTTAGGGTTACAGAGTCGGTTACAATGGTAGGAGATCTACATATCCGTATCACCAAGCTTGCCTTCCACGCCAAGGAAAGTCCCATCCGGACACGGGACGAAGTCTTCAATCTTGTATCTTCATAGTCCAGGAGTCCGGCCAATGGTGATAGTTCGGCTATCCGGACACCCCCTAATCCAGGACTCCCTCAACTACGATGAGACCTTCTCCCCCGTAGCGAAGCTGAAGTCCGTCCGAATCATGTTAGCAATTGCCGCATTCTATGATTATGAGATACTAGTCAGCAACCCGTGCACTTTCACGGGCTAGCACTTTGGATATACATTGTATGCCTAAAATTGTGCACGTTAGAAATGTCAAGGCAAAATTAGAACACACTCGTTCAAAATATAATTAGTGAAATGCAGGTTACAGTTTTTCATAGTTAGATTTGGATGTTGCAAGAGTTATATTCCTTCTATATTGTGCCATGGTGCACTTGACCTCAGATTGATAGATGTTACACCCTCCATTTGTAAATATAAGACGTCTTATATATAGGAACATGGGTAGTAGTTAATATGAGGGTGCAACTTTGTTCAGGTTGTGCATACGTGGTCAACATGCATGGATGTGAATGAAAAAAAATCATGTTTGTTCAATTCATTTATAAATATCCCATGAATTTGTAGAAGTTCTAGAAAAAGAATGAATGAAAGTCTAATTTTCATCTTCTGTTAGCCCTTATGACATCCATGCAGAAGTGCGCTATGTCGATGAGATCATTTATTTTCATGTTTGACCATATAGCGAACAATATTCTATAAAATGTCAAAGTAATATTCTATACACTGTATAGAAAAATCACAACATCATATTTTATTTTTCAAATCAAAGCACGTAGGAGGATTGTGTGTATGATTTTTTCTTGATCATGTAATTTAAATAAAATTTTATATGAATATCAAAATGGATGTTTGAAGTATTCCAGGTCAAAAGGGAGTTTCCGCTATCAACATCACTCTTTAGAAGTCGCCAACAGTTTTGAAAAAAAAGATCTACTCCCGAATATTAAAATGGAGTACTTTATATAATAATTATGTGAAATATTCACACATTTTCCTTTTTCTGGTCACAACGCATTCTGTAAAATAACTGATTGATGCATATGTGGACGTTAGTATTAGTAGTTGTATTCTTTCAGACAAAATATGGAGTACATACTCTAAAAATATAATTCATTGCTCAAGCTTGCATCACGCAAATGTGGTAAACAAAAGAGAGACAAGTTAGATGATGCTCGTGCTTTTTTTAGGGATAACGCTCAGTTTTTTACTTTGAAGGAAACAAAATTACGAAGAAGAACTGAAGTAGATTGCTTCCTGGTAGATCTATTTTGAGCATTGAAAATTCTATACCAGACGTCTTTTAGATTTTCTCCCTCCCTTTTCTTAAAATTTAGAACTTCATTCTCGGGAGATAACGGAGAAGATACGAGACTAGTCATAACGACAAGCAAGCAAACTAACACACGAGCAAACAAACAGACGAGGAAAAGGCAACAGAAAGAGAGGAGGAGATTGGGAAAGAGAGGGCGAATAAAACGGCAAGGGTGAAGTGGGGGAGAGGAAAACGAGAGGCAAATGGCAAATAATGTAATGCCAGAGATAGGGATTGTGATGGTTACTTGGTATGGTTGACTTGCTCTTGCATGAGCCTCCCCAGCAACGGCGCCAGAAATTCTTCTTGCTACCTCTTGAGCACTGCGTTGGATTTCCACGAAGAGGGGAGGATGACGCAACAAAGTAGCGTAAGTATTTCCCTCAGTTTTTGAGAATCAAGGTATCAATCCAGTAGGAGGCCACGCACAAGTCCCTTGTACCTGCACAAAACGATAGCTACTCGCAACCAACGTGATTAGGGGTTGTCAATCCCTTCACGGTCACTTACAAGAGTGAGATCTGATAGAGATGATAAATAATATTTTTGGTATTTTTGGTATAGAGATGCAAAGTAAAAAGTAAAAGGCAAAGTAAAAACAAAGCAAGTATAAAAGTGATGGAGATTGATATGATGAGAATAGACCCGGGGGGCATAGGTTTCACTAGTGGCTTCTCTCAAGAGCATAGATATTCTACGGTGGGTGAACAAATTACTGTTGAGCAATTGACAGAATTGAGCATAGTTATGAGTATATCTAGGTATGATCATGTATATAGGCATCACGTCCATGACAAGTAGACCGAAATGATTCTGCATCTACTACTATTACTCCACTCATCGACCGCTATCCAGGATGCATCTAGAGTATTAAGTTAAAAATAGAGTAACGCCTTAAGCAAGATGACATGATGTAGAGGGATAAATTCATGCAATATGATAAAAACCCCATCTTGTTATCCTCGATGGCAACAATACAATACGTGCCTTGCTGCCCCTTACATCACTTGGAAAGGACACCGCAAGATTGAACCCAAAGCTAAGCACTTCTCCCATTGCAAGAACTACCAATCTAGTTGGCCAAACCAAACGGATAATTCAAGAGACTTGCAAAGATAACTCAATCATACATAAAAGAATTCAGAGAAGATTCAAATATTATTCATAGATAAGCTGGATCATAAACCCACAATTCATCGGTCTCAACAAACACACCGCAAAAATAAGATTACATCGAATAGATCTCCACGAGAGAGGGGGAGAACATTGTATTGAGATCCAAAAAGAGAGAAGAAGCCATCTAGCTACTACCTATGGACCCGTAGGTCTGAAGTAAACTACCCACAATTCATCGGAGAGGCTTTGATGATGATGTAGAACCCCTCCGTGGTGGATGCCCCCTTCGGCGGAGCTCCGGAACAGGCCCCAAGATGGGATCTCGTGGATACAGGAAGTTGCGGCGGTGGAATTAGGTTTTTGGCTCCCCTTCTGATCGTTTGAAGTGCGTAGGTATATATAGGATGAAGGAGTACGTCGGTGGAGCAACAGGGCCCACGAGGCGGGGCGCCCCCACCCTCGTGACCGCCTCTTTTGTTCCTTGGAGTAGGGTCCAAGTCCCCTGGATCAAGTTCGGTGAGAAAATCACGTTTCCGAAGGTTTCATTCCGTTTGGACTCCGTTTGATATTCCGTTTCTTTGAAATACTGAAATAGGCAAAAAACAGCAATTCTGAGCTGGGCCTCCGGTTAATAGGTTAGTCCCAAAAATAATATAAAAGTATAGAATAAAGCCCAATATAGTCCAAAACAGTAGATAAAGTAGCATGGAGCAATCAAAAATTATAGATACGTTGGAGACGTATCATGCAGCCGGAAGGTTTTGTTGATCCTAAGAATGCTGACAAGGTATGCAAGCTCCAGCGCTCCATCTATGGTCTGGTGCAAGCATCTCGGAGTTGGAACATTTGCTTTGATGAAATGATCAAAGCGTTTGGGTTTATGCAGACTTATCGAGAAGCCTGTGTTTACAAGAAAGTGAGTGGGAGCTCTGTAGCATTTCTCATATTATATGTGCATGACATACTATTAATGGGAAATGATATAGAACTTTTGGAAAGCATAAAGGCTTACTTGAATAAGTGTTTTTGAATGAAGCACCTTGGAGAAGCTGCTTACATATTAGGCATCAAGATCTATAGAGATAGATCGAGACGCCTCATTGGTCTTTAACAAAGCACATACCTTGACAAGATATTGAAGAAGTTCAATATGGATCAGTCGAAGAAGGGGTTCTTGCCTGTATTGCAATGTGTGAGATTGAACACGACTCAATGCCCGACCTCGGCAGAATATAGAGAAAAGATGAGTGTCATCCCCAATGCCTTAGCCATAGGCTCTATTATGTATGCCATACTGTGTACCAGACGTGATCTGAACCTTGCCATAAGTTTGCTAGGGAGGTACAAAAGTGATCCTTGTATGGAACACTGGACAGCGGTCAAGAATATCCCGAAGTACCTGAAAAGGACTAAGGATATGTTTCTCATTTATGGAGGTGACGAAGAGCTCGTCGTAAAGGGTTACGTCGATGCTAGCTTCGACACAGATCTGGATGACTCCAAGTCACAAACCAGATACGTGTACATTTTGAATGGTGGGGCAGTCAGCTGGTGCAGTTGCAAGCAAAGCGTTGTGGCGGGATCTACAAGTTAAGTGGAGTACATAGCTGCCTCGGAGGCAGCGCGGGAAGCAGTCTGGATGAAGGAGTTCATCACCGACCTAGGAGTAATTCCCAATGCGTCGGGCCCGATGACTCTCTTTTGTGACAACACTAGAGCTATTGCCCTTGCCAAGGAGCCCTGGTTTCACAATAAGACCAGACACATCAAGCGTCGCTTCAACTTCATTCGTGAATATATAAAAAATGGAGACATAGATATTTGTAAAGTGCACACGGATCTGAATGTCGCAGATCCATTGACTAAACCTCTTCCATGAGCAAAAAATGATCAACACCAGAACTCTATAGGTGTTCGATTCATCACAATGTAACTAGATTACTGACTCTAGTGCAAGTGGGAGACTGTTGGAAATATGCCCTAGAGGCAATAATAAAATAGTTATTATTATATTTCTTTGTTGATGATAATTGTCTATTGTTCATGCTATAATTCTATTAACCAGAAACCATAATACGTGTGTGAATACATAGACCGTAATATGTCCCTTGTAAGCCTCTAGTTGACTAGCTCATATTTTTTGCGGGGTAGTTGACTAGCTCGTTGATCAATAGATGGTCGTGGTTTCCTGACCATGGACATTGGATGTCGTTGATAACGAGATCACATCATTGGGAGAATGATGTGATGGACAAGACCCAATCCTAAGCATAGCACAAGATCGTATAGTTCGTTTGCTAAAGCTTTTCTAATGTCAAGTATCATATCCTTAGACCATGATATTGTGCAAATCCCGGATACCGTAGGTATGCTTTGGGTGTATCAAACGTCACAACGTAACTGGGTGGCTATAAAGGTGCACTACATGTATCTCCGAAAGTGTCTGTTGGGTTGGCACGAATCGAGACTGGGATTTGTCACTCCGTATGACGGAGAGGTATCTCTGGGCCCACTCGGTAATGAATCATCATAACAAGCTCAATGTGACTAAGGAGTTAGCCACGGGATCATGCGTTATGGAACGAGTAAAGAGACTTGCCGGCAACGAGATTGAATGAGGTATAGATATACCGACGATCGAATCTTGGGCACGTAACATACCGATGGACAAAGGGAATTGTATACGGGATTGATTGAATCCCCGGCATCGTGGTTCATCCGATGAGATCATCGTGGAACATGTAGGAGCCAACATGGGTATCCAGATCTGGCTGTTGGTTGTTGGCCGGAGAGATGTCTCGTTCATGTCTGCATGGTTCCCGAACCTGTAGGGTCTACACAGTTAAGGTTTGGTGACGCTAGAGTTGTGATGGGAAATTTTATGTGGTTACCGAAGGTTGTTCGGAGTACCGGATGAGATCCCGGACGTCACGAGGAGTTCTGGAATGGTCGGGAGGTAAATATTATATATGGGAAGTCCAGTTTCAGTTGCCGGAAGGTTTTGGGGGTTATCGGTATTGTACCGGGACCACCGAAAGGTGTCCGGGGGTCCACCGGGTGGGGCCACCTGCCCTGGAGGACTTAATGGGCTGAATATGGGAGGGAACCAGCCCCCTAGTGGGCTGGTGCGCCCCAAGGGCCCAAGGCGCCTAGGGTTGGAAACCCTAGGGGGAGGGGGCGCCTCCCACCTTGCTTGGGGGGCAAGTCTCCCCCCTGGCCGCCGCCCCCCCTCTAGATGCATCTAGGCAGGCCAGCCTCCTCTTCCCTTCCCCCTATAACTAGTGGGGGTGGGTGGGAGGGAAGCCATACCCCTTCTATGGCGCAGCCCCTCCCTCCTCCTACAACTCCTCCTCCTCCGTAGTGCTTAGCGAAGATCTCCTGGGGAATCACGAGCTCCACCGCCACCACACCGTCGTGTTGCCGCAGTTCTCCCTCAACTTCTCCTCTCCCCTTGCTGAATCAAGAAGGAGGAGACGTCCCTGGGCTGTACGCGTGTTGAACGCGGAGGCATTGTCCGTTCGGCGCTTGGATCGGATCTTACGTGATTTGAATCGCCGCGAGTACGAGTCCATCAACCGCGTTCTTGTAACGCTTCTGCTTAGCGATCTTCAAGGGTATGAAGATGCACTCCCTCTGTCTCGTTTCTAGCATCTCCTAGATTGATCTTGGTGACACGTAGGAAAATTTTGAATTTTTACTATGTTCCCCAACAATGAATTGAGTTTTCCCTTTGAGATTTCTTTATTATCGGATGGAATACTTTTATGGATTTGAGAGCACTTGATGTATGTCTTGCTATGAAAACCCATGGTGACAATGGAGTATCATATTGATTCACTTGATATATGTTGTGGCACTCAACTCGCGGATTCCTGAGGTGACTTTGGGGTAATCTATGCATAGGGGTTGATGCAGGTTTTCATTTATGTTTCTCTGGTAGAAATCTTGGTGCACTCTTTGAAGTTCTTTGTGTTGGTTTGAGTATTATGAATCTAATATTGTTTGATGCATATCGTATAATCAACTCACGGGTACTCCTGGTGACATTGGAGTATCTAGGTGACATTGGAGTTGGTTGATGTGTATCGTATGGTGCTATTTTAGTACAAACTCTTTGGCTGTTTGTGACACTTATAGGGACAGCTCGATAGATCGATCGGAAAGGATAACTTTGAGGTGGTTTTGTACCCTACAAACAATTTCGTCTTATGTTCTCCGCTAGATAAGAACTTTGGGGTGATTCTTCATTGCACGTTGAGGGATGGCTATATGATCGAATTATATTATCATTGCTGATAGATTGCACTAGTGGAAGTATGGACCCTAGGCCTCATTTTCAAGCATTTCAATACCATTTATGCTCACTTTTGTTACTTGCTATCTTGCTATTTTTATTCTTCCTATTACAAAAATCAATATCTAATATAATAACTACGCTTGTATCACCAACTGTTTGTCGAACTAATGCACCTATACAAATTACCGTTGTATTTAGTGTCTTGGGGACATAAGAGACCCTTTGTTAGTTGGTTGCAGGGTTGTTCGAGAGAGACCATATTCATCCTACACCTCGCATGGATTGATTAACCTTAGGTCATCCACTTGAGGGAAAATTGCTACTGTCCTATAAAACTTTGCGCTTGGAGGCCCAACACGAGTCTACAAGAATAAAGTTGCATAGTAGACATTAGAGTTGCTACTACCATCGGTGTGGCTAGTGCCACCGGTGTGGCTAGTAGTAGCACCGGCGTGGCTAGAAGAAGAGGCAGCTCCACTTGCCTGCACCATCGATTTGCTCGGAGCATGCACATCAATGGAACCTGGGCTTGCACACCCAACAATGGTGACTAGCTTCCGGCAATGTTTCATGAAACGCTGCAGCAATAACAACAACAAAGATACAAACATTTTTAATGCAACGTTATTGAAGTTAAAAAGAGCACCATTCTTGGGTAGCGGTAAAGAACAACAACAAGAAAGATACAAACATTTTTGGGTAGCGGTAAAGAACAACAAAAACACTTTTTGGTAACAAAGATACTTCACAAATCAAGAGCACTTGAAGTAAAAAAGAGGGTAAGGACTTCAAGTGCTTACTTTCATCGTTTCCCTCAAGGTAGCATCCGACTCCTCAGTCCCGGGGTTATGGATGAGCACATTCGAGCCTTCGATGATACTTCTATTGAGCCCAAAGGTTTGGAAATTCAGCGTATGCTCAAAAGTGTGCACAATCAAGGTAATATCAATCCATTCTCGAAATAAGTTGACAGGACTTACCACTCTATCAGTCAAGGGCGCAATACTCTCTGTGAGAACCTTCTATACTTCTCACCGTGGCGTCGTACTCATCGTTCGAGCTATTGTTTGCATCATGATCTACAAGATCTACGTCGGTCCACCTTGGCCTCCTACTGTGAAAAAACAAAGCATAAGAAACAATTTGAAACCTTGTATTGTTGGTTAACATAGCTTCAGTTAGGTAACTCACTTGTGAAGCTCAAGTCCACTCGTGCTTGCTGGCTCCGGTGGGGTGTGTTGCCTCATACCAAATTGCAATGCCACTCGATGTGGTAGATGCCACTCGACAGCATAAATGCACATGAAAGGGCACCTGATCCGCCAAAGATGGGTGTCCCTAGTACACATCTGGTTCAATGTAAAACCCCTCCGTACCTCATAAGGCCTCACCTGTGAAAGAGCTGGTTAGTTCGTCCAATGCATTCGATGAAAGTTGAGAGAAATTAATGAATCGGTATATCTGACGATATGTGAGGTTGTCCATCTCAATGATGAAGCTCTTGTAAAAAGACATGGACTTGCTTCCAAAATTTTTAACCCCGTCCCAAGAGAATGCCACGGTGGGGAGTCGAAAATTGTCATCTTCTTCATCAAGGCCTACCCGCGCATTGATAACCCACAAGTATAGGGGATCGCAACAGTTTTCGAGGGTTGAGTATTCAACCCAAATTTATTGATTCGACACAAGGGGAGCCAAAGAATATTCTCAAGTATTAGCAGTTGAGTTGTCAATTCAACCACACCTGGATAACTTAGTATTTGCAGCAAAGTTTTTAGTAGCAAAGTAGTATGGAAGTAACGGTAATGGTGGCAAAAGTAACAATGATAGTTTTGTAGTGATTGTAACAGTAGCAATGGAAAAGTAAATAAGCGAAGAACAATATGTGAAAAGCTCGTAGGAATTGGATCGGTGATGAAGAATTATGCCGGATACGATTCCTCATGTAATAGTTATAACATAGGTGACACAGAACTAGCTCCAATTCATCAATGTAATGTAGGCATGTATTCCGAATATAGTCATACGTGCTTATGGAAAAGAATTTGCATGACATATTTTGTCCTACCCTCTTGTGGCAGTGGGGTCCTATTGGAAACTAAGGGATATTAAGGCCTCCTTTTAGTAGAGTACCAGACCAAAGAATTAACACTTAGTGAATACATGAACTCCTCAAACTACGGTCATCACCGGTAATGGTCCCGATTATTGTCACTTCGGGGTTAACAGATCATAACACATAGTAGGTGACTATTGACTCGCAAGATAGGATCAAGAACTCACATATATTCATGGAAACATAATAGGTTCAGATCTGAAATCATGGCACTCGGGCCCTAGTGACAAGCATTAAGCATAGCAAAGTCATAGCAACATCAATCTCAGAACATAGTGGATACTAGGGATCAAACCCTAACAAAACTAAATCGATTACATGGAATTACTCACGCACGGTGGTGAGCGTCATGAAATTGGTGATGAAGGAAGGTTGATGATGACGATGGGGACGGATTCCCCTCTCCAGAGCCCCGAACGGACTCCAGATCAGCCCTCCCGAGAGAGATTAGGGCTTGGCGGCGGCTCCGTATCGTGAAACACGATGGATCCTTCTCTCTGATTTTAATATATAGAGTTGGAGTTGAGGTCGGTTGAGCACCAGGGGGCCCACGAGGCAGGGGGACACGCCCAGGGGGGGTAGGCGCGCCCCCCACCCTCGTGGACAGGGTGTGGGCCCCTGGCCTTGATTCTTTCGCCAGTATTTTTTATTAATTCCAAAAATATTCTCCGTGAAGTTTCAGGTCATTCCGAGAACTTTTATTTCTGCACAAAAATAACACCATGGCAATTCTGCTGAAAACATCGTCAGTCCGGGTTAGTTCCATTCAAATCATGCAAGCTAGAGTCCAAAACAAGGGCAAAAGTGTTTGGAAAAGTAGATACGATGGAGACGTATCAACTCCCCCAAGCTTAAACCTTTGCTTGTCCTCAAGCAATTCAGTTGACAAACTGAAAGTGATAAACAAAAACTCTTACAAACTCTGTTTGCTCTTGTTGTTGTAAATATGTAAAGCCATCATTCAAGTTTTCAGCCAAGATTATGAACTAACCATATTCACAATAACATTTAGGTCTCATGTTTACTCATATCAATGGCATAACCAGCTAGCGAGCAATAATAATAAATCTCAGATGACAACACTTTCTCAAAACAATCATAATATGATATAACAAGATGGTATCTCGCTAGCCCTATCGCAAAACATAAATGCATAGCACCTTTAAAGATCAAGGATTGACTAAACATTGTAATTCATGGTAAAAGAGATCCTGTCATATTTATACTCAACATAAATTAATAGTAAAGGATGCAAATGGCAGTGGTGCTCTCCAGCTGGTGCTTTTTAATAAGAGGGTGATGACTCAACATAAAAGTAAATAGATAGGCCCTTCGCAGAGAGAAGCAGATATTTGTAGAGGTGCCAGAGCTCGATTTTTGAAATAGGGATAAATAATATTTTGAGCGGCATACTTTCATTGTCAACATAACAACCGAGAGATCTCGGTATCTTCCATGCTACACACATTATAGGTGGTTACCAAACAGAATGGTAAAGTTTATACTCCCCCTCCACCAAGAAGCATCAATCCATGGCTGGCTCGAAACAACGAATGCCTCCTACTAACAAGAGTCCCAGGGGAGTTTTGTTTGCAATTATTTTGATTTGGTTTGAGCATGGGACTGGGCATCCCCGTGACCGTAGCGACCATACCTCAAACAGTCTGATCTCTGTGCTCAGTGTCATCCCTGGATCAGTAATGCTGACACCACACAGTACTCGGAGGATTTATAACACATTAACAATCACACACTTATTACAATCGAATGTCTCAAGAGAGAACTTAATAAAAATAAATATGGCTTAAGGCCATCTAATACGATAACAGCGGAAGGCTAGGAAGAATAAGCGAGTCCATCAACTCCAACGGCATCAGTGAGTATAGAACCACGACCTAAGCACCGTACTCGTCGTCTGAAAAGTCTGCAACATGAAATGTTGCAGCCCGAAAACGGGTCAGCACATGGAATATGCTGGCAATGTAACACATAGATAATAATGGAAATAATAAGCCTATACTACATGCATATTTGGCTGGTGGAAAGCTCTATGGTTACAGTTTTGCGTAAAGCCAATTTTTCCCTACTGCAAAGGAATAAATTTATTTAACTATCATGGTGGTTGTTAAACATTGAGAATGGTGGACAACATTCTCAATCCCAATTAAAAATACTCATTAAAACCCCAACAATATTAATTTAGAAGTAACATGATGAGATTCACATGATATCCAAGTACTAGATACTCAAAACGTCCATAACCGGGGACACGGCTAACCATGATTAGTTTATACACTCTGCAGAGGTTTGCGCACTTTTCCCCACATTACTCGATCGCCTCCGTTTGATTTCTCGCACTACATGGTCTCTCAGAGACGGATGACCGAGACATAGTCTTTCAGAAGCGCTGGCACCTTACATGTGGGTAGACCGTACCAACCTACAACCCCTACATCAGCTATTCTACCTGTAAGAGTTCACACAACTTAATCAACTATGCCAGAGCCCATAATGGCTTGTGGCTGCACACGGAAGTTTCTAGTTTGAAAAATCTCATGATCCCTTTGAGCCTGTGTGGCGGTCCGAAGAAATACAGGCAAGTCCTGATAGAAACCAGGTGCGGCAATCCACCCAGATTTTTGTTTAAGTTGCCACCTTAAATAAACCATTAAATAACAATCTCACATCTGTCATGGATTCAGTCACCCAATCCACGTCTACTAGCATAGCATGGCATAATAAGCAAACGTAGAAGTAACTCCCAAGGGTTTGATAATAAAACAGTAATAGGTACTACCTCAATCTACTTCCCAAAACCCACAATTTAATTAGACCCTAATCATGCAAGTGTTTGAGGATAGATCTAATGCATAAAAACTGGGTAGTAGAAAAGGTATGATCAAAGTGTTACTTGCCTTGCTGATGTTCCGCGAAACCTCTGCATCAAGTAACAAAGCGCACTCCGGTATTCTATCGCAGACAAACGAACAAGCATACAATAAGTACTCATCTAATGCACAGGTAAAACTCAAATAGATCTAACCAGATAGTTCAACTTAAGAACTCCGGTTTGCAAAAAGAATCAAATCAAACAAAGCAACGAAAATCAAACGGCGGAAGAAAACATCTCCATTTTACTAATCTGGATCTAAGTCAAATTTTACCGAAGCAAAAACTTCTTTAAGTAGGTTATTTGGAAAGAGGGTTTCGAGACGAAACTCCAGGCACTTGAATCACCTGATTCCGGTAAGCGAGCGAAAAGTTATACTAAAACGAAAATCGGATCAGAAATCACGATCAGAAAAACCACGACTTAAATCCGAGAAAAAGAAAAACGACGAACGGGTTATCGAACGGACGTTCGTTAACTAAACTAATCTGACGAACGCGTTCGTTAAAAACGAACGAACGAACGTTCGCTATTTAACCTAAACTGAAAAAAAACGATAATAATAAAAAAAACGAAACTAAAAAAAACCGAAAAAAACTGAAATAAAAACCGCCCGGTTTTTAAAAAAACCGGCGGCACGCGGAACGAGACGGCGGCGAACCTCGGCTGCGGGGCGGCGGAGTCCGGCGAGTCCGGCGGGCGGCGGGTCCGGCGGGTCAAGTGGCGGCGGCGGGTCCGGCGGCGGGATCCGGCGGCGGCGGCGGGCGGGTCCCAAGGGGTTTAGGTTTGGGGGCGCTGGGGGGCGGCGGCTGGGCCTCGGGCTGGCTCCCCCTGGCTTATAAAGCCCTGCGGGCCGGGAGTCCTAGGCGGACACGGCCCGTAGGTCGGTGGCGCTTTTTTTTTTATAATTACGCGCAGAAAAAAAAGAAATACTAAACGGACTCCAAAAATCCCGAAATAAATTTTGCCCGGCTTCTAAAATCAAGCCGGACAAGATGAACTTTTATTTGGGCCTAAATGCAATTTTGAAAAACGTGCATTTTCCTAAATTCAAATAAAAAGGCGAAAAACTCCAAAATAAAATCTTATTTGATTTTATTATTAATTATTAATTATTTCTTTATTTTGGGAAAGTCATTTTATTCCCTCTCTCATATTTTGATAGAAGAAATAATTGAAGATAAAATAATTAAAATCAAATGATCCTATTTTCAAAATTTGAGAAAACTCAAATATGAAAATAACGAAAATCCCCAACTCTCTCCGTGGGTCCTTGAGTTGTGTAGAATTTCTAGGATCAAGAAAAAATGCAACGAAAAAATATGATATGCAATAATGCTCTATGTATAACATTCCAAATTGAAAATTTGGGATGTTACAAACCTACCCCCTTAAGATGAATCTCGCCCTCGAGATTCGGGTTGTCTAGAAAATAGGTGAGGGTGGTCCTTAAGCAAATCTTCCTCTCGCTCCTAGGTGGCTTCATCCTCAGTGTGGTGGCTCCACTGAACTTTGCAAAACTTAATGACCTTGCTGCAGGTGACTCGGTTGGCATACTCCAGAATCTTGACTGGTTTCTCCTCGTAGGCCAAATCATCATTCAACTGAATCGCTTCCAGTGGCACTGTATCTCTCAGTGGTATATCGGCCATCTCTGCGTGACACTTCTTCAACTGAGAAACATGAAACACATCATGAACACCTGACAATCCTTCGGGTAGTTCCAACTTGTACGCAACTTCTCCCATGTGTTCCAAAACACGATAAGGTCCTACAAATCGTGGCGCTAACTTTCCTTTAACACCAAAACGCTTAACTCCTCGAAGTGGCGATACACGAAGATAAACTCTGTCTCCGACTTCGTATTCTGTCTCCTTGCGTTTTGAATCCGCATAACTCTTTTTTCTTGACTGGGCTACCTTGAGTCTATCGCGAATCAACTTTACTTTCCGTTCAGACTCCTTAATCAAATCTGGTCCAAACAACTGGCGGTCCCCAACTTCATCCCACAAAGAACGGGTCCTGCACCTCCTTCCGCATAAGGCTTCGAAAGGGGCCATCTTCAGACTGGTTTGGTAACTGTTGTTATAAGAAAACTCCGCATATGGCAAGTTATCATCCCAACTTGATCCATAATCCAAAGCACAAGCTCTAAGCATATCCTCCAAAATCTGGTTGACTCTCTCGGTTTGTCCATCTCTCTGTGGATGAAAAGCTGTGCTAAACTCCAGCCTGGTTCCCAAAGTTTCGTGCAACTGCTTCCAGAACTTTGAGGTGAATTGGGTTCCTCTATCCGATACGATACTCCTCGGAACTCCATGCAAACATACAATCCTGGTCATGTATATCTTAGCCAATTTGGCACCGCCAGAGGTAGTCTTTACCGAATGAAATGAGCTACCTTCGTCAAACGATCGACTACAACCCAAATCGAGTCATTGCCTGAACGAGTCCTGGGCAATCCCGTGATGAAATCCATGCCTAGTTTATCCCACTTCCATTCGGGTATAGGCAATGGCTGTAACAATCCTGCTGGCTTCTGATGTTCTGCCTTCACCCTCTGACATACATCACAAACTGCTACGTACTGCAATATCCTTCTTCATTCAGGTCCACCAGAAAGTATTCTTCAAATCCAAATATATCTTGGTATTTCCTGGGTGAATCGAATATGGTGAATCATGTGCCTCTTGTAGGATTAACTTTCTGATCTCCGGATCATTGGGCACATAAACACGGTCTTCAAACCATAGGGTATCGTGCTCATCCTCATGAAATCCCTTTGCTTTTCCTTCGCTCATTTTCTCCTTTATAGAGGCAATCTCTTTGTCAGTCTTCTGAGCTTCCCTGATCTTGTCCATCAAAGTTGACTGAATCTCCAATGCTGCTACATAGCCTCTCGGAACTATTTCCAAACATAGCTCTCGAAGATCCTCGGCTAACTCCTTTGGTATTTCTCCCGTCATTAGTGTGTTGACGTGACTCTTACGGCTCAATGCGTCTGCTACAACGTTAGCCTTTCTGGGGTGATAATATAATCTCATATCGTAATCTTTGATGAGTTCCAACCATCTCCTCTGCCTGAGATTTAGCTCCTTCTGCGTGAACATGTACTTCAAACTCTTGTGATCCGTATACACCTCACAATGGTTTCTAATGAGGAAATGCCTCCATGTTTTCAACGCATGCACTACGGCTGCTAACTCCAAATCATGTGTGGCATAGTTTAGCTCATGAGGCTTAAGCTGTCATGAAGCATACGAAACAACTTGTCCCTCCTGCATAAGCACTGCTCCAAGTCCTCGACGTGAAGCTCGCAATACACCTCATAATCCTTGGTCTGATCTGGCAGAATTAACACTGGCGAGGTAACCAAACGTTTCTTCAACTCTTGGAAACTAGCTTCACACTCCTCAGTCCAGTTGAACTTGGTATCCTTCTTCAACAATTCTGTCATAGGCTTCGCAATCCTTGAGAAATTCTCAATGAATCTCCGGTAGTATCCTGCGAGTCCAAGGAAACTCCGGATCTCTCCAACTATTATTGGCGCTTCCCAGTTTGTCACAGTGACAACTTTAGTGGGGTCCACTGCTATACCTTCCCCGGATATAACATGTCCGAGAAATCCAACTTCCTTCAACCAAAACTCACACTTGCTGAACTTGGCATATAACTGGTGTTCTCTGAGCTTCTCAAGTACCAAACGCAAATGCTCCTTATGTTCCTCTTCATTCTTCGAGTAAACCAAAATATCATCAATGAACACCACGGCGAACTTATCCAAAAACTCCATAAACACTTTGTTCATCATGTTCATAAAATAGGCAGGTGCGTTAGTCAGACCAAATGACATAACGTTATACTCATACAGCCCGTACATTGTGGTAAAAGCCGTCTTAGGTATATCCTGCTCTCGAATCTTCAACTGATGGTACCCTGATCGCAAATCGATCTTGGAAAACACCTTAGCTCCTTGCAATTGGTCAAACAAGTCATTGATCATCGTCAAGGGGTACTTGTTTTTAATAGTCACTTCATTCAATCCTCGATAATCAACAACCATTCTTAATGATCCATCCTTCTTCTCCAATAGAAGTACTGGTGATCCCCAAGGCGAAGAACTTGGGCGAATAAAACCTTTATCCAGTAACTCCTTAATCTGCTTCTTAATTTCCTCCAAATATTGGGCTGGCATCCTATACGGTCTCTTAGATATCGCCCAAAGGTTCGGCAAGAGTTCAATCAGAAATTCAATGTCTCTGTCCGCGGCATGCTCGGCAACTCTTCCTAAACACGTCCGGAAATCCCTTACCACTGGTACTTCCTCCCGCACAACTCCTGTTAAGGAATTTACATGTGCTCTCCTCGGCTCATGCCGTGATACAAACTTGATTCTCCTCCTTCGGGGTGGTAAGCAAAATCGACTTATCATCGCAATCTATGTTCCCTCCATACTTTGATAACCAATCCATGCCTAATATCACATCCAAACCTTGCGATTCCAGAACTATTAGGTCCGAGGGAAATACATAGTGTCCAATCCTTAATGGCAGTCGATCACACCATATACTAGCCATGTATTCTGCTCCGGGTGAGGTTACTAGCATGGATGACCTAAGGGCTTGGGTTGGTAGGTTATAGTTATCCACAAATCCCCTTGATATGTATGAATGTGATGCACCAGTATCAAAAAGAACAACTGCAGTAAATGACTTATCCAAAAACTTACCTATTACTGCATCTGGCTGAGCTTCAACCTCCTCCACGGTAACGTGGTTCACTTGTCCTCTGTTGAAAGGATTCGGCTTCTTTCCTGAGCTTCCATTGCCATTACCATTTTGGCCTTCTAGACAATCATTTGCATAATGCCCAGTCTTGCGGCACTTAAAGCAAGTGATGTGGCTCACGTCTACCTTGGATGGTGTTGACGGGTTGGTGCGGTTCTGTCCATTGCTTCCTCCATTCCCGTTCCCATTCTTGGTGCCATTATGGTTGTGCGAGCTACCTCCTCCATTGGTATGCTGAAATTGTCCTCCTGGCTTCGGGATAAAGCGAAGTTTCTGCTGAGCCCCAGAGTTATTCTTCCCCTGTCCATACTTCCTCTTGCGATTTTCAATCTGCTGCTGCTTCCCTTCAATCATGAGAGCACGGTCTACTAACTCCTGGTAGTTATTGAAGGTGGCTACCATCAACTGCATGCTCAGCTCATCATTCATTCCTTCTAGAAACTTCTCCTGCTTAGCTGCATCTCAGTAGCAACGCTATCCGGGGCATAACGTGCTAACTTATCAAATCATCCACATACCGCCAACTGTCTGGTCCTCCTTGGCGCAAGTTGCAAAACTCACGCTTCTTCATGGCCATAGCTCCTCTTTGAAACATGGGCAGATCGAAAGCTTGTTGAAACTGATCCCATGTGATGTTGTCTACTGTGGTAAGTGGTCAGAAAATTCTCCCACCATGATGTTGCAGGTCCTTCGAGCTGATGTGCGGCAAATTTTACCCTTTCTCCATCTCAGACATCCTGCAGTAGTCAACTCCCTCCCTATCTTACGGAGCCAATCATCTGCAACAATCGGCTCGGTGCTACTGGAAAACACCGGCGGATTCAGCCTTAAGAAACGGGTCAAATGGTCAACAGGTGGTAGTGGTGGGTTGTTGTTGTTGTTGCCTTGGTTCTGTACCAATGTTTGAATCAAGGCATTCTCGCCGCTGAATCAACCGAGTGATCTCCTCAAGGGAAAACAAATCCAAGGTCGCGTCTCAGAGGCATCTGAGGGGTTTAAAAGACGAGAGTTAAGAATAGAATGAGGTCTAGGGAGAAAACACTACCCGGCCATATGCACATGAGACAAAAATCACACAATATCACTCCAATCAATTCAAACAAGGGCATACAACGTTCTATCTATCGTTACAGAGTGCTGGAACTAAAACTAATTATAATGGGGGAAATCTACTACTGTTATGGTGGTCAACTAGAAAAACTGCTCCAATGAAGACTCCATAATATCTGCTCCAGCTTCATCTTCATAATCATCATCACTAGGGTCGGAATCGGTGTCGTCGATGATGATGTAGTTCTCTGGACAGGTGCAATCTTCATCTTCTCCTCCGGGTGCTGAATTTCCCATGAGTTCTTCAATCTTCTCCTTAAGATCGCCGTTTTGTCCCACTAGAGCTACAATCTCCTCCATGTAGTCCTTGCGAGTGGCCTTCGCCTCCTTCTAGTTCGATAATCTTGGCTTTTGCTGTCTTCAACTCCATCATGTCTGCACAAGACATCCGGTTCTCCTGGCGCCGAATGTGCTGATTTAACTCTGGATGAAAGCTGCAATGGATCGATCCTTCTTAGTGCCAACTATCTCCCATTGTTCATCTCGGCGCCCACAAATCTGGTAGATAGTATCCTTGAGGTCTTCTTTGTAAAGTTCTCCAATGCGTCCCATGGTTATGTGAGCTGCCATGATCTTTCCTGCACTCTGTGTTGGTGCATTGAAAACACACTCTATGGGCTCCGTGATTGGTGCAAACGTCCTTCCGAACTTGAGCTTGAATCTTCCAAATATTTTCTTCGGGTAAAGTGGAATTGTAGGTCCCGGTGAAGCTTGGTATTCCGATGTTCAGGTACTTAGTGACTTCCTTCAGGTGTCGTCCGAAGGGTGTATCTTCATCCGACTGGGTGAACTTGATCCTCGCTTCCGCCATCCTAAAAGAGTAGAAAAGATGAGGAGTTAGAAATGAGAAGAGAGAGTAGTGATCTAGGGCTTTAGCTTAATGGTCGTATCCTACAGTCAGTGTGTGCTCTGATACCATCTTTGTAGCGACCAGACCTCAAATAGTCTGATCTCTGTGCTCAGTGTCATCCCTGGATCAGTAATGCTGACACCACACAGTACTCGGAGGATTTATAACAGAGTAGCAATCACACACTTATTACAATCGAATGTTTCAAGAGAGAACTTAATAAAAATAAATATGGCTTAAGGCCATCTAATACGATAACAGCAGAAGGCTTGGAAGAATAAGCGAGTCCATCAACTCCAACGGCATCACTGAGTATAGAACCACGACCTAAGCACCATACTCGTCGTCTGAAAAGTCTGCAACATGAAACGTTGCAGCCCGAAAATGGGTCAGCACATGGAATATGCTGGCAATGTAACACATAGAGAATAATGGAAATAATAAGCCTATACTACATGCATATTTGGCTGGTGGAAAGCTCTATGGTTACAGCTTATGTAGTTTAATTTTTCCCTACTGCAAAGGAATAAATTTATTTAACTATCATGGTGGTTGTTAAACATTGAGAATGGTTGACAGCATTCTCAATCCCAATTAAAAATACTCATTCAAAACCCAACAATATTAATTTAGAAGTAACATGATGAGATTCACATGATATCCAAGTACTAGATACTCAAAACGTCCATAACCAGGGACGCGGCTAACCATGATTAGTTTATACACTCTGCAGAGGTTTGCGCACTTTTCCCCACAAGACTCGATCGCCTCCGTTTGATTTCTCGCACTACATGGTGTTTGAGAGACGGATGACCGAGACATAGACTTTCAGAAGCCCTAGCACCTTACATGTGGGTAGACCGTACCAACCTACAACCCCTACATCAGCTAGTCTACCCGTAAGAGTTCGCACAACTTAATCAACTATGCCAGAGCCCATAATGGCTTGTGGCTGCACACGGAAGTTTCTAGTTTGAAAAATCTCATGATCCCTTTGAGCACAGGTGGCGGTCCGAAGAAATACGCAAGTCTCGATAGAAACCAGGTGCCTCAATCCACCCAGATGTGTTTTTAAGTTGCCACCTTAAATAAACCATTAAATAACAATCTCACATCTGTCATGGATTCACTCACCCATTCCACGTCTACTAGCATAGCATGGCATAATAAGCAAACGTAGAAGTAACTCCCAAGGGTTTGAAAATAAAACAGGTAATAGGTACTACCTCAATCTACTTCCCAAAACCCACAATTTAATTAGACCCTAATCATGCAAGTGTTTGAGGATAGATCTAATGCATAAAAACTGGGTAGTAGAAAAGGTATGATCAAAGTGTTACTTGCCTTGTCGATGATCCATGAAACCTCTGCATCAAGTAACAAAGCGCACTCCGGTATTCTATCGCAGACAAACGAACAAGCATACAATAAGTACTCATCTAATGCACAGGTAAAACTCAAATAGATCTAACCAGATAGTTCAACTTAAGAACTCCGGTTTGCAAAAAGAATCAAATCAAACGAAGCAACGAAAATCAAACGGCGGAAGAAAACAACTTCGTTTTACTAATCTGGATCTAAGTCAAATTTTACAGAAGCAAAAACTTTTTTAAGTAGGTTACTCGGAAAGAGGGTTTCGAGACGAAACTCCAGGCGCTTGAATCGCCTGATTCCGATAAACGAGCGAAAAGTTATACTAAAACGAAAATCGGATCAGAAATCGCGATCAGAAAAACCACGACTTAAATCTGAGAAAAAGAAAAACGACGAACGGGTTAACGAACGGACGTTCGTTAACTAAACTAATCTGACAAACGCGTTCGTTAAAAACGAACGAACGAACGAACGTTCGCTATTTAACATAAACAGGAAAAAAAGCGAAACTAATAAAAAAAGAAACTAAAAAAAAACAGAAATAAAAACCGCCCGGTTTTAAAAAAAACCGGCGGCACGCCAAACGAGGCGGCGGCGGCGGAGTCCGGCGAGTCCGGTGGGCGGCGGCGGGGTCCGGCGGCGGCGGGATCCGGCGCGGGCGGCGGCGGCGGGGTCCGGCGGCGGCGAGATCAGGCGCGGGCGGCGGCGGCGGCGGGGTCGGGCGCGGCCTAGGGTTTGGGGCGCTGGGGGGCGGCGGCTGGGCCTCGGGCTGGCTCCCTCCCGGCTTATAAAGCCCCGCGGGCCGGGAGTCCTAGGCGGACACGGCCCGTAGGTCGGTGACGCTTTCTTTTTCTTTTTTTTAATAATTACGCGCAGATAAAAAAATGAAAAGAAATACTAAACGGACTCCAAAAATCCCGAAATAAAATTTCCCCAGCTTCTAAAATCAAGCCGGACAAGATGAACTTTATTTGGGCCTAAATGCAATTTTTGAAAAACGCGCATTTTTTCTAAATTCAAATAAAAAGGCGAAAAACTCCAAAATAAAATCTTACTTGATTTTATTATTAAATATTAATTATTTCTTTATTTTGGGAAAGTCATTTTATTCCCTCTCTCATATTTTGATAGAAGAAATAATTGAAGATAAAATAATTAAAATCAAATGATCCTATTTTCAAATTTTGAGAAAACTCAAATATGAAAATAACGAAAATCCGCAACTCTCTCCGTGGGTCCTTGACTTGTGTAGAATTTCTAGGATCAAGAAAAAATGCAACGAAAAAATATGATATGCAATAATGCTCTATGTATAACATTCCAAATTGAAAATTTGGGATGTTACAGTGACCAGCCATTTTCTCGTGAGTGAGGAGCGGAGTCCACTCCTCTTGAGAATAACCCGCCTAGCATGGAAGATACAGACATCCCTAGTTGATACATGAGCTATTCAAGCATACAAAACAGAATTTCATATGAAGGTTTAGAGTTTGGCACATACAAATTTACTTGGAACAACAGGTAGATGCCGCATATAGGAAGGTATGATGGACTCATATGGAATAACTTTGAGGTTTATGGAAATGGATGCACAAGCAGTATTCCCGCTTAGTACATGTGAAGGCTAGAAAAAGACTGGGAAGCGACCAACTAGAGAGCGACAACAGTCATGAACATGCATTAAAATTAATAAACATTGAGTGCAAGCATGAGTAGGATATAATCCACCATGAACATAAATATCGTGGAGGCTATGTTGATTTTGTTTCAACTACTTGTGTGAACATGTGCCAAGTCAAGTCACTCGAATCATTTAAAGGAGGATACCACCCTATCATACCACATCACAACCATTTTAATAGCATGTTGGCACACAAGGTAAACAATTTTAAACTCCTAACTATTTAAGCATGGCATAAGCAACTATCTTATATCTTATATTTACTAATTGGAGGCACCATACGAACTTCCACGTTAATCCACTTCAACAAGATTAGTTTAGCCGTTAGATTCTAAATTTAATGGTTCTGATCTACTAGAACACCGTTCCTTTATTTGTAAAAAAAGCACCCACGTGCATACATATATTAAAAGGAATTAGACCTACACGTATCAATAGGAGGCCATGACACCCTGAAAAAAAAGGAGTCCATGACATCCACGTACAAGTTCCAGTAAAAAGAAAAAAGAAATCTATCACGTATCAAAAAAAAGTCATCAACCCCATGTCTATTTGTATAAAAAATCAGCACGTACATGTGAAAAAAAGAGTCCTTCACACCTACGTGAGTCCTTCACACCTTAGAAAAAATATCCATCATGTACACAAAAAAAAATCATCAGCAACCACGTCCAACGAGTTCAAAGAAAAAACACATAATGTAAGTACAAGAATAGAGTCCTTTACACCCACGTCCATGTTCTACTAAGAAAAATGAAATCTATCACGTACAAAAAAAAGTTCCCGGCCCCGCGTCTAACCATTGAATAAAAAAACACCCAAATCAAAGTTCCAACTTCCTCAACGACATTCAACTTTAAAACCGATCTCTTATATTTACTAATTGGAGGCACCATACGAGCTTCCTCGTTAATCCACATCAACAAGATTAGTTTAGCCGTTAGATTCTAAATTTAATGGTTCTGACCTACTAGAACACCGTTCCTTTATTTGTAAAAAAAGCACCCACGTGCATACATATATTAAAAGGAATTAGACCTACACGTATCAATAGGAGGTCATGACACCCTGAAAAAAAAGGAGTCCATGACACCCACGACAAGTTCCAGTAAAAAGAAAAAAGAAATCTATCACGTATCAAAAAGAAGTCATCAATCCCATGTATATTTGTATAAAAATCAGCACGTACATGTGAAAAAAAGCGTCATTCACACCTACGTGAGTCCTTCACACCTTAAAAAAAAATCCATCATGTACGCAAAAAAAAAAATCATCAGCAGCCACGTCCAATGATTTTCAAGGAAAAAACACATAATGTACAAGTACAAAAATAGAGTCCTTTAACCCACGTCCATGTTCTACTAAGAAAAATGAAATCTATTCCCTAAAAAAAATGAAATCTATCACGTACAAAAAAAAGTTCCCGGCCCCACATCTAACCATTGAATAAAAAACATCCAAATCAAAGTTCCAACTTCCTCAACGACATTCAACTTTAAAACGGGTCGCTATTACGCCTTCTCACAGGAATCCCCTAGAAGGGTTAGGTACATAGAATATGGATAGTCTTTTTCAATGCGATAAAATAAAGCGACATCGTGTCTATTTTTCTTTGCTAAATGGGTATTTCCATGGGTTTTCCTTTTCTCTGCAAACTATAAATTAAATACACATATATTCAACTATATGATTTATTTCCAATAATGGTTGATTTAGTAGATACGATCCAATCAATCATGTATAACAGTCCAACTCCGTCTCTCTTGATCGTGATCCTCTCTAGCCTTGAATCTCAGTTTCACGTTCAATCCAATAAATCATGTCCAGCTACCCTCATCGTATTCTGTCTAGCCTTTGAATCTCTATGTTTTATACTTAGATTTGTTCAGATGTTGTTGCTAAACACTTTTTTTGGTAGATTATGCTTAAAATTAAATATCTTTTACCCAGTTTGGAGAACTTCGGTCGATCATAAATAGTTTTATGACCAACAAGAAAGTGATAGTGCATATCGACAGAACTTTGAACTTTTGGAATTCGAAAACATTAACATTGATTATTGGGTCCCTGCAAATAAATTACACATGGCAGTGTATGTTGTAAAGTCCGTATATTACTATGTCCTTCTTTTCTACTGCCTCAGCCATAAGACCATAATGGCGCGCGTTGCCGCGCCCGTTTACATTTTTCAATATTTTCAATAGGATGATTGGTATTCATGTAAAATATATGATGCATTAAATATGATGATGTCTATAAATAAAAGATGTCGGATCATTGACACAATACTCCCTCCTTTCCGGTTTATAGGGCTCAATTCAAAAATCTCATCAATCAAGGTAGATGGTGAGTGGTGAAATACTTTTTGTAGTTTTGCAAAAGCACCTAATTAATGCTCTTGTTTTCCTCAAAAAATTATGTTTATCAATGCATTAATTGCAATGCATGCATACATAAAGTACATGCTGCATTGGTCAATTTTCTCTTAATACTTGCATGCAATGATTTAATGCACCTTGAAATCTGAACATGTGATGAAAAACAACCAAATTGAGCCTTATAAAATGGAAAAACTAAAATTTTGAGATAAGCCCTATAAACCGGAAAGGAGGGAGTATAGTACTATACATGCATGGCCACACATAAATGTGTGAATTTAATGTCACCACATTAGGTTCGAAACGTATAATTGCTCTTTTGATATCCCTATGGGAAAGGTATTTTTCATCAATATTAAGAATTAAGAAAGACATGCAGTTTTCCCCAAAGAAAGGGCCATCATATATTATGTACTTCCGTGACTGCCAATACATGTGCACTATATTCTGTCATGCAAGTATGCAAGCCAGAAAGGATCTGTACAGTTAATTCCGGAGGACTGACTCCCCAAATAAACCATATTCTTTAAGAAAGTTATGTTCAAAGCACCCAGAAACAAATGCAAGACAGACTGCAAGTGTCTCACTAGACTGCATAGCAACTTGAAACATATTCAGGTAAAATTATAGATTAAATAAATATATTATGATTAATGAAATAAATATATTCTCATGTATCTAACCATCGCAACACCGTCAAATAGTTTGTTGATATTATCTTGACTCAAATTGTCAGTCAGATAATACACTGTAGTGATTTTTATTGCTTTGATAACTTATGGCATAAATGTGTACTTGATAGTCACCATTTCTTATGTATTTACCAGCTCTCTTCAGTAATACTGCAATCAACTATATAAAAATAATGTGTCATCAACATTGGTACTGGAGCATAAAGAAACTGATTAAATAGTAGCCATAAAATGTAAAAAAAAGCAAGCAGAGAGAACATAGAAAAAAGGCACAAAGATATGCATAAAGAGCACTTCAGAGGTGATCATCAACATTGTAATGCAGAAAGTTGATTATGTTACTATGTGTAGTTGATCTTCCATGGTGAGATAATCTTATGTTTTAAATGGTCAAAGCTTGCACATCTTCTTTAAATGTTTTCACCGAAATAGCTAAATCTGTCTTCTTCTTTTCTGAAATGAAACAAGTCAAATCACTGAATATATATTTTTGTAGA
Source organism: Aegilops bicornis (assembly GCA_021605145.1). Classification (NCBI taxonomy): domain Eukaryota; kingdom Viridiplantae; phylum Streptophyta; class Magnoliopsida; order Poales; family Poaceae; genus Aegilops; species Aegilops bicornis. The sequence continues at coordinate 249,624,892 of CM038673.1, forward strand.
CATGCAAGTATACAATATACTTTCTCTAATCTGCTACCATATGGCATGGGTCAGACTATCATCGTGTGAGATTTTAGCCAATTTTAGAACTTCAAAAACACGAATCATCCTGGGATGAGGACCTAGCAGTTACCATCATAACTTGTTCAGTTGAAATTGCAACAATCTTTGCCTCTTTGCGCAATCATCATGGCAATAAGCCCCTGGTAGTTAATTCTCCCCTTTGAGGCAGCAAAACATGAAATGTGATCTTTATTAGTCAGGCATATGTATCGTAAAGCAAATATTAATTATATAACTAAGAAACACCACAGAGCATCAAAGATAAACTGGTACTACCTTAGATGAGACAATGGTAGTGGGTGTTATAAACTTGCACACTTGCAGTGTTACAGCAGCACACGCTGGTCCTCGTTCAAAGCTGCGAGAGACTTTGCAAGACAATAGGTTAAGTTTCCCTGCATCAGAAAGAGGTAGTTCCCTTTTGGATCGAATGGACGAAAGAGGTAATTCTCTAACCAAGTGGCGGACGGCACTCCCGCACCACCAGTAAAGCACCGCAGTTCAGTCATCCCCAACAGTACCTAGAACTCTGGTGTGGAATTCTTCGCGGTGCCATTGCCAGAGGCTTTGTCCTGGACGCAACGGGCTTGCTTACAGAGGATGAAAGGCGCGACCTGGGCGATTGCCAAGGCCGAGGACAACGCCTGCCGCCGCGATCGCGAGGGTTTCGCCGGATCGACATCATTGCCGCTGCAAGGATTTTCGTAGGACCTACGATTGTCGAATGGGGATATATAGGGACATACAGAGGAAACATGTCGGGAGAAGCGATTCTCCGCCACCAGCGCGGAGACGAACTGGCACATCATCCGTCGTCACGTATTGTAAGGGGAGTGCTGGGCCTATGTAAGGCGCTGATCAGCCCAATGAAAGACGTAACTCCTAGCTCGATCCGCGGAGCAGCGGCCCGATTACGGTGGCCAAAGAGGATCGGGTCACGGTTGAGAAGAGAATGGAGGAAGCGGTGGGGTTAGCCGTAGTGATCCATCTGGTACGTCGGTTGCTCTAATCGGACGACCAAGTATCTAAGATCGATGTGAAGCCTCGTAGCTAGCTCTGTTATACTGTTTCGTAATATAAATTAAATAAATAATACATTTACTATTCCCCACTTTAACTAATAAATAGAGTGTAATTCGGAACATAAAGAACACTTAGTTGCTATACATGAAAAATAATAGTACATGCTAGTAAATATTTTTCAGTAGTATGTTGCTTTTTCATATTTCTAGTTGCCAAAATCAACGAGCAAGACATATTTTCTAAAATATTTCCTGAGTATAAATTTGGTTTCTAGCCCGTGCAGTCGCACGGGTAGATGACTAGTAATCTCTAATTGTCATTGCAAACATGTTTATTCATAATAGGCTGAATCAGGAACGATGAACTAATCATATTTATAAAAACAAGAGAGGTCGAGTTCATACCAGCTTTTCTTATCTCAATCAGTCCATCATATATTGTCATTAACAATAATGCATATAAGAGACACTTCAACATTTTCATTATGGTCTTCTCCTCTCGACCCCCAAAGAAAAGAAATAAAACTATTTACACGGGAAAGCTCCCAACAAACAAAAGAAGAACGAGAAACCTTTTTGGGTTTTCTTTTAATTATTACTACTACAAGCATGGAAAGTAAATTAACTAAAAGCTACAACTATTTTTTTTGTTTTTCTTAAGTTTTATCAAACACACAAGAAGAAAGCATAAAAAGTAAAATAAACTAACATGGATATTACAATGAAAAAGTATGAGCACCGACAACTAGAATGAGTATGTGAACATGAATGTAATGTCGATGAGAAATACGTACTCCCCCAAGCTTAGGCTTTTGGCCTATGTTGGTCTACGCCCATGGGTCAAAGTTGTAGTTGGGGTCGTACTGAGAAGGACCCTCGGGTTGCCACTGGTTAGCAATCTCCTCCGGATCCCACTGGTAAACAGACTGTCGTGAAGGATCAAATTGTGGTTCCGGCTCTGGCTCTGTAGATGGTGTGGGGTTCTGGTAGGCATGAAATGCCTCCGGCTGAACAAGGTACTTGCCTGTAGATAAGTCAAACAAAGAAGGAGCAGGAAAAGTAATAGTCTCAGGGCGATTATTATCAAATATCAGTTTGTACTTAAGAATCTTTTCCTTATTCTTAACGATAAAATCATGTGCTACCATACTCTTATAGTCTAGAAAACAGGAGGCATCAACTTTTCTTCTTTCTCATAATGCCTAATATGTATGTTAAAGTGTGCAGCGAGGCGCGAGGCGAAGATACTTCCCAAGATGGGACCCTTCATGCGGTTAAGACTTAACCATTTGGCAACGATAGCGCCTAGGCTAAAAGAGTTATCACGGAACAAGGCATGGCCCAATATAACAATACCAGGGGCACTAAGGTTTTCACAGTTTCCACGACCAATTAAACATCTACTAGCAAATATTACAAAGTAACACAGAACCGGAAAATGTATGCTAGTAATTCTTGCGTCGGAAACTTTCCTTGTTTCCCATACAACAATCATATCAATAAACCCTTCCACATCATTACGATGTGGTTCCTCTATGCTGCCAGTAAGGGGTATCTTACAAACCCGACAGAAATCAGAAAGGGACATCTCCTTATGCTCATCATATAAATAAAATTCCACCGAAGCTGGTGATCTCCTAACATGGAAATGAAAATTTTGCACGAAAATATTAGTGAGTAAGAGATATTGTTCACGCTGGTCACGGAGGAAGTCGGTGAGGCCCGCATTCTCAACCAAAGAATAGAAATCATCATGAATCCCGGCTGCTGTTAAGAACTCATCACAAGGCCATTCACACGGCCAAACCTCCGCGGTGCGAGGGAGATTATATTTGGGCCTCTTATCTTCTTCACTTTTCTTATCCCTCGATCTTCGGCTCGAAGAGCCCCTCAAAAATCTCTTCATCTATTCCTGAAAATTTCTGAAATTTTTAGTAACTCAAAATAAAAGTGAACCAAACTCAACAAAATTGATAGCAACTACTCCCACAAGTGCCTAGAGACTATATCATGCATTAGAACTACTTGGGACCATATAATTTTACATGCAAGCTCAAGAACAGGGTCACCTAGGCAGCAAAAATTTGCAATGAATAAAGCACTAGAGCAGAAACTAATTGGACCATTGGAGAATTCAGTTTTGTGAGTGGAGCTTTGAGCAAGGAGATCGAAAATCACAGCAAAATGAGCTAGAACTCGTGCTTGAGCTGGTTGGTGATTTTTTTGGGAGGAAGAAGGAGTGTGTGATGGGTGGAATAAGTGGGGGGGAGCCACCATGGGCCACGAGGCAGGGGGCGCGCCGGGGGGGGGGGGGGTGGGTGGGTGGGCGCGCCCTGCACCCTCGTGGCCAGGTGCTTGCTCCCCCTGATGTGTTCTCAGTGCCAAATGTTCTCAAATATTCTAGAAAAAATCATAATTCATTTTCAGGGCATTTGGAGAACTTTTATTTTCGGGGTATTTTTTATTGCACGGATAAATCAGAAAACAGATAGAAATACTAATTTTGCTTTTATTTATTCTAAATAACAGAAAGTAAAAGGAGGGTACAGAAGGTTGTGCTTTCTAACTTCATCCATCTCATGCTCATCAAAAGGAATCCAATAACAAGGTTGATCAAGTCTTGTTAACAAACTCATTCCGAATAACATGGAACCGGAGAAATTTCGAATAACACTAGGTTACCTCAATGGGGATATGCACATCCCCAACAATAAGAATATCATATCTCTTCTTGACAGTAGGAAGAGGAAATTCAAAACCTCCAATAGTAATCGATGGAATTTTTCCAATAGAATTGATAATGTGGACTTGAGGTTGTTTCCTCGGAAAGTGTACCGTATGCTCATTTCCGTTAACATGAAAAGTGACATTGCCTTTATTTCAATCAATAACAGCCCCTACAGTATTCAAAAAGGGTCTTCCAAGAATAGTAGACATACTATCGTCCTTAGGAATATTGAAGCACGGGTGATCGACGGCGATGAAGACGGGGACGGGGCGTGACGGACAACCTAGATAAATATTGAGGAAAATGGAGCTTGGCGGTTGAGCTTGGAGAGGAGAAACCTTAAGTAGTGTGGCTCGGGCATTCCATCGAACACCTTGTGTGCATAGGAGGTGAGCTAGAGCACCACCAAGCCCTCTCCCCTCGGCCGGAAAAAACAGGCAAAGGTGCTCGCTTCTTGCCGAGGGGCTATATATAGGCACCACCATTAGCCCCGGTTGGTGGCATGAACCGGGACTAATGGGAAGCCTTTGGTCCCGGTTCAAGGCACCAACCGGGACCAATAGTGGTGGGCCAGGAGCCAGGCCCATTGGTCCCGGTTCGTCCCACCAACCGGGACCAAAAGGTCTGGACGAACCGGGACCGATGGCCCACGTGGCCCGGCCGCCCCCCTGGGCTCACGAACCGGGGCAAATAGCTCCATTGGTCCCGGTTCTGGATTGAACCGGGACTAATGGGCTGAACCGGCCTGGGCCATTGCCCCCTTTTCTACTAGTGCTACGTCAAGACATCAACCAGGAGGGCACGAGGTAGGGGGGCACGCCTACCCCCCAAGCGCGCCCTCCACCCTCGTGGGCCCCACGTTGCTCCACCGACGTACTCCTTCCTCCTACATATACCTACGTACCCCAAACTACCAGACATGGAGCCAAAAACCTAATTCCACCACCGCAACCTTCTGTACCCGTGAGATCCCATCTTGGGGCCTGTTCCGGAGCTCTGTCGGAGGGGGCATCGATCACGGAGGGCTTCTACATCAACACCATAGCCTCTCCGATGATGTGTGAGTAGTTTACCTCAGACCTTCGGGTCCATAGTTATTAGCTAGATGGCTTCTTCTCTCTTTTTGGATCTCAATACAATGTTCTCCCCCTCTCTCATGGAGATCTATTCGATGTAATCTTCTTTTGCGGTGTGTTTGTTGGGACCGATGGATTGTGGGTTTATGATCAAGTTTATCTATGAACAATATTTGAATCTCCTCTGAATTATTTTATGTATGATTGGTTATCTTTGCAAGTCTCTTCGAATTATCAGTTTGGTTTGGCCGACTAGATTGATCTTTCTTGCAATGGGAGAAGTGCTTAGCTTTGGGTTCAATCTTGTGGTGTCCTTTCCTAGTGACAGCAGGGGCAGCAAGGCACGTATTGTATTGTTGCCATCGAGGATAACAAGATGGGGTTTATATCATATTGCATGAGTTTATCCCTCTACATCATGTCATCTTTCTTAAAGTGTTACTCTGTTCTTTTGAACTTAATGCTCTAGATGCATGCTGGATAGCGGTCGATGTGTGGAGTAATAGTAGTAGATGCAGGCAGGAGTCGGTCTACTTGTCTCGGACGTGATGCCTATATACATGATCATACCTAGATATTCCCATAACTATGCTCAATTCTGTCAATTGCTCAACAGTAATTTGTTCACCCACCGTAATACTTACGCTCTTGAGAGAAGCCACTAGTGAAACCTATGGCCCCCGGGTCTATTTTCCATCATATTAATCTTCCAACACTTAGTTATTTTTATTGCCTTTTATTTTACTTTGCATATTTATCATAAAAATACCAAAAATATTATCTTATCATATCTATCAGATCTCACTCTCGTAAGTGTTGACAACCCCTTATCGCGTTGGTTGCGAGGATTTATTTGTTTGTGTAGGTGCGAGGGACTCGTGCGTGGTCTCCTACTGGATTGATACCTTGGTTCTCAAAAACTGAGGGAAATACTTACGCTGCTTTACTGCATCACCCTTTCCTCTTTAAGGGAAAACCAACGCAGTGCTCAAGAGGTAGCATATATCAGTTGATTTATCAGCCATTTGCAAAGATATTTCAGTAGGTGTCAACTTATTCAAATCAAGTCTACGATATAAATAGAGAGGCATAACACTAACACCGGCTCCAAGATCACATAAAGTAGTTCTAACATAGTTTCTTTTAGTGGAGCATGGTATAGTTGGTACTCCTGGATCTCCTAGTTTCTTAGGTATTCCACCCTTAAAAGTATAATTAGTAAGCATGGTGGAAATTTCAGCTTCCGGTATCTTTCTCTTATTTGTAACAATATCCTTCATATACTTAGAATAAGGATTCATTTTAAGCATATCAGTAAAACGCTTACACAAGAAGATAGGTCTAATCATTTCAGCAAAGCGCTCAAAATCCTCATCATCCTTTTGCTTGGATGGTTTAGGAGGAAAGGGCATGGGTTTCTGAACCCATGGTTCTCTTTCTTTACCGTGCTTCCTAGCAACGAAATCTCTCTTATCATAACGTTGATTCTTTGATTGTGGGTTATCAAGATCAACAGGAGGTTCAATCTCTACATCATTGTTATTGCTAGGTTGAGCATCAACATGAACATCATCATTAATATTATCACTAGGTTCATGTTCATCACCAGATTGTGTTTCAGCATCAGAAATAGAAATAGCATTGGAATTCTCAGGTGTGTCAACAACAAGTTCATTAGAAGCATGCAAAGTCCTATCATTTTTCTTTTTCTTCTTCTTAAAAGGACTAGGTGCATCAACATTAGTTCTCTGAGAATCTTGCTCAATTCTCTTAGGGTGACCTTCAGGATACAAAGGTTCCTGAGTCATTTTACCCCCTCTAGTCATAACTCTAACAACATTATCATTCTCCTTATTACTAAATTCATTGAGCAAATCATTCTGAGCTTTAAGCACTTGTTCTACTTGAGTGGTAACCATAGAAGCATGTTTACTAATGAGTTTAAGTTCACCTTTAACTCTAGCCATATAATCACTCAAGTGTTCAAGCATATCAGCATTGTGTTTCAATTGTCTACCAACATAAGCATTGAAGTTTTCCTGTTTGACAATAAAATTATCAAACTCATCTAAGCATTGGCTAGCAGAATTGTAAAGAGGAATACCACCTTCACCAAATCTATAAAGAGAATTTACCTTTACTACCTGTGTCGGGTTATCAAGACCATGTATTTTTCAACAGGCGGTAAATTAAGACCATGTATTTCTTCAATAGGAGGTAAATTCTTAACATCTTCAGGTTTAATACCTTTTTCTTTCATAGATTTCTTTACCTCTTGCATATCTTCAGGACTGAGAAAAAGAATACCCCTTTTCTTCGGAGTTGGCTTAGGAGTTGGTTCAGGAAGTGTCCAATTATTTCCACTAGTCGTCAACCCGTGCATGCGCACGGGCTAGTTAATTAATATTGCATTCAAATCTATATCATTAACATTGATTATGTGTTTTGTAAGGATATCAAACATGAGGATTGATAGGTGGTTATATAATAGAAATGAGTGACTTGGATGTAACCATGTTAATTAATGACATGACACCAAAAAAATACTTTGTGCCGAGATAACTTGATATATGTTATTTGTAAATATGATGAAAGAAGTTTCATATAAATTCAGTAGTATTCAAAGTTGTCGAGTTATTGCCTACTTGCTTGGACATACTCAAATGGCGAGCTTAGAATGTGTTATGTCTTCTTTAATGATAAACGATTGTTTCCCTTATATAAGATCAATCTAGAAAAAACAATAAGAAAAATATTCACACATACTTTATATGCTTGACACTTCATATATCCTTGAAATTAATTGGGTAAGGAAAAAAATTCTAAAGAAAGAACACACCTTATTCAAGTGAGGTAAGAAATTAAGGAACAATACAATAAATAAGTTGGAATTAAATAAACAACCTTGACACATGTTCAACTTGAAGAACGCTACAATTTCCAGAGAGATTTTGTTGAACATCACACCAGAGATCCTTACATATAACTATTCTGTATTAGATGCACTTGAACAACATATTCGAATATGTGTAATACTTAAATTCGGAACATACACCGTGCATATATAAAAATCAGCACAGCCCTTATGAAGGCTAACGCATCACCATATGCTTACATTGTTCAATGTAAGACTGCTAATTACATGTATTTACGTGCGTACAGTTGTAAAAACTTTCTTCAAAGTTTAATTAACCTTGGTGGCTTGGTTATAAAAGGGGGAACAGTAACAGGGTTCGGTCAATCCAATCGCCATTTTTGGCGGCAGTCTACAATACAAATTATAATAAAAAATGATTAGTGGATGAGCAATGTCCTTGTACAACTACTCGTAATCGTAGGAAAGAATTTTTCAAAGGCCACTCCAAATCAGAGAAAGAATTACAAAGAAAATTAACTTTGCCATCTAGAATTAAATACGAACACGTACCTCATCAAGCATCGACCCTCACCCTGTTGTGTATTCATCTTTGGTCAGAACATAGTCTATTCAGACTACTTTGTGTACGCCATCACCCATATCAGCTGAAAGAGGAGGAGAGAAATTGAGACATTGTGAAGATGTGGATTTGTAGTACATATGGGTGCAATCTCAGTTGAGTGTGCAGTGCTAACTAACATAACCAATAAGAGAAAATATTTAGATGGCTCGAGCAACCTCAGCATAGCCCTGATGAAGGCTAGCACGTCTCCATATGCGTACCACTGTCTATGTAAAACTACTAGTTACATATCTTTACGTGCCTAAGTTGGACACATGGGTCTTGAGTCTGGGCACGTGTACACGCTACGCAGCTACAGGAGTTGATTGATCAACGCTGGTTAGTCCGTGAACGTCCAAAATTAGATGATTGGTTGACTTTTTGCTTGACAAACCATGCATATATACTGGAAGATGTACATAATATGAACATATTTAATAATTTATATCAAAAGTACATATGAGATTTCGTTATTAAGAACACAAAGAGACCGGAAAAGGAGGACAACAAATTGCAAGTGCAGGATAACAATTGATATAACAAAAGTGCTGGATAATATGATATATGATTCACATGCTGTCGAAGAGACTAAAACAGATACGTTAATCCAGCAACATCAGCAGTTATACTACTTTGGACACTTGTTATCGGGAACTATGAATCCTCCGTCGCTTCCACGAACCGGCTAGAATATGAACCCTCACAAAATTACATTAAATTCATATGTATAGTTAATTCCACTTCCAGGGGAAAAGATGAGGCAACTCAACATATGGTAGTAGTACTGCATGGCAGTACAACGGGCTAATGCATGGGTAGTATTCCCTTTACTTTATGTTGTGCTAATTAATCAAATATAACTATCAGTAGTTTGAACACTTACAGGTTCTGACATATATATCGCCATATTGTAGAGAGGAAGGCATACTTAACGATATGGCATTACCTCCAATCTTTTGCTCGCTGTTAGTGGTTCGACACTAACCGCTATATATGAATAACAATTACTTAATGTCAACAATAACCCTGTAATGCAAGTACATATTACAATCCTTCCTCAATTATTTTCATGTTCAATATAAATAGTCAATGCATTTTACTGGTGCTTGTAGATCAGTACGTACCATATACTATTGCTAAGTCTGAGACTTGATGATCTTGTCCTCGGAGTCTAATAGATATATCTGGTAGTAAAATAAAGTGTTGGCTTTACGGGGATTTCATCAGGCATCTAGTGAACAAATAGAAAATATATAGCCTGAAAATATTATACAGGGAACTTATAAAGCTGTAAACGTGGATCAACAATCCTGCAATAGAGGTATCCATGACACCACAATGGCATGATGTAGAGGCTATGCTTATTACATAATCAAAGATCTGGATACAGGAAATATTAATGCGGCCACTGCTACCAAAAGAATCATACGGGGAGGCAGCATGTCATGTTGGCTGGTAGTAAAATGTATCACCACAGCACGTTCTAATCATGGAGTTTATCATCCCAAGATCAAGTTTCGTTGTTGATCCTAGGACCGGGAGGAAACGATCGGCCTGGACATGAGTTGCTGCCAACATAGGTAGGGCAAGACTTTACACAACAGGAGACAACTTTGCACATCTAAACTGAGGAGGAGCAGTTACTTGAGATAGATGCGAACAACATCAGCGGACTTGGAAGATTTTATCATCAGAAAAAAGGATGCTTGTGTTCCTACTGTTTCTTTGTCAAGTGGGCATCGGTGCTAGCAACCATACGTGCTTGCCTTCGTCTCTTTGTCCTACAAAATTAGACATGGTGGCAATGGCCTGCGGCAGCTGGCGTCCACACCAGGAAAAACTCGAGAGAAGGTCAGACTAGAGTCCCATAAAATTCTTCACAATGGCCGGAAGAGGAACACAATATGGACTCTGCATGAGTGTGTTTTTGTACAGACCTACACGAGAAAGACAGATATTTTCCGATTAACTGAATAGAGAAGGGAGAGTCCTCAGAGAGAGAGAGAGAGAGAGAGAGAGAGAGAGAGAGAGAGAGAGAGAGAGAGAGCAGATAGAGATGCCAGATTGAGCCCGGAAAAGAAAGGATACGTGAGAGTCTGGGACTAATTGAGCCTGGAAAAAGGGCTTACGTGAGAGGAGATGTCTAGGAGGAACCACGCAGACCCTCCTTCTTCCTCACGCTCCGGCTATCATGATCTCTTCTTCTACCTCATATTCCGAGAGCAGTCCACAATAGTTCACCATCGCTGCAGCCGCCAGGGAGTGGAGGGATTGGGAAATTGGATTCCATGTCAGCGCCATCGCTGATTCTACCAATTACACGGTTAGGAAAACACACCTTCATCCTTCTACAGAGCTCGAACACAACAGAAAAGATACAACTGGTTCAAGTACAAACAGGAAAAAAATAGAGTCAAAAATAAATAATGATTGGAGACGAACCTGAACTACATGAGGAAAATAATTATAATGTGATCGGCCCCTTGCGTGCACCAGATCCATGCCCCAACTCGCTTCCTCATTAAGATAGAGATAGATTTGTTTTCAGGGAGAAGAGAGACGATAGGGCACTGAGTCAAGCATGCACATCAACCCCCAGAATCATGGAAACCGGAGATGAGAAATCAATAAGAGAGACAAAACAAACCAATTCGTTCCATTGGCTCCTGTGACTCCACAATTTTCATGCGACTTGAAAAAGAAAAACCATAGTCAATCGGTAAGTAAAAGAAGGAGAAAATTAGCATATAGAAATTAAAAAAATCATTCACTCTAGCAGTCCAGCCAGGCAGCCACACTATAGCAGTTATGAGATTGATATAATTTCCTGGAATCAAGATTTGTAGAAACGCCATCTCCTACCTCCTACTTGTACTCCATGAGCGTCCGTAGCAAGACAAGAAGGTGCATCCTAGGAGGACGTAGACGTTCTATCTGCTCTATAATCTGCTCCAAGAGGCCAGCTGCACCCAAGAACTCTGTATCCTCAATGACAGCAACGGCCAACCAATCTGCTTGAAACTGTCACATGTACACTTCCTCCGCTTCACCACCAAGCTGCAGTCTGATTCATCAATACGGCTAAAAAGGAAACCAGATTGGATCACAGAGGCTTTTGAGATTTAAAGGTTGAAGAGAAGGAATAGGGGAATAGATTGGATTGGATAGCAAGGGGTGAGGGAAGGCTCTGGCCCGACTTAGGATGGAAGGGCAGTGGAAGGAGAAGGCATAGGGAGAAAAATACTGCGTGAGGGTTTTTATGGAAGGATCTACGCTGAAGTTTTATAGGAATACGATAGATTGTTTTTCTTTTTGAAAGGTATTCTAGATTGCTTTTTTACAGCGAACGCTAGTTTTTTTTTATTGCAAGGATTATATGGGTGGATCTACACCGTTATAATCCGGGCCCATTAAATGAATGGCCGGTAATTTCTAATTAACATGGTAATTTCTGAGGAGTCCAAAATTAGTATAGGTATAGATTAGTCAACACAACTATCCAGGTAGTCTCTCGAAGCATCGGTTAGTCCATTATAAAAGATATCAAGTATTTCATTTTTCTTGAGAGGATGGCCAGGCAAAGCATTAAGTAATTGGAGAAGCCTCCCCCAAGCTTGTGGGAGACTCTCTTTTTCAATTTGCACAAAATTATATATTTCTCTTAAAGCAGCTTGTTTCTTATGACCGGGGAATTATTTAGCAGAGAAGTAATAAATCATATACTGGGGAGTACGCACAGAACCAGGATCAAGAGAATTAAACCATATCTTAGCATCACCCTTTAATGAGGACGGAAATAATCTAAGGATATAGTAGTAGCGAGTTTTCTCATCATTAGTGAACAGGGTGGCTATATCGTTTAATTTAGCAAAATGTGCCACAACAGTTTCAGATTCATAGCCATGAAAAGGATCAGATTCAACCAAAGTAGTTATCTCAGGATCAACAGAGAAATCATAATCTTTATCAGTAACAAAGATAGGCGAAGTAGCAAAAGCAGGGTCATATTTCATTCTAGTTGACGGTGTCCTGGACTAGGGGGTACTCACCACGTCGTCCCCCAATCGGTTAGATTGGGCCGAGGACCCCCAGGGCCGCATACTCATGGGCCAGTCCGGACAGGTGCCGCATACAAGGAAGATTCCACAAGACTTGGTGATCAAGACAAGGACTCCTCCCCCACCGGCGTATTCGGCTAGGACTCTTGTTATCCTAGGCCTCTGGTGCATTATATAAACCAGGGCCAGGCTAGTCGACATATATACAATATACAACAATCATACCATAGGCTAGCTTCTAGGGTTTAGCCTCTCTGATCTCGTGGTAGATCTATTCTTGTACTACACATATCATCAATATTAATCAAGCAGGAGTAGGGTATACCTCCATCGAGAGGGCCCGAACCTGGGTAAAAATATTGTGTCCCTTATCTCCTGTTACCATCCGCCTAGACGCACAGTTCGGGACCCCCTACCCGAGATCCACCGGTTTTGACACCGACATTGGTGCTTTCATTAAGAGTTCCTCTGTGTGTTCGGCAAAATGTCGATGGCTCGCCTGCAGGTCAACTGCGACTTCGGCATATTCGTCACCAGCTCGACTGGTCACCTTGGTTCGACCAAGGACTGTGCCCTATCTCCCATCGTCATGTTCGGATGAGGGCCTTCGTCAACATCAGCTCCGATTTCTATCAAGATGATGGAGGAATCATCCAGTGAGCCCGGGGGCTCAATGTCAACATTGCCCTCGGGCGACCGCGCTGTTTTCCTGGACAGAGAACTTGTATCCGCCGTCACCGTCTCCTTGAGCGTCGGTTCAACGATTGCTTCGGTGAAATAGTGCGGAATTCAGTCTACAACAACTCTGGAAAATTCCGTCGAGTTCCGGGGGAGGAATCTCTGACAATCCACGATATACCGGAGCCCTGTCAAATCTGGACGAGTTTAGGGCGTGGTGTCCAGCTTCTAGCTCGGACGTCCTTTGGAAGATCCAACCGTTGATCGGCTGCGGAATTCCTATATCTACCACCCCTCCAAATTTCAGCTCGATCCGACCGTCCAAACTCCGGGAACCTTCCGATTAGTACATCACTTTTTGGATCTGTTTACTGCACGAAAACGAATCCGACCCGAGTTCGTCTTTTTTATGAACGGGATTTCGGACATCCTTTTTGAAGAAAGTTTTGTATGGGGTATTGTATTTTGTTTCTAAACACATCCCACTAACCTTACAATCTTTTGAGCATGACCTTCAACATTATGCTGGTGTCAAACCAGTCCGGCAATATTGCTCCACGGCTGCCGACCTACGCTAGACACGTCGTCACTTTGTTGAGCCGCGCTCAACTTCTTCGGATCATCATCTCGGCAAGCCGAACAAAAGTCCGGCATCATGATGGATAAATCATTACCAACATCACCGCCCCACGGATTACACGGAGCAGGCACACCTGCATCGCTGCACGGTCACTTCGTCAAGCCGGCATCGACCACGTCAGGACCTGCATCGGCAGGGCCGCACTGTTGCTTTTTCAAGCTGGTGTCCGTCACGCCGACCTACTTCGACTCATCGGCTGACACTAAGGCTTCATCACATTAGCTGGACCGGGGGCTTCATCATCTCTTCATCAACCTACTCCGGACACTTCGGCGTCACTAGCCGACCAGCTCCGTCACGTTAGCTGGGCCGAGGGCTTTGCCTCAGCGAGCCAACCTTTTCCAGCATTACCATGCCGTCGTTTTATCGCCCATCAGGCAATGGGTGTACGGATCGAGTCCCAATTCTGGGAATCACCTTTCTTCAGATTGCTACAACAAATAAACCAGGTGCTATTAATCCTAGTATTTCTTGCTTGTTTGTATTCATTTTTCCCAACGAATTATTACTCTGGTTTGTCCATCATATGTATGCATGTCTATCAAATGGTGGCCGCATTAACGACGGTTGCATGGTGGTTCGGTCAGTTTCCGTACATAGTCCGGCGAACGACCGCATCCGGAACTCGAACCGACCTGTGAATTCAGGCCTTGCCATGCCTTTACCGCATCACGCCGCCCTGCATCGACATTGACTTCGGCGCCAGGCCATATTTCTTTTATTACTCACTTTGCATAAATTATTTATTATGCAACGATTTTTTTATTACTATTATCTCTGGTTTGCACTATTTTTTGTGCACAGGAAAATGATCCAGCCGTACTATATCCTTTGACGTCACCTCGGCTGGATGGGGGTTTCGTCAACACTTCATTACCCCATGCCAGGGACTTCGGCATCACTCTGCCGTCCTGCATTGACCGTGCTATATCACCATTTCACAGTGTCGAGCTCTTTGCTCCGCCACCTCGGGACCGGCTTGGGGGATGGAACCTTGTCCCGCATCAAGCTCGGACCGCATCGTCAATACCGAACACATTAACCAGCTAAGTTGCCTTCATGCTCAAAGTTTTAAATTTCTAACTTGTGTTCGGTTCGACCAAGCATTATACTTTTTGGGAAAAAAGTTGCTTGTAAAAATTTTCCTTGTCGAAACTTTGTTCAAGACACACTTGACGCCGCTTATCCGCTCATTATACTGAGGGCTTCTTTAATGTGGCTTATTAATTCGGGTTTAATGCCCAACACATGTGTCACACTTCCGCATGTACCTTTTATTCACCATTATATGCATCGATATGACTTAAGTTTTGGCCAAGCTGGGTTGCCTGGCTCCTGTGCATACCCCTACGTTCCGGATTATTCGGCTAGGTGGTAAAGGGAGCACCTCTGCGATTGTTACTGCCGGGTCAGCCGGATGTGTACCTCAGACTGGGTGAAGACGAAAGCTAGCGTTCTTAAGGGAATACTCTGTCGGTGAACTAAAAGATGATTTCTTACCTATTCATTTACCTGCTCCCAGATGTTTTTCTGCTCTTTTCGTAGTCCGGACATGCACTTTAGGGCATGCCTCCCAGGGAAAGGAACCCTTAACGGAACTATTCTCCCTGAAAGATGTTTCTTACTAACCATGTAATATAACATAACTAGTTGGGCACTTGTATGATAAAGCACTAATGACCCCTACGCCTGGTCTCCACGCATGCCCCGGTTTTTATAACCGCGAGGGTATTCGGACACACTCCAGACTATTGGGTCCAGAGGTTGAAGCGAAAAGGTCCGCTACGACAAACGATCTACAATCCGGCTAGAAGGCATTTTACATGTCACCTTACATTATATACTCAACTTTTACCCAAGTCACTTGGGGGCTCTTATGTTTATTTGAGCCATTTTATACTAAGTGTTTTTCTTCTTAGTTGTTGCAAAGTTTTTTATTTATCACTCCTTTTTTCGACACGAAAAAGCGGTCACTAGCCGGGAGCCTAACTTCTCTCTCAAAACCGCTAGAGTTTAGTTTTCTAAACTGGCCTAATGAGAAGTACTCCGCCTTGGGATGGGAGAGACTGAAGCCGTAGGCTGACCCGCTTGAAGTCTTGAGATAGGATGTGTCATGTTAAAGCACGGCAGAAGCACTTTTTTTTCTAAAGTACAATTTTCGGATTGGCATCGAACACTTGATCTTGTTCGGACGTCATGTTTTTACTGACCTTTTTTGGTTTTCCAAGGTTTTGGCACTTTTAAACTATTTGTGTGTTTTCAGCACAAGTCTCGCAGTGCAACGCCGGACACCTTTAGAGATTCGGCAAAAACATTCTCGGATATTGCTATATATGCATCAGTTTCGAATTGTGTCTTCGGTCAATAGTTGGGTCGCCCGGCTCCCGCGCTTGGCTCCTACGTTCCGCTTTGTTCGGCTAGGTGTGCAAAGGGAGAACCACTGCGATTGTGCTTCCAGCTCGCATGGTCATGCACCTCAGTGGAGAAAGCCGAAAGCTGAATGTCACAATAGGTGTAAACTGGTCAGCGGTCCGATGACTATATTAAACGACGGGCCATTCATAACATTGGCCGAAGTGTTTCCGGCTTGACCTCGACTGTCGCCGAACACTACCGGGGGCTAGTAATCGCCTCCCAAACTAAATCCTCAATATTTTGCTCTTACATTGGAGCTGAGGT
The DNA here is from genome assembly GCA_021605145.1 of Aegilops bicornis. Taxonomy (NCBI): domain Eukaryota; kingdom Viridiplantae; phylum Streptophyta; class Magnoliopsida; order Poales; family Poaceae; genus Aegilops; species Aegilops bicornis. Next base: position 249,641,315 of record CM038673.1, read on the forward strand.
TTCATGATCATGCTTAGCATGACAACCCAAAGAAAGGAACCGCTAGCGGGACTATTTTCTTTGGAAGACATTTCTTCTGTTAAACAGTAATATAATATATCTCTCTGTGTACCTTTGTTTATAAAACCGTATGGCCAGATTGCCTTGTTTGTTGTAAATCTTTGCCCTCATAAAGGCTTTATAAAGTAGGACAAACACTCCTCGGCTACTGGCCGAGGAGGTTGAAGCCGATGGTCGGTCAACAAAGTTTTGTACAATGCGGATCCGAGCATTAATGACATAAAATACTTGGATACATTGAGTCATTACACATAGTTTGTGATTATTCCTATGGATATCAATCCTTAATTCGGCCACCCGTGCCCGCATTAAGGCTCGGGGGCTACTGGGCTTCGGGCTTATTATTTACAAATATTAAAGGGGCACATTGATCCCCTGATCTGGTGTTGCCACCCGACCAGTGTCTCGGGGGCTACTGCATTGCTTGTTCTATCCAGAAAATTTTAAGTGCAATACAGTTTCCGAGGAGATTTTGATCCTCAGGTTGGTCGGCAGCACCCAACCTGAGTCTCGAGGTCTGAGCACGCCGCTTTTTGCGTCCTGAAGTATTCTGCCGAGCCAGGACTTGATCCTCAGGCTGATTTTGCAAATCAACATGAGTCTCAGCGGTTACTGGGATTAGAGGTCTTATGTCATCCTTCAGGTGCATCTCGGGTTTTAGACCGATACACACCTTGAGGGCTACTGGCTATATATCTCGTCAGAGAATAAATTGCATCAATAAAAAATATTGACCAAAAATCAGCCCACATTCGGGGTGGTGCACCACCTCGGAAGCAGTCCGGCATAAAGCTCGGGCGCTAGTGCCTGGCTCCATAGAGGGCATTTCCGGCATTAAGCTCGGCTAAAACTCCTTCAAACTTCTTTGAACCAAGGTGATTTGCGACACCTCAGATACAGTCCGACGTTGGAGCTCGGACACATAGTCCGGCGTTGGAGCTTGGATACAGTCCGGCGTTGGAGCTCGGATACATTCTAGCGTTAGAGCTGGGAAGCGGTCCAGCGTTGGTGCTCGGCTGCAAAAGATACCTCAAATGCAGTCCGGCGTTGGAGCTCGGACGCAAGAGGACGCTGCCGCCCGGGAACAACTTCAAACCCGAGGTGTGGCATAAAAATAACAAGGCATTGATAAAGGCCGGAAACTTAAAGGGCTCCTCGGATACCCGACGATAAACTCGCCGAATGCATTTCGCGATCCTCAAGATCGAAGATGAGAAGATTTGTTGAACCAGTTTTCAAGACCGCAACCAAGATGAAGAACAGTTCGGAAGAATCGAGGCGTCCCTAACTTGAAGACCGGTTCAGGGGCAACTAACGGTGTCCTGGACTAGGGGTACTCACCATGTCGCCCCCAATCGGTTAGATTGGGCCGAGGACCCCTGTACGCATACTCATGGGCCAGTCCGGACAGTGCCGCATACAAGGAAGATTCCACAAGACTTGGTGATCAAGACAAGGACTCCACCCCCACCGGCGTGATTCGGGCTAGGACTTTTGTTATCCTAGGCCTCTGGTGCATTATATAAACCAGGCCGAAGCTAGTCGACATATATACAATATAAAACAATCATACCATAGGCTAGCTTCTAGGGTTTAGCCTCTCTGATCTCGTGGTAGATCTACTCTTGTAGTACCCATATCATCAATATTAATCAAGCAGGAGTAGGGTATTAACTCCATCGAGAGGGCCGAACCTGGGTAAAAACATCGTGTCCCTTATCTCCTGTTACCATCCGCCTAGACGCACAGTTCGGGACCCCCTACCCGAGATCCGCCGGTTTTGACACTGACACTAGCATTCAGAGATTTTTCTATCAGCTTAGCTAATAATTTCTTAAGATCACTCCTATCATTGCAAGCAAGAAAGTCTCTAGCAGTTTCTTCATCCATAACATAACCCTCACGCACAACATGCAATTCATATCTAGGGGAGCATCTTCATCATCACTTTCATTAATATTACCAGTTTCAATAATTTCATTCTCTCTAACCCTAGCAAGTTGTTCATCAAGAAATTCACCTAGTGGCACAGTAGTATCAAGCATAGAAGTAGTTTCATCATAAGTATCATGCATAGCAGAAGTGGCATCGTCAACAACATGCGACATATCAGAATTAATAGCAAAAGCAGGTTTAGGTGTCACAAGCTTACTCAAAACAGATGGTGAATCAAGTGCAGAGCTAGATGGCCGTTCCTTTCCTCCCCTCGTAGTTGAGGGAAAAATCTTAGTTCTTTCATCTTTCAAGTTCCTCAATGTGACCAGCAGATATAAATCCCAAGTGACTCAAAGAATAGAGCTATGCTCCCCGACAACGGCGCCAGAAAATAGTTTTGATAACTCACAAGTATAGGGGATCACATTTTTTGAGGGTCGAGTATTCAACCCAAATTTATTGATTCGACACAAGGGGAGCCAAAGAATAATCTCAAGTATTAGCTCATGAGTTGTCAATTCAACCACACCTGGATAACTTAGTATCTGCAGCAAAGCATTTAGTATGGAAGTAACGGTAACGGTGACAAAAGTAACAATGATAGTTTTGTAGTGATTGTAACAGTAGCAAAAGAAAAGTAAATAAGCGAAGAACAATATGTGAAAAGCTCGTAGGCATTGGATCGGTGATGGAGAATTATGCCGGATGCGATTCCTCATGTAATAGTTATAACATAGGGTGACACAGAACTAACTCCAATTCATCAATGTAATGTAGGCATTGTATTCTGAATATAGTCATACGTGCTTATGGAAAAGAACTTGCATGACATCTTTTGTCTTACCCTCCCGTGGCAGCGGGGTACTATTGGAAACTAAGGGATATTAAGGCCTCCTTTTAATAGAGTACCGGACCAAAGCATTAGCACTTAGTGAATACATGACCTCCTCAAACTACGGTCATCACCGGTAATGGTCCCGATTATTGTCACTTCGGGGCTAACGGATCATAAGACATAGTAGGTGACTATTGACTTGCAAGATAGGATCAAGAACTCACATATATTCATGGAAACATAATAGGTTCAGATCTGAAATCATGGCAGTCGGGCCCTAGTGACAAGCATTAAGCATAGCAAAGTCATAGCAACATCAACCTCCGAACATAGCGGATACTAGGGATCAAACCCTAACAAAACTAACTCGATTACATGGTAAATCTCATCCAACCCATCACCGTCCAGCAAGCCTACGATGGAATTACTCACGCATGGCGGTGAGCATGATGAAATTGGTGATGGAGGAAGGTTGATGATGACGATGGCGACAGATTCCCCTCTCCGGGGCCCCGAACGGACTCCAGATCAGCCCTCTCGAGAGAGATTAGGGCTTGGCGGCGGCTCCCTATCGTAAAAGGCGAAGAATCCTTCCCTCTGATTTTTTTCTCCCCGAACGTGAATATATAGAGTTGGAGTTGAGGCCGCTCGTATGGTGATGGATGCGAAGAATCCTTCCCTCGTAACGTGAATATATAGAGTTGAACGAGAAGAATCCTTCCCTCGTATGGTGATGGATGCTTTTTAGGACGTCCAACCGGCAAACGCTCCCACATCTAGACCGAGAGGCCCCAAATACATCCCCCATGCATGGTTTCTTGGTGGTTTTCCTACATGTGATGTCGAGCTGCATACTAACAATTCATTCATGCTTAGTTTCACGCAATTCATGAAAACATACTAACATTCTTAATTAGTATTGCATAACTTGTTACCTGACGGTATAACTAAGCGAGCCCAACAGAACCCCAGCTGTACTTCTTGTCCCAGTAGGCCAAGAAGTCAAGAAGCATCCAAGGAGCAACGTCTCCAAAGACCACCTACGATAGGAGGTGCCACACATACGCTCTAGCATACTGCTCCACGGTCTCCTCATTGGCATCTAAAGGGCATCCCGACCTATGTTGCTCGAGCCAAGGGAATGGGACGCCGTTTGTCCTGTTATCAGTCCTTCCCTGGAGATTAAGAGAGGTCGAGCAGTCAGCGATGAGAGCGGTAACCCTCCCACCCCAGTTCTTGTTTTCCACTCGCTCGGTGAGAGCCATCCATCAATGGGAAGCCCAATGATCACGGCAAAGTCCTCCAACGTCACCGTCATCTCGCCACAAGGAAGATGAAAGTTGTGTGTCTCCGGCCACCAACGATCAACAAGGGTGGTGAGAGCTGAATGTCACATCAATGGCAGCACACGGTTGAACTAAAGAACAAATGGTAGGAGCCCGTCACTCTCAAAGTATGACTCGTAGCGCACGTCATATCACATCTGGTTTTCCGACGTGTTGCTCCTCATTCGCACTACCGCAAGTTTCTGTAAAAAATTGAAGAAATATGTCAGAAAGATTCCTTTATTAAAAAACAATAACATGAAAATGTCAAAAGCATGTCTGTCAAAATTGTTACCTCTCCACGCCCGATAGCACGGGCTGGATGATCCTTGCAAAAGCAAGGTCAAGCCCCGTAAAGAAACACCCATTGTCCTCATCCTCACCCATCCTAACATTTTGTTTTCAATTATTAGACAACCTTGTCTATACTTATGAATAGAAAGAAACTATAGGCCACTATACGGAAAGAAATTATATCCATACATGATCAATTCCAAATTGCAAACATTGGGAAAATAACAATCAGCTAATATGCATTATGTAGGAAAAACACAAATATACAACATATGAACCCACCATGTTGCAATTTGGCAATGCATTCATAATCTTGCAATGCATTTTGCATCATCAATACTATTTTTCACTCACCATTATGGCTTCTTAAGTAACATAGTCTTTGATTCGTACTATATATCATTATGGCACATATATCATTAGAAGTGCATCAACATATGAATTTGTTTCATGCAATTCATATATATACATTACATAACCTCTACTACTAAATCATAATTTGCAATGCACTAGTCCTTACATAACTCTACTACTAAATAATCTCATACTAAACAAATAAATCCTCAACTAAATCATCTCACACTAAACCTAGGTTGCACCTGTTGCCAAAAATAGCTTCAGAAATAAAGGATCATTGCGAGAAGTGATTGAGGGGATTGGAGGAGCTTACTGGCCTCTTTGATTTTCCGCAGAGATCCGCGAAAATGGTGGAGGGATGAGGGAGATCGAGGGAGGGGATCAGGTGAGGAGGAAGAATGGGCTGGAGGGTGGGTGGGGCCCGCCTGTAGCCACGCACGAGAAAAGACTGTTCGGGCACCCCATCCTACTGCCACTGTTTCTGCGGTAGGCACTTATCCATGTCAGCGCGGTCAGACGGCACCATCTACGTTGACACGAACCCTACCGCTAGAGCCTGTGGCGGTAGCACGTTCTAGCCTACCGCCAGATCGGGTAGCGGTAGGAAAAGGGTCAGATCCGCATTTTTTCCCGGATGGAGTCAGATCGGGCAAAAAGATGCCAAAATGGTCAAAGCAGTGAATTTGGCCATATGGAGATGGCATTGCCTCAACCCTCAACGTCTATGCTCCCACTATACACTACTAGGGAAAACCTTATACACAGAATCTTAGCAGCAGCGCGGCGCAAAAAGAAGCGCTACTGCTAGGGTTTTTAACCCTCGCTACTAGTAGTAGCGCGGGTTTTTAACCCTCGCTACTACTAAGCGGTCTCTACCGTGCCCCCCGACACATGCCATAGTAGTAGCGAGGGGTATAAACCCGCGCTACTACTAAGTTGATAGTAGTAGCGCGGTTTTATACCCCTCGCTACTACTAAGTACGAGGTAGGTGAAGTCACCATACGGCCGAATCCCCATCTCCTCCCCAAATCCCCCCTCTCTTCCACCACTCTCTCCTGTCACTTTCCATACATTCTCACATGGACCTCTTGCCCATGCACCCATCCTCCTCAATGGCGCCGAAAGAGGCCGCCGCCTCGCGCCACCGGCGTCAAGGAGCTCGCCGGTCTTCCACTGACGTCTAGGAGGCCGCCGGCCCGCGCAACCACACCGGTGCACCTCGCCACCAGTGACTAGCTCCGCTGCTCCCTACATCACCTTCCTCTCTCCCTCGGTTTTCCTTTTCTCTCTCTCCCTCTGGTTTGACTCACCCTCCCATGTCCATGCCCGTGCAGCTCGTCGCCATGGATGACCCGGAGCTATTTGGCATGGTCGGGAAGAGGAGCCCCACACCGCGGCCTGGCTCTGCCATAGAAACGGGCCCTCTCCAACAGCCACTGCTGGATCTGGTCTTCCGCTGTCCGTTCATGCCTCCGGCGACGCCAATCATCGCTAGATCTTACCATTGCTGCCATTGACAGCACGCAGGGGATCGAGATTTTGTTTTTTGTTTTTGAAACTAATAGCAGTAGCGCGGGGGTATAAGACCCACTACAGCTAATTAGCAGTAGCGCTGTTTGCAATGCACGCAACAGCTAACCATGTATAGCAGTAGTGTGTGTCAACAGGCGCTACTGCTACAAGTTAGCTGTGGCGCCGTATCAGTAGCGCGGGCACCCGCGCTACTGATACACTCAAAACCCACGCTGCTGCTAAGCTTTTCCCTAGTAGTGATAACATGGGACCCTAACTTTTTCTACAATCTGGCCGGTCAGATTGAGGAAAAGTTTAAGATTGCAGTTTCTTTTTAAAAGAAAGATAGCTAATTGTAGTTGAGGTGGCCAGGTTGCATAGATATACCAAGACAACGCGTTTGTAGAGGCTAGGCTCTAATATGTTGGTATACAGACAACACAGCACCTGTCAAAGCTGACATAAAAAAGCGCAGTGCAAAATGTTGAATAATAGGATAGTAACACGAGATTAATTAAGATAGAAACACGATGGTTTTTTAGAGTGACTAAATATAGACGAGACTAGAGCTGTGGGGATTGATATCCTAATAATCATCATGAAAAGTAGTTTTCATATGTCCTGTGCATATACTAGAACGGTGTCGCAAAGATTAATGACTTCATTATTTTTTATTAATCCGAGCGTCTCAACATGTAACTCAAACTCGGCAATACTCATCACAAACTTCAGGCGTCTCATAGCAAACGTTTGTGAAGGGGGTTCGACTCACTAAACAACACCAACAATAGTCCTTGCATTTTCCAATTTTTTTACGTGGTGCACACAATCCATGTGGTAGCTTGATCTTCCGATTACCTATGTCTTCAATTCTCTCACCTAGAGAATAAAAAAATTAAAGCAATGTATAGTTATTCTTCACCCGAGGTAATCTTACGATTGCTTCATAAATAAATTACGTTTGGATTACACATAATTACATTCTTATTGATTCACTAAGTAAAATTTAGTATAAGAAAAAAAATAGGTTATAAGACCAGAAATATCGCATTTTGTGTATGTTCTACACTATTTTTTTACGTTCGTAATTTTACGTAACATAAATTTTTTTTTACTGCGAGTATATATATTTTCTTATATTCTCTTTTTACGTATGAAATAAGACAAAATTTACGAAACCTAAAAATACGGTGCATTGACGTCAAAATAGAGATGGGGTGAAGAATAACTATTCCTTACCCAGGGTGACGAATAGCGCGACCATATATATAAGAAAATTAGTCCTATATAATTAAATTGTTGTGTGAGTATGTACTCCCACTCCTCATATACCACATAGGTGAATGTTTTATAGCTCATTATTATTTTAAACATACTTCATTAATGATTACTAGATACTTAAAAAAGAGTTTCATGAAAAAAATATATGTGAGTCTATTAATTTTCAAGGTTTACATATATACTGATTTGTTCATACATAAAAGTGTATATTACAAAAAGTACGTCACAAATGAATTTTTTCAACAAAAAGCGTATTGGGGTATCTTAAAATATTTAATGAAGTATATTGAGAATGATAAAGAGGTATAATGAATGCGCATGCTAGGTATATTAAAGATGAGAGTACATACTCTCAGGAGTACAGAAAATTAGTCTTATATATATAGGGAAAATTCATCCTACCACCCGGTGGTAGTTACCCCACGTGTCTCATATAATACTATTTGGTACTATATATATACTATTTTATTATTTTAAATATATTCAGATACTATATCTAAAATATTTCAAAGCAAGTTATATGAAAAAATTCCATATGAGCCTATAGTTTTTGTTATATTTGTGAAATACGTACATATTTGTACGTAAAAAAAATTCTCAAAAAATGATACATACTACCTAAAAACTATTATATATACTACCTAATCATTGTTATATACTACATACTACACGTACATACTATCGGTTTCGATAGATACTAAATACAACATAGAAAACGCAAGTGGTGGTAACTATGAGAGTATTTACGTGTAGTATATAGTATATAACAGTGATTAGGTAGTATATATACTAATTTTTAGGTAGTATATACCATGTTTTGAGTATGCTCTTTTTTACGTACAAATATATATGTATTTCACAAATAAAACAAAAACTATGAGTTCATATGTAATTTTTTTATGTAACTTGCTTTGAAATATCTTAGATATAGTATATGAATATATTTAAAATGATAAAGTAGTATATATAGTACCACATGGTAGTATATGATACATATGGGGTAACTACCATCGGGTGGTAGGATGGATTTTCCCTAGATATATATATATATATATATATGGATTGACTATTCGTCACCCTGGGTGAGGAATAGTTATTCTTCACCCCCTCTATTTTACCATCAATACACCGTAATTTTACGTTTCGTAAGTTTTTTCTTATTTCCGACGTAAAAAGAGACCGTAAGAAAATATATAATCGTCAAAAAATATTTTTATGTTATGTAAAATTACAAACGTAAAAACATAGTGTAAAATACACATAAACTGCAAATTTTCTTGTCTTATGCCCTATATTTTTATTTTTATGCCAAATTTTACGTAGTGAATAAATAAGAATGTAACTATTTGAATTTCAAACGTAATTTAATTATGAATTGATCGTAAGATTACCTCGGGTGAAGAATAACTTATTCTGCACCCTAGGTGATAAATAAGAATGTTGTTTGTTCATATATTGTTTCAGAGTATATATATATATATATATATATATATAAATATATATATATATATATATATATATATATATACTCTGAAACAATATATGAACAAACAACATTCTATATACCTAAGTAGTTGATCTCCACTAACTCAATTATGTTAACATGCAACTACGTTAACTCAACAAAATTCTATATCTATATAATAAAAAAATATAAAAAATTATATGCATTTTATTTTCAATTATCAGAATTGCTAACCAAAATATTCAATTTTCATGTCGCCATATCTCATAGAAATAACTGCATCCAATCCCCGCAACAACGCGCGGGTTATCATCCCTAGATTTTCCTAACAACATAAAAGTTTTCCACACACATCCACAAAATTTAGACAAAACACATGGTAACTATAAAATAAAAAATGTAATTAAGTATATGGAAACAATTCTTCTTCATATATCGTGCTACTTACATTGAACATGAACAACAAAGCAAACAAGGAGAAGTATCGAGAGTGGCACTAGCACGTGCACATGTTCCCTGTACTTCTCCATGCACACAGACTTGAATTACTTCAAACAATCAGTGCTTTTGGAGGCACAATATGGGTGTGTTGATCCAAGAATTAGCTGGTGCTAGCTAGCCATATTGTTGATTTCTATATATAGAGAGGCAACAAAATATTAGAAAGGAATTTGTTCAATGCAGCAAATTATCTGGCCATTTATATTTTTGAGAATAAATGAAAGTGATAATGAGCATTAATTGTTAGGATTCTAATTTTTGGGTGCATTAATGGCCCAATTTCAAAAACTACACATGAGACACTTGGAAATGCATAATATAATTTTACATTTAATAACCTAATATTGCTGCATAAATAAACCATAGTCATGAAGAAGATACCATAACAAACTACTCTAAATGCATGGAAAATCCAGGTTGTATATACATCCATACATTGGACACTAGAATGTTATGCAAATATGTGTACATTTAATAACCAAAACTTACTCCATAAATAAACCATATGCACGGAGAAGATTGCTCCATCCATCCATTTTTTTCCCCTAGAATGTTATGCAAATATATGAACATTTAATAACCTAAACTTTCTCCATAAATAAACCATATCCATGGAGAAGATTGTTGCTTTCGTCCATTTTAGTGATGTAATGTTAGAGATTGATGCAAATATTCTGAAGAACTTTACTTCATAATTAAATTGGTATGAAGTAATGTGCATGTATCAGTTAGTAATTGTGGCAGCAATTTGTTCCATTGTAGCTTACTTCTCGAAGCACACACATAAGGTGGGTTTCAAATTTCTGTTGTTTGGATTCCATCTAAGAATTATAAGTTACTATTCATCAACCCATGTAGGCACACGGGCTAGCTTCTTATGTTTTACAGAAATCATTGATCGGAGCTTAAATATGGAAAATAAAAACTATATTGTTGCGCCCAACCCAACATTATAATTAGAACCAGCCCAGCAAAATCGTGTATTTCGAGAAAGTGCAAATGGGTTGTAAATTTTTAGGGAAAAATAAATGGGCCACATTGATGCTACATTATTTGTTCACCCAGGCCAGTAAATTCGTGTATTTCGAGAAAGTGCAAATGGGTTGTAGGTTTTTACAAAAAAATAAAATAAATGGGCCGATCGCTCTGGAGGAAGCACTGCAAAGTGCTTCTGTCATGGCGGAGCACCCTCACCCTGATGGGTGTGGTTATGGAGAAGGTTCAGTCTGCTAAAAGGGGACTGAACGAAGCCTTCTGCAGCCTACTGACAGGCTTTGAGGTATGTGACATAATGTTCTAAAAACTTTTCATGTAAAAGAATAAACCCGTGTACGGACATTAGCCCCTGAGGCTCTGTCCGGTATAGAAGAAACCGGACAGAGGATCCACATAGTCTTCGGGAGAGTAACATACTGTCCTGCTATTGTAACATGCATGCATGCTGGCAGCAAACGCCCAGGCTGCAGAAGTTTCTGACCTCAATCGGAAGCTTCAGGTGGTAGATGAGGAACTCGACCACGTCAACAAGCGGTTTGAAGAAACGCAAGGTATGCATGTAATGTTAAGAAGTAATTTATTTTTATATCAGAAGTGATATGTATATTTAGAGGTTAACTCATAGAATGCTTTGATTATGATCATAGTTGGCGCAGATGAGGTCGAGATAGCTCGGGTGGCCAAAGTCGAGTAGGAGCTGAAGGATGCCATCAGCAAATGCGAAACATTGGAGCAGAAGACTTCGGCCCGATCCTCCAAGCTTGCCACGGCTCTCCAGGATACCAAAGAGGCGCGGAGCGAGTCCTGGAGCGCTCGCGAAGAGATCCACCAGGCGAGGCAAATAGCATCTGGCAAGGCCTTTCTTTTGCAGAGTATCTTTGGAGCTCAGATGTACGCTTTGCTCACACGAGTGTGGAGTTCTCCAGGAGCGTTTACGGATCTTCCAAAGAGTGCCGCTAATGCTATGCAGTTCTTCTGAGCCTAGGAGGGGAAATCGACTGAGAAGCTTATCTGGTCGCAGTTTCTCGCGCCGGGACACCCGACGCCACTGAACGACCAACTGAAGCAGCTGGTAGAGCTGCATAGAGTGGCGGGTTTGGCTATGAAGGAATTGATAGTCCAACTTTCACTACTAGGAAAAGGGCTATAGATAGGACTGATTCTAATGGCGCACCAGGTAAATAGTGCGCCACTACTACATACTAATGGCGCAACGGTTGCTCGTGCGCCATTAGTGTGGAAGACACTAATGGCGCACCGTGCTCACGGTGTGCCACTACTATTGATTTTTTTCCCCATTTTTCCATACAAACTAATGGCGCAGGATGACAAAGTGCGCCATTACTAGTTAGAACTAGTAATGGCGCACGACCAAGACAGTGCGCCATTAGTATATATATATATTTTTTCTTTTTTGCAAACCTACTAATGGCGCACTATGCCAAAGTGCGCCATTAGTAGTTTAAACTACTAATGGCGCACTTTTCCACAGTGCGCCATTAGTATACATATGTTTTTTTTACTTTTTTGCAAAAAGTACTAATGGCGCACCACCTGCCGGTGCGCCATTAGTAACCAGGGTTACTAATGGCGCATTTTGTGGTGGTGCGCCATTAGTAACCTGGGACCAACAAGATATTTTGGACAGCCCACCTACCCACTCACTTTCCCCACTTCATTCTCTCCACCTCCTCCTCCAAGCTTGTCTCGGCTGCCTCCTCCTCCTCACCTCATTTCCACTATAGATTCATCAAAATTAAGTGGTGAAATTACCTTTTTTTGATAGGTAAGTAAGGGCAAAGCTATCTTCATGATGTAGATCTACTTTTTTTCTCCCTAGCTCGCTCCAACAACATGCACATGCACTTTTTGTGGCCTAGCTAGATCTATGTATGTTTGTGGTGTTGCTTGTGTTTGTGGTGTTGCATATATGTTTGTGTTTGCAGGTACCGGTATTTGAAATGCGATAGTTGCCAATATTTTGCCGGAATGTTGATTCATTTCCGCTTTCAAGTAGAATTTTGGCACTATGCATTCTTTTTGGTCCTATTTTTAGGGAAGGTCATGCCAGATTTTTTCTTGGTTCTAAAATATCGTTTTGCTCTACCCCGCAGGCGACCATGGTCCGCACGATGACCGAAGGCATCGCGAATAGGTTTTTGAGCTCCACGAAGGCCGAGATGCTTCAAAAGAACGAGACGGAGATAAGATGTCCGTGTCGAAGATGCAAGCTGAAGAGCCTTATTGCGGACCTGGATTCCGGGCAGGTGCGGGACCACCTGCTCTTGCGTGGTTTCATGGATGGCTATCAGTGGAAAGGTGATGAAGATGAATATGAAGTCGTCCATGGGGGCCGGGCAAGAAATGAGGAAGGGCAACAAGACAACCACCGCGGCGAGGGCGGGCGAGAAGACGACGAATCTCCAGGACATGATCACGACGGTGATGATGTACACAATCATCATGTAGAAGATGTCGTACATGATGATGAGGAAGATCAAGACGAAGTGCATGATCATGAAGATGAAGATGCCGGAGCAGACGACGATGGAGTCTGGGTGCATGACCCTCATATTCAAGAGCTGCTTCGCAAGCAGACGGATAACGCAAGAGCTGTCGCCCGAGAGAAAGCCAAGCTGGATCAACTGGAGATAGACGTGGTTACTCCATTGTATGAAGGATGCAGGCCCGAGGATACCCGCCTAAAAGTAACGGAAATGGCTCTGGAGATGAAGGTAAAACACAAAATGACTGACGCATGCTTCGACGAGAACATGTCATTCTGGCACGAACGTCTTCCCAAGGGGAACAAGTGCCCGACCAGTTTGGAGGAGGCAAAGAAAATCGTGTGTCCTCTCGATTTACCGCACGTGAAATACCATGTGTTCATGAACAATTGCATCATTTATCGGGACAAGCACGCGGAGTCTACCATATGTCCTGTGTGCGGCGTCACTCGATACAAGAAGAGGAAGAAAGCTCCTCGAAAATCGGTGTGGTACTTTCCGATCACTCCTCGTCTGCAGCGGTATTTCGTGGACCCTAAGGTAGCAAAGCTCCTGCATTGGCACGCGGATAGGGAGGAGAAGAAGCGGGAAGATGACGGAAATGATCCGGAGATAAATAAAAAGACAAGATGCTGAGTCACCCTAAGGATGCGAGCCAGTGGCGGCGTTGAACTTCGAATACCCAGAATTTGGGAAGGATCCAAGGAACATCATGTCGGGCGCGAGCACCGATGGAGTCAATCCGCTTTGGCAGCCGTAGAAGCACACATAGCACCTGGCCTGTGTTTGTGTGGATGTACAACCTTCCCCCCTGGTTGTGCATGAAGAGGAAGTACATTCACATGATTATGCTAGTTGAAGGGCCGAAACAACCAGGGAACGACATCAATCTGTATCTGAGGCTGCTGAAGAAGGAGCTAGACACGCTGTGGAAAACGCCAGCCAATACGTGGGACGCCGCAGAGAAAGAATATTTCCCTATGAGAGTCGCAGTGCTCACGACGGTGCACGACTATCCCGATTCTACGGATATCTCGCGGGCAGGTAGTCCACGGATTTTTACGGATGCGTAAGCTGCATGGATGACACAACGTATCGCCAGCTAGATAGAGATGCCGGGTCTTCGAAAACCGTGTTCATGGGACATCGAAGGTGGCTTCGCGACGATGACCCGTGGAGGAAACGCAAGGATCTGTTCGATGGTGAAATCGAACTCAAAACGCCCTGTACGAGGAGCGGCGAGGAAATAGACGAGCTGTTGAAAAATTGGAAAGACCGCCCACCGCCGAAAGAAGCAAAAGGCGCCAGAGCTGGGAAAAGCGAAAGGCGCCAGAGTCAGCTGAAGGTATGGAAAACGAGGTCTGTTTTACGGGACTTGCCGTCTTGGAAGATCCACCGTGTGCCTCACAGCCTTGATGTCATGCATATCACGAAGAACGTGTGCGAGTCTGCTTAGTACCCTGCTCAACATGCCAGAGAGGACCAAAGATGGGCCGAAAGCAAGGGCAGACTTGAAATCAATGGGCATCAGGCAGGAGCTTCACGCTAATGATGATGATGATGAGGCGAAGCAGGACACAAAAAGTCATCGCAAAGGCAAAAAGGCCAAGCAGACCGGAAATGACTACCCTCCCGCGTGCTTCACTCTAAGTCTGGAGGAGATCGAGCAGTTTTTCACCTGCCTCCTAGGAGTAAAACTTCCTTACGGTTACGCTGGGAAGATAAGCGTATACCTAGACCCAACGGGCGTAAGTTCAGCGGGATGAAGTCTCACGACATCACACGTCGGCCGATGACGCAGATACTTCAAGTTGCAATCCGTGGGATCATGGACGCCGCACGTCCGTGAAACGCTATTTGGCATATGCAACTTTTTGGCGCCATCTCTCGGAAGTCGATTGGCGGAGGCAACTCGAAGGCTACAGGAAGAGATCGTGGTGATACTATGCGAGCTTGAGATGTACTTCCGCCCGCATTCTTCGACGTTATGGTGCATCTGCTGGTCCATATCGTGGACGATATCATCCAACTCGGGCCGACGTTCCTGCACAACATGATGCCGTTCGAAAGGATGAATGGTGTCATCAAAGGATACGTTCGGAACATGTCACGTCCAGAAGGAAGTATAGCCAGGGGCTTTCTGACCAAAGAGTGCATCTCCTACTGCATGAATTATGTAGGGATCGAGAACCCCGTTGGTCTGCCCGTCAACAGGCACCTCGGCAGGCTCGCTGGATGGGGTCACCGTGAGGGTCGCCGCGAAATGCATGTCGACTACGAGGGTCGACTCGCCGACTTTGAATGAGCAAACCTAGTCACGCTACAACACATAGACGTGGTCGATCCTTGGGTGGTAGAGCACAAAACCTTTATTGAGAAGACGTACAATGACCGAGGCCAACAGAGGACGGACGGAGATATACTCAAAGAGCACAACTCATGTTTCACGCGTTGGTTCAAGCAGAAACTTCTGTCGTACCCTTTACATGAAGATTCTTCCGCGGAAGAACAACTCATATTCGCCTTGTCACAGGGCGCCGAGCACAACCTGATGACCTATGAGGCGTACGATATCAATGGCTACACATTCTACAACGAGGACAAGGACATGAAGAGCGATGGTTATCAGAACTCTGGGGTAACGATGGAATCCTACACCGGTAAGGACAAGGCTGATACTACGGAAGGATCGAGGAGATCTGGGAGCTGAGCTACGCTGGAGAGAAGGTGCCGATGTTCCGTGTCAGATGGGCCAAGAGCGTCCTAAAAGAAGACCGATATTTCACCACCATGGTTATACCCGAAGCCAAATCCAAGACCGCGGGCGCAAACGTCACCGCGAAAAATGAGCCATGGGTACTGGCTTCCCAAGTGGACCAATGCATCTTCATTACCGACCCGCCAAAGCCTAGTCGTGTTGTCGTGAGGAGAGGCAAAAGGAAGATCATCGGAATGGATGGAGTAGCCAATGAGCAAGACTTCGACAAGTATGGTGACCCGAAGATCGAACATGACGACGACGATGAAGTAGCAGCACACACCACAAGAAGAAGCAGGACCACCCTACCTAAAGGACGCCCGTTCCATAGAAGAACTCCATTTGCGAAAAAGAAGGGCAAGAAGATTGTGAACAGATAGCTAGCTAAGATCGATTGTATTTAAATCGTAGTCTTCATTTGTCGATTGTATTTCATGGGCACTTTTTGATATCATGAATATTTTTAAATTTCATGGGCACATTTTGAATTCATGAGGACACTTGATCTCGATCCTCCATCTCGATCTCGATTCCCCTCCATCTCGATCTCGATCCCCGCACCTCCCCGCCTCCACCGCCGCCGCCGATGATATTTTCAAGTAAGAAATTTGAACATATTTTTAAAAACTATTACTGTTTTTATAAAAAATATTACTGTTATGATTTAAACAAGTTTGAACATATTTAAACACAAATAAATATAAAAACAACATTTAAAATGCATAAAAAATATTGGGGAGCCTCGAATCAAGCCAGGACCTCCCGTGTGTGTGTCACGTCTTGACCAGTCCGGCTAGTGGGTGGGTTCTGTTGTAGATAGGGTTAGGTTGTAGATATGGTTAGTGGGCTATATTAAAACAAAATTCTAATGGCGCACCGAGGGAGGTGCGCCATTAGAATAGTCATACTTATGGCGCACGACTGGACGGTGCGCCATTAGAACCCTCCCCCTAGCTATCCTCCCTCCCTCTCGCCAGATCCCCTTCGACCCTCTCACCCTCGCCACCAGATCCACCCGCGTGCTGCCCCAACCCACGCCGCCGCCGCCCCCGCGCCTCCGTCTCCGTCGCCGCCCCCAGTCAGCCCCTGCCCTGCCCCCCATCGCCGTCCGCTCCCAATCCACCCTCCTCGCCTTTCACCGCACCCACCCCCTCCCTCGCCTTCCCAGCCCTCGAGCTCCACCGTGCGAGGCGACAGGCAAGGCGGCGGGCAGAATCTGCTTCAACACTGGGCCGGCAAGCCGCGGAACCAGGGCGCGACGGCCTCTCGACCCCTCCACCCCCCTCCACCTCTTCTTCCTCGGGTCGCCGCTGTCTTCCTCAACTTCGGCCACCTCTGTTGCTACTAAGCTGTCGCAGGGCCTCCTTGCGCCTCCCCGGTGAGCTCCGCCTCCTCTCCCCTCTTCCTTCTCGCAAACACTCTGTTTGTCCAGCAAATCAGCGATAATCCTGTTGATTCCGGCTGTAGTATTTCAATCCAACAGTAGCGCCGAACGGCAGTGGCATCATTCTGGGGTATAGTTAGGGCCATGATGGCACAAGCATTTAAACAACTGATACAATATTACAAAAAACAATGCTTCCTGTGTAGTATACAATATTACAAAAAACAACTGGTATAGTTAGGGTCATTCTGGACTGTTAGTTTTTCCCATTTCTCGTTCAGTCAATTCAGCCAAATGCTAAACCTATATACAGAGAGATGGAAACAGATGCTTCCTGTGTAGTATAATTTTTTTACTACTATTTAAAGGGGTGTCGAAAGAGGAACGTGAACCATTTAGAAATATTGGGGATTAATTAGAGTGCAACCATATGGAGCTAATTACGCGGGGGTGTATTCCTTACCAGAACAAGCTCAAGCGCCCTGGTCTTCGGATCCGTGGTAAGCTCCTTTGTTATCGGGTCCTCCTTGTAATCGGGCCCCACATAGTTCCTGGTCCGCTTGTTACCGCTGTATTTCTCGGCGGGCGGGCGGTAGGTCAGGCTCGGCACGCCCGCGTCCTCCTTGTCCCATATAGGCTCCGCCACTCAGTAACCGCCGGGACCGAGTTTGTGTTCCCTAAGTTCAACTCCGCATTTCTTTCCCCCACTGACTTGATTCGGAGGTTGCACTGGTCGAGCACTTGATCTTGAACTCCTTGTACTCATCTTCGCTCATCAAAGGATATTTCTCCTTGATCTTCTCATAACTATCACCTTTATCAATCATTTTCTTCACTGCGCTTCTCCAAGTAGACAGGGCCGTGCTCATCTTCGTGAGGGCGACACTGTTCACTTTATTCCCTGAGAGGTGTGTGTTTTCAAATTCGACCCCGCGCTACTACTATTTAAAGGGGTGTCGAAAGAGGAACGTGAACCATTTAGAAATATTGGGGATTAACTAGGTTGCCAGAAGAGGGGGGCTTACAGGTAAAACTACCGGGAATTGTTATGCACAAATTGCTAGCGGTTGCTTGGCCACTCACTACAACTAATTTCACATAACCAAAATGATAAAAAGGGAGATGATGGCAACCAGTTTAGAAAACATTGTACTAGTGAGTGGTAACTACTTTGAAGAAAATTGTAAATAAGATTCCAGCAAATTAGTGATCTAATTGTGATAATCCTGCTCACATCCCCACTTGCAGCAGAGGCGTGCAATGCCTCTATATGCTCTGCTTTTACTGCCTAGCTAGAGCACAAACCTAGCCCCATTTGTGTATTCCCAATTGCTAGTGGTCTAACTGATGTTTCCCTAGTTGGGTGAGACTGACTTGGCTCTTTCTTGGAGGAGACAGATCAAACAAGTGTTGTCAGTTTTTGTTTGAACTTCAAAGAGTGTTGTGACTTGGCTCTTAATCAAAAGACGGTTGTCAGTTTTTGTTTGAACTTTGTTTGATTGGAGGAAATTACTCTTAAATGCTAGTCCTATTCTGGTGGAGATTTTTCTTGTCCTGAGTTACATCAAGATATTTTTCTGATAATATTATAAAAACTGCCTGGTGTGTGTTCAACTTGTATCTTCTAGCTTAAGTTTAACTTGTCCTGAGTTACACTCAAGTTATAATGTGTTTAACTAGTAAAATTCAGTTAACAACAACATCAGTAAAATTCAGTTAATTAACTGAAGAAGAGAAGAGAGAAAGTAGAGAGCAAGAGGAGTACTTGCATTAACTGTAACGTTTTACTTTAAACTTGAAAAATTGCAAGATTCCTAAAACTACGCAAGCAAGAACTACTGTTGGAGGGCACTACTGTAGGGATATTCTCCTGGTCTCATCAAACTTGCACTACTGCAATTTACTCCAAAGGATACTATAGTTCTTTGCCAATTCTCTGCTCTACTCCACCGCATGCACCGCAATACACTACTCCACCGCATGTTTAATCGCTAATGTAAAAAGGTACAGAACAAGCAAATGTAAGAAAAGAAGAGAGCTTGTACTGCCAGTACATCATTAGGCAGTTCACCAGAGATTTTCAAGTTAGAAATACTCCCAGGGGTAGATGAAGAGAGAATAGGAACAATTTAGTTTTAATTAATGGAAAAGTTGCATTTACTTGTAGTGAAAGGAACAATTTCAGGTAATTATAAATATTCAATAGCAGCAGAGGCAAGCGATGGCAGAGAGAGATGCCAACTTTTGATATGCATGCATGCATTCTTTGCTTGTTTATATTCATTCTTGTAAACTGAACATGCTCATCTATCTATCTATCTATCTATCTATCTATCTATCTATCTATCTATCTATCTATCTATCTACCTGCTTAAGTATGTATGTATGCATTGTATTTTTATTTCCTTTGGAAAGTAAAGTTTATTTCCTGGCTGGTCGGCATGATGGCTCATGGATCCCTCACCGCAGCTACAGCTTGAGCTCAATCTGATCTCATCTGAAATGAATCTACAAATACAGAGTGTAGTTAGTTACAGAGTAGCAGAAATAGTTGCTGGATGCGCTACTTGCATGGGCCTGGCTGATGAAGAAAAACTTTACATATATTCATACCGATGTTGACTCTATAAATCATACTTATTGGACATGTTTTATGTGTTGATCCATCAATTGATCACATTGAGAAAGACCATCGTGTCTCCGGCTAATTTTGCAAAGGTCATGTCTCCGACCATCATGTCATGATGAATTTGCAGGTACCCAGAGGCCCTTGAGTTTGCTGTAATGATGATTAACTTCCGTTCCGGCAATTGGTATTACTCCATATGTCCTATTTTCAGCAAAGGTCATGCTGAAATTTTCCATGAATTTTAGCATGACTTTGCTAAAAATAGGACATATGGGGTACTTATGACTAATGCATGGGCCGGGTATCTTAGTACTTAGTTAAGTAGGATCAATCGCCCGCCATTCTTGCTGCATTAAACCATAGGTGGCAATATAGCCAAGTGATTAGGCCCAACTTAGAATTATCCTTAGCATCGATAAACCCTAGATGATAAACCCAACATAGGTGGAAATAGAGCCAAGTGATTAGTGCCAAGTGATTAGGCCCAACCTAGGGTGCCTCGGCATCGATAAACCCTAAATGATGAAAGCTTAACTTGGCTGCCCCGGATGCCTCGGTGTCGATGAGAACCTATATGATGTACGCTTAGGCTTTTAGGGTGCCTCAAGCGTCGACAAACCCTAAATGATGAAAGCTTAGGCTTTTAGGGTGCCTCGGTGTCGACAAACCCTAAATGATGAGACCATGATCTTGTTCCTTGACAATAACCAACTTTTTGGCAAACTTTTTTCCTATTTAGAGCGAAACATGGCCCACAACGATGAGGCCGCTGGTTCGGGTGGCAAGCAATTCTGGGAGCTGTCCCAGGAGATGGAGGAACAACCTCACCGCTATGAGGACGCCGCGGAAGACACCGATCTTGATTACACAACCCCTAGTGGCGTCGGGGATAACACCACTGGTGGTGCCGCCGAGGATGCCACCACTGATGATGGCGGCGCACACACAGATGGCAGCCAATCGAAGAAGCAAAGGAAGGACCGGCGTCCGAATGCGCTCCGCACCGTCAAGGAGGAATTCACTCAAGTGGACTCCGACGGGAATCCAACGGAGACCAAACATATAGTCAAGGGGTACTCGGTTCAGCTCAGGTGCATTCTCCGGAGCACCGTCTCGATCAACACCGAGAACCTTAGGCATAAGGACCGAGGGAATTTGCGCAACCTCCTCTTCACGAAGCTGCACGAACGATACAAGTTCCCCGCCGAATTTGAAAACACACACCTCTCAGGGAATAAAGTGAACAGTGTCGCCCTCACGAAGATGAGCACGGCCCTGTCTACTTGGAGAAGCGGTGAAGAAAATGATTGATAAAGGTGATAGTTATGAGAAGATCAAGGCGAAATATCCTTTGATGAGCAAAGATGAGTACAAGGATTTCAAGATCCAAAGGTTTCGACCAAAGGCAACCTCCGAATCAAGTCAGTGGGGGAAAGAAATGCGGGAGTTGAACTTAGGGGAACACAAACTCGGTCCCGGCGGTTACAGAGTGGCGGAGCCTATATGGGACAAGGAGGACGCGGAGCGTGCCGAGCACGGCCTACCGCCCCGCTTCGAGAAATACAGCGGTAACAAGCAGACTAGGAACTATGTCAGGGCCCGGTACAAGGAGGACCCGATAACAAAGGAGCTTACCACGGATCCTAAGACCAGGGCGCTTGAGCTTGTTCTGGTAAGGAATACACCCCCGCGTAATTAGCTCCATATGGTTGCACTCTAATTAATCCCCAATATTTCTAAATGGTTCACGTTCCTCTCGCAGGAAACTGAAAGCAGTAGCACGGGGTCGTCTCAGAGCTCCCCTTTCGACACCCCTTTAAATAGGGCGTTGAACATAATGAAAAGCAAGGATAAGTTCACTAAGCCGACGTCAGCTGGTCGTGTGGCCGACAAAGGCTTGTCCCCAAAATGGGGGTCATACTATACCGCTGGTGTGCGGAAGGAGAAAAAGGCCAGCTCGGAAAGCCAGACGCGCGAGGTTGAAGCACTCAAGGCACAAGTGGTGCGGATTCCGGAGCTTGTCCAAGAGCAAGTGGAACAACAACTGGGAACGAAGCTCAACGCCATGGTGCCTACGTTGATTCATGGGCTGACGACGTGGATTGCGGGCGGCCATCAGGGCCTCCCCGGTTCCCAGCCTTCACAGCCAAGAACTCGCTCAGACAGCAGCGGCGCCATTGGTGTCTCCGTGGCGCCATTGGTGTCTCCGGCGAGGCGGTATTTTTGTCTCCGCCGCACGCGCGCATTGGAGCTTAATGCACCCGGGTGTACGCCGGCCGGCACCTCGCCAGCAAGCTCCCCCTCCGTCAGTTGCACGCCCGCCGTTGGCGGTGCCTCGACATTAGACGAGCTCGACGGCATCACGGTAACTAAGCCTCTCGGCCGATGACTTCATATCCTTGCCTTTGACTGGGCATCCCTGACGCCCTGTACATGTTTTCGCAGGGCACCGCCGACGTTCCTTGCACTCTTCTGCACTTCGTGGGCGCCGAGTTGGTCGATGTCGCCAAGGGCAGAATCGTTCAACCGGGCAACCGCATGTTCCACGGTAATCCGGTGCCACCCACAGCGTATAGGGTTGAAGTGGTTCGGGTGCTGCCAGGCTGCGACGAGCTGTTACCTCCGGTTCGACCCACTGGGGCCGACGAAGAAGATGAGATGACCCTCAACGCCTGCGTAAACTGGCCGCTGCTTTGGCCGAAGAGTCAGATTCGTTTGGGGGCGGGGGACACCACCCCACAGACAAGACCGCCAGTCGTGCCGGCGCCAAGCCATGGCAAGAATGCCGCAACGCTACCGGACCTGCCGGACATCCCTATGTCGGACATCCCTATGGCACAGATCCGGACAGCCCTATGGCACAGATCCGGACGACGACGACAACGACGACGGTACATTTACCAAAGTCGATAAGTACTTTGCTGAACATGGGTACGCTGACGAGTTCTGCGGGCCTCTTTCTCAAGAACCCAACCAAGACGACCGCAATCTAGCTGGTACGGCGGAGAAATCCAATTGCAATAGGCGTCGTCTGGCGTTCAGTTCTCAGGAGACGCCTCCAGCTCCCGCCTTCACCGAGCCTCAAGAAAGCGGTCTGTGAGCAGAACTCGGTCCCATTACAGGAGATCAAGAAGAAGGGACGGAAATGAAAGACTAAAAAGGGCGCCGGTGCGAGCCAGCCGGCACCGAGTTCGATCCGTGCTCAGGACGGGCCACCTTCACCTAAGGATATCTCGAGGAGGGTGCATGTGGCGGGTAGGGTGATGCTACCGCCAAATATGCTGAATGCTACAACCGGCGCTATGCGGAGTCTGCACGACAGTGTTCTTTCTTTGGAGAAGCGGCGTCTGAGAGAGAATGATGTGGCATACCCGGTTTTCGTGGCCAAGGTGCCAGAGGGCAAGGGCTTTGTGGATGGCGACATCGGGGATACGCTCGTCCTGCGGTTTGATGACATCTTTGCTATGTTTAACCTTCATCCGCTGCACTACACCTTCGTTCGGTTGTTTTCGCTGAGTATGGAGATGCGGATCATTACAGACAAGACCCCGGACATCGTGATAGTCGACCCCTTCTACATGCGTGCCAAGCAGTTGAACAGCGCTGGGGACCGCCAAGTTGCGAGTTCACACCTCGAAGGCATCATTCTGGCAAACCCAGATAAGGATAACTTCCTTGTGGCTTACTTTCCCGAGTAAGTCATCCCTTAACCGCCCCGTAACACATGGTTTCTTAGATTTTGATCGTTCTTTTTTTCTAACATTCCGTGTTCTGTATAGTGACACACATTGCACACTCATCCTCTTAAGCCCGAAATATTCCATGGCCACGTATTTCGACCCAAACCGTAACTCCAAGATAGACTACACAAATGTCAAGAAAGTTCTTGACGATGTTCTCCCCGGCTACGCCAAATCTCGAGGCACCTTCACCAGGGCAGTTCGTAAGCACGGCAAGCACATGTTCTCACACAATACGAAGTTCTGCTGTGTCAAGCAGCCGCCTAGCGGTCAGAAGGATGACTACTACGCCCTCCATCACATGCGGGCGATCATAAGGGACCATCATCAACTTCTGCTACCAGATAATCTCAAAGATTGGGCCGCGAGCTTGTCGGCAGTCCAGGACGCGGACCTCAGACAAGAATTCTTTCGCATCTAGTCGGAGTTTGCGGACATCATCCATCAAGATGTCCTTCATACCTCGGGGCAGTTCTTCCTCAGATATCAACCTTCCAACAGTGAGATAGATGAAACGCTACAAATGCAGGGTGACAACGACCGCGATTTCATGACAATCACGACAGACGGCGGCTTCATCCACGCCTCCCGCCGATGAGTCGAGTCGAAAGTAGTGATGTGTAGTTCAAACATTGATTAGCTCATGTTGTAATTAAACTTTAATGAATTTGTATGTCTCTTTGGTTTGGACAGTCGTTCAAATTAGATGTAATCGATGCCATTTATTAGTAGGACCATGAATCATGCTATTAATGTCTTGCTTTTCTCTTTCGATCCTTTTGTTGCATACTTACATATTGCTTATGTATTGTCTGTTGTTTGGCTTGTGCATAGAGATGCCGTCAGATGTCGTGGTACAAGGGTAAGGTTCCCGAGTCTCACGATTTACGGGAGGAGTGTCGGAGACAGGTTCACCATTTCAGCGGTAACACTTACAAAGGGTACACCACTAGGGCGGAGGCCGAATCTAGATATGCCTGCTATCTAGCGGGAGAGAGGAGGGAGCGTTGGAGGAACCGGATGAAGAACAGTTTGATCGCGATGATGCTCATCGTGATGACCACAACTCTCTTGTAATGTGAAGACAAACTCGATACTCGCGGTCTTGAGACTTGTAATGTTTTATCTTTGTTCGGTCTTTTGAATTCGGAGACTAATATGATGAATTGTATTCGGAGACTAATCTTCTATTGTATTCGATGAATCTGATGTTGCTGTGTGCTGCTGTCTATATTCTGTCCAATAATATATTTTGTAACCTATGCAAAAATCAGAAAAGCAAAAAAAAACCAAATATTCATACTAATGGCGCATCAAGGCAGAGTGCGCCATTAGTATGCCAAAGGATACTAATGGCGCATCAAGGCAGAGTGCGCCATTAGTGTGACAAAGCACATGGTTACATATGCCCCCCTAGGAGGCATACTAATGGCGCTTGGAGTTACATACTAATGGCACACTGCCAGGTGCGCCATTAGTATACCAGATACTAATGGCGCACCGGTGGTGCGCCATTAGCAAAAAATTCTAATGGCGTGCTACTAATGGCGCACCGGTAGTGCGCCATTAGTAGGCAAAACCGGTGCGCCATTAGTAGGCCTTTTCCTAGTAGTGTTTGGCCGGCTGAGCCGATCCCTAGCAGCTACTTTGGTTTGGTGGCGCGAATTGTCGACGCACGACCGCAGATTGATGCTGTGAAGCGCTCGACATGCATAGAGGGTGCCCGGATGGCCTTCGCCCGCGTCAAAATGGACTGGGCGAAGATGAAGACCACCAAAGTAGCAACCGCGGGCCCGCCCGAGGGCAAAGATCATCGGAAGCCGAAGAGGTACTTTGACGATGTCCTAGAAGGAGGCTGAGAGATAGAGGGCCAATGTTCGAAGGACATAATATTTGATTAAATATGTTCAGGTTGTACAAACCATGTTATGAACACGTGCTGTTATATATCTATGTTTGCGCCTTCTATTCGAGTAATTTTTTCTCCCGTATGCCGCTTATTGTTATATTACTGAAAGTTGCTGATACGTCTCCAACGTATCAATAATTTTTGATTGTTCCATGTTGTTATATTATCAATCTTGGATGTTTTATAATCATTTTATATCATTTTTGTGCCAAGTGCCACTTGCTATTTTCTGCATGTTTTTTGCATCGCAGGAAATCAATACCAAACAGAGTCCAAATGCAACAAAACTTTACGGAGATTTTTTGGACCATAAGACACCCAATGGGCCAAGGCCACGCTGGGGTGCTCGGAGGGAGCACAACCCACCAGGCGCGCCAGAGGCCCAAGCGCCCTAGTGGGTTGTGGTTACCTCGGGTGCCCCTCCGACCACCTATTTGCTCTATAAATACCCCAATATTCCAGAAACCCTAGGAGAGTCAACAAAAATCAATTCCAGCCGTCGCAAATTCCATAACCACCCGATCCAATCTAGACACCATCATGGAGGGGTTCATCACTTCCATTGGTGCCTCTCCGATGATGCATGAGTAGTTCTTTGTAGACCTTCGGGTCCGTAGTTAGTAGCTAGATGGCTTCCTCTCTCTCGTTTGATTCTCAATACAATGGTCTCTTGGAGATCCATATGATTTAACTCTTTCTGCGGTGTGTTTGTTGGGATTGGATGGACTTTGAGTTTATCATCATATCTATCTTTTTATATCCATGAAAGTTATTTGAGTTTCTTTGATCTCTTATATGCATGATTGCTTATAGCCTCGTATTTGTTCTCCGATATTTGGGTTTTGTTTGGCCAACTTTATCTATTTATCTTGCAA
Organism: Aegilops bicornis; assembly: GCA_021605145.1. Taxonomy (NCBI): domain Eukaryota; kingdom Viridiplantae; phylum Streptophyta; class Magnoliopsida; order Poales; family Poaceae; genus Aegilops; species Aegilops bicornis. Next base: position 249,667,679 of record CM038673.1, read on the forward strand.
TGGGAAGAGGTGCTTTGTAGTCTGTTCGATCTTATGGTGCTTGATCCTAGTGACAGAAGGGGAACCGACACATATGTATCATTGCTACTAAGGATGAAACGATGGGGTCTATCTCTACATATATAGATCTTGTCTACATCATGTCATTGTTCTTATTGCATTACACCGTTTCTCCATGAACTTAATACACTAGATGTATAGTGGATAGCGGTCGATGTGTGGAGTAATAGTAGTAGATGCAGGCAACAGTCGGTCTACTAATCCTGGGCGTGATGCCTATATAATGATCATTGCCTGGATATCGTCATCAGTATTGGAAGTTCTATCAATTGCCCAACAGTAATTTGTTTACCCACCGTTTGCTATTTTTCTCGAGAGAAGCCACTAGTGAAACCTACGGCCCTCGGGTCTCTTTCTCATATTATTTGCCTTTGCGATCTATTTTCCTTTGCTTTTATTTTCAGATCTATTAAATCAAAAATACAAAAAAATCTTGCTGCATTTTATTCTTATATATTTTATTTGGCGTTCAATCTATCAATCTACTACAATTTATTCAGGTCTGTTTTGCCAATTTCTAGCACCGTTAGGAGTAGTTGTTATTTGTGTGCAGGCGCCGCTTACGTGTTGTTGCATGGTTCTTCTATTGGTTCGATAACCTTGGTCTCATCACTGAGGGAAATACCTACCATCGCTGTGCTACGTCATCCCTTCCTCTTTGGGTAAATACTGACGTGGCTTCAAGCCGCATCAGTTGTGAGTCGTCAGCTGTCGGTGTCAAAACCGGCGGATCTCGGGTAGGGGGTCCCGAACTGTGCGTCTAGGATCGATGGTAACAGGAGACGGGGGACACGATGTTTACCCAGGTTCAGGCCCTCTCTATGGAGGTAATACCCTATTTCCTGCTTGATTGATCTTGATGAATATGAGTGTTACAAGAGTTGATCTACCACGAGATCGTAATGTCTAAACCCTAGAAGTCTGGCCTATGTGAATATGGTAATGAGTATATGTGTCTGTCCTTTCCGGACTACCCCCTTCGGTTTATATAGACACCGAGGGGATCTAGGGTTTACATGGAGTCGGTTACATAAGAAGGAATCTTTGGTCACCAAGCTTCCCTTCCACGCCAAGGAGAGTCCAATCCGGACATGAGTATGGTCTTCGGTCTTCGTGTCTTCACAGCCCATTAGTCCGGCCCATGGTTAACAGGCCGGACGCCCGAGGACCCCTTGGTCTAGGACTCCCTCAGTATCCCTGAACCTGGCTTCAATGACGAGGAGTCTGGCGCGCAGATTTGTCTTCGGCATTGCTAGGCGGGTTCCCTCCTTCCGGACTCCATAATAGTCTTCGGATGAAGTAAGTATATCCGGAACTTTGTATATAATTACAGATAATACAATATCCCACGAGCCCAACTTGTTGATAACTGTTCATGACATCGTATCATGCCTGCCCGGTTACTATTCCCAACCGTCGGCTAGCAAGCCGTCCCACGTCTCGGGGCGCCGTTTTACTAGCACGTCTCATCAAGGCAGAGATCGTGTCCCTTCATTTATGGGATTTTCATTAATGCAGGCGTGGGTAACCCAACCGTCCCCTGGGTACAACTCCTTGGTGATAGGTAAGTTTGGAGACCTAGGGGAGACGCCAAGTATTCGGGGCCTTTATATAGAGAGCCAGTCTCGTCTTCTTCCCTTGCGCTTGCTCCTTCCTCAACCCCAGCCACCCCAAGTTCTAACCCTTGGGTTCCAATCGCCACCAGCCTTAATCATGTCCGGATCCAACCGCTGTGGGCGGTGGGTGGCTTCTTCATCCTGAGAGGAGGATATTGCGAAGCTCACAGAAGCGAGGTATCCGACCCGGAAATCCTTCATCGGCTTCTGGCAGAAGGGCAAGTTATACCGACCCCCAGATCTGGCGAGAGAGTAGTATTTGTATCCCACCTCCTTCACGGGCTAGGGTTCGCGCTTAACCCCTTCGTCCGGGGCTCATGTTCTACTACGGGCTAGATTTTCACGATCTGGCCCCGGCTCTATTCTCCTCATCTCGACATTTATCGTCACGTGTGAGGCCTTCCTCCGGACTCCTCCGCACTTTGGTTTGTGGCTCAAGACCTTTGATGTGAGGCCGCAGGTGACAGAGGAGGAGTAGGCAGAGTGCGACAGCGTCATAATAGGCCTGGCCAGTGAGGTTTGGCCCGAAGGATCTTTCGATAAATCGTCTGACCTATGGTAGCAGGGGTGGTTTTATATCAACAAGCCGCGGGGCTCCAAGTGGGAGGTTACACCTGCCTTCCGACCCGACCCTCCAATTCAGCTTGCTTCATGGATCAATGAGGGATTGGACTGGGGATCCGTCAATGAAGTGCAGACTCTGCAAGGTCGCATCCGTAGCCTTACCGAGAAGGGCATCGATCTTGTGAACGTCTTTCAAGTAATGCTAGTCCGTCGTATCCGGCCATGTCAGCGGCGGCCTCTCCGTATGTGGGAGTTTAACCCAGAAGGGCGGCGGACCCTACAACACCTCTTCGGCACTACGCACGAAGGAATGTGGAAATTATATTTCAGGGAACGAGAGCAATGGCCGGACACCACCGAAGATGTTGGCCTTGACTGCAATCATCCGGACACTTTGGTAAGTACTCGATATCCAAGCACCTTCCATTCGAGCATCTCTTAAAGAGATACTGAACAATTCATCCTTGTACTGGACTGGATAAAGAAAGCGGTGCTAATCTGGTGTCCGGCGCCCTTCCCAAGACCTCAGCGATCGCCTCACGACAAGAATGCTGATTCCGACACCATACCAGGTGTCTGTAGAGGGGGGAGAGAGCAGGGAGCCCAGAGGTGATACCCACCTGAAAGTGCAACTATCCCTAGGTGGTTTTGGTAATTCATAACGACATATAGCTCATTGAGCTAATGCTATTCCAAGACTATTATTTCAGGAAAGCTCAATGAATGGCATGGCATGGATGATGAAAGTGGATCCCTCAAAATACTAAGGACAAAGGATTGGCTCAAGCTCAAAAGCTCAAGACTCTTCATTTTACATTTTAGTGATCCAAGATCACATTGAGTCTATAGGAAAAGCCAATTACTAAATAGTATAACAGGGCTAGTTAGGAGCCTCCATAGTCATTTGAGATCCTAAACCGTCCGATTCAGCGTACAAACGAATCAGATCATTCCAACCTCACGCAGTTTTTCTTTGCGCCTCGTTCGCTCGCTAATTAAAAGGCGGCAAGTCGAACCAACGTCCACAGGGCGCTGCTTCAGACTTATTTTGGTGCCTTCGATGCTCGGCTGCAGTGGGCCGTTAGGCCATGTGGTAAATTTTCTTTTCTTTTCGTGAGACCGACCGCACTTTCGATCCGTGGCGCTACAGCCGTATTTCGTGATCAAAAGTAGCGCTGCAGCTGTTTCTCAAAAAAAAAAAAAATAAGTAGCGCTGCAGCTGCGCCTACCTTTGTCTAAAAATAATTTGGCTACCTATGGCTTGACTGCAGCGTTCTTTGTTACATTTATTCCTTTACTACGCAGCCCCTCTCGGAAAAAAATGCCTCTACTACACAACATCTACCATTGCAAGGCTACAACGAACAATGACACATACCAGATACCACATAGATATGATTGACCACATATTCAAATGCCTTAGGAAATGATATGCATAGACAAAACAAATGCACAATGACATTCCAGTGTTGACTTAGATGGCATTATCACCCGTCTCAGTTTTGCAACTTATACCTAAAGTTTCAATATTGCCCACCTATTTATAGAAGTAGGTTCATTTTTCTCTTTCCTGTGATGTCTAGATTTTCTCATACATTTATATTGTCCTTTCAATAAAATGCGCGGGCGCAGCAATGCGCGCCTTTACGTTCTAGTACTATCAATAAGGGATGAGGTGTTGCTTAAAGAGCCTCTTGCTTCATGTGCTTAGTGATATGCTCCAAAACCCTCAACTACTTTCCCACATCCACAAATGACCTAAACCTAAAGCCAAAATCGGTCACACCGATTCTTTCTATCCGGCGCCACCGATTCCAAAAGTCATAGCCACTGCCACAAACCCTAAGCAAATCGGTTTTACCGGTAGGGATCTCGGTCTCACCGAGATGGGGTTGCAATCTCTCTGTTTCCCTTCGTAACGTTTCGGTCTAACCGAAGTGAGCGATCGGTCCCACTGATATTGCAATGTAAACTCTCTGTTTCCTTTTTATAACATTTTGATCTCACCGAAAAGAGCAAATCGGTCCCACCGAGTTTACCTGACCAACTCTCTGGAAAGCTTATTACCAAATCGGTCTCACCGAAGTTTGTATGTCGGTCTCACCGAGATTACGTTATGCCCTAACCCTAACCATATCGGCCTCATCGAGATGCATGTCAGTCCCACCGAAAATCACTAATGGTCACTAGGTTTACTAAATCGGTTCGACCGAGTTTAACGATTCGGTCCCACCGAGTTTGGTAAATTGTGTGTAACGGTTAGATTTTGTGTGGAGGCTATATATACCCCTCCACCTCCTCTTCATTCGTGGAGAGAACCATCAGAACAAACCTACACTTCCAACTTACCAGTTCTAAGAGAGAACCACCTACTCATGTGTTGAGACCAAGATATTCCATTCCTACCATATGAATCTTGATCTCTAGCCTTCCCAAGTTGCTTTCCACTCAAACCCTCTTTCCACCAGATCCAAATCCTATGAGAGAGAGAGTTGAGTGTTGGGGAGACTATCATTTGAAGCACAAGAGCAAGGAGTTCATCATCGACACACCATTTGTTACTTCTTGGAGAGTGGTGTCTCCTAGATTGGCTATGTGTCACTTGGGAGCCTCCGACAAGATTGTGGAGTTGAACCAAGGAGTTTGTAAGGGCAAGGAGATCGCCTACTTCATGAAGATCTACCGCTAGTGAGGCAAGTCCTTCGTGGGCGAGGACCATGGTTGGATAGACAAGGTTTCTTCTTCGTGGACGCTTCGTGGGTGGAGCCCTCCGTGGAATCGCGCAGCCGTTACCCTTCGTGGGTTGAAGTCTCCATCAACGTGGATGTACGATAGCACCACATATCGGAACCACGCCAAAAACATCCGTGTCTCCAATTGCGTTTGAATCCTCAAAACCCTTCCGCTTACTTTCTTGCAAGTTGCATGCCATAATTTCTGCTGCCTATACACTCTTTGCATGCTTGCTTGAATTGTGTGATGATTGCTTGACTTGTCCAAAAATAGCTAAAATCTGCCAAACTATAAATTTGGGAAAAGGTTTAGTTTTTATTGGTCATGTAGTCTAATCACCCCCCCTCTAGACATACTTCAAGGTCCTACAAGTGGTATCAGAGCCTTGGTCTCCATTTGCTTTGATTTCCATAGCTTTTGGTGGTCATAGCCTTGGTTTCACAACCTAGGAGAGTATGGCGTCTAGCGAGGGAAATTATCACCGTAGAGGTCCTTACTTTGATGGTACTAATTTTGCTAGTTGGAAGCATAAGATGAAAATGCATATTCTTGGACATAACCCCGCCGTTTGGGCAATTATTTGTATTGGCTTGCAAGGTGAATTCTTCGATGGGTGAGAACCGAACAGTGAAGCTAATGCGGAAGAATTGAAGATGCTACAATACAACGCTCAAGCATGTGACATCATCTTTAATGGATTGTGCCCCGAAGAATTCAACAAAATCAGCCGTCTTGAGAATGCAAAGGAAATTTGGGACACTTTGATTGATATGCATGAAGGTACCGAGTCCGTCAAGGAATCCAAGTTGGATGTGCTCCAAAGTCATCTTGACAAGTTCAAAATGAAGGATGGTGAAGGTGTTGCTGAAATGTACTCTAGGCTTGCTCTTATAACAAATGAGATTGCCGGTGAAGGTGAAGAGATGACCGACAAATTCATCATCAAGAAAATCCTAAGAGCATCGGATGGAAAGTATGATACCGTGTGCACATTGATCCAAATGATGGCAAACTACAAAGATCCCAAGCCAACGGAAGTCATTGGAAGGATTGTTGCTCATGAGATGTCACTCAAGGATAAGGAGGAACTTCACAACAAGTCAAGTGGTGCTTACAAAGCCTCAAGTGAAGCCCCCACATCATCAAGTGAGAAACCAACCTTCAATGAAGAATTGGGCTTAATGGTGAAGAACTTCAACAAATTCTACAAAAGTAGAAGCAAAGAAAGAAGCTCCAAGTCAAGGTCTTACAATGACAAGAGAGCTTCTAGTCGAGAGCGCAATTGCTACAATTGTGGGAGACCCGGACACTACTCCAATGAGTGTACGACACCCTACAAAAGAAGAGAAGATTCTCCAAGAAGAAGGAGCAAAAGAGAAGAATCACCACCAAGAGAGAGGAGGAGTAGAGATGATCGTTATGAACGAAGACCCTCACGGAGAAGTAAGGATTCGTAAAGAAAGGACAAGTCATCAAGGAGCTACACAAAACGAAGACATCAAGCTCATGTTGGTGAATGGGTTTCCGGCTCCGACTCCGACAATCACTCCGAGAGAAGCTATCACTCCGACTCCGAACATACTCAAGATGAAGGTGTTGCCGGTCTAGCACTTGTGTCAACCAACTCCTATGACATATTTGACTCACCAAATGAAGGTGTTGGAAGATGCTTCATGGCCAAAGGTCCAAAGGTAACACATCCCGAGTATGTTGATTTCAATAGTGATGAAAATCACTTGCTTGTGGATGATGATTTACTTGTTGATAACTCTAGTGATGAATACTATGATGAAACGTCAATTAATCATGCTAATCAAACGAATGACAATGATAAGGAGAAAATTGAGCTTCTAACTAAAGAACTAAACACTCTTAAGTTGGCTCATGAAACTATCTTCGAAGATCATCGAGAACTTTTAAGGGCTCATTAGAAGTTACGCTTTGAAAAGCTCAATCTTGAGCAAGAGCATGAGTTCTTAAAGGCAATCAATGTTGATCTCCGCAAGAAAAGTTCTTCTTACATTGCCAAGCGTTTACTCATATCTACTTACATGCCTCAAGTCAAGTCTAGTAACAAGTACAAGAAAGATACTTCCTCTAGTAGTAACAATAATAATGTCAAATCCAATGTTGTTGCTTCTAGTAGTTCTCTTGATTCCACTAATGATTCTCTTAGCCAAGTTACACTTTAGCAAGAAAATAGTTTATTGAAGGGAATTATAGAGAAAGGTGTTTACAAGAGCCTTGTCGGGAGTAAGCAATTCGAGGAAATTGTACGCAAGCAAGGAAGGCACCGGAAGAATCAAGGTGTTGGTTTTGAACGAAAGTTCAACGCCAATGGAGTTGAGTGGGAAGAAGATCAATACCCCAAGACAAAGTTTGTCCCTCAACAAGAGAAGTATGATCCTACTTCCTTCAAGGGGACACAGGCTCAAGATGATCTTCCACCACAAGACCACAAGAACAAAGGCAAGGACAAGCTTCAAGAAGAGATTGATGCATTTGAAGAAGCACCTAAAGCCTCATTCAAGTGGGTCCCCAAGACTTCGTCAAGTTCTACTTCATCAAGTACAGCTACAACTCCAAGGATTCCCATCAAGATGATGTGGATCCCAAATAAGAAGAACTAGAGAGTTCTTGAGGGTGACTCCGCCAACATTCTTCACTCATATCATTTTGGCAAGAACAAGTGCAATCAACTTTCACATCTTGCACTAGTTCAAGGAGTCACAAACCCTCATGTTGGTAAGTCAAGGGACAAGGTAACCTAATGTTTTCATGGACATCATCTTGTGTGTGCATCACTCTATGTCTATGGATATTCTTGTTTGTTCCTTGTGGGACTAACCCATGTAGGCAAGTTGAAAGTGCAACTCACTACAAAGGATTGCTCCAAATGATCTACATCAACATTGAGCATCTACATCTTCAACACCTACATGAAGTCATCATCGAGAAAACCCAAGGTTAGTTCATCCCTCAAAGGGGGGATCTCACATCTAGGGGGAGCTTAACTCTAATAATTGAGTCAAAGCAACTCTAATGGTGTGAACACATTAAAGCATTATGTAAAAGTGGTAACCCCACTTGAGCTTAAACGATGAGTATGACCTATGATCAAATGTTCCTCATAGTGACCAGCAGATATAAATGCCAAGTGACTCAAAGAATAGAGCTATGCTGCCCGGCAACGGCGCCAGAAAATAGTTTTGATAACTCACAAGTATAGGGGATCACATTTTTTGAGGGTCGAGTATTCAACCCAAATTTATTGATTCGACACAAGGGGAGCCAAAGAATAATCTCAAGTATTAGCTCATGAGTTGTCAATTCAACCACACCTGGATAACTTAGTATCTGCAACAAAGCATTTAGTAGCCAAGTAGTATGGAAGTAACGGTAACGGTGACAAAAGTAACAATGATAGTTTTGTAGTGATTGTAACAGTAGCAACAGAAAAGTAAATAAGCGAAGAACAATATGTGAGAAGCTCGTAGGCATTGGATCGGTGATGGAGAATTATGCCGGATGCGATTCCTCATGTAATAGTTATAACATAGGGTGACACAGAACTAGCTCCAATTCATCAATGTAATGTAGGCATTGTATTCCGAATATAGTCATCCGTGCTTATGGAAAAGAACTTGCATGACATCTTTTGTCCTACCCTCCCGTGGTAGCGGGGTACTATTGGAAACTAAGGGATATTATGGCCTCCTTTTAATAGAGTACCGGACCAAAGCATTAACACTTAGTGAATACATGACCTCCTCAAACTACGGTCATCACCGGTAATGGTCCCGATTATTGTCACTTCGGGGCTAACGGATCATAACACATAGTAGGTGACTATTGACTTGCAAGATAGGATCAAGAACTCACATATATTCATGGAAACATAATAGGTTCAGATCTGAAATCATGGCACTCGGGCCCTAGTGACAAGCATTAAGCATAGCAAAGTCATAGCAACATCAACCTCAGAACATAGCGGATACCAGGGATCAAACCCTAACAAAACTAACTCGATTACATGGTAAATCTCATCCAACCCATCACCGTCCAGCAAGCCTACGATGGAATTACTCACGCATGGCGGTGAGCATGATGAAATTGGTGATGGAGGAAGGTTGATGATGACGATGGCGACAGATTCCCCTCTCCGGGGCCCCGAACGGACTCCAGATCAGCCCTCCCGAGAGAGATTAGGGCTTAGCGGCGGCTCCCTATCGTAAAAGGCGAAGAATCCTTCCCTCTGATTTTTTTCTCCCCGAACGTGAATATATAGAGTTGGAGTTGAGGCTGCTCGTATGGTGATGGATGCGAAGAATCCTTCCCTCGTAACGTGAATATATAGAGTTGAACACGAAGAATCCTTCCCTCGTATGGTGATGGATGCTTTTTAGGACGTCCAACCGGCAAACGCTCCCACATCCAGACCGAGAGGCCCCAAATACATCCCCCATGCATGGTTTCTTGGTGGTTTTCCTACATGTGATGTCGAGCTGCATACTAACAATTCATTCATGCTTAGTTTCACGCAATTCATGAAAACATACTAACATTCTTAATGAGTATTGCATAACTTGTTACCTGATGGTATAACTAAGCGAGCCCAACAGAACCCCAGCTGTACTTCTTGTCCTAGTAGGCCAAGAAGTCAAGAAGCATCCAAGGAGCAACGTCTCCAAAGACCACCTACGATAGGAGGTGCCACACATACGCTCTAGCATACTACTCCACGGTCTCCTCATTGTCATCTGAAGGGCATCCCGACCTATGTTGCTCGAGCCAAGGGAATGGGACGTCGTTTGTCCTGTTATCAGTCCTTCCCTGGAGATTAAGAGAGGTCGAGCAGTCAGCGATGAGAGCGGTAACCCTCCCACCCCAGTTCTTGTTGTCCACTCGCTCGGTGAGAGCCTTCCATCAATGGGAAGCCCAATGATCATGGCAAAGTCCTCCAACGTCACCGTCATCTCGCCACAAGGAAGATGAAAGTTGTGTGTCTCCGGCCACCAACGATCAACAAGGGTGGTGAGAGCTGAATGGCACATCAATGGCGGCACGCGGTTGAACTAAAGAACAAATGGTAGGAGCCCGACACTCTCAAAGTATGACTCGTAGCGCACGTCATATCACATCTGGTTTTCCGACGTGTTGCTCCTCATTCGCACTACCACAAGTTTCTGTAAAAAATTGAAGAAATATGTTAGAAAGCTTCCTTTAGTAAAAAACAATAACATGAAAATGTCAAAAGCATGTCTGTCAAAATTGTTACCTCTCCACGCCCGATAGCACGGGCTGGATGATCCTTGCAAAAGCAAGGTCAAGCCCCGTAAAGAAACACCCATTGTCCTCATCCTCACCCATCCTAACATTTTTTTTTCAATTATTAGACAACATCGTCTATACTTATGAATAGAAAGAAACTATAGGCCACTATACGGAAAGAAATTATATCCATACATGATCAATTACAAATTGCAAACATTGGGAAAATAACAATCAACTAATATGCATTATGTAGGAAAAACACAAATATACAACATATGAACCCACCATGTTGCAATTTGGCAATGCATTCATAATCTTGCAATGCATTTTGCATCATCAATACTATTTTTCACTCACCATTATGGCTTCTTAAGTAACATAGTCTTTGATTCGTACTATATATCATTATGGCACATATATCATTAGAAGTGCATCAACATATGAATTTGTTTCATGCAATTCATATATATACATTACATAACCTCTACTACTAAATCATAATTTGCAATGCACTAGTCCTTACATAACTCTATTACTAAATCATCTCATACTAAACAAATAAATCCTCAACTAAATCATCTCACACTAAACCTAGGTTGCACCTGTTGCCAAAAATAGCTTCAGAAATAAAGGATCATTGCGAGAAGTGATTGAGGGGATTGGAGGAGCTTAATGGCCTCTTTGATTTTCCGCAGAGATCCGCGAAAATGGTGGAGGGATGAGGGAGATCGAGGAGGGATCAGGTGAGGAGGAAGAATGGGCTGGAGGGTGGGTGGGGCCCGCCTGTAGCCACGCACGTGAAAAGACTGTTCGGGCACCCCATCCCATCGCCATCGCTTCGCGGTAGGCACTTATCCATGTCGGTAGCAGTCGACGGCACCATCTACGTTGACACGAACCCTACCGCTAGAGCCTGTGGCGGTAGCACGTTCTAGCCTACCGCCAGATCGGGTAGCGGTAGGAAAAGGGTCAGATCCGCATTTTTTCCCGGATGGAGTCAGATCGGGCAAAAAGATGCCAAAATGGTCAAAGCAGTGAATTTGGCCATATGGAGATGGCATTGCCTCAACCCTCATCCGTCTATGCTCCCACTATACACTACTAGGGAAAACCTTATACACAGAGTCTTAGCAGCAGCGTGGCGCAAAAAGAAGCGCTACAGCTAGGGTTTTTAACCCTCGCTACTAGTAGTAGCGCGGGTTTTTAACCCTCGCTACTACTAAGCGGTCTCTACCGTGCCCCCCGACATGCCATAGTAGTAGCGAGGGGTATAAACCCGCTACTACTAAGTTGATAGTAGTAGCACGGTTTTATACCCCTCGCTACTACTAAGTACGAGGTAGGTGAAGTCACCATATCCTCGGCCGAATCCCCATCTCCTCCCCAAACCCCCCCTCTCTTCCACCACTCTCTCCTGTCATTTTCCATACGCTCTCACATGGACCTCTTGCCCATGCACCCATCCTCCTCCATGGCGCCGAAAGAGGCCGCCGCCTCGCGCCACCGGCGTCAAGGAGCTCGCCGGTCTTCCACTGACGTCTAGGAGGCCGCCGGCCCGCGCAACCACACCGGTGCACCTCGCCACCAGTGACTAGCTCCGCTGCTCCCTACATCACCTTCCTCTCTCCCTCGGTTTTCCTTTTCTCTCTCTCCCTCTGGTTTGACTCACCCTCCCATGTCCATGCCCATGCAGCTCGTCGCCATGGATGACCCGGAGCTATTTGGCATGGTCGGGAAGAGGAGCCCCACACCGCGGCCTGGCTCTGCCATAGAAACGGGCCTCTCCAACAGCCACTGCTGGATCTGGTCTTCCGCTGTCCGTTCATGCCTCCGGCGACGCCAATCATCGCTAGATCTTACCATTGTTGCCATTGACAGCACGCAGGGGATCGAGATTTTGTTTTTTGTTTTTGAAACTAATAGCAGTAGCGCGGGGTATAAGACCCACTACAGCTAATTAGCAGTAGCGCTGTTTGCAATGCACGCAACAGCTAACCATGTATAGCAAGTAGTGTGTCAACAGCGCCATCGCTACAAGTTAGTTGGCGCCAGATCGAAGTAGCGGGCACCCGCGCCATCGGGTGCCAAGGCCATCTTGATACACTCAAAACCCACGCTGCTGCTAAGCTTTTCCCTAGTAGTGATAACATGGGACCCTAACTTTTTCTACAATCTGGCCGGTCAGATTGAGGAAAAGTTTAAGATTGCAGTTTCTTTTTAAAAGAAAGATAGCTAATTGTAGTTGAGGTGGCCAGGTTGCATAGATATACCAAGACAACGCGTTTGTAGAGGCTAGGCTCTAATATGTTGGTATACAGACAACACAGCACCTGTCAAAGCTGACATAAAAAAGCGCAGTGCAAAATGTTGAATAATAGGATAGTAACACGAGATTAATTAAGATAGAAACACGATGGTTTTTTAGAGTGACTAAAGATACACGAGACTAGAGCTGTGGGGATTGATATCCTAATAATCATCATGAAAAGTAGTTTTCATATGTCCTGTGCATATACTAGAACGGTGTCGCAAAGATTAATGACTTCATTATTTTTTATTAATCCGAGCGTCTCAACATGTAACTCAAACTCGGCAATACTCATCACAAACTTCAAGCGTCTCATAGCAAACGTTTGTGAAGGGGGTTCGACTCACTAAACAACACCAACAATAGTCCTTGCATTTTCCAATTTGTTTACGTGGTGCACACAATCCATGTGGTAGCTTGATCTTCCGATTACCTATGTCTTCAATTCTCTCACCTAGAGAATAAAAAAATTAAAGCAATGTATAAGTTATTCTTCACCCGTGGTAATCTTACGATTGCTTCATAAATAAATTACGTTTGGAATACACATAATTACATTCTTATTGATTCACTACGTAAAATTTAGTATAAGAAAAAAAATAGGTTATAAGACCAGAAATATCGCATTTTGTGTATGTTTTACACTATTTTTTTACGTTCGTAATTTTATGTAACATAATTTTTTTTACTGCGAGTATATATATTTTCTTATATTCTCTTTTTACGTATGAAATAAGACAAAATTTACGAAACCTAAAAATACGGTGCATTGACGTCAAAATAGAGATGGGGCGAAGAATAACTATTCCTTACCCAGGGTGACGAATAGCGCGACCATATATATAAGAAAATTAGTCCTATATAATTAAATTGTTGTGTGAGTATGTACTCCCAGTCCTCATATACCACATAGGTGAATGTTTTATAGCTCATTATTATTTTAAACATACTTCATTAATGATTACTAGATACTTAAAAAAGAGTTTCATGAAAAAAATATATGTAAGTCTATTAATTTTCAAGGTTTACATATATACTGATTTGTTCATACATAAACGTGTATATTACAAAAAGTACGTCACAAATGATTTTTTTAACAAAAAGCGTATTGGGGTGTCTTAGAATATTTAATGAAGTATATTGAGAATGATAAAGAGGTATAATCAATGCGCATGCTAGGTATATTAAAGATGAGAGTACATACTCTCAGGAGTACAGAAAGTTAGTCTTATATATATAGGGAAAATTCATCCTACCATCCGGTGGTAGTTACCCCACATGTCTCATATAGTATTGTTTGGTATTATATATATATATATATCCTATTTTATTATTTTAAATATATTCATATACTATATCTAAAATATTTCAAAGCAATTTAAATGAAAAAATTCCATATGGGCCTATAGTTTTTGTTATATTTGTGAAATACGTACATATTTGTACGTAAAACAAATTCTCAAAAAATGATACATACTACCTAAAAATTATTATATATACTACCTAATCATTGTTATATACTACATACTACACGTACATACTATCGGTTTCAATAGATACTACATACAACATAGAAAACGCAATTGGTGGTAACTATGAGAGTATGTACGTGTAGTATATAGTATATAACAGTGATTAGGTAGTATATATACTAATTTTTAGGTAGTATATACCATGTTTTGAGTATGCTCTTTTTTACGTACAAATTTTTATGTATTTCAGAAATAAAACAAAAACTATGAGTTCATATGTAATTTTTTTATGTAACTTGCTTTGAAATATCTTAGATATAGTATATGAATATATTTAAAATGATAAAGTAGTCTATATAGTACCACATGGTAGTATATGAGACATATGGGGTAACTACCGTCGGGTGGTAGGATGGATTTTCCCTATATATATATGGATTGACTATTCGTCACCCTGGGTTAGGAATAGTTATTCTTCACCCCCCTCTATTTTACCATCAATACACCGTAATTTTACGTTTCGTCAGTTTTATCTTATTTCTGACGTAAAAAGAGACCGTAAAAAATATATAATCGTCGTAAAAAATATTTTATGTTATGTAAAATTACAAACGTAAAAACATAGTGTAAAATACACATAAACTGCAAATTTTCTTGTCTTATGCCCTATATTTTTATTTTTATGCCAAATTTTACGTAGTGAATGAATAAGAATGTAACTATTTGAATTTCAAACGTAATTTAATTATGAAATGATCGTAAGATTACCTCGGATGAAGAATAACTTATTCTGCACCCTAGGTGATGAATAGTATATATATATATATATATATATATATATATATATATATATATATATATATATATATATACTCTGAAACAATATATGAACAAACAACATTCTATATACCTAAGTAGTTGATCTCCACTAACTCAATTATCTTAACATGCAACTACGTTAACTCAACAAAAATTCTGTATCTATATAATAATAAAATATAAAAAATTATATGCATTTTATTTTCAATTATCAGAATTGCTAACCAAAATATTCAATTTTCATGTCGCCATATCTCATAGAAATAACTGCATCCAATCCCCGCAACAACGCGCGGGTTATCATCCCTAGATTTTCCTAACAACATAAAAGCTTTCCACACACATCCACAAAAATTAGACAAAACACATGGTAACTATAAAATAAAAAATATAATTAAGTATATGGAAACAATTCTTCTTCATATATCGTGCTACTTACATTGAACATGAACAACAAAGCAAACAAGGAGAAGGAGTGGCACTAGCACGTGCACATGTTCCCTGTACTTCTCCATGCACACAGACTTGAATTACTTCAAACAATCAGTGCTTTTGGAGGCACAATATGGGTGTGTTGATCCAAGAATTAGCTGGTGCTAGCTAGCCATATTGTTGAATTCTATATATAGAGAGGCAACAAAATATTAGTAAGGAATTTGTTCAATGCAGCAAATTATCTGGCCATTTATATTTTTGAGAATAAATGAAAGTGATAATGAGCATTAATTGTTAGGATTCTAATTTTTTGGTGCATTAATGGCCCAATTTCAAAAACTACACATGAGACACTTGGAAATGCATAATATAATTTCACATTTAATAACCTAATATTGCTCCATAAATAAACCATAGTCATGAAGAAGATACCATAACAAACTACTCTAAATGCATGGAAAATCCAGGTTGTATATACATCCATACATTGGACACTAGAATGTTATGCAAATATGTGTACATTTAATAACCAAAACTTACTCCATAAATAAACCATATGCATGGAGAAGATTGCTCCATCCATCCATTTGTTTCCCCTAGAATGTTATGCAAATATATGAACATTTAATAACCTAAACTTTCTCCATAAATAAACCATATCCATGGAGAAGATTGTTGCTTTCGTCCATTTTAGTGATGTAATGTTAGAGATTGATGCAAATATTCTGAAGAACTTTACTTCATAATTAAATTGGTATGAAGTAATGTGCATGTATCAGTTAGTAATTGTGGCAGCAATTTGTTCCATTGTAGCTTACTTCTCGAAGCACACACATAAGGTGGGTTTCAAATTTCTGTTGTTTGGATTCCATCTAAGAATTATAAGTTACTATTCATCAACCCATGTAGGCACACAGGCTAGCTTCTTATGTTTTACAGAAATCATTGATCGGAGCTTAAATATGGAAAATAAAAACTATATTGTTGCGCCCAACCCAACATTATAATTAGAACCAGCCCAGCAAAATCGTGTATTTCGAGAAAGTGCAAATGGGTTGTAAATTTTTAGGGAAAAATAAATGGGCCACATTGATGCTACATTATTTGTTCAACCAGGCCAGTAAATTCGTGTATTTCGAGAAAGTGCAAATGGGTTGTAGGTTTTTACAAAAAAATAAAATAAATGGGCCGATCGCTCGAGGAAGCACTGCAAAGTGCTTCATCATGGCGAGCACCCTCACCCTGATGGGTGTGGTTATGGAGAAGGTTCATCTGCTAAAAGGGGACTGAACGAAGCCTTCTCGCAGCCTAATCGACAAAGCTTTGAGGTATGTGACATAATGTTCTAAAAACTTTTCATGTAAAAGAATAAACCCGCGGTACGGACATTAGCCCCTGAGGCTCTGTCCGGTATAGAAGAAACCGGACAGAGGATCCACATAGTCTTCGGGAGAGTAACATACTGTCCTGCTATTGTAACATGCGTGCATGCGGGCAGCAACCGCCCAGGCTGCAGAAGTTTCTGACCTCAATCGGAAGCTTCAGGTGGTAGATGAGGAACTCGACCACGTCAACAAGCGGTTTGAAGAAACGCAAGGTATGCATGTAATGTTAAGAAGTAATTTATTTTTATATCAGAAGTGATATGTATATTTAGAGGTTAACTCATAGAATGCTTTGATTATGATCATAGTTGGCGCAGATGAGGTCGAGACAGCTCGGGTGGCCAAAGTCGAGTAGGAGCTGAAGGATGCCATCAACAAATGCGAAACATTGGAGCAGAAGACTTCGGCCCGATCCTCCAAGCTTGCCACGGCTCTCCAGGATACCAAAGAGGCGCGGAGCGAGTCTTGGAGCGCTCGCGAAGAGATCCACCAGGCGAGGCAAATAGCATCTGGCAAGGCCTTTCTTTTGCAGAGTATCTTGGGAGCTCAGATGTACGCTTTGCTCACACGAGTGTGGAGTTCTCCAGGAGCGTTTACGAATCTTCCAAAGAGTGCCGCTGATGCTATGCAGTTCTTCTGAGCCTAGGAGGGGAAATCGACTAAGAAGCTTATCTGGTCGCAGTTTCTCGCGCCGGGACACCCGACGCCACTGAACGACCAACTGAAGCAGCTGGTAGACCTGCATAGAGTGGCGGGTTTGGCTATGAAGGAATTGATAGTCCAACTTTCACTACTAGGAAAAGGGCTATAGATAGGACTGATTCTAATGGCGCACCAGGTAAATAGTGTGCCATTACTATATACTAATGGCGCACCGGTTGCTCGTGCGCCATTAGTGTGGAAGACACTAATGGCGCACCGTGCTCACGGTGCGCCACTACTATTGATTTTTTCCCCATTTTTCCATACAAACTAATGGCGCTGATTGGCATTGTGCGCCATTACTTGTTAGAATTAGTAATGGCGCACGAACAAGACAGTGCGCCATTAGTATATATATATTTTTTACTTTTTATAAATTTACTAATGGCGCACTATGCCAAAGTGCGCCATTAGTAGTTTAATTACTAATGGCGCACTTTTCCACAAAGTGCGCCATTAGTATACATATGTTTTTTTTACTTTTTGCAAAAAGTACTAATGGCGCACCACCTGCCGGTGCCATTAGTAATTCAGGATTACTAATGGCGCATTTTGTGGTGGTGCGCCATTAGTAACCTGGGACCAACAAGATATTTTGGACAGCCCACCTACCCACTCACTTTCCCCACTTCATTCTCTCCACCTCCTCCTCCAAGCTTGTCTCGCTGCCTCCTCCTCCTCACCTCATTTCCACCATAGATTCATCAAACTTAAGTGGTGAAATTACCATTTTTTAATAGGTAAGTAAGGGGAAAGCTATCTTCATGATGTAGATCTACTTTTTTTCTCCCTAGCTCGCTCCAACAACATGCACATGCACTTTTTGTGGCCTAGCTAGATCTATGTATGTTTGTGGTGTTGCTTGTGTTTGTGGTGTTGCATATATGTTTGTGTTTGCAGGTACCGGTATTTGAAATGCGATAGTTGCCAATATTTTGCCGGAATGTTGATTCATTCCGTTTCGGTGAGAATTTTGGCACTATGCATTCTTTTTGGTCCTATTTTTAGGGAAGGTCATGCCAGATTTTTTCTTGGTTCTAAAATATCGTTTTGCTCTACCCCGCAGGCGACCATGGTCCGCACGATGACCGAAGGCATCGTGAATAGGTTTTTGAGCTCCATGAAGGCCGAGATGCTTCAAAAGAACGAGACGGAGATAAGATGTCCGTGTCGAAGATGCAAGTCAAGAGCCTTATTGCGGACTGGATTCCGGCAGGTGCGGACCACCTGCTCTTGCATGGTTTCATGGATGGCTATCAGTGGCAAGGTGATGAAGATGACTATGAAGTCGCCCATGGGGCCGGGCAAGAAATGAGGAAGGGCAACAAGACAACCACCGCGCGTAGGGCGGGCGAGAAGACGAAGAATCTTCTGGACATGATCACGACGGTGATGATGTACACAGTCATCATGTAGAAGATGTCGTACATGATGATGAGGAAGATCAAGACGAAGGGCATGATCATGAAGATGAAGATGCCGGAGCAGACGACGATGGAGGCTGGGTGCAGGACCCTCATATTCAAGAGCTGCTTCGCAAGCAAACGGATAACGCAAGAGCTGCCGCCCGAGAGAAAGCCAAGCTGGATCAACTGGAGATAGACGCGGTTACTCCATTGTATGAAGGATGCAGGCCCGAGGATACCAGCCTAAAAGTAACGCTCATGGCTCTGGAGATGAAGGTAAAACACAAAATTTCCGACGCATGCTTCGACGAGAACATGTCATTCTGGCACGAACGTCTTCCCAAGGGGAACAAGTGCCCGACCAGTTTCGAGGAGGCGAAGAAAATCGTGTGTCCTTTGGATTTACCGCACGTGAAATACCATGTGTGCATAAACAATTGCATCATCTATCGGGACGAGCACGCGGAGTCTACCATATGTCCGTGCAAAGGCGTCACTCGATACAAGAAGAGGAAGAAAGCTCCTCGAAAATTGGTGTGGTACTTTCCGATCACCTCGCTAAATGCAACGGTATTTCATGGACCCTAAGGTAGCAAAGCTCCTGCGTTGGCACGCCGGATAGGGAGGAGAAGAAGGGAAGATGACGGAAATGATCCGGAGATAAATAAAAAGACAAGATGCTGAGTCACCCTAAGGATGCGAGCCGCTGGCGGCGTTGAACTTCAATACCCAGAATTTGGGAAGGATCCAAGGAACATCATGTCGGGCGCGAGCACCGATGGAGTCAATCCGCTTTGGCAGCCGTGAGAAGCACACATAGCACCTGGCCTGTGTTTGTGTGGATGTACAACCTTCCCCCCTGGTTGTGCATGAAGAGGAAGTACATTCACATGATTATGCTAATTGAAGGGCCGAAACAACCAGGGAACGACATCAATCTGTATCTAAGGCTGCTGAAGAAGGAACTAGACACGCTGTGGAAAACGCCAGCCAATACATGGGACGCCGCAGAGAAAGAATATTTCCCTATGAGAGTCGCAGTGCTCACGACGGTGCACGACTATCCCAGTTACGGATATCTCGCGGGGCAGGTAGTCCACGGATTTTCTGGATGCGTAAGCTGCATGGATGACACAACGTATCGCCAGCTAGATAGAGATGCCGGGTCTTCGAAAACCGTGTTCATGGGACATCGAAGGTGGCTTCGCGACGATGACCCGTGGAGGAAACGCAAGGATCTGTTCGATGGTGGAACCGAACCCCAAACGCCTGTACGAGGAGCGGCGAGGAAATAGACGAGCTGTTGAAAAATTGGAAAGACTGCCCACCGCCGAAAGAAGCAAAAGGCGCCAGAGCCGGAAAAGCGAAAGGCGCCAGAGTCATTGCCAAGGTGTGGAAAACGAGGTCTGTTTTCCGGGACTTACCAGACAGAAGATCCACCGTAGCCTCACAGCCTTGATGTCATGCATATCACGAAGAACGTGTGCGAGAGTCTGCTTGGTACCCTGCTCAACATGCCGTAGAGGACCAAAGATGGGCCGAAAGCAAGGGCGCATTTGAAATCAATGGGCATCGTGCAGAGCTTCACGCTAATGATGATGATGATGAGGCGGCAGACACAAAGAAGTCGTCGCAAAGGCAAAAAGGCCAAGAAGACCGGAAATGACTACCCTCCCGCGTGCTTCACTCTAAGTCCGGAGGAGATCGAGCAGTTTTTCACCTGCCTCCTAGGAGTAAAACTTCCTTACGGTTACGCGGGGAAGATAAGCAGATACCTAGACCCAACGGGCGTAAGTTCAGCCGATGAAGTCTCACGATCACACGCGGTCGATGACGCAGATACTTCCGGTTGCAATCCGTGGGATCATGGACGCGCACGTCCGTGAAACGCTATTTGGCATATGCAACTTTTTCGGCGCCATCTCTCGTAAGTCGATTGGCGTGAGGCAACTCGCGGCTACATGAAGAGATCGTGGTGATACTATGCGAGCTTGAGATGTACTTCCCTACCGCATTCTTCGACGTTATGGTGCATCTGCTGGTCCATATCATGGAGGATATCATCCAACTCGGGCCGACGTTCCTGCACAGCATGATGCCGTTCGAAAGGATGAATGGTGTCATCAAAGGATACGTTGGGAACATGTCACGTCCAGAGGGAAGTATAGCCAGGGGCTTTCTGACCAAAGAGTGCATCTCCTATTGCATGAATTATCTAGGGATCGAGAACCCTGTTGGTCTGCCCGTCAACAGGCACCTCGGCAGGCTCGCTGGAAGGGGTCACCGTGAGGGTCGCCGCGAAATGCATGTCGACTACGAGGGTCAACTCGCCGACTTTGAAAGAGCAAACCTAGTCGCGCTACAACACATAGACGTGGTCGATCCTTGGGTGGTAGATCACAAAACCTTTATTGAGAAGACGTACAATGACCGAGGCCAACAGAGGACGGACCGAGATATACTCAAAGAGCACAACTCATGTTTCACGCGTTGGTTCAAGCGTAAGCTTCTGCTGCACTTTTACATGAAGATTCTTCCGCGGAAGAACAACTCATATTCGCCTTGTCACAGTATGCCGAGCACAACCTCGATGACCTATGAGGCGCATTTATATCAATGGCTACACATTCTACAACGAGGACAAGGACATGAAGAGCGATGGTTATCGTAACTCTGGGTAACGATGGAATCCTACACCGTAAGGACAAGGCTGATACTACGGAAGGATCGAGGAGATCTGGGAGCTGAGCTACCGGAGAGAAGGTGCCGATGTTCCGTGTTAGATGGGCCAAGAGCGCCCTAAAAGAAGACCGATATTTCACCACCATGGTTATACCCGGTTAAATCCAAGATCAAGGGCGCAAACGTCACCGCGAAAAATGAGCCATGGGTACTGGCTTCCCAAGTGGACCAATGCATCTTCATTACCGACCCGCCAAAGCCCAGTCATGTTGTCGTGAGGAGAGGCAAAAGGAAGATCATCGGAATGGATGGAGTAGCCAATTAGCAAGACTTCGACAAGTACGGCGACCCGAAGATCGAACATGACGATTTAATTTATGAAGTAGCAGCACACACCACAAGAAGAAGCAGGACCACCCTACCTAAAGGACGTCTGCTCCACGTAAGAACTCCATTTGCGAAAAGAAGGGCAAGAAGATTGTGAACAGATAGCTAGCTAAGATCGATTGTATTTAAATCGTAGTCTTCATTTGTCGATTGTATTTCATGGGCACTTTTTGATATCATGAATATTTTTAAATTTCATGGGCACATTTTGAATTCATGAGGACACTTGATCTCGATCCCCCTCCATCTCGATCTCGATTCCCCCTCCATCTCGATCTCGATCCCCGCACCCTCCCCCCCTCCACCGCCGCCCCCGATGATATTTTAAAGTAAGAAATTTGAACATATTTTTTAAAAAATTATTACTGTTTTTATAAAAAATATTACTGTTATGATTTAAACAAGTTTGAACATATTTAAACACAAATAAATATAAAAAACAGCATTTAAAATGCATAAAAAAATATTGGCGAGCCTAGGAATCGAACCCAGGACCTCCTGGTGTGTGTGCTGCGTGCTGACCAGTCCGGCTAGTGGGTGGGTTCTGTTGTAGATAGGATTAGGTTGTAGATATGGTTAGTGGGCTAGATTAAAAAAAATTCTAATGGCGCACCGAGGGGAGGTGCGCCATTAGAATAGTCATACTTATGGCGCACGACTGGACGGTGCGCCATTAGAACCCTCCCCTAGCTATCCTCCTCCCTCTCGCCAGATCCCTTCGACCCTCTCATCCTCGCCACCAGATCCACCATGCTGCCTCGACACACGCCGCTGCGCCTCAAGGCCTCCGTCTCGTCGCCGCCTCCCAGTCAGCCCCTGCCTGCCCCCCATCGCCGTCCGCTCCCAATCCACCCCTCCTCGCTCACCGCACCCACCCACCCCCTCCTCGCCTTCCCAGCCCTCGAGCTCCACAAAGGCGAGGCGACAGGCAGGCGGCAGGCAGAATCTGCTTCAACACCGGGCGGCAAGTCATGGAACCAGCGCGACGGCCTCTCAAACCTCCACCCTCCACCTCTTCTTCCTCGGTCGCCATTGTCTTCCTCAACTTCGCCACCTCTGTTGCTACTAAGCTGTCGTAGGCCTCCTTGCGCCTCCCGTGAGCTCCGCCTCCTCTCCCCTCTTCTTTCTCGCAAACACTCTGTTTGTCCAACAAATCAGCGATAATCCTGTTGATTCCGCTGTAGTATTTCAATCCAACAAAGAGCGCCGAACGGCAAAGTGGCATCATTCGGGGTATAGTTAGGGCCATGATGGCACAAGCATTTAAACAACTGATACAATATTACAAAAAACAATGCTTCCTGTGTAGTATACAATATTACAAAAAACAACTGGTATAGTTAGGTTCATTCTGGACTGTTAGTTTTTCCCATTTCTCGTTCAGTCAATTCAGCCAAATGCTAAACCTATATACAGAGAGATGGAAACAGATGCTTCCTGTGTAGTATAATTTTTTACTAGGTTGCCGTAAGAGGGGGCTTATAGGTAAAACTACCGAATTGTTATGCACAAATTGCTAGTGGTTGCTTGGCCACTCACTACAACTAATTTCACATAACCAAAATGATAAAAAGGGAGATGATGGCAACCAGTTTAGAAAACATTGTACTAGTGAGTGGTAACTACTTTGAAGAAAATTGTAAATAAGATTCCAGCAAATTAGTGATCTAATTGTGATAATCCTGCTCACATCCCCACTTACAGCAGAGGCAGGCAATGCCTCTATATGCTCTGTTTTACTGCCTAGCTAGAGCACAAACCTAGCCCCATTTGTGTATTCCCAATTGCTAGTGGTCTAACTGATGTTTCCCTAGTTGGGTGAGACTGACTTGGCTCTTTCTTGGAGGAGACAGATCAAACAAGTGTTGTCAGTTTTTGTTTGAACTTCAAAGAGTGATGTGACTTGGCTCTTAATCAAAAGACGGTTGTCAGTTTTTGTTTGAACTTTGTTTGATTGGAGGAAATTACTCTTAAATGCTAGTCCTATTCTGGTGGAGATTTTTCTTGTCCTGAGTTACACTGAAGATATTTTTCTGATAATATTATAAAAACTGCCTGGTGTGTGTTCAACTTGTATTTTCTAGCTTAAGTTTAACTTGTCCTGAGTTACACTCAAGTTATAATGTGTTTAACTAGTAAAATTCAGCTAACAACAACATCAGTAAAATTCAGTTAATTAATCAAGAAGAGAAGAGAGAAAGTAGAGAGCAAGAGGAGTACTTGCATTAATCAAACGTTTACTTTAAACTTGCAAAATTGCAGTACTCCCTAAAACTATCGCAAGCAAGAACTACTGTTGGAGGGCACTCTTGTAGGGATATTCTCCTGGTCTCTTTGAAACTTGCACTCTTGCAATTTACTCCAAAGGATACTATAGTTCTTTGCCAATTCTCTGCTCTACTCCACCGCATGCACTGCAATACACTACTCCACCGCATGTTTAATCAGTTAATGTAAAAAGGTACAGAACAAGCAAATGTAAGAAAAGAAGAGAGCTTGTCTTGCCCAAAGACATCATTAGGCAGTTCACCAGAGATTTTCAAGTTAGAAATACTCCCAGGGGTAGATGAAGAGAGAATATCATGAAGGAACAATTTAGTTTTAATTAATGGAAAAGTTGCATTTACTTGTAGTGAAAGGAACAATTTCGGGTAATTATAAATATTCAATAGCAGCAGAGGCAAGCAGTAGCAGTAGCAGTAGATGCCAACTTTTGATATGCATGCATGCATTCTTTGCTTGTTTATATTCATTCTTGTAAACTGAACATGCTCATCTATCTATCTATCTATCTATCTATCTATCTATCTATCTACCTGCTTAAGTATGTATGTATGCATTGTATTTTTATTTCCTTTGGAAAGTAAAGTTTATTTCCTGGCTGGCTGGCATGATGGCTCATGGATCCCTCAGCTGCAGCTACAGTTGGAGCTCAATCTGATCTCATCTGAAATGAATCTACAAATACAGAGTGTAGTTAGTATCAGAGTAGCAGAAATAGTTGTTGGATGCAGTTACTTGCATGGGCCTGGCTGAAGAAGAAAAACTTTATATATATTCATACTGATGTTGACTCTATAAATCATACTTATTGGACATGTTTTATGTGTTGATCCATCAATTGATCACATTGAGAAAGACCATCGTGTCTCCGACCATTTTGCAAAGGTCATGTCTCCGACCATCGTGTCATGATGAATTTGCGTGTACCCGAGAGGCCCTTGAGTTTGCGAATGTTGATTAACTTCCGTTCCGGCAATTGGTGCCTCCATATGTCCTATTTTAGCAAAGGTCATGCTGAAATTTTCCATGAATTTTAGCATGACTTTGCTAAAATAGGACATATGGGGTACTTATGACTAATGCATGGGCCGGGTATCTTAGTACTTAGTTAAGTAGGATCAACTGCCCGCCATTCTTGCTGCATTAAACCATAGGTGGCAATATATCCAAGTGATTAGGCCCAACTTAGAATTATCCTTAGCATCGATAAACCCTAGATGATAAACCCAACATAGGTGGAAACAGAGCCAAGTGATTAGTGCCAAGTGATTAGGCCCAACCTAGGGTGCCTCGGCATCGATAAACCCTAAATGATGAAAACTTAACTTGGCTGCCCCAGATGCCTCGGTGTCGATGAGAACCTAAATGATGTACGCTTAGGCTTTTAGGTTGCCTTGGCGTCGACAAACCCTAAATGATGAAAGCTTAGGCTTTTAGGGTGCCTCGGTGTCGACAAACCCTAAATGATGAGACCATGATCTTGTTCCTTGACAATAACCAACTTTTTGACCAAACTTTTTTCCTATTTAGAGCGTAAACATGGCCCACAACAATGAGGCCGGTGGTTCGGGCGGCAAGCAATTCTGGGAGCTGTCCCAGAGATGGAAGAACAACCTCACCGCTATGAGGACGCCATGAAGACACCGATCCTGATTACACAACCCCTAGTGGCGTCGGGGATGACACCACCGATGGTGCCGCCGAGGATGCCACCATCGATGATGGCGGCGCACACATATGGCAGCCAATCGAAGAAGCAAAGGAAGGACCGGCGTCCAATGCGCTCCGCACCGTCAAGGAGGAATTCACTCAAGTGGACTCCGACGGGAATCCAACGGAGACCAAACATATAGTCAAGGGGTACTCGGTTCAGCTCGGTGCATTCTCCGGAGCACCGTCTCGATCAACACCGACAACCTTAGGCATAAGGACCGAGGGAATTTGCGCAACCTCCTCTTCACGAAGCTGCACGAACGATACAAGTTCCCTTGAATTTGAAAATACACACCTCTCGTGGAATAAAGTGAACAGGTCGCCTCACGAAGATGAGCACGGCCCTGTCTACTTGGAGAAGCGCGGTGAAGAAAATGATTGATAAAGGTGATAGTTATGAGAAGATCAAGGCGAAATATCCTTTGATGAGCGAAGATGAGTACAAGGAGTTCAAGATCAAGTGCTCGACCAGTGCAACCTCCGAATCAAGTCAGTGGGGGAAAGAAATGCGGGAGTTGAACTTAGGGGAACACAAACTCGGTCCCGGCGGTTACAGAGTGGCGGAGCCTATATGGGACAAGGAGGACACGGAGCGTGCCGAGCAAGGCCTACCGCCCCGCTTCGAGAAATACAGCGGTAACAAGCAGACCAGGAACTATGTCGTGGCCGGTACAAGGAGGACCCGATTACAAAGGAGCTTACCACGGATCCAAAGACCAGGGCGCTTGAGCTTGTTCTAGTAAGGAATACACCCCCGCGTAATTAGCTCCATATGGTTGCACTCTAATTAATCCCCAATATTTCTAAATGGTTCACGTTCCTCTCGCGCAGAAACTGAAAGCAAGATGCGGGGTCGCCTTAGAGCTCCCTTTCGACACCCCTTTAAATAGGGCGTTGAACATAATGAAAAGCAAGGATGAGCTCACTAAGCCGACGTCACCTGGTCGTGGTGGCCGGCAAAGGCTTGTCCACAAAATGGGGTCATACTATACCTCCGTGTGCGGAAGGAGAAAAAGGCCAGCTCGTAAAGCCGTGACGCCGAGGTTGAAGCACTCAAGGCACAAGTGGCGCGGATTCCGGAGCTTGTCCAAGAGCAAGTGGAACAACAACTGGGAACGAAGCACAACGCCATGGTGCCTACGTTGACTCATGGGCTGACGACGTGGATTCCGGAGCTCCCCCTCCGTCAGTTGCGGTGCCTCGACATTAGCCGAGCCATGGCAAGAATGCCGCAACGCTACCGGACCTGCCGGACATCCCTATGGCACAGGATCCGGACAGCCCTATGGCACACGATCCGGACGACGACGACAACGACGACGGTACATTTACCAAATTCGATAAGTACTTTGCCGAACATGGGTACGCTGACGAGTTCTGCGGGCCTCTTTCTCAAGAACCCAACCAAAACGACCGCAATCTACCTGGTACGGCGGAGAAATCCAATTGCAATAGGCGTCGTGCTGCGTTCTATTCTCGGGAGACGCCCAGCTCCCGCCCTTCACCGAGCCTCAAGAAAGCGGTCTGTGAGCGAACTTCGGTCCCATTACGGAGATCAAGAAGAAGGGACGGAAACGAAGACTAATAAGGGCGCCAAAAGCGGCAGCCAGCCGCACCGAGTTCGATCCGTGCTCAGGACGGGCCACCTTCACCTAAGGATATCTCGAGGAGGGTGCATGTGGCGGGTAGGGCGATGCTACCGCCAAATATGCTGAATGCTACAACCGGTGCTATGCGGAGTCTGCACGACAGTGTTCTTTCTTTGGAGAAGCGGCGTCTGAGAGAGAATGATGTGGCATACCCGCTTTTCGTGGCCAAGGTGCCAGAGGGCAAGGGCTTTGTGGATGGCGACATCGGGGATACGATCGTCCTGCGGTTTGATGACATCTTTGCTATGTTTAACCTTCATCCGCTACACTACACCTTCGTTCGGCTGTTTTCGCTGAGTATGGAGATGCGGATCATTAGAGACAAGACCCCGGACATCGTGATAGTCGACCCCTTCTACATGCGTGCCAAGCACTTGAACAACGCTAGGGACCGCCAAGTTGCGAGTTCACACCTCGAAGGCGTCATTCTGGCAAACCCGGATAAGGATAACTTCCTTGTGGCTTACTTTCCCGAGTAAGTCATCCCTTAACCGCCCCGTAACACATGATTTCTTAGATTTTGATCATTCTTTTTTTCTAACATTCCGTGTTCTGTGCAGTGACACACATTGCACACTCATCCTCTTAAGCCCGAAATATTCCATGGCCACGTATTTTGACCCGAACCGTAACTCCAAGATAGACTACACAAATTTCAAGAAAGTTCTTGACGATGTTCTCCCCGGCTACGCCAAATCTGGAGGCACCTTCACCAGGGCAGTTCAGTAACGGCAAGCACATGTTCTCACACAATACGAAGTTCTGCTGTGTCAAGCAACCGGGCGGTCGAAGGATGACTACTACGCCCTCCATCACATGCGAGGCGATCGTAAGGGACCATCATCAACTTCGCTACCAGATAATCTCAAAGATTGAGCTGAGCTTGTCGGCAGTCCAGACGCCGGACCTCGCACAAGAATTCTTTCGCATCTAGTCGGAGTTTGCGGACATCATCCATCAAGATGTCCTTCATACCTCGGGGCAGTTCTTCCTCAGATATCAACCGTCCAACAGTGAGATAGATGAAATGCTACAAATGCAGGGTGACAACGACCGCGATTTCATGACAATCACGACAGACGGCGACTTCACCCACGCTCCTGTCAGATGAGTCGAGTCGAAAGTAGTGATGTGTAGTTCTGAAACATTGATTAGCTCATGTTGTAATTAAACTTTAATGAATTTGTATGTCTCTTTGGTTTGGACAGTCGTTCAAATTAGATGTAATCGATGCCATTTATTAGTAGTACCATGAATCGTGCTATTAATGTCTTGCTTTTCTCTTTCGATCCTTTTGTTGCATACTTACATATTGCTTATGTATTGTCTGTTGTTTGGCTTGTGCATAGAGATGCCGTCGTATGTCGTGTACAAGGGTAAGGTTCCCGGAGTCTACGATTTAACGGGAGGAGTGTCGGAGACAGGTTCACCATTTCCGCGGTAACAGTTACAAAGGGTACACCACTAGGGCGGAGGCCGAATCTAGATATGCCCGCTATCTAGCGGGAGAGAGGAGGGAGCGTTGGAGGAACCGGATGAAGACCAGTTTGATCGCGATGATGCTCATCGTGATGACCACGACTCTCTTTTATGTGATGGTAGTTTAAATGATTGATATCGATTTGTAATGTGAAGACAAACTCGATACTCGCGGTCTTGAGACTTGTAATGTTTTATCTTTGTTCGGTCTTTTGAATTCGGAGACTAATATGATGAATTGTATTCGAAGACTAATCTTCTATTGTATTCGATGAATCTGATGTTGCTGTGTGCTGCCCTATATTCTGTCCAACAATATATTTTGTAACCTATGCAAAAATCAGAAAAGCAAAAAAAAACCAAATATTCATACTAATGGCGCATCAAGGCAGAGTCGCCATTAGTATGTTAAAGGATACTAATGGCGCATCAAGGCAGAGTGCGCCATTAGTGTGACAAAGCACATGGTTACATATGCCCCCCTAGGAGGCATACTAATGGCGCTTGAGTTACATACTAATGGCACATCGCCAAAAGCGCCATTAGTATATCAGATACTAATGGCGCCGGTGGTGCGCCATTAGCAAAAAATTCTAATGGCGTGCTACTAATGGCGCACCGGTAGTGCGCCATTAGTAGGCAAAACCGGTGCGCCATTAGTAGGCCTTTTCCTAGTAGTGTTTGGCCGGCTGAGCCGATCCCTAGCAGCTACTTTGGTTTGGTGGCGCGAATTGTCGACGCTACGATCGCAGATTGATGCTGTGAAGCGCCGACATGCATAGAGGGTGCTCGATGGCCTTCGCCATGGCCAAAATGGATCGGCGAAGATGAAGACCACCAAAGTAGCAACCGCAGTTCGCCCGAGGGCAAAGATCATCGGAAGCCGAAGAGGTACTTTGACGATGTCCTAGAAGGAGCCTGAGAGATAGAGGGCCAATGTTCGAAGGACATAATATTTGATTAAATATGTTCGGGTTGTACAAACCATGTTATGAACACGTGCTGTTATATATCTATGTTTGCGCCTTCTATTCGAGTAATTTTTTCTCCTGTGCGGCCGTTTATTGTTATATTACTGAAAGTTGCTGATACGTCTCCAACGATCAATAATTTTTGATTGTTCCATGTTGTTATATTATCAATCTTGGATGTTTTGTAATCATTTTATATCATTTTTGTGCCAAGTGCCACTTGCTATTTTCTGCATGTTTTTTGCATCGCAGGAAATCAATACCAAACAGAGTCCAAATGCAACAAAACTTTACGGAGATTTTTTGGACCATAAGACACCCAATGGGCCAAGGCCACGCCTGGGGGTGCTCGGAGGGGAGCACAACCCACCAGGGCGCGCCAGGAGGCCCAAGCGCGCCCTAGTGGGTTGTGGCCACCTCGGGTGCCCCTCCGGACCACCTATTTGCTCTATAAATACCCCAATATTCCAGAAACCCTAGGAGAGTCAACAAAAATCAATTCCAGCCGTCGCAAATTCCAGAACCACCCAATCCAATCTAGACACCATCATGGAGGGGTTCATCACTTCCATTGGTGCCTCTCCGATGATGCGTGAGTAGTTCTTTGTAGACCTTCAGGTCCATAGTTAGTAGCTAGATGGCTTCCTCTCTCTCGTTTGATTCTCAATACAATGGTCTCTTGGAGATCCATATGATTTAACTCTTTCTGCGGTGTGTTTGTTGGGATTGGATGAACTTTGAGTTTATCATCATATCTATCTTTTTATATCCATGAAAGTTATTTGAGTTTCTCTGATCTCTTATATGCATGATTGCTTATAGCCTCGTATTTCTTCTCCGATATTTGGGTTTTGTTTGGCCAACTTTATCTATTTATCTTGCAATGGGAAGAGGTGCTTTGTAGTCTGTTCGATCTTACGATGCTTGATCCTAGTGACAGAAGGGGAACCGACACGTATGTATCGTTGCTACTAAGGATGAAACGATGGGGTCTATCTCTACATATATAGATCTTGTCTACATCATGTCATTGTTCTTATTGCATATCACCGTTTCCCCATGAACTTAATACACTAGATGTATAGTGGATAGCGGTCGATGTGTGGAGTAATAGTAGTAGATGCAGGCAATAGTCGGTCTACTAATCCTGGGCGTGATGCCTATATAATGATCATTGCCTGGATATCGTCATCAGTATTGAAAGTTCTATCAATTGCCCAACAGTAATTTGTTTACCCACCGCTTGCTATTTTTCTCGAGAGAAGCCACTAGTGAAACCTACGGCCCCCGGGTCTCTTTCTCATATTATTTGCCTTTGCGATCTATTTTCCTTTGCTTTTATTTTCAGATCTATCAAATCAAAAATACAAAAAAATCTTGCTGCGTTTTATTCTTATATATTTTATTTGGCGTTCGATCTATCAATCTACTACAATTTATTCAGGTCTGTTTTGCCAATTTCTAGCACCGTTAGGAGTAGTTGTTATTTGTGTGCAGGCGCCGCTTACGTGTTGTTGCATGGTTCTTCTATTGGTTCGATAACCTTGGTCTCATCACTGAGGGAAATACCTACCATCGCTGTGCTACGCCATCCCTTCCTCTTTGGGTAACATCGACGTGGCTTCAAGCCGCATCAGCCAGAGTCGTCACCGTCGGTGTCAAACCGGCGGATCTCGGGTAGGGGGTCCCGAACTGTGCGTCTAGGATCGATGGTAACAGGAGACGGTGGACACAATGTTTACCCAGGTTCGGGCCCTCTCAATGGAGGTAATACCCTATTTCCTGCTTGATTGATCTTGATGAATATGAGTGTTACAAGAGTTGATCTACCACGAGATCGTAATGTCTAAACCCTAGAAGTCCGCCTATGTGAATATGGTAATGAGTATATGTGTCTGTCCTTTCCGGACTACCCCCTTCGGTTTATATAGCCACCGAGGGGATCTAGGGTTTACATGGAGTCGGTTACATAAGAAGGAATCTTTGGTCACCAAGCTTGCCTTCCACACCAAGGAGAGTCCAATCCGGACATGAGTATGGTCTTCGGTCTTCGTGTCTTCACAGCCCATCAGTCCGGCCCATGGTTAACAGGTCGGACGCCCGAGGACCCCTTGGTCTAGGACTCCCTCAGTAACCCTGAACCTGGCTTCAATGACGAGGAGTCTGGCGCGCAGATTTGTCTTCGGCATTGCTAGGCGGGTTCCCTCCTTCCGGACTCCATAATAGTCTTCGGATGAAGTAAGTATATCCGGAACTTTGTATATAATTACAGATAATACAATATCCCACGAGCCCAACTTGTTGATAACTGTTCATGACATCGTATCATGCCTGCCCGGTTACTATTCCCAACCGTCGGCTAGCAAGCCGCCCCACGTCTCGGGGCGACGTTTTACTAGCACGTCTCGTCAAGGCAGAGACCGTCTCCCTTTATTTATGGGATTTTCATTAATGCAGGCGTGGGTAACGCAACCGTCCCCTGGGTACAACTCCTTGGTGATAGGTAAGTTTGGAGACCCAGGGGGAGACGCCAAGTATTCGGGGCCTTTATATAGAGAGCCAGTCTCGTCTTCGTCCCTTGCGCTTGCTCCTTCCTCAACCCCAGCCACCCCAAGTTCCAACCCTTGGGTTCCAATCGCCACCAGCCTTAATCATGTCCGGATCCAACCGTCAGGGCCGGTGGGTGGCTTCTTCTGTCACAGAGGAGGATATTATGAAGCTCCGCGTAGCGAGGTATCTGACCCCGGAAATCCTTCATCGGCTTCTGGCACAAGGGCAAGTTATACCGACCCCCAGATCTGGCGAGAGAGTAGTATTTGTATCCCACCTCCTTCACGGGCTAGGGTTCACGCTTAACCCCTTCGTCCGGGGGCTCATGTTCTACTATGGGCTAGATTTTCACGATCTGGCCCCGGCTCTATTCTCCTCATCTCGACATTTATCGTCACGTGTGAGGCCTTCCTCCGTACTCCTCCGCACTTTGGTTTGTGGCTCAAGACCTTTGTTGTGAGGCCGCAGGTGACAGAGGAGGAGCAGGCAGAGTGCGACAGCGTCATAATAGGCCTGGCCAGTGAGGTTTGGCCCGAAGGATCTTTCGGCAAATCGTCCGACCTATGGTAGCAGGGTTGGTTTTATATCAACAAGCTGCGGGGCTCCAAGTGGGAGGTTACACCTGCGTTCCGACCCGACCCTCCAATTCAGCTTGCTTCATGGATCAATGAGGGATTGGACTGGGGATCCGTCAATGAAGTGCAGACTCTGCAAGGTCGCATCCGTAGCCTTACCGAGAAGGGCATCGATCTTGTGAACGCGTCTTTCAAGTAATGCTAGTCCGTCGTATCCGGCCATGTCAGCGGCGGCCTCTCCGTATGTGGGAGTTTAACCCAGAAGGGCGGCGGACCCTACAACACCTCTTCGGCACTACGCACGAAGGAATGTGGAAATTATATTTCGGGGAACGAGAGCAATGGCCGGACACCACCAAAGATGTTGGCCTAGACTGCAATCATCTGGACACTTTGGTAAGTACTCGATATCCAAGCACCTTCCATTCGAGCATCTCTTAAAGAGATACTGAACAATCCGTCCCTGTACTAGACTGGATAAAGAAAGCGGTGCTAATTTGGTGTCCGGCGCCCCTTCCCGAAGACCCTGCGACTGCCTGCTGACAAGAATGCTGATTCCGACACCATACCAGGTGTCTGTAGAGGGGGGAGAGAGCAGGGAGCCCAGAGGTGATACCCACCTGAAAGTGCAACTATCCCTAGGTGGTTTTGGTAATTCATAACGACATATAGCTCATTGAGCTAATGCTATTCCAAGACTATTATTTCAGGAAAGCTCAATGAATGGCATGGCATGGATGATGAAAGTGGATCCCTCAAAATACTAAGGACAAAGGATTGGCTCAAGCTCAAAAGCTCAAGACTCTTCATTTTACATTTTAGTGATCCAAGATCACATTGAGTCTATAGGAAAAGCCAATTACTAAACAGTATAACAGGGCTAGTTAGGAGCCTCCATAGTCATTTGAGATCCTAAACCGTCCGATTCAGCGTACAAACGAATCAGATCATTCCAACCTCACGCAGTTTTTCTTTGCGCCTCGTTCGCTCGCTAATTAAAGGCGGCCGAAGTCGAACCAACATCCACAGGGCCGCTGCTCCGCAGACTTATTTTGGTGCCTTCTAATGCTCCGGGCTGCAGTGGGCCGTTAGGCCATGTGGTAATTTTTCTTTTCTTTTCGTGAGACTGACCGCACTTTCGATCCGTGGCGCTACAGCCGTATTTTGTGATCAAAAGTAGCGCTACAACTGTTTCTCAAAAAAAAAAAAGTAGCGCTGCAGCTGCGCCTACCTTTGTCTAAAAATAATTTGGCTACCTATGGCTTGACTGCAGCGTTCTTTGTTACATTTATTCCTTTACTACGCAGCCCCTCTCAGAAAAAAATGCCTCTACTACACAGCATCTACCATTGCAAGGCTACAACGAACAATGACACATACCAGATACCACACAGATATGATTGACCACATTTTCAAATGCCTTAGGAAATGATATGCATAGACAAAACAAATGCACAATGACATTCCAGTGTTGACTTAGATGGAATTATCACCCGCCCCAGTTTTGCAACTTATACCTAAAGTTTCAATATTGCCCACCTATTTATAGAAGTAGGTTCATTTTTCTCTTTCCTGTGATGTCTAGATTTTCTCATACATTTATATTGTCCTTTCAATAAAATG
The DNA here is from genome assembly GCA_021605145.1 of Aegilops bicornis. NCBI lineage: Eukaryota > Viridiplantae > Streptophyta > Magnoliopsida > Poales > Poaceae > Aegilops > Aegilops bicornis. The sequence continues at coordinate 249,702,365 of CM038673.1, forward strand.
TGCGGGCGCAGCAACACGCGCCTTTACGTTCTAGTACTATCAATAAGGGATGAGGTGTTGCTTAATGAGCCTCTTGCTTCATGTGCTTAGTGATATGCTCCAAAACCCTCAACTACTTTCCCACATCCACAAATGACCTAAACCTAAAGCCAAAATCGGTCACACCGATTCTTTCTATCCGGCGCCACCGATTCCAAAAGTCATAGCCACTGCCACAAACCCTAAGCAAATCGGTCTTACCGATAGGGATCTCGGTCTCAACGAGATGGGGTTGCAATCTCTCTGTTTCCCTTCGTAACGTTTCGGTCTAACCGAAGTGAGCGATCGGTCCCACTGATATTGCAATGTAAACTCTCTGTTTCCTTTTTATAACATTTTGGTCTCACCGAAAAGAGCAAATTGGTCCCACCGAGTTTACACCAACTCTCTGGAAAGCTTATTACCAAATCGGTCTCACCGAGTTTGTGTAATCGGTCTCACCGAGATTACGTTATGCCCTAACCCTAACCATATCGGCCTCATCGAGATGCATGTCAGTCCCACCGAAAATCACTAATGGTCACTAGGTTTACTAAATCGGTTCGACCGAGTTTAACGATTCGGTCCCACCGAGTTTGGTAAATTGTGTGTAACGGTTAGATTTTGTGTGGAGGCTATGTATACCCCTCCACCTCCTCTTCATTCGTGGAGAGAACCATCAGAACAAACCTACACTTCCAACTTACCAGTTAGAGAGAACCACCTACTCATGTGTTGAGACCAAGATATTCCATTCCTACCATATGAATCTTGATCTCTAGCCTTCCCAAGTTGCTTTCCACTCAAACCCTATTTCCACCAGATCCAAATCCTATGAGAGAGAGTTGAGTGTTGGGGAGACTATCATTTGAAGCACAAGAGCAAGGAGTTCATCATCAACACACCATTTGGTACTTCTTGAGAGTGGTGTCTCCTAGATTGGCTAGGTGTCACTTGGGAGCCTCCAACAAGATTGTGGAGTTCAACCAAGGAGTTTGTAAGGGCAAGGAGATCGCCTACTTCATGAAGATCTACCGCTAGTGAGGCAAGTCCTTCATGGGCGACGACCATGGTGGGATAGACAAGGTTTCTTCTTCGTGGACGCTTCGTGGGTGGAGCCCTCCGTGGACTCGCGCAGCCGTTACCCTTCGTGGGTTGAAGTCTCCATCAACGTGGATGTACGATAGCACCACCTATCGGAACCATGCCAAAAACATCCATGTCTCCAATTGCGTTTGAATCCTCAAAACCATTCCCCTTACTTTCTTGCAAGTTGCATGCTTTAATTTCCGCTGCCTATATACTCTTTGCATGCTTGCTTGAATTGTGTGATGATTCCTTGACTTGTCCTAAAATAGCTAAAATCTGCCAAACTATAAAATTTGGAAAAGGTTAAGTTTTTATTGGTCAAGTAGTCTAATCACCCCCCCTCTAGACATACTTCAAGGTCCTACACCACCCTTAGGATGAATTAAACGTCTCATCCTGGGAAACCGAAACCCATTTGCCCAAGGGTAAGGGTGTCGAGGGAGCCCTCCATGGCAAGAAGAGGGCCGCTTCCGAAGATCAGGAGGGGAAGCCTTCCAAGAGGGAAAAAATGTCATCATCGGGCGGCCTGGGCCAGGTGAGCGGTGTTGCCGTAGGACTTGATGACGAGGACGAACCTCGGGGAAAACCGTAAGTGAGGCTGTGGCACTTTAAACGTACCTCATTCCTTTCCTACTATTGAAGTAATCATTCGACATATGTTCATCCACGCAGGTTAACGCCTGGTTTTTCTCAATCGTCCTCTTCCTCAGGAGATCTTCTCCTGGAGATGATGGAGAGTGACACGCCTTCTCCGGCCTCATCGCCCAACGGGGGGGATGATACCAAGGTATCGTCCCGGAGGGATCCTCCTGAACGCCAAGTAGTACAAGAAACGAAGAAGGCGTTACCCGAAGGTGGTGCCTCTGTAACTCGGGGTTCCGGGATCAAGAATGGCGTCCCCAAACCATGCGGTTTACAGCCGGAGACGATTCTGGAGGCAAGTAAGTGGGTTCCTTCACAGGAATGCCGTCCTCCGGCGGTGGTTTCGGAAGACCCAGGAGCGCCGGAAATGCCGATGGACATGCTACGACGAGCGTCCATTTCCGAAGAGCACCGTACCTTGATGGTTACGGTGGTAGAAAGTGTTCTATCCGCGAGGAGTGGATTGAACGAGGCCTTCACGAGCCATCTGAGGGGTTTTGAGGTTTGTTATGTAGTTTTGTCAATTGGATTTTACTGACAGAATGCACCTGTTGTATATGTAGTAGCCCCTGAGGCTCGGATTGTCTTCCAAAGGAAGCGATCGGAGGATCACAGAGATATGCTCAGGTACTAACCTTGATTTAATTTGAAATACAGGCTGTTTCCCCTCTTGTGGCTGCCCGAAATACGGAAGTAGCCGAACTGCAGCAAAAGCTGGATATTGCGGAGGATGACATTGCATTGATCAACAGGCGTCTTGGCGACTCGCAAGGTATACATTTCTAGAATTCCTTACACCAATGTGCTTGACGCGGAAAAAGAGCTTTATATGAAATGTGCATGAAATGCAGATGGTGCTGCCGCCGTGGAGGCTCTTCGGGCGGAGCTAGTCCGGGCCAAGGAGCGAGCCTGGTTGAGTGATGCTGCTGCTGCTGAAAGGGCATCGGATGAATTGAAGGTCGAACAAGCTGCACGATGCCAGGGGGAGGAGAAGATATCCACGATGACACTCGTGTTGGAGAGTGCTACTGGCCGCTGCAAATTTCTTGAGAAAGAGAATAAAGCCTTAGCGGCTGAACTGGACAAGGCCCGACAGGAGGCGAGAGAAGCGCGATCAGAATCCATAGCACTCCGTGAGGAGGTTCGGCAGGCGAAGGAGATAGTGGCTGGAAAGCCTTTTATGCTGCAGACTAAGTTCGGCGACCCGGACTATGCTCAGCTGAATCAAGTGTGGAGTTCTCCGGACAAGTTTTTGGACTTGCCGAAGAGTTCTTCTGATGCAGCGCGGCATTACCAAGCGCGAGCTGAATATGCAACGGAGAAGCTTTTTTGGTCATAGTTTGGCGCGTCAAAGCGCCCTCTACTGCTCAATGAACATATGTCCCAATGTGCCGAACTTCATAGGGTATCTGGCGCTGACATGAAGGATGTCATAATCCGGCTGTGGCCAACCGAGCCTGCGCCGAATAGCTATTTCGGTTTGGTGTAGAAGCTTGTCGATGTGGTGCCGCGAATAGATGTTGCGAAGCGATCGGCGTGCATTGAAGGTGCACGGATGGCCTTTGCCCGAGTCAAGACATTCTGAGGAAAGATGAAGGCCATCGACGTTGCGACGAAGGGTCCGCCTGAAGGCAAGGACCGTCCGGAACCGGAGCGTTATTTTGAAGACGTCCTGGAGGCCACCCGCTTGATAGTCAATGCTCGAAAAACCTAATGTTCGAGTGAGGTGTATGATGATTGTAAAAGACAATTTTATAGTGAATCTATTTATGTTTTGCTCGAAAAGCTTTAATTCCTCCTGTGCGGTCATTTTAATGTAATCATAAAGTTTTCCAGTCATCGGCTTCAGCCCCCTCGTAGGAAGTACGAGGGTGTTTGGAAAAGCATTTAATCACTCTTTATCCAACGTCTTGGTCCATGAAGGAGGTGATAATGCGGTGAACCAGGCAATCGGACTATAAGGCGTTAACACTTTCACTTAACCATCGGAGTTTTATGGTGGGGCTATGACATAGCCCCTGGTGTGTATGCACCGTGTGCTGCCTTACATATCTGATCTGAAAAAGATCCCTCGTGTTACACAGAGAATCACTAAAGATTCCAATAAGTCGTCAAGTGGTTGACCAGCTCTCGCCGCATCATGACAGCCAGTTTTCGGCTTTCTCTACTGAGGTGCTCATCCGGTTTAGGCCAGGGCACAATCGAAGTAGTTCTCCCTTTACTACCCTAGCCAATAGAGCGGAACATAGGGTAGCAAGCACAGGAGCCGGGCAACCCAACTATTGACACAAGACAATGATTCGGAGCTGATGCATATAAGGCCAAACTTGCGACGCCGGAGTACGCTATGGAGCTGTTCGGACTTTTACTGGCAACTCATTCGTTCCCATGCTGAGCCCCTGGCAGGGTATGCCGAGGTGCATCTGCAAAGCAGCCGTTGAGGGCTTTCTTATTGTTGAAAGAGTATGAAAGATCATTTCGGATGAGGCTTACTGAGAGCGGAGCGATGTGCCAATGATAAATTTATGTGTATATATATATATATATATATATATATATATATATACATATATATATAAGAAAAAAAGAAACCACGGACCTAGCTATTTGACAGGCTCGGGGTCGGGATCAGAGGAAAAAGGGCATAGTACAGGCTCGGAATAAAGAGTGTGGTCTACAAAAAGTAATTTTGGACCTCCTATCGCACGTGTGCGTCGTCCGTCCTCGGGGAGGGGAATCCTTAACGGAAGTAACCCCTTAGGTGAGTATACGGATCCGAACTCCGATAGAGTCCGTTGTAGATGTTGTCCAGTTTGTCACCTGTTCTTTAGGGATGATACAGAAAAATAAGGAAAACAGATAAAAAACGTTACGGGAATGCTTGTAGGGTTGTCCGTGTTGTGCTTCCACCGATGCCCATGGTATCTGTAGTGCGTAGTGATGCGCGCGTGGTGCAAATTTGCCAGTACAGTAGGTGGGTGGCGGAAGCCGAACTGCTATTTGCGTTCCGGGAGTGGTCGAACGTAAGAGGGGAACTGTTTCTGGCCCCTAGTGTTCTACTGGCGAGCCGATCCGTCATCTTTATCGCCTGGTGGCCTCCTCCCCTTGTGATAAGCGTTAAGCTTGTCTGCCTGCTTGAAGACCCAACAGTTTCGGTTGGTATGATTAGCTGGCCTATCAGGGTGACCGTGAATCTGACAAGGTCGGTCCAATATCCTGTCAAGGGTGGATGGGCCATCCGGGTTTGCCTTTAGTGGCTTCTTCCGTTGACCGGGCTTCGGATTGTGATATCCGGCGTTCACCGCTGTGTCTCGTATATTACTGCGACTGTTGTGTTCGATTCGTCGTGGCTTGCCATTGCCATCTCGGATTTTGGAAGTGCCCGGGCCGCTGGCGTTGTTGCTTTTACAAGCAAGCCAGTTGTCTTCTCCCGCGCAGAAGCGGGTCATTAGAGTGGTAAGGGCTGTCATGGATTTGGGTCCTTCCTGGCCGAGGTGACGCGCTAGCCATTCATCCTGGACGCTATGTTTGAAGGCCGCGAGGGCTTCTGCGTCCGGACAGTCGACAATTTGGTTCTTTTTGACTAAGACCTGGTCCAGAGCTCCCTGGCTGACTCACCGGGCTCCTGGACAATGTGACTTAACTCATCGGCGTATAATGGCCGAACATATGTTCCCTGGAATTTTTCTCGAAAGGCCTCTTCCAAATCTTCCCAGTTGCCAATAGAATTTTCTGGCAAACTGTTTAGCCAGTACCGAGCAGGTCCTTTAAGCTTGAGAGATAGGTATTTAATGGTGTGGAGGTCGTCTCCGCGGTCCATGTGAATATGGAGGAGGTAATCCTCGATCCATACCACGGGATCTGTTGTCCCATCGTATGATTCAATGTTCATGGGTTTAAAACCGTCTAGAAAAATTCGTGCTCCATTACTTCGTTAGTGAAGCAGAGAGGGTGTGCGGATCCACTATGTTGGGCCACACTCTAAAGCACCTCCGGCGGGCTCCCTTTACGGTGCTCGGACCGGGCGTGGTCGGCTCTGTAGTGTCCGAATAGGCGACCATCATCGTCAGTCGGGGTATATCTTCGTGATCTGTACATCGATCTTGTGCGTCCTGCTCTACTCTCCGTGTCTTGGTTAATATCGCGAGTGTTCCCCCGAGCTGTTTTGTTTTTGCTTTGACGGCCAGATGGGTTGGTATGGTGCTCTGCTTGGGCTGCTGCTTTGTCTGGACCGAACTATGGTCGGCCCGATGCATTGTTCGATGGTGGTATGGGCTCCATCGCCCTGCAATCGTATGGAGGGAGCCACCTGCTCTTGGGGTGGCTTTTGTCTGGGCTGCTAAGGCCGTATTCTTCGGCGGCCAAGACCTCGGTCCATCTATCATTGATCAAATCTTGGCTTGCTTGAAGCTGCAGCTGCTTCTTTCTTAGGCTCCTTGCAGTGGCTATAAGCTGGCGTTTAAAGCGCTCCTGCTCGAGAGGTTCCTTGGGCACGATAAAATCCTCGTTGCCGAGGATCTCCTCTTCCTCGGAGAGTGGAAGATAATTTATGTCCTCCGAGTCCCCATATGTGGTCTGTTCATCAGAGCTGTCTTGCTCGCCTTCCTGTTCCTCCTGCTCGGATTCTACCTCAACAGGGTCTTCGTTGTTCGGAATATCGTCTTCTCTGGTGCTGGCAGTGTTTTCTCTTGGGCACTCTGACATAGAGCGTCGGTGTCTGGGCTGTGTACCAGGCGGTTTATCCTCGACCGGATCCTCCTTGTCATTGTCGAGAGCGCCGTAAGGTGTGTCTATCATACACACGTCATACCTGGAAGTGGCCATCCCGTGTCTAGCGGGTACTAAGCTCTGGCCTTGCCCCTCATCGTCGTCCACACCGTTGATGTCTTCGGAGTGGGGGTCGGGAGTGTTGGTTAGGTCTTCAACTGTCGGTGTACAAAATTAGGGGCTCTACTTTTGACCCCTTTACTTGTGCTCGGGCAGTCGGAGCCGCCCGCCACGGCTGCGCATAACAGGGCAGGGAAGGGAAGCCGGAGGCACAAGATAAATGAAGCAACGACAAGGGCCAAGGCCACAAGGATCACATGGGCGAAGCAGGTTTTCCCGGCAAGGACCGTTGCCGGGGCAGCCTCAGCGGCCCCGGCAAGACCCTTGCCGGGGCAGCTTGCCCACGCCAGTGGAGCGAGCCACCCTTGAGCCCACCAACGCCAACAGACGCATTGGGACAGGGCTCGGGAGGCACCTCCGTGGTGGCATGCAGATCTTTGTGAAGACAAAGAATAGTCAAGATCAAGTGAGGATAGGAAGGTAATCATCCTCACCGAAGAAACCCACAAGACCCCCGGCAAGATCCTTGCCGGGGACGCCTACGTGCCGCGGCAAGACCCTTGTCGGGCCACCCGGCAAGGCCCTCGCCAGGCGCACCAGCAGGGCCGCTGCCAGGCCCGCGCCAACCAAGTTTCCACCGCCGTTTGCATGCAGCTGCCGACCAAACCAGTTGGGCAGGCACCTGCGTGGCAACATGTAACCCTTCTTGGAGGCTCCACCACCGCGCCACCTCAGCTGCCTGCCTGCCTACATGGCACCGCATGCATCGCTGGCCATGGCGCGTGTCGAAGCAAGGAGGAGCAGCGACGGATGAGACGGGCCTCGTCCCCGACCCCGATAAAGCAAGAGGACACCTAAGCGATGCATTAAATGCATCTTTTCCTGTAATACGAGGGATAACCTCGCGACACTGTACCCTTTACACCTCCTGCTTGCCACTGTGGTCCCCCTTTTTCCTATAAAAGGAGGCCCGAGGCGACCAGGAGAAGGATCCGGCTTTTTGGAGCTCGTTACACCCCGTAGCTAGCTCAAGAACTCAGAATACATCCACCAAAGCAGGACTAGGGTTTTACGCATCCTCGCGGCCCGAACCTGCATAAACGAACCGCGTACTCTATGTCAGATCTGCTCTTCTCTCAACCCTGCGCCCCGCAACCGCAGTAGGGATCCTTGTGATCCCATATGTGTCGTTCCCACCAACATCTTTGGCACGCCAGGTAGGGGGCGCAGTTGTGAGAATCGGCTTTAACAGCTAGCCCGGCGTTTTCTTCATCGCCATGGCACCCAAGAAGAAGATGATGGTGGCGGTCGGCTCATCGGGAGCCGAACGGCCTGTCCCGACGCGGGCGAGCAGCGGACCGGTCGCAGAGAGGACCAGGGGCGCGGCTCGCGAGCACCACCACCACCCCAGCAGACGGAGCTTGGAAGGCGGAGACGTTCGTGTGCCTGGCAACGGGCGGCACGTCGCCAAATCCAAAGATGGAGCCAGGCCCTCCGCAGGCGGCGCGGGGCCCTCCAAAGGCGCCATCGCACCGCCCAAAGGCGATGCTGTGGCCTCGAAGACACCCACACCGGCGCCCACAGCGCGCTCCTCTCAGGCCGCGCGCGACGAACGGCGTCATCATGCCGAAGATCTTGGGCGCCGCCACAGGAACAGTCCCGAATGGCACTCGCGGGACGCAGAAGATCTGCCCGCTCGCCGAGGCACTGGCGAAAACGGCATGCGACCGCGGGACCATGATAGAGCTCCTTCTAACTTGGTTAGGAGTCGAAGCGCATCGCGGTCCACGCAGGTTTCGCCACCGCCGACACCAGCAGTGGCCCTAGCGCACGCACAGTTGTTCCTCGACTTCCCTCCCGCTGCGGGGTAGCTCGACGAATGGAGAGCCACCATCCATAGCCTTGTTGCTGTCACCAACAAAGGTGAACCAAGGCCGATAGGCCGTTCGGGCCGATGCTCCGGAGGAACACCACACGCTGCTGGCGGGAGGACTGGTGGCGCTGCGGCCACAGTACACTCTCCTCCCTGCCAATTGCCACAGACGTTGACCCGTCGCGACGACGCGTGTGACGACATCTCCATAGCGTCGTACGACCCACGGACCCGCTACGACCAACGCCAAGTTCTTTGGGAGCGAGCCCATGAAGACGCTTGAACCACCATTGAGCGCCGGCGCGAAACACGCCACCAGTCAGACAGGCGAGCAGGGCCTGCTGTGAACCACCCGGCTCCGGTAAGCCCTGGAGGTTTACCTTACGAGGTAGGCTACCCGGCTTTTACCCATGAGTTGCGGCATTCCAGTGGCCCACTCACCGTACCTTCAAGCCTGACATTGGCGAGAAGTACAACGGCAAGACTGAGTCCCCGGCAAGGCTCGGCCCCGGCAAGACTGGCGCCCGTGCGACGGGACCCACTCGACCAGGTGAAGAAGTGCAGAAGAAGAAAATGGTGCATCACCTAGTTTACTTCATCAGCTCCCTTTTGCAGGGGCTAGGTCGAGGTACTCAGGTGTGCAAAAGCTGCTCTTCGGACTCCTTATGACTTCGAGGAAGCTGCACCATTACTTCCAAGCGCATGAGATCACGGTGGTCACCCACCTCCCATTGCAACGGATACTTCATAACCCAGATGCAACGGGGAGGACCGTGGAATGGGCCCCGAGCCGCTAAGCTTCGGTTTAAAGTTCGAAAGTACCTCGACGATTCAGAGCAGAGTCTTGGCGGAGTTTGTTGAAGAATGGACCTCGACGCCCGATGTAGAGGTACAAGAGACCACTCTCCCCGGCAAGGAAACGAGTCACAACTGGATCATGTACTTTGCTGGTGCCTTCTCGCTGCAAGGCACCGGTGTTGGTGCGCTGCTTGTCGCACCCACTGGAGAGCACCTCAAGTACGTCATCCAGATTCACTTCCCCCGGGAGATGTCAACCAACAACACCGCCGAGTACGAGGGTTTGCTTGCCAGTCTCAGGATCGCGGCGGACCTCGGAGTTAAAAAGCTCATCGTCAGGGGCGACTCGCAGCTCGTCGTCAGGCAGATCAACAAAGATTATCAAAGCCCGTTGATGGAAGCTTACGTAGATGAGGTGAGGAAACTGGAGGAACACTTTGACGGTATACAAGCGGAGCATGTCCCTCGGGCGGAGAACGACATCGCCGACTACCGTCAAAGCGCCGCTGCCCTCAAGCTACCCGGGAACTGGTACTTTTGTGCTTCAATTAACTCAGCCATCCGTTGAGCCATTGACCGGGCAGAACAAGCGGAGGAAGCTAAGCCCCGGCAAATACTTCCCCACCGAGCTCCGTGGAGCCGCCAGCGAAGATGTTGCCGTGGATGCCGGTCCTGCCATGGGCGACCAACTCCGGCAGGACCTCAGGTCATGGCCGTGGAGGCGGCCGCTCCCGTAGCAGAAGAAATGCCTTTGGTCCTTGTAATTGAGCCACATGCTCCGGCATGGGCACAACACACCGTCTGATTCCTTCAGAAAGGAGAGCTTCTTGAGGAGCAGGAAGAGGCGGAAAGAGTAGCCTGCCGGTCTGCCCTGTACCAGTTCGTTGATAACGAACTGTAAAGGAGAAGAATGAATGGGGTGAAATTGAAGTGCATCTCCTGGGAGGAAGGACTAAAGCTGTTGGCAGAGATACATGGAGGCATATGTGGCTCCCACATAGGGCCGAGGGCCCTTGCCGGCAAGGCTTTCCGGCAAGGTTTCTTCTGGCCCACCGCCCTCCAGGATGTGACGGCACTAGTAACCAAGTGTGAAGAGTGCCAGTTCCATTCGAAGAAGCTCCATCAACCAGCTCAAGCCCTTTAAACTATCCCTGTCTCCTGGCCCTTCTCGGTCTGGGGGCTAGACATATTGAGCCCTTTCCTCCGTGCTGTCGGGGGCTTTGAGTACTTGTACGTCGCAATCGATAGGTTCACAAAGTGGCAAAAGGTGGAGGCAGTGAGGAAGGTGACAGCGCAGTAAGCCATCAAGTTCTTCAATGGACTAGTGTGCCGTTTTGGGGTGCCCAACAGGATCATCACCGACAACGGCACGCAGTTCACAAGCCATGCCTTCATACAATACATTGAGGATCTCGGCAGCACGTTCTGTTTTGCTTCCTGGCACATCCACGGAGAAACGGCCAAGCGGAGAGAGAAAATGCTGAAGTCCTGCGAGGCTTAAGAACGAAGACTTTCGACAGGCTGCACAAGAGTGGAAGGCGCTGGATTGACGACTTGCCGGCGGTTCTTTGGTCGATCAGAACAACGCCAAATCGAGCCACCGGCCAGACACCCTTTGCCTTGGTTTACGGGGCAGAACTAGTTCTCCCCACGGAACTCATATACGGGTCACCTCGAGTGCTCGCTTATGATGAGCTTGAGCAAGAGAGATTGTGGCAAGATGACGCGACGCTCCATGAGGAAGATCGTCTCCGGGCGGCTGTGAGAGCAGCACGCTACCAGCAAGCCTTGCGCCGCTACCATAGCCGCAAGGTTCATGCCCGGAGCTTTGAGGAAGGCGACCTTGTTCTTCGTCACATTTAGTCGGCCAAGAATTCCAACAAGTTGACGCCGAAGTGGAAAGACCCTTATCGGGTAACACGAGTCACCATGCCCGGCGCAGTCCGGCTGGAGACCGAAGATGCCATTCCAGTGAGCAACGCCTGGAACATCATGCATCTCCGCAAGTTTTACCCATAAGGTGCGGCTTGCCGGGCCTCCCGGCAAGCTACCCTTTTGCACAAGCTTTGCCGGCAAGGCATGTAACCCTTTGTACAAAGCCAAGCGCAGACCCTGAGCATAAATAAATGAAGCGCTGGCGCCCTAAGTTATAGCATGCATGCTAGGTTGAGTCTCGTCCTTGGATAGGGTCGATAGTGCTTAGCAGCGGCTAACCTCTAGCTTAGAGGTCGAGTGCGCGTCTCTGTGTTCTTCTCTATCTTCTTTGGTTCGCAGGACACATGAATATCCTTGCCGAGCTACTTTGGAAGAAAGGGGACAGACCGGCGTACGGGTCCCGGCAAGCCAATACTGCCGGGGGGCTACAAGGGCGAAGATCCACCCGCGGCAAGCCAAAGTTTCCGGGGGCTGCAGATTGAGGTAAGTTCTCTATCCCTTATCATGCATTTCGTTATGGACTGAGGGATGTGAAACCTCGTTTTATCCTTAGGCTACCGTGCTCTCCTCATTCCGGACCCTAGGACTCTTCTCCTGGGACCGAATTTGGTCGTAGTCACGGCAGCAAGGAAATGAAACAAGGAGCCTAGGCCCACCTCATCCCTGCCTCCGCAAAGGGTGTGAGAAAGGTCGAGCGAAGTGGGGGGACGGCAAGGTTTGTTGCCAGGCGAAAAAACGTTTATCTTAAGGATAACGAGGATTCACTCCTTGTCGTGGGTTCCACCCGCGAACGAAAATCCCGTCAAACATCCCTTTTTCATTAAAAAAACATCTCGTACAGGTGCAGTTCATACGAAATGAAAAGCATGAGCAAGGGGATTACAAGCTTTAAATTCTACTAAGGCCCGAAGGCTTACAAACTAAAAAGAGATAAGGTGCCCGTAATCCCTTTCTTGTCCCTCTCCTGAGGAAATGGAGCAAGAAAAGCAAGAGGGCAAAAGGGGCGCCTAGGCGAGCTACGAGTGGCAGAAGACACCAAGAGAACATCTTGGTGGCCATCCAAGGGCTGGATGGTGATGGCGGCGCCGGAGGCAGAGCTCGAAGACGAGGCGGCAGGACGTCAGTACGCGACGAAGGTGTCGGTGCCCGCGTACTCCGACTTGACGGCCTTGCCGCCCGCCCTCTTCCTCTTCCACAGCCTCCCAACACCAACCGCCCAAGGAGACGACCCCGAGAAGTTCAAGGACCCGGGGACACGGATGATGGGTTCGCCGGTGCCGCCCGGAGCGGCGCCCGACGCCTAGTCGGACCCGTCTTCCTGCCGCCCGCTGGCCTCGCCGTCGCTGCCGTTGTCCTCCTCGTCACTGTCGCTCGAAGTGGAATCTTCGTCATCAGAAGATCTCTCCACGCAGCACCTTACGCGAGTCCCGAAGTGCCCAAAGATCTTGATGGAGAGGAGGCCACCCTCCATTAGTTTGAAATGGAGAGTGAGCCCATCCATCAAGCTGTGGAGGCGAGGGAAGGTCTTCCACCCTCGATGAAGATACATGACGTGAGGGGCGGGGAACACGACTCGGCCCATGTGCTGCTGTTCCCGCAACCCCTCATATGCAGCCGCAACGCCTGCAGCGGATCCACCTCCATCTCCCGCGTGAATGGGGTCGGGAGGCGAAGGCGACGGCGCGGTGGCCAGCACAGCCTGACGAAGAATTCACAAGGGTTGTCCCTGGCGTGACCCTCCATCGAAAGAGATGCTGCTGGCGGAGGCGAGGCTGATCTGCCGCCCCGTTCTCCTCTCCCTCGAGCACCACGACGCCCTCGACCTCGCCCCCTCCCCTTCCTCTTGCGGCCGGCTCCGCCGCAACGAGCTCTTGGGCAGGAGCAACGCGTTGTCTGGCCGAAACCCTCGCCGCCTTCGGCGAAGCTGCCGCCACGCCACGCCATAAAGGTAAGGAAGGAAGAAACAAGAATGGGGAGATGCAGATGGCGGAGGGTTGAGAGGCACCGTTCCTCCCGCTCCCCTCTTTATAAAGGGGTAGGGGCGAGACTTGGCCGCCCCCTCTCGGCCAATCCGACCCACTGAAGTGACAGAGAGCGGGGTCGTCGACCGCCCTCCCCGCTCCATTAAAGGCACGTGGGAATCGACCCACGCGTGCGCATGACTTCCCACATCCCGCGCACCTGTCATTTGCTCTGCATTATGCATGCAGCGAACATGGCGCAAGGGGCAGGCGTAGTGGGATGCGTGGAGCGATGGTTCCCAAGCGGGGGCAGTAAATGGGAGGCGGCCCTGCAGTCTCATAGAGACACGCATGCCGCCTCTTTACTATCCACCGCGAGGTGACGCCAACATGCTTCCGTCGCGCGCGCACGCATGACCCCCACGTGGCGCGTTCAACGCGGGTCGTGGAGAAGCGCAGCGGACGGACCAGTTACCGCAGTAAAATCCGCCCCTCATGCCCGCGCACCGTTTTGGGCCTGGCCCAACAATGTGTCGCGCTTATGTGTGGCCCAGGCCTGGGGGCTCCTGTCGGTGTACAAAAGTAGGGGCCTCCTTTTCACCCCTTTACTTGTGCACGGGCAGTCGGAGCCGCCTGCCACGGCCGCGCATAATAGGGCAGGGAAGGGAAGCCGGAGAGAAGCCGGAGGCACAAGATAAATGAAGCAACGACAAGGGCCAAGGCCACAAGGATCGGATGGGTGAAGAAGGTTTTCCCGGCAAAGACCCTTGCCCGGGCAGCCACAGCGGCCCCGACAGACCCTTGCCGGGGCAGCTCTCCCACGCCAGCCGAGCGAGCCACCCTTGAGCCCACCAATGCTCAAAAGACGCATTGGGACAGGACTCGGGAGGCACCTCCGTGGTGGCATGCACATCTTTGTGAAGACAAAGAATAGTCAAGATCAAGTGAGGATAGGAAGGCAATCATCCTCACCGAAGAAACCAATCTTGCCGGGGACGCTTACGCGCCGCGGCAAGACCCTTGCCGGGCCACCCCGCAAGGCCCTCGCCAGGCACACCAGCAGGGCCGCTGCCAGGCCCGCACCAACCAATTTGCCACCGCCGTTCGCATGCAGCTGCCGACCCAATAACCAGCTAGGCAGGCACCTGCGTGGCAACATGCAACCCTTCCTGGAGGCTCCACCACCGCGCCACCTCAGCTGCCTGCCTGCCTACATGGCACCGCATGCATCGCTGGCCAGGGCGCGTGTCGAAGCAAGGAGGAGCGGTGACAGATGGGACGAGCCTCGTCCCCGCCCCCGATAAAGCAAGAGGACACCTAAGCGATGCATTAAATGCATCTTGTTCTGTAATACGAGAGATAACCTCGCGACACTGTACCCTTTCCACCTCCTACTTGCCACTGTGGCAACCCCTTTTTTCTATAAAAGGAGGCCGAGGCGACCAGGAGAAGGATTCAGCTTTTTGGAGCTCGTTACACCCCGTACCTAGCTCAAGAACTCAGAATACATCCACCAAAGCAGAACTAGGGTTTTACGCATCCTCGCGGCCCGGACCTGGATAAACGAACCGCGTAATCTCCGTCAGATCCGCTCTTCTCTGAAACCCGCCCCCCGCAACCGTAGTAGGGATCCTTGTAATCCCATAGGTGTCGTTCCTACCGACATCAAAAGTGGCTATGAAGTGGGTGGCGGGTGGGAAGCAAAATTCTCCATCGACTGCCGAAAGTTCGAACCGAACATAGTTCAGCGACAGGTCGTCTGCCAGGGATAGGTTTTTTAGCGAGTTTAGTATGTTGCCCATGGGCGAGTGTTGGAAGACATCTACGGCGCTGACCTTGATAGATTTAATGCTGATCGAGTTCGGTATAGGCAGGCTCGCAGGGTTCGGAGTTTGACATCGGAGGCGAGTCCGAGGTTCCGTTGGTGCAGATATCGTGTGAAGTGGAATCTGCGTGCGGCTCCATCGCCGCGGAATCGGTAGCCCCGTGATGGGGTCGAGCTTTCCATCTTCTAACAACTTGATCTGCTATGGATTTAAGGCCAGAGCTGCTGCAAGAGCTATCTCCTAGATGCGGCCCAATTACATGTTTAAGCCATGTTTATCAGGCAATGTGGAGCGGTTGTCGCGGTTTCGAATCCGTCGAAGATCAAATCTCCACGGATGTCCGCAACGTAATTCAAGCTTCCGAATGTGACCTGATGGCCAGGGGCGTAGCTGTCGATCTGCTCCAGATGGCTAAATGAGTTGGCCCGCAGTACGAAGCCGCCGAATACAAAGATCTGTCCGGGGAGGAAGGTTTCTCCCTGGACAACGTCATTACTGATGATCGAAGGGGCCATCGAGCCCTATGCCGACGGCACAGTGGAACTCTCAATGAGAGCACTAATGTCGGTGTCAAAACCGGCGGATCTCGGGTAGGGGGTGCCGAACTGTGCGTCTAGGATCGATGGTAACAGGAGACGGGGGACACGATATTTACCCAGGTTCGGGCCCTCTTTACGGAGGTAATACCCTAGTTCCTACTTGATTGATCTTGATGAATATGAGTGTTACAAGAGTTGATCTACCACGAGATTGTAATGGCTTAACCCTAGAAGTCTAGCCTATGTGAATATGGTAATGAGTATATGTGTCTGTTCTTTCCGGACTATCCCCTTCGGTTTATATAGATACCAAGGGGATGTAGGGTTTACATGGAGTCGGTTACATAAGAAGGAATCTTCGGTCGCCAAGCTTGCCTTCCACGCCAAGGAGAGTCCAATCCGCACACGAGTATGTTCTTCGGTCTTAGTTTCTTCACAGCCCATCAGTCCGGCCCATGGATAACAGGTCGGAAGCCCGAGGACCCCTTGGTCCAGGACTCCCTCATCGACTTCAGCCCCCATGTAGATACTATAGGGGTGTTCGACATAATGTGTGACCACACTTTATCCAACGTCTTGGTCCATAAAGGAGGTCTCCGCGAGGTGAACCAGGCAATCATACTATGCGGCTTTATTACTTTCACTTAGCCATAGGAGTTTGACTGTGGAGCTAAGTACTAGCCCCTTGTGCATGTGCGACTATCCGGACTTCGGTGCCTTTTCCACGCGGCTGGACGAAGACCAGCCCCTCGTATAACATGGGGTGAATCGCTAACGATTTTTAGTATAATACTAAGTCGCAGAATCGCCGACCAGCTCTCGCCTATCATGACAGTCAGTTTTCGCCTTTCTCTACTGAGGTACTTGACCGGACGAACCAGAAATACAATTGCAGTAGTTCTCCCTTTACTACCTTAGCCAAACAAGTGGAACGTAAAGTGGTAAGCACAGGAGCCGGGCAACCCAACTATAGATCAAAGACAGGATTCGGAGCCGATGCATATAATGCAATATCCGGGACGCCGAAGAGTTCACTATAGGTGTTCAGACTTTGAAATGTGTAGGCCGAATACAGCCCCGGTGTTAAGGCTGGACTAAATTATGTGTGGCAGTCTGTAGTAGGGAGGGAATATAGGTGATAATATAAAAGAAAGTGATTTCCACACAAAGTGGTGATCGACTGCTTCCTTTATACCCTGATTAACACGTCGAGCCGTGTTGTTACAGTTAATGCCATGAATATCGAGGCCATTTTACATGCCAAAAGTTCACACAAGGGAATGGTTTATACATGGCCTAAAAGTAAAGGTTTGAAGATCCCAATGATGCCCTGCTGCACATCTGCATCGTTTCTCCTTGGTGAGACATCCTTCTAGTGGAGGAGTACAATGGTTGTCAGCTAGAAAGAGGGACCTGGAAAGGAGCCCCCGTACGTCCATAGATTAGGTAGGTTTCTTAACGAACCTACGGTGGAAAAAATATTTGAGGTCTGAATAGGGTCAAGCCGTACTATGGACCTTTTCCGCAATATGCCTCCGGCGTTGCCCAAGGTATTTTAAGTGCGTCGTTATGTACGCACGCTACGTATGTCGCGACCTTATGGGGCGATCGATGGAGGCTAAACTGCTATTCAAGCTCCGGTTCCACCGAGCTACCGCATTGTAATGTGGGTCGGACTCGTTTAGCAGTGTCATTGGACTTGATGACCGATGAGTTGTTCGGCTTGATGAGGCCACCCTGTATTTCGGTTGCTAGGGCCGTGGTATGCTCCTCATGGGGGAGCGCTCCGTATTCCCATTTACCATGATGACGCCACGAGGTCCATGCATTTTAAGCTTTAGATAAGCATAGTGCGGGACTGCATTAATGCGGGGGAAAGCAGTTCGTCCGAGGAGTGCATGATAACTCTGCAAAAAGGGACGATGCCGTAGATCAATTCTTTGCTTCAGAAGTTGTCTGGAGAGCCGAATAGTACTTACAGTGTTAAGGAGCCCGTGCAGCGGGCCTCCATGCCATGCATCACTCCTTTAAAGGTAGTGTTGCTAGGCTTGATTCTTGACGGGTCGATACCCATTTTACGGACAATATCCTTGTAGATCAAGTGGAGGTTGCTGCCGCCATCCATAAGGACTCTAGTAAGATGGTATCCGTCGATGATAGGATCGAGTAGAGGGCCGCCGAAACTCCGTGACGGATACTGGTTGGGTGGTCCCTGCGATCAAAGGTGATCGGACAAGCCGATCATGGGTTGAATTTTGGGGCGAAAGGCTCTACGGCGTAGACGTCCATTAATGCGCGTTTGCGCTCCCTCTTGGGGATATGAGTAACATAGATCATGTTCACTGTTTTCACCTCGGGGGGAAACTATATCTGTCCCCCAGTGTTCGGCGAGCGAGGCTCATCATCGTCCTCGCTTTTAGGTCCTTTCCCCTTTATGTTCGACATTTAATTTACTGGCCTGTTTCAAAACCCAGCAGTTTCTGTTGGTGTGGTTGGATGGCTTGGCAGGGGTGCCATGAATCTATCAAGGTCGCTCTAGTATCTTGTCCAAGTTGGATAGACCGTCCCTATTACCTTTGAACGTCTTCTTCCGCTGACCGGGTTTAGAGCCATCAATTCAGCTGCCATCGCCAGATTCCTCTATTTCTTCGTTGTTGTTCTGACGTTTGTTTTTGCTGTGTCGTGGTCTGCCATTGCCATCCCTGGCCTCAAAGGTGCCGGGGTCACTGGAACCGTTGCTTCTACGAGCCAACCAGTGATCTTCGCTCCCACAGAAGCGGGTCATAAGTCTAGTAAGAGCTCCCATAGTCTTTGGCTTTTCCTGACTGCGGTGTGGGGCGAGACATTCGTCACGGACGCTGTGCTTAAATGCCGCTAAGGCTTCAGCGTCCGAACAATCCATGATTTGGTTCTTTTTAATTAAGAGCCGATTCCAAAGTTTGCGAGCTGACTCTCCGGGTTTCTGAACTATGTGACTCAGGTCATCAGCATCCGGTGGCCGGATATAAGTGCCCTGAAAGTTGTCCTGAAAAGCATCCTCTATGTCTTCCCAACTTCCGATGGAGTTCTCTAGGAGGCTGTTCAACCAGTGCCGTGCTGGTCATTTCAGATTTAGAGGAAGTTATTTAATGGCGTGGGGATCATCTCCGCGAGCCATGTGAATGTGGAGAAGAAAATCTTCAATCAACACAGCAGGATCCGTCGTTCCATTGTATTGCTCGATGTTCACGGGTTTGACACTTCCGGAAATTGGTGCTGCATTACCTCATCGATAAAGCACATGGGGTGTGCGGCACCACTATACCGGGCGACATCGCGATGTAGTTCAGATGACATCTGTGTTTGGTGCTGACCCCGGACTTGGTTAGATTTGTCGTGCCAGGCTTGATGGTCGTTCTCTCGTGTGAGGGCATGTCCTCTTGATCCATAGATTGATCTGGTCTGGCCGGCTCTATTGGTTATGTCCTGATGCAGGTCATATGTGTAGGCCGGAGCCGCTGTCTCCTTGCCTCTATGGTGAGGGGGCGCAGGGTGGTGTTCGGCATAATTAGTTGCTTTGTCCTGGCCCACGTGGTGGTCGGGTCCGGCTGATCACCGATTGTATTTTGACAGTATTGGCTCGAAGGCCTCGTCGTCGAATTGTGGCAGTAGCCTGCATTAGGGATAACTCTTTGTTTGGCGCTCAAAGCCATTTCCTTCTTCAGCGGCTAGGACCTTAGTCTATCTGTCGTTGAACGTATCCTGTTCAGCTTTAATCTGCTGCTGTTTCTTTTTCAGGCTCCGTGCAGTAGCGATGATCCGTCACTTGAAGCGTTCTTGTTCGAGGGGTTCCTCTGGGATGATGAAATCTTCATCACCGAGGCTAACAGCATCTTTGGAGATAGGTAAGTAGTTACTATCTTCTGAATCCTCGTGATCAGCAAGTTCGTCAGGGCTATATTGACCCTCTTCCCTTTCATCCTGCTCGAACGCAGGCTCAACCAGGTGGTTTCCAACATTGTCTGGAGTGTCATTATCTCTGGTGCCGGTATTGCTTTCCCTTCTCCGACGCGATCGTGAGCGGCACCGCTGGTGCCGACATTTTGGTAGTTCATCGACGGGCTTGTCCTCTTCTTGATCTTGAGGGCCACCGCCGTCCTTCTTCTCAGGCGTGTCCACCATGTATACATTATAAGTAGAAGTTGTTGTCCAGCGCCCGGTGATGGGCGGGTTTTGACCTGGCTCGGCTTCAACACTGTCGTCCATGCCATCAATGTCTTCGGCGGCATAGTCTAGCATGTCGGTTAAGTCCTCGACATTGGCTATTAAGTGGGTGGTGAGTGGGACATAAAATTCCCTACTCTCAGCCCCTAGTTCAAGCTGGGCGTATTTCGGATATGATACTTCTGTGATGGCGAGAGATTGTATTAACTCCAACGTTTCGTTTAAGAGCAAAAGCCGGACATGCGTCTGAGGATCTACGAAGCTAGGCTCGGTGATAACCAGTTGACCGAGCCCGACGGACGCAGGCCTCGAGAGTTTGGAGTTGGTGTCCAGAGACGAGTCCGGATTCCCGATGATGGGTAGAGTCCCGTGTTGGGGAACGTAGTATTTCAAACAAATTCTTACAATCATGCAAGATCTATCTAGGAGAAGCATAGCAACGAGCGGGGAGAGTGTGGCCACGTACCTGCTACGTCTTAATCATGCATTGGTTTTCCCATGAAGAGGAAAGGGTGACGCAACAAAGTAGCGTAAGTATTTCCCTCAGTTTTTGAGAACCAAGGTATCAATCCAGTAGGAGACAACGCACAAGTCACCTAGTACCTGCACAAAAATCAAGAACCTTGCAACCAACACGATAAAGGGGTTGTCAATCCCTTAACGATCACTCACAAAAGTCAGATCTAATAAAGATAGTAAAGTAAATATTTTTGGTATTTTTGTTGTATAAATTGGAAAGTAAATATTGCAAAATAGTAAACGAGATGTGATGTAAATAACAGAGATGTAATATAATAAGAAAGAGACCCGGGGGCCGTAGCTTTCACTAGTGGCTTCTCTCAAGATAGCATGTATTACGGTGGGTGAACAAATTACTACCGAGCAATTTATAGAAAAGCGCGTAATTATGAAGACATCCGTGTCAAGTAGACCGAAACGATTCTGCATCTACTACTATTACTCCACACATCGACCGCTATCCAGCATGCATCTAGAGTATTAAGTTCATAAGAAAAGGCTAACGCATTAGGCAAGATGACATGATGTAGAGGGATAAACTCAAGCAATATGATATAAACCCCGTCTTTTTATCCTTGATGGCAGCAATACAATACGTGCCTTGCTGCCCCTACTGTCACTAGGAAAGGACACCGCAAGATTGAACCCAAAGCTAAGCACTTCTCATTGCAAGAGAGATCAATTTAGTAGGCCAAACTAAACTGATAATTCGAAGAGACTTGCAAAGATATCAAATCATGCTTATAAGAATTCAGAGAAGAACCAAATAATATTCATAGATAATCAATTTCATAAATCCACAATTCATCCGATCTCGGCAAACACACCGCAAAAGAGTATTACATCGAATAGATCTCCAAGAACATCGAGGAGAACTTTGTATTGAGGATCAAAGAGATAGAAGAAGCCATCTAGCTAATAACTATGGACCCGAAGGTCTGTGGTAAACTACTCACGCTTCATTGGAGAGGCTATCGTGTTGATGTAGAAGCCCTCCGTGATCGATTCCCCCTCCAGCAGATCGCCGGAAAAGGCCCCAAGATGGGATCTCACGGGTACAGAAGGTTGCAGTGGTGGATAAGTGGTTTCGTGCCCCCCTGATGTTTTTAGGTTATAAGATTATATATATAGGCGGAAGAAGTACATCGGTGGAGCTACGAGGGGCCCACGAGGGTGTTGGCGCGCCTACCCCCCTAGGCGTGCCCTCCCGCCTCGTGGCCACCTCGTGGCGTCTCCGACTTCATCTTCAAGTCTTCTGGTTTGCTTTCGGTCCAATAAAGATCATCGGGAAGGTTTCATTCCGTTTGGATTCCGTGTGATATTCATTTTCTTTGAAACACTAAAATAGGTAAAAAAACATAAACTGTCACTCGGCCTTTGGTTAATAGGTTAATCCAAAAAATAATATAAAAGAGCATATTAAATCCCATTAAACATCCAAAACGGATAATATAATAGAATGGAGCAATCAAAAATTATAGATACGTTGGAGATGTATCAAGCGTCCCCAAGCTTAATTCCTGCTCGTCCTCGAGTAGGTAAATGATGAAAACAAAATTTTTGATGTGGAATGCTACCTAACATATTTATCAATGTAATTTCCTTTATTGTGGCATGAATGTTCAGATCCGAAGGATTCAAGATAAAATTTTAATATTGACATAAAAAATAATAATACTTCAAGCATACTAACAAAATAATCATGTCTTCTCAAAATAACATGGCCAAAGAAATTTCATCCCTACAAAATCATATAGTTTGGCTATGCTCCATCTTCGTCACCCCAAATGCTCAAATCATGCACAACCCCGATGACAAGCCAATCAATTGTTTCATACTTTAATATTCTCAAACTTTTCAACTTTCACGCAATACATGTGCGTGAGCCATGGACATAGCACTATAGGTGGAATAGAGTGGTGGTTGTGAAGAAGTAAAAAAAAGGATGAAGATGGTCTCACATCAACTAGGCGTATCAATGGGCTATGGAGATGCCCATGAATAGATATCAATGTGAGTGAGTAGGGATTCCCATGCAACAGATGGACTAGAGCTACAAATATATGAAAGATCAACAAAAGAAACTAAGTGGGTGTGCATCCAACTTGCTTGATCACAAAGACCTAGGACATTTGAGGAAGCCCGTCATTGGAATATACAAGCCAAGTTCTATAATGAAAATTCCCACTAGTATATGAAAGTGGCAAAATAAGAGACTCTCTATCATGAAGATCATGGTGCTACTTTGAAGCACAAGTGTGGAACAAAGATAGTAGCATTGTCCCTTCTCTCTTTGTCTCTAATTTTTTTGTTGGGATTCTTTGGCCTCTTTTTTTATGGGCTTCTTTGGCCTTTTTTTCCCTCGCACGGGACAATGCTCTAATAATGATGATCATCACACTTCTATTTATTTACAACTCAAAAATTACAACTCGATACTTAAAAAAATGACTCTATATGCGTGCCTCCGGCGGTGTACCGGGATGTGCAATGAATCAAGAGTGACATGTATGAAAGAATTACGAAGGTGAATTTGCCACAAATACGATGTCAACGACATGCATGATCATGCAAGGCAATATGACAATGATGGAACATGTCATAATAAATGGAACCGTGGAATGTTGCATGGCAATATATCTAGGAATGGCTATGGAAATGCCATAATAGGTAGGTATGGTGGCTGTTTTGAGGATGGTAAATGGTGGGTTTATCGTACCGGTGAAAGTTGCGCGGTACTAGAGAGGTTAGCAATGGTGGAAGGGTGAGAGTGCGTATAATCCACGGACTCAAAATTAGTCATAAAGAACTCACATACTTATTGCAAAAATCTACAAGTCATCAAAAACCAAGAATTATGCACATGCTCCTAGGGGGATAGATTGGTAGTAAAATACCATCGCTCGTCCCCGACCGCCGCTCATAAGGAAGACAATCAAAGAAACACCTCATGCTTCAAATTTGTTACACAACGGTTACCATACGTGCACGCTATGGGACTTGCAAACCTCAACACAAGTATTTATCAAATTCACAATTAATTCACTAGCATGACTCTAATATCACCATCCTTATGTCTCAAAACAATCATCAAGCATCAAACTTCTCATAGCATTAAACGCACTTTATATGGAAGTTTTTATTATACCCATCTTGGATGCCCATCATATTAGGACTAGTTTTATAACCAAAGCAAATTACCATGCTTTTATAAAAAGGCTCTCAAAATAATATAAGTGAAGCATGAGAGATCAATAATTTCTATAAAATAAAACCACCACCGTTCTCTAAAAAGATATAACTGAAGCACTAGAGCAAAATTATCTAGCTCAAAAGATATAAGTGAAGCACATAGAGTATTCTAATAAATTCTGATTCATGCGTGTCTCTCCCAAAATGTGTGTACAACAAGGATGATTGTGGTAAACTAAAAAGCAAATAAAAAAATCATACAATACACTCCAAGCAAAACACATATCATGTGGTGAATAAAAAAATAGCCTCAAGTAAAGTTACGGATAGACAAAGACGAAAGAGGGGATGCCTTCCGGGGCATCCAGAAGCTTAGGCTTTTGGTTCTCCTTGAATTTTACCTTGGGGTTCCTTGGGAATCAACAAGCTTAGGCTCTTGCCACTCCTTGTTCCAAAATCCATCAAATCTTTACCCAAAAACATGAAAACTTCACAACACAAAACTCAAAAGAAAATCTCATGAGCTCCGTTAGTAAAAGAAAATAAACCACCACTATAAGGTACTGTAATGAACTCATTCTTTATTTATATTGGTGTTAAACCTACTTTATTCCAACTTCTCTATGTTTCATACACCCCGATACTACTCATAGATTCATCAAAATAAGCAAACAAGACACGAAAAACAGAATCTGTCAAAATAGAACAGTCTGTACCAATCTGACTTAATCGAATACTTATAGAAATCCAAAAATTCTGAAATAAATTGGTGGACGTGAGGAATTTGTATATTAATCATCTGCAAAAATAATCAACCTAAAAGCACTCTCCAGTAAAAAATGGCAGCTAATCTCGTGAGCGCTCTAGTTTCTGTTTTTTACAGCAAGATCGCAAAGACTTCACCCAAGCCTTCCCAAAGGTTCTACTTGGCACAAACACTAATTAAAACATAAAAACACATCTAAACTGAGGCTAGATGAATTATTTATTACTAAACAGGAACAAAAAGCAAGGAACAAAAATAAAATTGGGTTGCCTCCCAACAAGCGCTATCGTTTAACGCCCCTAGCTAGGCATAAAAGCAAGGATAGATCTAGGTATTGTCATATTTGGTATGTAATACATAAGTGGCTCTCATAGTAGATTCATAAGGCAATTTAATTCTCTTCCTAGGAAAGTGTTCCATTCCTTTCCTTAACGGAAACTAGAATCTAATATTTCCTTCTGTCATGTCAATAATTGCACCAATCGTTCTAAGGAAAGGTCTACCAAGAATAATAGGACATGTCGGATTGCAATCTATATCAAGAACAATGAAATCTGAGGGAAAATAATTCCTATTTGCAACAATAAGAACATCATTAGTCCTTCCCATAGGTTTCTTAATGGTGGAAACCGCAAGATGCAAATTTAAAGAACAATCATCAAATTCACGGAAACCTGGAAACATAAAGCACTAGCACCCAAATTACATAAAGCATTGCATTCATAATCCTTAATCTTTATTTAATAGTAGGTTCCCACTCATTATAAAGTTTTCTAGGGATACAAACTTCTAGTTCAAGCTTTTCTTCATGAGATTGCATGAGGAGAATTTAACACGGATTGCAACAAGGAAAAGCAATCTATCAAAGAGCAATTCTCATAATTAAATTCCTTGAAATCCAAAATAGTGGGTTCATTGCTATGTAAAGTTTTGACCTCTTCAATCCCACTTTTATCAATTTTTGCATCAAGATCTAAAAACTCTGAATCATTGGGACGACTTCTAACTAAAGTTGGCTCATCTCCAGTCCCATCTTTATCAAGATTCATATTGGAAATCAAAGATTTAGTAGGAGACACATCAATTACTTTTAGATCTTCATCGTTATTAGCATGAAGATCTTCCGGTTTAGCGGCCATCTTATTAACTAAAGTGGCGTGCTTATCCGATATCTGGCCTACTAAATTTTCAAGATGAGCAAACTGAGATTTCAAACCATAAAATTCCTTAGCAAACTGAGCTCTTTATTCATGTACTCCATAAAACCTTTTTGTTCTTTAAACTCGTTTCTGAAGAAATTATTATGCTCAAATGGCAAAGACATAAGGCTTCTAACGTTTTTTTCAATTTCTTCCAACCTTCTAAGGCGAGGATCAACGCCTTTTGGCAGAGCCATCAAAGCAAATAGGCACACTAACACCCAAGAACACCAAATGCAAGTGAAAATAGATGAACAGAAAAGGGGCGAAGAAAAGGCAAAGGCTTTCGAAAATCATTTTAGAAGTGGGGGAGAGGAAAACGAGAGGCGAATGGCAAATAATGTAATGCGAGGGAGAAGAGTTTGTGATGGGTATTTGGTATGTCTTGACTTGGCGTAGATCTCCCGGTAACGGCGCCAGAAATCCTTCTTGCTACCTCTTGAGCATGCGTTGATTTTCCTTTGAAGAGGAAAGGGTGATGCAACAAAGTAGCGTAAGTATTTCCCTCAGTTCTTGAGAAGCAAGGTATCAATCCAGTAGGAGACAATGCACAAGTCACCAAGTACCTGCACAAACAATCAAGAACCTTGCAACCAACGTGATAAAGTGGTTGTCAATCTCTTCACGGTCACTCGCAAAAGTGAGATATAATAAAGAGAGTAAAGTAAATATTTTTGGTATTTTTGTTGTATAGATTGGAAAGTAAAGATTGCAAAATAGTAGATGAGATGCGATGTAAATAAAAGAGATGCAATAATATAAGAAAGATACCCGGTGGGCATAGGTTTCACTAGTGGCGTCTCTCAAGATAGCATGTATTACCGTGGGTGACCAAATTACTGCCGAGCAATTGATAGAAAAGTACATAATCATGAAGACATCTAAGGCAATGATCGTGAATATAGGCATCACGTCCGTGTCAACTAGGACGAAACGATTCTGCATCTACTACTATTACTCCTCACATCGACCGCTATCCAGCATGCATCTAGAGTATTAAGTTCATAAGAACAGAGTAACACATTAGGCAAGATGACATGATGTAGAGGGATAAAGTCAAGCAATATGATATAAACCCCATCTTTTATCCTCGATGGCAACAATACAATACGTGCCTTGCTGCCCCTACTGTCACTGGGAAAGGACACCGCAAGATTGAACCCAAAGCTAAGCAATTCTCCCATTGCAAGAAAGATCAATCTAGTAGGCCAAACTAAACCGATAAATCGGAGAGACTTGCAAATATATCAAATCATGCATATAAGAATTCAGAGAAGAACCAAATAATATTCATAGATAATCGGCAAACACACTGCAAAAGAGTATTACATCGAATAGATCTCCAAGAACATCGAGGATAACTTTGTATTGAGGATCAAAGAGAGAGAAGAAGCCATCTAGCTAATAAATATGGACCCGAAGATCTTTGGTAAACTAATCATGCTTCATCAGAGAGGCTATGGTGTTGATGTAGAAGCCCTCCGTGATCGATTCCCCCTCCGGCAGATCGCCGAAAAAGGCCCCATGATGGGATCTCACGGGTGCAGAAGGTTGCGGTGGTGGAAAAGTGGTTTCATGGCTCCCCTGATGTTTTTAGGGTATAAGAGTATATATAGGCGGAAGAAGTACATAGGTGGAGCTACGAGGGGTCCACGAGGGTGGGGGCGCGCCTACCCCCTGGGCGCGCCCTCCTGCCTCGTGGCCGCCTCGTTGCGTCTCCGACTTCATCTCCAAGTCTTCTGGTTTGCTTTCGGTACAAGAAAGATCATCGCGAACGTTTCATTCCGTTTGGATTACGTTTGATATTCATTTTCTGCGAAACACTAAAATAGGCAAAAAAAAAGCAGAAACTGGCACTGGGCCTCCCGTTAATAGGTTAGTCCCAAAAATAATATAAAAGAGCATATTAAACCAATTAAACATCAAAAACAGATAATATAATAGCATGGAACAATCCAAAGTTATAGATACGTTAGAGACGTATCAGTACCCTCGTAGACGGAAATCGGAAGCAATTAGTAATGCGGTTGATATAGTCGAACGTCTTCGCGATCCAACCGATCAAAGTACCGAATGCACGGCACCTCCGCAATCTGGACACGTTCATCTCGGTGACGTCCCTCGAACTCTTGATCCAGCTGAGGCCGAGGGAGAGTTCGTCAGCACGACGGCGTGTTGACGGTGATGATGAAGTTACCGACGCAGGGCTTTGCCTAAGCACTACGACAATATGACCGAGGTGTAAAACTGTGGAGGGCGCACTGCACATGGCTAAATATCAACTTGTGTGTCTATGCGGTGCCCCCTCCCTCTTATATAAAGGAGGGGAGGAGGAGGAGAGCCAGTCACAAGGGGCGCACCCAAGGGGGGGGGATTCCTACTCATTGTAGGAGTAGGTTTCCCCCTTTCCTAGTCCAAGTAGGAGAAGAAGGAAGGAGAGGGAGAGGGAGAGGGAAAGAGGGGCCGCACCCCCTCCCCTAGTCCTATTAAGACACCCCTTGGGGGCGGGCGCGCGCCACCTCCTGGCTGCTGCCCTCTCTCTCCCCTAGGGCCCACTAAGGCCCATTACTTCCCCGAGGGGTTCCGGTAACCCCTTCGGCACTCCGGTTTTATCCGAAACCAACCCGACCACTTCCGGTGTCCAAATAACATGGTCCAATATATCAATGCTTATGTATCGACCATTTCGAGACTCCTCATCACGTCTGTGATCTCATCCGGGACTCCGAACAACCTTCGGTCATCAAATCACAAAAACTCATAATACAAATCATCATCGAACGTTAATCGTGCGGACCCTACGGGTTCGAGAACTATGTAGACATGACCGAGACACATCTCCGGTCAATAACCAATAGCGGAACCTAGATGCTCATATTGGCTCCTACATATTCTACGAAGATCTTTATCGGTCAAACCGCACAATGACATACGTTGTTCCCCTTGTCATCGGTATGTTACTTGCCCGAGATTCGATCGTCGGTATCACCATTCCTAGTTCAATATCGTTACCGGAAAGTCTCTTTACTCGTTCAGTGATGCATCATCCTGTAACTAACTCACTAGTCACATTGCTTGCAAGGCTTTTAGTGATGTGCACTACTGAGAGGGCCCAGAGATACCTCTCCGACAATCAGAGTGACAAATCCTAATCTCGATCTATGCCAACTCAACAAACACCATCCGAGACACCAGTTACGTTGTGAAGTTTGATAGCACACTAAGTGTTCCTCAGGTATTCGGGAGTTACATAATATCATAGTCATAGGAACATGTATAAGTCATGAAGAAAGCAATAGCAATAAACTAAACGATCATAGTGCTAAGCTAACGGATGGGTCTTGTCCATCACATCATTCTCTAATGATGTGATCCCGTTTATCAAATGACAACACATGTCTCTGGCTAGGAAAGTTAACCATCTTTGATTAACGAACTAGTCTAGTAGAGGCATACTAGGGACACTCTGTTTGTCTATGTATTCACACATGTACTAAGTTTCCGGTTAATACAATTCTAGCATGAATGATAAACATTTATCATGATATAAGGAAATATAAATAACAACTTTATTATTGCTTCTAGGGCATATTTCCTTCAGTCTCCCACTTGTACTTGAGTCAATAATCTTGATTACATAGCAATGATTCTAACACCTATGGAGTCTTGGTGCTGATCATGTTTTGTTCATGAGAGAGGCTTAGTCAACGGGTCTGCAACATTCAGATCCGTACGTATCTTGTAAATCTCTATGTCCCCTCCTTAACTTGATTGCCAATGGAATTGAAGCGTCTCTTGATGTGCTTTTTCTCTTGTGAAATCTGGATTCCTTTGCCAAGGCAATTGCACCAGTGTGGTCACAAAAGATTTTCATTGGACCCGATGCACTAGGTATGACACCTAGATCGGATATGAACTCCTTCATCCAGATTCCTTCATTTGCTGCTTCCGAAGCAGCTATGTACTCCGCTTCACACGTAGATCCCGCCATGATGCTCTGCTTGGAACTACACCAACTTACAACTCCTCCGTTTAATATAAATACGTATCCGATTTGTGACTTAGAATCATCCGGATCAGTGTCAAAGCTTGTATCGACGTAACCATTTACAACGAGCTCTTTGTCACCTCCATAAACGAGAAACATATCCTTAGTACTTTTCAGGTATTTCAGGATTTTCTTGACTGCTATCCAGTGATCCACTCCTGGATTACTTTCGTACCACCCTGCTAAACTAATAGAAAGGCACACATCAGGTCTGGTACACAGCATTGCGTAGATGACAGAACCTATGTCTGAAGCATAGGGAATAACTTTCATTTTCTCTCTATCTTCTACAGTGGTCGGGCATTGAGTCTGACTCAACTTCACACGTTGTAACATAGGCAAGAACCCTTTCCTTGCTTGATCCATTTTGAACTTCTTCAAAACTTTATCAAGGTATGTGCTTTGTGAAAGTCCGATTAAGAGTCTTGATCTATCTCTATATAACTTGATGCCTAATATATAAGCAGCTTCACCGAGGTCTTTCATTGAAAAATTCTTATTCAAGTATCATTTCCGATTAAAAATATGTCATCTACATATAACATCAGAAATGCCACAGAGATCGCACTCACTTTCTTGTACATACAGGCTTCTCCAAAAGTATGTATAAAACCATATGCTTTGATCACACCATCGAAGTGTATATTCCAACTCCTAGATGCTTGCACAAGTCCATAAATGGATCGCTGGAGCTTGCACACTTATTTAGCAACTTTTGGATCGACAAAACCTTCTGGTTGCATCATATACAACTCTTCTTTAAGATATCCATTAAGGAATGCAGTTTTGACATCCATTTGCCAAATTTCATAATCATAAAATGCGGCAATTGCTAACATGATTCGTACGGACTTAAGCATCGCTATGGTTGAGATGGTATCATCGTAGTCAACTCCTTGAACTTGTCGAAAACCTTTCGCAACAAGTCGAGCTTTGTAGACAGTATCATTACCTTCAGCGTCAATCTTCTTCTTAAAGATCCATTTATTCTCTGTGGCTTGCCGATCATCGGGAAAGTCAACCAAAGTCCACACTTTGTTCTCATACATAGATCTCATCTCAGATTTCATGGCCTCAAGCCATTTCACAGAATCAGGGCTCATCATCGCTTCCTCATAGTTCGTAGGTTCGTCATAGTCAAGTAACATGACTTACAGAAAAGGATTACCGTACCACTCTAGTGCGGATCTTACTCTGGTTGACCTACGAGGTTTGGTAGTAACTTGATCAGAAGTTTCATGATCATCATCATTAGCTTCCTCACTAATTGGTGTAGGAATCACTGGAACTAATTTCTGTGATGAACAAGTACAATTACCTCATCAAGTTCTACTTTCCTCCCACTCACTTCTTTCGAGAGAAACTGCTTCTCTAGAAAGGATCCATTCTTAGCAACGAATATCTTGCCTTCGGATCTTTGGAAGAAGTTGTACCCAACAGTCTCTTTTGGGTATCCTATGAAGACACATTTCTCCGATTTGGGTTCAAGCTTATCAGGTTGAAGCTTTTTCACATAAGCATCGCAGGCCCAAACTTTAAGAAACGACAACTTGGGTTTCTTGCCAAACCATAGTTCATATGGTGTCGTCTCAACGGATTTAGATGGTGCCCTATTTAATGTGAATGTAGCCGTTTGTAAAGCATAACCCCAAAACGATAGCGGTAAATTAGTAAGAGACATCATAGATCGCACCATATCTAATAAAGTGCGGTTACAACGTTCAGACACACCATTACACTGTGGTGTTCCGGGTGGCGTGAGTTGTGAAGCTATTCCGCATTGTTTCAAATGAAGACCAAACTCGTAACTCAAATATTTTCCACTTCACTCTGAAATTCTTTGAACTTTTCAAATGTTTCATACTTATATTTCATCAAGTAGCTATACCCATATCTTCTCAAATCATCTGTGAAGGTCAGAATATAACGATACCCGGCGCGAGCATCAACACTCATCGGAACAAATACATCAGTATGTATTATTTCCAACAAGTCTGTTGCTCGCTCCATTGTTCCGGAGAACAGAGTCTTAGTCATCTTGCCCATGAGGCAAGGTTCGCAAGCATCAAGTGATTCATAATCAAGTGATTCCAAAAGCCCATCGGCATGGAGTTTCTTCACGCGCCATACACCAATAAGACCTAAATGGCAGTGCCACAAATAAGTTGCACTATCATTATTAAACTTATATCTTTTGGTTTAAATACTATGAATATGTGTATCACTACTATCGAGATTAAATAAAAATAGACCACTCATCAAGGGTGCATGACCATAAAATATATTACTCATATAAATAGAATAACCATTATTCTCTGATTTAAATGAATAACCGTCTCGCATCAAACAAGATCCAGATATAATGTTCATGCTTAACGCTTGGCACCAAATAACAATTATTCAGGTCTAAAACTAATCCTGAAGGTAGATGTAGAGGTAGCATGCCGACGGCGATCACATCGACTTTGGAACCATTTCCCACGTGCATCGTCACCTCGTCCTTAGCTAATCTTCGCTTAATCCGTAGCCCATGTTTCGAGTTGCAAATATGAGCAACAGAACCAGTACCAAATACCCAGGCGCTAGTACGAGCATTAGTAAGGTACACATCAATAACATGTATATAAAATATACCTTTCACTTTTCAATTCTTCTTACACTACAAAAAAATACACTTCCGTGATGATCCATGTTTGTCACAGTAGGTCATGTTCTCTGTCATGCATGTACATCCATGACAAATTTATGACAAAATCAAGATAGTCATACCTGTGTTATCGTAGAAGTGTTCCATGACATTACCAAAATTATCACGACGGAAGTGTCCACTTCCATGACGATAAATCACGCCTCACATAAGTGCTTTCGTCAAGGGTGACCGACACGTGGCATCCACCGTAACGGAATGTGGTTAAGCTATCGGGTCCGGTTTTGGATCCGACAACCCGTTAACAGCCCCGACCAATGGGGATTTTCCATGTGTAAAATAATCATTGGCTGGAGGAAGCACGTGTCGGCTCACCGCTGGGACAGATGTCATCCACTCATTGGACCCAAAGCGCCTATGATACGTCGGCACGTGGCACGGCCCAACAGAGGCCCATTCCTGTGAAAATGCCGGCCTGTTTGACTTGTTCAAAATGTGGCGGGCTGGCCCACGGCAAGCCTGTTAACGGCGTGTTTGCATATAGCCCATTTACAGCCCGCAAACCCAGGACCCGTTTATGGCCTATCTGAATTTGGCCCAGTAGCGTCATCTGGGCCGTCCAATATAATTCTAGCATGTTTTAACTTCCGGCCCACGTAAGGGCCATGACGTATTTTAGCCCATATGAGTCCCTTTGTAACGCTTGGCCCATTAATGGCCCGTGGTGAAACCGGCCTGTAATGAACAATGTATCGCTTTATACCCATTAGTGGCCCATTATTCCATTGGGTCGTTTCCATCCCGTGTTACCTTTCGGCCTTCTGAGGGCCTATTTATTCTCGGGCTCATTTCCAACATTCGGTTACTTACGGCCCGTTACTGGCCTTTTCTGCTTGTGGACCAAATTCAGCCCGTGGATACAGCCGGCCCGTTTGTGGCCCGTTAATCTGTTGGGCCATTTTCATAGTATGATCAAATACGGCCTATTAACAGCCCGTTATGGTCAGCCCGTAAAATGTACGATTTCCACTCTAGCCCTTTTACGACCCGTTATACGGCCCGTACAAGGCCCATAGATGAGACGGCCCGTAGAAGGCCAATGGATCCTACAGGACGTAGAAGGCCCATTGACCCGACGACCCATAGAAGGCCCATTAAACCGATGGCCCGTAGAAGGCCCATGGATCCACTGGCCCATAGAAGGCACATGGATCCGACAGCCGATAGAAGGCCCATGGATCCGACAGCCCATAGAAGGCCCACGAATCCGATGGCCATAGAAGGCCATGGATCGTCCGTCCCGTAGATGGCCCATGGATCGTACGTCCTATGGAGGGCCATGGTCACTACAACGTTTGGGTGAGTTGGCCCCCGTTTGAACGATATAGCATATTCAAAGAATTATCCTACTCTATACTATCACCTCTAGAAAACATACACTATACAATAAAGAGACTAAGGCATAGAAACGTACAACAATCCTACACTATACAATAAAGAAATTGCAACCGATTATACCCACTGGGCATTATGGTTCGGCACCAGTGATAATAAAGCATACATAAACAGCAAATTACATACACTGGGAAAATATAGCTCATACATCGTGGACGCGCATAACATAACTTACCGTTTGAACTATAGTCTCTTCAGAAAATAGGATTGGCCGGATTTAGACAGCACAAATTTCAGTCTGCAAAATCTCCCATTCCTTCGTGGTTACCTCAGTGTCTTGTTTCATTTTTTTGACTCCTGCATCTAATACCTGCATGTCCAGTCTCAACTTGTTGATTGTACGTTCAGAATCATGTACACGTTGTCTTGCCACCTCTAGTTGATGCTCGAGAACATCAACACATTCCAATTCCAATCCATAATCATTCGGTAACGGCCATGCCGCATCGCCGCAGATCTTTGTGTTGATGTCACTTCATCCCTGAAATGTTTCGTAAGTACACATGACTAGGGCAAAATATAGTTACAACAAGGAAGCGAGCAAGACAGACTATTTTGTACATGGCAAAACAGGACTAACAATAATGTTACACGTCATGAAGCATAAGCAGGTGATATTTTATAAATTATAAAAAGGTAGTCTGCGATGCGCATAGAAATCTCTCTTAGCTCACCAGAGGAGCATGATGTTGGGGCCCAATCCAAAACATGCACAAGTTACAAAGACAACACGCTATGTAGAAGTTAGCCAGCAGTTGGCCTTTCTGTAGCTCAATTAAAGTCTTACGGATCATAATGAACAGCAGAGGATTTCATACAAACATACTACAGTAAGCAAAACTATGCAATCATTAGCCTAGTATAAACTAGATTGCGAGCCTCATTCAATAATAGTTGGTTAATAGACTTCAAAGCTTCAGGCACACTTCGGCAGAGTAATTTAATGGTAAGGCCTTTAATTATGTCAACTAATAGTTATACAAGTACCCAACATCAGGCATCATTCTTTGGGCATCTCATTAACTGAGGACAAAGAAAGCAATTGAAAAGAGCAAATTAACTATGCCTGAAACAAACAAGGAATTGAACTGTTGAGTTGGATACAGTGACTTACCTTAACATGTTGAAGAGGCTCAGCGCAGCTCCTACTTCTCTTGCAAGGCTCCTTCCTAACATATTGTACTTGGAAATCCTCAATCTTATCTTCATTGCACCGCCTCTGCAAGCTGACACAAACTAGTTACTCATCTCCTTGGAAGATAAATATGCATACTTTCCACTCTGTGAACACAAAAAGATGAGATTATAACAAAACAACACCACATAATGAAACATGCCGCATCTCTAGCACTTGCACACAATGAAATGAGTGAGGGAGTCCTGGATTAGGGGGTCCTCGGATAGCCGGACTATATGCTTTGGCCGAACTGTTGGACTATGAAGATATAAGATTGAAGACTTCGTCCCGTGTCCGGATGGGACTCTCCTTTGCGTGGAAGGAAAGCTTGGCAATTTGGATATGTAGATCTCCTCCCTTGTAACCGACTCTGTGTAACCCTAGACCACTCTGGTGTCTATATAAACTGGAGGGTTAAGTCCGTAGGACAACAACAATCATAATCATAGGCTAGCTTCTAGGGTTTAGCCTCTACGATCTCGTGGTAGATCAACTCTTGTAATACTCATATCATCAAGATCAATCAAGCAGGAAGTAGGGTATTACCTCCATCGAGAGGGCCCGAACCTGGGTAAACATTGTGCCCCCCGCCTCCTGTTACCATACGCCTTAGACGCATAGTTCGGGACCCCCTACCCGAGATCCGCCGGTTTTGACACCGACATTGTGTCCCCCGCCTCCTACATGATGAATTTCTATGAGCTTCTACTGCTATATGACGAATTGCTATGAGCTGCTGCTGCTGCTATATGATGAATTGCTATGAGCTGCTGCTGCTGCTATATGATGAGTTGCTATAAGCTGCTCCTGCTACTACTGTATGATGAATTGCTATGAGCTGCTCCTGCTGATGCTATATGATGAATTGCTATGAGCTGCTCCTCGCCGCTATATGATGAATTGCTATGAGCTGCTCCTCCTGCCGCTATATGATGAATTGCTATGAGCTCCTCCTCCTCCGCTATATGACCTAATTGCTATGAGCTGCCATCGTATATGATGAATTGCACACTGCTGCCGCTGCTCTGTATGATGAGTTGCTATGAGCTGCTGCTGCTATATGATGCTTTCAGGTGGTGCTGCTATATGATACTAACCAGCCACTTGGACCATCGAATTTCAATAAATAATTGTTATTCATTTAAATGTGGGTCATGCGTTTTTCCTTTAAATTAGGAAATGGGATCTCTATGGAAAACATTGACCAAAGTAGATTGTGCCAAGTAGATGGTACCTTTGTATTTGCATTTTGAGAAAATAGTGATGGTCTGTTTTCCTACCATATTAATTACTGCACTGGGTTCAATTTGTGATGTTTGCAAGTCAAATTAATTTTCATATGGGCAGCAAAATGAAAACAATATAATGCAATCTAGACTTTTCACTGAACATACCAAAGATAAGCTGAAAATGCAATGAAAAGAAATGGTTGGCTTATTACATGGAGCTTATATTCACAGGTGCTTATTTTCTTAGGATAACTCGTAATAACTGTCCCTAAGAAACTTGGCACACTGTATAGGCTCACCACTGGCTCTCCTTTTTTTGCGATGTTCAATGAAATTGCCACATACATCTTGTACTTTTTCATTGTGTAACCCTATCAGCAAGTTGACACGGCTAATTTCAGACATCTCTACATGATAATACATTGCATATCCCTTTATGCATATTTAAACCACCAATTAATGATTGTGTGCATAGCATAAACTAGCCATGACTCTGTGTGCTGGACTAGCAGGCACTCTAAGGGAGCCTAATGTAGTGTCCTGGAATTCCTCCATGCCACCTATGATTTTGTGTAATGTACTGCCTATGTTCCTAAATATATGTCTATGTAGAGATTCCAGTATGGACCACATACAGATGTATATAGATGCATTTTCAAGTGTAGATTCACTCATTTTGCTCCGTATATAGCCTATAGTGGAATCTCTAGAAAGACTTATATTTAGGAACTGAGGCAACGAGGTAGTATCATGTATGACATCTACATATCTAATTTAGTAGCCGAGTAGAAATCATTGTTCGCACAAAGGGATTCCTGGTCGAAAATCCTAGCAAAGCACGCCGCAGTGCACGTAACAATACAAGAGAGAGAGACACGCTTACAAGATCATAGCAATGCCTCACCAGGATCTTGGTTGGCCAAGCTGTTCGATCCGTAAGAAACATCGTCCTTGTAGTTTTTGCTACCGTGCATAACAGTAACAAATGACATTGTTAGTATATTTGAAGTACATCGGCGGTGATGTCGGACGGGTTTAAAGGTGACAAGTACTTAGGCCATGGCAGGTGCTTGGCATCTTGCCGCACGGTGGGAATCAGGTTAGAAACGCCAAGGGTGATGACGCTACTGGCTGTCGGGTCCGTAAGGAGATCTAGAACCTTCGAGTAGGGTGTTTGTGGAGCGGCTCGGTAGGGTGGACTACGGTGTGGCGCGGCGGATCTGTGGCCGTGGAAGTGGGCGTAGGTGAAGCTGCTCCGGTGGTTGGGTTAAGGATGGTGTCGACGATGCGGATCTGCGGCCATGGACGGGGCATTAGAAGCTGCTATGGTAGGTTGGATGAGGGTGCGAGGAAGCGGATCTGAGGCCGTGGACTTGTGAGTTGGCAAAGCGGCCCCGGTAGGGTTGAAAATGGTATAGGCGAAGTTACTCCGGTGGGGTTGACGATGGTGCCGGAGAAGTGGCCCCGGTAGGATTGAAAATGGTATAGGCGAAGCTACTCCGGTGGGGTTGACAATGGTGTCGGCGAAGCGGCTCTGGTAGGCTTGAGGAAGGTGTCGGCGAAGAGGATCAGAGGCCGTTGACCAGGGCGTCGGTGGGGCGGCTCCGGGGGGTGTGGACGAAGCGTCTGCGGTGGGGAGTACGATTGAGCTGCTGCGGATGCGCTGCAGTTGACGAGAGTACCGGCGAAGCAGATCCTGGGTCGTGGACAAGGCCGGCACTGAATGGGTTGTGGTACAGTGGTGGATGAGCAGTCAACATGTTTCCAGGGGAGGTGGGAGGGGTAGATGCCGCCGCAGAAGCAGATCCGGTGAGGTGGATGCCGCTGGCACTGAATGGGCTCTGGTACGCCGGTGGATGATTAGTCTAGGGTTTCGAGAGGGGAGGGGAGAAAGGCCGATGAAGTATGGATTGCGTGATGTGAGATGCTCTGGTGCTGTGGAGTTAGTCGTTTTTGTGGGACGGGGAGAGGAAATGGGGGTGCCGTGTAGTGGGGGAAACCGGAAGTTACCAAAGCAGCCCCGACCTATTATGTAGATGAGGGTGGTATTGTAGCTGTTGGTCTCCGTGCACCAAGGACAAAAGGGGAATTTTTCATGCTAAAGACTAAGGTGGCGGAAATTTTAGAAGGAGGTGGGAGATTTTGCCACCCGCGGGATCGTTCATATCCAGTTTCAACTAATTTTGGACCGTGCTAGCGGGAAGGTCATGCGAGACTATGTACACGGGGCACACGTCAGCAGTTAACACTAGTAGAAAAAGGGTCAAACGTGAAGCACATTAGTGCCGGTTTGTAAAAAAACCGGCACTAATGTGATCAATAGTGCCGGTTCGAATGGCTATGCATTAGTGCCGGTTCGTAATGAACCTTTAGTGCCGGTTCGCGCTACTTAACCGGTACTAAAGGGGTGGTGGCAGGTCAAGGCCAAAGTCAGGGCCCCACGAGCCCTTTAGTGACGGGTTTGTGACACAAACCGTACTAAAGGTCTAACCATTAGTACCGGTTTGCGCCACCAACCGCACTACAGAAGTCTTAACCTATAGTCCCGGTTGAAGACACAAACCGCACTATAGGGCAATTTTAAAACTCTACCCCCGTGTATCGCCATTTCAGTTTTGAAAAAATCAAAAGAAAATGATAAAAACTTCAGAAATAAAATCTTTCGAAGGTAGTTATATTACTACATCTACTAGTTAGGAAAATTTGAAAACTTAAATTTGGACATGTTTTCCAAAAAGTGTAGGGAAAATGTAAAACGGCTATAAATTTTGCATACGATGTCGGGAAAAAGGTATAATGTATCAAAAAATTCAGCACGAAAATCCGCATCCGATGGAGATCGCCTACTACTGCTTTGGAATTTTTAGAATCCTCAAATTCCAAAAAGGAAAAAGATATGGTCAAATTTCAGTTTTTCTAAAAAATTGGTTAAATCTGGTCAAACTACTTATTCAAGAAGTATTAATGTTACTACATAATTATTCAAGAATATTAGTTTTACTAAATAATTATTTCAATTTTTGAATTTTGGTCAAATATGGTCAAACTGTGGTCAAACTATGGTCAAACTTATTCAAGAAATATTAGCGTTACTAAATAACTACTGTTTTTTAGAATAATAGTTTCAAACTCAAACGGTGAAATGTGTGACTTCATGCTCAAGCTAAACTCCCGAGGGTTAATAGGATTAACATCTTA
The DNA here is from genome assembly GCA_021605145.1 of Aegilops bicornis. Lineage (NCBI taxonomy): Eukaryota > Viridiplantae > Streptophyta > Magnoliopsida > Poales > Poaceae > Aegilops > Aegilops bicornis. Next base: position 249,741,506 of record CM038673.1, read on the forward strand.
CTATTGTCGTGAAAACAACAAGTGCAGACTTGGAAACGAAGGAGAATAGAACCCGAAAGTTAAGCGTGCTTGAAATTTGGAGTAGTGAGAGGGATGGGTGACCGGTCGAGAAGTTAGATGATTTGGAATGAGTGATCCACACTTGAGCAGTTAAGAGAGGTGATTAGAGACTAAATTATCAAATAATTCAGAGAGAGGGATGGGTGACCGGTCGGGAAGTTAGATGATTTGGAATGAGTGATCCACACTTGAGCAGTTAAGAGAGGTGATTAGAGACTAAATTATCAAATAATTCAGAAAAAATAAAAATCGAAAAAAAATCAATTTTTTTCCAAAATTTTCAAAAAAAAAATTCAAAAAAGAAAACCTTTAGTACCGGTTGGTAACACCAACCGGTACTAAAGGTCCCCCATACCAGGGCGTGAGCTCACGCCACGTGGTGGCACTTTAGCGCCGGTTCGTGCCGACCCGGTACTCAAGGGGGCTATAGTGCCCACACTTTAGTGCCGGTTCCATAACCGGCACTAAAGGCCCTTACAAACCGGTTTTAAAGCTCCGTTTTCTACTAGTGTAATAACTGGTGTGAAGTCCACCGAGAAAAAAGACAATAACTCAGGATGATGCGCCGATAACTTGGACGTTCGCACGGGCGCGACCAATCGTACGGGTGTAGTGGCGCGTTCACAGAGAAAGAGATCAAACGCTCAGCCTATGTATTTCTTGTTTAAATAGATAATTTAGTGCAATTGGTTATTTAGTTTAAACATAATGAATTGATGTTTTAGTGAGAAGCGCACAAAAAGAAATGGATATTGCAGTCCGCTACTTAAAAGTGTTACCTCATATGATTACATAGCCTCCATTTCATAAATTATGCATCGTTGAATTCATATATGAATATTACATATATTACTTAATAGAACCTTAAATCATCCAAGACTAATGATTTTGAATGCAAGAGTAACAATGGTGCATGTACATGATAGCTACATTGGTTGTTTGAAGAAACATCACTGTAACTTTGGCATGCACAACTGAAAAGGTTAATTTAAATAGAAAAAATGTGATATGTGAGTGTCCAATCTTTATAGCATTGAATTGATATTGTACCTTTGGTGATGATACGAAGTAGATATTGATTTATGTTCAAGCGATGCACGTCCACGATCGCTAGATAGTGATACGTGAATGAATTGTGCAATCTCTCTCACACGCATACATATCTCATTTCCCTGTGGGTGTCGGAATCACACACGTGCACTTCGTGTATTTCTCTCCCTCCGCCAAGGTTAGAATTCGTCTTTCTACCCCGTCCTACAAGTCTCTCACAAAGAAACACACACGCTCTCTCTGTCGAACACGCCCACCCCTTTAGTTCCGCCCACCCACAGCCACTAATGTCTCAAAGTATAATAATGTCTCTCACACATATGCCTAAGGTTAACTCGAGTTCCGGAACCATATGAATACATACAATGGGATTCCAACAGAGCACCTTTTGTTTTGAGATTTCGCTCTCTCTCTCTCTCTCTCTCTCTCTCTCTCTCTCTCACACACACACACACACACACACACATTGTTTCTCGCTTCATTTTTTCCGGCACTTGCATGCACAAAATTTTGTTTATCTTCGTGATGCTTTAAGTATGCCTCGGACAAATGCTATCTAGCTATCCCTTAATATAGCTAGATATGTGTCACACAAACTCCTTCTCCCTACTAGCAAGATGCCCATGCATTGCACGAACATCAAGATGCATTTGTATGAGTAGTTTATCTTGTGGGAGAAAAGGATGAACGATGGAATGCCTTATTTGCAAATGCGGAGAGGGGTGTGGGTATCTTTTTGCAAAAGTGCCACGGTTTCCTTCCTATTCGTCCACTACTGGAAACTGGGAATTTGCCATCTGCTTATAAAAAACAGATGGCAAAGAACTGACAGATAATCCTAAGGCCAGAGTCGATCAGGAGGCTCTATGTGATAGACCGCTACAAAACATGAAACAACCAAAAGGAAAGAAGAACTGGGCGAAGCCAAAGGCATGGTTCAATCTTGGAAGGCCGGTTATGAGGGAAATACTCCTGTGGGTGAAAAAGGAGTTGATGTTCCCCGATGGGTATGCGTGGAATCTAAAGAGGGGAGCGAGCCTTGAAAAATTGAAAATATTTGGTCTCAAGAGTCATGATTGGCACATATGGCTTGAGCAGGTAATGCGGTGATGTTGCGTGGCTTTATCCCTGAGGATGAATGGCTAGTCCTGGCAGAGCTGAGCTATTTCTTCCGAGTTCTATGTGCGAAAGAATTATCGCCTGGCTTGCTAGAAGAAATGGAAGAGTTGGTGCCGGAGTTGATCTGCAAGTTGGAGAAGATCTTTCCACCTGGCTTCTTTAATCCAATGCAGCATTTGATTTTGCATCTCCGGACCGAGGCACGATTGGGGGGCCCCGTGCAGAATCGTTGGTGCTACGCAACTGAGAGGATGCAGAAGACGCTTCGAGCAAAATGTAAAAATAAACGTCGAATTGAAGCATCGATGGCCGAGGCATTCATTATTGAGGAGGCGGCAAACTTCGTGACAGCACACTACAAAGCCAAAAATCGTTATTTGCATAATCCGAAACTCTCGGTACAATGTTGGCGACCCTAAAAAGGGTGGATCCAACCTCAGCCTATTCAAAGGGAAGCTCGCATCACCGGTGCTTATACTCCTTATTTTTGGATAACGATTTAATGGCGGACCATTACGTTGTATATCTTGAACAATCTAACATAAGTGCGGCCGTACATCGAGTAAGTTCTCGGTACATTGTTTCGCAACCTCTACTTCATTTGAACTGCTCTTATTCCTGGATATTTGATACAGTCGATACGTCGCCAAATTCTCGTATGGAGTGGTTATCCAAAAGGATTCCGTCAAGAGTATGAGCTTCGCAATGCATGTAGGCGGCTATCCCGGTTTCATCTCTTGGTTCAAACAAACAGTAATTTCCATTAGACCATTTCATTTCTTCTTCTAATTTCTGGCTAATGCAACAATCCTTTCAGATTAAACTTGTAGGCTAGTTCAGAGTCTATGGACGCCAATTGAGACAAGTCGCTAATGGTTTTGACTATAAGGTCCATTCATTTGACAAATACAACATCAACGGGTATCACTTTCGCATTCTATGGCAAAGAGCTATCTATGGCCGATCGAAAGTCTACAAATTGTTGTGTCTCTGCTATCGGCGAAGGAGATACCGAGTACTATGGAAGAGTTGAAGCAATTTATGGACTTCTATTCTATGGTGCAAACCCACCGAACGTCAGAAGTCTTCAAATGTCATTGGTTCCAGCCGAAAGAGACTAGAAGGACTCATGAACATCTAGGGCTAGTCGAAATCAAACAAAGCACCCATTTGGATGTTCCCGATGTCTATATTACGGCTCAACAGCAACCCAAGTTTTCTATCTACCGTGGGCCTGCCAAAGTGATCCAAATCTCAAGGTTGGGATGTCGTTTATGAAGTGCCGCCACGTGTTAGGCCACCTCCCCCAATGAAGAGGATTAGGAACCTCACGTTAATCCGCATACATATGAAGGAGAATTGTTCCAAGAAACACGCCTTTCGAAAAACGCTTCAAGAACCGCCACCTCATAACATTCAAGTAGACAACGGCAAGGAATCCGAGCCCGAGCAGAACAAGAAGAGCCGGAACAAGAAGAGGTTATCGCTGCGGATGACCGTCAATGCTTGGACCGATTACATGCAGGAGGCCTTCCAGATGTTGATGATGATGATGAGCACGTCATTACCGATAGTGATGAGGATGATGCATTTATTGACCCGAAGCATATATATGCATTTATGATGATGCATTTATTAATGATGACGATGAAGATTAATATTATAGTTCATGTCGTATTCCATTATTATTATATACATATATATTATTAATTAGTTCAAGTTTTAACCTAGCTAGCTCTAAAATGAGCTATACTTAGCATTTATTCCTCCAAAATGAATTTGTATGCTTAGCTAGCTCAAAATGACATAACAACCTTAATTAGCTCAAAATGACTTTAACCTAGGATAGCTCTAAAATGAGCTATACTTAGCATTTATTCCTCTAAAATGAATTTATATACATATTATTATTCATGTCAGGTATTCATTTTTTTATGTTGTACTAATTTCATTTACTCTTTGTCATTCCAGGTGTTGACAGATGGTGGGCGCGGGTCGACAGATGGTGGGTAAGTGTCCCAAGTGTTTTGCTTAATAGAGTTTTGTTGTGATGCCATGTTGTATATATCTAGACATATCGTGCATAATGTGTGTATGTTTGAAATGCATTGTATGTGTGGGATTCACACCTAGTCGTGTGCCTTTGGTAGCCTTCCATATAGGGAAATGCCTCCTAGTGCTTCCATCGAGCCATGGTAGTTCACATCGCCTCCGGAACACATGGATTGACCGGCATGTGTCCTTCTTTGCTCCTCGTGTGTCCCTCACGGGAAATGTCACGCGGTGTATCACCGAAGTCCTTGTAGCTTGCTACGACTTGGTTGCACTCGCTGATGACCGACACGTGCATTGTTGGGTCATGTATGCCTATCCCTGTACGTTTGTGCCACCTTGGTTCTATGACTAGTCATGGCGGCCCGGGTTCTCTGCCATATGGATACTAGCGACATAATCATGTACTTAGCATTTTTTCCTCCATATAGTATGCTTAAGAAATGACATATTTTAGGTCCTAAATGACTTCATATGCTTAGCTAGCTCCAAAATGACATAATAACCTTACTTAGCTTCAAAATGACCTATTCAACCTAGGCTAGCTCTAAAATGACCTATACTTAGCATTTTTTCCTCCAAAATGACTTAATATGCTTAGCTAGTTCAAAAATTACATAATAAGCTTAATTAGCTCCAAAATGACCTATTTAACCTAGGATAGCTCTAAAATGACCTATACTTAACATCTTTTCCTCAAAAAAGACTTAATATGCTTAGCTAGCTCTAAAATGATATAGTATGCTTATGAAATGACATATTTTAGGTCCTAAATGACTTCATATGCTTAGCTAGCTCCAAAATGACATAATAACCTTACTTAGCTTCAAAATGACCTATTCAACCTAGGCTAGCTCTAAAATGACCTATACTTAGCATTTTTTCCTCCAAAATGACTTAATATGCTTAGCTAGTTCAAAAATTATATAATAAGTTTAATTAGCTCCAAAATGACCTATTTAACCTAGGATAGCTCTAAAATGACCTATACTTAGCATTGTTTCCTTCAAAATGACTTAATACGCTTAGCTACCATAAAAATGACCTATTTAACCTAGGATAGCTCTAAAATGACCTATACTTAGCATCTTTTCCTCAAAAAAGACTTAATATGCTTAGCTAGCTCTAAAATGATATAGTATGCTTAAGAATTGACATATTTTAGGTCCTAAATGACTTCATATGCTTAGCTAGCTCCAAAATGACATAATAACCTTACTTAGCTTCACAATGACCTATTCAACCTAGGCTAGCTCTAAAATGACCTATACTTAGCATTTTTTCCTCCAAAATGACTTAATATGCTTAGCTAGTTCAAAATTACATAATAAGCTTAATTAGCTCCAAAATGACCTATTTAACCTAGGATAGCTCTAAAATGACCTATACTTAGCATTGTTTCCTTCAAAATGACTTAATATGCTTAGCTAGCATAAAAATGACCTATTTAACCTAGGATAGCTCTAAAATGACCTATACTTAGCATCTTTTCCTCAAAAAGACTTAATATGCTTAGCTAGCTCTAAAATGATATAGTATGCTTAAGAAATGACATATTTTAGGTCCTAAATGACTTCATATGCTTAGCTAGCTCCAAAATGACATAATAACCTTACTTAGCTTCAAAATGACCTATTCAACCTAGGCTAGCTCTAAAATGACCTATACTTAGCATTTTTTCCTCCAAAATGACTTAATATGCTTAGCTAGTTCAAAAATTACATAATAAGCTTAATTAGCTCCAAAATGACCTATTTAACCTAGGATAGCTCTAAAATGACCTATACTTAGCATTGTTTCCTTCAAAATGACTTAATATGCTTAGCTAGCATCAAAATGACCTATTTAACCTAGGATAGCTCGAAAATGACCTATACTTAGCATCTTTTCCTCAAAAAAGACTTAATATGCTTAGCTAGCTCTAAAATGATATAGTATGCTTAAGAAATGACATATTTTAGGTCCTAAATGACTTCATATGCTTAGCTAGCTCCAAAATGACATAATAACCTTACTTAGCTTCAAAATGACCTATTCAACCTAGGCTAGCTCTAAAATGACCTATACTTAGCATTTTTCCTCCAAAATGACTTAATATGCTTAGCTAGTTAAAAATTACATAATAAGTTTAATTAGCTCCAAAATGACCTATTTAACCTAGGATAGCTCTAAATGACCTATACTTAGCATTTTTTCCTCCAAAATGACTTAATATGCTTAGCTAGTTCAAAATTACATAATAAGATTAATTAGCTCCAAATGACCTATTTAACCTAGGATAGCTCTAAAATGACCTATACTTAGCATTGTTTCCTTCAAAATGACTTAATATGCTTAGCTAGCATAAAAATGACCTATTTAACCTAGGATAGCTCTAAAATGACCTATACTTAGCATCTTTTCCTCAAAAAGACTTAATATTCTTAGCTAGCTCTAAAATGATATAGTATGCTTAAGAAATGACATATTTTAGGTCCTAAATGACTTCATATGCTTAGCTAGCTCCAAAATGACATAATAACCTTACTTAGCTTCACAATGACCTATTCAACCTAGGCTAGCTCTAAAATGACCTATACTTAGCATTTTTTCCTCCAAAATGACTTAATATGCTTAGCTAGTTAAAAAATTACATAATAAGCTTAATTAGCTCCAAAATGACCTATTTAACCTAGGATAGCTCTAAAATGACCTATACTTAGCATTGTTTCCTTCAAAATGACTTAATATGCTTAGCTAGCATAAAATGACCTATTTAACCTAGGATAGCTCTAAAATGACCTATACTTAGCATCTTTTCCTCAAAAAAGACTTAATATGCTTAGCTAGCTCTAAAATGATATAGTATGCTTAAGAAATGACATATTTTAGGTCCTAAATGACTTCATATGCTTAGCTAGCTCCAAAATGACATAATAACCTTACTTAGCTTCAAAATGACCTATTCAACCTAGGCTAGCTCTAAAATGACCTATACTTAGCATTTTTTCCTCCAAAATGACTTAATATGCTTAGCTAGTTCAAAATTACATAATAAGCTTAATTAGCTCCAAAATGACCTATTTAACCTAGGATAGCTCTAAAATGACCTATACTTAGCATTGTTTCCTTCAAAATGACTTAATATGCTTAGCTAGCATAAAATGACCTATTTAACCTAGGATAGCTCTAAAATGACCTATACTTAGCATCTTTTCCTCAAAAAAGACTTAATATGCTTAGCTAGCTCTAAAATGATATAGTATGCTTAAGAAATGACATATTTTAGGTCCTAAATGACTTCATATGCTTAGCTAGCTCCAAAATGACATAATAACCTTACTTAGCTTCAAAATGACCTATTCAACCTAGGCTAGCTCTAAAATGACCTATACTTAGCATTTTTTCCTCCAAAATGACTTAATATGCTTAGCTAGTTCAAAATTACATAATAAGCTTAATTAGCTCCAAAATGACCTATTTAACCTAGGATAGCTCTAAAATGACCTATACTTAGCATTGTTTCCTTCAAAATGACTTAATATGCTTAGCTAGCATAAAAATGACCTATTTAACCTAGGATAGCTCTAAAATGACCTATACTTAGCATCTTTTCCTCAAAAAGACTTAATATGCTTAGCTAGCTCTAAAATGATATAGTATGCTTAAGAAATGACATATTTTAGGTCCTAAATGACTTCATATGCTTAGCTAGCTCCAAAATGACATAATAACCTTACTTAGCTTCAAAATGACCTATTCAACCTAGGCTAGCTCTAAAATGACCTATACTTAGCATTTTTCCTCCAAAATGACTTAATATGCTTAGCTAGTTCCAAAATTACATAATAAGCTTAATTAGCTCCAAAATGACCTATTTAACCTAGGATAGCTCTAAAATGACCTATACTTAGCATTGTTTCCTTCAAAATGACTTAATATGCTTAGCTAGCATAAAAATGACCTATTTAACCTAGGATAGCTCTAAAATGACCTATACTTAGCATCTTTTCCTCAAAAAAGACTTAATATGCTTAGCTAGCTCTAAAATGATATAGTATGCTTAAGAAATGACATATTTTAGGTCCTAAATGACTTCATATGCTTAGCTAGCTCCAAAATGACATAATAACCTTACTTAGCTTCAAAATGACCTATTCAACCTAGGCTAGCTCTAAAATGACCTATACTTAGCATTTTTTCCTCCAAAATGACTTAATATGCTTAGCTAGTTCAAAATTACATAATAAGCTTAATTAGCTCCAAAATGACCTATTTAACCTAGGATAGCTCTAAAATGACCTATACTTAGCATTGTTTCCTTCAAAATGACTTAATATGCTTAGCTAGCATAAAAATGACCTATTTAACCTAGGATAGCTCTAAAATGACCTATACTTAGCATCTTTTCCTCAAAAAAGACTTAATATGCTTAGCTAGCTCTAAAATGATATAGTATGCTTAAGAAATGACATATTTTAGGTCCTAAATGACTTCATATGCTTAGCTAGCTCCAAAATGACATAATAACCTTACTTAGCTTCAAAATGACCTATTCAACCTAGGCTAGCTCTAAAATGACCTATACTTAGCATTTTTCCTCCAAAATGACTTAGTATGCTTAGCTAGTTCAAAATTACATAATAAGTTTAATTAGCTCCAAAATGACCTATTTAACCTAGGATAGCTCTAAAATGACCTATACTTAGCATTGTTTCCTTCAAAATGACTTAATATGCTTAGCTAGCATAAAAATGACCTATTTAACCTAGGATAGCTCTAAAATGACCTATACTTAGCATCTTTTCCTCAAAAAGACTTAATATGCTTAGCTAGCTCTAAAATGATATAGTATGCTTAAGAAATGACATATTTTAGGTCCTAAATGACTTCATATGCTTAGCTAGCTCCAAAATGACATAATAACCTTACTTAGCTTCAAAATGACCTATTCAACCTAGGCTAGCTCTAAAATGACCTATACTTAGCATTTTTTCCTCCAAAATGACTTAATATGCTTAGCTAGTTCAAAATTACATAATAAGCTTAAGTAGCTCCAAAATGACCTATTTAACCTAGGATAGCTCTAAAATGACCTATACTTAGCATTGTTTCCTTCAAAATGACTTAATATGCTTAGCTAGCATAAAATGACCTATTTAACCTAGGATAGCTCTAAAATGACCTATACTTAGCATCTTTTCCTCAAAAAGACTTAATATGCTTAGCTAGCTCTAAAATGATATAGTATGCTTAAGAAATGACATATTTTAGGTCCTAAATGACTTCATATGCTTAGCTAGCTCCAAAATGACATAATAACCTTACTTAGCTTCAAAATGACCTATTCAACCTAGGCTAGCTCTAAAATGACCTATACTTAGCATTTTTTCCTCCAAAATGACTTAATATGCTTAGCTAGTTCAAAATTACATAATAAGCTTAATTAGCTCCAAAATGACCTATTTAACCTAGGATAGCTCTAAAATGACCTATACTTAGCATTGTTTCCTTCAAAATGACTTAATATGCTTAGCTAGCATAAAAATGACCTATTTAACCTAGGATAGCTCTAAAATGACCTATACTTAGCATCTTTTCCTCAAAAAGACTTAATATGCTTAGCTAGCTCTAAAATGATATAGTATGCTTAAGAAATGACATATTTTAGGTCCTAAATGACTTCATATGCTTAGCTAGCTCCAAAATGACATAATAACCTTACTTAGCTTCAAAATGACCTATTCAACCTAGGCTAGCTCTAAAATGACCTATACTTAGCATTTTTTCCTCCAAAATGACTTAATATGCTTAGCTAGTTCAAAAATTACATAATAAGCTTAATTAGCTCCAAAATGACCTATTTAACCTAGGATAGCTCTAAAATGACCTATACTTAGCATTGTTTCCTTCAAAATGACTTAATATGCTTAGCTAGCATAAAAATGACCTATTTAACCTAGGATAGCTCTAAAATGACCTATACTTAGCATCTTTTCCAAAAAGACTTAATATGCTTAGCTAGCTCTAAAATGATATAGTATGCTTAAGAAATGACATATTTTAGGTCCTAAATGACTTCATATGCTTAGCTAGCTCCAAAATGACATAATAACCTTACTTAGCTTCAAAATGACCTATTCAACCTAGGCTAGCTCTAAAATGACCTATACTTAGCATTTTTTCCTCCAAAATGACTTAATATGCTTAGCTAGTTCAAAATTACATAATAAGCTTAATTAGCTCCAAAATGACCTATTTAACCTAGGATAGCTCTAAAATGACCTATACTTAGCATTGTTTCCTTCAAAATGACTTAATATGCTTAGCTAGCATAAAATGACCTATTTAACCTAGGATAGCTCTAAAATGACCTATACTTAGCATCTTTTCCTCAAAAAGACTTAATATGCTTAGCTAGCTCTAAAATGATATAGTATGCTTAAGAAATGACATATTTTAGGTCCTAAATGACTTCATATGCTTAGCTAGCTCCAAAATGACATAATAACCTTACTTAGCTTCAAAATGACCTATTCAACCTAGGCTAGCTCTAAAATGACCTATACTTAGCATTTTTTCCTCCAAAATGACTTAATATGCTTAGCTAGTTCCAAAATTACATAATAAGCTTAATTAGCTCCAAAATGACCTATTTAACCTAGGATAGCTCTAAAATGACCTATACTTAGCATTGTTTCCTTCAAAATGACTTAATATGCTTAGCTAGCATAAAAATGACCTATTTAACCTAGGATAGCTCTAAAATGACCTATACTTAGCATCTTTTCCTCAAAAAGACTTAATATGCTTAGCTAGCTCTAAAATGATATAGTATGCTTAAGAAATGACATATTTTAGGTCCTAAATGACTTCATATGCTTAGCTAGCTCCAAAATGACATAATAACCTTACTTAGCTTCAAAATGACCTATTCAACCTAGGCTAGCTCTAAAATGACCTATACTTAGCATTTTTCCTCCAAAATGACTTAATATGCTTAGCTAGTTCAAAATTACATAATAAGCTTAATTAGCTCCAAAATGACCTATTTAACCTAGGATAGCTCTAAAATGACCTATACTTAGCATTGTTTCCTTCAAAATGACTTAATATGCTTAGCTGGCATAAAATGACCTATTTAACCTAGGATAGCTCTAAAATGACCTATACTTAGCATCTTTTCCTCAAAAAGACTTAATATGCTTAGCTAGCTCTAAAATGATATAGTATGCTTAAGAAATGACATATTTTAGGTCCTAAATGACTTCATATGCTTAGCTAGCTCCAAAATGACATAATAACCTTACTTAGCTTCAAAATGACCTATTCAACCTAGGCTAGCTCTAAAATGACCTATACTTAGCATTTTTTCCTCCAAAATGACTTAATATGCTTAGCTAGTTCAAAATTACATAATAAGCTTAATTAGCTCCAAAATGACCTATTTAACCTAGGATAGCTCTAAAATGACCTATACTTAGCATTGTTTCCTTCAAAATGACTTAATATGCTTAGCTAGCATAAAAATGACCTATTTAACCTAGGATAGCTCTAAAATGACCTATACTTAGCATCTTTTCCTCAAAAAGACTTAATATGCTTAGCTAGCTCTAAAATGATATAGTATGCTTAAGAAATGACATATTTTAGGTCCTAAATGACTTCATATGCTTAGCTAGCTCCAAAATGACATAATAACCTTACTTAGCTTCAAAATGACCTATTCAACCTAGGCTAGCTCTAAAATGACCTATACTTAGCATTTTTTCCTCCAAAATGACTTAATATGCTTAGCTAGTTCAAAATTACATAATAAGCTTAATTAGCTCCAAAATGACCTATTTAACCTAGGATAGCTCTAAAATGACCTATACTTAGCATTGTTTCCTTCAAAATGACTTAATATGCTTAGCTAGCATAAAAATGACCTATTTAACCTAGGATAGCTCTAAAATGACCTATACTTAGCATCTTTTCCTCAAAAAGACTTAATATGCTTAGCTAGCTCTAAAATGATATAGTATGCTTAAGAAATGACATATTTTAGGTCCTAAATGACTTCATATGCTTAGCTAGCTCCAAAATGACATAATAACCTTACTTAGCTTCAAAATGACCTATTCAACCTAGGCTAGCTCTAAAATGACCTATACTTAGCATTTTTTCCTCCAAAATGACTTAATATGCTTAGCTAGTTCAAAAATTACACAATAAGCTTAATTAGCTAAAAAATGACCTATTTAACCTAGGATAGCTCTAAAATGACCTATACTTAGCATCTTTTCCTCAAAAAAGACTTAATATGCTTAGCTAGCTCTAAAATGATATAGTATGCTTAAGAAATGACATATTTTAGGTCCTAAATGACTTCATATGCTTAGCTAGCTCCAAAATGACATAATAACCTTACTTAGCTTCAAAATGACCTATTCAACCTAGGCTAGCTCTAAAATGACCTATACTTAGCATTTTTTCCTCCAAAATGACTTAATATGCTTAGCTAGTTCAAAAATTACATAATAAGCTTAATTAGCTCCAAAATGACCTATTTAACCTAGGATAGCTCTAAAATGACCTATACTTAGCATTGTTTCCTTCAAAATGACTTAATATGCTTAGCTAGCATAAAAATGACCTATTTAACCTAGGATAGCTCTAAAATGACCTATACTTAGCATCTTTTCCTCAAAAAAGACTTAATATGCTTAGCTAGCTCTAAAATGATATAGTATGCTTAAGAAATGACATATTTTAGGTCCTAAATGACTTCATATGCTTAGCTAGCTCCAAAATGACATAATAACCTTACTTAGCTTCAAAATGACCTATTCAACCTAGGCTAGCTCTAAAATGACCTATACTTAGCATTTTTTCCTCCAAAATGACTTAATATGCTTAGCTAGTTCAAAAATTACATAATAAGCTTAATTAGCTCCAAAATGACCTATTTAACCTAGGATAGCTCTAAAATGACCTATACTTAGCATTGTTTCCTTCAAAATGACTTAATATGCTTAGCTAGCATAAAAATGACCTATTTAACCTAGGATAGCTCTAAAATGACCTATACTTAGCATCTTTTCCTCAAAAAAGACTTAATATGCTTAGCTAGCTCTAAAATGATATAGTATGCTTAAGAAATGACATATTTTAGGTCCTAAATGACTTCATATGCTTAGCTAGCTCCAAAATGACATAATAACCTTACTTAGCTTCAAAATGACCTATTCAACCTAGGCTAGCTCTAAAATGACCTATACTTAGCATTTTTTCCTCCAAAATGACTTAATATGCTTAGCTAGTTCAAAATTACATAATAAGCTTAATTAGCTCCAAAATGACCTATTTAACCTAGGATAGCTCTAAAATGACCTATACTTAGCATTGTTTCCTTCAAAATGACTTAATATGCTTAGCTAGCATAAAAATGACCTATTTAACCTAGGATAGCTCTAAAATGACCTATACTTAGCATCTTTTCCTCAAAATGACTTAATATGCTTAGCTAGCTCTAAAATGATATAGTATGCTTAAGAAATGACATATTTTAGGTCCTAAATGACTTCATATGCTTAGCTAGCTCCAAAATGACATAATAACCTTACTTAGCTTCAAAATGACCTATTCAACCTAGGCTAGCTCTAAAATGACCTATACTTAGCATTTTTTCCTCCAAAATGACTTAATATGCTTAGCTAGTTCAAAATTACATAATAAGCTTAATTAGCTCCAAAATGACCTATTTAACCTAGGATAGCTCTAAAATGACCTATACTTAGCATTGTTTCCTTCAAAATGACTTAATATGCTTAGCTAGCATAAAAATGACCTATTTAACCTAGGATAGCTCTAAAATGACCTATACTTAGCATCTTTTCCTCAAAAAGACTTAATATGCTTAGCTAGCTCTAAAATGATATAGTATGCTTAAGAAATGACATATTTTAGGTCCTAAATGACTTCATATGCTTAGCTAGCTCCAAAATGACATAATAACCTTACTTAGCTTCAAAATGACCTATTCAACCTAGGCTAGCTCTAAAATGACCTATACTTAGCATTTTTTCCTCCAAAATGACTTAATATGCTTAGCTAGTTCAAAATTACATAATAAGCTTAATTAGCTCCAAAATGACCTATTTAACCTAGGATAGCTCTAAAATGACCTATACTTAGCATTGTTTCCTTCAAAATGACTTAATATGCTTAGCTAGCATAAAATGACCTATTTAACCTAGGATAGCTCTAAAATGACCTATACTTAGCATCTTTTCCTCAAAAAGACTTAATATGCTTAGCTAGCTCTAAAATGATATAGTATGCTTAAGAAATGACATATTTTAGGTCCTAAATGACTTCATATGCTTAGCTAGCTCCAAAATGACATAATAACCTTACTTAGCTTCAAAATGACCTATTCAACCTAGGCTAGCTCTAAAATGACCTATACTTAGCATTTTTCCTCCAAAGTGACTTAATATGCTTAGCTAGTTCAAAATTACATAATAAGCTTAATTAGCTCCAAAATGACCTATTTAACCTAGGATAGCTCTAAAATGACCTATACTTAGCATTGTTTCCTTCAAAATGACTTAATATGCTTAGCTAGCATAAAAATGACCTATTTAACCTAGGATAGCTCTAAAATGACCTATACTTAGCATCTTTTCCTCAAAAAGACTTAATATGCTTAGCTAGCTCTAAAATGATATAGTATGCTTAAGAAATGACATATTTTAGGTCCTAAATGACTTCATATGCTTAGCTAGCTCCAAAATGACATAATAACCTTACTTAGCTTCAAAATGACCTATTCAACCTAGGCTAGCTCTAAAATGACCTATACTTAGCATTTTTCCCCCAAAATGACTTAATATGCTTAGCTAGTTCAAAATTACATAATAAGCTTAATTAGCTCCAAAATGACCTATTTAACCTAGGATAGCTCTAAAATGACCTATACTTAGCATTGTTTCCTTCAAAATGACTTAATATGCTTAGCTAGCATAAAAATGACCTATTTAACCTAGGATAGCTCTAAAATGACCTATACTTAGCATCTTTTCCTCAAAAAAGACTTAATATGCTTAGCTAGCTCTAAAATGATATAGTATGCTTAAGAAATGACATATTTTAGGTCCTAAATGACTTCATATGCTTAGCTAGCTCCAAAATGACATAATAACCTTACTTAGCTTCAAAATGACCTATTCAACCTAGGCTAGCTCTAAAATGACCTATACTTAGCATTTTTTCCTCCAAAATGACTTAATATGCTTAGCTAGTTCAAAATTACATAATAAGCTTAATTAGCTCCAAAATGACCTATTTAACCTAGGATAGCTCTAAAATGACCTATACTTAGCATTGTTTCCTTCAAAATGACTTAATATGCTTAGCTAGCATAAAATGACCTATTTAACCTAGGATAGCTCTAAAATGACCTATACTTAGCATCTTTTCCTCAAAAAAGACTTAATATGCTTAGCTAGCTCTAAAATGATATAGTATGCTTAAGAAATGACATATTTTAGGTCCTAAATGACTTCATATGCTTAGCTAGCTCCAAAATGACATAATAACCTTACTTAGCTTCAAAATGACCTATTCAACCTAGGCTAGCTCTAAAATGACCTATACTTAGCATTTTTTCCTCCAAAATGACTTAATATGCTTAGCTAGTTCAAAATTACATAATAAGCTTAATTAGCTCCAAAATGACCTATTTAACCTAGGATAGCTCTAAAATGACCTATACTTAGCATTGTTTCCTTCAAAATGACTTAATATGCTTAGCTAGCATAAAATGACCTATTTAACCTAGGATAGCTCTAAAATGACCTATACTTAGCATCTTTTCCTCAAAAAGACTTAATATGCTTAGCTAGCTCTAAAATGATATAGTATGCTTAAGAAATGACATATTTTAGGTCCTAAATGACTTCATATGCTTAGCTAGCTCCAAAATGACATAATAACCTTACTTAGCTTCAAAATGACCTATTCAACCTAGGCTAGCTCTAAAATGACCTATACTTAGCATTTTTTCCTCCAAAATGACTTAATATGCTTAGCTAGTTCAAAATTACATAATAAGCTTAATTAGCTCCAAAATGACCTATTTAACCTAGGATAGCTCTAAAATGACCTATACTTAGCATTGTTTCCTTCAAAATGACTTAATATGCTTAGCTAGCATAAAAATGACCTATTTAACCTAGGATAGCTCTAAAATGACCTATACTTAGCATCTTTTCCTCAAAAAAGACTTAATATGCTTAGCTAGCTCTAAAATGATATAGTATGCTTAAGAAATGACATATTTTAGGTCCTAAATGACTTCATATGCTTAGCTAGCTCCAAAATGACATAATAACCTTACTTAGCTTCAAAATGACCTATTCAACCTAGGCTAGCTCTAAAATGACCTATACTTAGCATTTTTTCCTCCAAAATGACTTAATATGCTTAGCTAGTTCAAAATTACATAATAAGCTTAATTAGCTCCAAAATGACCTATTTAACCTAGGATAGCTCTAAAATGACCTATACTTAGCATTATTCCTCCAAAATGACTTAATATGCTTAGCTAGTTCAAAAATTACATAATAAGTTTAATTAGCTCCAAAATGACCTATTTAACCTAGGATAGCTCTAAAATGACCTATACTTAGCATTGTTTCCTTCAAAATGACTTAATATGCTTAGCTAGCATAAAATGACCTATTTAACCTAGGATAGCTCTAAAATGACCTATACTTAGCATCTTTTCCTCAAAAAGACTTAATATGCTTAGCTAGCTCTAAAATGATATAGTATGCTTAAGAAATGACATATTTTAGGTCCTAAATGACTTCATATGCTTAGCTAGCTCCAAAATGACATAATAACCTTACTTAGCTTCAAAATGACCTATTCAACCTAGGCTAGCTCTAAAATGACCTATACTTAGCATTTTTTCCTCCAAAATGACTTAATATGCTTAGCTAGTTCAAAATTACATAATAAGCTTAATTAGCTCCAAAATGACCTATTTAACCTAGGATAGCTCTAAAATGACCTATACTTAGCATTGTTTCCTTCAAAATGACTTAATATGCTTAGCTAGCATAAAATGACCTATTTAACCTAGGATAGCTCTAAAATGACCTATACTTAGCATCTTTTCCTCAAAAAGACTTAATATGCTTAGCTAGCTCTAAAATGATATAGTATGCTTAAGAAATGACATATTTTAGGTCCTAAATGACTTCATATGCTTAGCTAGCTCCAAAATGACATAATAACCTTACTTAGCTTCAAAATGACCTATTCAACCTAGGCTAGCTCTAAAATGACCTATACTTAGCATTTTTTCCTCCAAAATGACTTAATATGCTTAGCTAGTTCAAAATTACATAATAAGCTTAATTAGCTCCAAAATGACCTATTTAACCTAGGATAGCTCTAAAATGACCTATACTTAGCATTGTTTCCTTCAAAATGACTTAATATGCTTAGCTAGCATAAAAATGACCTATTTAACCTAGGATAGCTCTAAAATGACCTATACTTAGCATCTTTTCCTCAAAAAGACTTAATATGCTTAGCTAGCTCTAAAATGATATAGTATGCTTAAGAAATGACATATTTTAGGTCCTAAATGACTTCATATGCTTAGCTAGCTCCAAAATGACATAATAACCTTACTTAGCTTCAAAATGACCTATTCAACCTAGGCTAGCTCTAAAATGACCTATACTTAGCATTTTTCCTCCAAAATTACTTAATATGCTTAGCTAGTTCAAAATTACATAATAAGCTTAATTAGCTCCAAAATGACCTATTCAACCTAGGATAGCTCTAAAATGACCTATACTTAGCATTGTTTCCTTCAAAATGACTTAATATGCTTAGCTAGCATAAAATGACCTATTTAACCTAGGATAGCTCTAAAATGACCTATACTTAGCATCTTTTCCTCAAAAAGACTTAATATGCTTAGCTAGCTCTAAAATGATATAGTATGCTTAAGAAATGACATATTTTAGGTCCTAAATGACTTCATATGCTTAGCTAGCTCCAAAATGACATAATAACCTTACTTAGCTTCAAAATGACCTATTCAACCTAGGCTAGCTCTAAAATGACCTATACTTAGCATTTTTTCCTCCAAAATGACTTAATATGCTTAGCTAGTTCAAAATTACATAATAAGCTTAATTAGCTCCAAAATGACCTATTTAACCTAGGATAGCTCTAAAATGACCTATACTTAGCATTGTTTCCTTCAAAATGACTTAATATGCTTAGCTAGCATAAAATGACCTATTTAACCTAGGATAGCTCTAAAATGACCTATACTTAGCATCTTTTCCTCAAAAAGACTTAATATGCTTAGCTAGCTCTAAAATGATATAGTATGCTTAAGAAATGACATATTTTAGGTCCTAAATGACTTCATATGCTTAGCTAGCTCCAAAATGACATAATAACCTTACTTA
The DNA here is from genome assembly GCA_021605145.1 of Aegilops bicornis. Taxonomy (NCBI): domain Eukaryota; kingdom Viridiplantae; phylum Streptophyta; class Magnoliopsida; order Poales; family Poaceae; genus Aegilops; species Aegilops bicornis. The sequence continues at coordinate 249,760,252 of CM038673.1, forward strand.
GCTTCAAAATGACCTATTCAACCTAGGCTAGCTCTAAAATGACCTATACTTAGCATTTTTTCCTCCAAAATGACTTAATATGCTTAGCTAGTTCAAAATTACATAATAAGCTTAATTAGCTCCAAAATGACCTATTTAACCTAGGATAGCTCTAAAATGACCTATACTTAGCATTGTTTCCTTCAAAATGACTTAATATGCTTAGCTAGCATAAAAATGACCTATTTAACCTAGGATAGCTCTAAAATGACCTATACTTAGCATCTTTTCCTCAAAAAGACTTAATATGCTTAGCTAGCTCTAAAATGATATAGTATGCTTAAGAAATGACATATTTTAGGTCCTAAATGACTTCATATGCTTAGCTAGCTCCAAAATGACATAATAACCTTACTTAGCTTCAAAATGACCTATTCAACCTAGGCTAGCTCTAAAATGACCTATACTTAGCATTTTCCCTCCAAAATGACTTAATATGCTTAGCTAGTTCAAAATTACATAATAAGCTTAATTAGCTCCAAAATGACCTATTTAACCTAGGATAGCTCTAAAATGACCTATACTTAGCATTGTTTCCTTCAAAATGACTTAATATGCTTAGCTAGCATAAAATGACCTATTTAACCTAGGATAGCTCTAAAATGACCTATACTTAGCATCTTTTCCTCAAAAAGACTTAATATGCTTAGCTAGCTCTAAAATGATATAGTATGCTTAAGAAATGACATATTTTAGGTCCTAAATGACTTCATATGCTTAGCTAGCTCCAAAATGACATAATAACCTTACTTAGCTTCAAAATGACCTATTCAACCTAGGCTAGCTCTAAAATGACCTATACTTAGCATTTTTCCTCCAAAATGACTTAATATGCTTAGCTAGTTCAAAATTACATAATAAGCTTAATTAGCTCCAAAATGACCTATTTAACCTAGGATAGCTCTAAAATGACCTATACTTAGCATCTTTTCCTCAAAAAGACTTAATATGCTTAGCTAGCTCTAAAATGATATAGTATGCTTAAGAAATGACATATTTTAGGTCCTAAATGACTTCATATGCTTAGCTAGCTCCAAAATGACATAATAACCTTACTTAGCTTCAAAATGACCTATTCAACCTAGGCTAGCTCTAAAATGACCTATACTTAGCATTTTTTCCTCCAAAATGACTTAATATGCTTAGCTAGTTCAAAATTACATAATAAGCTTAATTAGCTCCAAAATGACCTATTTAACCTAGGATAGCTCTAAAATGACCTATACTTAGCATTGTTTCCTTCAAAATGACTTAATATGCTTAGCTAGCATAAAATGACCTATTTAACCTAGGATAGCTCTAAAATGACCTATACTTAGCATCTTTTCCTCAAAAAGACTTAATATGCTTAGCTAGCTCTAAAATGATATAGTATGCTTAAGAAATGACATATTTTAGGTCCTAAATGACTTCATATGCTTAGCTAGCTCCAAAATGACATAATAACCTTACTTAGCTTCAAAATGACCTATTCAACCTAGGCTAGCTCTAAAATGACCTATACTTAGCATTTTTTCCTCCAAAATGACTTAATATGCTTAGCTAGTTCAAAATTACATAATAAGCTTAATTAGCTCCAAAATGACCTATTTAACCTAGGATAGCTCTAAAATGACCTATACTTAGCATTGTTTCCTTCAAAATGACTTAATATGCTTAGCTAGCATAAAATGACCTATTTAACCTAGGATAGCTCTAAAATGACCTATACTTAGCATCTTTTCCTCAAAAAGACTTAATATGCTTAGCTAGCTCTAAAATGATATAGTATGCTTAAGAAATGACATATTTTAGGTCCTAAATGACTTCATATGCTTAGCTAGCTCCAAAATGACATAATAACCTTACTTAGCTTCAAAATGACCTATTCAACCTAGGCTAGCTCTAAAATGACCTATACTTAGCATTTTTTCCTCCAAAATGACTTAATATGCTTAGCTAGTTCAAAATTACATAATAAGCTTAATTAGCTCCAAAATGACCTATTTAACCTAGGATAGCTCTAAAATGACCTATACTTAGCATTGTTTCCTTCAAAATGACTTAATATGCTTAGCTAGCATAAAATGACCTATTTAACCTAGGATAGCTCTAAAATGACCTATACTTAGCATCTTTTCCTCAAAAAGACTTAATATGCTTAGCTAGCTCTAAAATGATATAGTATGCTTAAGAAATGACATATTTTAGGTCCTAAATGACTTCATATGCTTAGCTAGCTCCAAAATGACATAATAACCTTACTTAGCTTCAAAATGACCTATTCAACCTAGGCTAGCTCTAAAATGACCTATACTTAGCATTTTTTCCTCCAAAATGACTTAATATGCTTAGCTAGTTCAAAATTACATAATAAGCTTTATTAGCTCCAAAATGACCTATTTAACCTAGGATAGCTCTAAAATGACCTATACTTAGCATTGTTTCCTTCAAAATGACTTAATATGCTTAGCTAGCATAAAATTGACCTATTTAACCTAGGATAGCTCTAAAATGACCTATACTTAGCATCTTTTCCTCAAAAAGACTTAATATGCTTAGCTAGCTCTAAAATGATATAGTATGCTTAAGAAATGACATATTTTAGGTCCTAAATGACTTCATATGCTTAGCTAGCTCCAAAATGACATAATAACCTTACTTAGCTTCAAAATGACCTATTCAACCTAGGCTAGCTCTAAAATGACCTATACTTAGCATTTTTTCCTCCAAAATGACTTAATATGCTTAGCTAGTTCAAAATTACATAATAAGCTTTATTAGCTCCAAAATGACCTATTTAACCTAGGATAGCTCTAAAATGACCTATACTTAGCATTGTTTCCTTCAAAATGACTTAATATGCTTAGCTAGCATAAAATGACCTATTTAACCTAGGATAGCTCTAAAATGACCTATACTTAGCATCTTTTCCTCAAAAAGACTTAATATGCTTAGCTAGCTCTAAAATGATATAGTATGCTTAAGAAATGACATATTTTAGGTCCTAAATGACTTCATATGCTTAGCTAGCTCCAAAATGACATAATAACCTTACTTAGCTTCAAAATGACCTATTCAACCTAGGCTAGCTCTAAAATGACCTATACTTAGCATTTTTTCCTCCAAAATGACTTAATATGCTTAGCTAGTTCAAAATTACATAATAAGCTTAATTAGCTCCAAAATGACCTATTTAACCTAGGATAGCTCTAAAATGACCTATACTTAGCATTGTTTCCTTCAAAATGACTTAATATGCTTAGCTAGCATAAAATGACCTATTTAACCTAGGATAGCTCTAAAATGACCTATACTTAGCATCTTTTCCTCAAAAAGACTTAATATGCTTAGCTAGCTCTAAAATGATATAGTATGCTTAAGAAATGACATATTTTAGGTCCTAAATGACTTCATATGCTTAGCTAGCTCCAAAATGACATAATAACCTTACTTAGCTTCAAAATGACCTATTCAACCTAGGCTAGCTCTAAAATGACCTATACTTAGCATTTTTCCTCCAAAATGACTTAATATGCTTAGCTAGTTCAAAAATTACATAATAAGCTTAATTAGCTCCAAAATGACCTATTTAACCTAGGATAGCTCTAAAATGACCTATACTTAGCATTTTTTCCTCCAAAATGACTTAATATGCTTAGCTAGTTCAAAAATTACATAATAAGTTTAATTAGCTCCAAAATGACCTATTTAACCTAGGATAGCTCTAAAATGACCTATACTTAGCATTGTTTCCTTCAAAATGACTTAATATGCTTAGCTAGCATAAAAATGACCTATTTAACCTAGGATAGCTCTAAAATGACCTATACTTAGCATCTTTTCCTCAAAAAGACTTAATATGCTTAGCTAGCTCTAAAATGATATAGTATGCTTAAGAAATGACATATTTTAGGTCCTAAATGACTTCATATGCTTAGCTAGCTCCAAAATGACATAATAACCTTACTTAGCTTCAAAATGACCTATTCAACCTAGGCTAGCTCTAAAATGACCTATACTTAGCATTTTTTCCTCCAAAATGACTTAATATGCTTAGCTAGTTCAAAATTACATAATAAGCTTAATTAGCTCCAAAATGACCTATTTAACCTAGGATAGCTCTAAAATGACCTATACTTAGCATTGTTTCCTTCAAAATGACTTAATATGCTTAGCTAGCATAAAATGACCTATTTAACCTAGGATAGCTCTAAAATGACCTATACTTAGCATCTTTTCCTCAAAAAGACTTAATATGCTTAGCTAGCTCTAAAATGATATAGTATGCTTAAGAAATGACATATTTTAGGTCCTAAATGACTTCATATGCTTAGCTAGCTCCAAAATGACATAATAACCTTACTTAGCTTCAAAATGACCTATTCAACCTAGGCTAGCTCTAAAATGACCTATACTTAGCATTTTTCCTCCAAAATGACTTAATATGCTTAGCTAGTTCAAAAATTACATAATAAGCTTAATTAGCTCCAAAATGACCTATTTAACCTAGGATAGCTCTAAAATGACCTATACTTAGCATTGTTTCCTTCAAAATGACTTAATATGCTTAGCTAGCATAAAATGACCTATTTAACCTAGGATAGCTCTAAAATGACCTATACTTAGCATCTTTTCCTCAAAAAGACTTAATATGCTTAGCTAGCTCTAAAATGATATAGTATGCTTAAGAAATGACATATTTTAGGTCCTAAATGACTTCATATGCTTAGCTAGCTCCAAAATGACATAATAACCTTACTTAGCTTCAAAATGACCTATTCAACCTAGGCTAGCTCTAAAATGACCTATACTTAGCATTTTTTCCTCCAAAATGACTTAATATGCTTAGCTAGTTCAAAATTACATAATAAGCTTAATTAGCTCCAAAATGACCTATTTAACCTAGGATAGCTCTAAAATGACCTATACTTAGCATTGTTTCCTTCAAAATGACTTAATATGCTTAGCTAGCATAAAATGACCTATTTAACCTAGGATAGCTCTAAAATGACCTATACTTAGCATCTTTTCCTCAAAAAGACTTAATATGCTTAGCTAGCTCTAAAATGATATAGTATGCTTAAGAAATGACATATTTTAGGTCCTAAATGACTTCATATGCTTAGCTAGCTCCAAAATGACATAATAACCTTACTTAGCTTCAAAATGACCTATTCAACCTAGGCTAGCTCTAAAATGACCTATACTTAGCATTTGTCCTCCAAAATGACTTAATATGCTTAGCTAGTTCAAATATTACATAATAAGCTTAATTAGCTCCAAAATTACCTATTTAACCTAGGATAGCTCTAAATTGACCTATACTTAGCATTGTTTCCTTCAAAATGACTTAATATGCTTAGCTAGCATAAAATGACCTATTTAACCTAGGATAGCTCTAAAATGACCTATACTTAGCATCTTTTCCTCAAAAAGACTTAATATGCTTAGCTAGCTCTAAAATGATATAGTATGCTTAAGAAATGACATATTTTAGGTCCTAAATGACTTCATATGCTTAGCTAGCTCCAAAATGACATAATAACCTTACTTAGCTTCAAAATGACCTATTCAACCTAGGCTAGCTCTAAAATGACCTATACTTAGCATTTTCCCTCCAAAATGACTTAATATGCTTAGCTAGTTCAAAATTACATAATAAGCTTAATTAGCTCCAAAATGACCTATTTAACCTAGGATAGCTCTAAAATGACCTATACTTAGCATTGTTTCCTTCAAAATGACTTAATATGCTTAGCTAGCATAAAAATGACCTATTTAACCTAGGATAGCTCTAAAATGACCTATACTTAGCATCTTTTCCTCAAAAAAGACTTAATATGCTTAGCTAGCTCTAAAATGATATAGTATGCTTAAGAAATGACATATTTTAGGTCCTAAATGACTTCATATGCTTAGCTAGCTCCAAAATGACATAATAACCTTACTTAGCTTCAAAATGACCTATTCAACCTAGGCTAGCTCTAAAATGACCTATACTTAGCATTTTTTCCTCCAAAATGACTTAATATGCTTAGCTAGTTCAAAATTACATAATAAGCTTAATTAGCTCCAAAATGACCTATTTAACCTAGGATAGCTCTAAAATGACCTATACTTAGCATTGTTTCCTTCAAAATGACTTAATATGCTTAGCTAGCATAAAATGACCTATTTAACCTAGGATAGCTCTAAAATGACCTATACTTAGCATCTTTTCCTCAAAAAGACTTAATATGCTTAGCTAGCTCTAAAATGATATAGTATGCTTAAGAAATGACATATTTTAGGTCCTAAATGACTTCATATGCTTAGCTAGCTCCAAAATGACATAATAACCTTACTTAGCTTCAAAATGACCTATTCAACCTAGGCTAGCTCTAAAATGACCTATACTTAGCATTTTTTCCTCCAAAATGACTTAATATGCTTAGCTAGTTCAAATATTACATAATAAGCTTAATTAGCTCCAAAATGACCTATTTAACCTAGGATAGCTCTAAAATGACCTATACTTAGCATTGTTTCCTTCAAAATGACTTAATATGCTTAGCTAGCATAAAATGACCTATTTAACCTAGGATAGCTCTAAAATGACCTATACTTAGCATCTTTTCCTCAAAAAGACTTAATATGCTTAGCTAGCTCTAAAATGATATAGTATGCTTAAGAAATGACATATTTTAGGTCCTAAATGACTTCATATGCTTAGCTAGCTCCAAAATGACATAATAACCTTACTTAGCTTCAAAATGACCTATTCAACCTAGGCTAGCTCTAAAATGACCTATACTTAGCATTTTTTCCTCCAAAATGACTTAATATGCTTAGCTAGTTCAAAATTACATAATAAGCTTAATTAGCTCCAAAATGACCTATTTAACCTAGGATAGCTCTAAAATGACCTATACTTAGCATTGTTTCCTTCAAAATGACTTAATATGCTTAGCTAGCATAAAATGACCTATTTAACCTAGGATAGCTCTAAAATGACCTATACTTAGCATCTTTTCCTCAAAAAAGACTTAATATGCTTAGCTAGCTCTAAAATGATATAGTATGCTTAAGAAATGACATATTTTAGGTCCTAAATGACTTCATATGCTTAGCTAGCTCCAAAATGACATAATAACCTTACTTAGCTTCAAAATGACCTATTCAACCTAGGCTAGCTCTAAAATGACCTATACTTAGCATTTTTCCTCCAAAATGACTTAATATGCTTAGCTAGTTCAAAATTACATAATAAGCTTAATTAGCTCCAAAATGACCTATTTAACCTAGGATAGCTCTAAAATGACCTATACTTAGCATTGTTTCCTTCAAAATGACTTAATATGCTTAGCTAGCATAAAATGACCTATTTAACCTAGGATAGCTCTAAAATGACCTATACTTAGCATCTTTTCCTCAAAAAGACTTAATATGCTTAGCTAGCTCTAAAATGATATAGTATGCTTAAGAAATGACATATTTTAGGTCCTAAATGACTTCATATGCTTAGCTAGCTCCAAAATGACATAATAACCTTACTTAGCTTCAAAATGACCTATTCAACCTAGGCTAGCTCTAAAATGACCTATACTTAGCATTTTTTCCTCCAAAATGACTTAATATGCTTAGCTAGTTCAAAATTACATAATAAGCTTTATTAGCTCCAAAATGACCTATTTAACCTAGGATAGATCTAAAATGACCTATACTTAGCATTGTTTCCTTCAAAATGACTTAATATGCTTAGCTAGCATAAAATGACCTATTTAACCTAGGATAGCTCTAAAATGACCTATACTTAGCATCTTTTCCTCAAAAAAGACTTAATATGCTTAGCTAGCTCTAAAATGATATAGTATGCTTAAGAAATGACATATTTTAGGTCCTAAATGACTTCATATGCTTAGCTAGCTCCAAAATGACATAATAACCTTACTTAGCTTCAAAATGACCTATTCAACCTAGGCTAGCTCTAAAATGACCTATACTTAGCATTTTTCCTCCAAAATGACTTAATATGCTTAGCTAGTTCAAAATTACATAATAAGCTTAATTAGCTCCAAAATGACCTATTTAACCTAGGATAGCTCTAAAATGACCTATACTTAGCATTGTTTCCTTCAAAATGACTTAATATGCTTAGCTAGCATAAAATGACCTATTTAACCTAGGATAGCTCTAAAATGACCTATACTTAGCATCTTTTCCTCAAAAAAGACTTAATATGCTTAGCTAGCTCTAAAATGATATAGTATGCTTAAGAAATGACATATTTTAGGTCCTAAATGACTTCATATGCTTAGCTAGCTCCAAAATGACATAATAACCTTACTTAGCTTCAAAATGACCTATTCAACCTAGGCTAGCTCTAAAATGACCTATACTTAGCATTTTTTCCTCCAAAATGACTTAATATGCTTAGCTAGTTCAAAATTACATAATAAGCTTAATTAGCTCCAAAATGACCTATTTAACCTAGGATAGCTCTAAAATGACCTATACTTAGCATTGTTTCCTTCAAAATGACTTAATATGCTTAGCTAGCATAAAATGACCTATTTAACCTAGGATAGCTCTAAAATGACCTATACTTAGCATCTTTTCCTCAAAAAAGACTTAATATGCTTAGCTAGCTCTAAAATGATATAGTATGCTTAAGAAATGACATATTTTAGGTCCTAAATGACTTCATATGCTTAGCTAGCTCCAAAATGACATAATAACCTTACTTAGCTTCAAAATGACCTATTCAACCTAGGCTAGCTCTAAAATGACCTATACTTAGCATTTTTCCTCCAAAATGACTTAATATGCTTAGCTAGTTCAAAATTACATAATAAGCTTAATTAGCTCCAAAATGACCTATTTAACCTAGGATAGCTCTAAAATGACCTATACTTAGCATTGTTTCCTTCAAAATGACTTAATATGCTTAGCTAGCATAAAATGACCTATTTAACCTAGGATAGCTCTAAAATGACCTATACTTAGCATCTTTTCCTCAAAAAGACTTAATATGCTTAGCTAGCTCTAAAATGATATAGTATGCTTAAGAAATGACATATTTTAGGTCCTAAATGACTTCATATGCTTAGCTAGCTCCAAAATGACATAATAACCTTACTTAGCTTCAAAATGACCTATTCAACCTAGGCTAGCTCTAAAATGACCTATACTTAGCATTTTTTCCTCCAAAATGACTTAATATGCTTAGCTAGTTCAAAATTACATAATAAGCTTAATTAGCTCCAAAATGACCTATTTAACCTAGGATAGCTCTAAAATGACCTATACTTAGCATTGTTTCCTTCAAAATGACTTAATATGCTTAGCTAGCATAAAATGACCTATTTAACCTAGGATAGCTCTAAAATGACCTATACTTAGCATCTTTTCCTCAAAAAAGACTTAATATGCTTAGCTAGCTCTAAAATGATATAGTATGCTTAAGAAATGACATATTTTAGGTCCTAAATGACTTCATATGCTTAGCTAGCTCCAAAATGACATAATAACCTTACTTAGCTTCAAAATGACCTATTCAACCTAGGCTAGCTCTAAAATGACCTATACTTAGCATTTTTTCCTCCAAAATGACTTAATATGCTTAGCTAGTTCAAAATTACATAATAAGCTTAATTAGCTCCAAAATGACCTATTTAACCTAGGATAGCTCTAAAATGACCTATACTTAGCATTGTTTCCTTCAAAATGACTTAATATGCTTAGCTAGCATAAAATGACCTATTTAACCTAGGATAGCTCTAAAATGACCTATACTTAGCATCTTTTCCTCAAAAAAGACTTAATATGCTTAGCTAGCTCTAAAATGATATAGTATGCTTAAGAAATGACATATTTTAGGTCCTAAATGACTTCATATGCTTAGCTAGCTCCAAAATGACATAATAACCTTACTTAGCTTCAAAATGACCTATTCAACCTAGGCTAGCTCTAAAATGACCTATACTTAGCATTTTTCCTCCAAAATGACTTAATATGCTTAGCTAGTTCAAAATTACATAATAAGCTTAATTAGCTCCAAAATGACCTATTTAACCTAGGATAGCTCTAAAATGACCTATACTTAGCATTGTTTCCTTCAAAATGACTTAATATGCTTAGCTAGCATAAAATGACCTATTTAACCTAGGATAGCTCTAAAATGACCTATACTTAGCATCTTTTCCTCAAAAAGACTTAATATGCTTAGCTAGCTCTAAAATGATATAGTATGCTTAAGAAATGACATATTTTAGGTCCTAAATGACTTCATATGCTTAGCTAGCTCCAAAATGACATAATAACCTTACTTAGCTTCAAAATGACCTATTCAACCTAGGCTAGCTCTAAAATGACCTATACTTAGCATTTTTCCTCCAAAATGACTTAATATGCTTAGCTAGTTCAAAATTACATAATAAGCTTAATTAGCTCCAAAATGACCTATTTAACCTAGGATAGCTCTAAAATGACCTATACTTAGCATTGTTTCCTTCAAAATGACTTAATATGCTTAGCTAGCATAAAATGACCTATTTAACCTAGGATAGCTCTAAAATGACCTATACTTAGCATCTTTTCCTCAAAAAGACTTAATATGCTTAGCTAGCTCTAAAATGATATAGTATGCTTAAGAAATGACATATTTTAGGTCCTAAATGACTTCATATGCTTAGCTAGCTCCAAAATGACATAATAACCTTACTTAGCTTCAAAATGACCTATTCAACCTAGGCTAGCTCTAAAATGACCTATACTTAGCATTTTTCCTCCAAAATGACTTAACATGCTTAGCTAGTTCAAAATTACATAATAAGCTTAATTAGCTCCAAAATGACCTATTTAACCTAGGATAGCTCTAAAATGACCTATACTTAGCATTGTTTCCTTCAAAATGACTTAATATGCTTAGCTAGCATAAAATGACCTATTTAACCTAGGATAGCTCTAAAATGACCTATACTTAGCATCTTTTCCTCAAAAAAGACTTAATATGCTTAGCTAGCTCTAAAATGATATAGTATGCTTAAGAAATGACATATTTTAGGTCCTAAATGACTTCATATGCTTAGCTAGCTAGCTCCAAAATGACATAATAACCTTACTTAGCTTCAAAATGACCTATTCAACCTAGGCTAGCTCTAAAATGACCTATACTTAGCATTTTTCCTCCAAAATGACTTAATATGCTTAGCTAGTTCAAAATTACATAATAAGCTTAATTAGCTCCAAAATGACCTATTTAACCTAGGATAGCTCTAAAATGACCTATACTTAGCATTGTTTCCTTCAAAATGACTTAATATGCTTAGCTAGCATAAAATGACCTATTTAACCTAGGATAGCTCTAAAATGACCTATACTTAGCATCTTTTCCTCAAAAAAGACTTAATATGCTTAGCTAGCTCTAAAATGATATAGTATGCTTAAGAAATGACATATTTTAGGTCCTAAATGACTTCATATGCTTAGCTAGCTCCAAAATGACATAATAACCTTACTTAGCTTCAAAATGACCTATTCAACCTAGGCTAGCTCTAAAATGACCTATACTTAGCATTTTTTCCTCCAAAATGACTTAATATGCTTAGCTAGTTCAAAATTACATAATAAGCTTTATTAGCTCCAAAATGACCTATTTAACCTAGGATAGCTCTAAAATGACCTATACTTAGCATTGTTTCCTTCAAAATGACTTAATATGCTTAGCTAGCATAAAATGACCTATTTAACCTAGGATAGCTCTAAAATGACCTATACTTAGCATCTTTTCCTCAAAAAAGACTTAATATGCTTAGCTAGCTCTAAAATGATATAGTATGCTTAAGAAATGACATATTTTAGGTCCTAAATGACTTCATATGCTTAGCTAGCTCCAAAATGACATAATAACCTTACTTAGCTTCAAAATGACCTATTCAACCTAGGCTAGCTCTAAAATGACCTATACTTAGCATTTTCCCTCCAAAATGACTTAATATGCTTAGCTAGTTCAAAATTACATAATAAGCTTAATTAGCTCCAAAATGACCTATTTAACCTAGGATAGCTCTAAAATGACCTATACTTAGCATTGTTTCCTTCAAAATGACTTAATATGCTTAGCTAGCATAAAATGACCTATTTAACCTAGGATAGCTCTAAAATGACCTATACTTAGCATCTTTTCCTCAAAAAAGACTTAATATGCTTAGCTAGCTCTAAAATGATATAGTATGCTTAAGAAATGACATATTTTAGGTCCTAAATGACTTCATATGCTTAGCTAGCTCCAAAATGACATAATAACCTTACTTAGCTTCAAAATGACCTATTCAACCTAGGCTAGCTCTAAAATGACCTATACTTAGCATTTTTTCCTCCAAAATGACTTAATATGCTTAGCTAGTTCAAAATTACATAATAAGCTTAATTAGCTCCAAAATGACCTATTTAACCTAGGATAGCTCTAAAATGACCTATACTTAGCATTGTTTCCTTCAAAATGACTTAATATGCTTAGCTAGCATAAAATGACCTATTTAACCTAGGATAGCTCTAAAATGACCTATACTTAGCATCTTTTCCTCAAAAAAGACTTAATATGCTTAGCTAGCTCTAAAATGATATAGTATGCTTAAGAAATGACATATTTTAGGTCCTAAATGACTTCATATGCTTAGCTAGCTCCAAAATGACATAATAACCTTACTTAGCTTCAAAATGACCTATTCAACCTAGGCTAGCTCTAAAATGACCTATACTTAGCATTTTTTCCTCCAAAATGACTTAATATGCTTAGCTAGTTCAAAATTACATAATAAGCTTAATTAGCTCCAAAATGACCTATTTAACCTAGGATAGCTCTAAAATGACCTATACTTAGCATTGTTTCCTTCAAAATGACTTAATATGCTTAGCTAGCATAAAATGACCTATTTAACCTAGGATAGCTCTAAAATGACCTATACTTAGCATCTTTTCCTCAAAAAAGACTTAATATGCTTAGCTAGCTCTAAAATGATATAGTATGCTTAAGAAATGACATATTTTAGGTCCTAAATGACTTCATATGCTTAGCTAGCTCCAAAATGACATAATAACCTTACTTAGCTTCAAAATGACCTATTCAACCTAGGCTAGCTCTAAAATGACCTATACTTAGCATTTTTTCCTCCAAAATGACTTAATATGCTTAGCTAGTTCAAAATTACATAATAAGCTTAATTAGCTCCAAAATGACCTATTTAACCTAGGATAGCTCTAAAATGACCTATACTTAGCATTGTTTCCTTCAAAATGACTTAATATGCTTAGCTAGCATAAAATGACCTATTTAACCTAGGATAGCTCTAAAATGACCTATACTTAGCATCTTTTCCTCAAAAAAGACTTAATATGCTTAGCTAGCTCTAAAATGATATAGTATGCTTAAGAAATGACATATTTTAGGTCCTAAATGACTTCATATGCTTAGCTAGCTCCAAAATGACATAATAACCTTACTTAGCTTCAAAATGACCTATTCAACCTAGGCTAGCTCTAAAATGACCTATACTTAGCATTTTTTCCTCCAAAATGACTTAATATGCTTAGCTAGTTCAAAATTACATAATAATCTTTATTAGCTCCAAAATGACCTATTTAACCTAGGATAGCTATTAAATGACCTATACTTAGCATTGTTTCCTTCAATATTACTTAATATGATTAGCTATCATAAATATGACCTATTTATCCTAGGATAGCTCTAAAATGACCTATACTTAGCATCTTTTCCTCAAAAAGACTTAATATGCTTAGCTAGCTCTAAAATGATATAGTATGCTTAAGAAATGACATATTTTAGGTCCTAAATGACTTCATATGCTTAGCTAGCTCCAAAATGACATAATAACCTTACTTAGCTTCAAAATGACCTATTCAACCTAGGCTAGCTCTAAAATGACCTATACTTAGCATTTTTCCTCCAAACTGACATAATATGCTTAGCTAGTTCAAAATTACATAATAAGCTTAATTAGCTCCAAAATGACCTATTTAACCTAGGATAGCTCTAAAATGACCTATACTTAGCATTGTTTCCTTCAAAATGACTTAATATGCTTAGCTAGCATAAAATGACCTATTTAACCTAGGATAGCTCTAAAATGACCTATACTTAGCATCTTTTCCTCAAAAAAGACTTAATATGCTTAGCTAGCTCTAAAATGATATAGTATGCTTAAGAAATGACATATTTTAGGTCCTAAATGACTTCATATGCTTAGCTAGCTCCAAAATGACATAATAACCTTACTTAGCTTCAAAATGACCTATTCAACCTAGGCTAGCTCTAAAATGACCTATACTTAGCATTTTTTCCTCCAAAATGACTTAATATGCTTAGCTAGTTCAAAAATTACATAATAAGCTTAATTAGCTCCAAAATGACCTATTTAACCTAGGATAGCTCTAAAATGACCTATACTTAGCATTGTTTCCTTCAAAATGACTTAATATGCTTAGCTAGCATAAAATGACCTATTTAACCTAGGATAGCTCTAAAATGACCTATACTTAGCATCTTTTCCTCAAAAAAGACTTAATATGCTTAGCTAGCTCTAAAATGATATAGTATGCTTAAGAAATGACATATTTTAGGTCCTAAATGACTTCATATGCTTAGCTAGCTCCAAAATGACATAATAACCTTACTTAGCTTCAAAATGACCTATTCAACCTAGGCTAGCTCTAAAATGACCTATACTTAGCATTTTTTCCTCCAAAATGACTTAATATGCTTAGCTAGTTCAAAATTACATAATAAGCTTAATTAGCTCCAAAATGACCTATTTAACCTAGGATAGCTCTAAAATGACCTATACTTAGCATTGTTTCCTTCAAAATGACTTAATATGCTTAGCTAGCATAAAATGACCTATTTAACCTAGGATAGCTCTAAAATGACCTATACTTAGCATCTTTTCCTCAAAAAAGACTTAATATGCTTAGCTAGCTCTAAAATGATATAGTATGCTTAAGAAATGACATATTTTAGGTCCTAAATGACTTCATATGCTTAGCTAGCTCCAAAATGACATAATAACCTTACTTAGCTTCAAAATGACCTATTCAACCTAGGCTAGCTCTAAAATGACCTATACTTAGCATTTTTCCTCCAAAATGACTTAATATGCTTAGCTAGTTCAAAATTACATAATAAGCTTAATTAGCTCCAAAATGACCTATTTAACCTAGGATAGCTCTAAAATGACCTATACTTAGCATTGTTTCCTTCAAAATGACTTAATATGCTTAGCTAGCATAAAAATGACCTATTTAACCTAGGATAGCTCTAAAATGACCTATACTTAGCATCTTTTCCTCAAAAAGACTTAATATGCTTAGCTAGCTCTAAAATGATATAGTATGCTTAAGAAATGACATATTTTAGGTCCTAAATGACTTCATATGCTTAGCTAGCTCCAAAATGACATAATAACCTTACTTAGCTTCAAAATGACCTATTCAACCTAGGCTAGCTCTAAAATGACCTATACTTAGCATTTTTCCTCCAAAATGACTTAATATGCTTAGCTAGTTCAAAAATTACATAATAAGCTTAATTAGCTCCAAAATGACCTATTTAACCTAGGATAGCTCTAAAATGACCTATACTTAGCATTGTTTCCTTCAAAATGACTTAATATGCTTAGCTAGCATAAAATGACCTATTTAACCTAGGATAGCTCTAAAATGACCTATACTTAGCATCTTTTCCTCAAAAAAGACTTAATATGCTTAGCTAGCTCTAAAATGATATAGTATGCTTAAGAAATGACATATTTTAGGTCCTAAATGACTTCATATGCTTAGCTAGCTCCAAAATGACATAATAACCTTACTTAGCTTCAAAATGACCTATTCAACCTAGGCTAGCTCTAAAATGACCTATACTTAGCATTTTTTCCTCCAAAATGACTTAATATGCTTAGCTAGTTCAAAATTACATAATAAGCTTAATTAGCTCCAAAATGACCTATTTAACCTAGGATAGCTCTAAAATGACCTATACTTAGCATTGTTTCCTTCAAAATGACTTAATATGCTTAGCTAGCATAAAATGACCTATTTAACCTAGGATAGCTCTAAAATGACCTATACTTAGCATCTTTTCCTCAAAAAGACTTAATATGCTTAGCTAGCTCTAAAATGATATAGTATGCTTAAGAAATGACATATTTTAGGTCCTAAATGACTTCATATGCTTAGCTAGCTCCAAAATGACATAATAACCTTACTTAGCTTCAAAATGACCTATTCAACCTAGGCTAGCTCTAAAATGACCTATACTTAGCATTTTTCCTCCAAAATGACTTAATATGCTTAGCTAGTTCAAAATTACATAATAAGCTTAATTAGCTCCAAAATGACCTATTTAACCTAGGATAGCTCTAAAATGACCTATACTTAGCATTGTTTCCTTCAAAATGACTTAATATGCTTAGCTAGCATAAAATGACCTATTTAACCTAGGATAGCTCTAAAATGACCTATACTTAGCATCTTTTCCTCAAAAAAGACTTAATATGCTTAGCTAGCTCTAAAATGATATAGTATGCTTAAGAAATGACATATTTTAGGTCCTAAATGACTTCATATGCTTAGCTAGCTCCAAAATGACATAATAACCTTACTTAGCTTCAAAATGACCTATTCAACCTAGGCTAGCTCTAAAATGACCTATACTTAGCATTTTTTCCTCCAAAATGACTTAATATGCTTAGCTAGTTCAAAATTACATAATAAGCTTAATTAGCTCCAAAATGACCTATTTAACCTAGGATAGCTCTAAAATGACCTATACTTAGCATTGTTTCCTTCAAAATGACTTAATATGCTTAGCTAGCATAAAATGACCTATTTAACCTAGGATAGCTCTAAAATGACCTATACTTAGCATCTTTTCCTCAAAAAAGACTTAATATGCTTAGCTAGCTCTAAAATGATATAGTATGCTTAAGAAATGACATATTTTAGGTCCTAAATGACTTCATATGCTTAGCTAGCTCCAAAATGACATAATAACCTTACTTAGCTTCAAAATGACCTATTCAACCTAGGCTAGCTCTAAAATGACCTATACTTAGCATTTTTCCTCCAAAATGACTTAATATGCTTAGCTAGTTCAAAATTACATAATAAGCTTTATTAGCTCCAAAATGACCTATTTAACCTAGGATAGCTCTAAAATGACCTATACTTAGCATTGTTTCCTTCAAAATGACTTAATATGCTTAGCTAGCATAAAATGACCTATTTAACCTAGGATAGCTCTAAAATGACCTATACTTAGCATCTTTTCCTCAAAAAGACTTAATATGCTTAGCTAGCTCTAAAATGATATAGTATGCTTAAGAAATGACATATTTTAGGTCCTAAATGACTTCATATGCTTAGCTAGCTCCAAAATGACATAATAACCTTACTTAGCTTCAAAATGACCTATTCAACCTAGGCTAGCTCTAAAATGACCTATACTTAGCATTTTTCCTCCAAAATGACTTAATATGCTTAGCTAGTTCAAAATTACATAATAAGCTTAATTAGCTCCAAAATGACCTATTTAACCTAGGATAGCTCTAAAATGACCTATACTTAGCATTGTTTCCTTCAAAATGACTTAATATGCTTAGCTAGCATAAAATGACCTATTTAACCTAGGATAGCTCTAAAATGACCTATACTTAGCATCTTTTCCTCAAAAAGACTTAATATGCTTAGCTAGCTCTAAAATGATATAGTATGCTTAAGAAATGACATATTTTAGGTCCTAAATGACTTCATATGCTTAGCTAGCTCCAAAATGACATAATAACCTTACTTAGCTTCAAAATGACCTATTCAACCTAGGCTAGCTCTAAAATGACCTATACTTAGCATTTTTCCTCCAAAATGACTTAATATGCTTAGCTAGTTCAAAATTACATAATAAGCTTAATTAGCTCCAAAATGACCTATTTAACCTAGGATAGCTCTAAAATGACCTGTACTTAGCATTGTTTCCTTCAAAATGACTTAATATGCTTAGCTAGCATAAAATGACCTATTTAACCTACGATAGCTCTAAAATGACCTATACTTAGCATCTTTTCCTCAAAAAGACTTAATATGCTTAGCTAGCTCTAAAATGATATAGTATGCTTAAGAAATGACATATTTTAGGTCCTAAATGACTTCATATGCTTAGCTAGCTCCAAAATGACATAATAACCTTACTTAGCTTCAAAATGACCTATTCAACCTAGGCTAGCTCTAAAATGACCTATACTTAGCATTTTTCCTCCAAAATGACTTAATATGCTTAGCTAGTTCAAAATTACATAATAAGCTTAATTAGCTCCAAAATGACCTATTTAACCTAGGATAGCTCTAAAATGACCTATACTTAGCATTGTTTCCTTCAAAATGACTTAATATGCTTAGCTAGCATAAAATGACCTATTTAACCTAGGATAGCTCTAAAATGACCTATACTTAGCATCTTTTCCTCAAAAAAGACTTAATATGCTTAGCTAGCTCTAAAATGATATAGTATGCTTAAGAAATGACATATTTTAGGTCCTAAATGACTTCATATGCTTAGCTAGCTCCAAAATGACATAATAACCTTACTTAGCTTCAAAATGACCTATTCAACCTAGGCTAGCTCTAAAATGACCTATACTTAGCATTTTCCCTCCAAAATGACTTAATATGCTTAGCTAGTTCAAAATTACATAATAAGCTTAATTAGCTCCAAAATGACCTATTTAACCTAGGATAGCTCTAAAATGACCTATACTTAGCATTGTTTCCTTCAAAATGACTTAATATGCTTAGCTAGCATAAAATGACCTATTTAACCTAGGATAGCTCTAAAATGACCTATACTTAGCATCTTTTCCTCAAAAAAGACTTAATATGCTTAGCTAGCTCTAAAATGATATAGTATGCTTAAGAAATGACATATTTTAGGTCCTAAATGACTTCATATGCTTAGCTAGCTCCAAAATGACATAATAACCTTACTTAGCTTCAAAATGACCTATTCAACCTAGGCTAGCTCTAAAATGACCTATACTTAGCATTTTTCCTCCAAAATGACTTAATATGCTTAGCTAGTTCAAAATTACATAATAAGCTTAATTAGCTCCAAAATGACCTATTTAACCTAGGATAGCTCTAAAATGACCTATACTTAGCATTGTTTCCTTCAAAATGACTTAATATGCTTAGCTAGCATAAAATGACCTATTTAACCTAGGATAGCTCTAAAATGACCTATACTTAGCATCTTTTCCTCAAAAAAGACTTAATATGCTTAGCTAGCTCTAAAATGATATAGTATGCTTAAGAAATGACATATTTTAGGTCCTAAATGACTTCATATGCTTAGCTAGCTCCAAAATGACATAATAACCTTACTTAGCTTCAAAATGACCTATTCAACCTAGGCTAGCTCTAAAATGACCTATACTTAGCATTTTTCCTCCAAAATGACTTAATATGCTTAGCTAGTTCAAAATTACATAATAAGCTTTATTAGCTCCAAAATGACCTATTTAACCTAGGATAGCTCTAAAATGACCTATACTTAGCATTGTTTCCTTCAAAATGACTTAATATGCTTAGCTAGCATAAAATGACCTATTTAACTTAGGATAGCTCTAAAATGACCTATACTTAGCATCTTTTCCTCAAAAAAGACTTAATATGCTTAGCTAGCTCTAAAATGATATAGTATGCTTAAGAAATGACATATTTTAGGTCCTAAATGACTTCATATGCTTAGCTAGCTCCAAAATGACATAATAACCTTACTTAGCTTCAAAATGACCTATTCAACCTAGGCTAGCTCTAAAATGACCTATACTTAGCATTTTTTCCTCCAAAATGACTTAATATGCTTAGCTAGTTCAAAATTACATAATAAGCTTAATTAGCTCCAAAATGACCTATTTAACCTAGGATAGCTCTAAAATGACCTATACTTAGCATTGTTTCCTTCAAAATGACTTAATATGCTTAGCTAGCATAAAAATGACCTATTTAACCTAGGATAGCTCTAAAATGACCTATACTTAGCATCTTTTCCTCAAAAAGACTTAATATGCTTAGCTAGCTCTAAAATGATATAGTATGCTTAAGAAATGACATATTTTAGGTCCTAAATGACTTCATATGCTTAGCTAGCTCCAAAATGACATAATAACCTTACTTAGCTTCAAAATGACCTATTCAACCTAGGCTAGCTCTAAAATGACCTATACTTAGCATTTTTTCCTCCAAAATGACTTAATATGCTTAGCTAGTTCAAAAATTACATAATAAGCTTAATTAGCTCCAAAATGACCTATTTAACCTAGGATAGCTCTAAAATGACCTATACTTAGCATTGTATCCTTCAAAATGACTTAATATGCTTAGCTAGCATAAAATGACCTATTTAACCTAGGATAGCTCTAAAATGACCTATACTTAGCATCTTTTCCTCAAAAAAGACTTAATATGCTTAGCTAGCTCTAAAATGATATAGTATGCTTAAGAAATGACATATTTTAGGTCCTAAATGACTTCATATGCTTAGCTAGCTCCAAAATGACATAATAACCTTACTTAGCTTCAAAATGACCTATTCAACCTAGGCTAGCTCTAAAATGACCTATACTTAGCATTTTTTCCTCCAAAATGACTTAATATGCTTAGCTAGTTCAAAATTACATAATAAGCTTAATTAGCTCCAAAATGACCTATTTAACCTAGGATAGCTCTAAAATGACCTATACTTAGCATTGTTTCCTTCAAAATGACTTAATATGCTTAGCTAGCATAAAAATGACCTATTTAACCTAGGATAGCTCTAAAATGACCTATACTTAGCATCTTTTCCTCAAAAAAGACTTAATATGCTTAGCTAGCTCTAAAATGATATAGTATGCTTAAGAAATGACATATTTTAGGTCCTAAATGACTTCATATGCTTAGCTAGCTCCAAAATGACATAATAACCTTACTTAGCTTCAAAATGACCTATTCAACCTAGGCTAGCTCTAAAATGACCTATACTTAGCATTTTTTCCTCCAAAATGACTTAATATGCTTAGCTAGTTCAAAATTACATAATAAGCTTAATTAGCTCCAAAATGACCCATTTAACCTAGGATAGCTCTAAAATGACCTATCCTTAGCATTGTTTCCTTCAAAATGACTTAATATGCTTAGCTAGCATAAAATGACCTATTTAACCTAGGATAGCTCTAAAATGACCTATACTTAGCATCTTTTCCTCAAAAAAGACTTAATATGCTTAGCTAGCTCTAAAATGATATAGTATGCTTAAGAAATGACATATTTTAGGTCCTAAATGACTTCATATGCTTAGCTAGCTCCAAAATGACATAATAACCTTACTTAGCTTCAAAATGACCTATTCAACCTAGGCTAGCTCTAAAATGACCTATACTTAGCATTTTTCCTCCAAAATGACTTAATATGCTTAGCTAGTTCAAAAATTACATAATAAGCTTAATTAGCTCCAAAATGACCTATTTAACCTAGGATAGCTCTAAAATGACCTATACTTAGCATTGTTTCCTTCAAAATGACTTAATATGCTTAGCTAGCATAAAATGACCTATTTAACCTAGGATAGCTCTAAAATGACCTATACTTAGCATCTTTTCCTCAAAAAGACTTAATATGCTTAGCTAGCTCTAAAATGATATAGTATGCTTAAGAAATGACATATTTTAGGTCCTAAATGACTTCATATGCTTAGCTAGCTCCAAAATGACATAATAACCTTACTTAGCTTCAAAATGACCTATTCAACCTAGGCTAGCTCTAAAATGACCTATACTTAGCATTTTTCCTCCAAAATGACTTAATATGCTTAGCTAGTTCAAAATTACATAATAAGCTTAATTAGCTCCAAAATGACCTATTTAACCTAGGATAGCTCTAAAATGACCTATACTTAGCATTGTTTCCTTCAAAATGACTTAATATGCTTAGCTAGCATAAAATGACCTATTTAACCTAGGATAGCTCTAAAATGACCTATACTTAGCATCTTTTCCTCAAAAAAGACTTAATATGCTTAGCTAGCTCTAAAATGATATAGTATGCTTAAGAAATGACATATTTTAGGTCCTAAATGACTTCATATGCTTAGCTAGCTCCAAAATGACATAATAACCTTACTTAGCTTCAAAATGACCTATTCAACCTAGGCTAGCTCTAAAATGACCTATACTTAGCATTTTTTCCTCCAAAATGACTTAATATGCTTAGCTAGTTCAAAATTACATAATAAGCTTAATTAGCTCCAAAATGACCTATTTAACCTAGGATAGCTCTAAAATGACCTATACTTAGCATTGTTTCCTTCAAAATGACTTAATATGCTTAGCTAGCATAAAATGACCTATTTAACCTAGGATAGCTCTAAAATGACCTATACTTAGCATCTTTTCCTCAAAAAAGACTTAATATGCTTAGCTAGCTCTAAAATGATATAGTATGCTTAAGAAATGACATATTTTAGGTCCTAAATGACTTCATATGCTTAGCTAGCTCCAAAATGACATAATAACCTTACTTAGCTTCAAAATGACCTATTCAACCTAGGCTAGCTCTAAAATGACCTATACTTAGCATTTTCCCTCCAAAATGACTTAATATGCTTAGCTAGTTCAAAATTACATAATAAGCTTAATTAGCTCCAAAATGACCTATTTAACCTAGGATAGCTCTAAAATGACCTATACTTAGCATTGTTTCCTTCAAAATGACTTAATATGCTTAGCTAGCATAAAATGACCTATTTAACCTAGGATAGCTCTAAAATGACCTATACTTAGCATCTTTTCCTCAAAAAGACTTAATATGCTTAGCTAGCTCTAAAATGATATAGTATGCTTAAGAAATGACATATTTTAGGTCCTAAATGACTTCATATGCTTAGCTAGCTCCAAAATGACATAATAACCTTACTTAGCTTCAAAATGACCTATTCAACCTAGGCTAGCTCTAAAATGACCTATACTTAGCATTTTTCCTCCAAAATGACTTAATATGCTTAGCTAGTTCAAAATTACATAATAAGCTTAATTAGCTCCAAAATGACCTATTTAACCTAGGATAGCTCTAAAATGACCTATACTTAGCATTGTTTCCTTCAAAATGACTTAATATGCTTAGCTAGCATAAAATGACCTATTTAACCTAGGATAGCTCTAAAATGACCTATACTTAGCATCTTTTCCTCAAAAAGACTTAATATGCTTAGCTAGCTCTAAAATGATATAGTATGCTTAAGAAATGACATATTTTAGGTCCTAAATGACTTCATATGCTTAGCTAGCTCCAAAATGACATAATAACCTTACTTAGCTTCAAAATGACCTATTCAACCTAGGCTAGCTCTAAAATGACCTATACTTAGCATTTTTTCCTCCAAAATGACTTAATATGCTTAGCTAGTTCAAAAATTACATAATAAGCTTAATTAGCTCCAAAATGACCTATTTAACCTAGGATAGCTCTAAAATGACCTATACTTAGCATTGTTTCCTTCAAAATGACTTAATATGCTTAGCTAGCATAAAAATGACCTATTTAACCTAGGATAGCTCTAAAATGACCTATACTTAGCATCTTTTCCTCAAAAAAGACTTAATATGCTTAGCTAGCTCTAAAATGATATAGTATGCTTAAGAAATGACATATTTTAGGTCCTAAATGACTTCATATGCTTAGCTAGCTCCAAAATGACATAATAACCTTACTTAGCTTCAAAATGACCTATTCAACCTAGGCTAGCTCTAAAATGACCTATACTTAGCATTTTTCCTCCAAAATGACTTAATATGCTTAGCGAGTTCACAAA
The DNA here is from genome assembly GCA_021605145.1 of Aegilops bicornis. Taxonomy (NCBI): domain Eukaryota; kingdom Viridiplantae; phylum Streptophyta; class Magnoliopsida; order Poales; family Poaceae; genus Aegilops; species Aegilops bicornis. The sequence goes on from CM038673.1 coordinate 249,784,163, forward strand.
TTTCATAATAAGCTTAATTAGCTCCAAAATGACCTATTTAACCTAGGATAGCTCTAAAATGACCTATACTTAGCATTGTTTCCTTCAAAATGACTTAATATGCTTAGCTAGCATAAAATGACCTATTTAACCTAGGATAGCTCTAAAATGACCTATACTTAGCATCTTTTCCTCAAAAAAGACTTAATATGCTTAGCTAGCTCTAAAATGATATAGTATGCTTAAGAAATGACATATTTTAGGTCCTAAATGACTTCATATGCTTAGCTAGCTCCAAAATGACATAATAACCTTACTTAGCTTCAAAATGACCTATTCAACCTAGGCTAGCTCTAAAATGACCTATACTTAGCATTTTTTCCTCCAAAATGACTTAATATGCTTAGCTAGTTCAAAATTACATAATAAGCTTAATTAGCTCCAAAATGACCTATTTAACCTAGGATAGCTCTAAAATGACCTATACTTAGCATTGTTTCCTTCAAAATGACTTAATATGCTTAGCTAGCATAAAATGACCTATTTAACCTAGGATAGCTCTAAAATGACCTATACTTAGCATCTTTTCCTCAAAAAGACTTAATATGCTTAGCTAGCTCTAAAATGATATAGTATGCTTAAGAAATGACATATTTTAGGTCCTAAATGACTTCATATGCTTAGCTAGCTCCAAAATGACATAATAACCTTACTTAGCTTCAAAATGACCTATTCAACCTAGGCTAGCTCTAAAATGACCTATACTTAGCATTTTCCCTCCAAAATGACTTAATATGCTTAGCTAGTTCAAAATTACATAATAAGCTTAATTAGCTCCAAAATGACCTATTTAACCGAGGATAGCTCTAAAATGACCTATACTTAGCATTGTTTCCTTCAAAATGACTTAATATGCTTAGCTAGCATAAAATGACCTATTTAACCTAGGATAGCTCTAAAATGACCTATACTTAGCATCTTTTCCTCAAAAAAGACTTAATATGCTTAGCTAGCTCTAAAATGATATAGTATGCTTAAGAAATGACATATTTTAGGTCCTAAATGACTTCATATGCTTAGCTAGCTCCAAAATGACATAATAACCTTACTTAGCTTCAAAATGACCTATTCAACCTAGGCTAGCTCTAAAATGACCTATACTTAGCATTTTTTCCTCCAAAATGACTTAATATGCTTAGCTAGTTCAAAATTACATAATAAGCTTAATTAGCTCCAAAATGACCTATTTAACCTAGGATAGCTCTAAAATGACCTATACTTAGCATTGTTTCCTTCAAAATGACTTAATATGCTTAGCTAGCATAAAATGACCTATTTAACCTAGGATAGCTCTAAAATGACCTATACTTAGCATCTTTTCCTCAAAAAGACTTAATATGCTTAGCTAGCTCTAAAATGATATAGTATGCTTAAGAAATGACATATTTTAGGTCCTAAATGACTTCATATGCTTAGCTAGCTCCAAAATGACATAATAACCTTACTTAGCTTCAAAATGACCTATTCAACCTAGGCTAGCTCTAAAATGACCTATACTTAGCATTTTTCCTCCAAAATGACTTAATATGCTTAGCTAGTTCAAAATTACATAATAAGCTTAATTAGCTCCAAAATGACCTATTTAACCTAGGATAGCTCTAAAATGACCTATACTTAGCATTGTTTCCTTCAAAATGACTTAATATGCTTAGCTAGCATAAAATGACCTATTTAACCTAGGATAGCTCTAAAATGACCTATACTTAGCATCTTTTCCTCAAAAAGACTTAATATGCTTAGCTAGCTCTAAAATGATATAGTATGCTTAAGAAATGACATATTTTAGGTCCTAAATGACTTCATATGCTTAGCTAGCTCCAAAATGACATAATAACCTTACTTAGCTTCAAAATGACCTATTCAACCTAGGCTAGCTCTAAAATGACCTATACTTAGCATTTTTTCCTCCAAAATGACTTAATATGCTTAGCTAGTTCAAAATTACATAATAAGCTTAATTAGCTCCAAAATGACCTATTTAACCTAGGATAGCTCTAAAATGACCTATACTTAGCATTGTTTCCTTCAAAATGACTTAATATGCTTAGCTAGCATAAAATGACCTATTTAACCTAGGATAGCTCTAAAATGACCTATACTTAGCATCTTTTCCTCAAAAAAGACTTAATATGCTTAGCTAGCTCTAAAATGATATAGTATGCTTAAGAAATGACATATTTTAGGTCCTAAATGACTTCATATGCTTAGCTAGCTCCAAAATGACATAATAACCTTACTTAGCTTCAAAATGACCTATTCAACCTAGGCTAGCTCTAAAATGACCTATACTTAGCATTTTTCCTCCAAAATGACTTAATATGCTTAGCTAGTTCAAAATTACATAATAAGCTTAATTAGCTCCAAAATGACCTATTTAACCTAGGATAGCTCTAAAATGACCTATACTTAGCATTGTTTCCTTCAAAATGACTTAATATGCTTAGCTAGCATAAAATGACCTATTTAACCTAGGATAGCTCTAAAATGACCTATACTTAGCATCTTTTCCTCAAAAAGACTTAATATGCTTAGCTAGCTCTAAAATGATATAGTATGCTTAAGAAATGACATATTTTAGGTCCTAAATGACTTCATATGCTTAGCTAGCTCCAAAATGACATAATAACCTTACTTAGCTTCAAAATGACCTATTCAACCTAGGCTAGCTCTAAAATGACCTATACTTAGCATTTTTTCCTCCAAAATGACTTAATATGCTTAGCTAGTTCAAAATTACATAATAAGCTTAATTAGCTCCAAAATGACCTATTTAACCTAGGATAGCTCTAAAATGACCTATACTTAGCATTGTTTCCTTCAAAATGACTTAATATGCTTAGCTAGCATAAAAATGACCTATTTAACCTAGGATAGCTCTAAAATGACCTATACTTAGCATCTTTTACTCAAAAAAGACTTAATATGCTTAGCTAGCTCTAAAATGATATAGTATGCTTAAGAAATGACATATTTTAGGTCCTAAATGACTTCATATGCTTAGCTAGCTCCAAAATGACATAATAACCTTACTTAGCTTCAAAATGACCTATTCAACCTAGGCTAGCTCTAAAATGACCTATACTTAGCATTTTTTCCTCCAAAATGACTTAATATGCTTAGCTAGTTCAAAATTACATAATAAGCTTAATTAGCTCCAAAATGACCTATTTAACCTAGGATAGCTCTAAAATGACCTATACTTAGCATTGTTTCCTTCAAAATGACTTAATATGCTTAGCTAGCATAAAATGACCTATTTAACCTAGGATAGCTCTAAAATGACCTATACTTAGCATCTTTTCCTCAAAAAAGACTTAATATGCTTAGCTAGCTCTAAAATGATATAGTATGCTTAAGAAATGACATATTTTAGGTCCTAAATGACTTCATATGCTTAGCTAGCTCCAAAATGACATAATAACCTTACTTAGCTTCAAAATGACCTATTCAACCTAGGCTAGCTCTAAAATGACCTATACTTAGCATTTTTTCCTCCAAAATGACTTAATATGCTTAGCTAGTTCAAAATTACATAATAAGCTTAATTAGCTCCAAAATGACCTATTTAACCTAGGATAGCTCTAAAATGACCTATACTTAGCATTGTTTCCTTCAAAATGACTTAATATGCTTAGCTAGCATAAAAATGACCTATTTAACCTAGGATAGCTCTAAAATGACCTATACTTAGCATCTTTTCCTCAAAAAGACTTAATATGCTTAGCTAGCTCTAAAATGATATAGTATGCTTAAGAAATGACATATTTTAGGTCCTAAATGACTTCATATGCTTAGCTAGCTCCAAAATGACATAATAACCTTACTTAGCTTCAAAATGACCTATTCAACCTAGGCTAGCTCTAAAATGACCTATACTTAGCATTTTCCCTCCAAAATGACTTAATATGCTTAGCTAGTTCAAAAATTAAATAATAAGCTTAATTAGCTCCAAAATGACCTATTTAACCTAGGATAGCTCTAAAATGACCTATACTTAGCATTGTTTCCTTCAAAATGACTTAATATGCTTAGCTAGCATAAAATTACCTATTTAACCTAGGATAGCTCTAAAATGACCTATACTTAGCATCTTTTCCTCAAAAAAGACTTAATATGCTTAGCTAGCTCTAAAATGATATAGTATGCTTAAGAAATGACATATTTTAGGTCCTAAATGACTTCATATGCTTAGCTAGCTCCAAAATGACATAATAACCTTACTTAGCTTCAAAATGACCTATTCAACCTAGGCTAGCTCTAAAATGACCTATACTTAGCATTTTTTCCTCCAAAATGACTTAATATGCTTAGCTAGTTCAAAATTACATAATAAGCTTTATTAGCTCCAAAATGACCTATTTAACCTAGGATAGCTCTAAAATGACCTATACTTAGCATTGTTTCCTTCAAAATGACTTAATATGCTTAGCTAGCATAAAATGACCTATTTAACCTAGGATAGCTCTAAAATGACCTATACTTAGCATCTTTTCCTCAAAAAGACTTAATATGCTTAGCTAGCTCTAAAATGATATAGTATGCTTAAGAAATGACATATTTTAGGTCCTAAATGACTTCATATGCTTAGCTAGCTCCAAAATGACATAATAACCTTACTTAGCTTCAAAATGACCTATTCAACCTAGGCTAGCTCTAAAATGACCTATACTTAGCATTTTTTCCTCCAAAATGACTTAATATGCTTAGCTAGTTCAATATTACATAATAAGCTTAATTAGCTCCAAAATGACCTATTTAACCTAGGATAGCTCTAAAATGACCTATACTTAGCATTGTTTCCTTCAAAATGACTTAATATGCTTAGCTAGCATAAAATGACCTATTTAACCTAGGATAGCTCTAAAATGACCTATACTTAGCATCTTTTCCTCAAAAAGACTTAATATGCTTAGCTAGCTCTAAAATGATATAGTATGCTTAAGAAATGACATATTTTAGGTCCTAAATGACTTCATATGCTTAGCTAGCTCCAAAATGACATAATAACCTTACTTAGCTTCAAAATGACCTATTCAACCTAGGCTAGCTCTAAAATGACCTATACTTAGCATTTTTTCCTCCAAAATGACTTAATATGCTTAGCTAGTTGAAAATTACATAATAAGCTTAATTAGCTCCAAAATGACCCATTTAACCTAGGATAGCTCTAAAATGACCTATACTTAGCATTGTTTCCTTCAAAATGACTTAATATGCTTAGCTAGCATAAAATGACCTATTTAACCTAGGATAGCTCTAAAATGACCTATACTTAGCATCTTTTCCTCAAAAAAGACTTAATATGCTTAGCTAGCTCTAAAATGATATAGTATGCTTAAGAAATGACATATTTTAGGTCCTAAATGACTTCATATGCTTAGCTAGCTCCAAAATGACATAATAACCTTACTTAGCTTCAAAATGACCTATTCAACCTAGGCTAGCTCTAAAATGACCTATACTTAGCATTTTTTCCTCCAAAATGACTTAATATGCTTAGCTAGTTCAAAATTACATAATAAGCTTAATTAGCTCCAAAATGACCTATTTAACCTAGGATAGCTCTAAAATGACCTATACTTAGCATTGTTTCCTTCAAAATGACTTAATATGCTTAGCTAGCATAAAATGACCTATTTAACCTAGGATAGCTCTAAAATGACCTATACTTAGCATCTTTTCCTCAAAAAGACTTAATATGCTTAGCTAGCTCTAAAATGATATAGTATGCTTAAGAAATGACATATTTTAGGTCCTAAATGACTTCATATGCTTAGCTAGCTCCAAAATGACATAATAACCTTACTTAGCTTCAAAATGACCTATTCAACCTAGGCTAGCTCTAAAATGACCTATACTTAGCATTTTTTCCTCCAAAATGACTTAATATGCTTAGCTAGTTCAAAATTACATAATAAGCTTAATTAGCTCCAAAATGACCTATTTAACCTAGGATAGCTCTAAAATGACCTATACTTAGCATTGTTTCCTTCAAAATGACTTAATATGCTTAGCTAGCATAAAATGACCTATTTAACCTAGGATAGCTCTAAAATGACCTATACTTAGCATCTTTTCCTCAAAAAAGACTTAATATGCTTAGCTAGCTCTAAAATGATATAGTATGCTTAAGAAATGACATATTTTAGGTCCTAAATGACTTCATATGCTTAGCTAGCTCCAAAATGACATAATAACCTTACTTAGCTTCAAAATGACCTATTCAACCTAGGCTAGCTCTAAAATGACCTATACTTAGCATTTTCCCTCCAAAATGACTTAATATGCTTAGCTAGTTCAAAATTACATAATAAGCTTAATTAGCTCCAAAATGACCTATTTAACCTAGGATAGCTCTAAAATGACCTATACTTAGCATTGTTTCCTTCAAAATGACTTAATATGCTTAGCTAGCATAAAAATGACCTATTTAACCTAGGATAGCTCTAAAATGACCTATACTTAGCATCTTTTCCTCAAAAAGACTTAATATGCTTAGCTAGCTCTAAAATGATATAGTATGCTTAAGAAATGACATATTTTAGGTCCTAAATGACTTCATATGCTTAGCTAGCTCCAAAATGACATAATAACCTTACTTAGCTTCAAAATGACCTATTCAACCTAGGCTAGCTCTAAAATGACCTATACTTAGCATTTTTTCCTCCAAAATGACTTAATATGCTTAGCTAGTTCAAAAATTACATAATAAGCTTAATTAGCTCCAAAATGACCTATTTAACCTAGGATAGCTCTAAAATGACCTATACTTAGCATGGTTTCCTTCAAAATGACTTAATATGCTTAGCTAGCATAAAAATGACCTATTTAACCTGGGATAGCTCTAAAATGACCTATACTTAGCATCTTTTCCTCAAAAAAGACTTAATATGCTTAGCTAGCTCTAAAATGATATAGTATGCTTAAGAAATGACATATTTTAGGTCCTAAATGACTTCATATGCTTAGCTAGCTCCAAAATGACATAATAACCTTACTTAGCTTCAAAATGACCTATTCAACCTAGGCTAGCTCTAAAATGACCTATACTTAGCATTTTTTCCTCCAAAATGACTTAATATGCTTAGCTAGTTCAAAAATTACATAATAAGCTTAATTAGCTCCAAAATGACCTATTTAACCTAGGATAGCTCTAAAATGACCTATACTTAGCATTGTTTCCTTCAAAATGACTTAATATGCTTAGCTAGCATAAAAATGACCTATTTAACCTAGGATAGCTCTAAAATGACCTATACTTAGCATCTTTTCCTCCAAAAAGAGTTAATATGCTTAGCTAGCTCTAAAATTACATAATATGCTTAAGAAACTAGATAACAACCCTCGTTGCTGTCAGGAAAATTAGCATACCAAGTTGTAAAAATTCATGAGGTGTGATAAGAAAGAAATGAAATTTTCCACTGAAGTGTGATGCTTCTGAGCGATAAGAAGGAAATGAAATTTACCACTGAAGTGTGATGCTTCTAAGAAAACGCAAATCACCTTTCCAAAATGATACTCTACATTTGTAGTAAGTCATTCATTCATCAAAGTCTCTTCAAAAAGTTTCAAGATGCATCATAATAATCTTCTTCTTCTAACTTTCTTCTTTCCCATTTTACAGATTTGCTTAAGATCACTGAAGCTTGGGTTGATGGAGTGCTTGTATTTAGTTTTTGTTTTTACCTTGTGAAACTTGCTACCTATGGATGAAACTGTGTAATATTGATGAAACTATGTATATGTACCGGATGAAACTTGCTACTATTGGTAACATGTGTTGGATACATATGTGTTCATGACTATTGGTAATATGTGTTGAATATGCTATATTGGTCATATAAATATATTTGTGTTTGATTTCTGTGAAAATGAATTGATATAAGAAAAAACAAAATTTAATGGGGCAATATAGTCACTTTGTCATCTGCTGGCAGATGGCAAAGAGCTTTGCCATCTGCTGGCAGATGGCAAAGAGCCTGCAGCCTTTGCCATCTATTTGGTCGATGGCAAAGAGCTCAGCCTTTGCCATCTATTTGGTCGATGACAAAGAGCTCGCAGCCTTGCCATCTGCTGGCAGATGGCAAAGAGCTCGCAGCCTTTGCCATCTCGCCGATGGCAAAGTATGCCGTTAACCTCTCGACGGAGCTAACCCGTTAAGAGGCTTTGCCATCTGCCGCCAGATGGCAAAGCCACAGCTCTTGCCATCAGCCGGTGATGGCAAAGCCTGAGTTTTTTGCCATCAGCCGCCAGATGGCAAAGAAGCCTTTACCGGCAGGGTTTCGCATTTAACTGCTTGTTATCTCACGGGCCGATGGCAAGGCCTTTGCCATCCGCCGAACATGCCTTTGCCATCTGCCATGGCAGATGGCAAAGTGCCAGATTCCAGTAGTATATGGTATGATTGTTGTTCGTCCTACGGACTAAAACCCTCCGGTTTATATAGACACCGGATAGGGTTAGGGTTACACAGAGTCGGTTACAATGTTAGGAGATCTACATATCCGCATCGCCAAGCTTGCCTTCCACGCTAAGGAAAGTCCCATCCGGACACGGGACGAGGTCTTCAATCTTGTATCTTCATGGTCTAGGAGTCTGGCCAACGGTGATAGTTCGCTATCCGCATACCCCTAATCCAGACTCCTCAAGAGTCTCCCTAATCAGGCTTCAAATGGCGATGAGTCTGGCGCGTAGATTGTCTTCGGCATTGCAAGGCGAGTTCTTCTCCAAATTCCATATACTTGTCGAATAGTGTCCGGCTTCTGATAAATGCTGCGCTCCTTGGCTTCTACGCCCAATAATGGCCATCTTCCACGTGTTTGAATGAATGCGAAAAGCCAGGGTATTTTTACACTTACCCCCCTGGCTGCGCAAATGAGCTGCCTATAAAAGGGACGAGGATCTAGATCTGAGTCACACCATCCCCCCTTCGTGAGCTTTCATTGGAGCGCCTCTGACGAAGACCCATTCCATCATGGACAGTCGACGCGGCTCCTCTTCTCGCGCTCCTAGCCCTCAGCCCGGAAATTGGGAGAGATGCTCACCCCGCATAGCGAAGCTAGTTATACTCCAAACCAAGGGATTTCTTCCCCCGGCCTTCATGGTTCCGGTTCGAGCCGGACTTGCCACCTACAAGGGCGGAAAGCAAGCGGAGAGTGTCACTGATCCCTCTAAAGGAGAGCGGGTATGCTTTTTCTCTTATCTAGTAAGAGAACTCGGATTTCCAATCCATCCATTTCTCCGGGGGCTCTTGGAGTTCTACGGCCTCCAGTTGCACCACCTTACGCCTGCCTCCATTTTGCACATCGCAGGCTTTGTGGCCCTGTGCGAACTGTTCTTGGGCATCGAGGCTCATTTTGCGCTGTGGAAGAGATTATTCTGCCTAGTACCCCGTTCTCATGAGGGGTCAATATATCAAGTGGGCGGAGCCGAACTATGGCGCATCGCCGGGAGGATACTTATCCGGAACCCAAAGAAGGCGTCCGAGGACTGGCCCTCGGAATGGTTTTACATGGAGGACGTCCCGCTGCCGGATCCGATTCGGATCGGCCTTCCGGAGTTTAGCAACGATCCTCTGAAGAAGCGCCTAAGCTGGCACCCACGGAGCCCCCAGAGGGAAAATGACCGGGACGTCCTTTACTTGATGAGCCGAATAAGATTACTGGCTCATGTCGGATTGACCATGATTGGAGTCATGGCAATCTGCATTATGAGGAGTGCAGCCGCCCAATATAGGGGCCACCCCATGTGGGACTTCAACGGGGAGGACGATGCCACCCGCTATGGCCGCAAAGGGCCGGGATCGGTCACCGAACTGGTGAAGACCTTGTCCGGCATGTACAAAGGGGAAGAGGAGGATTTTCTCCGCGTCAATCCACTGAGCGGGTTTTCTTCGAATAATCCTCGAAGTTGGGTAAGCAAACATCTTTGTGGCCTGTCCGATCCATGTTGCCGTGGTTAAACATCTCATTTCATGGTTTCTATGCAGGAACTGCGTCGGGCCGTGGAGAAGATACACAGCCCGCCACACAACCCGAGGATCCGGAACAGTCCTTGGTCCGGCCTCCGAAGAGGACCCAGATATAAAGGTGGAGCTGATCAACGGGGTGTTCCACCAACTTAGCATCGACAATGCTTTGGTTGCCATTACGGCCAACTACCCCGGATTATTTCCGGCCTCCCAGGTAACCGTGACCGAAGTCCGGATACCATGACCCACCCGTGCTTTACTTCTAATCACCACGTATTTGATGGTGTTTCGCAGGGGGTGCCTTCGAGGCAGGAGGCCGAGCCCGCGGCGGCTAGCGAACAAGGCGACGGCCCCCAAGAGGTTAAAGAAGTGCGGTCCGGATCGAAACTCCGCCGCAATGGTATGGCGTGTCACCATATTCCAAGGATTGATTCCTGAAGGCGATTAACGCCGGTGCTCTTTTCGTGAAAAGAGCACTCACGGACCGAAGTCCGGAGAGGTTGCCAATCGAACCTCGCCAGCCCAGGCTCCAAAGCCGGGTCCGAAGCGGAGGCGAGCACGAGGCGTCGTCGGATGCTCCTCCCGACAGAGGATGCCGACAGATTGTCCGCCACCAACTCCGAGGTGGAGAGCGCCATGAACCACAGGCCGCCCGGACAGTTCTTCGTGACGCATGTTTCTCCCAAGAGGCCTTGAATGCCTTCAATTCGGGAGATGCGCACCTCCGTGCCGCTCAAGATGGTCTAGCCCGAGCCACGAAAGCAAGATGTAAAGGACATACGGGTGAGGAAATTTGACAGTTATATATGCCAAGAGTCTCCCGAGACTTAAAATAGTTAGAATAACTGATTTAAGGATCATTTGTTATGCAGGATCTTACAAAAAGAATACCCGCTGTCCCAGAGCTTGAAGAATGCAAGGCTCAACTTGAGGTCAAGACTAGCCGCCACAGTGGGGAGCCACAGAGACCCCTCTAGTAATATATGCTTCAAAAGATAAATAGTTTATGAAGTGCGGCGGTGTGTAAATCGACAATAATATTGCAGATGGCGCCGACTAGATCCGGACAAGCAACAGCTCCTCGCCAGCTAAAGGTCATGCGAGAGCGTGCTTACGAGGGTGCGGCAGGAGAAAAATAACCTCCAAGAGCCCAACACCCAACCGGGTGAGGAACTAAATGATGTTCGTGCTCAGTTGTCTCGACTCCGTAAAGGAGAATCGACGGCTTCAGCGGCATTTTCAAGAAGTGCTTGAACGAACTTTGAAAACAGTTCAGCTGAAGGCGACTAACATAAACATGTATGTAGGTTTTCTCACAGTGTCGCCCCGAGGAGGAGATTCCTAGTTCTTCGGGTGATCTTCTTCCCGACTGCGTCAACCTGCGAACAAGTTCGGCAGTGATGAAAGGCGTCGGTCAGGCCTTGTGGCCATCTATCTCCCTGCCCGAAGGTATTGGGGAGCTGGCAGAGCGGCTTCAAGGAGCACGGCGGCGCTTCCAACTATGGAAGATATCGGCTTTCCGTCAAGGCGCCAAGGAGGCCTAGGCCTTGGTAAAGACGCGGTACACGAAGGCTGACCCAAACCACATGGCCGAGGTCGGACCTGTGGGGCCTGATGGGAAGGAGATCCCTGTAAGCTTAGTGTACGGCCAAGTAGAATTGGCCGCCAAGTATTCCCAAAGAAGATTGTAAATTAGATAGCCTATTAGATGGCATTGAGGAGGAATACAATGAGTCGAGTTGACTATGTAATTGAATATGACATGAAAAATGTCTTCTAGCCGGATTGTAGATCGCTTGTCATAGCGGACCTTTTTCGCTTCGACGCCGGGACCCAATAGTCTCGGAGTGTGTCCGAATACCCTCGCGGTTATATAAGAACCGGGCATGCATGGAGACAAGGCATAGGGGTCATTATTGATGTATCGCATAAGTGCCCAACTAGTTATGTTATATTACATGGATAGTAAGAAACATCTTCCAGGAGAATAGTTTCGTTAAGGGTTCCTTTTCGCTGGGAGGCATGCCCTAAAGTGCATGTCCAATCTGCTAAGAAAGCGTAAAATCATCTGGGGCAGATGGATAAATAGTTAAAATCATCTTTCAGTTCACCGACCGAATATTCCCTTAAGAACGCTAGCTTTCGGCTTGAGGTACACATCCGCTGACCCGGTAGTAACAATCGCAGAGGTGCTCCCTTTACCACCTAGCCGAACAATCGGGAACGAGGGGTAAGCACAGAGCCAGCAACCCAGCTTGGCCAAAACTTAAGTCATATCGATGCATATAATGGTGAATAAAAGGTACATGCGAAGTGTGACACATGTATTGGGCATGAAGACCTTATAATTAAGCTTCGTGAAAGAAGCCCCTGTGTACAATGAGCGGATAGCGCGTCAATGGTGTGCGAACAATGCGCTAAAGAGCCTTCCGAGGCTTGAAAGGAAAAGGATGGAGAAGGAGAAAAATAGAAGAAAGCTAAAATGTAAAATATGGACAGAGGAGGGAGACGAACTCAGAATCCGGCGCTAGGCGTAGAATCTTCGGAGACGTGCTGCGTTCCATGGGTTCGGCTCGAGTCGGTTATCCAATGCATCTCGCAGATGCAGACGCCCACGGTTAGGACTTGGTCGATGATAAAGGGACCTTCCCATTTGGGCTTTAGTTTGTCCTTTTTCTTGTCCGCAGCGAGAACTAGCTCGCCAACATTGTTAGTTTTGGCCCGCACTTCTCTGCTTTGATATCTTCGAGCTCTTTGTTGATAGAATGCGGAACGGGCTTTTCCCTACGCCACGCTCCTCCTCCAAGGCGTCCAAACTGTCCCGCTGATCGAGCTCAGCTTCTCTTTCTTCGTACATGCGCACGCCGGTGAGTCATGAATTATGTCGCAGGCGTAATCGCCTCTGCGCCAGATACCATAAAGAATGGTGTGAATCCGGTCGTGCGATTCGGAGTGGTCCGCAGTCCCCAGAGTACGGAGTCGAGCTCATGGTGTGAATCCGGTCGTGCGATTCGGAGTGGTCCGCAGCCCCCAGAGTATAGAGTCGAGCTCCTCTACCCAGTGCGTGTTAGATTCCTTGAGGGACCGCACTAATCTGGGTTTGATGCCGCTCATAATTAGACCATTTGCTCGCTCAACTTGACCGTTAGTTTGACGGTGATAGACTGAGGCATAATCGAGCTTAATGCCCATGTTTTTGCACCAGAGTTTGACCTCGTTGGCCGTAAAGTTCGTGCCGTTATCAGTGATGATGTTGTGGGGGACACCGTAACGGTGTACAACCCCCGATATGAAGTATATCACCGGTCCGGATTCGGCCGTCTTGACAGGCTTGGCCTCTATCCATTTGGCCTTATTAAGGTCTTTGAAATCAACACATAGGCGCCAGGATTTATCCTTCTTTGGTACCATCACCAGATTTGCTAGCCAGTCCGGATGTTTTATATCTCTGATGAATCCGGCTTCCAGAAGTTTGGCTAGCTCCTCTCCCATGGCCTATCTCTTTGGGTTCTAAAAGCGCCAAGAGCCTGTTTGATCGGGCTTGAATCCTTTTAGGATATTTAGGCTATGCTCGGCCAGCCGATGTGGGATTCCTGGCATGTCCGAAGGGTGCCGTGCAAAATGTCCCGATTTTCTCGTGAGAAATTCTCGTAGTCTGGCGCCTACATCGTGGTTTAATTGTGCCCCAAAGGAGGCCGTCTTTGCAGGTCCGCTGGGTGGACTTGGAATTTGACTATTTCATCCGCTGGTTTAAAAGAGGTGGACTTGGATCTTTTATCAAGTATCACATCGTCCCTGTTAACCGTGGAGCGCATCACAGTGAGTTCCTCGGCCGCTAGGGCTTCGGATAGTGCCTCGAGGGCTAGTGCGGCTGTCTTGTTTTTGGCGCGGAGTGCTATGTTCGGATCACTAACGAGAGTGATGATTCCGTTAGGTCTGGGCATTTTAAGCTTCATGTACCCATAATGGGGTATAGCTTGAAAAGTTGTGGATGCCTCTCGCCCTAATAAAGCGTGATATCCGCTGCTGAACGGGGCCACTTGAAATGTGACCTCCTCGGACCAGAATTGTCCGTGAGCCGAACACTACGTCCAGTGTGATTTTTCGTGTGCAGCATGCTTCCCGGCTAGGGATTATTCCTCTAAAGGTTGTGTTGCTTCGCTCAATGCGGTTCTAGTCTATTTCCATTTTTCGGAGGGTTTCCTCGTAGATGAGGTTTAGTCCGCTGCCGCCATCCATGAGTACCTTAGTAAGGCGAAGTCATTCCACTATTGGATCGAGAACCAATGCGGCCGGTGCTCGGGCTGTTCGAATTTGGGTTAAATCACTTGGCATTAAAGGTAATAGCCGTGTCACTCCATGGATTTATTGTTGCTACTTGGTAGACTTCGGCAAGGTTGCGGAGTGTTCGTTTCCGCATATTATTTGATGCGAAAGTCTTGAAGACTGTGAATACGGTACTGGTGTTGCTGGGCTGGGATTCTGAGGCTAGAAGCTCTTCGCCACTTTTGGCCACCTGCCGTAGTATCCAACATGCTCGAAGGCTATGAGTTGGAGTGGTGCCCTCTGTGCTATGAATTTTGCGGTGGTCCGTTTAGCCAACCCTACTGATGCAGTTCCGCACCCTTTAGGGGTTTTTGTTTTTTGATGTATAACCCAGGTGCTTGGTGATGATGTACCCTTTTATTTCGGACTAGGGCTGTATTCGGGGCCGGATTATCCCAAAATTTACTTTCGATTTTCCAAGCACTCTCCATCGCATAGTACTTTTGTACTATGGTCGCCAAGTCAGCAAAGCGTGTAATTTCGTGATGACTTATGGCGTTTAGGATTCCCTTGTCCGTGCAATTATTGCAGAAAAGTGAGATTGCGTCCTTCTCTCGGCAGTCCTTTATCCTGTCCATAACTGTGGAGGAATCGACCCGAGAATGATGTACTGTTTCAGCGGGCTCTTGCCGAATTCGGGATAGATCGCTAATGTTTGGGTGGGCGAGTGGAACTAGATCCGGAACCCTGTCCAAATTAAGACTCGGGGGCCGAGAAGTTTCCGAACTTGGAAATTTGGATTTTTGAATGCTATCCAATGAATCCAACCCGCCGCCTAACTTGAAGTTCAGGGCTTGATCGACATCCGTCCCTCTGCGGGAATCCGGCATGGAGGGATCGGGAATCTGGACGTAGCTGGTCCTTAAGATAGAAGAAGAATCGCCGTATTGCTCCTCTATCACAGCAACATGATGGGTAGCCTGGGGAGAGTTGATCTCTCTCAGATCGGTTTTAGGCCCGATCTGGTCGTAGTCTATGGCGACTCCCAGGGCAGCGATGCGATCCAAGAGCTCGTTTACGGAGGAGAGCTCGATCGGATCTAACTGTTCGGCAAGTTCTGAATTAACGTGAAGATTTTTTTCGATGACTCGAGAAGTCATCGCTTGCTGGTACGAATCCGGCGGTCATAAGAAAACCACCTAGCCGAAGAGTCTGACCAGTGGCCAAGGCTCCTTTGGCGATAGTATCGTCTTTAAAGACGGGATGAGGCATCCTTCCTGATGGCGACGGCACAGAGGAACTCTCAATGAAAGCACCAATGTCGGTGTCAAAACCGGCGGATCTCGGGTAGGGGGTCCCGAACTGTGCGTCTAGGCGGATGGTAACAGGAGACAAGGGACACGATGTTTTTACCCAGGTTCGGGCCCTCTCGATGGAGGCAATACCCTACTCTTGCTTGATTAATATTGATGATATGGGTAGTACAAGAGTAGATCTACCACGAGATCAAGGAGGCTAAACCCTAGAAGCTAGCCTATGGTATGATTGTTGTTCGTCCTACGTACTAAAACCCTCCGGTTTATATAGACAGCGGATAGGGTTAGGGTTACAGTAGTCGGTTACAATGGTAGGAGATCTACATATCCGCATCGCCAAGCTTGCCTTCCACGCCAAGGAAAGTCCCATCCGGACACGGGACGAAGTCTTCAATCTTGTATCTTCATGGTCTAGGAGTCCGGCCAACGGTGATAGTTTGGCTATCCGGACACCCCCTAATCCAGGACTCCCTCATGTGGGGTCAGTCAACGTGTGACGTGGCCTGGTCAAACCGACCTGTGGGGCTCGTGGGGGTTAGTTTAAACAAAACAGGAGCTAAACTAGGTTAATTAGGCAGTGGGGCCCGTATGTCAGTGAGAGAGGGGGCTTACTAGCAGAGTCATTAGTGACTAATGACGGTGCCACGTCGACTTCACCGGAGTTTGGTCGGTGACGACCAAACCAACGGCGGAGGCTCACCGGAGTGGAGCTACAGGCAGCGGCTGGACGCGGGAAGGGCACCAGGAGGTAGCCCGTGCTCGACCGCGTCCAGAAGAGCGATCGGGAGGCCTCGGGGTCACCGGAGATGACGACGGCGAGCACAGAGGCGGCGGCCGGAGCTGCGGCATGCTCGGTCTGGCGCTACTGGGCGTCTCTGGGCGAGAGGGTGGTGTCAGCGGGTTGTTGGGGACGTGCTGAGCATGGGAGCGTGCTCGGGCGCGACGCGCGTGAGCTCTAGCCACGGCGGCGACATCATCGGTGGCGACCGAAGCTCGGTTAAGTGCGGGCGAGGGAGCTACGACGCGGGAGTGAGCAAATTGAAGGAGGGCAAACAGTCAGGGCCTCACAGAGATCTCTATGGCGTCGTCGGCGAGCTCGGGGACACGCTGGAGTCAACGAACGGGGGTGGCGATCGCCGGCGACCGAAGCTTGAAGACGGAGTCGAGGCGGTCGTCTTGGGGCGTCCGGGCGCTCGGGGCTTGCTCCAGGCGGCGTAACGGATGGTGGCGGAGCTTGCAGACGACACGGGGAGGCACGGGAAGCACGGTGGGAGTGGCTACGGCGAGCGGCGGCAAGCTCCGCCAGTGCAGTGGGAGGAGCTAGGGAGGAGTGGAGAGGCCAGGGAGCGAGGGAGAGGAGAGAGGGGTCACGGGCGTCGGGGAGGGGGGAAGCAGGCAGGGAGGAGGCCACGGTGACGGCAGCGCTCGCCACCGAGCTGCTTTGGGGCGAGGGGAGGAAGACGACAGGAGGGGTGGCCTGCTGGGCTGGGCCAGCTCCTGGGCTGCACAGTGCTGGGCCTGTGGGCTGTAGGTAAGCGCCAGGTAGGGTCAGGTGAGCCTCTGTTCTTTTCCTATTTTTATTTTCTGTTATTTTGTTTTGATTTAGTTTGAGAACTAAATCACTTTAAAACTTTCTGTAAATTTTTGTGTGAGCTCAGAGAGATAGTCCAAGGCCACATGCAAATTTACAAAAATATTTGAACATTATTTCTTATATAGCAGAAATAATTACAACCCAAATACGTTATTGATTTAAATCGAAGGCCCAAAATAAATTATTTCTGTGACTCCAAAAATATTGGTTTGAATTTTGTCTCATGCCAATATTTTCACAGAATAACAGGAACATTTTCTTGGAACTCATTTCATGAGATTTAAATGTTGGTTATTTTTAGAGGTTTTTCTAAGGCTTTTGAAAATTCCTCAATTCAAGTTCATTTGAATTTAAACATGATGCTCACAAGGAAACTAGCCTAGGTCAGACCAGAATTAGGGATGTGACAAGTCACCCCCACTAAACAAGAATCCCGTCCCGAGATTCAAGACTTGAGGTGATAAGACAAAGGGGACACTAAGTATCACAAACTTCATGATCCAACTATCTTCTCGAGGGTGTTGATTTGTTGACTCAAATCGATCTTGACGTCTTTGCCTGCGAGGTCTTCATCCAACACGATGACGACAGAAGGAGACTCCACATAAAATGATCTCCTAGAAGATCGAGTATTCAAGATCAACTCATGGAGTGAGAGGTAAGAACATCTCCCAAGTTGAGATACGAAGCTTTCATACAAAGGGATGGCGTGGAACAGATGACGAAGGTTCACTAGGTAGGCAACAATTCCACACTTAAGAAGGTGGTGATCGGTTGTCAACATAGCAAGGTGTTGAGTTGCCATGATACCACAACAAGACACCTTAGGGATGGTGACTCGTAGATATATCCCCTTAAGTGGCGAAAAAGAATTACCTTTGATTCAGAGATCATTGATACTCTTTATACCAGCCTAAGGCAAATCACAATCGATCATTTGAAGGAGTCCGAAAGAATGACATTCTCGGGCCATAATGGATGATGTGGACTACCTTGTTGAAGGCAAAGCAATGGATGATTTTGCTTATCATCGTAGATGGATGGGAGCCATGTTAGGGTGGCACAATGACGGTGCAAGCTGGGAGAAAAATTGCAAATGCTGGGAATGATTCCAGTAACTGGGGAGAAACTCAACAGTACAGAGTGAGTCCACCGTTGAAAAGTTATAGCATAACCGAGGAGACTGGGAGCAATCTCAGTTAGTGACTATGGTAGCACCTAGTGCTTGTGCGTGCTCTCAAGAACTTGAGCATTTCCATATTCATCAAGGTTTTACCAATATCCGTGACAAGGATCCTGGCAACACAACATACTACCATGATGAATATTGGTGGAGGATGCAGATGCAAAGGAAGACAACACTTTCTCAGATTTCACCTTAGCGGGGCCAAGGGGACAAAATCTGGATGATCGACCGAGAGACATTTAGCACTCCGCTTCTAATGTTCTCCTTGATGTGCTAGTGCAACCCATTAATTAAAATGGTTTGGTATCTAGAACATCAAATAAAGGTTGGACTTCGGGAACACCAAAAATCATAAGGAACAACTTGGGAGTAAATCCTACGAAATCCTTATGGGGAGGAGGCCAACTTCCTCAATCAAGATACTACGATAACAGGTCTTCCGGCTGTGTGTGTTGGCCATGACATCCACTTTACCGGGTTACAGAGACCAATATTATAGTTCTTGGGACACGTTCCAACCATCATATCTGCCTAAGATTCAGATCTAGCTGGTGTCAGGATAATCCAGACTCATCGAGTCTAGAAAGAAAAATGAAAATTTGCAACACAAATCGACGAGATGACGTTGCGAGATTCTCGGGGAATGAACTAATATAGCAAGCTCCAAAACATGAGCTGGTTCTGCTACAACTTGTGAACACGTTGTCCGAGACAAGCATGACCACACAGTAGTCTTATAAATAAACACTAACGAGTTCAGGAGGGGAACCATTATCGAGGATATCGAAGTCCTTGCATAAGTCTTGCTCTTAAGAAGGAACTTCTTCTCCTTGAACAAATCAATCAGTGGCTTGGTGTGCTAGGAATACATATAGAATGAAGGTTGCAAGTCTCCGAACCACAGAATACTTCGCACGTATGCATGACCGATTCGGGATGATTCCAAAGGAAGCAACATTGATTTTCTCGAATCGACGGCAGCAACTTCCATCAAATGCACATGAACTGGAGGAAGTCACTTCTTACATCCGAACACTTGCTTCATGAGCTAGCATGAAGAAATGCTTTCAAAAGATTCCAACACTAGCTTAATGTTTAACAAAATCATGGAGAAGACAGTAGTGTTACTGATGGGCTCAACAACAATTCATCCAGGTTTCCATGAAAATGGATTTCCATAATTATGTGAACAAATGATAGCATTGGTCAGACCAAAGGATGTAATGGTGTATGCCCGAGGAGTCAACCAAGAGTAAGACAACATTATGAACATAATTGGTTCTGATTTGATTTGAGGATAACCCATGCTCAAATCAAAGTTTTGGCAAGACAATAGATCCAACAATTGACCACGAGGTTCAATCAAGGAAGATATAATCTATCTTCAACACACACACACACACACAAGATATCCCTTAAAATGAACTAAGTCGGACAAGCTTTCATCTTCCAACTCTCCAAGTTGTTGTTTAGCTTAACCAACTAGCTCAGGGTATGCGACACAGATTCTTGGAGGAAGGGGTGGTTTACAGAAAAACCAACTTGATCACGAACTCAACATAGCGGTCAGGTGACGACCTGGTGATACTTCGGAGAAGATATACGGAAAATCACGAACCACCGCTATGTTACTAAGCTCAAGAACAATCTTGCTTCTAAGGGCAAGACAAAATGATCAAATAAGCAAGGGATTGGCATAGCCCTAACTCATTGATCGAGGAGTGTACCGGAATTAAGGACTAGGTAGCACAATCTATCTTAGAATGATGATTCAATAATCAACACGCTAAGAATGAGAATATTGTCCATTTAACTACCAAGCAACGGAGTTGCTGGGAGTATAGATTTCACACATCACGAATCACTTGTCGGCATTCTGGTTGCGACAACACGGAACCGAGGAATGAGTAATGATGGCAAGAAGTATTACTACATCAAGAATTCACAAGAGCCGGTGCAATTCTCATGAAAATCCTGACATAAAGGGGGTAATACTCCAGGGTGGAACAGAATCAAAACTGGATTGCATTTGATCTGCAGAATACAACTGTTTTGACCCAATCCTGGAAATGGATAAGGTACAGGAGTTTGTTTCTCCTAGTCATTCCGAATAGAATGGCTTGACGGACCACAAGAGTAATACGCATTGATAACACGGGTGCACAACTACTCTTGGCTATCAATTGATGGACGAGGCCAGAAACAACTAAAGAGGGACAACTCAAATGGACATATGATTTTCCGAGTTGTGGATGCATAGATTAGTATGTCGAACCAAGTTCAACAAGTTTCTTCCAGGTACATGCAGAGAGGTAGGACTGGCAGAGTATCAACATAGAATCAAGAACTCATCAAGAGCACTCTGGTTGTGATCTTTGGTTCAAAAGAACTTCTGCCAAGAATGGTTCATGGTATTTGGAAGAAGGAAATACCACGAACCTCGAGGACTAACGCAAAGGTTACTAATAACCTAAAGGAACTAGCAAACACTATAAACATGAAGTAAGTAGGGTGAATCTCGGGTTCAAGACCCATGGAGTAGAATACCTACTACTAAGTGGCATCACGGGATGCTTTCGAGAATAAAGGCCAGAATAATCACACTGGGGGACAAATCATGGCTATATTACTAGATGATCCCCTAAGACACCTAGGGTCATAATAATAACTCCAACATATAGGTCGAGGTAATAGAATACCTCAACTCAGCAATTAGTGTGTTTAACTTGGGCCAAAGGAACATCAAAACCAGAGGGAAAGGATTTGCAAGTGCATCAGATTGTTTAGAAACCTAGGATGACTCGGACAGCATAACGGCTGTAAATGGTCAAAAAAATTGGAGACATGCTACAAAAATGGTGGCATAGCCACTCAGAAGCACAATATCAAGGTTTCGAGATCAACTGTTAACATACGGAAGTAGTAGGAACTCAACCGAGGCTTAAATCCAACAATTCTATAAGTCTACAGATTAGTAACACGTGATCCTGATAGAAAGAAGAGAAAGCCTAGTTCCTTAACCCATAGGAAAGATAAGATGACTCGAATCAGAAGGGCATGAGATAAAGGAGTAAAAAGAGCCTTACGTTCCCTTCCATAATCAATTCCCTTATATAAATAAAGCATTTCTAGACTCAACTTCGACCAGTTTGGCTTGGTAATCCTACAGGCAGTCAGGCTCTGATACCAAAGCTATCAGAACCCCAATTCCAAGTCACACTGATCTAGCATGTAACACCTCATATCACTTTGCGGCCTCACGCACGGTATTCCCGCGGGTGCCGCCATACCATGGCCCGGGACCGTTTGCGCCTTTTGGCTCACGTATATGATAGTGTCGCTAGCATCCATATGACAGAGAACCCGGGCCGACATGACTAGTCATGAACCCTAAGTGACACTAACTTACAGGGACATGCATACATGAATCAACATCGAGCATGTCGGTCGGCGTCTTGAATCCGGGCTGTAGCACTGGGCTAACAGGACTCAGGAACCCGGCTGTAGCAGGCTAGGCAGGACTCAAGGCGTCACCGCGTGACATTTCCCGAAGGGACAGACCACGAACGAAGTGAATCACATGCCGGCCAGTCGGTGTTCCAAGCAAGAGTCTTTGGGCTAGCGAGGACTCCGGTGAACCGGGCTGTAGCGGACTACTATGGCTCATGGAAACACAAGACTACATTTCCCCATAAGAGAGGCTACCAAGGATAAACAACTAGGTTGTCGGATCCCACACATACCAAGCATTTCAATCATACACACAATATGCTCGATATGTGTAAATACAACATGGCATCACAACATAACTCTACAACTCAAGTATTTATTCATTAGGCTCCGAGGAGCGAGATATTACAAACATGGGTCTCTCGACCCAGCATTCAGAGCATACAAGTCAAACACATGCGGAAGCTTAACATGTCTGAGTACAGAAAACTATAAATGAAAAAGGCTGAGAAGCCTGACTATCTACTAGATCCTGCCGAGGGCAAAAAATTGTAGCTGAGGTAACAAGCTAAACGTCGAAGTCCACGCAGAACTACTAGCGAGACTGAAGTCACTCTGCAAAAACATAAATTAAGCAAATGTGAGTACAAATGTACCCAGCAAGACTTACATCAGAACTAACTACATATGCATCGGTATCAACAAAGGGGGTGGTGGAGTTTAACTGCAGCAAGCCAGCTTTGACTCAGTGGCTATCCTAAACTACGACTGCAAGTAACTCTTTTGAGGTGGCGCACACGAGTCCACATATTCACCATATCAACACACCACTATGGATCCGCTGCCGTCTCCCTACGAGAAGGCCATCCATAGCACTCACGCTTATCTTACGAGTTTTAGTGTATCCACTTTCACTTGTCTATGAGCTGTTATAGGCAACCCAGAAGTCCTTTACCGCGGATGCGGCTATTCGAATAGATGATGTTAACCCTGCAGGGGTGTACTTCTTCACACACGCTATCACCACTTATCGCGGTTTACACGACATGTACTCGGCAACCTTCAAGTGGAAGCCCATCGAGGGTGTCGGCCACGGCCTACCTAAACACTCAAGTCTCTAGTCCAGGTTTATCGCCTCTTCAGGTTCCATCCGCAGGGAGTCCGGTCGAGGTTTCCAAATACGGCCCCGAACAATGTGTACAGGGTTCCGCGGCACCAAACGGGCGCCCGGTATACCCGGCCACGTGCCTACCGCATCACAGCCCACCCCTCGGGTCAGCGCTACCCATGGCCTCCAGCATACTACAAACACCAGAAACTACTTGCAACTCCTGGACAGAGGACAAGGGTGATTAAGAAGCCGAGAGAGTCAATTAAGGATCCCAATGTGTGGTAGTAGTTGTTTCATGGATCACAAACGTAGAACTCAGTTCCTGAGGACGGCTTCAATGAGACAACCCACCATGTACTCCTACATGGCCTCTCACCGCTACCTTTACCAAATCGTGTTCACACTTAGCTCACACACAGTAGGACATGTTCACACACCTCTGATTCATCCCTGATGAATCAGACCTGACTCAACTCTGAGCAGTAGCAAGCATGACAATCAAGCATGAATGAGTAGGCACAACAAGGCTCGAACAACTCCTACTCATGCTAGTGGGTTTCATCTATTTACTGTGGCAATGATAGGTCATCCAGAGGATAAAGGGGTTCAGCTACCGCAGCAAGTAACAGATGAATCTTTGTTGTCCTAATGCAGTAAAAGAGAGCAAGAGCGAGAGAGTAGGATTGTATTGGAATGAACAAGGGGGTTTTGCTTGACTGGCACTTCCGAAGATAATATAGCACTTCATCCGTGTCATCGATCTCATCATCGAAACCACATCTATCGAGAGGGGACAAATACCGGCAACAGAGAAGAAACACAATCAATGCAATGCACAATATGATGCATGATCATGACATGATAAACTGAGTGTGTTGGGCTAATGCAACTGCAACCAGATGGGTTTGAGCTATTTTGAACCAAAGATTCAAAGTTCAAACACATTTGTGATCTTAAATAGTGCTTTATAATGTTTTGCACTAAACAGCAATTTAACTTGTTTAAACATGCATGAAACTAGTACAGATGGATAGATTGGATTTTTCTGATCATTTTTCATATATAACACTTTGCATTTGGAGTTACAGATTAATTTCTATGAATTTTTGAAGTTGGCACTATTTTCTGAAATTTCCTGAATAAGAAAAAATCCAGAAAATGAGTTACTGCGTCAGCTTGACATCGGTGTGACGTCAGCAAGTCAACAGGGCGGTCCAGGTCAAACCTGACGTGTGGGGGCCACACGTCAGTGACACAGGGCTGTTTAGCTCGCTGACAGGTGGGACCGGTCAACGGCCACGTCAGCAAAGTCAATGCTGACGTGTGGGGTCAGTCAACGTGTGATGTGGCCTGGTCAAACCGACCTGTGGGGCCCGTGGGGGTTAGTTAAACAAAACAGGAGCTAAACTAGGTTAATTAGGCAATGGGGCCTCTATGTCAGTGAGAGAGGGGACTAACTAGCGGAGTCATTAGCGACTAATGACGGTGCCACGTCGACTTCACTGGAGTTCGGTCGGCGACGACCAAACCAACGGCGGAGGCTCGCCGGAGTTGAGCTACAGGCAGCGGCTGGACGCGCGAAGGCCACCAGGAGGTAGCCCGTGCTCGACCGCGTGCAGAAGAGCGATTGGGAGGCCTCGGGGTCACCGAAGATGACGACGGTGAGCATAGAGGCGGCAGCCGGAGCTACGGCATGCTCATTCTGGCGCTATTGGGCCTATCTGGGCGAGAGGGTGGTGTCGGCTGAGTTCTTTGGGACGTCTTGAGCATGGGAGCGTGCTTTCGGCGCGGCAGCGTGTGAGCTCTAGCCACGGCGGCGACATCATCGGCGGCGACCGAAGCTCGGTCAAGTGCGGGCGAGGGTGCTACGGCGCGGGAGCGAGCAAATTGAAGGAGGGCAAACAGTCAGGGCCTCACAGAGATCTCTATGGCATTGTCGGCGAGCTTGGGGACGTGCTGGAGTCGACGAACGGGGGTGGCGATCACCGGCGGCCGAAGCTTGAAGACGGAGTCGAGGCGGTCGTCTTGGGGCGTCCGGGCGCTCGGGGATTGCTCCAGGCGGCGTAACGGATGGTGGCGGAGCTTGCAGACAACACGGGGAGGCAAGGGAAGCACGGTGGTCGTGGCTACGGCGAGCGGCGGCGACGAGCTCCGCTCGGTGGTGCAGGGGAGGAGCTAGGGAGGAGTGGAGAGGCCAGGGAGCGAGGGAGAGGAGAGAGGGGTCACAGGCATCCCCGTGGCATCGCTAGAAGGGTCGGGGAGGGGCGAAGCAGGCAGGGAGGAGGCCACGGCGGCAGCGCTTCCACCGAGCTGCTTCTTGAGCGAGGGGAGGAAGATGACAGGAGGGGTGGCCTGCTGGGCTGGGCTAGCTCCTGGGCTGCACAGTGCTGGGCCTGTGGGCTGTAAGTAAGCGCCAGGTAGGGTCAGGTGAGCCTCTCTTCTTTTCCTATTTTTATTTTCTGTGATTTTGTTTTGATTTAGTTTGAGAACTAAATCATTTTAAAACTTTCTATAAATTTTTGTGTGAGCTCAGAGAGATAGTCCAAGGCCACATGCAAATTTACAAAAATGTTTGAACATTATTTCTTATATAGCAGAAATAATTCCAACCCAAATACGTTATTGATTTAAATCAAAGGCCCAAAATAAATTATTTCTGTGACTCCAAAAATATTGGTTTGAATTTTATCTCATGCCAATATTTTCACAGAATAACAGGAACATTTTCTTGGACTCATTTGATGAGATTTAAATGTTGGTTATTTTTAGAGGTTTTTCTGAGGCTTTTGAAAATTCCTCAATTCAAGTTTCATTTGAATTTAAACATGATGCTCACAAGGAAACTAGCCTAGGTCAGACCAGAATTAGGCATGTGACACAAAACGCGCGTTCTAGCCGCGCGCAGAGAACGCACGCCACGTGTTCGGCAAAATGCTAAAGCATGCTAGGCGGCCTGGATGAGGCTAGGAATTACCAGGGCCAGGCTAGAGGTGGCTAGGAGATTGGTGGACATGCTGGTTTGTCTAGAGGGGCAAGATCACAGTGCAAACATAAAACTATGCCAAAGCTGTCCATGAACACAGGATGCTCGACAGAAAGCCATGGGCATCTATGCATCTCTTCTGGTGGCCCAAATCTCCAGGTTGGCGTCTTTTAGGTGCAAGTGATGATTGCAAGGCTATTTGGGCAAAACCAAAAACTTGTTAGTGCAAGGTTTGCAAATCTTTAGTTATAGACAGAAAGTGAAGGGCATTATTGCATGGACCAAAAATACTCCAATGGGTCCAATATCCTGGACTTAAGGGTTTGGTAGGCTGGTCTATAAGCAGGAGGAAAAATTAAGGGCAACAGGGCAAGATAAAACATGGTTGCAGTACAAAACACCAAACTGGACCAGAATGAAGATGAGGATTATTTGCTCAATTTTTTCAAAGAACACCAATGGGTTTTTGCATAAAGTTGAATTATACACTACTACTAACATCCCCCAATTTTGGTGGGATTTTTTAAGAAATATTTAAATAGTTTGTAGTGCAAATTACAAACTGGACCAGATTTGAAAACTTGAGGTAGGGCTCAAAATATCCAAATGACTAAAAGATATTTTTGCATAAAAGTGATGTGGGAACATCACATGACATCCCCAAATTTTGGTGCAAATTTTAAAGAAGTATTTTAAAGGGTTGTAGTGCAAATGGAACTCTAAAACTTATGAAAAATCATTTTAAAGAAATAAAGCTCAGGAAAAATAATTGTAGAAATAATTCCACTGATAAAAAGAAATGGTCTTGGGAAGATATACAAGTGCAACAATATTTTTGAAAGGTTTCCACCTAGAAGGAAAAACTCAAAAATTCAGAAGGACAGAGTGATCTGAAATTATAAGATAAAACCAGAAAATAAAAATTTAATTTCCTGGCAAAATTTTAATTAATAAATCAAGGACAAAATTTTGGGGTGTTACAACACTACCCCCCTTAAGAAAAATCTCGTCCTCGAGATTTTCTAAGGGCTGTTTTGAAAAGAATTACTCCTACTATCTCAAAGTAATATCACAAAAAAATAACCATCCCACTCATGCAATAAAATGTGGCTAAAGTGGGTGGGCAATTAAGTGGTGTAAAACTACAGTGTGGAATACTGGCGCTGTGTGGAAAAATCTATGGTTGGGGGAAAACGAGAAATTTCTACTTTTGGTTATAGTAAATTTAGAATGAATTTCTAAAATACGCTGGTCGTACCCGAGAGCACATTGTCTGTCTGGCTGATAGATGGACCCGGGGCTCACTGTCAGTCTCTTCTTCTACCTCTGGCTCTCTCTTCTTCCTCTCTCTCGCGCGCTTTCCCGCGCTTTCTCCACCGGCGACGTCTAGCGCGTAGAGCATCTAAGCCGTACTGCGGTAGTGCGCGGCACGCTAGCTGCCGATGCAGCATGCACTCACCTCGCGGGCCAGTGCGCTGTCGGAACTGCACGCGGATTCGCCTCCGAACACCGGTGATCGAGCGACGAGCAGCGCTGGTGGACTTCGCCCACCGTACACCGATCTCGAGCTATAAAATGTCCGAGGTGCTCCTTTCTTCTTCTTCACACCTAGCCTCGCTTCTCCTCTTCCTTCTCCTCCATTTCTGTTTGCAGGAGCTCGAAACGAGGCTCTAATGGCGGAGGTGATGCCGGACTGGTACATGATCCTGATGTGCGGAGGGTTGGCGGCATTGCTGGGGTTCTCCGTGCTCTTGTGCGTGATGATCCTCGATGATCATCGTGATGCTGCCGCTCGAGTGTTAGCTCTCCGCGGTGGCGGTGATCATGAGGATTAAGTGCGGTGTCGGGTGCTAACTGTTGTCAGTGTGCTGGAGGCAACTTGCACCCGAATAATTACCCACAAATCTCTCCTTCAGAGACTGTGGTGTGCTAGGAAGGTGATCGGTTAGGTGCAAAATGTGCACGTGGATTTGCAATTAGTGCACGTGGTCGAGTGGTTGTGGTTGTGCGTCTGCTGTCATGGTGTTACGTGAATAAAAAAATCTATGTCGTGAAGAGATATACGCTGCAACAACTCGAGAAAAATCTCACTTCAGAATTTACCGAGAGTGAAATTAGTTAATCGAAATTAATAGCAGTAAAAACTACCACATTAATTGAAACCAAATATTTAATTTCATCGCACAAATTTAGGATACCACGCATAAGTTGCAACACATAAATAAATGCTAGGACAATAAACATAGCAGTGACGTCTACAATGAAAACGGTAAATAGACAGGGTCCTGAGGAAAGCGTCTGCGGTCTGGGGCACACTCCTCTTCTATCGGGAAAGCGGGTTGACTAGTCGAAGAACGCGTCTCTCTTGGTCGGGCCTCGTTATTCCGCCGACGGTGATCTCGAGGATATAAATCAGCGAGGCTCGAGATAACCCATTACTCATTGGGTCAAACGCTCTTGAGCGATGACATCTTGAGCAAGGTTGGCCAAGATCGGGTCTCTCTCAATTGGCCCACCGAAAAGATGCTACTTCTCCGGGTGCTGCACGACTCGGGAAGTAATAATACCCTCGTTCGTTGGCATAGGGTACCACGAATCGAAGGAGAGCAAGCGCTTCGTACGCAGCAGCTTCTATGGCCATTTGCGGAGTCGGCATAGATTTCCACACGAAGGAGACTTCCGCTGGGTCTTGGTTCGGGTTCGCGGGAGGGATGTGCACCACTGCCCAATATTTCGAGGTGGATGGGGTGATCCTCGATTTGAGTAACTCGTACTGGGGTGGATGGGTAGAACTCATGGTACTGCAGGTAAAGTCCCACAATATTTTAACAAAACTACCTGGGGTTGCATCTGGAGTTCTCAGATAAATACTAGGGCTCGGCATGGCAAAGAATGGCTATGAGAGTTGTGTACAAGGTGAGGGGTACTTGGCAAGGTCACGAGGTGGCCTTTTATATAGCATTGGGGCTGGGTTATCGATTACGGTGTGGGGCAGCTAGTTTGTCGAATCTGCTCTATGGAGTCGGGGTCAATGCTACAGATACACATATCTCACAAAAGTGACGTATTACTATGGGTGTCGTCGGGGTGGTTTTTGCTAGCTGTGCCCGGAATTAAAAAAAATGCAACCGCACGCCAACATACTTAGGCATGGTTATTATTTAAGATAGGGGCGCACGCAGACAACATTTAATTATGGCGATACAAGATCACACAATTACAGGGCATGGACATACTAGGACTCGGTACTGCTCAAGTGACTTAGTCTACCTCGTTAATATCTAAGCGGGTGTGCCTTGTGGACGTCGAGCCTTCTCCATGGGCTTCACCATCGGGGTTAGCTGGATGGAGTTGAGGGGCTGCAGGGTCGGGGTAGCGATGATGACCATCGCGGGGGTTGTTGGCCACAATCCCGTTGGAGCGTGTTCCCAAAAGGCGACGCAACACTTCTGGGGACACCAAAGTATTTTGGTCGATGGCTGGGGCTGACCTCAAGGACTCAATTGGTTGTCCGAACAGCACAACTAGGTTGTCGACGTCGGGCTCATCTTCTCCTCTTGCCGGGGCTCGGAGAACCAGTTCTCCACGAGCTGTGATCAGATCAAGGGTGATTTGATCGAACAGTTCCTTTAGTGCACTTACATAGCGCACCAGATGCAACAATGCAGGATCTGTCTCGTGATCTCCGTTGGCAACCTGGGGTGGCCTACCATACCCGTCACTGCTGGGGTAGTAGTAGAAACGGCGACGATTAACTCGGGCGACAAGTGCCGGAGTTGAACTATAGCCTCTCGAGTAGCTAGTTGGATGGCTTGTGGCTCAAAGGAAGTTGTCCTTCGGCGAACCTGTAGGGCGTTCAGCGATAGACCCCTACCATAGACTTGCACAGTGGCCCAGAATTGACGGCTCTCACCGCTCATGGGCCCTTGGTACACAACATATTCTAGGGGCTCTTCTAATGCAAAGGCACGGCGGGTGAGGTTTGCTAGCACGGTCACAAAACCTCTAAGGTTGGTTGCTGTGGTCTCATTGTGCACAATGGGGCCAGGCATTATAGCTTGGTTTGGGGAAGAGGCTGTGATGTGCTGGGTTGGGACTAGCGTGCCCTTTTTATAGGAAAAGGGGACGGAGTCTTCCTTTGCACGCCATGAAGAGACTATTTAGGTGTCGGTCAACTGGGCGTGATCGGCAGGCTAGGCTGATAGGTTGGGCACCGACCGCCAAAAGGTGTCGGGTCACCGTGTGGCTATCTTACGAGAAGCTTGGTCGGGCTAGGTTAAGGTCCTGTGGATCGGGTAATCTAGGTTTATTGACCTGGCCAAGATAGGATTAGCCAATGGTCACTGGCTCTGATACCAAGGTTGTCGCGACCGGTTTTCCAGGATATTAATTTCCCAGAAAATGGCCCTTGTGCTCACCAGCCCCAGGATTACTGTTAGCTGATAAGACACCAACTTGATACAGAAACTCCAAGCAAAATACAAAACGTGTAGTACAAGACCATTCTAGCCTATGAGTACAACAAATGGTTTTTAGTGGTTGATGGCGGAAGCGGTTTGCGGTTCATCAGCGTCTATGGGACTCCATTTCCCACAGAACAGTGACCTGGATAACTCCTATCTTCGCGAGGCTGCTATCATCATTGCGTAGGTTCTGGGGCTGTCATCGCAACGCTCCTCTCCAAGCAAGAAATCTGGCCAAGACAATATCCAGGGACAAGCCAGTGAGTACTTTGAATGTACTCGCAAACATTATGAACACAGATATAAAATAATGAATGATGATCATGCTCTGAAATATTTCATGATCACAACGTCAGTCACGAAATAAAAATCCATGATGCACGCAAGCAGGTTATTCATATACAACATGAATATGCAATAAGGGAGTAGAAATAGAATGCACCGATCGGGTGTCTGAAGCGACGCCTCGAAAGGATAATAATATAAAGCATGCCTCAGTCGGGCGTCTGAGCGACACCACATAAAGGGCTTATAAATAAAAGAAATAACAAGCATGCCACAGTCGGGCGTCTGTGCGACACCACATAAAGGGCTTATAAATAATTTAAATAACAAGCATGCCACAGTCGGGCGTCTGAGCGACACCACATAAAGGGCTTATAACTAATTTTAAATAACAAGCATGCCACAGTCGGGTGTCTGAGGAACACCACATAAAGGGCTTATAAGAGAATAATCACAGTGAATATCCAGGAGGTAGAACCGTCACAGGGATACTCAATAATTCAAATAATGTAAATGGTTAGTCCATAATAATAGTAATCATAATAATCATGAGTCACAAGTCATGATCCATGTTCTGGTTTAGCAATTTTTCCTCCGAAGACAGACACTAAGACCGACACTTGACCCATCCCAGATTGTAGTCCTTAAACATGGACATGGCTATTCGAATAGATATAATCTCTGCAGAGGGTGTACTCTTTACCCACGAGTAACGGATTCCTTTAGTCCATCGGGACTAATTCCGTCTACGGTCTTTTAATAGAAAACACACCTGACCGCACACACCAGCCTAACTTACCAGTGTCTGGAATCACCCACGACACCCGTTAAGCAAAACTTTAAGTGGGGAGGCTACAACCTCGACTAGCATGGGATCACAAAATTTATAACGCGCACAAACTAGGGGAGCTACCCCCTCGGCTCCAACCGGAAACACCCATGCCCCTGGACCAGGTGGCATGTCTACCGGATGCAGCTGGTATCTTCCACCATGGCCTCTCTGTATGATGTGTGCTAGGAAGGGGTTGACAACTTACTGAACCGTACCCTACCTATGGCCGGGACAAGTGGTAGTACGAAACAAGTATGGGGGTTACTAGAATAAGACTTGATCTACGCTCGACTCAGGAGGTTAAGCCATTCCCTGCGGGATTAGTATAACAAATATATTTCACACCAGCAAACAGAATCACCACTCATCACACATCACCATGCCTTACCGGACATAATCGCCTCAACGAATTATTAGGGACAAGTTCGTGTCTACTCAAAACAGAGACTTTCCCGGATTCCTCCCGATAGGCATGAAAGGCATACGAGGGTGTTTACTATCCGAAGCATATCAAATTTCAACAGCAAGGGATCATCATTATGCACTCATGAATGTGATCATAACACCATATAAAATATCGAAGACTTCGCGTCAAGGTGGTGTTGTATTTGCATCGAATGCCACACAACAAATATTATGCCGTGGTTCAGAATGCTTGCCTTTAAGATTATGTAAGTGGGGTGCACTTTTTGAAAGTTGCTTCCTTCTTCAAAATCATATTTTACGAAAATTTGAATTAACACATAGTTCCAAAACAGTACAATAAAGTTGTTTGGAAAATTTTCAAATAAATATGAAAGTAAACTAGACAAAATTTGAGAAACAACAGAAAAAGAATCAAATCAATTGGACTTATATTTAAAAAGTTATAGCCAGTCAAAGTTTAGTCAAAATTCTGTTTTTAAAATAAAACCGAAAAAGAAAAACGTTTCGAATAAGAATACGTTTTCGAGACGGAGGGGACGTACTTTTGGGTTTACTTTTCCACTTAAACCAGCACGGGCCGTCGCTGTATCACTAACAATGGGTCCATCGGGCCCACTAGTCAGGTTTGACCAGTCGCCCGTGCCTCCTTCCTCCTCTATCCGAGTGGAGGCGGAGCTCCGGCGACCAACGCCAGCGATTGGCGGCTCCTCACGGGGCTCCGACGGCGGGAATAGGTTCACCGCACTAGGACGATCCTCCCGGTGGTCGAGAGGGTCACGGGGACAAAGGGGGTCGCCGGCGGCGAGCTCCACGGCGGACGGCATCTTCGGGAACAATTGGGTCCCGGCCTATGGTGGCTCCCAGTCGAAGCTGAGAGGTTGGGCGGCTTCGTACGGCCGAGGGGTGTCGGATGGTGGCGCTGGAAGGACTAGGGAGGCCCTGCTCGTGACTGAAAGGACCGGAGTGTGGCGGCGGCTGAACTAACCGGAGACGAGGAGGAAGGCCTCCCTCCGTCGATTGCTGGTTGTGGGGGCTCTAGAGGGATGGCCCGAGGTCGTCTGAGGGTCTGGTTGAGCATGGGGGTCTCCTATTTATAGGGAAGGGAGGTTGGTCCTGCAGACGGCCGAGGATTAGACCGAAGAACCGCCGCTCTGTATCCAAGGGGCGAGTGGCGGCGAGGGCACTAGCGGACGAGCTCGAGGATGAGATCGTCCTGCTCCTGGGGCAGCTGGCGTGCTGGAGTGGCTCGGGCGGCGCCGTCCATGGCAGAGGCTGGCGGGACGGCAGTGGCGGCTCGCGGTGGTGGCACTGTGGGGTGCCAGGAGGGGTCAGGGCGACTCTGTGACGAGAGAGGGGTCGAACGTGGTGCCGGCGAGTGGTAAAGGATCATAACGGTCGCGGGGAGGGCGGCAGCGAGACGGGGCGTCTCGGGCGCAGACACATGCAAAACGCGCGTTCTGGCCGCGCCCAGAGCACACACGCCCACGTGTTCAGCAAAATGCTAAAGAATGCTAGGGGGCCTGGATGACGCTGGGAATTAACAGGGCCAGGCTAGAGGTGGCTAGGAGATTAGTGGACAT
The DNA here is from genome assembly GCA_021605145.1 of Aegilops bicornis. Lineage (NCBI taxonomy): Eukaryota > Viridiplantae > Streptophyta > Magnoliopsida > Poales > Poaceae > Aegilops > Aegilops bicornis. The sequence goes on from CM038673.1 coordinate 249,817,664, forward strand.
GCTGGTTTGTCCAGAGGGGCAAGATCACAGTGCAAACATAAAACTATGCCAAAGCTGTCCGTGAACACAAGGTGCTCGACAGAATGCCATGGGCATCTATGCATCTCTTCTGGTGGCCCAAATCTCCAGGTTGGGGTCTCTTTAGGTGCAAGTGATGATGGCAAGGCTATTTGGGCAAAATCAGAAAATTGTTAGTGCAAGTTTTGCAAATCTTCAGTTATGGACAGAAAGTGAAGGGCATTATTGCATGGACCAAAAATACTCCAATGTGTCCAATCTCCTGGACTTAAGGGTTTGGTAGGCTGGTCTATAAGCAGGAGGAAAAATCAAGGGCAATAGAGCAAGATAAAACATGGTTGCAGTACAAAACACCAAACTGGACCAGAATGAAGATGAGGATGATTTGCTCAAATTTTTCAAAGAACACCAATGGGTTTTTGCATAATGTTGAATTATACACTACTACTAACATCCCCCAATTTTGGTGGGATTTTTAAAGAAATATTTAAATAGATTGTAGTGCAAATTACAAACTGGACCAGATTTTAAAACTTGAGGTAGGGCTCAAAATCTCCAAATGACTAAAAGAGATTTTTGCATAGAAGTGATGTGGGAACATCACATGACATCCCCAAATTTTGGTGGAAATTTTAAAGAAGTATTTGAAAGGGTTGTAGTGCAAATGGAACTCTAAAACTTACGAAAAATCATTTGTAAAGAAATAAAGCTTAGGAAAAATAATTGTAGAAATAATTCCACTGATAAAAAGAAATGGTCTTGGGAAGATATACAAGTCCAACAATATTTTTTAAAGGTTTCCACCTAGAAGGAAAAACTCAAAAATTCAGAGGGACAGAGTGATCTGAAATTAAAAGATAAAACCAGAAAATAAAAATTTAATTTCCTGGCAAAATTTTAATTAATAATTCAAGGTCAAAATTTTGGGGTGTTACACCGAGCGTGGTGACCGCCTATTGATACGTCTCCAACGTATCTATAATTTTTTATTGCTCCATGCTATATTATCTACTGTTTTGGGCAATATTGGGCTTTATTATCCACTTTTATATTACTTTTGGGACTAACCTATTAACCGGAGGCCCAGCCCAGATTTGCTGTTTTTTGCCTATTTCAGTATTTCATAGAAAAGGAATATCAAACGTAGTCAAAACGGAACGAAATCAACTAGAGAAGTTATTTTTGGAAGGAAACCTACCAGATAGACTTGGACCCTACGTTAGGAGATGAGGGAGGTGCTCACGAGGGTGGGGGCGCGCCCACTGCCTCGTGGGGCCCCCGAAGCTCCACCGACATACCTCCTGCACCCATATATACCTACGTATCGTAAAACTTCCAGAACAGAGATTAGATCGGGAGTTCCGCCGCCGCAAGCCTCTGTAGACACCAAAAACCAATCAGACCCTGTTCAAGACCTACCGAGGGGAACCTCACCGTGGCCGATTCATCATCCGGCGCTCTCCATGACGAGGAGGGAGTAGTTCACCCTCGGGGCTGAGGGTATGTACCAATAGCTATGTGTTTGATCTCTCTCTCTCGTGTTCTTGATCTGGCACGATCTTGATGTATCGCAAGCTTTGCTATTATAGTTGGATCTTATGTTTCTTCCCCCCCCCCTTTTCTCTCTTGTAATGGATTGAGTTTTCCCCTTGAAGTAATCTTATCGGATTGAGTCTTTAAAGATTTGAGAACACTTGATGTATCTCTTGACGTGCGTATCTGTGGTGACAATGGGATATCACGTGATTCACTTGATGTATGTTTTGGTGATCAACTTGCGGGTTCCGCCCATGAACTATGCATAGGGGTTGGCACACGTTTTCGTCGTGATTCTCCGGTAGAAACTTTGGGGCACTCTTTGAGGTTCTATGTGTTGGTTGAACAGATGAATCTGAGATTGTGTGATGCATATCGTATAATCATACCCATGGATACTTGATGTGACATTGGAGTATCTAGGTGACATTAGGGTTTTGGTTGATTTGTGTCTTAAGGTGTTATTCTAGTACGAACTCTAGGGCTGTTTGTGACACATAGCCCAACAGATTGATTGGAAAGAATAACTTTGAGGTGGTTTCGTACCCTACCATAATCTCTTCGTTTGTTCTCCGCTATTAGTTACTTTGGAGTGACTCTTTGTTGCATGTTGAGGGATAGTTATATGATCCAATTATGTTATTATTGTTGAGAGAACTTGCACTAGTGAAATTATGAACCCTAGGCCTTGTTTCAACTCATTGCAATACCGTTTACACTCACTTTTACCACTAGTTACCTTGCTGTTTTTATTATTTCAGATTACAAAGACCTATATCTACCATCCATATTGCACTTGTATCACCATCTCTTCGCCGAACTAGTGCACCTATACAATTTACCATTGTATTGGGTGTGTTGGGGACACAAGAGACTCTTTGTTATTTGGTTGCGGGGTTGCTTGAGAGAGACCATCTTCATCCCTCGCCTCCCACGGATTGATAAACCTTAGGTCGTCCACTTGAGGGAAATTTTCTACTGTCCTACAAACATGTGCACTTGCAGGCCCAACAACGTCTACAAGAAGAAGGTTGTGTAGTAGACATCACCTATTAGCGCAACCTGCGGAGCATCCTGGCGGCTCAGGAGGCCTGGCACCACGCAATGTTGGCAGAGATGGAGACGGTCCTCAAGGAACCGCCTGGGCCCCCGGAGCCTCCCGGGGCTCAGGGCCCCGGTGGCTCATGAGGAGCAACCCTTTCGCTGCATACCTTCAGCTGCCCCAATTCTCCTTCGTCAACAGAACCAGGTGACATTTTCCAAGTTCATTTAGCTGGGAACGCCCCTCGGGCTGCATCATTCCCAGGCCGCGTGGGCCCGTCCCTATGGCATGTATCCCTTTTTATGTCTTTAGCTCACCTTGTTGGGGGCGCCACTCGGTCTGCATCATCCCCAAGCCGCTCGGGCCTGACCTAGTGGCATGTATCTCCCTTGCATTCACTTCAGCCAGTATGCTTTCCATGCCTAATCTACCTATAATACTACCTGCTAGATCGTCGCCCGTCATGGGAGCCGCTCGCCGTTCGTCTTTCTTCAGGATCCTTCACGTGAGTAGGTTAAGCATGGCGTCTATGCTCGGGCCCGTCCCTGTAGCGTCGACAAACCCAACGGCTGAGCTTTGTCTGGCGGGCCGGCCCCGTTCACGTCACGTCCTGGGGCCGTTGGTGCTTGGCTTTCTCACGCGATAACCTTAGGAGATTCGTTCGGCGCAGGTTGTCTGACCACCGCGTAGGACTAACACAACAAACAAGAACCAAGACCAGGCGCAATCCGCCTTGAGGTAGGGCCTCGTGAGTCCCGAGCTGGCTCACGGGTGCCTAGATACACCTCGTCTAGCCCTGCAGTGCAAGCCACGTGTCAGGGCGGGGCTGTACACGCCTCGGGGGCACTCCGTAGTAGGGAGTCCCCATCCCATGCCCAGTGGAAGCACCATGATCCGCGCTGGCCGTTGACACTACCGAGGAGCGGCTATGCCCGTGCACAAGCGGAAGCACCATGCTCCGCGCTGGTGATAAACAACTGAGGGCGGCCTCACGGTCGTGACAACCTCAGGGAGCCCAGAGCTCAGTGTCCAGCCTCACCGCAACGCCTCCCCTAGGGAGAATTGCGCGAGGGGGCTGGGCACGGGGGCTGCGCTCGGGTCACGCCCGAGCGTACACCACCCAAGCCAGGTCCGTCGGACCTGGTCGTCGCACGCCCCTCCCGAGCCGAGCCTCGGCGAGCAGGTATGGAGATGTTTGCACGTAAAAGGGGAACTCCTAAGCATCGCGACACAGGAGCCTAACTGGTCATGTAGCCCCTCACTCCTTGGTCCGTCCTGGTCTCCGATTGGTCCAACGGCGGTTGAGGTATGCGTGGGGCCGTATCGGTGTTCTGGGAACGGGGGTACCCAGACTTGCCTGCCTGCGGCCTGCGGCGTGGCTCAAGTGGTGGCCCAGTATGGCCCATCTTCGTCAACACAAGCTCAAGACCCTCGCGAGGGGCCAAGCCTCATGGGCGGACGACAGAAAGCTTCCTCAGGCACGGCCTCGTCAGGCTGGCTCGCGAGGAGGCAGAGAGATCAAGGCAGGGTACCTCACGAGGTGCCCATGACGCAAGCCATGACGACCGAGGGCGCCAGGCGGGCGCCAGCCCGCGCAGTGTCCTCATTTCCCCTTTGGTGCAAAGGAGGCAAGCGCAGGCCAAGAGTATCAAGCAAAGGCAACCATTTCGGTGCAACAAGACCAAGACCAGTAGAACGGCAGGAAGGAGGTCATCGTGGAGCCCAAGCCGGCGTTACCGTCAGAGTCTTTGGCAGGCGAGGACCGCCTTTAGTCAGGATAAGTGTACTAGATGTTCCCCTTCAAAATGGCCAATTGTTGGTGCCCTTCCCGCTCAATATTTGGGAAGAGGCCCAGGGCCTCTACCTGTAAATAGGACTAGCCACCCACAGGGTAGAGGCATCTAGAAAGAGGCATCTAGAAGAGGCATCTAGAAAGAGCATCTTAGAGAGAGAGAGAAGCGACTGAACTCCCCCTAGCAGTTAAATCAAGACTGCCAAACAGACCCTCATGAGGCTGTTCTTCCTTGTACTATTCATCATCACCACGAGGCAATCCACCACACCACACACTGGAGTAGGGTATTACACCGCAATGGTGGCCCGAACTAGTATAAACCTTGTGTCCCTTGTGTTGCTCTTTGTGTAGTTTAGATCCTTGCGAGGCGACAAGGTGTAGTTAGGTTGGAGGTGAGATCTCTGCGTGCACCCCAGAGTTCGAACCTAGAGGGTCTGCCGGAACCCGAAATCCGACATTTGGCGCACCAGGTAGGGGTGCACCGGAATCCGCCTTCCGCCACCCTGCTCTTCGCCGCCCCTCGCGTCCATGTTAGACGCTCGTCGGGCCCGCGCCGAGCGCCGGGCGGCTCTCGCTACTCGCGTCGCCCAGACGGCCCACGTCGGTGGTCGCCTCCGCTGTTCCCCGTCGCCTGCCGTCAACGCCACCACCGGCCTGGCGGGGAACGAGCAGCAGGCGTCGTCCCAGCATCCATCCGTGAGGCGAGACGGCCACACCGATATTCCTTCGCTTGCCCCAGCTGGTTCTTCGTCCCGCGCGCTCCGCACGCCCATGGAGGCTCGAGCCGCGCTTATCGCGGCAAACGAGCTCATGCGCTACCGCCCCGTCGATGACGTTTACGAGGAATGGCTCGACCGCGTCCCCGAGCTCGTCCGCGCCGCGGGGGGCTCACCCGCGTCGTCCTTCTCACTGCACCGCGCCCCGCCTTGCGCGGGCAATGAAGCTCCAGGGGCGCCTCAGCCGCCTCCCCCTCAAGAAGGTGCCTTGGCCCCGAGGCGCGTGGCCCCTGGGCGGAACCCACTCCGTACGGCACCAGTGCAGCAAGAGCAGAGCTGCCAAGAGGTCCCTCGCCCCCAAGAAGCTGCCCGAGTGCTCCCTGCACCGGCCCGTCACGACCGCGCTCCTGTTCCAGCATGCCAAGACCCCGCGCTGCCCCAGGGCAGCGCACAGGGACCCGCAAGATCAAGCCCTCCATCACCAAAGGCCTCCCGTGGCAACTGCAGGCTGCCGCGCCTTCACCACCGAGCTGCACAGCGTCCCATGGCCCGGCAAGTTCAAGCCAGACCTGCCTCCTCGCTACGACGGCCACGGCCGACCCTGCGGAGTTCCTCCAGCTCTACGAGCTAGGCATCAAAGCCGCCAACAGGGACGAGAAGGTCATGGCGAACTGGTTTCCCATGGCGCTCAAGGACGGTGCCCGCACTGCCTCCCCGAACACAGCTCGCACGATCTCCTCCTCGACGAGATGCGCACCCGCTTCATCGCCAACTTCCAAGGCACTCGCGACCGCCTCCGCCAGTGGCGACATGCGCCGCATCAAGCAGCAGCCAGAGAGACCTGCGTAAGTACATCCAGACTTCAACAACACACGCCTCAAGATTCCCAAGGTGACCGAGGAGGCCATCATCTCAGCCTTCTCCGACGGTGTGCGTGACGTCAAGATGAAGGAGGAGCTGGCGATGCATGAAGACCTGTGCACATCCCTGGAGCTGTTCAACTTGGCGACCAAGTGCATCAGGGCGGAGGAAGGACGCCTCTCCCTCCTCGAGCTGCCGGCTGCCGACCCAGAAGAGAAGAAGCCCAAGGTCGAGGATGTAAGCGCAAGGGGGCTGTCGTGCTCGCGGCAGAACCAGACACCAAGCGAGGCAGGGATCAGCCCGAGTCTTCCAATGGCAGCCAGTACTACGTGTACCACGACTTCCACACCCACAACACCAACGAATGCCAAGAGCTCAGGGCTGTGCGAGAAGGGCGAATTGGTCGACGCCCCGACCGCAGTGATCGAGGCTACGACCGAGGAGGAGGAAGAAGCACAAGACATTGGGAAGACCGTGGCCCTCGCCAAGAGTGGCGTGACCGACCTCGTGAGGACTGCTGGCAGGATCAGCCTCGCGAGGGAGGTTGGAGGGACCCGCCTCGCGAGGAAGGCTGGAGGGATCAGCCTCGCGAGGATCGCCCACAAGGCAACACAGGCCTCCCTCCTCTGCCACCGCAGCCAAGGAGAAATGAAGACCGTCATCGATTTAGGGGCTGGGGCTTCCAGAACCCTGCCAATCGCTTGCATCCTGGGCGGAGCTCAAGCCCCAGCCTCTCAGCGCATCTTCAAGCAGTTCGCCCGTGAAGTGAATGCAGTCCTCCCCAAGCTCAAAGCCACGCGCCCTCTCAGGTGGTCAGTGTGCGCCATCACGTTCAGCCCAGCGGATCAGCTCAAGTGCGCAGCCGCAGTCGGAGTCCTCCCGATGCTTTGTTCCCCAATCATCAGCAACGTGCAAGTCACCAGGACCCTCATCGATGGTGGAGCAGGGCTCAATGTCTTGTCCGTCGAGACATTCAACAATCTCCAAGTGCCATACAATCAGCTTCAGCCAACCAAGCCTTTCTCCGGAGTCACTGATGGCTCCACGGTTCCGATTGGGCAGGTCCGCCTCCCTGTCACCTTGGGGACGCGCGACAACTACCGCAACTATGTGGGGACCCCGACTCATAAGTCGTGATCACCGAATGCACGTGTACAGTGATCCCAGAGATCAATGCTCACTGAAATACAGAAACTGAATAACAAGAGTCTTACATCCATACATACCGTATTACACCAGTAGGACCATTATGGTCAAGTCTTGAGTATAACATTGCAACGGAAATCTTCGTCGATAACTTGGACCCATGCCATCTGCCTTAACCCTACAGCATTCTCGACTGGAAGCGTCCTAGCTCGCATGTTCGTCACTTAAGTATTCTTCATCATATCCTGTTCTTTCATGCCTAGCCAATAAAATAACCAGTGGCAAGCCAATGAGTACTTTGAATGTACTCGCAAGCAATCCATGTTTTGGTTCGAGATACAACAATGCATGATATAGGTAATTTTTTGCAGAAAGCTAGTTTTGAGTGCAATGGCATGTTCAACAACTTGTAAGACATGCATCATGAGAATTCAAGTAACCATGAGGACAGGTTACAGATATCAACATAAATAGAGTGGGCACCAACCCAATTCAATCATGTCAAGTCCTTTGACTTGACCCAATAAGTTTTATCAACACACACTGGTTTGTAAACATGTGGACGTAGCCAAAGAGCGGTTACCCAACTGTCCTTGACCATGGACACAGCTATTCGAATAGTTTTACACTCTGCAGAGGTTGCACACTTTACCCACAAGATCCGGGGAACTTCCGTGTCATCCACGACCCGCGGTACCTCAAGTACCCGGGTAAGCACCCGATCACTATCTTTCCCTAGACGACACTAACAAAGATTCCACTCGTTGTTCCGTATCCTCACGATGTACATCATACGAGACTCACTCGAGATCGTAACATCCGAGAGGGGACACAACGGTGTATCCGGTGCCCTGTAAAAACAGTCATGGCCGCCCTACAGCACGACCCCGTCCGAGAGAGAGCACCAACTCTCCCCCGTCACTAGTAATGTGGGCTCCAAGCTAGTATCGGCCTAGGTAATCAATAATGCCCTTTCCCATATAAGGGTAGAGTGGTTGCGCATGTAAGGTTGGAATAACGGTCGCAACATAAACCAATGCGCTTTTGAAAACAACACACACACTTGCCTCGGTACACCACTTCGTCATCAAGTGGCTACCCAACTCATCATCTCCCTCGGGCATAAGTGGCACCCGATGGGGTTTTCGAAAAGTCCTTTGAAAATACTTTGTCTCCATCACCATGCATAATCCCGTCCCTTTTTGCGTATCACTAATTTAGCATCCTATCTACTCCCACCGGCATAACCCTCATAAGAAGGTAGAGTCATGCACAATGCAAGTATCAATGAGGAAGAATGAAGGAAACCCACCAAAGTGGCTACCATCTCATCATGTTTCCGATGCAACAATAATAAAGTGCTATATGAGATGCATAAAAAAGGTTTCATAGACATGGTCAAAGGGCTGCTTGCCTGGTTCATCAGAGTCTTCAATCCTTCTGGTCCATCTCTGAGTATTTCGTCTACTTCGTCAACTAACCTCGGAAACAATCATAGTAAGCAACGCAACAAGGCAGAAAATAAAAGTGCTCTAAAAATGTGAGTTGGACTTTTCTAGGATACCTCTGGTCATATGAGGAATGACCAAGGTGATTTCATTGGAAGTGGATCAATGGATATTTCTAAACATTTCAATATGATGGAATCAATGGATTTGATGGATCCACAAGTTGTACACAGAATGCCATTTTATAAAAATGAGTAAAAGTACCCATTAATTCAGGCATGATTTTAGAAACATTTATAAATCGGTTTCACTGGATTTGGAGTTGAAATGAATATAATATGGATTTTTGAAGTGGACTTATGTGGATAAATGACTTTTTTAAAGGTCAGTGAAAACCAAGGACAACAAAAATGTCCACTGGGTCCTATCAAATAGGACTTGATTTATGGAGTCTCCGAAAATTTGAATCATCAAATTTGGGCTTGAAGTGAGGTCTCTGGAAAAGTTTGAATCTTGCTGAAAAAAGAAAAAGGAAAAAGGCGGCTTACCCTTATCATGCATGCAAGGCGAGAGATTAGCAGCGGGCCGGCCCAACTGCACGGCCGCGCGCAGGCTGTCGACGCAGGAGGCGATTCGCGAATACGCCTTCCCTCGGCGAAGGCTTGGCGGAGACCGTCTCCACTTAAACGAGGCGGGGCCGGGTGGTCACCGACCATGGGATCCACCGCAGGTCGTCTCCCTCCTCCCGCTCGAACAGCGCAGAGGTAGTGGTGACTCCCGCCGGGGATTGCCGGGGTTACAGGGCGTCCCCGGCGATGCTCCGCCCACCAGCGCACTCAGGAGGTGATGCCGCGCCCATCCATGGGTGACACAACCGCCAAGGAGCTCAGGGTCGAGCACGGTGTTGGTCGCGGCGGAGGAGGTCGGTGGCGGCGGTGGTTACGGCGCTACGGCCACCGGGAGGAGAGGGAGAAGCACGGGAGGGGATCGTGGTGATGGTGTTGATGCTCTAGTGCGGTCCAGAGGGGAGGAGGAGGAGAGGTGGGCACGAATTTAGGCGGAGTCCCATGGCTCGGCTCCGGCCATGGGGAGCGATGGAGGGCTCGAGGAGGGAGTGGGTTGGTCCAGGGGATGCGCTGGAGGGAGAGAGAGCCAAAGGAGCAGAGAGGGGGCTCGGGCGGCCTCAAATAGGAGGGGGGCGAGGTGCACAATGGGCTGCAAGGCGTCGGGCGAGGTCGTAGCCATCGCAGGAGGCCACGGGAGTGCCTGGCTTCGAGTCGGGGTCTTCCTGGGCGTGGCCTAGGCCGAGGGGAAAGGATAGAGGGTGCGGGGAGGGGTCAGGGACGCACGCGTGTGGCGCAGCCCATTGAGCGCCTTCGAGGCGGCCATGGTGCGCGTCTGCAGCAGGCGGGAGAGAGAGAGGAAGAAAGGGGCCGACAAGCGTGGTCGTGTCTTTGACGTCAAGGCGACCTCGGGGACACGAGGGGAGGCCCTAGGTGGTCCAGGCTCGGGCAGAGAGCGGCTACAGTGCTAGGCGCCTTGATCAGAAGGCCTCCAGCACGACATATGGCTGGCATTGGCATCTTTCTGCACCTGCAGGCGTGGCCACTAGTGTCTAGGGGGTCGTGGGAGGAGTAAACAAAGGGGTGGTGGCCTTGGATGCCCTGGTGAGCCAGTAGGAGAGGAGAGAGGTAGAAGAAGAGGGAGAGAGGGGCTGTCCAGGGAGGTAAATTGGGGTTTTACCCCTCCAATAATTGAGCTATGGATTTGCCATTGCTACTGGAGGTGCAAGGGGACTAGGAGGGGATGTGGTAAAAAGATAGGGTCATGGAGAAGAGTGGAAGTGGTCAAAATGATGATTTTGGAGAAATGGCAGAAGGTGTTTGTTGTTGGTCTGGGCAAGAAAATTAATTCCACTTGCCATGAGAATTAACAGGATGGAATGGCACATAGAAGTAGGGTGTTCCACCAAGTTTGAGCTCATTTGGGCAAAGTAGCCAATGTAACTTTGGTAAACCCTAGAAATCAGCGTAAATGGCTTTGCCAAGATTTAGTCATGCAAATCTATTCTCCTTGATTCACCACTTGGTGTAGTGTCATCATTTGAGGTTATGAGCATGTCCACAAAAGTTGAGATCAAAAGGAGAAAGTTGCCAATGTAGAGTTGTTCAAATTTGGTTCTGGACAAGAAGGGTTTTGGGGCACTTTGATCAAGTTAACTTGTTCTCCAACTTGTGCCACTTGGTCTAGATGCATTATTAGACCATTTGAGCATGTTCACAAGGTTTGAGAACATTTGGACATGTTTGGCAGTGCAAAGTTGTTCAAACTTGAAAAAGGACATAAGTGGTTTTGGGAGGGTTTCATGGGGTTATACTTTTCTCCATGACATGGTACTTGGCAAAATCATCAAAAATGTCATATGTGAATTTTTAGAATTTTCTTGGATTTTTATGAAAATATTTCCTATAGAAATATTTCAAATACTTGAAATGAGCAGAAATGTTTTTGGGAGGTTTTGTCCAATATTTTGATCATGACCATGTGTTTAAACTCATATATATGGAAAAATATATATCCATTGAGTCTCCCTAATTTTTCTCAAATATTTTTAAAGCTTTAAAATAATTTTGACCTATTTAAGACCATTTCGTGCCTTAAGAAAAAGCTTTTAAATAAAATAGGAAAGTAACTTTTAAAATTATATTTTTGTGGTTTCTGGGTATCCTATATCTAATAGGAGTCAAATATATTTTTCGAAAGATTTTTACTGCCCTTAATTAAGTACTTGCAGTGCAAACCTCAATTCAGGGGTTTTTGGAAAACTTATTTTTAAAAATAATTTTTGGCCAAATTATTTTTGTAAGAAAATACTATATTGCTCTATACACATGGCATGATCATTGGGAAAAGGTTTTGGATCAAGGAGATGGAGTATAGGAGTTGGGGGATTTATTTGATTTTTAGAGCACTTGCAAACAACACACTAAATCCAATCAAGGCAAGGTCCAAAACACTCAAAAGTTTTTGTCAAACCACATTTTATCATGATTTATTAGCTTAAGTGTTGTGGCATGAAAATCAGGGTGTGACAACCGAGCTCATTGACTTCGACGTCGCCCACATTCGCCTGCCATACAATGCCATCCTCGGGTACCCAGCTCTGGCCAAATTCATGGCCGTGACTCATCACAGCTACAATGTCCTCAAGATGCCAGGAAGCGGTGGAGTCATCACGGTGCCTTGTGAAGAAAGATACGCAGTGTGTTCTCTGGAGCGTGCTTTCCAAGCCGCATCAATTGAAGACCCAGATCATAGGAGCGGGAGGCCTCCCGAGGCTACTCCTAAGAAGAAGAAGACATCGCCTGGCCCGACCCCTCGGGAGGCAGGCCCCTCAGGGTCCGCGCCTGATCGGGGGCACCTCCTCCTGTCAGATAGGGAAGGCGCGCCTGGCGCCTCCTCGAGCAAGGCTCGGGGCTCTCTCTGGAGGGCCACCGACTTTGCTAAGATCACAAGGGAGGCGCCGGGCACCACTTGGAGGCGTGTTTCAAAGCACGCTTTCCCTCAGGAAGGAGCAAGGCAAGGAGGGCCAACCTCGTGGAGTTCGTCTGCCAAGGCCATTCAGAGCTGCAGGAGTCAAGAGTCATGAGTGGCAGCCACCGCTTACCTGGCCGTAGCTCCCCATCCAGGCGAGGATGGTGGGCTGCGCGTCTGCATCGACATACCAGGGCTCAACCGAGCTGCCTCGCAGGAGCGCCTCTGGCCCTCACGCGTGGGGCGCTGTGAAGGTCCACCCCACAGCTATGTTCGCATGCCTTACGGCTTGCCGAACGCGGCTGCTGCGCGCCAGCGCCTCATGAGGAGCATCCTGGAGGCTCAAGTGGCCAGGCGTTCCGCAGTCCTGGCGGAGATGGAGATGGTCCGCGAGGAGCCACCAGCGCCTCCAGAGCCTCCCGAGGCTCCTGGACCTGAGGGCTCGTGAAGATCGGCTTCCGTAGCTCACGACGTCCGCTACTTCAGCATCCCTTCATCTTCAACATTATCAGGTGACATCCTTCGAGTTTCATTTTCAGCTGGGAGCGCCCCCCAGGGCTGCATCATTCCCAGGCCACGTGGGTCCGTCCTTGCGGCATGTATCCCTTTTGATTCATGTTTCTAGTTTACTTTATTGGGGGCGCCCCTCGGGCTGCGTCATCCCCAAGTCGCTCGGGCCCGACCCAGCGATGTCCGCCTTCTCTGCACCTACCTAAATGGACTTGCTCCTTCGTGATTAACATGTTTTGACCTAGTCGCCCGCTCGATTGACACCAACTGATGGAGCTGCTCCCTAACGGCACGACGCTTGTGCATGGGTCCGTCTCTGCAACACCGACAAACCTGAATGGCTGAGCTCTGGCCGCGGTAGCCCCGCATGGCGCCACCTCGTCAAGCCTTCAGTGCCTTGTCACCCCTCCAGAGCAACCAACGGCTGACTGTCGATTGTCATGGCGAACTCTTGCTCTTCCTGTAATGAGCCTGCAGGATCTCTTCAAGGAGCAGCGTCAGGCGAGGCCTTCACGGCGTCTCCTTCAATCTCGTCCGCGCGAACCGCTTACACGTTAAAGGGGGGGTACCTGAGCATCGCGACTCATGGGATCCTACTGGCTCTCCAGCCCTCACCCTCTGGCCTTGTCCACAACATCGCGACCTGGCATACCAGCGATGGCTGAGCTCGCTCGAGGGTCGGGACCCGAGGACGTAGAGAAGAAAGGGGAGTAAAGGCGAGAGGGAAGAGGCACGCGAGGACCTCACCAGGCAACTCCTCGTCTGCCGATGCACGGACCTAACGCCGCACCTAGAAGCGGTTCCTGACTCCTGAGATAAGTCATCCCCCAGAAATACTAGCTATCGCGGCACCGACCTCGCACCTAAAGCAATCCCGTGTTAGCAACGTCGCGCTCCTTTCTCACCAAACGATCGCTGCTTGAGCGCTAAAGGGGACCTCCTGAGCATCGCGACTCAGGGGCTCTTACTGGACCCCGGGCCGCTCACCTCCTGGCCTTGACCACGGCATCGCGACCTGGCATACCAGCGACGGCTGAAGCCTGCCTTGGGACCGGGACCTATCGGCGCAGAGCGTCAAGCCATCACGAGGTTCGAAAGGAGAAACTAAGCTAAGATGGCATGAGCACCTCGCACCACTTCACGACAATGATCATATTAACAAATGAAACCGCAGGCACCTTACAAGCCCCCACGGGGTGCGTTTTTCGATTCCTCGCAGGGAACAAAGGGAGCAGATCCTAAAGAACGCTAACTACACGCACCTCTGCAAAAGACACCATCATAAACAGTGGGCCGTCAGGCACCGGCGCCAACCCCATCCAGATCAGTGGCGGCGGCGGCCTGACGAGCCCGCCCTGCTCCGAGAGCGACGCAAGCTCAGGGGCTCATAGCTATCGTCGCTCGTCTCCGGAGTCGCGAAGAACTCGGCGGAGTCGCTAGATCCTCCGACGCCTCCGCCGCCTGAAGAGCTCCTGGGGGAGTGGTCGGCGAGCCTAGTCCTCACCGCGGCAGGGCCCCGACCACCTCTCTCAGGGCAGCACTCCAGTCGGCGTCCTTCCGCGTTGAAGACCTTGAAGAACATCACGGAAGCACCGTCGTACTCCAGGTGGATCACGAGGGCGCCCCTCGTCCTGCAGACCCGGGCGATCTCGCCCCATCCTCAAGTCATGAAGACCTTGCCTGGAGCGACGGCCGCAACCTCCACTCCGGTCGCAAGGGTGCTGCAGCCGCCGTGCTGCAACCAGAGCTCCAGAGATCCCCTCTGCGGAATCACGAAGGCGAAGGAGGGAGGAAGGAGAATCCAAGACTGAGGAGGCATGGCGGCGTGGAGCACAAACTCTCGGGAGGAGCCCTCGGCATGGACTCCGGGAGGAACAACGCGCACCGCCGTGACCCGCCGGCGGCGTCGTCCATGGCGCTTGGCGTCAACTCCTTCAGGGCCCTCAATGCGGGCGTACAGGGGCAGCGGGAACCCTGGCGATGGCCGCTCATACCAGGGCCTCGACACCTCCTGCCGGGCGCCCTCATCTCGGCGGTAGAGGGCTAGCCGTTTCTTCGGCGGAAGCGGATCGGGACCCTCTCGGGGGGCCTTTCCTTTCTCTTCTACGGAGAACCGGTGGATCAAAGCCATTGCCGCAATGTGGAGCAACGGCAAGGATGGAGAAGAAGGAGAAGCAAGAAGAGATGGACTGGAAGGGCACGCGCCGTTCCGTACTTATAGCCGGAGAAGGCCAACCGTCGACCTCCACGATCATAGGTAATCATGACCCGCTTTGCATGCAGGGACTTGTCAATTCGTGCAGTTGCCGAGGCATCATGGGGAAGTGGGGACGCCCATGTCCAATCAACCGCCACGCGGCACCCAAGGCCGCAGGCTGTTAGGGCCCGTGGCGCTTCGCACTTGCCCCTTCGCTTCTCTGCTAAGCCAAGTCCAGGCGCGCCTTGGGCCCGGGGGCTACTGTCGGTGTTCTGGGAACGGGGGTACCCAGACTTGCCTGCCTGCGGCCTGCGGCGTGGCTCGAGGGGTGGCCCAGTACGGACCATCTTCGTCAACACAAGCTCAAGACCCTCGCGAGGGACCAACCCTCGCGAGGCGGACGATAGGAAGCTTCCTCAGGCACGACCTCGTCAGGATGGGTCGCGAGGAGGCGGAGAGATCAAGGCGAGGTACCTCACGAGGTGCACATGACGCAAGCCATGACGACCGAGGGCGCCAGGCGGGCGCCAGCCCGCGCAGTGTCCTCATTTCCCCTTTGGTGCAAAGGAGGCAAGCGCATGCCAAAAGTATCAAGTAAAGGCAACCATTTCGGTGCAACAAGACCAAGACCAGCAGAACGGCAGGAAGGAGGTCATCGTGGAGCCCAAGCCGGCGTCACCATCAGAGTCTTTGGCAGGCGAGGACCGACTTTAGTCAGGATAAGTGTACTAGATGTTCCCCTTCCAAATGGCCAATTGTTGGCGCCCTTCCCGCTCAATATTTGGGAAGAGGCCCAGGGCCTCTGCTTATAAATAGGACTAGCCACCCACAGGGTAGAGGCATCTAGAAAGAGGCATCTAGAAGAGGCATCTAGAAAGAGCATCTTAGAGAGAGAGAGAGAGAGAGAGAGAGAGAAGCGACTGAACTCCCCCTAGTAGTTCGTCGCACCGGCCAAGAACAGACCCTCGTGAGGCTATTCTTCCTTGTACTGTTCATCATTAGCCCCTGAGGCAATCCACCACACGACACACTGGTGTAGGGTATTACACCGCAATGGTGGCCCAAACCAGTATAAACCTCGTGTCCCTTGTGTTGCTCTTTGTGTAGTTTAGATCCTTGCGAGGCGACGAGGTGTAGGTAGGTTGGAGGTGAGATCTCTGGGTGCACCCCAGAGTTTGAACCTAGAGGGTCTGCCGGAACCCGAAATCCGACAGGCCGGGCCCTGCCGACATAGAACATTAACCTATCCTCGCGTATACTCCCTATAAGTTGTTTGCGCATCAAGGGGGACTCCTGAGCATCGCGACTCAGGAGCCTAACTGGTCGCGTAGCCCCTCACTCCTTGGTCCGTCCTGGTCTCCGGTCGGCCCAACGGCGGCTGAGGTATGCGCGGGGCTGGGCTCTGCCGACGTAGAACGCAAAGAAAATAGGAAGAAAATCGCAAAATCTCAAAGCAAATATTACAAGCCATATCGTTCTCCCAAATGTCAAGAACGAGTTTAAACGCCTCCACGAGGCATGATACATGTTACAGGGATAAAATAGGGAAGCAGCCTCAAGCAAGTCACCCCTAGACACCGCCATCACCCGCAGAAGATGCTGCTCCCTTGGTAGCGTCGCCTTCACCTACATGGCCAGATGGAGCCGCAGGATCAGTGGCATCATCGGTCGATGGCGGGAGGATGAAGCCGCGGAACTTCTTCAGCAGGGCCTCCACTTGGCCTTTCACGGCTGCGGCGGCAGCCGTGCAGTGTTCATCAGCCACATGCTCTAGTAGCTCGTCACGACGAGCATTAGGGTCACGAAGATACAGATGGCTGAACTCACATGTCAGTGCAGCCGAAGAAATGACACGAGCCTCTGCCTCAACCATGGGACCAATGCCCTCCACGACTTCGTCAAGCGCCTTCACCAAGTGGGGAAGCAGCTGAGCAGGGCCATCTTAGTCAGTGGTCAGCGGCTTCTCCAAGCCCTTCTCATACAGTGACTTCAGCGCCACGCTGGACCTCTCCTCAAGAAGCGAGAAGGCCACACGGTCTTCAGCCAGGACCTTCGCCTTGGCGTCAAGATCGACCTCCCTCACCTTCGCCTCCCGCTCCAACTCCTCCAGCCGGCTGCGCTCCGTGGCATGCGCCTTCACGAGCTCTCCAGCTCGGCGTCGCGGCTCTTGATGGCATCCTCCCGGGCCCTCATCTCCTCCTCCTTCGCTTGGCGGCCACGTGCTTCTTCTGCGCACTAGTCGCGCGGGCTCTTCAGCTCGTCCTCCAGCTCTCGGCAGCGGTCGCGGGCGGCCTAGGTGTCCTTCAGCGCCGCCACGTGATCGACTGCAGCCTTGGCGGCGGCCTGCTTCTCCTTCTCGGAGGCCGCCGCGGCCTGGCTCAGTGACGCTCGAATCGCCGAGTCAGAATGAAGCCAGCCAAATGCCAGCTCCTGGCGCCCGGCTACCAGGAGCGGGTCCGCGCCCAGGAGATCTTCCCGCAACTGGGCCATTTCCGAAACGACGAGCTCCAAGGCGGCAGAGGAAGAAGCGAAAGAACCTGGGGCCAGAGGCGCAGCAGGAGGAGGAGGCGACGTTGTTACCAGAGCCTGGGAGATCAAGGGCTCCTGAGCCTTTGGGACCTCATCAGCCGAGCCAGGCACCGGCACTTCCGGAGCCAGCGGGGCCACGTGGGCTTATTCTTCTCGACGATGCTCCTCTTGGCCTCGTGAGGGTGACCGGGCTGGGGAGGTGCGAGTGCTGTCGCCTCCTTTCTTCGCAGAGGGGGGCACGGGCGCTGCATCCTCCTTCCTTTTCTTTGCCGAAGGCATCAGCCTGATCGACCAAGGGTGAACGTCAGAAAATAGCAAGTGCAAGCAGGAACAAGACAAAGCTCGAATCACTTACTGATTCACCGCGATATAATCCACCCTCCGTTTGGGGATCCTAAAACCCAAAAGCGTCGGAGCCTGAGGAGTGGGTACACGGGCTCCGGGAGTAGAAGACGGCGCGGCAGCAGGGCCGGAGGTAGCTCCGGGCGGCGTCAGGGCGGAGGCAACACCTCGAGAAATCAGCGACGACCTGCCCTTCATCGGGATAGCAGGCAGCTCTCCCTCCTCCTGGCGGGTGTCGACCTCGGCGTTATCAGGAAGGGTGTGGAGGATGTCAGTCTTGCTCGAGGGGGAGGTTCCTCCCATCTCCTTGGGGGTCTCCTCCGAGTCCTCCTCCCCCTCTTCCTCCACATGGGACTCATCAGAAGACAGCTCCACTGGCCTCGGCGCTGCAGAGGCCCCAGTAAGCACCGGCGGCACCAGCCCGCGCGCGTTAAAGGTCGGCCTGGAGGCCACGCTTTGCTCTGAGTCCTTGCGGTGGAACAAAGGAACGAAGGCGCTCGGCGGGTACTCCTGGTTGTCCCCAACCAAGAGGCACAGGACAGTAGTCAGCTCATCGTCAGGCAGGGCCTCCGGCCTCAGGCGAACCTTGTCTTCTTCATCTCCAAGCCTCTGCAAAGGGCGCGCATGCGCCTGAAGTTGAGCAACGCGCAGCATCAAGAATTCCCTCAGGAGCATGGCCCCCGTCACTTCGGTCGCCTTCGCGTCGCCCGGCTTCAGGTCATTCTTCATCTGCTCCAACATCGACGACGCCTGCTCGTAAGTGAGCTCTGCATGAGACCACCCCTTGTCGATCAGGCGCCTCCTTGGCGGTTATAGCGTGGGTGGGCGCTTGCTTGGCGCCCATCATGACCCATTTGGCCCGGAGGTTGTCGGCATTCTTCCCGGTGTTCGAGATCGAGTTGGCCTTGCCAGCCGCGATGAAATTGGCGCACCCGGAGATATGACCCTCGGTGGTACGGAGGAAGAATAAGTGGCGCAACAGAGCCACGGACGGCATCACGCCCAGATACGCCTCACAATTGTAGGCAAAGATGGACAGGAGAAGGATGGAGTTGGGATGAAGATGCAGCACCTGCAGCCCGTAGTGGTCGAGGACCTCATAGAAGAAGTCATAGAAGGGGGGAACCAACCCGGCGGCCATGCTGCTCGTGAAGAAGGGGAAGAACATGCTCCCCTCGGGCTCCGGCACATCAGAGGCAACCCGGAGCTCCGTCTTCCCCCTTTCGTTGCTCTCCCCCACCGTCAGCAAGCATGTGGCGGCGAGGCTCTTCTCCGAGATGTTGGGCACGTCGAGAGCAGGCTCATACCAAGCCGGCAACGAGGAGGGCTTGACCTTGCGCGGTGCCATCGGTCCCTGATGCAGAGGAGGATGGAAGCAGATCTGAGGATTTCGGGAGCAGAGCGCAAGAAAGGGGATCTGAGCCAGGCGACACGAAACAATGAAGGCAAGTATCGTTTGCGCTAGCCTTTTGTCAAATCGGGCAGTTGCCGAGGCAGCATGGGGAAGCGGAGATTCCCACGCCCAATCAACCGCCACGCATCGACCGAGGCCGCAGGCTATTGGGGCCCGCGACACTTCGCACTTGACCTTTGGCTTCGCCTTAAAGCCAAGCCCGAGCGCGCCTTGGGCCCGGGGGCTACTGTCGGCGTTCTGGGAACAGGGGTCCCCTGATTTGCCTGCCTGCAGCCCACGGCGTGGCTGTGCTAGCAGGCATGTGCGGCCCATCTTCATCAACAAGGCATTCAAGACCCTCGCGAGGGGCCAAGTCTCGTGAGGCGGACGACGCAAGACCTCCTCAAGAGCGGCCTAACCAGGGCAGGCTCGCGAGGGGCAGAGAGATCAAGGCAAGGCAAACCTTGCGAGGTTCTCGTGATGAGAGCCATGACGATTGAGACCAGGCGGGCGCCAGACGGGCGCCAGCGCGTGCAGCGTCCTTGTTTCCCCTTTGGTGCTAAGGAGGCAAGCGCAAGCGCGGAGTACCGAGGCATCAAGCAAAGGTTTCCATATCGGTGCAGCGAGACCAAGACCAGCAGGACGGCAAGACGGAGGTCACCATGGAGCCCAAGGTGGCGTCACCACCAGAGCCTTTTGTAGGCGAAGACCGCTTTTGTCGGGATAAGCTGTCCCCTTTCAAATTGGCCGTTGTTGGCTTCCTTCCCGCTCAATATTTGGGGAGAGGACCAGGGCCTATATAAGTAGAACTAGCCACCACCATAGGGGAGAGCTGATTCAGAGGCATCTCACCTGATCCCCACACATTGAGCAAAAGAACACCTCAACCTCAGGAGGCTGTTCTTCCCCTTGTACTGTTCATCATCAACCCAAGAGGCAATCCACCACCACCACACTGGAGTATGGTATTACAGCACAACGGTGGCCCGAACAAGTATAAATCTCATGTCCTTTGTATTGTGAGTTCATCAAGTTCGTGCTTGAGATCTTAGCTAGTTAGGACGTGGATCGGTAGGGAGGAAATCTTCGAGCGCACCCCAGTGTTCGAACCTTGAGGGTTTTGCCGGAACCCGTGATCCGACAGCTGCTACGCATGCAAGCTGGGCCGAGAGGTTCAAAAGTCCGAATCCCCCTCTAGTATGCCTTGGTCCTCCTTTTATATGTCCAAGGAGTTGCCACAGTGGCACACAGGAGGTGTAAAGTAGCCAAAGTGTCTATGTTTATCATCGGCGTCTTAGGACAAACGCACTAAATGCGCTGCCTACGTGCCCTTCAGCTTTATCGGGGTCAGGAGTAGAACCCATCCCGTCCGTCGCCGCCCCGCCTCGTCTTGACACGCGTCCATGCCGACGAGGCATGTAGTGCCAAGTTGGCTGGCCAGCTGCTACACAAGAGAGGTGGCAGAATTTTAATGAAGATCTGCATGCCACCACGCAGGTGCTTGCTAGGTTGGCTGGCCGACCACTGTGCTGGAGTGGTGACGGGGTGGCAGAGTCTTGCCGGGTCCTCGCAGACGTCCTCGACAAGGATCTTTCTAGGCACTTTGTCTTCTGACTTTCACAAAGATCTCCACGCCACTACGTGCGCGCCCCCGGGTCTTGGCCTTAACGTTGTTGATGGTGTCAGAGCTCTCAACCACAAGGGTGGTGCTCTTGTTAGTGCACTGCTAGTCGACCCGGCAAGGATCTTGCCGGGGTCTCTCAAGTTGTCCCGACAAAGATCTTGCCGGGGGTCCAGCTCGTCCTCTATTCTCTGGTTTTTGGCTTGGCCGCTTCTCTTCGCCTTGTATCTCGTCCCCAGCTACCCCCATCAAGCCATGCTAGGGGTGCGGCTGCAATTGTCCGTGCACAAGTAAGAGGTACCAAAAAGGGCCCAAATTTAGTACACCGACACATGAAGACTCCCAGTGGCATGTGGAATTTGTTAGTTTTATATGTCGTGTCAAATGTAACGCAGTCTCCAAAGTCTTCATAGGATCATTTGCAACTTGCGTTTGCCCAAAAGACGTTTCTTACACGGTTATCTGCATCAACATCATAATCATAGAAGAAGTCTGGGTTTATATTCTGCATCTTCTCGAAGAAATCCATAAGTTTCTTGATGTCATCTTGGGCCGAGCTGCATTGTCAGGCAAAATGAACTGAACCATATGAACTGCAATGTGTTTCACATGGTACTGCGAACTAATGCATGCTGACTGCATCACCCCGCAAGGTAAACTAAAGTAACCGCACTGCATCATTGTTCGTATTGAACCTATACAACCTTACTGCATAACCAAGCAAGCGTACTGCATAACCGAGCAAGTGTACTGCATTTTTTTCCATCACGAACTGAAGTAACTGCACTGTGTCGTTTTTGGAGGTGTACTGGACTGCGTGTACTGCTTTGTTTGGAATAAGTTAACCGAGATGGTTGAGGAAGTGTGATGCTTACCTTGTGTTGTAGTTATTTCTTGCGTTTGCAGGAGGAAGTTCCCTTCTCGTTTGGCTGCATCACTTTCGCATTCACCTACGCATCCCACTTTCCCTTCAACACTTCATGAGCGGTCTGGACGTTGCTCAAGGTGAGCGGAGACGAAGGATTTGCTCTGAAGGTCGTTGCAGATTTAATCCAATAAGCTGTCGTTTATGAAGGAACCTTGCGCACAGTCCTCCTTGCTCGAATTGGTTTGATGTCGAGGCAGCACTAATCCACATCTAATGAAGTACAGGAAATTTAAGGCCTAGAGGAGTTCAACGGTGGCACTACCGAGCTGCTGCCGTGGAAGAAGGCCGATATGCGAGCACGAGAGGTGTTGCTTGGTTGCTGCCGTGGAAGAAGGCCGAGAGGCGACGGGCGGCGTTGTTGCTTGGCCGCTGCCGCGGAAGAAGGCCAGGAGCGGAGGGGCGGCGTCCCTGGCATCCGCCGCCGCAGGAGAAGGCCGGGAGGGGAGTGGCGGCATCGCTCCCAGGCCGCTGCCGCAGAAGAAGGCCGGTAGGGGAGGGGTGGCGGCGCTCCCAGGCCGCTGCCACCGTAGAAGGTCGGGAGGCGAGGGGCGGCGGCGCTCCCAGGACGCTGTCGCGATAGAAGGCCGGGATGGGAGGGTGGCGGCGATCTAGTGGTGGAAGTGCAGAATAAGGTGGGTGTTATCATAATAGACCCACCCTATATATAGGGTGGGTCTATTATGATAACATCCCTTAAGAGTCTTCTTCTGATAACACCCCTTAAGAGTCTTATTCTGATAACAAAACCATATAGGGTGGGTCTATTATGATAGGCACAATTGCATTTTTACCCCTAGTTGGTTCCTACCCACGGGTTTTGCCCTTACTTTTCGAGCTTGCTTAGTTTTGCCCTTACTTTTTCCGTCGAGGTCCCTCGAATGCCCTTTGACCATTTGACCAAAACTTTGAAAATTCATAACTAATTCATATGAACTCAGAAAAATGCAAATAAGATATCACAATGTTCAGATAAACATTACCTTTATGAGCATACCATTTGCATTCAGGACAAATGCACCCTTTAAACTACCTGAGCTAATTAATGTTATTAACATTATTAAAAATAAAAAGGTATAAACAATATTTTTTTCATGAATAAAAATTACATGCAAATGTAGGTGATGTTTTCTGAACATCCTGATATCTTATTTGCATTTTTCTGAGTTTGTATAAACCTTTTATGAAGTTTCCAAATAATGGTCAAAGTCGTTAGAACATTCTTAACAAGATGATACGAACTCAGAAAAATGCAAATAAGATATTTGGATGTTCAGAAAACATCAGCTACATTTGCATGTAATTTTTATTCATGAAAAAATATTGTTTATACCTTTTATTTTTAATAATGTTAATAACATTAATTACCTCAGGGAGTTTAAAGGGTGCTTTTGTCCTGAATGCAAATGATATGCACATAAAGGTAATGTTTATCTGAACATTTTGATATCTTATTTTCATTTTTCTGAGTTCATATGAATTAGTTATGAATTTTCAAAGTTTTGGTCAAACGGTCAAAGGGCATTCGAGGGACCACGACGGAAAAAGTAAGGGCAAAACGGAGCAAGCTCGAAAAGTAAGGGCAAAACCCGTGGGTAGGAACCAACTAGGGGTAAAAATTCAATTGTCCCATTATGATAACATCCCTTAAGACCTTATTCTGCTAATAAAAACACTTATTCTGCTAACACTAGCGATCCCTCGTCCCTCAACCCAACTCTCCTTCCCCCCAAATCCCTGTCCACCTTCCATGCGTCACTCCCCCGATCCCCCGCCACTTTCTTCCCTGCGTCACTCCCCGATCCCCCTTCCACCTTCTTCCATCGAGGCACCGTGCCCCGCTGGCGCTCCCGACCCCTAGCACCACCTCCCTCGCGCCTCCTTCCTCCCACCCCAGCCACCCCCTAACCCAACCACCCCGGTGCTGCACCATCTCCTCCCTGGCGCCACTGCACTACCTCGCCCACCACGCCGCGACACCACTCCCCTCCCCGCGTCATGGCACCAGCTCCCTCCCCACGCTGCCGCAGCCTCTCCAACCACCTCCCTCCTCGGCCCACCTACCCCCGCATCAGCCAGCTGCCGGATCTGCCCCGTCGTCGTCCCCCAGCAGCTGCCCGACGCCTGATCCGCTTTTAGCCGTCATGGGGGCACGTTAGGGGTGTCATGGAGGGGTCCGGTGAGCTCTTGGGTCGCCAGTGACCACCCCTTCTCGTTCCTCCACCTCCTCCCTCCCATACAGTTGCGTATCACCCCAACTCCTGCTGAGATTCTTCCCCTAGCCACCGCTGGCAGCAACCCCCAACTTGCTTGAGCGCGCGGCAGTGGTCCACGGGCGTCGTCCAGTGCAGCTCGATTCCTGCCCCAATGCAGTTCAGCTGCCACTGTGGGCACCATGCCGCTGCGCCCCGGGAACCGATCCGGTCCCCCGTGCAGCAGATCTGTCCACCCCTAGGCAAATCCCTCCTTCCCACACACTAGATCCATGGCTGCTGGATCGAGCTACCGCGGCCGGTAACTTCTCCTGGCCTACCTCCCCTCCTCCTATGGCTCACATGCCACGGCCGTGCCGCCCTGGAGCCTCGCCGGCCGCTCCTATCTCGATCCAAACTAGAATCGAGGGCATCGATAGCTGCGGGCCGAGCTTCTTCTCCCTCGCCGGCGAGCTCCTTCTCCCTCTGCCAGTAGATTGAGGAGGCGCTGGTCAACACATCCCCTGGTGGTGTCCTACGGTAGGCGCGCTTGCAGTGCAGTTCGGCGGTGAGTGCGCTTGTTTGTGCAGTTCGCCGGCGAGCCGTTTCAGTGTAGTCCGGTGGTGCACCATCGATGCGGGCTGTAGGAGGGTGGTGGTGGCACTCTCACCTGGATCTGGGTGGAGCTGGGTAGAATGGGCGGTGCGCTGGAGAAGGAGGCAGCGACCACTCACCGCATCGTCAGCCTTTGTGCAGCTCGGTTGCCTCTCCCCATGCAGCTCACTTGCCGCCCCCGTGCAGCTCACCTCCGCCGAGCAAACTCTCTCTGGTGAGTCCACATGACGTCTGCACCACATCATGCAGTTTGAGTGCAGTTTTTGATTATTTTTGCAGCAGTACATCCATCCAACCCAACACTTTCAGAGTTTGTGTGTTCAGTGCAGTACCACAGTGCAATGCAGTGCAGTTTCTGTTTCAGAGTCCCATTGAAGGCCTCGTGGTGCTATCCTCACTTAATTTTTACGTGAGTTGTGTGTACAACATGTGTAACAGAATTGCAAGGCCAAATTTGTAGTAGAAAATGATGCTTAGATGCGTTTCAGTGTTAAATCCTATATGGTTCACTTGGTAAACCAAAAAGTCTTTGGTATGTAAATTTTTGAAGCTCACTTTGTAATGTCATGTGGCTCACCTCTCGATAGTTTTGCGGTCCACTTATGCCCAAGTTGAAGCTCACTTTGTAATCTCATGCGGCTCACCTCTCGATAGTGTTGCGATTCACTTACGCCCGATCCAATATGAAGCTCACTTTGTAATGTCATGTGGCTCACCTCTCGATAGTTTTTCAGTCCACATACGCCCGAGGTGTAGCTCACTTTGTAATCTCATGATGCTCACTTTGTAATCTCATGCGGCTCACCTCTCAATAGTGTTGCGATTCACTTACGCTCGATCCAATATGAAGCTCACTTTGTAATGTCATGTGGCTCACCTCTCGATAGTTTTGCGATCCACTTACGCCCGAGGTGTAGCTCACTTTGTAATCTCATGCGGTTCACCTCTCGGTAGTGTTGCGATTCACTTACACCCGATCCAGTATGAAGCTCACTTCGTAATCTCATGCGGCTCAGCTCTCGATACTGTTGCGGTTCACTTATGCCCGATGTGAAGCACACTCCACTTCCTCGCTTGAGAAAATTTACGTCTAACAAAAAAACCAATGAAGTTCGGTAGCCCTTCTGATGCAGTGTGGTTTTCAGTTTGATGCAATGCGGTTTTCTGTTCGATGCGGTTCACTCGTCGATTTTGGTCTCGCGAAAAACAGATTGTCCGCATTTCCGTAAATTCAAGAATTCTCTTAAACCGTAAGGAATTAGAGAGCGTGTTCTAAATGAAAAAGCTGTGTCTCGTCGATATCTTTCCAATGGCGTATGGTTTGAATCATTTCGACCAGCGGTTCATAAAAATTTAGCGAAAAACTGCCGCTGGCACTCGTCTTCCGCCGCACGATTTGTAAAATTAACTTAAAATCGTAAGAAATCTCAAATACATTACCACATATGAAAGTTGCACCTCGTCCATAGCTTTTCAACGGCGTATCGCATGTATCGTTTCAACAAACAGTTAAAAAACTAGAGCGAAAACAGTACAGAAAATTTGAAATTTTTTGAAAAACAAAATTCCGTGATTTAGTAAATTTGAAACTGCTCTTAAACCGTAATGAACTAGAGAAAATAATAGATATGAAACAGATGCGCCTCGACGATATCTTTCCAACGGTCTATCATTTGCTTCATTCCGATGAGCGGTTTGAAAAAAAACGAGAAAAAACGCTCGCTGCCACTCGTCATGGGTCGCACCATTTTCAAAACTGCTCTTAAATCGTGAGGAAACTCGAAAAGTGTTCAACATGGCGAAGTTGTGCCGAGTCCATAGCTTTTCAACAGTATATTACACGCCTTATTCCAACAAACGGTTAAAAAACTAATGCAAAAAAGGTACCAAAAAACAAGCATGCATTTTTTTTCCGACGCGAAGTTCACTCGCCTGAGTACTGCAGCACACTTGGTTCAAACAAAGACGTGCACTTGCGTTGAGCATATAGTGCGGAAGTGTTATTAGAATAGTTATTCTTGTAATATTAGCAGAATAGACCGGCTCTATATAGGACAACACTATTCTAATCCTGGGGTTAGAATAGTTAGGGCCTGTTCGGCAACTCCCCAGCTCCTGGCTTCGCCGAACCCGCTGGTGGAGCGGGGCCGAACGGTTGGACTCCGCAAAGCTAGCTTCCGAGATCTGTGGCTGGTCGTAGTACAAAAACGTGGAGCTGATGTTTCGCCGATCTCAGAAATTGGAAAACAAGGAGTTCAGGCTATTTGCGGAGAGTTGCCACCGCCAAGTCAAAGAAAATGATTCGTTCGAGTGGAAAACAGAAGGAGCTTGTTGCTTCCCTCCCTACCAGGCTGGAATAGAGCTTATGGGCTATCCCTAAAAAAAGAGCTTATGGGCTAGGCAGCTAGCGGCCCAAGACTAGCGATTGGGATCATGGAGTTCGGTTGCCGAACAGTTTTTCCGATCTGAGATTTTTGTCAAGAAGCTGGAAGCTGGATCGAGAAGCCGGATTTGAGGATTTTCTGGAGTTGGGCAGTTGCCGAACAGGCCCTTATTTGGATCACAGCGCCCTATATAGAGCCCGATTAAGAGTTCCCAGACAAAAAAAAACCAGCCCACACACACAACTCCCCCGACGGCCCGACCCACCTGCCCACCTCCTCCCCACGACCTTCCCCGGATCCACCCCACGACCTTCCCTCGATCTCGCTGCGGCCTCCTCCCTGCGCGCCGCCCCCGCCTTCTCTGTTGCACTGCCGCCCTCGCCTTCTCCGCCGCGCTGCCGCCCCCGACCACTCCCCCACGATTCCCATCCCCACCTGATCCCCACCATCCTCGCCCCCCTACACAACCGGCGCACCTCCCCGCCAGGATCGCAGGCGCCCCGCGCCCTCCCACCCATCTGTCACCGCCATCACGAGCCCGCCTGCGCCGAGCTCCTCGACCCCGGCACCGCCGCCCCGCGACCCGTGCCTGTCGCCCCCCGCTGCGCCCGTCGCGCCATGACCTCGAGCTACCGCCGCCCTGCGACCACATGAGCTGCCGCCCCTGCGACCACGGGCGCCGCCGCCCCTGGAAACCCACCGATCGGGAATCACCGTCGGCAACCCACCCCACCCAGCGCGGCAGCGCCTCCTACCGTGACGCCGCTGTCGGCCCTCCTCCCGCTGCGCCTCCACCGGGCCCGACCACACGCACCGCCGCCTCCAGGACCGGATCCTCGTCACCATGTGCGCGTATCCCGGCCAGGGGCGGCGAGATCCCACTGCCTGCCTTCTTCTTGTTTGCCGATGTCCTAGTGCGCCACCACCCAGCCCCCGCGACATCGCGCACCGCTGTCCTGCCTCCAGAGTGTCGTCACTGGCAGGCGTCGTCTTCGCTAAACCGCCTACTCGTCTTGAACTTCCTCCGGATGCGGCCTCGAACTTCTACCGGTAGAGCGCCGGCAAGATTCTCTCAAATTCCTCTTTGACCATGCTCCATTTTTTTGTACATGCAGCAAGCACTCCTCTCTCTGTCTCTCTGAGGTAGCAGGAAGAAGAAAGAATGAAGTTAGAGACCTCTTCCCGCACCTCGTCGCAGCACCCTTGAAGTACCACTACCACAACCTGCTACTCCCAGCCACCTACCTTGTTCCAGCAAACCATCTGCAAAGGCCGCTGCGAGTGCACGAGCTGGATCGCGCCCCGCGGCCGCCTTCACGCATGCATCCTGCTTCCTGCCTCTGCCGCTGTCATCTTATTTCTGAAGAAAAACTACAGTTCAAGTTTAGTTGTTAATGGCTATTGACGATTACATCCGACTGCTTCAATTGATCTAATTTCTGAATCTTCAGTAGCTAAAGATCTGCATATAAATGAACCATATAAAACGCCGCTGTTCAGAAATAGCTACTACTGTTTGCTATAATGTTAAAGTAGATAATTGTTGAGTTGTTCATTTAAGAAGTATGGTTCAGGCATCCACGAGTTGGTGTTTGAGATGTCAAATTTCAAGAAAGTGTAGATTATAAAAATTTAAAAAGTTATGCATTGAAATGTTCCATACTATAAAGTCAGTGAAGTTCATGTATTACAGTCCCTGAAAAAATTCATAAAAGTAGAAGACCGATGAGTTCTCAAAACTGGAGGCATTGGTCAAAAACTGAAGTTCATAAAAGATATTCAGGGGAAGGATTACAAAAATCTAGTTGATGTGACAACTCCTGCAAGTTACAATATGAAAACCCATGAAGAACAACAAAAAGAAGAAAAAATAATCCTACAAATCCAAAAACATAACAAAAAGAAATTGTAATCCTACAATTCAAAAACATTAACAAATTTTTTTTTGAAATAAATCTGATCGTCCTACTTGCTTGAAGACACAATATATAGAAGTATTGCTCCTATCTAAAAATAAATTTCTCATTGGGAAAATGTGAAAAAGTTCAATTTGCATATGTTCCTGGTTGAAAATTTTGTGTGTTTCCGTAAGAAAAAGAACGAAGAGTGAATAAAAATGACCGAGGAGAATTTCATAGTGTGATGCAAGGAGTTTCAAGTGTTGTGCCATCATTCAATAGCAATTCAACAAGAAAACCTGCAGCAGTTCTATTAATATAATTCCATAAGAAAAAATCAAGTTATGCTACTTGATGTTGACAACAACAAAAAAATGCCATTTTTTGCGGCAAAACTATGCGATAAATTACAATGGAATATTGTGCTCCCAAAAAGTGTTAGTGGTGTCCATAAGAACGCAACATTTTTTCTATTTCCCTTTCCTTTTTTTCTAGAAGTTCAAGTGCTTGTACCGGAAAAGTTAAAAAATTCTTGTGAGTGAGGTTGAACAAAAATATGTGACGGAACTTCAAGGTGAAAACATCGGGAAGTTCAACTACTACACATAATGCATTTCAGATAAGAATAGAAAACTAAAAGCTTAAAATGTTTGTTAAAAGAAGTTCACGTGCTCCCCCTAGCATAGTTCAAAATTCTTGCGCGAGACATCCGTTGTTCATTTACATGTTGAAAAAAGGGCAGCCCAAATTATAAAAAAAGAGAAGTTCAATATTTATAAAAAACACAGGTTTTCTTCGTTACTAAAGATTAAAACTAAAGAACTTCAAATTAAAAAAAGGGAGTAGTTTGTTGTTTACGGAAAACTCAAATTCTTTCCATTTCTAGGAAAAATAAAAGTATGAGGTTCAATTAAAAAAAGTTGATGCTTATTTGAAAACATATTTTCTTCTAAGAATAAGACTAAGAAGTTCAATTTGAAATAACATAGAAGTTCGAAGAATGTAAAAAACTAAGATTTGTTGCAAGAAGTTCACGTGCACCCCCGTGCACGGTTCAGAATTTTTATTGCCGGACTTTCGACCTCCAATTACATGTTTTAAAATGACATAAAATGGCGTTCGAGCTTCAATTGTGTGTAATTCGATGTATACACAAAAATGTGACAGAAGTTCATAGTGAAAATTGTTGGGGAATGTAGTAATTTCAAAAAAATTCCTACGCACACACAGGATCATGGTGATGCATAACAACGAGAGGGGAGAGTGTGTCCACGTACCCTCGTAGACCGAAAGCGGATGCGTTAGCACAACGCGGTTGATGTAATCGTACGTCTTCACGATCCGACTGATCAAGTACCGAATGTACGGCACCTCCAAGTTTAGCACACGTTTAGCTCAATGACATCCCTAGAACTCCGATCCAGCCGAGCTTTGAGGGAGAGTTTCGTCAGCACGACGGCGTGGTGACGGTGATGATGTTCTACCGATGCAGGGCTTCGCCTAAGCACCGCTACGATATTATCGAGGTGGATTATGGTGGAGGGGGGCACCGCACACGGCTAAGAGAACCAAGAGATCAATTGTTGTGTCTAGAGGTGCCCCCCTGCCTCCGTATATAAAGGAGCAAGGGGGGAGAGGCAGCCGGCTAGGAGGAGGCGTGCCAGGAGGAGTCCTACTCCCACCAGGAGTAGGACTCCCTCCTTTCCTAGTTGGAGTAGGAGAAGGGGGAAGGAGGAGGGAGAGAGGAAGGAACATGTATAATCATAGGAACATGTATAAGTCATGAAGAAAGCAATAGCAGAATACTAACGATCAAGTGCTAAGCTAACGGAATGGGTCAAGTCAATCACAACATTCTCCTAATGATGTGATCCTGTTAATCAAATGACAACTCATGTCTATCGCTAGGAAACATAACCATCTTTGGTCAACAAGCTAGTCAAGTAGAGGCATACTAGTGACACTCTATTTGTCTATTTATTCACATATGTATCATGTTTTCGGTTAATACAATTCTAGCATGAATAATAAACATATATCATGTAATAAGGAAATAAATAATAACTTTACTATTGCCTCTAGGGCATATTTTCTTCAGTCTCCCACTTGCACTAGAGTCAATAATCTAGTTCACATCGCCATGTGATTTAACACCAATAGTTCACATAACCATGTGATTAACACCCATAGTTCACATCGTCATGTGACCAACACCCAAAGGGTTTACTAGAGTCAATAATCTAGTTCACATCGCTATGTGATTAACACCCAAAGAGTACTATGGTGTGATCATGTTTTGCTTATGAGAGAAGTTTAGTCAACGGGTCTGCCACATTCAGATCCGTATGTATTTTGCAAATTTCTATGTCAACAATGCTCTGCATGGAGCTACTCTAGCTAATTGCTCCCACTTTCAATATGCATTCAGATTGATACTTAGAGTCATCTTGATCAGTGTCAAAATTTGCATCGACGTAACCCTTTACGACGAACCTTTTGTCACCTCCATAATCGAGAAACATATCCTTATTCAACTAAGGATAATTTTGACCTCTATCCTGTGATCTACTCCTAGATCACTATTGTACTACCTTTGCCAAACTTAGTGTAGGGTATACAATAGGTCTGGTACACAACATGACATCCTTCATAGAACCTATGGCTGAGGCATAGGGAATGACTTTCATTCTCTCTCTATTTTCTGCCGTGGTCGGGCTTTGAGTCTTACTCAAATTTCACACCTTGTAACACAGGCAAGAACTCTTTCTTTGACTGTTGCATTTTGAACCACTTCAATATCTTGTCAAGGTATGTACTCATTGAAAAAACTTATCAAGCGTCTTGATCTATCTCTATAGATCTTGATGTTCAATATGTAAGCAGCTTCACCGAAGTCTTTCTTTGAAAAACTCCTTTCAAATACTCCTTTATGCTTTCCAGAAAATTCTACATCATTTCTGATCAACAATATGTCATTCACATATATTTATCAGAAATGATGTAGTGCTCCCACTCACTTTCTTGTAAATACAGGCTTCACCAAAAGTCTGTATAAAACCATATGCTTTGATCACACTATCAAAGCGTTTATTCCAACTCCGAGAGGCTTGCACCAGTCCATAAATGGATCGCTGGAGCTTGCACACTTTGTTAGCTCCCTTTGGATTGATAAAACCTTCAGGTTGCATCATATACAACTCTTCTTCCAGAAATCCATTCAGGAATGCAGTCTTTACATCCATTTGCCAAATTTCATAATCATAAAATGCGGCAATTGCTAACATGATTCAGACGGACTTAAGCATCGCTACGGGTGAGAAGGTCTCATCATAGTCAATCCCTTGAACTTGTCAAAAACCTTTCGCAACAAGTCGAGCTTAATAGACAGTAACATTACCGTCAGCGTCTGTCTTCTTCTTGAAGATCCATTTATTCTCAATTGCTTGCTGACTCATCAGGCAAGTCAACCGAAGTCCGCACTTTGTTCTCATACATGGATCCCATCTCAGATTTCATGGCCTCAAGCCATTTTGGGTAATCTGGGCTCACCATCGCTTCTTCATAGTTCGTTGGTTCATCATGGTCTAGTAACATGACCTCCAGAACAGGATTACCGTACCACTCTGGTGCGGATCTCACTCTGGTTGACCTACGAGGTTCGGTAGTAACTTGATCTGAAGCTTCATGATCATCATCATTAGCTTCCTCACTAATTGGTGTAGGTGTCACAGGAAACAGTTTCTGTGATGAAATACTTTCCAATAAGGGAGCAGGTACAGTTACCTCATCAAGTTCTTCACTTCTTTCGAGAGAAACTCCTTCTCTAGAAAGGATCCATTCTTAGCAACAAATAACTTGCCTTCGGATCTGTGATAGAAGGTGTACCCAACTATCTCCTTTGGGTATCCTATTAAGACACATTTCTCCGATTTGGGTTTGAGCTTATCAGGATGAAACTTTTCTTATAAGCATCACAACCCCAAACTTTAAGAAACGATAACTTTGGTTTCTTGCCAAACCACAGTTCATACGGTGTCATCTCAACGGATTTAGATGGTGCCCTTTTTAACGTGAATGCAGCTGTCTCTAATGCATAACCCCAAAACTATAGTGGTAAATCGGTAAGAAACATCATAGATTTCACTATATCCAATAAAGTATGGTTATGACATTCAGACACACCATTATGTTGTGGTGTTCCAGGTGGCACTAATTTGTGAAACTATTCCACATTGGTTTAATTGAGGACCAAACTTGTCACTCAAATATTTGTCTCCGCGATCTGATCGTAGAAACTTTATTTTCTTGTCACGATGATTTTCCACTTCACTCTGAAATTCTTTGAACTTTTCAAATGTTTTAGACTTATGTTTCATCAAGTAGATATACCCATATCTTGCTCAAATCATCTGTGAAGGTCAGAAAAAAAGATGCCCGCCGCGAGCCTTAACACTCATCGGACCCCATACATCAGTATGTATTATTTCCAATAAGTCAGTTGCTTGCTCCATTGTTCCGGAGAACGGAGTCTTCGTCATCTTGCCCATGAGGCATGGTTCGCAAGCACCAAGTGATTCATGATCAAGTGATTCCAAAAGCCCCTCAGCATGGAGTTTCTTCATGAGATTTACACCAATATGACCTAAACAGCAGTGCCACAAATAAGTTGCACGATCATTATTAACTTTGTATCTTTTGGCTTCAATATTATGAATATGTGTATCACTACGATCGAGATCCAACAAACTATTTTCATTGGGTGTATGACCATAAAAGTTTTTATTCATGTAAACATTACAACAATTATTCTCTAACTTAAATGAATAACCGTATTGCAATAAACATGATCAAATCATATTCATGCTCAAAGCAAACACCAAATAACACTTATTTAGGTTCAACACTAATCCCGAAAGTATAGGGAGTGTGCGATGATGATCATATCAATCTTGGAAATCATTCCAACACACATCGTCACCTCGCCCTTAACTAGTTTCTGTCCATTCTGCAACTCCTGTTTCGAGTTACTACTCTTAGCAACTGAACCAGTATCAAATGCCGAGGGGTTGCTATAAACACTAGTAAAGTACACATCAATATCATGTATATCAAATATACCTTTGTTCACTTTGCCATCCTTCTTATTCGCCAAATACTTGGGGCAGTTCCGCTTCCAGTGACCAGTCCCTTTGCAGTAGAAGCACTTAGTCTCTGGCTTAGGTCCAAACTTGGGCTTCTTCACTTGAGCAGCAACTTGCTTGCCATTCTTCATGAAGTTCCCCTTCTTCCCTTTGCCCCTTTTCTTGAAACTAGTGGTCTTGTCAACCATCAACACTTGATGCTTTTCTTGATTTCTACCTTCGTCGATTTCAACATCACGAAGAGCTTGGGAATCGTTTCCGTTATCCCTTGCATATTATAGTTCATCACGAAGTTCTAATAACTTGGTGATAGTGACTAGAGAACTCTGTCAATCACTATCTTATCTGGAACATTAACTCCCACTTGATTCAGGTGATTGTAGGACTCAGACTTTCTGAGCACATGCTCACTAGCTGAGCTATTCTCCTCCATCTTGTAGGCAAAGTACTTGTCAAAGGTCTCATACCTTTCGACATGGGCATGAGTCTGAAATACTAATTTCAACTCTTGGAACATCTCATATGCTCCGTGGCGTTTCAAAAACATTTTTGAAGCCTCGATTCTAAGCCGTAAAGCATGGTGCACTAAAATATCAAGTAGTCATCATACCGAGGTTGCCAAATGTTCATAACGTCTGCATTAGCTCCTGCAATCAGTCTGTCACCTAGCGGTGTGTCACGCCCAAGATGCGACCCTATCCAAAAGGAACTCGAAGGTCCCACCAAGGATAGGAGCGCATCTTGAAGACGCTTTTGCAAGGTGGATATCATTACATCAACATTACATAATAGATGGGGATACATACATAAGGCACAAATGCCACAAGAATACAACAACATCATATACAAGATCAACATCCGACTACGGATGAAACATAAACAGAAACTCAAACAATATCCACCCTTCTATCCCAGGCTGCCGACCTGGAACCTATCCCCTGATCAAAGAAGAAGCAAAAGAACTCCAAACAAGCAAACATCGCTCTCGCGTCATGATCATCGCAAACCTGTACCTGCAACTGGTGGTGTAGTAATCTGTGAGCCACAAGGACTCAGCAATCCCATTACCATGGGTATCAAGACTAGCAAAGCTTAATGGGAAAGGAAGGGGTAAAGTGGTGAGGTTGCAGCAGCGACTAAGCATATATGGTCGCTAACATACGCAAATGAGAGCGAGAAGAGAAACAAAGGAACGGTCGTCAACTAGTAATGATCAAGAAGTGATCCTGAACTCCTACTTATGTCAGACATAACCCAGAAACCGTGTTATCCTCTCGATCAACCCCGAAAAGAGACACTCACGGTTACGCACACGGTTGGTGTATTTTAGAAGAGTTTGCTTCAAGTTTACTACAACCTGATATTAACAAATTCCCATCTGCCACATAACCGCGGGCACGGCTCTCGAAAGTTTATACCCTGCAGGGGTGTCCCAACTTAGCCCATGATAAGCTCTCGCGATCAACGAAGGATATTCCTTCTCCCCGGGAAGACCCGATCAGTCTCGGAATCCTGGCTACAAGACATTTCGACATCAATAAAACAAGACCAGCAAAGCCGCCCGATGCGCCGACAATCCTGATAGGAGCTGCACATATCTCGTTCTGAAGGCAACACCGGATGAGACTAGCTACGAGTAAAACCAAACCTCGAGTTGTTCCGAGGGGGCCCCGCAGTAGCTGATTCAGGCCAAGCACTTAGAGAAGCACTGGCCCGGGGCTAAAATAAAGATGACCCTTGGGCTCCTAAACCCAAGGGAAAAAGGGGTAGGTGAGGCAAATGGTAAAACCAATGTTGGGCCTTGCTGGAGGAGACTTATTCAAAGCGAACTGTCAAGGGGTCCCATAAATCACCCGACCGCGTTAGGGACGCAAAATCCGGGAACATAACACCGATATGACGGAAACTAGGGCGGCAAGAGTGGAACAAAACACCTGCATAAGGCCGAGCCTTCCACCCTTTACCAAGTATATAGATGCATTAAGTAAATAAGATATATTGTGATATCCCAACAAGTAAACATGTTCCAACAAGGAACAACATCTCCATGTTCCAACAAGGAACAAACTTCATCTTCACCTGCAACTAACAACGCTATAAGAGGGGCTGAGCAAAGCGGTAACATAGCCAAACAATGGTTTTGCTAGGAAGGGTGACAAAGGTTAGAGGTCGACATGGCAAATTGGGAGGCTTGAGCAAAGAAGTGATAGGTAGCGCAGCATAGCGAAAGAACGAAGCAACTAGCATAGCAATGATAGTAACGAGATCCAGGGTAGCGGTCATCTTGCCTGAAATCCAGCAAGGAAGAAGAACGATTCCATGAAGAAGACGAACGGACGAAGCCGAACCAAGCGTAGACGAACGAATCCTCAGATCGCAACGGAACAGGAACTAACAAGAAGAAGCACACAACATGGTAAACACACCACACATGAACAAGACATGATGCACAACAAGCATGATGCATGACAAGACTACAGGAAACTAATCATGGCAAGAGATGATGCATACAAGAGCAACACATCAAAACAAGTTTAAATGAGGCCGGGAACAACATATAACAATTCCGGTAAGTCCTCATATGCAAATTTCGAAATTAGTCCAGATCTGAATAAACCTTATGTTCAAGTTTTTAAACAACAAGTTAAGATGCACCACAATGATCTACACGAAATTCTAGTCAAGTTACATATAAAGTTCATTTAATTCGGAGCTACGGCCTAGAAGATATGAGCAAAACAAGATAAGCATGGCATTGATGCAAAATGCATACAAATATCAAGCAAACACCTCAAAACAAGGATGCAACATGATAATATGAAAGTACATGCAAATCTAAGCAAGTTTCATATACAGCACACTCAAAACGGAGCAACGGTTCAACACATACACTCTATACAAGTTAAAAGGACAAGCTGTCCAAAACAGCAAGTAGGCATATTGCAAGCACCGAAATAACAAGCTACAGCATCTTAACATGAGAAAAAAAGGCATGGGCACGATGTACAGGTAAATCATGACAAAACATGAACACTGAGCTATCTCCAGAAATCACTAGAACATGCTCAAACACACATGGAAAGATTGCAAATAATAACAGTTTCAGACTTTAGCAGAAATAACATGAGGTTGCAATGTTTAGAGCTATCAAACAACATGTTATAGGAACTTATCATGGCAATAAAAGGCATGGCATGAATCTACTAATTGCATAGAACAAAAGTCCTTTACTGACCATAAGCCAAAAAGGATCAGAAGATATGATGGCACCCATGTAAACATGGCAATTTATATTACAGATTTAAACATGGCAGGAACAACAATAAGTAGGCATGTTGGTGAGCTTGAACCACTCACCACAGAGCATTACATGGCATGTCAAGCCAACCAACAGTAAGAAGACATGGCATAGAAGCTATACATGGCAAGAACAACATCATAACATACACGGATCAACTACAACAACCTTGGCAAAATTGAATAACATGTAAACAACCTGCCAGGAAACATTTTATAGCAAAAGTAGAGATCGATTGACTCAAGCTATGGCACTCTATAATTTCAAACAAGGGCATGGATGGATAGAGCATAATCATATGTTCAAAACATCCTTACTGAAGTATCTCAAAATAAGCATGGATCTCTCGGTAGGATCAAGTTAACATGACATACAAATATCAGTGAGCAGGCTGAAATCAAAGAACATCATGAAGCCTAGTTTGCATGCTTGTGCTAGTCACCACAGAGATCACAAAAATACATGGCATACACCCCTGTAAAGATGGCATGGCATATTACAAAACACATGGACTCAAGTTCATAGGGTGCACACATCAATCATGGCAAAAATGACAAAAGTGCATGTTCTGATAAGAATCTGAAACTAACATCACATAGCCCTCTTCTAACAGCATTTCAGGCATCAAGATGAGCTCAAATGAAAATGATGAAATGAGATGAAACGATGTAATCATCGGGTCGAACAAATTGACATATTACACGCACGAAACGGAGCTACGGATGCAGAGTTACGGCATGATGAATATGGCATGAAAGTTGCAAACAAATCTGGGACTCGGGGGAATTTCACCTCGCGGGTTGACCGCGGCACGGTTTTCGATGCGGCGGCGGATCTCGCCGGAGATCGACCGGATGGAGGCCGGAGGAGGCGGGGAGAGGCGCCGGCGAGGTAGATCCGAGGCGGGTCCGGCCGGATCTCGCCGGATCCGGGCGCGGACCCCGAGGAGCGGTCGTGGGGCAACCTTGGCGAGGCGGGGCGGCGGCCTCCGGCGACTTGGACGGCGGCGAAGGCGGACGGGCGGCGGGCACGTGGCGCGCGGAGACGGGCGTGGTCGGGTCGACCGGCGGCGGCGCAGATCCGGGCGCGCTCGGCGACTCGCCGGCCGGAGGCGGGCCGGATCATGACGGGAGGCGGCGGAGCGAAGCGGCGACGGCGGCGCGGAGCGGCCGGGCGGCGGCGGCGGCGCGAGGGCCCGTGATGGGCTCCAAGGGCCGGGCGGCGGGCTCGCGGGACACGTGGCGCGCACGGGTTGGACGGGGGCGGCGGCGCGGACATGTCCGGCCGATATGGACATGTCTGGCGGCAGGAGGAGGACGAAAGCTAGGGTTTGGACCCGAAAATTCCGGGGGAGGCACATATTTATAGGTAGAGGGAGCTAGGAGAGTCCAAATGAGGAGCGGTTTTCGGCCACGCGATCGCGATCGAACGACCGAGAGCATGGAGGTGAGTTTGGTGGGTTTTGGGCCATTTTGGAAGGGGTGTTGGGCTGCAAAGAGAAGGAGGCTTTACGGTTACTCGGTTAACCGTTGGAGTACCAAACGACCTCCAAATGGCACGAAACTTGACAGGCGGTCTACCGGTGCTATACCAAGGCCGCTTGACAAACTTTGGTCCATTCCGATAAAGTTTAACACCCGCACATGAAAAGAGGCAAAAGGGGGCGCCGGGAGACATAGGAGTGCCGGATTGCAAAACGGACAACGGGAAAAATGCTCGGATGCATGAGACGAACACGTATGCAAAATGAAATGCACATGACGACATGATATGAAATGCAGATGATAACATGGCAAAGTGCAACACGCAAGCAAATGACATGGCAAAGACGGCGAATAACTGGCAAACACCTGGCGCATCAAATCCGGGGCGTTACAACACTCCTCCACTAACAAGAGATCTCGTCCCGAGATCTTAGGACCGAGACGGAAGAGAAAGAGGAAGAGGCGAAACAAGAACTCAAGATAAGAAGCAAAGAATCGAGAGCATACGAGAAGAAGAGAGACACGACGAGAATGACGAGAATTGAAAGCTCACGGAATCAGGTAGACTATGAAACAACTCGTTCTAACCGGAGTGGCTAGAATGAGAAAAAGAAACGAATAAGACTGAAAGGATTTAGGCAGCACTGACTGAACATGGAAGAATAGAACTTGAACTTGAGAGGATGGAATGATACTTGATGAAGACATGACACAAAACCTCCGGAAAGAATTGAAAAAGTTGAATGAAAAGAACAGAGAAGAAAATGACAACTTGTGCCACGAATGGAACAGAAAGCAATCTTAGAAGAAAAGATTGAACGGAGTTGTTGAGAAAATCAACCACGAAAGAATAAGCTTGTTGTGGACTTATGGAAAACATCTCGAAATTGATGAGGTGATAACCAGACGCAAACGGAAATGATTGAAAGGCTGAGAAGAACTAAGAAATGCAAAACTCCACTTCAAAAGAATACGGAGAATTAATTGCACTTCGAGATGCGAGAAGAAAAGATACTTGAACTCCACCAACAAAATCTTGATGAACTCTTGAAGAATGAATTAAATCATGAAGAGCCACCGTGAAGAACTCCGGTAACAAAAGGATGATGAGATACAATTGAAGGATGGAAAGAATAAGGATTAAGTCTTGCGGTGATTTAGATGGAGGTTCCGACGAAATGGCTGAGGAAATTTGAACTCCGAAAAAGAAAAGATGAAAACACTTGGAACTAGAATTTATTCCTCAAGAACAAATTCTGAAGAAAAGGGATTAAACACTTGGATGAAAATAAGAATAAGATTTATTGTATGCTTATCCTTCATCAAAATAAATTGATGACAAGAAATGGATTTGGCATAATACTTATTCTCGTTGAAAAAGGATTAAGGTGAAACATCGCACAAAACTTGAGAAAGTCTTCATGAGCCACCGGTAGGATTGAAAAGAACGAATGAATTAATATGATAAACAAGGAAAATACTCTTGAACGAACCAACGTAAGAATTTGGAAATGACTGACGAAAGAGAATGAATCACCGGGAAGAATTAGAGAAGCACGGAGATACTTGAGGGAATTAAAATGCAAGAGAACAAAGAAATCGCGAACTGATAGAAGAATACTTGAACGAAGCACCGGAAGAATATTGAGACGAACGAAGGGGCACGGATATAGAAAAATTGGAGAACGAATTTGAAAACTTAGAATGGAGAGATATTCCGAAAAGATGGCCTCCGGATGATGGAGACGGAAAACAACTCCTGAAATACTCCGGATGGATGAAAAGAATTGCACGACTGGAAACAATTAGATAGGATAACATCGAGCTAGCACCATGAATCTCCGGGAGAACGGACAAGATTTAAGAGAAAAAACTCTTCTTCTATCTTCAAAACACGACGAGAAATACCACCAAAATTACTGAGATACTCCGGTAGAATGAAAAGCAGAGAGGTTGAGCCAACAATGGAAAGAATTGAAATCGATCTTGACAAGGCATGTGACTGATGGAATGCATTCTTACGTCACACTTGAAAAGAAATGAGAATAACTCTGGGGGAATTAGAAGAGTCAGGTAAGATCCTGGGAAAAGACCTGTGGGTTAGGGCCCACTAAAAGAAAACACCGTTGGAAAGGATGTTGAACAGATAGATGATGCACCGGAACAATTAAATATTTGAATGAGGTGACGACCTCGAATTAATTCAAACATGGACGAATCTCCTGAGATGTGTTGAACACTCCGGAAGGATAAATTGGCGAGAGGCGAACGAGCAGGGAAAACATTTGATCCAAGGAAAAGAATGTGATCAACCCGAAAAACTTGAATTGAGTCCACCGGGGAAGAAAAAGAGGTGATGAATGTCAAACGAGACGAGAATTCACCGGTTGAAATAATTGAGGGAAGACTGAAGAGGCTCCACACGAATGAAATAGATGGTCGAAAGAGACTCGGGCTCCGGGAAGAAGAGGGTGGGAGGGCGGGAAAACACAGAGGCAACTTGGAAGGGGAAATCGACGAATATCTTGAAGAGAAAAACACCGGTTGAAAACATTGAGGAAAGAAATCAAATACTTCGCACGAGTAGGATGGATACTCGATTACGGACTCCGGTTCCGAGAAGAAGAAGGGTGGACGGGTGGGAAAAACAAGGACAACTTCGGACAAGGAAAAACAACGACGTCATAGGAAGAACTGAGGATTGATCTCGCGCAAGACAAAGAGGTTCGAGTCGACTTGACGAGAAATGCACCGGACAAAAGAGGATGGACAACAAACGGAACACCAACTGCGTGATCCTAAAGAAAAATTTGAAGGGGAAGAGGAGTAGTTCAAAACACCTACGTCAAGATTCCTCACCAGAGCGATGAAGGGGCTGAGGAGTAAAAAGAAATCCTACTCTCCGATATAACTAGACTCCGAAAATAGTTTTCTTCTAGACTCAATAACGGCCAAACTACACGATCACTCAAGGGGGCTCCTAGGGTCGGTCGAGGCTCTAATACCAACTTGTCACGCCCAAGATGCGACCCTATCCAAAAGGAACTCGAAGGTCCCACCAAGGATAGAAGCGCATCTTGAAGACGCTTTTGCAAGGTGGATATCATTACATCAACATTACATAATAGATGTGGATACATACATAAGGCACAAATGCCACAAGAATACAACAACATCATATACAAGATCAACATCCGACTACGGATGAAACATAAACGTAAACTCAAACAATATCCACCCTGCTATCCTGTGCTGCCGACCGAACCTATCCCCGATCAAGAAGAAGCGTAAGAAGAACTCCAAACAAGCAAACATCGCTCTCGCGCCATGATCATCGCAAACCTGTACCTGCAACTGGTGGTGTAGTAATCTGTGAGCCACGAGGACTCAGCAATCCCATTACCATGGGTATCAAGACTAGCAAAGCTTAATGGGAAAGGAAGGGGTAAAGTGGCGAGGTTGCAGTAGCGACTAAGCATATGTGGTGGCTAACATACGCAAATGAGAGCGAGAAGAGAAACAAAGGAACGGTCGTCAACTAGTAATGATCAAGAAGTGATCCTGAACTCCTACTTACGCCGACATAACCCGTAAACCGTGTTCTCCTCTCGATCAACCCCGAAAAGAGACACTCACTTGCTACGCACACGGTTGGTGTATTTTAGAAGAGTTTGCTTCAAGTTTACTACAACCGGATATTAACAAATTCCAATCTGCCACATAACCGGGCACGGCTCTCGAAAAGTTTATACCTGCAGGGGTGTCCCAACTTATCCCATGATAAGCTCTCGCGATCAACGAAGGATATTCCCTCTCCCGGAAGACCCGATCAGTCTCGGAATCCGGCTACAAGACATTTCGACAAAGAATAAAACAAGACCAGCAAAGCCGCCCGATGCGCCGACAATCCCGATAGGAGCTGCACATATCTCGTTCTGAGGGCAACACCGGATGAGACTAGCTACGAGTAAAACCAGACCTTGAGTTGCTCCGAGGGGGCCCCGCAGGCAGCTCGGTTCAGGCCAGCACTTAGAGAAGCACTGGCCCGGGGGGGGGGGCTAAAATAAAGATGACCCTTGGGCTCCGGAAACCCGAGGGAAAAAGGGGTAGGTGAGGCAAATGTTAAAAGCAATGTTGGGCCTTGCTGGAGGAGTCTTATTC
Organism: Aegilops bicornis; assembly: GCA_021605145.1. Lineage (NCBI taxonomy): Eukaryota > Viridiplantae > Streptophyta > Magnoliopsida > Poales > Poaceae > Aegilops > Aegilops bicornis. Next base: position 249,860,450 of record CM038673.1, read on the forward strand.
AAAGCGAACTATCAAGGGGGTCCCATAAATCACCCGACCGCGTTAGGGACGCAAAATCCGGGAACATAACACCGATATGACGGAAACTAGGGCGGCAAGAGTGGAACAAAACACTGTGCATAAGGCCGAGCCTTCCACCCTTTACCAAGTATATAGATGCATTAAGTAAATAAGATATATTGTGATATCCCAACAAGTAAACATGTTCCAACAAGGAACAACATCTCCATGTTCCAACAAGGAACAAACTTCATCTTCACCTGCAACTAACAATGCTATAAGATGGGCTGAGCAAAGCTGTAACATAGCCAAACAACGGTTTGCTAGGAAGGGTGACAAAGGTTAGAGGCTGACATGGCAAATTGGGAGGCTTAAGCAGCAAGTGATAGGTAGCGCAGCATAGCGAAAGAACGAAGCAACTAGCATAGCAATGATAGTAATGAGATTCAGGGTAGCCATCATCTTGTCTGAAATCCCGCAAGGAAGAATAACGAGTCCATGAAGAAGACGAACGGACGAAGCCGAACCAAGCGTAGACGAATGAATCCTCACGATCGCAACGGAACAGGAACTAACAAAAAGAAGCACACAACATGGTAAACACACCACACATGAACAAGACATGATGCACAACAAGCATGATGCATGACAAGACTACAGGAAACTACTCATGTCAAGAGATGATGCATACAAGAGCAACACATCAAAACAAGTTTAAATGAGGCCGGGAACAACATATAACAATTCCGGTAAGTCCTCATATGCAAATTTCGAAATTGGTCCAGATCTGAATAAAGCTTATGTTCAAGTTGTTAAACAGCAAGTTAAGATGCACCACGATGATCTACACGAAATTCTAGTCAAGTTACATATAAAGTTCATTTAATTCGGAGCTACGGCCTAGAAGATATGAGCAAAACAAGATAAGCATGGCATTGATGCAAAATGCATACAAATATCAAGCAAACACCTCAAAACAAGGATGCAACATTATAACATGAATGTACATGCAAATCTAAGCAAGTTTCATATAGAGCACACTCAAAACGGAGCAACGGTTCAACACATACACTACAAGTTAAAAGGACAAGCTGTCCAAAACAGCAAGTAGGCATATTGCAAGCACCGAAACAACAAGCTACGGCATCTTAACATGAGAACAAAAGGCATGGGCACGATGTACAGGTAAAGCATGACAAAACATAAACACTGAGCTATCTCCAGAAATCACTAGAACATGCTCAAACACACATGGAAAGATTGCAAATAATAACAGTTTCAGACTTTAGCAGAAATAACATCAGGTTGCAATGTTTAGTGCTATCAAACAACATGTTACATGAACTTAGCATGGCAAACAAAGGCATGGCGTGAATCTACTAATTGCATAGAACAAAAATCCTTTACTGACCATAAGCCAAAAAGGATCGGAAGATATGATGGCACCCATGTAAACATGGCAATTTATATTACAGATTTAAACATGGCAGGAACAACAATAAGTAGGCATGTTGGTGAGCTTGAACCACTCACCACAGAGCATTACATGGCATGGCAAGGAAACCAACAGTAAGAAGACATGGCATAGAAGCTATACATGGAAAGAACAACATCATAGCATACACGGATCAACTACAACAACCTTGGCAAAATTGAATAACATGTAAACACCTCCCAGGAAACATTTTATAGCAAAAGTAGAGCTCGATTGACTCAAGCTATGGCAGTCCATAATTGCAAACAAGGGCATTGATGGATAGAGCATAACCATATGTTAAAAACATCCTTACTGAAGTATCTCAAAATAAGCATGTATATCTCGGTAGCATCAAGTTAACATGGCATAAAAATATCAGCAGAACAGGGGCTGAAATCAGCAACATCATGAAGCCTAGTTTGCATGCTTGTGCTAGTCACCACATAGATCAACAAAATACATGGCATACACCCCTGTAAATATGGCATGGCATATTACAAAACACATGTAGGACTCAAATTCATAGGGTGCACACATCAATCATGGCAAAAATGACAAAAGTGCATGTTCTGATAAGAATCTGAAACTAACATCACATAGCCCTCTTCTAACAGCATTTCGGGCATCAAGATGAGCTCAAATGAAAATGATGGAATGAGATGAAATGATGTACTCATCGGGCAAACAATTTGACATATTACACGCATGAAACGGAGCTACGGATGCAGAGTTATGGCATGATGAATATGGCATGAAAAATGCAAAAAAATCTGGGACTTGGGGGAATTTCACCTCGCGGGTTGACCGCGGCACGGTTTTCGATGCGGCGGCGGATCTTGCCGGAGATCGACGAGATGGAGGCCGGAGGAGGCGGGGAGAGGCGTCGGCGAGGTAGATCCGAGGCGGGTCCGGTCGGATCTCGCCGGAACCGGGCGCGAATCCCGAGGAGCGGCCGGGCGACGACCTTGGCGAGGCAGGGCGGCGGCCTCCGGCGACTTGGACGGCGGCGAAGGCGGACGGGCGGCGGGCACGTGGCGCTGGAGGCGGGCGCGGTCGGGGAGACCGACGGCGGCGCAGATCTGGCGCTGGCCCAGCCGACTCGCCGCCGGAGGCGGGCCGATCATGCGATGGGGAGGGCAGCGGCCAAGGGCGGCGGAGCCGGGCCGGGCGGCGGCGGCGCGAGGGTTCGCGCTGAGCCCGCTATGGGTTTCCGCGCGGCGGCGGGTTCAGACACGTGGCGCGCACGGGTTGGACAGGGGGCGGCGGCGCGGACATGTCCGGCCGATATGGACATGTCCGGCGGCGGGAGGAGGACGAAAGCTAGGGTTTGGACCCGAAAATTCCGGGGGAGGCACATATTTATAGGTAGAGGGAGCTAGGAGAGTCCAAATGAGGAGCGGTTTTCGGCCATGCGATCGTGATCGAACGACCGAGAGCATGGATGGGAGTTTGGTGGGTTTTGGGCCACTCTGGAAGGGGTGTTGGGCTGCAAAGAGAAGGAGGCTTTACGGTTACTCGGTTAACTGTTGGATTACCAAACGACCTCCAAATGGCACGAAACTTGACAGGCGGTCTACCGGTGCTATACCAAGGCCGCTTGACAAACCTCGGTCCATTCCGAGAAAGTTTAACACCCGCACACGAAAAGAGGCAAAAGGGGGCGCCGGGAGACATAGGAGTGCCGGATTGCAAAACGGACAACGGGGAAAATGCTCGGATGCATGAGACGAACACGTATGCAAAGTGAAATGCACATGACGACATGATATGAAATGCAGATGATAACATGGCAAAGTGCAACATGCAAGCAAATGACATGGCAAAGACGGCGAATAACTGGCAAACACCTGGCGCATCGAATCCGGGGCGTTACACGGTGCATCAAGGACATAATTCTTCTGTGCAGCAATGAGGATAATCCTCAGATAACGGATCCAATCCGCATCATTGCTACGAACATCTTTCAACTTAGTTTTCTCTAGGAACATATCAAAAATAAAACAGGGGAGCTAAACGCGAGGTATTGATCTACAACATAGATATGCTAATACTACCAGGACTAAGTCATGATAAATTTAAGTTCAATTAATCATATTACTTAAGAACTCCCACTTAGATAGACATCCCTCTAATCATCTAAGTGATCACGTGATCCATATCAACTAAACCATGTCCGATCATCATGTGAGATGGAGTAGTTTTCAATGGTGAACATCACTATGTTGATCATATCTACTATATGATTCACGCCGACCTTTCGGTCTAAGTGTTCCGAGGCCATATCTCGCATATGCTAGGCTCGTCAAGTTTAACCTGAGTATTCAAGTGTGCAACTATTTTGCACCCGTTGTATTGAACGTAGAGCCTATCACACCCGATCATCACGTGGTGTCTCAACACGAAGAACTTTCGCAACGGTGCATACTCAGGGAGAACACTTATACCTTGAAATTTAGTGAGAGATCATCTTATAATGCTACCGTCGATCTAAGAAAAATAAGATGCATAAAAGATAAACATCACATGCAATCAATATAAGTGATATGATATGGCCATCATCATCTTGTGCTTGTGATCTCCATTTGTGAAGCACCGTCATGATCACCATCGTCACCGGCGCGACACCTTGATCTCCATCGTTGCATCGTTGTCGGCTCGCCAACTATTTCTTCTACGACTATCGCTACCGCTTAGTGATAAAGTAAAGCAATTACAGGGCGATTGCATTACATACAATAAAGCGACAACCATATGGCTCCTGCGAGTTGCCGATAACTCGGTTACAAAACATGATCATCTCATACAATAAAATATAGCATCATGTCTTGACCATATCACATCACAACATGCCATGCAAAAACAAGTTAGACGTCCTCTACTTTGTTGTTGCAAGTTTTACGTGGCTGCTACGGGCTGAGCAAGAACCGTTCTTAACTACGCATCAAAACCACAATGATAGTTCGTCAAGTTAGTGTTGTTTTAACCTTCTCAAGGACCGGGCGTAGCCACACTCGGTTCAACTAAAGTTGGAGAAACTGACACCCGCCAGCCACCAGTGTGCAAAGCACGTCGGTAGAACCAGTCTCGCGTAAGTGTACGCGTAATGTCGGTCCGGGCCGCTTCATCAAACAATACCGCCGAACCAAAGTATGACATGCTGGTAAGCAGTATGACTTGTATCGCCCACAACTCACTTGTGTTCTACTCGTGCATATAACATCTACGCATAAAACCAGGCTTTGATACCACTGTTGGGGAACGTAGTAATTTCAAAAAAATTCCTACGCACACACAGGATCATGGTGATGCATAGCAACGAGAGGGGATAGTGTCTCCACGTACCCTCGTAGACCGAAAGCGGATGCGTTAGCACAACACGGTTGATGTAACCGTACGTCTTCACGATCCGACTGATCAAGTACCGAACGTATGGCACCTCCGAGTTCAGCACACGTTCAGCTCAATGACGTCCCTAGAACTCAGATCCAGCCGAGCTTTGAGGGAGAGTTTCGTCAGCACGACGGCGTGGTGACGATGATGATGTTCTACTGACGCAGGGCTTCGCCTAAGCACCGCTACGATATTATCGAGGTGGATTATGGTGGAGGGGGGCACCGCACACGGCTAAGAGATCCAAGAGATTAATTGTTGTGTCTAGAGGTGCCCCCCTACCCCCGTATATAAAGGAGCAAGGGGGAGAGGCGGCCGGCCAGGAGGAGGCGTGCCAGGAGGAGTCCTACTCCCACCAGGAGTAGGACTCCCTCCTTTCCTAGTTGGAGTAGGAGAAGGGGAAGGAGGAGGGAGAGAGGAAGGAAAGGGGGGCGCCGCCCCCCTCCTTGTCCAATTCAGACTAAAGGGGGAGGGGGCGCGCGGCCTGCCCTGGCCGCCCCTCCTCTTCTCCACTAAGGCCCATGTTGGCCCATTAAACCCCAAGGGGGGTTCTGGTAACCCCCCGGTACTCCGGTAAAAAACCGATTTCACCCGGAACATTTATGATATCCAAATATAGGCTTCCAATATATCAATCTTTATGTCTCGACCATTTCGAGACTCCTCGTTATGTCCGTGATCACATCCGGGACACCAAACTATCTTCGGTACATCAAAACACATAAATTCATAATATAACCGTCATCAAACTTTAAGCGTGCGGATCCTACGGGTTCGAGAACTAGGTAGACATGACCGAGACACGTCTTCGGTCAATAACCAATAGCGGAACCTAGATGCTCATATTGGCTCCCACATATTCTACGAAGATCTTTATCGGTCAAACCGCATAACAACATACGTTGTTCCCTTTGTCATCGGTATGTTACTTGCCCGAGATTCGATCGTCGGTATCTCAATACCTAGTTCAGTCTCGTTACCGGCAAGTCTCTTTACTCGTTCCGTAATACATCATCCCGCAACTAACTCATTAGTTGTGAGGCCCCAAAAAAATTTAACTATGTTTTGTTTATTAAAATTTTGCCAGGAACTTAAACTTTTAGTTTCTGGATTTCCTTTTGGTTTCAGAACCATTCTCTTCTTTATTACTATGGAGTTTTTACCCCAAGTGAAAACTTTTCAATCATTATTGGACTCATTTACCCTCTCAAATAAAACAACTCTTTTATCAGTAGGTTTATTTATATAATCATTTATCCCTGAGCTTTATCTCTCTAAAATAGTTTTTCCTAAGTTTAGGGTCCCATTTGCACTGCAACCCTTCTATAAAGTCATTCAAAAATTCCACCAAAATTTGGGGATGCCATGTGATGTTTTTAAATCACTTTTATGCAAAAATATATTTCATTCTTTGAATACTTTGAGTTCTACACCAAGTTTTCAAATCTGGTCTAGTGGGCAATATTGCACTACAACCTATTTAAATATTTCTCTAAAACTTTCTCCAAAATTATGTGATGTCAGTAAGAGTATATTATTCAACTTTTTGCAAAAACCCAGTGTTGTTCTTTGAAAAATTTGAGTGAACCAACCTCATTTTCATTCTGGTCGAACTGGATGATTTGTACTGCAACCATATTCTAACTTGCTCCTTTACCCGTGATTGTATCTCCTGCTTGTAGACCACCCTGCCAAACCCTTAAGTCCAGGAGAGTGGACCCATTGGAGGATTTTAAGTGCATGCAATCATGCCTTTTTCTTTCTGTCCAAAATCAGTTTTCTCACAAACTTGCTCTATCAAGTTTCTAGATTTGGCCAACTAACCTTGGCATCCTATACTCCATCTAAAGAGACCCTGATCTAAAGATTTTGGCCTCTCCAAGAGTTTCCTAGATGCTCTTGGCATTTTGTCAAACACCTTGAGTGCATGAGCAGTTTTGGCATGATTTTAGTTTTGCACTGTGACCTTGATCCTCTGATCAAACTAGCTTGACCACTGAGCCCCTAGAATTCCCTAGCCTAATCCTGTTAAACCCCAGCTCCACCTTAGCCTTCTAGCACCCGCTGGTATTTCGCCGAACAGTTGGCGTGCACGCTCTAGGCGCGACCAGAGTGCGCGTTTTGCACGTGCGTGCGCACGAGTCGCCGCGTCGTGTTGCCGCCCCCCCCCCCCGCGCCGTTCTGGCCCCTCCCCACTCGCAGCCAGCGCCTCGACTCCTCCCTCGCCGCAGAGCCGCCTGCCCCCCCTCCTGGCGCCCTACAGCGCCACCGACGCAAGCCATCACCGCCGCCCGACAGCCTTTGCACTGGTCGGCGCTCGCTGGCTCCAGCATGCCGGCTCACACACTGAGCGGTTGCCGCTCGTCCGCTAGTCCTGCCGCCACCCCAGCCATCGCCACGCGCGCCCACAGCTCTGAGAATGGCGGTCGCCGGCGATCTTATCCGCGGCCGCCGCGAACCGCCATTGCTCGCCTATAAATGGAGAGCCCCGAGCCTCCCCGAACCCTCAGGCGGCTTCGAACCATCATTCTAGAGCTCCCCTAGCTTGCAATCGACCTGGGGAGGTCGTCTCCCTCATCTCCGGTCGGCTCGGTCGCCGCCATGTCCGAGTCCATCGCGTCGCAACCAGAGCCTCCCCGGCCCTCCCAACACCATCGCCTGACTCCCCTTCATCTTGTGGAGCCACCCATCGTCTCAGCGTCGATCAGGAGGCACCATAACCCAAATCACCAAACCACCCGAAGCTGCCGTCCGCCGCAAGGCTCGCCGCCGGCGACTCCCTTCGTCCCCACCACCTTCTCGACCACCGGGAGGACCGCCCTGGTGTGGCGGATCCATCCCCACCCTCAGAGCCCCGCGAGGAGCCGCCGTTCGCCGGCGTCGATCGCCAGAGCCCCGCCTCGGCTCGGACAGAGGAGGAAGAGGGCGGGGGACGAGTCAAACCAGACCAGTGGGCCCGCTGGACCCACTTTCAGTGACCCACGCGCGGTCCATGCTGGATAAGTGGAGGCGTATTCCCAGAGTACGTCTTCGACGTGTACCTATTCGAAACGTTTTTCCTTTTTTCTGTTTTATTTTAAAAATGAATTTTGACTAAAACTTTGACTTGCCATAACTTTTTAAATATAACCCCAAATGAATTGATTCTTTTTCCTACCTCTCTCTAATATTGCCTAGCTTATTTTCAGATTTATTTGAAAAATTTCAGACAACTTTTTGGTACTGTTTTTGAAACCATGTATTGATTCAAAAATATTTTTAATAGGATTTTTGGAGAGAGGAGAAAACCTTCAAAAGTTTTGGAGTGCACCCTGCCTCCCCACAACTTGAAGGCAAGCATTCTGAACCCTGGCATAATATCTTTCATACATTGTTTGACACGGTTATGACACCATCTCAATACGTAGAACTCGTTATTTTATGTGGTGATATGATCATTTGCATGAATACTTATTGTAAATTTCCTTGCTGTTGGAAATGGACATGCTTGTGATAGTGATCATCCTCGTATGCCTTTCGTGCCTACCGGAAGGAAAACGGGAAAGTCTCTGTCTTGGGTAGACCCGAGCTTGTCCCTAGTTCCTCGTCGAGACGAGTGTGTCCGCATGGCATGAGGGGTATGATGAGTGGTGATTCTGCATTGGATGAAATATATTCGTTATGCTAATCATGCAGGAATACGTAAACCTCCCGAGTCGACCATAGATCGAGCCTTGTTCCAAAGAACCCCATACTTGTTTCGTACTACCACTTGTCCCTACAGCAAGTAGGGTACGGTTCAGTAAGTCGTCAATCCCTTTCTAGCACACACCGTACAGAGAGGCCATGGTGGAAGGCATCGGTTGTAGCCGGTAGGCAGGCCACCTGGTCCGGGGGCAGGGGTGTTTCCGGTTGGGACCAAGAGGGGAGGCCACCCCTTAGAGCGCGCGATATAAATTTGATCCCATGCTATGCGAGGTTGTAGCCTCCCCACTTAGAGTTTGCTTAATAGGTGTCGTGGGTGATTCCAGACACCGGTAAGTTAAGCTGGTGTGTGCGAGTTAGGCGTGTTTTCAATTAAAAGACCGTAAATGGAATTAGTCCCGATGGACTAGAGGAATCCGTTACTCGTGGGTAAAGAGTACACCCTCTGCAGAGGTTAAATCTATTCGAATAGCCGCGTCCATGGTTAAGGACTACAGTCTGGGAGGGGTCAAGTGTCGGTCTTAGTGTCGGTCTTCGGAGGAGAAACTGTTAAACCAAACTTGGGGCCTGACTTGTGACTTGTGAGGACCATGATTGTTATTTTGTTATGGACTAACCTGTTATATTATTTTCAATTACCGAGTATCCCTGGGATGGTTCTACCTCCTGGATATTTCACTGTGATTATTTATAATCCCTTTATGTGGTGTCGCTGAGACGCCCGGCTGTGGCATGCTTGTTATTTATTTACTTTATAAGCCCTTTATGTGGTGTCGCTGAGACGCCCGACTGTGGCATGCTTGTTATTTATTTACCTTATAAGACCTTTATGTGGTGTCGCTGAAATGCCCGACTGTGGCATGCTTGTGATTTATTTACTTTATAAGCCCTTTATGCGGTGTCGCTGAGACGTCCGACTGTGTCATGCTTGTTATTTATTTACTTTATATGCCCTTTATGTGGTGTCGCTCAGACGCCCGACTGAGGCATGCTCGTTGTTTACTAACCTTTCGAGGCGTCGCTTCAGACACTCGATCGGTGCCTTTCATTGATACTCTGTTATTGCATATTAATGTTTATAAATAACCTGCTCGCATGCATCAGAGATTTTATTTTGTGATCGATTTGTGATCGTAAAATATTTCGTAACATGATTATAAATGCATTATATTATACCCGTGTTCATAATGTTTGCGAGTACATTCAAAGTACTCACTGGCTTGTCCCTGGCTATTGTCTTGGCCAGATTGCTTGCATGGAGAGGAGCGATGCAATGACAGCCCCGGAACCTACACAATGATGATAGCAGCCTCGCGAAGATAGGAGTTACCCTGGTCAGCTGGTCCTGTGGGAAATGGAGTCCCATAGACGCTATGATCCACAAACCGCTTCCGCCATCAACCACTAGAAACCATTTGTTGTACTCATGGGCCAGAATGGTCTTGTACTACATATTTTTCTATTTGCTTGGAATTTCTATACCAAGTTTGTGCCTCATTAGCTAACATTAATCCTGGGGCTGGTGAGCACAAGGGCCATTTTCTGGGAAATTAATACCCGGAAAACCGGTCGTGAAAAACTTGGTATCAGAGCCAGGATGACCATTGGCTAATCCTATCTTAGCCAGGTTGAAAAACCTAGGTAAACCAATCCATCAGACCTAAACCAAACCCCGGCCAAGCTTCTCGTGCAAGATAGGCACACAGTGAGCCTGACACCTTTTGACAGTCGGTGCCCAACCTATCAACTTAGCCTGTCGATCACGCGCCAGTGACCGACGCCTAATATGTCCCATTCGCAAGCGTGCGACGGAAGACTCCGTCCCCTTTTCTATAAAAGGGGCACGCTAGCCTCAACCCAGCACATCACAGCCTCTACCCCGAACCAAGCCATAATGCCTGGCCCCGTAGTGCACAATGAGACCACAGCAACCAACCTTGGAGGTTTTGTGACCATACTCGCAAACCTCACCCGTCGCGCCTATGCGTTAGAAGAGCCCCCAGAATATGTTGTGTACCAAGGACCCATGAGCGGTGAGAGCCGTCAATTCTGGGCCATCAGGCACATCTACGGTAGGGTCTGCACGCGTAACGCCCCTACAGGTTCACCGGAAGGACAACTTCCTTCGAGCCACAAGCCATCCAACTAGCTGCTCGAGAGGCTATAGTTCAACTCCGGCAGTTGTCTTCTAGGGTTAACTGTCGCTTGTTCTACTACTACCCCAGGCGTGAAGGGTATAGTAGACCCCCCCAAGTTGCCAACGGAGATCACGAGACGGATCTTGCACTGTTGCACCTAGTGTGCTACGTAGGTGCACTAGAAGAACTGTTCGACCAAATCACCATTGATCTGATCGTAGCTCGTGGAGAGCTGGTTCGCCGAGCCCCGGCAAGAAGAGAAGACGAGCCCGACACCAACAACCCAGTCGTGCTGTTCGGACACCCGATCGAGACCCTAAGGTCAGCCCCAGCCATCAACCAAGGTACTTTGATGACCCCAGAAGTGCTTCGTCGCCTTCTGGGAGCACACTCCAACGGGATTTTGGCCAACAATCCCCGCGATGGCCATCATCGCCACCCCGACCCTGCAGTCCCTCAAGCACCTCCAGCTAATCCCGACGGTGAAACCCTTGGAGAAGCCTCGACATCCACAAGGCACGCCCGCTTGGATATAAATGAGGTAGACTAAGTCACTCGCGTAGTGCCGAGTCTCAGTGTATCCACGCCTTATAATCTTGTGACCTTGTAAACAAACGCAACCTGTGGTTGTGCCTCTATTTTTAATAGTAACCTTGCATGAATATGTCAGCCTGCAGTTGCATTTTTTTCGGGCACAGCTACCAAAACCACCCCGACGACACCCGCAGTACCACGCCACTTTTGTGAGATATGTGTATCTGTGGCTTTGACCCCGACCCCATGAGAGCAGAACCGACAAACTAGTACTCCTCACCGCGGTAAATAACCGAGCCCGAATGCTATATAAAAAGGGCCACCTCGTGACCTTGCCAAGCACCCTTACCTTGTGCACCGCCCTCACAACCATTTCTTGCCATGCCAAGCCCTAGCATTTATCTGAGATCCCCAGATGCAACCCCGGGTAGCTTTGTCAAAATATTGTGGGACTTTACCTGCAGTACCATGGGTTCTACCCAGCCACCCCAGTAAGAGCTGCTCAAATCGAGGGTAACCCCATCCACCTTGAAATATTGGGCAGTAGTACACATCCCTCCCGTAAACTCAAACCAAGACCCAACGGAGGTCTCCTTCGTGGGAAAATCTATGCCAGCTCCACAAATGGCCATAGAAGCGGCTGCACACGAAGCGCTTGTCCGACTTCGATTTGCGGTACCCTATGCCAGTGAAAGAGGGTATTATTACTTCCCGGCCGTGGCACCCCAAGGAGTAACATCTTTTCCCGTGGGACGAATTGAGAGAGACCCAAGATCGCCAACCTGGTCCAAAGATGTCATCGCTCAAGAACGGTTGACCCAGCGGGTAATGGGTTATCTCCAGAGCCTCGCTGATTTAAATCCTCAGATCGCCATCGGCAGACCACTGAGGCCCGACCAGGAGAGACACATTCTACGGCTGGTCAATCCACTTCCCCCGATAGAAGAGGAGTGTGTCCCAGTACCAGAGACATTTTCTCGGGACCCCGTCCAGTTACCGTTTGCATTATAGACGTCACTGCTGTAAATATTATGGCTACATTTATTTATATGTTGTAACCTATCTGTGGTACCCCGAGTTTGTGCGGCGAGTAAATTTTTTTAGTTTCTATTATTTGAGTAGTTTTTGTAGCGGTTTGACTCTAAAATTTACTGATTTCTCTCGCGAAAAATCCTGGAGTGAGATTTCTTTTCCCTGAATTGCTACATCGTATATCTTCTCACGACATGGATTATTTTTATTCACGCAGCACCACGATAGCAGACCCACAACCCCTCGAACATATACACTTCTTGCAAAGACACGCAACCGTGTTGCATCTCACCGACCCCCTCCCTAAACGCACCACAGTCTCCAAAGGAGAGATTAGTGGATAATCATCCGGGTACTAGTCACCTCCGGCACACCGACAACAGTTAACACCCAGCGTCACACCTAGTCCTCGTGATCACCGCCACCGCGGAGAGCCAGCACTGAAGCGGCAAGATCGCGGCGATCATCGAGGATCATCGCGCCACGAGCACGGAGAGCCCCAAAGATCGCCGCCACTCTCCGCACACCAGGATCACGTACCAGTCCGGCACCACCTCCGCCATTAGAGCCTCGTCTCGAGCTTCTGTAAGTAGTAATGGAGGAGAAGAGAGGAGAAGGAGAAGTGAGGTCAGGTGGAGGAAGAAGAAGGAGCACCACAGTCGTTTTATAGCTCGAGATCGGTGTATGGTGGGCGAAGTCCACCAGCGCCGCTCGTCGCTCGATCGCCGGTGTTCGGAGGCGAATCCGCGAGCAGTGCCGACAGTGCACTGGCTCGCGAGGTGAGTGCACGCTGCGCAGGCAGCTAGCACGCCGCGCACTACCGCAGTACGGCCTAGATGCCCTACGCGCTAGACGTCGCTGGTGGAGAAAGCGCGGGAAAGCACGCGGGAGAGAGGAAGAAGAGAGAGCAAGAGGAAGGAGAGGCTGACAGTGGGCCCTGGGTCCACCTGTCAGCCACAGAGAGCACGGTGCTCTCGGGTGCGACCAGCGTATTTTAGAAATTTAGAATTTACGGTAACCGGTGTAGGAAATCTCTTCACCGTAAGTTTTTCCATGCAGCGCTAGTGTCCCACAGTGTAGTTTTACACCACTTTTTGCTCTCTTACTGTAGCCGCATTTTACCGCTTAAGTAAAGTGGTTATTCTTGTAAATGGTAAGAGTAATGTTTTTTCAAAACAGCTCTTAACAAATCTCGAGGACGAGATTTTTCTTAAGGGGGGTAGTGTTGTGACGCCCCAAAAAAATTTAACCATGTTTTGTTTATTAAAATTTTGCCAGGAACTTAAACTTTTAGTTTCTGGATTTCCTTTTGGTTTCAGAACCATTCTCTTCTTTATTACTATGGAGGGTTTACCCCAAGTGAAAACTTTTCAATCATTATTGGACTCATTTACCCTCTCAAATAAAACAATTCTTCTATCAGTAGGTTTATTTATATAATTATTTATCCCTGAGCTTTATCTCTCTAAAATGGTTTTTCCTAAGTTTAGGGCCCATTTGCACTGCAACCCTTTTATAAAGTCATTCAAAAATTCCACCAAAATTTGGGGATGCCATGTGATGTTTTTAAATCACTTTTATGCAAAAATATATTTCATTCTTTGAATACTTTGAGTTTTACACCAATTTTTCAAATCTGGTCCAGTGGGCAATATTGCACTACAACCTATTTAAATATTTCTCTAAAACTTTCACCAAAATTATGGGATGTCAGTAAGAGTATATTATTCAACTTTTTGCAAAAACCCAGTGTTGTTCTTTGAAAAATTTGAGTGAACCAACCTCATTTTCATTCTGGTCCAACTGGATGATTTGTACTCCAACCATATTCTAACTTGCTCCTTTACCCATGATTGTATCTCCTACTTGTAGACCACCCTGCCAAACCCTTAAGTCCAGGAGAGTGGACCCATTGGAGGATTTTAAGTGCATGCAATCATGCCTTTTTCTTTCTGTCCAAAATCAGTTTTCTCACAAACTTGCTCTATCAAGTTTCTAGATTTGGCCAACTAACCTTGCCATCCTATACTCCATCTAAAGAGACCCTGATCTGAAGATTTTGGCCTCTCCAAGAGTTTCCTAGATGCTTTTGGCATTTTGTCAAACACCTTGAGTGCATGAGCAGTTTTGGCATGATTTTAGTTTTGCACTGTGACCTTGATCGTCTGATCAAACTAGCTTGTCCACTAAGCCCCTAGAATACCCTAGCCTAATCCTGTTAAACCCAGCTCCACCTTAGCCTTCTAGCACCACCGGCATTTGACCAACAGTTGGCAGACGCCACAGTGTTGCACGTGGCGTGCACACGAAGTCGCCGCTGGCGTCAGCCGCCTCCCCCGCCGCTCGCCCCTCCCACTCGCAGCCAGCGCCCGACTCCTCCTCGCTGCAGAGCCGCCTGGCCCCCCCCTCTGGCGCCCTCTGGCGCCACCGACGCAAGCCGCCACCGCCGCCCGACAGCCTACGCCTGGTCGGCGCCGCCCGAGCCACCGCCCACCATCTCAAGACTGAGCAGTGCCCGCTCGTCCGCTAGTCCCTGCCGCCAGCCCCAGCCATCGCCACGCGCCCCCTGGCTACAGAATGGCGGTTGCCGGCGATCTTATCCGCGGCCGCCGCGAACCGCCATTGCTCGCCTATAAATGGAGAGCCCCGAGCCTTCCCGAACCCTCAGGCAGCCTCGAACCATCCTTCTACAGCTCCCCTAGCTCGCAATCGACCAGGGGAGGTCGTCTCCCTCATCTCCGGTCGGCTCGGTCGCCGCCACGTCCGAGTCCATCGCGTTGCAACCAGAGCCTCCACGTCCCTCCCAACACCACCACCTGACTCCCCTTCATCTTGCGGAGCCGCCCACCCTCTCAGCATCGATCGGGAGGCACCATAACCCAAATCCCCAAACCTCCCGAAGCTGCCTTCCGCTGCAAGGCTCGCCGCCGGCAACTCCCTTCGTCCCCGCCACCTTCTCGACCACCAGGAGGACCGCCCTGGTGTGGCGGATCCATCCCCGCCCTCAGAGCCCCGCGAGGAGCCGCCGTTCACCGGCGTCGATCGCCGGAGCCCCGCCTCGGCTCGGACAGAGTAGGAAGAGGGCGGGGGACGAGTCAAACCTGACCCGTGGGCCCTCTGGACCCACTGTCAGTGACCCACGCTCGGCCCACGCTGGATAAGTGGAGGCGTATTCCCAGAGTACGCCTTCGACGTGTACCTATTTGAAACGTTTTTCCTTTTTTCTGTTTTATTTTAAAAACAGATTTTGACAAAAACTTTGACTGGCCATGACTTTTTAAATATAACCCCAAATGAATTGATTTTTTCCTACCTCTCTCAAATATTGCCTAGTTTATTTTCAGATTTATTTGAAAAAAAATCAGACAACTTTTTGGTACTGTTTTTGAAACCATGTATTGATTCAAAAATATTTTTAATATGATTTCTGGAGAGTGGAGAAAACCTTCAAAAGTTTTGGAGTGCACCCTGCCTCCCCACAACTTGAAGGCAAGCATTCTGAACCCCGGCATAATATCTTTCATACATTGTTTGACACGGTTATGACACCATCTCAATAACTAGAACTCGTTATTTTATGTGGTGATATGATCATTTGCATGAATACTTATTGGAAATTTCCTTGCTGTTGGAAATGGACATGCTTGTGATAGTGATCATCCTCGTATGCCTTTCGTGCCTACCGGAAGGAAAACGGCAAAGTCTCTGTCTTGGGTAGACCCGAGCTTTTCCCTAATTCCTCGTCGAGACGAGTGTGTCCGGCATGGCATGAGGGGTATGATGAGTGGTGATTCTGCATTGGATGAAATATATTCGTTATGCTAATCATGCAGGGAATACGTAAACCTCCTGAGTCGACCATAGATCGAGCCTTGTTCTAGTAACCCCCATACTTGTTTCGTACTACCACTTGTCCCTACAGCAAGTAGGGTACGGTTCAGTAAGTCGTCAACCCCTTTCTAGCACACACCGTACAGAGAGGCCATGGTGGAAGGCACCGGTTGTAGCCGGTAGGCAGGCCACCTGGTCCGGGGGCATGGGTGTTTCCGGTTGGGACCGAGAGGGGAGGCCACCCCTTAGAGCGCGCGATATAAATTTGATCCCATGCTACGCGAGGTTGTAGCCTCCCCACTTAGAGTTTGCTTAATAGGTGTCGTGGGTGATTCCAGACACCGGTAAGTTAAGCTGATGTGTGCGAGTTAGGCGTGTTTTCAATTAAAAGATCGTAAATGGAATTAGTCCCGATGGACTAAAGTAATCCGCTACTCGTGGGTAAAGAGTACACCCTCCGCAGAGGTTAAATCTATTCAATAGTCGCGTCCATGGTTAAGGACTACAACCGAGGGGTCAAGTGTCGGTCTTAGTGCCGGTCTTCGGAGGAGAAACTGTTAAACCAAACTTGGGGCCTGACTTGTGTCTTGTGAGGACCATGATTGTTATTTGGTTATGGACTAACCCGTTATATTATTCTGAATTACCGAGTATCCCTAGGATGGTTCTACCTCCTGGATATTTCACTGTGATTATTTATAAGCCCTTTATGTGGTGTCGCTGAGACGCCCGGCTGTGGCATGCTTGTTATTATTTACTTTATAAGCCCTTTATGTGGTGTCGCTGAGACGCCCGACTGTGGCATGCTTGTTATTTATTTACCATATAAGCCCTTTATGTGGTGTCGCTGAGACGCCCGACTGTGGCATGCTTGTGATTTATTTACTTTATAAGCCCTTTATGCGGTGTCGCTGAGACACCCGACTATGGCATGCCTGTTATTTATTTA
Source organism: Aegilops bicornis (assembly GCA_021605145.1). Classification (NCBI taxonomy): domain Eukaryota; kingdom Viridiplantae; phylum Streptophyta; class Magnoliopsida; order Poales; family Poaceae; genus Aegilops; species Aegilops bicornis. The sequence goes on from CM038673.1 coordinate 249,877,485, forward strand.
CTTTATAAGCCCTTTATGTGGTGTCGCCGATGCCCGGCTGAGGCATGCTCGTTGTTTACTAACCTTTCGAGGCGCCGCTCGCATAATTCGATCAGTGCCTTTCATTGATACTCCGTTATTGCATATTAATGTTTATAAATAACCTACTCGCATGCATCAGAGATTTTATTTTGTGACTGACACTGTGATCATAAAATATTTCAGAACATGATTATCGTTTGTTATATTATACCCGTGTGCATAATGTTTGCGAGTACATTCAAAGTACTCACTGGCTTGTCCCTGGCTATTGTCTTGGCCAGATTGCTTGCATGGAGAGGAGCGATGCAATGATAACCCCGGAACCTATGCAATGATGATAGCAGCCTCGCGAAGATAGGAGTTACCCTGGTCAGCTGTTCCTGTGGGAAATGGAGTACCATAGACGCTGATGATCCACAAACCGCTTCCGCCATCAACCACTAGAAACCATTTGTTGTACTCAAGTCAACCACATCATTCTCCTAATGATGTGATCCCGTTAATCAAATGACAACTCATGTCAATGGCTAGGAAACATAACCATCTTTGATCAACGAGCTAGTAAAGTAGAGGCATACTATTAGTGACACTCTGTTTGTCTATGTATTCACACATGTATCATGTTTCCGGTTAATACAATTCTAGCATGAATAATAAACATTTTTACCATGTAATAAGGAAATAAATAATAACTTTATTATTGCCTCTAGGGCATATTTCCTTCAAAACAACGAGAAGTTCAAGTACTGGAAGGAATGCATTTCAGGTGAGAAAGAAAAAGTATAGAAAAATAGAAGCTTAAAAGGTTTGTCGAAAGAAGTTCAAGTGCTATGTCCGGGAAAGTTCAAAAGTTCTTGCGAGAGAGGTTCACCATGTATTTTCATGTTCAAAAACACAAAAAAGAATAATATTTTTTTGCGTATTGAAACAATTCTCTCAATCCAGAAAGAAGTTTAGTTATTATTTAGGAGCAATTTGATTTCAAAAAGAAAAATAAAAAAATTCAAATTATAAAAACGAAAAAAGTTCATGTACTACATGGTATGTGTTTAATATGAGAAAATGAATAAAAAGGCAAGGTTTTCCTCGTTATTAAAGAATGGAAACAAGAAGTTCAAAAATTAAATAGCAAGAAGTTCAACTTTTTAGAGTGCTTCAAAATTTCATAAAAAAGATTAAGAAATAAACCAGGAAGTCCATATTAAAAAGATGGAGAAATTCGATGATTATAGAAAACTCAGATTTTACTAGTTATTAAAGAATGGACACAAGAAGTTCAACTTCTAATAATAGAGCACTTCAAAATTTCATTAAAAATTTAAGAAATAAAACGAGGAAGTCCATATTAAAAAGATGGAGAAGTTCGATGATTATAGAAAACTCAGATTTTCCTTGTTATTAAAGAATGGAAACAAGAAGTTCAAAACAACAAATAACAAGAAGTTCAACTTTTAATAATAGAGCGCTTAAAAATTTCGTAAAAAAAGAATACGAAATTCAAATTAATATTCATAAAAAACTCAGATATTTTCATGCAACCGAGAGAAGTTTAGATTGATAACCGTCAGAAGTTCACGTACTACACGGTGTGCATTTTGTATTAAAAATAAAAAAAAGCAAAGACTAAAAGTTTTGTTGTTATAAGTTCTAGTCCTCGGTCGGATGAAATATTATTGTGAGATAGGTTTGTACAAGTAAAATCATTTGTGTCTAACGAACGGATGAGAAAATTACAAACAAAAATACGTCACAGAAGTTCAACGTGAAAACAGGAGGAAGTTCACCAACTACACTGAATGAATTTTAGATGAAAAACTTTTTAAAATCGTCGCGAGTATGAAAAAATGATCAACATGGGATGTTGTGTGTTTACATCAGCTTTCCACCGGTATATCACCTGCTCAATTCCGGTGAGTGTTTTGATGAGTGGATGGAGAGCTACGAGCAAGAAAAGCACGTGAAAAGCAGAGTGAAGTTCAAGAACACATGCCGAGAAGTTCAAGTTCTTCACGCGGTGCATTTTTGAAGAATCTGTTTCGCGATAAAGGCAGAACGAATGATCCCGCCGTTTTCGAAATTACTTGAAAACGGCTAGGTATCAAAGAAAACCATCAACATGAAAAGTTTCGCATTTTCCGTAGCTTTTCAGAGGTATATTATTTGCCCCATTCCGATAAAAGTTGTAAAACTTACAGCGAAAATATGTTTTTAGTCATTTTCAAAATTGACATAAAACCGTAATGAATTGGGAGAAATAATATATACCAAAAGTTTCAAGATTTCCTCAAGCTTTCCAATGCCAAATTATTTGCTGCATTCGGATGTAAGGTTAAAAATTTGGCTTGAAAAGACGAACTCAGTGGAACTTGTACCATTTTCTAAATTACTTTTAAACTGTTCAAAATTAGAAAAAAACTTTCAACAAGAGAAAGTAGTGCATTTTCTTAAGCTTTCCACCGCCATATCATTTTCTTCAATTGGATTACCTGTTTAGAAATGGCATCGAAAATACAAACTTGCCTGTTCGGTTTATGTAAATTTTATGATTTTCCAAATTACTCTTTATCCATAGGGACTTAGAGAAAACTATCAAAATTTGGAAGGAGCGGTTTTGCGGCAGCTTTCCAACTCCATATTATTTGCCTCATTCCGATAAACCGTTTAGAAATGCGAACGAAAATACGATTCACATTTTTTGTATGAAGAAAGAACGGTTTTCAAAACTACTCTTAAACGGCTTACATTTTGCCAGAAATTTAATTTGGGTCATGATACTGGTCTCCATAGCTTTCCAACGGTATATCGCAAGCACTATTTCGGAAATCTTGGCGGAAGTTCAACCTAGCACTCGGAGAAGTTCAGGTCGAACAACTCAGGCAGTAAAATTGCAAAAAATGCAATTTCATCACGACCCGAGAGCAAAATCCGCCAACGAGCGAGATTCCTATTTAATACCAGTATTTAGTTGCTAAAAGATGTTTCTAGATTACACTAACATCATATGGAACATGACTAACTAGAATAATTAGCGCGGGGAGACACGGTTGGGAAGATAGCTCGATGGTCGGGTTCTTGCAGAGGGAAGTTCAGGCGTGTAACTGAGGAAATTCATGTTGTGATCAGAATAATATTCTGATCCCATGATCAGAATAGTGTTTATGTATATATATATATATATATATATATATATATATATATATATATATATATATATATATATCAAAATTAGAGTGTTTTCTATCAAGTTTGTGATCAAGTATTATTCTACTTATGATCCGTTGCAACGCAAGTGCACATTTCTAGTATTTCCAACCCTGCAAAAAATATCGCTAGTATTTCCTTAGTTTCGAGTTTTCCATCAAGATATTAGTTAGTCATGGTCGATATTTACTTTGAATTACATACACGTAGGCACTATGTAACTATCCGTGCTTATTGGCTTCCAAAGCTGAACTTTCACTCCTACTTACGGTATGTAGAATATTTACCAAAATACCACTTTCAACCAGCCCTAGGAAGAAACTACTTTACAAAAAATAGCAAAAACATACCCAGAATTTCTTAATCCGCGCCAAAAAACTACTACCTAGTGCCGATTAGGCTTGTTTAAACCCGTTTATGACAGGGTTGGCCCACACGTCCGTGCTGATGAGGCACCTTAAACCAACACCGTTTGTTTAGCCGTTGTGTTGACCGTTAAGAAAAGAGGGACCCACATATGAGGTTCTATCCTCTTCTTCCTCCTCCAATCATTATTTTTCCTGAACATTACTTCAAACAGTTCGTATGTGTATTCTTCAGTGGCGCAGGTGATGAGAAAGCTAGCCGCCGCTCCGCCGGATGGGCCAGACGCCGCACCGGCCTCCTCACGGGTTGGCTGGGTGGCCCGAGCGTGGCTCACGCGCGAGCAAGCTGCCGCACTGGCTGGCCTTAGCGCGGCGTGCGCGAGCAAGCTGCCACACCGCCGTGCTAACCTAGCTAGCAAACCTTGCAGACAAGCAGCTGGATGCATCTAGCAGGGTGTGTGCTAGCTTGGCTAGGTAGCGGCCGCGAGCGCCAGACAGAGCTGGCATCCGGGCTGCCTTAAGATGGGCTCCGCGCCGCCAGCGCTTTTGACCTCGCCTTCTGCCGGTAGTGGTAGCTGCTTCCCATGGCCGAGGATGACCAGGTGGACGGGTCAGAGGTATGAGGCCACTTGGGTATTTTTGTCCAGACTGACATGTAGGTCCCACAAGTCATAACGCCTAAATTGCGAATCAAATAAAAGGCGTTGACTTAAAGGGTGACATGTGTTGAAATGTGCCTATAACGGCACTTGGTAGTTTATTGCGATGGATTCAGAAATTTTTGGTATGTTTTTGCTAATTTTTGTAGAGTAGTCATTTCTTGGTAGGGCTGGTTGGAAAGTGGTAGTTTCTTGGTCGTGATTTCTTGTAAGGAACAATGTACTAGCGACAAAAGGTGATTCTAGGTTGCGTTGTACTACTAGTGGTCGCGGGAGGGTATAGCTCATTTTGTGGGTTCAATTGTCACAGCCCTAGCATTGTTTGCAATTAGTGGAAGAAGCATCCATGCATCATGTCTAAATTACTTCTTTAATTTGAAATGGGGACTGATAAACCCTAGCAGCAAATGAAACTCAACTAGGTTCAAACTTAAATATTTTCAATGAACCCAAAATGCTCTTTAGAAATGTTCATCATTTCTGAATTGGTCGAGCACCTCTGACAAAAATGGTGCACATTTTTCTAGATCAATTTGGATTTCTGAATGAACTCATACAAGAGTGAATTTGGGCATTTAATTGCTATAAATAATTAAAATGCCCAAATAATTCTAGAAGTGGTTGTGGGGTGTTGGAAATAATTCTAACAAGAGCGCCCAATTTATTTCAGGAATATATTAAATGATTTAGTATTTTTTTTACTAAATCTAGAAACAAATACAAAAATAGATAACAGAAATAAGAGAGAGAGAGAGAGAGAGAGAGAGAGAGAGAGAGAGAGAAACTCACCTGGCCTCGCCCACCTAGCTTACCTGGCGGCCCACTGGCCAGCCCAGCCCACCACCGCCGTCGTCCTCCTAGCGCCAGTCGGCCAGGCGTGTGGCCGACGCGTGCGCACGGGCAGAGCGCCACGCCACCAACTCGCCTGCCTGCCTCCCTTGCCGGGCGATGTCACATGCCTCTCCTCGGTGCCGCCTCGACCTCCCAAGTCGATCGACCTCCTCTCCCTCCTCTACTCTCTCCCGCAGTAACACCCGAAGGCTGCTGCCGCCCGCTTGTCAGCTGCCACGGCCACCGCCATAGCCTCGCCTCACCATCGTGTCAAAGCTCCGCCATCATCGCCACGCCGACGACCCACGTACAACGGAAGCCCCCAAACAACATCACCGAAGCTCGCCTTCAACCTCCCGATGCCGGAGATCCTCGCCGCCTCGCTTCGCCTCCGATTCATCCCCGAGGCCACCGTCTGCGTTGTCGTGATCGCCGTGAGCCACCGACCTTTCTCCCCTCTCCGCTTCGCCTGCATCGTCGACGCTACGCCTCGAGCTCACCCGCACGCACCGCCGCCGGTGCTCGCCACCGACGTGTCTCCGGCCATCTAATGGTCCGGCGGTCGTGCCCAGCTTCCTCCCTGCGCTGCGTAGAGCACGCACGTGCCCCGCTCGAGCCACCACGGCCGTCACAGCGACGACCCCGAGCTCACCCAAGCTCCCAGATCAGCCAGGTCATCGCCGGCGCTGCTTCCGCCTCCCGCGCCCAACCACTAGCACCATTGGATGCGGCGATGCCTAGCTGCACGAAGCGCATCTCCGCGCCGATTTGGTCGACGGAGGACAAAATCCAAAGCCGCCGCCAGATCTGCCTCGGCCAAGCGGCTAAACGCCGGGTTGACCGCTTAGACCGGCGGGTTTGACCTCAGATGCCTGTGGGTTTGACCCTTTCTCTCATCGACCTGCAGGCCCCGCCTGCTAATCTAGTTAGTTAGGGCTAATCCTATTTAGGTTAGTTAGGTTAGCCGCTGACAACTGGGCCCTGGCCCCTGTTAATTAGCTAAGTGTTAAATTAACTTAAGATTAAACCCAGAGCCACTGACGTGTGGGTCCAGGGACTAATTAGCTTAGATTAACTTTTAGTTAGTGCTAACTAACCCTGTTAGTTGACTGAGTCACTGACCAGTGGACCCCATCGTCGCTTTGGCTCGACCGCCCTGCTGACTCACGACATCACAAAGGACATCATCCTGGTGCAATAAGTGTTTTTCTGGATTATTTATAATTCAGGAAATTCAGAAAATGCCCAAAACTTCTAAAAATCATAGAAATTCAACAGTAACTCCAAATGAAATAATTTATATGTGAAAAATTATCAGAAAATGCAATCTATCCATCTCAGATCATTCTAATGCATGTAAAACTAAGTTACACATGCTGTATAGGTGAAAACATGATAATGGCATTTTAAATGCTAAATATGGAGTTTGCATATGAACCCTTAGTTCATATGGACTTCATTTAAACTGTTGCTAGATGCATTAGTGTAAATCATAACATTCTTGACATGTCATGATCATGCATCATGTTGTTGCATTGCATTGATTGTGTTCCCTCTTGTTTGCCGGTGTTTGTTCCCCCTCAGTAGACGTTGTATCACGATAATTTCGATGACACCGATGAAGAGCTAGACTATCTTCTAAGTGCTGTGCAAGCAAAATCCCTTTGTTCATTCCGATACAATCCCACTCTCTCGCCTCGCTGCTCTTTTACTGCATTAGGACAACAACGATTCAACTGTTACATGCCGAACCCCTCTCCTCTACATAACCTATCATTGCCACAGTAAATAGATGAAACCCAGTAGCATGAGTAGGAGTTGTTTGAGCCCTGATATGCCTACTCACTCATGCTTGTTGTCATGCCTGCTACTGCTTAGAGTTGAGTCAGGTCTGATTCATCGGGGATGAATTGGAATGTGGTGAACATGCCCTACTGTTGAGAGCTAAGTGTGTGAACACAATTTGGAAAAGGTAGCGGTGAGAGGCCATGTAGGAGTACATGGTGGGTAGTCTCATTACAGCCGTCCTCAGGAACTGAGTTCTGTGTTTGTGATCCATGAACAGCTACTACCACGCATTGGAATGCTTAAGTGCCCCTCTCGACTTATTAATCGCCTTGATCTCTTTCCAGGAGTTGCAACTAGTTTCTGGTGTTTGTAGGATATGTGTTGGGGGCCGTGCGTAGCGCTGACCCTAGGGGTGGGCTATGATGTGGTAGAGACACAAGGCATGGTGTACCGGGACCCGTTTGATGCCTCGGGAACCCTGCTCTCATCATTTGGAGCCGTGAGCAACACCCCGGCCGGATCTCCTTGCGGACGGAACCAGAATTGGCGATAAACCTGGACTAGAGACTTGTGTGGTTAGTCAGGTCGTGGCCGACTCCCTCGCCAGGCTTCCGCTTGAAGGTTGCCGAGATACACGACGTGTACATGGTGGTAAGTGGCAAGAGCATGTGTGAAGAAGTACACCCCTGCAGGGTTAACATCATCTATTCGAATAGCCGCCTCCGCGGTAAAGGACTTCTGGGTTGCCTGTAGAGTTCATAGACAAGTGAAAGTGGATACTCTAAAATGCGCAAGATAAGCGTGAGTGCTATGGATGGTGTTCTCATTGGGAGACGGGAGCGGATCCATAGTGGTGTATTGAGATGGTGAATATGTGGACTCGTGTGCTCCACCTCGAAAGAGTTACTTGCAATCATAGTTTAGGTTAGCCACTGAGTCAAAGCTGGCTTGCTGCAGCTTAAACTCCATCACCCCTTTGTTGATACCGATGCATATGTAGTTAGTTCTCGATTAAGTCTTGCTGTGTACATTTGTACTCACGCTTGATTATTTTATGATTTGCGTAGAGACTTCAGCCTCACTAGTAGTTCCGCTGTGACTTCGCCGCTTAGCTTGATACCTCAATTACGCATCTTGTACCCTTGGGAGGGTCTTGTAGATAGTTAGGCTTCTCAAATTTTTCATTTGTAGTTGTCTGCATTTCGGACATGTTTATGCTTCCGCTTGATGCTTGTATGTTTCAGATGTTGGGTCATGAGACCCATGTTTGTAATACTTGGCTCCTCGGAGCCTAATGAATAAATACTCTGAGTCGTAGAGTCTTGTTGTGATGCCATGTTGTATTTGCACATATCGAGCATATTGTGTGTATGATTAAAATGATTGGTATGTGTGGGATCCGACAATCTAGTTATTTATACTTGGTAGCCTCTCTTATGGGGAAATGTAATCTGGTGCTTCCACTGAGCCTTGGTAGTCTGCTACAGCCCGGTTTACCGGAGTCCATTTAGCCCAGCACTACTGCTCCGGAACACTTAGACTGGCCGGCATGTGATTCCCTCCGTTCCTGTGTCTGTCCCTTAGGGGAAATGTCACGCGGTGACATCCGGAGTCCTGCTAGCCTGCTACAGCCCGGGTTCCCAGAGTCCTGTTAGCCTAGTTGCTACAGCCTGGATTCACACGCTGCTGACCGACAGGCTCGATGTTGATTCATGTATGTCTGTCCCCGTAAGTTAGTGCCACTTTGGGTTCACGACTAGTCATGTCGGCCCGGGTTCTTTGTCATATGGATGCTAGCGACACTATCATATACGTGAGCCAAAAGGCACAAACGTTCCCGCCGTAAGGCGACACCCTTGGGAATACCATGCGTGAGGCCGCAAAGTGATATGAGGTGTTACATGCTAGATCTGTATGACTTCGAATCGGGGTCCTGACATCAATCCCGGCCGAACGGACGGCGACCTTTTTTAAAAATATTAACCTCGCTCTGAGCCAATATTGTACATTGGTAGTTTGACTTTTGAAGTCGAATGGACGTGTCACACCACAATCTGGGTGCACTGGATAGCCCAGCCATGTGAACGGGTTTTCCCTCCCATCATCTCGTGGATCACGTACTAGAGTAGTACTAGTACTACTATGTAAAGTAGAAGTAATCCTATAGAGGAGTATATCAATTCACACCATGCAAGATTTCTTGCATGCGTGCTCGCCCTAGCCGCACTTCGCTTGCAGCTTCCTCATTGTCACGCCCAATATGCGACCCTATCCAAAAGGAACTCGAAGGTCCCACCAAGGATAGACCCGCATATTGAAACGCTTTTGCAAGGTGGATATCATTACATCAACATTACATAATAGATGGGGATACATACATAAGGCATACAATGCCACATGAATACAACATCACAATACATAAGAGCATCATCCGGCTACGGATGAAACACAAACAGAAACTCAAACGACATCCACCCTGCTAGCCCAGGCTGCCGACCGAACCTATCCCCGATCGAAGAAGAAGCGTAAGAAGAACTCAACGCAAGCAAGCATCACTCTCAAGGCCATGATCATCGTGATAAACCTGTACCTGCAACTGTTGTTGTAGTAATCAGAGCCACGAGGACTCAAAGAATCCCATTACCATGGGTATCAAGACTAGCAAAGCTTAAAGGGAAAGGAAGGGGTAAAGTGGTGAGGTTGCAGCAGCGGCTAAGCATATATGGTGGCTAACATACGCAAATAAGAGCGAGGAGAGAAGCAAAGCAAGCGGTCGTCAACTAGTAATGATCAAGAAGTGATCCTGAACTCCTACTTACGCCAGTGCATAACCCGTAAAACCGTGTTCTCCTCTTGATCAACCCCGAAAAGAGACACTCACGATTACGCACACGGTTGGTGTATTTTAGAAGAGTTTGCTTCAAGTTTACTACAACCGGATATTAACAAATTCCCATCTGCCACATAACCGCGGCACGGCTCTCGAAAAGTTTATACCATGCAGTGGTGTCCCAACTTAGCCCATGATAAGCTCTTGCGATCAACGAAGGATATTCCTTCTCCTCGAAGACCCGATCAGTCTCGTAATCCGGCCACAAGACATTTCGACAAAGAATAAAACAAGACCAGCAAAGCCGCCTGATGCGCCGACAATCCCGATAGGAGCTGCACATATCTCGCTCTCGTGGCAACACCGGATAGGTCAGCCTCTGAGTAAAACTAGCCTCGAGTTGCTCCTGCAGGACCCGCATCTGCCCGGTTTGAACCAGCACTTAGAGAAGCACCGCCCGGGGGGGCTAAAATAAAGATGACCCTCGGGTTGGCCGACCCAAGGGAAAGGGTATAGGTGGTGGTGAGGCAAATGGTAAAACCAAGGGTGGGCCTTGCTGGAGGAGTCTTATTCAAAGAGAACTGTCAAGGGGGTCCCATAAATCACCCAACCGCGTTAAGGACGCAAAATCCGGGAACATAATACCGATATGACGGAAACTAGGGCGGTAAGAGTGGAACAAAACACCAGGCATAAGGCCGAGCCTTCCACCCTTTACCAAATATATAGATGCATTAATTAAATAAGTGATATCCCAACATAAACATAATCCAACATGGAGCAATCTTCATCTTCACCTGCAACTAGCAACGCTATAAGAGGGGCTGAGCAAAGCGGTAACATAGCCAAACAACGGTTTGCTAGGAAGGATGAAAAAGGTTAGAGGCTATCATGCAATTTGGGAGGCTTGAGCAGCAAGTGGTAGGTAACGCAGCATAGCGATAGAACGAAGCAACTAGCATAGCAATGATAGTAATGAGATCCAAGGTGACGGTCATCTTGCCTCAAATCCCGCTTAGGAAGAAGAACGAGTCCATGAAGAAGATGAACGGGAGTAGTCGAATCGAATCCTCACAACTCCGAACGAAACCGGTTAACGAGAGAAGTAAACCGGAAAGAAGCAAACAACATGGTAAATGCACAAGCATAAACATGGCATGATGCACAATCAAGTATGATGCATGTCCGGTTTAATGAGGCGTGGCATGGCAAAGTGCAACAAACAATGCTACAAGTTAAGTGGAGCTCGATATGCAATGAGTTACATATCAACGAAACACCACATGCAATTATTTAGTTCTCTCGCTTAGGAACACAACAATATTACATGTTGTTATAAACATGGCAAGAGGTGAAGCATAAGTAAACTAACTATTTAGGCAAATTTAAATGAGGCCGGAAATAAGAAACAACAATTCGAAAATCCCCATAAGTATATTTCGTATTTGCTACTGTTCTTCCCTAAACACAATTTTAATGTTGTTAAACAGCAAAATAAAGTGCACCATGTTAAACTAGGCATTTTTCCACCCCATTTACATATAAAGTTTATTAAATTCGGAGCTACGGTTGATTAGTTATGAAATAAATCATTTTAACATGGCATTTGAGCAAATTTAGACAAACAACATTTTAAACATTTTAAACATGGATGAAAGTGGCATATTATTAATCTACACAAAATTCTAAGCATTTTACATATATAGTTTGTTTAATCTGGATGCATGCATAATTAGTTATTAACAATACAAAACAGGGCATTTTCAGAATACGTAATGCATTGGAAAAATGCTAAAATACACAGACTGGTAAAAAATATGCCGGGCGTAAGCACTAGAGTGCAGCGCCCGTAGGTGGAAACGGCCCTGTGGCTGTGGGTGTGTGGGTTCGATGTAAAACAGAGAAGCAAGGGGGAAAAAGAAAACGGGAGAACCTGGGATCGAACCCAGAACCTCTCGGATGGATAGTGGCTGCGCTAGCCACTGGGCTAGCTACGTGATCGTGCTGCAAAGGGAGATCGGCTAGACATAACGCATATACGCATCGTGACCAGGACCCAAAACTGATGAGCGAAAGCACGGGACTCACCGCCACGGAGCGTGAGCAACCCCCGCCGTGGTTGCAGAGGACCAAAAGCGAAACGCGCTGTGGTGCCTGTGGTGGAGCAATGACGCGAGGGTGTGGGTGCTTGTGCGAGGCCAAGCCTGGCTGGCCATGGTTTACGGCTGGAAGAATGACGCCGTGCGCGGGTGTCCAGGCACGAGCAGGAGCCCGTCTCGGACATGGAGACGATGACGACCGAAGCCGCGCGGGTGGTGTTCCGCGGCTGCTGCGCGTGCAGCGCTACGGTCTTGCGTGTGCGAGCGCGAACAGAGAGGGTCGAGCAGGGAGTGGCACGGCGAGGCTGCGTAAAGTAGAGAGGATACAGAGCGGGGCGAAGCGCGAGGAACCACGGCGACTACTGCAACTACGCAACAAAATTCAGAACTCGCCGGAGCACCGAGAACACGAAGACGGCATGGATCTAGCGACGACTCCGGCGAGCTAATCGCGATGGAAAAGAGCAGGGTTGGAGTTGGGTATACCTAGTATACCTTTGACATGAGGATGCGGCCGGGGACGCAGAATATCAACGGAGAGAAAGCGAGGAACTCCGGTGGACTTGCTGTCCGTGAAGAAGACGAAGGCGACGACGACGTAGTGGAGGCGACCTAGGGCGGGGAAGAAGTCTGAACGGATGTAGTCGACATCGAGGAAGAAGATGGACATGCCGGAGACGACTGTGGTGGCCTCCGACCACGCAGGCAACGGCGAAGCTCTCGGTGGTGCTCTCTGTTCTCTGGCTCTTGAGGAAGAAGGAGAAACAGGGGAAGGGAAAGAGGTGGCGGCGGCGAGAGGGGAAGAGGGAAACCCTAGGAGGGCTCGGACGCCAAGAGGGGTTAAATAGGGATGCGGGCTCGGCTGGCTCGGCCACCGTGGCCATGGCGTGCGTGTAAAGGAGTGGGGAGAGGTAGGAGAAAGGTGGGTGAGTGCTACAGATCAGCCACTGACGCGTGGGTCCAGATAGGCCACGTGGGACGGGTGAGAGAGAGGGGTACGTGAGTCTCAGGTGGAAAAAGGATCTGGAGGGCTAGGAGGGCTGCTGGGTGCGCCAAGCTGGTCGGCTGTCTGCCATTGGCTGCTCCTGCTGCTGTTGTTTTCTATTTCTTCGAAATATAAAAACAAAAGAGCAAATGCACAGAGGGATAGGAGAAGGGTGTATGAGAGATATAAGAATATCCCCATGACGCTGGAATTATGCACTAATTGAAATAATTGGTTTGGGCATTTTTAGAGAAAGAAAATTATCGCAAGTTTGAACCAAATTCAAACTTGAGGCAATTTTGATTCCAACCAAATCAAGTCCAAAAGAGCTGATAATTGACAGAGGGGTTAACGGCAAGGTGTAGGGTTTGCAGGAAAAGAATGAACATTTTCTGGACAGGGAAAATGTCACATGAAAATAAATGTAATAAAGAAGAAAGGAGAAGTTTGAATGGAATAGAAACTTGGGTGAACTTGATGAATGGCCGCTGGTATGAGCATGTTGCATGAGTGAGGTGGAGATAGGAAGAAAGGGGGGGGTCACCCAAGATCACACAACAAGACTTCAAGATGCAAACCAAAGGCATGATGCTGATGATGCAAATGCAACAAAAATGACATAGGCAATATCATGAAGCATAGAACAAAGCAAGGATGGTGCAATGCAATATAATATAAGATGAACATGATGCAAGAAGCAAAAATGACAAGGCACTCAACATGATCATGCCATAACATATAGGAATGAAATATGCAAAACAATTATGATAGTGCAACAAACATAATAAACACACGTCAATAACTAAAACAAAAGGAAAGGCAACTGAAACATCGGTCTCGGGGCGTTACAACACTCCACCACTACGAGAGGATCTCGTCCCGAGATCTAGGATGGCACCGAAGGGAAAAGGAAGAGGAAGATAAGAGGTAAACTAAGTTGCTTCTTCGACAAACGAGTGAAACCACGAACCTTGAGATGTTGAGCAAAATGAAAGAAAGAAAACAACGAAGATGAACAAAGTTGAAAACACTCCGTTAGAAACAAGGAACAAGGGATACAACAAGAACCAAGAGGTTTAGTGAGAAGATAGATATTGAAACCACTCCGTTTAAAAATAGATAGAGAAAGGAATAAGATTGATATAGTTTGGGCAGCACTCCGACTAAAAGAAGAAGGAAAACTTGACAAGATGAAATGAACTTGAAGAGATGACACAACACTCCTGTTAAATGGATAAGCACGAAAAGAACACGATCCTCACAATTCGAGATGATGAATGAAAAGAGCAACACCACAATGCCTCCGAAGAAAGAATAGAAGATAGATCATTGGAATAATAGAATGGAGAAGAAAATGCCAACTTCTGCCACAAATGAGCTTGGAAAACATCTCAAAATTATGAGGTGACAACCCGCCACTAATGGAAACCATTGATTTGATTGAGAGCACCAAAGAGATGAAAACTTCTTCCACCAAGAGGATAAGAGCAAGCTTGGGTCATGCATAATCACCACAAATATCAACAACCCTTAAGGAAAGGCTTTAGGTGACATCTGACACAAGATAACTCCAACGAAGAAGTTGATTTGTCAAAAGATCTCTTGAACGAAGAGGAAATGATGGATTTAAAATACCTCATTCTTGACAACATATGAATCATGAAACATGAAGGAAATTGTCAAGAGTGACATAACACCACCTCAAAGATAAGGTAGAAAGAATTGCACTTCAAAATGCAAGAAGAAGAATACTTGAACGCCTCAAAACAAAACATGTGTTGAACACCATATTTATTTTAGAGTATAGCTTACGGATCATAACTTCGAGAGAAATCTTGAAGAACAATTGAAGAATGAAGAGAATCCTTGACGAACCATCATGTAGAGTCTCCATGAAGAACTCCGTAATAAAAGGATGATAAAAGAAAGAGAAGTTGAAAACACAGGTGAAGCCTTGCGATGATTTAGAAGGAGCTTCATGATGAGATAATGCCGAAAACTTGAACTCCGTAAAAGAAAGGTTAATCAACTCGAACCGAGAATTACTTCATCATGAACAATCTCCTAAGAAAAGAATTGAATCACCTCGAGGAAATAAGAATAAGGTTTATTGCATGCTTATCCTTCATCAAATTAAATTGATGGCAAGCAATGGATTTTGCATACTACTTATTCCCATAGAAAGGATTAAGAGAGATATAGTGCAAACTTGAGAAGGTATTGATGGAACCACCGGTGGAATTTGGAAACAACGAATGAATTAGTATGATAACGAAGGAAGTGAAATCTTGAACGAACCACCATAAGAATTGAAAATGAACGTAGCAAAGGAACAATTCACCGGGAAGAATTGGAAAACGAATGAAGATGCTTGAGAGAATTTAGATACAAGAGAATGAAGAGATCATGAACTGATTACAGGATATTTGAACGATTCACCGGTAAGATTTGGAGAAAGAGAGCTGAAGGCTGAGAATGTGGAATTATGACATGATGGCCTATGGAGGAAAGAAATGGGAACAACTCATGAAATGCTCCGGATGGGTAAAAGAATTCTCACAATCGAAAACAATTATGAGAGAATGGCATCAAATTTGAACTATGCATCTTTGGAAGAACGGGTAAGGATTTAAGAGGAACTCTTCTTCGGTCTTCAAATGCTGAGAATGACGAGGAGAAACACCACCAAATTGTTGAGAAACTCCTAAGGATTAAAAGAGGAAAGGTTGAGCCAGAGATGAAAAGAATTTGAAAGCAGCCTAGGAGAAGGCATGTGGATCGATGAAAATTCATTCTTACGCCAAACTTGGAAATGAATTTGCTAATGTCTCCGGAATAATTAGAAGAGTCGTAAGATCCTCGAAAAGACCTGTGGGTTAGGGCCCACTCAAAAGAAACATCGTTGAAGGTTTGCTTGAAATAAAGATTGCATCGGTAGAATTAAATGGCTTGAATGAGATAACAACCTCAAAATAACTTGAACGGATCTGGAATGAAAAGACGAGCCTTCTGAGATATCTTCAGCACTCCAGGACAAATGTATAGCGAGAAGTGAATGATTAAGAGGTGCATCGGCATGAGAAATCATTAGAAACGAGGAAAAGTGTCACGACCGGTTTTTCAATAAAAGTATTTATTGAACAACCGACCTATGAAGTCCAATATGAGGAAAAATCCTTCATACCGGTTGACAAAACTTTGATACAATAAGCCAGTAGCATTACAATATTACAAGGGTCGGATCGAAGATGCCCAACCAATTATTACAACACGCCAATGATTAAACATAGTGGCGGATATAACTCAAAGGTGTGGGGTGGAAATACTACCGACTCGAGCTATGAGTGGTTGGTGGAATAACACAAATGGGTGGTTAATAAGTTCACGGCGTTGGCGGCTCATCGAAAGCCGAGGTGAGGCTCGATGAATTTTATTTGGGTAGCGGAAGCGGATATATCACAAAGACTAATCCAGGGTCGCACAAGACCGACCGATTCCTCTAGGCGCCGGACTCGCTATCGAACTCTTCATCCATGAGATCGCCTTTCACAAGATCTGGCCAAATCAACAAGCCAGGTGAGTACTATGAAAGTACTCGCAAGACAGTTCGGACAAAAGATATAACAAATGAATGCATGAATGCAACAAGGTTAATCTCAACATTTCTCAATTAAAACAGCATAGCAAAAATAATCAAGAAGGGAATCGGCGGTAGTCCGCTCAAAAACCCAAAGAAGATAAACTCAAAACCGATCGGGTGTCTGAATCGACGCCTCGAAGGGTGAAGAAATAAGCAAAACATGGCACAGTAGGGCGTCTGAGAGACACCTCATAAAGGGCTTATATTGAAAATAAAGATACATGCGTGCCGCAATGGACGCCCGAGCGACATCATAGAAAGGGCTTATAACGAAAGTAATAACAACAATGCCACAATGGACGTCTGAGCGGCATCACGTAAAGGGCTTATAATGAAAGTAAATAACAACAATGCCACGATGGACGTCTGAGCGACATCACTGAAAGGGCTTATTATGAAAGTAAATAACAACAATGCCACAGTCGGACGTCTGAGCGACATCACAGAAAGGGCTTATAATGAAAAATAGATAACAACAATGCCGCAATGGACGTCTGAGCGACATCACGTAAAGGGCTTATAAAGAAAATAAATAACAACAATGTCAGCAATGGACGTCTGAGCGACATCACGTAAAGGGCTTATAATGGAAAATAAATAACAACAATGCCGCAGTCGGACGTCCGAGCCACATCACGTAAAGGGCTTATAATGAAAATAAATAACAGCAATGTCAGTAATGGACGTCGAGCGACATCACATAAAGGGCTTATAATGAAATTAAATAACAACAATGCCGCAGTCGGACGTATGAGCGACATCACAGAAAGGGCTTATAATGAAAATAAATAACAACAATGCCGCAGTCAGACGTTTGAGCGACATCACAGAAAGAGCTTTCATCACAAAGCTATAGCACTCATTATATATATTCAACACATGAATATAAACGGGTTAGTCCATCCACAGGAATAAACATTTAACCGGACTTAGTACTCATGTGAATCACCGGAGTATCTGTCACCAAAACTGACACTTGTCAGGATAAGATAATACAGAACTTGGACATGGATAAGATGATTTGAGGATTTATGACTCGCAGAGTTTGTACTAAAATTACTCACAGCCAACGGATTTCGTAGTCCTCAAGGACTAGTTCCGCTTATGGTATTTCTAAGAAACACAGCTAACCAAAGACACACCCATCCTACCTCACGTAATGCCAGGAATCACCCTAGACATCGTCCGAGAAAAACTTTTGAGACGGGAGATCACAATCTCGAATAGCATGGGATCAAATTTATATTCACAAGGCCTAAGGGTACCCCTCTCGTCCCAACCGAAACACCCATGCCCCCGACCGGATGATCGGCTTTAATCCAGGCCATGGAACCATCATCACGGCCTCTCCATTTGGTGTGTACCAGAAAGCGGTTCGCAACTTACTAAGCCATATCCCTTGCGGAAAACATGTGGTAGTACGGAAGGGAAATGGATGGGAACCGAACTGACACGGGTTGACATCAAGTAAAATAGCATGGCATAAGACTGGCATGCTACAACACTGCCATCTTACCCATCCTCATGCCAACACATGGCCATGCACATTCACATCCAACACGTGTGGATTATCGAACTCACTTGCCTCAAATTTGCATGAAAAATAACCTTCATCGGTATGCTCACAAACATGCCATGAAACTACTTAATGCAAACCTGCCAGAACACTCATCATATCAAAAGTTCAAACATGCTGGCCTGGTTCAGAGTAGTAGGGTCTAGCTCGCGAAGTTCATGTTCCATCACCTCCTCCGGAACCTACGGTATAGCGAAAAGGGCATACTAACGTGTAAACAAACGCGTGCATGAAAGTTGTTCCAAAAAATTTCCAAATAATCCCATAAAAAACTAGAGAAAATTATAATACTGTCAGAAAAAGAATCACCCAAAAATCACTTTTTATTAAAGAGTTATAAGGGTTTCTGTCCAGGGACTCATCTGTAATGAAACAGAAAAGTTCCAGGGGTTTAACTGAGAAAACAGAAAACGGTTCGAAAAGAAACGCTCAAGCCCACATGGAAAATGTACTCTGCCCGAAGGCGCCAACGGAAAAACGGTTCGCGGGAAAAGAAAGAGAGGCTGACATGGGGGTCCACATGTCAGGTTTAAAAGACCTCGCCGGCGCCTCGGGTTGCGGTGGTCGCCAGGCCGAACCACGGCGAGTCAGGGAGATCGGAGTGTACCAAGAGTATCAGTGTGTCCTTCCGCGTCGGTGGGTGGTGGACTTGGGCTTCGGGGAGCACCACGTTCACGGCGACACTTTCTCCGGCGGACGGCGGCTCGGGCGATGGTGGATCTCGCCGATAAGGGCTGCAATGATCGAATTGAGGTGGGGGTTAGAGCACTAGGTGTAAGAGAAGGCTGCGGACAAGGTTTGGGCGCCGGAGATGGTCTCACCGTAGTGAATCAAGCTGGTGGTCGAGGCAGATCGAGGCGGCCGGAGTTGGGAGAGGATACCTCCTCGAGGTCATCCCAGTGGCTAGGCAGTGTCTTGGTGAAGTGCAGGGGTGGTGTGTGCACGAGAGCGAGCTCGGGGCTCCTTTTTATAGGCGATTCGAGGCGGTGGCCCTGAACGGACCTCTCCGGTGATGGTTACGGGCGCAGAGCTTGGTCGGGAGGTTTAGGGAGTGGGCGCCAGCGGAGTTCCACTGGTGCCGTTTTGACGCTAAACCAGCTTGGATTAGGAGCCCTGGGTGGATTCGACGGAACGGGGCGGCGCGGGTCCGTCGGCGGCAGAGAGCATGCTCTGTGCGTGCCGTGCCACGGCGACGGTGTTGCATGCGCGTGCTGGCGAGGAAGTGCCCACGCGGAGCCACCAGATGGATTGGGCGGCACCGAACGACGTTAAGCCGCCGTTCTGCTCCCGGTCGGCCGCTACGGTGGTTCGGCCACCGCAAGACACGCCAAATAAGCAGCGGCTGTGGCGCCACCGACGCCAGAACGCGCCAAGCACGCTGTGAGGCTCCTGACAGGCACGCTTAAGTTGTTAGCAACGTACAAAGGCACCGTGTGAACATGTGACTGAATTAACTAACGAAGATTGACACCAAACTCAACTTTCTGAATTTAATCAAGATGCATGTAAACAATGCATGCAAGGTGCTCGGCTGTAATGATTCTCGCACGTGGGAAATTTTTCTTGAGCTGATCTTTGGTGTGGTGGTCTCTCATTGCATCTGAGGGCTGCCTGAATTTTGGTAGAATTTTTGGAGAAGTGTAGATATGAATTTCACCAAATTTGGCAAATCTGGTCCAAACTTGTAGTGAGTGAAATTTGAAATATTTGAAAAGGAGAAGAGTGGATCAAGATGGTTCTGGGTTGTGGGTACCAAGGACTATCCAAGGGAGTTGGTTTGAGGTCAAAACTCAAAAGCATTAGGGTACTTGCTTTGCAAATCACTTAGGCTCAAAAGAAAAGACAGAATTATTTGAGAGAGGAAATAATTGGAATAAAGTCCAAAAATGGATTTTACTAGTTTGGACAGAATGTTTGAGTGGTACCAAAGTGGAAGGAGGGTTTTGGGAGAAATTTACCACAAGAGGCATGGTAAAATCAAGGATGGATCAAAACCAAAGAATAACCCAATACCAAAAAGGTTTCTTTTAGAAGAAAATAAATCCAAGAAATGCTTTAGAGAAGAAAAATTCAGAAGATAGGTTATTAAGAAGGGTTTAAATTACCTTATTCAAACCAAGCAAGGCTATTGCTGAAAACAAAAACAACACAAATTTTGTAGTGTCACACAACCTACCCCTTAGGAAAAATCTCGCCCCGAGATTCCAGCTTGATTTTCAAAAATTGCGGGTGCTCGCTCAAGGAAATCCTCTCTTTCCCAAGTGGCTTCATTTTCGTGTGGTTGCTCCAATCGAACTTTGAAGAACTTGGTGGTTTTCGTCGGGTTCTCCTTTCTCGACTCTTCCAAGATTTTTATCGGATGCTCCCGATATGTGAGATCTGGTTGCACGCCAATGTTTTTATGGGGTACTTGTTTCTCGGGTTGCTTATGCACTTCCTCAATTGGGAGACGTGGAACTGGCGTGTGATGTCGGATAATTCTTCTGTAAGTCTAGTTGGTAGGCCATCGTGCCTCTTCGCTACTATGCGTAAAGGCCCGATGAATCTCGGTGCTAGTTTTCCTTTAATCTTGAATCGTGCAGGCCTCTCATGCGTGATACTGTAGGTAAACAAATTCACCGGTTCAAATTGGACTCCACGATTCTTCTGATCGTAATAACTCTTTTGTCGACTTTGGGCTGTCTTGAGCCGGTCCTTAATTACCTTGACTTTACCATCAGCCTCCTTGAGCAGGTCTGGGCCAAAGATATGACTGTCTCCGGTTTCCTACCAATTTAGCGGGGTACGACATCTTCGTCCGTACAGAGCTTCAAATGGTGCCATTTGCAGTGCTGGATCGATAGCTGTTGTTATATGCAAATTATGCGTATGGTAAGCTCTCCTCCCAACTGGTCCCATAGGTGAGGACACATGCTCTCAAAGATATCTTCTAGAATTTGATTTACTCGCTCACCGCCCATCCGTCTGGGATGGTATGCGTAATCGAATGCCACCTGAGTTCCCAGAGCTTGTTGTAAGTGATCCCAAAACCGGAGACGAATTGAGTGCCTCTCGTCTGAGATTATTTTCTTTGGGACTCCATGTAGGCAAACGACACGGGAGAGGTAGAGCCTAGCAAGCTTCCGAGTGGTGTGTGTTGTCTTCACGGGATGAAGTGAGCTACTTTAGTCAGTCTATCCGTGATTACCCATATGGCATCATGTCCGTGTCGTGACCGAGGTAGTCCAACAATAAAATCCATTCCAATTTCGCCCCATTTCCACTCGGGTATCTTATTCGTTGCAATAGTCCGCCGGTTTCGTGCTCGGCCTTGATGCGCTGACAAGAGTCACAACATGCAATAAACGTGGCTATATCTCTTTTATACCATGCCACCAAAATGTCTCTTGAAGATCTTTTGTACATTTTTGTTCCTCCGTGATGGATTGAATATGGAGCGTGTGGCTTTCAGCCAGGATTTGCTGTTTAAGGTCATGGATATTTGCTACGCAGAGCCTATTCCCTGCATTCACAATATTCCTTGCTCATCAATACTGAATTCGAGGCCTTGCCCAATTTCATCTTACGCTTTATGCCTTCAATGCCGGGTGTCCACGTTGAGCCTCTTTAACCTTCTCTATCGTGGTAGGCTGTACTTCTAAGTTTGACACACCGCCTTCGGTGACCACCATCGTGTTGAGCCTTGCGAACTCCTGCTGGAATTCAGGTCTTAAGTCCGCATGTCGCCGTTGTTCGGACTGGGGTTCCGACTCGTAGCTGCCCGCCACAACATTTGCTTTGCCCGGTGGTAGGGGATCCCAACATCATAATCCTTTACTAATTCCAACCAGCTGCCGCTGCCAGAATTTAGTTCTCGTTGTGTGAAAATATACTTGAGGCTTTTGTGGTCCGTGTATATTTCACAACGATTACCAAGTAGAAAGTGTCTCCATTCCTTGAGTGCATGTATCATCGCCGCTAATTCCAAGTCATGGGTAGGGTAATTTTCCTCATGCTTATGCGGTTGTCCGGAAACATATGCATAACCTTGCCTTCTTGCATTAACACGCACCCGAGGCCCTTTCGAGATGCGCCACAAAATACTTCAAAATTCTTGTGTATATCTCGCACAATTAGTAATCGGTGTTGTTGTCGCTTCTTCTTTAGTTCTTGGAAACTTTTCTCGCAGGCTTCATTCATTCAAACTTCCTGTCTTTCTTGAGTAGTTGCGCCATTGGCTTTGCTATGGTGGAGAATCCTTCAATAAATCTTCGGTAGTATCCTTCCATTCCCAAGAAACTTCAGACATCCGTCACATCGCTGGTGGCTTCCAGCCAAGCACGGCCTTGACTTTTTCCGGTTCACGGCGATACCTTCTTGAGTTAGTACGCGGGCCCGTAAAACCTATTTGCTTTAGCCAAAATTCACACTTGCTGAATTTGGCGATAACTAATGTTTCCTGAGTTCTCCTAGTACAATCCGGAGATGTTCAGCGTGTTCTTCCGGTGTTTTGGAGTATACCAGAATATCATTGATAAATACCACAACAAACTTATCCATAAACTTCATGAATACTTTGTTCATGAGGTGAACAAAATATGCGGGGCGCTTGTCATCCGAATGGCATTACGCTGAACTCGCATAATCCAGATTCCGGAGGTGAAGGCGGTCTTGGGAATATCCTCGGTTCGTACTTTCGCTTGATGATATCCCGATCTCAAGTCAATCTTTGAGAATACCTTGGCCTTAGCGAGTTGATCGAATAAATCATTTATTCGAGGCATCGGATATTTGTTCTTGATTGTGACCATGTTTAGCGCCGATAGTCTATGCACAATCTCGTTGTTCCATCCTTCTTTTGGCTTAATAAAATTGGTGAACCCCATGGTGAGGAACCTGCCTCAGATGTACCCTTTTTTCCAACAGTTCCTTTATTTGCTTCTTCAGCCCACCAATTCGGATGGTGCCATTCTCGTAGGGTTTCTTGTATATGGGAGCGGTTCCGGTGCTAGCTCAATGCTGAATTCTATCTCTCGATCCGTGGCATGCCCGGTAGTTCTTCGAAATACATCCGGAAATTCACACACCATCGAACTTTTCTCAATTCAGAAATATCCACCTTGTTCAATCTCGCTGCTCGGATATTTTTCTTTCCTTGGCTGAAACTTTTATGGTCTTCCCGTGGTGATGGGTGAGAATTACGGTCCTGTTGAAGCAGTCAATAAAAACTTTTGTTGGTGGTTAACCAATCCATCCCTAAGATGACATCTAGTCCTTTATTTTCCAATTTGATAATATTTGTGTGAAACTTCAACCCTTCCAACTCGATAACCACACCCTGGCAATAATTCTGGGTAACTTGCTTAATTCCAGGGGACTTGACGATCATAGATTTTCCCAAGGGAAACATCGAAAAATTATTTTGCAAAGCAAAACTTTTCAAACGAACGAGTGAGAAGCTCCGTAATCAAACAAAACCATGGCAGGTATTGTGTTGACAGTGAAACATACCGAGTAACGTATATCCGGGGCATTTTGTGCTTCCTCTTTGGTCACGTGGTTCAAATGACCCTTCCTGTGGTTGTTATTTGGGTTGAAATTGTTGGGCGCTTTGGTGCCGAATTATTGCTTCCGTTGTTCGGCTTTGGGGTCGAAGTTCCTTGGCTTGGGGCACCGCCATGGCGAGTGTCCTTCTTCTCCACAAGCGTAATGTAACGGCTGGGCGGTATGTGAACTCCTTGTCCCTTGCGTGGAAATTCTTGATTGGGTGTGAGATGCTTGTCGTGGGTTTGGGTGTCCAGCTATTCAACATCCGCCTTTGCTGCGGTGGTTGCGGGTGTGTTTAATCTGGTCCCTCTTTCGCCACGGAAATCTTCTAAGCTACGCCTCTCATTTTCCAAGGTAATGGCCTTATCCACCAGCCGCCTTAAAATCTGGAAATGTGTGTACCACCAATTGACATTTAAGCGCCGGGTGTCGTAATCGCCCAGGAATTTCTCAATCTTTTTGTTTTCTTACATACGCCCTCGTTATGAAGCGAGATAGCGTGGTAAACTCACTGTTGTATTCTCGACACCGCTATTGTCCTTGCTTGAGGTCATCAAATTCTCTCTTTTGATCTTCATAAGGCTCTTAGGAATATGTGCCCCATGAAAACCTTCTTTAAATTCTTCCCACGATATATTATTTTCGTTGGGGTGCATGTGCAGGAAATTTTCCCACCATTTACGCGGCTGCTCCAAAGGAGATAGTGCGGAGCATAAAGTACTTTCTCAAGGTCTGAACACTGGGCGATAATTAATTTTCTCCATGTCTCAAGCCAGTCCTCGGCTTCCAGAGGTTTGTCACAGGAGAAAATGTTTGGGGACGCTGCCTTCTATAGCTCGATAACTTGGATTGCTGCTGATACGGTCCGCGGTGATTTCCCATATTAATGACTTGGTTCGGTATTTCGATGTTGTTGCTGACTTTGAAATTCATAAAGACGGCACATTTGGGAAAGTGCCGCTTCACCGTCTCCGCTGATTTGTCTGCCCCTCGTGTGAAATTGTTGCCTGGGGTGTGCCATAATTTTCCTCTGTTGGAGTTGGCATGGAGCGCCCATGGACGCAGACATAGTTCACTCGGGATATATTTTTGGAACACTCATAAGAAAAAGGAATTGAGCCGCAAAAATCAATAAATTCAAGAAGATGCAAAAAGTTGCGAATGCTCCAAGATTTTTCAAGAGAAAAAATACGCTTATGCATGGAGAATGACTGCTCATTACATATCTTACACGCAAGCAAAGAATTATACAATACATCACTCAGGATATGCGTACATAAATCCTGACATGTTATTTAGCCTAGTGCTCTCCTCCGGATCCAACATGATGCGTAAACAGACTACTACTCACAGCCTATTTACATATAAACATATCGCACAAGTCGGTACATCGCATGGCGGCTAAGCGCACTTAGTCGGAGATGGTAAGGATTTCCCTTGGCCTGCCAAGGGTGAGGCGTAGAGAGGCCGGGGACTCAACCTCCTCCTCAGACATAGGCTTCAGACGAGAGGTGCTACGCGGAGTTGGTGGAGCAGGTGCCCTGTGCGGAACAACACGAATCTGAGCGGGCATGAGGGGTGGTGCAGAACGAACTGGAGTAGGCGCAATGACGTGGTTGAATTCCTCCGTGGTAGGCAGGCGACGAGTAGCGGTGCGAGCAGTAGGAGCGAACGATGCTGATGATGAGACGAAGTCACAGGGTGCAGCACGCATGAGCTCCCTCCTGCTGGCGGTACAGCCATGGACTGAGTTCATGCGGGCAGCTACAAAATCGCCCACCGTGTTGTCGAAGGCTGCCTCCAAAGCCCAAGATACTCGGCGAGCATCTCAAAGCTTCATCCCGCTCTCCTCCGGGGCAAGAGAACGCGAGTGGCAAGTGTATGGCACGTGACATGGTAGGTAGCGGTAGCGACGAAGTCTTCATCGAAGGCAGGATATCCCCGAGACGGGCTATCGCCTCACGGGCTGCCATCTCAGAAGCGCGGCTTCTCTGTGGGCATGGCTCTCCCCACGAACCGGTAATGCTCAACTCGCCCTCTTGAATTCCACCGCTGCTTGGTGCATGGTTAGATGGTCATTGACCTTGTGCCGAGAGAGAGAGAAGATCAAGCGCACATCCGGCCCCATCGCGACTTGGACGATGAAGGAGAGAAGCTTGACAAACCCATCGGGCATGTTGAAGAACATCTGCGACTCGCAATGTTGTTAGCCATCTACAAAAGTAGGCAAAAATCCTGAGGAGTCAAAACATAAATTTTATGCCGATCGCCGTAAATTGACTACATTTGTAAAAAAAAATAGCTCTACTATGCTAATAACCGATTAGCTATCGCATCTAGTGGCTTCCTACAATAGCTCGGCTCGTACCAAGCTTGTCACGACCGGTTTTTCAATAAAAATATTTATTGAACAACCGACCTATGAAGTCCAATATGAGGAAAAATCCTTCATACCGGTTGACAAAACTTTGATACAATAAGCCAGTTGCATTATAATATTACAAGGGTCGGACTGAAGATGCCCAACCAATTATTACAACACGCCAATGGTTAAACATAGTGGCGGATATAACTCAAAGGTGTGGGGTGGAAATACTACTGACTCGAGCTATGAGTGGTTGGTGGAATAACACAACGGGTGGTTAATAAGTTCATCATACATGCTCATCGAACGCCGAGGTGAGGCTCGATGAATTTTATTTGGGTAGCGGAAGCGGATATATCACAAAGACTAATCCAGGGTCGACGAGACCGACCGATTTCTAGGCGCCGGACTCGCTATCAAACTCTTCATCCATGAGATCGCTTTCACAACATCCGCCAAATCAACAAGCCAGGTGAGTACTATGAAAGTACTCGCAAGACACTTCGGACAAAAGATATAAAAAATGAATGCATGAATGCAACAAGGATAAAATAAACATGTCTCAATTAAAACAGCATAGAAAATATAATAAATAAGGGAATCGGCGGTAGTCCGCCTAAAAACCCAAAGAAGATAAACTCAAAACCGATCGGGTGTCCGAAGCGACGTCAAGGGTGAAGAAATAAGCAAAACATGCCACGGGCGCTTGAGCGACACCTCATAAAGGGCTTATATTGAAAATAAAGATACATGCGTAAGCCGCAATGGACGTCCGAGCGACATCACGTAAATGGCTTATAATGAAAGTAAATAACAACAATGCCACGCCGGACGCCCGAGCGACATCACGTAAAGGGCTTATAATGAAAGTAAATAACAACAATGACAATGGACGTCCGAGCGACGCCACGTAAAGGGCTTATAATGAAAGTAAATAACAACAATGCTACAATGGACGTCTGAGCGACATCACGTAAAGGGCTTATAATGAAAATAGATAACAACAATGTCGCAATGGACGCCCGAGCGACATCACGTAAAGGGCTTATAAAGAAAATAAATAACAACAATGTCAGCAATGGACGTCTGAGCGACATCACGAAAAGGGCTTATAATGAAAGTAAATAACAACAATGTCATAATGGACGTCTGAGCGACATCACGTAAAGGGCTTATAATGGAAAATAAATAACAACAATGTCAGCAATGGACGTCCGAGCGACATCACGTAAAGGGCTTATAATGAAAATAAATAACAACAATGCCGCAATGGACGCTTGAGCGACATCACATAAAGGGCTTATAATGAAAATAAATAACAACAATGTCATAATGGACGTCTGAGCGACATCACAGAAAGGGCTTATAATGAAAATAAATAACAACAATGCCGCAGTCGGACGTCTGAGCGACATCACAGAAAGGGCTTTCATCACAAAGCTATAGCACTCATAATATATATTCAACACATGAATATAAACGGGTTAGTCCATCCATAGGAATAAACATTTAACCGGACTTAGTACTCATGTGAATCACCGGAGTATCTGTCACCAAAACTGACACTTGTCAGGATAAGATAATACATAACTTGGACATGGATAAGATGATTTGAGGATTTATGACTCTGCAGAGTTTGTACTAAAATTACTCACAGCCAACGGATTTCGTAGTCCTCAAGGACTAGTTCCGCTTATGGTATTTCTAAGAAACACAGCTAACCAAGACACACCCATCCTACCTCACGTAATGCCAGGAATCACCCTAGACATCGTCCGAGAAAAACTTTTGAGACGGGAGATCGTAATCTCGAATAGCATGTGATCAAATTTATATTCACAAGGCCTAAGGGTGCCCCTCTCGTCCCAACCGAAACACCCATGCCCCGACCGGATGATCGGCTTTAATCCAGGCCATGGAACCATCATCACGGCCTCTCCATTTGGTGTGTACCAGAAAGCGGTTCAAGCAACTTACTAAGCCATATCCCTTGCGGAAAACATGTGGTAGTACGGAAGGGAAATGGATGGGAACCGAATCGACACGGGTTGACATCAAGTAAAATAGCATGGCATAAGACCGGCATGCTACAACACCGCCATCTTACCCATCCTCATGCCAACACATGGCCATGCACATTCACATCCAACACGTATGGATTATCGAACTCACTTGCCTCAAATTTGCATGAAAATAACCTTCATCGGTATGCTCACAAACATGCCATGAAACTTCTTAATGCAAACCTGCCGTAACACTCATCATATCAAAAGTTCAAACATGCTTGCCTGGTTCAGAGTAGTCGGGTCTAGCTCATGAAGTTCAAGGGTTCCGCTACCTCCTCCGGAACCTACGGTATAGCGAAAAGGGCATACTAACGTGAAAACCAACGCGTGCATGAAAGTTGTTCCAAAAAAATTCCAAATAAATCCCATAAAAAACTAGACAAAATTATAATACTGTCAAAAAAAGAATCACCCAAAGATCACTTTTTATTAAAGAGTTATAAGGGTTTCGGCCAGGACTCATCTCAGTAATGAAATGTAAAAGTTCTGTGGGTTTAACCGAGAAAACAGAAAACGGTTCGAATAGAAACGCCGCAAGCCCACATGGAAAACGATTGCTCAAGGCGCCAACGGAAAAACGGTTCGCGAGAAAAGAAAGAGAGGCTGACATGGGGTCCACATGTCAGTTTAAAAGACCTCGCCGGGCGCCTCAAGGTTGCGGTGGTCGCCGGCCGAACCACGGTGAGTCGTGGAGATCGGAGGTACCAAGAGTATCAGTGTGTCCTTCCGCCGGTGGGTGGTGGACTTGGGCGCCGGGAGCACCACGCTGACAGCGACACTTTCTCCCATGGACGGCGGTTTCGGGCGATGGTGGATCTCGCCGAGGAGGGCTGCAATGATCGAATTGAGGTGGGGGTTAGAGCACTAGGTGTAAGAGAAGGCTGCGGACGAGGTTTGGGCGCCGGAGATGGTCTCACCGCAGTGAATCAAGCTGGTGGCCGAGGCGGATCGAGGCGGCCGGAGTTGGGGGAGGAGACCTCCTCGAGGTCCTCCCAGTGGCTAGGCAGGGTCTTGGTGAAGTGCGGTGGTGGTGTGTGCACGAGAGCGAGCTCGGGGCTCCTTTTTATAGGCGTATTCGAGGCGGTGGCTATGAACGGACCTCTCCGATGATGGTTACAGCGCGCAGAGCTTGGTCGGGAGGTTTAGGGAGTGGGGCGCCGCGGAGTTCCACCGGTGCCGCTTTTGACGCTTAAACCAGCTTGGATTAGGAGCCCTGGTGGATTCGACGGAACGGGCGGCGCTGGTCCGTCGGGCGGCAGAGAGCATGCTCAGGCGTGCCGCGCCACGACGACAAAGAATGCATGCGCTGCGGGCGAGGAAGTGGCCACGCTGGAGCCACCAGATGGATTGGGCGGCGCCAACGGTGTTACGCCGCCGCTCGCTTCCCGGCCGCCACTACGGTGGTTCGCCATCGCAAGACACGCCGGCCAGGCGGGCTGTGGTGCCACCGACGCCATGAACGCGCCAAGCACGCTGTGAGGCTCCGGACAGGCACGCTTAAGTCAGGAGCAATGTGCCAAAGGCACCGTGAACATGTGACTGAATTAATCGACGAAGATTGACACCGAAACTCCGAACTTTCAATTTAATCAAGATGCATGTAACAAAGGCATGCAAGGTGCTCGGCGTAATGATTCCGCACGTGAGAAATTTTTCTTGAGCTGATCTTTGGTGTGGTGGTCTCTCATTGCATCTGAGGGCTGCCTGAATTTTGGTAGAATTTTTTGGAGAAGTGTAGATATGAATTTCACCAAATTTGGCAAATCTGGTCCAAACTTGCAAAGGAGTGAAATTTGAAATATTTGAAAAGGAGAAGAGTGGATCAAGATGGTTCTGGGTTGTGGGTACCAAGGACTATCCAAGGGAGTTGGTTTGAGGTCAAAACTCAAAAGCATTAGGGTACTTGCTTTGCAAATCACTTAGGCTCAAAAGAAAAGACAAAATTATTTTGGGAGAGGAAATAATTGGAATAAAGTCCAAAAATGGATTTTACTAGTTTGGACAGAATGTTTGAGTGGTACCAAAGTGGAAGGAGGGTTTTGGGAGAAATTTACCACAAGAGGCATGGTAAAATCAAGGATGGATCAAAACCAAAGAATAACCCAATACCAAAAAGGTTTCTTTTAGAAGAAAATAAATCCAAGAAATGCTTTTGAGAAGAAAAATTCAGAAGAGAGGTTTTTAAGAAGGGTTTAAATGACCTTCTTCAAACCAAGCAAGGCTTTTGCTGAAAACAAAAACAACACAAATTTTGGAGTGTCACAAAAAGAATATGATGAATATCGAAAGCTTGAATTGGATCCACCGGAAAAGAATACGAGAATGAAGAATGATGAACTTGGAGCTGTTGAGCATCTTCATGAGGGATCACTCGATCAGAACATTGATTGAAAAGAGTGAAGATACTTCACATGAATAAATGGATACTTGATTAAAATGTATATGTCCTTGCAGGAAAGGGTCGGAGGGCGGGAAAACAAAGACAACTTGGGACGGATGAAATGGATACTGTTGAGAAAACTTAGAATTGATCTCACAAATGTTGAAATGATCGGATCCACTTGAAGAGAAGCACGCCGGTTGGGAAAAGAATTAACATGACGACCTCGATGATCAAGAAGGATTAGTATTCACATAGCAATATGAGAACACCGCTTAGGGAAGGTATGGATTCAACATTTGACTTCAAGCAACTCTAATACCACAAATAAAACAAAACAAAGGATATGGCTTGCGTAATAAGCCGGAACAAATACATATGATAGAGATTTACCCAATCCCATATCATGCATCCGTCGGAAAGATATTCTAGGAGCTACTTGAATTCCCACCTATAAACTCCGAAACTTTCTCGTTATGCAATCAGTGTTGGGGATACAGGGACACAAAATATATCACCCAAACTAACAATACCTAGATCCAAATTGTATCCATCCGTCAACACATAACCAAGAAAACTCCGGAAATCGTGTACCTCAACCTTCAAAAAGCATCCGTTATACAAGCTATGGCAATACTCCCGAACTCCCCAGTACTGGGTGGCATCGAGGTTATCTCACAAACAACTGCATAAAAGAGATTTTCGATGTCGGTAAAACTCAGGTATTCCAGAACTGCAACGATAAAATTGTGACGACAACACCTCAGAGCCCAACTCCCCGGGACACTGCCACAACCCCTAAATGTCAGGAGGAACCAAGAACAATGTTCTCGTCACAAAACCATCGGAACGATTCCAAGATACCCGCGTGATCCTAAAAATAATTTCGTGAAATTTGAGGAGAGGAAAGACAAAACATCTACGGCAGGAGGCCTCACAAGAGCGATGAAGGGACCGAGGAGTAAAAAGAATCCTACTCTCCGATATATATATAATCCTAAGACTCAAAAAAAATTTTCTAGACTCAACAACGGCCAACAAACAAGGGGGGCTCCTATGGTCGGTCGAGGCTCTGATACCAACTTGTCACGCCCAATATGCGACCCTATCCAAAAGGAACTCGAAGGTCCCATCAAGGATAGACCCGCATATTGAAACGCTTTTGCAAGGTGGATATCATTACATCAACATTACATAATAGATGGGGATACATACATAAGCCATACAATGCCACATGAATACAACATCACAATACATAAGAGCATCATCCGGCTACGGATGAAACACAAACAGTAAACTCAAACGACATCCACCTCGCTAGCCCTGTGTGCCGACCGAACCTATCCCGATCGAAGAAGAAGCGTAAGAAGAACTCAACGCAAGCAAGCATCACTCTCGGCCATGATCATCGTGACAAACCTGTACTTGCAAATGTTGTTGTAGTAATCAGAGCCACGAGGACTCAAAGAATCCCATTACCATGGGTATCAAGACTAGCAAAGCTTAAAGGGAAAGGAAGGGGTAAGGTGGTGAGGTTGCAGCAGCGGCTAAGCATATATGGTGGCTAACATACGCAAATAAGAGCGAGGAGAGAAGCAAAGCAAGCGGTCATCAACTAGTAATGATCAAGAAGTGATCCTGAACTCCTACTTACGTCAGGCATAACCCGTAAACCGTGTTCTCCTCTCGATTAACCCGAAAAGAGACACTCACGGTTACGCACACGGTTGGTGTATTTTAGAAGAGTTTACTTCAAGTTTACTACAACCGGATATTAACAAATTCCCATCTCGCCACATAACCGCTGGCACGGCTCTCGAAAGTTTATACCTGCAGGGGTGTCCCAACTTAGCCCATGATAAGCTCTCGCGATCAACGAAGGATATTCCTTCTCCCGAAGACCCGATCAGTCTCGAATCCCGGCCACAAGACATTTCGACGGTAATAAAACAAGACCAGCAAAGCCGCCTGATGCGCCCGACAATCCCGATAGGAGCTGCACATATCTCGCCCTCAAGGCAACACCGGATAGGTCAGCCTACGAGTAAAACCAGCCTCGAGTTGCCCCTGCAGGCCCTGCTAGTCCTGCCTCAACCAAAGACTTAGAGAAGCACCGCCCGGGGGCTAAAATAAAGATGACCCTCGGGTTGGCCGACCCAAGGGAAAGGGTATAGGTGGTGGTGAGGCAAATGGTAAAACCAAGGTTGGGCCTTCTTTGGAGGAGTCTTATTCAAAGCGAACTGTCAAGGGGTCCCATAAATCACCCAACCGCGTTAGGGACGCAAAAATCCGGGAACATAATACCGATATGACGGAAACTAGGGCGGCAAGAGTGGAACAAAACACTGTGCATAAGGCCGAGCCTTCCACCCTTTACCAAATATATAGATGCATTAATTAAATAAGAGATATTGTGATATCCCAACATAAACATAATCCAACATGGAGCAGTCTTCATCTTCACCTGCAACTAGCAACGCTATAAGAGGGGCTGAGCAAAGCGGTAACATAGCCAAACAACGGTTTGCTAGGAAGGATGAAAAAGGTTAGAGGCTATCATGCAATTTGGGAGGCTTGAGCAGCAAGTGGTAGGTAACACAGCATAGCGATAGAACGAAGCAACTAGCATAGCAATGATAGTAATGAGATCCAAGGTGACGGTCATCTTTCCTGAAATCCCGCATAGGAAGAAGAACGAGTCCATGAAGAAGATGAACGAGAGTAGTCGAACGAATCCTCACAACTCCGGAACGAAACCGGTTAACGAGAGAAGCAAACCGAAAGAAGCAAACAACATGGTAAATGCACAAGCATAAACATAGGCATGATGCACAATCAAGTATGATGCATGTCCGTTTAATGAGGCGTGGCATGGCAAATTGCAACAAACAATGCTACAAGTTAGTGGAGCTCGATATGCAATGAGTTGCATATCGACGAAACACCACATGCAATTATTTAGTTCTCTCTCGTTTAGGAACACAGCAATATTACATGTTGTTATAAACATGGCAAGAGGTGAAGCATAAGTAAACTAACTATTTAGGCAAATTTAAATGAGGCCGGAAATAAGAAACAACAATTCCGGAAAATCCCCATAAGTATATTTCGTATTTGCTACTGTTCTGCCCTAAACACAATTTTAATGTTGTTAAACAGCAAAATAAAGTGCACCAAGTTAAACTAGGCATTTTTCCACCCCATTTACATATAAAGTTTATTAAATTCAGAGCTACGGTTAATTAGTTATGAAATAAATCATTTTAACATGGCATTTTAGCAAATTTAGACAAACAACATTTTAAACATGGATGAAAGTGGCATATTATTAATCTACACAAAATTCTAAGCATTTTACATATATAGTTTGTTTAATTTGGATGCATGCATAATTAGTTATTAACAATACAAAACAGGGGCATTTTCTCAGAATACGTAATGCATTGGAAAATGCTAAAATACACGCATCGGTAAAAAATATGCCCGGCCGTAAGCACTAGAGTGCAGCGCCCAAAGGTGGAAACGGGCCTGTGGTCAGTGGGTGTGTGGGCTCGATGTAAAACAGAGAAGCAAGGGGGAAAAAGAAAACGGGAGAACCTGGGATCGAACCCAGAACCTCTCGGATGGATAGTGGCTGCGCTAGCCACTAGGCTAGCTACGTGATCGTGATGCAAAGGGAGATCGGCTGTACATAACGCATATACGCATCGCGACCAGGACCCAAAACTGATGCGCGAGCACGGGGACTCACCGGCGACGGGAGCCAGTAGCAACCCCTGCTGTGGTTGCAGAGGACCGGCGGGGGTGCAAAAACGTGCCAGGGTGCCTGCGGTGGAGCAATGACGCGAGGGTGTGGGTGCTTGTGCGAGGCCAAGCCTGGCTGGCCATGGTTTCCGGCTGGAAGAATGACGCCGCGGCGCTGGTCTCTGTGCACGAGCAGGAGCCCGCCTCGACATGGAGACGACGACGACCGGGCCGCTGGTGGTGTTCCGCCGCTGCTGCGCTGCAGCGCTTCGTCTTGCGGTGCGAAGCGCCGAACAGAGAGGGTCGAGCAGGGAGTGGCACGATGAGGCAGCGTGTGCGAGAGAGGATCCAGAGCGGGGCGAAGCGCGAGGAACCACGGCGACTACTGCAACTATGCAACAAAATTCAGAACTCGCCGGAGCACCGAGAACACGAAGATGGCATGGATCTAGCGACGACTCCGGCGATCTAATCACGATGGAAAAGAGCAGGGTTGGAGTTGGGTATACCTAGTATACCTTTGACATGAGGATGCGGTCGGGGACGCAGAATATCAACGGAGAGAAGGCGAGGAACTCCGGTGGACTTGCTGTCCGTGAAGAAGACGAAGACGACGGCGACGTAGTGGAGGCGACCTAGGGCGGGAAAGAAGTCTGAACGGATGTAGTCGACGCCGAGGAAGAAGATGGACATGCCGAGACGACCGTGGTGGCCTCCCACCACGCAGCAACGGCGAATCTCTCGGTGGTGCTCTCTGCTCTCTGCTCTTGAGGAAGAAGGAGAAACAGGGAAGGGAAAGAGGTGGCGGCGGCAGAGGGGAAGATGGAAACCCTAGGAGGGCTCTTGACGCCAAGAGGGGTTAAATAGTGATGCGGCTCGGTGGCTCGGCCACCGTGGGCCATGGCGCATGGTAAAGGAGTGGGGAGAGGTAGGAGAAAGGTGGGTGAGTGCTACAGATCAGCCACCGACGCTGGGTCCAGAGAGGCCACGTGGAACGGGTGAGAGAGAGGGCACGTGAGTCTCAAGTGGAAAAAGGATCTCGAGGGCTAGGAGGGCTGCTGGTGCGCCAAGCCGGGCCGGCTGTCATTGCTGGGCTGCTCTCCTGCTGCTGTTGTTTTCTATTTCTTCAAAATAGAAAAACAAAAGAGCAAATGCACAGAGGGATAGGAGAAGGGTGTATGAGAGATATAAGAATATCCCCATGACGCTGGAATTATGCACTAATTGAAATAATTGGTTTGGGCATTTTTAGAGAAAGAAAATTATCGCAAGTTTGAACTAAATTCAAACTTGAGGCAATTTTGATTCCAACCAAATCAAGTCCAAAAGAGCCGAAAATTGACAGAGGGGTTAACGGCAAGGTGTAGGGTTTGCAGGAAAAGAATGAACATTTTCTGGACAGGGAAAATGTCACATGAAAATAAATGTAATAAAGAAGAAAGGAGAAGTTTGAATGGAATAGAAACTTGGGTGAACTTGATGAATGGTCACGGTATGAGCATGTTGCATGAGTGAGGTTGAGATAGGAAGAAAAGGGGGGGGGTCACCCAAGCTCACACAACAAGACTTCAAGATGCAAACCAAAGGCATGATGCTCATGATGCAAATGCAACAAAAATGACATAGGAAATATCATGAAGCATAGAACAAAGCAAGGATGGTGCAATGCAATATAATATAAGATGAACATGATGCAAGAAGCAAAAATGACAAGGCACTCAACATGATCATGCCATAACATATAGGAATGAAATATGCAAAACAATTATGATAGTGAAACAAACATAATAAGCACACGTCAATAACTAAAACAAAAGGGAAGGCAACTGAAACGTCGGTCTCGGGGCGTTACACTCATCAGGTACCATATTTAAACTAGTGCCTCCCAATTAAGCCCGAGGAGCCGGAAAATCCTGGCGCGGCATTGGGAACTGTGCAATATGGCTTTGTACGTAAAGTGCTACTTGTCTGTAGCTTGTGGCGTTGCACGCATGGACTTCGCCCCATTATCGGCTCTAAACTCTATAAAAGAAATTCCTCTTGACGTGATTTTTTTGGTTTTGAAACGGAGGCAAAAGCTTTACCTCATCTCATTCATAAAGAAGGAACAAACAAAGTTCGACGAGATCCATTACACCTCCACAAATGGAAGCGAAAATCCTAGTCTCGTTGTATCAAAGAACTCAAATGTTCTGCCCCCGCAGTAATCGTTGCTGATAAATAGGCTACTAGTGTCTGCATGAGAGGAGCGGCTAAGTAGGCCAGCTACACGCTTGAATAGAGCAAGGAGAGTACGCACTACGTAGGTGTACTTTCCCTGCATTGATAGTATAGCAATGGTTCTAGAGAACAGTAGTACCCTCCACTTGCAACTGTAACTCCTTGGCCTCGAGATTCAAGAGTTCAAAACTGGTGCACTATAGAAGTACAAAGACATCGCACTACTAGTTGAGAAAGTACTACTACTAGTGCTACAAAGATTACGTAGTAAATAACAGCCACACCGTCGCACTAGGCACTACCACTATGCGTGCATGCATAACTTCCTTAACAAGGGGACGAGGACCTGCGGTTATGCTTTTATCTCCTCCTCACCAGTTCCCCTGCCCCCGAAGAGACCAAGGCAGTTTGTCGATGCTCCTATGATTTGCCAGGAGGTTCTCCTCCTCGTCGGGTCTGGGAGACATTGGACGATGAACCTTCGGGAGAAATCACACACCGCTCCTACGTCCTCACAGTTGCCAGACTCGGTGCTTCCTACACCAACTTTTTTAAGACGGTGCGTAAATAGGCTTGGGAAAAGGCAATGCTTGTTGGACCCGCTGGGCTTGAATACGTATGGTTACGCCTACATGAGATTAAAGAAGATAGCAATTATGGAACCGCCGACAAAGTGACGTAGCTACGATGATTACTATCTCATCGTGCTGTTCGACATAAGGATTGCCATCAATGCAAACGGCTGTAACTGCAGAGGCTGGCACATGCTGGCCACGGCAGATTTGTAACCCTACACGTTCGACAACGCCGTGTGCCATGTAGGCCACAGTTTGTGCTGACTAGCTAGGGGACTTGTTTCATCTGGTTGCCATCCTACGGTACGGGAGATTACAAATGGAATGCACAAACCATCATTTGCATCCCTAACGGTACTCCATTATTTTCCAGGGACCAGTCATACCCCGATGAAAATAAGATCGCCGATCCTGGATGTACATTTGCATCCGCGATTCGGTCTAACCTGGAACTTTGTAGATGACTTTGGCTTATTGGGATCAACTATCTTAGCAGTCGTTACCCATGTTAGCACTAATGTGCAACATGGTCACACGATCGGACCATCACCATCTACCTAGGTATTCCATTTTCTCATTGCCGTGTGTTAGAATAGTAGTACTTGTTAGTCTTTTCTTTTCTTCACTAGGACTTGTTTACTGTACTAGTACTACAATTTAGTATTATATTCTTTTAACCCTCTCGCCTTCTCTTTCATTGTAGTAGTAAGGAGTACTACTTACTAGTACTAGTACTTTTTACCTTGGAGGACGTGTATAGCTAGCTAGGCCCTTGAGGACTTGAACCCACTAGCTCCCACCATTTTTGTTTTTCCATGTCTTACTATCTCATCCATGTAGCCAAGAGTGGCTATATATAATAAGCCGGTTATTTTACTTCCTCTGTACTAGAGTAGGACTACTTGCTGCACAACATTACTGACCGCCATATTTGAGCACAACATTATCAAGCATGGACATTGACCATGTACGTCACCATGTGTCTAGATCTGAGATGCCGCATGTACAAGATGAACGGTGCTAAGTTCGACCCCCGTGATGCTATGTGGGTGCTGAGGAACACTTTTCGAGAGTACTCACTTTCATTGGGGACAACTAACCCATTGTGAAGCAGATGCCACCTTCCGTGCATGACAGCGAAGCCTACTGTTCGTGAAGCATGGTTGTTTCTTCACTTCGCACCGCCGAATGAACTACATGCTGGGACATGATATCCCTGATTTATGTTGCTTCAGCTTGGATGAGTCTCCATCATGTGGAACCGGACTAGAAAGCTTCGACAATGATTCCCGTTGCCCACCGCCATGGATTGTGCCATCTATGAGGATCACCTGGGATTGTAACTTGGAGGTGGACATGGAGCCCATCTATACCGTGTAAGTGGTGTATGGTAAGTTGTGAATGGTAGCGCTGTAAATATATGTAGAGTAGTCATGCACAAATATATCACACTTAAGTGGAGATGAACTTGTGTGGCATAACGCATTTGTCCTTTAGAATATATTACTAGTAAATGTGTTATGTTTATGTGCAAC
The DNA here is from genome assembly GCA_021605145.1 of Aegilops bicornis. NCBI lineage: Eukaryota > Viridiplantae > Streptophyta > Magnoliopsida > Poales > Poaceae > Aegilops > Aegilops bicornis. The sequence continues at coordinate 249,915,891 of CM038673.1, forward strand.
TTGTGTGGCTGTTGCACGGGCTCCAACACGTTCTGTGAGAAAAAAGGAGGCACAACTTTGGCTATAGGTGATGTGGCGACATCATACAGTAGCGATCGTTCGCTATAGTTGTAGTACTAGGACGAAAACTCCTTTAAAACTTACGCTTGGCTCTTCGCCTCTTGGTCAATGTGTAAATCTCTATACTTACAGTCTTTCATGGACGGAGGGAGTGTGTGTGTTGCGTCATGTGTCAGGTGCCGCATGGATGCATGAGTGTTGCGTGCGTGCATGTGTACGTGTGAGTGTTGCATGCATGCATGCATGAGGCTTCTACTCCCTCCCATTGACATGTTCATATTTCAAGCTTCATTAAAATGTTGCATGCAAGAATTAAGAGAAAACTCGCCAATGCGTGTAAAAGTTTTGGTCTTTTGTTCTACACACATGCATTTCAACTAATACGTTTCTAAACACAATTTTCTTGAGGAGAACATGCCAATTATTGAGTACTTTTTGAAAAAATTCTTCAGGAACTCATCATTCGCTACTACCTTAGTTGATGATTTTCTTATTGACCTGTATATAAACCTCCATCCTGGTTTATTGGTCCCCTTCGTGTTTAGTGTAAAATTTTGACCGCAAATTTAACTGACAAAGTGTCAATGCGTGTCAAACTATACCATTAAAAACTATGTTCAAATATGAATCTAGTGATATGATTTTTGGTTACATGCATTGTCGGTGCAACAAACCCTGGGTCCGTTTCCCAGATTATGCATAGGCACGAGAACAAGATCATAACTCCAAGTTTAGACCAAGGCACGCGATATCAGGTCTTCAAGGGACCACCATGAAGCTCAAGAGGACCAAGACTAAACCAGAGAAGCAAGATGCTGCCAAGAAAGAAGCCTCCCTTGCCGGGCAAGCGAGCCTGGCAAGGAGGGGGTCGCCCCCGGAAGCAAGCCTCCAGGACGCCCCGGCAGGCCTGCCGAGGCCTAAGAAAGAAGAACCACCTCACCACACCACCTCATCATGTAGCAAGTCATCGATCAGTGTGATGTCAAGCCACAAAGTGACTAAGTGGAAGCCATTTACCACATGGCAGTCACTTCCTACAGCAAATACTTATAAGTGACAACCGTCCTGGGACGTGTCGAGTGAGCACGCGTGAGGTTGACAAAATAGCCCGGCAGGGCCTGCCGGGCTAGCAACAATGTGACGTTGAATCGCGCATTTAATGCGCTCTATCTGCCTATAGAATTAGGTATGATAGCACTGTTTGCTATCTAATCAGTGCATAATGACTGATCTGCCACTGTGGTGACCCCTTTGTCTATAAAAGGAGGCTCAAGGCAACCGTAGAAAAGGGTTAGCAAGTCCACCCTTTCACGCATTCTTTCGCACTTAGCCATTTTTGCCTTGACGCGACTCTGCCAGGCAAAACGTGTTGCGCTCACCACCATTTTTCCACCGTCAATCCACCAAATCAGGAGTAGGGTTTTATGCCTCGCGACAGCCCGGACCTTGGTAAAGACTACCTGTGTGATCTATGTTGTGCTGTTCGACGCTCCTCTGCTCTTTGTGCAACGTGCCATCCCCCCGCCGAACCAGCAAGGGACTCTTGGTCCCATAGGTGGCCGTGGTTTCCCACGACATCTCTAGCGCGCCAGGTAGGGGGTATCACTTGCACGGACCTGAGAGCATGAGCAGCGCGTCATCTTCATCGCCATCTCCATCTTCAACAGCGCCATCGACTATGGAGCCAAGAAGAAACCCGGTGTTTCAGCTCACCCGTCCACCTCTAAGGCTTCGCCGCCCGCAGACGCCGACACCGTGGGGGGACGCGGAGACACATGAGGATGTCGGCGCTGTGGGGGATGCGGTCGGCGCAGGTGGTGTTGTCACGACCTCCCCCATGGTTGAAGCAGGAGGAACCGAAGCAGGAGGAACCGAAGGAGAGCAGCATCAACAACATCCCGGTGGCCATGCTCCACGAGGTACGAGCGAAGGGGTTATTCCATCTGTGCCCCTTCCCCTCGCCAAAGGGGACAACAACAATGGTAGCGCCCAGTCCGGGACGACTCACCGCCCTCCGGCCAACTCGCCATCGGGCGCCGATCAAGATTGCGCTGCGGCCTCCCGGAGCGGGTCGACCAGGTTGATGTCCCCAACAGAGCTGCTGGCCATCAAGCGCCTTCACCACGTCACCGTGGCATCCAAGTGGCCAGCTTGCAACAGCGAGGGCGTGACACTGTGTAGCGACCCGACCTCAAACGGTCAAGCCTCTGTGTATCTATGCCATCCCTGGATCGGTATGCTGGCACACATAGTACATCAGTGTATATATCAAAGTGCAATCACATGTATAAATAACGTAAAACTGATATATACCTCATAAGTCTCAGCGGAAACAATCAAAGGGTGTGGAGTCCCACCAACGCCAACGGCAAGTTGAGTGTAGACCGTAACCCTACAACGTAACTCTTACCCATCGTAGAAATTCCTGCAACATAAGACGTTGCAGCCGTGTAGGTCAGTACATTGAATGTAATCGGCAAGTCACATTATAAGAATAATGAACCTATTTGTACATGCAATTTGGCTGGTGGAAAGCTTTAAGTTTAGTTTTTGCATAAAGCTAGTTTTTCCCTAGAATAAAAGATATTATCCTACCACTACAAGATAGCATAGGATGAGTTGGCAAACCCAACTCAACCCATTCCCAAAGTTTCATTTAAAACCCAACTGCTTAATTAAGGGTGATGAGATCTCCCAAAGATTTCCACTACTAGATGCTCAAGTTGTCCGTGAATCGGGACACGGCTAATCGATTAGGTTTTAACACTGCAGAGGTTTATGACTTTTCCCCACAAGACTCGATCGCCTCCCTTGAAGTTCTCGTGACCGCCTGGCTTTTGAGAACAGGATGACCTAGACATAGTCTTTCGTAAGTATTCCCCTTAACCCACGGATAGGCCGGTACACCTACTCATTCTACATCCGCTAGCCTATCCCTAAGAGGTCATACTATCTACTCAACTAAGCCAGAGCCCATATTGGCTTGTGGCTGCACACGTAAGCTTCTAGACATGATAATACGATTGATCTCTTTGAGCTCAGGCGGACGGACCACTAGTGGTGCACCACCATGGATTAACCATGCATGCTCCCACCGTATTTCTCGCCACCATTCAAACAAAACCTCCGCCTGTGTAGTTCATTAAGTTATCTTGGTTCTACTTACTACTTTGTCACTCATCTCTCACAATGAACACTTCCCAATCCACGCCTACATTGGCGAGGCAAAATTAAACTTACGCTGTGGTGACAAAGGTATATGGTTCAAACCTACCTCAATGAACTACTAGGTAACGACATACCCATCCGGCAACAATAAATCCTACCATGCAATCCTACCACAAAAGGACTAAGTGCATAATATAAACATAGGTAATTGGAAGAATGGTCAAATGTGAACTTGCTCGGTAATAGTTGTCAAGATTATATCGCCTCGTAAATTTACTTAATAGAACTATTCGTCACTCTCCGATGAAAATCTATAAAGTCAAACATTGCATTCACATAAGAAATCATTTTAGAGAACCAAATAACATGCAACATGAAAAGACTCAGAAAAAACCAAATGAAAATCCAACACACTCAACCATCGCAAAAGTATTCTAAGTGCAAAACAACATATGACATGAGGTTCAAAAATGTGACGCGATCTATCGTGCATACTTGGCATAGTAATAAACTATCATGGATAGATACTAATCATGTGAAAAGTATAGTGACAAAGGTCCAGGTGGTAGGGTTTGGCTACGGTGACACAGTGCAAAAAGAATCACATCAATCGGAGCTACGGTTCAGGTGATATCGCCAATTGAAGCTTGAATTCAAACCTGAATAAATTCAAATTTGAAATTGGCCAACAGTTTTCAAAGCTGGTTCTCTGGATGAAACTATTCGAGACGAACATTTTGCCGCTGGTTTTCGCCGAATTTGGAGTTACGGTTAAAAGATACAACCATTTGAAGTTCGTGGACTAATCAAAACTCGTGGAGTTGACTGTGAAAATTTTATTCGCGACCAGGCCCCTGGCCACGTGGCGACTTCCGGGTGGCTGAGCAGCGTTTGCTGTAGAAGCTATGCGGCAAACTGCCGTAACTTAGGCAAAACAGCGGCGACGGCTAGAAAAATAATTAAACCGGAGATCGGTTTGACTAAACCGAACGGTTTACTAAAGCCCGTGGTTAACCGATCTAATTCAAATATAAAAAAAACTAAACTAAGCGAGGCAAAGGGCTCACGGTGGCGGCGATGAATGAGGAGAGACGACGGCGTGGGCGTTGGCGGTGGACGAGGCAGCGGCTCGCGCTCCTCGGCGATGGGGAAGGAGGCGCTGGTCCCGGCAGCGTGGGGAATCCGGCAGGAGGCGGCGATCCTCGGGGTGGTCGGGACGGGCGGGGCGAGGGCGGCGGCTCCATGCTCCGGTGAGGACGTAGGTCGTCGGGGCGGCGTCGCTGGCGGTCCTAAGGGCACAAGAAGATGTCAACAAGGTGCTCCTGGACTTGGGAAATAATTTGGTGAACAAGAATAGGGTCGGGGCGGTTTACTGGCGGCGTTTACTACGCAAGGAAGCTCCAGCCCCATGAGATCCAAAACAGGAGGGCGTCGGCTACGGGTGGTGTGAGGCGAAACGAAGTGGCAGAATGGAGAGAGGGGGTCGAGGGCTTCTTATAGGCGCGGAGAGAGGGCTCGGGAGCGAGGGCTAAGCTTTATCCCTAGACCTTCGGCCGGCGGGTTCAGGTGTGTGCGTGTGCGTGCTAATCCAGCGGGGTCTGCGGGAGGTTAGGGACGACCTGGGGAGTGGGCCCCGCGGGTCAGCGATAGGGGAGAGATGAGCGAGGGAGAGAGACGAGCGGGCGAGCGACGCGAGCGCCAAGGCCGAGCAGTCAAGGAGCTGAAGTGCGCTGGGTCAAGGCTCACACAGATGTTTGTTTTTTTTATTTCAAAGAAAAAAATACAACAGAAGAAAATAAATATTCTACATAGGCATATTATATACCAAGATGTTCAGAAAAATACCCCGAATAAGATGAACTATTTTTCAGGTTCAAATTTAAATTCCACAAAATTCATAAAAGTCAAACAAAGCTACTCAAGTTGCATTTAAAATCAATAAAAATCATTTTTAAAATAGCAAAATGATTCCAAATTTATTTTCTCCTAATTTTCCATTGAAGGGAATCATTTTACCCTTATTTCCATTTATTTATTTTGAGGAGAAAATAATTTGAATTAAAACTAAATAACTCCCAAGAGGATTTGAAATCTTGAATTCAAATAACTTCAAAGTGACTTTGAAATTATTTCTTTGAAACTTCCAACTCTCTTTCTTCAAATTTGAAGAAGTCATTTTGTCTTCCCTCATGAACTCATTGAGTTGCTTAAAGTTTCTAAATTTGAAATATTTCAAATGGAATTCAAATCATTTTCAAACCCCTTTTATTTTCTTCAAATGGAAGAAGCCATATTATCTTCACTCTAGGGTCTTCTGATGAGATGACTTTGAATTCATGGAGATCAAGAAAAATGCAAGATGAAAGTTTTGGGAAAGTCCTTTTATTCCCTCTCATTCAACTTTCCACTCAATTTCACACCATCAATCACACAACAAACAAACAATCATAATTATTTATTTAATATAATATTCCAAAATCTAGAATTTTGGGATGTTACAAACTACCACCCTAAAAATGAATCTCGTCCTCGAGATTCGGAGAGGCTAGAAAGAAGGTTAGATTTGGGGGTCTCCTTGAAAATCCATTCATCAACACAAGGTATGGGGTGCTACCACCCTTAGAAGCATGGTTACGCTTCCAACAAAACTCATGTACTTCGCCCTTTGGGTTGACGGTGTCGGTCCTCTCATACTCCCTGGAGTAACTCTTTCTTTGAGGCTTCTCCGGTAGGGCATAACCTTTTCCTCAAAATCTTGAGTCATTGCATCAAAATGTGATCCTTCCGAGACTGGGTCTTCTTAGCTGACAGGTCTGTCGCCAATGCTAAACAACTATCAAAAATCTCATGGTGGTCAACAATTACTGGTTCTCCTGCAGAAAATGGGTCTGGGTTGAACCTCACCGCATAACCTACGATTGGCAACAGGTGCCTGTGACCGGGTTTCCATCATCCTGCCATTCTAAGGCTTTTTGGTTTGTCGTGTCGACACTCTTCTAAGTTTTTAAGGCTCTCGATTTTCCATCAACATATGATAGCTCATGAAAGAAGTCTCCTGTATGGGGCCAATCCATCCTATACTTGAATCATTACCACATACGCAGATAGTGAATCACGATTCTAACACTTGGGCATCCTCACAAGAATTGCATAACTTCTCTTCTCCACGAACCGGGTTCGGGTAATCCATTGGTTCTGCAAGCCAAACAAAACCTCTATCGCCTCTTCACAACTCTTGGGTTTACGTAACCTCCTATGGAACGCCCGTTGATGAAATAACATCTTCTTCCGTAATTCTTTCTGCAACAAGGTTGTGCTTGCTTCTTATCAAATCCTGGGTCCTGTGGGTTATGGCCCACTTCAACACTTGTATATCTTTAACTCATCCTTGGGGTTACTATTGTTCCATATTCCAACATTACATCTCCTATAAATCTAATAGTACTTCATTCCTTCGTTCTCTTGGGGTAACCATCATAACTAAAACCAAACTCCAACTCATTTGTCCAAACTCCACTCTATGGAATACATTTTCTTTTCCCATTGTTCAAGTGTTCACACAGACAAGTATCGCCAAAAAAATTGCACTGGTTCATCCATAATTCTCTTCATATCAAATCCTTTATTACATCCTTAACCACTACTCAAAACTCAAATTTAAAAAGTACTCTATTACAAAAGCTGCCATCCACATAGTTTGGTATGGTCAAGCATTACTTCCATCTTTATTCATTTGCCATACTTGAAGATGCTTCAGTCCCACTAGAACTGTGCGATGTGATCCTTCAAATCATCGATGTTTTGCTTCATCGTGGTGACCATGAGCTTCATGTCCATCATCTCTGATGTACCTCCCTCGTGTATTCCCCGAGTGTGACGGAGTCTTGCTTCTAGTATTTCTCCAATCTGACGATTGCCTCCATAGCAGCTTCACGAACAGAGTCGTAGAATGTTGCTCATGGTACTCGAGAAATGAAAAAGTATTACCCCATAGTCTTTGGGCAGACTCCTTCACACGGTGGAGGTGTACCTCCACGCACCAAAGTTCAACTCCATTCTCCATGAAAGGATAACCCTTGTAGACTACATCTCCTTCAAGATGAATATGCTTCATCATGTCCTTCGATTTTTGGTTAATCCCGATCACTAGTCGTGGTCATGATCGCTTCCGGCCGCTGAGAAAAGACTCGTAAAGGGCTGTCATCTGCAGCATAAAATAGAAGGGGTACTCAGGATAATGTATGTATTTCCTTGGGTGAAATGTGGTTGTTTTCGGAAAAAGTTTGGAGTCTGCTTGTCCATGGGTTCAAGGTTTATGTTTGAGTGAGACAGTGAGAGAGGTACTCACAATCAACAAACAACTCATAACATCTCATATGAGATCCCAACCACATCAATTTTTATTGCTTCATGAGCTATTACAACTTCCATTTCATAACTCAACTCAACATCCTCAATGAAAATAAAAGTATATTCCACATTTATTACATGCTTTATTCCAATATCAAGACCTCAACTACTCGCTCAAGCTTTCCTCGGGTCTGAACATTCTCTGGCAAAATGTCCTACTCCTTTGCAGCGTAAACAAATGACTTCAGACAAATCCAGAGGCTTCTTGGTGGCTATCTTGATTCCTTGGGTTCTTGGCTTGCTTGCTCGGCATTCGCTAGCGTAATGACCTAAATCCTTGCACCTGTAACAAGTGATATGACTCAGGTCCTTTCCTGCAGAAATTGGGTTGTTCTGGGGACACATGCTCCTTCTCTTCCTAGACTTCTTCTTTCCGATCATTTCTTCTAACTCTTGTGGATCAAACTCCACTTCTTCTATCACAAAGTCTCCCAGATACTCTTGGCTTTTCTTCGTGCAATACAAAGAAAATGTCCTTCTTCGCCACATGAATAGCAAGCATTGGAGTAAAATCTATTTAGGCTTTCTCCATCATGGTCGTCAACATCTTCATCACAGGTCCTTTTAAACTTTCCCTGAGGGCTTCTTTCATTGCTCCATTCTGCTGCTTGGCAATTTCTTGTACCTTGGGGTAAATATGACACTGGGCAGGGTAGTGCGTAGTTCCTTCACACAAGAAACAAGTAATCTGCCTAGTTAGGCATTCTTCCGTTGGGTGACTTCCTTCACAATGAGGGCATCCATCCTTGTGTTCCTCATGGGTGTGTCCTATTTCTCCGCATATCATGCATGCACGAGGTTTCTTCATCGTTATCATCTTGCTTTCGGATAAGACGGATCCCAACAGAGTCTCCTTCAATTGCTCCCAAGTTTTTGCTCCATTATATCCTTGTATAGCTTGATGCATTTTCCACTGTGTTGCAAGCACTTCTTGTAAAGTAATCAAGAGCGTATTGAACCTCATACTTCCTTGCAACCAAATTGCTCCTCAAGTGATTCTCTATGTTTTGAATCCATAGCTCTCGCCTCCAACCGAGGTGATCGCTCCAGAATACAAGTCCATCTTCATTCATCATCTATTGGGTCCAAGGGTTTTGGGATGAGATACGGGAGAGGGATAGAGAGATATACACACAAACAATATAGTTTTGAAAATAAGTTTTATTTGTCTTTGTCAAAAAACATACACAAAATATGACAGCTCATAAATCATCGCATCTAACGTGAGTATAAAACAAGGGTTTGGTCTTCTAAAGGTCATATAAATCTTGGAATTCTTCCGTGTCTTCATATTCTTCGAGTCTTCGACTGTCGTAGCATTAATTCTTCTAGTGTATGGTGAAGTCTGATACCTTGTCCTTCTCGGAGTAGTCTTATTATTTGATCCTCCGTGTGGTCAAAGGGAAAAGGGGTATTGTCTAACTATTTGGGGTAAAAGGAAAGATTTGATAAAGCTCAGAAAAGAAGAGAGGTAAAGGATCTATTTGAAAATAAAGTTTTAGAGAAATCCTTTCCTAAGGGAATTCCAGTTTCTAGGGTCACGTCCTACAGTCAACATGTGCTCTGATACCATCTCTGTAGCGACCCGACCTCAAACGGTCAAGCCTTCAGGTATCCGTGCCATCCTCGGATCGGTATCTTTGCACACACAAGACATCGGTGTATATATCAAAGTGCAATCACATGTATAAATAACGTAAAACTGATATATACCTCATAAGTCTCAGCGGAAACAATCAAAGGGTGTGGAGTCCCACCAACGGCAACGGCAAGTTGAGTGTAGACCGTAACCCTACAACGTAACTCTTACCCATCGTAGAAATTCCTGCAACATAAGACGTTGCAGCCGTGTAGGTCAGTACATTGAATGTACTGGCAATTCACATTATAAGAATAATGAACCTATTTGTACATGCAATTTGGCTGGTGGAAAGCTTTAAGTTTAGTTTTTGCATAAAGCTAGTTTTTCCCCGTAATAAAAGATATTATCCTACCACTACAAGATAGCATAGGATGAGTTGGCAAACCCAACTCAACCCATTCCCAAAGTTTCATTTAAAACCCAACTGCTTAATTAAGGGTGATGAGATCTCCCAAAGATTTCCACTACTAGATGCTCAAGTTGTCCGTAATCGGGGACACGGCTAATCGATTAGGTTTTAACACTCTGCAGAGGTTTGCGACTTTTCCCCACAAGACTCGATCGCTTCCCTTGAAGTTCTCGTGACCGCCTGGCTTTTGAGAACAGGATGACCTAGACATAGTCTTTCGTAAGTATTCCACCTTAACCCACGGATAGGACGGTACACCTACCCATTCTAAATCTTCTAGCCTATACCTTAAGAGGTCATACTATCTTCTCAACTAAGCCAGAGCCCATATTGTCTTGTTGCTGCACACGTAATATTCTAGACATGATAATACGATTGATCTCTTTGAGCTCAGGCGGACGGACCACTAGTGGTGCACCACCATGGATTAACCATGCATGCTCCCACCGCATTTCGCCACTATTCAAACCAAACCTCTGCCCGTAGTTCATTAAGTTATCTTGGTTCTACTTACTACTTTGTCACTCATCTCTCACAATGAACACTTCCCAATCCACGCCTACATTGGCGAGGCAAAATTAAACTTACGCGGTGGTGACAAAGGTATATGGTTCAAACCTACCTCAATGAACTACTAGGTAACGGCATACCCATCTGGCAATAATAAATCCTACCATGCAATCCTACCACAAAAGGACTAAGTGCATAATATAAACATAGGTAATTGGAAGAATGGTCATATGTGAACTTGCCTGGTAATAGTTGCTGAAGATTATATCGCTCTCAGAAATTTACTTAATAGAACTATTCGTCACTCTCCGATGAAAATCTATAAAGTCAAACATTGCATTCACATAAGAAATCATTTCAAGAACCAAATAACATGCAACATGAAAAGACTCAGAAAAAACCAAATGAAAATCCAACACACTCAACCATCACAAAAGTATTCTAAGTGCAAAACAACATATGACATGAGGTTCAAAAATGTGACGCGATCTATCGTGCATACTTGGCATAGTAATAAACTATCATGGAAAGATACTAATGGTGTGAAAAGTATAGTGACAAAGGTCCAGGTGGTAGGGTTTGGCTACGGTGACACGGTGCAAAAAGAATCACATCAATCGGAGCTACGGTTTAGGAGATATCGCCAATTGAAGCTTGAATTCAAACCTGAATAAATTCAAATTTTTAATTGGCCAACAGTTTTCAAAGCTGGTTCTCTGGATGAAACTATTCGAGACGAACATTTTGCCGCTGGTTTCATCGAATTTGGAGTTACGGTTAAAAAGATACAACCATTTGAAGTTTGGGGACTAATCTGAAAACTCAGGGAGTTGACTGTGAAAATTTTATTCGCGACCAGGCCCCTGGCCACGTGGCGACTTCCGGGTGGCCGAGCAGCGTTTGCTGCAGAAGCTATGCAGCAAATGGCCGTAACTTAGGCAAAACAGCGGCGACGGCTAGAAAAATAATTAAACCAGAGATCGGTTTGACTAAACCGAACAGTTTACTAAAGCCCGTGGTTAACCGATCTAATTCAAATATAAAAAAACTAAACTGAGCGAACGAGGCAATGGCTCACGGTGGCGACGATGACGAACAGGAGACGACGGCATGGGCGTTGGGCGGTGGACGAGGCAGCGACTCTGGCGCTCCTCGGCGATGGGGAAGGAGGCGTCGGGGTCCAGCGCAGCGTGGGGAATCCGGTGGTGGAGGCGGCGATCCTCGGGGTGGCCGGGACGGGCGAGGTGAGGGCGGCGGCTCCATGCTCCGGTGAGGACGCAGGTCGTCGGGGCGGCGTCGCCGGCGGTCCTAGGGGCACAAGAAGATGTTAACAAGGTGCTCCTGGACTTGGGAAATAATTTGGTGAACAAGAATAGGGTCGGGGTGGTTTACTGGCGGCGTTTTACTACGACAAGGAAGCTCCGGCTCCGGTGAGATCCAAAACAGGAGGACGTCGGCTACGGGTGGTGTGAGGCAAAACGAAGTGGCAGAATGGAGAGAGGGGGTCGAGGGCTTCTTATAGGCACGGAGAGAGGGTTCGGAGCGAGGATAAGCTCTATCCCTAGAGCTTGGCCCGTGGTTCGGGTGTGTGCGTGTGCGTGCTTATCCAAATGGGTCTCATGGAGGTTAGGGACGACCTGGAGTGGGCCCATGGTCAGCGATACGGGAGATATGAGCGAGGGAGAGAGACGAGCGGGCGAGAGACGCGAGCGCCAAGGCCGAGCAGTCATGGAAGTGCGCGGGCCGGGTCTTGGCTCAAGGCTACAGATGTGTGTTTTTTTAATTCAAAGAAAAATACAACAGAAGAAAATAAAATTCTACATAGGCATATTATATACCAAGATGTTCAGTAAAATACCCCGAATAAGATGAACTATTTTTCGTGTTCAAATAAATTCCACAAAAATTCATAAAAGTCAAACAAGGTTATCAAGTTGCATTTAAAATCAATAAAATCATTTTTAAAATAGCAAAATGATTCCAAATTTATTTTCTCCTAATTTTCCATTGAAGGGAATCATTTTACCCTTATTTCCATTTATTTATTTTTAGGAGAAAATAATTTGAACTAAAACTAAATAACTCCCAAGAGGATTTGAAATCGAATTCAAATAACTTCAAAGTGACTTTGAAATTATTTCTTTGAAACTTCCAACTCTCTTTCTTAAAATTTGATGAAGTCATTTTGTCTTCTCTCATGAACTCATTGAGTTGCTTAAAGTTTCTAAAATTGAAATATTTCAATGGAATTCAAATCATTTTCAAACCCCTTTTATTTTCTTCAAATGGAAGAAGTCATATTATCTTCACTCTAGGGTCTTCTCGATGAGATGACTTTGAATTCATGGAGATCAAGAAAAATGCAAGATGAAAGTTTTGGGAAAGTCCTTTTATTCCCTCTCATTCAACTTTCAAAAAAAATTCAATTTCCACTCAATTTCACACCATCAATCACACAACAAACAAACAATCATAATTATTTATTTAATATAACATTCCAAAATCTAGAATTTTGGGATGTTACACACTGCCGCCACTGGCACCGCCAGAAGCCGAGCGACAGTGCGGTCTACATCATCATCACCCATGCCAAGCACCACTATAGAGGCCATGTCGTGGGCTCAGCTGCTGCTGAGGTTCCTACCGGCGGCCGATCAGAGGGATGAATGGCGAGACACCATCCAAAGTCTAATTGGCTTCACCGAGGCTGGGGGCTCACAACATGCTGGTCGACCACGCCTCCCCAAGCAACGACAATAGCTCACGCTGCTGATTGTACCGAATGGGCCACCCCCATGGTGCAGTCCCCACCATGGCAATCAGTGCGGGCGCGGCAGAATCAAGAACCTGATGATGTCTCGATGGCCTCTTTCGACCCTCGAGCACATCCTGGCCAACGGCGAGCCCTAGAGGACAGGCATAGGGGAGGCACATGCGTCGTCATCGAGTGACGCCATGATGACCACCGTCAGACCAACGGGTGCGACGGCCCCAATGCCGACGAGCTTGCACTCGAGGACAACGGGTCCCTGCCTTTCGAGGTTGGGTGCCCTGCCTTTACTCGTGAGCTGCGGCAAGTCCGTTGACCACAAGCTCGCACATTCGAGCCAGAGATACCCGAGAAGTATGATGGGAGGCTAAACCCGACAGAGTTCTTGAGCGTCTACACCATCGATGTTCAAGCTACCGGCGGAAGAGATGAGAAGGTGTTCGCCAACTACTTCCCTTTGGCGCTCAAGTCAAATGTGAGGTCTTGGTTGATGCACCTGCCGAAGAACTCCATTTCATCATGGATCGACTGCGCCGTGAGTTCATTGGTGCCTTCACTGGCGGGCATCAAGAACCCGAGCGGCCCAGCGACTTGCAGCTTCTCCAATATAAAGAAGGAGAGACTCTCCGTAAGTACTTGCAGAGATTCAGCAGAGTTCACAAGAATATCCCAACATCCATCCATCGGCTGTAATAGCTGCCTTCTAGTCCAATGTGCGCATCCGCAGGATTTGTTCCAAGATGAACGTGTGGTTGCCCAAGACTGTGAAGGAGCTTTACACCTTGGTGGACAAGTGCGCTCGGATAGAGGAGGGAAGAAAACTCCCCGAAGAAGAAGATTGCATCAACATTGACTGAGAGGATGACGATGAGTCCACCAGTCAGAAGAAGAGCAAGAAGCGCAATAAGAGGCGCAAAGATAAGGCAATGATGAATGTCGAAGGATCGGGCACACTTAGTACCAACAAGAAGGCTAAAGTCGAAGCCCCCGGCAAGGAAGCTGCCGTGTGCGCTGACTGCCGAGAAGCTGCGGCTACTGAGAAGGCTGGGAAAGACGATACCCGTACTGCAAGATCCATTGGACCAAGGGCCACGTTCTTCAAGAGTGTCATCAGGTTGAGCAACTCGTCAAGAGGCATAGAGCAGAATATGAGAAACGTGATAAGGAAAAAGGTCAGAATGGTGCTGGCAGGAAGGGCCGAGGCGGTGAAGCAAATCGCCTCGGCAAGCCCTTTTGGAACCAAGGAAAACCGGCCAGGGGCCGAGAAAAGGAAGTTTGCAATGATGAGAGTGATGGAGGGGATGAAGAGGGAACCAGTGAGCAGGGGTTCCAGAAAGCCACTGACGCCATGTGCATTGACGGGGGTGCATCCCTGCACTCCTCTCACCGCCAACTTGAACGGTGGGCACTTGAGGTCAATGTCGTGGAGCATCTTTGATGAAGAGGACCACCCTGACCGCACCACTGCAGTAGGGTGTTTGCCATTGTTGGTGTCTCCAATGATTCGCAACCTCAAAGTCACGAAGATGTTGGTTGATGGCAGGGCTGGAATGAATCTGGTTTCCCCTAAGGTCATCAGCAAGCTTCAGATACAAGAGGAATAGCTCAAGGTCACGGGAACGTTTCAAGGATTTAATCCCGGCAGGAGTCATCCTAAGGAAAGATCACATTGCCAGTGACATTTTGGGGAGAACTGAACTATCGACCTGAGAAGGTTGTTGAGGGAGTCCTGGATTAGGGGTGTCCGGATGGCGGACTATAACCTTTGGCCGGACTCCTGGACTATGAAGATACAAGATTGAAGACTTCGTCCCGTGTCCGGATGGGACTTTCCTTGGCGTGGAAGGCAAGCTTGGCGATACGGATATGTGGATCTCCTTCCATTGTAACTGACTCTGAGTAACTCTAACCCTCTCTGGTGTCTATATAAACAGGAGGGTTTTAGTCCGTAGGACGAACAACAATCATACCATAGGCTAGCTTCTAGGGTTTAGCCTCTCTGATCTCGTGGTAGATCTACTCTTGTACTACCCATATCATCAATATTAATCAAGCAGGAGTAGGGTTTTACCTCCATCGAGAGGGCCCGAACCTGGGTAAAAACATCGTGTCCCTTGTCTCCTGTTACCATCCGCCTAGACGCACAGTTCGGGACGCCCTACCCAAGATCCGCCGATTTTGACACCGACATTGGTGCTTTCATTGAGAGTTCCTCTGTGTCGTCATCTTTAGGCCCGATGGCTCCTCCGATCGTCAACAACGATGCAGTCCAGGGCGAGACTTTTCTCCCCGGACAGATCTTCATATTCAGTGGCTTTGCACTGCGAGCCAATAAGCTTGGCCATCTGGAGCAGATCGAAAGCTACGCCCCTAGCCATCAGGTCAGATTTGGAAGTTTGAACTACATGGCCGACATTTGCGGAGACTTGATCTTCGACATGTTCGAGCCATAGCCAAGCGCGCCGCACTGTCATGATGGGCATGATCTAGCTCTGCCGCCGAACAGTGTCCTGGAGGCCGCACCAGTGTCCGCTCCGGCCCTTAGCTCGGAGCTGACTGCGCCAATCGAGGATGGGTGGCTGGACACCGCCTCGGGGGCTGCAATCTCTACGGCGATCGAGCCGAACACCATACCTGTCCTTTGCGAAGCTCGTGACTCCAAGGTGCCGGACTCCTCTCCGGACTCCGAACCTTCCACGCCCCTGCCAATCGAATCCGATTGGGCGCCGATCATGGAGTTCACCGCCGCGGACATCTTTCAGCACTCGCCTTTCGGCGACATTCAGAATTCACTAAAATCTCTCTCTTTATCAGGAGAGCCCTGGCCGGACTATGGTCATCAAGGTTGGGATGCGGACGACGAAGAAATTCAAAGCCCATCCACCACCCACTTCGTAGCCACTGTCGATAATTTAACCGACATGCTCGACTTCGACTCTGATGACATCGACGGTATGGACGCCGATGCAGGAGACGACCAAGAACCAGCGCCTATAGGGCACTGGTAGGCCAACTCGTCGTATGACATATACATGGTGGACACCCCAAAAGAAGGGAACGGCGATGGAACAATGGAGGATGACCCCTCCAAGAAGAAGACTAAGCGTCGGCGTCAGCGGCGCCGCTCTAAATCCCGCCAAAGGAAAAACGACGATTCCAGCACAGGAGACAATAACACCCCGGACAGTGCCGAAGACAACCCCTCCAAAGCAGGATTCAGCACAGGAGGATGGAGAAGCCAGCCCTCATGAGAGAGCGGCAGACAGAGAGGTAGAGGATGATAATTACATGCCTCCCTCCGAAGACGAGGCAAGCCTCGACGACGATGAATTTGTCGTGCCTGAGGATCCCGTCGAACAAGAGTGTTTCAAATGCAGGCTTATGGCCACGGCGAGTAGCCTCAAGAAAAAAGAGCAACAACTTAGAGCTGACCAAGACTTGCTAGCCGACAGATGGACTGATGTCCTTGCGGCTGAAGAGTACGAACTCGAACGCCCCTCCAAGAGCTACCTAAACGCAGGCTGCTACCCCGATTAGAGGAGGAAGCACCTAGACCTACATCACCAGCGCATGATGCGGCCGACCGCCACCTCGTGGTCAGCGATGTAAAGGCCTCTCGGCCCTCCACTCAAGCCGCACCCCGGCTTCGCTCAAAAAATACCAAGGCACGGGGAAATGCGCTAGACCTGCGAGATATATTGGAGGACAGGGCAAGACAAACAAGACCGATCTATGGATCGCGTGGGCGCCCCACGACACGTGATTTACAACCGCCACGCTCGATATGGTAAATCCGCGGGCCGAACACAGTAGACAAAGCTCATTTGAGCTACGTCGTGATATAGCCCAATACAGAGGCGCCGCACACCCACTATGCTTCACAGATGAAGTAATGGAGAATCAAATCCCCGAGGGTTTAAAACCCATAAACATCGAATCATACGATGGCACAACAGATCCGGTGGTATGGACCGAGGATTATCTCCTTCATATCCACATGGCCCGCGGCGATGATCTACACGCCATCAAATACCTCCCACTCAAGCTTAAAGGACCAGCTCGGCATTGGCTTAACAGCTTGCCAAAGATAATTAATTGGTTGTTGGGAGGACCTGGAAGCCGCATTCCTCGACAACTTCCAGGGCACCTATGTGCGACCACCAGACACTGATGACCTAAGCCACATAATTCAGCAGCCAGAGGAATCGGCCAGACAATTCTGGACACGGTTCCTAACCAAGAAAAATCAAATAGTCGATTGTCCGGACGCAGAGGCCGTTGCAGCCTTCAAGCATAACATCCATGACGAGTGGCTTGCCCGGCACCTAGGACAGGAAAAGCCGAAATCCATGGCAGCCCTCACAACACTCATGACCCGCTTTTGTGCGAGAGAAGACAGCTGGCTAGCTCGTAGTAATAACATGACCAAGAGCCCTGGTAATTCGGATACCAAGGACAGCATTGGCAGGTCGCGTCACAACAAGCAAAAGCGCCGCATTAACGGCAATAATACTGAGGATGCGGCAGTTAATGCCGGATTCAGAGGCTCTAAACACGGTCAGCGGAAAAAGCTGTCACAGCCCCAGATCAGCCCTAGAGCTTGCTTGTAACTAGTAGCATTGCAACCATGCATCATGTTTAATTTCCATGAAATTTGAAATGGGGATGATCAAGCCCTAGCACTAAAGCAATTCAAATAGGTTCAACTCCAAAATATCTTCAAAGAACCCAAAGTGGTTTGCAAAATGTTCATGATTAATGGAAAAGGGTGAAAACCATATCCAGAGGTGATGGATATTTTTCCAAGACATTTCTGGATTTTTGAATAAACCATATTGTATTTGAATTGGGGCATTTAAATACTATTAATATTATTTTTAAATGCTCCAACAATTCTGAAAATAGTTAAGGGCCTCTGTAATAATTTAGTTAATGCCCACAATTATTTTCAGGATTTATTTAAATGGTTTGGTATTTTACTAAACTAAAACAAAACAGAAAATAGAAAACAGAAATAATAAAGAAAGAGAGAGAGAGAAACCCAACCTA
This sequence comes from Aegilops bicornis, assembly GCA_021605145.1. NCBI lineage: Eukaryota > Viridiplantae > Streptophyta > Magnoliopsida > Poales > Poaceae > Aegilops > Aegilops bicornis. The sequence continues at coordinate 249,933,909 of CM038673.1, forward strand.
CCTGGCGCCCCAACCGGCCCAACCTTTCCCCCTCTCGCTGGGCCAGGCTTGGTGGCCCAGCCACCAACCGCCACGCCGCTGCCTCCTACCTCTGCCAAGAGGGCAGAGGAGGGACAGGCGATCAAGGCCGAGCTCGCCACCTCCTCCCTCCCACCGCCTGCTCCCCCTCGACGCCCGGAGACGCCACGCGCCTCCCCGAACCCCCTGGACCCCCGCGCGCTCGCCCGCGCCCACGTTCTCTCCGCTGCGCCCTCTCTCTCGCCCGGGCCGAGCACCGCCGTCGCCGCCCCGCGCAGCCCGCGCCACCGCCACCCTCTCTCCTCCCCGACATGCCCACGAAGCTCCGCCCGACCTCCTCTTCCTCCCCACCGAGCCGCGCCCAAACGCCTCAAGCACCCTCCCGACCCCTTCATCCCTCGGGTCGCCGGAGATCTCCATCGCCGCCCGCTTGCTCCGGCCCCTCCCCGAGCCAGTGATCACCTCTGCGGAACCGCGGTGAGCTCCTCGCGCCTCGCCCCTCTCCCCGTCGACGCTGCGTCCTCCAGCCCGATCCCCATCGTGGATCAAACCCGCCGCCGCTGTGACCGCCGCCCGACGTGCCTCCGGCCACCTAGTGGCCCGGCTGTCGTCTCAGCCTCCTCCTCTGCATAGTTCTCGTGGGTGCCCGACGAGCCTCCCCGGCCACCGAAGGCCGACCCGAGCTCGCCCGAGCTCCGGCGACCACCACGGTCGACGCCGGTGACGACGCCGGCCACCCTAGGCCCAGCCGCTGCCACTACTCGACGCGGACGAGCGCCCGCGTCACATAGACGCCCTCCGCCGGCCATTTGGTCGCCGGAGGAGGAAACCCGCACCCCTCCGCCGTCTCTGGCTCCGCCGGCGACGAGCCGCGGGTCAACTCCGGCGAGTTGGCCCGGGTTTGACCATGGGTTGACCTCCCCCGTGCGTCACTGATGTGTGGGCCACCCCCCTGACATTTTAGTTAGTATTAGCTTAACACTAATTAACCTAGGTTAGTTAGCTAGTTAGTCGCTGACTAGTGGGCCCCGGCCCCACAAACAGTTTAGTTAGAATTAACTTAAGACTAAATAACTGGGTTAACTAGTTGTGCCACTGACACGTGGGACCCACAGGTCAGGGTTTGACCTGGACCGCCGCAGTTGACCGCTGACGTCATGGTGACGCAATGTCTTTGGCGCAATATTCTTTTTCTGGATTTATTTATATTCGTGAAATTTCGTAAAAATGCCCTAAACTTCAATAAATCATAGAAATTCAACCGTAACTTCGGATGGAAATAATTTATATATGAAAAATGATCAGAAAAATATGAAGAATCTGTTTATGCCATGATCATGCATGTTTGAACAAGTTAACCTCACTGAATAGGATGAATCATGATTAGGATAATTTATGAAATAGCATTTGGAGTTGGAGTTCAACCTTGTTTGAATTCCACTTCAATTAACTTGGATTACTGTTGCATTAGGTGAATTCAGTTCCTTAACATGATCATGCATCATAGATGTGCATTGCATTGATTGTGTTCTTTCTCGCCATCGTGTTTGTCCCTCTCGGTAGACGACGTTCGACGATGAATTCGATGACACCGATGAAGAACTATATTATCTTCTGCGCTGTGCAAGCAAAACCCCTTGTTCATTCCGATATAATCCCACTCTCTCGCTCCTGCTCTATTTTATTGCATTAGGACAACAACGACTCATGTGTTACTTGCTGCGGTAGCTGAACCCCTTTATCCTCTCGTGATGACCTGTCATTCCACAAGAATTAGATGAAACCCACTAGCATGAGTAGGAGTTGCTTGAGCCATGTTGTGCCTACTCATTCATGCTTGTTGTCATGCCTGCTACCGCTTAGAGTTGAGTCAGGTCCGATTCATCGGGAATGAATTGGAATGGTTGTGTGAACATGTCCCATCGTGTGTGAGTTAAGTGTGTGAACACGATTTGGTAAAGGTAGCGGTGAGAGGCCATGTAGGAGTACATGGTGGGTTGTCTCATTGCAGCCGTCCTCGTGAACTGAAGTTCTGTGTTTGTGATCCATGAAACAGTTACTACCACGCATTGGGATCCTTAATTGACCCTCTCGGCTTCTTAACCACCCTTGTCCTCGGTCCGGGAGTTGCAAGTAGTTTCGTGTTTGTAGCATGTCAGCCGCACGCAACGCTGACCTTAGGGGTGGGTTGTGTTGCGGTAGGCACTGCGGGTCTTGTACCGAAAGTGCCCATTTGGTATCTCGGGAACCCTGCACACATCGTTCGGGAATGTATGGGAAACCTCGGCCGACTCTCATGGATGGAACCCGAATAGGCGATAAACTGGACTCGGACTTGAGTGTTTAGGTAGGCCGTGGCCGACACCCACGTTGGGCTTCCGCTTGAAGGTTGCCGAGTACATGTCGTGGTAAACGGCGGTAAGTGGTGAGAGCGTGTGTGAAGAAGTACACCCTGCAGGTTTAATATGATCTATTCGAATAGCCGTGTCCACGGAAAAGGACTTCTGGGTTGCCTATACCAGTTCATAGACAAGTGAAAGTGGATACCCTAAAATGCGCAAGATAAGCGTGAGTGCTATGGATGGCGTTCTCGTAGGGAGACGGGAGCGGGTCCATAGTGGTGTATTGATATGGTGAATATGTGGACTCGTAGCGCCACCTCAAAAGAGTTAATTGCAAATGTAGTTCAGGATAGCCACCGAGTCAAAGATGGCTTGCTGCAGTCAAACTCCACCACCCCCTTTTGATAATGATGCATATGTAGCTAGATCTGATGTAAGTCTTGCTGAGTACGTTTGTACTCACGTTTGCTTATTTTATGTTTTGCGTAGAGACGTCGGGCCTCGCTTAGTAGTTCCGCTTGGACTTCGACGTTTAGCTTGTTACCTCAGCTACGATCTTGTGCCCTCGGTAGGATCTGGTAGATAGTCAGGCTTCTCAGCCTTTTTCATTTATAGTAGTCTGTACTCAGACATGATTAGCTTCCGCTTGTGCTTTGACTTGTATGCTCTGAGTGTTGGGTCATGAGACCCATGTTTGTAATATCTCGCTCCTTGGAGCCTAATGAATAAATATTTGAGTCGTAGAGTTATGTTGTGATGCCATGTTGTATCTACACATATTGAGCATATTGTGTGTATGTTTGAAATGCTTGGTATGTGTGGGATCCGACAAACTAGTTGTTTATCCTTGGCAGCCTCTCATATGGGGAAATGTAGTCTCGTGCTTCTTAGCGATAGTAGTCCGCTACAGCCCGGTTCACCGGAGTCCTGCTAGCCCAGCACTACTGCTTGGACACTTGACTGGCCGGCATGTGTTTCACTTTCGCCTTATGTCTGTCCCTTCGGGAAATGTCACGCGGTGTTATTCGAGTCCTGCCTAGCTCGCTACAGCCCGAATACCGGAGTCCTCATAGCCCAGTGCTACAGCCCGAATATATCCGTTGATGACCGACATGTTCGATGTGATTCATGTATGCCTGTCCCCATAGGTTAGCGCCGCTTTGGGTTCACGACTAGCCATGTCGGCCCGGGTTCTTTGTCATATGGATGCTAGCGACACTATCATATACGTGAGCCAAAAGACCCAAACGGTCCCGGGCCATGGTAAGGCGACACCCGTGGGAATACCGTGCGTGAGGCCGCAAAGTGATATGATGTGTTACATGCTAGATCGGTGTGACTTAGGATCGGGTCCCGACAGCGTTGGTATCGAGCCCCGATCGTCAGAGGGATTACCAAGCCAAACTGGTCGGGTTGTGTCTAGAAATGCTTTAGTTATGTAAGGGAATTGATTGTGGAAGGGAACGTAAGGCTCTTTTACTCCTTATACCTCATGGCCTTCTGATCTGAGTCATCCTCTTCTCTTCTACGGGGTTTAAGAACTAGGCTTCTCATCTATCTATCAGGATGACGTGTTACTAATCCCTAGATTTTTAAGATTGTTGGATTTAATCCCCCGTTCAGTTCCTACTACTCCTGTATGATTACTGTTGATCTCAGAATCTTGTTATGATGTTGTTGAGTGGTTATGCCACCCTTTCTGCAGGATGTCGCAAATCATTTTGAGCATTTACAGCCGTTATGCTGTCCGAGTCATCCTGTGTCTCTAAATAGTCCGATGCATTTGCAAATTCTTTCCTTCCGCTTCGATGAACTTTTGGTCGTAATAAGCACACCAATCGGTAAGTTGAGGTACTCTGTTGCCTCGACATATATGTTGGAACTATTATTATGACCCTAGGTGTTTAGGAAGTCACCTAGCAATTTAGCAATGCTTTTGTATCCCGGTGTGATGATTCTCGCCAAGATTCTTGAAAGCATCCCGTGATGCCGCTTAGTAGTAGGTATTCTACTCACAGGTTTCAACCCGAGATTCATCCTACTTCATGTTGTTAGTATTTGCTAGTGCCTTTAGGATATTAGTAACCTTGCGATAGTCCTCAAGGTCCGTGGTATTTCCTTCTTCCAAATACTACGAACCCTTATGGCAGAAGTTCCTTGTTGATCCAAAAGATCACGATAAGAGTGCTCTTGAGGAGTTCTCCATCCATAATTGTGAATCTGCTAGTTCTACCTTCTCTGCATGGATTATCCGGAAGAAATGTTGAGTTTGCTCGACATACTAATCCATGCATCCACAACTCGTGAAGTTATATGTTCCCCTGAGTTGCTCTCTTCGATTGCATTCTCGACCTTCATCTATCAATTGATAGCCAAGGGTATGTGTGCATTTGTGTTCATCGATGCATTTTGTCCTTGTGGTCCGTCAAGCCATTCTATTCCGTAATGACTAGGAGAAACAAACTCCAGTACCTTGTCCATTTCTAGGATTAGGTCAAAGTAGTTGTATCCCAAGATCAAAATGCCAATTCAGCTTTTGAATCTGTTCCACCTGAAGTATTGCCATCTTATGTCAAGAATGTCATGGGAATTGCACAACCTCTTAGGAATTCTTGACGCAGTGATACTCTCGCTATCATTATTCATTCCTCGGTCCCGTGTTGTTGTAACCGGAATGCCGACAAATGAGTTGTGATGTGTGAAATCAATACTCCGAGCCACTCGTTGCTTGGTGGTAAATGGACAATATTCTCATTCTTAGCGTGTTGGTTATTAAACCATCATTCTAAGATTGATCGTGCTACCTAGTCCTTATTTTCGGTGCACTCTTCGATCCATGAGTTAGGATCTTGTCAAGTCCTCACTCCCTTAATCATATCATCTTGCCTTGAAAAGCAAGATTGTTCTCGGGCTTAGTGACATACCGGTGGTTCGTGACTTTCCAAATATCTTCTTGGAAGTGTTACCGGGTTGTTTCCTGATTGTTATGTTGGGCTCGTGATCAATGTTGGTTTTCCTGTGAACCACCCCTTCTCCAAGAATCTGTGTTGGATACCCCTGAGCTAGTTGGTTAAGCTAGACAATAACTTGGAGAGTTGGAAGATAAAAGCTTGCCTAACTTAGTTCGATCCAAAGGGATATTCTTGTGTAGTGTGTGTTGAAGAAAGATGATATCTTCATCGAATGATCCTCGTGATCAGTTGCTGGACCTATTGTCTTATCAATCCTTTGATTTGAGTGTGGGCTATCGTCAAATCAAACCAGTACCAACGATGCTCGTAATGTTGTCTTACTCGTGGTTGACCCCGGGCATACACATTATATCTTTTGGTCTGACCAATGCTATTACCGTGTTCACATGATGGTGGAAGTCCAGTGATATGGAAATTCCGATGAGTTGTTGTTGAGCCCATCAGCAGCATTTTGTCTCCCCCCATGAGTCATGTTGAACATCAATCTAGTGTTGGAAACTTTATAAGCAATGTCTTCGTTTCGCTCACGAAGCATATGTTTGGATGGAAGTAGTGACTTCCTCGAATTCATGTGCTTTAGGTGTAAGTTGCCGCCATGAGTTCGAGAAAGGTTTGTTTTGTTTCCGATGGTACCATCCCAAGTCAGTCATGCATGTGCAAAGTATTCTATGGTTTGATAGACTGATCATCTTCATTCCGTATGTATCCCTAGCACACCAAGCCATTGATTGACTTGTTCAAGGAAAAGAAGTCTATGCTTGGGATCTAATCCATGGACTTGCGTAAAGACTTCGATATCCTCGATGATGGTTCCCAACAAGAACTCGGTAGTGTTTTATGATAAGACTACTATGTGGTCATTCTTGTCTTGGACAACATGTTCACATGTTTGTAGCAAAACCAGCTCATGTTTTGGAGCTTGCTATCGTAGTTCATATCCCGAGAATCTCGCAACGCCATCTCGTCGAATTGTGTTGCAACCCTTCCTTTTCAGACATGATGAGTCTGAAATATCCTAACACCAACCAGATCTGAATCTCAGGCAGATATGATGGTTGGAATATTCGAACAGTTGCATTTCGTTCCCAGCTTGCACCGTCCTTATGCCATTTCACTATGGGCTGCCTTCTTAGTAATTTCTGTCCAGGATCGTCCTCAAAAGTGGACTTACCATGGGTCCCTCCACCTCCGATGATAAGCAAAATCATCCATTGCGTTGTCTTCAACAAGGTAGTCCACATCATCCATTCTAGTCCGGGTGTACCATTCCTTTGCACTCCGCCAAACGATCGCTCTAAATTGCCTTAGGTTGGTATGAAGAGTTTCAATGATCTCTCAGATCAAAAGTAATTCTTTTTGCCACTTAAGGGAATAGTTCCTCGCCACCTCCCCGAGGTGCCCCGCTATTGAATCATGACAATTATTTACTCGCCACCCTGACACCATCCACCATCTTTCAAAGCGTGGAATTGTTGCCACCAATCAAACCCCGTCGTTTGTTCTTCCATCCCTTTCGATGTGTTTTGTGTCTCAACTTGAGATGTGTCACCGTCTCAGTCCGTGAGTCGATCATGTTTACTTGATCTTCGTGAAGATCGAATCATGTAAGGTTTCCCCCTTCTTTCTATTGTCGTGTCGAGTGAAGATCTTGAAAGCAAAGACGTCAAGACCAAGATGATGGAGTAAATCAACATCTTCGAGAAGGGCAAATGGATCATGAAGATTGTGATAGTTTGTGACTTCCCTTTTCCTCTTACCTCACGCCTTGAATCTCGGGCGAGATTCTTGTTTAGTGGGGGTGAGCTGTCACAGCCTGTGATCAGCCCTAGAGCTTGCTTGTAACTAGTAGCATTGCATCCATGCATCATGTTTAATTTCCATGAAATTTGAAATGGGGATGATCAAGCCCTAGCACTAAAGCAATTCAAATAGGTTCAACTCCAAAATATCTTCAAAGAACCCAAAGTGGTTTGCAAAAATGTTCATGATTAATGGAAAAAGGTGAAAACCATATCCAGAGGTGATGGATATTTTTCCAAGACATTTCTGGATTTTTGAATAAACCATATTGTATTTGAATTGGGGCATTTAAATACTATTAATATTATTTTTAAATGCTCCAACAATTCTGAAAATAGTTAAGGGCCTCTGTAATAATTTAGTTAATGCCCACAATTATTTTCAGGATTTATTTAAATGGTTTGGTATTTTACTAAACTAAAACAAAATGTAAAATAGAAAACAGAAATAATAAAGAAAGAGAGAGAGAGAAACCCAACCTACCCGGGCGCCCAACCGCCCAACCTTTCCCCCTCTCGCTGCCTGGCCCAGGTGGCTCCAGCCCACCAACCGCCACGCCGCTTGCCTCCTACCTCTGCCAAGAGGGCGAGGAGGGACACGGCGACCGCGCCGAGCTCGCCACCTCCTCCCTCCCAGCCGGCCTGGCTCCCCCTCGACGCCCGGAGACGCCCCGGGCCTCCCCGACCGCCCTGGCCCCCCTCGCTCGCTCCCTCTCCCTCGTTCTCTCCTTCTGCTCCCTCTCTCTCGCCTGACCGAGCACCGCCGTCGCCGCCCCTCGCCGCTCGCGGCCACCTCCACCCTCTCTCCTCCCCGACATGCCCACGAGCTCCGCCCCGACCGCCTCTTCCTCCCCTCCGGGCCGCGCCCCGCCAAACGCCTCGAAGCACCCTCCCGACCCCTTCATCCCTCGGTCGCCGGAGATCTCCATCGCCGCCCCGCTTGCTCCGGCCCCTCCCCGAGCCCAGTGATCACCTCTGCGGAACCGCGGTGAGCTCCTGCGCCCCTCGCCCCTCTCCCCGTCGACGCGTTCGTCCTCCAGCCCGATCCCCATCGTGACCGAAACCCGCCGCCGCCTGTGACCGCCGCCGACGTGCCTCCGGCCACCTAGTGGCCCGGCTGTCGTGTTTCAGCCTCCTCCCTCACACATAGGTCCCAGAGGGTACCCAGACGAGCCTCCCGCCACCGAAGGCCGACCCCGAAGCTCGCCCGAGCTCGGCGACCACCACGGTCGACGCCGGTGACGACGCCGCCACCCTAGGCCCAGCCGCTGCCACTACTCGGCGCGGACGGCGCCCACACATAGACGCCCTCCGCCGGCCATTTGGTCACGGAGGAGGAAACTCGCACCCTCCGCTGCCTCTGGCTCACGCTGGCGACGAGCCGCGGGTCAACTCCGGCGAGTTGGCCCGGGTTTGACCATGGGTTGACCTCCCCCGTGCGTCACTGCTGTGTGGGCCACCCCCCCCCCCCCCTGACATTTTAGTTAGTATTAGCTTAACACTAATTAACCTAGGATAGTTAGCTAGTTAGTCGCTTACTAGTGGGCCCCGGCCCCACAAACAGTTTAGTTAGAATTAACTTAAGACTAAATAACTGGGTTAACTAGTTGTGCCACTGACACGTCGGACCCACAGGTCAGGGTTTGACCTGGACCGCCGCAGTTGACCGCTGACGTCATGGTGACGCAATGCTGGCGCAATATTCTTTTTCTGGATTTATTTATATTCAGGAAATTTCAGAAAATGCCCTAAACTTCAATAAATCATAGAAATTCAACCGTAACTCGGATGGAAATAATTTATATATGAAAAATGATCAGAAAAATATGAAGAATCTGTTTATGCCATGATCATGCATGTTTGAACAAGTTAACCTCACTGAATAGGATGAATCATGATTAGGATAATTTATGAAATAGCATTTGGAGTTGGAGTTCAACCTTGTTTGAATTCCACTTCAATTAACTTGGATTACTGTTGCATTAGGTGAATTCAGTTCCTTAACATGATCATGCATCATATATGTGCACTGCATTGATTGTGTTCTTTCTCGATTCTTGGTGTTTGTCCCTCTCGGTGAGACGACGTTCGACGATGAATTCGATGACACCGATGAAGAACTATATTATCTTCGAAGTGCCAGCAAGCAAACCCCCTTGTTCATTCCGATATAATCCCACTCTCTCGCTCCTGCTCTATTTTATTGCATTAGGACAACAACGACTCATGTGTTACTTGCTGCGATAGCTGAACCCCTTTATCCTTTGCATGACCTGTCATTCCACAGTAACTAGATGAAACCCACTAGCATGAGTAGGAGTTGCTTGAGCCATGTTGTGCCTACTCATTCATGCTTGTTGTCATGCCTGCTACTGCTTAGAGTTGAGTCAGGTCTGATTCATCGGGAATGAATTGGAATGGTTGTGTGAACATGTCCTCATGTGTGAGCTAAGTGTGTGAACACGTTTTGGTAAAGGTAGCGGTGAGAGGCCATGTAGGAGTACATGGTGGGTTGTCTCATTGCAGCCGTCCTCAGAAACTGAGTTCTGTGTTTGTGATCCATGAAACAGTTACTACCACGCATTGGGATCCTTAATTGACCCTCTCGGCTTCTTAACCACCCTTGTCCTCAGTCCGGGAGTTGCAAGTAGTTTCTGGTGTTTGTAGCATGATGGGGGCCGCACGCAACGCTGACCTTAGGGGTGGGTTGTGTTGCGGTAGGCACCGTGGGTCTGCACCGAAAGTGCCCGTTTGGTATCTCGGGAACCCTGCACACATCGTTCGGGGCTGTATGGGAAACCTCGGCCGGACTCCCTGCGGATGGAACCCGAATAGGCGATAAACCTGGACTCGGGACTTGAGTGTTTAGGTAGGCCGTGGCCGACACCCACGTTGGGCTTCCGCTTGAAGGTTGCCGAGTACATGTCGTGTAAACTGCGGTAAGTGGTGAGAGCGTGTGTGAAGAAGTACACCCCTGCAGGGTTTAATATGATCTATTCGAATAGCCGTGTCCACGGAAAAGGACTTCTGGGTTGCCTATACCAGTTCATAGACAAGTGAAAGTGGATACCCTAAAATGCGCAAGATAAGCGTGAGTGCTATGGATGGCGTTCTCGTAGGGAGACGGAGCGGGTCCATAGTGGTGTATTGATATGGTGAATATGTGGACTCGTGTGCGCCACCTCAAAAGAGTTAATTGCAATCGTAGTTCAGATAGCCACCGAGTCAAAGATGGCTTGCTGCAGTCAAACTCCACCACCCCTTTTGATAATGATGCATATGTAGCTAGATCTCGATGTAAGTCTTGCTGAGTAATGCGTTTGTACTCACGTTTGCTTATTTTATGTTTTGCAGAGAGACGTCAGTCTGGCTAGTAGTTCCGCTTGGACTTCGACGTTTAGCTTGTTACCTCAGCTACGATCTTGTGCCCTCGGCAGGATCTCGTAGATAGTCAGGCTTCTCAGCCTTTTTCATTTATAGTAGTCTGTACTCAGACATGATTAGCTTCCGCTTGTGCTTTGACTTGTATGCTCTGTGTGTTGGGTCATGAGACCCATGTTTGTAATATCTCGCTCCTTGGAGCCTAATGAATAAATATTTGAGTCGTAGAGTTATGTTGTGATGCCATGTTGTATCTACACATATTGAGCATATTGTGTGTATGTTTGAAATGCTTGGTATGTGTGGGATCCGACAAACTAGTTGTTTATCCTTGGCAGCCTCTCATATGGGGAAATGTAGTCTCGTGCTTCGAGCGATAGTAGTCCGCTACAGCCCGGTTCACCGAGTCTCGCTAGCCCAAAGACTACTGCTTGGACACTTGACTGGCCGGCATGTGTTTCACTTTGTTCCTATGTCTGTCCCTTCGGGGAAATGTCATGCAGTGTTATTCGGAGTCCTGCCTAGCCTGCTACAGCCCGGAATACCGGAGTCCTGTTAGCCCAGTGCTACAGCCCGAATATATCCGTTGATGACCGACATGTTCGATGTGATTCATGTATGCCTGTCCCCATAGGTTAGCGCCGCTTTGGGTTCACGACTAGCCATGTCGGCCCGGGTTCTTTGTCATATGGATGCTAGCGACACTATCATATACGTGAGCCAAAAGACGCAAACGGTCCCGGGCCATGGTAAGGCGACACCCGTGGGAATACCGTGCGTGAGGCCGCAAAGTGATATGATGTGTTACATGCTAGATCGGTGTGACTTAGGATCGGGGTCCTGACAAAAGCCATTCAAAAGAAATACTCCGGGCCCGTCCAATTTGGACCGAATACTCGATCGATCATGCCAGATACACGGCACCCCGAAAAACCAGCCAACCACACCAACAGGGATTGTTGGGTGTTCTATGACGAGCAAGTTAAACGCCGAAAACAATGACAAGGGGCTGCATAGCGATGACGAGGAGGAGCCCCGGCCGCCGAACAATAGGGGACAGAAGGGCTTCCCCCCACAAGTGCAGACGGTGAACATGATATACGCGACCCACATACCCAAAAGGGAGCGGAAGCATGCACTCAGGGACGTATATGCGTTGGAGCCAGTCGCCCCAAAGTTCAACCCATGGTCCTCCTGCCCGATCACTTTTGATCGAAGGGACCACCCCACTAGCATTTGCCATGGCGGATTCGCCGCATTGGTTCTTGACCCAATCATTGACGGATTTCACCTCACTAGAGTCCTTATGGACGGCCGCAGCAAAGAACCTGGTTTATCAGATACAAAGGCGAAAAAATGGTCATAGATCCCTCAAGGATTAAACCCACAAAGATGACCTTTAAAGGCGCTGCACCAGGTGTAGAGGCCAACTGTACAGGCTCAGTTACACTTGAGGTGGTCTTCGGATCCCCGGATAATTTCCGAAGCAAGGAGTTAATCTTCAACATAGTCCCGTTCCACAGTGGCTATCACGCACTACTCGGACGAGCCGCATTTGCAAAGTTCAATGCGGTGCCGCACTACGCATACCTCAAGCTCAAGATGCCAGGCCCTTGAGGAGTCATTACGGTCAATGGAAACACCGAACTCTCTCTCCGAACGGAGGAGCATACGGCGGCCCTCGCGGCGGAAGTACAAAGCAGCCTCTCAAGGCAATTCTCCAGTCCGGCCATTAAACGTCCGGACACCGCTGCCGCTACCGAGTAACCTACAATAAGATCGCCTGGCACGTTCCGAGCACGCGTAGCAATGCGGCCCCAACCCCAGCCCTCGCGAAATTGCGAAACCAGAACTACACGTACATAACAACGCTCTGGAAATATCATGGGCATAGGGGGAGGGGCACGACCACGGCATGCCCAAAATGCGGCTCAACCGCACCAGAGGCTCCCGATTTTGTCATTCTTTTTTCTTACTTTCAGGACTCCACTTTCCGGAAGGCCTGTCCGGCAGTATAATCGCTGAACACATGATGCAACAGCCAGGGATGCAGGAAGCTACGTCGAGTGTCTAGGTGGTCTCTATAACGAGCAGTATACTTGTTTCACATATCATGCCGCAGCTCGCCGGAGGGGACATGTCAAATAGTCCTATCTCTTGCTTATCGCACTATTTGTATCGCTCGCTTTTACCGCAGACTTTTGAATAAACAATACATAGCTTTTGTCTATTATTGCATTCCTTTTATAAAAATATGTTCAGTTATGACATTATGCAACCGCACACTTTGGTACGGCCAATACACCGAGGGCTTACGCATTCTGTAATATGGTGTGAGAAGTCAGAACACTCTCATGAGTGCGGCACCCCGCACTTATAGCATTATATGCATCGGCTCCGAATCATGTCTTGGGTCAATAGTTGGGTTTGCCCGGCTCCCATGTTTTGGTACCTTACGTTCCGTTATATCGGCTAAGGTAGCACTGGGAGAACCACTGCGATTGTTCCCCGGTTGAGTTGGGCTAAGCACCTCAGTGGAGAAAGCTAAAACTGACCGTCATGATAGGGCGAGAGCTGGTCGCTGTCGGTGTCAAAACCGGCGGATCTCGGGTAGGGGGTCCCGAACTGTGCGTCTAGGCGGATGGTAACAGGAAACAAGGGACACGATGTTTTACCCAGGTTCGCCCTCTTGAAGGAGGTAAAACCCTACGTCCTGCTAGATTAATATTGATGATGTGTGTTACAAGAGTGGATCTACCACGAGATCAAAGAGGCTAAACCCTAGAAGCTAGCCTATGGTATGATTGTTGTTCGTCCTATGGACTAAAACCCTCCGGTTTATATAGACACCGAATAGGGTTAGGGTTACACAGAGTCAGTTACAATGGTAGGAGATCTACATATCCGTATCGCCAAGCTTGCCTTCCACGCCAAGGAAAGTCCCATCCGGACACGGGATGAAGTCTTCAATCTAGTATCTTCATAGTCTTGGAGTCCGGCCGATGATGATAGTTCGGCTACCCGGACACCCTCTAGTCCGGAACTCCCTCAGTAGCCCCTAAACCATGCTTCAATGGCGATGAGTCCGGCGCGCATATTGTCTTCGGCATTGCAAGGAGGGTTGTTCCTCCGAATAATTTATAGAAGATTGTGAACACCAGGATAGTGTCCGGTTCTGCAAAACAAGTTCCACATAACACCGTAGAGAGAATAGTTTTTGCACAGATCTGCTGACGTATTCTGCGGCGTGACATCACACCACGGCCAGGCTTTCATATGAATCATTTTTTATTGTTGCACCTAAGCGTGTTTAGCGAGGCGGTTTCCTTGGCACGTCTTATCAAAGCGTAGATCATGCCCCCTTATTCCGGGATTCTCATCAATACGGACGTGGGTAACCCAACTGCGTCTGCCGGGCCCGCCTTTTCTATCAAAGGCGAGTCCTAATCGACCACGGGTGGGCTCTTGGTATTCAACCTCTTTATAACGAGACCAAGGCCCTCTCCTTTTACACCCTCTATCGAGTTCGCCTCGCCAGTTCCAACACCCCAAAGCTTCAGATTCAGCGCCGGACTTTCGACGATGTCCGCTCCACCAAGACGGCCGATGGGTGTATTCCTCCGTTCTGAAGAAGACGCGCTAAAGCTGCGAGACTCAGTATCTAACCGGCGAGATCTCGCATAGGCTGCCTGCTCCAGGCAGGTCATTCCCACCCCTGAGCCCGGCGAGAACGTGGTGTTCCTGTCTCACTTCCGTCGAGGTTTAGGCTTCCCGACGGACCCCTTTGTGCGGGGGCCCATGTTTTATTATGGGCTTGATTTCCATGACCTGAATCCGGAGTCCATCCTCCATATCTCGTCATTCATTGTTGTATGTGAGGCCTTCCTCCATATTACCCCTCACTTTGGATTGTGGCTCAAGACCTTCAAGGTGGAGCCAAAAGCGATCAAGGGTAGCAAACAGAGTGCGGAGGGGCAGTCATAAGCAAATGTGCTGATGCTCCGTGGCCCGAGGGCTCTTTTCAAGAGCAGCTTGGTTTGTGGCAACAGGAGTGGTTTTATATCACCTCTCCCAGGGGCACCAAATGGGCGGCGCTCCCTGCCTTCTGCTCAGGTCCACCATAGCGCCTGGCGTCATGGGTCAACAAGGGGCTCGGCGGGGTCGCCCAAGGACGTTCCTCACATTGCGAGCCGTGTTGAGATCTCTAGGAAAGAGGGATCAATCTGGTTGCGATGGCGCGAGGTTATGGTGATCCGGCGCCTTCAGCCCTGCAAGCGCCACCCCTCCGCCTGTGGGAATTCAATCCGGAGGGACCACGAGCTCTCCAAAATTTTATGGGCACGACGCCCGTGGAGATGTATAAACTATTCTTCGGATCAGAAGAGAAGTGTCCGGACTTGACCGGGGACGCAGGACTAAGCTGCAATCGCCCAGATACTCAAGTAAGTAGTCCTGTAATCGGACAAGCCATTCATTCATTTGTTTTATATATATGCCCTTTAAAGGAGCCGTTTCTTGAACAGGAGTGGATTGCCAAGGCAAAGTTGATAAGGTGTCCGGCTCCCCTCCCAGAGACCACGCCGGATCCCATGTTGACCAAGATGTTGAAGGTCGCGTCTTTTGAAGAAGGCGAAGGGAGGAGTGGGGGAGCAACTGCCTCTGCGAAAGAGGCTATCAATGAAGAAGGGATTAAGAATCCCACCTTCCGAGGAGAGAAGAGGACCGCTTCAGAAGATCCGGAGGTCAAGGCCTCAAAGAAAGGAAGGGAATCTTCGTCGGAGAGTCCGCTACCGAAGTAACCCAGCCGCACTATTTCCCCAAGGATCAGCCCTCCAATGAGCCGTAAGTAAAACGAAGGGGTCTTGTAAATAAGGAACATCCTCAGATTTATTTATGAAGATAACCGAAATTGTACCTGGTAGGTCGGACCTCAGCCCTTCTCAGCAGAGCACGTCTTCCGGGGATCGTCAACCGGAGATGACGGAGAGCGAAACGCCTCCCCCTGTTGCACCCTCATCAGAAGCGGACGACCCGCAGGTGTCGTCGCGAGGGTTCCCCAAGTCCCGTGGGGCGGAAGGTCCGCGCCAAGTGGTGTGCGGTCGGAGGATTCAAGG
This sequence comes from Aegilops bicornis, assembly GCA_021605145.1. Classification (NCBI taxonomy): domain Eukaryota; kingdom Viridiplantae; phylum Streptophyta; class Magnoliopsida; order Poales; family Poaceae; genus Aegilops; species Aegilops bicornis. Next base: position 249,949,535 of record CM038673.1, read on the forward strand.
ATCTGCTTTCGAAGCGGCTGTCTCAGAAGATCACCGTGCTCTAATGGGTACGGTGATTGAAAGAATTGCATCCACGGAGAGCGGATTGCATGAAGCCGTCAAAAGCTTACTGACGGGATTTGAGCTACGCAAAAAATGATGTACCTTCTGACAGTTATGCATATAAAATGCGCCCTGTATAGATAGTAGCCCCTGGGACTCGGTATGTTGTCAAAATTGACAACGTGCCGAGGATCAAATTATCAGTTTTAACACATCGCCGCTTCTAAACAGATGGCAGAGCGTCCGGAGGCTAACCGGACTGATGAATATGCTGAACTAAAGCGGCAACTTGACGAGGCAGACACGGACATCGCGCTGGTCAATAAACGGTTTGACGAGTCACAAGGTATGCGACTTCTATGCGGACACCTGGTAAGGGAGCTTGACGCCCATGTCTTCTGTGTGTATGCTTAATGCAGATGGTGCCGCTGCCGTTGAGGAGCTGCGCGTAACTTGCCCGAGCGAAAGAGCAAGCCAGGAAGCGATGTCGGCCGCTTTAAAGGCGGCGAAGAGCTAGAAGTTGAACGGGCTGCTCACCGCCGGGTTAAAGAGGAGATGGCCGAGATGGCCAAAAAGTTAAGGAATGCTGCCGATCGCTGCGAGGTTTTTGAAAAAGAACGTCAAGCGGAACAAGAGGGCCTAAAGAAGGCCGCCACTGAATCCAAGAATGCCCAATCGGCTTTGAGAGCTGCCAAGGAGGAGCTGAGTCAGGCCAGGGCAATTGCGGCTGGAAAACCGTCGCCGCTGGAGGAAATATACAGATCCAAAGTATGCTCCGTTGGATAAATTATGGAGTTTAGAGGATGCTTATCTGGACTTGGCGGCGAGCGCTGTGGACGCGGTTGAGCACTTCCGGGGCCAGAAGGGGCACAGAAGGGAAGAGCTATATTGGTCGCAATTCCATAGTCCGGAGCGCCCTCTGCCGCTGACTGATCGGTTGGCCGAATGGGCCGAGCTGAATCGATTGTCCGGATTGGCCATGAAGCATGTCTTGACTCACTTGTGGCCGGACGGACCCCAGCCGAAGAGCTATTTTGGTGTAGTACAGAAGTTTCTTGGTGCGGTGCCGCGTATCGACGCAATGAAGCGATCGGCGTGTATTGAGGGAGCGCGGATGACTCTCGCCCGTGTCAAGACATACTGGGCAGAGATGAAGGCCATCGACGTTGCCTCCCAAGACTCAGACAGAAGCCGAGTACCTGCCGAGCACTACTTTGAAGAAGTCCTGCCGGGCGCTCGTTTAATGGAGACGCAGTGCTCGAAGGATATTATGTTGGAATGACATGTATGATTTGTGAAGACAATGTTTCAATGTAATATGTGCTTTTTATACTTGTGCATTCAAGTAGTAAACTACTCCCTATGCGGCCGTTTATGTATATGTGTATATAACCTGAAAGATGGCAGTCCTTGGCTTCAGCCCCCACGCACATAGTGCGGGGGTGTTCGCAAAGAGAAGCGCTTTTTCACTCTTAATCCAACGTCTTGGTCCTGTTAAGGAGGTGATAGCGTAGCAAACCAGGCAACCGGACTATAATGCTTTATCACTTTCACTTAGCCATAGGAGTTCGAGGGTGGGGCTACTATAGCCCCTAGGGGCACCGCACTCTCCGAATTGGGTGCGTATGTGCTGACCGAAAACCGTCCTTCCTTAATGCGGCGAATTCTAAACATTCCTGTAAGTCATCGAGTGGTTGACCAGTCTCTCGCTATATCATGACAGTCAGTTTTCGGCTTTCTCTACTGAGGTGCTCGCCCGGCCCAACCGGGGTACAATCGCAGTAGTTCTCCTGGGGCCGCGTTAGCCGTGAAAACGGAATGTAAGGCAGCAAAACACAGGAGCCGGGCAACCCAACATTTGACCAAAGACATGATTCGGAGCTGATGCATATAAGTCCTAACTCGAGACGCCGAATACTCCCTAAGGTATTCGGTCTTTATGAAAATGTGCGAATAATGCCCTAAGCCCCGTGTCTAGGTATGCAGCATAAAAATTCTAGTGCGGCCAATGCCAAAGCACCAGCCTCCTCCTTGGTTATATTAAGGAACCGGGGATGTGTATCAACAAGAGACAAGAAAAAAGGTTTACGCAGGTCTTAATCTGAAAAGAATCCTTGCAACGGGTCCCTACTGCACGTCTGCGCTGATCTCCGCTTAGTATCCTCGATGGGTGTAGCACGTTGTTCATCTGTAAAAGAGAGGAACTTAGTTTTAAAAGAAAAAGGATCGTCTGAAAGATGTACTTAATATTTAAATAAACAAAGTACGGTTCGAAGAAGTGAATAAAATTTGAGCTTTATTGTCTCTTGTTATACGTGCACGCAGCCCCTTGTATGGGGGTATGCCGCTAGTGGGCGCCGGACTCGTCTAGCCGTATCCGAGGTTTGAATGACCTATTGCAGGTTCTTTGCCTAGTGGAGCCGGATAGCTGTGGAGCTGTCGATGCGATCTCCCCTTCTTCCGCGCCGAGTAACACTTAATACTTCCTTTCAACGAGATGATGCCGCGTGGACCGGCATTTTAAGTGTTAGAGATGCATAATGTGGTATTATGCGTTAAAAGCGGGCGAAAGCTTCAAGCGCGTCCCAATAGTGCTTGATGGCTACTTTTAAACGGGCGACATGGAAGAGTAACCTTTCGCGACGGAAGTTGTCGGATGAACCAAACACAACTTCTAGCAGTATGGAGCCCGTGCAAAGGGCATATGGGCTGGCAGTACTCCTTTAAAGGAGGTGTTGCTATGGCGAATTTTGGTTGGGTTTATCCCCATCCATGGATTATGTCCCGATATATCAGGTTTATGTCATCGCCGCCATCCATGAGGACATGTGTAAATTGGAATCCGTCGATTATAGGATCCAATATCAAGGCAGTCCATCCTGCGTTCCGGATATTATCGAAATAGTCCTGATGGTCGAAGGTGATTGGTTTTGACAACCAGTGTGCGGCGCGCCTTTTAGGGGGCGCCGCTTTGCTTTTCCCTTTGATCACGTGAAGTGAGTTTACTGTTTTAATCTCCTGTGGGAAAGTTTTTCGTTTCTGAGTGCTGCTTTTGGGTTTCGCCACTTTCGCACTTGGTGTGTCGAGCCCCTTGTGTTCGGCGTTAAGTCGGCCGGACTGCTTGAAGACCCAGCAATCTCTGTGGGTATGGTTTGCAGGCTTCCCGGAGGTACCATGTATTTGACACAGTCTATCCAAAATCTTGTTTAGGTTGGATAGCTCGTCACTGTTATCCTTTAGGGCCAGTGTTTTGTTGTTTGGCCGAGAGCTTTTGAATCCGGCGTTGACCGCCGTACTATTTGGGCCATTTTCCTTATTCCGGCGCTGATCTTTTCGGCGTCGTGATTTCCCATTTCCATCCCTGATTTCGGATGTACTCGGGTCGCTGGTGCTGCATCTATCCAGCCAGCTGTCCTCTCCCGCGCAAAAGCGGGTCATGAGGCTTGTTAATGCGTCCATTGTTTTTGGCTTTTCTTGGCTGAGGTGTCTGGCGAGCCATTCGTCTCGGACGTTGTGTTTGAAAGCTGCTAAGGCTTCGGCGTCCGGACAGTCGACTATTTGGTTCTTTTTAGTAAGGAACCTGTTCTGCACTTCTGGGCTGACTCTCCCGGGCTGTTGAGTTATGTGACTTAGATCGTCCCGCATCCGGAGGGCGGACATAAGTTCCCTGAAAATTTGCCCGAATTGCATCCTCGAGCTCTCCCCAGCTTCCAATGGTATTTTCGGGGAGGCTTTTAAACCAATGCCGAGCTGGCCCTTTGAGTTTAAGGGGTAAATATTTTATGGAGTGGAGATCGTCTCCTCTAGCCATGTGTATGTGGAGGATGTAATCCTCGATCCGAACTCTGTGCATTGTTCCGTCGTATGCCTCTATGTTTACGGGTTTGAATCCCTTTGAAATTCATGATCCAGCACCTCATCGGTGAAACATAGGGGGTGTGCAGCGCCCCTATATTTGGGTGTGTCGTTATCTTCGGAATTTTGGCGTATTGCATTGCTTTGACGAGCCTGCTTTCTTGGCCCATAGATGGACCTAACTGGGCCATCCTCTTGATGTGAATCCTTATGCAGATCGCATATTAGCTTGTGTGCGGCGCCATTCGCCGCCCTTTTTTTGCCATGAGGTCGTCCATCCGACCAGATGGCCTTCTTACGTTTTAATTGTGGGGGCTCTAAGGCCTCCTCGTCGAATTCGGGCAGTAGCTTTCTTTTCGGGTAGCTCTTTGTTCGGCGACTGTCGCCGTACTTGTCTGCGGCGCTGAATACTTTGCTCCATCCGATCCTGAGTGCATCTTCCGCTGTTTTGAGCTTCCGCTTCTGCTTTTTCAGGCTACGCGCGGTGGCGATGAGCCTTTTCTGGAGGTTATTTTGCTCCAATGGTTTGTCCGGCGTGAGGTCGTCCGGACTGTTGTCTTCGCCGGGGACAGATTGTTTATCCAAATTGTCTTGTTCGGACGGTCGCTCGATAGCTTGTTCGTTGTCCCCCTGTTCGCCCTACTCTATGGCTGGGTCTTTGTTGAGGCGGGATTTTGTTCGGCATTTATGTTGCCGTTTTGACTGCCGAGGATTTATCCTTCGTAGCGTCCCGTTGTTCCTCGTCTTCATTTCCTTTAGGTGTATCCACCATGTATACATCGTGAGATGAGTTTGTCCAGCGTCCTATAGGTGCTGGTTCATTGTTGTCTCCTACATCGTCGTCCATACCGTCGATGTCTTCGGAGTCGAAATCGAGCATGTCGTGTAAGCTTTCGAAAGTGGCTATGAAGTGGGTGGTGGGTGGGCTTTGAATTTCTTAAATCGCCCGTATCCCGACCGTCTGACCGCATTCCGGCCAGGCTCTCCGGATAAAGAGAGAGACTTTAGTGAATTCAGGATGTCGCCAAAGGGCGAAGTCTTTGAAGACGTCCCGCGCCGTGAAATCCATAACGGGCGCCCAATCGAATTCGATTGGCAAGGGCGCGGAGGGTTCGGAGTCCGGAGAGGAGTCCGACACCCTGTAGTCGAGGTCTTCGTAAAGGACAGGGATAGAGTTAGGCTCGATCGCCGTAGAGATTGTAGCCCCCGAGGCGGTGTCCAACCACTCGTCCTCGACCGGGGAATCCGGCTCCGGATTAAAGTTCGGAGCGGATACTGGTGCGGCCTCCAGGGCACTGTTCGGCTGCAGAGCTAGATCATGCCCATCGTGATAGTGCGGTGCGCTTGGCTGCGGCTCGAATCCGTCGAAGATCAAGTCTCCGCGTATATCGGCCGTATAGTTTAAACTTCTAGATCTGACCTGACGGTCAGGGGCGTAGTTTTCGATCTGCTCCAGATGGCCAAGCGAATTGGCCCGCAGTGCAAAGCCGCAGAACACAAAGATCTCTCCGGGGAGAAAAGTCTCACCCTGGACCGCGTTGTTGTTGATGGTTGAAGGAGCCATCAAGCCTATCGGTGACGACACAGAGGAACTCTCAATGAAAGCACCAATGTCGGTGTCAAAACCGGCGGATCTCGGGTAGGGGGTCCCGAACTGTGCGTCTAGGCGGATGTTAACAGGATACAAGGGACTCGATGTTTTACCCAGGTTAGGGCCCTCTTGATGGAGGTAAAACCCTACGTCCTGCTAGATTAATATTGATGATGTGTGTTACAAGAGTGGATCTACCACTAGATCAAAGAGGCTAAACCCTAGAAGCTAGCCTATGGTATGATTGTTGTTCGTCCTATGGACTAAAACCCTCCGGTTTATATAGACACCGGATAGGGTTAGGGTTACACAGAGTCGGTTACAATGGTAGGAGATCTACATATCCGTATCGCCAAGCTTGCCTTCCACGCCAAGGAAAGTCCCATCCGGACACAGGACGAAGTCTTCAATCTAGTATCTTCATAGTCTTGGGGTCCGGCCGATGATGATAGTTCGGCTACCCGGACACCCCCTACTCCGGAACTCCCTCAGTCGCTGTTTGAGAGGTTTTCGAGTCCTTAAAGACTTATGCCGCTTAGAGCGAGGAGTCGGCTTTGTCCGGCCTAGGCGTGGATAGCGCCCCGAACTCGGTCTTCCGAATACTAGGGGCTTCGCCGAAATTTAAAATTATAGAATTCTATGACTAAGTGAGAGTGTTCAAGCATTATAGTCCGATTGCCTTGTTCGTTGTGTTGAGGGCCTCCATCGAAGGACCCAATAATGGGAAAAAGAGCGCTCAAGTTTATCCTGAACACCCCAAAGACTTTCGTGGCATGGGGGCGAGAAGCCGATGACTCGCCATCTCTCAAATTTAATAAACGGCCGCCGCGAAGGTAATATTTTAAATTCAGAAGCGTTTCTTAGCGCATATGAACAAGTTTTCAGCGTCTGAGGATCACAAATGCGAGTTTACTCAAAAATACATCTTTGGAGCACTCATCCGCTATACGGCGGGCACCCTTCAGGACGCCCTCATAATACATCTCGGGCTTGCGATGCTCCTTGCCCGGCGGTGGTCCGTCCGTCACAAGCTTCTCAGCGTCCATCTTGCCCCAGTGCACTTTAGCACGGGCAAGGGCCCTACGGGCACCTTCGATGCATATGGAGCACTTGATGACTTCAAGCCTTGGACACGCATCCACCAGCCGCCTTACCAGCCCGAAGTAGCTCCCAGGCATGGCTTCCCCAGGCCACAGCCTGACTACAAGACCCTTCATGGCCTGTTCGGCCACCTTATGGCGCTCGACCAGCTGCTTCAGCTGGTCGCTCGAGGGCACCGGGTGTCCAGCCTCAGCATACTGAGACCAGAACACCTTCTCCGTCGAGCTCCCCTCTTCGGCTCGGTAGAATGCGGCAGCGTCGAACACACTCCGGGGAAGAACTGTGAATGCTCCTGGAGAGCTCTGGACTCGGGTAAGTAACAAGTAATTCACTTTCACGTGCTTGCTTTGCATAAAGAATGCCTTACTCGCCGCTATCTTCTTCATCGCCTCAATTTCCTGGAGGGCTTTTTGGGCTTCGGCCTTGGCAGATTTAGGCGCTCTCAAGCGAGGCGAGCTTCGGACTCTCGAGTCTTTGAGTCAAGCTCGAAACCCTCGTGTTTTTCCACGAGCCTGGAGCTCTTGCTGCACCTCCGCCACCCGCGCCTCCGCTTTTCTTCTTTGAAGTACGCTCCACGGCCGCATTTTCTTCGGCCTTGGCTAGCGCTTCCTTCAAGGTCGCCACCTGGGTTGTGGCCCCTGTAATGCTCACGTTGATCCTGTCATTTTTTGCAACCACATCTTTTTTATATACTTACATAAGGTATTACTTACCTTCCTTGTCCTCGAGCTGCTTTTTGGCAAGGCCGAGCTCTTTCTCGGACCGCTCGAGGCTGTGCTTCAATGCCTGGACCTCCGCAGTCAGTGCGGCAGAGGTCAGCAGCACAGCCTGCATTCCCATATTGACATACTTATGTTAGACTCCTCAGTTCGGCTTTTCTTTTCGAACACCAAACTGAGCATCAGGGGCTACTGTCTATGCGGTAATATTTTTACATCTCTTAAATACATAACTCAAAGCCTGTTAGAAGGCTGGCACGAACTTGATCAGCCCGCTCTTGGCGGATGAATCTTCTGGATCGCCACACTCATAATAGTGTGGTGCTCCTCGTCGATGGAGGCACCGTTAAGCACCTCTAGTAGATTATCCGTGCCTCCGATTGACGGAGGTCACCCGGCGTCGTAAAGGCTTGCCCTTCTTATGTGGGGGCCGCTTTGCGGACTCCGGAACCAGAAGGTTCGGTCGGAGTCCGCCCGGCCGGACTTAGAGCCCTTTGGGGTTCTATCCCCTTTGTGCCTGGAGTCCGGGAGGTTGCCTTGCGGCGCCTCCAGGACCACCTCCTCTTGGCTTGGCCCCTTTTGGGACTCCACCGCGGCATCATCCGCAGCGCGAGGAGAGGAGGCGGCCGGAAGTGAAGTGCTATTCACATCCGACAAACCCAGGGAGCCGCTCGTTGAATCGTCGAGCCCGGCCTTGGGCAGACTGCATGATTATATTCGGCCTCAAAAGATACTATGCAAACAGAGGAACGCCGTGAGTTATTCTGATATTCGGATACTTATGATTTTGCCAGGCGCTTGGCCCTGGATGGCCACTCCTCTTCGCCGTCGTCGGCGTTAGTGGAGTAGTCCGGAGGAAGGGTTCTTCCCTTTTTGGACCCTCTGGCCCCCCCAGTTGGGCGGCCTTCCTTTTCGTTCCTCCTCCCGCTGGAGGGGGAGAGGCCTCTTCTTCCTCCTCCTTGTTTTCGCGGGAGGAGTCCGCCTCGGAGTCATCGAACGATGAGTCCGACACCATCTGGCGCCGGGAGCTCCTTCGAGTTCCCGTGGCCTTCTTCTCCAGCAACCCCGTCAAGCGGGCGTCCGCTGGGTCTTCAGGCAAGGGAACCGGATAGTCAATCTGTCCGGACGTCTTCTACCAATCCCGTCAAAGGTAAGGGAGTTTAGATCCCGCATAGAATAAAACTATGGAAAACAAGTAAACCCGCAAAAGGTAAAATAGCTTACCGCGTTGGCTTTATGCTGCGCGCTGAATCTGCGATCCTCGGTAGCGGATGCGGGTGCCTCGGCGCCCTTGAACAGCACCTTCCAGGCGTCTTCGTACGTAGTGTCGAAGAGCCTACTCAGGGTTCGGTGTTGTGCCGGATCAAACTCCCACAAACTGAAAGCCCGTTGTTGGCACGGGAGGATCCGGCGGATGAGCATGACCTGGACCACGTTTACGAGTTTGAGCTTCTTGCTCACCAGGTTTTGGTCGCAGGTTTGGAGTCCGGTCAGCTCCTCCGAATTACCCCACGACAAGCCCGTCTCTTTCCAGGAGGTGAGCCGTGTAGGGAAGCCAGATCAGAATTGGGGGCGCTGCCCATTCAGTCCACGCGGCTCGGTGATGTAGAACCACTCCGATTGCCACCTTTATGGTCTCCACGAAGGAGCCCTCGAGCCATGTAACATTGGGCATCTTGCCCACCATGGCGCCTCCGCACTCCGCTTGGCGGCCGCCCACTACCTTCGGTTTGACATTGAAGGTCTTCAGCCATAAGCCGAAGTGGGGCTGGATGCAGAGGAAGGCCTCGCACACGACGATGAATGTCGAGATATTGAGGATGAAGTTCGGGGCCAGATCGTGGAAGTCCAGGCCGTAGTAGAACATGAGTCCTCGGACAAATGGGTGAAGTGGGAAACCTAGTCCGCGGAGGAAATGGGTGAGGAACACCACCCTCTCATGGGGCCTGGGGGTGGGGATGAGCTGCCCCTTGTCGGGGAGCCGATGCGCGATGTCATTAGACAAGTATCCGGCTTTCCTTAGATTCTTGATGTGTCCCTCTCTGACGGACGAGACCATCCACTTGCCTCCCGCTCCGGACATGGCTGGAGAAGGTTGAGGTAAGGTGTGCGGACTTAAGTACTGGAGCTCGAGTCTTGTGAAAATGGATAAGCAAAGGAGGAAGAAGGCGTAGATGGAAAAGGTGGATCCTTATCCCCTTATATGGGCGGACGAAACTATGTGCCCCCACCAGACTGGTAAAACTCGCTTATCTCCCAAGCGCCGTGAATTAATGGCACGGTTGGGTTACCCACGCCCGTATTGATGAGATTTCCGAAATAAGGGGACACGATCTCTGCTTCAACAAGACGTGCCAAGGAAACCGCCTCGCTAAGTGCGCGGAGGTGGGACAGTAAAAATGATTCGAATAAAGGCTTGGCCGTGGTGTGATGTCACGCTGCGAAATACGTCAGCAGATTGGATTTGTGTAAATATTATTCTCTCTACGGTGGTATGTGGAAATTATTTTGCAGAGCCGGACACTATCCTTGTGTTCAAAATCTTCTATGAAGTATTCGGAGGAGGAACCCGCCTTGCAATGCCGAAGACAATCTGCGTGCCGGACTCGTCGTCATTGAAGCCTGGTTCAGGGAGACTCTTGAGGAGTCCTGGATTAGGGGTGTCCGGATGGCGGACTATAACCTTTGGCGGACTTACGGACTATGAAGATACAAGATTGAAGACTTCGTCCGTGTCCTGGATGGGACTATCCTTGGCGTGGAAGGCAAGCTTGGCGTCTGGATATGTAGATCTCCTCCCATTGTAACCAACTCTGTGTAACCCTAACCCTCTCTCCAGTGTCTATATAAACCAGAGGGTTTTAGTCCGTAGGACGAACAACAATCATACCATAGGCTAGCTTCTAGGGTTTAGCCTCTCTTATCTCGTGGTAGATCTACTCTTGTACTACCCATATCATCAATATTAATCAAGCAGGAGTAGGGTTTTACCTCCATCGAGAGGGCCCAAACCTGGGTAAAAACATCGTGTCCCTTGTCTCATGTTACCATCCGCCTAGGCATACGATTCGGGACCCCCTACCCGAGATCTGCGGTTTGACACCGGCAGTTGTGTTCGATGTGGTCGACCTCCCCACAAGTACAATGAGATTCTTGGACGCCCAGCTCTGGCAAAATTCATGGAGGCATCCCAGTATCACTACTGGAATCAGTATCTTTGTCGTCAGCCATCTCTTTGTCGTCCGCTAGCTGACGGAAAAGAAGGTATTTGCCATGAGCTTAAAGAAGATGACGGCAAAGAGAGAGCGGACGGTAAAGAGGGTGTTTGCCATTAGCCTACCCTTTGTCGTCCGCTAGCTGGCGGCATAGAAGCATTGCCTTCTACTAGCAGACGACAAAGAGAGTGGGTGGCGGACTACTGAGAACGACCTAACAACCACTTTCTTTGCCGTCAGCTAGGAGAAGGCAAAGAAAGTGTCCGTTTTAACGGCCGTTTCCTCCTGGCCCCACCCCACTACGTAGTCTCTTTGTCGTCCGCTCGCAGACCGCAAAGAATTGTGCCATAAGAGAAATAGGGCCGGCACATGCACCCCACCCCTCTCTCCCCCCTCTCTCTTTCCCGCCCTGTTGCCCCACCGTTGCACCCCACCGCTCTGTCGACCTGGCGCCTCGCCGCACGGCCCCGACGCTCCACCCCCCGTTCTAGTTCTGGATTGTTCCGTGCATCGACCAGATTGTGGGCTCCACTTCAGGTTGTGATTTGCACTCCTATTTGGATGCATACTCTAGGTATCATCAAATCTTCATGTCCAAAGAAGATGAAAAGAAGACCTCGTTCATCACCCCATGTGACCAAGGACAGGTCGACCCTCATTCAGGATTTGGAGGAGACATTTGCTAATCTGCGCAAGACCAACTTGAAACTAAATCCAGAGAAGTGTGTGTTTGGTGTTCCCTCCGGCAAGCTACCTGGGTTCTTTGTGTCCCATCGTGGGATCGAAGCCAAACGCGACAAGATCAAGGCTATCGAGCAGATCTAGGCACCCAGGACAGTCAATGATGTGAGGCATCTGATAGGGTGCGTTGTCGCGCTTAGCAGAATCATCTCCAAATTTGTAGAGGGCGCCCTGCCGTTCTTCAAAATCTTGAAGAAGGCAGGGCCCATGAAGTGGACCCCGGAAGTAGATGCAACTTTACAAGAGTTGAAGGCCTACTTGTCACATGTGCCGACTTTAGTTGCCCCAAATCCACAAGAGCTGTTGCTGTTGTACCTAGTGGCAACCAATCAAGTGGTTAGTGCAGACCTAGTAGCATAACAGGAAGTAGAGGAGTCAGAGAGTGAGCAAGGCCTGGCCGGGCCGGATGAGGATCAGGACAGAGAAGATCACGACAGTAGGGGCAACCCCAAGGACGCGGTAAGGAAGAAAGTGGTGCAACACCCAGTGTATTTCGTCAGCTTCTTGTTACAGGGGGCTCAATCGAGGTACACCGGCATGCAAAAGTTGATTTTTGGCCTCGTCATGGCCTCAAGGAAACTGCGCCACTACTTCCAAGCCCATGAGATCACAGTTGTCACCTGCTTCCCATTGCAAAGGATACTCCGAAACCCAGAGGTTACCAGTAGAGTAGTGGAGTGGGCTTTGGAACTGTCCAGCTTTTGCCTGAGTATTGAGAGCATGTCAGCAATTCAGAGCAGGACATTGGCAGATTTTATTGCAGAATTGACGCCAACCCCTGATGAAGAAGTGCTGGAAACAGTTATCCCCGACAAGGAAGTGCCCCAAGAATGGATTATGTATTTTGATGGAGCCTTCTCCCCACAAGGTGCAGGTGCTGGCGTGCTTCTCGTTGCCCATATGGGGGAACACCTGAAGTACATCCTCGAGATGCATTTTACACCTGAAGTACATTCAGAGCAGGACATTATGAAGGGCTCCTTGCAGGGCTCATAATTGCCAAGGAATTGGGAATCAAGAAGCTCATCGTTCGAGGAGACTCGCAACTTGTGGTGATACAAAGTCAACAAGGATTACCAAAGTCCATTGATGGAAGCATATGTTGAGGAGGTGAGAAGATTGGAGGAGCGCTTTGACGGATTGCAAACAGAGCACATACCCCATGCAGAAAACAACATAGCTGATCATCTATCAAAGTGTGCTGCATAGAAGCTTCCTTTGGAATCAGGGACTTTTGTTCTCTATCTTACTCAGCCCTCCGTATCCCCAGCAACAACGGCCCAGAAAAGGAGGAAGATGGACTCCGGTAAGGCTCTCCCGATAGAGCCTCCCAGGGCTCCTAGCAGGGACCCTGCCGGAAACAACTCCCCGTCACTTGCCGGACCGCGCCCTCCAGCCCGGCTGTCGGTGTCAAAACCGGCGGATCTCGGGTAGGGGGTCCCGAACTGTGCGTCCAGGCGGATGGTAACAGGAGACAAGGGACACGATGTTTTTACCCAGGTTCGGGCCCTCTCGATGGAGGTAAAACCCTACTCCTCCTTGATTAATATGGATGATATGGGTAGTACAAGAGTAGATCTACCACGAGATTAGGGAGGCTAAACCCTAGAAGCTAGCCTATGGTATGATTGTTGTTCCTGCTACGGACTTGAACCCTCCGATTTATATAGGCACCGAATAGGGTTAGGGTTACACATAGTCGGTTACAATGGTAGGAGATCTACATATCCGTATCGCCAAGCTTGCCTTCCACGCCAAGGAAAGTCCCATCCGGACATGGGACGAAGTCTTCAATCTTGTATCTTCATAGTCAAGGAGTCCGGGCAAAGGTCATAGTCCGGCTATCCGGACACCCCTAATCCGGGACTCCTCGGTAGCCCCGAACCAGGCTTCAATGACAACGAGTCCGGTAGCGTGGGTGTCTTGACATTGCAAGGCGGGTTCTTCTCCAAATCATGTGTCCCTGTTTGAATAGCGTCCGGCTTCTTGTAAACATCACGCTCCTTGGCTTCCACGCCCAATAATGGCCACCTTCCACATGTTGAATGAATGCGAAAAGCCAGGGTATTTTCATTTATCCCCCTAGCTGCGCAAATGAGCTGCCTATATAAGAGGCGAGGATCTAGATCCAAATCACACCACCTTCCCTTCATGCGAGCTTTCATCGGAGCGCATTTGATGAAACCCATTCCATCATGGACGATCGGCGGCTCCTCCTCTTGCCTTCCTACTCCTCCGCCTTTGGAGATTGGGAGAGATGTCTCGTCCCAAGACAAATGAGTTAGTGACGCTCCAAACCAAGGCGTTTCTTCCCCCAGCCTTCATGGTTCCGGTTCGAGCCGGACTCGCCACCTATAAGGGCGGAAAACAAGCGGAGAGCGTCCCCAGTCCCTCCTGAGGAGAGCGGGTATGCCTTGTCCCTTATTTGATAAGAGGGCTCGGATTTCCAATTCATCCGTTTCTCTGGGGGCTCCTGGAGTTCTATGGCCTCCAGTTGCACAACCTTACGCCTGCCTCCATTCTGCATATTGCGGGCTTCGTGGCCCTTTGCGAGCTGTTTTTGGGCATCGAGGCTCATTTCGCCTTTGTGGAAGAGGTTGTTACGCCTCGTACCCCGTTCTCGGGAGGGTCGATATATCAAGTGGGCGGAGCCGAACTATGGCGCATCGCCGGGATCGGATATCTATCTGGAACCCCGAAGAAGGCGTCCGAAGACTGGTCTTCGGAATGGGTTTATATAGAAGTCGTTCCCCTGCCGGACCCAATTCGGATCGGCCTTCCGGAGTTCAGTAATGCTCCTCTGAAGAAACGCCTAAGCTGGCGTCCTCGGAGCCCCTAGAGGGAGGACGACAGGGACGTCCTTTACCTGATGAGCCGAATAAGATTGTTGGCTCATTCCGGATTGAGCATGGTCGGAGTCATGGCCATATGCATCATGCGGGGGGTGCAACCGCTTCAATACAGAGGCCACCCCTTGTGGGATTTCAATGGGGAGGATGACGCCACCCGCCGCGGCCGTAAGGGGCCGGGATCGGTTGCCGTTCTGACGGAGGCCTTGTCCGCATTATACAAGGGAGAAGAGGAGGATTTCCTCCGCGTCAATCCACAGGGCGGATTTTCTATGTACGATCCTCCAAGCTGGGTAAGCGGACATTTCTTTATGCCCATCCGTTCCATATTCCCATAGTTAAGTACCTTATCTTGTGATTTCGGTGCAGGAATTGCGCCGGGCCGTAAAGGATATAAACAGCCCACCTCCACAACCTGAGGATCCGGAACGATCCCTCGATCCGGCCTCCCAAGAGGATCCGGACATATCTGTGGAGCTGATAGATGGGGTATTTTTACCAACTGAGCATCGACAATGCCTTGGTTGCCATTCTGACCGACTACCCCGGAATATTTCCGGCCTCACAGGTAATCGAGACTGAAGTCCCAATACTTTAGAAATGATCCCTCCGTGCTTATCTTTGACCACCGTATATCAATGGTGTTTTGCAGGGGGAGCCCTTGAGGCAGAAGGCTGAACCTGCGGTGGCTAGCCAACAAGGGGCAGCACAGCCCAACAGGCTAAAAAGAAGTGCGGTCCGGACTGAAGCGCCGGCGCAACGGTATGGCGCATCACCTTATTCCCAGGTTTTATGCGGAAGGCATAATGCCTTCAGCGCTCTTTTCAGAAATAGGCGCTCGCCGGACTATATCCGGAGAGGTTGCCAATCGAGCCTCCGCCAGCCAGGCTTCAAAGCCGGACCCGAGCGGAGGCGAACACTAGGCGTCGTCAGGCGCTCCTCCCGGCGAGAGGATGCCGACAGATTGTCCGCCACCAACTCCGAGGTGGAGAGTGCCATGAATCACAGCGCCACGGACAATTCTTCGTGACACATGTTTCTCCCAAGAGGCATTGGATGCCTTCAATTCGGGAGATGCGCACCTCCGTGCCGCTCAAAATGGTCTAGCCAGAGCCACGGAGCAGTATGTGAAAGACATACGGGTGAGAAAATTTGATGGTTATGTATACCAGTAGCCCCCGAGACATAAAATAGTTAGAATAACTGATTTAAGGATCATTTATTGTGTAGGATCTTACAGAAAAGAATACCCAATTGTCCCAGGGGCTTGAAGAGTGCAAAGCTCAACTTGAGTCCGCACAAGCCGCGACAAGGGAAGCCGAGGAGACCCCCTCTGGTAACATACGCATTTAAAAGATAAGTATGTTATGAAGTGCGGCGTATGTATAGATCTGACAATGACATTGCAGATGGCACCGGGGTAGATCCGGACAAGCAACAACTCTTGCGCCGGTTAAAGGTCCGGCGAGCGTGCTTCTGAGGGTGAGGCAGAGAAAAATAATCTCAAGATGCCAACACCCAGCTGGGTGAGGAGCTAAAGGATGTTCGTGCCTGGCTATGCGACTCCGTTAAGGAGAATCTGCGGCTTCGACGCGGCATTTTTAGTAAGTGCTTAAACGAACTTTGAAAAAAGAGTTCGACGAGGAAGTCGATTAACAGAGTTATGTCTATAGGTATGCTCACAGGCCGTCCTGCAGAGGAAATGCCCGGTTCTATGGGTGACCTTCTTCACGAGCTCTTACAACTGCACGAACGAGTTCGGCAGGTGATGAAAGGCGTCGCCCAGGCCCTGTGGCCATCTGTCTCCCTGCCCGAAGGCCTTGGGGAGCTTGCAGAGAGGCTCCAGGGAGCGCGGCGGCGCTTCCGGTTATGGAAGATATCGGCCTGCCGTCAAGGCGCCAGGGAGGCCTGGGCCATGGTGAAGACGCGGTACACGAAGGCTGACCCAAACCATATGGCCGAGGTCAGACCCATGGGGCCAGATGGGAAGGAGATCCTTGTGAGCTTAGTGTACGGCCAGGTAGAATTGGCATAATGTATTCCCAGCGGGGTATCAAACTAGACATCCTGTTAGATGGTATTGAAGAGGAATACAACCAGTCAAGTTGACTATGTAATTTAAAGTGACATGTAAAATGCCTTCTAGCCGGATTGTAGATCGTTTGTCTTAGCGGACCTTTTTGCTTCAACCTCGGGACCCAATAGTCCGGAGTGTGTCCGAATACCCTTGCAGTTATATAAAAATCGGGGGATGCGTGGAGACTAGGCGTAGGGGTCATTAGTGCTTTATCAGACAAGTGCCCAACTAGTTATGTTATATTACATGGTTAGTAAGAATCATCTTCCAGGGAGAATAGTTCCGTTAGGGGTTCCTTTCCACAGGAGGCATGCCCTAAAGTGCATGTCCCGACTGAAAAAGCGAAAAAAACATCTAGGGCAGATAAATAAATAGGTAAGAAATATTATTTTAGTTCACCGACCGAATATTCTCTTAAGAACGCTAGGTTTGGCTTCACCGATCTGAGGTACACATCCGGTGACCCGGCAAGAATAATCGCAGAGGTGCTCCCTTTACCACCTAGCCGAACAATCGGGAGCGTAGGGGTAAGCACGGGAGCGAGCAACCTAGCTTGGCCAAAACTTAAGTCATATCGATGCATATAATGGTGAATAAAAGGTACATGCGTAAGTGTGACACATGTATTGTGCATGTAGCCCTTATAATTAAGCTTACATTAAAGAAGCCCCGTGTACAATGAGCGGATAAGCGCGTCAATGGTGTCTTGAACAATGCGCTAAAGAGCCTTCCGAGGCTTGAAAGGAAAAGGATGGAGAAGGAGAAAATAGAAGAAAGCTAAAATGTAAAATATGGGACGGAGGAGGGAGGCGAACTCAGAATCCGGCGCTAGGCGTAGAATCTTCGGAGACGTGCTGCGTTCCATGGGTTCGGTTGAAGTCGGTTATCGGATGCATCTCGCAGATGGTACGCTCCACCGGTTAGGACTTGGTCGATGATAAAGGGACCTTCCCATTTGGGCTTTAGTTTGTCCTTTTTCTTGTCCGGCAGGCGTAGAACTAGCTCGCCAACATTGTTAGTTTTGGCCCGTACTTCTCTGCTTTGATATCTTCGAGCCTGCTGTTGATAGAATGCGGAACGGGCTTTTGCTACGTCACGCTCCTCCTCCAAGGCGTCCAAACTGTCCTGCTGATCGAGCTCAGCTTCTCTTTCTTCGTA
Source organism: Aegilops bicornis (assembly GCA_021605145.1). NCBI lineage: Eukaryota > Viridiplantae > Streptophyta > Magnoliopsida > Poales > Poaceae > Aegilops > Aegilops bicornis. Next base: position 249,966,883 of record CM038673.1, read on the forward strand.
CATGCGCACGCGCGGTGAGTCATGAATTATGTCGCAGGCGAACTGCCTCTGCGCCGTATACCATAAAGAATGGTGTGAATCCGGTCGTGCGATTCGGAGTGGTCCGCAGCCCAGTCGGAGTCGAGCTCCTCTACCCGGTCGTGTTAGATTCCTTGAGGACCGCACTAATCTGGGTTTGATGCCGCTCATAATTAGACCATTTGCTCGCTCAACTTGACCGTTAGTTTGAGGGTGATAGACTGAGGCATAATCGAGCTTAATGCCCATGTTTTTGCACCAGAGTTTGACCTCGTTGGCCGTAAAGTTCGTGCCGTTATCAGTGATGATGCTGTGGGGGACACCGTAACGGTGTACAACCCCCGATATGAAGTATATCACCGGTCCGGATTCGGCCGTCTTGACAGGCTTGGCCTCTATCCATTTGGTGAATTTATCCACCATGACCAGTAGGTATTTTTGCTTGTGGGTTCCCCCTTTGAGGGGTCCAACCATGTCAAGCCCCTGCACTGCCAAGGGCCAGGTTATGGGTATAGTTTTGAGGGCGGTGGGTGGCATGTGGCTCTGATTAGCAAAGAGCTGGCATCCGACACATCGTTGGACTAAGTCCTGAGCATCTGCCCGGGCTGTCGGCCAATAAAATCCTGTACGGAAGGCCTTGCCTACAAGGGCCGGGCTCTGGCGTGGTGCCCGCCGAGTCCGGCATGTATTTCAGCCAGAAGATTCCGCCCTTCTTCTTTGGAGATACACCTTTGAAGGACTCCGGTTGTGCTTTTCTTATAAAGCTCTCCCTCTTGGACTTTGTAGGCTTTAGATCGTCGCACTATGCAGCGGGCCTCGTTTTGGTCCTCGGGGAGTTCTTGCACAGTTAGGTAGGCTAGGAATGGTTACATCCACGGGGCAATGACTGCCATTATTACGTGGGTTGAGGATGTTATTTCGTTGGTAGAACCATCAACTGTGTCAGAATGTTCGGTGCGGGGCAGTGCGGTTGGGTCCGGATTATTATTTCCGGACTCTCCCTCCCATAATACGGATGGCCTGAACAACCTCTCTAGGAAGATATTGGGGGGGGGGGGACAGCATCGCGCTTTGCGCCGATGCGTGCCAACACGTCTGCTGCCTGGTTGTTGTCCCGGGCTATATGATGAAATTCGAGCCCCTCAAACTGAGCTGACATTTTTAGGAAGGCATTGCGATAGGCTGCCATTTTCGGATCCTTGGCATCAAAGTCTCCATTTATTTGTGATAGCACGAGGTTCGAATCCCCGCGCACCTCTAGGCGTTGAATGCCCATGGAGACTGCCATCCGGAGACCATGTAGAAGGGCCTCGTATTCGGCTGCGTTGTTGGAGTCCGTATACATTATCTGGAGTACGTATTGAACTGTATCTCCGGTTGGGGTCATCAGAACGACACCAGCTCCCAGGCCAGCCAACATTTTGGAGCCGTCGAAGTGCATTATCCAGTTGGAATATGCCCCGTACTCTTTTGGGAGTTCGGCTTCGGTCCATTCAGCGACCAAGTTGGCCAAAACTTGCGACTTAATAGCTCTCCGAGGCTTGTAGGTTATGTCGAACGGGAGGAGCTCAATGGCCCATTTAGCAATCCGGCCCATCATGTCGCGGTTGTTTATAATGCCGTTAAGGGGTACTTCGGAGGCTACTGTTATTGAACACTCTTGAAAGTAGTGTCGCAGCTTCCGGGATGCCATAAACACCGTGTACGCTATCTTTTGATAATGTGGGTACCGTGACTTGCATGGGGTTAGGATAGTGGACACGTAGTAAACTGGTTTTTGAAGAGGGAACTTGTGTCCGTCCGTTTCTCGTTCGACAATGAGCACCGCACTTACAACTTGATGAGTTGCCGCGATGTATAATAGCATTGGTTCGCCCATGTTGGGCGTGGCCAGGACCGGGTTTGTTGCCAATATGGCTTTTATTTCTTCGAGTCCGGCCGTGGCGGCATCCGTCCACTCGAAGTGTTCGGTGCATCGGAGGAGGCGATAAAGGGGTAACGCCTTTTCTTCCAAACGCAAGATAAAGCGGCTTAGAGCCGCCACACATCCAGTCAATTTTTGTATTTGTTTGAGGTCTTTTGGGATATCGAATTGTGACAGAGCTCGGATCCTGGCTGGGTTTGCTTCAATTCCTCTACCGGATAAAATGAAGCCCAAGAGCTTTCCGGCCGGTACGCCGAAAACGCATTTTTCCGGGTTGAGCTTAATGTCATATGTTCGGAGATTATCGAATGTGAGCCTCAAGTCGTCTACTAGAGTTTCGACATGCTTGGTTTTTACGACCACATCGTCTACGTATGCCTCCACTGTTTTGTCGATCTGGTTTGCCAGACATGTCTGAATCATGCGCTGATATGTTGCGCCGGCATTTTTGAGCCCGAAGGGCATTGTGTTGAAGCAGAATGGGCCGCATGGAGTGATGAATGCCGTTGCGGCTTGGTCGGGCTCTGCCATCTTAATTTGGTGGTAGCCGGAGTATGCGTCGAGGAAACACAATGAATCGTGTCCTGCGGTAGCGTCGATGATTTGATCGATGCGGGGAGGAAGGGATCCTTTGGGCAAGCCTTGTTGAGGTCCTTGAAATCGATGCATAGGCGCCAGGATTTGTCCTTCTTTGGTACCATCACCAGGTTTGCTAGCCAGTCCGGATGTTTTATATCTCTGATGAATCCGGCCTCCAATAGTTTGGCTAGCTCCTCTCCCATGGCCTGTCTCTTTGGTTCGGAGAAACACCGAAGAGCTTGTTTGACTGGCTTGAATCCTTTTAGGATGTTTAGGCTGTGCTCGGCCAGCCGTCGTGGGATTCCTGGCATGTCCGAAGGGTGCCAGGCAAAAATGTCCCAATTTTCGCGTAGGAATTCTCTTAGTGCGGCGCTTACATCAGGATTTAATTGTGCCCCGATGGAGGCCGTTTTGGTAGGGTCCGTTGGATGGACTTGGAATTTGACTATTTAAATCCGCTGGTTTGAAGGAAGTGGATTTGGATCTCTTATCGAGTATCACATCGTCCCTATTCACCATGGAGCGCAGCGATGAGTTACTCGGCCGCTAGGGCTTTGGATAGTGCCTCAAGGGCCAGTCTGGCTGTCTTATTTTCGGCTGGAGTGCTATGTCCGGTCACTAGCAAGAGTAATGATTCCGTTGGGCCGGGCATTTTGAGCTTCATGTACCCATAATGGGGTATAGCTTGGAAAATTGTGAATGCCTCTCGCCCTAGTAGGGCATGGTATCCCGCTGCTGAGCAGGGCCACTTGGGCGTGACTTCCTCGGACCTGTAATTATCCGGGCGTGCGAACACCACATCCGGTGTGATTTTTCCTGTCAGCGTGCTTCCCGTAGGGATTATTCCTCTAAAGGTTGTGCTGCTTCGCTCAATGCGGCTCCAGTCTATTTCCATTTTTCGGAGGGTTTCCTCATAAATGAGGTTCAATCCGCTGCCACCGTCCATGAGTACCTTGGTAAGGCGAAAGTCGTCCACTATCGGACTGAGGACCAATGCGGCTGGTGCTCGGGCTGTTCGGAATTTGGGTTCGTCACTGGCATTGAAGGTAATAGCCGTGTCACTCCATGGGTTTATTGTTGCTACTTGGTACACTTCGTGAGGCTACAGTGTTCGTTTCCGCATATTACTTGATGAGAAAGTCTCGAAGACTCTTAATACCGTACTGGTATCCTTGGGTTGGTGCTCTAGAGCTAGAAGCTCTTCGCCACGTTTGGCCACCTGTCGTAGTATCCAACATGCCCTAAGGCTATGAGTTGGAGTGGCGCCCTCTGTATTATGAATTTTACAGGGTCCATTGAGCCATCCCTCCAGTATGGTTCCATGCCCTATAGAGGGTTTTTGCTTTTTTGGTATTTAACCCAGGTGCCTGGCGATGATGCACCCTTTTATTTCGGACTGGGGTTGTATTCAAGGCCGGATTGTCCCAAAATCTTGATTCAGTTTTCGAGCGCTTTCCATCACACAAGATTTTCAGATTATGGACGCCAAGTCGGCAAAGCGTGTGATGTCACGGCGACTTATAGCGTTTAGGATCCCGTTGTCCGTGCAATTGTTGCAGAATATTGAGATTGCGTCCTTCTCGCGGCAGTCCTTTATCCTGTCCATAACCAGGAGGAATCTGGCCCAGTAATGGTGTACTGTTTCTGCGGGCTCTTGCTGAATTTGAGATAGGTTGCTTATGTTTGGGTGGGCGGGTGGAATTAAATCCAGAACCGCGCCCAATCTCAGACTAAAGGGCCAAGGAGCTTCCGAACATGGGAGCTTGGATTCTTGGATGTTGTCCAATGAATCTAGCCCGCTGCCTGACTTTAGGTTCAGGGCTTGAGTGACATCCTCTCCTCCGCGGGAATCCGGCATGGAGGGATTGGGAATCCGGACGTAGCTAGTCCTTAAGATAGAATAAGGGTCGCCGTATTGTTCCTCCACCACAACGACGTGGTGGGTAACCTGGGGAGAGTTAATCTCTCTCAGATCGGGTTTAGGCCCAATCCTATCGTAGTTAGTGGCGACTCCCAGGGCGGCGATGCGACCCAAGAGCTCATTTAAGGAAGAGAGCTCCATCGGATCTAATTGCTCGGCGAGCTCCGAGTTAACGTGAAGATTGCTTCTGATGACCCGAGAAGTCATCATCGGTAGCGGTGACCGAGCAGCGGTCATAAGAAAACCGCCTAGCGGAGAGTTTGGCCGATAGCCAAAGCTTCTTTACCAACAGTCCGTCTTTAAAGGCGGGATGAGGCATCCTTCTGTGGCGACAACACGGAGGAACTCTCAATGAAAGCACCAATGTCGTTGTCAAAACCGGCGGATCTCGGGTAGGGGTCCCGAACTGTGCGTCGAGCGGATGGTAACAGGAGACAAGGGACACGATGTTTTTACCCAGGTTCGGGCCCTCTCGATGGAGGTAAAACCCTACTCCTGCTTGATTAATATTGATGATATGAGTAGTACAAGAGTAGATCTACCACAAGATCGGAGGCTAAACCCTAGAAGCTAGCCTATGGTATGATTGTTGTTCTGCTCACGGACTAGAACCCTCCGGTTTATATAGGCACCGAATAGGGTTAGGGTTACACTGAGTCGGTTACAATGGTAGGAGATCTACATATCCGTATCGCCAAGCTTGCCTTCCACGCCAAGGAAAGTCCCATCCGGACACGGACGAAGTCTTCAATCTTGTATCTTCATAGTCCAGAGTCCGCCAAAGGTCATAGTCTGGCTATCCGGACACCCCTAATCCGGGACTCCCTCACCGCCAATGGTCCCCGCATAAGCGAGGAACGTGCCTCACCAAGAGGAAGTGCTGCTATTCCTTGTTGCCGAGGCCTGTGCTCCAACTTGGGCAAGGCACATAGTCCATTTCCTCCAAACCGGAGAACTTCCCGATGACCAAGATAAGGTTGAAAAGAGTAGCCGGAGGGCTAGTATGTATCAGTTTTTTGATGACACTCTATACAGAAGGAGGCCCAACGGTGTGAAATTGAAGTGCATCTGTCGGGGAGAAGGAACAAAACTGTTGGCTGAAATACACAAAGGCATGTGCGGCTCCCACATGGGATCAACGGCATTAGTTTGGAAAGCATTCCTCCAAGATGTGGTCGAGCTAGTCACCAAGTGTGAAGCCTGCCAGTTTCATTCCAAGAATATCCATCTGCTTGCACAAGCTCTTCAGACAATCCCTTTGTCATGGACGTTTTCATTCTAGGGGCTCGATATCCTCGGACTTTCCCCTGAGCTGCCGAGGGCTTTGAATTCTTGTTTGTTGCTATTGACAAGTTTACAAAGTGGCCGGAAGTAGCCGTGAGAAAGGTGACTGCTCATTCAGCTATCAAATTCTTTAAAGAATTGGTGTGTCACTTGGGTCCCTACCCGGATCATCACCGACAACGGTACCGAATTCACAAGCCGCGCCTTCGTGCAATATGTTCATGCCCTCGGAAGCAAGATCTCATTTGCCTCTGTTGCACATCCCAAAAGCAATGGACAAGCTGAGAGGGCGAATGCTGAAGTGATGTGAAGACTCAAGACGAGAATCTTTGATACGCTACAAAAGTGCTGCGGCGATGGATCGATGAGCTCCGGTAGTTCTCTGGTCCCTCGAGTGACACCAAGCCGAGCTACGGGCAGACTCCCTTCTCCCTAGCCTATGGGGCGTAAGCAGTTATCCCCACGGAACTCATTTGAAGGTCACTTCCAAATTGCTTGCCTACGATGAAGTCGTGCAGGAATAGGACCGACGCGACGAGCTGTGCTTCTCGAGGAGAACCGTCTCCGGGTTGCTACAAGTGCTGCACGCGATCAGCAAGCCCTACGTCGCTATCACAGTGGCAGGGTTCATGCCCAGTGTTTTGAGGAAGGTGACCCTGTCCTTAGGCTCATTCAGTCCGCCAAGGGTACAAACAATTTGACGCCAAAATGGGAAGCCCCTTACCGGGTAGTTCGAGTCACCAGACCTAGCGCAGTCCGTCTGGAGACCGGAGATGGCATTCAATTGCTAAATTCATGGAATATTGAGCATCTCTGCATGTTCTACCCGTGGTAGCGGCTCTCGGGCCCTGCCCGGCAGCCACCCTTTTGTACATGACTTGCCTCAGATGCATGTAACCCCTTGTAGAAAGCCAGGTGCAGATCCTGAGCAACAGAGAAAATGAATGAAGCGCTGGGGGCCCCCGACATGTTGCATGCATGCGTGAGCATTTCATGAGAATCGCATGCATAAGCATTTCATGAGCATTGCATATGAATATAGATAAGGTCGTATCTTGCATCATTTCCATCTGCATAAAACTGCAGGTTCCTGCCGTGAACTTGGCCTTTAAAGGAGATGGAATGATGAACCAGACCTTGCAATCTTGACAAGCCAAATAGATAAGTTCTATCTCCTGTCCATACATGTTCTGTGAGCAAATGCTTGTGCATAGGAAAACCTCGCCGCTTTTTGAAACTTAGGTGCTCCCAGTCCTTGACTTGAACGATGCTTCGGTCAGGATGGTCGTAGTGTCCTTTGGCGAGCAAAGGATTGGCGGGGGGCTGACCCTCATCATAATTTGTGCCTGGCATGCTTAGTCCCGGCAACAAAATAGAGGGTACCGACAAGATAGCCCTACCGGGGAAACTCATTTATTTAAATAAAGAGGCAGTCCACCTTTGCATGGACATATACATGCACGAGATCCTAGCAAGGTTCATCTTTTTCATTAATATGCTGATCAAACAAGTACAGACCTTATGAGGACACAAACATGGACTAGAGAGATTACAATATTTGAACTAAAATTTGGAGACTTCGCCTCCGGGACGGCGAACTCCTTCATGACCCCTTCCGGCGCCACGAGAGAAGAAGGAATGGGGCACGGCCGACTACCTTTGCCCGCTCCCTTTGCGGGCCTTGACATGGTGTCGTTCGTGTCGCCTCTCTCTAGAATTGAAGCTACGGGTGACCCGGCGACAGGTGCACCAAAGCCGCCACCTCCAGTGCTATCGGTGCGCCGCCCGGCGTCCCTCACGGGACCGTGCAGAGCTCTAAGCTAGGACCCAGGACCTAGCCCGGGATCTTCTTCTCAGCATAACAAGCGTAGCGTAAGATAGAGGAGAAGGGATGAAAAGATGAATGCCTCGGCTCTCCCTCGCCCATACTTTTATAGGCGAGCCGAGGAAGAGAGTTGGTCGATCAGCAGGCGACCGCCGCCCTCCTCCACTAATTCAAGAAGGCCGGGACCCCGCCTTGATGCTCTCCTGCACCATGCTCCTCAGTTACCTACCCCACACGATGCATGCAACTTACATGGCTAACGATAAGGGCGTGGTGGGAAGAGTGAATTAGCAGTTTCTACTCCATGCATTAAACTCATTCACGGGCCATTACAAGAGTGGCCCCACCATGATTGGCTTTACACGATGCGCGGGAAAACCAGAAACTGGCCCAGGGCCAAGATTAATGAAGAAGAAAAGAAGATCTCAAGGGGCCAGACACCTTCACGCCTCTGCCTGTGCACTTATTAGGGCCTACCCCGACGACGCCCCATGGCGCGTTCGGGATAGGCCCAGGGGCTTCTATCGGTGCAACAAACCCTGGGTCCGTTTCCTAGACTGTGCACATGCATGAGAACAAGATCACAACTCCAAGGTCAGAACAAGGCACAAGAGAGATCAGGTCTTCAAGGGACCAAAATGCAGCTCAAGAACCCAAGACTAAACCAGAGAAGCAAGATGATGCCAAGAGAGAAGCCTCCCTTGCTGGGAAAGCAAGGTACGGCAAGGATGTGGTTGACCCGAAGCAAGCCTCCAAGTCGCCCCGGCAGGCCTGCCGAGGCCTACGAAAGCAGGAGCACCTCACCACACCACCTCATCATGACGCAAGTCATCGATCGCTGAGGTGTCAAGCATAAAGTTACTAAGTGGAAGCCAATTACCAGATGGCAGCCACTTCCTGCAAGAAATACCTACAAGTGACACCCGTCCTGCACGTGTTGAGCAAGCATGCGTGAAGCTGGCAAAACAGCCCGACAGGGCCTGCTAGGCAAGCAACAATGTGACGTTGAGCGGTGCATTTAATGCTCTCTGTCAGCCTGCAGAGTTTGGTATGATAGCACTTTTTGCTACCTAATTAGTGCATAATGACTGATTTGCCACTGTGGTGACCCATTTGTCTATAAAAGGAGGCCCAACGCAAACGTAGAAACGGTTAGCAAGTCCACCCTTTCACACATTCATTCGCGCATAGCCGTTTTTGCCTTGAGGCAACCCTGCCGGGAAAAACGTGTTGCACTCACCACCATTTTTCCACCATCAATCCACCAAAGCGGGAGTAGGGTTTTACACCTCACAGAGGCCTGAACCTGGTTAAAGACTTCCTGTGTGTTCTCTGTCGTGCTGTTCGACGCTCCTCTGCTCTTTGTGCAATGTGCCATCCCCCCACCGAACCAGCAAGGGACTCTTGGTCCCATAGGTTGCCGTGGTTTCCCACGACATGCATTAACATTTTATTAGTTTAATAGATGATCAATGTTTGACACAAAATACTAGTAGTACTACTACATTATTTGCGTTGGGTGCCTTGGCCAATGTTTCTTGTTGTTGGACAGGATGAGAGAAGAGGCATAGGGATACTATAGATAGGAAGTCTTGGCAATCCATTATTCCCCATCTTGGTCAGAGAGAAGTACTTATTCACCTAGTCAGTGAAGTGACAATACACACTGTAGCAGATGAGACACTTAATTAGTAAGCTGAACTAGTGTGTTGATGTTACTAAATCATCCTTACCCTGTATTGCCATCATGTTTGCCAGTGGAGCACGCTTCCGCAAATACGCCAACGCACCTCTCTCTTTCATTAGCTGACATATGGGCCCTCTTGAGGTGTCGGATCACGGTTTCAGGCAAACCTTGTGAGGTTTGAACTCTGGGGTGCGCATGAAGAACTCTCTCTCCCTAGCCCACTCGGCCAACGACCCATGGCCTAGCTCGACGAACCCAAAGAACAAGAGACTCAGAGGTTTATACTGGTTCGGGCCACCGCGTGGTGTAATAACCTACTCCAGTGTGGTGGTGGATTGCCTCGAGGGGCTGAGGATGAAATAATACAGCGGGTGAACAGCCTCCCAAGGAGAGGTGTTCTTGGGTTCGATGCGCTGGTGAGTGTGAGTAAGATCCGAATGATCCGTCCCTTCCTATGGTGGTGGCTATTCCTATTTATAGAGGCCCTAGTCCTCTTCCCAAATGTTAGGCGGAAGGGATCCCACAATGGCCATGTTTGAAGGGGACAACTAGTACAAGCTATCCCGACAAAAGGTGGTCTTCGCACGCCAAAGGCTCTAGTGGTGATGTTGTGGTGGGCTCCGCGATGACCTCTGTCCCGGCCGTCCTGCTGATCTCGGTCTTGTTGCACCGATATGGAAACCATGCTCAAGCTATCGGATCTAGGGTTCCGGAAAAACCTCAAGGTTGGAACATTGGGGTGCGCACGAAGATCTCCCCCTACCGATCCATGCCCTAACCTCGCTAAGATCTCAAGGACTAACTCGACGAACTCGCAACACAAAGGACACAAGATTTATACTGGTTCGGGCCACCGTTGTGGTGTAATACCCTACTCCAGTGTGGTGGTGGTGGATTGCCTCTTGGGCTGAGGATGAACAGTACAAGGGGAAGAACAGCCTCCTGAGGCGAGGTGTTCTTGTGCTTGGTGAACTTGTGTGGGTGAGGAGTACTCAAGATGAGATGAGATGCCTCCGAATGAGTTATCTCCTACGGTGGTGGCTGGTCCTATTTATAGAGGCCCTGGTCCTCTCCCCAACATCTTTGGCGGGAATGGAGCCAACAACGCCAATTTGAAAGGGGACAACTAGTACAGCTTATCCTGACAAAGCAGTATTCACCGCAAAGGCTCTAGGGTGATGCCGCCTTGTGCTTCATGGCGACCTCCGTCTTGCCGTCCTGTTGGTCTTGGTCTCGTTGCACCGATATGGAAACATTTGCTTGACGCCTCGGTACTCCTCGCCTGCGCTTGCCTCCTTAGCACCAAAGAGGAAACAAGGACACTTTGCATGCTAGCCCCCGCCTGGCACCCGCCTGGCCTCGGTCGTCATGGCTCACGTCACGAGAACCTTGCGAGGTTTGCCTTGCCTTGATCTCTCCGCCCCTCGCGAGCCAACCTAGTGAGGCTGCTCCCGAGGAGGTCTTGTGTCGTCCGCATCGTGAGGGTCTTGAATGCTTGTTGGTGAAGATGGGCTGTACGGGCCCGCTCGCAGAGTCACGCCGTGGGCCGCAGGCAGGCAAGTCTGGGGAGGTAAAACCCTACTCCTGCTTGATTAATATTGATGATATGGGTAGTACAAGAGTAGATCTACCACGAGATTAGAGAGGCTAAACCCTAGAAGCTATCCTATGGTATGATTGTTGTTCCTGCTACGGACTTGAACCCTCCGATTTATATAGGCACCGAATAGGGTTAGGGTTACACAGAGTCGGTTACAATGGTAGGAGATCTACATATCCGTATCGCCAAGCTTGCCTTCCACGCCAAGGAAAGTCCCATCCGGACATGGGACGAAGTCTTCAATCTTGTATCTTCATAGTCAAGGAGTCCGGTCAAAGGTCATAGTCCGGCTATCCGGACACCCCCTAATCCGGGACTCCCTCAGTAGCCCCCGAACCAGGCTTCAATGACAACGAGTCCGACGCGTAGATTCTCTTTGGCATTGCAAGGCGGGTTCTTCTCCAAATCATGTGTCCCTGTTTGAATAGCGTCCGGCTTCTTGTAAACATCACGCTCCTTGGCTTCCACGCCCAATAATGGCCACCTTCCACATGTTGAATGAATGCGAAAAGCCGTGGTATTTTCATTTATCCCCCTAGCTGCGCAAATGAGCTGCCTATATAAGAGACGAGGATCTAGATCCAAATCACACCACCTTCCCTTCATGAAGCTTTCATCGTGGCGCATTTGGATGTAAAACCCATTCCATCATGGACAGTCGACGCTGCTCCTCCTCTTGCCTTCCTAGTCCTCCGCCTGGAGATTGGGAGAGATGTCTCCCGCACAATGAGTTAGTGACGCTCAAACCAAGGCGCTTTCTTCCCCAGCCTTCATGGTTCCGGTTCGAGCCGGACTCGCCACCTATAAGGGCGGAAAACAAGCGGAGAGCGTCCCCAGTCCCTCCCGAGGAGAGCGGGTATGCCTTGTCCCTTATTTGATAAGAGGGCTCGGATTTCCAATTCATCCGTTTCTCTGGGGGCTCCTGGAGTTCTATGGCCTCCAGTTGCACAACCTTGCGCCTGCCTCCATTCTGCATATTGCGGGCTTCGTGGCCCTTTGCGAGCTGTTATTGGGCATCGAGGCTCATTTCGCGCTGTGGAAGAGGTTGTTCTGCCTCGTACCCGTTCGGGAGGGGTCGATATATCAACTGGGCGGAGCCGAACTATGGCGCATCGCCGATCGGATATCTATCTGGAACCCTCAAGAAGGCGTCCAAGACTGGCTTCAGAATGGTTTTATATAGAAGTCGCTCTTCGCCGGACCCTATTCGGATCGGCCTTCCGGAGTTCGATAATGCTCCTCAAGAAACGCCTAAGTCAAGGCGTCCTCGGAGCCCCTAGAGGGAGAACGACAGGGATGTCCTTTACCTGATGAGCCGAATAAGATTGTTGGCTCATTCCGGATTAACCATGGTCGGAGTCATGGCCATATGCATCATGCGGGGGGTGCAACCGCTTCAATACAGAGGCCACCCCTTGTGGGATTTCAATGGGGAGGATGACGCCACCCGCCGCGGCCGTAAGGGGCCGGGATCGGTTGCCGTTCTGACGGAGGCCTTGTCCGCATTATACAAGGGAGAAGAGGAGGATTTCCTCGCGTCAATCCACAGTATGGATTTTCTATGTACGATCCTCCAAGCTGGGCAAGCGGACATTTCTTTATGCCCATCCGTTCCATATTCCCATAGTTAAGTACCTTATCTTGTGATTTCGGTGCAGGAATTGCGCCGGGCCGTAGGATATAAACAGCCCACCTCCACAACTTTGAGGATCCGAACGATCCCTCGATCCGGCCTCCCAAGAGGATCCGGACATATCTGTGCAGCCGATCGATGGGGTATTTTTACCAACTGAGCATCGACAATGCCTTGGTTGCCATTACAACCGACTACCCCAGAATATTTCCAGCCTCACAGGTAATCGAGACTGAAGTCCCAATACTTTAGAAATGATCCCTCCGTGCTTATCTTTGACCACCGTATATCAATGGTGTTTTGCAGGGGGAGCCCTTGAGGCAGAAGGCTGAACCTGCGGTGGCTAGCCAACAAGGGGCAGCACAGCCCAACAGGCTAAAAAGAAGTGCGGTCCGGACTGAAGCGCCGGCGCAACGGTATGGCGCATCACCTTATTCCCAGGTTTTATGCCGGAAGGCATAATGCCTTCAGCTCTTTTCAGGAAAAAGAGCGCCGCTGCACTATATCCGGAGAGGTTGCCAATCGAGCCTCCGCCAGCCAAAGCTTCAAAGCCGGACCCGAAGCGGAGGCTAACACTAAGGCGTCGGGGACGCTCCTCCGGACAGAGGATGCCGACAGATTGTCCGCCACCAACTCCGAGGTGGAGAGTGCCATGAATCACAAAGCGCCACGGACAATTCTTCGTGACACATGTTTCTCCCAAGAGGCATTGGATGCCTTCAATTGGAGATGCGCACCTCCGTGCCGCTCAAAATGGTCTAGCTTGAGCCACGGAGCGGTATGTGAAAGACATACGGGTGAGAAAATTTGATGGTTATGTATACCAAGAGCCCCGAGACATAAAATAGTTAGAATAACTGATTTAAGGATCATTTATTGTGTAGGATCTTACGAAAAAGAATACCCAATTGTCCTGTGGGCTTGAAGAGTGCAAAGCTCAACTTGAGTCCGCACAAGCCGCGACAAGGGAAGCCGAGGAGACCCCTCCGTAACGTACGCTTTTAAAAGATAAGTATGTTATGAAGTGCGGCGTATGTATAGATCTGACAATGACATTGCAGATGGCACCGGGGTAGATCCGGACAAGCAACAACTCTTGCGCCGGTTAAAGGCCGGCGAGAACGTGCTTACGAGGGTGAGGCAGGAGAAAAATAATCTCCAAGATGCCAACACCCAGCTGGGTGAGGAGCTAAAGGATGTTCGTGCCTAGCTGTCTGACTCCGTTAAGGAGAATCTGCGGCTTCGACGCGGCATTTTAGTAAGTGCTTAAACGTACTTTGAAAAAAGAGTTCGACGAGGAAGTCGATTAACAGAGTTATGTCTATAGGTATGCTCACAGGCCGTCCTGCAGAGGAAATGCCCGGTTCTATGGGTGACCTTCTTCACGAAGTTTACAACTGCATTTAACGAGTTTGGCAGGTGATGAAAAGGCGTCGCCCAGGCCCTGTGGCTATCTGTCTCCCCTGCCCGAAGGCCTTGGGGAGCTTGCAGAGAGGCTCCAGGAGCGCGGCGCTCCGGTTATGGAAGATATCGGCCTGCCATCAAAGGCGCCAGGGAGGCCTGGGCCATGGTGAAGACGCGGTACACGAAGGCTGACCCAAACCATATGGCCGAGGTCAGACCCATGGGGCCAGATGGGAAGGAGATCCCTGTGAGCTTAGTGTACGGCCAGGTAGAATTGGCCGCAATGTATTCCCAGCAGGACTGTAAACTAGACAGCCTGTTAGATGGTATTGAAGAGGAATACAACCAGTCAAGTTGACTATGTAATTTAAAGTGACATGTAAAATGCCTTCTAGCCGGATTGTAGATCGTTTGTCTTAGCGGACCTTTTCGCTTCAACCTCGGGACCCAATAGTCCGGAGTGTGTCCGAATACCCTCGCAGTTATATAAAAATCGGGGGATGCGTGGAGACTAGGCGTAGGGGTCATTAGTGCTTTATCAGACAAGTGCCCAACTAGTTATGTTATATTACATGGTTAGTAAGAAACATCTTCCAGGGAGAATAGTTCCGTTAGGGGTTCCTTTCCCTGGGAGGCATGCCCTAAAGTGCATGTCCGGACTGCGAAAAAAGCAGAAAAAACATCTAGGGGCAGATAAATAAATAGGTAAGAAATATTATTTTAGTTCACCGACCGAATATTCTCTTAAGAACGCTAGGTTTCGGCTTCACCCAGTCTGAGGTACACATCCGGCTGACCCGGCAGTAACAATCGCAGAGGTGCTCCCTTTACCACCTAGCCGAACAATTGGGAACGTAGGGGTAAGCACAGGAGCCAGGCAACCCAGCTTGGCCAAAACTTAAGTCATATCGATGCATATAATGGTTAATAATAGGTACATGCGGAAGTGTGACGCATGTATTGGGCATGAAGCCCTTATAATTAAGCTTCTGTGAAAGAAGCCCCCAGGTACAATGAGCGCGGATAGCGCGTCAATGGTGTGCGAACAATGCGCTAAAGAGCCTTCCGAGGCTTGAAAGGAAAAGGATGGAGAAGGAGAAAAATAGAAGAAAGCTAAAATGTAAAATATGGACAGAGGAGGGAGACGAACTCAGAATCCGGCGCTAGGCGTAGAATCTTCGGAGACGTGCTGCGTTCCATGGGTTCGGCTGAAGTCGGTTATCCGATGCATCTCGCAGACGGTACGCTCCACCGGTTAGGACTTGGTCGATGATAAAGGGACCTTCCCATTTGGGCTTTAGTTTGTCCTTTTTCTTGTCCGGCAGGCGTAGAACTAGCTCGCCAATATTGTTAGTTTTGGCCCGCATTTCTGCTTTGATATCTTCGAGCTGCTTTGTTGATAGAATGCGGAACGGGCTTTTGCTACGCCACGCTCCTCCTCCAAGGCGCCCAAACTGTCCTGCTGATCGAGCTCAGCTTCTCTTTCTTCGTACATGCGCACGCTGCCGTGAGTCATGAATTATGTCGCAGGCGTAACTGCCTCTGCGCCGTATACCATAAAGAATGGTGTGAATCCGGTCGCGGCGATTCGGAGTGGTCCGCAGCCCCAGAGTACGGAGTCGAAGCTCCTCTACCCAAAGGCGTGTTAGATTCCTTGAGGGACCGCACTAATCTGGGTTTGATGCCGCTCATAATTAGACCATTTGCTCGCTCAACTTGACCGTTAGTTTGAGGGTGATAGACTGAGGCATAATCGAGCTTAATGCCCATGTTTTTGCACCAGAGTTTGACCTCGTTGGCCGTAAAGTTCGTGCCGTTATCAGTGATGATGCTGTGGGGGACACCATAACGGTGTACAACCCCCGATATGAAGTATATCACCGGTCCGGATTCGGCCGTCTTGACAAAGCTTGGCCTCTATCCATTTGGTGAATTTATCCACCATGACCGATGAGGGTATTTTTGCTTGTGGGTTCCCCCTTTGAGGGGTCCAACCATGTCAAGCCCCTGCACTGCCAAGGGCCAGGTTATGGGTATAGTTTTGAGGGCGGTGGGTGGCATGTGGCTCTGATTAGCAAAGAGCTGGCATCCGACACATCGTTGGACTAAGTCCTGAGCATCTGCCCGGGCTGTCGGCCAATAAAATCCTGTACGGAAGGCCTTGCCTACAAGGGCCCGGGCTACGGCGTGGTGCCCGCCGAGTCCGGCATGTATTTCAGCCAGAAGATTCCGCCCTTCTTCTTTGGAGATACACCTTTGAAGGACTCCGGTTGTGCTTTTCTTATAAAGCTCTCCCTCTTGGACTTTGTAGGCTTTAGATTGCCGCACTATGCAGCGGGCCTCGTTTTGGTCCTCGGGGAGTTCTTGCCTGGTTAGGTAGGCTAGGAATGGTTCTGTCCACGGGGCAATGACTGCCATTATTACGTGGGTTGAGGATGTTATTTCGTTGGTAGAACCATCAACTGTGTCAGAATGTTCGGTGCGGGGCAGTGCGGTTGGGTCCGGATTATTATTTCCGGACTCTCCCTCCCATAATACGGATGGCCCGAACAACCTCTCTAGGAAGATATTGGGGGGGACAGCATCGCTTTACCGATGCATGCCAACACGCAGTGCTGCCTGGTTGTTGTCCCGGCTATATGATGAAATTCGAGCCCTCAAACTGAGCTGACATTTTTAGGAAGGCATTGCGATAGGCTGCCATTTTCGGATCCTTGGCATCAAAGTCTCCATTTATTTGTGATATCACGAGGTTCGAATCCCCACGCACCTCTAGGCGTTGAATGCCCATGGAGACTGCCATCCGGAGACCATGTAGAAGGGCCTCGTATTCGGCTGCGTTGTTGGAGTCCATATACATTATCTGGAGTACTTATTGAACTGTATCTCCGGTTGGGGTCATCCGAATGACACCAGCTCCCAGGCCAGCCAACATTTTGGAGCCGTCGAAGTGCATTATCCAGTTGGAATATGCCCCGTACTCTTTTGGGAGTTCGGCTTCGGTCCATTCAGCGACGAAGTTGGCCAAAACTTGCGACTTAATAGCTCTCCGAGGCTTGTAGGTTATGTCGAACGGGAGGAGCTCAATGGCCCATTTAGCAATCCGGCCCATCACGTCGCGGTTGTTTATAATGCTGTTAAGGGGTACTTGAGGCTACCGTTATTGAACACTCTTGAAAGTAGTGTCGCAGCTTCCGGATGCCATAAACACCGTGTACGCTATCTTTTGATAATGTGGGTACCGTGACTTGCATGGGGTTAGGATAGTGGACACGTAGTAAACTGGTTTTTGAAGAGGGAACTTGTGTCCGTCCGTTTCTCGTTCGACAATGAGCACCGCACTTACAATTTGATGAGTTGCCGCGATGTATAATAGCATTGGTTCGACCATGTTGGGCGTGGCCAGGACCGGGTTTGTTGCCAATATGGCTTTTATTTCTTCGAGTCCGGCCGTGGCGGCATCCGTCCACTCGAAGTGTTCGGTGCATCGGAGGAGGCGATAATGGGGTAACGCCTTTTCTCCCAAACGCAACATAAAGCGGCTTAGAGCCGCCACACATCCAGTCAATTTTTGTATTTGTTTGAGGTCTTTTGGGATATCCAATTGTGACAGAGCTCGGATCCTGGCTGGGTTTGCTTCAATTCCTCTACCGGATAAAATGAAGCCCAAGAGCTTTCCGCCGATGCGCCAAAACGCATTTTTCCGGGTTGAGCTTAATGTCATATGTTCGGAGATTATCGAATGTGAGCCTCAAGTCGTCTACTAGAGTTTTGACATGCTTGGTTTTGACGACCACATCGTCTATGTATGCCTCCACTGTTTTGTCGATCTGGTTTGCCAGACATGTCTGAATCATGCGCTGATATGTTGCGCCGGCATTTTTGAGCCCGAAGGGCATTGTGTTGAAGCGTAATGGGCCGCATGGAGTGATGAATGCCGTTGCTGGCTTGGTCGGGCTCTGCCATCTTAATTTGGTGGTAGCCGGGAGTATGCGTCGAGGAAACACAATGAATCGTGTCCGCGGTAGCGTCGATGATTTGATCGATGCGGGGAGGGGAAGGGATCCTTTGGGCAAGCCTTGTTGAGGTCCTTGAAATCGATGCATAGGCGCCAGGATTTGTCCTTCTTTGGTACCATCACCGGGTTTGCTAGCCAGTCCGGATGTTTTATATCTTTGATGAATCCGGCCTCCAATAGTTTGGCTAGCTCCTCTCCATGGCCTGTCTCTTTGGTTCGAGAAACACCAAGAGCTTGTTTGATCGGGCTTGAATCCTTTTAGGATGTTTAGGCTGTGCTCGCCAGCCGTCGTGGGATTCTGGCATGTCCGAAGGGTGCCGTGCAAAATGTCCCAATTTTCGCGTAGGAATTCTCTTAGTGCGGCGCTTACATCAGGATTTAATTGTGCCCCGATGGAGGCCGTTTTGGTAGGGTCCGTTGGATGGACTTGGAATTTGACTATTTCGTCCGCTGGTTTGAAGGAAGTGGATTTGGATCTCTTATCGAGTATCACATCGTCCCTATTCACCATGGAGCGCAGCGCAGTGAGTTCCTCGGCCGCTAGGGCTTCGGATAGTGCCTCAAGGGCCAGTGCGGCTGTCTTATTTTCGGCGCGGAGTGCTATGTCCGGGTCACTAGCAAGAGTAATGATTCCGTTGGGCCCGGGCATTTTGAGCTTCATGTACCCATAATGGGGTATAGCTTGGAAAATTGTGAATGCCTCTCGCCCTAGTAGGGCATGGTATCCGCTGCTGAACGGGGCCACTTGGAACGTGACTTCCTCGGACCTGTAATTATCCGGCGTGCCGAACACCACATCCAGTGTGATTTTTCCCTGACAGCTGCTTCCCGACTGGGGATTATTCCTCTAAAGGTTGTGCTGCTTCGCTCAATGCGGCTCCAGTCTATTTCCATTTTTCGGAGGGTTTCCTCATAAATGAGGTTCAATCCGCTGCCACCATCCATGAGTACCTTGGTAAGGCGAAAGTCATCCACTATCGGACTGAGGACCAATGCGGCTGGTGCTCGGGCTGTTCGGAATTTGGGTTCGTCACTGGCATTGAAGGTAATAGCCGTGTCACTCCATGGGTTTATTGTTGCTACTTGGTACACTTCGGTGAGGCTACGGAGTGTTCGTTTCCGCATATTATTTGATGAGAAAGTCTCGAAGACTCTTAATACCGTACTGGTATCCTTGGGTTGGTGCTCTAGAGCTAGAAGCTCTTCGCCACGTTTGGCCACCTGTCGTAGTATCCAACATGCCCTAAGGCTATGAGTTGGAGTGGCGCCCTCAGATTATGAATTTTACAGGTCCATTGAGCCATCCCTCCAAGATGGTTCCATGCCCTATAGAGGGTTTTTGCTTTTTGGTATTTAACCCAGGTGCTGGCGATGATGCACCCTTTTATTTTGGACTGAGGTTGTATTCAAGGCGGATTGTCCCAAAATCTTGATTCAGTTTTCCAGGCGCTTTCCATCACACAGTACTTTCGTACTATGGACGCCAAGTCGGCAAAGCGTGTGATGTCACGGCGACTTAGCGTTTAGGATCCCGTTGTCTGTGCAATTGTTGCAGAATAATGAGATTGCGTCCTTCTCGCGGCAGTCATTTATCCTGTCCATAACCAGGAGGAATCTGGCCCAGTAATGGTGTACTGTTTCTGCGGGCTCTTGCCGAATTTGAGATAGGTTGCTTATGTTTGGGTGGGCGGGTGGAATTAAATCCGGAACCGCGCCCAATCTCAGACTAAAGGCCCAAGGAGCTTCCGAACATGGGAGCTTGGATTCTTGGATGTTGTCCAATGAATCTAGCCCGCTGCCTGACTTTAGGTTCAGGGCTTGAGTGACATCCTCTCCTCCGCGGGAATCCGGCATGGAGGGATTGGGAATCCGGACGTAGCTAGTCCTTAAGATAGAATAAGGGTCGCCGTATTGTTCCTCCACCACAACGACGTGGTGGGTAACCTGGGGAGAGTTAATCTCTCTCAGATCGGGTTTAGGCCCAATCCTATCGTAGTTAGTGGAGACTCCCAGGGCGGCGATGCGACCCAAGAGCTCATTTAAGGAAGAGAGCTCCATCGGATCTAATTGCTCGGCGAGCTCCGAGTTAACGTGAAGATTGCTTCCAATGACCCGAGAAGTCATCATCGGCGCGGTGACCGAACAGGCGGTCATAAGAAAACCGCCTAGCCGGAGAGTTTGGCCAATAGCCAAAGCTTCTTTAGCAACAGTCCCGTCTTTAAAGACGGGATGAGGCATCCTTCCTGACGGCGACAAATACGTAGGAACTCTCAATGAAAGCACCAATGTCGTTGTCAAAACCGGCGGATCTCGGGTAGGGGGTCCCGAACTGTAAGGCCCAGCGGATGGTAACAGGAGACAAGGGACACGATGTTTTTACCCAGGTTCGGGCCCTCTCGATGGAGGTAAAACCCTACTCCTGCTTGATTAATATTGATGATATGAGTAGTACAAGAGTAGATCTACCACGAGATCAGAGAGGCTAAACCCTAGAAGCTAGCCTATGGTATGATTGTTGTTCCTGCTACGGACTAGAACCCTCCGGTTTATATAGGCACCGAATAGGGTTAGGGTTACACAGAGTCGGTTACAATGGTAGGAGATCTACATATCCAGACGCCAAGCTTGCCTTCCACGCCAAGGAAAGTCCCATCCGGACACGGACGAAGTCTTCAATCTTGTATCTTCATAGTCCAGGAGTCCGCCAAAGGTCATAGTCTCGCTATCCGGACACCCCTAATCCGGACTCCCTCACCGCCAATGGTCCCATAAGCGAGGAACGTGCCCCCGCTGAAAAGGAAGTGCTGCTATTCCTTGTTGCCGAGGCCCAGGCTCCAACTTGGGCAAGGCACATAGTCCATTTCCTCCAAACCGGAGAACTTCCCGATGACCAAGATAAGGCTGAAAGAGTAGCCCGGAGGGCTAGTATGTATCAGTTTTTTGATGACACTCTATACAGAAGGAGGCCCAACGGTGTGAAATTGAAGTGCATCTGTCGGGGAGAAGGAACAAAACTGTTGGCTGAAATACACAAAGGCATGTGCGGCTCCCACATTGGATCAAGGGCATTAGTTTGGAAAGCATTCCTCCAAGATGTGGTCGAGCTAGTCACCAAGTGTGAAGCCTGCCAGTTTCATTCCAAGAATATCCATCTGCTTGCACAAGCTCTTCAGACAATCGCTTTGTCATGGACGCTTTTCATTCTAGGGGCTCGATATCCTCAAAGCACTTTCCCCGAGCTGCCGAGGGCTTTGAATTCTTGTTTGTTGCTATTGACAAGTTTACAAAGTGGCCGGAAGTAGCCGCCGTGAGAAAGGTGACTGCTCATTCAGCTATCAAATTCTTGAAAGAATTGGTGTGTCACTTGGGGTCCCTACCCGGATCATCACCGACAACGGTACCGAATTCACAAGCCGCGCCTTCGTGCAATATGTTCATGCCCTCGGAAGCAAGATCTCATTTGCCTCTGTTGCACATCCCAAAAGCAATGGACAAGCTGAGAGGGCGAATCTTTGAAGTGATGTGAGGACTCAAGGCGAGAATCTTTGATACGCTACAAAAGTGCCGCAGGCGATGGATCGATGAGCTCCCGGTAGTTCTCTGGTCCCTCGAGTGACACCAAGCCGAGCTACGGGCGGACTCCCTTCTCCCTAGCCTATGGGGCAGAAGCAGTTATCCCCATGGAACTCATTTGAAGGTCACTTCCAGTGCTTGCCTACGATGAAGTCATGCAGGAATAGGACCGACGCGACGAGCTGTGCTTCTCGAGGAGAACCGTCTCCGGTTTGCTACAAGTGCTTTGCACGCGATCAAGAAGCCCTACGTCGCTATCACAAAGGGCAGGGTTCATGCCCAGTGTTTTGAGGAAGGTGACCCTGTCCTTAGGCTCATTCAGTCCG
Source organism: Aegilops bicornis (assembly GCA_021605145.1). NCBI lineage: Eukaryota > Viridiplantae > Streptophyta > Magnoliopsida > Poales > Poaceae > Aegilops > Aegilops bicornis. The sequence goes on from CM038673.1 coordinate 249,988,675, forward strand.
CCAAGGGTAAAAACAATTTGACGCCAAAATGGGAAGCCCCTTACCGGGTAGTTCGAGTCACCAGACCTAGCGCGGTCGTCGAGACCGGAGATGGCATTCAATTGCTAAATTCATGGAATATTGAGCATCTCTGCATGTTCTACCCGTAAGGCGCGGCTCTCGGGCCCTGCCCGGCAGCCACCCTTTTGTACATGACTTGCCTCAGATGCATGTAACCCCTTGTAGAAAGCCAGGTGCAGATCCTGAGCAACAGAGAAAATGAATGAAGCGCTGGGGGCCCCCGACATGTTGCATGCATGCGTGAGCATTTCATGAGAATCGCATGCATAAGCATTTCATGAGCATTGCATATGAATATAGATAAGGTCGTATCTTGCATCATTTCCATCTGCATAAAACTGCAGGTTCCTGCCGTGAACTTGGCCTTTAAAGGGAGATGGAATGATGAACCAGCACTGCAATCTTCGGCAAGTCAAATAGATAAGTTCTATCTCCTGTCCATACATGTTACAGAAGCAAATGCTTGTGCATAGGAAAACCTCGCCGCTTTTTGAAACTTAGGTGCTCCCAGTCCTTGACTTGAACGATGCTTCGGTCAGGATGGTCGTAGTGTCCTTTGGCGAGCAAAGGATTGGCGGGGGGCTGACCCCTCATCATAATTTGTGCCCGGCATGCTTAGTCCCCGACAACAAAATAGAGGGTACCGACAAGATAGCCTACCGGGGGAAACTCATTTATTTAAATAAAGAGGCAGTCCACCTTTGCATGGACATATACATGCACGAGATCCTAGCAATGTTCATCTTTTTCATTAATATGCTGATCAAACAAGTACAGACCTTACAGGACACAAACATGGACTAGAGAGATTACAATATTTGAACTAAAATTTGGAGACTTCGCCTCCGCTGACGGCGAACTCCTTCTGTGACCCCTTCCCGGCGCCACGAGAGAAGAAGGAATGGGGCACGGCCGACTACCATGCCCCGCACCCATTGCGGGCCTTGACATGGTGTCGTTCGTGTCGCCTCTCACTAGAATTGAAGCTACGGGTGACCCGGCGACAGGTGCACCAAAGCCGCCACCTCCGGTGCTATCGGTGCGCCCGAAAGGCCCCTCTGGGACCCGTGTAGAGCTCTAAGCTAGGACCCGGGACCTAGCCTCGGGATCTTCTTCTCAAAGATAACAAGCGTAAAGCGTAAGATAGAGGAGAAGGGATGAAAAGATGAATGCCTCGGCTCTCCCTCGCCCATACTTTTATAGGCGAGCCGAGGAAGAGAGTTGGTCACCAACGGGCGACCGCCGCCTCCTCCACTAATTCAAGAAGGCCGGGACCCCGCCTTGATGCTCTCCTGCACCATGCTCCTCAGTTACCTACCCCACACGATGCATGCAACTTACATGGCTAACGATAAGGGCGTGGTGGGAAGAGTGAATTAGCAGTTTCTACCCCATGCATTAAACTCATTCACGGGCCATTACAATAGTGGCCCCACCATGATTGGCTTTACACGATCTGTGCGCTGAAAACCAGAAACCGCCCAGGCCAAGATTAATGAAGAAGAAAAGAAGATCTCAAGGGCCGAGACACCTCCACGCCTCTGCTGTGCACTTATTAGGGCCTACCCGGCGACGCCCCATGGCGCTGCGTTCGATAGGCCCGAGGCTTCTATCGGTGCAACAAACCACAGGTCCGTTTTCTAGACTGTGCACATGCATGAGAACAAGATCACAACTCCAAGGTCAGAACAAGGCACAAGAGAGATCAGGTCTTCAAGGGACCAAAATGCAGCTCAAGAAACCAAGACTAAACCAGAGAAGCAAGATGATGCCAAGAGAGAAGCCTCCCTTGCCAGGAAAGCAAGGCTGGCAAGGGCAGGGGTTGACCGGAAGCAAGCCTCCAGTCGCCCAGGCCTGCCGAGGCCTCTGAAGCGAAGCACCTCACCACACCACCTCATAACGACGCAAGTCATCGATCGATGAGGTGTCAAGCCTAAAGTTACTAAGTGGAAGCCAATTACCAGATGGCAGCCACTTCCTGCAAGAAATACCTACAAGTGACACCCGTCCTGCACGTGTTGAGCAAGCAGGCGTGAAGCTGGCAAAACAGCCCGACAGGGCCTGCTGGGCAAGCAACAATGTGACGTTGAGCGGTGCCTTTAATGCTCTCTGTCAGCCTGCAGAGTTTGGTATGATAGCACTTTTTGCTACCTAATTAGTGCATAATAACTGATTTGCCACTGTGGTGACCCATTTGTCTATAGAAGGAGGCCCAACGCAAACGTAGAAACGGTTAGCAAGTCCACCCTTTCACACATTCATTCGCGCATAGCCGTTTTTGCCTTGAGGCAACCCTGCCGGAAAAACGTGTTGCACTCACCACCATTTTTCCACCATCAATCCACCAAAGCGGGAGTAGGGTTTTACACCTCACGGAGGCCCGAACACAGTTAAAGACTTCCTGTGTGTTCTCGTCAGGTTGTTTGACGCTCCTTCTGCTCTTTGTGCAATGTGCCATCCCCCACCGAACCAGCAAGGGACTCTTGGTCCCATAGGTTGCCGTGGTTTCCCACGACATGCATTAACATTTTATTAGTTTAATAGATGATCAATGTTTGACACAAAATACTAGTAGTACTCCTACATTATTGGCGTCGGTGCCTTGGCCAATGTTTCTTGTTGTTGGACAAGATGAGAGAAGAGGCATAGGGATACTATAGATAGGAAGTCTTGGCAATCCATTATTCCCCATCTTGGTCAGAGAGAAGTACTTATTCACCTAGTCAGTGAAGTGACAATACACACTGTAGCAGATGAGACACTTAATTAGTAAGCTGAACTAGTGTGTTGATGTTACTAAATCATCCTTACCCTGTATTGCCATCATGTTTGCCAGTGGAGCATGCTTCCGCAAATACGCCAACGCACCTCTCTCTTTCATTAGCTAACATATGGGCCCTCTTGAGGTGTCGGATCATGGTTTCAGGCAAACCTTGTGAGGTTTGAACTCTGGGGTGCGCATGAAGAACTCTCTCTCCATAGCCCACTCGCTCAACGACCCATGGCCTAGCTCGACGAACCCAAAGAACAAGAGACTCGTGAGGTTTATACTGGTTCGGGCCACCGCGTGGTGTAATAACCTACTCCGGTGTGGTGGTGGATTGCCTCGAGGGGCCGAGGATGAAATAATACTGTTGGTGAACAGCCTCCCAAGGAGAGGTGTTCTTGGGTTCGATGCGCTGGTGAGTGTGAGTAAGATCCGAATGATCCGTCCCTTCCTATGATGGTGGCTATTCCTATTTATAGAGGCCCTAGTCCTCTTCCCAAATGTTAGGCGGGAAGGGATCCCACAATGGCCATGTTTGAAGGGGGACAACTAGTACAAGCTATCCTGACAAAAGGTGGTCTTCGCCTGCCAAAGGCTCTAGTGGTGATGTTGTGGTGGGCTCCGCGATGACCTCTGTCCTGCCGTCCTGCTGATCTCGGTCTTGTTGCACCGATATGGAAACCATGCCTGAAGCTATCGGATCTAGGGTTCCGGCAAAACCCTCAAGGTTGGAACACTGGGGTGCGCACGAAGATCTCCCCCTACTGATCCACGCCCTAACCTCGCTAAGATCTCAAGGACTAACTCGGCCAGAACTCGCAACACAAAGGACACAGGATTTATCTTTGGTTCGGGCCACCGTTGTGGTGTAATACCCTACTCGATTGTGGTGGTGGTGGATTGCCTCTTGGGCTGAGGATGAACAAGATACAAGGGAAGAACAACCTCCTGAGGCGAGGTGTTCTTGTGCTTGGTGAACTTGTGTGGGTGAGGATTACTCAAGATGAGATGTGATGCCTCCGAATGAGTTATCTCCTACGGTGGTGGCTGGTCCTATTTATAGAGGCCCTGGTCCTCTCCCCAAATCTTGAGCGGGAATGGAGCCAACAACGGCCCATTTGAAAGGGGACAACTAGTACAGCTTATCTGACAAAAGCAGTATTCACTGCAAAGACTCTAGGGGTGATGCCGCCTTGTGCTTCATGGCGACCTCCGTCTTGCTGTCCTGTTGGTCTTGGTCTCGTTGCGCCGATATGGAAACATTTGCTTGACGCCTCGGTACTCCTCGCCTGCGCTTGCCTCCTTAGCACCAAAGAGGAAACAAGGACACTGTGCATGCTGGCGCCCGCCTGGCGCCCGCCTGGTCTCGGTCGTCATGGCTCACGTCACGAGAACCTCGCGAGGTTTGCCTTGCCTTGATCTCTCCGCCTCATGAGCCAACCTAGTGAGGCTGCTCCCGAGGAGGTCTTGTGTCGTCCGCATCGTGAGGGTCTTGAATGCTTGTTGGTGAAGATGGGCTGTACGGGCCCGCTCGCAGAGTCACGCCGTGGGCTGCAGGCAGGCAAGTCTGGGGAGGTAAAACCCTACTCCTGCTTGATTAATATTGATGATATGGGTAGTACAAGAGTAGATCTACCACGAGATTAGAGAGGCTAAACCCTAGAAGCTATCCTATGGTATGATTGTTGTTCACCACGGACTTGAACCCTCCGATTTATATAGGCACCGAATAGGGTTAGGGTTACACAGAGTCGGTTACAATGGTAGGAGATCTACATATCCGTATCGCCAAGCTTGCCTTCCACGCCAAGGAAAGTCCCATCTGGACATGGGACGAAGTCTTCAATCTTGTATCTTCATAGTCAAGGAGTCCGGGCAAAGGTCATAGTCCGGCTATCCGGACACCCCCTAATCCGGGACTCCCTCAGTAGCCCCCGAACCAGGCTTCAATGACAACGAGTCCGGCGCATAGATTGTCTTCGGCATTGCAAGGCGGGTTCTTCTCCAAATCATGTGTCCTTGTTTGAATAGCGTCCGGCTTCTTGTAAACATCACGCTCCTTGGCTTCCACGCCCAATAATGGCCACCTTCCACATGTTGAATGAATGCGAAAAGCCGGTATTTTCATTTATACCCCTAGCTGCGCAAATGAGCTGCCTATATAAGAGACGAGGATCTAGATCCAAATCACACCACCTTCCCTTCGCGAGCTTTCATCGGAGCGCATTTGACAGAAACCCATTCCATCATGGACAGTCGACGCGGCTCCTCCTCTTGCCTTCCTAGTCCTCCGCCTGGAGATTGGGAGAGATGCTCCGTCCCTTGCAAATGAGTTAGTGAAGCTCCAAACCAAGGCGTTTCTTCCCCAAGCCTTCATGGTTCATGTTCGAGCCGGACTCGCCACCTATAAGGGCGGAAAACAAGCGGAGAGCGTCCCCAGTCCCTCCCGAGGAGAGCGGGTATGCCTTGTCCCTTATTTGATAAGAGGGCTCGGATTTCCAATTCATCCGTTTCTTTGGGGGCTCCTGGAGTTCTATGGCCTCCAGTTGCACAACCTTACGCCTGCCTCCATTCTGTATATTGCGGGCTTCGTGGCCCTTTGCGAGCTGTTTTTGGGCATCGAGGCTCATTTCGCACTGTGGAAGAGGTTGTTCTGCCTCGTACCCCGTTCTCAGGAGGGGTCGATATATCAACTGGGCGGAGCCGAACTATGGCGCATCGCCGGGATCGGATATCTATCTGGAACCCCGAAGAAGGCGTCCGAAGACTGGCTTTCAGAATGGTTTTATATAGAAGTCGTTCCCCTGCCGGACCCTATTCGGATCGGCCTTCCGGAGTTCAGTAATGCTCCTCTGAAGAAACGCCTAAGCTGGCGTCCTCGGAGCCCCTAGAGGGAGAACGACAGGGATGTCCTTTACCTGATGAGCCGAATAAGATTGTTGGCTCATTCCGGATTGACCATGGTCGGCGTCATGGCCATATGCATCATGCGGGGGGTGCAGCCGCTTCAATACAGAGGCCACCCCTTGTGGGATTTCAATGGGGAGGATGACGCCACCCGCCGCGGCCGTAAGGGGCCGGGATCGGTTGCCGTTCTGACGGAGGCCTTGTCCGCATTATACAAGGGAGAAGAGGAGGATTTCCTCCGCGTCAATCCACGTGGGCGGATTTTCTATGTACGATCCTCCAAGCTGGGCAAGCGGACATTTCTTTATGCCCATCCGTTCCATATTCCCATAGTTAAGTACCTTATCTTGTGATTTCGGTGCAGGAATTGCGCCGGGCCGTAAAGGATATAAATAGCCCACCTCCACAACCTGAGGATCCGGAACGATCCCTCGATCCGGCCTCCCAAGAGGATCCGGACATATCTGTGGAGCTGATCGATGGGGTATTTTTACCAACTGAGCATCGACAATGCCTTGGTTGCCATTACGGCCGACTACCCTGAATATTTCCAAATTTCACAGTAATCGAGACTGAAGTCCCAATACTTTAGAAATGATCCCTCCGTGCTTATCTTTGACCACCGTATATCAATGGTGTTTTGCAGGGGGAGCCCTTGAGGCAGAAGGCTGAACCTGCGGTGGCTAGCCAACAAGGGGCAGCACAGTCCAACAGGCTAAAAAGAAGTGCGGTCCGGACTGAAGCGCCGGCGCAATGGTATGGCGCATCACCTTATTCCTAGGTTTTATGCCGGAAGGCATAGTAACGCTCGCGCTCTTTTCAGGAAAAAGAGCGCTCGCCAGACTATATCGGGAGAGGTTGCCAATCGAGCCTCCGCCAGCCAGGCTTCAAAGCCGGACCCAGAAGCGGAGGCGAACACTAGGCGTGCGTCGGACGCTCCTCCGACAGAGGATGCCGACAGATTGTCCGCCACCAACTCCGAGGTGGAGAGTGCCATGAATCACAGGCGCCGCCGGACAATTCTTCGTGACACATGTTTCTCCCAAGAGGCATTGGATGCCTTCAATTAGGAGATCACGCACCTCCGTGCCGCTCAAAATGGTCTAGCCAGAGCCACGGAGCGGTATGTGAAAGACATCTGGTGAGAAAATTTGATGGTTATGTATACCAAGTAGCCCCCGAGACATAAAATAGTTAGAATAACTGATTTAAGGATCATTTATTGTGTAGGATCTTACAGAAAAGAATACCCAATTGTCCCAGGGGCTTGAAGTGTGCAAAGCTCAACTTGAGTCCGCACAAGCCGCGACAAGGGAAGCCGAGGAGACCCCCTCTGGTAACATACGCTATTAAAAGATAAGTATGTTATGAAGTGCGGCGTATGTATAGATCTGACAATGACATTGCAGATGGCACCGGGGTAGATCCGGACAAGCAACAACTCTTGCGCCGGTTAAAGGCGGCGAGAACGTGCTTACGAGGGTGAGGCAGGAGAAAAATAATCTCCAAGATGCCAACACCCAGCTGGGTGAGGAGCTAAAGGATGTTCGTGCCCAGCTGTCTGACACCGTTAAGGAGAATCTGCGGCTTCGACGCGGCATTTTTAGTAAGTGCTTAAACAAACTTTGAAAAAAGAGTTCGACGAGGAAGTCGATTAACAGAGTTATGTCTGTAGGTATGCTCACAGGCCGTCCTGCAGAGGAAATGCCCGGTTCTACGGGTGACCTTCTTCCCGAGCTCTTACAACTGCACGAACGAAGTTCGGCAGTGATGAAAGGCGTCGCCAGCCCTGTGGCCATCTGCCTCCCCGCCTCAAGGCCTTGGGGAGCTTGTAGAGAGGCTCCAGGAGCGCGGCGCTTCCGGTTATGGAAGATATCGGCCTGCCGTCAAGGTGCTGTGGAGGCCCAGGCCATGGTGAAGACGCGGTACACGGAAGGCTGACCCAAACCATATGGCGAGGTCAGACCCGTGGGGCCAGATGGGAAGGAGATCCCTGTGAGCTTAGTGTACGACCAGGTAGAATTGGCCGCAATGTATTCCCAGCAGGACTGTAAACTAGACAGCCTGTTAGATGGTATTGAAGAGGAATACAACCAGTCAAGTTGACTATGTAATTTAAAGTGACATGTAAAATGCCTTCTAGCCGGATTGTAGATCGTTTGTCTTAGCGGACCTTTTCGCTTCTACCTCGGGACCCAATAGTCCGGAGTGTGTCCGAATACCCTCGCAGTTATATAAAAATCGGGGGATGCATGGAGAGTAGGCGTAGGGGTCATTAGTGCTTTATCAGACAAGTGCCCAACTAGTTATGTTATATTACATGGTTAGTAAGAAACATCTTCCAGGGAGAATAGTTCCGTTAGGGGTTCCTTTTCTCGGGAGGCATGCCCTAAAGTGCATGTCCGGACTGCGAAAAAAGCAGAAAAAACATCTAGGGGCAGATAAATAAATAGGTAAGAAATATTATTTTAGTTCACCGACCGAATATTCTCTTAAGAACGCTAGGTTTCGGCTTCACCCAGTCTGAGGTACACATCCAGCTGACCCGGCAGTAACAATCGCAGAGGTGCTCCCTTTACCACCTAGCCGAACAATCGGGAACGTAGGGGTAAGCACAGGAGCCAGGCAACCCAGCTTGGCCAAAACTTAAGTCATATCGATGCATATAATGGTGAATAAAAGGTACATGCGGAAGTGTGACACATGTATTGGGCATGAAGCCCTTATAATTAACCTTCTGTGAAAGAAGCCCCCAGGTACAATGAGCGCGGATAGCGCGTCAATGGTGTGCGAACAATGCGCTAGAGAGCCTTCCGAGGCTTGAAAGGAAAAGGATGGAGAAGGAGAAAAATAGAAGAAAGCTAAAATGTAAAATATGGACAGAGGAGGGAGACGAACTCAGAATCCGGCGCTAGGCGTAGAATCTTCGGAGACGTGCTGCGTTCCATGGGTTCGGCTCGAGTCGGTTATCCGATGCATCTCGCAGACGGTACGCTCCACCGGTTAGGACTTGGTCGATGATAAAGGGACCTTCCCATTTGGGCTTTAGTTTGTCCTTTTTCTTGTCCGGCAGGCGTAGAACTAGCTCGCCAACATTGTTAGTTTTGGCCCGTACTTCTCTGCTTTGATATCTTCGAGCCTGCTGTTGATAGAATGCGGAACGGGCTTTTGCTACGTCACGCTCCTCCTCCAAAGGCGTCCAAACTGTCCTGCTGATCGAGCTCAGCTTCTCTTTCTTCGTACATGCGCTTGCAGCGGTGAGTCATGAATTATGTCGCAGGCGTAACTGCCTCTGCGCCGTAGACCATAAAGAATGGTGTGAATCCGGTGGTGCGATTCGGAGTGGTCCGCAGTCCCCAGAGTACGGAGTCGAGCTCATGGTGTGAATCCGGTCGTGCGATTCGGAGTGGTCCGCAGCCCCCAGAGTACGGAGTCGAGCTCCTCTACCCAGTGCGTGTTAGATTCCTTGAGGGACCGCACTAATCTGGGTTTGATGCCGCTCATAATTAGACCATTTGCTCGCTCAACTTGACCGTTAGTTTGAGGGTGATAGACTGAGGCATAATCGAGCTTAATGCCCATGTTTTTGCACCAGAGTTTGACCTCGTTGGCCGTAAAGTTCGTGCCGTTATCAGTGATGATGTTGTGGGGGACACCGTAATGTGTACAACCCCCGATATGAAGTATATCACCGTCCGGATTCGCCGTCTTGACAACTTGGCCTCTATCCGTTTGGTGAATTTATCCACCATGACCGAGGGTATTTTTGCTTGTGGGTTCCCCCTTTGAGGGTCCAACCATGTCAAGCCCCGGACCGTGAAGGGCCAGGTTATGGGTATAGTTTTGAGGGCGGTGGGTGGCATGTGGCTCTGATTAGCAAAGAGCTGGCATCCGACACATCGTTGGACTAAGTCCTGAGCATCTGCCCGGGCTGTCGGCCAATAAAATCATGTACGGAAGGCCTTGCCTACAAGGGCCCGGGCTCTGGCGTGGTGCCCATGAGTCCGGCATGTATTTCAGCGGAAGATTCCGCCCTTCTTCTTCGGAGATACACCTTTGAAGGACTCGGTTGTGCTTTTCTTATAAAGCTCTCCCTCTTGGACTTTGTAGGCTTTAGATCGCCGCACTATGCAAATGGGCCTCGTTTTGGTCCTCGGGGAGTTCTTGCACAGTTAGGTAGGCTAGGAATGGTTCTGTCCACGGGCAATGACGGCCATTATTACCTGGGTTGAGGATGTTATTTCGTTGGTAGAACCATCAACTGTGTCAGAATGTTCGGTGTGGGGCAGTGCGGTTGGGTCCGGATTGTTATTTCCGGACTCTCCCTCCCATAATACGGATGGCTTGAACAACCTCTCTAGGAAGATGTTGGGGGGGGGGGGGGACAGCATCGCGCTTTGCGCCGATGCGTGCCAACACGTCTGCTGCCTGGTTGTTGTCCCGGGCTATATGATGAAATTCGAGCCCCTCAAACTGAGCTGACATTTTTAGGAAGGCATTGCGATAGGCTGCCATTTTCGGATCCTTGGGATCAAAGTCTCCATTTATTTGTGATATCACGAGGTTCGAATCCCCGCGCACCTCTAGGCGTTGAATGCCCATGGAGACTGCCATCCGGAGACCATGTAGAAGGGCCTCGTATTCGGCTGCGTTGTTGGAGTCCGTATACATTATCTGGAGTACGTATTGAACTGTATCTTCGGTTGGGGTCATCAGAACGACACCAGCTCCCAGGCCAGCCAACATTTTGGAGCCGTCAAAGTGCATTATCCAGTTGGAATATGCCCCGTACTCTTTTGGGAGTTCGGCTCCGGTCCATTCAGCGACGAAGTTGGCCAAAACTTGCGACTTAAAAGCTCTCCGAGGCTTGTAGGTTATGTCGAACGGGAGGAGCTCAATGGCCCATTTAGCAATCCGGCCCATCACGTCGCGGTTGTTTATAATGCCGTTAAGGGGTACTTCGGAGGCTACTGTTATTGAACTCTCTTGAAAGTAGTGTCGCAGCTTCCGGGATGCCATAAACACCGTGTACGCTATCTTTTGATAATGTGGGTACCGTGACTTGCATGGGGTTAGGATAGTGGACACGTAGTAAACTGGTTTTGAAGAGGGAACTTGTGTCCGTCCGTTTCTCGTTCGACAATGAGCACCGCACTTACAACTTGATGAGTTGCCGCGATGTATAATAGCATTGGTTCGCCCATGTTGGGCGTGGCGGAGACCGGGTTTGTTGCCAATATGGCTTTTATTTCTTCGAGTCCGGCCGTGGCGGCATCCGTCCACTCGAAGTGTTCGGTGCATTGGAGGAGGCGATAAAGGGGTAACGCCTTTTCTCCCAAACGCAAGATAAAGCGGCTTAGAGCCGCCACACATCCAGTCAATTTTTGTATTTGTTTGAGGTCTTTTGGGATATCCAATTGTGACAGAGCTCGGATCCTGGCTGGGTTTGCTTCAATTCCTCTACGGATAAAATGAAGCCCAAGAGCTTTCCGGCGATGCCGAAAACGCATTTTTCGGGTTGAGCTTAATGTCATATGTTCGGAGATTATCGAATGTGAGCCTCAAGTCGTCTACTAGAGTTTCGACATGCTTGGTTTTGACGACCACATCGTCTACGTATGCCTCCACTGTTTTGTCGATCTGGTTTGCCAGACATGTCTGAATCATGCGCTGATATGTTGCGCCGGCATTTTTGAGCCCGAAGGGCATTGTGTTGAAGCAGAATGGGCCGCATGGAGTGATGAATGCCGTTGCGGCTTGGTCGGGCTCTGCCATCTTAATTTGGTGGTAGCCGGAGTATGCGTCGAGGAAACACAATGAATCGTGTCCTGCGGTAGCGTCGATGATTTGATCGATGCGGGGGAGGAAGGGATCCTTTGGGCAAGCCTTGTTGAGGTCCTTGAAATCGATGCATAGGCGCCAGGATTTGTCCTTCTTTGGTACCATCACCAGGTTTGCTAGCCAGTCCGGATGTTTTATATCTCTGATGAATGCGACCTCCAATAGTTTGGCTAGCTCCTCTCCCATGGCCTGTCTCTTTGGTTCGGAGAAACACCGAAGAGCTTGTTTGACTGGCTTGAATCCTTTTAGAGATGTTTAGGCTGTGCTCGCCGACCGTCATTGGGATTCTGGCATGTCCGAAGGGTGCCGTGCAAAATGTCCCAATTTTCGTAGGAATTCTCTTAGTGCGCGCTTACATCAGGATTTAATTGTGCCCGATGGAGGCCGTTTTGGTAGGGTCCATTTGGATGGACTTGGAATTTGACTATTTCGTCCCGGCTGGTTTGAAGGAAGTGGATTTGGATCTCTTATCGAGTATCACATCGTCCCTATTCACCATGGAGCCTTGTGCGATGAGTTACTCGGCCGCTAGGGCTTGGATAGTGCCTCAAGGGCGGTCTTGGCTGTCTTATTTTTCGGGAGTGCTATGTCCGGTTCACTAGCAAGAGTAATGATTCCGTTGGGCCCGGGCATTTTGAGCTTCATGTACCCATAACGGGGTATAGCTTGGAAAATTGTGAATGCCTCTCGCCCTAGTAGGGCATGGTATCCGCTGCTGAACGGGGCCACTTGGAACGTGACTTCCTCGGACCTGTAATTATCCGGCGTGCCGAACACCACATCCAGTGTGATTTTTCCTGTACAGCGTGCTTCCTGACTGGGGATTATTCCTCTAAAGGTTGTGCTGCTTCGCTCAATGCGGCTCCAGTCTATTTCCATTTTTTGGAGGGTTTCCTCATAAATGAGGTTCAATCCGCTGCCACCGTCCATGAGTACCTTGGTAAGGCGAAAGTCGTCCACTATTGGACTGAGGACCAATGCGGCCGGTGCTCGGGCTGTTCGAATTTGGGTTAAATGGCATTGAAGGTAATAGCCGTGTCACTCCATGGGTTTATTGTTGCTACTTGGTACACTTCGGTGAGGCTACAGAGTGTTCGTTTCCGCATATTATTTGATGAGAAAGTCTCGAAGACTGTTAATACCGTACTGGTATCCTTGGGTCGGTGCTCTAGAGCTAGAAGCTCTTCGCCACGTTTGGCCACCCGTCGTAGTATCCAACATGCCCTAAGGCTATGAGTTGGAGTGGCGCCCTCAGATTATGAATTTTACAGGTCCATTGAGCCATCCCTCCAAAGTATGGTTCCATGCCCTATAGAGGGTTTTTGCTTTTTGGTATTTAACCAGGTGCTGGCGATGATGCACCCTTTTATTTCGGACTGGGGTTGTATTCAAGGCCGGATTGTCCCAAAATCTTGATTCAGTTTTCCAGGCGCTTTCCATCACACAGTACTTTCGTACTATGGACGCCAAGTCGGCAAAGCGTGTGATGTCACGGCGACTTATAGCGTTTAGGATCCCGTTGTCCGTGCAATTGTTGCAGAATAATGAGATTGCGTCCTTCTCGCGGCAGTCATTTATCCTGTCCATAACCAGGAGGAATCTGGCCCAGTAATGGTGTACTGTTTCTGCGGGCTCTTGCCGAATTTGAGATAGGTTGCTTATGTTTGGGTGGGCGGGTGGAATTAAATCCGGAACCGCGCCCAATCTCAGACTAAAGGGCCAAGGAGCTTCCGAACATGGGAGCTTGGATTCTTGGATGTTGTCCAATGAATCTAGCCCGTCACCCTGACTTTAGGTTCAGGGCTTGAGTGACATCCTCTCCTCGCTGAATCCGGCATGGAGGGATTAGAATCCGGATGTAGCTAGTCCTTAAGATAGAATAAGGGTCGCCGTATTGTTCCTCCACCACAACGACGTGGTGGGTAACCTGGGGAGAGTTAATCTCTCTCAGATCGGGTTTAGGCCCAATCCTATCGTAGTTAGTGGCGACTCCCAGGGCGGCGATGCGACCCAAGAGCTCATTTAAGGAAGAGAGCTCCATCGGATCCAATTGCTCGGCGAGCTCCGAGTTAACGTGAAGATTGCTTCCGATGACCCGAGAAGTCATCATCGGCGCGGTGACCGAACAGGCGGTCATAAGAAAACCGCCTAGCCGGAGAGTTTGGCCGATAGCCAAAGCTTCTTTAGCAACAGTCCCGTCTTTAAAGACGGGATGAGGCATCCTTCCTGACGGCGACAACACAGAGGAACTCTCAATGAAAGCACCAATGTCGTTGTCAAAACCGGCGGATCTCGGGTAGGGGGTCCCGAATCAGGCCCAAAGCGGATGGTAACAGGAGACAAGGGACACGATGTTTTTACCCAGGTTCGGGCCCTCTCGATGGAGGTAAAACCCTACTCCTGCTTGATTAATATTGATGATATGAGTAGTACAAGAGTAGATCTACCACGAGATCGTAGAGGCTAAACCCTATAAGCTAGCCTATGGTATGATTGTTGTTCCTCACGGACTAGAACCCTCCGGTTTATATAGGCACCGAATAGGGTTAGGGTTACACAGAGTCGGTTACAATGGTATGAGATCTACATATCCGTATCGCCAAGCTTGCCTTCCACGCCAAGGAAAGTCCCATCCGGACACGGGACGAAGTCTTCAATCTTGTATCTTCATAGTCCAGGAGTCCGGCCAAAGGTCATAGTCTGGCTATCCGGACACCCCTAATCCGGACTCCCTCACCGGCCAATGGTCCCCGCAAACGAGGAACGTGCCCCCGCTGAAGAGGAAGTGCTGCTATTCCTTGTTGCCGAGGCCCAGGCTCCAACTTGGGCAAGGCACATAGTCCATTTCCTCCAAACCGGAGAACTTCCCGATGACCAAGATAAGGCTGAAAGAGTAGCCCGGAGGGCTAGTATGTATCAGTTTTTTGATGACACTCTATACAGAAGGAGGCCCAACGGTGTGAAATTGAAGTGCATCTGTCGGGGAGAAGGAACAAAACTGTTGGCAGAAATACACAAAGGCATGTGCGGCTCCCACATTGGATCAAGGGCATTAGTTTGGAAAGCATTCCTCCAAGATGTGGTCGAGCTAGTCACCAAGTGTGAAGCCTGCCAGTTTCATTCCAAGAATATCCATCTGCTTGCACAAGCTCTTCAGACAATCCCTTTGTCATGGACGTTTTCATTCTAGGGGCTCGATATCCTCGGCACTTTCCCACGAGCTGCCGAGGGCTTTGAATTCTTGTTTGTTGCTATTGACAAGTTTACAAAGTGGCCGGAAGTAGCCGCCGTGAGAAAGGTGACTGCTCATTCAGCTATCAAATTCTTGAAAGAATTGGTGTGTCACTTCGGGGTCCCTACCCGGATCATCACTGACAACGGTACCGAATTCACAAGTCGCGCCTTCGTGCAATATGTTCATGCCCTCGGAAGCAAGATCTCATTTGCCTCATTGCACATCCCAAAAGCAATGGACAAGCTGAGAGGGCGAATGCTGAAGTGATGTGAGGACTCAAGACGAGAATCTTTGATATGCTACAAAAGTGCTGCAGGCGATGGATCGATGAGCTCCGGTAGTTCTCTGGTCCCTCGGTGACACCAAGCCGAGCTACCGGGCAGACTCCTTCTCCCTAGCCTATGGGGCAGAAGCAGTTATCCCCATGGAACTCATTTGAAGGTCACTTCCAGTGCTTGCCTACGATGAAGTCATGCAGAATAGGACCGACGCGACGAGCTGTGCTTCTCGAGGAGAACCGTCTCGGGTTGCTACAAGTCTTTGCACGCGATCAGCAAGCCCTACGTCGCTATCACAGTGGCAGGGTTCATGCCCAGTGTTTTGAGGAAGGTGACCCTGTCCTTAGGCTCATTCAGTCCGCCAAGGGTACAAACAATTTGACGCCAAAATGGGAAGCCCCTTACCGGGTAGTTCGAGTCACCAGACCTAGCGCAGTCCGTCTGGAGACCGGAGATGGCATTCAATTGCTAAATTCATGGAATATTGAGCATCTATGCATGTTCTACCCGTAAGGCGCGGCTCTCGGGCCCTGCCCGGCAGCCACCCTTTTGTACATGACTTGCCTCAGTTGCATGTAACCCCTTGTAGAAAGCCAGGCGCAGATCCTGAGCAACAGAGAAAATGAATGAAGCGCTGGGGGCCCCCGACATGTTGCATGCATGCGTGAGCATTTCATGAGAATCGCATGCATAAGCATTTCATGAGCATTGCATATGAATATAGATAAGGTCGTATCTTGCATCATTTCCATCTGCATAAAACTGCAGGTTCCTGCCGTGAACTTGGCCTTTAAAGGGAGATGGAATGATGAACCAGCACTGCAATCTTCGGCAAGCCAAATAGATAAGTTCTATCTCCTGTCCATACATGTTCTGTAAGCAAATGCTTGTGCATAGGAAAACCTCGCCGCTTTTTGAAACTTAGGTGCTCCCAGTCCTTGTCTTGAACGATGCTTCGGTCAGGATGGTCGTAGTGTCCTTTGGCGAGCAAAGGATTGGCGGGGGGCTGACCCCTCATCATAATTTGTGCCCGGCATGCTTAGTCCCCGGCAACAAAATAGAGGGTGCCGACAAGATAGCCTACCGGGGGAAACTCATTTATTTAAATAAAGAGGCAGTCCACCTTTGCATGGACATATACATGCACGAGATCCTAGCAAGGTTCATCTTTTTCATTAATATGCTGATCAAACAAGTACAGACCTTACAGGACACAAACATGGACTAGAGAGATTACAATATTTGAACTAAAATTTGGCGACTTCGCCTCACGACGGGCGAACTCCTTCTGTGACCCCTTCCCGGGCGCCACTAGAGAAGAAGGAATGGGGCATGGCCGACTACCATGCCCCGCACCCATTAAGTGGCCTTGACATGGTGTCGCTCAGGTCGCCTCTCACTAGAATTGAAGCTACGGTGACCCGGCGACAGGTGCACCAAAGCCGCCACCTCCAAGCTATCGGTGCGCCCGCCCGAAGGCCCCTCTGGGACCCGTGCAAAGCTCTAAGCTAGGACCTAGGACCTAGCCCCGGGATCTTCTTCTCAGCATAACAAGCAGAAAGCAGAAGATAGAGGAGAAGGGATGAAAAGATGAATGCCTCGGCTCTCCCCTCGCCCATACTTTTATAGGCGAGCCGAGGAAGAGAGTTGGTCAGTCAACGGGCGACCGCCGCCCTCCTCCACTAATTCAAGAAGGCCGGGACCCCGCCTTGATGCTCTCCTGCACCATGCTCCTCAGTTACCTACCCCACACAATGCATGCAACTTACATGGCTAACGATAAGGGCGTGGTGGGAAGAGTGAATTAGCAGTTTCTACCCCATGCATTAAACTCATTCACGGGCCATTACAAGAGTGGCCCCACCATGATTGGCTTTACACGATGCGCGGGAAAACCAGAAAACTGGCCCAGGGCCAAGATTAATGAAGAAGAAAAGAAGATCTCAAGGGGCGGACACCTCCACGCCTCTGCATGCACTTATTAGGGCCTACCCCACGACGCCCCCATGGCGCTGCTCGGGATAGGCCCGAGGCTTCTATCGGTGCAACAAACCCCGGTCCGCTTCCTAGACTGTGCACATGCATGAGAACAAGATCACAACTCCAAGGTCGTAACAAGGCACAAGAGAGATCAGGTCTTCAAGGGACCAAAATGCAGCTCAAGAAACCAAGACTAAACCAGAGAAGCAAGATGATGCCAAGAGAGAAGCCTCCCTTGCCGGGAAAGCAAGGCTGGCAAGGACAGGGTTGACCCCGGAAGCAAGCCTCCAGGTCGCCCCGGCAGGCCTGCCGAGGCCTACGAAAGCAGAAGCACCTCACCACACCACCTCATAACGACGCAAGTCATCGATCAGTGAGGTGTCAAGCCGCAAAGTTACTAAGTGGAAGCCAATTACCAGATGGCAGCCACTTCCTGCAAGAAATACCTACAAGTGACACCCGTCCTGCACGTGTTGAGCAAGCAGGCGTGAAGCTGGCAAAACAGCCCGACAGGGCCTGCTGGGCAAGCAACAATGTGACGTTGAGCGGTGCATTTAATGCTCTCTGTCAGCCTGCAGAGTTTGGTATGATAGCACTTTTTGCTACCTAATTAGTGCATAATGACTGATTTGCCACTGTGGTGACCCATTTGTCTATAAAAGGAGGCCCAACGCAAACGTAGAAACGGTTAGCAAGTCCACCCTTTCACACATTCATTCCCGCATAGCCGCTTTTTGCCTTGAGGCAACCTCTTTGGGAAAAACGTGTTGCACTCACCACCATTTTTCCACCATCAATCCACCAAAGCAGGAGTAGGGTTTTACACCTCACAGAGGCCCGAACCTGGTTAAAGACTTCCTATGTGTTCTCTGTCGTGCTGTTCGACGCTCCTCTGCTCTTTGTGCAATGTGCCATCCCCCCACCGAACCAGCAAGGGACTCTTGGTCCCATAGGTTGCCGTGGTTTCCCACGACATGCATTAACATTTTATTAGTTTAATAGATGATCAATGTTTGACACAAAATACTAGTAGTACTACTACATTATTTGCGTCGGGTGCCTTGGCCAATGTTTCTTGTTGTTGGACAGGATGAGAGAAGAGGCATAGGGATACTATAGATAGGAAGTCCTGGCAATCCATTATTCCCCATCTTGGTCAGAGAGAAGTACTTATTCACCTAGTCAGTGAAGTGACAATACACACTGTAGCAGATGAGACACTTAATTAGTAAGCTGAACTAGTGTGTTGATGTTACTAAATCATCCTTACCCTGTATTGCCATCATGTTTGCCAGTGGAGCACGCTTCCGCAAATACGCCAACGCACCTCTCTCTTTCATTAGTCGACATATGGGCCCTCTTGAGGTGTCGGATCACGGTTTCGTGCAAACCTTGTGAGGTTTGAACTCTGGGTGCGCATGAAGAACTCTCTCTCCTAGCCCACTCGCTCAACGACTCCATGGCCTAGCTCAGCGAACCCAAAGAACAAGGGACTCGAGAGGTTTATACTGGTTCGGGCCACCGCGTGGTGTAATAACCTACTCCGGTGTGGTGGTGGATTGCCTCGAGGGGCCGAGGATGAAATAATACAGCGGGTGAACAGCCTCCCAAGGAGAGGTGTTCTTGGGTTCGATGCGCTGGTGAGTGTGAGTAAGATCCGAATGATCCGTCCCTTCCTATGGTGGTGGCTATTCCTATTTATAGAGGCCCTAGTCCTCTTCCCAAATGTTAGGCGGGAAGGGATCCCACAATGGCCATGTTTGAAGGGGGACAACTAGTACAAGCTATCCTGACAAAAGGTGGTCTTCGCCTGCCAAAGGCTCCGTGGTGATGTTGTGGTGGGCTCGCGATGACCTCTGTCCTGCCGTCCTGCTGATCTCGGTCTGGTTGCACCAATATGGAAACCATGCCCTGTTATCGGATCTAGGGTTCCGGCAAAACCCTCAAGGTTGGAACACTGGGGTGCGCACGAAGATCTCCCCCTACTGATCGACGCCCTAACCTCGCTAAGATCCCAAGGACTAACTCGACGAACTCGCAACACAAAGGACACAGGATTTATACTGGTTCGGGCCACCGTTGTGGTGTAATACCCTACTCCAGTGTGGTGGTGGTGGATTGCCTCTTGGGCTGAGGATGAACAAGATAAGGGGAAGAACAACCTCCCGAGGCGAGGTGTTCTTGTGCTTGGTGAACTTGTGTGGGTGAGGATTACTCAAGATGAGATGTGATGCCTCCGAATGAGTTATCTCCTACGGTGGTGGCTGGTCCTATTTATAGAGGCCCTGGTCCTCTCCCCAAATACTGGGCGGGAATGGAGCCAACAACGGCCAATTTGAAAGGGGACAACTAGTACAGCTTATCCTGACAAAAGCAGTATTTGCCTGCAAAAGGCTCTTGGGGTGATGCCGCCTTGTGCTTCATGGCGTCCTCCGTCTTGCCGTCCTGTTGGTCTTGGTCTCGTTGCGCCGATATGGAAACATTTGCTTGACGCCTCGGTACTCCTCGCCTGCGCTTGCCTCCTTAGCACCAAAGAGGAAACAAGGACACTGTGCATGCTAGCGCCCGCCTGGCGCCCGCCTGGCCTCGGTCGTCATGGCTCACGTCACGAGAACCTTGCGAGGTTTGCCTTGCCTTGATCTCTCCGCCCCTCGCGAGCCAACCTAGTGAGGATGCTCCCGAGGAGGTCTTGTGTCGTCCGCATCGTGAGGGTCTTGAATGCTTGTTGGTGAAGATGGGCTGTACGGGCCCGCTCGCAGAGTCACGCCGTGGGCCGCAGGCAGGCAAGTCTGGGGAGCCCCGTTCCCAGAACACCGACAGTAGCCCCCGAGCCCAAGGTGCGCTCGGGCTTGGCTTCGAGGCGAAGCCAAAGGGCAAGAGCGGAGCGCCGCGGGCCCCAATAGCATGTGGCCTTGGTCGACACGTGGCGGTTGATTGGACGTGGGCGTCTCCGCTTCCCCATGCAGCCTTGGGATCTGCCTAGCTATGCGGCCACCGCAACCTACACAGTTATTCTTCCACCGCTAGCACCATACTCCCCCAATTCCTCTGCTTCCCCGGGACTCTGCTCCTCTTTCCAATCTGACCTGAGCCCTGCTCACTCCGTCGCCATGGCACCGAAACAAGCGGATAAGGGGAAGAAATCTCTGTCTTTGGTCAGTGCGCCTCGGGTCCGTCGAGCCCTTGATTGGCCGATCGCTGGTGCTCAACGATGAGGCCATGGGCAAGGTGTGTCCCACGCTCGCCTCCACTTTCAATGAGTGGGGAAAGATGGTGGCTTGTCCTGCGTCTCGTGCTCGCATTGACCGGACAGCCACTGAGGTCCCATTCTTCATCGATGACCTTTGGGATGGCCTGGTCCCTCCTTTCTCCGCCTTCTTCAACGCAGTGCTTGAACACTATCAGATCCACATGCTTCATCTTGATCCCCAATCCGTGACCCTTCTTGCCGTCTTCGCCTTTGTGCGTGAGGCCATGGTGGGCATTGCCCCTTCCGTGGCCCTTCTCCGCCACTTCTTCTCGTTGCATCTGATTGACCCCCGGCAGAGCTCGCGATGCCTGAGCTTCCAGGCTGTGGCTGCGACGGCAGGCGTGCGGATTGACTTCGAGCTTCCTCCATCCATGAGCGACTTTCGGACACGGTGGGTTTTTGTTGATGTCGGAGTGCTCATCCCTCTGCTCCATTCTCCGTTGACGCCTGTCGTCCCCAACTCCGGTTGCGGCCACGAGAAGCTCGCGAGCCCTTGCCTTGTCTCCGTCTGGCTCAAGCTGAAGAGGTTGAAAGACCATGGCGTGACTGCGCCTATCTTTGTGAAGGAGTTCGTCCGTCGCCAAGTTGCTCCGCTTCAGCACCATTCTTGGCCGATGTGGTCCTTGCTCAACAGCAAGGACCATATGAGGCTTCAGGAGTCCGGGCTCCCTCTTGAGATGCGGCAGACGGTGCTTGAGGTCCTGGAGGGCATTCCGTTGCCGAACGACATGCCTGGCAAGAGTTGTCTGTTGTACCGCTGCTCGAATGAGGAGGAATTCATGGAGCACATGCCTTCCTTTGACAAGTGGGGGCTGCGCCCAGACGGCCTAGTGGGGCCCCGCGAGAACCCCATCAACGTGGTTCCCCTCTTTGCTGCTGGCGCCAAGCTCACCCCGAGTGTGGATGCAGGGAGGCGAGCATCGTTTGAGGCCGGTGGCCCTAGTTCTGAGGTGCTGATGCTGCCTGGGGCTCACGCGGCGTCGGCCTGGGGTGTCTGTGATTCTTGTCCTGGGGCGGCAGGTGTGGGGGCGCTGCAGCGCACGACTCCTAAGGCCAAGCTCCTGAGATCCCGGCAGGCCATCGCGAGATGGCGCCCTGACGACTCCCTCACCGGCACCCCGAGGCTGTCCCTTCAAGCGCTTCTCCTGCTGCACCTCGTCGGCCACCATGTCCAACGCTTTGGTCGGCTCTGCGTGGACTTCGAGGAGCTCCAGAAGAGGAAGGGGTCCCCGAGCGGCAGCGGTGGTATCTTCGGGCCGTTGAAGCGGAGGAAGTACATCGCCATTGACGAGTAAGTACTGTATCTTTGTGGCTTCTTGAGTGCTACTTTCCTCCCTGACGTTGGTCCATCAGGGTTCCTTCCGCCACAGCTGCTGAGTCTCCTCGTCTCCCCTCGCCGACCTTGAGCACCCCAAGCCTGCACGCCGCCTTTAGTGCGGGGTCGGTTGGAGGGGCGCGCTCGCCTCCATGGCGCCTTGAGCTTACGCCCTCGTCGCCCCTCCTTCACGGCCTTGCCTGGAGCTCAGCGAGCATCCCGAGGGCTCCTCCTCTGGTCGTGGACGGCGGTTGGATGGCTTCGGTCTCGGGCGCCTCTTCAAGCAACGGGCCTCAACTTGTCTGGGCCCCTTGCGAGGCATGGCTGGCCTCCGGAAGTGCGCCAGCCCCCAGCCGCCTGCTGGGACGGGGCGTGCCTCTTCGGGCCCCGCCTGCAGCCCCCGCGGTGGAGGACAAGATGGGCCCTGCACTTGAGTTCGAGCACAGATGGAGAATTGTTTGTCATGAGCTCTTCCAGGAGGCGATGGGCGCGATGAACTGGCTTGGTGAAGAACTCGCGGATGTCGACGCGCGCCTCGAGGCCGAGGGTCTTCGGTTGGTGGAGGAGCGGCATAAGTTGAAGGTGGCTATCAACCTCGGGCGTCACCAGCACGAGCTTGATAACGCGAAGGCTGAAGCTTCTCTCGCAACCTCGCGTGAAGCCTGCTCCCGAGCTCCGAAAGAGGCCCGAGAAGCTGACCGCCGCCACGAGGCCGCGGAGAGGCGCGGTGGGAGCTCCAAGCCTGGAGCACCTCCTTGGAGCGGCAAGTGGAGGCACGCAGAGCCACCCTTGCATCGCTGAGGGGGACGCCCACCGAAGAAGAAGAGATCCGGAGGCGCGAGGAGGCATTGGCACTGGAAGCCATGGTGCGTAGCCTCGAGCTCGAGCGATTGGAGACGAGGGAACATCAAGTTGCCCAAGCGGAGGATGCCGTTGCCGCACGCAAGGCCATGGCCCAGGAGGAGGTCGATCACCGGGTGGTCGAGGTTTGCGCGGGTCTTGAGGGTAGGCATGACCTGAAGTTGAAGCTTGCGGAGGCTGACGCTACAGGTAGGGCCGCTGCTCTTAGGCCCAGGCTAGTTGAGGTGAAGAGGCGCGAGGAGGCCACAACAGCCGCCCTGGTCACGGCGCAGGCGGAACTGGCCTCCGCCCGCGCCGAGCTGCTCTCTCTTCAGAAGCGGGTTGCTGACACCGAGTCCGCTGCACGGTAGAACAGGGAGGAAGTGCTTCAGCAGCGGACGCTGGAGCGCGTGCATGCTCCCATGCTCCAGGACCTTTGGAACAGGGCCAATACTGCCTTGGGCCACATCTATGATGAGAATGCCCCTCACTCCCACGTGAACGACTATGCCATCAACCTCCGCTTCTTCGCCGACGTGGTGATGCACCTGGAGAACCGCTCCGAGAGAGCTCATCTAATTGTCAAAGAGAGGAGCCGCACCCTGCTGGGACGCCAAGATTCTCCCATGTCTTCAGCCATCTTCAGAACACCTACCAGGACATTGACTTTGGCGCCGCCATTGCTCCAGTCCTGGAGGCCATCCGGGGCGACCTGATGCAGTGGGTGGAGGATAACGTGGACGCGCTGGTTAGTGCCTTCTTTTCTGACGACGATGCAGTGGTGGTCACGGCGGATGAAAGAGAAGTGGTCGATGACGGTGTTGACGTCGCCGGAGGAGGTGATGGTGATGCTGGCGACGGTGGCAGCGATGCCAGCGGCGCGTCTGAAGGCGATGCGGCGAGCGACATGTCCGACTGATCCCCGCGTTTCCCAGCTGTTTGTCCTGGATGCAGAGGCTTGGGCGTGGCCCTAGAGGTTGGAAGAGCATTTTGAGAGGGGGATCCCCTCGTGTAAAGAAACCTCATCCTTTATTCTTTTATGTCAAGCTGAGTGTGCACCTTTGTGAATCCATGAGTCTGGTGGCAAGTTTGTTGTCGCGGCTTACCTTAGCCGGGGTAAGCCCCGAACTGGATCGTGAGGTCGTGAGCTCTCGAGGAACTCCGGAAGAGTCTGTCGATTCACTCGAGAGGGCCTCGCGAGAATCAGGTGCCGATCGTGGTATCGATGCGCCCGGCGCGTGTGCGGCGCCCAGCCCCGCTCGCGAGGGGCCCGCGAGGGGGAGGCAGTGAGCGTGAGCTTCGAATTAAGGCAAGAACCAGATAGCAAGAAATCACTCGAACGAGAAAAGGCACCGCCCGCGCGCATCAATGAAAATTCAACTTCAACTTAAATCCAAATCCAGAAGGCAAGGCTACAGAAAAGGGATCCAAAGCAAGTGGCCACGTCCGGCGCCTAGACTAGTCTTCTTGTTAAGAGTCTTCTCACCAGCGCCGAGCTAAGTGCTGCCACTAGGACATGGGAGGGAGCCCCCGAGGCCCGAGGGCGGCACTCCTGAGACTCAGGGGCGTGTACAACCCCACTCATTATTACGTGAGAGTGTCACGGGCGGAGACCTTCACAGGCGTGAGCGATACTTCATATTGCCAGACGAGGGCCCTGCCTTGCGCCTCCCTCGGCCACCGTTGGGGGCGACCGGAAACCAGGACGACACCAAAGGGGCAAAGGGGACGCCAGCGGCACCCTCGGTGACCACGGGTCCTCTGCCGGGGGTAGGCTCTGGAGCACCTCCCCGGCAGAGGGCCTACCTCCGGGGGACGCCATGCTCCACGTGGCGCTGGGAAGGGCCTTCGTCCCAGCTTCCTTCCTGCAGTCCCAGCGTGCCTTCGGGCGGGAGGGAGGCCGACGAGCTGGGACCGTCATCTGCTGCTGCGTCCTGATCCTCCTGCGCACCATGGTTAGCATAAGCCTGCTCCTGAGGAATTAGTGGTACCCTGTAGCTGTTGTCGCCGGCGCGGTTGGTGAGGCTTCCGGAGGGCTCCTGAAATGTGCCGGCTTCTAGCGCCTCCTCCTCCCAGCCTGGCTCAAGGAACGAGCCAGGGTCGTCTTCCAGCATGTACTCCTGGTCCACCATGCGGGGAACGTAGGCCTCTGAGGCCACCACCTCGAAGACCTCGCCGTAGTGCCCATACGCTCCATGTCGCCCGACCTAGCGTGTCCGCCGAGGATTGTAGGGTTCCATCCCGCCCGGACAAGAGGGTGGCAGCGCTGGCTCGCGCCCACCGGAGGTGGCGCGGCGCGAGCGGGCGTCCAACTCCGTTGGTTGCACCGGTGTCGATGAAGCCTAGTGGTGCGCATGTGGGCACGCGGGCGTGGCATGGTCCGCCGTGCGACCCAGCCGCAGCTTGTGGCATGAGCAGAGAGCGTATGGTGGCGCTCCTGCCGCGGCGTCAAGAGCTTGACGACGCGCCTAGCAAAGCATCCTGCCGCTCTCCATTAATCGGCATCGCCGCAGCTCTCGAGCCACTGTGAGCGCGGCCCTCATGTTTGCCTGCTCCCGTCGGGTGTGCGGCGCCGTGGCCGTAGTGTGGCTTGAGGCCCTTGCAACCGCTCGTACTTGTCGTGGAGTAAGAGTAGACGGTGAGTGATCACGCCCAATCGATGACCCACAAGTATAGGGATCTATCGTAGTCCTTTCGATAAGTAAGAGTGTCGAACCCAACAAGGTGCAGAAGGAAATGATAAGCGGTTTTCCGCAAGGTATTCTCTAGAAGTACTGAAATTATAGGTATGATAAGGTAATTTGTAACGAGCAACAAGTAACAAAAGTAAATAAAGTGCAACAAGATGGCCCAATACTTTTTGTAGCAAAGGACAAGCATGGAAAATTTCTTATATGAAGAAAACACTCCGAGGACACATGGGAATTATCGCCATGCTAGTTTCATCATGTTCATATGATTCGCGTTCGTACTTTGATAATTTGATATGTGGGTGGATCGGTGCTTGGGTGCTGTCCTTACTTGGACAAGCATCCCACTTATGATTAACTCCTATTGCAAGCATCCGCAACTACAAAAGAAGTATTAAGGTAAACCTAACCATAGCATGAAACATATGGATCCAAATTAGCCCTTTTACGAAGCAACGATAAACTAGGGTTTAAGCTTCTATCACTCTAGCAACCCATCATCTACTTATTACTTCCCAATGCCTTCCTCTAGGCCCAAACAATGGTGAAGTGTCATGTAGTCGACGCTCACATAACACCACTAGAGGAGAGACAACATACATCTCATCAAAATATCGAATCTAATACCAAATTCACATGACTACTAATAGCAAGACTTCTCCCATGTCCTCGTGAACTAACGTAACTAATCACAAAGCATATTCATGTTCATAATCAGAGAGGTATTAATATGCATAAAGGATCTGAACATATGATCTTCCACCAAATAAACCAACTAGCATCAACTACAAGGAGTAATCAACACTACTAGCAACCCGCAGGTACCAATCTGAGGCTTTGGGACAAAGATTGGATACAAGAGATTAACTAAGGTTTGAGAGGTGCTGGTGAAGATGTTGATGGAGATTGGCCCCCTCCCGATGAGAGGAGCGTTGGTGATGACGATCGCGATGATTTCCCCCTCCCGGAGGGAAGTTTCCCCGACAGAACAGCTCTGCCGGAGGCCTAGATTGGTTCCGCCAAGGTTCCGTCTCGTGGCGGCGGAGTTTCATCCCGAAAGCATTTTTCTCGGACGAAAGACTTCATATAGCAGAAGATGGGCACCGGAGGGCCACCAGGGGGCCCATGAGGCAAGGGGGCGCGCCCAGGGGTTAGGGCATACCCCCCACCCTCGTGGCTAGGGTGTGGGCCCCTCTAGTATTTTCTTCGCTCAGTATTTTTTATTATTTCCAAAAGTAACTTCCGTAGAGTTTCAAGACTTTTGGAGTTGTGCAGAATAGGTCTCTAATATTTGCTCCTTTTCCAAATCTGCATTCCAGCTGCCGCATTCTCCCTCTTCATGTAAACCTTGTAAAATAAGAGAGAATATGCATAAGTATTGTGACATAATTTGTAATAACAGCCCATAATGCAATAAATATCGATATAAAAGCATGATGCAAATGGATGTATCACCCACGCCCACGGTGTTTGGTGGTGCGTACACTCGTGACTTGTCGTGGAGTAAGAGCAGAGGCGAGTGACCAAGACACCCACGCCCCGTGGTGTTTGGCAGTGCGCGTGCCGCCTGGGGCGCGGGGTTGAGGTCTTCTTGGGCAGACGGCACCACCCGGGCCGGCCAGGCCACCCAGCGGTCGGTATTGGCTCTATAGTCGCCGGACATCGGAGTCATGAGTCAAGGATCAACGAGCGGATCGACTGGTGGAAGAAGAGCTCCGGTGCACCCCTACCTGCCACGCCAAACATCGGATCTAGGGTTTCGGCAAAACCCTCAAGGTTCGAACATTTGGGTGCGCACAAAGATCTCCCCCTACCGATCCACACCCTAACCTCGCTAAGATCTCAAGGACTAACTCGAGGAAGTCACAACACAAAGGACACAAGATTTATACTGGTTCGGGCACCGTTGTGGTGTAATACCCTACTCCAGTGTGGTGGTGGTGGATTGCCTCTTGGGTTGAGGATGAACAGTACAAGGGGAAGAACAGCCTCCTGAGGCGAGGTGTTCTTGTGCTTGGTGAACTTGTGTGGGTGAGGATTACTCAAGATGAGATGAGATGCCTCCGAATGAGTTATCTCCTACGGTGGTGGTTAGTCCTATTTATAGAGGCCCTGGTCCTCTCCCAGATACTGAGAGGGAAGTGAGCCAACAACGACCAATTTGAAAGCGGACAACTAGTACATCTTATCCTGACAAAAGAAACCTTCGCCTAAAAAAGTCTCTGGTGGTGACGCCGCCTTGGTCTCGTTGCACCGATATGGAAACCTTTGCTTGACGCCTCGGTACTCCTCGCCTGTGCTTGCCTCCTTAGCACCAAAGAGGAAACAAGGATACTGCACGTGTTGGCACCCGCCTGGCGCCCACCTGGCCTTGGCCATCATGGCTCACGTCACGAGAACCTCTCGAGGTTTGCCTTGCCTTGTTCTCTCCGCCCCTCGCGAGCCAAACTGGTGAGGCCGCTCCCGAGGAGGTCTTGCATCATCCGCCTCGCGAGGCTTGGCCCCTCGCGAGGGTCTTGAATGCTTGTTGGTGAAGATGGTCCATACGGGCCCTCTCGCAGAGCCACGCCGTGGGCCGCAGGCAAGCATGTCTGGGGACCCCCACCGACAGATGCGTCAGGACTCCTCGCCTATACTTGCCTCTTTAGCACCAAAGAGGAAACTGGTACACTACGCCCGCGGGCGCCTTCCTGGCCTTGGTAGTCACGGCTCATGTCATGTGAACCTCGTGAGGTGTCCCTTGCATAGATATCTCCGCTCCTCGGGAGCCAGCCCAGTGAGATTGCCCCGAGGGAGGTCTTGGTGTCGTCCGCCTCGCGAGGCCCGGCTCCTCACGAGGGTCTTGAGCTACTGCTACTACAGCTGGGCTGCACCAGCCAAGGTGGAGCCACGCCACGGGCCGCAGTAGCAAGTCTGGGCACGCCCGTCCTAGAACATCGACAGAGCTCCCCGGGCCCAAGGCGCGCTCCAACTTAGCTTTGAGGTGAATCCAAATGGCAAGTGCGGAGCGCCACGGGCCCCGACCGCATGCGGCCTTGACTGACGCGTGTCGATTGATGGGAAGTGGGCATCTCCGCTTCCCCATGCTGCCTCGGCCAACGGGACCAGCACCATCTCAAGAGCCAGGAAGAAAGTCGAGGGCTTCAGGAACAAGTGGGTCCTGATGGACGCCAAGTGCTCCTCCCCTCGGCTGATGTTGCCGACTGGGAGGCCCCTGCCTCATGACGGGTGGGTCAGCGCGAAGCATACTGACCCGTGGGCGTAGAAGATGTTGGGGAGGATGGCGGCCGACATGAAGCCTGATGGTCCGAAGGCGGAGAAGCTGAAGGGGTCCATGATCGTCAAGGAGTTCCTGTCAGAAGCATATAGCTCGCTTCCGTGCAAGCTCACGCCCCTTGTGGAAGCTCTCGGACGAGGGAGGTGATCTCCGCCTGCGCCCTGATGCTTTGTCCGACGAAGAGCTGGACAAGGTTCCCCACCTCCTGGTCGCGGAGGATCATGGGTATCCTCCTGATACCAATCTTCCGTTCTACCGCTGCCCGGATGGAGCAAAAATCGCCTCCGCCATGCCCGTCTTTAGCGAGCGCGGGATTGAGCCACCGCCGCCACCGGGCTCCCAAAGTGGGCGGAGGCCCCAGTGATGGTGCCCTCCGGAGAGTCCGGCGAGGAAGAGAGGCCTGCTCGGAGGCTAACCTGGAGGGGCGGGGGATACTTCTCCTCTTCGTGTGGAGGATCTCCTCCGCACCTTCCCTGACGACCATGAGGCCGACGAGCATCCGATGAGGGAGTCACCGAACCGTGCCGGGGTCACAACGAGGTCCAGGGGCACTGTCAGTGTCAAAACCAGCGGATCTCGGGTAGGGGGTCCCGAACTGTGCATCTAGGATCAATGGTTATAGGAGACAGGGGACACGATGTTTACCCAGGTTCGGGCCCTCTCTATGGAGGTAATACCCTACTTCCTGCTTAATTGTGCTTGATGAGTATGAGTGTTACAAGAGTTGATCTACCACGAGATCATAATGGCTAAACCCTAGAAGTCTAGCCTGTATGACTATGGTAATGAGTATATCCTTTCCGAACTAACCCCTCCGGCTTATATAGACACTGGGGGATCTAGGGTTACATAGAGTCAGTTACATAAGAAGGAATCTTCATAGCTGGTCGCCAAGCTTGCCTTGCACGCTAAGGAGAGTCCAATCCGGACACGGGTACAGTCTTCGGCCTTCATGTCTTCACAGCCCATCATCCGCCCATGGATAACAGGCGGACGCCCGATGACCCTTTAGTCCAGACTCCTCAAGAGTCTCCCTAACCTGGCTTCAATGATGAGGAGTCTGGCGCACAGATTGTCTTCGGCATTGCAAGGCGGGTTCCCTTCTACCCGAACTCCAAGATAGTCTCCGGATGCAATGATAGTATCCAGACCTGTCACACACACCATACACAACCGTAGAGAGAATATAATTTTACACGAGTTCCATCCGCTGACAACTTTTTGTAGCACGACATTACGTCTGACCGGTCATAATTCCAAACCGTTTTTGTGTTCGATGCCCCACGTCCTGAGACGCGTTGCCATTGGCACGCCTTGTCAAAGCAGTAGATCGCGTCCCTTATCGCGGATTCTCATCAATGCGGGCATGGGTAACACAACCGTGCCATTTAAACAGCCCTTGGGAATAGGCGAATTCTAAGGCGAGTGGGGAGGCGTTCAATATTCACTGCCTTTATAAGGTGATAAGGATTCCCTCTTCCTCTCTCACGCCTTCTCTTTGTCTCTGCCCTTCCAATCTCGAGCTCCAGTGCCCAAGCTCTTGTCTCCTTTCCACTCAAGCTAGCACTCAACCATGTTAGGGACCCGCAGGTCGTGGCAAGTGGATGGTCTCCTCCGTCAAGCAGAGGACATTACCGAGCTTCGGGCGGCCGATATTTGGCGAAGGAAATCGCCCACCGCTCACCGACCGAGGGACAAATCGTCCCCACGCCGAAGCCCAATGAGAGGGTGGTTTCCATCCCTCAGTTCTTCCGCGGACTAGGGTTCCCACTCCACCCTTTCGTCCGCAAGCTGATGAATTATTACGGAATAGATTTCCACGATCTATCCCCGAAGTCCTTCCTCAACATTTCGGCGTTTATTGTCGTGTGTGAGGCTTTCCTCCGCATTCAACCCCACTTCAGGCTATGGCTCAAAGTCTTCAACGTGAAGCCGAAGGTGGTCGATGGCTAGCACGCGGAGTGCAGGGAGCCATGGTGAGTAAGCTATCCAACGTCTCCTGGCCGAAAGGTACTTTCGTGGAGACAGTAAAGGAGTGGCCGAAACAATGGTTCTAACTCACGGAACCCTGCGGCACCACCTAGGCCGCGGCTGCCGAATTATGCTCCGGTGCTTCCATGCGACTCACCTCCTGGGTCGAGAAGAGTCTGAAATGGTGTTCGCCCGATGAGCTGATAGCGCTGCAGACGCGCGTTCAGAGTATGATAGCCAAGAACGTCAAGCTTGTCGATGTAATCCAGGTGATGCTAGTTCGCCGGATCCTCCCGTGCTGCCAGTAAGTCGCCTCTGTGGGAGTTTAATCCGAAGAAGCACCAAACCCTGGAGAGACTCTTCGAAACCACTCACGAAGGTGCCTGGAAGTTGCTCATTAAGGGCAACGAGAAACCGCCGTCCACAGATTCAGACCGTGGGCACGATTGTAAACACCTCTCTACCGAGGTATGTTATTTTTGACGTATCCCCTGCTTAATTGTTTCGAGGATGATGTCTGAGTTTATCATTGCTTTCTCAGGATTGGATAGAGAGGGCGAAGCGGATCCAAAGGTCCGCCCGCTACCTAAAGAACCGCTCATCCCATCGCCCGCGAAGATAAAGTGCCACGCCACATAAGGCGCCAGAGAAGAAGGCCAAGGGGGCCAAAAGTGGCCTCCGTTGCAAGGGCACTTTGGACGTGATGTCCGAAGACGAGGAAGCCCATTCCTCCATCCCTAAGGACGACGACAAGGAAGAGGAGGAGGAGGTGGAGAAGAACCCTCCCCCCAATGAGAAGAAGAGGGGGGGGGGCTCCACAAATCTGGAGGCGGGAACGCCCAAGAAGGGAAGGGTGCCCCTGCGGTCAACACCGTGTGGGACGCTGATGATGAGTCCCGAGCGACGATCCGCACTAAGCCCCGGGCTGCATCGTAAGTACTATGACTCCCGTACATAAGTGTACCCGGCCTCTCCTTTTTATTGTTTTGACGTGGTTAATTGTGCCATTGCAGTCCGGCCCGTGGCAGCATCCAGCGATCCTCATCTGGAGGTTCGTTGGATCCGGTGGAAATGGCCAGTATGTCGCCGTCGCCCGCTTATTCTCTGAGGCCAAGGACGACACCGAAGTGTTGTCCCAGAGGACCGCTCCGAGCCGGGGAGGGGCCTAGGACGCTGCCCAGGATGCGCCGTAAGGCGAGACCTCCGCTGCCGGACACATGGGGGAGCAGATCCCCATGGAGACCACGAAGAGGGACGATAGTTCGGCCTCACCAATATGATTCTGGGACCGATACAGCCCGGAATCGGGCGCCGCCTTCCTTCAAGGAGGGGTGCGCCAATTCCACCGATGGCCCCTGTCCAACCAGGGGCACCAGATAACCTGATGGAGGCACTACGAGGCGCCTCCATTGTGGACGAGCACCGTATCCTTATGGGTATGGTGATCGAGAAGGTTTAGTCCGTCAAGAGCGGACTAACCGAGGCCTGCAACAACCTGTTGACAGGTTTCAAGGTAAGTCACGTAGAAAGAGAACACCCCGTGCTAACAGTCGCCCCTAAGACACTGTCCGGTGTTCGGAAAGAAAGGCCGGACAGAGGATCAACCCTTTGTAGGAGACTAATTTTGTAATTAAACATGCATCGCTGTTGGCAGCAACCTCGCATGCTGACGAAGTCTCTGAACTGAAGCAGAGGTTGGAGCAGACCGAGAACGAGCTCGGCGAGGTAAAGATTCAGCTCCACAAGAAGCAAGGTGAGTAACGACTTGCTGTGTATTCCGAAAGAGTAAGCGATGAGTATTGATCGGAGTGTCATAATATGTGTAGGGGCAGCGACCTAGGTCGAGGCCCTGAAAAATTCCCTGATCGAAGCCGAGGGGAAGGCTGTCCAGCAGCAAGCCACCCGTAAGAAGCTCAAGGTCCGGGTCGGCGAGATCCAGTAGGAGCTGCAGGATGCAGTGAAGAAGTGTGAGGCTTTGGAGCGCGAAGTGTTGGTTCGAGAGACTGAACTTACCAAGGCTCGCCAGAACACGGAGGCCGCATAGAATGAGGCCCGGGGCACTCTCCAGGAGATCCAGGAGGCCAAGAAGATCGCAGTGGGTATGGCTTTTAACATGCAAAGCAAGTATGCGGAGAAGAAGTACCTTTTACTAACCCAGATTCGGAGTTGCCCAGGGGCTTTGCGGATCTGCCACGCAGCGTGTCCGATGCTACAGAGTTCTTCAGAGACGGAGAAGGGAGTTCCACGAAAAAGCTGTTCTGGTCGCAGTATGCTGTGCCAGAACATCCGGTGCCCTTTGCCGATCAACTGACACTACACCAAATATGTCAACTAGTGACCTTCTCTTAGTCACCCCGGCTGAATTGGTCGTAAATTCACGGCCATTTCTCTTGGAAGGGCTCAAACCATGAAATTACCTTACACCGAATGGTCATAAAGCAGACAAGAGTGGTCAACGACCTTCTTCTACCTGATTACGACAATATAAATGGTCATGAGGTTGTGAATGTGGATGCATTGGTACTCAAGGTGTCGCTTAAGGTGGGCTTGGGCCTCGGTGGAACGAGGCCACCTTCTTTTTTATAAAAAATCTGTGTGCCATGTAGGCCTCGACCTATCTAGGAAGAAATGTGGGATGCCCTCATATTACTCAAAAAGAACATATATTCGGCCCAACGAAAATGGGAAAATAACAAGTTTTTCATTAGAATAGGAAAATAATGAACTCCTTCGTGAATCTTGCTATATGGTTTAGCAATTACAAAACTAAACATGTAATTCAAAAAAATGTTAATGTTAATACGTATTTCAAAAAATTTAATCACGTGTTTAAAAAATTAAATGTGTGCATTTGAAAAGTTTCATGCATATAAAAAATGATAATCATAAATAATATTAGATATGTATAAATAAAGTTTCATGGGTATGCAAAACAATCATGGGACATATATATGGATATTTTACAATATATATATGGAAAAGTAGATAACAAAACATGATTTTCTAAAAATCTTAATCATCTATTTAATTTTTTCTAACCAATATCAACAATGTTTTATATGTATACAAAAATGTGCAATGTGTAAAAACAAATATAGACATCAAAACCTATGTATGAAAAGATATTGTTTTATTGGGATACATGAAAATATGTTAATCATGTATTTGAAAAAAGTTAATAATATATAAACAATATGTACAATGTGTCTTACAAAATGTAGACATGTGTTCAAAATATTAGACATCAAAATATTTATTAAAATGTTAATGATGTAAATAAAACTGTTTAATATCTATAAAAATGTTTATAGTGTACACAAATTTGTTCATAAAATGTGGTCTATTATTCTTAAAAAATGGAGAAATTTTTTACAACAAATATTTGTTAGGTTGCTCACAAAAAACTCATTCTGGGAACTCAAAATGGAAATGAATATGCGGAAATTTGTCATTTTCACGAGAGGTGGATCAAAAACTTTTTACACGCAACCATTTGGTCAATTGGGCATTAAATATGGCCTAATATTTTAGAAAACTGATTTGGCCCAATTTTGTAACAATTATTTGATAGGTTCTTCACAAAAAAACTCATATTGGACGCTCGAAAAATGGAAAATGATTTTTTCGTCCAAAGAAAATGAAAATTTCCTTAGGCAACATTGTTTGCCATTCCAATATGCACCCTTGTGCACAATATGAAATCATCTGAACAAACTATTCCATGAATGTGGCCATAAGATTGAGCATTTGCCTTGAAAGCCATTTATCTCCAAACATGATACCTCATTTCTGAGAACATTTTTTTAATTATTTGCCATATTACAAGTTTATAATTTTCCTCGAAACTTGGCCACATATAATGACACAATGCGAAGGTTTTCCAATTTTTTTTATTTTTTTGAACTTTTTATGCCGGTTTTGAAATGCGGTCAAAACGACGGGCTTGAACGTTCCTAGCTAGTGTTTGAATCTTGGAATTTTTTTGATGTTTCTCTGATTAAATAGATATTGATGTACCTAGAAATGATTTTTGAAAAAAATTAAAGAGCAAACTACAAGGTAGTTGTAGTTCAAATTTGACCCGCTTCCATCTAAATCAGCGGAAATTTGTCTTTTTACCAGAGGTGGGTAGAAACTTTTAACATCCAACTATTTGGTCAGGTGTGCATTAAATATGTCCTAATATATTATAAAATTGATTTGATCCAATTTTGCAACAAATATATGGTAGATCCTTCACAAAAAAACTCAATATGAGCATTCAAAAAATGGAAAATGATTTTTTCATCTAAAGAAAATGAAAACTCCCTTAGGCAACATTGTGTGCCATTCCAAGATGCACCCTTGTGCATAATATGATATCATTTTAACAAACTATGCCATGAATGTGGCTATAAGATTGATCATTTGACTTGAAAGCCATGAATCTTCACACATGATAACTCTTTTTTACGAACACTTTTTTAAAATAATTTCCGTATTACAGGTTTATTATTTTTACTTGTAACTTGGTCACATGTAATGACACTATGCGAAGGTTTCCTTCTTTTTTTTTTGAATTTTTTATGCCCGTTTCAAAATGCGGTCAAAACGGCGGCCATGCCTGTTCCTAGCTTGTGGTTGAATATTGGAAAACTTTTGATGTTTCTCTGATTAAATAGATATTGATGTACCTAGAAATGATTTTTGAAAAAATAAAGAGCAAACTACGAGGTAGGTGTAGTTCAAATTTGACCCGCTCCAACCGAATCCATGAAATTTGTCTTTTTCACCGTAGGTGGGTAGAAACTTTTGACACCCAACTATTTTGTCAATTTTCCATTAAATATGTCCTAATATGTTATAAAATTGATTTGATCCAATTTTGCAACAAATATATGGTAGATCCTTCACAAGAAAACTCATTTTGGGCATTCAAAAAATGGGAAATGAATTTTTCGTCCAAAGAAAATGAAAACTCCCTTAGGCAACATTGTGTGCCATTCCAAGATGCACCCTTGTGCATAATATGATATCATTTTAACAAACTATGCCATGAATGTGGCTATAAGATTGATCCGCTTCACACATGATAGCTCTTTTTTGAGAACACTTTTTTAAAATAATTGTTGTATTAGAAGTTTATTATTTTTAGTTGTAACTTTGTCACATGTAATGACACTATGCGAAGGTTTCCTGATTTTTTAATTTTTTTTGAATTTTTTATGCCCGTTTCAAAATGCGGTCAAAACGGCGGGCATGCCCGTTCCTAGCTTGTGGTTGAATATTGGAAAACTTTTGATGTTTCTCTGATTAAAAGATATTGGGGTACCTAGAAATGATTTTTGAAAAAATAAAGAGCAAACTACGAGGTAGTCAGAAGTTCAAATTTGACCCGCCCAACCGAATTCCATGGAAATTTATCTTTTTCACCAGAGGTGGGTTGGAACTTTTGACACCCAATTATTTGGTAAATTGTGCATTAAATATGTCCTAATATATTATAAAATTTATTTGATCCAATTTTGCAACAAATATATGGTAGATCCTTCACAAAAAAAACTCATTTTGGGTATTCAAAAATGAAAAATGAATTTTTCGTCCAAAGAAAATGAAAACTCCCTTAGGAAACATTGTTTGTAATTCCAAGATGCCCCCTTGTGCATAATATGATATCATTTAAACAAACTATGCCATGAATGTGGCTATAAGATTGATCATTTGACTTGAAAGCCATGAATCTTCACACATCATAACTCTTTTTTGAGAACACTTTTTTAAAATAATTGTCAGACATAAGTTTATTATTTTTACTAGTAACTTGGTCACATGTAATGACACAATGCGAAGGTTTTCCAACTTTTTAATATTTTTTTGATTTTTTATGCCCCTTTCATAATGCAAATAAAACGTAAGTGGCATGCCCATTCCTAGCTAGTGGTTGAATACTGGAATTTTTTGATGTTTCTATGATTAAATAGATATTGATGTACCTAGAAATGATTTTTGAAAAAATAAAGAGCAAACTACGAGGTAGTCAGTAGTTCAAATTTGACCCGCTTCCAACCGAATCATGGAAATTTATCTTTTCACCAGAGGTGGGTTGGAACTTTTGACACCCAATTATTTGGTAAATTGTGCATTAAATATGTCCTAATATATTATAAAATTTATTTGATCCAATTTTGCAACAAATATATGGTAGATCCTTCACAAAAAAAACTCATTTTGGGCATTCAAAAATGGAAAATGAATTTTTCGTCCAAAGAAAATGAAAACACTCTTAGGCAATATTGTTTGCCATTCCAAGATGCACCCTTGTGCATAATATGATATCATTTTAACAAACTATGCCATGAAACTGCTATAAGATTGATCATTTGACTTGAAAGCCTTGAATCTTCATACATGATAGCTCTTTTTTAGAACACTTTTTAAAACAATTGCCAGACATAAGTTTATTATTTTTACTGGTAACTTGGTTACATGTAATGACACAATGCGAAGGTTTTCCAATTTTTCAATTTGTTTTGAATTTTTTATGCCCGTTTCAAAATGCGGTCAAAACGGCGGGCATGCCCGTTCCTAGCTAGTGGTTGAATATTGGAAATTTTTTGATGTTTCTCTGATTAAATAGATATTGATGTACCTAGAAATGATTTTTCAAAAGATAAAGAGCAAACTACGAGGGAGTCAGAAGTTCAAATTTGACCCGCTTCCAACTAAATTGGCGGAAATTTGTGTTTTTCACCAGAGGTGGGTAGAAACTTTAGACACCAAACTATTTGGTAAATTGTGCATTAAATATGTCCTAATATATTATAAAATTTATTTGATCCAATTTTGCAACAAATATATGGTAGATCCTTCACAAAAAAACTCATTCTAAGCATTCAAAAACGGGAAATGCATTTTTTCATTCAAAGAAAATGAAAACTCCCTTAGGCAACATTGTTTTCCATTCCAAGATGCACCCTTGTGCATAATATGATATCATTTTAACAAACTATGCCATGAATGTGGCTATAAGATTGATAATTTGACTTGAAAGCCATGAATCTTCACACAAGATAGCTCTTTTTTGAGAACACTTTTTAAAAATAATTGTCAGACATAAGTTTATTATCATATCGTAACTTGGTCACATGTAATGACACAATGCGAAGGATTTCCAATTTTTGATTTTTTTTTGAATTTTTTATGCCCGTTTCAAAATGCGGTCAAAACGGCGGGCATGACGGTTCCTAGCTAGTGGTTGAATATTGGAAAACTTTTGAGGTTTCTCAGATTAAATAGATACTTATGTATCTATAAATGAATTTTGAACAAAAATAAAGAGTAAACAACGTGGTAGCTGCAGTTCAAATTTGACCCGCTTCCAGCTGAATTGGCGGAAATTTGTATTTTTCACCAGAGGTGGGTGGAAACTTTTGACACCCAACTATTTGGTCAATTTTGCATTAAATATGTTCTAATACTTTATAAAATTGATTTGATCCAATTTTGCAACAAATATATGATAGATCATCCACAAAAAAAACTCATTTTGGGCATTCAAAAAATGGGAAATGGAATTTTTTTCCTGTTTCAAAGGATGAAAATGGAAAATGGTCTAATATTTTTAAAATTGAGGTGGTTCAATTTTGCAACAAAGAGTTGGTTTGTTCTTCACAACAAAATCAAAATGGAAAATGCTTTTTCATGCAAAAATACTTATTTCAATCAACTAAGACCATTTTAGATGGTCATAAGATTGACAAAGTGTTTACCGCTGCTTTGATTGGTCCATAGACATCTCACGCGATCACGATCCAACACCGCTTGATACTCCCCGATCCGACGGCAGCCCTCACCCCCTCACGGCCTCACCCTCTCACCCCACGTAGCCCAATCACCCACGCACCCACGGCCCCTTCTCTCCCACGCACCCACGGATGCCAACCCTAGCCCTCTCCCTCCCTCATATCTCAATCCACCGCTGCCCCAACCCTAGCCCAACCCAATCCGCCGCCGTCCTCTTCTCCAGTCGCACCGGCGACCTCCAACCTCATCGCCGCAGCCCTCCCTCTCCTCCTAGATCCACTGCTACTCATGTCATGGCCATCCTCTCTCTCCTCTCTCTCCACCACACACCACTCCCTCTCTCCCCATGCAACGAACCATAGCGCCCCCAATCAGATCCCTCCTCCTCACCGCCATCCACCTCCGCTCGCCACCGGCCTCGACCCCCTCCCTCCCCTGCCCACCGAACACTGCCGCCTGCCAGATCCACAACAGCCCCACCCTGGCCGCTATCTCCCGTACTGCAGGCCGCCGCCACACATGGCACCACGCAGCAAGGGGCACGCATCGCTCCGACCAGATCTGATTACGCCTCGGCCTCGGATCAGGCCTACACGACCGGTGCCACCACCGCCACCACCGGAGGCGTGTGATTCATGCGTGCTCGTTGCGGGTTCATGTCCTCAAGGTCTCCTCTTCTGCGCCTCGGCCCTGATTTGGTTTGTTTTCCCCTGCCCTGATGCGCCGGTTCTCCATACACGTGCATAAGAGACCTCGCTCCACTCAAAGGCCATTCGTATAAGCGAGATTGGCGCAGCTCGCACGCTGCTGGCTGGACGGCGGCGACACTAACCTTCTCCGCCGGGTCTCCCAAGAGGTCGTGGCATCCTGCCACGACCACCTCATCAAGGCGATGGTGGTTGTCGGATTTCGGGTTCCGCAGACCTTGAGGTTCGAACACTGGGTGCGCGGAGATCCAACCTCCACCGCCTCGCACCTCGCCGAATCGCTGGGACCTAAACTACTAAACGGAACAACACGAGAGACACGAGATTTTTATCGTTCGGGCCACCATTGTGGTGTAATACCCTACCCAAAGGTGTGGTGTGGTGGATTGCCTCTTGGGCTGATGAGGAACAATACAAGGAAGAACAACCTCGTGAGGGTCTGTTCTTGGCGGGTGCGATGAACTGCTAGGTGGTGTTCAGTCGCTCTAGCTACCGGTTTCTTGATGAGGATTCGGATCTCTCCGCCCTCTGGGTGGCTACTCCTATTTATAGGCGAAGGCCCTGGGCCTCTTCCCAAATATTGAGCGGGAAGGGCGCCAACAATTGGCCATTTTGAAGGGGAACAGCGGGTACACTTATCCTGACTAAAGTTGGTCCTCGCCGCCAAAGGCTCGTGATGACGCCTGCTTGGGCTCCAAGATGACTCCTTCCACCGCTAAGCAGGTCTTGGTCTTGTTGCAATCAAACGGATGCCTTTGCTTGATGCTCTCGTCAAGCGCTTGCTCCCTTTGAACCAAAGAGGAAAGGAGGACATCATGGGTCGGGCGCCTGATCGGGCGCCTTTGGTCGCCATGAGACAAGGCCATGGGCACCTCGCGAGGTACCCTGCCTTGAACTCTCCGCCTCCTCATGAGCCACCGACGAGGCTGCGGCTCGAGGAAGCTCCTTGTCATCCGCCTGCGGAGGCTTGGCCCCTCGCGAGGGTCTTGAGCTTGCTGATGAAGATGGGCCGTGGCTGGGCCTCCTTCAAGCCACGCCGTAGGCCGCAGTGCAAGTCCGGGGACCCCATTCCCGTAACGCCGACAAGTAGCCCCTGGCCTGTGGCGCCACCAACTTGGCCGAGCAGAGAGGCGAAGGGCAAGTGCGAAGCGTCGCGGGCCCTAACAGCCTGCGGCCTTGGGCGACGCGTGGCGGTTGATTGGATGCGTGCGCACTGCTTCCCCACGATGCCTCGGTAACCACCCAGATTCGACAAGTCCCTGCATGCAGAGTCGGTCTTGATTACCGGCGATCGTGGAGGCCGGCGGTTGGCCTTCGCCGGTTATAAGTACGGAACGGCGCACGCCCTTCCAGTCTATCCTTCTGCTTCTCCTCCTCCTCGCTTGCCCGTTTCCATGGCTCTGATCCGCCGGTTCTCCACGGAAGAGAAGGGAAAGGCCTCAAGAGGATCCCGACCTGCTCCCCAAAGAAGCGGCTTGCCCTCCGTGTCGTGGCAAGAGCGATCTCCGTGAGGCGCCCATGCCCCGTGCGAGCGGCCGCCACCAGGGTTCCTTCTTCCCTTGTACGCCAAGACATTGGCGGCTCAAGGAGGCGACGCTGGCTCCACGAAGGGCGCGCCACCACGACGCCGGGCGGATCACGGCGGTGTGCGCCTTGCCCTCGGAGTCCACGCCGAGGGCTCCCGCCGGAGTTTGCGCTTCACGCCGCCACGCCTCCTAAATCTTGGATTCGCCTTCCTTCTTTCTCCGCCCGCCGTCCGGCAGGGGAACCTCTCGACTCGCTGCAAGACGCCGGTTGCGGCACCTCGCGACCGGGCAGAGGTCGCGTAGTTGCCCCGGCGCAGGTCTTCA
Organism: Aegilops bicornis; assembly: GCA_021605145.1. Classification (NCBI taxonomy): domain Eukaryota; kingdom Viridiplantae; phylum Streptophyta; class Magnoliopsida; order Poales; family Poaceae; genus Aegilops; species Aegilops bicornis. The sequence goes on from CM038673.1 coordinate 250,029,425, forward strand.
TGACTCGAGGCTGGGGCGAGGTCGCCTGGGTCTGCAAGACGAGGGCGCCTCACGATCCACCGGAGTACGATGGCGGTGCTTCGTGGTGTCCTTCAAGGTCTTCGACGCGAGGGTTGTCGGCTGGAGTGCTGCCCTAGGAGAGGTGGTCGATCCTGGCGGTGAGATGTAGGCCGCCGATCGCCCCTTGGCCGCTTCCTCAGCGACGAAGGCGCCGAGGATCCAGCGACTCACGAGCTCTTCGCGACGCTGAGACGAAGCGACGATCGCCACGAGCCTCCGAGCTCAAGGCCGCCCGAGCAAGGTATGGGTTGCCGTGTCGCCGCCACCTCGATCTGGATGGGGTTGGCGCCGACCGGTGGCCCATCGCTGATGATGGCATCCGCCGCGATGCCCCCGTAGTTAGGGATTCCTTAGGATGCGCGCCTTTTGTTCCTGCGAGGGGCCAAGAATATACCCACGGGGCTTGTAAGATGTTTGTAGCTCCATCCGCCAATATAATCCTTTTTATGAAGCAAAGGCGAGATGCTCATTCCGTCTAGCTCGCTTTCTCCTTTAGTCCTCACGAGGGCCTCGATGCTCATACCGGCTGTGTCCCAGCCCCAAGGCGGCTTCACTGTCAGCTGGTATGCTGTGTCGCGATGCCGTGGTCAAGGCCAGAGGTGAGCGCCCGAGGTCCCAGTAAGAGCCCCGAGTCGCGATGCTCAGGGGTCCCCTTGGCGCCAAGCAGCCATCATTCGTGAGAAAGGAGCGCGACGCTGCTAACACGGGGTTGCATTGAGTGTGGGGATGGTGTTGCGATAACTAGTGTGTCCGGGGTGACTTATCTCGAGGGTCGTGGACAATGCTTCCCGGTGCGGCGCTTAGGTCCGCGGCTCAGGCCGGGCGAGAGATTGCATGGCGAGGTCGCTTGCGTTCCTTGGAGGGACCCGCAGGTTCACCACAAAGGAACAAGAGCTCGCCGTGGCGATCGTTAGTTCTGCCATTAGTTGCTTGGGAGGCGCGAGAGGCCTCGCGAGGTGTGTTGGGGTACCCGTGAGCCAGCCAGAGGCCCACGGGCCCCTACCTCAAGGCGGGTTGCGCCTGCCTGGCCTTATCTTCGAAAGTGTGTTCCTGCAATTTGGCCAGATGTCGGTGTTTCACGCCTTCGGGTCCCGGCTCGGCTGGTCTCAGCCGTCACCGGGCAAGCCAGGTCGCGATGCCATGGACAAGACCAGAGGGTGAGGTCCGGAGAGCCGGTAGGAGCCCTGAGTCGCGATGTTCAGGCACCCGCCCTTTAACGCTGCAAGTCAAGTTAGATGACGAAACTCACGCCCTCGGTCCCGGCCTCGGCTGGTCTCAAATTGTCACGGGCAAGCTGTGTCGCGATGCCATGGACAAGACCAGAGGGTGAGGGCCGAGAGCCGGTAGGAGCCCTGAGTCGCGATGCTCGTGCACCCCCTTTAACGTGCAAGATTCCGTCACCTGTGAAAAGGCACCAAATAACAAGCATGGTGGAGCGAGAGCATAATCCAAAGGAAAACGTGAAGAAGGATACATGCTACTGGGACAGCCCGAGCGGCTTGGGGATGATGCAGCCGAGGCGCCCCCAACAGATAGGCTAATGACATGAAATAAAGGGATACATGCCGCAGGGATGCACTCCACGCGGCCTGGGAATAATGCGGCCTCAAGGGGTGTTGGTGTAGCAGACTCGGTGGGCTGCGGAGCCGATCTCACGAGCCCCGAGGCCGGGGCCTCGGAGGATCTCGAGGTGCCGGGCGGCTCCTCGGGGCCATCTCCATCTCCGCTTAGGTCGCTGGGCGTGCCTGACCTCTCGAGCCTCCGTGATGGCCCTCATGAGATGTCAGGTGCGTAGCAATCGCGGCTTGGCATGTGCCGTGAGGCATGCGCACGTAGGCTGGGCGGGCCCTTGCAACGCCCCACTCGCGAGGGGCCAAGGCGCTTGAGACGCTGCTCTGCTGAGCCCTCGGTATGTCGATGCAGACACGCAGCCCACCATCCTCGCCTCGATGGGGCGCCACAGCTGGTAGGCGGCGGCTGCCCTCATGACCCTTGACTCCGTGAGGTCCCGAATGGCCTTGCCGACGAACTCCCCGAGGCTTTGGCCCTCCTTGCCTTCCTCCCGCTATGGAAACGTGCTTCAAGCAAGCCTCCACGCAGTGTCCAAGCGCTTCCTCGTGACCTTGGCGAGGTCGGCGGCCCTCCGTGGAGAGCCCCAGCCCGGCCCGAGGAGGGCACCGGCGCGCTTCCTATGCGACGGAAGGAGGCTCCTCTGGCCGGGCGCTGGTTCTCGAGGGGCCTGCCTCTTGAGGAGCCGGGCCGGTCGATGTCTTCTTCTTCTTGGGTGCGGCCTCGAGGCCTCTTGCTGCCGTGGTATGGGTCTTCTAGCGATGCGGCCTGAAGGCTCGCCTGTGGAGCACACTGCGTGTCTCTCTTCACAGTGGCACCGTGATGACCCCGCCGCTTCCTGCATCTTGAGGACGCAGCCGTGGTGGGTTACGGTCATGAATTTGGACAACGCCGGTACCCGAGGATGGCGCTGTACGACAGCGTAATGTGGGCGACGCCAAGTCGGCGAGCTCGGTGTGGTAGTTGTCGCGAGCCCCGAAGGTGACAGGAAGGCGGACCTACCCGATCGGGACCGTGGAGCCGTCGGTGACTCCGGAGAAAGGCTTTGTTGGCTGAAGCTGATTGTAAGGCACTTGAAGATTGTTGAATGTTTCCACGCATGACAGACGCTGAGTCCTGCCTCATTGCCGATGAGGGTCTTGGTGACCAAAGCACGCTGTCGAGGATTGGGGAACAAAGCATCGGAGAACTCCGGCCGTGGCCGAGACTTGAGCTGATCCGCCGAGCTGAACGTGATGGCGCACGCCGACCACCTCGAGAGGGCGACGGCCTCGAGCTTGGGGAGGACTGCATTCACTTCATGGGCGAACTGCTTGAAGATGCGCCGAGAGGTCAGCTTGAGCTCCGCCCAGATGCAAAGCGATCGCACGCGTTCCCTGGAAGCCCCAGCCCCTCGGCCCCGATGACGGTCCTCAATTCTCCTTGGCTGCGGCAGCCGAGGGAGGCTCATGCGCTCTCATGGGCGATCCTCGCGAGGCTGATCCTCCAGCCTCCTCGCGAGGCGGGTCTTGCCAACGGTCTCACGAGGTTGGTCGCGCCACCCTTGGCGCTGGCCGCGGTCTTCCCATGGCCCCGCATTCCTTCCTCCTCCTCGTCAGAGCCCTGTCGCCGCGCTGACGCCCGCCGACCCTTCCTTCGTGATATGGCCCGGAGCTCTTGGCATTCGCTGGTGTTGTGGGTGTGGAGGTCGTGGTACACGACACCGATCGCCTTGGAGGACTCGGGCTGATCTCGCCTCGCTGGTGTCCGGTTCGCCGCGAGTATGGCAGCCCCCTTTGCGCTTCACGCCCTGGCCTTGGACTTCTTTTCTTCGATCCGCTGCATGCAGCTCGAGGAGGAGAGGCGCCCTCAGCTCTCGGGCGCACTTGGTCGCCAAGTTGAATAGCTCCAAGGAGGTGCACAGATCTTCATGCATCGCCAGCCTCCTTCATCTTGACATCACAGCAGCCGCCGGAGGAGGCAGATATGATGGCCTCCTCCGCTACCCCGGGATCTTGAGGCGGCGTTGTTGAAGCGCTGATGTACTTTTGCAGTGGTTTCCTGGCTGCTGCTTGATTCGGCGATGTCGCCACGGCGGGTGGCCGGTCGCGAGTACCCTCGGAAGTTGGCGATGAAGTGGGTGCGCATCTCGCCCAGAAGAGATCGTGCTCGGGGCCGATTCAGAGCCAAAGGGCTCCGTCCTTGAGCGCCATGGGAAACTAGTTCGCCATGACCTTTTCATCCCCGTTGGCAGCCTTGATGCCCAGCTCGTAGAGCTGGAGGAACTCCGTCGGGTCAGCTATGCCGTCGTAGCGAGGAGGCAGGTCTGGCTTGAACTTGGCGGGCCACGCGAGGCTGCGCAGCTCGGAGGTGAAGGCGCGGCAGCCCGCCGTGGCCGCGGGGAGCCTCGGACGACAGAGAGCTTGGTCTTGCGGGCCTCCTTGCGCTGCGGTTGGGGGTAGCGCAGGGTCCTGACGTGCTGGAGTGGGGAGCGCTCGGGCAGCTTCTCGTGGGCGAGGAACTTCTTGACAGCTGCTTGCCGCTGCCGGGCGCTCGGGCGGAGCGGGTTCCGCCTCAGGCCGCGCTGCCTTTAGGCCAGGGCGCTTTCTTGAGGAGGAGGCGGCCGAGGCGCCTCAGAGTTTATCACCGCTGCTGGGCGGTGCGGTGCAGCGAGACGGACGGGTGCGGGGCGCCTCGCAGCGCTGGACGAAGCTCGGGCGACTTGGTCGAGCCATTCTTCGAGACGCTGTCAACGGGCTGTAGCGCAGAGCTCGCTTGCCGTGATGAGTGCAGCTCGGGTTTCCATGGAAGCGCTGGGCGCGCGTGATGAAGAACCAGCGGGGTGAGCGGGCGTGGCGGTGCGGCCGCCCCGCCTCATGGACGGGTGCCGACGATGCTTGTTGCCGCTCTTCGCCGGGCCGGTGGCGGCGTTGACGGCAGGTGACGGGAACGACGAGGGCGCCCGCCGGCGGAGCCGTCTCGGGCGACATGGGAGGCGAGGGCGGCTCGGCGCCGCTGGCGCGTTCGACGGGCGCCGACATGGTTATGTGGTCGGGAAGAACGAGGCGACGAAGGCATATTCCGTGCACTCCCTACCGGGCGCGCCAAATGTCGGATTTCGGGTTCCGCAGACCCTTGAGGTTCAACACCGGGTGCACGCGAGATCCAACCTCCACCGCCTCGCACCTCGCCAATCGCTGGGACCTAAACTACTAAACGGAACAACACGAGAGACACGTAGATTTATACTAGTTCGGGCCACAATTGTGGTGTAATACCCTACTCCAAGGTGTGGTGTGGTGGATTGCCTCTTGGGCTGATGAGGAACACATACAAGGAAGAACAGCCTCGTGAGGGTCTCTGTTCTTGGCGGGTGCGATGAACTGCTAGGTGGTGTTCAATGCCTAGCTACCGGTTTCTTGATGAGGATTCGGATCTCCGCCTGGGTGGCTACTCCTATTTATAGGCGAAGGCCCCGGCCTCTTCCCAAATATTGAGCAGGAAGGGCGCCAACAATTGGCCATTTTGAAGGGGAACAAGCGGTACACTTATCCTCGACTAAAGTTGGTCCTCGCCGCCAAAGGCTCGTGATGACGCATGCTTGGGCTCCACGATGATTCCCTTCCAGCCGCTGGGCTGGTCTTGGTCTTGTTGCAATCAAACGGATGCCTTTGCTTGATGCTCTCGCCGCGCTTGCTCCCCTTTGCACCAAAGAGGAAAGGAGGACATCACAAGGGTCGGGCGCCTCGATCGGGCGCCTTGGTCGCCATGGTTGCATCATGGGCACCTCGCGAGGTACCCTGCCTTGAACTCTCCGCCTCCTTATGAGCCAGCCCCGACGAGGCCATGCCCGAGGAAGCTCCTTGTCGCCCCGCCTCATGAGGCTTGGCCTCGCGAGGGTCTTGAGCTATGCGTTGATGAAGATGGGCCGTGCCGGGCCTCCTTCGAGCCACGCCAAGCAGGCCGCAGTGCAAGTCTGGGACCCCCATTCCTGTAACGCCGACAGCTGGTGGCCGACCTGCAATGCGACTGCATCATCAAGAACTCTTCGGTGAGCACTTTACCTCCGCCTCCCTCCTCGCTTAGATCCCGGATCGAGCCACACTCTGTAGCATGTAGATTACTGCTTGTATGGCCATGAGGAATGAAATAATTTTGTAGCTAACAATTCTAGTTTCTTCTTGGAGGAGTTGCTACACCACTAGTTGTTTCTATTATGTGCTGGACAGTAGATGTGGATAGCCTGCATGTTGTTTCTTAGGACATTAAGCTACGTAAGGATAAACTGACATAAGTATGCTAGTCTGAAGGGTCGATAACTCACATTTGTTTCTGAATTTAGTTGGTTTATCTGTATGTGGTCCTCAATAAATTAAATGACAGCCAAAGGTATCCATCTATAGAGGCTTATCTACCAACTGTTGGACCTTGGAGGCTTATAGTGCGATGAAAGCCAAATGTATCTAATTAGCCAGTCGACAAGCTAAAACAACTAGCTATAAAATGACATCAAGTTCTGGTTTACATGCTATTCTCGTCGTTCATGCTGATAGACCTTTTGCTGTATTGTTTAGAGTAGATTGAGTTTGCTAGCCCTCCTTTTTGTTTTTGTTCTTATTTTGGACAGATGCTTGGGGTGCATACTTTCTAGAATCTGCATTTGGATTTGTAGTTCGCGTTGTCGAAGAAAATTGTCGATTGTTTGATTGATGTTCTGACTTTTATGTCGACCAATCATCCATTCTCTAAATCATTCTTTTAATCCTTCTACCCTTTTTGTATCCATGTACTGTTTATCTTGTTTAAGCATTAATGTATACTTTTCTTTTCAAAGAATGGAAACACAAGCAGAACCTCGGCTACTCCTTGTTTAAGTCCCCAAGTGGTAGGGTTCTCTGCTCACGGGAGTCACCATCTAGGCATGCTTGTCAGCTTCACCGTAATGTGCATTGTTCTTTAGCTGTCGATTGTCTGTGTAGATTGACTGTATCGAGTTGAGGGCTTGAGGCAGGCTGTAGATGATTAGAACAACCACCTGTTAAGTAAGATCGGCTGTAGTGTATGCTCAACATAAGCTTGTGTTGTCGCCAAGTAGCATATGCTCAACACAAGATCCTTTACTTGCTCTGGTTTGGTTAAGACTGATGATGCTATGGATAAGAAAACAATTTAAAAGGTCTGTTGAAACAAGGTGGAAGCATGTTCTTTCTTGCAACATACCCTAAACCCCTAAACCCTTTTTATTTGAACTTGTTAGTTATGTTCTGGAGTCTGGAATTTTTGAATCAATATCTATCTGATTAATGTATGCCTTGCTTTGTTTTTTAGTTTGTTGCAAAACATATATGTGGCGTATCTGATTAGACATGTTGTAAAAGAATGCTTGTCTCTGACACTGTTATTCTTAGTTGATATATGTGCCCAGTTTTGTGTGTTTTTAATCAATATCTATCCAATTAATTACTGACCATGGTGAGCTAGATCCGAACAAACAAGACACTTACATTCACTTGGCACTTTGAGTCCTTGTAATTCTGATAGTGTGGAACTATATTTTGTAAACATAGTCAACTATTTTTTGTTTTATATTCACTTGCTTATGTGGAACTATATTTTCTCATTTTTCTAATTATGACATGGATGATATGAAATATCATAAATGTTTCTGTTACATGGTGTGCTGCAAGAAAGCCCCTGTGTAGGTTTATTGTCTCGTAATTGGGCAATTATTTTCTTGCAGGGGGCCACCTGCTCGAGCTCACTTTAACCCTCTTTTTGCTCTCTAGTGGTCCTGTACATGAAAACCATGTCCTTTTAAATGTTTTTCTTCCTTGGTTGCATTCTGCAGACACTCAAAAAAGTCAATTTAGTGACAAGCAAACAATAAAATAGTCAAAAGGCTTTTATTTAATGTGCTTTTCGAAAATGAAAATGTGATGTGATGTTCTCCTCTTTCTGTTGACATGTATGTTTGTCGGATTTCGGGTTCCGGCAGACCCTCTAGGGTCGAACTATGGGGTGCACGCGGAGATCTCACCCCCTACCTACATGCACCTTGTCGCCTCGCAAGGTTCTAAAATACACAAAGAGCAACACAAGGGACACAAGGTTTATACTGGTTCGGGCCACCATTGTGGTGTAATACCCTACTCCAGTGTGTGGTGTGGTGGATTGCCCTGTGGGTTGATGATGAACAATACAAGGAAGAAGAGCCTCGCGAGGGCTTGTTCTTGGCTGGTGCGACGAACTGCTAGGGGGAGTTCGGTCGCTCTCTCTCTCTCTCTATCTCTCTCTCTCTCTCTCTAGATTGCTTGACCTCTAGCTCTGTTCTGGATTCCGTATCCCTCTACCCTGTGGGAGGCTAGTCCTATTTATAGGCAGAGGCCCTGGGCCTCTTCCCAAATATTGACCGGGAAGGGCGCCAACAATTGGCCATTTTGAAGGGGAACATCTAGTACACTTATGCTGACTAAAGTTGGTCCTCGCCTGTCAAAGGCTCTGATAGTGACGCCGGCTTGGGCTCCATGATGACCTCCTTCCCACCAAGCAGATGGTCTTGGTCTTGTTGCACCGAAATGGTTGCCTTTGCTTGATGCTCTCGCCTCAAGGCTTGCCTCCTTTGCACCAAAGAGGAATGAGGGCATCGCACGGGCTGGCGCCTCCCGGGCGCCTCTGGTCGCCATAGCTAAGGCCATGGCCACCTCGTGAGGTACCCCGCCTTGATCTCTCCGCCTCCTCATGAGCCAGCCTGACGAGGCTGTGCCTGAGGAAGCTTCCTGTCGTCTACCCCGCGAGGCTTGGCCCCTCGCGAGGGTCTAGAGCTTGTGCAGACGAATATGGGCCGTGCTGGGCCACCCCTTGGGCCACGCCGCAGGCCGCAGGTAGGCAAGTCTGGTACCCCTGCTCCTGCAGGCCGACAAGAGCCCCCCGGCCCAAGGCGCGCTCGACTTGGCTGAGCAGAGAAGCGGGGCGAAAAGTGGCCATGGCCCTAACAGCTGCGGTTTTGGGCGCCAAGGATGTTCATTGGACGTGGCGCCCTTTTCCCCCACGCCTCCTTATTTTGGCGCCTACTAGACGGACCTGTGGTTGCACACAGCCATCCTCTTCTCGCCGCCGACCGCCTCCTGCTCTTCCTCCTCTCGAGCTCCAGCCTCCGCCTAATCCAATCTCGAATCCTCCCCTTCCTGTCGCCATGGCTCTGACGAAGAAGGGAAAGGGAAAGCCTGTGCCTCCGCTTCGCCGGCCACGTCAGCCAAGGCTCCTCATTGCCGATCACCGATCATACTCAACCGAGAAGGCTTGGACAAGGTCAGTTCGCCTCGCCACTATCTTCAATGAGTGCGGAGGATGACGGTCTGGCCCGCTGCCTCACTTCTCCATTGACAAAATAGTCACCGAGGTCCCAGATTGCCGACGCCTGTATGGACTGGTTCCCCCCTTTCCCAATTTCTTCAACGCTGTGCTTTCCCATTACCAGATCCATATGATGCATTTGGGTCCTGAATCCATTACCCTTCTTGCCGTTTTCACCTTTGTCTGCGAGGTGATGATGGGCATCCCTCCTTCAGTTGCCTTGCTGCGCCACTTCTTCTCTTTGCGCCTCATCGACCCCACCCAATGCTCGGGGTGCGTGAGCTTCATTACCGCACTGTAAACAGCGGCTTGTGGATTGATTTCAGCCTTCCTCCGCCTCAAGGTTCGTTCCGCGAGCGGTGTGGTCAGATGTTGATGTCGGGTGCCCAGCCCCGCTTTGGAGCCAACATTGCCCGCTATCCCCAATTCGGCCGGGCTGTGAGACGCCACTGCACCCCCGCTCGCCTGCATCGTCACAGATTTGAGGGCGCCAGCGACGGTGCCCAAGGTGGTGAATGAGTTCCTCCTATGCCAGATTGCCTCTCTCCAGCCGCCATTCCCACCGGATGTGGGCCTTCAAGGGCGTGTGAGGACCGCATGAGGCTCTGTGAGGAGGACTTGACGCTCAAGTGCCGAGGAAGGTTCTCATGATCCCGACTGGGACCCTTCCCCGGCAGCATCCGCAAGGGGTTGCTTTGCTGTACCTTTGCTCGAACAGGAGGATCAAGGAAGCAGATGCCCAGCTTCGACGAATGGGGGCTGCGCCCGCAGCCTCATGGGACCTCGCGAGAACCTGGGCTTGTGGTGATCGCCTTCCAGTCGCCCTCGGCGGTCCTTCCTCGAGTGGCGGAGCAGGGAGGCAAGGGCCACCGGAGGCGGAGGGGGCCTCCGCCGGGATGACGATGCCAGACGGCACTCCTAAGGTGGCAGCTCCTGAGGCCCGCACTGCTGTGGCTGAGGCGCTTGAGCCGCGTCTCACAGCCTCGTGGCCGAGGCCCCGAGGCCCCTGGCTACACTTCTTGGTGAGGCGATCGGCAGCAGGCGCCAGACGACGCCTCCCGACGCTGGTCACCTTGGTGCTTCTTCCTCGTCGCAGGCTGACCCCGCAGTGAACTCCGGGCCGCCTGCTGCAATTTCGAGGCTCTCCTAAGAGAAGGGAGGCCTTGGGTGATGATTACCCATGCCGCCTGCTGAAGCGCGGGAAGTATTTCGCCATTTATGAGTAAGCCTTCCCCTTTCCTAGTTCCTTATTTTCTCGTTGCTTCGGCTGATCCTCGCTCCGCAGGGCCCTTCCTGATGAGCTCACGGAGATGGCTCAGGAGCCATCCCCCTGTGCCTCGCCTCTCCACTGCCTTCAAACGCCTCCCGAGCTCAAGCACTGCCCTTGTGGTGAGGCCGAGAGGTGAGCCATCCTGTGGCGATCATGGTTCTGCTGCACTCGCGACCCTCCTTCGCGAGCCTTCCCGAGGCATAGCCAGCCTGCCTTGGGCTCCTCGACTGGTCGTGGGCGGCGATTGGCTGAGGTCGGCCCTTCGTTCTTCATTAGGGGACGAGCCGACTCTAGGCCGGGCTTCTGGCGAGGCGTGCCCAGCCATCGCGGGGGCGCCAGCCCCCTGCCCAGAGGTGGAGTGCTGATTCGCGGCCCCCCGCGCACACCTACGGCGGATGACGACGCAGAAGACATGCTCGAGCGCGCCCGCGAGCGCCATGCCCTTCGCCAAGGGTTTCTCCAGAGGGCGCTGACGCAGTGAGCCAGCTTGGTGTACAACTCGCTGACGAAGACGCGCGCCTTGAAGCTGAGGGCCTGCGCCTAGCTGAAGAGGGGCGCAAGCTGAAGGTGGCCGTTGCCCTTGCGCGCCACCAGCGTGACCTCGACAATGAGAAAGCCGGGGTATCGCTGGCGGCTTCACGGGAGGCCCGTTCCCGGGCTGTCGAGGAGGCTTGGGAGGCTGACCGGCGGCGTGAGGCGGCAGAGGAGCGGGCGCGGAAGCTCCAGGCCTGGAGCAATTCCCTGGAGCAGAAGGTGGAGCTGCGTGAGACGGCCCTTGCATCGATGAAGGGGGCTTTGGTTGACCAGGCGGAGCTGCAGAGGCGCGAGGAGGCACTGACGCTGGAAGCTGCCGAGCGCGCCCGCGATCTTGAGCAGCTGGAGACGAGGGAGCGCTTGGTGACGCAGGCGGAGGACAATGTCGCTGCACGGGAGGCCCGAGTCCTGGAAGAGGTTGATCGCCAGGTGGCGACGGCCCGCTTGAACCTCGAGCGCGAGTTCGTGGAGAGGCTGGGGTTGATCAGGGCTGAAGCGGAAGGCAGGACCGCCGCCCTGAGGGCCAAGCTGGATGAAGTGACGCGTCGGGCTGACGCTTCCCGGGCCGCCCTTGGCGTGGCGCAGGAGGAGCTGACTTCCTCCCGCGCCGAGGTGCTTCTTCTACGCCGCCGGTGGACGCGCCGAGGCTGCTGCACGGCGGAACGAGGACGAGATACGCCAGCGCAGATCCTCGAGCACGCAGCATGGCCCTATGCTCGCACGCCCGTGAAAGAGCTAACACGGTTTTGGGCAACATTCGCGAGGCGGCCGCTGGCGCAGCCTCATGCGCTTAACTATCTGCGCCGGTAACCTCCGCTTCTTCACCGATGTGGTGACGCAGCTTGGAGGTGCGGTCGGGCAGAGCCAACAGGTTGGTGGAGGAGAGGAGTCGCGCTTCGCCGGGCGTGCCTTTTCTCGCTCTTCAGCCATCTTCGGACATGGACCACAACTTCGATTTTGATGTCGCTTATCGCCTCTAAGCACTTAGGCCGTCCGGGACGACCTGGCGCATTGGGTGGAAGATAACGTGGATGCCCTCGTCAGGGCCTTCGCTACTGACGACGATGGCGTGGTCGTGGCCGCTGATGAAGGCGGCGTGGTGAACGGCCCTGACGCCGCTGACGGCGATGCGGAGGGCGATGGCGAGGCCAGCGACGATTCAGGAGGTGTCCTCAAGGATGCATTGGGGGATTTATCCGATTGACCGCGTGCTGCTCCTGCTTTCTTATCCTGCGCAGACAGAGTTCGGGCTTGGCCCTGAAGGTTGTAAGAGCATTTTGGGAGGGGGAGCTCCTCGTGTAAAAACATGCGCTAGCGATTAGTAGATGCGATATTACCAGACGCTGCGCCAAGTGGCTGGCTCTTGCGACGAGCTGGCTAGCTTGTTTACCTTCGAACCACGTGGCCCCGAGATAGCTCAATGAGGGTCAGGGCGCCCTTGTGCTCCCTGAACGAGCCCATTGAACCTGTGATGACAACCTCCTGAGAGGTCGCGGTGATGGCGGTCCGGTCTGCACGCATGCTAGGCCTGGCCCGGCTCGCGAGGGGCTCACGAGGGGATGCAGCTGAGGTAGAGTGGTAACCAGAACGCGAGAGATTGCTCGAACGAGACTAAACACCCCTTCCCCGAACACATGCAAATTGCAAGCTCAAATCCAACTTAAATCCAAACGGGGAAAAAGCGACATCCAAGGGGAAAAGAAAGAAAAGAAGAAAAAGCCGCGTCCGGCACCTAGTCTAGTCTTGGATGTCTTCTCACCAGTGCGGAGCTAAGTGCTGCCACTGGGCATGGGAGGGAGCCCCAGGGCCTGAGGCCGGCGCTCCTGAGACTCCGAGGCATGTACAGCCCCACTCATTATTACGTGAGAGTGTCACGGGCGGCGAAGCCACAGCACTGGCCTTCTTCATGTGTACCGCCTTGCTTCATATCGCCAGACGAGGGCCCCGCTTTGCGCCACACTCTAGTGCCATCGACGACGGCCGGAGCAAGGACGCCACGATGGGGTAGAGCGGTCTCAGCTGTTCCCCGACGACCACGGGTCCTCCGCCGGGTAGGCCCCGAGGCACCTCCCCGGCAGAGGGCCTACCTCCCGAGAACGCCTTTGTTCAACGCCATGGTGGTGAGGCCGGATCTTGGCCCCTTCCCGCAGCTCCCGCGCCTCCCTCCCGAGGGGTAGGAAATCATGGATTGGGGCAGCCGTCCACGACGACGACATGTACCTCCTGCGATCCATGGTTAGCGATGCCCTGCTTCCCGAGGAATTAGCGGTATCCGATAATCGCTTGCTTCCAAATAGGGTCGACGAGGCTTTCCCGGCTCCTGGAAGAGCTCAGCCGGGTGCCTCATCCCAACTTGGGCCGAGGAGCGAGTCGCTCGCCTCCCCGCTGCGTCTCTTGATCCATCATGTGGGCACGACTCTTCCCGGGCCGCCATCCCGAATGCTGCACCATAGTGCCCTGCAGCCACGCAGCCCTGCTTGAGGCGCCCACCTGGGAGTGGTAGCGCGGTGGCCGACTGGGGCCATGGGCCATGGCGAGTCCTCCTTCGCTGGCCGGGGGCGGAGGCAGCGCCACTACTAGCCCGGTGCTGACGGCCTGGCTAGCTTTGGAGTGGCCTTGGGGTCCGCTTGGAGCTGCGCGGGCGTGCGTGGGGCCTCCGCGTGGGCCGCCCTGGACCTGAGGTGGCAGTTGGGTGCAGAAGGGGTGAGCCTATCGGATTTTGGGTTCCGGAGACCTCTAGGTTCGAACTGGGTGCACGCGAGATCTCACCTCTACCTACCTGCACTTCGTCAGCCTCGCAAGGATCTAAAACTACACGAAGAGAAACACAAGAGACACATAGGTTTATACTGGTTCGGGCCACCATTGTGGTGTAATGCCCTACTCCAGTGTGTGGTGTGGTGGATTGCCTCAGGGGCTGATGATGCACAATACAAGGGAGAACAGCCTCGCGAGGGTGAGGTGTTCTTGTGGCTAGGCTCTCGATCGGATTGGATCAAGCTAAGATGAGATGAGATGAGATGAGATGAGATGAGATGCCTCTACTGTGGTGGCTAGCTCTATTTATAGGCAGAGGCCCTGGGCCTCTTCCCAAATATTGAGCGGGAAGGGCGCCAACAATTGGCCATTTTGAAGGGGAACATCTAGTACACTTATCCTGACTAAAGTTGGTCCTCGCCTGTCAAAGGCTCTGACGATGACGCCGGCTTGGACTCCATGATGACCTCCTTCCTGTCGTTGTGATGGTCTTGGTCTTGTTGCACCGAAACAGCTGCCTTTGTTTGATGGTCTCGCCTACGCTTGCCTCCTTTGCACCAAAGAGGAAATGAGGACACTGTGACGGGCTGGCGCCTCACCGGGCGCCTTGGTCGTCATGGCTTGCGCCATGGGCACCTCGTGAGGTACCCCGCTTGATCTCTCAGCCTCCTCGCGAGCCACCGACGAGGCCGCGGCTCGAGGAAGCTCTCGTCAGCCCCGCCTCTGTGAGGCTTGGCCCCTTGCGAGGGTCTTGAGCTTGTGCTGATGAAGATGAGCTGTGCTGGGCCACCCATTGAGCCACGCTGCAGGTCGCAGGCAGGCAAGTCTGGGTACCCCCGTTCCCAGAACGCCGACAATGTTGAGTAATATCAAGCCATAATTATAGTCCCTCCAAGACATGCTCAAATGTGCAGATTTGTGTGGCTGAGGTACGCTTAAGATGAGATACGTATATATGGAACTCATGTAAGGGAATTAGAACTAGAGAAATATATATGAACGGGTACCTCGACTATTGGAAATACCAACTATACAATCATCTTTTTAATTACTAAGCATCATATAGATTCTGTAGTGTATTAATCTCACTGGATAGAGTGGCCTACTTGCACACTTTTATTGACTCGTTGGTTGCTGATTACTTTCGAGCGAGTAGCACATGTCTCAAGCAACCGTAGTATTCCTTTCCCTGAATTGCTCCCTTGCTTTGTTGTGGTCGTATGCTCCATGGTCAATAATGCGTGCGGTATACATATTAAAACCAAAATTGGAGTAGTTTCAAATATGCATATTAGAACTGAATTATGCTCGCTTTGTCAGAGGTGTATGCTCTTATTGTTTCAATCGTGCATATTAGAACTGAATTATGCTCTGTTTTGCTGTAGTTCCAGTCAGTTTCCTATGATGTATTGTATATTACTGTACTTAAGACGTCTTGTAGAATTTGGGCCTGAGCAGTCTGGAATTTGGTTGTTGTTTGAGATTAATCTTTCCGAGCCATTAGAGTGGGTTCAAGGATGGATCTCCACATTCATTGTGCAGAGGATCTTCTAATTTACCACTTGTCTACTAGTACATTAGTTATCATTACCTACATGCTCCCTTCTCTGCAAAGTAAAGACTAAAGAGGTTCCTTAACTTCACAGTCAAGTTATGACAGCAGTTTGATATTCCTTTTTCTACCACATGTCCTTTAGTCTTTAACTTTCTCGATGTCGCTTTCCTTCATCATGCAGCATGCCCCGTGCTCCCTCGCCTGGCACCCAATGCCAGGCAAGCTGTGGATGCCCCGGACCTCAAGGCCGGCCGTGCTACTCCAGCTGCTCCTGCCACGGCCATGCTCAACTTCTCTCATGTTCAGTTGCCGCAGGTGAGACACTTGCATCCATGCTTGGGTGATTCTACATGCTCACTTAGTATCATACTTGAATCTATGCACAAATTTCACAAGTTTGGATGCATCATAGAACTTGTGGTGAACCTGTTACAGTGATGTTCATTGACGACCTGCACTTGTACCAATGTATCATGCTTCTATTTGGCAATTCAGTTTCACATTGCATGGGGATCTTAAACTTATACAGTAAGCTTAGTTATTTGCATATGTAAAATATGTTGACAAAGTGCTATGTTGGATTACCGCCTCATGTTGATGGCATTGTCTCTAAACATTTAATAATGTTTCTTTTTGGTTATCCTCGATCAGGATCTAATGTTGTTTAGGCTGTCAGCTTCCGTGATTTTAAGACCGTAAGAGGCATTGAGATGCGCACCACAATTTTAGTTGATATTGCACCATATTTTGGTGCTTGTGTATCTGTTTTTTGCTTGTAAGCACACCTGTATGTGCTTGTGTATCGTGCTTGTGTATCTGTTTTTGCTTGTTTAAGTTGATGTTGGACGTGCAGACTTGTATGTGCTGTTGTGTGTATTTGGCTAAATGATTCTGAATTTAATCATTTAATCAAGAGAATTATTGAGTGTTTGCTTTTCAAATGTGTAAACTGGAAATCAGTGAATAAAAAGACCAAATGTTCTATTGGACCAAATAATATATGGGCTCTAAAAAGGCTACGGCCCAAATAATAGTGGATCGAACATTGTTTATTTCTGGAAAACCTGAACAAAAAGGCTTAATGAAATGGTCTGCAAAAGGGCCATGGCCTAGAAAATCAAAAGGCCAAATTGTTGGGCTTGGCCCATGAAGTCGACCAAAAATTCACAGGAAAAAATATAGAAACGCCGAATTGTTAGGCTTGGCCCATATAGACACTGAATTGGACCGGGCTGAATCTTATCCACGTCAGCTTGACACGCTGGATCCTACATGGCATGGGGATGCTGCCAGTGACCAAAAATTTGGTCGTGGAACCAACGACCTTTTCCTTCTCATAGAGAAGGTCGTTAATTTCAGTTTACGACCGCCAGCTTTTAACCTTCTGTTTTTGGTCACAAAAAGGTCGCAAATGAAAAACAATGACCTTTCAGTGACCAATAGTGGTGGTCACAAGTTTACATATTTCTTGTAGTGTGAAACAGTTGGTCGAGCTGCATAGTGTGGCCGAACTGGTCGTGAAGGATTTAATAATCCGGTTGTGGCCAGCCGAAGCTATACCTAATAGTTATTTTGGACTCGTGAAGCGGTTGATGGAGGCTTGTCTGCGGCTAGACGTCGTCAAACGACCAGTCTACATCGAAGGTGTCCTCATGGCCTTCGCTTGTTGCAAGATGTGGTGGGCAAAGATGGACGTTGTCGAGGTGGCCAGGGGGTCGCTGGAGGGCCGCCGAAGGGCAAGGGGCACCGCACACCCGAGCGATATTTTGCGGATGTCCTGGAGGGATCTCGACTTGTAGCAGCGCAGTGCAGGCAGGACATTATTTTCGAATGAATACATTGTAACACCCCAAAAAAATAATTTAACCAGGTTTTAGTTATTAAAAATTTTGCCAAGAGTTTAAAAATTTTGCCTGCAAGAATATCTCTGTTGATTTCAAAACTTTTCTTTTAATATTAAGGAGTTTTTCCCAAGTGGGTCCTTACAAAACATTTTGGACTTATATACCCTCTCTTTAAAAACATCTCTCAATCAAGAGAGTTATTTATTAAACTATTTCACCTCGAAGCTTTATTCATTAAAATGACATGTTTTAAGTTTTGGAGCTCCTTTTTGTACTACAACCAGTTGATAAACTTAACTAAAAATCCAACCAAAATTTGGAGATGTCATGTGATGTCTCCAAATCACTTTTGTGCAATAATATATTTCATTCATTGCATATTTTGAGTGCTACAAATGTTTTTCTTCCCTGATCCAGGGGACAATTTTACACCACAACCCTTTAAAATATTTCTTTCTAGATCCCACCAAAATTATGGGATGTTGGTAGTATCATAATATTCAACTTTATGCAAAAACCCAGTGATGTTATTTGAAATTTTTGAGTGAATCAACTGCATCTCCATTCTGGTCCAACATGATGATTTGTACATCAATCATAGTCCTGCTTGCTCTTTGGCCCTAGGTTATTTCTCCTACTTGTAGTCCTCCATGCAAAACCCCTAGGTCCGTGGAGCTTGCACTCATTTGATCATTTTTGGTTCAGGTTATAATGCCATCCACCTCCTGTCCAGATTTGAAGTTCTGCAAAACTTGCACTAGCAAGTTTGCGCTTTTCACAAACTAACCTCACCACCCTCTCTTTCACCTAAAGAGACCCCACTGGAAGTTTTGGTCACTCCAAGAAATGCCTAAGTGCTCTCCGCATTTTGTCAAACACCCCGTGGGCATGAACAATTTTGGCATGATTGTAAGTTTGTGTTGTGAACTTTCCCATCTGTCCAAACCAAGTTGTCCAAGAGGCTCGCTAGTGGTCTATAACCTGCACTGTGGATTTGCATTTGATCTCTAGCAGTTTTGGCCACCCCGCATTTCGTCGAAAGGCACGCCTGCACGCCTCGAGCGCGAAAGCAGAAAGCATCGCTGCTTTGCACGTGTCTGCCCTGCCAAGCAAGCGGCTACTCGGATAGACTTCCCGAGCTCATCCTCGATCCTTTCCTCGCCGTCACGCTAAGATCCCCGATCGCCTGCTCACATACATACCAAGAAGAAGCTCCTTGGCGGCATGCTTGTGGTCAGATCCATGGACGGCGCTGCCCAAACCTCCTCCGCCGCCACCTGCCCCCTTACATCTCCACCAGCCATAGCTTCGCTTCTCTAGCGCTGCCGCCGCCACGTCGCCATTGCTACAGAAAGACGGTTCGTCGTCATCCTTATCGCCGGCCACCTCGAGACCGACCTCCACCGTGTATATAAGGGCCCCGGAGGCCAATCGAGTTCTGGGGCAACCTTTTCTGATCCCCCTAGAGCTACCACGACTAGCAGTCGAGGAGGGGAAGGCCTTCTTCCCCGAGTCCTGTCGGTTCGGTCGCCGCCTCGTTACGGCCGATTCCGCCGCCACCAAAGCCCCTCCCTCTCCATTCTTCCACCAAGAACTCCCTCCTCTCGTGAGTGCAACCTCAAGGCCAATTTTGGTCGAGACCACCGTGAGCCCCAAACCCACTATCCACTAAACCCGGCTCCGCCATCGAAGCTCATCGCTGCAACTCCGGCCCACGCCGGGCGACTATGGCGGGTACCCACAGACTGCCTCGACCCCCTCGAGCACACCCATATCCTCAGATCGCTAAGAGACGCCTCGTCACGCAGAAACCTCGCCAGAGCTCCGCCTCCGCTCGGGTCAGGGGGAACGACGCTGCGGTCGGGTCAAACTCGACCAGCACAAAGGGCCCACTCACACGACCCAGTCGCCGTCTGCCAAGCAGGAGTAAGTGGAAGCGCCTTTTCCTAATACGCCTTTGATGTGTTTTCTTTTAAAACGTTTTCTGCTTTGTTTTAAAAACAGATTTTGACCAAACTTTGACCTGTCAGATCTTTTAAAATACGACTCCAATTAAATTGATTCTTTTTCCTACCTCTTTCAAATATTGTCTAGTTTATTTTAAGATTTATTTGAAAAAAAATTCAAAACAACTTTTGTGCTTTTTTTATTTTTGTGTGTTAATTATTTTATATTTTCAAAATAGGGTTTTTGAAGAGAGGAGTATTATTTCAAGAGTTTGAAATGCACCCTGCCTTCCCGTGACGGACCAAGGCAAGCATTCTCAACCCTCGCATGATATTATTTTTGTGAGTTCGTTGACACGTTTATAACATCACCTCATTTCGGAGGACTCGTTATTTCATGCGATATGACCATGTGCATGGAGGCATATAAATGATTTCCATGCTGTTGGGAATGAACACCCTTGTGATGATAATCATCCTCATGTGCCTTCCATGCATGCCGGAAGAAGTCCGGAAAACCACCGCCTTGGGTAGGCATGAGTTTGTCACCGTCACCGCCGGGACGGTTATGTCCGTATGGCATGGTAAGGTATAGTGAGCGGTGATTCTGTTGGTTGAATTATTTTCTATACATGTCATGCAGGAAACTTATAAACCTCCCGAGTCGCACTATAGATCGAGTCTTGTGCCAAAGAACCCCCATACTTGTTTCAGACTACCACTGCCTCTACAGGAAATAGAGTACGGTTCAAGAAGTTGTCAACCTCTTTTCTAGCACACACCGCATGTAGAGGCCAGGTGGAAGATACCGTTGTAGCTGGTAGGCGTAACCACCGTCCGGGGCATGGGTGTTTCCGGTTGAGACCGAGAGGGGAGGCCACCCCTTAGAGCGCGCAATATAAATTTGATCCCATGCTACGTGAGGTTGTAGCCTCCCCACTTAGAGTTTGCTTGACAGGTGTCGTGGGTGATTCCAGACACGTGTGATTTAAACTGGTGTGTGCAAGTTAGGTGTGTTTTCAACAAAAAGGCCGTAGACGGAATTAGTCCCGATGGACTAAAGAAATCCGTTACTCTTGGGTAAAGAGTACACCCTCTGCAGAGATTAAACCTATTCGAATAGCCGTGTCCATGGTTAAGGATTACAGTCTGGGATGGGCCGAGTGTCGGTCTTAGTGTCGGTCTTCGGAGATGAAACTGCGGAAACAGCTTAAACCTGAAATCATGATGGTGGCTTGTGATAACTATGATTATTATGATTATTGTTGACTAACCCATGATTTTATTGGTATTATTGAACATCCATGGGATGGTCCTACCTCCTGAATATTCACTGTACATTTCCTTTAAAGCCATTTATGTGGTGTCGCTCAGACGCCCGACTGTGGCATTTCTTTTATAGCCCTTTATGTGGTGTCGCTCAGACGCCCGACTGTGGCATTCCTTTTAAAGCCCTTTATGTGGTGTCGCCGACGCCTGATTATGCATTTCTTTTAAAGCCCTTTATGTGGTGTCTCCTGCATCGCCTCGATTGTGGCATTTCTTTTAAAGCCCTTTATGTGGTGTTGCTCAGACGCCCGATTGTGGCATTTCTTTTAAAGCCCTTTATGTCGTGTCGCTCAGACGCCCGATTGTGGCATTTTTTTTGAAGTCCTTTATGTTATTTATTTCATAATCCAAATACTGTCATATTATTGCATATTCACAATTAACATGCTTGCACGCATCAGAGTTTATTTATCTTTTGTGACCAACGTCATGAGCATAAGATATTTTCGGCATATTATTCTTATATTATTCCCTTGTTCATAATGTTTGCGTAGTACATTCCAAGTACTCACCGGCTTGTCCTCGCTATTGTCTTGGCCAGATTTTCTTCATGCTGAAAGGAGCGACCGTCTGACAGCCCCGAACCTAAACAACGGTGATAGCAGCCTCGCCAAGATAGGAGTTAACCTGGTCACCGTTCCGTGGGAAATGGAGTCCCATAGACACCGATGATTTACAACCCGCTCGCCATCAACAGCTAGAAACCACTTGTTGTAATGCATGCACTGTAATGGTCTTGTACCACCCTTTTTTTGTGTTTTGCTTGGAGTTTCTGTATCAAGTTGGTGCCTCATCAGCTAACAGTAATCCTGGGGCTGATGAGCACAAGGGCCATTTTTCTGGGAATTAAGACCCAAAAAATCGGTCGCCACATACATCCGTTTTTGTCTTTGCCTTGTATGATGAAAACAAATCCGGTTTGTAATATAATGTTTGTTATGTTTTGATTGTTTCCTCCCAGGCGGCCGTGTTGTATGGAATCTGACGGTTGGCCAGTTATCGGCTTCTGCCCTCACGTAGGTAGTACGGAGGTGTTCGGGATGGAATCTGAACAATCTTTATCCAATTATATGGTCCTTGAAGGAGTTGTTTAGCGCAACGAACCAGGCAATCAGACTATGCGGCTTAAACTCCCTCACTTAGCCATAGGAGTTTTATAATAAAACATAGGCGTGGCCCCTGGTATACGAATCAGAGTGATGTCAGCGTCTGATCGGGAAGTACCAATCCTTAGTGAAATGCGGGGAAAAAATCTCCAATGATTTGTGACCTCCGAACAGCTGACCGGCTCTCGCGCATCATGATAGTCGGCTGGTTTTCTACTAACGTGTTTCGCCCGCTTTAGACCAGGGCAAAATCGTAGTAGTTCTCCCTTTACTATCCTAGCCGATGTAGCGGAACGTAGGGTAGCAAGCACAGGAGCCGGGCAACCCAAATATTGACCAAAGACATGATTCGGAGCCAATGCATATAATGCTAAATTCGGGGTGCCGAACTTATCTTTAAGAAGTGTTCGGACTTTGTTGCCGTATTATGGGGCGATAAGAAGCCCCTGGCAAATATGAAACGTACCAAAGTGCAGGGGTGCGAGAATACAAGTAATTAATGGCAAAGGAAAAATGTAAAGAGAGCGGAGGTAGTATCTGAGGCCCCTTGACTTGGGCTGTGAACTGTTCCCGTTATAGTTGGGTTAAAGCGTCAAAGCGCATTTATACAGATAGTGCGATAAGCAACCGGTTATTTAACATGCCATAACCAGAGGGGAGCTGCATTCGGGTACTCAAAACAGGTAGAGTAACCGTTGGATCGTCCTCTAGAGCTTCCCCTGTATGCTTGTGCTTTGTGCCAACTGTGTACTTGTCCTTTGACAGTCCGTAATCGCACCATCAAGGTGCCTCAGATAAAAGATACCTGAAACAAAAAAGAAGAAAAAAAAGGAATAGTAAAGATACTAATGAGTCCGGGATCGGTGTAGCCGAACTACAAGCTAGTTGTGCCTCCGTCGATGCCCATGGGATTTTGAGTGCGTAATTATGTACGCTGCAGCGGATGCCGCTACCTTATCGGGACTGGATGGAGGCTGAATTGCTAATCGAAGCTCTTGACGAGCCGAACTGGCCCTGTTGTAATGTGGTCTCGACTATCTTAGTGATGTCCAGGCTCGACAACCGGATTATGGTTCTCGCTTGAGAAGGCCGATCTGCACCTCTCGCCGCTAGGGCGGCTATGTGCTCCTCTCGTCGAGGGAGCATTCGGTGTTGCTATTGACCGTTATGACGCCACATGGACCGGCATCTTGATCTTGAGATAAGATAGTGTGGCATCGCTGCTGAATCTAGCAAACGCAGTTCGTCCGAGCAGTGTGTGGTAGCCGCTACGGAAGGGGATGATATCGAAGATTAACTCTTAGCTTCGGAAGTTGTCTGGAGAACCGAAGACCATCTCCAGCATGATTGAGCCTGTACAACGGGCCTCTACGCCTGGTATGACTCTTTTAAAGGTAGTCTTTGTGGTTTTGATTCGTGAGGGATTAATGCCCATCTTCTGCACTGTATCCTGATAGAGCAGGTTGAGGCTACTACCGCCGTCAATTAGGACTCGTGTTAGGTGAAACTGGCCGATGATTGGGTCGAGGACCGCAAGGCATTTAACCGCCATGGTGGATACTAGTTGGGTGATCTCGACGATCGAAGGTGATCAGGAATGACGAACACAGATTGAATTTTGGGACGACTGGCTCTACCGCGTAGACGTCTCTGAGTGGGCGCTTGCGCTACCTTTTGGGGATGTGCGTAGCGTATATCATGTTCAGCGTTTTGAATTGAGGGGGAAATTTCTTTGCCCCAGTTGTTCGGCTGTCGGGGCTCTTCGTCCTCGTCCTCACTTTGTGATCCCTTTTCTTTGTTCTCGGCATTTAACTTGCCAGCCTGTTTGAGAACCCAACAATCTCTGTTGGTATGATTGGCTTGTTTGTTTGGGGTGCCATGTATCTGGCACGAACGATCGAGTATGCGGTCCAGGCTGGATGGTCCCTCACTGTTCCTTTTGCAGGGCTTATTTCATTGGTCGGACTTGGAGCCGCTAAATCTGGCATTAACTGTGGTGTCATCAGTGTTATCGCCATTGCTTCAGCGTTTGTGGCTATTGCGTCGGAGCTTGTCGGCGCTGTTCTTGGCCTCGGAGGGGCCTGCCTCGCTAGCTGTGTTTTTGCTACGAGCCAGCCAGCTGTCCTCACCCGCACAAAAGCGGGTCATGAGTGCTGTGAGGGCTGCCATAGATTTTGGCTTTTCTTGGCCGAGGTAGCGGGCGAGCCATCCGTCACGGTTGCTGTGTTTGAAGGCTGCTAGGGCTTGGACATCCGGACAGTCAACGATCTGGTTCTTTTTGGTTAGGAACCTATTCCAGAATTTTCCGCTGATTCTCCCAAGTTGTTGGACTATATGACTTAAGTCATCAAGATCTCGTGGAAGGACATAAGTACCTTGGAAGTTGTCAAGAAAAGCTTCTTCCAAGTCCTCCCACCGCCGATGGAATTTTCAGCAGCTATTTAGCCAAAGTCTAGCTGGCCCTTTTAATTTTAGTGGGAGGTATTTGATGGCGTGGAGGTCGCTCTCGGGCCATATGGATGTGGAGAATAAAATCTTCGATCCACACTGCGAGATCGGTTGTTCCGTGGTATGATTCAATATTGACGGGCTTGAACCCCTCGGGGAATTTGTGATCCCGTACTTCATTTGTGAAGCAGAGAGGGTGTGCGGCGCCTCTATATCGGGCCGCTGCTATGGCACCTCCAATGGAGTCCGGCTCATGTTATCGGTTCGGGCGTGACTAGGTTGTTCGTGATCCTAAAAGGTAGCCGCCATCCCGAAGTCGGGAAGCATCCTCACGATCCGTAGATTGATCTCGTGTGTCCTGCTCTACCGCCCGTGTCCCGCCAAGGTCGTATGTATGGTCCCGAGCTATTTTGTCTCTATTTTTACGGCGGTGGGTGGGCTGTTGTTCGCCTACATTGCCGTTTTATACTGACCGCGTGGTGGTCAGTCCGCCACACTATCCCGACCACGTGGTGGTCGTTCCGCATTGCGTGAGGGAGGTATGGGCTCTGCTGCCTCCTCATCGAACTGAGCTAGCAGTCTGCGCTTCGGGTAACTCTTGGTTGGGCGCTTGAGGTTGTATTCTTCGGCTACCAGGACATCAGTCCATCTGTCAATGAGTAGGTCTTGATCGGCTTGAAGCTGTTGCTGCTT
Source organism: Aegilops bicornis (assembly GCA_021605145.1). Classification (NCBI taxonomy): domain Eukaryota; kingdom Viridiplantae; phylum Streptophyta; class Magnoliopsida; order Poales; family Poaceae; genus Aegilops; species Aegilops bicornis. The sequence goes on from CM038673.1 coordinate 250,053,868, forward strand.
TTTCTTCAGGCTTTTGCAGTAGCTATTAGCTGGCGCTTGAAGCGCTCCTGCTCGAGGGGTGCCTCAGGCACGATGAAATCCTTGCTGCCAAGGCTCTCCTCATCCTCGAAGAGTGGACGATAACTATCTTCATCCGGGTCACTGGGCATGGCTTGTTTATCAGGGTTAACTTGCCCATTGCCTTGTTCTTCCTGTTCGGATGCTACTCCAACAGGTCTTCATTGTTTTTTAAGCGCCATCCGAGTGCTATTTTCTCCGGTGCTAGTGTTGCCATCTTTTGAGCTGCCGTGGCTTACAGCGGCATTTAGGGTGCCGGCGCTTGGACTGTGTCTCAGAAGGTTTGTTCGAGACTAGATCTTCTTTGTCATCGTCGCTAGCTTTTTTAGGTGTGTCAACCATGTACACATCATACGAAGAGGTGGCCGTCCAACGTCCAGTGAATGGCTGGTCTTGGCCTTGCTCCTTGCTCGGCATCGCTATCCATACCATCGATGTCTTCGAGCCATAATCAAGCTCGCTTGCTAAGTCCTTGACATTGGCTATGAAGTGGGTGGCGGTGGGAAGCTAAATTGTAAGTGCATCTAGTGCCCCTTAGTGATTTTGGTGGATTGAAGACTTATAGGTTAAGGAACTAATGCGCTTGTAAGTGTACACAGTGTCTATAAGTCTATGAGGAGTTTGATATTTACGGAGAAAGTCGAATTCTCAAAAATGAAGTTCTTCGACTGAAGACTTTGATATTCTGAAAACTTTCTGAAGACTTTGAAAGTGAAGAAATTGGTGTGACCTTGAAGACTTGGTATTCATTTGAGGAACATGAAGCGTGAAGACTTTTGTTTTCGTAGTTTCATTTTCTCTTTCTTGAGTCATAGGAAACACCGTGCATCGTTAAAGGGGGTCGAGGAAATACTAAGGAAAAATTTCCAAGTGATGCTCAACTCAAAATCCTACACCTACCAATCCCTTCGAAAGTGAAGCCTTTGGAAATCTCATACAGCTTCACCAATTTCTTCAAAGGATGTAGACGAAGTTCTTCCGGTCACGAGGAATTTTTTCTAACCGAGGAGTTAGGAATTCGCCAAAGGCGGATTGCCTACACAAAGGAGGAACATGATAGCCCCGAGGAATTTGAGAGTCAAATTTCCGATCGCTGTCGTGGTTATGCCGCCACCTGTCCCAAAATATCTTATCCACCTAACGGTCATATCATTGAAGGGCATTTATGTCTTATCATGTCGGGCTGCTCCCTAGGCTATAAATAGCCGCCTCACAACCACTAGCTGGTTGGCTGCTCCGAGAGAACTTGACACTTGTCATTTGAGAGCAACCCATCCTCCGAGGACTTTGAGTGAAAATCATCGAGTGAGGAAAAACCCCAAAAACCAAACCCCTACAAACCCAAAGTGATTGAGCATCACTGAAGAAATTGATCCTGCGTGGATCCAATGCTTGTTACCTTTGAAGACTGTGCTTCTTCCAGATAGTTAGGCGTCATGGTCTAGAGCATCCAAGAGGAATTGTGGATCGCCGAGTGACCAAGTCTGTGAAGGTTTGGAAGTCGCTTGAAGAGTTACCACGAGTGATTGGACGAGGTCTGTGTGACCTTAGTTCAAGGAGAATACGGTGAGGACTTTGTGTCCTGAGCTGCATGCTCAGCGACTGGGTGTCCGGATCGTGGTGTCCTCGAGTTTAAATACTCACCGCCTCCAACCCAGACGCATAACCGAGACAAAGCAGTTGGAACTGGTCTACCAAATCATTGTCTTCACCAACCTTATCGGTTCTATTTCCTCAACCCTTTCATTTCCTCATTATTGTGTTGAGTGTTTGTTCATATCTGTGTTTGAAGACTTTGATCAAGACTTTCTCAATTTCCTCGCTCAATTTCTTCACCAGCTTTGTCTTCATCTTGTGTTATCCTGTGATTACGCTTTCGCACTCTGTGTTTGTCTTCATTTCATCATGATGACCATGCGGTATTCTGTTATGCTTACGCCTGAGTACTTATTCCGCCAGTAAGTAGTTCTTCGCTAAGGAATTTCCTCACCGCAAATTCCTTAGTGAAGAATTCATAAAATCGCCTATTCACCCCCTCTAGTCGATATAACGCACTTTCAATTGGTATCGAGCAAGATACTCCCTTGTTCTGTGTGATTTTGGTTTAACCACCGGAGTTTTAGTTTTGTCGACCGCAGTATGATCAAGGTCTCAGCAGGTGTCCTACCTTTGATGGGACGGACTACCCCTTTATCGGAAGAACAAGATGCGAATGCATCTTGAAGCAATTGACAACAATCTCTCGGTATGTTGTGGAAAATGGTGTTCCCTCACCACACCTTCTCCTAATGTCATTGATGTGAAGAGATTCAAGCAACTCGATTCTCAAGCGAAGAATATCATATGTGGCCATCCGAGCTAAGGTCAATATGGAAGAGTGAGTGCTTTGGAATCAGCCAAGCTCATCTCGGGACAAAGCTGTCCAAAGTGAATGAAGGAGTCTCAACTCAGCGTGACACTCGAGTTGATGTTCTTCGGAATCTCTTCAACCGCTTCAAAAAACTCGACAACGAAAATGTTCAACAAACCTTCGATCGACTCACTGACATCTCAAATGAGCTTCAAGCACTTGGCGCCATCGACATCACCGACCATGAGGTGGTGAAGAAATTGTTAAGATCGCTTGATTCCTCATTTGATACTCCGCACCGATGATACAAGAACGAAGCTAACTACAAGTCTCTTGATCCCGCCGATATCCTCGAGAGGCTAAATACTCATGAGTTCCAAATTTTGCTGAAAAGAGAGATCTCTATGGTTCTAGCTATGGAAAACACGTGCCCTCAAGGCCAAGGTTGTGTCTCGAATCGAGCGTGAAGACTCGTAGTAGCCTTGGAGATCCTCAAGAATTAGGCCAGAGCTAGCAACCGCCGTGAAGAAATTCCGTAAGTTCACGAGACGTGGTCGCTTTGGAAAATCCTCAAGAAGCAGTGATTCCTCATCAAGTGACTATAAGAGAAGACTTTGTCACAAAAGCAAGAAACCTGGTCACTACATCCAAGATTGTCCTTAGTGGGAAAAGGAATTAAAGAAGAAGAAACACAAGGATTACAGTTCTGATGACGCGAAGAAGAAGAAGAAATCATCGAAATCTTCATCATCAAAATCCTCAAAGCCTTCTTCTCACAAGAAGGGCAGCTCCAAAAAGGCTCTGCATTCATTGGCAAGGAAATGGACTCAAGCTGAATCTGAGGAACATGAGGAAGAGGAGGCATCAAGAATCTGAGTTTGGTGTGGCGAGTCTAGCTCTCGCCATCGCTTTCGTCAGCCAAGTCCATCTTCAACTCAAGAAAATGACCTCACCAACAATGCCGATGAAGATAGTGATGACTACACTCCCACCTATTGCTTCATGGCAAAGGGTGCCAAGGTACTCAAATATACCTCCTCTGAATCTAGTGAAAATGAATCTGATGAAGATCTAAAGCCCAGTTACTCAAAACTGGCTAAAATTGCTGTACAACAACAACGGGGTTTGGAAAAGGTTGAAAACATGCTAGATAAGAGTGATGATATGTTAGGTGAAGAAATGGATCGCACTAAAGCCCTGACTGAAAATCTTCAGAGACTTCAGTCTAGGTTTGACAGCCTTCAAGGTCATCATAACACTCTCTTATCTCGATCATGAGAAACTTTCTTATGAATTTCTTCAAAGAAAGCAAGACCTTGAGAAGCTAAGAGTGAGTTATGAAGATCTTCGTAATGAGCACGATTCATTACTTGCTCAACAAATCAGCGCTTCTCGTGAAGAATTTGTTCCTCCATGCTTAAAGTGCATTGAACGTGAATCTTCTAATTCTTCACCTGAATTTTCAAATGCTTCAACTGTTATAAATTCTTCACCTGCCTCGCTATCACTAATTCCTCATCTCGAGGACATTGCTAGTAACACCGACGATGCAGGTTGAAGGAATTGTACATGACAGTATGTACAAAAGCCTCAAAGGGCATCGACTCTTTGTGATGTGCTTAAAAGTAGATCCTCAACAGAACCCTAGGAAAGAGGGTATTGCCTTTGAGAGGAAACTCAATGCTGATGGAACATATTGGAAGCCCGAGCAAGATCCCAAAACCTCATGGGTTGCTGCAAAGGGACCTCCAGCTGATCCATCTAACTTATCCGGCTTTACATGCGAATCTCCTCATTCTTCTGATGAGTCATTTGACTCCAACTATAAACTGTTCAAAAATCAGAATGGTGAAGTATTTGCTAGATATGTTGGCACTAACTGCAGGAACGGTTCCCGTATGAAGAAAATATGGGTTCCCAGAAGGTGCCTTGAAAGTCTTCAGGTGAATGTCCTCATGACATCACCTGTGAAGAATAGGAACCCCAAAGCAAATTCTTCATATGGACCAAATTCTTCATATGGATCCAAGTCCTCATACGGACCAAATTCCTCATGTGGATCAAATTCCTCAAAAGGATCAAAGCCCTCATATGATTATCATCGTGCTAACAACTCTGTTTCGCAGGGTAGAGCTAAGGGCTATGAATATGTGCATTATTCTTCAAACCAATATGTTCATAAGTCCTTGAAAAATTTCTCTGCTTATTCATATGCTTACCCTAACCCCTCTTATGTGAAACGAAATGGTTTGGCTTCTATGACAACATTCTCGTATGGTGCTCGCAGAGTGATGAACTCTTTGCCACCCCTTCAGATGTGGGTGGTGAAGAAAAAGAACTAATCTCTTCTGCAGGGTCAGTCTCCGCACGCGGCATTAACGCCTCAAGAATTTGTCGGGGACCCGACAAAATTGCTCGAAAGGACGCAGTTAATCATGATGAAATGAACTTTCATTTCACACGCCCTCATACCGCTTATCTCGTTATAATCGACCGATAAAATTCATCTCGATGAACTTGATATCATATTCTTCACCGATGAAGTATATGAGATCGTAAGTTGTACTAATTCATCTGCAGGATGATCAACCCAAAGCCACTGAGTGGGTTCTCGATAGTGGTTGTACAAATCACATGACTGGTGACAAGAATCTATTGATGGATGCTCCCTTATCACCTTCACATCTGAAGCATATCATCTTTGCTGACAAAGGCAAAATTCAGGTATTGGGTCTTGGTAAGGTTGCGATCTCTAAGGATAAACACATGGACAAAGTTATGCTTGTTGAGTCCTTAGGATACAACCTCATGTCAGTCTCAATGCTTTGTGATCTTGATATGGTTGTCATCTTTGGCAAGTATCGTTGTGTTGTGATTATGGAAGTCGACAATTCCAAAGTCTTCAAGGCTTTAGGAGAGGAGACTTGTATATTGTTGATTTCTCTACAGACCACAACCAGCCGTGTGTCTACTTGCAAAAGCTTCGTAAGGTTGGCTATGGCATCGGGCGACTTGGTCACGCAGCATGAGGAATTTGCACACGCCATAAGAAGAAGCATGTCATTGGCATTGAGAATGTCAAATTCCTCAAGGATCACTTATATGCGGAGCCCGTGAAGCTGGAAAAATGACCAAGGCCAAGCATCCAAATAAGACTATCATGACCACTACTCGTCCCTTTGAATTGCTTCACATGGACCTCTTTGGTCCCAATCATTACTCAGCTCTCGTTAATGATGCATCTCTATATGGATTTGTTATTGTTGATGATTACTCTCGCTACACTTGGGTACACATTGTTACTTACAAAAATCAAGTGCAGGAAGTCTTCAAACGATTTTCCTCGAGGGCTTCAACCAACTTTGGTGTGAAGATCAAGCACATCAGAGTGACAATGGAACCGAAGTTCAAGAATTCTGGTCTTGATGACTATCTTGATGAACTTGGTATCACTCATGAGTTATCTTCTCCTTATACTCCTCAGCAAAATGGCGTCGTGGAGCGCAAGAACAGAACTCTTGTTGAGATGGTTCACACTATGCTTGATGAATACAAAACGCCTAGTCGTTTTTGGATTGATGCAATTGATACAGCGTGCCACATCATCAACAGACTATATCTTCACAAATTCTTCAAGAAGACTGCCTATGAACTCCTCACTGACAAGAAACCCAATGTAAGTTATTTCAAAGTCTTCGGTACTAAATGCTGGATTAGAGATCCTCATCACAATTCTAAATTTGCACCGAAAGCACATGAAGGTTTTATGCTTGGTTACGGAAAGGACTCTCGACACCTACAGTAGTCTTCAACATCGCTTCTTCACAAGATTGTTGACATCAGAGATGTGCGGTTCGATGAAACTAATGGCTCGCAAAGAGAGCACCTACCTTCGTGTTAGATGAACCAGACCGAGGAATCTATCAAGTTCAAGGCAACCGAGGATGTCATCCCTCATCAAGAAACTGCTCAAGAATTCATTCCCGTCTGAAGATCGCCGAAATGATGCACCTGAAAATAATGTCAAGACAATGGTGCCGAGGAAAATGATCAAATTCCTCGACGACAACCAGCTCATCCTCGCTGCAAAAAGAAGTGCAAGTGGAGAAGATCATCGATGACATTAAAGCGCCAGTCATCTCACACGCCAAAGCTTCACATTTATCTAACTTTTGTGGGCACTATGCTTTGTCTCTATCACAGAGCCCACTAAGGTAGATGAAGCATTTCTCGAGCCCGAGTGGATTCAGGCTATGCAAGAAGAATTACATCAGTTCGAGCTCAACAATGTCTGGAACTGGTCAAACGCCCGCATCCTCGCAATCATAATATCATTGGCACAAAGTGGATCTACCGCAACAAACAAGATGAAAATGGCCTTGTGGTGAGGAATAATGCACGACTAGTAGCTCAAGGCTACACTCAGTTTGAAGGAATTGATTTCGATGAAACTTTTGCACCTGTTGCTAGACTTGAGTCTATTCGCATATTGCTCGCCTATGCTAACCATCACAATATCACTTTATATCAAATGGATGTGAAAAGTGCATTCCTCAATGGTAAGCTTGAGGAAGAAGTATATGTTGCTCAACCCCCAGGTTTTGAAGATCCAAAGAATCCTGACAAAGTCTTCAGACTTAATAAGGCCCTCTATGGTCTCAAACAAGCCCCACGGGCGTGGTATGATATATTGAAGGAATTCTTCGTGAAGAATGGCTTCACACCCGGTTCACTCGACCCTACTCTCTTTACTAAATCTTATGATGGTGAACTGTTTGTGTGCCAAATATATGTTGATGATATTATCTTTGGCTGTACTGACCAACGTTATAGTGATGAATTTGCCTATATGATGAGTGAAGAATATCAAATGTCTATGATGGGAAAGTTGAAATTCTTCTTAGGTCTTCAAATTCGTCAACAACACAATGGCATATTCATATCTCAGGAGAAATACCTCAAAGATGTCCTCAAGAAATTCGCATGCAAGATTGCAAAGGCGCTAAAATTCCTATGCCCACAAATGGCCATCTATGCAATCGATGAAAATGGTATTGACTTTGATCACAAGGTATACCGCCCATGATTAGTTCTTTATTGTACTTATGTGCATCTAGGCCAGATATAATGCTTAGTGTTTGCATGTGTGACCGATTTCAAGCTACACCAAGGAATCACACCATAAGGTCAGAAGCATATTCTTCGATATCTAGCTCACACACCAACACTAGGATTATGGTAACCCAAGGGCTCTACTTTTGATCTCATTGGATATTCCGACTCGACTATGCTGGTGATCGTGGTGGACCGCAAGTCAACATCTGGTACTTATCATTTCCTGACGATCTTTGGTCCGTTGGTCCTCAAGAAAATGTAACTGTATCACCGCTCATCGCAGGTTTAATACATTGCTGCTGGCTCGTGTTGTGCTCAATTGCCGTGGATGAAGCAAACTCTCAAGGACTATGGCATCAACGTGAAGAATGTGCCTCTCATCGTGACAATGAGAGTGCCATCAAGATTCCTCACAACCCAGCTTCAGCACTCAAGACAAAGCACATTCAAATTCGCCATCATTTTCTTCGTGATCATGTGTTGAAGGGCTTACATCTCTATCGAAAGCATGTGAAGACTGAAGAACAGCTAGCCGATATCTTCACTAAGCCCTTGGATGAGAAGAGATTTAGCAAGTTGCGGTGTGAGCTAAATATCTTAGAATCTTCGAATGTTCTTTGAAAAGATGCACATCCTGACACTTATGCAAAATTGATGACTTAGATGTGCAACACATGAAGAAACGTTTTCTTCAATCAATGAAGAATAACACGCTAAGTGTGAAGAAATCAATGAAGAATTTGATTCTCGTAACCCTACGACAATTGTACGCTGTGTCTGAAATCATCATTCTTATACGGTGGGTCACGCCACCACCAAAGTTGAAAATCTTCAATTTGAGTTTTTCCTCGCTTTTGAAATTCTTCAATTTTCAAATTCTTCAACTTTTAAAATCTTCACTGCTTCCGCTGCCTTTCTTCATTGGCTATATATATATATATATATATATATATATATATATATATATATATATATATATATATATATATATGGGTTTATGTCCTCTACAAAGATTCAATTATGGCTATTTCTTCAAGTCGCTTTTTCTCGCTAAGTGAATGTGATCGGACCTTCCCCTCTATGCTTTACTCAACCCAATCTATTCACAAATTCTTCATGTGCGCTCTATTTGAAACTCGCTCAAAATCTTCACTGTGTCCTTGTCACCGAAGAAATTGCGAACGGAACTTTAAAACTGATCTTATCCAAACTTTCGGTTTTGTCATTAAACCGCTCCGCATCCCATGATGCATTATTTTACTCACCCACGATCGCATAAGATCTCAACTACACAAGACGTGGGTGACACATGTCGTGAGAAGGAGAATGGTCAGGCACGCTCGTCTCTAAATCTTCTGCCAACAGTTTTTTCACCTTGTCGATAAATACCCCTCTCCCTTCCTCACTTCTTTTACCCGCCGACCTCTCTCTCCTGCTCGAGCTCCTCAAACCCTAGCGCCACCGCTTACTCCATCGTCAGCCGGTGAGGAAGAGCTTCACTACCTCGACCTCGTCATTGCCGTGACTCACGCCGACCGCTGAATTCCTCACTCCGCCGCCAGAAGCTATCTTCCTCCGCCAAGTTAGGGCGTGAAGATCCGAATGCATTTAGCTTCACGCCTACAACACCCAGCTCATCGTGTTCTTCATTTAGGTAAATAAAAGTTACTTTTATTACTCGCTTTGATTCTCCAAATTTTCCTGAAAATCTTCAAAGGTGTTTATTCTTCAAATACTCACACACAAACACCTCACAAGCTATCTCGCTTGATTCGCTTCTCTAAGCAATCATTTTCTTCAAGATTCCTTAATTGTGTGGATCCTCGATCTGTACAACTCGAACCTAAGTCAAAGAATGCTTAGTGAAATTCTTCAAGGCTCATCTGGTCAAAATCCTCAAAACTTGTTCTTTGAAAAACCTTCCGAGAACGATATGACCTCTCCAACCTCGCAACTATACTCTGCTCACAGTACACATGTCCGCTGCTGAATCACTAGGTTCTCATCAACTTAACTCATTTGCAGCGCTCCTCGAAGAAAAACTGCATACTTCTTCGTGAGAACTCAATTGTTCAATTTCCTCAATCAAGAATATGGCGTACGGTAAGAAGCCACGTAAAAGAGGAAAGAAACCCGAGGTTATGACTGCTTTTGAGATCCTCGAGGAAATTTATGCGACTAATCGCACACCGATGAAGAAAACAAAAATCAGCGCAAGGTGCGATTCGTAAGATTGAACGGAGATGGGCAAGGGAATGGAGGGAATACAGATATGTGACTCCAAAGTAGATGAAGAAATTCGCCTCAATCCTCCATGCCCAAGAGCTCCATTGGCACCTGCCAAGTAGCTGATCCCACAAGCATCAAATGTGGTGAGGACTTTCCTGATGAATGGGCTAAGCGCCAAGCTAAATTGGCAAGACAAGCCAAGGAGGCAGTGAAGAAATTCAATGACGATTGTGCCATCAAGCTATCAAGCATCGAGGCCCCGGTCAAACCGAGGAAATCCATGCCAAAGAAGTCTGCTCATAAACCAAGTGCTTCACCAAAGCAGCCGCCTCACGGCAAATTCCTCACATCGCTACAGCTCCACCAAAGTCCTCAATCGCCCGACAAAGTCCTCAGCCCCGTGCATCCGCAACATGTCAAAGGACTACTGGTTTCTCGATTGCCTCTCGAGTTTCAAAGAAGTTCCTTAGCAGCACCAATTTCATCATCCGCCCGACTATGTCAAGACCAGTAAATACCGGCCGAGGTCCTCGCCAAGTCCAAAGAAGAAACAAGTTGCATTCCGTGGTGCCTCGATGATGAAGCTTCCGATGATGAACTTGCGGAAATCATCGAGATCGCCAAGAAAGGGCCGCTAGAGCCAAAGGTACATTTGTGCCATCGTTGTTGATCCAAGAAAGTCCTCGATTATATTGATCTCGCACAAGGATCCCAATACCCCTATGCCCGACTTTCATCCGACCCTGGACAAAGTCATATGCTGACCCATTTCATCGCTGAAGAGAAATGGAAGTTTGAAAAAGCAAGAGAGATCAAGAAGGCTCAATACAGAAAGGAGAAGTTCCTGAAGAAAAACGTTGTCAAAATGACACCTGAGGAACTTCTCAAGGTCCAGACTTAAATTCAAGACCTCAGCAAAAACTTCGATTCTTATTATGCTGATTGGCAAGGAGCCAAGGTCAGATTTGTCAATCTGACGAAGAAATTCACAAATGTTGCTGCCCCAACGCAACATGAAAATCCTCAGGCTGCAGCCTCTGCTCAGCCTGCTGAAGAACATGCCAGCACGACTGATGATTTTCAGCCTGCTGATGAAAATGCTAGTTCCAGGGCTGATGATCCCATTCCAGCCGCTGAAGAAATTGCCAGGGCATCCACTAGTGGTGCGCCTGAAGAAACTGAAGAAGTCAGGACAACTGCATCGGGCCATACCAAGAAATTCATCCAGATTCCTCAGCTCCTCCTGCGCCAACACTAACTCCAATTCTTCCATCTCGCCTCGATGTGAAGAAACCAAGGGTGCGTAACGAGCCGCAGTGAAGAAAAGGAAGGCATCAGCTATGTCACATTCTTCGACTGCGAAGAAAATGAAGCCAATGACCAGCTCATTTGAAAATCCAATTGATGCTGTTCCGATTTCCTCCAAGCCATCATAGGACCTTGTTCCTTTTGGAGAAGACTATGAGATCCCAATTGGATCTGATGAAGAACATCATTCTGCTGCTTCGTCAGAAAGCAGATTGATGAAGAAATTGAAGTGGACGCAATCCCTTCAACCCCAGCCATTTCCTCACCTATGCCTCGCCTCACAGCCTAAAGAGGCTGGTGTTGAGGAAATTGAAGATGAAGATGTGGATATAGGGTGCACCACACCAGTGATGAATGATGACTTTGGGAAAGTCTGCATCCCAATACTCCTCTCTTCACCCCGCCTCCAACAGATTCCTCACCCTCGCACAAACAGTCCAAATGGACTCTGAAGAAACTCAACCCACCTGCTCTGTGCATGAAGAAATTCCATCCACTAGTGCTAATGAACCTGCTGCTGATCCACAGAATGCGCATGTAGAGGAACAAGAAATTCCTCAGCCTGAAGAACCTGAACTTGCGATTCCAGAGGTCGTGATGAAACTCACTGACACTCCACTGCCAAAGCCTAAGAATCCCTTCTCAACGAAGCAAAAGTTCAAGGCTGAAGATTTCTTCGGCGAGCACGTATTCTTCACTGACATAATCCATATGATTCTCGCCGCGATAAGGAAGAGGCGCTTCGACCGCCACCAAGCCAACTTCTATTCCTCGTTTTCAACAAAGACAAAGTCTTCGATCATGCTCATATTCCTCATGTGGACATGGAGTCTCTGCCAGGCTTTGAGCCAGTCCTCAGTGTTCTTCACGATGCAGGACTTCTAAATTTCCGCACTGATATCTGTGACTGGAATGAAGAACTAACTCTTCAATTCTATGCAATGCTGCACATCACCGGAGACGCTGAGGACGTGAACTCATGGGTATTAGACTGGATGTCTGAAAATACTCACTACAAGGCACCAACAACTGAATTGCTTCGTGCTCTACCACTCAGTCCTCCACTTCATGGTGCACGTTGTATCTACAACGAACCAGAACTTTCAAATCATTATATGCAAGTGCTGATGAAGCCTTCAAGCCAAGGCAGGCCCTAAGATCCAAATTCCTCGTCAAGGAATTATTGTATGTGCCTCGGACTGTCTACCGGATTCTCGACGAAGACAATGAGTCCTATCAAAGGCCAACGACTTAATGATGAATAAGTCGCTGGCATCATGAAGAATATGCTTTTCTACATCATCCATGGCGCTCCTGGCCAACTTCCATGATTTCTTCATGAAAACTCCGCAAACCTTGCTATGTCACCATTTGAGTCAAGCCTTATGCGCCTTGGATAATGAGATTCATCAGGACAAGGTCTTCACTCAATTATAATGGCAAGGGCAAGGCTACTGCTGTGATCGATGAAGGCATTCGTCCATTGGATGGGCAGTTTCGCAAAGCAGCATCCTACTCCACCAATGATGACTCTGCCACCCATGACTCGCCAAGAAATACCTCACCAAGCAAAGTCCTCAAGCTATCGCACCTGTGGTGATGACCGATCGTGAGTTACTCCTCGCCTTTCATCGAAGGTTGATCGCAACCATAAATGGGTCAAGCGTCCGCTTGGTTCTAATTCTTCACAACAATGACCTCAACACACAATGCAGTGAAGAAAACCACTACTACCTCCATGAAACCTTCAAACGCACCTGGGCTGTTCTTTCACATGTCTACGATGCAGAAGAACTGACGTCAATGGGACTCAAGGAAGAATTTGACTGGTCTGCACCTCCTCCGAAGAAATACAAGAAGGACAAGGCCAGCTCTTATTCTTCATCGCGCGACACTGATGAAAATGAAGACTTGGACGACACCGCGGTAGGTCCTACTACAACAACCGACCACGACAACGCTGGCGCTCCTTCTTCAACTTGAAATTCTTCAGGAGCGTTAGTCCTCGCCGATCCTTTTGGTCATTTGATGACAAAGGGGGAGAAATTTGAGTTAGTCTTCAAGAGGGTCTAGTTTTTGCCTATATACAGTAATTTATTTTTGTTAAGTTACAACTCTCGTTCTTCTGAAACTTTTATTGGATCGAGTTGTAATCTTAAACCCGATGGTGCTTTGATACTTTTGATGCATTATGCTCTTGCACTACGCCCGATTCTCTTGAGCTCCTTGAAAATCTTCATAGCAAATCTATTTGAGCTCGATACTCTTGATGCGTTATTTTGCATGCTTGTTCCTCATTAATGTTATCGCACGCATGCTGAATTACATCAAGCACCATATTTCATCATGCATTTCAAATTCTTCATACTATATGTCAAATGCGTGTATGAATTACAAGATATAGGGGGAGATCTCCATGATTTAACTCGTCAAATGTGCATTGCCTCAAAAGCAAATTCCTCACTATGCACATCTTTAGGGGGAGTTCTTCTATATCTTGCAATCAAATTCTTCATTATCAGTATTTACACTTCATGTGTTTATCCCCGTTGAAAACTTAACCTATATTGTCATCAATCACCAAAAAGGGGGAGATTGTAAGTGCATCTAGTGCCCCTTAGTGATTTTGGTGGATTGAAGACTTATAGGTTAAGGAACTAATGCGTTTGTAAGTGTACACAGGTCTATAAGTCTATGAGGAGTTTGATATTTACAGAGAAAGTCGAATTCTAAAATGAAGTTCTTCGATCAAGACTTTGATATTCTAAAAACTTTCTGAAGACTTTGAAAGTGAAGAAATTGGTGTGACCTTGAAGACTTGGTATTCATTTGAGGAACATGAAGCGTGAAGACTTTTGTTTTCGTAGTTTCATTTTCTCTTTCTTGAGTCATAGGAAACACCGCATCGTTAAAGGGGGTCGAGGAAATACTAAGGAAAAATTTCCAAGTGATGCTCAACTCAAAATCCTACACCTACCAATCCCTTCGAGTGAAGCCTTTGGAAATTCATACAGTTCACCAATTTCTTCAATGATGTAGACGAAGTTCTTCCGTCGCCGAGGAATTTGTTCTAACCGAGGAGTTAGGAATTCGCCAAAGGCGGATTGCCTACACAAGTGAGGAACATGATAGCCCCGAGGAATTTGAGAGTCAAATTTCCGATCGCTGTCGTGGCGCGCCACCTGTCCCAAAATATCTTATCCACCTAACGGTCATATCATTGAAGGGCATTTATGTCTTATCATGTCGGGCTGCTCCCTAGGCTATAAATAGCCGCCTCACAACCACTAGCTGGTTGGCTGCTCCGAGAGAACTTGACACTTGTCATTTGAGAGCAACCCATCCTCCGAGGACTTTGAGTGAAAATCATCGAGTGAGGAAAACCCCAAAAACCAAACCCTACAAACCCAAAGTGATTGAGCATCATCAAGAAATTGATCCTGCGTGGATCCGACGCTTGTTACCTTTGAAGACTGTGGCTTCTTCCAGACGGTTAGGCATCATGGTCTAGAGCATCCAAGAGGAATTGTGGATCGCCGAGTGACCAAGTCTGTGAAGGTTTGGAAGTCGCCTGAAGACTTACCACGACTGATTGGACGAGGTCTATGTGACTTTAATTCAAGGAGAATACGGTGAGGACTTGGTTTCGATCTGTGCGTTTCAGCCGACCGGGTGTCCGGACTGTGGGTCATCGAAGTTTAAATACTCAGCCGTCCAACCAGACGCATAACCGAGACAAAGCGCTTGGAACCGGTCTACCAAATCATTGTCTTCACCAACCTTACTGGTTCTATTTCCTTAACCCTTTCATTTCCTCATTATTGTGTTGAGTGTTTGTTCATATCTATGTTTGAAGACTTTGATCAAGACTTTCTCAATTTCCTCGCTCAATTTCTTCACCAGTTTGTCTTCATCTTGTGTTATCCTGTGATTACGCTTTCTGTACTCTGTGTTTGTCTTCATTTCATCATGATGACCATGCGTGTATTCTGTTATGCTTACGTCCGAGTACTTATTCCGCTGCAAGTAGTTCTTCGCTAAGGAATTTCCTCACCGCAAATTCCTCGGTGAAGAATTCATAAAATCGCCTATTCACCCCCTCTAGTCGATATAACGACTTTCGTAAATTCCCCATCATCAGCCTCTAGTTCGAACCGGACATAGTTCGGCTATGAGTCCTCCGCCAAGGACAATTTTTAATGAATTTAGCACATCGCCCAAGGGCGAGTGTTGGAAGACGTCTGCGGCGCTAAAGTCGAAGATCGATGACCGATCCAGCTCGGTGTCTGCAAGCGTATGCAGTTCTGAATTTATAGCTGGAAACGAGGCCGGAATTCTGTTGACGCAGATATTCCCTGGTGTTGAGTCTGTGTGCGGCTCCAACGCCGCGGACTCTGTGGCTTCGGATGGTGCCACCTGCTCCGGATCTAAGGCCGTAGCAGTTACAGATTTAAGTCATGTTCATCTTAGCGAGGGGGAGCAATCTCCGCGGTCTCAAATCCATTGATGATCGAGTCTCCATGGATATCCATGACGTAGTTCAAGCTTCCAAATCTGACCCGGTGGCCAGGGGCGTAGCTATCGATCTGCTCCAGATGGCCAAGTGAGTAGTCCCGTAGTACCAAGCTGCCGAACACGAAAATCTGTCCGGGAGGAAGGTTTCTCCTTGGACAGCGTCACTATAGACGACCGAAGGGGCCATCGAACCTTTCGTCGACGGCACAGTGGAACTCTCAATGAAAGCACCAATGTCGGTGTCAAAACCGGCGGATCTTGGGTAGGGGGTCCCAAACTGCAAGGCCTAGGATCGATGGTTACAGGAGACAGGGGACACGATGTTTACCAAGGTTCGGGCCCTCTCTATGGAGGTAATACCCTACTTCCTGGTTGATTGATCTTGATGAATATGAGTGTTACAAGAGTTGATCTACCATGAGATCATAATGACTAAACCCTAGAAGTCTAGCCTGTATGACTATGGTAATGAGTATATCCTTTCCGGACTGACCCCTCCGGCTTATATAGACACCGGGGGATCTAGGGTTACATAGAGTCTGTTACATAAGAAGGAATCTTCATAGCTGGTCGCCAAGCTTGCCTTCCACGCCAAGGAGATTCCAATCCGGACACAGGTACAGTCTTTGGCCTTCATGTCTTCACAGCCCATCAGTCCGGCCCATGGATAACAGGACGGACGCCCGAGGACCCCTTAGTCCAGGACTCCGTCAGGCACCCCTCTGAGGAAGCTGCATGCCGGAGTACCGAAGAAGAGCAGATCGGCGTTGATCTCCTGAGGCGACGCTTCTGCTCCGTCGCCACCGGTGTTGTTGTGGGTCCGCCACAGGTTCTTGGCTGCCCCCCTGGGCTCACAGGTGTTGCCCCAGCCCGCGAAGCCTCCGGGCTTGGTGCTTCAGAAAAGGCCGAGGGACTATGCCGCCGTAGACCAGTAAGTGCTTCATCCTAATCCTTCGTTTCTGTCCTTTTCGTAGTTTCTTGATGGTTCCCTTTGCATTGATAGGCCGAAGATGATGGTGAAGAAGAAGAAGGGGCGATCATGACTCCATGAGGCCCAAAGAGCCAGCTTGCCGCGCCTCCCCCGAGACAGAGGGATGGCGATGCCAACTGAGCTTGGCCTCACTAGACCTTGAAGCCCGCCCTCGGGACAAGGCGATCTCCGCAGCCAAGTTGGCTCCTGAGGCCTCCGCCCCCAGCTCACATGCTGAGGTCGCAAAGGCTCAGGAGTCCACGGCTCCTTCTGCTGCCGCAAATCTGCAGACCCTGGTGCCGATGTCGTTTGTTCCCCCTTCCGTTGCAACGTTGGGCCGTGATCCCCCTTCTTCGCCTGATGCCCTGGAGGACACCCTTCTCGCGCTGATCTAGCTTCATAATGACCTTCAGGGTGCTGACAACCGGCTGGCATCGGGGCAACTAGAGTTGGTCGTAGGGTGGCTGCGATCCGATGCGTCCGTGAGGGCGGCATGGGGTCACTTCGTGGATGCTTCTGAGGAGGGTAAGCGAGCCTCCGATCTGGCCGCAACCGCCAGCGAGGCAGCGTTGAAGGATGCCTTGGCTGCCAAGGAGCGCTGCCGGGTGGCAGAGGCTGCCGAGACCTCACAGAATGAACACGCCGCCGAGGTTTCGCCAACAAGGCACGGGAGGAGAAGCTGTAGGATCGGGAAGACGCAGTCGCCGGTCGTGATGCCGAGCTGGAGCAGTCAGTGCGGGCACAGGCCATGGAGCGCAGCCGCCTCGAGGTGCTAGAGAAGAAGGTGGAAACGGAGTAGGCCTAGCTGGAAATTAAGGCGAAGGTTCTTGCTGAAGATCGTGTGGCCTTCAAATCCCTTGAGTTGAAGTCCCGCGAGGCACTGCGAGAGCTCCACGGGAAGGGCTTGAAGAACTGCAGGACTGATGAGGAAGGCCCCGCCAAGTTACTTCCTCATCTCACATCAAGGCCGAGGGCGTTGTTAATGGGATTGGCCCCATGGTGGAGGGGGAAGCTCGCGCCTTCCTCCTCGGCCATGACGCGCGTCTTCAGCCACCTCCACCTTTGCGACCCGAGTGCCGACCATGGAGCTCTGCTTGAACCTGTGGACGAGAAGCACTGTGCAGCTGATGCCAAAACCGTGAAGGACTTGGTGGAGGCCCTGTTGGAGAAGTTCCTCGCCATCAACCCTGCGCCTCCGGCCGATGGTGCCACCGATCCCACGAGTACGGCCGACAAAACGGGCGATGACGACGCTGCCGACCGGGGGGGGGGGGGCTCCCTGACGACCGTGCCTGAGGCTAGAGAGGAGGCTTGTTGGTGGTGCTCCTTCCCCTTTTACTTCCCTGCGATATGCACCGTGCCTTGTGGAGGCGTCAAAACTTCTGTTTGGTATTTAATGAATAACATGTCTTGTAATAATTTGTTAAGATTCCGTGATTTCCTTCCGTTTGCTTGATGTTCTACGTCGGCAGGGCCGGACCCCGGGCATACCTCAGCCACCAATGGGTCGTCCGGATCACCAGGACGAGACCAAGGGGTAAGGGGCTACGTGACCAGTTAGGCTCCTGAGTCGCGATGCTCAGGAGTCTCCCTTGACGCACAAACGGCCTACAGGAAAGAAATGCGAAAGTTGACCTTGGTGTTCTGCGTCGGCAGGGCCCGACCCCGCGCATACCTCAGTCGCTGTTGGGTCATCCAGATCGCCAGGATGATACCAAGGGGTGAAGGGCTACATGTCCAGTTAGCCTCCTCAAAGCGATGCTCGTGGAGTCCCGCGAGATGGTTAGGTGACCTGCGCCAATGAACTTCGAGGTGATCACAAGAGAAGGCCGTACACCAACGACCCTGTGGAGGTGACGTGAGCAGGACCGGCCCACCAGACGAAGCTCAGCCGTTAGGTTTATCGACGCTGCGGGGACGGACCTGAGCACAGACGCAGTGCCCAGTCTTCTCATGCAAAAAATCCTGAAGACAGACAGCCGCGGCGCGGCTCCCGTGGTGGCGAGTCACCATGTTGCACGCCCTAGCTCATTAGCCCGTGACTAGCTCATGCGCGGGCCAAGCAACAAGGACCATGGAAGCTGACGTATACGGGAGCAGGCCCGAGAGCCAGAGCTCAGCCTCACGGGTGCCCCCAACAGAGTAAGCTAAAGATGCAAAAGGATACACGTCGCAGGGACATGCCCGTGCGACTTGGGGATAGTGCTGCCCGAGGGGCGCCCCCAACTGAATGAACCGGAAAGAGTCACCAGGTACCGTTGCTGGAGAGGTGTTGAAGTGGCTGGAGACGCGTGCTGAAGGAGTTGCTCCTCATGAGTCACCTGGGTCCTGAGCCTTGGGAGGCTTCGGGGGCCTGCGCGGCTCATGAAGAACCATCGCCATCTCTGCCAGGACAGCGTGATGCCTAGCGTCCTAAGCCGCGAGAATGCTCCGCAAGTGGTGCTGGAAGGTGACAGCTGCATTCGGCAAGCCGAATGGCATGCGAACATAGCTGTGAGGTGGACCTTCGCACCGGCCAACGCACGAAGGCCAGAAACGCGCCTGAGATGCCGCCATGTTGAGTCCTGGAATGTCAATGCAGACGCGCAACTTGTTGTCCTTGCTAGGACGAGGAGCTGCGCCAGGTGGTAGGCGGCAGTCGCCGCGCATGGCTCTTGCCTCTTGAAGCTCCTTGGTCACCTTGGTGATGAACTCCTGAGCACCAGGCACTCCACGCCTTGTGCCCTCTGAGGAAAGCATGCGGTGAAGCATGCCTCCACATGGTGCCCGAGCGCCTCCCTCGTGACGTTGACTAGGTCTGAGGCCCTCCAGAAGAGAGCCCCCGAGCCCAGCCCGAGGAGGGTGCCGGGCGTGCCTTCCTATGCGAGAGAGGGAGGCGCCCCATCTGCGGGCGCAGGTCCTGAGGTGGTGCCGCTGGCGACGCCGCTCTCCTGGGGCCCTTGGTGGAGCAGCTGCTTCTTCTTCTTCTTGGGGACGACCTCAGGAGGGTAGACAGTGCCTTCATTATCTAGGTCTTCGGCCGCTTCAGCCTGGTAAGCATGCTCGAGGGAGCACACCGCGTCCTTTTCATCGCAGGTGACTATGATGATGGAACAGCTACCTAGCATCTTGAGGACATTGTAACCGTGATGAGTCACTGCCAAAAACTTGGCCAAGGCGGGATACCCAAGGATGGCATTGTACGGCAGGCGGATGTGGGTGACCTCGAAGTCAATGAGCTCGGTGCGGTAGTTGTTGCGTTTGCCGAAGGTGACAGGGAGGCAGATCTGCCCAATCAGGGTGGTGGAGCCGCCGCCACTCCCGAGAAGGGCTTGGTAGGTTGTAGCTGATCATAAGGCACTTGCATGCGGTCAACGCCTCGATAGATAGGACATTGCACCGCTACCGCTATCAATGAGGGTCTTTGTGACTTGGACATTGCTGATTATGGGTGAGCAGAGCATCGGGAGAGCGCTGGCAGTTGTCGCGCACTTGAGCTGGTCGGATGAGCTGAAGGTAATGGAGCACTTGGACCACCTGAGCGGGCGCGTGGCCTCGAATCTGGGGAGGGCCGCATTGACCTCGCGAGCAAACAGCTTGAAGATGCACTGAGAAGCTGGGGCCTGAGCGCCACCCAAGATGCAGGCGATGGCGCTGGCTCGGAAGCCCCCACCCTCGGCCCCTGGTGATGTTCGTGGATCCTCCTCGGTGGTGGTGCTAGCGGAGGGAGGTCAGGCTTGCCTTGAAGACGGTCCTCACGAGGTTGGTCTATCCAGGCGCCCTCGCGAGGCTGGTCCTTCCAGCGGTCCTCACCGGGCCGGTCACGCCACTCCTGGTGGGGGCCGGGGTCGTCTCAGGGTCCTCCACTTTGTCCTCCAGCTTGGCAGTAACCCCGGTCATTGCGCTCGGGGCGTTAACAGAAGCGCCCATCACGGATGCCCCTGAGCTCCTGATAGTCGTTGATGTTATGGTTGTGTACGTTGTGGAAGCCGCAGAACGGACGGCTGCCCTTGTATGACTCCAGGTGGTCGCAGCCGCGCTTCATCTCTGGCTCAGCCGCGAGTATGGCTGCTCCCTTGCGCTTCACATCATTGGTCCTGGCCTTCTTGTCTTCTAGGTCAGCAGCTGGAACCTCGAGGAGGGAGAGGCACCCTTCCTCAGCTCTCGCGCACTTGGTCGCCATGTTGAACATTTCCAGAGCCGTGCATAGGTCCTCATGGATGGCGAGCTCCTCCTTCATCTTGAAGTCACGGATGCCATAAAAAACGCTGAGATGATGGCCTCATCCGTTACCTTGGGGATCTTGAGGCGAATGCTATTGAAGCGCTGGATGTACTTCTGCAGGGTTTCCCCTGGCTCCTGCTTGATGCGCCGCAGGTCACCCGCGGTCGGCGGGCGGTCGTGAGTGCCCTGGAAGTTGGCGATGAAATGCTCGCGCATTTCGCCCCAGGAGGAGATCGATCCCGCAGGCAAGTTCAGGAGCCACAAGTGCGCGCCATCTTTGAGGCCCATGGGGAACTAGTTCGCCATGACTTTCTCGTCGTCGTTGGCTGCCTCGATGCTCAGTTCGTAGAGCTGCAGGAACTCAAGGGGTCGGGGTGCCGTCAGAACGTGGAGGCAAGTCGGGCTTGAACTTCCCGGGCTGCACGACATCGCGCAGCTTGAGAGTGAAGGCACGTCAGCCTGCTGTAGTCGCGGGAGCCCGTCGTGGAGGTGCAGCCTGGTCTTGGTACCCACACGCCGCCACCGCGGGCGGTGCACGGTCTTGACACCGTGGTGCTGGGAGTGCAGGAGCATCTTCTAGTGGCCGCTGAATTTCTTGGCAGCTTCCTTCTTCACGCGCGGGCGCCCTGCGTCGTGGGTCACGCCGCGAGGCCGCGTGTCTTGGTGCGAGGGCGGCGTCTTGATGCGGAGGTGGTGGAGGCGCTCCATTGGCTATGTCGCCCGCACCAGGAGAAGGACAATGCGGCAGGAGGGATGGTGCAGGAGAGCCCTCAGCGGCACTGACGAGCTCGGCGATGCGGTCCAGTAAGTCTTCGTAGAGGTCGTCGACTGGGCGGTAGCGCAGGAGGTCGCACGCCAGCGCGGCTTGCGCGTCCGTGGGCGCGCGACGAGCATGGGACGACGAACAAGCCGGTGTCAGCGACGGGTGGCGCCAGTCCATCCCACCGCGTAGAGGGGTGAAGCGATGAAGCTTGCTGCTCGTTTCCCGCTGGGCCAATGGCAGCATTGGCGGCGGGTGATGGAGAGTAATGGGGAGGCCCCTCGACCGGTGCCATTTGGGCGACGCGTCTGTTGAGAGCGGCCCGGTGCTCAGCGTGGGCTCGACGAGCATCTGCCATGGAACTGGTGGGGCGGTGGAGTGTGGATCGATAGAGGAAGCCTCGGTGCACACCTACCTGGCCTGCCAAATGTCGGACCATGGGTTCCGGCAAACCCTTGTGAGGTTCAACTCCTGGGTGAGCACGAAGAACTATCTCTCCCTAGCCCACTCGCCAACGATCCCACGGCCTAGCTCGACTAACACACAACAAGAGACTCGTGAGGTTTATACTAGTTCAGGCCATCGCAGAGTGTAATACCCTATTCTAGTGTGGTGGTGGATTGCCTCGAGGGGCTGAGGATGAACTAATACAGCAGGTGAACAGCCTCCGGAGGAGAGGTGTTCTTGGGCTCGATGAGCTGGTGAGTGTGAGGAAGTACTGAATGATTCGTCCCTTCCTATGGTGGTGGCAAGTCCTATTTATCGAGGCCCTGGTCCTCTTCCCAAATGTTAGGCAGGAAGGGATCCCACAATGGCCAAGTTGAAGGCGCATAACTAGTACAAGATATCCTCGACAAAAGGTGGTCTCCGCCGCCAAAGGCTTTGGTGGTGATGTCAGTGGGCTCCATGATGACCTCCGTCCTGCCGTCCTGGTGGTCTCGATCTTGTTGCACCGATATGGAAAACTTTGCCTGATGCCATGGGACTCCTCGCATGCGCTTGATTCTTTAGAACCATAGAGGAAACTGGTACACTGCACCCACCGGGCGCCTCACTGCCTTGGTCACACGGCTCACGCCATGTGAACCTCGCTAAGTGTCCCTTGCATAGATATCTCCGCTCCTCGAGCCAGCCAAGTGAGACTGCCCCTGTGGAGGTCTTGGTGTTGTCCGCCTCGTGAGGCCCGGCCCCTCACGAGGGTCTTGACCTGCGGCTACCGAAGCTGGGCCGTACCAGGCCGTTGTCGGAGCCATGCCACGGGCCACAAGCAGGCAAGTCTGGGCACCCCCAGTCCTAGAACACCGACATGAGGTAGACCCATATGTCACCGGCTTAACTATTTACACTCTGAAGGATGGTATATCCTGGTAGTAGTACTAGTAGAATTGAGATTTAATGTACTTTCTTGCCCGTCTTTCCCTCTTCTTCCTCCTCTCTTCCCCATCGTCGGCCACACACAATTGCCCCCCGCTCACTGCTCGCCCGCCCGCACCATCTTCCACGGAAGCTCAAGCACACCATATCCACCCTGCTCACTACTCGTCCACACACGCCATCTTCTTCGCCGCTCACCAATCCACTTCCCTACTCACACGCAGGCACCGAAAACCCCAATCACTCAGCACCCTAAAAAACCCTATGACAGAACCGACTGACACGCAGAGCCGCAATTGTAATTCCCTCCCCGATGTTCTTTTGGAGCAGATATGTAATCGTATGGACCTGCTCAGCACCGTGCATCTAGCCGCATACTCGGTGTCTATGTACCCTGTACTCATATGGAACTGGCCAACCCTTTTGAAGACACCCTACTTGTTGATGCCTAGTCCTCGCAGGTTGCCAAGACACTGACTTGACGATCCTAATGAGGTTGTCGCCGCGCCGACATGCTACCACTACCCTTCCCACCTGTCCTTCATGCGCCGCCACTCATCGGGCAGGCATGAAGGCCAACTAGATCGTCCTCATCCACCAATCTGGTAGTCCGTGGCATCTCGTGGATATCTACACCCAGCGAGAGATCACCCTTCCATCGTTGGGTACCGCCGGCATCGATTGTCGTGGCCCACCGGACACTCCTGCCTACTACACACCAGACGTGTCAAGATTTTGGCATGACCTCTGTTTGCTGAAGGTTGTAATCTGCGAAGTGCCCACACCATCAGAAGACTACATGGATTACAAGCTTATTGCCTTGTTCGACATGGGACTAGTCTATCTGGAATCCGGTCTCCATACATGGTTATGGCTCATCATCAAACCTATTGACCCTCCATTTCTGTCTGATGCTACAGTGCAGGATGGCATCGTTTATGCGGTCGACGCATAGATTGGCTGCATATACTGGTGGAATCTATCATCATGTAATTGTTCTATCTAATCTCATCTTAACCTTATGAATACAACTGCTTGTTGATTGTTAGAAATTAGAATATATAGTATGTCTATAACCACATCATTGCTATATGTTCCTCTCATTTCCTAGATTTTTATGACCACACATGTTATTGGTAGAGTTGATATGAGAACAATTGGCATCTAATGATTGTTACAATAGATAGTATGAGTATAACCTCATGATTGCTACATGTTACTCTCATTTCCAAGATTTTTATGACCGTCCATGTTATTGTTAGAGTTGATATGAGAACAAGAGGTAATAAATGATACATCTCCAACATATCTATAATTTTTTATTGTTCCATGCTATTATATTATCTGTTTTGGATGTTTTATATCTATTAATATGCTATTTTATATTATTTTTGGTACTAACCTATTAACCTAGAGCCCAGTGCCAGTTTCAGTTTTTTCCTTGTTTTTGAGTTTCGTAGAAAAGGAATACCAAATGGAATAAAACCTTTGCAATGACTTTTCTTGGACCAGAAGACACCTAGGAGACTTGGAGTGCAAGTCAGAAGAGCCACGAGGCGGCCACAAGGGTGTAGGGCGCGCCCATGGGGGTAGGGTGCGCCCCCCTACCTTGTGGGCCCCTCGGTGACTCGTGACCTAGATCTTCCACCTAAATATTCACATATATTCCCAAACCACCGGAAGTACCCATAAAACACTTTTCCACCGCCAAGAATTTCTCGATCACTCCCGGCCGAACCAATTTTTTCTTTGAAACATTCCTAACTTCGCCCGGAGCATTTGGAAAGAGAGAAACAACAAGCACTTTAGAGGGGTGGCTCCTCATGGGGTCCTGGCTAAACCGCTTCAAAGAGGACATCAAGCTTCTCCAAAGATAGTTAAAGCAGCTCATAGAGCTGCCTTTCTGAACTTTTGTAAATCTATTGTATAGAAACTAGTCTCACTTCTTTTTGTTGGATAGTTACGCACTAGGTGCACACTGCACCTTGTGAGGATCTGTTGGATATGTCTATGTAAACACCCCATTTATATAGATATATGAAAATACAGTAGGGTTTTCGCCCTACTGTCAAGTTTCTCAAAAAAACCTTCTGTTCCCGTGAGATCCCATCTAGGGGCCTTTTCCGGCATCCTGTCGGAGGGGCATTCGATCATGGAGGGCTTCTACATCAAATCTATTGACCTTCCGATGAAGCGTGAGTAGTTTACCACAAACGTACGGGTCCATAGCTAGTAGCTAGATGGCTTTTTCTCTCTCGTTGATTCTCAATACCATGTTCTCCTCGATGTTCCTGGAGATCTATCCGATGTAATCTTCTTTTGCAGTGTGTTTGTCGAGACCCGATGAATAGTGGATTTATGATCAACTTATCTATGTATATTATTTCAATCTTCTCTGAATTATTTTATGTATGATTTGGTATCTTTGTAATTCTCTTCGAACTATCGGTTTGGTTTGGCCATCTAGATTGGTTTTTCTTGCAATGGGAGAAGTGCTTAGCTTTGGGTTCGATATTGTGATGTCCTTTCCCAGTGACAGTAGGGGTAGCAAGGCACGTATTGTATTGTTGCCATCGAGGATAAAAAGATGGCGTTTACATCATATTGATTGAGTTTATTCCTCTACATCATGTCATCTTACTTAATGTGTTACTCTGTTCTTCATGAACGTAATACTCTAGTTGTAGGCAGGAGTCGGTCAATGTGTGGAGTAATAGTAGTAGATGCAGAATTTTTTCGGTCTACTTGACACGGACGTGATGCCTATACTTCATAATCATTGCCTTAGATATCGCCATAACTTTGCGCTGTTCTATCAATTGCTCGACAGTAATTTGTTCACCCACCATATTATTTGCTATCATGAGAGAAGCCTCTAGTGAAACCTATGGGCCGCGGGTCTATTTTCCATCATATAAGTTTCCAATCTACAATTTTGGAATCTTTTACTTTCCGATCTATAAACCAAAAAACCCAAAAAAATATTTACTTTATCGCTTGTTTAGTTTCATCTATCTCTATCATATCTCACTTTTGCAAGTAACTGTGAAGGGATTGAGAACCCCTTTATCACGTTGGGTGCAAGTTGTTTGATTGTTTGTGCAGGTATTGGTAATTTGTGCGTTGTCTCCTACTGGATGGATACCTTGGTTCTCTAACTGAGGGAAATACTTATCTCTACTTTGCTACATCACCCTTTCCTCTTCAAGGTAAAAACCAACCCAAGCTCAAGAAGTAACAGGAAGAATTTCTAGTGTTGTTGTCGAGGAGATCTACGCCAGATGGGTAGCCTCATCTGCCCCCCATGACATTTCAAGACATCGGGCCGATCGCGCCTCGAGCATCGATGATTGATCACCGCCTTCTTGTGGCCGGCTGGTCCAAGCGGCCGGCTGCCAGAAGGTGGCGGACCCCAGAAGACGACCACGAATTGGGCTGCCTCCTAGCAGGCGGCCTCCAGAGAGGTCGGCTCCTAGCAGACGGCCCCAAGCACCATCAATGTCCGAGCACCCATAAATACTATGAGACGGGGCATGGCCAGAGAGAAGCCTGCCACCATCGTGATCCGTATGGTCGTGGCCATAGTACTGCATCAGCCGGAGATCTCCGCATGGCGCAACAATGTTGCCCTTCCGCCTGCGCCATCACCCAAGTCAGAGGGGGCCATGCTCCCACGACGGGCTGTCGGTACGGCCCGCGGGCGGCGGGCCCTACCGCCAAAGGAGAAGCCGTATAGGCGGCAAGCCCGGCCAGTCGGCTTAGGGAGAGGTCGGCTTCTAGTAGACGGCCCTCCCCCTTCCTAGGAGTTTGTGCATCATTAACTAGAAGAGATGGGGAATGGCTACAGTGAACGCCTGCCAGACGACGGAACTGCAGCCGCGCCTTCCCCGATAAAGCAAGCGTCATTAGGAGCACGGCTACAGTGCTTAGCAGCCGGCAGGGCCCACGAGCGGCGGGCACGGCCTGTCGGCCAAGTACAAGACAGCCGGCGGGGCCCACCAGTCGGCGGGCCCCAGCAGCCAGCGGAGAAGCCAGCCACAAGGGACACAGTTGGCCTGGGCCTACATCCGGCTGGTTTACCATTGTACCCCCGGGGGGTAGGCCTTTATAAACCACCCACGGCACCCATGCAAAGGGTTCAGATCTTTAGCCAAAACACACACACACACACACATAGAGGGAGGAAAGAGCTAGCTCTGCCCTTCTTCTTCCTCTAGCAAACAGCTCAAGGAGCAACTTGTAGCTACCTGTTGAGATAGTGATCATGCGAAGACCCCGCAGAGCAGGACTAGGGGTGTTATCTCCTAGGAGAGCCCCGAACCTCGGTAAAGTTCGCAGGCGTACGTGTCTATGCCTTATCCTGCTTCCTGGCACCGGCGACGTCTTACTATCCCCCACCATGATAAGCCACCCGTTGGCATATGTCGCACCAAAACCCCGAAATTTGGCACCCACCGTGGGGCTAGGTGCACCGTCGTCCGGAGATCTGTTCTGGATGGGAAACCTCTTCCTTCTGGCGAAGGCCGCTGGGCCGCACGCCAGACGGCGTTTAATCGACAACGCGCTGCATGGCGCTGGAGGTCGCCATGTGGCGAAGCTTCCTCGCCGACCTTGTTGGCGAGATCCGCCTCTCCGACGAGCCTGCATCCGACGCAGGCACAGATGGCCCCGAGAGCCGCCTCGTCAACCTCCTCGACCAGCTCCACATCGCCAATGAGCCGACCTTCGACTTGGAGTCGATCGGCTCCACTGACCCGATGCTTGTCAACTCCGACAAGGCATCCCTCGACGTGTTACCCACCAACGTAGTGGTCATCAACGACCCTCTTCCTCGCGCCGACAGGAGCAGCAGCACCTTCACGGAGGTGCTCGTCAGCAGCCACGACGAAGCCCCTGGTGGCGCCCAAGACCCGCTCGAAGCGGCGCTACGAGACCTGTCTGCACCCATTACAGAACAGGCTGACGCTGAGACGCTAGAAGCTTACCGTGTCTCGCTCGTGGAGAGCACGAAGAAGTTGGCCAGCATGAGACGCCTCTCGGACGCCTACCAGCGTGAGATGGACCACACTATTGGCGGCACAACGGCCCCTGGTGGGGCCAACCGCATTGGGACGGTCCGGCAGCATGGCGCGACCGTTGCCAGCATGTTTGGGGCAGACCACCCTATCTATGCCACACCCAAGGAAAACATACGAGCTGCCCAGGCGGCAGCAGACGAGCTGGACCACCTCGAGGGCGATGAGCGTCGCTACATGACCGAGCGCATCCAGCAGCTCATAGACGCGGCTGCCGCGCAACAAAATGCTGGTTGCCACGTTGAAGACCTCGAGTAGCGGGTTGAGAATCCGCCCCTCGCCGAGAACACGACACGACCTCCCGGACACCGACTGGTGGTGTCCGTGACGAATGTGACAAGGAGCCAGCTGCGAGCCGTAGCCGGACACGCGTCACCATCGAGCGCAACCAAGACGGTCGCCCTCGTGCAGTGAGATGGCGGGATAACTGTCCGCCACCTCCCCCATCTCGGAGGGAGAGTCATGCTTCCCCGCCGCCTGTTGACCACCCAACTCTCGGCAACCGGCTGGGCCGCCGAGAAGGAATTGGAGAGAACAATGCCCTCCACCGGATCGGCCATCTCAATCGATCCCTGGCGCTAGAAGAGGAAAACGTGCTAGGCCTGCCTTGTTTCGTCCCCGCATCCGCGACGAGCACTTCCCCAAAGGGTTCACGCTCCAACGAGTCCACCCGCGACAACCTGACGCGGTGGGCCGAGCTGCGCAACTCCTGCGAAGGGGTGCATGAGGTCCAAGCTATCGAGTACTTCACTGTTGGGTGTCGACAGGGCACCTTACTCAAGCATCAACTCCTCTGCGACGAGCCGGCCACACTCTACGAACTGCTGATCATAGCAGACAAGTATAGGGGATCTATCGTAGTCCTTTCGATAAGTAAGAGTGTCGAACCCAACGAGGAGCGTATGAAATGACAAGCAGTTTTCAAGAAGGTATTCTCTGCAAGCAAAGGAAATTATCGGTAACAGATAGTTTTGTGATAAGGTAATTTGTAACGGGTAACAAGTAATGAGAGTAAACAAGGTGCAGCAAGATGGCCCAATCCTTTTTGTAGCAAATGACAAGCCTGGACAAACTCTTATATAGAGAAAAGTGCTCCCGAGGACACATGGGAATTATCGTCAAGCTAGTTTTCATCACGCTCATATGATCCGCGTTCGTTACTTTGATAATTTGGTATGTGGGTGGACCGGTGCTTGGCTGCTGTCCTTTCTTGGACAACCATCACACTTATAGTTAACCCCTATTGCAAGCATCTGCAACTACAAAGAAGTATTAAGTTAAACCTAACCATAGCATGAAACATATAGATCCAAATCAGCCCCTTACGAAGCAACACATAAACTAGGGTTTAAGCTTCTGTCACTCTAGCAACCCATCATCTACTTATTACTTCCCAATGCCTTCCTCTAGGCCCAAATAATGGTAAGGTGTCATGTAGTCGACATTCACATAACACCACTAGAGGAGAGACAACATACATCTCATCAAAATATCGAACGAATACCAAATTCACATGACTACTTATAGAAAGACTTCTCCCATGTCCTCAGGAACAAACACAACTACTCACAAATCATATTCATGTTCATAATCAGAGGGGTATTAATATGCATAAAGGATCTGAACATATGATCTTCCACCAAATAAACCAACTAGCATCAACTACAAGGAGTAATCAATACTACTAGCAACCCACAAGTACCAATCTGAGGCTTTGGGACAAAGATTGAATACAAGAGATGAACTAGGGTTTGAGAGGAGATGGTTCTGGTGAAGATGTTGATGGAGATTGGACCCCTCCCGATGAGAGGAGCGTTGGTGATGACGATGGCGATGATTTCCCCCTCCCAGAGGGAAGTTTCCCTGACAGAACAGCGTTGGTGATGACGATGGCGATGATTTCCCCCTCCGCCAAGGTTCCGCCGCGTGGCGGAAGAATTTCTTCCTGAAAGCTTGCTTATGATTTTTTCCAGGTTAAAAGACTTCATATAGAAGAAGATGGGCATCGGAGGCCTGCCAGGGGACCCATGAGGCAGGGGGGCGCGCCTAGGGGGTAGGGCGCACCCCCACCCTCGTGGCCAGGGTGTGCGCCCCCTCAGGTGGATTCTTTTGCCAGTATTTTTTCTTAATTCCAAAATAACTTCCGAGAAGTTTCAGGACTTTTGGAGCTGTGCAGAATAGTTCTCTAATATTTGCTCCTTTTCCAGCCCAGAATTCCAGCTTCCGGCATTCTCCCTCTTCATGTAAACATTGTAAAACAAGAGAGAATAGGCATAAGTATTGTGACATAACGTGTAATAACAGCCCATTAAGAAATAAATATCGATATAAAAGCATGATGCAAAATGGACTTATCAACTCCCCAAGCTTAGACTTCGCTTGTCCTCAAGCGGAAGCCGATAACGATAAATATGTCTCCATGTTTAGAGATAGAGCTGTCGATAAAATAAAGTATGAAAATGAGGGCATCATGATCATTCTTATAACAGCAACATATATGTATATTGTCATATGATTTCTTATGCTCAAGTAATAATCCATTCACAATGTAAAGAATGAATCAGAAACTTCATTGAGAACTAACAAACTATAATCTCAGTCACTGAAGCAATTGCAATTCATCATAACATCAGAACGAGTCAATATAAGAGCTTTTCAGCAAGTCCACATACTCAACTATCATTTAGTCTTTCACAATTGCTAACGCTCCCGCAATACATATGGGTTTGGAGTTTTAATCGGACACAGAGAAAGATAGGGGCTTATAGTACTGCCTCACAACCTTTTACCTCAAGGGTAATGTCAATAATAATAGCTCATGCTAACTTACATCCAATTGGATATATATATCAGGATCTTTCCAACACAAGGTGCTTGCCAAAGGATAAAATGTAAAAAGGAAAGGTGAAGATCACAATGACTCTTGCATAAGGAATAAGACAAAAGTAAAAGATAGGCCCTTTGCAGAGGGAAACAGAGGTTGTCATGTGCTTTTATGGTTGGATGCACGAAATCTTTATGCAAAAGAACGTCACTTTATATTGCCACTTGTGTTATGGACCTTTGTTATGCAGTCCGCCGCTTTTATTGCTTCCATATGACACGATCGTATAAAGTTTATTTTCTCCACACTAATAAATCATACATATTTAGAGAGCAATTTTTATTGCATGCAACGATGACAACTTACTTGAATGATCTTACTCAATCCATAGGTAGGTATGGTGGACTCTCATGGCAAAACCGGGTTTAAGGATATTCGAAGCACAAGTAGTATCTCTACTTGGTGCAAAGAATTTGGCTAGCATGAGGGGGAAAGGCAAGCTCAACATGTTGGATGACCCATGACAATATACTTTATTTTGGATATAAGAAAACATAACCCATTACGTTGTCTTGCTTGTCCAACATCAACTCTTTAGCATGTCATATTTTAATGAGTGCTCACAATCATAAAAGATATCCAAGATAGTATATTTATATGTGAAAACCTCTCTTTCTTTATTACTTCCTATTAATTGCAACGATGACCAAAACTATGTTTATCAACTCTCAACAACTTTTATTCATCATACTCTTTATATGTGAAGTCATTACTCTCCATAAGACCAATATGATCTCTTTACTTTTTTATTCATTCTATGTTCTCTCAAGATCATACCAAAATAATCAAGCCCTTGACTCAACACTAATCTTTATTATATATAGCTCACGGACTCGATTACATAGAAGGATCATAAAGCAAAACTCAAAACTAAATCATACTAAAACTTTATTCTACTAGATCAAGATATTACCAAAAGGATCGAACTAAGAAAAATGGTAAAGATAGGAATATGATGGTGATACGATACCGGGGCACCTCCCCCAAGCTCGACAGTTGCCAAGGGGAGTGTCCATACCCATGTGATTATATCTCTTTTCCTCGTGAAGGAGATGGTGGTGACGATGGATAGTCGCACATTGAACGTAGGAGATCCTCCAATTTGCGAATAATGCTCTTGAGTGCGGTGATATGCTCCTTCAACAAAATATTTTCACGTGTGAGATACTTATTTTGTATGCGAGCTAACTCAATCATCTTGAAAGCTTCAATCTCCGCTGGGGTAAGAAGATTGTGAATAGGTTGGAGGATGTCTTCATCTTCCGCTGCGGGACTTGGTCCTCCATGGCCTTCTTGATCGCATCATCCTTGTTGATCCCCCCGGGTTCTTCTCTCTTCAGCTCTATCTTCAGTAGCCAAGCATCGTTGTCACCGTTGTTGGAGGAGGGGGATGACATGATGCCTAGCCTTGACAACTCTGGCAGAAAACAACTCAAAACAAAAACAGAGGATATTTGTGTTGTATGGTGGTCAAAACCTTCGGGAGATTGTATAATGAATTTTTACTGACCAAAAGAAGTATCGTGCAAGAAAATGGAGTCCAGAGGGCACACGAGGTGCCCACGAGGCAGGGGCGCGCCTAGGGGGGCTGGGTGCGCCCTCCACCCTCGTGGATGCCTTGTGTCCTTCCCGGACTACGTCTTATTTTCCTATTTTCTTAAATATTCCAAAACGGAGAAAAATTTCCATTAGAACTGTATAGGAGTCGGTTTACTTACTGCACCACATACCTATTCCTTTTCGAGTCCGAAGCATTATGGAAAGTGTCCCTTATGTATTCCTCCGGGGTTACTGTCGGGACCCCGATCCTAAGTCACACCGATCTAGCATGTAACACATCATATCACTTTGCGGCCTCACGCACGGTATTCCCACGGGTGTCGCCTTACCATGGCCCAGGACCGTTTGCGCCTTTTGGATCACATATATGATAGTGTTGCTAGCATCCATATGACAGAGAACCCGGGCCGACATGACTAGTCATGAACCCAAAGTGGCACTAACCTATGGGGACAGGCATACATGAATCAGCATCGAGCATGTTGGCCAGCAGCGTGCGAATCCGGGCTGTAGCACTGGGCTAACAGGACTCCGGTAACCCGGGCTGTAGCAGGCTAGGTAGGACTCCGGATGTCACCGCGTGACATTTCCCCGAAGGGACAGACACAGGAACGATGTGAATCACATGCCGGCCAGTCTAAGTGTTCCGGAGCAGTAGTGCTGGGCTAGCAGGACTCCGGTAAACCGGGCTGTAGCGGACTACTATGGCTAGGTGGAAGCACTAGACTACATTTCCCCTTAAGAGAGGCTACCAAGGATAGACGACTAGGTTGTCGGATCCCACACAGAGCAATACACATTACCCGTACGAATAACATGCAAGTATGTGTTGTACAACATGGCATCACAACATAACGCAAACTCATATAGATAAAGGCTCAGAAGAGCCACATAGCATTTAATACAAACAGGGGTCACATAACCCATCATTCGTAGCATACAAGCAACAAGCGGAAGCATTACATGTCCGAGTACGCATAACTACAAAAGAAAAAGGCTGAGAAGCCTTACTATCTACAAGACCGTCCCAAGGGTACAAGATCGTAGCTGAGGTAACAAGCTACTCGTTGAAGTCCAAGCGGAACTACTAGTAAGACCAAAATCTCCGCTACAAAAACCTAAATAAAGCAACGTGAGTACAAAGGTACTCAGCAAGACTTACATCAGTTCCTATTATACATGCATTTGTATCAAGAGCGTAATGTGGGGTTTAGTTGCAGCAAGCCAGCTTTGACTCTGTGGCTCTCCTGTTCTATGACTACTAGAACTTCTTCGAGGTGATATGGCGCACACGAGTCCACTAGTCACGACACAATACACTACTATGGATTCATCCCCGTCTCCCTACGAGAAGGCCATCCATAGCACTCACACTTGTCTTGAGCATTTTAGAGTATCCACTTCAAGTTGTCTATGTACCACGTAAGCATCCAAGAAGTCCATAACCGAGGACACAGCTATTCGAATAGATCATGATAACCTGCGGTGTACTTCTTCACACACGCTCTCACCACTTATCGCCATGTACACGCTATGTACCTCGGAAACCTTCAAGCGGAAGCTTTGGCGAGGGTGTCGACCACGACCGACTAACCGCACAAGACTCTAGCCTGTGTTTATCGCCTATTCGGGTTCCATCCGCAAGGAGATCCGGTCGGGGTGTCGCTCACGGCCCCAAACGATGTGTGCAGGGTTCCCGAGCCCACCATCCGGTGCCACTCGGTACACCAGGCCACATGTGCCTAGTCTGTACCAAGCCCACCCTGCCGGGTGCCACTTGGTAGAAAAATAGCACTACCTACAAACACCGTAAACTAGTTGCGACTCCTGGATAGAGATCAAATTGGTTAATAAGTCGAGAGAGCTTGGAGCGCCCGGAGCCCAATGTGTGGTAGTATCGAGTCATTGGACGACATACATAGAACTCAGTGCTTAAGGACGGTTCCAGTGAGACAACCCACCATGTACTCCTACATGGCCTCTCACCGCTACCTTTACCAAATCGTGTTCACACACTTCACTCTCAAAGATCGTAACATATCGTAACACTCCAATTCATTCCCAATGAATCAGACCGACACAACTCTAAGCAATAGCAGGCATAGCATGGTAGGAACACAACATGGCTCAATCAACTCCTACACATGCTAGTGGGTTTCAGCTATTTACTGTGGCAATGACAGGTCATGCAGAGGAATGGGTTCAACTACCGCAGCACAATGTAGCAGATGAATCGTTGTTGTCCTAATGCAATAACTGAGGGCAGGAGCGAGAGAGTAGGATTTTATCGGAATGAACAAGGGAGTTTGCTTGCGTGGTAGATCAACAAGGGGGGGCACTGCTTCACAGACAGGTACTCTCGAGCACTCTCCAGAGCTGGACCTATCGAGAAGGAAGGGTGCCAACAATCAATACACAAGCATATGAAACAATATGATGCATGAACATGGCATGTAGATGTGATGCTGTTTGGGCTAATGCAACTAGCATTCAGTTTGGAAGAGGTCCATTTGAACCAAGAATTCAAATGCAACTCCAAGTTAAGCTCTTATATATGACATTAATATGTTTTCACCTATACAGCAGGTATAAGTTGTTTTGTCATGCATGAAACTGATACAGATGGATAGATTGCATTTTTCTGATAATTTTTCATATATAAATTATTTCAATCTGAGCTACGGTTGAATTTCTATGTTTTTTGAAGTTTTGGGCATTTTCTGGAAATTCCTGAATAAGAATAAATCCAGAAATTTGTATTACTACGTCAGCATTGAGTAAGCATGACGTCAGCAAGTCAACTGTGGCTGACTAGGGTCAAACCTGACGTGTGGGGTCCACACGTCAGTGTCATAGTTAGTTAACAGAGTTAATTAGATATTAAACTAATTCTAACAGAAACATTAGCAGGGTCGGGCCCCACCTGCCACCGATCGCGGCGTAGTCAAACCCCGTGTCAACTGGGGTTAGACCAGTCAACCCCACCGGCGTTTAGCTGCCGGGCGAGGCTTAACGCGCGGAGGGGCTCGGGATTGTTGTTCGGCGACTAAAAGGACGGCGGAGACCATAGGGTCGTGAGTTCAAGGCCGTCCGCACCGATTGGAGCAAATGGGAGAGGCAGGGCGACCGGAGCTCGCCGGAGCGAAGCTCGGGGTGGCGGCCGGAGTCGGGTGCGTGAGGGTTAGGTGCTACGGGGCACTAGGGGGGTTGCAGTTGGGTGCAAACGACGCGCGGGAGGGCACTCAGAACGGCGGTGAGCTCGGTTGCGAGCTGTGGCAGCTGTGGCCACGGTGGTGCCATGCCCGGCGGCGATGATGTCTCGGGCGCGGCAGCTGAGCTAGCTAGGCGGGGCAAACTAGCACGGGGAGGAGGGGGAAATGAAGTAGAGCTCACGGCGGATCCAGCGGAGGGGTCGACGAGCTCGGGGAAGCACTGGTGCGGCCGGAGCGTCGTCGGCGATCTCGGGCAGCCGGTGACGAAGACGATGGCGATGGCGGCGCTCCAGGGCCTCCCGCGTCGCGTGCTTCGACGGAGAGGTAGCAGACGGCGGCGCGAAGCTTGCAGACACGAAGAGAGGGCGAGGGGGAGACGGTGGCTATGACGGCGACGAGCTACGGCGACGGTGGTGTTCGGACGTCGCGCGAGAAAGAGCGAAGGAGAGGAGGGGAGCGAGAGAGAGAGAGAGATGCGGGGCGGTGCTGGGCGCTTCTGGCGAGGCCAGGTCGAAGAGGGGAGAGGGCAGGCAGGTGCCGTGCAGCGCATGCTGGGCAAGCGTCAGGCGCACCACGCCTGTCCCTCCGGGCGCGAGGAGGGGGACGATCGGCTGGCTGGTCACTGGGTCAAGATAGAGCCAGCGTAAAGTGGCCTGTAAGTCCAGGTAAGGGTTTTCCCCTTTTTGTTTATTTTCTATTTTTCTGACATTTGTTTTGATTTAGTTAAAATACTAAATCGTTTTATTTTCTTATGCCAATTTTTGTAGGAGCTATTTATATTATTCCAAAACTCCTCAACAACTAGCATAATTTTTGGACATATATTATATATATAACATATATATATCCAAGGCAAATATTTACTGCATTAATTCAAATGGCCAAGATAATTACTTATGGACTCCTAAAAATATTGGTTTGATTTTTATCTCTGTCCAATATTTTCAGAGAGCAACATGAGCATTTTCTTGGACCCTTTTGGAGCAATTTTTATTTGGGTCATTTCCAGAAATGATTCTGAGGGTTTCACAAATCCCCATTTCAAATTTAAATGAAATTTAAACATGATGCACAAATGACCAGCTAGTCTAGGTCATACCGTAACTAGGGATGTGACAACTCGCCTCATTTCTTGAAAGAATCTCGTCCCGAGATTCAGGGGTCGATGGAAAATAGGTGGGGTACTCCAATCGAAGACGATCTTCTCGCTCCCAAGTAGCTTCTCTCTCGGAATGATGAGACCACAGAACCTTGAGAAACTTGATGTTCTGACGTCGGGTAACACTCGCTTGATCAAGAATGCGAACTGGTACTCTCGGTATGTGAGGTTATCTTGGAGATCAAGCGTTTGTGGTCCACTCCACGGATGGGATCCGAGAAGCAACGCTCGAGTTGAGAGACGTGGAAGACATCATGCACTCGAGAAAGATGTGGGGGTAGTTCCAACTGGTAGGCAACCTCTCCTCGTTTAGCGAGAATGCGAAAGGGACCAATGTAACGAGGAGCCAACTTGCCCTTGATACCGAAACGATGGGTACCCCTTAGAGGAGTAACCCGAAGGTAAGCCTTGTCGCCAACTTCATAAGCTACTTCCTTATGACGACGGTCATACTGGCTCTTTTGACGAGATTGGGCTGTTTTCAAATTCTCACGAATGATGCGAACTTGCTCTTCTGCCTCCTGGATCATGTCCGGTCCAAAGAATTGTCTTTCACCAGTTTCTGACCATTTCAAAGGTGTTCGACATCTTCGTCCATAGAGAATCTCAAAAGGAGCTTTCTTGAGACTGGATTGATAGCTATTGTTATAAGCAAACTTCGAAAGGAAGACATTTCTCCCAATCCATACCGAATGAGATAACGCAAGCTCTAAGCATGTCTTCGAGAATTTGGTTGACCCTTTCCACCGACCACCGACCGAGGGTGGAAAGCGGTCATCAAGGAAAGATGGGTTCCCATGGCAGTTTGGAAACTCTACCAGAAATTATAATTGAAAAGACTGCCACGGTCTGAATTGATCTCTAGTGTAACACCATGAAGTGAAACTATTCGAGAGATATATAAGTCAGCGAGCTGACTAGCAGTGATACTCTCTCAAACAGGTAGGAAGTGAGCCACTTTGGAAAGACGATCAACGACTACGAAGATAGCGTTATTCCCTTTCTTGGTCCTGGAAATACGGTGATGAAATCCATACCAACTTTATCCCATTTCCACTCGTGAATAGCTAAAGGCTGAAGGGTGCCAAGAGCCTTTGATGCTCTGCTTAACGCGATGACAAACGCCACAGCTTAGCAATAAACCGAGCAATTTCTCTCTTCATCCTAGTCCACCGTAACCTCCGGGCGTAGGTCCCGATACATCTTAGTACTACCGGGATGAATCGTGAGAGGAGATTCATGCGAATCCTTAAGAATCAATTTTCGCAGATGTTGATTCTTGGGAACCACCAAGCGGTTTTCAAAGAAAACAACACCTCGATCATCCATAGAGAAACATCCACCAATTCCCTTCTTAATGTTTCTCTTGATCCGGGAAATTCCGTGTCCTCGCTTTTGAGCGGCGATAATCCGATCCTCAAGATCAGGTTTCGCCACCAAGGTAGAAAGGAACTGTGAGGAGCAATGTGAAGGTTAAGCTTACAAAATCCCTCATGGAGAAGTGGTTGACCCTGCTGCAACATGAGATTGTTGCAATAGGATTTACGACTTAGCGCATCAGCCATGACATTAGCTTTGCCTGGGGTGTAGGTAATCCCTAGATCATAATCTGAGATCAACTCCAACCAACGTCTTTGCCTAAGGTTCAAATCTGGTTGGGTGAAGATATACTTGAGACTCTGGTGATCGGTGTAGATCTCGCAACGTTTACCAAGAAGGTAGTTTCGCCAGGTCTTGAGTGCGTAGATTACGGCTGCAAGCTCTAGATCATGTGTAGGATAATTCTCCTCATGTGGATGCAACTGTCGAGATGCATCGGCAATCACATGACGATCTTGCATAAGAATGCAACCCAGTCCTTGTCGTGGAGGCGCCACAAGAGATAACAAAGTCTTTAGTGAAATCCGTGGCACAAGTATGGGAGCAGAAGTCAGCGCCTTTTCAGTTCCTGAAAACTGTACTCACACTGTGGGGACCACTCAAACTTTTTATCTTTCTTGAGAATTTCCGTGAGGGGTTTGGCTACTTTGGAGAAGTTTTCAACAAAGCGGCGACAATAGCTGGCTAGACCAAGGAAACTCCTAACTTGTTTAACGGTTTCAGGTGGAGTCCAATCGAGAACGGCCTGAACTCTCTCGGGATTGACAGCAATGCCCTTACCAAAGATTACGTGCCCTATGTAGTTCACTTCTGGCAACCAAAATTCACACTTGGAGAACTTAGCATAAAGGCGATGCTATCTGAGTTTTTCTAGCACAAGTCTAAGATGTTCGGCATGCTCTTCCTCGTTCTTCGAGTAAATAAGGATATCATCGAGGTAAACCACGACGAACTTATCTAAGTACTCCATGAAGATCGAGTTCATCAAGCGAGAGAATGTGGCTGGAGCATTGGTTAGACCAAAGGACATGACGGTGTACTCGTACTGGCCATAGCGAGTGACAAAGGCTGTCTTGGGGATGTCCCCGTTTCTGATCTTGATTTGGTGGTAGCCTAACCTCAAATCCATCTTGGAAAAGACTGAGGATCCAGCGAGCTGATCATATAGGTCGTTGATCCTGGGGAGCGGATACTTGTTCTTTATCGTGACCAAATTAACGGGACGATATTCTACAACCATCCGTCCGTACCATCCTTCTTCTTCTTGACGAAGAGGACGGGCAAGCCCAAGGATAAGAACTAGGACGGATGAAACCCTTTTGCAAGGACTCATCAAGTTGTTTCTTAAGCTCGGCTAGTTCTAAGGGTGCCATCTTGTAAGGTCTCCTAGAGATTGGAGTGGTTCCCGGATAAGATCTATGATTTAACTCTACATCTCCGCTGTGTGGAATACCCGGCAGTTCCTCCGAAAGACATCCGAAAGTCACGGACTACCGTGATATCTTCAAGGTCCGGAAGAGGGCTGGCATTAAGAGAATAGAGTTGACGCTTTGCAACTCGTGGAGATAAAGTGACTATCTTGCCGATGGGTGTGTAAGCTGAACAGATTCGGTGTAACAATCAATCTTGGCATGATGAGCTGTCATCCACCCATACCCAAGATGATGTTAATATCTGAGGACTTGAGGGCTACAAGTGATGCAAGGAATACAAGTCTATCAACAAGGATTTCATTACCATAGCTGATTATAGTGGTTTGCCATCTAGACCCTGGGGTTTGGATTTCAAGCAGGGTTGGCATATCACAAAATGACATGTCGTGCAAACGAGCATAGCCTTCAGAGATGAAGGAGTGAGATGCTCCGATGTCGAATAGAACCGAAGCTGGATGACAGCTTGACAAGGAGTGTACCAAGAACGACATCCGGATCATCATGAGCGTCTTTAGCT
The DNA here is from genome assembly GCA_021605145.1 of Aegilops bicornis. Lineage (NCBI taxonomy): Eukaryota > Viridiplantae > Streptophyta > Magnoliopsida > Poales > Poaceae > Aegilops > Aegilops bicornis. Next base: position 250,093,969 of record CM038673.1, read on the forward strand.
GAGACGTGATGCACACGCCCACGCTCATGGGGGCTGACTTAACATTGATCATCTTGCGTGATGGCTTAACACAGCCAACAGTCTTCTCGGCTGGGGTGGAGCATAATCGGCCCGAGAGCAGTCACGCGCATAGTGTCCTCGCTCTCCGCATGTGAAGCAAGTCCTTGAAGTTGGACGTGGACCCGCACCGACAAGCGGTCTACCAACAAAGCTTGGGTGGAGCATATCACGACCGGGTGAGGCGCCACACAAGATGACCTCGGTGAATAACCGGGTGGAAGAGCAGAGTTCGGAATCCAAATCCGGCGCTTCTGCGAACTAGAACCGGAGGAAGAAACCAATTCACGGTTGTGCTTACGAGACTCCTCGTAAGTGAGCTGAGCTGTCTCCGCATTAATGGCCTTGTTCACAAGAGCCTGGAATGTATCACAATGATGCCGGTGGAGATCACGGCGCAACTTGGGGTTGAGACCGTTCCGAAACCTAGCCTGCTTCTTGGCGTCCGTGGACACCTCTTCTGGAGCGTAGCGGCAAGGTTCTCAAACTCTCTGCTGTAAGCATCAACAGCCATCTTACTCTGGGTGAAACTACAGAACTCTTCTCTCTTGCGATCGATAAGGGCTTCAGGAATGTGATGCTTGCGAAAAGCCTCAGTGAAATCCCTCCAGGTAGGAATCTGGGCAGCTGGAAGCATAGCCTCATAGTTCTGCCACCAAAGACTAGCAGGACCTTCCAGGTGGTAAGTAGCATAGGTGACCTTGTCACTTTCAGCTATGTTCGCAGAACGGAGCTTGCGTGTGATACTACGGAGCCAGTCATCTGCATCGAGTGGCTCGATGGAATGATGAAAGGTAGGTGGGTGCAAGCGAATGAAGTCATGAATGGTTGCGTACCCTTTGAACTGCCAGCGGTGTTCTCCTCGATACGTGCCAACAAGCGGTTAGACTCACGCTTGTTCCTCTCCATCTCTAACATGAACTCTGCCAACGAAGACTGGTCGGGAGGATCCTCATCCCTACCATCTCCGTGGTTCTGGCTACGAGCAGCAGAACTTTGCTTAACTGGTGACATCCTGAGAAACGAAACCAAGGACGGAATCAACATCAACGACAGACTAAAAAATATAGGAGACAGAAATTGGTAACTCTCGAACACCTGGGGCAATTCCGGCAGCATAACGGCAGTAAAATGCTCAAAATGAGACATCCTGCTAAAATGGGGTAGTAACATACTCAACATCATCACTCAAGGTTCTGAGATATTACTAAACAAACTATACCGGAAGTACTCGAAAACTGGGGTATGACTCTGATCAACCAATCCTATGGGACTACGGAGTAGTAACACGTGATCCTCGAGCAGATGTAAGAGGAAGCCTAGTTCCTTAACCCCGTAGGAAAAAGTAAGATGACTCAGATTAGAGGGCCATGAGGTAAAGGAGTAAAAAGAGCCTTACGTTCCTTCCCACAATCAATTCCCCTACATAACTAAAGCATTTCTAGACTCAACTTCGACCAGGTTGGCTTGGAAATCCTACAGCAAAGTGTGCTCGATACCAAAGCTGTCGGGACCCCGATCCTAAGTCACACCGATCTAGCATGTAACACATCATATCACTTATGCGGCCTCACGCACGATATTCCCACGGGTGTCGCTTACCATGGCCCGGGACCGCTTATGCCTTTTGGTTCACGATATGATAGTGTCGCTAGCATCCATATGACAGAGAACCCGGCCAACATGACTAGTCGTGAACCCAATGTGGCACTAACCTATGGGGACAGCATACATGAATCAACATCGAGCATGTCGGTCAGCAGCGTAACCCGGCTGTAGCACTGGCTAACAGGACTCCGTAACCTGGGCTGTAGCAGGCTAGGCAGACTCCGGATGTCACCAAGCGTGACATTTCAAGGGACAAACACAGAACGAAGTGAATCACATGTCAAGGCCTAAGTGTTCCGGAGCAGAGTGCTGGGCTAGCAGGACTCCGGTAAACCAGGCTGTAGCGAACTACTATGGCTCGGTGGAAGCACTAGACTACATTTCCCCATAAGAGAGGCTACCAAGGATAGACGACTAGGTTGTCGGATCCCACACATAGCAATACACGTTACACGTACACATAACATGCAAGTATGTGTTGTACAACATGGCATCACAACATAACGCAAACTCATATAGATAAAGGCTCAGAAGAGCCACATAGCATTTAATACAAACAGGAGTCACATGACCCATCATTCAAAGCATACAAGCAACAAGCGGAAGCATTACATGTCCGAAAGTACGCATAACTACAAAAGAAAAAGGCCGAGAAGCCCGACTATCTACAAGACCCTCCCAAGGGTACAAGATCGTAGCTGAGGTAACAAGCTACTCGTCGAAGTCCAAGCGGAACTACTAGTAAGACCAAAATCTCCGCTGCAAAAACATAAATAAAGCAACGTGAGTACAAAGGTACTCAGCAAGACTTACATCAGATCCTATTATACATGCATTTGTATCAAGAGGGTAATGTGGGGTTTAGTTGCAGCAAGCCAGCTTTGACTCTGTGGCTATCCTGTTCTACGACTACCAGAACTTCTTCGAGGTGATATGGCGCACACGAGTCCACTAGTCACGACACAATACACTACTATGGATTCATCCCCGTCTCCCTACGAGAAGGCCATCCATAGCACTCACACTTGTCTTGAGCATTTTAGAGTATCCACTTCAAGTTGTCTATGTACCACGAAGCATCCAAGAAGTCCATAACCGAGGACACGGCTATTCAAATAGATCATGATAACCCTGCAGGGGTGTACTTCTTCACACACGCTCTCACCACTTATCGCCATGTACACGTCATGTACCTCGGCAACCTTCAAGCGGAAGCCTGGCGAGGGTGTCGGCCACGACCTGACTAACCACACAAGACTAGCCCAGGTTTATCGCCTATTCGGGTTCCATCCGCAAGGAGATCCGCCGGGTGTCGCCACGGCCCCAAACGATGTGTGCAGGGTTCCCGAGCCCACCATCCGGTGCCACTCGGTACACCAGGCCACATGTGCCTAGTCTGTCCCAAACCCATTCGCCGGGTGCCACTTGGAAGAAAAAATAGCACTACCTACAAACACCGTAAACTAGTTGCGACTCTCGGACAGAGATCAAATTGGTTAATAAGTCGAGAGAGCTTGGAGCGCCTTGAGCCCAATGTGTGGTAGTATCGAGTCATTGGACGACATACATAGAACTCAAGGTTAAGGACGGTTCCAAAGGAGACAACCCACCATGTACTCCTACATGGCCTCTCACCGCTACCTTTACCAAATCGTGTTCACACACTTCACTCTCAAAGATCGTAACATATCGTAACACCCCAATTCATTCCCAATGAATCAGACCTGACACAACTCTAAGCAATAGCAGGCATAGCATGGTAGGAACACAACATGGCTCAATCAACTCCTACACATGCTAGTGGGTTTCAACTATTTACTGTGGCAATGACAGGTCATGCAGAGGAATGGGTTCAACTACCGCAGCACAATGTAGCAGATGAATCGTTGTTGTCCTAATGCAATAACTAAGAGCAGGAGCGAGAGAGTAGGATTTTATTGGAATGAACAAGGGGGTTTGCTTGCCTGGTAGATCAACAAGGGGGGGCACTGCTTCACGTATTGTGTACTCTTGAGCACTCTCCGTGAGCTGGACCTATCGAGAAGGAACGGTGCCAACAATCAATACACAAGCATATGCAACAATATGATGCATGAACAAGGCATGTAGATGTGATGCTGTTTGGGCTAATGCAACTAGCATTCAGTTTGGAAGAGGTCCATTTGAACCAAGAATTCAAATGCAACTCCAAGTTAAAATCTTATATATGCCATTAATATGTTTCCACCTATACAGCAGGTATAAGTTGTTTTGTCATGCATGAAACTGATACAGATGGATAGATTGCATTTTTCTGATAATTTTTCATATATAAATTATTTCAATCTGAGCTACGGTTGAATTTCTATGATTTTTTGAAGTTTTGGGCATTTTCTGGAAATTCCTGAATAAGAATAAATCCAGAAAATTGTATTATCAAGGCCAACATTGAGTAACCATGACGCCGCAAGTCAATCGCGGCTGACTGGGTCAAACTCGACGTGTGGGGTCCACACGCCGCTGTCATAGTTAGTTAATAGAGTTAATTAGATATTAAACTAATTCTAACAGAAACATTAGCAGGGTCGGGCCCCACCTGTCACTGACCGTGCGTAGTCAAACCCCAGGTCAACTGGGGGGGGGGGTTAGACCCGGTCAACCCCACCGGCGTTTAGCCGCCGGCGAGGCCGAACGCGGCGGAGGGGCTCGGGATTGTTGTTCCGGCGACTAAAAGGACGGCGGAGACCATAGGGTCGTAGCCCGCGCTCGTCCGCACTAATTGGGGCAAATGGGAGAGGCAGGGGCGACCGGAGCTCGCCGGAGCGAAGCTCGGGGCGGCGGCCGGAGTCGGGTGTGTGCGGGTTAGGTGCTACAGGGCACTAGGGGGGTTGCGGTTGGGTGCAAACGACGCGCGGGAGGGCACTGAGAACGGCGGTGAGCTCGGTTGCGAGCTGTGGCAGCTGTGGCCACGGTGGCGCCATGGCCGGCGGCGATGATGTCTCGGGCGCGGCAGCTGAGCTAGCTAGGCGGGACAAACTAGCACGGGGAGGAGGGGGAAATGAAGTAGAGCTCATGGCGGATCCAGCGGAGGGGTCGACGAGCTCGGGGAAGCACTGGTGCGGCCGGAGCGTCGTCGGCGATCTCGGACAGCCGGTGACAAAGACGATGGCGATGGCGGCGCTCCAGGGCCTCCCGCATCGCGTGGCTCGACGGAGAGGTAGGAGACGGCGGCGCGAAGCTTGCAGACACGAAGAGAGGGCGAGGGGGAGACGGTGGCTACGACGGCGACGAGCTGCGGCGACGGTGGTGTTCGGACGTCGCGCGAGAAAGAGCGAGGGAGAGGAGGGTAGCGAGAGAGAGAGAGATGCGGGGCGGCGCTGGGCGCTTCTGGCGAGGCCAGGTCGAAGAGGGGAGAAGGCAGGCAGTAGCTGTCGGGCTGCAGATACGCGCGTGGCGGGCGCACTACACGCCTGCCTCCGGGCGCGAGGAGGGGGACGATCAAGGCCGGCTGGCCGGGTCAAGACAGAGCCAGCCAGCAAGTGGCCCAGGTAAGTCCAGGTAAGGGTTTTCCCCTTTTTGTTTATTTTCTATTTTTCTGACATTTTTTTTGATTTAGTTAAAATACTAAATCATTTTATTTTCTTATGCCAATTTTTATAGGAGCTATTTATATTATTCCAGAACTCCTCAACAACTAGCATAATTTTTGGACATATACTATATATATAACATATATATATCCAAGGCAAATATTTACTGCATTAATTCAAATGGCCAAAATAATTACTTATGGACTCCTAAAAATATTGGTTTTATTTTTATCTCTGTCCAATATTTTCAGAGAGCAACATGAGCATTTTCTTGGACCCTTTTGGAGCAATTTTTATTTGGGTCATTTCCGGAAATGATTCTGAGGGTTTCACAAATCCCCATTTCAAATTTAAATGAAATTTAAACACGATGCACAAATGACCAGCTAGTCTAGGTCATACCAGAACTAGGGATGTGACAGTTACGGTTTCAATAACATTGGTTTCAACATTTATGGGATTACCTGAGATATAATGTTTGATTCTTTGACCGTTCACAACCTTCGGATTTGTGCCTTCGAAGTTGTTAATTTTTATGGCACCGGAACGATAGACCTCCTTGATAACGTAAGGACCTTCCCATTTAGAGAGAAGTTTTCCTGCAAAAAATCTTAAACGAGAGTTAAATAGCAACACATAATCACCTACATTAAACTCAAGCTTTTGTATCATTTTGTCATGCCATGTTTTAACCTTTTCTTTAAACAGTTTGGCATTCTCATAGGCCTGGGTTCTCCATTCATCAAGTGAGCTAATGTCAAATAGCCTCTTCTCACCGGCATGTTTGAAATCATAATTGAGCTCTTTCCCAATATGCCTTATGTTTTAGTTTGAGAGTTAAGTGACATGCTTTTCCATAAACCATTTTATACGGAGACATACCCATATGATTTTTATATGCAATTCTATGGGCACATAATGCATCATCAAGTTTCTTGGACCAATTCTTTCTAGATCTATTAACAGTCTTTTGCAAAATTAATTTGAGCTCTCTATTACTCAGTTCTACTTGACCACTAGACTGTGGGTGATATGGAGATGCAATCGTATGATTAACACCATACTTAGCAAGCATTTTACGAAAAGCACCATGAATAAAATGCGAACCACCATCAGTCATTAAATATCCAGGGACTCCAAACCTTGGAAAAATAACTTCTTTAAGCATCTTAATAGAGGTGTTATGATCAGCACTACTAGTTGGAATAGCTTCTACCCACTTAGTAACGTAATCAACAACAACTAAAATATGTGTATACCCATTAGAGGAAGGAAACGGTCCCATATAATCAAATCCCCAAACACAAAGGTTCAATAACGAGTGAATAATTCATATGCATTTCTTGTCATCTACTAATATTACCAATTCTTTGGCATTCATCACAAGATAGGACAAACTTACGGGCATCTTTGAAGAGAGTAGGCCAATAATAAAATTGGATTGCAATACCTTATGTGCAGTTCTATCTCCAAGTGGTGTCCTCCATACGCTTCAGAATGACACTTGCGTAGGATCTATTCCTGTTCATGCTAAGGTATACAAAGTCTAATAACACCATCTACCCCTTCTTTATAAAGGTGTGGGTCATCCCAAAAGTAATGTCTTAATCATAGAAAAACTTTTTATTTTGCTGGTATGTGAAACTAGGTGGTATCAATTTAGCAACAATATAATTAGCATAATCAGCATACCATGGAGCAAAGGTGTGGGAAGCATTAATGACATTTAGTTGTTCATCAGGAAAGCTATCATCAATAGGCAGTGGGTCATCAAGAACATTTTCTAACCTAGACAAGTTGTCTGCAACGGGGTTCTCAGCTCCCTTTCTATCAAGAATATGCAAATCAAATTCTTGTAGCAAGAGAACCCATCTAATAAGTCTAGGTTTAGCATCTTTATTTTCCATAAGATATTTAATAGCAGCATGATCAAGGTGAATAGTTACTTTAGAATCAACAATATAAGGTCTGAACTTATCACAAGCAAATTCAACTGCTAAAAATTCTATTTCAGTAGTATCATAATTTCTTTGGGCACTGTCTAGAGTTTTACAAGCATATTGGATAACATTTAATTTCTTATCAACTCTTTGGCCTAGAAGAGCACCTACAGCATAATCACTAGCATCAAACATAATTTCAAAGGGTAAATTCCAATCAGGTGGCTGAACAATAGGTGCCGAAATCAAAGCTTTCTTAAGTATTTCAAATACTTCTACACAATCATCATCAAAGACAAAAGGAATATCTTTTTGCAAGAGATTAGTCAGAGGCCTGGAGATTTTGGAGAAGTCCTTAATGAACCTCCTATAAAAACTGGCATGACCTAGGAATCTTCTTATACCTTTAATTTCCTTGGGACATGACATCTTTTCAATAGCATCAACTTTAGCTCTATCAACTTCAATACCTCTTTCAGTAAATTTTATGCCCCAAGACAATACCTTCATTAACCATAAAGTGGCACTTCTTCCAATAGACAAGGTTAGTTTCTTCACATCTCGCAAAACTCGATCAAGGTTGCTCAAGCAATCATCAAAGAAGTTCCATATACGGAGAAATCATCCATGAAAACCTCAACAATCTTTTCACAAAAATCACAGAATATAGCCATCATGCATCTTTGAAAGGTAGCACGTGTGTTACATAAACCAAAAGGCATACGTCCACAAGCAAAGGTACCGAAAGGGCAAGTAAAAGTGGTCTTTTCTTGATCCTCTTTTGACACAGGTATTTGAGAGAAACCAGAATAACCATCTAGAAAGCAAAATTGTGTATGTTTGGATAATGTTTCTAGCATTTGATCAATAAAAGGTAAAGGGTAATGATCCTTTTTAGTAGCTTTATTTAATTTATGGAAATCAATTACCATTGTATAACCTGTAATAATTCTTTTTGGGATCAATTCATCTTTATCATTGGGAACAACAATAATACCTCCCTTCTTAGGGACACAATGGACATGACTTACCCACTGACTATCAGCAACGGGATAAATCATACCTGCCTCCAGAAGCTTTAGTATTTGTTTCCTTACCACTTCTTTCATCTTAGGATTTAACTGTCGTTGGTAATCGACAACTGGTTTAGCGTCTTTCTCCGATTTTATTTTGTGCTGGCATAGAGTGGGATTAATGCCCTTAAGATCATCAAGAGTATATCCAATAGCAGCACGGTGCTTCTTCAGAGTTTTCAATAATTTCTTTTCTTCATGCTCAAAGGTTAGCACTAATAATAACAGGATATATCTTTTTCTCATCAAGATAACATATTTAAGAGTATCAAGTAATGGTTTAAGTTCAAACACGGGATCACCCTTGGGTGGAGGAGGAAACCCTAGGATTTCAACAGCCAAGTTGTGTTTCAAGATAGGTCCTTGTTTAAAGAATCTTCATCTATTTCCCTTCTTTCATTCATAAACATATCATTTTCATGGTCTAGCAAATATTGTTCTAAAGGGTCATTAGGAGGCAGGACAATAGAAGCAAGACCAACAATTTCATCTTTACTAGGCAATTCCTCGTCACGTGGTTGTCTACGAAATTTAGCAAAGTTAAACTCATGAGACATAACCCCCAAACCAATTGTAACAACATCATTTTCGCAGTCTATCCTAGCATTAACAGTATTCAAGAAGGGTCTACCAAATATAATGGGACAAAAGTCATCTTGTGGGGAACCAAGAACAAGAAAATCAGCAGGATATTTAACTTTCCCACACAAGACTTCAACATCTCTAACAATCCCAACTGGTGAAACAGTGTCTCTATTGGCAAGCTTAATTGTAACATCAATTTCCTCTAACTCAGCAGTGCAATATCATGCATAATTTCTTTGTATAAGGAATGAGGCATTGCACTTGCACTAGAACCCATATCACATAAGCCATGATAAAAATGATCTCCTATCTTAATGTAAATAATGTGCATGCCTACAACAGGTCTATGTTTATTTTTAGCATCAGGTCTAGCAATTCTAGCAGCTTCATTGCAGAAGTAAATAACATGCCCATCAATATTATCAGCCAAGAGATCGTTAACAATAGCAACACTAGGTTCAACTTTAATTTTCTCAGGGGTTTGGGTGTCTTAATGTTACTTTTGTTGACCACAGTTGAAGCTTTAGCATGATCCTTTATTCTATCAGGGAAAGGTGGTTTCTCAATATAAGCAGTACGAATGACATGATCATTATAAGTGATAGTCATTTCTTCAACTTTAATAGGTGCAACTACTTTTACTTCAACGGGAGGATTATATCTAAAACACTTCTCCTTTGGGAGATTAACATGAGTAGCAAAGGATTCACACAAAGAAGCTACTATCTCAGAGTCAAGTCCATATTTAGTGCTAAATTCACGGAAAACATCGGTATCCATAAAAGATTTAACACAATCAAACTTATGTGTTATACCTAACTCCTTAACTTCGTCGACGTCCCAATCTTCAGAGTTGCGTTTAATTCTTTCCAATAAATCTCATTTGAATTCAATAGTCTTCATCATAAAAGATCCAGTACAAGAAGTATCGAGCATGGAGCGATTATTGAGAGAAAGCCGAGCATAAAATTTTTGAATAATCATTTCTCTTGACAGCTCATGATTGGGGCATGAATATAACATTGACTTAAGCCTCCCCGAAGCTTGAGCGATGCTCTCTCCTTCGCGAGGCCAAAAATTGTATATATAATTATGATCACGATGAACAAGATGCATAGGATAAAATTTCTGATGAAATTCCAATTTCAATCGGTTGTAGTTCCATAATCCCATATCATCACATAGCCTAAACCATTTCAAAGATAAAGGGAAGACCTTCTTCTTGATAACATCCTCGCATACCGCAAGCTTAAATAATCCACAAACTTCATCCACATAGATTAGGTGCAAATCGGGATGTAATGTTCCATCTCCTGTAAAAGGATTAGCTAGCAGTTTCTCTATCATACCGGAAGGAATTTCAATGTAAACATTTTCATTAGGTTCAGTAGGTTGAGGAGTAACTCTTTTCTCTACTAGTCGGGGTGAAGATACCCCGAACAAGCCCCTTAGAGGATTAATTTCCATAGTAACAAGTGACAATAAATTTCAGCACACTATATAAATTTTCCCTTACCAAATTCCACCTACCAAAGGCGCTTCACTCCCCGGCAACGGCGCTAGAAAAGAGTCTTGATGACCCACAAGTATAGGGGATCTATCGTAGTCCTTTCGATAAGTAAGAGTGTCGAACCTAACGAGGAGCGGAAGGGAATGACAAGCGGTTTCCAGTAAGGTATTCTCTGCAAGCACTGAAATTATCGGTAACAGATAGTTTTGTGATAAGGTAACCGGTAACAAGTAATGAAAGTAAACAAGGTGCAGCAAGATGGCCCAATCCTTTTTTGTAGCAAAGGACAAGCCTGGAAAAACTCTTATATAGAGAAAAGCGCCCCGAGGACACATGGGAATTATCGCTGCTTAGTTTTCATCACGCTCATATGATTCGAGTTTGTTACTTTGATAATTTAGTATGTGGGTGGACAGGTGCTAGGGTTCTGTCCTTTCTTGGACAAGCATCCCACTTATAATTAACCCCTATTGTAATCATCCACAACTACAAAATAAGTATTTGAGGACACCATTCTCGCCTTATCAAGGCGCGCATACCACAAATCTCCCTCATCAAAGAGATTCTCACCGATTATGCAACCTCGATTGGGCTCAAAATCAACTTTCACAAAACCACAATGATACCAATCAACTTGGATACATCTGAGACAAGTGCCATGGCCAAAAATTTTGGTTGCTCGGTCGGCCATATGCCATTCACTTACCTGGGGCTCCCCCTTCGGACATCAAAACCGACTGTTCAAGATCTCATGCCCATTGTCTGCAGTGCTGAACGTCGTTGTCGGTGTCAAAACCGGCGGATCTCGGTAGGGGTCCCAACTGCAAGGCCTAGGCGGATGTTAACAGGAGACAAGGGACACGATGTTTTTACCCAGGTTTGGGCCCTCTCGATGGAGGTAAAACCCTACTCCTGCTTGATTAATATTGATGATATGGATAGTACAAGAGTAGATCTACCACGAGACAAGAGAGGCTAAACCCTAGAAGCTAGCCTATGGTATGATTGTTGTTCGTCCTACGGACTAAAACCCTCCGGTTTATATAGACACCGGAGAGGGTTAGGGTTACACAGAGTCGGTTACAATGGAAGGAGATCTACACATCCGTATCGCCAAGCTTGCCTTCCACACCAAGAAGTCCCATCCGGACATGGGACGAAGTCCTCAATCTTGTATCTTCATAGTCCAGGAGTCCAACCAAAGGTCATAGTCCGGCCATCCGGACACCCCCTAATCAAGGACTCCCTCAGTAGCCCCTGAACCAGGCTTCAATGACAACGAAGTCCGGGCGCGCAGTTTGTCTTCGCATTGCAAGGCGGGTTCCTCCTCCGAATAATTCATAGAAGATTTTGAACACAAGGATAGTGTCCGCTCTGCAAAATAATTTCCACATACCACCGTAGAGAGAATAATATTTGCACAACTCCAATCTGCTGACGTATTCCGCAATGTGACATCACACCACGGCTAAGCCTTTATTCGAATCGTTTTTACTGTCCCACCTCAGCGCATTTAGCGAGGCGGTTTCCTTGGCACGTCTTGTCAAAGCAGAGGTCGTGTCCCCTTATTCTGGGATTCTCATCAATACGGGCGTGGGTAACCCAATCATGCCCGTTGGCACGTCTCCTCTATCGAAGGCGAGTCCCAAACGGTCACGGGAGGGCTCTTGGTATTCGACCTCTTTATAAAGAGACCAAGGCTCTACTCCTTTCTTTCAATCTCAATCGAATCCGCCTCGCCTCGAAGTTCCAACACCCAAAGCTCCAGATTCAGCGCCTGCACCTTTGATGATGTCCGCCCGACCTTCAAGGCCGGTGGATGCCTTCCTCCGTTACGGAAGAAGACGTGCTAAAGCTAAGAGATGCCAGATACTTAACTGGCGAAATTTCGCATAGGTTGCCTGCTCAAGGGCAGGTTATTCCCACTCCCAAGCCTGGCGAGAGCGTGGTGTTCGCGTCTCACTTCCTTTGGTGGTTAGGATTCCCGACGGACCCCTTCTTGAGGGGGCTCATGTTTTATTATGGGTTGGAATTTCACGACTTGAATCCGGAGTCCATCCTCCACATCTCATCGTTTATTGTCATATGGGAAGCCTTCCTCTGCATTACTCCTCACTTCGGATTGTGGCTTAAGACCTTCAAAGTGGAGCCGAAGATGATCAAGGGGCAACAAGCGGAGTGAGGAGGGGCTGTTATAAGCAAGAATGCTAACGCTCCATGGCCCGAGGGCTCTTTTCAAGAGGAGTTCAACTTATGGCAACGAGAGTGGTTTTATATCACAGCCCCTGTGGGCACCAAGTGGGTGGCGCCCCTGCCTTTCGCTGGGTCCTCCCCACGGCCGGGCGCCATGGGTCAATAAAGGGATCGACTGGGGGCCGTCCAAGGATGTGACGCCCATGGAGATGTATAAATTGTTCTTCGGATCACAAGCAATATGTCCGGACTTGACCGAGGACGTTAGTCTAAGCTGCAATCGCCCGGATACTCAAGTAAGTAGCCCTGTACCCGGACATGCTATCCGTATATTCATCATAAAATTGCCCTTAAAAGAGCTGTCCCTTTAAGCAGGAGTGGATAGCGAAAAGCAAAGCTAATCAGGTGTCCGGCCCCCCTCCCCGAGACCACGCCGGATCCCGTGTTAACCAGTATGGTGGAGGTTGCGCCTTTGGAAGAAGGCGAATGGGGGAACAAGGAAGCTACCGCCTCCTCAAGGAGGTTATCAGAAAGGAGGAATCGAGAATCCTCCATCCAGAAAAGAAGAGGACCGCCTCAAGACCCGGAGACCATGGTCTCAAAGCGGGGAAGAAATCTTCGCCGAGGGTCCTGCGCAGGAGGCGCCTCGGCCAGACTGCGGCCCTCAAGGGGATCAGCTCTCCAAATGAGCCGTAAGTAGAGAGGGGAGTTTTAAAATAAGAGACATCCCTATTCTATTCCTCAGAAAGATAACTGAATTTTTACCTTGTAGTTCGGATCTCAGCCCTTCTCAGCAGAGCTCATCATCAGGGGATCTTTGTCCGGAGATGATGGAGAGCGGAACGCCGCCTGCCGCATCGCCTTGCGAGGCGGGCGACCCCGAGGTGTCATCACGGAGGGTTTCTCCGAATCCGCAGGCCGAAAGCAGCCGCGATGGCTCCCTAAAGCCTTCGTGTCCGCCTTCAAAAAGGCCATCAGACGAGTCCGGCACCGTCCGGTGCACGGTCGGAGGAGCTGAAGGATCTGCTCACGCGAGCGTCTATCTTAGAAGAACACCGTGCATTGATGGGCACGGTGATTGAAAGGATTTCATCCGTAGAGAGCGGGTTGCACGAGGCCGTCAGGACTTTACTGACAGGTTTTGAGCTACGCGAAATGATGTACCTTTTGACAGTTCCACATATAAAAGATGCGCCCTGTATAGATAGTATCCCCTGAGACTCGGTGCGTTGTCAAAAATGACATCGCGCCGAGGATCATAATCCCAGGTATAACATGTCGCTCTTCGTATGTAGGTGGCGGCGTCCGTGGCTAGCTGGACTGATGAATTTGCCGAGCTAAAGCGGAAAGTTTACGTGGCGGATGTTTACATCGCGCTTGTCAACAAGCGGCTTGACGAGTCACAAAGTATGCAGTTTCTCCGCGGACACCTGGTAAGGGGGCTTGATGCCCCTGCCTTACAACATGTATGCTTGATGCAGATGGTGCCGCTGCCGTGGAGAACCTTCGGGCGGAACTCGCCCGAGCTAAGGAGCAGGCCAGAAAAAGTGAGGTGGCTGCCTTAAAGGCGGCCGAAGAGCAGAAGGCCGAGCATGCTGCTCATTGTTGAAGCAGGAAGGAAATGGCCGAGATGGCTGTGAAGTTGAAGAATGTTGCCTACCGCTGCAAGCTTCTTGAAAAAGAAGATCGGGCGGAACAAAAGGACCTGGAAAAGGCCACTACCGAGGCCAAGGATGCTCGCTCTGCAATGAGAGCCATGAAGCAGGAGCTACATCAGGCCGGAGATATTGCGGCTAGAAAGCCCTTTATGCTGCGGATGAAATTCGGGGATCCTAAGTATGCTTAGCTGGACCGGCTGTGGAGTGCGGCGGATACTTATCTGGACTTGGCGGCAAGTGCCGCGGACGCGGCCGAACACTTCCGAGATCAACAGGATCACGAAGTGGAAAAGCTTTTTTGGTCGCAGTTCCACAATCCAGAGCGCCCACTACCATTATCCGAGCGTTTGGCTGAATGGGCGGAGCTGAATAGGTTATCCGGACTCACCATGAAGGATGTCGTGAGTCATCTGTGGCCGGAAAGGCCCAAGCCGAGGAGTTATTTTGCTTTGGTGCAGCAGTTCCTTGGTGCGGTGCCGCATATCAATGCAATGAAGAGGTCAGCATGCATAGAGGGTGCACGGATGGCTCTTGCCCGTGTCAAGACATACTGGGTGGTGATGAAAGCCACCGACGTTGCATCCCAAGATTCGGACGGGAGCCGAGTACCTACCGAGCACTATTTTTAGGAAGTTCTGCAGGGCGCTTGTTTAATAGAGACGCAGTGCTCGAAGGATATCATGTTCAATAACATGTATAATTGTAAAACAATGTTTCGATGGAATATAAAAGCTTTTTATACTTGTGCCTACAAGAATTAAATTACCTCCTGTGCGGCCGTTAATGTATATGTGTATATAACCTGAAAGATTGCAGTCTTCGGCTTCAGCCCCCATGCATATAATGCGGGGGTGTTCGCAGAAGGCGCATTTTCACACTTGATCCAACGTCTTGGTCCTATAAAGGAGGTGATAGCGCAGCGAACTAGGCAACCGGACTATAATGCTTTATCACTTTCACTTAGCCATAGGAGTTTGACAGTGGGGCTACTATATAGCCCCTAGGGGCACCGCTCCTGCCCGAATTCGGGGCACGTGTGTGCCTGACTGGGAAACGACCCTTCGTTAATGCGGAGGAATCCTAAAGATTCCGGTGGGTCATCGAGTGGTTGACCAGTCTCACGCGATATCATGACAGCCGGCCGCTTTCTCTACTGAGGTGCTCGCCTGGCCGAACCGGGGCACAATCGCAGTAGTTCTCCTGGTGCTGCCTTAGCCGATAGAGCGGAACATAAGGCAGCAAAACAAAGGAGCCGGGCAAACCCAACATTTGACCAAAGACATGATTCGGAGCTGATGCATATAAGGCCAAACTCGCGACGCTGAACACTCCCTAAGGTATTCAGTCTTTATGAAAAACGGGCTGAACAACGCCCTTAGTAATAAGCCCCTGGTATCCAGGTACGTGCAAAAATCCTGACGTGGTCGATGCCAAGACACCAGCCTCCACCTCGGTTATAGCAAGAAACCGGGGGATGTGTATCAACAAGAGACAGTAAAAAAGGTTTACGCAGGGTCTTAATCTGAAATAATCCTTGGAACGGGTCCCTCATCGCACGCCTCAAGGCCTGTGTCTCCGAAGCAGCCGTATCCTGGACGGGTGTAGCACGTTGTTCATCTGTAAAAGAGAGGAACTTACTTGAAAAAGATCGTGCGAAAATGTACGTTATATTAAATAAACAAAGTACAATTTAAAAAATGAGTAAAATTGAGCTTTATTGTCTCTTGTTGTACATGCGCCGGAGCCCTTGAACGGGGTATGCGGCTAGTAAGCCCTTGCGCCGGACTCGTCTAGCCGTGTCCGGGGTCTAAACGACCTGTTTAGGTGCTTTTATTAGTGAAGCCGGTTTAGTGTGTGGCTGTTAAGGCAGCCGCACAATCTTCCGCGCTCGAGGAACACTTGATGCTTCCCTTTAATGAGATGATGCCTCATGGACCTGGCATTTTAAGTATAAGGGATGCATAATGCGATATTGCGTTAAAGCGGGCGAAAGCTTCGCGTCCCAGTAGTGCTCGATAGCTACTTGTAAATGGGGCGATGTGGAAGGTTAGATTTTCACGGCGGAAGTTGTCGGGTGAGCCGAACATAACTTCTAGCAGGAGAGAGCCCGTACAATGTGCATCTGGGCCTGGCGTTACCCCTTGAAAGGAAGTGTTGCTATGGCGTATTGCTGTTGGGTCTATCCCCATTTTATGGAGTGTGTCCTGATATAGCAGGTTTAAATCACTGCCGCCGTCCATTAGGACTTGTGTAAAGTGGAGTCCGTCAATTATCGGATCTAATACCAAGGCAGTCCAGCCTGCATTTCGGATACTTCTAGAGTGATCCTGATGGTCGAAGGTGATTGGTTTTAATAACCAGTGTCTGGACTCCTCTGGGATAGGCAGTATCTCGCGTATCTCTACGGGCGCCACTGTTTCTCCCCTTTTGTCACGTGAAGTGAATTTACTGTTTTGGCTTCTTGTGGGAAGTTCTTTTGTTTTCCAAAGTGCTTTGCTTGTGGGGTTCGGCTATCGTCCTCGCTTGGTGTGTCAAGCCCCTTGTGTTCGGCGTGGAGTTTGCCGGATTGCTTGAAGACCCAACAATCTCTGTGGGTATGGTTTGCAGGCTTCCCGGGAGTGCTGTGTATTTGACATATCTTGTCCAAGATTTTGTTTAGGTTAGATAGCTCATCCCTATTATCCTTGATGGGCAGCTTTTTCTTATTCTGCCGAGAGCTTTTGAATCCGGCGTCGATCGCCGTGTTTCTTCGATGTTTCCCTTGGTCCGCGCTGGTCCTTGCTGCGTCCACGGTTTCCGCTTCCATCCCTAACTTCGGATGTACTTGGGTCGCTGGTATCGCATCTTGCCAACCAGCTATCCTCTCCTGCGCAAAAGCGGGTCATGAGGCTTGTTAATGCGGCCATTGTTCTTGGCTTTTCTTGGCCGAGGTGTCTGGCGAGCCATTCGTCTCGAACGCTGTGCTTGAAAGCTGCTAAGGCTTCGGCGTCCGGACAGTCGACTATCTGGTTCTTTTTAGTAAGAAATCTGTTCCAGAGTTTCTGGGCTGACTCTCCGGTTGTTGAGTTATATGACTTAAATCATCTCGCATCCGGAGGTCGGACATTGGTGCCTTGAAAATTTGCCCGAAAAGCATCCTCGAGCTCTTCCCAACTTCCAATGGTGTTTTCGGAAGGCTTTAAGCCAATGCCGGGCTGGCCCTTTGAGTTTGAGGGTAAGTATTTTATGGCGTGGAGGTCATCTCCTCTAGCCATGTGTATGTGGAGGATGTAATCCTCAATCCGCACTCTGTGGTCTGTTGTTCCGTCAGATGCCTCTATGTTTACGGGTTTGAATCCCGCCGAAATTCATGATCCAAAGACCTCATCGGTGAAACATAGGGGTGTGCGGCACCCCTATATCTGGGTGTACCATGATGTTCGGATATTTGATGTGTTGCATTGCTTATCGAGCTTGCTTTCTTGGCCCATAGATAGATCTGGCTGGGCCATCTTTTGATGCGAATCCTCAGCGGATCGCGTCGGCTTGTGTGTGTGCGGCGCCAATTGCCGACCGTGGTTGGCCATGGGTCGCTTATCCGACCGGTGGTTTCTTTATTTTTGATTGCGGAGGCTCTAAGGCCTCTTCATCAAATTCGCAGTAATTTTCGCCGGATAGCTCTTTCAGCGGTGACTATCGCCGATTTGGTTCCGCGGTGTTGAGTACTTTGCTCCATCTAATTCGAGTGCATCTTCCGCTGTTTTGAGCTTCCGCTTCGCTTTTTCAGGCTACGCGCAGCGGGCGATTTAGCCTTTTTGAGGTTCTTCTGCTTCCAAAGAACTTGTCCGGGCGTGAGGTTGTCCGGACTGTTGTCTTCGCCGGGACGGGTTGTTTATCCAAGTTGCCCTGTTCGGACGGTTGCTCGATGGCGTGTTCGTCCGCCGGTTCGCCCTGCTCTATGGCTGGGTCTGTATGGCTGCTTTCTCTGTCAAGGTGGGGTTTGGAGCGGCGCTTACGCCGCCGCTTTGATTGCTTTTCAAGGGAACGATCCCTCGTTGCGTCCCTTTGTTCCTCGTCGTCGTTTCCTTTAGGCGCATCCACCATGTATAATCGTGAGATGGGGTGGTTGTCCAGTGACCTATAGGCGTTGATTCCTTTTCGTCTCCTACATCGTCGTCCATGCCGTCAATTCTTTGGAGTCGAAAGTCGAGCATGTCGGTTAAATCACCGGCTGGCTACAAAGTGGGTGGTGGGTGGGCTTTGAATTTCATCGTCAGTCTGTATCCCAACCTTGCCGACATAGTCCGGCCAGGGCTCTCCTGATAAAGAGAGAGACTTTAGTGAATTCAGAATGTCACCGAAAGGCGAGTGCTGAAAGATGTCCGCGGCGGTGAAATCCATGATCGGCGCCCAATCGGATTCGATTGGCAGGGGTGCGGAATGTTCGGAGTCCGGAGAGGAGTCCGGCACTTTGGAGTCACGAGCTTCGCAAAGGAGAGGTATGGTGTTCGGCTCGATCGCCGTAGAGATTGCAGCCCCCGAGGCGGTGTCCAGCCACCCGTCGTCGATAGGCGCAGTCGGCTCTGAGCTAAGGGTCAGAGCGGACATCGGTGCGCCTCCGTGACACCGCTCGCGGCAGAGCTAGATCATACCCATCGTGACAAAGGTGCGCGCTTGGCTGTGGCTCGAACCCGTCAAGATCAAGTCTCCGCGACGCCGGGCCGTGTAGTTCAAACTTCCAAATATGACCTGATGGCTGTGGGCGAAGCTTCGATCTGCTCCAGATGGCTGCGAATTGCCCGCGGTGCAAAGCCGCCGAATATGAAGATCTGTCCAGGGAGAAAAGTCTCACCCTGGACCGTATCATTGTTGATGATGGGAGAAGCCATCGGGCCTAAAGGTGACGGCACCGAGGAACTCTCAATGAAAGCACCAATGTCGGTGTCAAAACCGGCGGATCTCGGGTAGGGGGTCCCGAACTGTGCGTCTAGGCGGATGGTAACAGGAGACAAGGGACACGATGTTTTTACCTGTGTTCGGGCCCTCTTGATGGAGGTAAAACCCTACTCCTCCTTGATTAATATTGATGATATGGGTAGTACAAGAGTAGATCTACCATGAGATCAGAGAGGTTAAACCCTAGAAGCTAGCCTATGGTATGATTGTTGTTCGTCCTACGGACTAAAACCCTCTGGTTTATATAGACACCGGAGAGGGTTAGGGTTACACAGAGTCGGTTACAATGGAAGGAGATCTACACATCCGTATCGCCAAGCTTGCCTTCCACGCCAAGGAAAGTCCCATCCGGACACGGGACGAAGTCTTCAATCTTGTATCTTCATAGTCCAGAGTCCGGCCAAAGGTCATAGTCCAGCCATCCGGACACCCCCTAATCCAGGACTCCCTTATTTGTCTCACCCCAACTATTGCTATGATGTTGTACGGGGGCAAGCTCTCTTGGCTTAATGCCACGGTTAAGTCCTTGCTGATCTATGCCATGTGCACCCTACAAATACCTCCCAAGATTCTTACACGCCGATGCCTTTGGACAAAAAAATGAACAAGGGGAAAAGTGTAACTCTCTAGCTGCCTGGGACATGGTTTGCAAACCAAAAAAGTGGAGGGCTGGGAGTGATCAACCTGAAAATTCAAAATGAGGCTCTCCTCCTGAAATTCTTGCACAAATTTTACAACAAGAAGGATATCCCATGGGTCAGCTTGATCTGGAATGCATACTACTCTGATAAAATACCCCATGCCTCTACATTCTCAAACTCATGCCAAAATTTCGTGGGGTTTCCTAAGTTTTGGTGGCTGATGGATCGACAACTCTTTTTTGGAAAGATCTATGGCTGGACAACATCATACAAGATTCTCACTCTCGGGCTTTCTCGTTTGTGCTTCATGATGACACCTCTGTCAAACGTTTCTTGGAGAGCACGTCACTGCATGAAACCTTCCATCTACCACTCACACCCCAAGCCCTTGACGTACTGCTGGACCTCCAACTCTCTCCTTGCAAACCAACCCGACCACCTCGACCTCTGACATCTGGTTATATCTTTGGGGAAAACAGACTTCAACGCATCCGACTACTGCAAATTTTACCTTCGAGACACTAGAGCCAACCCCACCTTCAACCTCCTTTAGCGATCTAAATGTACAATGAAGCTCAAGGTATTTGGGCGGCTGCTCCTCCATGACCGTCTCAACACGCGCAATATGCTAAAAAGGCGCCATTATAACATTGGAAATAACTTTGATTGCCTCCTTTGCGTCCAACGCGTCAAAGAAACAGTTGATCATATGATCTTCACGTTCCCTTTCAGTCGTGTCTGCTGGGGCAAGTTGCAAATCACATGGCCTGCATTCACCTCACAGTTGGAGGTCGTTAGCACGGTCAAGGCAATCTGGCCCAACCAACTCTTTATGGAAATTTTTATTGCCGCTGCCTGGAGCTTGTGGAAGGAAAGAAACAACAATCACTTCAGAGGCGAGGCCCCCTCCATTTGATCTTGGATAGATAGATTCATAAAATACTTTGGGCTTCTTCAACACAGGTTTAAAGAGGCACATATTGCCTCTATGCTTGATTTTTGTAACTCTCTCCTGTAACTTCTTTTAGCAGGCCCCTACCCCCACCCCCTATTTGTATGTACCACCCTCCACCATGTTACATCCTTATTTATATGTGAGTAATACAAAAACAGTAGGAGGCTCTCCTACTGTGTTCTTTGTCAAAAAAAATACAAAAGAAGTATTAAGGTAAACCTAACCATAGCATGAAACATATGGATCCAAAATCAACCCCTTACGAAGCAACTCATCATTTACTTATTACTTCCCAACGCCTTCCTCTAGGCCCAAATAATAGTGAAGTGTCATGTAGTCGACGTTCACATAACACCACTAGAGGAGAGGCAACATACATCTCATCAAAATATCAAACGAATACCAAATTCACCTGACTACTTATAGCAAGACTTCTCCCATGTACTCAGGAACAAACGTAACTACTCACAAATCATATTCATGTTTATAATTAGAGGGGTATTAATATGCATAAAGGATCTGAACATATGATCTTCCACCAAATAAACCAACTAGCATCAACTACAAGGAGTAATCAACACTACTAGCAACCCACAGGTACCAATTTGTGGTTTTGATACAAGATTGGATACAAGAGATGAACTAGGGTTTGAGAGGAGATGGTGCTGGTGAAGATGTTGATGGAGATTGACCCCCTCCTGATGAGAGTATCGTTGCTGATGATGATGGCGATGATTTTCCCCTCCCAGAGGGAAGTTTCCCTGGCACAACAGCTCTGCCGGAGCCCTAGATTGGTTCCGCCAAGGTTTCGCCTCGTGGTGGCGTAGTTTCTTTCCGAAAGCTTGCTTATGATTTTTTCCAGGGTAAAAGACTTCATATAGCAGAAGATGGGAATCGGAGGCCTGCTAGGGGCCCACGAGGCGGCGTGCCTGGGTAGGCGCGCCCCACCCTCATGGCCAGGGCGTGGCCCCCTCGTGGATTCTTTCGCCAAGATTTTTATTAATTCCAAAAATAACTTCCGTGAAGTTTCAGGACTTCTGGAGCTGTGCAGAATAGGTCTATAATATTTGCTCCTTTTCCAGCCAGAATTCCAGCTGCCGGCATTCTCCCTCTTCATGTAAACCTTGTAAAATAAGAGAGAATAGGCATAAGTATTGTGACATAACGTGTAATAACAGCCCATAAAGCAATAAATATCGATATAAAAACATGATGCAAAATGGATGTATCACAAGTCGGCTTGGCTGCCTGCTTCCTCCTTTGAGCAGACCCTCGATGCCCCTCGCAAGTTCCATAGTGGCGCTGGCCGTCCAACCACACGACCCGGAAGTGTCACTGGCTTGTCTGTATCACCAAGGGAGAAGGGTTGCCTCCTCCGCCTGCTGGCCCCCCGGCTCCACCTCCTCAGCAGCCAGCCGCCCGTCCCGCAGTCGGCCAGGTCCAAGATGATTACCCCGAAGAGCATGATCCTTATGTTGTCTTCACCAGTGTGGCCAGCGAAAGACACAAATGAGCCAAGAAGCACCCCGAAGTGAATGCAGTTGCCTCAAATGCTCCAGAGTTCATGCATTGGTCTGAGAGGCCCATCAGCTGGAGCCATGCTGTCCACCCAGAAGTGATGCCCTCTCCGGGTTCCTATGCCCTGGTGTTGGATGCTACCCTTGCAACGGAGAGGCGAGCTGCTCGTTTCTCCCGGATCCTGATAGATGGCGGTAGCAGCATCAACATCCTTTACCGGGACACCATGGAGAAGTTGAAGATCAAAGAGAAGCAGCTACTGCCCAGTCGGACTGTGTTTCATGGCATCGTGCCCGACTTGTCCTGCTCACCAATCGGCAAGATCAAGATAGACGTCCTCTTTGGAGACAAGGATCATTTCCGCCACGAAGCCATCTGGTTTGAGGTGGTTGACTTGGAGAGCCCGTATCATGTGCTCCTAGGCTGGCCAGCTCTAACCAAACTCATGGCGGTGCCTCATTATGCCTACCTCAAGATGAAGATGCCAGAACCAAGGGCATCATCACGATCGGTGGAGACTATGAGAAATCGTCCGCCTGCACTGGAGCCAGCAGCCGGCTCACCGAGTCCCTTGTGATTGCGGCAAAGAAGAAGCTCCTGGAACGGGTGGTGGCCATGGCCGGCAAGCAGCCGGACATGTCCCCAGAAGTCAAAGAGTCAGAGACCCAGGGCTCCTTCAAGCCGGCCAAAGAAACAAAGAAAATTCCCTGGGACCCTGAGCACCCGGAGAGGCACGCTGTTATAGGTACCAACCTTGATAGCAAATAGGAAAGTGATCTCGTCAATTTCCTCCATGTGAATCGGGACATCTTTGCATGGTCTCCCAAAGACATGCCGGGTATTCTGACGGATTTCACGAGCACAAGCTACGTGTAAGAGCAGATGCCAAACCAGTCGACAATCCCTCTGCCGACTGTAGGAGGAGAAGAGAAGAATTGTTGGAGAAGAGATCGCCCGCCTGTTGGCAGCAGGCTTCGTCATGGAAGTTTTCTTTCCTGAATGGCTTGCCAACCCAGTCCTTGTAGTGAAGAAGAACAACAAGTGGCGCATGTGCATTGATTACACCAGTCTCAACAACCTGCCCCAAGGATCCGTTTGCCTTGCCATGGATTGACCAAGTGATAGACTCCACAGCCGGATGCGAGCTGTTGACTTTCTTGGATGCCTACTCGGGTTACCACCAGATCAAGTTGAATCTGGCAAACCGCCTGAAGACAGCCTTCATCACACCATTCGGAGCCTTCTGCTACCTGACCATGACATTCGGCCTGAGAAATGCCGGTGCCACATTTCAACATTGCATGCAGAAGTGCCTCCTCAAGCAGCTCGACGGAAATGCCCACGTCTATGTGGACGATATTGTGGTGCAGACGGAGAAGCGCGGTACCCTGTTGGAAGATCTCAAGGAGTCCTTCAAAAATCTGCGCCGGTTTCAGATCAAGCTCAACCCAGAGAAGTGCGTGTTCGGAGTACCAGCCGGCCAGCTCCTTGGTTTCCTGGTCTCAGAGCGCAGCATTGAGTGCAACCCTGTCAAGATCAAAGCCATCGAGAGGATGGAAGTACCCACCCGACTGCAAGATGTCCAAAAATTCACCGGCTTCTTGGCATCCATCAGCCGCTTCATCACCGGTCAAGCGAGAAGGCCCTTCCCCTGTACCAACTCCTGAAGAAAACCACTCACTTCGAGTGGAATGACAAGGTGGATGAGGCTTTTCTCCAGCTCATGAAGATGTTGACCACGCCGCCTGTCCTGGCCGCGCCAGCTGCTAAGGAGCCTATGCTCCTCTACATCGCCGCCACCAGCCAGGTGGTCAGCACAGTCATAGTAGTTGAGCGCAAGGAAGACGGCAAGGTTCTGCCGGTCCATAGACCGGTGTACTAATTGAGTGAAGTATTGTCAGCTTCCAAGCAGAATTACCCCCACTATCAGAAGATGTGCTACGGCGTGCACTTTAGCTCCAAGATGTTAAAGCCATATTTTCAAGAGCACCCCATCATGGTTGTCTGCACTGCTCCGCTTGCTCAGATCATAGGCAGCCAAGATGCTTCAGTGCCGAGTGGCAAATGGGCCATCGAGTTGGCTCCTCACACCATCTTCTACCAGCCTCGCACCACCATCAAGTCCCAACCGCTGTCCGACTTCCTCATCGACTGGGCCGAGACCTAGTACGTGCCGCCAGTGCCGGACTCCACCCATTGGCCGATGCACTTTGATGGTTCAAAGATGTGCACCGGTTTGGGAGCCGGCATCATCCTGACCTCTCCCAAAGGCAATAAGCTCTGATACACATTGCAAATCCATTTTGCTGCCTCCAACAATGTGGCCGAGTATGAGGAACTAGTACACAGACTCCGGCTTGCCAAAGAGCTTGGCATTCGCCGGATTCTGTGCTATGGTGACTCTGACTTGGTGGTCCAACAGTCGTCTGGCGACTGGGACGCCATGGATGCAAACATGGCAAGCTACCGCTTCCTCGGCCCAAGAACTCAAAGGATATTTTGAAGGGTGCGAGTTCCTTCACGTGCCACTTAAACGACAACGAGCAAGCAAATGCCCCGCACGGATTGGCTCCACCCGCAAGCCATACCAACCGTGTGTCACTTCAGCGCCTCCTCAAGCCATCCATCAAGCCTTTGCCAGAATCAGATTCTATCTTCGTGCTGGCTGCCCCTGAAATAGTCAGATCCGACTCACGTACTTTGGCAAAGTGGACGAGGACTGCAGAGTCGCACGCCCGGGACTTCATCACCGGCTAGGGGACTTCAACGACACAGCAAGCAAATGCCGAAGTCCAACTCCGCCACCTCCCAGCCCAACCACCCCAATATAAGTGGCAAGATCGACAAGGAGGAATTCACAGCACCATCATGGGCTCATCCCATCCTCAACTTTTTGGTGAACAAAGAGCTGCCAACCGATGAGATCTCGCCCGACAGTGCAACGTCGGGCAAAGCAGATACACCATCGCCAACAAGTGAACTCGTGAGGCGCAGTTGTCACCGTGTATACCAACGCTATGAGAGCCGAGAAGGGCCAAGCAATCCTCAAAGATATCCATCAAGGCGAGTGTGGCCACCACGCGGCCTCAAGATCACTTGTTGCCAAAGCCTTTTTCCATGGTTTCTTATGGCCGACTGCTCTAGAAGATGCCAAAGACTTGGTCAAGAAATGTCAGGACTGCCAGAAGTTCAGTTCCAAGCAACATTTGTCGGCTTCTGCACTCAAGACCATTCCCCTTGCATGGCCCTTTGTCGTCTAGGGACTGGACATGGTGGGACCATTCAAGACAGCACACGGCGGCATGACTCATCTGTTTGTTGCCGTGGACAAATTCACCAAGTGGAGAGAAGCGAAGCCAATCAAGAAGTTGAACGGTCCGACTGCTATGACTTTCATCACATACATCGCCACTCGGTACGGCGTACCTCACAGCGTCATCACTGACAATGGCACAAATTTCGCAAAGGGCGCCTTGGCCCGCTTTCAGGCGATGCGTGGCATCCGATCGACTTAGCGCCTGTTTCCCACCCACAGTCAAACGGTCAAGTCGAGCGATCAAACGGCCTCATTTTGTCCGGAATCAAACCCCAACTTGTCGAGCCTCTGGAGCGATCGGGCGGCTGCTGGCTCGACGAGCTGCCGGCCGTCCTCTAGAGTCTGCGCACCACTTCGAACAAGTCAACCGGCTTCACACCCTTCTTCCTCGTGTATGATGCCGAGGTTGTCATGCCAACTGACATCGAGTTCGACTCACCTCGCGTCACCATGTACACCAAGGCGGAGGCAAAGGAAGCACGAGAAGACGGTGTCGATCTGCTGGAAGAAGGCCGACTGTTGGCACTCAGCCGGTCCGCCATCTACCAGCAGAGTCTACGCCGCTACCACAGTTGGAAGATCAAGCCAAGATCCTTCCAAGAGGGAGACCTTGTGCACCAGTTGATCCAGCGAATAGCCAGCCAGCACAAGCTTTCAGCCCCTTGGGAAGGCCCTTTCATCATCAGCAAAGCCTTGGGCAATGACTCCTACTACCTGATCGATGCTTAGAAGCCCAGGGCACGCAAGAGGGACGACTGCAAGGAAACAAAGCACCCATGGAATGCAAATCTCCTTCAAAGATTTTACAGCTTGATGCAAGATGTACCACATTATGTTTTGTAAGTATGAAGACTTTGGGTCCCTTGAGGAGCACTCGGGGGCTACCCTTTTTTATCTATATGATAAGCACTATGCCTATGAATGTGTTATTTCATTCCTCCTCCTGAAACCGGGTTCGAATAGTCGGCCCGGGGGCTTGCCGCCTCGTACTATGTTGGTGTTTCCTGCATTCGGACAAGTAATGTGCCAGCACCTAAGCCCTCTATTGCGACAAGTTACAGCTTGCGTAGCGTCTGCTCGCTTCGGCAAGAGTTAAAGGCAAGAAACATTGCTCACATGAAAATGGCTGAGGACCAAAACATCAACATAGGACAAGCTGCCTTTCGCTTCACCGACCGGGCCAAGCCGAAAGCAGCCGGCGGGCCAAGCTACCTACTTAGCTTGCAACGCTCCAATCGGAAAAGTACTTGTCCTCCCACAATGGTGAAGTAATTGAACAGGCCACAGTCCACAGAGCTACCGTCCGGCTGGCAAGTAGGTAACCAAGGGAGGGCGGCAAAGGAAAAGCCAAGGAACAAAAAGCAAGAAAAGTCGGAACTCGGCAAAAGCACAGCTTGTGCGGGAAATAATTTACATACCAAAAGGCCTCGCCAACATTCAACATAGTTTGAATACACCCCACGGGTGGAATTGTGCAAATTTAACGAAAATTTGTTGAGAAGACTACTAAGCAGGAAAAGCTATGATAAATTGGTGGCCTAGACCAAAGGAGCAGCAGGCGAGTCCGGCGGGTTGGTGGAGTCGGGGGCGCCGCGCTGGTGGAATGGCCGGATGGCGAGTCTCGGCTTGGTCGCCTTTCAAGAACAGCCGGGCGTGCTTGCATCGTAGTTCGGTGCCGAAGGCAGCCGAGTTGAGGCTGGCCGCCCGCCTCCGACCTCCGGGCGCACCGCCTTCACCATCCTCGTCTTCCTCGCTCTTCCCTTCATCGCTGGAGGCGAATTCCTCATGAGTCTTTGCCATCATCCGGGTTCAGTCCGAACCATTCTAGGGCGCCAAAGAACGTTCTCATTCAGCTCAGGATGAAGTCACCGGTGTTGGTATACTCGGCGATCGCTGCTACGCTGAATAGTGAGGGCACGCCCACCGCCACCACCTCAGCGCCGACTTCCTGCCAAACATGGCCAAATGGGCTAGATCTAGCCCAGATACCATGCCTTGGCAAACTCCAATGCCCGCCGCTTCTGCTCGGGCCTCGGAGCCCTTTCGTGCCTCAAGGCGGCCGGCGACCACTTCCAACCATTCGGTGGTCCGACTGGGGGTGCGTGGGGCTTGCTCGTTCGCCAGAGGGCGTAGATCGCTCGAGCCGCTGACGCAGTAGCCCCCGGAGCATCCGCTAATGACCGAGACGACCTTGAATACTAAAGAGCTGCTCGCCAAGGGTCCGAGGGGCGTTGGCGGAAATCTCCGCGCCGGCCGCCCTTCGCTCCTTGCGGTGAGCCTCAATGGCTTGGTTGGCAGCGATGGAATGACCGGGGAAGAAGTCTGCACAACAAAACAATAAGTCAGGAATCAGAAGCTAGAAGCCGGCTCGCTCGACAGCCAGTAGTTGAGAGAAGAGAAGAAAGCTCAACATCGACTATGTCTTTGATCTTGCCATAACCGACAGTCAGTGCCACCTCCGTCTCAGCCCAACCAGAGCGCTCGGTCTCAAACTCAGCCAGGAGCCTGGCTTCTTTGTCCTCCGCCTGCTTCAGGGTCGTCTTGTGAAGCTCTGCCTGGTCCTTCAGTTCTTTGATCAGGCGGTCGCGCTCCTGGGCCACCCTGGTACACTCGTCCTCCTTGGCACGCAGCGCGGTGTTGGCTTCACCCAGTTGCTGCTGAAACGCGGCGTTGGTTTCTGCAAGAACAAGAAAAAAAGATATCAACAAACAAGAAGAAAGAGAAGTAATTGCCGGGAGATTCGGCCCGACTGCTAAGCAGTCGGCCCGCATCTCGGGGACTACAGCCCGCGGGTGCGCTGATGCGCCCGTGCAGAGAGAACATGATGGAGTGATTACTCCGGCGTTCTGTCAAGTCGGCAGTCCGTCGGTCCAGCTGCCGGACATGGATGTTGAAGGTGGCCGCGTGGACGTTGTGGTACTCCTTCAACAAAGCAACATGAAGAGAAGTAAGTCAGAAGCTCAAGACCCACTATGAAATTCCAGGCCGCCCGCCAGCAGCCGCCCGTAACTCGGGATTACACCAGTGGTGTACCGACGCTTCACCGAAGATTACAAGAATTAAAAGCAAGGAGCAAGTTACATACCCGGACGATGTCCCGTGTCTTCACGAACTCCTTCATGCATTGCGCAAGGGCGGCGGCTTCGGCCTTGAAATCGGCCTGGATGTCCTGCGCCGCCTTGATCAAGGCACTAGTCCCGCCCCCGTGCACCCACTCCGTCGGCGCAGATCGGTGGCTTCGCATCGTGGGCCGACGAATGGCGCCGCGACCTCCATTGGCCTTGGCACCGATGTCGCTTTCCACACGATCACAAGATCGGAGTGCGGCCCGTGGGAACGGAGCCCATCACTAGCTCGCCTCTGGCTGGCGGCACGAATAGGGCAGCCGGCTGGCTCCCCTGCACATCTACGGTCGGCGGTTGCAGAGGCGCCCCCATCTCCGGCAAGACGACATCGCCACCGTCTTTCTCCATGACCGGCTACTCGTTGCCGGCTCCTCCAGCTGGCGCCGGGATCTCTGGTGCTGACGGCGCAGAGCGCAAGGGGGTGATGAGCTGTGGGGTCTGGTGACGCGGCAACCTTCGCTTCTTCCTCGCCACAAGGCCGGGCTTGGGCCTTGGCCATGGCGTCTGCGTCGCTGCGCCGCCTTGCCGCTGTCGCTTTGTCGGCCTCCGCCTTCTTGGCGGCGGCTTCTTTCTCCTCCCACACCTCCTGCATTCATTTCTGCGCCCCGGAGATCGGGCGGCCGGGTCTATATGGCAGGTCTTGGTGGAGCCCTCTACTGCCCTAATGATGGAGGCTGAGATCAACCGGCCAAGAGAGAGCGGGCCCTGCTCAAAAGAAAGGTAAAAAGGAGATTCGTAGGAGTCGACAAGATAAAAGAATAAAAGAAGACACAAGGAAAGTTGAGAACTTACGCCGACACCCTCAGAGGCTGCTTGGGGGCTTTCTCGAACTTGGCCGCCTTCGCGGCGGCCTCGCGTCGCTTGGTCGCTGTGGCCGTGTTCTTGGCCGCGGCGGTCGAATGCTTGGGCTTCTTGGGGTGGCTGCCGAATAGCAGCGCGCCTTGGCGCTTTGGCCCACCGCGTAGTGCGGTCCGTGCGACTGAGGAGCTCGGACCCGCCCTGTCGGCAGGCGGCGGGTGGCACGGCTCCTCCTCCTCCTCCTCCTCATAATCATTCGGCCAGGCTTCTACGCCGCCTCGTCCTTCGGAGCCACCTGCCCTGCCACCACCGCCTATGGTGGCGTCCTCCAGGGCGGCCGCCCCCAAGTCGGGGTCCGCCACGCTGCTCACATCCCGGTCCGGCAGGTAGTAGATGTTGGCCTCCTACCGAGGGGAGGAGGATCTGCATCATGGTCAAACTGGTCAGTCCGCAAGACAGAGCCCGGCAAGACAGAACCCGACAAGAGGGAGACAAAAGAATCAAGAGCTTACCACAGGCGGCGGATTTGCGTGGGAGTACGGCCGCTTGCCGAACTGCCACCCCTCCTCCTCGAGCTTGCACTCTACGATCTCTTTCACCAGGAGGGCCACCTTTGCAGTCGGCATCTCCTTGGTGCACATCCGACATGGATCGCCATGCCCGCTCATCTGGCTTATCATATGAGGCCGGCCTTGAAGCGGGAGGATCCGGTGCACAACGAAGCCGACTAGCAAGTCGGACGCCTTGAGGCCCTCCGACTCCGTCATCATCTTGAGGCGGGCGATAGCGGTGGAGGTGTCGGCCGACAGCGGCTTCGGGTTGAAGCCCCAATTGGTGCTGGGCTCGGCAGGCGGAGCATCCACATAAGGCGGCAGGTTGATGAAGTCAATCGCCGGGTTGACGTTCTTCACATAGAAGTACGACTTCGCCACAGCTTGACCGATCAGAGGAACTTGATGGCTGGAAAGGCGCTTCAAAGACCCAGATGCCGCACTGCAATGAAGGCTCCGCACTGGGCCGCCTCGTCCTTGACGGTGGTGCTAAGCTTGGGGTAGAAAAAGGCCCCCCAGAGCTCGATTGTGGGGAGGATGCCAAGATAACCCTCGCATAGGGTGACGAAAGCCGACAGCAGCACCACCGTGTTCGGTGTGAGGTGGTGCGGCTGGAGTCGGTAGAAGGTCAAGAAAGAGCGGAGGAAGCAGATCACCGGCAGGCCGAAGCCACGGAGGAAGTGTGAGCGAAAGATGACGCGCTCGCCTTCCTCTGGCACCGGCGAGATCTCGTTGGCGGGCGACACACGCACCTTGACGTAGCCTGCGCCGGGCAGCCGCCGCATGTCGCGGAGGAATCTGCAGTGTTCTTCATGGACGTTGGAGCCGTCCCAGTCACCGGAGCGCTCCATGACGGCCCGAGCTCGACAAAGACGAAGGGCGGTGACGAGCGCGTGGGCCCACGGCGGAGCAGATAGGGGGCTCGGGAAGAAGAAGCTCGACAGTAACGGCGAAGAAGAATAAAGGGTAAGAAGAGGCAGGGAGAGGAGGGCACGCGTGCTTCTGCCACTCTCCTCCTCCCCCTACTTATAGCCCCCTGGCTGTTAAGCCTTGGGGGGGGGGCGTGGTATGGTGTTTTTACCGGTGCCCACGATCCCACGACCCCGCACTTACCACGTAGTAATGGCGCATGGTAAAAGCGCACGGGATCCTAACCGCCCGCCTCGGCCGCAACGGATCCGTGCGCGTGCTGAGGCTCGGTAGTGGCGGGCGCCTCGCAAAGAACGTCCCGTCGCACGGGGCTGGCAGGCCGGCCCGACCAGCTGATGTCGTGTGGCACGCGTGCGGCTAGCGGCAAGCCTAGATGCGTAGGTAGTGCGCCACATGGCTCCCGCCGCGACGGTTCAAAATTCACCAGTTGGCTTGCCTGGCCATGGCCGACTCCTAGCAGTCGGTGTTCCAGAGGACGGACAAGACAGGAAACCAGGACCACATGGAGTAGGAAGCTGCCGGGGCAACCCGCCTTGTGAGCCGCTGCAACCCACCAGCTTTGGGGACTACTGTCGGAGTGATTGGCCATGGGTAGTGTCGGTGTCAAAACCGCGGATCTCGGTAGGGGGTCCCGAACTGTATGCGTTTAGGCGGATGGTAACAGGAGACAAGGGACACGATGTTTTTACCTGTGTTCGTGCCCTCTCGATGGAGGTAAAACCCAACTCCTGCTTGATTAATATTGATGATATGGGTAGTACAAGAGTAGATCTACCATGAGATCAGAGAGGCTAAACCCTAGAAGCTAGCCTATGGCATGATTGTTGTTTGTCCTATGGACTAAAACCCTTCGGTTTATATAGACACCGGAGAGGGTTAGGGTTACATAGAGTCGGTTACAAATGGCAGGAGATCTCCATATCCGTATCGCCAAGCTTGCCTGCCACGCCAAGGAAAGTCCCATCCGCATACGTGACGAAGTCTACAATCTTGTATCTTCATAGTCCAGAGTCCGCCAAAGGTCATAGTCCGCCATCCGGACAGTCCCTAATCCAGACTCCCTCAAGAGCTCCCCTGAACTGTGCTTCAATGACGACAAGTCCGGCGCACAGATTGTCTTCGGCATTGCAAGGCGGGTTCCTCCTCCGAATACTTCATAGAAGATTTTGAACACAAGGATAGTGTCCGGCTCTGCAAAATAATTTCCACATACCACCTTAGAGAGAATAATACTTACACAAATCCAATCTGCTGACGTATTTCGCAGCGTGACATCACGCCACGGCCAAGCCTTTATTCGAATCGCTTTTTATCGTCCCAGCTCAGCGCACTTAGCGAGGCGGTTTCTTGGCACGCCTTGTTGAAACAGTAGATCGTGTCCCCTTATTCCGGGATTCTCATTAATACGGGCGTAGAACCCAACCGCGCCATTAATTTACGGGCGCTTGGGAGATAAGCGAGTTTCACCAGGCTGGTGGGGGCACATAGTTTCGTTCGCCCATATAAGGATAAGGATCCACCTTTTCCATCTACGCCTTCTTCCTCCTTTGCTTATCCATTTTCACAAGACTCGAGCTCCAAATACCAAGTCCGCATTTCCCACCTCAACCTTCTCCAGCCATGTCCGGAGCAGGAGGCAAGTGGATGGTCTCCTCCGTCACATAGGGACACATCAAAAAGCTGAGGGAGGCCGGATACTTGTCTAACTACATCGCGCACCGGCTCCCGGACAAGGGGCAGCTCATCCCCACCCCCAGGCCCCATGAGAGGGTGGTGTTCTTCACCCATTTCCTCCGCGGACTAGGTTCCCCACTTCACTCGTTTGTCCGGGGGCTCATGTTCTACTACGGCCTGGATTTCCATGATCTGGCCCCGAACTTCGTCCTCAACATCTCGGCATTTATCGTCGTATGCGAGGCTTTCCTCCGCATCAAGCCCCACTTCGGCTTATGGCTGAAGACCTTCAATGTCAAGCCGAAGGTAGTGGGCGGCCAACAAGCGGAGTGCGGAGGCGCCATGGTGGGCAAGATGCCCAACGTTACATGGCTCGAGGGCTCCTTCGTGGAGACCGTAAAGGGGTGGCAATCGGGGTGGTTCTACATCACCGAGCCGCGTGACCCTAAATGGGCAGCGGCCCCCGAATTCCGATCTGGCATCCCCACACGGCTTACCTCCTGGAAAGAGAAGGGTCTGTCGTGGGGTAATTCGAAAGAGCGGACCGGAGTCCAATCCTGCGTCCAAGACCTGGTGAACAAAGAGGTTAAACTCGTCAACGTAGTCCAGGTCATGCTCATCCGCCGGATCCTCCCGTGTCAACGACGGGCTTTTAACTTATGGGAGTTCAACCTGGCCCAGCACCAAACTCTGACCAGGCTCTTTGACACAACGCACGAGGATGCCTGGAAGGTGCTATTCAAGGGCGCCGAGGTTCCCCCTCCCATCACCGAGGATCGCAGATTCGGCGCGAAGCGCCAAGCTAGCGTGGTAAGATTATTTTACCCTTTACGGGATACTTGTTTTTCATAGTTTAACTCTATGCGGGATCTAAGCTCCCGTCCCTTTCACATGAATGGCGGAAGAAGACCGGACAGATCGACTGTCCGGATCCTTTGCCAGAAGATCCAGCAGACACCCACGTGTACAGTGATCCCAAAAATCAATGCTCACTAAACACACAGAAGCTGAATAACAAGAGTCTTACATCCATACATACCGTTATACACAAGTAGGACCATTATGGTCAAGTCTTGAGTGTATCATCGCAGCGGAAATCTTCAATAACAACTTGGACCCATGCCATCTGGCTTAACCCTACAGGCATTCTGACTGGGAAGCGTCCTAGCTCGCATGTTTGCCACCAAGGTACTCTTCGTTATATCATGTTCTTTCATGCCTGGCCAATAAAATGACCAGTGGCAAGCCAATGAGTAGTTTGAATGTACTCGCAATCAACCCATGTTTTGGTTCAAGATACAACACTGCATGATATAGGTAAATTTTGCGTAAAGCTAGTTTTGAGTGCAATGGCATGTTGAACAATTTGTAAGACATGGATCAGGAGAACTCAAGTAACCATGAGGACAGGTTACAGATATCAACATAAATAGAGTGGGCACCAACCCAACTCAATCATGTTGAGTCCTTTGACTGGACCCAAGTAGTTTTATCAACACACACACATGGTTTGTAAAACTCTGGACGTAGTTTAAGCACCACCACCCAATTGTCCTTGACCGTGGACACGACTATTCGAATAGTTTTACACTCTGCAGAGGTTGCACACTTTACCCACTAGATCCGGGGAACTTCCGTGTCATCCACGACCCGCGTGTGACACTCCAAAATTTTTTCTTTGGTTTTCTTCAAAACTTTGTTGGATTTGAAGGAGGTCACCAAAACCCTTCCAAAAAAATCTCTATCAAAAGCTTTTTCCCTCTGGCAAATATTTTACTTTTGCATCTCCTTCAACTCTGGTGTTTAGTTTTAAACATTTTCCTCTAATTGCTCTCTTCTCAAGGATTCAAGAAAAATCTTTGAAGTTTATTTCTACTTTCAAAAAGAAACTCTAGGAGTTTTTCATTCTCTCCCATATTTGAAATCATTCATGATTTGGCCATACACCACATGGTAAAATCTTCCCAAATATTTCTCCTTCCACTTTGGGCAATCCAAACACTCTATCTCTACTAGTTCAACCCTCTTCTGAATTTTTATTTCAATTAATTCTCTCCCAAATCTTTTCTGTCTATTATTTTGAGCCTAGGTAATTTGCAAAGCAAGTACCTTAATGCATTTGAATTTTGACCTCAAACCAACTCCCTTGGATAGTCCTTGGTACCCACAACCTAGAACTATCAAGATCCACTCCTCTTCCTGCTCAAAAATTTCAAATTATAGTCCCGCAAGTTTGGACCAGATTTGCCAAATTTGGTGAAATTCATATCTACATTACTCCAAAAATTCCACAAATATTCAGGCAGCCTCTAGATGCAATGAGAGGCCCCTCCACCAAAAACCAGCTCAAGGAAAAATCCCTACATGCCTAGATCATTCTGTCGAACACCTTGCATGCACTAGTACTGTTCACTTTCAGAAAATTCAGAAGTTCAGTGTCGATCTCCGTCAGTAACTTCAGTCACGAGTCCACAGTGCCCTTGGCACGTTGCTCGCAGCCTATCCCTCTTGTCCGGAGCTTCACACGAGCGTTTGGCGCTGCTCTCGAGTCGGTGGCGCTTCGCCCGCTGCGCCAACAGGCCGGCGGCCGCACCACCGTGAACGGACGGGCAAAATCATGGCGCAACGCCGCTCGGGCGCGCCTGCTGCCCCGGTGGCTCCGCGTGGCCACCTCCTTGCCATCGCACGCATGCGGCACCGTCGCTGGCTTGGCACGCCGCAGAAGCGATCTCTGCCGCCGACGGGCCGTGCGGCCGTTCCGTCGAGGGCAGACCGTAACCAGCCCTCCCGTGCTGAGTTGGACACGGGAACAGCTCCAATACTCCTCCTAGGCGATGCTCAAGCTCCTAAGCAAACCGTCCATCCACAGCGCCGCCGTAATCAACTCGCAGGACTTATCCGTTCACGGCAAACGACTCGGGCCGGCTATATATAGCACCCCGAGCTTGCTCTCGCCTTCGCACGACTCCACCACCTCACCAGACCCCGCCTAGCCACTGGAGGGGCCTCGAGGGGCCTTTCTTCCTCGACTCCGGCCACCTCCGTCCGCCTCGGGCTCCGGCATCATTCTCTCCGATGAGAACTCCTCCGCCGCCCTACTTTCGCCCGTAGCCTCGTACCACCTCTAGTAGGATAACCCCCACCTCAATTTTGGCCCCGCAGCTCTCTCCGGCGAGATCCACGACCGTCCGAACCGCCGTCCGCCGGAGCAAGGGCCGCCGTCGACGTGGTGCTCGCCGACGACCTCTGCCACCACCCACAGACGCGGAAGGGCGCACTGATCACGAAGGTACACCCCGATCACCTTACCTCGCCGTGGATCGCCGCCGGCGACCACCGCACCTCTCGGCGCCGTCGCGCTCTGTTTTCCCTCGTTTTAAAATTCAAACCTGACGGGTGGAGCCCGCCTGTCAGTCTCTCAGCCGTTTCTTTTAAATGAAACGTTATCTGGACTTTTCCGCAGAACCCCCTAGAAACCTTTTGTTTCATTACAGATGGGTCCTTGGACCAAAACTCTTATAACTTTTAATCAGAAAAGTATTTTTGATTGATTCTTTTTCTGTCCTCTTTAAAATTTTGTCTAGTTTTTTATCAGATTTATTTGAAAAATATTTGGAGTAATTTTGTGCACCTCACGGTATTTACGTTAGCGCAGTATGTTTTCTTTATACCGTAGATACCGAAGGAGGTGACGGGACCGCAAACTTCACCGAGCTAGGCTCCGACTACTCTGAACCAGGCAAGCATGTTTGAACTTTTGATATGATGAGTGTTATGGAAGGTTTGCATTAAGTAGTTTCATGGCATGTTTGTGAGCATACCGATGAATGTTATTTTTCATGCAAAGTTGAGGCAAGTGAGTTCGATAATCCATACGTGTTGGATATGAATGTGCACGGCCATGTGTTGGCATGAGGATGGGTAAGATGGCAGTGTTGTAGCATGCCAGTCTTATGCCATACTATTTGACTTCAGTATCAACCCGTATCAGTTCGGTTCCCATCCATTTCCCTTCCCGTACTACCACATGTTTTCCGCAAGGGATATGGCTTAGTAAGTAGCAAGCCACTTTCCTGGTACACACCAAATGGAGAGGCCGTGATGATGGTTCCATGGCCCTGGATTAAAGCCATCATCCGGTCCGGGGCATGGGTGTTTCCGGTTGGGACCGAGAGGGGGGCACCCCTTAGAGCGCGCGAATATAAATTTGATCCCATGCTATTCGAGATTGTGATCTCCCCGTCTCAAAAAAAAAATTGGACGATGTCTAGGGTGATTCCTGGCATCGTGAGGTAGGATGGGTGTGTACTGGTTAGCTGTGTTTCTTCCGAAATACCATAAACGGAACTAGTCCTTCAGGACTACGGAAATCCGTTGGCTGTGGGTAATTTTAGTACAAACTCGCAGAGTCATAAATCCTTGAATCATCTTATCCATGTCCAAGTTCTCAGATATCTTATCCGACAAGTGTCGGTTTGGTGACAGATACTCGGTGAATCACATGAGTACTAAGTCCGGTTAAATGTTTATTCCTCGTGGATGGACTAACCCGCTTATATTCATGTGTTGAATATTTATTATGAGTGCTATATCTTTGTGATGAAAGCCCTTTACGTGATGTCGCCAGACGTCCGATCATGACATTGTTGTTACTTATTTTTATTATAAGCCCTTTCTATGATGTCGCCAGACGTCCGATCATGACATTGCTGTTACTTATTTTTATTATAAGCCCTTTCGTGATGTCGCCAGACGTCCGATCGCGACATTGCTGTTACTTATTTTTATTATAAGCCCTTTCGTGATGTCGCCGACGTCGATCGCTGACATTGTCGTTACTTATTTTTCTTATAAGCCCTTTCGTGATGTCGCTCGACGTCCGATCATGACATAGATGTTACTTATTTTTATTATAATCCCTTTCTATGATGTCGCTCAGACGTCCGACTGCGGCACGCATGCATTTTTATTTCAATATTAGCCCTTTATGAGGTGTCGCTCAGCGCCTCGATCGTGGCAATATTTTGCTTATTTATTCACCTTTCGAGGCGCCGCCTGCATAATTCGATCGGTTTTAAGTTTGCCTCCTTGGGTTTTCGAGCGGACTACCGCCGACTCCCATTTTAATTATTTTTCTATACTGCTTTAATTGAGCATTGTTAAGATTAACTATGTCGCTTTGATGCTTCCATTTGTTATATCTTTTGTCCGAACTGTCTTGCGGGTACTTTCATAGTACTCACCTGGCTTGTTGATTTGGCCAGATGCTGACGAAGGCGATCTCATGGATGAAGAGTTCGATAGCGAGTCCGACGCCTAGAGGAATCCCAGTCAGTCTCATGTGACCCCTGGATTAGTGCTTGTAAAATATCTGCTTCTGCTACCCAAATAAATTCATCGAGCCTCACCTCGACGCTCGATGAGCCGCCAGTGCAGTAGACTTATTAACAACCCCACTGTGTTATTCCACCAACCACGCATACTCCAAGTAAGTAGTATTTCTACCCTACACCTTGTGCCATATCCGCCATCATGTATAATTATTGGCGTGTTGTAATAATTGGTTGGGCATCTTTAGTCTGACCCTTGTAATATTGTAATGCTACTGGCTTCTTGTATCCAAGTTTTGTCTACCGATATGGATGATTTATCCTCATATTGGATTTCATGGGTCGGTTGTTCAATAAATATTTTTATTGAAAATCCGGTCGTGACAAGCTTGGTACCAGAGCCAGGCTGACTGTAGGAAGCCACTAGGTGCGATCGCTAATCGGTTATTAGCATAATAGAGCTATTTATTATTTTTACAAATGTAGTCAATTTCGGCAGATAAATTTATGATTTGACTACTCAGGATTTTTGCCTACTTTTTAGATGGCCAAGAACGATCGCGAGTCGCAGATGTTCGCCAACATGCCCGATGGGTTTGTCAAGCTTCTCTCCTTCATCGTCCAAGTCGCGATGGGGCCAGATGTCGCCAGTCTTCTCTCTCTCTCAAAGACAAGGTCAATGACCATCTAACCATGCACCAAGCGGTGGAATTCAAGAGAGGACGAGTTGAGCGTTACCGGTTCGTGGGGAGAGCCATGCCCACAGAGAAGCACACGCTACAGATGGCAGCCCGTGAGGCGATAGCCCGTCTCAGGGATATCCTGCCTTCAATGAAGACTCGTCGCTACCGCTACCTGCCATGTCACGTGCCATACACCTGCCACTACGCGTTCTCTTGCCCCAGAGGAGAACGGGACGAAGCTTTTGAGATGCTCATCGAGTATCTCCGGGCTGTCGAGGCAGCCTTCGACAACCTGGTGGACGACTTTGTAGCTGCCCGCATGGACTCGGTCCATGGCTGTGCCGCCAACAGGACGGAGCTCCTGCGTGCTGCACCGCCACTGACTTTCGTCTCGTCATCAGCATCGTTCGCTCCTACCGCCGCACCGCTACTCGTCGCCGCCTACCACGGAGGAATTCAACCATGTCATTGCACCTACTCCGGTTTGTTCTGCACCACCCCTCGTGCCGCCAGATTCGAAGTTGTCCCACACAGGCACCTGCCCCACCAACTCCGTGCAGCACCTCTCGTCTGGAGCCTATCTCCGAAGAGGAGGTTGAGTCCCAGCCTCTCTACGCCTCACCCTTGGCAGGCCAAGGGAAATCCTTACCATCTCTGACTAAGTATGCTTAGCCGCCATGCGATGTACCGACTTGTACGATATGTTTATATGTAAATAGGCTGTGAGAAGTAGTTTGTTTGCGCATCATGTAGGATCTGGAGAAGTGCACTAGACTAAATAACATGTCAGGATTTATGTATGCATATCCTGAGTGATGTATTGTATAATTACTGCTATGCGTGTAAGATATGTAATGAGTAGTCCTTCTCCGCAAGAATCGACTTGTTTTCTTGAAAAAATCTTGGGCTTTTAATTTATTTGCCATCCTTATGCTTATGGACTAAATTTTTTGCGACTTCTTCCACTTTCTTATGAGTGTTTCAAAATATATCCCCAGAGTAAATTATGTCTCGCCCTTGGACGCGCCCATGCCAACTCCGACAGAGGAAAATTATGGCACACCCTCAGCAACAATTTCACATGTGACGACAAGTCAACAGACGGTGAAGCGGCACTTTCCCAGATGTGCCGTCTTTACGAACAAAGTCAGCAGCAACATCAGGAAATACTGAACCAAGTCATCAATATGGGGAATCACCGAGGACAGTATCAGCAGCAATCCAAGTTATCCGAGGTACAGAAGACGCGTCCCCAAACATTTTCTCACACTGACAAACCTCTGGAAGCCGAGGACTGGCTTCGAGACATGGAGAGAAAATTAATTATCGCCCAGTGTTCAGACCTTGAGAAAGTGCTTTATGCTCCGCACTATCTCACTGGAGCAGCCGCATCGTGGTGGGAAAATTTCCTACACATGCACCCCAACGAAAATAATATATCATGGGAGGAATTTAGAGAAGGTTTTCGTGGGGCACATATTCCTAAGAGTCTGATGAAGATCAAAAAGAGAGAATTTGATGACCTTAAGCAAAGAACAATGACAAGGTCCGAATATAATGATCAGTTTACCACGATGTCTCGCCACGCCAACAAGGAACGAATGTCGAAAACAAAAGATGGAGAAGTTCCTAGACGGATCGACACCGCTTAAATGTCGGTTGGTCGTACACACATTTCCATATTTTAAGACGCTGGTAGATAAGGCCATTACCTTGGAAAATGAGAGACGCAACTTAGAAGATTTCCATAAGCGGAAGAGGGACCAGTCTAAACACACCGCAACCACCGCAGCAAGACAGACGTTCGTAAAAAATCGACATCAAACCCACGACAAACGCCTCACGCCCAAGCAAGAATTTCCACGCAAGGGACAAGGAGTTCACATACCGCCCAGGCGTTACTGCTACGCTTGTGGAGAAGAAGGGCACAATGCCAAGCGGTGCCCCAAGCCAAGGAACTTCGGCCCCAAAGCCGAACAATGGAGGCAATAATTCGCACCAAAGCGCAACAATTTCAACCCAAATAACAACCACGTGAAGGGTCATCTGAACCACGTGACCAAAGAGGAAGCACAAAATGCCCCGTGATATCGTGACTCGGTATGTTTCCTGTAAACACAATACCTGCCATGGTTTTGTTTGATTCTGGAGCTTCTCACTCGTTCGTTTCGAAAAGTTTTGCTTTGCAAAATAATTTTTCGATGCTTCCCTTGGGAAAATCTATGATCGTCAAGTCCCCTAGATCAAGCAAGTTACCCAGAATTATTGCCAGGATGTGGTTATCGAGTTTGAAGGGTTGAAGTTCCACGCAAATCTTATCGTATTGGAAAATAAAGGGCTGGATGTCATCTTAGGGATGGATTGGTTAACAACCAACAAAGGTTTTATTGACTGCTTCAACAGGACCGTAATTCTCACCCATCACCACGGGAAGACCATAAAGGTTTCAGCCAAGGAAAGAAAAATATGCCGGCAACTGAGATTGAACAAGATAGATATTTCTGAATTGAGCAAAGTGCCAGTAATGTGTGAATTTCCAGATGTATTCCCCGAAGAACTACTAGGCATGCCACCAGATAGAGAGATTGAATTCAGCATGGAGCTAGCACCCGGAACCGCTCCCACATACAAGAAACCATACAGAATGGCACCATCCGAATTGGTGGAACTAAAGAAGCAAATAAAGGAACTGTTGGAAAAAGGGTACATACGAGCCAGTTCCTCACCTTGGGCTGCACCAATTTTATTCGCCAAAAAGAAGGATGGAACACTGAGATTGCGCATAGACTATCGAGCGCTAAACATGGTCACAATCAAGAACAAATATTCGATGCCACGAATAAATGATTTATTCGATCAACTCGCTCAGGCCAAGGTGTTCTCAAAGATTGACTTGAGGTCGGGATATCATCAACTGAAAGTACGAACCGAGGATATTCCCAACACCGCTTTCACCTCCGTGACACGGATTGTATGAAGTTCACCGTGATGCCATTCGGACTAACAAACGCCCCGCATATTTTGTTCACCTCATGAACAAAGTATTCATGAAGTTTATGGATAAGTTTGTTGTGGTATTTATCGATGATATTCTGGTATACTCCAAAACACCGTAAGAACACGCTGAACATCTCCGGATTGTACTAGGAGAACTCAGAAACATCGGTTATGTACGCTAAATTCAGCAAGTGTGAATTTTGGCTAAAAGCAAGTAGGTTTTTCCGGGCCGCGTCTTTGACTCAAGAAGGTATCGGCGTGAACCGGAAAAAGTCAAAGGCCGTGCTTGGTCGGAAGCCGCCAAATGACGTGGATTTATGCGAAGTTTCTTGGGTATGGCAGGATACTACCGAAGTTTTATTGAAGGATTCTCCACAATAGCAAATCCAATGACACAACTACTCAAGAAAGAAAGGAATTTTGAATGGACGGAAGCTTGCGAGAAAAGTTTCCAAGAACTCAAGAGGAAACCGACGACAAAGACCAAGATTAATTGTGCCGATATACACAAAAATTTTGAGGTATTTTGTGACGCATCTCGAAAGGGCCTCGGAGCGTAT
The DNA here is from genome assembly GCA_021605145.1 of Aegilops bicornis. Taxonomy (NCBI): domain Eukaryota; kingdom Viridiplantae; phylum Streptophyta; class Magnoliopsida; order Poales; family Poaceae; genus Aegilops; species Aegilops bicornis. The sequence continues at coordinate 250,136,175 of CM038673.1, forward strand.
TGATGCAAGAGGGCAAGGTTGTCGTGATATGTTTCCGCACAACTTCGCAAGCATGAGGAAAATTATCCTACACATGACCTGGAATTAGCAGCAGTGATTCATGCACTCAAGGAATGGAGACACTTTTTACTTGGTAATCATTGTGAAATATACACGGACCACAAAAGCCTCAAGTATATTATCACACAACCAGAACTAAATTTACGGCAGCGACGCTGGTTGGAATTAGTAAAGGATTATGATGTTGGGATCCACTACCACCGTAAGGCAAATGTTGTAGCAGATGCTCGAAGTCGGAACCCCAGTCCCGACAACGACGGCATGCCGGACTTAAGGCCTGAATTCCAGTAGGAATTCGCAAAGCTCAACCTGATGGTGGTCACCGAAGGCAATGTGTCAAACTTAGAAGTACAGCCTACCCTGATAGAGAAGGTTAAAGAGGCTCAACATGGACACCCCAGCATTGAAGGCATAAAACGGAAGATGAAGTTGGGCAAGGCCTCGGAATTCATTATTGATGAGCAAGGAATATTGTGGTACGGGAATAGGCTTTGCGTACCAAATATCCATGACCTTAAACAACAAATCCTGGCTGAAGGCCACACCACTCCATATTCAATCCATCCGGAGGAACAAAAATGTACAAAGATCTTCAGGAAACATTTTGTGGCATGGTATAAAAAGAGACATAGCCACGTTTATTGCATGTTGTGACTCTTGTCAACGCATCAAGGCCGAGCACCAGAAACCGGCCGGGCTATTGCAACCAAATAAGGTAACCGAGTGGAAATGGGACGAGATTGGAATGGATTTTATTGTTGGACAACATCGGTCGCGACACGGACATGATGCCATATGGGTAATCACTGATAGACTGACTCAAGTAGCTCACTTCATCCCCGTGAAGACAACACACACCACTCAGAAGCTTGCTAGGCTCTACCTCTCCCGTATCGTTTGCCTACATGGAGTCCCAAAGAAAATAATCTCGGATAGAGGCACTCAATTCGTCTCCCGGTTTTGGGATCACTTACAACAAGCTCTGGGAACTCAGCTGGCATTCAGTACCGCATACCATCCCCAGACAGATGGGAAGACTGAGCGAGTAAACCAGATTCTAGAAGATATGCTGAGAGCATGTGACCTCACCTATGGGACCAGTTGGGAGGAGAGCTTACCATACGCATAATTCGCATATAACAACAGTTATCAGTCCAGCCTGCAAATGGCACCATTTGAAGCTCTGTACGGGCGAAGATGTCGTACCCCGCTAAACTGGTCGGAAACCAGAGACAGCCATATCTTCGGCCCAGACCTGCTGAAAGAGGCTGAAGATAAGGTCAAGGTAATTAAGGACCGGCTCAAGATAGCCCAAAGCCGACAAAAGAGTTATTATGATCAAAAGCATCGAGGAGTCAATTTTGAACCCGGTGAATTCGTGTACCTACGAGTATCCCCTATGGGAGGCCTGCACCGATTCAAGATTAAAGGGAAGCTAGCACCAAGATTCATCGGACCTTTCTGCATAGCAGCACGAAGAGGCACAGTGGCCTACCAGCTGGACTTACCCGAAGAATTATCCGACATCCACGACGTGTTCCACGTCTCCCAATTGAGGAAGTGCGTAAGCAACCCAGAGAAACAAGTACCCCATAAAAACATTGACGTGCAACCAGACCTTACGATCGGGAGCATCCGATAAAAATCTTGGAAGAGTCGGAAAGGAGAAACCGACAGAAAACCATCAAGTTCTTCAAAGTTCAAGGAGCAACCACACCGAGAGTGAAGCCACTTGGGAAAGAGAGGATTTACTTGAGCGGAGCACCCACAATTATTTGAGGATCAACTGGAATCTCGGGACGAGATTTTTCCTAAGGGGTAGGTGTTGTGACACTCCAAAAATTTTCTTTGGTTTTCTTCAAAACTTTGTTGGATTTGAAGGAGGTCACCAAACCCTTCCAAAAAAATCTCTATCAAAAGCTTTTTCCCTCCGCAAATATTTTACTTTTGCATCTCCTTCAACTCTGGTGTTTAGTTTTAAAAATTTTCCTCTAATTGCTCTCTTCTCAAGGATTCAAGAAAAATCTTTGAAGTTTATTTCTTCTTTCAAAAAGAAACTCTAGGAGTTTTTCATTCTCTCCCATATTTGAAATCATTCATGATTTGGCCATACACCACTTGGTAAACTCTTCCCAAATATATCTCCTTCCACTTTGGGCAATCCAAACACTCTATCTCTACTAGTTCAACCCTCTTCTGAATTTTTATTTCAATTAATTCTCTCCCGAATCTTTTCTGTCTATTATTTTGAGCCTAGGTAATTTGCAAAGCAAGTACCTTAATGCATTTGAATTTCGACCTCAAACCAACTCCCTTGGATAGTCCTTGGTACCCACAACCTAGAACTATCAAGATCCACCTCTTCTGCTCAAAAATTTCAAATTATAGTCCCTGCAAGTTTGGACCAGATTTGCCAAATTTGGTGAAATTCATATCTACATTACTCCAAAAATTCCACAAATATTCAGGCAGCCTCTAGATGCAATGAGAGGCCCCTCCACCATAAACCAGCTCAAGGAAAAATACCTACATGCCTAGATCATTCTGTCGAACACCTTGCATGCACTAGTACTGTTCACTTTCATAAAATTCAGAAGTTCGGTCGATCTCCGCCAAGAACTTCACCACGAGTCCACAGCCCTTGGCACGCTGCTCGCAGCCCATCCCTCTTGTCCGGAGCTTCACACGAGCGCCATGCTGCGTTCTGGCGCCGGTGGCGCCTCGCCCGCGCCGTGCTTTGTGGTGGCTGCACCACCGTGAACGGACGACAGGGGCAAAACCGCGCGCAACACCGCTCGGGCGCCGCCTAAGCGTCCCGGTGGCTCCGCTGCGTGGCCACCTCCTTGCCTGGCGCACCCATGCGGCACCGTCACCGCGGGTTTGGCACGCCGCAGCACGCCTTCGCCGCCGACGGGCCGCGTGCGGCCATTCCGCCGAGGGCGTATCAGAACCAGCCCTCCCGTGCTGAGTTGGACACGGAACGGCTCCAATACTCCTCCCGGGCGATGCTCAAGCTCCTAAGCTGACCGTCCAGCCACAGCCGCTGTAATCAACTCGCCGGACTTACCTGCTCACGGCAACCGACTCGGGCCGGCTATATATAGCACCCCGAGCTTGCTCTCGTCCGCACGACTCCACCACCTCACCAGCCCCGCTTAGCCACCGGAGGGGCCTCGAGGCCTTTCTTCCTCGACTCCAGCCACCTCCGTCCGCCTCGGGCTCCGGCATCATTCTCTCCGGTGAGAACTCCTCCGCCGCCTCTACTTTCGCCCAGTAGCCTCGCACTCACCTCTAGTAGGATAACCGCCACCTCAATTTTGGCCTCGCAGCCTCTCGGCGAGATCCACGACCGTCCGAACCGCCGTCCACCGGAGCAAGGGCCGCCGTCGACGTGGTGCTCGCCGACGACCTCTGCCACCACCCACAGACGCGGAAGGGCGCACTGATCACGAAGGTACACCCCGATCACCTTACCTCGCCGTGGATCGCCGCCGGCGACCACCGCACCTCTCGGCGCCGTCGCGCTCTGTTTTCCCTCATTTGAAAATTCAAACCTGACGGGTGGAGCCCGCCTGTCAGTCTCTCAGCCGTTTCTTTTAAACGAAACGTTGTCTGGACTTTTCCGCAGAACTCCCTGGAAACTTTCTGTTTCATTACAGATGGGTCCTTGGACCAAAACTCTTATAAATTTTAATCAGAAAAGTATTTTTGATTGATTCTTTTTCTGTCCACTTTAAAATTTTGTCTAGTTTTTTATCAGATTTATTTGAAAAATATTTGGAGTAATTGTTTTGCACCTCACGGTATTTACGTTAGCGCATATGTTTTCTTTATACCGTAGATACCGAAGGAGGTGACGGGACCGCAAACTTCACCGAGCTAGGCTCCGACTACTCTGAACCAGGCAAGCATGTTTGAAATTTTGATATGATGAGTGTTCTGGCAGGTTTGCATTAAGTAGTTTCATGGCATGTTTGTGAGCATACCGATGAATGTTATTTTTCATGCAAAGTTGAGGCAAGTGAGTTCGATAATCAATACGTGTTGGATGTGAATGTGCACGGCCATGTGTTGGCATGAGGATGGGTAAGATGGCAGTTTTGTAGCATGCCGCCTTATGCCATACTATTTGACTTCAGATCAACCCAGACGATTCGGTTCCCATCCATTTCCTTCCCGTACTACCACATGTTTTCCGTAAGGGATATGGCTTAGTAAGTAGCAAACCGCTTTCCTGGTACACACCAAATGGAGAGGCAGTGATGATGGTTCCATGGCCCTGGATTAAAGCCACCATCCGGCAACCACGCATACTCCAAGTCAATAGTATTTCCACCCTACACCTTGTGCCATATCCGCCATCATGTATAATTATTGGCGTGTTGTAATAATTGGTTGGGCATCTTTAGTCCGACCCTTGTAATATTGTAATGCTACTGGCTTCTTGTATCCAAGTTTTGTCTACCGATATGGAGGATTTATCCTCATATTGGATTTCATGGGTCGGTTGTTCAATAAATATTTTATTGAAAATCCGGTCGTGACACCGCGATACCTCAAGTACCCGGGGTAAGCACCCGATCACTATCTTTCCCTAGACGACACTAACAAGGAGTCCACTCGTTGTTCCGTATCCTCACGATGTACATCATACGAGACTCACTCGAGATCATAACATCCGAGAGGGGACACAACGACATATCCGGTGCTCGTGAAAACAGTCATGGCCGCCCTACCTGGTACGACCCCGTCCCGAGAGAGAGCACCAACTCTCCCCTGTCACTAGTAATGCGGGCTCCAAGCTAGTATCGGCCTAGGTAACCAATAATGCCCTTTCCCATACAAGGGTAGAGTGGTTGCGCATGTAAGGTTGGGACAGTCGACAAATCTTAAATCTAATCCGTTTTCAAAAACCACAAACATTTGCCTCAGTACACCACTTCATCATCAAATGGTTACACATCTCATCATCTCCCTCAGGCATAAGTGGCACCCGCCGGGGTTTTCGAAAAGTCCTTTGAAAATACTTTGTCTCCTTCACCATGCATATACCCGTCCCTTTTTGCATAGCACTACTTTAGCATCCTATCTACTCCCACCGGCATAACCCTCATAAGAAGGTAGGGTCACGCACAATGCAAGTATCAACGAGGAAGTAACGGTGGCAAGCCACCCCATGTGGTCACCACAATATCATGTCTCCGATGCAAGCAATAAAAGTGCTATATGGCATGCATAAAAAGGTTTCATAGACATGGTCAAAGGGCTGCTTGCCTGGCTCAACAAAGTCTTCTGGGTCTTCAAAGTCTTCTGGTCCTTCTCCAAGTATTTCGTCTATTTCACAACTATCGCCGAAAGCAACCATAATAAGCAACACAACAAGGCAGGAAATAAAATTGCTCTAAAAATGTAAGTTGGACTTTTCTAGGATACCTTCGGTCATATGAGGGATGAACAAAGTAGTTTCATTCGGATTTGATCTATGGATATCTCTAAACATTTCGATATGATGGAATCAAGGGATTTGTGGATTTGGAAGAAGTGTACAGAAGAATTATATTGAAAAATGAGCAAAGGCACCCATTTCACAAGGAATAATTTTAGAAGCACCTAGGAGTTGGTTTCACTGGATTTGGAGTTCAAATGATTTCCCTATGAGATTGCAAAGTTGGCAATATATGGAGAAGTGGACCAATATTCTATGTGGTGTAGAAAGTACTAGCAAAAATGTCCAAAAACTAAGTTTTGAACTTATAAGCATCTAGGAATTTGAATCATGGAATTTGGATAAAAAATGGGCTCCCTGTGATTTTCTAAAGTTCATCACAGAAATGGAAATACAAGATTTGATAAATGTTTGTGAAGAAAAAGTTCCTGAAAAAATGTGCAAGTTGCACCATGAGATAGATCATGATTTATAGAGTCACTAGAAATTTGAATCATCAAATTTGGAGGTAATATGAATATTTGGGATATTTTACAAGTTTCTGGAAAAAAAGAAAAAGACAAAGGAGGGGGGATTTATACCTATATCAAGACTGGTGCGACATAGTGTCAAGAACAAGACTCGGCCGGCCCAGCGGCTCAGCCACGCGGGCGACGGGGCGACGTCGAAGGAGCATTTCGCCCGGCCCGTCTCCACTTAAACGGGCGGGCCCGCCACTGGTCCCTCGACGCGGGGCCCAGCAGTCGCCTTCAACTTCTGCCTCCGGCCAGAGGGAGGAGCGGCTCACGGGCGATAGCCGGGCTACAGAGCTGCCTCCGTGGCGCTACGCACACCGGCGTGCTCAGGAGTCCACGCCGCACCCATCCATGTGCTGCACGCATGCCGTGGAGGGCTGCAGCATGTGACGACCGGTTTTTCAATAAAAATATTTATTGAGAAACCGACCTATAAAATCCAGTGTGAGGAAAATCCTCCATACCGGTAGACAAAAGCTTGATACAATGAGCCAGTAGCATATGATATATTACAGGGTCGAGCTGAAGTTGCTCAACAATTTATTACAAGCACGCCAATAATTATACATAGTGCCGGATATGACACAGTGGGGTGGTGGCATACTACTGACTCGTGATAAAGTGGTGGAATAACACAGTGGTGTGGGAGATATGACTCCTACATCGCGGCTCATCGAAGCGCCGAGGTGAGGCTCGGTGAATTTATTTGGGTAGCGGAAGCGAATATATCATGCTGACTAATCCAGGGTCGTGACGAGACCGACTGGGATTCCTCTAGGCGCCGGACTCGCTATCGAACTCTTCAGCCATGAGATCGCCTTTCGTCAAGATCTCGCCAAATCAACAAGCCGTGAGTACTTTGAAAGTACTGCAAGACAGTTCGACAAAAGATAAAAATGTATGCATGAATGTGTCATGAATAATTTAACAATGCGCAATCAATTTAGTATAGCAAGGTAAGTAAAAAGGGAATCGGCGGTAGTCCGCTCGAAAAGCCCAAGAAGATAAACTCAAAACCGATCGGGTGTCTGAAGCGACGCCTCGAAGGGTGAATAAATAAATAAAGCATTGCTACGCGATGCGTCTAGGCGACACCTCATAAAGAGCTTATATTGAAAGAAAAGACATGCGTTGCAGCAATCGGACGTCGGAGCGACATCACGTAAAGGGCTTATAACAGAATTAATAATAACAATGCCGCAATGCACATCCGAGCGACATCGCAGAAAGGGCTTACAATTAAAGTAAACAATAACAATGTCATAGCCGGACGCCCTGAGCGACATCGCAGAAAGGGCTTATATCATAAATAAGTAAACAACAATGCCACGCCGGACGCCCGAGCGACATCGCAGAATAGGCTTATATCATAAATAACTAAACAATAATGCCACAGTCGGACGTCTGAGCGACATCACAGAAAGGGCTTATAACTCATTATCCATAACTTACAAGAAATGGTGCTCACGGAAAATATTCATCACAAGTTAATAAGCGGGTTAGTCCATTCACAGGAAAATAAACATTTTAACACTCATATGGTTCTATGGAGTTCCTGTCACCGAGACTAACACTTGACAAGATAGGATGAACACAGTACTTGGACATTGATAAGATGAATTTCAAGAACTGTGACTCTGCAGAGTTTGTACTAAAATTATCCACAACCAACGGATTTCCGTAGTCACGAAGGACTAGTTCCGTTTACGGTATTTCGGAGAAAACACAGCTAACCAGTACACACCCATCCTACCTCATGTTGCCAGGAATCAACCTAGACAGCGTTCAAGAAAAACTTTGAGACGGGGAGATCACAATTTCGAATATCATGGGATCAAATTTATATACGCGCGCTCTAAGGGGTGCCCCCCTCTCGGTCCCAACCGGAAACACCCATGCCCCCTGACCGGATGAAAGGCTTTAATCCAGGGCCATGGAACCCTCATCCCGCCTCTCGATTTGGTGTGTACCAGAAGTGGTTTGCAACTTACTAAGCCATATCCCTTGCGGAAAACATGTGGTAGTACGAAAGGGGAGACGGATGGGAATTTGATCGATTAAAGTTGACACTGGTCAACGATTCCGGCATAAGACCGCATGCTACAACACTGCCATCTTACCCATTCTCATGCCAACTCATGGCCATGCAACATGTTTCCAACAACTCATGGATTTCCTGAAACTCACTTGCCTCAACTCTTACGAGATAAACTTACATCGAGATACTCATGAACATGCCATGATACTAAATTAATGCAAACATGCCCAAACACTCATCATATCAAAAGTTCAAACATGCTTGCCTGGTTCGGAGTAGTCGGGGCCTAGCTCGGTGAAGTTCGCGGTCCCGTCACCTCCTTCGGTATCTACGGTATACAAAAATATATGCACTAACGTAAGTACAAAGGGGTGCTCAAAAAAATATTCCAAATATTTTTCAAATAAATCTGATACAAAACTAGACAAAATTTTGAAGAGGACAGAAAAAGAATCACTCAAAAAATCGTTTAAAAGTTATAAGAGTTTTGGTCCAAGGACCCATCTCAGATTGAAACAGAAAACTCTCAGGGCCTAAGCAGAAAAGTGCGTAAAACGATTCAGTTTGGAAAGCGATTTTGCCAGATTACGCTTTTAGAAAACGGTTGGAAAAAAACAACAGAGAGGCTGACGGGCGGGTCCCACCCGTCAGGTTTGAATATTCAAAAGAGGCGGCAATCCACGGCGAGGCAGGGAGAGCGGAGGGTACCTCCGTGTTCAGTGCATCATTCCGCGTCAATAGGTGGTGGTGGTGGTCGCCGGCGAGCACCACGTCGGCGGCGGCCCTTCCTCCGGCGGACGGTGGTTCGGGTGGTCGTGGGCCTTTTTGTAGAGAGCTGCTGGGGTCAAATTGGAGTGGGGGTTAGCCTTCTATAGGTGCCATGAGGCTACGGGCAAGTCCAGGGCGGTGGAGAAGCTCTCACCAGCGAGAACGTTGCCGGAGCCCGAAGCGGACGGAGTTGGCCGAAGTCGAGGAAGAAGGGCCCCTCGAGGTTCTTCCAGTGGCTGGGCGGGGTCTGGTGAGGTGGTGGAGGTGTGCGGGGGCGAGAGCGAGCTTGGAGGCGCTATAAATAGCCGGCCCGAGGCGGTTGCCGCAAACGGCATAAGTTCGGCGAGTGATTACGGCGGCGTTGTGGCTGGGCAGTTGGTTTAGGGGCTTGAGCACTGACTAGACGTCGTAACGAGCACATCCCGGTGCCCAACTCAGCAAGGTGGGGAGGTTACGGCCTGATCTCATCAGAACGGTCGTGCGGCACGCCGGGCGGGCAGTGGAGCGCCGCGGCGTGCTGTGCCGTGGCGACGGTGCTGCATGCGCGGCGCCGCAAGGAGATGGCCACGCTGGAGCTCCCAGTGGCTTGGCGGCGCCGAACGGCGCAGCCGTAGGGGTGCCTTCGTCCGGCCGCCATGGGAGGTCCGGACGCCGCAGAAGACGCCGGCAAGGGCGGGCTAGGGTGCCACCGTCGCCAGGAACCGGCCAAGCGTGCGTGCGACACTCTGGACAGGGAGGAGGGGCTGTGCGCAACGCGCCAGGCGCACTGTCAACGCTGCGTGATCAACTCGACGAAGGGAAACGACCATCAACTCAAGCTCAACATATTTGAAAATGCTAAGAAACAGTGCCGGCCAGGTGTTCGACATAATGATTTTGGTATGTGGGAGTTTCTCCTTGAGCTGATTTTTGGTGGAGTGGCCTCTCATTACATCTGAGGGTTGCCTGAATTTTGGTGGAATTTCATCAAATTTGACAAATCTGGTCCAAACTTGCAGAGACTGAAATTTGAAATTTTTTAAAAGAAGAAGAGCGGATCTTGATTGTTCTAGGTTCCGGGTACCAAGGACTATCCGTAATAGTTGGTTTAAGAACACAACTCAAAGGCATTTAGGTACTTGCTTTGCAAATCACCTAGGCTCAAAATAATGGACAGAATTGTTTTTGGGAAAAGAATTTAATGAAATAAAATCCAAAATGAGTTGGACTTGTTGGGACAGAATATTTCAATTGTCCCAAAGGGGAAGGAGGTGTTTTGGAAGATTTTTCCACATGAGGCATGGCAAAACCATGGATGGTTTTCAAATAAGAGAAGACCCAAAACTCCTAGGGTTTTCTTCTAAAAGAAAAATAAATCCCAAAAACAATTCTTGAGAAAGGGGAAAAATCAGAAGAAAGGTTTTAATAACCAACACCAGAGTTGAAGAAGATGCCAAAATAAAATCTTTTGTCAAAGGGAAAATTCTTGAGAGAAGGAGATTTTTGGAAGGGTTTAAATGACCTCCTTCAAAACGAACAAAGTTTTTGCTGAAAACCAAAACAAAAATTTTTGGAGTGTCACAACACCTACCCCCTTAGGAAAAATCTCGTTCCCGAGATTCCAGCTGATCCTCAAATAAATGTGGGTGCTCTGTCCGAAGGAAATCCTCTCTTTCCCAAGTGGCTTCACTTTCGTGTGGTTGCTCCAATCGAACTTTGAAGAACTTGATGGTTTTCTGTCGGGTTCTCCTTTCGCACCCTTCCAAGATTTTTATTGGATGCTCTCGATATGTGAGGTCTGGCTGCACATCAATGTTTTCATGTGGTACTTGTTTCTCCGGTTGCTCACGCACTTCCTCAATTGCGTAGACGTGGAACACGTCAGGACGCCGGATAAATCTTCTGCAAGTCTAGCTGGTAGGCTACCGTGCCTTTCCGCGCCACTATGCGTAATGGTCTGATGAATCTTGGTGCTAGATTCCCTTTTATCTTGAATAGATTCAGGCATCTCATAGTGTATACTCGTAGGTAAACAAATTCACCGTGTTCAAAGCTGATTCCCCGATGTTTTTGATTGTAATAACTCTTCTGTCGACTTTGGGCTGTCTTGAGTCGGTCCTTAATCACCTTGACCTTATCTTCAGCCTCTTTGAGCATGTCTGGGTCGAAGATATGGATGTCTCCGGTTTTCAACCAATTTAGCGGGGTACGACATCTTCGCCCGTACAGAGCCTCAAATGGTGCCATTTGCAGGCTGGCCTGATAACTGTTGTTATATGCGAATTCACAGATGGTAAGCTCTCTTCCCAACTGGTCCCATAGGTGATGACACATGCTCTCAGATATCTTCTAGAATCTAGTTTACTCGCCAGTTTGCCCATCTGTCTGGGGATGGTATGCGGTACTGAATGCCAGCTGATTTCCCAGAGCTTGTTGTAAGTGATCCCAAAATCGGGAGACGAATTGAGTGCCTCCGTCCGAGATTATTTTCTTTGGGACTCCATGTAAGCAGACGATACGGGAAAGATAGAGCCTAGCAAGCTTCTGAGTGGTGTGGGTTGTCTTCACGGGGATGAAGTGTGCTACTTTAGTCACCTATCGCTGATGACCCAAATGGCGTTATTTCCGCGTCGCGTGACCGAGGTAGCCCAACAATAAAATCCATCCCAATCTCGTCCCATTTCCACTCGGGTATTTTATTTGGCTGTAAAAGTCCGGCCGGTTTCTGATGCTCGGCTTGATGCGTTGACTAGAGTCACAACATGCGATGAACGTGGCAATGTCCCTTTTTAGACTGTGCCACCAATATTTTTCCTGAATGTCCTTGTACATTTTTGTCCCTCCAGGATGTATCGAATACTGGACGGTGTGGCCTTCAGCTAAGATCTGCTACTTAAGATCCTTGATATTTGGTACGCAAAGTCAATCCCCGTACCACAATATTCCCTGCTTACCGATAATGAATTCTGGGGCCTTGCCCAAACTCACTTTCCGTTTAATGCCTTCAATGTCGGGTGTCCATCTTTGAGCCTCTTTAATTATCTCCATCAAGGTAGGCTCTATTTATAAATTTGATATGCTGCCTTCGATGACTACCAGCAGGTTGAGTTTAGCAAACTCCTGCCGGAATTCAGGCCTCAGGTTTGGCAGGCCGTCGTCGTTTGGGCTAGGGTTCCGACTTAGGGCTTCTGCCACTACATTTGCCTTTCCCGGGTGGTAGTGGATTCCAACATCATAATCCTTCACTAGTTCCAACCAGCATCGTTGCCTCAAATTCAGTTCCGGTTGTTTGAAAATATACTTGAGGCTCTTATGGTCCGTGTATATCTCACAACGATTTCCAAGTAAAAAGTGTCTCCATTCTTTGAGTGCATGTATAACTGCTGCTAACTCCAGATCATGAGTAGGATAATTTTCTTCATGTTTGCGATGTTGTCTGGAGACATAAGCGACTACCTTGCCTTCTTACATCAACACGCATCCGAGGCCTTTCCGGGATGCGTCGCAATATACCTCAAAATTCTTGTGTATGTCCGGCACAATTAATACCGGTGCTGACGTTAATTTCCTCTTTAATTCTTGGAAACTTTTCTCGCAAGCTTCCGGCCCATTCAAACTTCCTGTGTTTCTTGAGTAGTTGCGCCATTGGCTTTGCTATGGTGGAGAACCCTTCAATAAATCTTCGGTAGTATCCCGCCATTCCCAAGAAACTTCAGACATCCGTCACATCGGCCGGTGGCTTCCAGCCAAGCACGGCCTTGACTTTTTCTCGGGTCTACGGCGATACCTTCTTGGTTCAAGACGCGGGCCCGTAAAACCTACTTGCTTTAGCCAAAATTCACACTTGCTGAATTTAGCGTACAATTTATGTTTCTGAGTCCCCAAGACATATCGGAGATGTTCAGCGTGCTCTTTCCGGTGTTTTGGAGTATACCGTAATATCATCGATAAATACCATAACAAACTTGTCCATAAACTTCATGAATACTTTGTTCATGAGGTGAACAAAATATGCGGGGCGTTTGTTAGTCCGAATGGCATTACGGTGAACTCATACAATCCAGATCCGAGGTGAAAGCTGTCTTGCGAATATCTTCGGTTCGCACTTTCGCTTGATGGTATCCCGACCTCAAGTCAATCTTTGAGAATACCTTGGCCTGAAGCGAGTTGATCGAATAAATCATTTATTCGTGGCATCGGATATTTGTTCTTGATTGTGACCATGTTTAGCGCCGATAGTCTATGCACAATCTCGTTGTTCCATCCTTCCTTTTGGCAAATAAAATTGGTGAACCCTGTGGTGAGGAGCTGGCTCAGATATAACCCTTGTCCAGTAATTCTTTTATTTGCTTCTTCAGTTCTACCAATTCAGATGGTGCCATTATGTATGGTTTCTTGTATATGGGGGCGGTCCCGGGTGCTAGCTCAATGCTGAACTCTATTTCTCGGTCTGGTGGCATGCCTGGTAGCTCTTCGGGAAATACATCTGGAAACTCACACACTACTGGAACCTTGCTCAATTCAGAAATATCCACCTTGTTCAATCTCAGTTGCCGGGATATTTTTCTTTCCTTGGCTGAAACTTTTATGGTCTTCCCGTGGTGATGGGTGAGAATTACAACCGTTGAAACAATCAATAAAACCTTTGTTGGTGGTTAACCAATCCATCCCTAGGATGACATCCAAATCCTTTATTTTCCAACATGATAAGATTTATGCGTGAAACTTCAACCCTTCAACCTAGATAACCACACCATGGCAGTAACACTGGGTAACTTGCTTAAATCCATGGGACTTGACGGTCAAAGATTTTCAAAGGGAAGCATCAAAAAAATATTTTGCAAGCAAAAACCTTTCAAACGAATGAGTGAGAAGCTCCGTAATCAAACAAAACCATGGCAGGTATTGTGTTGATGTGAAACGCATCGAGTACGATATATCCGGGGCATTTTGTGCTTCCTCTTTGGTCACGTGGTTCGGATGACCCTTCATGTGGTTGTTATTTGGGTTGAAATTGTTGCGCTTTTGGCGAATTATTGCCTCCGTTGTTCGGCTTTGGGATCGAAGTTCCTTGGCTTGGGGCACCGCTTGGCATAGTGCCCTTCTTCTCCACAAGCTGCAACAGTAACGCTCGGGAGGTATGTGAACTCCTTGTCCCTTGCATGAAAATTCTTGATTGGGCGTGAGACGCTTGTCGTGGGTTTGGGTGTCCAGTTTTTCTCAACATCCGTCCCCGCCGGTGGTTGTGGGCATGATTAGTCCGTCCCTCTTCCGCTTGTGGAAATCTTCTAAGCTGCGTCTCTCATTTTCCAAGGTAATGACCTTATCCACCAGCGTCTTAAAATCTGGAAAGGTGTGCATGACCAGTTGACATTTAAGCGCCAAGGCCATCCGCCTAGAAATTTTTCCATCTTTTGTTTTTCCGACATACGCTCCTCGTTGATGAAGCGAGACAGCAGAGTAAACTGACTGTTGTATTCTCGACACCTTCATTGTCCTTTGCTTGAGGTCATCAAATTCTCTCTTTTGATCTTCATGAGACTCTTAGGAATATGTGCCCCACTTAAAACCTTCTTTAAATTCATCCCATGTTATATTGTTTTCATGGGGTGCATGTGTAGGAAATTTTCCCACCACGATGCGGCTGCTCCGGTGAGATAGTGCGGAGCATAAAGCACCTTCTCAAGGTCTGAACACCGGCAATAATTAATTTTCTTTCCATGTCTCAAGCCAGTCCTCGGCTTCAAGAGATTTGTCGGTGTGAGAAAAAGTTTGGGGACGGTCTTCTGTAGCTCAGATAACTTTGATTGCTGCCGACATCGCCCACGGTGATTTCCCATATTGATGACTTGGTTCATCATTTCCTGATGTTGTTGCTGACTTTGTTCATATAGACGGCACATTTGGGAAAGTGTCGTTTCACCGTCTGTTGACTTGACTGCCTCGTGTGAAATTGTTGCTTGGGGTGTGCCAAAATTTTCCTCCGACGGAGTTGGCATGGAGCGCGCCCAAGGACGAGACATTGTTCACTGGGGATATATTTTGCAACACTCATAAGAAAAGAAATTGAGTCGCAGAAGTCAATAAATTCATGAAGACGGAAAAAGTCGCAAATGCTCCAAGATTTTTCAAGAGAATAAACGCTTATGCACGGAGAAGGACTGCTCATTACATATCTTACACGCATAGCAGTAATTATACAATACATCACTCGTGATATGCGCATATATTCTCGACATGTTATTTAGGCTAGTGCACTCCTCCGGTTCCTACATGATGCGCAAACAAGCTACTTCTCACAGCCTATGTACATATAAACATATCGCATAAGTCGGTACATCGCATGGCGGCTAAGCGCATCACCGGAGATGGTAAGGATTTCCCTTGGCCTGCCAAGGGTGAGGCGAGTGAGGCTGGGGACTTAACCTCCTCTTCGGTGATAGGCTCCAGACGTGAAGAGCTGCGCTGAGTTGGTGGAGCAGGTGCCCTATCTTGGGACAACTCGAACATGAGCGGCACGAGGGGTGGTGCGTAATCTAACTGGAGTAGGCGCAACGACATGGTTGAATTCCTCCGTGGTAGGCGCGACGAGTAGTGGTGAGAGCATGGGAGCAAAAGATGCCGATGACGAGATGAAAGTCGCTGGCGGTGCGGCGCTGCAGGAGCTCCCTCTGTTGGCGGCAGCCATGGACTGAGTCCATGCGGGCAGCTACAAAGTCGTACACCAGGTTGTCGAAGGCTGCCTCCAAAGCCCGGAGATACTCGATAAGCATCTCAAAAGCTTCGTCTCGTTCTCCTCTTGGGCAAGAGAACGCGTAGTGGCAGGTGTATGGCACGTGACATGGCAGGTAGTTGTAACGACGAGTCTTCATCGAAGGGAGGATATCCCTGAGACGAGCTTTCGCCTCACGGGCTGCCATCTGCAGTGCATGCTTCTCTGTGGGCATGGCTCTACCCAAGAACCGGAAACGCTCAACTCTCCCTCCCTTGAATTGCACCGCGGCTTGGTGCATGGTTAGAAGGTCATTGACCTGTCTTTGAGAGAGTGAGAAGATCAAGACAGATGGCCCCATCGTGACTTGGACGATGAAGGAGAGAAGCTTGACGAACCCATCGGGCATGTTGGCGAACATCTGTGACTCGCAATGTTGTTACCATCTACAAAAGTAGGCAAAATTCTGAGTAGTCAAATCATAAATTTATGCCGATCGCCGTAAATTGACTACATTTGTAATAATTAATTAAAAGCTCTATATGATAATAATAGATTAGCGATCGCACCTAGTGGCTTCCTCTGATCCTGGCTCGTACCAAGCTTGTCACGACCAGCTTTTTCAATAAAAATATTTAGTGAGAAACCGACCTATAAAATCCAAAGGTGAGGAAAATCCTCCATACCGGTAGACAAAATCTTGATACAATGAGCTAGTAGCATATGATATATTACAGGGTCGAGCTGAAGTTGCTCAACAATTTATTACAAGCACGCCAATAATTATACATAGTGGCGGATATGACACAAAGGGAGTGGTGGCATACCATCGACTCGTGGTAAAGTGGTGGAATAACACAAAGGAGTGGGAGATATGACTCCTACATCGGCGGCTCACCGAAGCGCCGAGATGAGGCTCGTGAATTTATTTGGGTAGCGGAAGCGAATATATCACAAATGACTAATCCAGGGTCGCACGAGACCGACCGATTCCTCTAGGCGCCGGACTCGCCATCGAACTCTTCATCCATGAGATCGCCTTTCACAAGATCTGGCCAAATCAACAAGCCAAGTGAGTACTTTGAAAGTACTCGCAAGACAGTTCGGACAAAAGATATAACAAATGTATGCATGAATGTGTCATGAATAATTTAACAATGTGCAATCAATTTAGTTTAGCAAGGTAAGTAAAAAGGGAATCGGCGATAGTCCGCTCGAAAACCCCAAGAAGATAAACTCAAAACCGATCGGTGTCCAAGCGACGCCTCAAGGGTGAATAAATAAATAAAGCATTGCCATACGGAAGGCCTAGGCGACACCTCATAAAGGGCTTATATTGAAAGAAAAGACATGCGTGTTACAATGGACGCCGGAGCGACATCACGTAAAGGGCTTATAACAGAATTAAATAATAACAATGCCGCAGTCGGACGTCTGAGCGACATCGCAGAAAGGGCTTATAATTAAAGTAAACAATAACAATGCCGCAGTCGGACGTCTGAGCGACATCGCAGAAAGGGCTTATATCATAAATAAGTAAACAACAATGACACAGTCGGACGTCTGAGCGACATCGCAAAAAGGGCTTATAACTCATTATCCATAACTTACAAGAAATGGTGCTCACGGAAAATATTCATCACAAGTTAATCAGCGGGTTAGTCAATTCACGTGAAAATAAACATTTTAACACTCATATGGTTCTCGGAGTTTCTCTCACCAAGACCGACACTTGACAAGATAGGATGAACACAGATTTTGGACATTGATAAGATGAATTTCAAGAATTGTGACTCTGCGAGTTTGTACTAAAATCATCCACAGCCAACGGATTTCCGTGAGTCACGAAGGACTAGTTGCGCTTACGGTATTTCGGAGAAAACACAGCTAACCAAGACACACCCATCCTACCTCACGTTGCCAGAATCACCCTAGACAGCGTTCAAGAAAAACTTTGAGACGGGAGATCACAATCTCGAATAGCATGGGATCAAATTTATATATCGCGTGCTCTAAGGGTGCCCCCTCTCGGTCCCAACCGAAACACCCATGCCCCCGACCGGATGAAAGGCTTTAATCCAGGGCCATGGAACCCTCATCCCGCCTCGATTTGGTGTGTACCAGAAGTGGTTTGCAACTTACTAAGCCGTATCCCTATGGAAAACATGTGGTAGTACAAAAGGGGAGACGGACAGAATTTGACTGATTTATGTTGACACTGGTCAACGGTCTGGCATAAGACTGGCATGCTACAACACTGCCATCTTACCCATTCTCATGCCAACTCATGGCCATGCAACATGTTTCCAACAACTCATGGATTTCCCGAAACTCACTTGCCTCAACTCTTACGAGATAAACTTACATAGAGATACTCATGAACATGCCATGATACTAAATTAATGCAAACATGCCCAAACACTCATCATATCAAAAGTTCAAACATGCTTGCTCGGTTCGGAGTAGTCGGGCCTAGCTCGGTGAAGTTCATGTCCCGCCACCTCCTTCGGTATCTACGGTATACAAAAATATACGCACTAACGTAAATACAAAGGGGTGCTCAAAAACTATTCCAAATATTTTTCAAATGAATCTGATAAAAAACTAGACAAAATTTTGAAGAGGACAGGAAAAGAATCACTCAACAATCCCTTTATGTTTAAAAGTTATAAGAGTTTTGGTCCAAGGACCCATCTGTAATGAAACAGAAAACTTTCAGGGGCCTAAGCAGAAAAGTGCAGAAAACGATTCAGTTTGGAAAGCGTATTTTGCCAGATTACGCTTTTAGAAAACGGTTGGAAAAAAACAACAGAGAGGCTGACGGGCGGGTCCCACCCACGTTTGAATATTCAAAAGAGGCGGCAATCCACGGCGAGGCAGGAGAGCGGAGGGTACCTCCGTGTTCAGTGCATCATTCCGCGTCAATAGGTGGTGGTGGTGGTCGCCGGCGAGCACCACGTCGGCGGCGGCCCTTCCTCCGGCGGACGGTGGTTCGGGTGGTCGTGGGCCTTTTTGTAGAGAGCTGTCAGTCAAATTGGAGTGGGGTTAGCCTTCTATAGGTGCCATGAGGCTACGGGCAAGTCCAGGCGGTGGAGAAGCTCTCACCACGAGAACGCTGCGGAGCCCAAGCGGACAGAGTTGGCCGAGTCGAGGAACAAGGGCCCTCTAGGTTCTTCCAAAGGCTGGGCGGGTCCGTGAGGTGGTGGAGGTGTGCGGGGGCGAGAGCGTGCTTGGAGGCGCTATAAATAGCCGGCCCGAGGCGGTTGCCACAAACGGGATAAGTCCGGCGAGTGATTACGGCGGCGCTGTGGCTGGGCAGTTGGTTTAGGGGCTTGAGCACTGAGTAGACGTTGTAATGAGCCCATCCCGGTGCCCAACTCAGCAAGGTGGGGAGGTTACGGCCTGATCTCATTAGAATGGCCGTGCGGCACGCCGGGCGCGGTGGAGCGCGCTTCGCGGCGTGCTGTGCCACGCGACGGTGCCGCATGCGCGCTGGCAAGGGAGATGGCCACGCTGAGCTCCCAGTGTCTTGCACGGGCGCCGAACGGCGCAGTCAGAGGGTGCCTTCGCCGGCCGCCACGGAGGTCCCGACGCCAAGAAGACGCCGGCGAGGGCGGGCCAGGTGCCACCAACGCCAGAACCGCCAAGCGTCGGCGGCACTCTGGACAGGAGGAGGGTCAGGCGCACGCGCCAGGCGCACTGTCGACGCATGACTGAACTCTGACGAAGGGAAACGACACTGAACTCTGAAGCTCTGAACATATCTGAAAATGCAAAGAAACAGTGTCGGCCAGGTGTTCGACAGAATGATTTTGGTATGTGGGAGTTTCTCCTTGAGCTGATTTTTGGTGGAGTGGCCTCTCATTGCATCGGGGGTTGCCTGAATTTTGGTGGAATTTTTGGAGGAGAGGAGATATGAATTTCATCAAATTTGACAAATCTGGTCCAAACTTGCAGAGACTGAAATTTGAAATTTTTGAAAAGAAGAAGAGTGGATCTTGATTGTTCTAGGTTGTGGGTACCAAGGACTATCCAGAATAGTTGGTTTAAGAACACAACTCAAAGGCATTTAGGTACTTGCTTTGCAAATCACCTAGGCTCAAAATAATGGACAGAATTGTTTTTGGGAAAAGAATTTAATGAAATAAAATCCAAAAATGAGTTGGACTTGTTGGGACAGAATATTTGAATTGTCCCAAAGGGGAAGGAGGGGTTTTGGGAAGATTTTTCCACATGAGGCATGACAAAACCATGGATGGTTTTCAAATAAGAGAAGACACAAAACTCCTAGGGTTTTCTTCTAAAAGAAAAATAAATCCCAAAAACAATTCTTGAGAAAGGGGAAAAATCAGAAGAAAGGTTTTTAATAACCAACACCAGAGTTGAAGAAGATGCCAAAATAAAATCTTTTGTCAAAGGGAAAATTCTTGAGAGAAGGAGATTTTTGGAAGGGTTGAAATGACCTCCTTCAAAACAAACAAAGTTTTTGCTTAAAACCAAAACAAATCTTTTTGGAGTGTCACACAGCAGCGATGGCTTGGGTGGCCACGGAGGAGGCTGTCGGCGAGGTTTGGGGACTGCGTGGCAGGCGCGGGGAGGAGGGAATGAAGTGCGGGGCGAGTCAACGGTGGTGGTGAGGGGGCGCTGGAGTGGTCTAGAGGGGAGAAGGAGGAGTGGTGGGCGCGAATTTAGGCGGAGTCGGCGGCTCGGCTCCGGCCATGGGGAGCGACGGAGGGCTCGGCGAGAGGGTTGGCTGGGTCTGGGTGACGTACGAGAGGGAGAGAGGGCTAAAGGGCTCCAGAGATATACCTCGGGCGGCCTTATATAGAGAGGCCGTGGCTCACCGTGGACGAGTGCAAGGCGCCCGAGGTCGTTGTCGTTGCCAGGGGTCACGAGGGCTCGTGTGTGCGTGTCTGGGGCGTTTGTAGAGATGGTCTACGATGGGAGAAAGGTAGATAAGGAGCGGGGGAGGGCCAGAGGTGCCGCGCGTGTGAGGCCGCTCATTGGAGCTCTCGGGCGGCCGGCGCGCGTGTGAGCAGAGGAAGCAGGAGGGAGAAGGAGGAGGGCGACAGGGGTTTAGCATGTCCCAGACGCTGAGGCACCTCGTCGGGGCGCTGGGGAGGCCCGAGGTGGCCGGAGGTGCTTGGTAGGGGGCGGCTACAGTGCAGGAGCCCACTGTAGCGCGGTCCAGAGCGTGCCTTTGGCTGCCATGGCATTGTTTAAGGGGCAGGGGCGTGCCCACTCATGTCTGGTAGCGCTAGGGAGAAGTAAACAAGTGGGGAGGGGCATTGGATGCCCTGGAGATCCACTGGAGTGAGGAGGGAGGTGAGAAAGGAGAAGAATGCTGCTGTCCAAAAGGGTAAATGGGGATATTTCACCCTTCAATCATTGAGTTGAGGCCAGGGAAGAGTTACTGGAGGTGCAAGGGGGACTCTAAGGGGCTGTGGTAAAAAGTTGAGGCCATGGAGAAGAGTGGAAGTGGTCAAAATAGGGGTTTTAGTAAAATGGGAGAAGGTGTTTGTTGTTAGTTTGGGAAATAAGATGAACTCCTCTTGTCATGAGGATTGACAGGGTCAAATGGCATGAGATAATAATAGGTTCCACCAAGGATGAGTCCATTTGGGAAAAGTTGCCAATGCAACTTTTGTAAACCCTAGAAATCAACATAAATGGACTTGCTTAGATCTAGCTAAGCTAAACTCTTCTACTTGGTGCACCACTTGGTGTAGTGTCATCATTTGAGATTCTGAACATGTCCACAAAAGTTGAGATCAAAAGGAGATAGTTTCCAATGTAGAGTTGTTAAAATTTGGCTCTGGATAGGAAGGGTTTTGGGGCACTTTGATCAAGATAACTTGTTCTCCAACTTGTGCTACTTGGTCTATATGATTCATTAGACCATTTCAGCATGTGGACCAAGCTTGAGAGTATTTGGGAAAGTTTGCTAATGCAAAGTTGTTCAAACTTGGAAAAGGGTAGAAATGGTTTATTGAGGGCTTCATGGGGTTATACTATTCTCCATGACATTATACTTGGCAAGATCATCAAATATGTCATGCTAGAATTTTCTTGGAATTTTTGGAGAATATTTCCTTTGTAAATATTTCAAAAGCTTGAAATATCCAGGAAGGGTTTTTGAGGGATTTGACCAATATTTTGAACATGACCATGTGTTGAAACTCTTATATATAGACAATATATGTCCACTGAGTTTCCCTAAATTTTCACAAATATTTTTAAAGCATTAAAATAATTTTTCCCTATTAAAGACAATTTCTGGCCTTAAGAAAAAGCTTTTAAATAAAATAGGAAAAATAACTTTTAAAATTATATTTTTGTGGTTTCTGGGTATCCTATATCTAATAGGAGTCAAATATATTTTTGGAGAGATTTTTACTGCCCCTAATTAAGTACTTGCAAAGTGCAAACCTCAATTCAGGGTCTTTGAAAACTAAATTCTGAAAATACTATTTGGCCAAATTATTTTTGCAAGAAATTATTTTTATGTCATATACACATGGCATGATCATTGGGAAAGGTTTTTGGATCAAGGAGAAGGAGTATAAGGGTTGGATGATTTATTTTATTTTTAGAGCACTTGCAAACAACAGACAAAATCCCATCAAGACAAAGTCCAAACACTCAAAAGTGTTTGTCAAACCACATTTTATCATGATTTTTCATCTTAAGTGTTGTGCCATGAAAATCAGGGTGTGACAGACCTACCCCCCTTACAAGAATCTCATCCCCGAGATTCCTAAACTAGGCGTGGAAAGGAATACGAGAACTTGGATCCGGTAGTCTTCACGTCCTCATACCGCTTCGCCTGCTTGGTGCCCCACTAAACCTTGAAGTACTCGATGGCGTAGCTTCATGTATGACGTTCTTCTTGATCCAGGTTGCTAATGGGTAGCTCGCGGTAGGTTAGATTGGGATGGAGGTCGACAGCTCATTTGATCGATGTCCTTATAGAGATCGGGCTAGTTAGGGAGTTGGAAACACTTCCGGGGTTGTTATGCATGGAAAGCGTTGGGCACATCAGGTAACTTAGGTGGAAACTCCAGCTGGTAAATGTCTTCTCTTCGTCTCATAGTGATCTCAGAGGGGGTTGTTAAATCTTGGAGTGATCTCGAAGGGGGCCGATGAATCTTGGTGTGGGTCTCCTTCTCTTGGAAATGCTTGGTTCCTTAGAGAGGAGTGGCTTGCAGATACACATGGTCTTTGACACAGAAGTATACTTCTTGAAGATGGTGGTTGGTGTAGTTCTTCCTCCTAGACATGACGATCTTCAGATGTTCCTTGACCAGCTGAACGACTCTTCTTCCGTCTTCGGGTAGACAAGTAGGTCACCAAATAATGATGACAACTATCTTGTCTAAGTACTCCATGAAGGCTTTGTTGACGGGTACATAAAGTAGGCCGGGGATTGGTGGTGGTCTCTGTTGAGTGTGGGCCAAGGTGTTCTAGATCTAGTGTCAAGGCCCTAAGGTCCCGATCCCACCATGTTGTAACTTGGTAGGGCTTAAGGGTTTCAAGGGTTCTAGTGTGCAGTGAACATTTATCATCTTATCTTTAAGCACAGTTTTTGAGATGCCAACAGTTCTACCTAGTCCTTCAAACAAATAACCTTATACCACCGAGAGCATCATCTCGTATAGGTCAACTACAATCACCACTCATGTTATCCATATGCTCGTGGCTCCGGAGGGGAGGTCTAATAAAATCCTATATGTCTACGATCCCCAAACTCATATGTATGGCTACCCCTAAAAATCCATGGGTAGAGCATACAAGCTTCCAAGCTGGAATGAAACAGGACAATCCAAGTGCTCATCCTATTCTTCCGAGCTCCATCTTAATGCATCTCTATTTTCAGAAAACACGTCGTATGCCACTCCAAAATATTGTTTCCTTCCTATGAATCAACTCAAACAATCCGTTAACTTCCATTAATCCCTACATAATCCATTAATTCTACAAATCCAATGTCTATGGTGTTCCACATGATCTTCTAGTGTCCTATAACCCCCCTATATGCTTGAAAAGGCTATCTCTACTATAGTCAGTCCACCAATTCCCATTATCATGGTCAAGTAACCTCCAAGGTCAAGTTTATATCAACTCCGACAATTAATCCAATCTCCTAGTTTATTGTCCACCGAGAAACATGGTATCACCAACAACAATATCGGTATAATTCCAATTTACTCAACCATGTAGACTTACCCAAAGATCTATACTCAACTAGGATCACCTATTTAAATCCAAATCTTGTGTCCAACGAGAATTCCACACTTTCCCCCAAGTCATTATCGTAATATCAACTATCTCCTATCAATATCCCCTAGCTAAGTCAAATCCTTATACCTCCAAGAATTTCATCTTGTGATCATAATTTTCCTATTAAATCCAATTTACTCAGGGGTAATGAAAGCTATGCTACTCTATAATCATGATCCCACCAAGTTCATCTACCAACATGAAAGCCTTATAATCCTTCGAAGATTCTCAAATAATTCCTCAAGGTCACTGATATAAACTCATCAAGTCATTTGTCCTCTGTTCCTATATCTTCAAATTGTACTTCCCTATGGCATCGTCAGTTTTGGTGCTATCTTAGGATGATAATGTGCTCGTTTGCTATATCCACTAGTTCCATAATGAACCCAATGATATGCGAGGTTACAGAGGCTTAACTGGTCCACTCGTAATTCTGTGGGTTAAGCACTTGGTTAAGGATTCGAGCTGGGGTATCTCGTGATTTCTCGAAGGGTATAGTGATGGGTTTACAGTCTTGAGAGGTAAACATAACTCTACGGGGTTGCACTTGGTCGAGGAGGTTGTAGCAAAAGTCTTCAGTGCTGGTTGGTTGCCAAAGTAGAATCCTTGGTGTATCTTGTCTTGCTAGCCTTCAGTTGAGGAGAGAGATGAGAGGGAGAGGTAGCATAGAGGAGGGGAATGCCTAAAGGGGGTTCTATAGTGCAAGTGCAAACAAACAGGTACAAAAAGGGCCAAACAAAAGAAACAGGGTAAGGAAGGTGATATAGTCGCGTACTTGTTGCCTAGGGAAAAAGAGTGACCTATATCAAAACACAAACAAATAAAAACAAGCAACACACAATCTTGGTTCTATTCGAACCATCATACGGACTCGACTGCGCATAGGGGCAGTCGACTCATCCTACCCTAGAGGTTCTCGGATTCAGTAGTCGTGCCTCGTGCCTCATGCGCCTTTCTCGAAGTTTTCCTCGTGTGTTGCTATGTCTCTTGTTTGATGAAACGATCCGGGTTGAGCCGAAGAATCTTCGACAACTTCGCTTTGATGAGGTGATGGGGTGATGGTGGCTCCTCGTGGCTGTCTTTGACTTGGTCTTCTCTTGTCTTCTTAATCATGATGATCGCTTTTGCTTTCTAAGGCGTCGATGGTACCAGGTTTGTAATCCTTTATGCAAGGACATTAAAAAGTCATAGTAGAGGTCCAACATGTCGGTTACGTTGATGTCAACTTCGACACCAAGAGCGGGGGATGAAGAGAATCGCTTTTCTGCTCACTATCGTGAGGCGGACCAAATGGCGAGGTTCTCATCCACCGGTGGTTGTCGATACAACAATGGTAAGGACAGGACTGCTCTATTAGCGATGTATATCATGATCTTGCATTTCCTATGCCCTGGTCATCGTAGGCTAAGGTTGCACCATCTTGGTGTAATGCCGAAGGTTTCACCATCCTCTAGGTCTTCATGTCCTCATTCTTCAATGGTGTATCTTCTGTTGGCATCGTCTTGTTGTGGTGTCGCCAATCTTGGGTTCAGAAGGGGTGGGTGAGTGTTTGGCAAGGTGTACTCCTTCTAGGCTATCCACGGGGATTACAAGGAATCCCGTGGTCAGGGGCTTGAGGGTGCTAGCGACCGCTTTGAAATAGTTTTGAAGGGAAGAGATCGATGGGGAAAGTATACCTTAGTTTTTGAAAAATTGAGAAGGGAAGAGAAGTATAGACAGTTTTTGAAAACTAGTGATAGTTTTGAAAATAGTTTTACCCTAACTAACAACCATGCTAACTAAGGCTTCCTACAGTCAACCTGGCTCTGATACCAGCTCTGTGGGTTACCCCGACTCATAAGTCGAGATCACCGAATGCACGTGTACAAAGTGATCCTAGAGATCAATGCTCACCGAACACACGTAAGATGAATAACAAGAGTCTTACATCCATACATACCGCTTTTACACAAGTAGGACCATTATGGTCAAGTCTTGAGTGTATCATTGCAGCGAAAATCTTCAATAACAACTTGGACCCATGCCATCCGCCTTAACCCTACAGCATTCTCGACCGAAGCGCCCTAGCTCGCATGTTTGCCACCAAGGTACTCTTCATTATATCATGTTCTTTCATGCCCGCCAATAAAATAACCAGTGGCAAGCCAATGAGTACTTTGAATGTACTCGCAAGCAACCCATGTTTTGGTTCAAGATACAACAATGCATGATATAGGTAAATTTTGCAGAAAGCTAGTTTTGAGTGCAATGGCATGTTCAAAAATTTGTAAGACATGCATCAGGAGAACTCAAGTAACCATGAGGACAGGTTACAGATATCAACATAAATAGAGTGGGCACCAACCCAACTCAATCATGTTGAGTCCCTTGACTGGACCCAAGTAGTTTTATCAACACATACACACATGGTTTGTAAAACTCTGGACGTAGTTTAAGCAGCACCACCCAACTGTCCTTGACCGTGGACACGGCTATTCGAATAGTTTTACACTATGCAGAAGTTCCACACTTTACCAACTAGATCCGGGGAACTTCCGTGTCATCCACGACCCGCGGTACCTCAAGTACCCGGGGTAAGCACCCGATCACTATCTTTCCCTAGACGACACTAACAAGGAGTCTACTCGTTGTTCCGTATCCTCGCGATGTACATCATACGAGACTCACTCAAGATCGTAATATCCGAGAGGGGACACAACGGTGTATCCGGTGCCTTGTGAAAACAGTCATGGCCTCCCTACCGGCACGACCCGTCCCCGAGAGAGAGCACCAACTCTCCCCAGTCACTAGTAATGCGGGCTCCAAACTAGTATCGGCCTACGTAATCAATAATGCCCTTTCCCATACAAGGGTAGAGTGGTTGCGCATGTAAGGTTGGGACAGTCGACAAATCTTAAATCTAATCCGTTTTGAAAACCACACACACTTGCCTCGGAACACCACTTCGTCATCAAGTGGTTACCCATCTCATCATATCCCTCGGGCATAAGTGGCACCCGCCGGGGTTTTCGAAAAGTCCTTTGAAAATACTTTGTCTCCTTCACCATGCATATACCTGTCCCTTTTTGCGTAGCACTACTTTAGCATCCTATCTACTCCCACCGGCATAACCCTCATAAGAAGGTAGGGTCACGCACAATGCAAGTATCAACGAGGAAGTAACGGTGGCAAGCCACCCCATGTGGTCACCACAATATCATGTCTCCGATGCAAGCAATAAAAGTGCTATATGGCATGCATAAAAAGGTTTCATAGACATGGTCAAAGGGCTGCTTGCCCGGCTCAACAAAGTCTTCTGGTCTTCAAAGTCTTCCGTCCTTCTCCAAGTATTTCGCCTATTTCGTCAACTATCGCCGAAAGCAACCATAATAAGCAACACAACAAGGCAGGAAATAAAAGTGCTCTAAAATGTAAGTTGGACTTTTCTAGGATACCTTCGGTCATATGAGGGATGACCAAAGTAGTTTCATTGGATTTGATCTATGGATATCTCTGAACATTTCGATATGATGGAATCAAGGGATTTGTGGATTTGGAAGAAATGTACAGAAGAATTACTATGAAAAATGAGCAAAGGCACCCATTTCACAAGGAATAATTTTAGAAGCACCTAGGAGTTGGTTTCACTGGATTTGGAGTTGAAATGATTTTCCAATGAGTTTGCAAAGTTGGCAATATATGGAGAAGTGGACCAATATTCTATGTAGTGTAGAAAGTACTAGGAAAAATGTTCAAAAACTAAGTATTGAACTTATAAGCATCTAGGAATTTGAATCATGGAATTTGGATCAAAAATGGGCTCCCTGTGATTTTCAAAAGTTCATCACAGAAATGGAAATACAAGATTTGATAAATGCTTGTGAAGAAAAAGTTCCTGGAAAAATGTACAAGTTGCACCATGAGATAGATCATGATTTATAGAGTCACTAGAAATTTGGATCATCAAATTTGGAGGTAATAT
Source organism: Aegilops bicornis (assembly GCA_021605145.1). Taxonomy (NCBI): domain Eukaryota; kingdom Viridiplantae; phylum Streptophyta; class Magnoliopsida; order Poales; family Poaceae; genus Aegilops; species Aegilops bicornis. Next base: position 250,163,934 of record CM038673.1, read on the forward strand.
GAATATTTGGGAGATTTTACAAGTTTCAGGAAAAAAAGAAAAAGACAAAGGAGGGGCGATGATACCTATATCACAAGACTGGTGCAAAGATAGTGTCAAGAAGCAGACCGGGCCGCCCAGCTGCTCGGCCACGCGGGCGACGGGGCGACGTCGAAGGCGCATTTCGCCCGGCCCGTCTCCACTTAAACGGCGGGGCCCGCCCACTGGTCGGCCGACGCTGGGCCCAGATGCAGGTCGCTTTCAACCTCCCGCGCGCGCCCCGGCCGCGGGGAGGAGCGGCTCCCGCCGGGCGATAGCCGGGCTCTGAGCTGCCTCCGGCGGTGCTACGCCCACCGGGCGTGTTTCAGAGTCCATGCCGCACCCATCCATGTGCTGCACGCATGCTATGGAGGGCTGCAGCAGCGATGGCTTGGGTGGTCATGAGGAGGCCATCGGCGAGGTTTGGGATCATGGCGTGGCGCGGGAGGAGGGAATGAAGTGCGGGGTGAGTCAGCGGTGGTGGTGAGGGGGCGCTGGAGTGGTCTAGAGGGGAGAAAGAGGACTGGTGGGCGCGAATTTAGGCGGAGTCCGGCGGCTCGGCTCCTCCATGGGGAGCGACGGAGGGCTCGGCGAGAGGGTTGGCTGGGTCTGGGTGACGTACGGGAGGGAGAGAGGGCTAAAGGGCTCCAGAGATATACCTCGGGCGGCCTTATATAGCGAGGCCGTGGCTCACCGTGGACGAGTGCGCCGGCGAGGTCGTTGCCGTTGCCAAGGGTCACGGGGGCTCGTGTGTGCGTGTCCGGGGCGTTTGTAGAGATGGTCTACGATGGGAGAAAGGGAGATAAGGACCGGGGGAGGGCCAGAGGTGCCGCGCGTGTGAGGCCGCTCATTGGAGCTCTCGGGCGGCCGGCGCGCGTGTGAGCAGAGGCAGCAGGAGGGAGAAGGAGGAGGGGGACAGGGGTTTAGCGTGTCCCAGACGCCGAGGCACCTCGTCGAGCGCGCTGGGGAGGCCCGAGGTGGCCGGAGGCGGTTGGAAGGGGGCGGCTACAGTGCAGGAGTGCACTGTAGCGTGCTCCAGAGCGTGCCTTTGGCTGCCATGGCATTGTTTAAGGGGCAGGGGCGTGCCCACTCATGTCTGGTAGCGCTAGGGAGAAGTAAACAAGTGGGGAGGGGCATTGGATGCCTTGGAGATCCACTGGAGTGAGGAGGGAGGTGAGAAAGGAGAAGAATGCTGCTGTCCAGAAGGGTAAATGGGGATATTTCACCCTTCAATCATTGATTTGAGGCCAGGGAAGAGTTACTGGAGGTGCAAGGGTACTCTGAGGGGCTGTGGTAAAAAGTGGAGGCAATGGAGAAGAGTGGAAGTGGTTAAAACAGGGGTTTTAGTAAAATGGGAGAAGGTGTTTGTTGCATGTTTGGGAAATAAGATGAACTTCTCTTGTCATGAGGATTGACAGGGTCAAATGGCATGAGATAATAATAGGTTCCACCAAGGTTGAGTCCATTTGGGCAAAGTTGCCAATGCTACTTTTGTAAACCCTAGAAATCAACAGAAATGGACTTGCTTAGATCTAGCTAAGCTAAACTCTTCTCCTTGGTGCACCACTTGGTGTAGAATCATCATTTCAGATTCTAACATGTCCACAAAAGTTGAGATCAAAAGGAGATAGTTTCCAATGTAGAGTTGTTCAAATTTGGCTCGACAGAAGGGTTTTGGGGCACTTTGATCAAGTTAACTTGTTCTCCAACTTGGGCTACTTGGTCTATATGATTCATTAGACCATTTGAGCATGCGACCAAGTTTGAGAGTATTTGGGAAAGTTTCTAACGCAAAGTTGTTCAAACTAGGAAAAGGGCAGAAATGGATTATTGAGGGCTTCATGGGGTTATACTATTCTCCATGACATTATACTTGGCAAGATCATCAAATATGTCATGCTAGAATTTTCTTGGAATTTTTGGAGAATATTTCCTTTGTAAATATTTCAAAAGCTTGAAATATCCAGAAAGGTTTTTGAGGGATTTGACCAATATTTTGAACATGACCATGTGTTGAAACTCTTATATATGGACAATATATGTCCACTGAGTTTCCCTAAATTTTCACAAATATTTTTAAAGCATTAAAATTATTTTTCCCTATTAAAGACCATTTCTGGCCTTAAGAAAAATCTTTTAAATAAAATAGGAAAAATAACTTTTAAAATTATATTTTTGTGGTTTCTTGGTATCCTATATCTAATAGGAGTCAAATATATTTCTGGAGAGATTTTTACTGCCCCTAATTAAGTACTTGCAAGGCAAACCTCAATTCAGGGTTTTGAAAAACTAAATTCTGAAAATACTATTTGGCCAAATTATTTTTGCAAGAAATTATTTTTATGTCCTACACACATGGCATGATCATTGGGAAAGGTTTTTGGATCAAGGAGAAGGAGTATAAGGGTTGGAGGATTTATTTTATTTTTAGAGCACTTGCAAACAACAGACAAAATCCAATCATGACAAAGTCCAAACACTCAAAAGTTTTTGTCAAACCACATTTTATAATGATTTATCATCTTAAGTGTTGTGCCATGAAAATCAGGGTGTGACAGCCACGCCTCGCTGCTCGATGTCAAGCGACCTGGCAGCCAACGCCGATCATTGGGTGGCGTGGCCCGCCCACGCCGTGCCGCCAGCCCAGGGCGACCTCAACCTTGCACCTCAGGCAGCACGCGCTCCTCAAGGCGGTGCGGGGTGCGTGCGACGTGGCCAAACGCCGCCTGCCCTCACGCCGCGCGAGTGCGGTCGTGACCATCAACTAGTAAGAGCGAGAAGAGAGCGGCGAACGGTCGCCAACTAGTAATGATCAAGAAGTGATCCTGAACTCCTACTTACGCCGACATAACCCGAAACCGTGTTCTCCTCTCGATCAACCCCAAAAGAGACACTCACGTTACGCACACGGTTGGTGTATTTTAGAAGAGTTTGCTTCAAGTTTACTACAACCGGATATTAACAAATTCCCATCTGCCACATAACCGCTGGCACGGCTCTCGAAAGTTTATACCCTGCAGGGTGTCCCAACTTAGCCCATGATAAGCTCTCGCGATCAACGAAGGATATTCCTTCTCCCGGAAGACCCGATCAGTCTCGGAATCCGGCTACAAGACATTTCGACAAAGAATAAAACAAGACCAAAGAAGCCGCCCGGATGTGCCGACAAATCCCGATAGGAGTCGCACGTACCTCGTTCTCGTGGCACACCGGATAAGTCAAGCTACGAGTAAAACCAAGCCTCGAAGTTTCCCGTGGTGGCCTCAAGAAGTTGCCTGCTTCGGACCAACACTCGAAGGAGCACCGCCCGGGGCTAAATAAAGATGACCCTTGGGCTCCTAAACCCAAGGAAAAAGGGCATAGGTGAGGCAAATGGTAAAACCAATGTTGGGCCTTGTTGGAGGAGTCTTATTCAAAGCGATTTGTCAAGGGGGTCCCATAAATCACCCAACCGTGTTAGAGACGCAAAATCCGGGAACATAATACCGATACGACGGAAAACTAGGGCGGCAAGAGTGGAACAAAACACCAGGCATAAGGCCGAGCCTTCCACCCTTTACCAAGTATATAGATGCATTAATTAAATAAGATATATTGTGATATCCCAACAAGATCCTGTTCACCATGGAGCAATCTTCAACTTCACCTGCAACTAGCAATGCTATAAGAGGGTTGAGCAAAGCGGTAACATAGCCAAACAACGGTTTGCTAGGAAGGGTGACAAAAGTCAGGGGTTCATGGCAAATTGGGAGGCTTGAGCAAAGAAGTGGCGTGTAAAGCAAAGCATAGCGATAGAACGAAGCAACTAGCATAGCAATGATAGTAGTGAGATCCAGGGTAGCGGTCATCTTGCCTGAAATGCCGCAAGGAAGAAGAACGAGCCCAAGAAGAAGATGAAGCCACGAAGACGAACCAAGCGTAGACGAACGAATCCTACGATCGCAACGAAACGGGAACTATCGAAAAGAAGCACACAACATGGTAAACACACCACACATGAACAAGACATGATGCTCAACCAAGTATGATGCATGACAAAGGCTACATGAAGCTACTCATGGCAAGAGATGAAGCATACAAGAGCAACACATCAAAGCAAGGTTAAATGAGGCCGGAAACAACATATAACAATTCCGGTAAGTCCTCGTATGCAAATTTCGAAATTGGTCCAGATATGAATAAACCTTATGTTCAAGTTGTTAAACAGCAAGTTAAGATGCACCACGATGATCTACACGAAATTCTAGTCAAGTTACATATAAAGTTCATTAGATTCGGAGCTACGCCTAGAAGATATGAGCAAAACAAGTTAAACATGGCATTGATGCAAAATGCATACAAACATCAAGCAAACACCTCAAAACAAGGATGCAACATGATAATATGAAACTACATGCAAAATCAAGCAAGTTTCATATAGAGCACACTCAAACGGAGCAACGGTGCAACACATACACCCTATACAAGTTTAAACGACAAGCTGTCCAAAACAGCAACTAGGCATATTGCAAGCATCAAAACAGCATGCTACAGCACCTCGACGTGAAAACAAAAATGCATGCGCATGATGTACAGGTAAAGCATGACAAAACAAGAACACTGAGCTAACTCCAGAAATCACTAGAACATGCTCAAACACACATGGCAAGATTGCAAATAATAACAGCCAGACTTTGCAGAAATAACATCAGGTTGCAATGTTTAGAGCTATCAAACAATATGTTACAGGAACTTATCATGGCAAACAAAGGAATGGCATGAATTTACTAATTTCATAGTACAAAAGTCCCTTACGGACCATCAGCCAAAAGTGCACAGAAAATATCATGGCACCCATGTAAACATGGCAAGTTTTATGACAGATTCATACATAGCAGGAACAACAATAAGTAGGCATGTTGGTGAGCTTGAACCACTCACCAAAGAGCAACACATGGCATGGCAAGTCAACCAACAGTAATACAACATGTTTATGAAGCTACGCATGGCAAGAGAAAGTTCATAGAGTGCATGGATCACTAACAACAATCATGGCAACATTGAACTTAATGTTAACAGGCTGACGGCAACATTATTTAGCAACTTTTGAGCAAGATAACAACAAGTTACAGTAGGCTATAAATGCAACCATGGGCATGGATGGATAGAGCATGACATTTATAACAAAACATCCTTAGTGAACATCTCCAGATTATGCATAGAATGACCTGTAGCAGCAGGTTAACATAGCATCATGATATAGCAGATTCAGACATGCAAAACAGCAACATCAAGTACCCTACTTAACAAACTTGATGCACTCACTACAGGAACCACAAAAATACATGGATAGCACCCCTGTAAAGATGGCATGACATAGCACAAAACACATTTAGACATCAACCTCATAGGATGCACACATCAATCATGGCAAAAATGACAAATCATCAAGTTATAACAGTTCCAGCAGATTAACATCCTATAGCACTCTTGCAACGAAGATTCAGGCTTCAAGATGAACTCAAATGAACTGGAATGAAATGAAGTACTCGTTGAGACAAACAATTTGACATATTACACGCATGAAACGGAGCAACGGATGCAGAGATACAGCAGGTCAAACATGGCATGATTATTGCAAAATACATGGATGAGAAGCTGTGGTCAACCTCGGGTCCGCACGGATATCGAGGCGGCGGCGCGAGCTCGCCGGAGACGACGGGGAAGACGTTCGGGGAGGCCGGAGATGGCGGATCCGGCCCTCCCGTGGCCGGATCTGGTCGGGGTCGACGGAGAGGAGGCGCGGTAGGCGCTGGTCGGGCGGAGGCGACCGGACCAGCCGGATCCGGCGGATCCGGCGCGGGGCGGGCGTGAGCGCCGAAGCTGGGTGAGCGAGGCTCGCCTCCGGCGGGGCGGCGGCGAAAGGTCGGCGACATGGGGCGGCGGCGAAGCAGTGGTTTGGCGGCGGAGTTTCGGCGGCGTGAGGCGACGGCCGGGCGGCAGCGCCGGGCGAGGCGGCAGCTGGTGAAGGCGCTGCTGGCCTGGCTGGGTGCGCGGTGCCTGGCTGAAGCGCGGGCGCCCAGGCGGGCGGCAAGCGGCGTGAGCGGGCGGGTTCGCTTTGGGCGGGCCGGGCACGGGCGTGAGGAGAGAGAGAGCGGCGGCCAGCTGACGTGGCGACGGGCGGATTCGCCGGGGACGACGGGCGGACATGTCCGCTTGCGGAGGAGAAGGTGTCCGGCGGGCGAGGGGAATTTCTAGGGTTTGGACTGCGAAAAATCGGGGAGAGGCACATATTTATAGGTAGAGGGAGCTAGGAGAGTCCAAATGAGGAGCGGTTTTCGCCCACACGATCGTGATCGAACGACCGAGAGCATGGAGGGGAGTTTGCTGGGTTTTGGGCCACTTTGGAAGGGTGTTGGGCTGCAAAGAGAAGGAGGCTTTTGCGGTTACCCGGTTAACCGTTGGAGTATCAAACGACCTCCAAATGACCCGAAACTTGACAGGCGGTCTATCAGTGCTATACCAAGGCCGCTTGACAAACCTCGGTCGATTCCGAGACTGTTTAACACCCGCACACGAAAAGAGGTAAAGGGGGGCGCCGGGAGACATAGGAGTGCCGGATTGGAAAACGGACAACGGGGAAAATGCTCGGATGCATGAGACGAACACGAATGCGAAATGAGATGCACATGATGACATGATACAATGCAACACGCAAACAAATGATATGGTAACGACGGCGAATAACTGGCAGACACCTGGCGCATCGAATCCGGGGCGTTACAAGCGGCTTCCGGAGACTCGGGGCGCCGGATATATTGAGGGATATGCTGCGAAAAGCATCTGTGGGGAACAGCGTACCTTGATGGGTACGGTGGCATACCTTGATGGGTACGGTGGTTGAGAAGATTTTGTCCGCGAAGAGTGGATTGAATGAAGCCTTCATGAGCCTGCTAAGAGGCTTCGAGTTTGTGATGTAATGTTTTCAACTATGTTTTGTTTGCAAAGATGCACATGTGTATAGGTAGTAGCCCCTAAGACTCGGGTTGGCTTCCCATGGGAGGCGACAGTAGGATCAAGAAGAAATACTCAAGGACTAATCTGATTAACTGGAACACAGGCTGCTTCCCCCCTGGCTACTTCCCAGACCACGAATATTGCCGAGCTGCAGCGGAAGCTTGACGTGGCAGGGGACGATATTGCGTTAATCAATATGCGTCTTGACGATCGCAAGGTATGTATTCGGAGCAGTCCCTTCACATGCATTTTTGTAATATATGCATGACACTGAAAGTTCTGTACTAGGATATGCGTGGCTGCTGGTGGTGCTGCCGCTATTGAGATTCTTCGGGCGGAGCTGGCCCGGGCCAAGGAGCAGGCCCGGTTTAGTAATGCGACTGCCGAAAAGGCATCGGCTGAGCTAAAAGCCGAACAAGCTGCTCGGCGCCAAAATAAGGAGAAGATATCCACGATGGCGCTCGAACTCAAAAAATGCCGCTAGTCATTTGTGAACTTATGAACCTGACAAGGCCTTACGAGAGGTGAGAGAAGCGTGGTATGAATCCAGAGCAGCCCGTGAGGAGATTCGACAGCTGGGGAGATTGCGGCCGGTAAGCCCTTTTTGCTACAGACTAAGTTTGGCGATCTGAACTATGGTCAGCTTAACCAAGTGTGGAGTTCTCCGGACGAGTTTTTAGACTTGCCGAAGAGTTTTATCGATGCGGCGCAGTTTTACCAACCGCGAGAGGGGTATGCAACGGAGAAACTTTTCTGGTCACAATTTGGCACGTCAAAGCGCCCTCTGTTGCTGAATGAACAGATGTCCCAATGGGCTGAGCTTCATAAGATATCCGGCGCTGCCATGAAGAACGTAATAATCCGGTTGTGGTTGACTGAGCATGTTCCGAATAGCTACTTCGGCTTGGTGCAGCAGCTTGTTGATGCCATGCCACGTATCGACGCTGTGAAGCAGTCGGTGTGCGTTGAGGGTGCACGGATGGCCTTTGCCCGAGTCAAGACATTCTGGGGGAAGATGAAGGCCATCGATGATGTTGCGGCGAAGAGTCCGCCCAAGGGCATGGACCGTTACGCACCGGAGCATTATTTTGAAGACGTCTTAGAGGCCGCCCGATTGATAGAGGGTTAATTCTCGAAAGACATAATATTCGAGTGAGGTGTATGGGAATTGTAAAAGACAATTTTATAATTAATCTATTTTTATGTTTTGCTCGAGAGCTTGTGTTCCTCCTGTGCGGCCGTTTTTATATCATCTGAAAGTTTTCTAGTCGTCGGCTTCAGCCCCCTCGTAGGAAGTACGAGGGTGTTTGGAAAAGCATTTGATCACTCTTGACCCAACGTCTTGGTCCATGAAGGAGGTGATATTGCGGCAAACCAGGCAATCAGACTATAGGGCATTAACACTTTCACTTAGCCATAGGAGTTTTATAGGGAGGACTACGATATAGCCCCTTGTATGTGTAATGGCTTATTCCAATAGGGTGTGTTACATATATTACCCGAAGAAAAAGGTCCTTCGTGTGATAGGGAGGGAATCATGACAGATTCCGGTAAGTCATCGAAAGTGGTTGACCAGCTCGCAAAGATCATGACAGCCGGTTTTCGGCTTTCTCTCGAGGTGCTTGACCAGATGAACCGGAAGCACAATCACAAGATAGTTCTCCCTTTACTATCCTAGCCGATAGAGCGGAATGTAAGGTAGCAAGCACAGGAGACGGGCAACCCAACCATTGACCCAAGACATGATTCAGAGCTGATGCATATAAGGCCAAACTCACGACGCCGAAGTACGCTATAGAGCTATTTGTACTTTGTTCGCAACTCATTTGTTCCAATACCGAGCCCTTGGCAGGTTATGCCGAGGTATATCAACCATAGGAGCCATATTCATGTGCGAAAAGACACAAATGATTAATTCGGATAATGTTTACTGGGACCTGAGCGATGTGCCCATGATTACTTTATATATAAATAGACCAAAAATACCACGACCCCGGCTATTTGACATGCCCGGGGTCGAAGGCGGAGGAAAAAGGCATATTACAAGCTCGAAATAAAGAGTGCGGTCTACAAAAAGTTATTTTGGACCTCTTGTGGCACGTCTGCACCGTCTGTCCTTGGCGAGGGGAATCCTTTACGGAAGTAGCCCCTTAGGTGAGTGTACGGATCCGAGCTCTGATAGAGTCAACTTATATGTTTTTCCTTTGCGTCACCTGTTTTTAAGAGATAATGAAGAAAGAAAAATGAAAGTAGATAAAAATGTTACGGAATGCTTGCAGGCCAATCCGTATTAAAGCTTCCGCCAATGACCATGGTATCTTAAGTCCGTAGTGATGTATGCACGGTACAAATTTTGCGGGTATATGAGGTGGGTGGAGGAAGCCGAACTGCTATTTCCGCTCCGGAATTGGTTGAGCCTCGGGGGGAAATTGCTTATGACCCCCGGTATTTGGTTGGTGAACCTCTCCGTCATCCCTATCGCCTGGCGGCCTCCTCCCCTTGTGTTTGACGTTGAGCTTGTCGGCCTGCTTGAAGACCCAACAACTTCTGTTGGTATGATTAGCTGGTTTATCGGGGTGGACGACCATCCGCGTGGTCGGTCCAACATCCTGTCTAGGTTGGATGGTCCATCTCGGTTCGCCTTGAACGGCTTTTTCCATTGACCTTGTTTGGGATTGCTAAATCCGGCGTTGACCACCGTGTCGCGTGATCTTTCGTTATCATTGCGACTGTTGTGTTTGCTTCGTCGTGACTTCCCATTGCCATCTCGGATTTCAGAAGTGCCCGAGTCGCTGGCGGTGTTGCTTCTACGAGCGAGCCGGTTGTCTTCTGCCGCGCAAAAGTGGGTGTCGGCGTTCTGGGAACGGGGGTACCAGACTTGCTCGCCCGCGCCTGTGGCGTGGCTCAAGGAGTGGCCCAGTACGGCCCATCTTCATCAACACAAGCTCAAGACCCTCGCGAGGGGCCAAACCTCGTGGCGCGGACGACAGAAAGCTTCCTCAGGCACGGCCTTGTCAGGCTGGCTCGCGAGGAGGCGGAGAGATCAAGGCAGGGTACCTCACGAGGTGCCCATGACGCAAGCCATGACGACTGAGGACGCCAGGTGGGCGCCAGCCCGCGCAGTGTCCTCATTTCCCCTTTGGTGCAAAGGGCGCAAGCGCAGGCCAAGGCATCAGGCAAAGGCAACCATTTCGGTGCAACAAGACCAAGACCAGCAGAACAGGAGGAAGGAGGTCATCGTGATGCCCAAGCTGGTGTCACCGTCGGAGTCTTTGGCAGGCGAGGACCAACTTTAATCAGGATAAGTGTACTAGATGTTCCCCTTCAAAATGGCCAATTGTTGGCGCCCTTCCCTCTCAATATTTGGGAAGAGGCCCAGGGCCTCCCTCTATAAATAGGACTAGCCACCACCAAGGCAGGGGGGATGGATGAAGAGAGAGGATCGATCGGGAAGAGACCTATCAGATAGAACCCTAGCAGAGAGAGAGAGAGGCGATCGAACTCATCCATGCAGTTCATCGCACCAGCTCAAGAACAGCCTATCGCGAGGCTGTTCTCCCTTTTTATTGTTCATCATCAGCCCCTCAGGCAATCCACCACACCACAAACTGGAGTAGGGTATTACACCACAATGGTGGCCTGAACCAGTATAAACCTCGTGTCCCTTGTGTTGTTCTTTGTGTAGTTTAGATCCGTGCGAGGCGACGAGACGTAGGTAGGTTGGAGGTGCAATCTCCGCGTGCACCCCAGAGTTCGAACCTAGAGGGTCTGCCGGAACCCGAAATCCGACATTTGGCATGCCAGGTAGGGGTGCACCGGAATCCGCCTTCCACCACCTCGCTCTTCGCCGCCGTGATCCATGTCGACGCTCGTCGAGCCCGCGCCCGAAGGCTGGGTCAGCTCTCGCTACTCGCGTCGCCCAGACGGCCCCCGTCGGCGGCCGCCCCCGCCATTCCCTGTCGCCTTTCGTCAACGCCGCCACCGGCAGGGCGGGGAACGAGCAGAAGACGTCGTCTCAGATCCTTCGGCGGCGGAAGGTCAGATCGCCACCCCTGTCGCCGACTCCAAAGAGGTTTTTCGTCCCACGCCTGTCAAGCGCTCCAGCGGTGACGCCAAGACGCTGCTGTTACTCGGCACGGAACTCCTGCACCGCCGTCCCATCGACGACCTCTACGAAGAGTGGCTCGCCTGCATCACCGAGCCTCGTCGGCCACTGGGCTCCTCTGCCATCCCTCTCGCTGCCGTGCCCGCCTTGCTGGCGATGAAGCTCGGGGCGCCTCAGCCGCCTCCTCCTCAAGAAGGTGCCTTGGCCCCAAGGCGCGTGGCCCCTAGGAGGAACCCACTCCGTCCGCACCAGCACAGCAAGAGAAGAGCTGCCAAGAGGTCCCTCGTCCCCAAGAAGCTGCCCGAGTGCTCCCCGCACTGGCCCACACGACCAGCGCCTCGCTCCAAAGATGCCAAGACCCCGTGCTGCTCCTAGCGACAGCGCACGGAGACCTCCAAGATCAAGCCCTCCGTCACCAAAGGCCTCCCGTGACCACTGCAGGCTGTCGTGCCTTCACCGCCGAAAGGCTGCAGCGTGGCTCGGCCGGGCAAGTTCAAGCCGCACTGCCCCCATGCTACGATGGCACGGCCGACCCTGCAGAGTTCCTCCAGCTCTATGAGTTGGGCATCGAAGCCGCCAACAGGGACGAGAAGGTCATGGCGAACTGGTTTCCCATGGCGCCCAAAGACGGTGCCCGCACTGCTCTGAACTCGCTCTCGCACGATTTCCTCCTGGAACGAGATGCGCACCCGATTCATCGCTAACTTCCAAGGCACCCGCGACTGGCCCCCGGCCATGAGTGACTTGCGCCACATCAAGCAGCAGTCAGGGGAGATCCTGCAAAAGTTCATCCAACGTTTCAACAACGCTCGCCTTAAGATCCCCAGGGTGTCTGAGGAGGCCATCATCACAGCCTTCTCCGACGGTGTGCGTGACGTCAAGATGAAGGAAGAGCTCACGATCCATGAAGACATGTGCACAACTCTGGAGCTGTTCAACTTGGCGACCAAGTGCGCCAGGGCTGAGGAAGGACGCCTTTCCCTTCTCGAGCTGTCGGCTGCCGACCGACGTGAAGCGCAAGGGGGCTGCCGTGCTTGCGGCAGAGCCGGACACCAAGCGAGGAAGGGATCAGCCTGAGTCATCCAAGGGCAGTCGGTACTGCGTGTACCATGACCTCCACACCCACAACACCAACGAATGCCAAGAGCTCGGGGCCGTGCAAGTGCAGGCACGCCGACGCCCCGAGCGCAGCGACCGGGGCTATGGCCGAGGAGGAGGAAGAGGTGGAGGACGATGGGAAGACCGTGGCCATCGCCAAGGGTGGCGTGACCGACCTCGCGAGAACCGCTGGCAGGATTAGCCTCACGAGGGAGGTTGGAGGGACCCGCCTCGCGAGGGAGGCTCGAGGGATCAGCCTCGCGAGGATCGCCCACAAGGCAACTGTGGGGACCCCGACTCATAAGTTGTGATCATCGAATGCACGTGTACAGTGATCCCAGAGATCAATGCTCACTGAACACACAGAAGCTGAATAACAAGAGTCTTACATCCATACATACCGTCTTACACAAATTGTGACCATTATGGTCAAGTCTTACATTGATAAAGCCTTAAGGGATGAACATCAAGTGAAACACAAGCAGCGGAAATCTTCGTCGATAAGTAGAACCCATGCCATCTGCCTCAACCCTACAGGCATTCTCGACCGGGAAACGCCCTAGTTCGCATGTTCGCCTCCAAAGAACTCTTCTTCTAACTCCGTTCTTCCATGCCCGCCAATTAAATAACCAAAGGGCAAGCCAATGAGTACTTTGAATGTACTCGCAAGCAACCCATGATTTGGTTCAATGTAATAATGCAATTGCACAACGAGTAAGCAACCTAGCATCAAGCTAGTTAAGATGTCCTATCAACTTGTGAGATATGCATCAATGAAACATGGGTAACCTCGAGAACAGGTTACGGATATCAACATAAATAGAGTTGAACCGATGTCATGTCATTCAACATGTCAAGTCTCCACCTTGACACAACTAGTTCCTTTCCACACACACATGCATCGTGATTTGTAAAATTTCTGGACATAGTTTAAGTAGCACCTCCCAATCGTCCATGACCGTGGACACGGCTATTCGAATAGTTTGACACTCTGCAGAGGTTGCGACTTTACCCACAAGATCCGGAAGCTTTGTGTCATCCACGATCCTCAAGACCTCAAGTACTCGGGGGAAGCACCCGATCACTATCTTTCCCTAGACGACACTAACAAGGAGTCCACTCGTTGATACACGGCCCTCGTGTATAAGCAAAAGATCGTGGGACTCTGTGAAAACGAAGGGACCAACGGTGTGTCCGGTGCCCTGTGAAAACAGTCATGGCCGCCCTACCTGGCACGACCCCGTCCCGAGAGAGAGCACCAACTCTCCCCCGTCATTAGTAATGCGGGCTCCAAGCTAGTATCGGCCTAGGTAATTAACCAATCCCATAAAGGGGTAGAGTGGTTGCACATGTTTGGTTGGGACGGTAATCACACATAAATCTAATCCATCATTTTACACACACACACCAAAATCTCTCTCTGGTACACCACTTCTTCCTCAAGTGGTGACCTTAGACCAACATCTCCCAAGGGCATTAGGGGCACCCGATGGGGTTTTCGAAAGAATGTAACCATGAAGAGTTCATGGTACACATGCATCATTATGCATCAAATAGTCTCTTGAAAATCCAATCATGAACAAGGTAAGGTCATGAGTAGGGGTATGCATCATGTGGTGGTTCACAACAAGTTTACCACCGCCATACTTCATCATCATGCAATCGGAAAAAGGGTACCGATGAACAAGAGGGGTATCATGGTCAAAGGGCTGCTTGCCTTGATTGGCTTGTCCTTCGAGGTCTTCAAATCCTTCTCCTCCTTCTCCTTTAGCAACTTCACAACACGGGATCTAAACGTCGCAGAAAATAACGGGAAAATAAGACAATAATAAAAACAGAAAAGTCAAAGTGCTCGTAAAAAATGTCAACTTATTTTTGTAAAATACTAGGGTGAAAACTAAGAAGGGAAAAATTCTTAGTTTTGGTTTTGGAGTAGCGTAATAGGAGGATGGGGTTTTCAAAGGTATATTTAAATGCTTAAAGTCACATTTAAATATTTACAGTGAAGAAAAGGTTGTCGGATTTGAATGAAAGTTGCACCATTAAATAGGTGGGATTTTTACAAGAATTTAGGAACTGGAATTATTTCATTTGGATAAATATTTAAATCTGTGGAATTTTTGGAAACTACACAGAAAAGAAAAAGAAAAGCAAAGATCGCAAGAATCGGGGCCGAAGGGCCACAGTGCAGCAGGCCCAGAGGGGATTCAGCCCGCGCGAGGCTGCCACGTCGAAGGAGTAAAGGCAAAATACGCCTTTCACCGACGCAATAACTGCATGATGCTGCTGCGTTTTAAACCTGATGGTGGGGCCCACCCGTCGCATGTGAGGTCGATCGACGGGCCCCACGGCCGCTGTCTTCAACCCCGGGCCGTAGAGGGGCGAGCTCACCGGCGACGGGTCCGGGCACGGAGGGGTGAGCTGATGGCACCGCTGGACTCCTCGTCGTGTCGTCGTTCGGGTGGTGCCGGAGTTGGTCACCGGGGTGGCCTGGTTCACCGGCGACGAGTAGGCACGGCGGAGGAGCTTCGGGCGTTGATGGATCCGGCCGCTTCCGGCAGCTAAAGAGAGGGGAAACAAGGGGGAAAGGCTCAGAGGGCTGCAGGGGTTCCAGATCAAGGCAGAGGGGGAGCGGGGGAGGCCTATACCTCGCGAACTTCGGCGAGCCGAAGCGGCGGAGCTCGAGCTTGATCTCGAGCTCGTGCGGCTCTGGAGAGGAACTGGGGGTGCAGGGGGAGAGTTTGGTGGTGCAGAGAGCGAGTGGTGAGGAGAGGAGGGCTTGGGGAGGCCTATGAATAGGCGAACGGCGGGGTACCGTGGACTCGTGCGCATGGGCTCCTGCTCGTCGCTGCATGGCTTGGGGAAGAGGGAGTGGTGAATGGGGTGTTCCTGGACGTCGACTACGTCGGGAGAGATAGAGATAGGGAGTCGGGAGAGGTCAGAGGCGCGCGCGCGTGAGCCGCACCATTGGCGCGCTCGGGCGGCCTCTGTTTGCTAGAGCGGAGGCGCGGGGAGGAGGAGAGAGGAGGGGGCCGACCGCGTAGCGTGTTGCGGACGACGAGGCGTGTCGGCAGGCGTGCGGGGGAGGCCCGAGGTGGCCGGAGGCGGGTGGAAGGGGGCGGCTACAGTGCGGGAGCGCACTGTAGCGCGCTCCAGAGCGTGTCTTTGGCTGCCATGGCATTGTTTAAGGGGCAGGGGGCGTGCCCACTCATGTCTGGTAGTGCTAGGTGGAAGTAAACAAGTGGGTAGGGGCATTGGATGCCCTGGAGATCCACTTGAGTGAGGAGGGAGGTGAGAAAGAGAGGGAAAGGGGCTGTCCAGAGGGGTAAATGAGGTGGTTTCACCCCTCAATCATTGAGTTCAATTAGGCAAAGTTGCCAATGCAACTTTTGTAAACCCTAGAAATCAACAGAAATGGACTTGTGTAGATCTAGTTAAGCAAATCACTTCTCCTTGATGCACTACTTGGTGTAGTGGCCTCATTTGGTCATGTGAACATGCTCACAAAAGTTGGGGTCAAGGAGAGAAAGTTGGTGGTACAAACTTGTTCAAATTTGATTCTGGTCAGAGAGGGTTTTGGGGCATTTTGGTGAACCAAAATGACCTTGATTGATATGAGGCTTTTCAAGGTGATCACAATATTCATTTGTGACTTGATGGATTTTCCTTGGATTTTTATGAAAATATTTCCTGTAGAAATATTTCAAATCTTTGAAATGGGCAGAAATGGTTTTGAGGGGGTTTCATGGGGTTATACTATTCTCCATGACATGAGGCTTGGCAAGATCATCAAACATGTCATATGTGACATGATAGAATTTTCTTGGAATTTTGGGGAATATTTCCTTTGTAAATATTTCAAAAGCTTGAAATATCCAGAAAGTGTTCTTGAAGGATTTGACCAATATTTTGAACATGACCATGTGTTGAAACTCTTATATATGGGAAATATATGCCCACTGAGTTTCCTGATTTTTGTCAAATATTTTTGAAACAATAAAAATAATTTTGCCCTATTAAAGACCATTTCTGGCCTTAAGAAAAAGGTTTTAAATAAAATAGGAAAATAACATTTAAAATTATATTTTTGTGGTTTATGGGTATCCTATATCTAATAGGTTTCAAATATACCTTTTGAAAGATTTTTCACACCTCAAATCAAGTACTTGTAGTGCAAATCTCAATTCAAGGGTTTTTGGAAAACTAGTTTTAGAAAATACTTTTTGGCCAAATTATTTTTGTAAGAAAATACTATATTGCACTATACACATGGCATGATCATTGGGCAGAAGTTTGGGCAAGGAGATGAAGTGTAGAAGGTGAAACTATGTTGACTTTTAAGAGCACTTGAAAAAAACACAAAGAGAAAAACCAACTCAATAAAAAGTCAAATAATGAAAAAGTTTTTGTCAAACCATACTTTATCATGATTTATTATCTTGTGTTGTGCCATGAAAATCAGGGTGTGACAGACCTACCCCCCTTACAAGAATCTCGTCCCCGAGATTCCTAGACTAGACGCGGAAAGGAATACGGAAACTTGGATCTGGGGTAGTCTTCACGTCCCCATGCTGCTTCTGCTTCAGAGTGGTGCTCCATTGAACCTTGAAGTACTTGATGGTGTGGCTTCGTGTATGACGTTCTTACTTGATCCAGGTTGCTAAGGGGTCTCTCGCGTTAGGTCAGGTTGGGCTGGGGGTCAATGTTTCGGTGATTGGCATCACCGTAGGGACCGGGTTAGTTAGGAAGTTGGCAACACTTTCGGGGGTGTGTCGCGTGGAAAACGCTGTGCACAGTGGGTAACTTAGGTGGTAACTCTAGCTGGTAGTCGCCTACTCTTCGTCTCGAAGTTATCTCAAAGGGGGTTGTTGAATCTTGGAGTGAGCTTCCCTTTGACATGGAAATGCTTGGTTCCTTTGAGAGAAAAGGCTTGCAGACACGCCCGGGTCTTTGACGCAGAAATTTCACTTACGGGACGATGGTGGTGGGTGTAGTTCTTCCTCCTTGGCATGGTGTTCTTCAAATGTTCCTTGGCTAGTTGAACGGCTCTTCTTCCGTCTTCGGGTGGACAAGTAGGTCACCAAATAATGATGACAACTATCTTGTCTAAGTACTCCATGAAGACTTTGTTGACGGGGTACATAAAGTAGGCTGGGGGGATTGGTGGTGGTCTCTGTTGAGTGTGGGCCAAGGTGTCCTAGATCTAGTGTCAAGGCCCTAAGGTCCTGATCCGACCATGTTGTAGCTTGGTGGGGCTTAAGGGTTTCAAGGATTCTAGTTTATGCAGTGAACATTTATCATCTTATCTTTAAGCACAATTTCTGAGATGCCAATTGTGCTATCTAGTCCTTTAAACAAATCACAGAATATCACTGATAGCATCATTTCGTATAGGTCAACTCCAATCATCACTCATGTGATTCATATCCTCATGGCTCCCGAGAGGAGGTCTAACAAAACCATACATGTCTACAACCCCCAAACTCATATGTATGTCTGTCCCTAAAAATCCATGGGTAGAACATACAAGTTGCTAAGCTTGAACGTGACAATCCAAGTGCTCAACCTATTCTTCCAAGGTCTAAGATAAAGCATTTCTATCCCATGGAAACACGTCGTAAGCTACTCCAGATCTTGTTTCCTTCCTATGAATCAACTCCAACAACCCATTGCCTTTCATCAATTACTACATAATCCATTTAATTCTACAAATCCAATGGTTATGGTGTTCCACACGATCTCCTAAGGTTCCTATAATCCCCAAATACTTGGAAGGGCTACCTTACTATAGTCATTCCACCAATTTCCATTATCATGGTCAAGTAAACTCCAAGGTCAAGCTTATATCAACCCCGACAATTAATCCAATCTCCTGGTTTATTGCCCTCCAAGAAACATGGTATCATGATTGAGATCATCATTAAATCTCATTTACTCCGAACCATGTAAAATTACTCTGCATCTATACTCAACTAGGATCACCTATTTAAATCCAAATATCTTGTCCAACGAGGGATCCTACATGTTTCCCTCAAGTTATTTACGTAATATCAACTGCCTTCTATCAATATCATCAAGTCAAATCCTTGCACCTCCGTGGAGTTCAAATTACATCATAATTGTCCTATAAATCCAATTTACTCAGGGGTAAATGAAGGCTATGCTAATCCATAATCATGATCCCACCAAGTTCATCTACCAACATGAAAACCTCATAATCCACCAAATAGTCTCGGATGTTTCCTCAAAGTCATTGATATAAACTCATCAAGTCATTTGTCCTCTGTTCCTATATCCTAATTGGTCTTCCCTATGGCATCGTCAGTTTTGGTGATATCTTAGGATGATAATGTGCTCGTTCACTATGTCCACTAGTTCCCTAATGAACCCAGTGACAAGCAAGGTTATGGCGGCTTAACAGGTTCTCTTGCAATTTTGTGGGTTAAGCACATGGTTAAGGATTCGAGCTGGGGTATCTTGTGAAGTCTTCAAGGGTCTAGGAATGGGTCTCTAATCTTGAGGGGTAAACATAACTCTATTAGGTTGCTCTGGGTCGAGGAGGCTGCAGCAAAATTCTCCAGTGTTAGTTGGTCGCCGAAGTAGAATCCTTGGTGTACCTTGTCTTGCCGGTCTTCAGTTGAGGATAGAGGGATGAGAGGGAAAGGTAGTATAGATGGGGATGCTTAAAGGGGGTTCTATAGTGCAGGTGCAAACAAACAAGTGCCAAAAGACCACACACAATTTTATTAAGATAAGATAGGTGATATAGTTGCATACATGATGCCTAAGGCAAAAGTGCAACCTATATCAAAACACAAACAGATAAGAACAAGCTGCACTCAACATGGTTTCATTTGAACCATTATATGGACTCGATCACAAGATAGGGGTACACGACTCATCCTACCCTAGGGGTCCTCGGATTCAGTAGTCGTGCTTGCTTCATCACTTTTGAGAGAAAGGCGTTCGGTCTTCAGTTTCTGGGTTCCCCTTGTGGTGCCAAAGGGTATGCGACAATGGCTGCTTGTTGGGACATATCCTTTTAATGTGCCCAAATTCACCACACCTGCGGATAAGTGACGGAAGCAAAAAGGTTGCTATCCAGCCTTGAGTTATGTCGTCGACGGCCCGACGACGATCTTTCTACGTGGTGGATATGGAAATCCATCCCTATGCCTCCTGCTGGGTTTGGTTGCGGGTTTTCAAGTTCCTTGATTTGTTGCTCTTGATTGAAAATATGGGCTTCTAGGGCAGTGATTTGTTGTTCTTGCTCGACCACCTTCTTCTTCTCGAGGCGGTGGAGGTGCGTATGAAGGGAGGTCTTGGCGAGCCTTAAGGAATGCTTCAGTAAGGTGACGTAGAAGGTAGTCTCCGGCGTTGATGAAGCGCATCTGGTACTTGAGGGTTGGATCCTCATCTTCTGGGGAAATCATCACTTGAGCTGGGGCTCCAAATCCGTTCTTTCCAGGTTGGTAGCGGGTGGCGTGTTCTTCTTTCATTTCTGGAAGGAGGCCTCGAAGATGGAGGAGCGCTTCATATGCCACTTGCTGAATGGCCAGGTCTTGTGTTGGCATGGGTGCTCCAATGAAGAACCACCCTGTGGGTGAGGTCTTGGCAGGCACAAAACCTTGGCGTAGAACTCCTTTCCCAAAGCACATCATTTTCCAGTTCATGCAGGTGTATATGGGCAGCAAGGGATAGTGACATTGTTGGAGGCAGTCTTTTAGGAGGGATGGAAATGCTGTCATAAGGAGTCTCAAGGGGCGTGACCATCTACAAAAGTTGAATAGGGGAGGTCAATAAGGGAAATATATCTTGGGTGGGGTAAGCTTTAGAAAAGAAGAGAAGTTTAGATGGTCTCAAGCTAACTAATTTCCATGCTAACTAAGGCTTCCTACAGTCAGGATGGCTCTGATACCAGCTCTGTGGGGACCCCGGCTCATAAGTCGTGATCACCGAATGCACGTGTACAGTGATCCCAGAGATCAATGCTCACTGAACACACAGAAGCTGAATAACAAGAGTCTTACATCCATACATACCGTCTTACACAAATTGTGACCACTATGGTCAAGTCTTACATTGATAAAGCCTTAAGGGTTGAACATCAAGTGAAACACAAGCAGCGGAAATCTTCGTCGATAAGTAGAACCCATGCCATCTGCCTCAACCCTACAGCATTCTCGACCGGGAAACGTCCTAGTTCGCATGTTCGTCTCCAAAGAACTCTTCTTCGAACTCCGGTTCTTCCATGCCTGGCCAATTAAATAACCAGTGGTAGGCCAATGAGTACTTTGAATGTACTCGCAAGCAACCCATGATTTGGTTCAATGTAACAATGCAATTGCACAACGAGTAAGCAACCTAGCATCAAGCTAGTTAAGATGTCCTATCAACTTGTGAGATATGCATCAATGAAACATGGGTAACCTCGAGAACAGGTTACGGATATCAACATAAATAGAGTTGAATCGATGTCATGTCATTCAACATGTCAAGTCTCCACCTTGACACAACTAGTTCCTTTCCACACACACATGCATCGCGATTTGTAAAATTTCTGGACATAGTTTAAGTAGCACCTCCCAACTGTCCACAACCGTGGACGGCTATTCAATAGTTTGACACTGCAGAGGTTGCGACTTTACCCACAAGATCCGGGAAGCTTTCGTGTCATCCACGATCCCGTTAGCATTCTCAAGTACTCGGGGGAAGCACCCGATCACTATCTTTCCCGAGACGACACTAACAAGGAGTCCACTCGTTGATACACGACCCTCGTGTATAAGATAAAGATCGTGGGACTCTGCCCTTTTCACATTATTACGCATACACGAAGGGACCAACGGTGTTTCCGGTGCCCTGTGAAAACAGTCATGGCCACCCTACCTGGCACGACCCCGTCCCGAGAGAGAGCACCAACTCTCCCCCGTCACTAGTAATGCGGGCTCCAAGCTAGTATCGGCCTAGGTAATTAATAATGCCCCATCCCATAAAGGGGTAGAGTGGTTGCACATGTTTGGTTGGGACGGTAATCACACATAAATCTAATCCATCATTTTACACACACACACCAAATCTTCTCCCAGACACCACTTCTTCCTCAAGTGGTGACCTTAGATCAACATCTCCCAAGGGCATTAGGGGCACCCGATGGGGTTTTCGAAGAATGTAACCATGAAGAGTTCATGGCACACATGCATCATTATGCATCAAATAGTCTCTTGAAAATGCAATCATGAACAAGGTAAGGTCATGAGTAGGGGTATGCATCATGTGGTGGTTCACAACAAGTTTACCACCGTCATACTTCATCATCATGCAATCGGAAAAAGGGTACCGATGAACAAGAGGGGTATCATGGTCAAAGGGCTGCTTGCCTTGATTGGCTTGTCCTTCGAGGTCTTCAAATCCTTGTCCTCCTTCTCCTTTAGCAACTTCGTCAAATACGGGATCTAAACGTCGCAAGAAAATAACGGGAAAATAAGACAATAATAAAAACAGAAAAGTCAAAGTGCTCATAAAAATGTCAACTTATTTGTGTAAAATACTAGGGTGAAAACTAAGAAGGGAAAAATTCTTAGTTTTGGTTTTGGAGTAGCAGAATAGGAGGGATGGGTTTTCAAAGGTATATTTAAATGCTTAAAGTCACATTTAAAAATTTACAAAGGAAGAAAAGGTTGTCTGATTTGAATGAAAGTTGCACCATTAAATAGGTGGGATTTTTACAAGAATTTAGGAACTGGAATTATTTCATTTGGATAAATATTTAAATCTGTGGAATTTTTGGAAACTACACAGAAAAGAAAAAGAAAAGCAGCACTGCGCAACTGGGCCAGAAGGGCCACAGTGCAGCAGGCCCAGAGGGGATTCAGCCCGCGCGAGGCTGCCCCGTCGAAGGAGTAAAGGCAAAATACGCCTTCGGCCGACGAACCGGTATCTTGTGGCGCGTTTAAACCTGATGGGTGGGGCCCACCCATCAAGATGTGAGGTCGACCGACGGGCCCCATGGCCGTCGCCTTCAACCCCGGCCAGAGGGGCGAGCTCACCGGCGACGCTTCCGGCACGGCGGGTGAGCTGATGGCACCGGACTCCTCGTCGTGTCGCCGTTCAGGTGGTGCCGGAGTTGGTCGCTGGGGTGGCCTGGTTCGCTGGCGACGAGGAGGCACGGCGGAGGAGCTTCGGGCGTTGATGGATCCGGCCTCTTCCGGCAGCTAAAGAGAGGGGAAACAAGGGGGAAAGGATCAGAGGGCTGCATGGGTTCCAGATCGAGGCAGAGGGGGAGCGGGGGAGGCCTATACCTCGCGAACTCCAGCGAGCCGAAGCGGCGGAGCTCGAGCTCGATCTCGAGCTCGGGCGGCTTTGGAGAGGAACTGGGGGTGCAGGGGGAGGGTTTGGTTGTGCAGAGAGCGAGTGGTGAGGAGAGGAGGGCTCGGGGAGGCCTTTAAATAGGCGAACGGCGGGGTACCGTGGACTCGTGCACCGGTGGGCTCCTCCTCGTCGCTGCAGGGCTTGGGGGAAGAGGGAGTGGTGTCTGGGGTGTTCCTGGACGTCGACTACGTCAGGAGAGATAGAGAGAGGGAGTGGGGAGAGGTCAGAGGCGCGCGCGTGTGAGCCGCACCATTGGCGCGCTCGGGCGACCTCTGTTTGCTAGCGCGGAGGCGCGGGGAGGAGGAGAGAGGAGGGGGCCGACCACGTAGCGTGTTGCGGACTCCGAGGCGCATCGGCAGGCGCGCGGGGGGGAGGCCCGAGGTGGCCGGAGGCGGTTGGAAGGGGGCGGCTACAGTGCGGGAGCGCACTGTAGCGCGCTCCAGAGCGTGTCTTTGGCTGCCATGGCATTGTTTAAGGGGCAGGGGGCGTGCCCACTCATGTCTGGTAGTGCTAGGGGGAAGTAAACAAGTGGGTAGGGGCATTGGATGCCCTGGAGATCCACTTGAGTGAGGAGGGAGGTGAGAAAGAGAGGGAAAGGGGCTGTCCAGAGGGGTAAATGAGGTGGTTTCACCCCTCAATCATTGAGTTCATTTGGGCAAAGTTGCCAATGCAACTTTTGTTAACCCTAGAAATCAATGTAAATGGACTTGTGTAGATCTAGTTGAGCAAATCACTTCTCCTTGATGCACTACTTGGTGTAGTGGCCTCATTTGGTCATGTGAACATGCTCACAAAAGTTGGGGTCAAGGAGAGAAAGTTGGTAGTACAAACTTGTTCAAATTTGATTCTGGTCGAGTGGGAGTTTTGGGGCATTTTGGTGAACCAAAATGACCTTGATTGATATGAGGCTTTGCAAGGTGATCACAATATTCATTTGTGACTTGATGGATTTTCCTTGGATATTTTTGAAAATATTTCCCGTAGAAATATTTCAAATCTTTGAAATGGGCAGAAATGGTTTTGAGGGGGTTTCATGGGGTTATACTATTCTCCATGACATGAGGCTTGGCAAGATCATCAAACATATCATATGTGACATGATAGAATTTTCTTGGAATTTTTGGGGAATATTTCCTTTGTAAATATTTCAAAAGCTTGAAATATCCGTAAAGGGTTCTTGAGGGATTGACCAATATTTTGAACATGACCATGTGTTGAAACTCTTATATATGGGAAATATATGCCCACCGAAGTTTCCCTGATTTTGTCAAATATTTTTGAAACAATAAAAATAATTTTTCCCTATTAAAGACCATTTCTGGCCTTAATAAAAAGGTTTTAAATAAAATAGGAAAATAACTTTTAAAATTATATTTTTGTGGTTTCTGGGTATCCTATATCTAATAGGTTTCAAATATACCTTGTGAAAGATTTTTCACACCTCAAATCAAGTACTTGCAAAGGCAAATCTCAATTCAAGGGTTTTTGGAAAACTAGTTTTAGAAAATACTTTTGGCCAAATTATTTTTGTAAGAAAATACTATATTGCACTATACACATGGCATGATCATTGGGCAGAAGTTTGGGGCAAGGAAATGAAGTGTAGAAGGTGAAACTATGTTGACTTTTAAGAGCACTTGAAAAAAACCCAAAGAGAAAAACCAACTCAATAAAAAGTCAAATAATGCAAAAGTTTTTGTCAAACCATACTTTATCATGATTTATCATCTTAAGTGTTGTGCCATGAAAATCAGGGTGTGACAGCAACGCAGGCCTCCCTCCTCTGCCACCGTAGCCAAGGAGAAGTGAAGACCATCACCAGGACGAGGGGGTGGGCTTCAGTGTGCCGCTGCAATCGCTTGCATCCCGGGCGGAGCTCAAGCCCCAGCCTCTCAAAGACATCTTCAAGCAGTTCGCCCACAAGTGAATGCAGTCCTCCCCAGCCCGGCCACACGCCCCTCGTGGTCAGCGTGCGCCATCACATTCAATTTCAGCCGGATCAGCTCAAGTGCGCAGCCACGTATGAGTCCTCCCGATGCTTTGTTCCCCGATCATCAAAGAATGTGCAAGTCACCAGACCCTCATCGATGGCGGAGCGATCTCCGACACGGCGTGGGGATGGCGCAGGTTTTACCTCCCACTCAAGGCAAGCTCTACTACGCCGCAACTCGCTTTCCAAAGACAGAGAAAAGGTCTCCAACAACATAGCAGAATACGAAGGCCTGATAGCAGGCCTGAAAGCCGCAGTCGCCCTGGGGGTGAAGCGCCTTACTATCAAGGGTGATTCACAACTCCTCGTAAACTTCTCAAACAAAGTATACGAGCCGAGAGACGAGCACATGGAAGCCTACCTCGCGGAGGTCCGCAGGATGGAGAAGCAGTTCTGGGGACTGGAGTTGCAGCATGTGCCTCGCGTCACCAATCAAGAGGCTGATGACATCGCCAAACGGGCATCCAGGCAACAACCTCAGGAACCTGGCGTCTTCGAGGAGCGGCTCTTCAAGCCCTCGGTGACGCCATCACTGTCAAGCACGGTGCAGCCTCCGGAGGAGCTCCCCCAGCCACCTGCCTCGGGAGCCTCGCTCATGCCCGGCCTCAGAGCGCTGCCTCGCCGGCGCTGGAGCCTCAAGAGGGGTGCTGGATCACAGAGCTCAGGAGTTACCTGACGCAAGGAACCTTGTGGAAAAGGAGGAGGAAGCGGAGCGTGTGGCGCGGCAGGCCACCGCATTACATCATGGATGGAGAGCTCTACCGGAGACGACCGAATGATGTGTCCCTATGTTGCATTTCCAGGGAGCAAGGGAAGGAGCTGCTGGCAGACATACACGGTGGAGACTGTGGGCATCATTCGTCATCATGGACCCTCATTGGCAAGGCGTCCCGCAGCGGGTTCTATTGGCCCACGGCGCTCAATGATGCTGTGGAACTGGTGAAAGCTTGCGAGGCCTGCCAATTCCATGCCAAGCAGATCCATCAGCCGGCGTGAGGTCTGCAAACTATACCCCTCTCGTGGCCATTCGCAGTCTGGGGGTTGGATATCCCGGCCCGTTCCTCGGGCGCCGGAGGCTATCGCCACCTCTACGCCGCCGTGGACAAGTTCACCAAGTGGGCTGAAGTGGAAGCCGCCCGCACCATCCTCGCAGGTTCCGCGGTCAAGTTCATCAAGGGCATCATGAGCCGGTTCGGGTGCCGAACCGCATCATCACCGACAACGGTTCGCAGTTCACCAAGAATCTCTTCAAAACATACCAGGTTAACCTTGGGACGCAGGTATGCTACGCTCGCAGCACACCATGAGCAACGGTCGTGCCGAGCGGGCCAACGGAGAGGTCCCGAGGGGCCTCAAAACCAGGACCTTCAAGAAGAAGCCGGAAGCCCGCAGCAGGGCTGGTACGATGAGCTTCACCGTTGTGGTCCATCCGCACGACCGCGACCAAGCCGACTGGCGAGACCCCGTTCTTCCTGGTTTATCGAGCTGAAGCGGTCCTCCCTCACGAGGTCAGACGTCGTTCCGCACGGGTCCTGGCATTCGACGTGGCGTAGCAGGACGCCATGTGGGGGACGGACCTCTAGCTGGGGGAGGAGCATCGTCGAGAAGCCGCACTACGAGCAGCAAGGTACCAACTAGCACTGTGGCGATACAACTGCCGCAACATTCGCCCCTGTGACTCTTGGAGGTAGGGGACCTCATGCTCGCACGGGTTCTCTCCAGGAGGGACTGCATAAGCTCTCTCCCATGTGGGAGGGCCCGCTCAAGGTTGTTCATGTTTCTGTGCCCGGCCCGCCGCTTGGAGACTCAGGAGGGGGTGCCCGTCCAGAACGCGTGGAACATCCAACATCTCCGAAGGTTTTACCCCTAAAATGGCCCGGTGCCTGTGAAGAAGGCAAATGCTTGAGAAGTTGTCGCGTTTTGGAAAAGGCCCGGTGCCTGTGAAGAAGGCGAATGCCTGTGAAGTTGTTGCGTTCTGGAAAAGGCCTAGTGCCTATGAAGAAGGCGAATGCCTGTGAAGTTGTTGCGTTCTTGAAAAGGCCCGTGCCTGTGAAGAAGGCGAATGCCTGTGAAGTTGTCACGTTTCGGAAAAGGCCCGGTGCCTATGAAGAAGGCGAATGCCTGTGAAGCTGCTGCGATTGGGAAAAGGCCCGGTGCCTGTGAAGAAGGCAAGTGCCTGTGAAGCTCGCCGCCCGTGACACTCTCACGTAATAATGAGTGGGGCTGTACACGCCCCGGAGTCTCCGGAGTGCCGCCCTCTGGCCTCGGGGGCTCCCGCCCACGCCCAAAGGGCAGCACTTAGCTCCGCTACCGGTGAGAAGACGTCAAGACTAGATTAGGTGTCGGACATGGCTTCTTTCATTTGCTTTCTGCAGTTGGCTTGTTCCTTCCCATTTGAAGTTTTTTTGAAGTTTTTGCCGTCTTTGGCTTGTGACTCTTTGCCTTTTTCGCTCCCCTGCCTCGATTTCTCTCATGAAGTCCCGCGAGGGAGCCGCGGCACCCTCGCGACCGCTTTTCTGCCCCCTGCCCCGAGGCTTCCTGCCGGGTCCGCCACGGAGCACCCTCCCAGTCCATGCCCCACGGGCACCGCGACATCGAACACAGGACTGGGTCGGTCGCCTCGCGAATCGAGGCCGGAAGCTACCTCTCCGACTAACCTTTGCGGTGACATGAGGCGCTCGACGAGGCCTCGGCCTCGGGAAGCGAAGACCACGACAGTCCCCCGAGCTAAGTAATTTGTACGCGCAGGCGTGTGGCACAAAGGCATAATACAGAAATAGCGGAAACAGTACGACAATTAACAGCAACAGTCCAAGCACGCCCCCGCGGGGCCCTATACTACTGTCTCTTTGCGCAGGAAAGGGGGAAGAACAAAATATGCGCGACTCGCTTGGCACCAGCTCGCGGCGAAGGCTTGTACCGCCTCCGGACCTTAGGCGGACTCCCTCTCGCGCTTCACCGGGGCGCGACGGCGGGCAGACCTGCTACCTCCTCCAAAGCGGGCGCCGTGGCACGGAGGCTGGTCGCGACCACCACCGGAGGAGCCGATGTCCGGCGAGAGCCGCCAAGCTCGACGAGCCCCGAAGCGCCGCCGACCATGCGCGCTGCCATCTTCATCCCAATCGCCGCCAGGGCTGGGCCCACGGCCGCGTCGCCGCCCTCGTGGCAGCACCGACGCGCGCATCGTTTTCCCGAACACCCTCACGTAGAGGGTGGCATCGCTGCTGAACTTGAAGTGCAGGGTGCACCGCCGACTTAGACCACGCTGCTGGCAAACGCTTGCCACCGCTGGTCGTACACGCCCCGGCGGCGGAGACCTCCAAATAAGCTCAGGAGGCCCGGCTGCAGAACCGTCCATCTGGAGCGAGAGGCCGCCCGGGCGCCGCCGGAAGTTCACCTAAAAGGAAGCCGCTATGGAGCCACAGGTGCTTGTGAGGACGGCCTCGATCGCGCTATCGGGGAGAGTCAGCTCCACTGGCGGGTTTTCCCTTCTCCACGGCCGAGAACCTCTTCGACGGAGCCATGGAGAAGGGGGAGAAGCAAGAAGATATGGACTGGAAGGGCTCGCGCCGTGTCAGGACCCCGATTCCAAGTCACATCGATCTAGCCGGTAACACCTCATATCACTTTGCGGCCTCATGCACGGTATACCCACGGGTGTCGCCTTACCATGGCCCGGGACCGTTTGCGCCTTTTGGCTCACATATATGATAGTGTCGCTAGCATCCATATGACAGAGAACCCAGGCCGACATGGCTAGTCGTGAACCCAAAGCGGCACTAACCCATGGGGACAGGCATACATGAATCACATCGAGCATGTTGGTCGCCAGCTGTGAATCCGGCTGTAGCACTGGCTAACAGGACTCGGGAACCCGGCTGTAGCAGGCTAGGTAGGACTCCGGATGTCACCGCTGCGACATTTCAAGGGATGTATTACAGAACGGTGAAACACATGCCGGCCAGTCAAGCGTCCTGAGCAGTAGTGCTGGGCTGGCAGGACTCCGGTGAACCGGGCTGTAGCGGACTACTATAGCTCAAGGGAGCACTAGACTACATTTCCCCATAAGAAGGCTGCCAAGGATAAACAACTAGATTGTCGGATCCCACACATACCAAGCATTTCAAACATACACACAATATGCTCGATATGTGTAAATCCAACATGGCATCACAACATAACTCTACGACTCAAATATTTATTCATTAGGCTCCGAAGAGCGAGATATTACAAACACGGGTCTCATGACCCAACATTCAGAGCATACAAGTCAAAGCACAAGCGAAAGCTTAACATGTCTGAGTACAGACATCTACAAATGAAAAAGGCTGCTAAGCCTGACTAACTACCAGATCCTGCCGAGGGCACAAGATCGTAGCTGAGGTATCAAGCTAAACGTCGAAGTCCACGCGGAACTATTAGCGAGACTGAAGTCTCTCTGCAAAACATAAATTAAGCAAACGTGAGTACAAATATACCCAGCAAGACTTACATCAGAACTAACTACATATGCATCGGTATCAACAAAGGGGGTGGTGGAGTTTGACTGCAGCAAGCCAGCTTTGACTCGGTGGCTATCCTGAACTACGACTGCAAGTAACTCTTTTGAGGTGGCGCACACGAGTCCACATATTCACCATATCAATACACCACTATGGATCTGATCCCGTCTTCCTACGAGAACGCAATCCATAACACTCACGCTTATCTTGCGCATTTTAGAGTATCCACTTTCACTTGCCTATGAACTGTAGAGGCAACCCAGAAGTCCTTTACCGTGGACGCGGCTATTCGAATAGATCATTTATAACCCTGCAGGGGTGTACTTCTTCACACACGCTCTCGCCACTTACCACCATGTACACGCTGTATCTCGGCAACCTTCAAGCGGAAGCCTGACGAGGGAGTCGGCCACGACCTGACTAACCACACAAGTCTCTAGTCCAGTTTTATCGCCTATTCGGGTTCCATCCGCGAGGAGATCCGGCCGGGGTTTCGCTCACAGCCCCAAACGATGTGTGCAGGGTTCCCGAGACACCAAACGGGCACTCGGTACACCGGCCACGGTGTATCTACCGCGTCATAGCCCACCCCTAGGGTCAACACAACGCACGACCTCCAACACATATCCTACAAACACCAGAAACTAGTTGCAACTCCTGGACAGAGATCGAGGCGATTAATAAGCCAAGAGGGGCCGAGTTACCGGAACCAAATGTGTGGTAGTAACTGTTCATGGATCACAAACACTGAACTCAGTTCCTGAGGACGGCTTCAACGAGACGACCCACCATGTACTCCTACATGGCCTCTCACCGATACCTTTACCAAAATCGTGTTCACACACTTAGCTCTCAGCAGTAGGACATGTTCACACACCTACGATTCATCCCCAATGAATCAGACCTGACACAACTCTAAGCAGTAGCAGGCATGACAAACAAGCATGAATGAGTAGGCACATCAGGGCTCAAACAACTCCTACTCATGCTAGTGGGTTTCATCTATTTACTGTGGCAATGACAGGTCATGCAGAGGATAAAGGGGTTCAACTACCGCAGCAAGTACAGATGAATCATTGTTGTCCTAATGCAGTAAACGAGAGCAGGAGCGAGAGAGTGGGATTGTATCGAAATTAACAAGGGGGTTTTGCTTGCCTAGCACTTCTGAAGATAGCATTGAGTCTTCATCAGTGTCAACGATCACAACGTTGGTACAACGTCTACCGAGGGGGAACAACACCGGCAAACAGAGAAGAAACACGATCAATGCAATGCACAATATGATGCATGCTATGACATGGCAATATGAATGTTTTTTGGGCTAATGCAGCTAGCAACAAGTTAAATGGAGTTGGTTTGAACACTAGGATCAATTTCAAACTCCATATGTGCTTTCTTAAATGCCATTTAATTGAAATGTCCTAAACAGCAACTATAAGTTGTTCCAACATGCATGAAAATGGTACATATGGATAGATTGGATTTTTCTGATCATTTTTCATATATAAATTATTTCATTTGGAGTTACGGTTGATTTTCTATGATTTTTAGAAGTTTTGGCTAATTTCTGGAATTTCCTGTATAAGAATAAATCCAGAAAAGGGCATTACTGTGTCAGCTTGACATCACTGTAATGTCAGCAGTCAACTGACCCGGTCCAGGTCAAACCTGACGTGTGGGGGCCACACGTCAGTGACACAGGGCTGTTTAGGTCGCTGACATGTGGGACCAGTCAACGCTGACTTGGCCAAAGTCAAACTGACACGTGGGGTCCGCAAGATTAGTACTAATTTTAACATGAATTAAGCTAACCTTAACGGGCACAGGGGCCCACATGGTAGTGGCTCTGGGGGGGTTAGCGGGGTCATTAGTGCTAACAAAACCGGGATTAGGCCGACGGCTCGTCGCCGGCGAGGTCAGTGGCGGCGGAGCGCGTCGGGTTTCGCCCTCCGGCGACCAAACGGGCGGCGGTTTGGCTTGGTGTGATGCTGGTGCTCGTCCGCATGCAACGGAGCCGCCAGCTCGCGCCGGAGAGGACCAGAACAACGGCGGCGAAGGTAAGTGCGGTGGCCGGAGTTTGGACAACAACGGCGTGGGCGATGCGGGGCACGGAAGGAGCCGTGGACGGTCGTGTTCGACTCGCGGGAGTGCGGTGAGTGCAACGGTGAGCTCGAACGTGAGCTTGCGCGGCCGTAGCTACGATGGCAACATGGCCGGCTACAAGGCACAATCGAGGCAGGGAAGAGAGGGGTTCGAAGCGGTAGCTCACATAGAGTTGAATGGAGGCCTCGGCGAGCTCGGGGAGGGGCTGGTGGCGACGGGAGGTCATCGGCGATCTCGGTGGCCGAATGAAGAGGGCGGCGGCGGTGGCGGTGTTACAGCGCGTCCGGGGCCTCGTGGCTCGTCGAGGAGGTAGAGGACGAAGTGGCGGAGCTTCTGGGTGCGTCGGTGAGGCGTGGGGTGGCCGGTGGCCGCGGGAACGGCGAGCGGCGCGACGGCCGGGTTCGGGCGGCTACGCGTGAGAGAGACAGAGGAGGGGTTGGGGTCCAGGGGAGAGAGGAGAGGTGCAGGGGGGCGAGGGGAGGCGTGGCACTGGCCTGCTGGCTGGGCGGAAGCAGGAGGTGGCTCGGGCGCGTGTGCGCGTGCGGCGAGCATGCACTCTGCCTACTTGCTCGGGGAGGAAGACGACAGGGGAGAGGGCTAAGTGGGCTGCCTAGATGAGTGCCAGGTAAAACTCTTTCTCTATTAAAATTTGTTTCTGTTTTCTATTGTTTGCCTCTGTTTTGGTTTAGTTTAACATCAAATCATTTTTATATAATTCTGAAAATATTTTTGGGCACTTTTGAAAATATTCCCAACAGCCCTCAACTAGTTTCAGAATTATTAGGGCATTTAAAATATTTATAGGATTTAAATGCCCCAATTCAAATACAATATGAGTTAATTCAATAATCCAAATGTCATGGAAAAATGTGCAACATCTCCGTTATCAAGTTTCAAGCATTTTCCAAAAATGGTGAACATTTTTGAAGGCCATTTGGGTTCATTGAAAATAATTTTAGTTGAACCTATTTGAATTGATTTAGTGCTAGGGCTTGGATCAAACCCCATTTCAAGTTTCATGAAATTTAAACATGATGCATGGATGCAATGCCACTAGTTACAAGCAAACTCTAGGGCTGTGACAACTCACACCCACTAAACAAGAATCTCGACCCGAGATTCAAGACGTGAGGTAAGAAGACAGAGGGAACACAAAGCTAACACGATCTTCATGATCCAAGTTGCACTTCATATGAACGTAGATTTGATCACCATCTTTGTCTTGATGTCTTGCTCTGAGAACTCCAACCAACATGACAATGAGAGGAAAGGGAAAACTCTAGTAGGATCGATCTTCTTGGAGATCGAACAACTCAGATCAACTCATGGAGGAGACATTGAAAACATCTCCCGAGCTAAGACACGAAGCATAAATCCATAGGGATGGAGTGAAACAGATGACGAAGATTCACTAGGTAGGCAACAATTCCACACTTAAGAAGGTGGTGAACGGTTGTCAACGTCACGAGGAGTTGAGTTGCCATGATACCATAACGAGACATCTTAAGGAATATGACTCGCAGAAAAATTCCCTTAAGTGGCAAAAGGAATTACTTTTGATTCAGAGATCATTGAAACTCTTATACCAACCTAAGGCAAATTCACAACGATCGTTTGACGGAGTACGAAGGAATGGCATACCCGGACTAGAATGGACGATGTGGACTACCTTGTTGAAGACAACGCAATGGGTGATTTTTGCTTATTACTGGAAATGGATGGGACTCATGACAAGTCCACTATTAAAGATGATCTTGGACAGCAACTGCTGAGAAGGGCAGCCCATGGGAAATTGGCACAATGGCGGTGCAAGCTGGGAACAAGACGCAACTGTTGGGAATGTTCCAACCATCATATCTGCCTGAGATTCAGATCCAATTGGTGATGGGATACTTCAGACTCAGCATGTCTGAAAGAAAGTTTGCAACACGATTCGACAAGATGGCATTGCGATATTCTCGAGGAATGAACTAAGATAGCAAGCTCCAAAACATGAGCTGGTTCTGCTAAACACATGTGAACACGATGTCCCAGACAAACATGACCACATAGTAGTCTTATGATAAAACACTACCGAAGTTACGATTAGGAACCATCATTGCGGATATCGAAGTCCTTACATAAGTCCGGATTAGCTCTTAGTAAGGAACTTCTTCTCCTTGAACAAATCAATCAGTGGCTTGTTGTGCTAGGAAATTCATATGTGTAGGACCTTGAGAAGAGGTGTCTAGAGGGGGGGTGATTAGACACTAAGTACCAAAGTTGCAGTTTTTAAGTTTCTTGAAGTTTGAGTGGAGTTTAGGGACAAGTTTAACATTCACAACATATAGCAAGCAAGCATGCCAAGAGTATATGAGCAGCGGAAAATAAAGCATGCAACTTGCAAGAATGTAAAGGGAAGGGATTGGAGGATTCAAACGCAATTTGGAGACATGGATGTTTTTGGCATGGTTCCGATAGGTGGAGCTATCGTACTTCCACGTTGGTCGATACTTCAACCCACGAAGGGTAACGGTTGCGCGAGTCCACAGAGGGCTCCACCCACGAAGGTTCCACGAAGAAGCAACCTTGTCTATCCCACCATGGTCGTCGCCCACGAAGGACTTGGCTCACTAGCGGTAGATCTTCACGAAGTAGGCGATCTCCTTGCCCTTACAAACTCCTTGGTTCAACTCCACAATCTTGTCGGAGGCTTCCAAGTGACACCTAGCCAATCTAGGAGACACCACTCTCCATGAAGTAACAAATGGTGAGTTGATGATGAACTCCTTGCTCTTGTGCTTCAAATGATAGTCTCCCCAACACTCAACTCTCTCTCATAGGATTTGGATCTGGTGGAAATATGATTTGAGTGGAAAGCAACTTGGGTAAGGCTACAGATCAAGATTCATATGGTAGGAATGGAATATCTTGGCCTCAACACATGAGTAGGTAGTTCTCTCTCAGAAATGGTAAGTTGGAAGTGTAGGTTCAGTCTGATGGCTCTCTCCACGAATGAAGAGGAGGTGGAGGGGTATATATAGCCTCCACACAAAATCTAACCATTACACACAATTTACCAAACTCGGTGGGACCGAATAGTTAAACTCGGTCAGACCGATTTTGCAAATAATGTGACTGTTAGGGTTTTCGGTGGGACCAAAATGCAACTTGGTGGGACCGATTCGGTTAGGGTTAGGGCATAACGTAATCTCGGTAAGACCGATTACACAAACTCGGTGGGACTGATTTTGGTAATAAGCTTTCCAGAGAGTTGGTCAGGCAAACTCGGTTTAACCGATTATCAAACTCGGTGGGACCGATTTTGATAATAAGTTAACCAGAGAGTTTGCATTGTAATCTCGGTAGTACCGATTGCTCAAACTCGGTAAGACCGATTTTGATAATGGACATACACAGAGAGATTACAATCCCATCTCGGTGAGACCGAGATCCCTATCGGTGAGACAGATTTGCCTAGGGTTTGTCGCAGTGGCTAAGACATCCAAACTTGATGGCGCCGGATAGAAAGAATCAGTGGGGCTGAGTTTGACTTTAGGTTTAGGACAAGTGTGTGGAAGTGGGAAAGTAGTTGAGGGTATTTGGAGCATATCACTAAGCACATGAAGCAAGAGGCTCATTAAGCAACACCTCAACCCTCCTTGATAGTATTGGCTTTTCCTATAGACTCAATGTGATCTTGGATCACTAAAATGTAAAATGAAGAGTCTTGAGCTTGAAGCTTTAGCCAATCCTTTGTCCTTAGCATCTTGAAGGAGTTCCCACATCCTTTAGTCCATGCCACTCAAATGTTGAACTTATCTGAAACATACTAGATAAAAGTGTTAGTCCAACAAGAGATATGTTGTCATTAATTACCAAAACCACCTAGGGAGCACTTGTGCTTTCAATCTCCCCCTTTTTGGTAATTGATGGCAACATACATCGAAGCTTTAGATAAAGATATAAAGAATAGCAAGTAAAGCTTTGGAAAGACATGTAACAAGCATAGGCTCCCCCTACATGTATGCAATCATGTGAATATGAAATATAGGAGCATGTGATTGCATAACCATGATAGAGCAGGCAATGTGTTACATGTATCTTGGCTATATGCATCAGAGCCAAAATGTATTAAAGAGAATACCTTCATGCACATGAGTCCTTCTTGCAAACAGTATGTACATCAGCAAGAATTCTGCATACACATGATTGTGATGCATATACTTACCTTGTGGTCTTAAGTTGGCTTAGGATGGAATGAATCTGCACAAACAAGGTTAGATAACACAGATACATCTACTAGCCAGAGCAAAATGTAAGAAACCACAAGAATACCAAGACTGGGATGACATGTAGAGAGTGAGTACTGAGTACCACATTGGATTAGACATGTCCCCAAGAGTAAAGATATGCAATGAATTTAAATGATCTCTTTCCCTTAGATGTCTTGCTCCCCCTGAATCTAACATGGGATACTGGGAGAAGATACGGAACAGAAAATCAGAGCTGAAGTAAAACAGAGCTGAAAGATATGAATGATGATCAGAGCTAAAGTTCAGAATTAATGTATGCTAATGCAAAATTTAGCACAACGGATCATATGAACAGGTCTCTCCCCTCAAGAAGACATGTGGACATCTCTCCTCTTGAACACAAAGCATCTGGGATCCTTGAGAAATATTTTCTACTAGTATTCTCTCCCCCTAGAGATCTCTCTCTCCCCCTGAAGGATCTCTCTCTCCTTCTCTGATGTGATCTCTCTATCTAAATGATAAGCTTTGATGTGATCTCTCTCTCCCCCTTTGACATCAATTTCCAAGAAGGGCTTGATAAATATGTAATCTCTCTCTCCTCTGGAATTCTTCGTGAATGGGTTTGATCCTTGAGTCACAACTTAAAGCAATGATAAAAATGTGATGCTTGTAGAGGACAAGATTCATTGAGTGGAGCTGGAACAGAGGAAACACAGAATATGTTGCAAAGTGTTTTTCCTGTTATGGAATTGGTGGCACCAAGTTGTAGGCTTCAAGCCAGTAATCAAAGGATTCAATTGGACCGAAAACAACAAATCGGTTGAACCGAGTTCATCATAGAGAAACCACTTGTCACCTGAGCTCACTAGACTAGTAAGATCTCACAAAGATTTGCAAGGAATTAACAGAAAGATATGCAAGGAATTAGATGCAGAAAATGCAGAGAAAACAGAAAGAAATCTAGATGAAGTTTTTTTTTTGAAAGGGGAAACACAAATGCATGAGACAAATGCAAAAACTCATAAATGAACACAGGAGAACTTCATCTAGAGATGGTCGGCGACAAAGTCACCTATGTTAGAGTATATTGACTTAGGAGTCAAGTGAGATCACTTGATCATAGGTCATACTCATCGTTTAAGCTCAAAATGGGGTTGCCATTTTTCGTTTAAGCATCTTGATGTGTTCACATCTTGTCGAGTTGCTTTATCTCATGACTCAGAGTAAAGCTTCTCTAAGATGGAATAAGATACCTTGGTTGGTGGTGTTGTCCATGTAGTTGAACTTGTGTGGGTTGCTCAAGGTTGATGTAGCTCATCAAGAATTTGGAGCACCACTTGGAATTTGAGTCCATCTACCTACATGGGTTAGTTCTTGCAAGGAAGAGCACTTGTATATCCAAAATGACAATCATGAAACTCAACATAGAATTTGTCAAAGGATATGTTTGAATGGTTTCGTGCTTCCTTGTCTTCAACCACCTTGTGTAGAGACTTGGTGATGTAGAGATTGCTCAAGATATGAGTAGGTTACAATTCATGGAATTGATTCAACCAAGTACCTACATGGGTTAGATAACATGCAAGATACAAATATGTCCAAGACATAAGTTTTTCATCCTAAGAGAAATATCAAGGATTAGTCATAAGCTCATGTCTTGCATGTATCCAATGGAGTTTCTACTCCAAGTTTGAAGCATCAATGATGTTCAATTCTCCTCTTAACCTGCAAAACACTTTCTCATCAAGAGGTTTAGTGAATATATCCGCTAATTGCTTTTCGTGCGAACATGCTTAAGATCAATGTCACCCTTAGCAACATGATCTCGAATGAAATGATGGCGAACTTCAATATGCTTAGTTCGAGAATGTTGCACAGGATTATGACCAATTTTGATAGCACTTTCATTATCACAAAGCAATGGAACATGTCTCACATATATCCCATAGTCTTTAAGAGTTTGGGTCATCCAGAGTAATTGAGCACAACATGAACCGGTGACAATATATTCAGCTTCAAGGTGGATAAGGATGCTGAGTTTTGTTTCTTGGAGGACCAAGACACAAGAGATCTACCAAGAAATTGACAAGTACCCGAAGTGGACTTTCTATCAACCTTGTCTCCGGCATAGTCCGAGTCGGAATGGCCGACAAGATCGAAAGAGGCCCTTTTAGGATACCAAATGCCAAAATTTGGTGTATGGATTAAGTATCTCACTATCCTTTTCACGGCCTTAAGATGACATTCTTTAGGGGCAGCTTGACATCGTGCACACATGCACACACTTAGCATAATATCGGGACGTGATGCACATAGATATAACAATGAACCAATCATAGAGCGATAAACCTTTTGATCAACCGTTCACCATCTTTGGTTAAGTCAAGATGTCCACTAGTAGGCATGGGTGTAGTCATACCTTTGCATTATTGCATATTGAACTTCTTGAATAAGTCCTTAGTGTACTTCGCTTGAGAGACAAAAGTACCTTCCTTAGTTTGCTTGACTTGCAAACCAAGAAAGAATTTGAGTTCGCTCATCATAGACATCTCAAACTTCTCCGACATTAGCTTCCCAAATTTTTCACTAAAATGAGGGTTAGTTGAACCAAATATAATATCATCAACATAAATTTGGCACACAAAGAGTTCACCATTAACCCTTTTAGTAAAAATAGTAGAATCAATTTTCCCAATTTCAAAGCCTTTTCAAGAAGAAACTTGGTCAAGCATTTATACCATGCTCTAGGAGCTTGTTTAAGACCATAAAGAGCTTTGTGAAGTTTGTAAACATGATTGGGTTTCTTAGGATTGACAAAGCCGGGAGGTTGTTTAACATAAACTTCCTCCTCTATTTCACCATTTAGAAAAGCACCTTTAATGTCCATTTGGTACAAGGTGATATCATGGTGATTAGCATAGGCAAGTAAGATGCGAATGGACTCAAGTCTAGCAACGGTGGCGTAAGTCTCCCCATAGTCCATACCTTCGACTTGTGTGTAGCCTTGGGCAACGAGACGTGCTTTGTTGCGTAACTACTTGTCCATCTTCATCTTGCTTGTGGAGAAACACCCATTTGGTGCCGATGATGTTGTGGTTGTTGTCGGGCTTCTCAACCAATGTCCAAACTTGGTTCCTCTCAAAGTTGTGTAGCTCTTCATGCATAGCATTTATCCAATCCGGATCTTCCAATGCTTCTTCGACCTTCATAGGTTCAATTCTAGATATGAAAGAATAGTTTTCGCAAAAGTTATCTAAACGAGTTTTAGAGCGAGTGATTCTCCCGGTTTGAATATCATTGTAGATTTTCTCGACGGGATGGTCTTTAGAAATTCTTGCTCGAACTCATGAAAGCTTTTGCTTGGGTCTTCGTTGAACATCTTCTTCATCTTGTTCTTCTTCTTGGCCTTCTTCATTGTTGGCGTTGTCTTTCTCTTGTCGTGGTGGAGAAGGAGGTTGTTGACGTTCATCTTGATGCACTTCCTCGTTTTTTTCATCTTGGTGTGTCCCGCTTGTGGATGCTTCCGTATCAACTCTTGGTTCACCTTGTTGTGAAGTAGAAGCTTCCACTTGGACGGACGAGGTACTCTCCTTCACCTCCGTTGGACGGACCTTGCCAATAGACAAGTCTTGGATTGCTTCTGAACGATCTTTGTCTCCTACATCAATTGGCAATTGCTCTACTTGCAAGCCGTTAGATTCATCAAACTTCACATCTACTGTCTCTTCAACCTTTCGGGTGAAATTTTTGTAGACACGGTAAGTGTGAGAGTTTGAGCCGTAACCTAGTAGGAAACCTTCATGAGACTTAGGAGCAAATTTAGAACGACGATGCTTATCAAGAATGTAGCACTTTGAGCCGAATACTCGAAAGTATCCAACTTGGGGTTTGTTACCGTGAGTAGCTCAGATGCCGTCTTGCCGAAAGCAGCTTGTGAAGATACAAGCGATTTGTTGCATGACAAGTCGTCTCAACCGCTTCTCGCCCAAAAGTGCTTGACATCTTGTACTCATCAAGCATCGTTCTCGCCATTTCGATGAGCGTCCGGTTCTTCCTCTCAACAAATCCATTTTGTTGAGGTGTACGTAATCGAGAACTCATGTGAAATCCCTTCTTCACAAGAAAGGTGTCCACATTTATGCGTTCTTGAACTCCGCTCATTGTCGCCGCGAACCTTCTTGATCTTCACTTCAAATTGGTTTTGGGCCTTCCTAGCGAAGTTTTTGAAGATCTTTTGGACCTGCGATTTATCATCGAGAAAGAACACCCACGTAAATCTGAAAAAATCATCAACTATAACTATACCAAAAGAATTTCCACCGAGACTCTTGTAAGAGTTGGGACCAAAGAGATCCATGTGAAGTAGCTCGAGTGGCCTCTTTGTGGTCATGATGTCCTTCACGGGATGCCTTCCTCCAACCTGTTTACCTGCTTGACAAGCACTGCAAAGTCTATCCTTATCAAATATGACATCATTAACTTCAAGGATATGATTTCCTTTAATAAGCTTGTCAAGGTTTCGTGATACCAACATGACCTAATCGTCTCTCGCCATAACCAGCCTTTTGAGGATTTAGCAATGAAGCAAGTTTTAGGTTGAGCCTTTTAGTGAAATCAACGATGTATAGATCACCTCTCGCACACCAAGAAAGACCATTTTATGATTATCTTATCTCTCTGAAACACTTGGCAGTCTACTTCAAAGAATAGAACATTGAAACCGAAATCAGCAAGTCTAGACACCTTTGAAAGTAAGTTGTAGCCAAGAGATTCAACGAAGCATGACATTTTGTATGGAGCTATCATGTGAGATGGCCACCTTACCGAGGCCAACCACCTTACCCTTTGAGTTGTCACCGAAAGTGACAAACTTTCGAGGACCATCATTTTCTGCAAGCTCACGAAACATGTCTTTATCTCCGGTCATGTGATCGGTACATCCACTATCAAGAACCCGTTCCTTTCCTCCTGACATATATCCCCGAATATTTGCCATAACACTAAAATGTCTCATTGCATCATCAAGATCGAAGTCACTATCATCATCCTCATCATAGTATCCATGTTCAACATCGTCACGTGGTGGATCAAATCCTAGAGAGGGTGATTCATTAGAATGAGTTTGACACATATCTTGCTTATGAGTTCTTATAGCTTCGGAAATAATGTCACTAATAATACCAACATTTCCTTTGGCACGCATAAGGTTTGTAAGCTCAAATAGACGATCACCAAACATAGGATCACTAGTATTCATTTTGCTCAAAGCAATAGACTTATAGAGAATTTCATCAAGATTTTTCAAAGAATAATCAGGAAATCGTTCCTCAAGAAATTTCCATATAGTGTAGGCACACTCAAAAGTAGGCAAGATTATAATCAAGTTTCTAGGCAAGCCTCTAGTGATAAGATTAACAGTTCTAAGATTCCTAGTCATGTCAATAGCTTCATCAAGGGTAGGATGCATAGGATCAACACAAGGTGAACAAGGACTAGCAATGTACTTGTTAAAATAATATTCATTGAAAATAACAAGCATCTCATTTTTCCACGCACGAAAATACTCTCCATCAAGAATAGGCACTCTATGACTAAGACTCCCCAAAGTAGACTCATCCATCTTCCTCCAATGGTGATTAAACCAAAGCAATGGAGACCAATGCTCTGATACCACTTGTAGGACCTTGAGAAGAGGTGTCTAGAGCGGGGGGGTGATTAGACACTAAGTACCAAAGTTGCAGTTTTTAAGTTTCTTGAAGTTTGAGTGGAGTTTAGGGACAAGTTCAACATTTAAAACATATAGCAAGCAAGCATGCCAAGAGTATATGAGCAGCGGAAAATAAAGCATGCAACTTGCAAGAATGTAAAGGGAAGGGATTGGAGGATTCAAACGCAATTTGGAGACACGGATGTTTTTGGCGTGGTTCCGATAGGTGGTGCTATCGTACTTCCACGTTGGTGGAGACTTCAACCCACGAAGGGTAACGGTTGCGCCCTCCACGGAGGGCTCCACCCACGAAGGGTCCATGAAGAAGCAACCTTGTCTATCCCACCATGGTCGTCGCCCACGAATGACTTGCCTCACTAGCGGTAGATCTTCACGAAGTAGGCGATCTCCTTGCCCTTACAAACTCCTTGGTTCAACTCCACAATCTTGTCGGAGGCTCCCAAGTGACACCTAGCAAATCTAGGAGACACCACTCTCCAAGAAGTAACAAATGGTGTGTTGATGATGAACTCCTTGCTCTTGTGCTTCAAATGATAGTCTCCCCAACACTCAACTCTCTCTCATAGGATTTGGATCTGGTGGAAAGATGATTTTAGTGGAAAGCAACTTGGGGAAGGCTAGAGATCAAGATTCATATTGTAGGAATGGAATATCTTGGCCCCAACACATGAGTAGGTAGTTCTCTCTCAGAAATGGTAAGTTGGAAGTGTAGGTTCAGTCTGATGGCTCTCTCCACGAATGAAGAGGAGGTGGAGGGGTATATAGCCTCCACACAAAATCTAACTGCTACACACAATTTACCAAACTCGGTGGGACCGAATAGTTAAACTCGGTCAGACCGATTTTGCAAATAATGTGACCGTTAGGGTTCTCGGTGGGACCGAAATGCAACTCGGTGGGACCGATTCGGTTAGGGTTAGGGCATCAAGTAAACTCGGTAAGACCGATTACACAAACTCGGTGGGACCAATTTTGGTAATAAGCTTTCCAGAGAGTTGGTCAGGAAAACTCGGTTTGACCGATTATCAAACTCGGTGGGACCGATTTTGATAATAAGTTAACCAGAGAGTTTGCATTGTAATCTCGGTAGTACCGATTGCTCAAACTTCGGTAAGACCGATTTTGATAATGGACATACAGAGAGATTACAATCCCATCTCGGTGAGACCGAGATCCCTATCGGTGAGACCGATTTGCCTAGGGATTGTGGCAGTGGCTAAGACATCCAAACTCGGTGGCGCGGATAGAAAGAATCGGTGGGCCGAGTTTGACTTTAGGTTTAGGACAAGTGTGTGGAAGTGGGAAAGTAGTTGAGGGTATTTGGAGCATATCACTAAGTACATGAAGCAAGAGGCTCATTAAGCAACACCTCATCCCTCCTTGATAGTATTGGCTTTTCCTATAGACTCAATGTGATCTTGGATCACTAAAATTTAAAATGAAGAGTCTTGAGCTTGAAGCTGTAGCCAATCCTTTGTCCTTAGCATCTTGAAGGAGTTCCCACATCCTTTAGTCCATGCCACTCCAATGTTGAACTTATCTGAAACATACTAGATAAAAGTGTTAGTCCAACAAGAGATATGTTGTCATTAATTACCAAAACCACCTAGGGAGTACTTGTGCTTTCAATATGGAATGAAGATGATCAGTCTATCAGACCATAGAATACTGCACACATGCATGACTGACTTGGAATGGTACCAGAGGAAACAAAAACAACCTTTCTCGTACTCATGGCGGCAACTTGCACCAAATGCACATGAATTCGAGGAAGTCACTTCTTCCATCCAAGCATAAGCTTCATGAACCGAACACGAAGGCATTGCTTACAAAAGTTTCCAACACTAATTTGATGTTCAACATGAATCATGGAGGAGACAAGATGCTGCTGATGGGCTCAACATCAACTCATCGGGATTTCCTTATCACTGGACTTCCACCATCATGTGAACAATGTGTTGGTATTGGTCAGACCAAAAGATGTAATGGTGTATGCTCGAGGAGACAAGATGTCACTGATGGGCTCAACAAAGAACTCATCGGGATTTCCTTATCAATGGACTTCCACCATCATGTGAACAATGTGTTGGTATTGGTCAGACCAAAAGATGTAATGGTGTATGCTCGAGGGATCAACCATGAGTAAGACAACATTACGAACATCGTTGGTTCTGATTTGACTTGACGATAGCCCATACTCAAGTCAAAGTTTTGACAAGGCAATAGATCCAACAACTGATCACATGGACCAATCGATGAAGATATCATCTTTCTTCAACACACATACACACCAGGATATCACTTGGAGATGAACTAAGTCAGGTAAGCTTTTATCTTCCAACTCTCCAAGTTGTTCTTTAGCTTAACTAACTAGCCTGTGGTATCCCGCATGCATTCTTGGAGAAAGAGTGGTTACAAGAAAACCAACTTGATCACGAACTCAACATAGCGGTCAGGTGACAACCTGGTAATACTTCCGAGAAGATATTTGGAAAATCACGAACCACCAATATGCTACTAAGCTCGAGAAAAATCTTTCTTTTCAGGGCAAGACGATATGATCAAAAGAGCAAGGGATTGGCACAATCCTAACTCATTGATCGAAGAGTGCACCGGAAATAAGGACTAGGTAGCACGATCAATCTTAGGATGATGATTTAATAACCAACACGCTAAGAATGAGAATATTGTCCATTAACTACCAAGCAACACGGTTGCTAGGAGTATAAATTTCACACATCATGGTTCACTTGTCGGCATTTCGGTTGCAACAACACGCGACCGAGGAATGAACGATGATGGCGAAAGTATCACTGCATCAAGAATTCATAATAGAAGGTGCAATTCTCATGACGTTCCTGACATAAAGTGGGTAACACTTCGTGATAGAATGTAATCAAAAACTTGATTGCATTTGATCTGCGGATTACAACCGCTTTCACCCAATCTCGGATATGGATGAGGTACTAGAGTTTGTTTCTCCTAGTCATTCCGAAAAAGAATGGCTTGATGGACCACAAGGATAATAGGCATCGATAAACACGATCGCATTACATACCCTTGACTATCAATTGATAGACGGGGTCGAATACAACTAAGGAGGAACAACTCGAGGAACATATAACTTTCTGAGTTGTAGATGCATAGGTTAGTATGTCGAATCAAGTTCAACAGGTTTCTTCCGGATAACCCATGCAGGAAAGTGTAATATAGAATAAAGAGCCCATCGAGAGCACTCCTGTTGTGATCTTTTGATCCAACAAACATCTGCCGTAAGTGGTTCATAGTATTTGGAAGAAGGAAATACCACGGACCTCAAGGACTAATGCAAAGGTTACTAATTTCCTAAAGGAACTAGCAAGCACTATCAACATGAGGTAAGTGGGGTGAATCTCAGGTTCAAAACCCAGTAGTAGAATACCTACTATCTAAATGGCATCACGGAATGCTTTCGAGAATAATGGCCAGAATCATCACACGGGGAACACAAAACATGGCTAGTTTACTAGGTGATTCCCTAAAACACATAGGTTCATAATAATAGCTCCAACATATATGCCGAGGCAGCGGAGT
Source organism: Aegilops bicornis (assembly GCA_021605145.1). Lineage (NCBI taxonomy): Eukaryota > Viridiplantae > Streptophyta > Magnoliopsida > Poales > Poaceae > Aegilops > Aegilops bicornis. The sequence continues at coordinate 250,208,653 of CM038673.1, forward strand.
ACCTCAACACACTAATTTGTGTGATTAATCTGGCCCAAATGAACATTAGAAATGACGGGAAGGGATTTGCAAATGCATCAGACTATTTAGAAATCTGGGATGACTCGGACAGCATAACGGCTATAAATGCTCAAAATGATTTGAGACATCCTGCAAAACAGTGGCATGACCACTCAACATCACAATATCAAGGTTCTGAGACCAGCTATGAACATACGTAGGTAGTAGAAACTGAACTAAGATTTGAAACTATCAATTCTATAAGTCTATGGATTAGTAACACGTCATCCTGAGAGATAGATGAGAAGGCCTAGTTCTTAATCCCCGTAGAAGAGAAGAGGTTGACTCGGATCGAAGGCCATGAGGTATAAGGAGTAAAAAGAGCCTTACGTTCCTTCCACAATCAATTCCCTTACATAACTAAAGCATTTCTAGACAAAACTTCGACCAGTTTGGCTTGGTAATCCTACAGTCAGGCTCTGAAACCAAAGCTGTCAGGACTCCGATTCCAAGTCACATCGATCTAGCCGGTAACACCTCATATCACTTTGCGGCCTCATGCACGGTATTCCCACGGGTGTCGCCTTACCATGGCCCGGGACCATTTGCGGCTTTTGGCTCACTTATATGATAGTGTCGCTAGCATCCATATGACAGAGAACACGGGCCGACATGGCTAGTCGTGAACATAAGCGGCACTAACCCATGGGGACAGACATACATGAATCACATCGAGCATGTCGGTCGCCAGTGTGAATCCGGGTTGTAGCATTGGGCTAACAGGACTCGGGAACCCGGCTGTAGCTGGCAAGGCAGGACTCGGATGTCACCGCGTGACATTTCCCGAAGGGACAGACCACAGAATGAAGTGAAACACATGCCGGCCAACAAGCGCCCCGAGCGAGAGTGTTGGGCTAGCAGGACTCCGGTGAATCGGGTCAGAAGGACTACTCGCTCAAGGAAGCACTAGACTACATTTCCCCATAAGAGAGGCTGCCAAGGATAAACAACTAGATTGTCGGATCCCACACATACCAAGCATTTCAAACATACACACAATATGCTCGATATGTGTAAATACAACATGGCATCACAACATAACTCTACGACTCAAATATTTATTCATTAGGCTCCGAGGAGCGAGATATTACAAACATGGGTCTCATGACCCAACATTCAGAAACATACAAGTCAAAGCACAAGCGAAAGCTTAACATGTCCGAGTACGTACATCTACAAATGAAAAAGGTGACAAGCCCGACTAACTACCAGATCTCTGCCGAGGGCACAAGATCGTAAATGAGGTATCAAGCTAAACGTCAAGTCCACGCTGAACTATTAGCGAGATCAAGTCTCTCTGCAAAACATAAATTAAGCAAAGGTGAGTACAAATGTACCCAGCAAGACTTACATCAGAACTAACTACATATGCATCAGTATCAACAAAGGGGGTGGTGGAGTTTGGTGACAAGCCAGCTTTGACTCGGTAACTATCTTGAACTACGACGCAAGTAACTCTTTTGAGGTGGCGCTGCACGAGTCCACATATTCACCATATCAATACACCACTATGGATCCGATCCCGTCTTCCCACGAGAACGCTATCCATAGCACTCACGCTATCTTGCGCATTTTAGAGTATCCACTTTCACTTGTCTATGAACTGCATGTGCAACCCGTAAGTCCTTTACCGTGGATGCGGCTATTCGAATAGATCATTTATAACCCCTGCAGGGTGTACTTCTTTACACACGCTCTCGCCACTTACCACCATGTACACGTCGTGTATCTCGGCAACCTTCAAGCGGAAGCCTGGCGAGGGAGTCGGCCACGACCTGACTAACCACACAAGTCTCTAGTCCAGGTCGCCTATTCGGGTTCCATCCGCGAGGAGATCCGGCCGGGGTTTCGCTCACAGCCCCAAACTATGTGTGCTGGGTTCCCGAGACACCAAACGGGCGCTCGGTACACGAGGCCACGGTGTATCTACCGCGTCATAGCCCACCCCTAGGGTCAGCACTACGCACGGCCTCCAACACATATCCTACAAACACCAGAAACTAGTTGCAACTCCTTGAAAGAGATCGAGGCGATTAATAAGCCGAGAGGGGCCGAGTTACCGGAAACCAATGTGTGGTATTAACTGTTCATGGATCACAAATACAGAACTCAGTTCCTGAGGACGGCTTCAATGAGACAACCCACCATGTACTCCTACATGGCCTCTCATCGATACCTTTACCAAATCGTGTTCACACACTTAGCTCTCAAAGATGGGACATGTTCACACACCTCCGATTCATCCTCGATGAATCGGACTGACACAACTCTAAGCAATAGAAGGCATGACAAACAAGCATGAATGAGTAGGCACATCAGGGCTCAAACAACTCCTACTCATGCTAGTGGTTTCATCTATTTACTGTGGCAATGACAGGTCATGCAGAGGATAAAGGGGTTCAGCTACCGCAGCAAGTACAGATGAATCGTTGTTTTCCTAATGCAGTAAAAGAGAGCAAGAGCGAGAGACTGGGATTGTATCGAAATGAACAAGGGGGTTTTGCTTGCCTGGCACTTCTGAAGATAGCATTGAGTCTTCATTGGTGTCAACGATCACAACGCCGGTACAACGTCTACCGAGGGGGAACAACACCGGCAAACAGAGAAGAAACATGATCAATGCAATGCACAATATGATGCATGCTATGACATGGCAATATGAATGTGTTTTCGGCTAATGCAGCTAGCAACAAGTTAAATGGAGTTGGTTTGAACACTAGGTTCAATTTCAAACTCCATATGTGCTTTCTTAAATGCCATTTAATTGAAATGTCCTAAACAGCAACTATAAGTTGTTCCAACATGCATGAAAATGATACAGATGGATAGATTGGATTTTTCTGATCATTTTTCATATATAAATTATTTCATTTGGAGTTACGGTTGATTTTCTATGATTTTTAGAAGTTTTGGCTAATTTCTGGAATTTCCTGTATAAGAATAAATCCAGAAAAGGGCATTACTGCGTCAGCCTGACATCACTGTGATGTCAGCAGTCAACTGACCCGGTCCAGCTCAAACTTGACGTGTGGGGGCCACACGTCAGTGACAGAGGGCTGTTTAGGTCGCTGACATGTGGGACCAGTCACCGACTTGGCCAAAGTCAAACCGACACGTGGGGGTCGCAAGATTAGTACTAATTTTAACAGAATTAAGCTAACCTAAACGGGCACGAGGCCCACATGGCAGTGGCTCAAGGGGGTTAGCGGGGTCATTAGTGCTAACTAAACCGGGATTAGGCCGACGGCTCGTCGCCGGCGAGGTCTGTGGCGGCGGAGCGCGTCGGGTTTCGCCCTCCGGCGACCAAACGAGCGGCGGTTTGGCTTGGCGTGATGCTGGTGCTCGTCCGCACGCAACGGAGCCACCAGCTCGTGCCGGAGAGGACCAGAACAACGGCGGCGAAAGTTAGTGCGGTGGCCGGAGTTCGGACAACAACGGTGTGGGCGGTGCGGGGCACGGAAGGAGCCGTGGACGGTCGTGTTCGACTCGCGGGAGTGCGGTGAGTGCAATAGTGAGCTCGAACGCGAGCTTGCGCGGCCGTAGCTACGATGGCAACATGGCCGGCGGCGGGGAGCTTCGGCTCCGGTGAGAACAAGGGCTACAAGGCGCAATCGAGGCGGGGAAGAGAGGGGTTCGAAGCGGTAGCTCACATAGAGTTGAACGGAGGCCTCGGCGAGCTCGGGGAGGGGCTGGTGGCGACGGGAGGGCGCCGGCGATCTCGGTCGCCGAACGAAGAGGGCGGCGGTGGTGGCGGTGTTGCAGCGCATCCGGAGCCTCGTGGCTTGTCGAGGAGGTAGAGGACGAAGTGGTGGAGCTTCTAGGTGCATCGGTGAGGCGTGGGGTGACCGGTAGCCGCGGGAATGGCGAGCGGCGCGACGGCCGGGTTCGGGCGGCTACGCGTGAGAGAGACAGAGGAGGGGTTCGGGTCCAGGGGAGAGAGGAGAGGTGCAGGTGGCGAGGGGGAGTGCGTGGCACTCGGGCCTGGCTCCAGAAGCGGCGGAAGCAGGAGGTGGCTCGGGCGCGTGTGCGCATGCGGCGAGCACGCGCTCTGCCTACTGGCTCGGGGAGGAGGACGACAGGGGAGAGGGCTAAGTGGGTTGGGCCGGACACTTGGGCCGCCAGGTGGACTGGCCAGGTGGGCTGCCTAGGTGAGTGCCAGGTAAAACTCTTTCTCTGTTAAAATTTGTTTCTGTTTTCTATTGTTTGCCTCTGTTTTGATTTAGTTTAACACCAAATCATTTTTACATAATTCTGAAAATATTTTTGGGCACTTTTGAAATTATTCCCAACAGCCCTCAACTAGGTTCAGAATTATTAGAGCATTTAAAATATTTATAGAATTTAAATGCCCCAATTCAAATAAAATATGAGTTAATTCAATAATCCAAATGTCATGGAAAAATGTGCAACATCTCTGGTTACTGTTTCCAGCGTTTTCCAAAAATGGTGAACATTTTTGAAGGCCATTTGGGTTCATTGAAAAATAATTTTAGTTGAACCTATTTGAATTGATTTAGTGCTAGGGCTTGGATCAAACCCCATTTCAAGTTTCATGAAATTTAAACATGATGCATGGATGCAATGCCACTAGTTACAAGCAACCTCTAGGGCTGTGACACGCCATTCCGTACATATAGCCGGGGGAGGCCAACCGTCGACCTCCACGATCACAGGTAATCATGACCCGCTTTGCATGCAGGGACTTGTCAATTCATGCAGTTTCCAAGGCATCATGGGGAAGCAGGGACACCCATGTCCAATCAACCGCCACGCGGCGCCCAAGGCCGCAGGCCGTTGGGGCCCGTGGCGCTCAGACTTGCCCTTGGATTCTCTGCTAAGCCAAGTCCAGCGCCGCCTTTGGGCGCGAGGGCTACTATCGGCGTTCTGGGAACGGGGTACCCAGAGTTGCCTGCCTGCGGCCTGCGGCGTGGCTCAAGGAGTGGCCCAGTACAGCCCATCTTCATCAACACAAGCTCAAGACCCTCGCGAGGGGCCAAGCCTCGCGGGGCGGACGACAAAAAGCTTCCTCATGCACGGCCTCGTCAGGCTGGCTCGCGAGGAGGCGGAGAGATCAAGGCAGGGTACCTCATGATGTGCCCATGACGCAAGCCATGACGACCAAGGGCGCCAGGGGGGCGCCAGCCCGCGAAGTGTCCTCATTTCCCCTTTGGTGCAAAGGAGGCAAGCGCAGGCCAAGGCATCAGGCAAAGGCAACCATTTCGGTGCAACAAGACTAAGACCAGCAGAACGGCAGGAAGGAGGTCATCGTGGAGCCCAAGTCGGCGTCAGCGTCAGAGTCTTTGGCAGGCGAGGACCAACTTTAGTCAGGATAAGTGTACTAGATGTTCCCCTTCAAAATGGCCAATTGTTGGTGCCCTTCCCGCTCAATATTTGGGTAGAGGCCCAGGGCCTCCTCTATAAATAGGACTAGCCACCACCAAGGCGGGGGGATGGATGAAGAGAGGATCGATCGGGAAGAGACCTATCAGATAGAACCCTAGCAGAGAGAGAGAGAGAGAGGCGATCGAACTCATCCATGCAGTTCATCACACCAGCTCAAGAACAGCCCCTCGCGAGGCTGTTCTCCCTTTCTATTGTTCATCATCAGCCCCTGAGGCAATCCACCACACCACAAACTGGAGTAGGGTATTACACCACAATGGTGGCCTGAACCAGTATAAACCTCGTGTCCCTTGTGTTGTTCTTTGTGTAGTTTAGATCCTTGCAAGGCGACGAGACGTAGGTAGGTTGGAGGTGCGATCTCCGTGTGGACCCCAGAGTTCAAACCTAGAGGGTCTGCCGGAACCCGAAATCTGACAGCGGGTCATTAGAGCGATAAGGGCTGTCATGGATTTAGGTCCTTCTTGACCGAGGTGGCGTGCAAGCCATTCATCTCGGACGCTGTGTTTGAAGGCCGCAAGGGCTTCCGCGTCCGGACAGTCGATGATTTGGTTGTTTTTAACTAAGAACCTAGTCCAGAGCTTCCTGGCTGACTCTTCGGGCTGCTGGACATTGTGACTTAAGTCATCGGCATCTTCCAAATCTTCCTAGCTGCCAATAGAATTTTTTGGCAGACTGTCTAACCAGTACCGAGTTAGTCCTTTGAGTTTTAGTGGTAGGTATTTGATGGCATGAAGGTCATCTCTGCGGGCCATGTGGATATGGAGGAGGAAGTCCTCGATCCATACCGCGGGATCCGTTGTTTCGTCGTATGATTCAATATTCATGGGTTTGAACCCGTCTGGGAATTCATGTTCCATTACTTCGTCTGTGAAGCAAAGAGGGTGTTCGGCGCCTCTATGTTGGGCCACACTGCGACGTACCTCCGATGGAGTCCATTTGCGGTTTTTGGCCCGGGCGTGGCCAGGTTCACGTCCAAATAGGTAGCCATCGTCGCGTGTCGAGGCACGTTGTAACGCCCTCGATGCGGCTATATCTCCCACGTGTCGAAGCATGACTTAGAGGCATAACCGCATTGAAAGCAATGTCGCAAGTGAGGTAATCTTCACACAACCCATGTAGTACATAAGGGAAAGAGATACAAAGTTGGCTTACAGTCGCCACTTCACACAATACATAAATAAACATCCATCATTCAGGTTACACTCAAGGTCCGACTACGGAACCAAAATAAAAGAAGATACCCCAAATGCTACACAGATCCCCAATCGTCCCAACTGGGCTCCACTACTGATCATCAGGAAAAGACACATAGTAACGACCACGTTCCTCGTCGAACTCCCATTTGAGCTCGGTTCGGCCACTGCACCGCATCGTCGGCACCTACAACTGTTTTGGTAGAATCTATGAGTCACTGGGACTCAGCAATCTCACACCCGCGAGATCAAGACTATTTAAGCTTATGGGAAGGACAGAGTTGTGAGGTGGAGCTGCAGCAAGCGACTAGCATATATGGTGGCTACATTCGCAAAAGAGAGCGAGAAGAGAAGCAAAGCACGGTCGTGAAGCTAGTAGCGATCAAGAAGTGATCCTGAACTACTTATGTCAAGCATAACTCCAACACCGTGTTCACTTCCCGGACTCCGCCGAGAAGAGACCATCACGGTTACACATGCGGTTGATGTATTTTAATCAAGGTCAACTCGGGTTTTCTACAACCGGACATTAACAAATTCCCATCTGCCTCATAACCGCGGGCACGGCTTTCGAAAGATAATACCCTGCAGGGGTGTCCCAACTTAGCCCATTATAAGCTCTCACGGTCCACGAAGGATTTTCCTTCTACCGAAGACCCGATCAGTCTCGGAATCCCGGACTACAAGACAGGCCGACAGCAATAAAACAAGACCAGCAAAGCCGCCCGAATGTGCCGACAAATCCCGATAGGAGCTGCACATATCTCGTTCTCAGAGCACACCGGATTGTCCAAGCTTCCGATAGGCCATCTCAGAGTTGCCCCTGATGGTCACCGGCGGTGACAAAGTTGGACCAGACTCGAGAGGAGAACTGGCCCGGGAGTTAAAATAAAGATGACCCTCGGGCTCGCGAAAACCCGGGGAAAAGGCTTAGGTGGCAAATGGTAAAACCAAAGTTGGGCCTTCTTTGGAGGAGTCTTATTCAAAGCGAACTGTCAAGGGGTCCCATAAATCACCCAACCGTGTAAGGAACGCAAAATCAAGGAACATAACACCGGTATGACGGAAACTAGGGCGGCAAGAGTGGAACAAAACACGGGCATAAGGCCGAGTCTTCCACCCTTTACCAAGTATATAGATGCATTAATTATAGCAGATATATTGTGATATCCCCAACAAGTAAACATGTTCCAACAAGGAACAACATCTCCATGTTCCAACAAGGAACAAACTTCATCTTCACCTGCAACTAGCAACGCTATAAGAGGGGCTGAGCAAAGCGGGAACATAGCCAATCAACGGTTTGCTAGGAAAGGATGGTTAGAGGTTTGACATGGCAATATGGGTGGCATGATAGCAAGTGATAGGCATCGTAGCATAGGCATAGCAAAAGAGCGAGCAACTAGCAAGCAAAGATAGAAGTGATTTCGAGGGTGTGGTCATCTTGCCTGCAAAGTTCTCAGAGTTGTCGAAAGCTTGATCCTCGTAAGCGTTCTCAACAGGTTCCTCGTTCACGTACTCGTCTCCCGGATCTACCCAAAGCAAGAACACAAATAATGGAACCACAATAAATCACGGTGCAAAGCACAAGCAACATGATGCAATACAAGGCATGATATGCGAGATGTGATATGCAATGCGTATGCGTGCTCCGGAAGGAAAAAGATGAATCAGGCATCAACTTGGCAAACCAAGTATGCCTCTGGAAAGGTGAGATGAATTCGGTTGAAATCGATATAAAGATCACCGGAATCGGATGCACGGTTTGCAAATGACAAGCAAAACAAGAATGACACAAATCTGCCATTAACAGCATGATACCACTTAGCAAGCAACAAGAAATTAAGCTACTGCACCCAAACGTACCAGAAAAGCATATGGCAGTGATCTACTCAAGATGCTTGACAAAAGATGAACACTGAGCTACGACTAAGTCACATCATAACAGGTCCAAACAAGCATGGCAAAAGTGCAAAATATATCAGCTTCACAGACTTGGTGAAAATACTGAACATGGCAGAATCAGCATCAGGAAGCAATGTTCAGAGCAAGCAAATAGCATGCTACAGGAACTTATAATAGCAAAACAAGGCATGTAATGAATTTACTCAAGGCATAGAACAAAAGTCCCTTAATAACGATAAGCCAAAAAGGATCAGAAAATATGATGGCACCCACGTAAACATAGCAAGTTTCGTTAACAGATTCAGCAACAGGGCATGACAAAAACATATAACAAGTAGGCATGTTTAAGAGCTCGATGCACTCACTACAGAGCATTTCATCATAAACTAAGTATACATCCATCACGAAGACATGGCATAGAAGCTACACATGGCAAGAACAACATCATAGCATACACGGATCAACAACAACAAACTTGGCAAAATTGAATAACATGTAAACAATCTGCCAGGAAACATTTTATAGCAAAAGTAGAGCTTGATTGACTCAAGCTATAGCACCCCATAATTTAAAAAAAAGGGCATGGAAGTATCTCAAAATAAGCATGGATCTCTCGGTAGCATCAAGTTAACATGGCATAAAAATATCAGCAAAACAGGGGCTGAAATCAGCAACATCATGAATCCTAGTTTGCATGCTTGTGCTAGTCACCACAGAGATCAAAAACACATGGCATACACCCACTGTAAAGATGGAATGGCATATTACAAAACACATGTAGGACTCAAGTTCATAGGATGCACACATCAATCATGGCAAAAATGACAAAAGTGCATGTTCTGTTGAGAATCTTAAACTAACATCACATAGCCCTCTTCCAACAGCATTTCGGGCATCAAGATGAGCTCAAATGAAAATGATGCAATGGAATGAAATGATCTACTCTTCGAGACGAACAAATCGGTATGATGAAACTGCAACAAAAATACTGACAGAAAATGACTTAGAGGATTCGGGGGAGGGGAAAGTCAACCGTCTCATGGATCTCAGATCCGGAGGCCAACCGAGGCGGGGTTTGGCGGCTCGCCGGAACGGGCGCCGGAGGAGGGAGGAGAGGCCGAGGCCGGGCCGCGAGGGGCGCACCGAGGCGGCGGAGGGCGACGGGCGGGCCGGGCGGCAGGGACCGCGGGCCGGAGGCGGGCGGCCGGAGCGGAGGGTCATGGCGGCGATGCGACCGCCGCCGGGTCGAGGAGAGGCGGCGGGACCCGAGGCGGCGGCGGACGGGCGCCAGCGGCGCTGGTGGGCAGGAGGGCCTCCAGCCTCATGAGCGGGCGGGCGGCGGCGATGTGTGGGCGCCCATTGGCCGGGCGGCGGACGTGTTCGCCCAAACGGACACGTCCGCGGAGAGGCGCGTGCTAGGGTTAGGTGGAATGATCCGGATTTCGGGAGGGTGTTTTATAGGTAGAAGGAGCTAGGAAGCTCCAAATGAGGTGTAGTTTTACCACACGATCGTGATCGAACGACGGAGAGCATGGAAGTGACTTAGATGGGTTATTGTGCGGTTTTGGAGGGTGTTGGGCTGCAACTTAAAAGAGGCCTTTGAGAGTGGTTAACCGTTGGAGTACCAAACGAGCTCCAAATGAGCGAAACTTGACAGGTGGTCTACGGTGGTGTACCAAGGCCACTTGACAAACCTCGGTCCATTCCGAGAAAGTTTAGTACCCGCTCACGGAAAAATGTAAAAGGGGACGCCGGGGGACATAGGAGTGCCGGATTGCAAAACGGACAACGGGGAAAATGCTCGGAATCATGAGACGAACACGTATGAAAATGATATGCACATGATGACATGATATGAGATGCATGCCATGGACAAAATGCAAAACGAAAGACAAAAACCCAACCACGGAGGGAATATCATATCACAATGCCGAAAATGGCAAGAGTTGGAGTTACAAATATGGGAAGTTACATCCGGGTGTTACAACACTCCACCACTACAAGAGGATCTCGCCCCGAGATCTAGGACTGAAAGAACTCAGATATTCGAACGGAGGTGATCCTCGCGCTCCTGTGTGGCTTCTCGGTCGGAATGGTGTGACCACTTCACTTTCAGGAATTTGATTGACTTGTTGCGAGTCTTGCGCTCGGTTTCTTCAAGAATAGCAACGGGGTGCTCATGATAAGAGAGATCTTCTTTGAGGTCAATCTCTTCGAAGTTGATAGTGCGCTCAGGAGTCTTGAAGCACTTGCGAAGCTGTGACACATGAAACACATCGTGCACGTTTGCGAAGTTGGAGGGAAGCTCAAGTTGATAGGCGAGATCGCCTCTTTTGCCAATGATCTTGAAAGGACCCACGTATCTAGGGGCAAGCTTCCCTTTGATACCGGGTTGACGAGTGCCTTTCATTGGAGAGACGCGAGGTAGACATGGTCTCCGATTTCAAAAGCCACATCACGGTGCTTGTCATCATAATAGCTCTTCTGGCGCGATTGCGCGGCTTTGAGATTCTCACGAATGACTTTGCACATTTCTTCTGCTTCTGTGATCAAGTCGTTGCCAAGAAGTTGGCGTTCACCTGTCTCGGACCAATTGAGAGGAGTACGGCACTTTCTGCCATAGAGAATTTCGAATGGGGCCTTGCCCGAACTCGCTTGGAAGTTGTTGCGGTAGGAGAACTCGGCATATGGAAGACAATCTTCCCATTTCATACCGAAGGAAATGACACAAGCCCTGAGCATATCTTCAAGGATTTGATTGACTCGCTCGACTTGGCCACTTGTTTGAGGGTGGAAAGCTGTGCTGAAACGAATGATGGTGCCCATGGCCTTCCGAAAAGAATCCCAAAACTTGGAGGTAAAGATGCTGCCACGGTATGAAGAGATCACTTGTGGAATGCCGTGCAAGGAGACAATCCTGGAGGTGTATAGCTCTGCCAACTGAGCTGCTATGATAGATTCTTTGATAGGAAGAAAATGAGCCACTTTAGTAAGCTTGTCAATGACAACGAAGATAGCATCATTTCCATGCTTGGACTTAGGAAATCCGATCCACGAAGTCCATTTCGATATGATCAAACTTCCATTCTGGAATAGCAAGAGGTTGGAGGAGACCAGCTGGTCGTTGGTGTTCTGCTTTCACCCTTCTGCAGACATCACACTCATTCACGAATTGAGCAATTTCTCGCTTCATTCGAGTCCACCAATATGACCGCTTGAGGTCATGGTACATCTTCGTACTTCCAGGATGAATGGATAGAAGGGAATTGTGCGCCTCGTTCATAATGACTTTACGTAGATCACCCTTAGGAACCACAATCCGGTCCTCGAAGAAAAGAGTATCTTTGTCATCAATGTGGAAGCACTTGTACTTGAAATGCCCTTGTCGATACCACGCTTCACCTTTTTCACCATGGTATCCAGGAGTTGCGCCTCACGAATTTGGTCTTCCAAAGTAGGAGAGACTATGAGGTTGGCAAGAAAGCCTTGAGGAACAACTTGAAAAGATTCAGCTATGGAAAGCTTCACAGAGATCCGGTTGGAAGGGCTTGAGGATTAAAGCTGCTGCGATAAGCCTTCCTGCTCAAAGCATCTGCAATGACATTGGCCTTGCGGAGTATATTCAATACTTGGGTTGTACTCTTGAATCATTTCGACCCATCGAGTTTGCCTGAGGTTGAGGTTGGGTTGAGTGAAGATATACTTGAGACTCTTGTGATCGGTGAAAATGTCCACTTTCCTTCCCAACAAGAGATGTCTCCATGTTATTAATGCATGGACAATCGCCGCCAACTCAAGATCGTGAGTGGGGTAGTTCTTTTCGTTGAGCTTCAGGTGACGAGAGGTATAGGCCACAACTCTCTTCTCTTGCATTAACACAGCACCGAGACCTTGAAGAGAAGCATCACAGAAAACTTGAATGGCTTGGATTCGTCAGAGGAGTCAAGACAGAGTCTGTGACGAGTTTCTCTTTGAGAGTATTGAAAGCAACGTCACACTCGGGGAGACCGGACATACTTCACATGCTTCTCGAGGAGGTTGGAAAGAGGCTTTGCAATCTTAGAGAAGTTCTCAACGAATCTTCGCAATAGCTTGCAAGTCCAAGAAAAGCTAAGTCGCTTGACATTCTGAGGAGGTTCCCAATTCACAACTGCAGACACCTTCTCGGGATTAACAGCGATGCCCTTGGCGGAGATGATATGACCAAGGTAAAGAACTTCATCAAGCCAAAATTCACATTTGGAAAACTTCGCATAGAATTGATGCTCTCCGAGCTTGTCGAGCACCAATCGCAAATGTTTGGCATGATCCTTCTTATTCTTGGAGAAGACCAAAATATCATCAAGATAGACCAAGACGAATCCATTGGTGTAGGGGTTGAAGATGAAGTTCATCATTCGAGAGAATGTTGGAGGAGCATTGACAAGGCCGAAAGACATGACAAGATATTCATAAGAACCAAAGCTTGTTCTAATGTTGTCTTGGGAATATCTTGTTCACGAATGCGAATCTGATGATAACCCATACGAAGGTCAAGCTTGGAGAACACTTTAGCACCTTTGAGTTGTTCGAAAAGCTCATTGATGTTGGGAAGTGGATACTTGTTCTTGATTGTCTTCTTATTCAATGGACGGTAATCGACGCAAAGTCGGTCCGTGCCATCCTTCTTCCGGACAAAAGAACACCACAACCCCAAGGAGATGAACTCGATCTGATCAAACCCAGACGCTCTTGTTCATCGAGCTGCTTCTTCAATTCCTTCAGCTCATTAGGTCCAAGCTTGTATGGACGCTTGCAAACGGGTTCAGTGCCAGGCTCACGATCGATAACGAATTCAACTGGCCGATGCGGAGGCATACCCGGGAGCTCTTCTGGAAAGACATCTTGGTACTCACAAACAACTGGAATCTGAGAGATAGCATCCAATTCGCCCTTCTCATTGAGAGAAAACAACCGAATGGTTTCATCACGAGCGACATAGATGATCACATCATTAGAAGAGTGAGTCAATTGAATTTCCCTGGCAGCACAATAAAGCTGAGCTTTGTGCTGAGAAAGCCAGTCCATCCCAAGAATAAGATCAATATCCGAGTCACCAAGAACAATTGGTTTAGCCAGAAATCTATAGTCGCCCATCTTGATAGAAACATTCGGAACCATGTAGCTTGCGTTCATGCATTTACCCGGAGAGACAACTGCTAATTGTCTAGGAAAATCTTGGAAAGACAACTCATGCTTAGATGCAAATGGTTTTGAGATGAAACTAAGCGATGCACCAATGTCAAAAAGAACTTCTGCAGGAATATCATTAACTGGAAGATTACCCATTATCACATCAGAAGAATCCTCTGCCTGCGCTGCATTCATCATGTTGACCTTTGCAAACTTGGAATTATGCTTTGCCACTGCATTGCTTGAAGATTTCACAGGAGGAGGAGGCGGAAGGCGCCTTTGGTTGAAGCATTTGTTCGCATAGTGACCTTTCTGCTGACATTTGTTGCAAGTCACCTCTGAGAGCGGACGGTGATAAGGAGCATTTAACCTTGGAGCTTGAGAATTAGACTTGTTCTGATAGCACAGGTTGGGCGGTGGGAAGATCCACGACCACCGACTTCTTCGCTGATAAGGCCGACGGAACGGAGGAGGAGGAAGATAGAACTTCACTGCTTAGCTGCCACTTGAGAGGAAGAAGAAGACTGAACCGCATCCTCGATTCTCTTCTTAGAAGCCTCACATTTGAGCTGGGCAGCTTCTTGCTTCAGTGCCATGTTGTAGAATTCATCATACTTTTCTCGCTCAAAAGCACGAGAGCTAATTGCAGATCTTCTCCGAGACCACCTCTGAATTGATAGATCATACTCTTTTCATCGTGGACGTCTTGCTTAGCGAAGCGGCGAGTTCTGGAACTGGATATTGTATTGGTAATACGGACATGTTGCCTTGCTTGAGATTGCGGAACTCCTCACGCTTGCTCTCAACAACACTTTTCGGAATGTGGTGAGCTTTGAAGTCTCGGCGGAACTCATCCCTGTAATGACACGACCTCCTCTGGAATCTTTGTATTGTGGAACCACTCAGCAGCTTGGTCCTTGAGTTGAAACGAAGCAAACTTGACAAAGTCCTCAGGTCTAACATTGCTACATTCAAAATGTTTGTAGATGTCCACAAGCCAATCGTCGGCGTCTGTGGCCTCGACATAGAAACTGAAAGACTTCGGCTGATTAGCAAGGAACTGATTGAGGTTAGCAAAGTGCGGCTGGTTGTTGCCTTGGCCTTGATTTCCTTGATTGCCTTGCCCTTGGGTACGCTCTTTCAAGAGTTGCAAAATCATCTGAGCATTAGCATTGGTGGCTGCCATGATAGCTTGCCATGCCTCCGGAGGCGGAGGTGGAGGTTGAGGGTTCGAAATACTCATCATTGCGATCCGGATTCAGACGCGTTGGCGGAGCCATCCTGAAGAGGGTGACATACATTAGCACTTTGATAGACAGATAGACAAGTTGAATCAACGAATAGAAATTGCAACACATAGTCTTCACAGTAAACATTCGAACAAGGATGAACGAATGAATTCCAAAAGCTAACATCACACGTCCATTAAGGTGAGAAGCCACTTGATTAAGGGTTGATGAAAAAAATAACAAGGTACGACTGGAACAAATACATGGTAAGGATTACCCAATCACAAACCAAATATCTGCGGGAAGAAATGCTAGGAGCTACTTGAATCCCACCTATAAACTCCTGAAACTTTCTGGTTATGCAATCTGGTGTTGGGGATACAGGGGACACAAAATATATCACCCAAACTAACAAAACAAAGATACACCTGTATCCATCCGTCAACACATAACCAAGAAACCTTCGGAAATCGTGTACCTCGACCTTCAAAAGCATCCGTTATAATGAAGTCATGGCAATACTCCCGAGCTCGCCCAAAGATCGGGTTATCGGGTTATCTCACCAACAATCGCACAAAAGAGATTTTCGATATCGGCAAATCTCAAGTATTCCGTAACTGCAATGATAAAATTGTGACGACAACACCTCGGAGCTCAACTCCCGGGACACCGCCACAACCCCTAAATGTCGAGGCACCAAGAACAATGTTCTCGTCACAAAACCATCGGAACGATCCCAAGATACCCGCGTGATCCTAAAAAAAAATTCGTGAAATTTGAGGAGAGGAAAGACAAAACATCTACATCAGGAGACCTCACCAGAGCGACGAAGGGACCGGGGAGTAAAAAGAATCCTACTCTCCGATATATTTAATCCTAAGACTCAAAACATTTTTGTTCTAGACTCAACAACGCCAGCAAACAATCAAGCAGGCGGCTCCTAAGTCGGGGAAGGCTCTGATACCAACTTGCAACGCCCTTGATGCGGCTATATCTCCCACGTGTCGAAGCACGACTTAGAGGCATAACCGCATTGAAAGCAATGTCGCAAGTGAGGTAATCTTCACACAACCCATGTAATACATAAGGGAAAGAGATACATAGTTGGCTTACAAATGCCACTTCACACAATACATAAATAATCATCGATCATTCAGATTACACTCAAGGTCCGTATTCGTAAGCAATATAAAAGAAGATACCCCAAATGCTACACAGATCCCCGATCGTCCCAACTGGCTCCACTCATCGATCATCGGGAAAAGACACATAGTAACGACCACGTTCCTCGTCGAACTCCCACTTGAGCTCGGTTCGTCACACCTGCACCGCATCGTCGGCACTGCAACTGTTTTGGTAGAATCTGTGAGTCACGGGGACTCGGCAATCTCACACCCGAGATCAAGACTATTTAAGCTTATAGGAAGGACAGAGTTGTGAGGTGGAGCTGCGAGCAGTTTACTAGCATATATGGTGGCTACATTCGCAAAAGAGAGCGAGAAGAGAAGCAAAGCACGGTCGTGAAGCTAGTAGCGATCAAGAAGTGATCCTGAACTACTTACGGCAAGCATAACGCCAACACCGTGTTCACTTCCCGCACTCCGCCGAGAAGAGACCATCACGGTTACACACGCGGTTGATGTATTTTAATCAAGGTCAACTTCGGGTTTTCTACAACCGGACATTAACAAATTCCCATCTGCCTCATAACCGCGGGCACGGCTTTTGAAAGATAATACCTGCGGGGTGTCCCAACTTAGCCCATTATAAGCTCTCACGGTCCACGAAGGATTTTCCTTCTACCGAAGACCCGATCGATCTCGGAATCCCGGACTACAAGACATTTCGACATCAATAAAACAAGACCAGCAAAGCCGCCCGAATGTGCCGACAAATCCCGATAGGAGCTGCACATATCTCGCTCTCGTGGCACACCGGATTGTCCAAGCTTCCGATAGGCCATCTCGTAGTTGCCTCGATGGTCACCGGCGGTGACGAGTTGGACCAGCACTCGAGGAGAACTGGCCCGGGTTAAAATAAAGATGACCCTCGGGCTCGCGAAACCCGGGGAAAAGGCTTAGGTGGCAAATGGTAAAACCAAAGTTGGGCCTTGCTGGAGGAGTCTTATTCAAAGCGAACTGTCAAGGGGTCCCATAAATCACCCAACCGTGTAAGGAATGCAAAATCAAGGAACATAACACCGGTATGATTTGAAACTAGGGCGGCAAGAGTGGAACAAAACACCAGGCATAAGGCCGAGTCTTCCACCCTTTACCAAGTATATAGATGCATTAATTATAGCATATATATTGTGATATCCCCAACAAGTAAACATGTTCCAACAAGGAATAACATCTCCATGTTCCAACAAGGAACAAACTTCATCTTCACCTGCAACTAGCAACGCTATAAGAGGGTCGAGCAAAGCGGTAACATAGCCAATCAACGGTTTGCTAGGAAAGGATGGTTAGAGGTTTGACATGGAAATATGGGTGGCATGATAGCAAGTGATAGGCATCGTAGCATAGGCATAGCAAAAGAGCGAGCATCTAGCAAGCAAAGATAGAAGTGATTTCGAGGGTGTGGTCATCTTGCCTGCAAAGTTCTCAGAGTTGTCGAAAGCTTGATCCTCGTAAGCGTTCTCAACAGGTTCCTCGTTCACGTACTCGTCTCCCAGCTCTACCCAAAGCAAGAACACAAACAATGGAACCACAATAAATCACGGTGCAATGCACAAGCAACATGATGCTATACAAGGCATGATATGCGAGATGTGATATGCAATGCGAATGCGTGCTCCGGAAGGAAAAAGATAAACCAGGCATCAACTTGGCAAACCAAGTATGCCGCTGGAAAGGTGAGATGATTTCGGTTGAAATCGATATAAAGATCACCGGAATCGGATGCACGGTTTGCAAATGACAAGCAAAACAAGAATGGCACAAATCTGCCATTAACAACATGATACCACATAGCAAGCAACA
This sequence comes from Aegilops bicornis, assembly GCA_021605145.1. Classification (NCBI taxonomy): domain Eukaryota; kingdom Viridiplantae; phylum Streptophyta; class Magnoliopsida; order Poales; family Poaceae; genus Aegilops; species Aegilops bicornis. The sequence continues at coordinate 250,226,599 of CM038673.1, forward strand.
AGAAATTGAGCTACTGCACCCAAATGTACAAGAGAAGCATATGGCAGTGAGCTACTCAAGATGCTTGACAAAAGATGAACACTGAGCTACGGCTAAATCACATCATAACAGGTCCAAACAAGCATGGCAAAAGTACAAAATATATCAGCTTCACAGACTTGGTGAAAATACTGAACATGGCAGAATCAGCATCAGGAAGCAATGTTCAGAGCAAGCAAACAGCATTCTACAGGAAATTATAATAGCAAAACAAGGCACGGAATGAATCTACTCAAGGCATAGAACAAAAGTCCCTTACTAACGATAAGCTAAAAAGGATCAGAAAATACGATGGCACCCACGTAAACATAGCAAGTTTCGTTAACAGATTCAGCAAGAGGGCATGACAAAAACAGATAAGAAGTAGGCATGTTTAAGAGCTCGATGCACTCACTACAGAGAATTTCATGATAAACTAAGCATACATACATCAAGAAGACATGGCATAGAAGCTACACATGGCAAGAACAGCATCATATCATACACGGATCAATTACAACAAACTTGGCAAAATTGAATAACATGTAAACAATCTGCCAGGAAACATTTTATAGCAAAAGTAGAGCTCGATTGACTCCAGCTATGGCACCCCATAATTGTAAAAAAGGGTATGAATGGATAGAGAATAACCATATGTTCAAAACATCCTTACTGAAGTATCTCAAAATAAGCATGGATCTCTCGGTAGCATCAAGTTAACATGGCATAAAAATATCAGCAAAACAGGGGCTGAAATCAGCAACATCATGAATCCTAGTTTGCATGCTTGTGCTAGTCACCACAGAGATCAAAAAACACATGGCATACACCCCTGTAAAGATGGCATGGCATATTACAAAACACATGTAGGACTCAAGTTCATAGGATGCACACATCAATCATGGCAAAAATGACAAAAGTGCATGTTCTGTTGAGAATCTGAAACTAACATCACATAGCCCTCTTCCAACAGCATTTCCGGCATCAATATGAGCTCAAATGAAAATGATGCGATGGAATGAAATGATCTACTCTTCGAGGCGAACAAGGAGGTACGCTACACGCCCGAAACGGAGCCACGGATGCGAAGTTATGGCATGATGAAACTGCAACAAAAATACTGACAGAAAATGACTTAGAGGATTCGGGGGAGGGGAAAGTCAACCGTCTCGTGGATCTCAGATCCGGAGCGCGCGCGAACCGAGGCGGGGCCGGCGGCGGCTCGCCGGAACGGCGCCGGAGGAGGGAGGAGAGGCCGAGGCCGGGGCCGGTGAGGGGTGACCGAGGCGGCGGAGGGCGATACGGCTGGGCGGCAGGGCTGGCGGCCGAGGCGGCGGCCGGAGCGAGGGTCATGGGCGGCGGGCGCGACCGCCGGCCGGGTCGAGGGCGAGGCGGCGGGACCCGAGGCGGCGGCGGACGGGCGCCGGGCGCGGCGCTGGCCGGAGGGCCTCCGCTGAGCCCGTGGGGCCGGGCGGCAGCGATGTGGGCGCCCCCACGTGGCGCGCCGCGATTGGTCCGGGGCGGCAGGCGGACGTGTCCGGCCCAAATCGGACATGTACGGCGGCGGGGAGAGGCGCGGGGCTAGGGTTAGGGGTGGAATGATCCGGGATTTCGGGGGAGGGGTGTTTTTATAGGTAGAAGGAGCTAGGAAGCTCCAAATGAGGTGTAGTTTTCGCCCACACGATCGTGATCGAACGACGGAGAGCATGGAAGTGACTTAGATGGGTTATTGGGCTGTTTTGGAGGGGTGTTGGGCTGCAACTTCAAAGAGGCCTTTGCGAGAGTGCGGTTAACCGTTGGAGTACCAAACAAGCTCCAAATGACCCGAAACTTAACAGGTGGTCTACCAGTGGTGTACCAAGGCCACTTGACAAACCTCGGTCCATTCCGAGAAAGTTTAGTACCCGCTCACGGAAAAAATGTAAAAGGGGACGCCGGGGGACATAGGAGTGCCGGATTGCAAAACGGACAACGGGGAAAATGCTCGGAATCATGAGACGAACACGTATGCAAATGAGATGCACATGATGACATGATATGAGATGCATGACATGGACAAAATGCAAAACGAAAGACAAAAACCCAACCACGGAGGGAATATCATATCACAATGCCGAAAATGGCAAGAGTTGGAGTTAGAAATATGGAAAGTTACATCCGGGGTGTTACACACGTCCTCGCGATCTGTAGATTGATCTTGTGTGTCCTGCTCTACTGTCCAAGTCCTGTCGAAGGTCGTATGTACAAACCTGAGTTGTTTTTATCTTTGCCTTTATGGCAAGGTGGGGCGGTATGGTGGTCGGCTTGAGTTGCCGCTTTATCCGGACCAAGTTGTGGTCAGCCTACCGCATTGCATGATGATGGTACGAGCTCCAGCGCCTCGTCATCGAACTGAGGTAGCTATCTACGCTTCAGGTAGCTTTTGGCTGGGCCACTAAGGTCGTATTCTTCGGCGGCCAGGACTTCGGTCCATCTATCATTGAGCAGATCTTGGTCTGCTTGAAGCTGCAGCTGCTTCTTTTTCAAGCTCCTTGCAGCGGCTATTAGCCGGCGTTTGAAGCGCTCCTTCTCGAGAGGTTCCTCAGGCACGATGAAATCCTCTTTGCCGAGGCTCTCCTCTTCCTCGGAGAGCAGAAGATACTTACTGTCCTCCGAATCTCCGTGTATGGCCTGTTCATCAGGGCTAACTTGCCCATTTTCCCGTTCCTCCTGTTCGGAGGTTACCTTGACGGTGTCTTCATTATTTTCGGCATCATCCGGAGTATTATTTTTTCCGGTGCCCATATTGCAGTCTTTGGAACAACATGACTTAGAACGGCGTCGAGGAAGCTGGTGCTTGGGCTGTCTCTCCGGAGGTTTATCCTCAACTGTATCCTCTTTGTCATTGGTGTTAGTTTTTTCAGGCGTGTCCACCATGTATACGTCGTAGGAAGAAGTGGCCCTCCGTCATCCAGTTAATGGCGGGTGTCGGTGTCAAAACCGGCGGATCTCAGGTAGGGGGTCCCGAACTGTGCGACTAGGCGGATGGTAACAGGAGACAAGGGACACGATGTGTTTACCCAGGTTCGGGCCCTCTCGATGGAGGTAATACCCTACTCCTGCTTCATTAATATTGATGATATGGGTAGTACAAGAGTAGATCTACCACGAGATCAAGGAGGCTAAACCCTAGAAGCTAGCCTATGGTATGATTGTTGTTCATCCTACGGACTAAAACCCTCCGGTTTATATAGACACCGGATAGGTTAGGGTTACAGAGAGTCGGTTACAATGGTAGGAGATCTACATATCCGTATCTCCAAGCTTGCCTTCCACGCCAAGGAAAGTCCCATCCGGACACGGGACAAAGTCTTCAATCTTGTATCTTCATAATCTTGGAGTCCGGCCGTGACGATAGTCCGGCCGTGACGATAGTCCGGCTATCCGGACACCCCCTAGTCCAGGACTCCCTCAGTAGCCCCTGAACTAGGCTTCAATGACGATGAGTCTGGCGCGTTGATTGTCTTCGGCATTGCGAGGCGGGTTCCTCCTCCGAATACTTCATAGAAGGTTTTGAACACAAGGATAGTGTCCGGCTCTGCAAAACAAGTTCCACATAACACCGTAGAGAGAAAAATTTTCGCACAGATCTGCTGACGTATTCCGCGGCGTGACATCACACCACGGCCAGGCCTTTATATGAATCGTTTTTTATTGTCCCACCTCAGCGTGTTTAGCGAGGCGGTTTCCCTGGCACGTCTTATCAAAGCATAGATCATGCCCCCTTATTCCGGGATTCTCATCAATACGGACGTGGGTAACCCATCCGCCGCCATTGATTACGGGCGCTTGGGAAATAAGCGAGTTTTACCAGTTGGTGGGGACGATAGCGTCATCCGTCCATATAAGGGGATAAGGATCCACCTTTTCACCTACGCCTTCTTCCTCCTTTGCTTATCCATTTCCGCGCACTCGAGCTCCAGCGCCCAAGTCCGCACATCCCACCTCAACCTTCTCCAACCATGTCAAGAGCGAGAGGCAGGTGGATGGCCTCCTCCGTCACGGAGGGGCACATCACAAGACTGCGGGAAGCCGGATACTTGTCCGGCAACATCGCGCACAGGCTGCCCGATCTTGTGCAGCTTATTCCCACCCAGTGCCCCATGAGAGGGTAGTGTTTCTCCCCCACTTCCTCCGCGGACTAGGTTTTCCACTTCACCCATTTGTCCGGGGGCTCATGTACTATTACGGCCTGGACTTCCACGATCTAGCCCCGAATTTCATCCTCAACATCTCGGCGTTTATCGTCGTGTGCGAGGCTTTCCTCTGCATCCAGCCCCACTTCGGCTTATGGCTGAAGATCTTCAACGTCCGCCGAAGATAGTGGGCGGCCGCTGCCGGAGTGCGGAGGCGCCATGGTTGGCAAGATGGCCAAAGTCATATGGCTCGAAGGCGCCTTCGTGGAGACAATAAAGGGGTGGCAATCTGGGTGGTTCTACATCACCGAGCCCCGCAACACCAAATGGGTGGCGGCCCCCGAATTCAGATCTGGCTTCCCCACACGGCTCTCGTCATGGAAAGAGACGGGCCTGACATGGGGGAATTTGGACGAGACATCCGGACTTCAAACATGCATCCGAAACCTGGTGGCCAAGAATCTTAGGCTCGTCGACGTAATCCAGGTGATGCTCATCCGCCGGATTCTCCCACGCCAACAATGGGCCTTTAACTTGTGGGAGTTCGATCCGGTACAGCACCAAACCTTGAGCCGGCTCTTCGACACTACGTACGAAGACGCCTGGAAGGTGATGTTCAAGGGCGCCGAAGCCCCAGCATCCGCTACCAAAGATCGCGGATACAGCTCGCAGCATCCAGCCGGCGAGGTAAGTTATTTTACCCTTCACGGGACTCTTTTTTCATAGATTGAATCTATGTGGGATCTAAAAACTCCCTATTTTTTTCGACAGATCGGTGAAGACGCCCGGACAGATTAGCTGTCCGGCTCCTTTGCCGAAGACCCAGCCGGACGCCCGATTGACGGAGCTGCTGCCCGCACCCCATGTGGTGCCGGAGAAGAAGGCTAAGAAGGAGGCCACGGAACTCGAAGGAGCTCCCGACGCCAGTGTTGTCGATTCAAGCGGAATCTTCTCCCAAGACGAGGAGGAAGAAGAAGAAGCTCCTCTCCCGGGGAGGAGAAGAAAAGGAAGGCCGCCTGACCGGGAGGCCGGAGGGTCCAAGAAGGGAAGAACCCTTCCTCCGGACTTCTCCACCAACGTCGACGACGATGAGGAGGATTGGCCTGCGAGGGCCAAGCCCCTGGCGAGATCGTAAGTGTCTGGATACCCATGACTTTTTTATTATTGCAGAGTGTTCTCTAACGTCGAACAACCGTGCAGCCCGCCCAAGGGCGAGTTCGCCGATTCATCGAGCGGGTCCCTGGGCTCATTAGAAATGGAGAGTACCTCGCTTCCGACCGCCTCCTCGCCTCACGCTGCGGATGACGCCGCGGCGGGCCCCAAGAGGGGCTTGGTTAAGAGGAGGTAGCGCAGGAGGTGCCACAAGGCGACCTCCCGGACTCCAGGCGCGCGGGGGGCAAGACCCCCAGGGGCTCTAGGCCCGACCCTTGCCCGGTCTCCATGCCGGAACCTTCAGTCGTTCCGGAGTCCGGCAAGCGGACCCTTCGGAAAAAGGGTAAGACGCCGGTGTCCTCCGTCCAACCGGAGGCACCGGATAGCTTACTGGAAGCGCTTAACGGCGCTTCCATCGAGGAGGAGCACCGCCTTTATGAGTGCGGTGATCCGGATACAGTCAAATTCACGCCAAGAGCGGACTGACTCAAGCCTCGCATCAGCCTTCTAACAGCTTTGAGGTAAGTTTAGAATATGTAAAAAGATAACCGCATAGACAGTAGCCCCGATGCTTAGTTCGGTGTTCGAAGGAAAATCCGCATTTAAGGATCTAAAAGATATATGCAGGAGTCTAACATAAGCATGTCAATATGGGAATGCAGGCTGCTGTGGCCGACCTCTGCCAAGACCGATCATGGAGGTCAAGGCATTGAAGCAGAACCTCGAGCAGTCCGAGAACGAGCTCGGACAAGCCAAGAGGAGCTCGAGGACAAGGAAGGTAAGTAATACCTTGTTAAAGAAATACCTTATAGAAAAGGTTTTGGTTGCGAAAAATAACAGGAATAACATGGGTACTGCAGGGGCCACGAACGAGGTGGCGACCCTGAGGGAAGCGGTGTTCGTGGCCGAAAACAAAGCGGCTGCGGAACGCACTAAGCGAGAGAAAGGGGAGGCGCAGCTGGCGGAGGTGCGGCAAGAGCTCCAGATTCTCGTGAAAAAACACGAGGGTTTGGAGCGTGACTCGAAGACCCGAGAGTCCGAGCTTGCCTCGGCTCTTGAGAGTGCCAAAGCTGCTAAGGCCGAGGCCCAACAAGCCCTCCAAGAAATTGAAGCACTAAAGAAGATAGCGGCGGGTAAGGCATTCTTTATGCAAAGCAAGAATGTAAGAGTCAATTACCTATTACTTACCCGGATTCGAGCTCTCCAGAGCATTCGCAGATTTGCCTCAGAAGGCGCCCCGATGTCAGCCAAGATTCTACCGCGCCCAGGAGGGGAGCTCCACGGAGAAGGTGTTCTAGTCTCAAGATGTCGAGGCCGACCATCCGTGCCTCGAGCGACCAGCCAAGCAGCTGGTCCAGCTCCATAAGGTCACCGAACAGGCCATGAAGGGCCTTATAGCGCGGTTGTGGCCATTGGAGGCCATGCCCGGGAGCTACTTCAGCTTGGTGCAGCGACTGGTGGATGCATGTCCGCGGCTTGAGGTCGTCAAGCGCTCCGTCTGCATTGAAGGTGTCCGTCGGGCCCTTGCCCGCTTAAAGTGCACCGGGCAAGCTGGATGCGGAGAGGCTTGTGACGGACGGGCCACCGAAGGGCCATGAGCATCGTGACGCCCGAAATGTACTATGAGGGCCTCTCAAGGGCGCCCGCCGAATAGCGGATGAGTGCTCCAAGGATGTAATTTTTGAATAAACTCGCATTTGTTATCCTGTACGCTGAAAACTTGTTCATATGCGCTAAGCAACACTTATTAATTTAAAATATTACCTTCTGTGCGGCCATTTATCAAATTTGAGAGATGGCAAGTCGTTGGCTTCAGCCCCCATGCCACGAGTGCTGGGGTGTTCGGGATAAACTTGAGCACTCTTGTTCCCATTCTTAGGTCCATCTAGGTAGGCGCTCAACACAACGAACAAGGCAACCGGACTTATAATGCTTGAACACTCTCACTTAGCCCTAGAATTCTATAATTTTAAATTTCGGCGAAGCCCCTAGTATTCGGAAGACCGAGTTCGGGGCGCTATCCACGCCTTGGCCGGATAATTCCGATTCCTCGCTCTAAGTGGCATAAGTCTTTAGGAACTCGAAAAAAACCTCTCGAACAGCGACCGGCTCTCGCCTTATCATGACGGTCAGTTTTAGCTTTCTCCACTGAGGTGCTCGACCCAGCATAACTGGGCACAATCAAATGGTTCTCCGGTGCTACCTTAGCCGATATAGCGGAACGTAAGGTACCAAAACACGGAGCCGGGCAAACCCAACTATTGACCCAAGACATGATTCGGAGCCAATTCATATAATGCTATAAGTTCGGGTGCCGCAATTTTGAAAGTGTTCGACTTATCACACCATAATTTTGGGATACTTAAGCCCTCGGTGTATTGGCCGTACCAAAGTGTACAGTTGCAACATGTCGTGAAATGAACATATGTATATATAAAGGAAGTAGAGCAATAATAAGCAAAAGCTATGCATTGTTTATTCAAAAAGGTACTGCAATGGAAGCAGAACGATACAAATTGTGCGATAAGAAAGGGATGGGACTATCTAACATGTCCCCCTCCAGGGGTAAGCTGATGGATGATATGTAAAACAGCTATAATGCTCGCAATAGAGACCACCTGAGCACTCGACGTGGTTTTCCGCTTCCCTGGCTGTTGCATCGTGAGTTCGGCGATTCAAGTGCCGGACAGGACTTCTCAAAGACGGAGTCCTGAAAGTAAAAAAAAGGAAGAAAAAGGAAAAAGAAAAAGGAAATGACACAAACGGGAGCCCCTGGTGCGGTCGAGCCGCATTCTTGGTGTGCCGTTGTCTTGCCCCTCCCCATATGCCCATGGTATCTCCAGAGCGTAATTATGTACGTGTAATACTAGCTTCGCACTTTCGCGAGGGCTGGGGTTGGGGCCGGATTGCTACTCGTGCTTGAATTATGCCAGGTGGTCTTGTTGCAGGTTACTCCGGGCGCGCTTGGCGGTGTCCGGACGCTTAGTGGCCGGACTCGAGAATTGCCGTGAGAGGCTGTTTTGCACCTCCGCCGCGAGGGCCGCCATATGCTCCTCCGCTCGAGAGAGCGCGTTCGGTGTTTCCATTGACCGTGATTACTCCTCGTGGCCCGCATCTTGAGCTTGAGGTATGCGTAATGCGGCACCGCATTGAACTTTGCAAATGCGGTTCGTCCGAGCAGTGCATGATAGCCGCTGCAGAATGGGACGATGTCGAAGATTAACTCTTCGCTTCGGAAGTTATCCGGAGATCCGAAGACCACTTCGAGTGTGGCGAGCCTGTACAATTGGCCTCGACACCCGGTATGACGCCTTTAAAGGTCGTCTTTGTAGGTTTAATCCTTGAGGGGTCTATGCCCATTTTGCACACTGTATCCTGATAAAGCAGGTTCAGGCTGCTACTGCCGTCCATCAGGACTCTGGTGAGGTGAAATTCGTCAATGATTGGGTCAAGAACCAATGCGGCAAAGCCTCCGTGACGGATGCTAGTGGGGTGGTCCCTTCGATCGAAAGTGATCCGGCAGGAAGACCATGGGTTGAACTTTGGGGCGACTGGCTCCATCGCATATATGTCCCGTAGTGCACGCTTCCGCTCCCTTTTGGGTATGTGGGTTGCTTATATCATGTTCACCGTCCGCACTTGTGTGGGAAAACCTTTGTCCTCTATTGTTCGGTGGTCGGGCTCTTCCTCGTCATCGCTATGCAGCCCCTTGTCATTGAGTTCGCACTTAGCTTGCTCGCTGCTTGAACACCCAACAATCCCTGTTGGTGTGATTGGCTGGTTTTTCGGGGTGCCATGTATCCGCACAAGCGATCGAGTATTCGGTCCAAGTTGGACGGGCCCCTGGGTATTTCTTTTGAATGGCTTCTTCCACTGACCGGGTTTAGAGCCTCTGAATCCAGTAATTGACGGGCCGTATCTTCAGATTATCACCGTTAACGCGGCACTTGTTCTTGTTCTTGACGCGACGACCGGCCATTGCTGTCCTTGGTATCCGGACTATCAGGATGTTTGGCCAAGTTGTTGCTTCGAGCTAGCCAGCTGTCCTCTCCCGCACAAAAGCGAGTCATGAGGGTTGTGAGGGCTGCCATGGATTTCGGCTTTTCCTGTCCTAGGTGCCGGGCAAGCCACTTGTCACGGATGTTATGTTTGAAGGCTGCAAGGGCCTCTGCATCCGGACAGTCAACGATTTGATTTTTCTTTGTTAGGAACCAAGTCCAGAATTGTCTGGCCGATTCTTCTGGCTGCTGAATTATGTGGCTAAGGTCATCGGCGTCTGGTGGTCGCACATATGTGCCCTGGAAGTTATCAAGGAATGCGGCTTCCAGGTCCTCCCAACAACCAATTGATTCTGCTGGCAAGCTATTGAGCCAATGTCGAGCTGGTCCTTTAAGCTTGAGTGGGAGGTATTTGATGGCATGCAGATCATCACCGCGAGCCATGTGGATATGGAGGAGATATTCCTCGATCCAAACCGCAGGATCTGTGGTACCATCGTATGATTCGATGTTTACGGGTTTAAAGCCCTCGGGGATTTGATGATCCATTACTTCAACTGTGAAGCATAGTGTGTGTGCGGTGCCTCTATATTGGGCTATACCACGACGTAGCTCATATGAGCTTTGTCTAATGTGTTCGCCCGCCGGTTTCTTTGTATCCGCGCGACGGTAATCATCCTGCATTGTTGGGCGCCCACGCGATCCGTAGATCGATCTTGTATGTTTTGCCTTATCCTCCAATATATCTCGCAAGTCCGACACGTTTTCCCGTGCCTTGGTACTTTTTTAGCGGCGTCGGGGTGTGGCTTGAGCGGAGGGCCGAGAGGCTTCTTTGTCGCGGCCACGGGGTGGCCAGTCTGCCATGTCATGCGCTGGTGACTTGGGAGCTTCCTCCTCTAGTCGAGGCAACGGCCTGTGTTTGGGGTAGCTTTTGGAGGGGCGTTCGAGTTCATACTCTTCGTCTGCAAGGACTTCAGTCCATCTGTCAGCTAGCAGGTCTTGATCAGCTCTAAGCTGTTGCTGCTTTTTCTTGAGGCTGCTTGCCGTGGCTATAAGCCTGCGTTTGAAACGCTCCTGTTCGGCGGGATCCTCAGGCACGACAAATTCATCGTCGTCGAGGCTTGCCTCATCTTCGGAGGGAGGCGCAAAATTATCGTCCTCAACCTCTCTTTCTGCTGCCTTTGTCGTGTGGGCTTGCTTCTCCCTCCTCCGCGCCGAAGTCTCTGCTGGAGGGGGTTCTCTTCGCACCGTCCGGGGTGTTATTATCTCCCGTGCGGAATCACCGTCTTTATTGTGGCGGATTTAGAGCGGCGCCACGACGCGTCGGCGCTTGTTTCTTGGAGGGTCATCCTCCGTTGTTCCATCGTCGTTCCCATCTTTTGGGATGTCCACCATATATATGTCATATGACGAGGTGACCTTCCAAAGGCCTCGTAGGGCGCTGGGTCTTGGTCGCCTCCGGCATCGTCGTCCCATACTGTCGATGTCTTGAGTCGTAGTCTAGCATGTCGGTTAAATCATCAACAAGTGGCTACAAAGTGGGTGGTGGGTGGGCGTTGAATTTCTTCGTTGTCCGCATCCCAACCTTCCTGTTAAATAGTCCGCCAGGCTCTCCGGATAAAGAGAGAGACTTTAGTGAATTCAGGATGTCGCCAAAGGGCTAGTGCTGAAAGATGTCCGCGGCAGTGAACTCCATGTCCGGCGCGCGGAGGGTTTGGAGTCCGGAGAGGAGTCCGGCACCCTGGAGTCGAGGTCTTCGCAAAGGACAGGGATGGAGTTCGGCTCTATCGACGTAGAGATTGTAGCCCCCAAGGCGGTGTCCAACCACTCGTCCTCGATCAGGGAATCCGGCTCCGGATTAAGGGTCGGAGCGGATACTAGTGCAGCCTCCAGGGCATTGTTCGGCTGCAGAGCTAGATCATGCCCATCGAGACAGTGCGGCGCGCTTGGTTGCGGCTCGAATTCATCAAAGATCAAGTCTCCACGGATATCGGCCGTATAGAAACTTCCAAATCTGAGCTGATGGCCAGGGGTGTAGCTTTCGATCTGCTCTAGATGGCCTGCGAATTACTGGCCCATGATGCAAAAGCCGCCGAATACGAAGATCTGTCCGGGGTGAAAAGTCTCACCCTGGACCGCGTCATTGTTGATGATCGAAGGAGCCATCGGGCCTATCGGTGATGGCACAGAGGAACTCTCAATGAAAGCACCAATGTCGGTGTCAAAACCGGCGGATCTCGGGTAGGGGGTCCCAAACTGTGCGTCTAGGCGGATGGTAACAGGAGACAAGGGACACGATGTTTTTACCCAGGTTCGGGCCCTCTCGATGGAGGTAATACCCTACTCCTGCTTGATTAATATTGATGATATGGGTAGTATAAGAGTAGATCTACCACGACATCAAGGAGGCTAAACCCTAGAAGCTAGCCTATGGTATGATTGTTGTTCGTCCTATGGACTAAAACTCTCCGGTTTATATAGACACCGGATAGGTTAGGGTTACACAGAGTCGGTTATAATGGTAGGAGATCTACATATCCGAATCGCCAAGCTTGCCTTCCACGCCAAGGAAAGTCCCATCCGGACACGGGACGAAGTCTTCAATGTTGTATCTTCATAATCTTGGAGTCCGGCCGTGACGATAGTCCGGCTATCCGGACACCCCCTAGTCCGGGACTCCCTTAGCGGGATTTGGCCTTGCTCCTTGTCGGCATCGTCGTCCGTACTGGCGATGTCTTAGGAGCCGTAGGCAAGCATGTCGGTTAAGTCCTCGACAGTGGCTATGAAGTGGGTGGCGGGTGGGAAACAAGATTCTCCTTCATCCGCCCCTAGTTCGAACCGAACAGAGTTCGGCTGTGAGTCCCCCGCCAAGGACAGGCTCTTTAATGAGTTTGGCACATCGGCCAAGGGCGAGTGCTGGAAGATGTCCGTGGCGCCGAACTCGAAGATCGATAAACGATCAAGTTCGGCGTCCGCGGGCTCACATAGTTCGCAACTTATAACCAGAGACGAGTCCGGAATTCCGTTGACACAGTTATTGTGTAAGGTTAAGTCCATGCGCGCTCCAACGTCGGGGAATCTGTGGCCTCTGTGCTGGGGTCGAGCCTCCAATCCTTGGATTCCGCAGTGTGCTCTGGGTCTAAGGCCAGAGTGGTCACATGAGCTATCTCCTGGACGCAGTCTGACGACATATTTAGGTCATGTTCGTCAAGGTGACCAGGAGCGGTCGCCGCGTTCTCGAATCCGGCGAAGATCAAATCTCCACGGATGTCCGCAACATAATTCAAGCTCCCAAATCTGACCTGATGGCCAGGGGCGTAGCTATCGATCTGCTCCAGGTGGCCAAACGAGTTGGCCCGCAGTGCGAAGCTGCCGAACATGAAGATCTGTCCGGGGAGGAAGGTTTCTCCTTGGACAGCGTCATTGTAGACAATTGAAGGAGCCATCGAACCTTTTGGGGACGGCATAGTGGAACTCTCAATGAAAGCACCAATGTCGGTGTCAAAACCGGCGGATCTCGGATAGGGGGTCCCGAACTATGCGTCTAAGGTCGATGGTAACAAGAGACAGGGGACATGATGTTTACCCAGGTTCGGGCCCTCTCTATGGAGGTAATACCCTACTTCTTGCTTGATTGATCTTGATGAATATGAGTATTACAAGAGTTGATCTACCACGAGATCGTAATGGATAAACCCTAGAAGTCTAGCTTGTATGACTATGGCAATGAGTCTCGCCTTTCTGGACTAATTCCTCCGGTTTATATAGACACCGGGAGGATCTAGGGTTACACAAGGTTGGTTACAAAGAAAGGAATCTACATATTCGGTCGCCAAGCTTGCCTTCCACGGACAGGAGAGTCCTATCCGGACACGGGTGCAGTCTTCGGTCTTCGTATCTTCGCAGCCCATCAGTCCGGCCCATGGCTAACAGGCCAGACGCCCGAGGACCCCTTAGTACAGGACTCCCTCAACGGGCTCGATGATACGAAGAAATAGGCTTTCAAATCACCTCAATCGGAGTTATGAGCGCAAAGTTGTGGCTGTTCGTTTGTTAGGCAGAAAACAAATAGAAAACCGTCCATTTCTGGCCTTAACGGGTGAACATTCACAATTTAGCCACTTAGGCCGGCGGGGCTGAAAACGGAAACGTTAAACTCAGAATACGTTTTCGGTTCGTAGTAAGTGTATTTCAGACAATACACCTTCATTTAACAGAAAATGTAAACAGGCCTAGGCGTCTTCACTTATCTGACGTGGCGCTCCTCATCTCGCCGACAGGTGGGGTCGCGCGGGGTGGGGCCTACCTGACCAGTCCTTCTTCTTCCTCACGCTCGGGCGCGCGTCTGATCGAGGGATGAGGTCACCCCGACGGTGACTGCCAGCGATTCCGGCCACGGCAGGGGGCGTGTGACCTACCCAGATGACCAGGGGAGGGAGGCGCATCCAGAGGTGGTATCCGCTTCTCACGACAAGCGCCAGTAGTGGGAGCAGCAGGGCCCATGGTGGAGAGGAGCTTTGGCCACCGGTGGATATGGTGCTTCGGTGGGGGAGAGGAGAGGCAAAGGCCATGAGGGGGTTCGTTGGGCTCCGGGGGATGCATTTGTGGTGGAGGGATTGATGGGGAAGGCTCTGTGAGGCCGGACTCAAGGGGAGCTGAGGCAGCGGCCATGGCTATGGTGGGGGTCAGAGAAGGGCTCTGGGCTAGGGGAGAGGCTCGGGGAGGTGTTGTGGTCTGCGAGGGAGCTTGGGATGTGCTTAAATAGCTGCAGGGAAGGCTCGAGAAGAGGGGGAGAGGTGGCGCGCGGTTGGTGATGTGTTTGTGCTCCGGCGACAGACGCGGTGTCGGCAGGTGCGACCAAGGGTCGCGGGGAGAGGCGGGAAGGCAACGAGGGGGAAGCGGACGAGAAGCAGAGGCTCACGGAGACGAGCAGCGCTCGGGTTCACGAGGAGGAAGAGGACACGGAGGTGGAAGACGACGATGCTCACGGGCAGGCACAATGCGGCGACGACACGCCGAGGAAGAAAACAAAGGGGGAGAGGGGAAGAGGACATCGCGTAGAGGCGGTTGAACATGCTCGAAAGAACCAGGTCCGGCCGGAGCAGGGCTATTGATGAGAAGAGTGCGGAGACCACCGATTTGGCTGGAATCCCCACGTGATCACCACGGACAAGGCGCGCTCTGGTCTCCTACTTCATGCCAAACCATGTCAACAGTGATGTCCTTCCAAGATTCATTAAAGATGAGGTGATGGAACGAGCAGGGGCTCAGAAATTAGAGTAAACCAAGCTTCAAAAGTTTGCTATAGCAAACTTGACCATGCTTTTGTGATCGACGTGTTTAAGAGGGAAGATTGATGTCAGGGAGGTTTGCTGTAGCAAACCTGACCATGCTTTTGTCATCAACTTGACGTGTTTAAGAGAGAAGCTTGATGTCAGGGAGTTTTAGGGTAGTAAGTACTATGATCCAGCTAATTTAGAAGTGGGTTGGACCAGTATGTAACATAGTTGTTGTGCAATAACCAAACGGTGAAGAAGCACTCACTAGGAGTGTTGGGTTGGGCCGAAAATGAACATGGTAGGGTTATTTGGGCATACAAAGATGATGTAAAAATTTCATCCCATTTGGAGCTTCCAAAGTGGTACTTGTTTCACAAACATCTTTTCTGCCCAAAATCTTGAGAAAATTCTAGGGAAATATTGGCTAGATGAAATGAGCCAAAATCTCGTGGAGATAGGTTATATGGATAGGAGAAGGCTTGGGAAACTTTTCTGCCATAACGGACAATATAAAATATACTTGTTTCACAAACTGAAAATTTGGACAGAAACAAAGAACTGATCCTGGCTCACATTGATAAATGGAATGAGATGAATCTTGGAGGAGGGTGATGATATGATCATTAGAGACTGTTGGAAAAGTTTCAGTTCATTTTGATCATCCATGAAGGTACTTCCTTTAGAGACAAGCAATCTGAACAGAAACTTGATAAAATTGCCAATGAAGATTGGATAGATGGATTGAGCTGATGTTTGGTATCCAGAGGTGATTTATCAATGTTAATCACCCTGCAAAATTTCAGCTCAAATGGATCAAGGATTCAAGCACTTCCTTTGCAAAAATTTCAGATAGGCAGAAACTTGCATTGGATCATGTGCTCAAATTATGAGCCTTGAAGCAAAGGTTTGGATGGAAATGGTGAAAATACAACAAGTACAAGCTCCACAAATTATTTGGGAATTTTCCTTGCTATAAAAATGGTACCTCCTTTGGAAAATGGCAGAAATGCAATATTGTCTTAAAATAGGAAAAGGCAATTTTCCTTATTTAAATGTGGCCAATATTTTTGCCAGAGCTAAGATTAGGCACAAATATCATCTCCAAATAATTTCATGAATTTAGGTGATGCCTATCTATGCCTTTGGATTTTATTCCTCAGAAAGGAAAGAGGAGGAATACATCCCAAATGGAAAATATTGCATAGGACTTAGCAATATTTTTGCATATCCAAGATTTGAAAAGGTAGGAGGATCTCTGAGAAGATTTGGAAGATCAACGGATCAAGGGAAATGTTGGATCCTTTGTAAGTATAAAGGAAATATCCAAATTCCAAAAAAAAAGAATTAGGGTTTTGATGGATTTTGATGGAGCCAAATGAGGTCTTGCCCATTACCAAAGACATGAGCAAGGTTTTGAAAGGTTGAAAATTACTAGAATTCTCACAGTCATCCAGCAAACTCAGGAGAAAGATTTGAAAATTGATTACTAGGAAGGAATAACAACACAAAAATTGATAACCCAGTTTTGGGGCTATTACAAACCTTCCCCCCTTAAAAGAATCTCGTCCTCGAGATTCCTAGGGTTACAGCAACAATGAAATGATAGCCACTCCGGGGAAAAACCTCTGGGTTAAGTTTTAACCCTTCGGTCAGATATAAACGAATTGGGTTACCGATAATTGGTACACCCAGGGGGAGATATGGGCAAAACTGGGTTACCTCCATATCTAGGGGCACTTGAGATCAAACTCCCGAAAAAATGCTGGATACAACCCAATGAATAGTGGTTTCACCCGCTCACATGTGGGTCCAGGGCCCACTCGCAGCCCCCTTCTTTTTCCTCCCGCTTGCTACTTCTTCTTTGTCACAGCGCCGCGTGTGGCTTGCCGCATCGCGCATCTAGCTCCTAGGGCGATGAGGACCCTAGTGTCGTAGTGTGCGGCGTGCACGGTGCCGGTGCAGAGAGCACTCACGTCGCGGGCCTGCTCCTTGTCGGCACTGCTCGCGGATTCACGTCCTGCGCGCCGGTGATCAAGCGACGAGCGGTTCTCCTGGACCTCACTCACCGTACGCCAGGGTTGGGCTATAAAAGATGGCAGCGTGGCTCTCCTCCAATGCACAAACACAATGTTGCTCTACTACCTCTTTGGTTTAGGCGAGATCGAGCCGAGCTCCTTCGGCGAGGAAGTGTTCTTGGTGGCGATGCGGTTGTTCCTTGCTGCGTTGCTGGGCACACTGATTGGCTCGTTGATCCTCATCAGGAATGATCGAGCTCGGGGCAACGTGTGACCAGATGTGCTGGCACGAGATGCGGATGAAGATGGTGCACTGGGTGGTTCTCCGCCACGCTTGATCCTCCATCGCTTTGCACCAACGGAGTAATCGCGTGCCGCGGTGGAGCGGGGTGGCGACTTGCTTGCGCCATGCAAGGCAGAGACAAGGGTGGTGGGGGTCCAGATGCAGGTGAGGTGGCTGCACCAGCCTAGGAATCACACTGGGGTACGGGGAAAATTTCGCGGATAGCTCCACGAAAAGGTAGGGGTCGAGGTAGATTAGGAGTTAAAATCTGTACTGTAATGGATCTAGTGAAATAAAGTTGGCAGTGTTCCTTCGGAAATGAAATCGGGAAAAAGAATTAGAGATGAGACATTGCCAGATGGAAATGCCTCCGTGAGGCTCTGGGTCTGGAAATCTGGCACATGGGGTATGCACAAATTGAGATGGATAGATAAATTTGCATTCCCCCGAGTACTGCCTGAAGGTACTCCTAGGCGAACCGGGTATGCTTGCAGTATGCAGTACAATCTAAACTAAAAACAGACAGATGCAACAAATAGGCAAAGGAAAAACACATCAGACAAATCATAGTAAGGTGTTTTAATGCTTGTGGGTATATGTACTCCTGACATACACATACCTACACCAGCGCGCATTTTATTATGGACCCGGGATGAGTCACTGTTGTTTAGTGTATATGCTCTACTGATTAATATCTTGTTAGAAACACATTGCCAACCCTGTCAAATATTTCTGCTTGACTGAGAGACAATAAAAAACAAAACCAAAAAGCAAGAAAGCATACATAAAACACAACATACGGCTTACAAACAGTACAAGCATACAACAAAGCACGAAGGCGCTACGCGCTAAAAGAAACAACTAACTCGGGGATACATTGTTATATCCTCATATCGAGGATGAACAGACAGATTTGTCTACTCGCAGAATCACCTGACTGTGTGACTGAGGTCACTCAGGGGATTGGTCTTGTTGGGACTCTCCTGGAAGACGAAGACTAAGCCAATATTCACCTTCATCGTCGGACACTTCTATTGGTTGGGGCTCAACTGTTGGGGGTGCGGCTAGAACTGATCCAAGGAAATGTTGATGGTGAAGGCGGTATATAGCCTTGTTGAAGTAGTCAAGGTTGATGATGCCTGGCCTCAGCCAAGGCGCCGGATGAGAGCATAGCACTGGGCTGGATGGCATGGGATCAGTGGCTTGAGATGCAACTTGGCGGCCCTCACAGCGTGCTTTTGTGACGGCCTGCGAAGCTTCGCGGCCCAAAGTCATGTACTCCCTGATCAGGTTACGAATCATCAATCCTTGGGCAGTAATGTACTACACCTGGCGAGCGATGGCTGGATCACCTCCCTGGATAGTGATGGAATGCTCAGTCCTTAGACTCGTCACAACAAGCAAGAAACAAAACTCCCGTCGTCCCGCTACTTGGGGAAAATGGGATCGAAGATGGACGATAGCGTCCATGGCATTTGTCTGAATGGACCACTCTGGTGTGGGCATGGGTTTGCCTTGGATGATCAAGAACTGACAATCCTCACCTGGACCTGGGCGGATTTGCACCTTGGTCTAGAATCGGCAAAGATGAGGACGGGTATTGCTTGGAACACAAGATACTCGGGACTGGAGGAACAACCAAGGGCTTGGGTGAGCACATCGGTGAGGAGACGCAGAAAGCCAATGTGGCCAACCGCAAAATGCACGGGCAAGAAGGATGGGCTCCTAGAGAAAGCCGGATGTGGCTCCCGATCTAGAGCTATAGCTAGGCTTCTTTGCAGGGACATGGCTGACTGAGTGGGGAGCGATGCGGCTAGCAGAAAGGGGGCTTTATAGCCAGCTATGCGATACACACCTGCATGGCATGGCCCCTTTCCTTTAATCGCGAAGGGTATGTTCTGCGGCCGACCAGAAAGGATATGGTTGCTATCTGATCCATGGAAAACTAGGCGGGGACAGCGGGGTAGAGAAGTGTCAATCCCAGCTGCAGCACTTGTTGCTCAATAGTGGCCATGCCGGATTCCAGGAACGGGTAAAATCCCTTAGGGTCATTACGGGTTAATGGTAGCGGTGATCTAATTCTAGGATAACATATGCAATCTTGGCTGCTCTGATACCATCTCCTGTGGCACCCCGTGGAGTAGGGGGCCTTTGCACGTCAACCCAGGATAACACCTGACGCACGACAGGTACATGATACAACATTCCAGGTACAAGAATATTCGTCAATTACATGACATAGAACAGTACATCATTGATGAATACAATGTGTGGCATAACTCTAAGGCTATCTAAATGGTGGCACAATTCTTGGTTTGGCGGCTTGACGACTCTGGTTGGGCTCCACAACTTACAGGACTAGCAAGGTTACAGCCCGGCGCGACCAAACAAGCAAACAATCCAGGCACGACCTACAAACTAGCATGACACGCCAGGTCAGTACATTGAATGTACTTGCAAGACAACGAAATATATAGAATCCAAACAAGCAGATGACAAAGAAAGAACCAAGCGCATGTAACAACCTATCTCATAACAGAAACTAAGCATGGAATGATATTAACCAGAGACATAGATCAAACTAAGGATCAACATAATTGCATCTATTAGCATGTCAATAACATGGCATATCAAAACATACTTCTAACATGGCGATAGCATAACACGACATAGCATCTCAATCATAACATGACGTGGCATAGATGTACTTATGAGCCATGGATACATGCATGAACGATGCTGAAAATAAATTACCGTTTACCCCCTGTGATGACATACTGTTCATCAACCACTTACTTATCCACTGCCGTATTAAAATGCAATTTGAATTCCGAATTGCTAGCTCTTCTCTTTCAGTATTATGAAATTCCATTCCCATTAGAATATTCATTGATAGATAATAAAAAAAGCGTCCGCATAATTTCCTTCAGATTGAGCCAACATCCGTTACGGTCGTTCATTCTATTCAAAAAATCTCCGTTCCAAAACCGTACATGAGGTTTTCATCTCATACGGATCCTCCCTTTTGACTCATCGAGATCTCATCTCGTGATCGTATCAGAACATCACTGTGACTTCTCACGACTATCTCATAGTCCAAGTCACCACATTCTTTATAGCACCTCATTTATCCACTTAATTATATCAAGTTTATCCTCCATTTCGACCGAGACCCGATGGTGTGACCTACTACAAACTGTGCCCATGACCGAGGACGCGGCTATCGATAGATTTAATAAACACCCTCTGTAGAGAAAGCACACTATACCCACACCACGGAACCCATGGCATCGCACTCCCGTTCGGGTGGACCAACGGCGTTCCGACAAAACCAATCTACTGCCATGACACTCTCGCAGCCACTCCGACTAACTCCCCTCTGGGCTAAGTCATAGGTGGCCCCATGCCTACCAAAGGCATCAACGGCCACCGTCATGGCAAAGCAATAAACGGTCCCAAATGGGGACAAAGCGCGCAAAAAACTTGGGCACACAGGTTTATGTACGCCTACCTGATCAGGGTAGCGTGCACCCATAACCTTCCCTCGTTGGAGGCACCGGTGAGAGGCCTGAAAATAGACCGCCTTAAGGCCCTTCCCATAAAAGGCAAATGTGGTAAAACTGGAGAAGCTCGATTTTGGGGCACTATGACTTGATCCGATCAATGACGAAGGAGATTTGTAATTAATAAGTCATGTAATTATCTTCTCCATCATTATCAACATGCAAGAATGATTAACATGGATGCAACAATGAGCATCAAGATACAAATGCATGAAAAAGTACCAAGTTTCTCGAGTGAACAACTATAGTATAAAGAACATGGCAATACCAGGTACTAGCATATCAACGGTGTACTAAAATCATCATAGCATTTATATCAATGACATGAAACTAAAGTAAGAAGTGACATGACATTGTTAATAACAACATCGTAGTTAGCATGGCAAAAATAACAGGAAAGCACACGCATACATGGCAAGCATGACAAACATAAAGCATAAGGGAATAATTGAAGTCGAAACTGATAAGAAACTACAGCAACTACACACACAAGGTGCAAGCGAAGTAAACATGGAAGTTTGGGGATCATGATAAGAGGTTCGCTTGCCTGGGGGTCGAGGAATACTCCGGGAAGAAGTGCAGAATGATCACGGAAAGATTTACCGGAAATAGTTCTCTCTCGGAGGGGGCTGTTTACGAGCAAGGGAAAAGTGGTCATTTTCACTGTCTAAAAGAATTATGAAAATGAAACCAACATGACAGGCTCTACGAGACGAAGAAATAGGCTTTGGAATCACCTCAATCGGAGTTACCAGTGCAAAGTTGTGGCCGTTCATTCGTTTGGCAGAAAACAAACAGAAAACTGTCCATTTCTGGCCTTAATGGGTGAATGTTTACAATTTAGCCGCTTAGGCCGGCGGGTCTGAAAAAAGGAAACGTAAAATGCAGATTATGTGTTTGGTTAGAAGTAAGCGTATTTCAGACAATATGCCTTCATTTACCAGGAAACATAAACAGTCTTAGGCGTCTTCACTTATTTGACGTGGCGCACCTTGTCTTGCCGACAGGAGGGATCACGTGGAGTGGGGCCGGCCTGGCCGGTCCTTCTTCTTCCTCATGCTCGAACACGCGTCTGACCGATGGAGGAGGTCAACCCAACAGCGACTGCCGGCGATTCTGTCGGATTTCGGGTTTCGACAGACCCTTAAGGTTTGAACACTGGGGTGTGCGCGGAGATCTCGCCCTCTACCTACCTGCACCCCGCTGCCTCGCTAGGATCTAACTATGAAAGGGACAACACAAGATACACAAGGTATATACTAGTTCGGGCCACCATTGTGGTGTAATACCCTACTCTAGTTTGTGGTGTGGTGGATTGCCTCTTGGGCTGATGGTGATGAACAATACAAGGAAGAACAGCCTCGCGAGGGCTCTGTTCTTGGCTGGTGCGATGAACTGCTAGGAGGAGTTCAGTCGCTCTCTCTCTCTCTCTCTGCTGATTCCCCGGTTCGATCCCCGATCCCTTGCCCTGTGGGTGGCTAGCTCTACTTATAGGCAAAGGCCCTGGGCCTCTTCCCAAATATTGAGCGGGAAGGGCGCCAACAATTGGCCATTTTGAAGGGGAACATCTGGTACACTTATCCTGACTAAAGTTGGTCCTCTCGCCGTCAAAGGCTCGTGGTGACGCCGGCTTGGGCTCCACAATGACTTCCTTCCTGCCGTTGGACTGGTCTTGGTCTTGTTGCACCGAAATGGACGCCTTTGCTTGATGCTCTCGCCTGCGCTTGCTCCCTTTGCACCAAAGGGGAAAGGAGGACACTGGGCGGCTGGCGCCCGCCTGGCGCCCTTGGTCGTCATGGCTTGCGTCATGGGCACCTTGTGAGGTACCCTGCCTTGATCTCTTCGCCTCCTCGCGACTTGCCTGATGAGGCCGGGCCTGAGGAAGCTCCCTGTCGTCCGCCCCGCCAGGCTTGGCCCCTCGCGAGGGTCTTGAGCTCGTGTTGATGAAGATGGGCCGTGACGGGCCCCCCTTTGAGCCACGCCGCAGGCAGCCGCAGTGCAAGTCTGGGGACCCCCGTTCCTGCATCCGCCGACAAGAGCCCCCGGGCCCAAAGGCGCGCCGACCGGGCCGAGCGTAGAGGCGAAGGGGCAAGTCTGCGGCGTCATGGGCCCTAACAGCTCAAGGGCCTTGGGCGCCGAGTGGCGGTTGATTGGACGTGGGCGGCAATGTTCCCCCACGCCTCCTTATTTTGTGCCATGCTAGGCGGACTCGTAGCTGCACACAGCCGCTCCCCTTTCCGTTGCTCGACCGTCCCCCACTCTTCCTCCTCTCGAACTCCAGCTTCTGCTCCCAATCCAATCTCAAACCTTCCTCCCCCCTTCCGTTGCCATGGCTCCGACGAAAAAGGGAAGAGGGAAGAAACCCATGCCTCCGCCTCGCTCGCCGTCGTCGGCGGCCCCCGCCATTGATCGATCAATCATACTCAATCGAGAGGGCCTGGTCAAGGTCAGCTCGGCTTTGGCCACCATCTTCAACGAATGCGGGCGGACAACAGCCTGGCCCACGTCCCACTTCGCCATCGACAGGATAATCACTGAGGTCCTGTATTTTGCCGACGCCCTGTGGGCGGGGCTTGTTCCCCCCTTCTCCGATTTCTTCAATGATGTGCTCTCCCACTATCAGATCCATATGATGCACTTGGGTCCAGAGTCCATCACTCTTCTTGCGGTCTTCGCCTTTGTTTGCGAGGCGATGATGGGTGTCCTTCCCTCAGTTGCCTTGCTGCACCACTTCTTCTCTCTGCGCCTTGTTGACCCCACCCAATGTTCAGCGTGTGTGAGCTTCATTGCTGCATCTGAAACAACGGCTTCAGGGATCGACTTCAGCCTTCCTCCTCCTGCGCCTGGGTTCCACGAGCGGTGGCTGTACGTGGACGTGGGGGTGCCCAGCCCCCTGCTGTCGGAGCCAACATCACCCGTTGTCTCCAATTCAGGTTGGGGCCAGGAGACGCTCACGAGCCCCCGGCTCGCCTTCGTCTGGCGTTGCTTCGCGTTCCTGAGGGCGCTCGATGTGACTGCGCCAAGGTGGTGAAGGAGTTCCTGTTATGCCGCATTGCCCCTCTCCAGCGCCATTCCCGCCGAATATGGGCCTTCAGCGGGCGTGAAGACCGCATGAGGCTCCAGGAGGAGGACTTGACGCTGGAAGCGCTGAGGAAGATGCTCTTGGTCTTGACTGGGGACCCCACCCCTGGCAGCATCCGGCAAGGGGGTGCTTTGTTGTACTTTTTCTCAAGCAGGGGTGACTTTGTGAAGCAGATGCCCAGCTTCGACGAATGGGGGCTGCGCCCCGCAGGCCTCATGGGGTCTCGTGAGAACCCGGTGGTGGTGGTTTCCCTTCCATTCGCCCACGGCGGTCCTTCCTCGAGTGGTGGAGCAGGGAGGTATGGGTCACTGGGGGCTGAGGGGGCCTCCGGCGGGATGACGATGCCAGGCGGCACTCCTAAGGTGGCAGCTCCCGCGGTCCGCGGCTCCCGCGGTCGAGGCCCCTGAGGCCCCAGCTACCCTTCTTGGTGAGGCGACCGGCGGCGTGCGCCAGGACGACGCCCCTGACGCCGGTCACTTTGGTGCTCCTTCCTCGTCACAGGCCGACCCCTGCACTAAACTCCTGGGCCGCTTCCCCGTGGACTTTGAGGATCTCCAGAAGAGAAGGGAGGCCTTGGGTGACGACTACCCCTGCCGCCGGCTGAAGCGTAGGAAGTACTTAGCCACTGATGAGTAAGCCTTCCCCTTTCCTAGCTCCTGGTTCTTATGTTGCTTTTACTGATCCTCGCTCTGCAGGGCCCTTCCTGCCGAGCTTACAGAGATGGCTGAGGAGCCATCCCCCTTGGCTCCGCCCTCTCCACCGTCCTTGAGCACCCCGAGCAGCAGGGCCCTCATGGTGAGGCCGACCGGAGAGACGAACCACCCTGAGGCGCCTCGCGGCCCCGCGCGCCTCGTGAGCCTTCTCGTGGCATAGCCAGCCTGCCGTGGGCTTCTCGTCTGGTCGTCGACCGTGATTGGCTGAGGCATTCCCTGCGCTCTTCTTTGGGGGATGGGCTGGCTCCTGGCCGGGCTTCTGGCGGCGTGCCGGCTGTGGCGAGGGCGCCAGCCAGCCTCGCCCGGAGGGGGGAGTGCTGATTCGTGGCCCTCGGCGCTCGCCGGGCGGTTGATGGTGTGGAAGACGATTTGAGCGCTTCGGGAGCATCGCGCTTCGCCAAGGGTTTCTTCGAGGGCGGCTGATGCGGTGAGCCTGCTTGGTGAAGAGCTCGCCCGATGAAGACGCTACGCCGAGGCCGAGGCCCGCGCCGCCGCGAAGAGGTGCGAGCTGAAGGCGGCTGTCGCCCTTGCGCGCCATCAGCGTGATCTTGACGATGAGGAGGCCAAGGCATCGCTGGCAGCCTCTCGGGAGGTCCGTTCTCGGGCCGTTGAAGAGGCTCGGGAAGCTGACCGGCGGCGAGAGGCGGCGGAGGAGCGGCGCGGGAACTCGCCCGGCCCGATGCCGCCATCGAGGAGCAGGTGGAGCTGCGCGAGACAGCCCTTGTGTCGATGAGGGTGGCCTCAGGCGACCCAGCAGAGCTCCAAAAGCGGGAGCAGGCGCTGACGCTGGAAGCCGCCGAACGCGCACGCGAGTACGAACGCCTGGAAACAAGGGAGCGCTTGGTGACGAGGGCGGAGGATGATGTCGCTGCGCGGGAGGCCCGTGTCCTGGAGGAGGTCGGGCGTCGGGTGGCAGCGGCGCGCTTGAACCTCGAGCACGAGTTCGAGGAAAGGCTGGGGTTGATCCGGGCTGAGGCCGAAGGTAGGACCGTTGCCTTGAGGGCCAAGTAGGAGGAAGCGACGCGGTGGGCCGATGCTTTCCGGGCCGCCCTTGAGGTGGCGCAGGAGGAATTAACTACCTCCCGTGCCGAGGTGCTTCTTCTTCGCCAACGGGTGGACGAGGCTGAGGCCGTTGCGCGACAAAATGCAGACGAGATACGCCAGCGGCAGATCCTGGAGCATGAGCACGGCCCCATGCTCACCACTCTCCGGGAGAGAGCCAGCACAGCCTTGGGTAACATCTGCGAGGCGGCTGTTGGCGAGCCGCACGCAGTTAACTACGCCGGCAACCTTCAATTCTACACCGACGTGGTGGCTCGGCTGGAGGCGCGGTCGGTCAGAGCCAACAGGTTGGTGGAGGAGAGGAGCCGCGCCCTGCTCGGGCGCGCCTTTTCTCGCGTCTTCAGCCATCTCCGGGATATGGACCCCCACTTCGACTTCGACGCCGGCATCGCCCCAATACCCGAGGCCGTCCGGGACGACCTGGCGCACTGGGTGGAGGACAACATGGACGCCCTTGTCCGGGTCTTCGCTTCAGACAACGATGGCGTGATCGTGGCCGCTGATGAAGGCGGCGTGGTGAACGGCCATGATGCCGCTGGCGACAACGTAGAGAGCGACGGCGAGGCCAGCGACGCCAGCGACAATTCAGGAGGTGCCCCTGAGGATGCATTGGGGGATTTATCCGACTGACTGCGCACCGTTCCTGTTTCCTACACGAATCGAAGCCAGTTTTGCCCTCGACGGTTGTCGAGAGCATTTTGGGAGGGGAGCCCCTCATGTAAAACTTGTGTTCTGCGTATTAGTAGATGCTATATCCCCCGTACGCCTGTGCCAAGTGGCTGGCTAGTTTACCTTTGTCCCGCGCGGGCCCCGAGATAGCCTGTGGAGGGTTGTGGCGTCTCGAGTGTCTCCCGATCGAACCCGTAGGATCTACAGTAAAAGCCATCTGAGAGGATGCGGCGGCGGCAGTCTGGGCTGCACGCAAGCTTGGCCCAACCCGTCTCGCGAGGGGCTCATGAGGGGAGGCAGCTGAGGCAAAGCGGTGACCGGAACGCGAGAGATTGCTCGAACGAGACTAAACACCCCCTTCCCCAAACACACGCAAATCTCAAATTCGAATCCAACTTAAATCCAGCGGGGGAAAGTGACAACCAAAGGGAAAAGCAATCAAAGGAAACCAAAAAAGGCCGCGTCCGGAACCTAGTCTAGTCTTGGGCGTCTTCTCACCAAATATGAGCTAAGTGCTGCCATCAAGCGTGGGAGGGAGCCCTGGGCCTGAGGCGGCACCCCTGAGACTCGGGCGTGTACAGCCCACTCATTATTACGTGAGAGTGTCACGGGCGGCGAGCTTCACGAGCACCTTGGGCCTTCTTCACAGTACCGGCCTTGCTTCATATTGCCGACGAGGGCCTGCCTTGCGCCGCACTCTAGTGCCATCAATGACGACCAAAACTGTGACGCCCCCGATGGGGTAGAGCGGTCGCCAGCGGTTCCCCCGACGACCACGGGTCCTCCGCCAGGGGCAGGCCCTGAGGCACCTCCCCAGCAGAGGGCCTACCTCCTGAGAATGCCTTGCTCCAAATGCCGCGGTGGTGATGCCGGATCTCGGCCCCTCTCCTGCAGCCCCCGACGCCCTCCTCCCGAGGGGTGGGAGACTGCGGGAGCGGGGCAGCCGCTCGCTGTGGCGACCTGCACCTCTTGCGATTCATGATTAACGTATGCCTGCTCCTGAGGAATTAGTGGTACCCGGTAATCGTCGCCTCCAGCGTGGCCAGTGGAGCCTTCACGGAGCTCCTGGAAGAGCTCAGCTTCTGTCGCCTCGTCCCCCCAGCTTGTGCTGAGGAGCGAGCCTTGTTCGCCCTCGTGCTGGTGCCCTTGGTCCATCATGCGGGGCACGTATTCTTCTGGGGCCGTCATCCCGAAAGTCGCGCCATAGTGCTCCGCGTGCCATGCAGCTCCGCTTGGGGTGCCTACCTGGGGGTGGTAGCGCGGCGGCCCACTGGGGCCGGGGGTCGCGGCGAGTCCTTCTTCACTGGCCGGGAGCGGAGGCAGCGCTGCTGCGGGCCCGGTGCTGACAGCTTCTCCGGTGTTGGAGTAGCCTTGGAGCCCGCGGCCACAAGTGGAGCCCCCGCGCGGGCCTCCCTGGACCTGAGGTGGGAGCTGGGCGCAGAAGGGGTGATCCCCTGAGGCGGCAAAGCCCAGGAGCTCTGCTACCCGCTCTAGCAGTACGTCGCGGCCGCCTTCCAGCAGCTTGCACTGCAGTAACTCCCGAGCCACCATGAGCGCGTCCCTCGAGTTCGCCTGCTCCCGGCGAGTATATGGTGTCGCAGTCGCGGCGTGTTTGGAGGCCCTTGCTGCCGACCGCGCCTGCCGCGGCATGAGACCTGTCGAAGCCTGTCTGCGTCGCCCGTGGCCCGCAGCGCCCTGCGGACCGCGAGCTTCCTGGGGCATGGGGTCGCCCGAGGCGAGCGGCTGTGCGTGGGCGGGCCAAGCCGCCCAGGGACCGGGGCTGCCCGCCCGGTCGCCGGACATGATGATGACGATGCGACGGGACACGGCGGCGTAAGCGGATCCCGGCGCACCCCTACCTGGAGCGCCAAATGTCGGATTTCGGGTTCCGGCAGACCCTTGAGGTTTGAACACTGGGGTGCGCGGGGAGATCTCGCCCTCTACCTACCTGCACCCCGCCGCCTCGCTAGGATCTAACTATGAAAGGGACAACACAAGAGACACAAGGTTTATACTAGTTCGGACCACCATTGTGGTGTAATACCCTACTCGAGTTTGTCGTGTGGTGGATTGCCTCTTGGGCTGATGGTGATGAACAATACAAGGAAGGACAGCCTCACGAGGGCTCTGTTCTTGGCTGGTGCGATGAACTGCTAGGAGGAGTTCAGTCGCTCTCTCTCTCTCTCTGCTGATTCCCCTGTTCGATCCCCGATCCCTTGCCCTGTGGGTGGCTAGCTCTACTTATAGGCAAAGGCCCTGGGCCTCTTCCCAAATATTGAGCGGGAAGGGCGCCAACAATTGGCCATTTTGAAGGGGAACATCTGGTACACTTATCCTGACTAAAGTTGGTCCTCGCCTGTCAAAGGCTCTGGTGGTGACGCCGGCTTGGGCTCCATAATGACTTCCTTCCTGCCGTTGGACTGGTCTTGGTCTTGTTGCACCGAAATGGACGCCTTTGCTTGATGCTCTCGCCTGCGCTTGCTCCCTTTGCACCAAAGAGGAAAGGAGGACACCTTGCGGGCCTGGCGCCCGCCGGGCGCCTCTTGGTCGTCATGGCTTGCATCATGGGCACCTCGTGAGGTACCCTGCCTTGATCTCTCCGCCTCGCGAGCCTACCTGGATGAGGCCGGGCTGAGGAAGCTCCCTGTCATCCGCCTCATGAGGCTTGGCCCCTCGCGAGGGTCTTGAGCTCGTGTTGATGAAGATGGGCCGTGACGGGCCCCCCTTTGAGACACGCCGCAGGCCGCAGGCAGGCAAGTCTGGGGACCCCCGTTCCCAGAACGCCGACAGATTCCGGCCATGACAGGGGGCGTGTGACCTACCCAGATGAACAGGGGAGGGAGGCGCATCCAGAGGTGGTTTCTGTTGCCGCCGATGAGCGCTGTAGCGGGAGCAGCATGGCCCGCGCGCCGAGAGGGGCTTCGACCGCCGGTGGATATGTTGCTCCGGTGGGGGAGAGGAGAGGCCGAGGCCATGAGGGGGTTCGCCGGGCTCCGGGGGATGTGTTAGGGGTGGAGGGATGGAAGGTGAAGGCTCAGTGAGGCTGGACTCAAGGGGAGCTGAGCCGGCGGCCATGGCGATGGTGGGGGTCGGAGAGGGGCTCCGAGCTCGGGGAGGGGTTGAGGACTACGAGGGAGCTCGGGGGCGTGCTTAAATAGCTGTGGGGATGGCTCGAGAAGAGGGGGAGATGTGGCATGCGGTTGGCGACATGTCCGTGCTTCAGCGATGGACGCAGTGTCGGCAGGCGCGTCCAAGGGTCACGGGGAGAGGTAGGAAGGCGACGAGGGTGAAGCGGACAAGAAGCAGAGGCTCACGGAGACGAGCGACGCTCGGGTTTAGGAGGAGGAAGAGGACACGGAGGTGGAAGACGACGATGCTCACGGGCAGGCACAGTGCGGCGACGACACGCCGAGGAAGAAAACGAAGGGGGAGAGGGGAAGAGGACATCGTGTAGAGGCGGTTGGACATGCTCGAAAGAACCAGGTCCGACCGGAGCAGGGTTGTCGATGAGAAGAGTGCGGAGACCACCTATTTGGCTGGTATCCCCACGTGATCACCACGGACAAGGCGCGCTCTGGTCTCCTACTTCATGCCAAACCATGCCACGGGCGTAGCTATCGATCTGCTCCAGGTGGCCAAACGAGTTGGCTCGAAGTGCGAAGCCACCGAACACGAAGATCTGTCCGGGGAGGAAGGTTTCTCCTTGGACAGCGTCATTGTAGACGATTGAAGGGGCCATCGAACCTTTTGGGGACGGCATAGTGGAACTCTCAATGAAAGCACCAATGTCGGTGTCAAAACCGGCGGATCTCGGGAAGGGGGTCCCGAACTATGCGTCTAAGGTCGATGGTAACAGGAGACAGGGGACATGATGTTTATCCAGGTTCGGGCCCTCTCTATGGAGGTAATACCCTACTTCCTGCTTGATTGATCTTCATGAATATGAGTATTACAAGAGTTGATCTACCACGAGATCGTAATGGCTAAACCCTAGAAGTCTAGCTTATATGACTATGGTAATGAGTCTCGCCTTTCTGGACTAAGTCCTCCGGTTTATATAGACACCGGGAGGATCTAGGGTTACACAAGGTCGATTACAAAGAATGGAATCTACATATTCGGTCGCCAAGCTTGCCTTCCACGCACAGGAGAGTCCTATCCGGACACGTGTGCAATCTTCAGTCTTCATATCTTCACAGCCCATCAGTCCGGCCCACGGCTAACAGGCCAGATGCCCGAGGACACCTTAGTACAGGACTCCCTCAACGGGCTCGATGATACGAAGAAATAGGCTTTCAAATCACCTCAATCGAAGTTACGAGCGCAAAGTTGTGGTTGTTCGTTTGTTAGGCAGAAAACAAATAGAAAACCGTCCATTTCTGGCCTTAACGGGTGAACATTCACAATTTAGCCACTTAGATCGGTGGGGCTGAAAAAGGAAACGTTAAACTCAGAATACGTTTTCGGTTAGTAGTAAGTGTATTTCAGACAATACACCTTCATTTAACAGAAAACGAAAACAGGCCTAGGTGTCTTCACTTATCTGACGTGGCGCTCCTCATCTCACCGACAGGTGGGGTCGCGCGGGCGTGGGGCCTACCTAACCGGTCCTTCTTCTTCCTCATGCTCGGGCGTGCGTCTGATTGAGGGATGAGGTCAACCCGACAGTGACTGCCAGCGATTCCGGCCACGGCAGGGGGCGTGTGACCTACCCAGATGACCAGGGGAGGGAGGCGCATCCAGAGGTGGTATCCTCTATCACCGACAAGCGCTGTAGTGGGAGCAGCAGGGCCCACGGTGGAGAGGAGCTTTGGCCATCGGTGGATATGGTGCTTCGGTGGGGGAGAGGAGAGGCAAAGGCCATGAGGGGGTTCGTTGGGCTCCGGGGGATGCATTTGTGGTGGAGGGATTGATGGGGAAGGCTCTATGAGGCCAGACTCAAGGGGAGCTGCGGAGGCGGCCATGGCTATGGTGGGGGTCAGAGAAGGGCTCCGGGCTGGGGGAGAGGCTCGGGGAGGTGTTGTGGACTGCGAGGGAGCTTGGGGTTTGCTTAAATAGCCGCGGGGAAGGCTCGAGAAGATGGGGAGAGGTGGCGCGCGGTTGGTGACGTGTCCGTGCTCCGGCGACAGACGCGGTGTTGGCAGGTGTGACCAAGGGTCACGGGGAGAGGCGGGAAGGCGACGAGGCGGAAGCGGACGAGAAGCAGAGGCTCACGGAGACGAGCAGTGCTCGGGTTCACGAGGAGGAAGAGGACATGGAGGTGGAAGACGACGATGCTCACGGGCAGGCACAGTGCGGCGACGACACGCCGAGGAAGAAAACGAAGGGGGAGAGGGGAAGAGGACATCGCGTAGAGGCGGTTGGACATGCTCGAAAGAACCACGTCCGGCCAGAGCAGGGCTGTCAATGAGAAGAGTGCGGAGACCACCGATTTGGCTTGTATCCCCATGTGATCACCACGGACAAGGCGCGCTCTAGTCTCCTACTTCATGCCAAACCATGTCAACAGTGATGTCCTTCCAAGATTCGTTAAAGATGAGGTGATGGAACGAGCAGGGGCTCAGAAATTAGAGTAAACCAAGCTTCACAAGTTTGTTGTAGCAAACTTGACCATGCTTTTGTGATCGACGTGTTTAAGAGGGAAGCTGGATGTCAGGGAGGTTTGCTGTAGCAAACTTGACCATGCTTTTGTCATCAACTTGACGTGTTTAAGAGAGAAGCTTGAAGTCAGGGAGGTTTAGGGTAGTAAGTACTACGATCCAGCTAATTTAGAAGTGGGTTGGACCAGTATGTAACATAGTTGATGTGCAATAGCAAAATCTAGTCCAGAAACCAAATGATGAAGAAGCACTCACTAGGAGTGTTGGGTTGGGCCGAAAATGAACATGGCAGGGTTATTTGGGCATCCAGAGATGTTGTAAAAATTTCATCCCATTCTGAGCTTCCAAAGTGGTACTTGTTTCACAAACATCGTTTCTGCCCAAAATCTTGAGAAAATTCTCGGGAAATATTGGCTAGATGAAATGAGCCAAAATCTTGTGGAGATAGATTATATGGATAGGAGAAGGCTTGGGAAACTTTTCTGCCATAATGGAGCAAGATAAAATATACTTGCTTCACAAACTGAAAATTTGGATAGAAACAAAGAATTGATCCTGGGCTCACATGGATCAATGGAATGAGATGAATCTTGGAGGAGGGTGATGATATGATCATTAGAGACTGTTGGAAAAGTTTCAGTTCATTTTGATCATCCATGAAGGTACTTCCTTTAGAGACAAGCAATCTGAACAGAAACTTGAGAAAATTGCCAATGAAGATTGGATAGATGGATTGAGCTGATGTTTGGTATCCAGAGGTGATTTATCAATGTTAATCACCCTGCAAAATTTCAGCTCAAACGGATCAAGGATTCAAGCACTTCCTTTGCAAAAATTTCAGACATGGCAGAAACTTGCATTGGATCATGTGCTCAATTATGAGCCTTGAAGCAAAGGTTTGGATGGAAATGGTGAAGATACAACAAGTACAAGCTCCACAAATTATTCGGGAATTTTCCTTGCTATAAAAATGGTACCTCCTTTGGAAAATGGCAGAAATGCAATATTGTCTTAAAATAGGAAAAGGCAATTTTCCTTATTTAAATGTGGCCAATATTTTTACCAGAGCTAAGATTAGGCACAAATATCATCTCCAAAAAATTTCATGAATTTAGGTGATGACTATCTATGCCTTTGGATTTTATTCCTGAGAAAGGAAAGAGGAGGAATACATCCCAAATGGAAAATATTGCATAGGACTTAGCAATATTTTTGAATATCCAAGATTTGAAAAGGTAGGAGGATCTCTGAGAAGATTTGGAAGATCAACGGATCAAGGGAAATGTTGGATCCTTTGTAAGTATAAAGGAAATATCCAAATCCCAAAAAAAAGAATTAGGGTTTTGACGGATTTTGATGGAGCCAAATGAGGTCTTGCCCATTACCAAAGACATGAGCAAGGTATTGAAAGATTGAAAATTACTAGAATTCTCACAGTCATCCAGCAAACTCATGAGAAAGATTTGAAAAATGATTACTAGGAAGGAATAACAACACAAAAATTGATAACCCAGTTTTGGGGCTGTTACAAACCTTCCCTCCTTAAAAGAATCTCGTCCTTGAGATTCCTAGGGTTACAGCAACAATGAAATGATAGCCACTCCGGGGAAAAACCTCTGGGTTAAGTTTTAAACCTTCGGTCAGATATAAACGAATTGGGTTACCGATAATTGGTACACCCAGGGGGAGATATGGGCAAAACCGGGTTACCTCCATATCTAGGGGCACTTGAGATCAAACTCCCGAAAAAATGCTGGATACACCCCAATGATCAGTGGTTTCACCCGCTCACATGTGGGTCCAGGGCCCACTCGCAGCCTCCTTCTTTTTCCTCCCTCTTGCTACTTCTTCTTTGTCACAACGCCGCGTGTGGCTTGCCGCATCGCGCATCTAGCTCCTAGGGAGATGAGGACCCTAGTGCCCTACTGCGCGGCGTGCACGATGCCGGTGCAGAGAGCACTCACGTCGCGGGCCTGCTCCTTGTCGGCACTGCTCGCGGATTCACCTCCTGCACGCCAGTGATCAAGCGATGAGCGGTTCTCCTGGACCTCACTCACCGTGCACCGGGGTTGGGCTATAAAAGATGGCAGCGTGGCTCTCCTCCAATGCATAAACACAATGTTGCTCTACTACCTCTTTGGTTTGGGCGAGATCGAGTCGAGCTCCTTCGGCGAGGAAGTGTTCTTGGTGGTGCTGCGGTTGTTCCTTGCTGCGTTGCTGGGCACACTGGTTGGCTCATCGATCATCCTGTTGATACTCATCAGGAATGATCGAGCTCGGGGCAACGTGTGACCAGATGCGCTGGCACGAGATGCGGATGAAGATGGTGCACTGGGTGGTTCTCCACCACGCTTGATCCTCCATTGCTTTTCACCTCCATCGCTTTTCTCCACCACCATGCAAGGTAGAGACAAGGGTGGTGGGGGTCTAGATGCAGGTGAGGTGGCTACACCAGCTCAGGAATCACACCGGGGTAAGGGGAAAATTTCGCGGATAGATCCACGAAAAAGTAGGGGTCGAGGTAGATTTGGAGTTAAAATCTGTATTGTAATGGATCTGGTGAAATAAATTTGGCAGTGTTCCTTCAGAAATGAAATCGGGAAAAAGAATTAGAGATGAGACATTGCCAGATGGAAATGCCTCTGTGAGGATCTGGGTCTAGAAATCTGGCACATGGGGTATGCACAGATTGAGATGGATAGGTAAATTTGCATTCCCCCGAGTACTGCCTGAAGGTACTCCTGGGTGAACCGGGTATGCTTGCAGTATGCAGTACAATCTAAACTAACAAACAGACAGATGAAACGAACAGGCAAAGGAAAAACACATCAGACAAATCATAGTAAGGTGTTTTAATGCTTGTGGGTATATGTACTCCTGACATACATATACCTACACCAGCGCGCATTTTATTATAGACTCGGGATGAGTCAACGTTGTTTAGTGTATGTGCTCTACTGATTAATATCTTGTTTGAAACACATTGCCAACCCTATAAAACATTTCTTCTTGACCGGGAGACAATAAAAAACAAAACCAACAAGTAAGAAAGCATACATAAAACACAGCATACGGCTTACAAACAGTACAGGCATACAACAAAGCATGAAGGCTCTACGCGCTAAAAGAAACAACTAACTCCGAGATACATTGTTATATCCTCATATCGAGGATGAACAGACGGATTTGTCTACTCGCAAAATCACCTGACTGTGTGACTGAGACTAAGCCAATATTCTGGAAGACGAAGACTAAGCCAATATTCACCTTCATAGTCGGACACTTCTGTCGGCGTTCTGGGAACGGGGGTCCCAAGACTTGCCTGCCTGCGGCCTGCGGCGTGGCTCAAGGGGTGGCCCAGCAAGGCCCATCTTCATCAGCACAAGCTCAAGACCCTCGCAAGGGGCCAAGCCACGCGGGGCGGACGACAGGGAGCTTCCTCAGGCACGGCCTCGTTAGGCTGGCTCGCAAGGAGGCGGAGAGATCAAGGCGGGGTACCTCACGAGGTGCCCATGACGCAAGCCATGACGACCAAGGGCGCCAGGTGAGCGCCCGGCCAGCAGGTCCTCCTTTCCTCTTTGGTGCAAAGGGAGCAAGCGCAGGCAAGAGTATCAAGCAAAGGCATTCATTTCGGTGCAACAAGACCAAGATCGTCGCAACGGCAGGAAGGAAGTCATTGTGGAGCCCAAGCCGGCGTCACCACCAGAGCCTTTGACAGGCGAGGACCATCTTTAGTCAGGATAAGTGTACTAGATGTTCCCCTTCAAAATGACCAATTGTTCGCGCCCTTCTCGCTCGATATTTGGGAAGAGGCCCATGGCCTTTGCCTATAAATAGGACTAGCCACCCGCAAGGTAGAGGCATCTAGAGAAAGGATCCAAGATCACGGGATCGTGAGAGAGAGCGATCGAACTCCCCTAGCAGTTCATCGCACCAGCCAAGAACAGACCCTCGCGATGCTGTTCTTCCTTGTACTGTTCATCATCAGCCCAAGAGGCAATCCACCACACCACAAACTAGAGTAGGGTATTACACCACAATGGTGGCCTGAACTAGTATAAACCCTGTGTCTCTTGTGTTGTTCCTTTCATAGCTTAGATCTTAGCGAGGCACCGAGGTGCGTGTAGGTAGAGGTGAAATCTCCGCCACAAGACCCCATGTTCGAACCTAGACGGTCTCACGGAACCCGAAATCCGACATTTAGCGCGCCCGGGTAGTGCGCCGGAATCCGCTTCTGCCGCTTGGCGCCCGTCGCATCATCATCATCATGTCCGCGACCCGGTGGCAACCTGATCCTGGGCGGCTGGCCCGCCCACCTTGAAACTACTTTGCCCGGGCGACCCCATGCCCCAGGCAGCTCGCAGTCCGCATGGCGATGCGGGCCGCGGGCGACGCGGATAGTCAACGACAGCTCTCACACCACGGCAGGCGCGGTCAGTGGTGAGGGCCTCCAACCACGCCCAGCTGCCACGCCGCGTACACCCAGGGAGCAAAGCGAACTCAAGGGCAGCGCCACGGTGGCCCGAGAGTTACGGCAATGCAGTGGCCGGAGGGCGGCCGCGACGTCTTCAGCCGAACGGGTGGCGAGCTCACAGGCTTCGCCGCATCGGGGCTCACCCCTTCTGCACCCAACTCCCACCTCAGTCCAGGCGGCCACGCGGAGGCTCCACGCACGCCGTGCAGCTCCAAGCGGACTCCAAGGCCACCCCAACGCCAGCCAGGCCGTCAGCACCGGGCCAGCAGCGGCGCTGCCTCCACCTCCGGCCAGCGAAGAAGGACTCGCCACGGCCCACGGCCCTAGTGGGCCACCGCGCTACCGTCCCCAGGTGGGCGCTTCAAGCAGAACTACGTGGCACACGGAGGACTACGGCGCAGCCTTCGGGATGGCGGCCCCAGAAGAGTGCGTGCCCCACATGATGGACCAAGGGCACGCGCATGAGGACGAACAAGGCTCGCTCCTCAGCCCAAGCTGGGGGGACGACGCACCAGAAGCTGCGCTCTTCCAGGCGCCCCGGGAAGGCCCCGTCGGCCATGCTGGAAGCGACGATTATCGGGTACCGCTAATTCCTCAGGAGCAGGCATACGCTAACCATGGATCGCAGGAGGTGCAGGTCGCCACAGCGGGCGGCTGCCCCGCTCCAGCAGTTTCCTACCCCTCAGGAGGAGGGCGCCGGGGGCTGCAGGAGAGGGGCCGAGATCCAGCATCACCACCGCGGTGTTCGGAGCAAGGCATCCTCAGGAGGTAGGCCCTCTGTTGGGGAGGTGCCTCAGGGCCTGCCCCTGGCGGAGGACCCGTGGTCGTCGGGGGAACCGCTGGCGACCGCTCTACCCCATCGGCGGCGTCCTGGTTTCCGGTCATCGTCGGTGGCACTAGAGTGTGGCGCAAGGCGGGGCCCTCGTCTGGCGATATGAAGCAAGGCGGTACTGTGAAGAAGGCCCAGTGCTGTGAAGCTTCGCCGCCCGTGACACTCTCACGTAATAATGAGTGGGGTTGTACACGCCCGGAGTCTCGGGGTGCCGCCTCGGGCCACAGGGCTCCCTCCACGCCGATGTGGCACTTAGCTCCATTTGGTGAGAAAACGTCCAACACTAGACTAGGTGCCGGACGCGGCCTTTTTCTGCTTTCATTGCTTTTTCCCTTGGCTGTCATTTTCTCTCGTTGGATTTAAGTTGGATTTGAGCTTGAGATTTGCGTGTCTTCGGGGAAGGGGTGTTTAGTCTCGTTCGAGCAATCTCTCGCGTTCTGGTTACCACATTGCCTCAGCTGCCTCCCCTCATGAGCCCCTCGCGAGCCGAGTCAGGCCTAGCTTGCGTGCACCCCAGACTGCCGTCGCCGCGCCCTCTCAGGAGCTTTTTATTACAGGTACTATGGGCTCGATAAGGAGACACTCAAGACACCGCAGCCCTCCGCAGGCTATCTCAGGGCCCACACGGGTCGAAGGTAAACTAGTCAGCTAGCTCGTCGCAAAGCCAGCTACTTGGCGCAGGCGTACGGGTGATATAGCATCTACTAATACGCTGAACACAAGTTTTTACATGAGGGGCTCCCCCTCCCAAAATGCTCTTACAACCATCAGGGCAAAGCCTGAACTCTATTTGTGCAGGGTAAGAAAGCAGGGACAACACACGGTCAGTCGGATAAATCCCCCAATGCATCCTCAGGGGCACCTCCTGAATCGTCGCTGGCGTCGCTGGCCTCGCCATTGCTCTCTACGTTGCCATCAACGGCGTCAGGGCCGTTCACCACGCCGCCTTCATCAGCAGCCACGACAACGCCGTCGTTATCAGAAGCGAAGGCCCTGACGAGGGCATCCACATTGTCTTCCACCAGGCGCCAGTCGTCCCGGACGGCCCGAGGTACCGGGGCGATGGCGCGTCAAAGTCGGGTTGGGGTCCATGTTTGGAGATGGTGAAGACACGAGAAATGGCGCGCCCGAGCTGGGCGCGCCTCCTCTCCTCCAACAACCTGTTGGCCCTGACCGACCGCACCTCCAGCTGCGTCACCACGTCGGTGAAGAACTAAAGGTTGCCGGCATAGTTGACTGCGTGGGGCTCGCCAACGGCCGCCTCGCAGATGTTACCCAAGGCCGTGTTGGCTCTCTCCCGGAGCGTGGTGAGCATGGGGCCGTGCTCATGCTCCAGGATCTGCCGTTGGCGTATCTCATCCTCGTTCTGCCGCGCAACGGCCTCAGTCTCGTCCACCCGTTGGCGGAGAACAAGCGCCTCAGCGCAGGAGGTAGTCAGCTCCTCCTGCGCCACACCAAGGGCGGCCCGAGAAGCATCGGCCCGCTGCGTCACTTCATCCAGCTTGGCCCTCAGGGCGGCGGTCCTGCCTTCAGCTTCGACCCGAATCAACCCTAGCCTCTCCTCGAACTCGTGCTCAAGGTTCAAGCGCGCTGTCGCCACCCGACGTCCGACCTCTTCCAGGACGCGGGCTTCCCGTGAAACGACGTCATCCTCCGCCTACGTCACCAAGCGCTCCCTCGTCTCCAGACACTCAAGATCGCGCGCGCGTTCGGCAGCTTCCAGCGTCAGTGCCTCCTCACGCCTCTGGAGCTCTGCCTGGTTAGCCACCTTCATCGACGCAAGGGCCGTCTCTTGCAGCTCCACCTGCTGCTCCAAGGAATGGCACCGGGCCTAGAGTTCCCGCGCCCGCTCCTCCGCCGCCTCGCACCGCCGGTTAGCCTCTCGGGCCTCCTCGGCGACCCGGGAACGGGCCTCCCGAGAGGCCGCCAGCGACGCCTCGGCTTCCTGATTGTCGAGGTCACGCTGGTGGCGTGCAAGGGCAACAGCCGCCTTCAGCTTGAGCCTCTCTTCAGCCAGGCGCAGGCCCTCGGCCTCAAGGCGCGCATCTTCGTCAGCGAGCTCTTCACCAAGCAGGCTCACCGCGTCAGCCGCCCTCCGAAGAAACCCTTGGCGAAGAGCACGACGCTCCCGAGCGCGCTCGAGCACGTCTTCTGCGCCGTCATCCGCCCCAAGTAAGCGCAGAGGACCACGAACCAGCGTTCCCCCTCTGGGCAGGGGGCTGGGGGCTGGCGCCCTCGCGATGGCCGGGCACGCCTCTCCAGAAGCCCGGCCTGGAGCCAGCCCATCCCCAAATGAAGAGCGCAGGGCTGATCTCAGCCAATCGCCATCCACGACCAGACAAGAAGCCCACAGCAGGCTGGCTATGCCACGAGAAGGCTCGCGAAGGAGGGTCGCGAGGCGCGCAGAGCCGCGATGCGCCTCAGGATGGCTCACCTCTCCGACCGGCCTCACCACAAGGGCTCTGCTTGAGCTCTCGAGCGCCAAGGCGGTGGAGAGGGTGAGGCCTGGGGGATGGCTCCTCAGCCATCTCCGTGAACTCGGCAGGAAGGGCCCTGCAGAGCAAGGATCAGCCAAAGCAACAGGAGGATCAAGAGCTAGGAAAGGGGAAGGCTTACTCATCAATGGCGAAATACTTCCTGCGCTTCAGCAGGAGGCAAGGGTAATTGTCACCCAAGGCCTCCCTTCTCTTCCGGAGAGCCTCGAAGTCCATGCGGAAGCGGCCCAGGAGTTGGGTGCAGGGGTCAGCCTGCGACGAGGAAGAAGCATCAAGGTGACCAGCGTCAGGGGCGTCGTCCTGATGCACGCCGACGGTCGCCTCACCAGGAAGGGTAGCTGGGGCCTCAGGGGCCTCAACCACGGGCGCCGCGGGCAGCGGCTCAACGCCTTCAGCCACAGCGGTACGGGCCTCAGGAGCTGCCCCATCAGGAGTGCTGCATGGCGTTGTCATCCCGGCGGGGGCCCCTCAGCTTCCAGCGGCCCATGCCTCCCTGCTCCGCCACTCGAGGAAGGACCACCGTGGGCGACAGGAAGGGCAGTCACCACCACTGGGTTCTCGCGAGGCCCCAGGAGGCCAGCGGGGCGCAGCCCCCATTGGTCGAAGCTGGGCATCTGATTCACAAAGTCGCCCCTGTTCGAGCAAAAGTACAGCAAAGCCCCCCCTTGTCGGATGCTGCCGGGGTTGGGGTCCCCAGTCAAGACCAAGAGCACCTTCCTCAGCACTTCAGGCGTCAGGTTCTCCTCCTGGAGCCTCATGCGATCCTCACGCCCGCCGAAGGCCCACATCCGGCGGGAGTGACACTGCAGAGGGGCAATGCAGCATAACAGGAACTCCTTCACCACCTTGGGCGTCGTCACGTCGAGCGCCCTTAGGAACGCGAAGCGATGCCAGACGAAGATGAGCCGGGGGCTCGTGAGTGTCTCCTGGCCCCAGCCTGAATTGGGGACAGCGGGAGATGTTGGCTCCGAAAGCAGGGGGCTCGGCACCCCGACATCCACGTACAGCCACCGCTCGCGGAACCCAGGTGCAGGCTGAGGAAGACTGAAATCAATCCCTGAAGCTGCTATTTTTGGTGCGGCAATGAAGCTCCAGCACCCCGAGCATTGGGTGGGGTCGACGAGGCGCAGAAAGAAGAAGTGACGCAGCAAGGCAACTGAAGGAGGGATACCCATCATTGCCTCACATACAAAGGCGAAGACGGCAATAAGAGTAATGGATTCAGGACCCAAATGCATCATATGGATGTGGTAATGGGAAAGCATAGTGTTGAAGAAATCGAAAAAGGGGGGAACCAGTCCCGCCCACAGGGCGTCGGCAAAGTACCGACCTTGGTGACTATTCTGTCGATGGAGAAGTGCGACGCGGGCCAGGCCGTCGTCCTCCCTTTTCGTTGAAGATGGTGGCGAGCAGAGCTGACCTTGCCCAAGCCTTCTCGGTTGAGTATGATCGACCGATCGTGGCGAGGGCCGCCCGGCGACGGCGAGCAAGGCGGAGGCACGAGTTTCTTCCCTTTCCCCTTCTTCGTCGGAGGCATGGCAACGGACGGGGGGAGGATTCGAGATTGGATTGGAAGCGGAGACTGGAGCTCGAGAGGAGGAAGAGCAGGGGATGGTCGAGCAACGAAAAGGGGAACGACTGTGTGCAACCGCGGGTCCGCCTAGCTGGGCGCAAAATAAGGAGGCGTCGGGGAACAGTGCCGCCCACTTCCAATCAACCGCCACGCGGCGCCCGAGGCCGCAGGCTGTTAGGGGCTCATGGCGCTCAGACTTGCCCCTTCGCTTCTCTGCTCAACCATGTCCAGGCGCGCCTTGGGCCCGGGGGCTACTGTCGGCGTTCTTGGAACAGGGGTCCCCAGACTTGCCTGCCTGCAGGCGAGAGCATCAAGCAAAGGCGTCCATTTCGGTGCAACAAGAGCAAGACCAGTCCAACGGCAGGAAGGAAGTCATTGTGGAGGCCCAGCCGGCGTCACCACCAGAGCCTTTGACAGGCGAGGACCAACATTAGTCAGGATAAGTGTACTAGATGTTCCCCTTCAAAATGGCCAATTGTTGGCGCCCATCCCGCTCGATATTTGGGAAGAGGCCCATGGCCTTTGCCTATAAATAGGACTAGCCACCCGCAAGGTAGAGGCATCTAGAGAAAGGATCCAGCATCTGGGATCAGCAGAGAGAGCGACTGAACTCCCCCTAGCAGTTCATCGCACCAGCCAAGAACAGACCCTCGCGAGGTTGTTCTTCCTTGTCTTATTCATCATCAGCCCAAGAGGCAATCCACCACACCACAAACTAGAGTAGGGTATTACACCACAATGGTGGCCCGAACTAGTATAAACCATGTGTCTCTTGTGTTGTTCCTTTCATAGCTTAGATCTTAGCGAGGCGGCGAGGTGCAGGTAGGTAGAGGGTGAAATCTCCACGCGCACCCCAGTGTTCTAACCTAGAGGGTCTGCCGGAACCCGAAATCCGATAACTTCTATTGGTTGGGGCTCAACTGTTGGGGGTGCGGCTAGAACTGATCCAAGCAAATGTTGATGGTGAAGGCGGTATATAGCCTTGTTGAAGTAGTCAAGGTTGATGATGCCTGGCCTCAGCCAAGGCACCGGATGAGAGTGTAGCACTGGGCTGGATGGCATGGGATCAGTGGCTTGAGATGCAACTTGGCGGCCCTCACAGCGTGCTTTGTGGCCTGCGAAGCTTCATGCCCAAAGTCATGTACTCCCTGATCAGGTTACGAATCATCAATCCTTGGGCAGTAATGTACTACACCTGGCGAGCGATGGCTGGATCACCTCCCTGGACAGTGATGGAATGCTCAGTCCTTAGACTCGTCACAACAAGGAAGAAACAGAACTCCTGTCGTCCCGCTACTTGCGGAAACTGGGATCGAAGATGGACGATAGCGTCCATGGCAGCTGTCTGAATGGATCACTCTAGTGTGGGCATGGGTTTGCCTTGGATGATCAAGGACTGACCATCCTCACCTGGACCTGGGTGGATTTGCACCTTGGTCTGGAATCGGCAAAGATGAGGGACGGGTATTGCTTGGAACACCAGATACTCGGGAGTGGAGGAACAACCAAGGGCTTGGGTGAGCACATCGGTGAGGAGACGCAGAAAGCCAATGTGACCAACCGCAAAGGTACGGCAGTAAAGGATGGGCTCCTAGAGAAAGCCGGATGTGGCTCCCAATCCAGAGCTATAGCTAGGCTTCTCTGCAGGGACATGGCTGACTAAGTGGGGAGCGATGCGGCTAGCAGAAAGGGGGCTTTATAGCCGGCTATGCGATACACGCCTGCATGGCATGGCCCCTTTCCTTTAATCGCGAAGGGTATGTTCTGCGGCCGTCGAGAAAGGATAGGGTTGCTATCTGATCCATGGAAAACTAGGCAGGGACAGCATGGTAGGGAAGTGTCAATCCCAGCTGCACCACCTGTTGCTCAACAGTGGTCATGCCGGATGTCAGGAAGGGGTCAAATCCCTTAGGGTCATTACGGGTTAATGGTAGCAGTGCTCTAATTCTAGGATAACCTATGCCATCCTGGCTGCTCTGATACCATCTCCTGTGACACCCCGTGGAGCAGGGGGCCTTTGCACGTCAGCCCAGAATAACACCTGACGCACGACATGTACATGATACAACATTCCAGGTACAAGAATATTCATCAATTACATGACATAGAACAGTACATCTGTGATGAATACAATGTGTGGCATAGCTCTAAGGCTATCTAAATGGTGGCACAAGTCTTGGTTTGGCGGCTTGACGACTCTGGCTGGGCTCCACAACTTACAGGACTAGCA
The DNA here is from genome assembly GCA_021605145.1 of Aegilops bicornis. NCBI lineage: Eukaryota > Viridiplantae > Streptophyta > Magnoliopsida > Poales > Poaceae > Aegilops > Aegilops bicornis. The sequence goes on from CM038673.1 coordinate 250,269,812, forward strand.
AGGTTATAGCCTAGCGCGACCAAACAAGCAAACAATCCAGGCACGACCTACAAACTGGCATGACACGCCAGGTCAGTACATTGAATGTACTTGCAAGACAACGAAATATATAGCATCCAAACAAGCAGATGACAAAGAAAGAACCAAGCGCATGTCACAACCTATCTCATAACAGAAACTAAGCATGCAATGATATTAACCAGAGACATAGATCAAACTAAGAATTAACATCATAGCATCTATTAGAATAGCAATAACATGGCATATCAAAACATACTTCTAACATGGCGATAGCATAACACGGCATAGCATCTCAATCATAACATGATGTGGCATAGATGTACTTATGAGGCATGGATACATGCATGAACTATGTTGAAAATAAATTACCATTTACCCCCCGTGATGACATACTATTCATCAACCACTTACTTATCCACTGCCGTATTAAAATGCAATTTGCATTCCGAATTGCTAGCTCTTCTCTTTTAGTATTATGAAATTCCATTCCCATTAGAATATTCATTGATAGATAATAAAAAAAGCTTCTGCATAATTTCCTTCGGATTGAGCCAACATCCGTTACGGTCGTTCATTCTATTCAAAAAATCTCTGTTCCAAAACCGTACATGAGGTTTTCATATCATACGGATCCTCCCTTCTGACTCACCGAGATCTCATCTCGTGATCGTATCAGAACATCACTATGACTTCTCACGACTATCTCATAGTCCAAGTCACCACATTCTTTATAGCACCTCATTTATCAACTTAATTATATCAAGTTTATCCTCCATTTCGACCAAGACCCGATAGTGTGACCTACTGCAAACTGTGCCCATGACCGAGGACGCGGCTATCGACAGATTTAATAAACATCCTCTATAGAGATAGCGCACTATACCCACACCATGGAACCCATGGCATCGCACTCCCATTCGGGTGGACCAACGGTGTTCTGACAAAACCAATCTACTGCTGAGGGAGTCCTGGATTAGGGGGTATCCGAACAGCCGGATTGTGTACAACGTCCGGACTATTGAAGTGTGAAGATAGAAGACTCAAGACGTCGACTCGTATCCGGATGGGACTTTCCTTGGCGTGGAAGGCAAGCTTGGCGATCCGGATATTATATTTCCTTCCTTGTAACCAACTCCATGTAAACCCTAGCCCTCTCCGGTGCCTATATAAACCGGAGAGGTTGGTGCTTAGAAGGCCGATCACAATTACAATCATGCCATCATAGGCTAGCTCTTAGGGTTTCGCCTCTACGATCTCGTGGTAGATCTACTGATGTACTACCCATATCATCAATATTAATCAAGCAGGAAGTACGGTTTTACCTCCATCGAGAGGGCCGAACACAGGTAAACATCTGTATCCCTTGCTTCCTGTTACCATCAGCCTTGACGCATAGATCGGGACCCCCTACCCGAGATCCGCCGGTTTTGACACCGACATTGGTGCTTACATTGAGAGTTCCTCTGTGTCGTCGCTACTGGGCTCGATGGCACCTTCAACCATCGTCAATAACACGATACCGGACAATCACGACGAGCATGGCTTAGACCTGTTGTCGGACAAAGATCGAGGTATAGCCCCCGCATTAGCCTCGGACCTAAATTCGGAGCAGGATGTGTTGCCTGAGGACGGAGGGCTGGACCCCGCCCCGCAGGTCGCGCACTCATCCGCGTTGGAGCCAAACACGGGCCTTACCTCTGTGGTGGCCTATGACTCTGGACCCCCGGATTCGTATCCGGATGTTGAGTCCGGTCTGCGCACTCCCGAACCAGTCGAGCCAGGTTGGGCTTCGGTAATGGATTTCACCGCCGCGGACATTTTTCGGCACTCGCCCTTTGGCGACATGCTGAACTCATTGAAAACTCTCTCTTTGACAGAAATTTCTGGGCCAAACAACGTCCGGTTCGATTGGGAAGCAAACGACGAAGAAATTCGTTGCCCACCCACCACCCACTTCATAGCCACGGTCGATGATTTAACCGACGCGCCCGACTTCGACTCTGAAGACATCGACGGTATGGACGACGATGCAGGAGAAGATGCGGAATCTATGGGGCGTCGGACTTCCCCCTCGTCACATGACATATACATGGTGGATACGCCCAAAGAGGACAAAGGCGACAGTCCGGATGATAAAACCCCTGGACAAAAGCCAAAGCGACGGCGCAGATGCCGTTCTAAGTCCAGCAACAGTAAAAATAGTGACAAGAGCGCCACAAGGATCGATAATACAATCAACAACGAAGGCAACAACGACCACATGGACCCAGCGATGGAGAAGGACGAACAAGGTCACCCTGAACATAGTTCGGAGCAGACATCCGAGGACAATGATCCCGACAGACGAGGTCATCAAGACGAACCAGCACAGGAAAACGGTCTGGATAACGATTCAACCCCGGAAAAACACGTGGAACGAGATAACCTCCACAGAAAGCTTATGTCCACCGCAAGAAGCTTAAAGAAGCAGAAGCAACGGCTCAAGGCCGCACAGGAAAGGCTCAACCGTAGATGGAATAAAGTGCTAGACACTGAAGAAAGATATGGCGATGATCGCCATACAAAGAGCTATACAAAACGCAAGCTACTGCCAGAATTTGACGACGAAGCTGTACCACTTCATAACCGCAACAAAGCGGCTACCGATCCACATGAACACCTGAATAAGAAAGATGGCGCGGCCAGGTCCATTTATGGATCCAAAGGATGCACCCCGGCGAAAGACTATGGTCTCCAAAACGATTACGCCAATCGAATAGCAGTCCGGAATAAAGACCGGACACAACAACGGTGACGACATGCCACAAGACGTCCAGATCTGAAGGGCTGCTCACCCCCGTGCTTTACCGATGAAATCTTGGACCACGAATTCCCAGTGGCTTTAAACACAGTGAACATAGAGGCATCTGACGAGCAGCGAGACCTAGGGGTCTGGATCGAGGACTATATCCTGCACATACATTGGCTCGTGGGGATGACCTTCACGCCATCAAATACCTCCCCCTCAAGCTGAAGGGACCAGCTCGACACTGGTTGAAAGGCCTCCCCGCGAAAATTCAATTGGGAGCTGGGAGGAACTCGAGGACGCTTTCAGGGCCAACTTTCAAGGGACCTATGTCCGGCCTTCGCATGCTGACGACTTAAGTCAGATAGTTCAACAACCCGGAGAATCTGCCCGCAAGTTTTGGAACAGATTCCTCACTAAGAAGAATCAAATTGTTGGTATGCGGATCTTTGAAGCCTTAGCAGCATTCAAACACAGCATCCGTGATGAGTGGCTCGCCAGACACCTCGGCCAAGAAAAGCCAAGGACAATGGCAGCCCTAAGAAGCCTTATGACCCACTTTTGCGCGGGAGAAGGTAGCTGGCTAGCCCATAAAGGCACCAGCGACCCCAGCACATCCGAAATAAGGGATGGCAACGGGAACCCACGGCGTCATAAAAACAAATGCTAAAACAAGGAAGAGAGCCCGGATAACACGACGGTCAATGCCGGATTCAGGGGCTCTCGACCTAATCAGCAAAACAAGACATCTAAAGGCAGCAAAGAAGGACCGTCTGATCTGAATAGAGTCCTAGATAGACTATGCCAAATTCATGGCACCCCTGACAAACCTGCAAACCACACGCACAGAGAGTGCTGGGTCTTCAAGCAGGCCGGCAAATTAAATGCCGAACAAAAGGAAAGGGAAACACCAAGTGAAGACGAGGATGAACCTCGCCGGCTGAACACAAGGAAAGGGAAACACCAAGTGAAGACGAGGATGAACCTCGCCGGCCGAACACTGAAGGACAGAAAAAATTCCCGCCAGAGGTTAAAATAGTGAACATGATCCACGCGACTCACACATCCATGAGGAGGCACGAATGCGCGCGTAGAGACGCTCTCGATATAGAGCCCATAGTACTCACGCCTAACCACTGGATGCCTTACCCGATCACTTTCGATAACTTGGATGACCGAACTAGTATTCGGCGTGGAGGATCAAAGGCCTTGGTGCTTGACCCGATAATCGACGGATACCATCTCACCTGCGTCCTTATGGATGGCGGCAGCAGTCTCAATTTCGTATATGACGACACTGTCCGCAGGATGGGGATAGACCCATCCAGAATTAACCAAAGAAACACCACCTTTGAAGGGGTAATACCAGGCGTTGAAGCCCGTAGCAGAGGCTCCATCGCACTGGAGGTAACATTCGGCTCTCCAGGCAACTCCAGAAGCGAAGAACTACTCTTCATCATCGCAGCCTTCCAAAGCGACTATCACGCAGTGCTCGGAAGAACGACCTTCGCCCGCTTCAATGCATTGCCCCACTATGGCTACCTTACACTTAAGATGCCCAGTCCACGTGGCGTCATCACCATTAGCGGACTAACAGAGCACTCGTCACGCGCAGAGGAACACGCGACGGCCCTCGCGGCCGGACTATAAGCGGCCTCCAACATCAGAAAACATGACTGGTCCTTAAAGACCACAGACTCGGCTAGACGAGTCCGGTTGCCCGGATTAAATTGAACCAGGACACCGTACATGTATTCCCATAGTGGACACTAGGGGCTATAAATACTTAACACAGTCCCACAGTTGGCTCAACCTTATGGGCAGGCCAACATCTCACACTTTTATTATCCATCGCATACTTACGTTGCACTCTTTTACGAGTTTTCCTTTTTCTACAGACAACGATTCGCGCGATACCCTTCTAGGATACGGCTGCGCGGAGACAAAAGCGCGAGGCGTGCAGCGGGGCCCGTTCAACAGGTTTCTTTTTAGATTAAGCCCGTGTAAACCTTTTTATTGCCTCTTGTTGTTTAACCATCCCATGGGTTCCATACCGCCAGAGGATCTTGTCGTTTTGGCATCTCGCCACGACAGTTAACGCCGCGATACACGGAAAAACAGGGTTTATAACGAATGGGCATTCTTGAGCCCATCGACTATTATAAAGTCCGAATACCCTCGGGAGTGTTCGTCATCACGAGTTTGGCCTTATATGCAGCAGCTCCGAATCATGTCTTTGGTCAAATGTTGGGTTTGCCCGGCTCCTGGGTTTGCCGCCTTACGTTCCGTTACTATCGGCTAAGGTGGCCAAAGGAGAACTACTGCGATTGTGCCCTGGTTATTCCGGACGAGCACCTCATTAGAGAAAGCCGAAAACTGATTGTCATGACACAGCGAGAGACTGTTCAACCACTCAAAGACTTATCGGAATCTTTAGGATCCCTCTGCATTAACGAAGGACCGTTTCCCGGTCATGTACACACGCGCCTGTATTTGGATGCACGTGAAGGTACCAGGGGCTACATAGTAGCCCCAACATTATACTCCCATGGCTAAGCGAAGGTGTTACAGCTATATAGTCCGGTTGCCTAGTTCGACGTGCGATCACCTCCTTCATGGACCAAGATGTTGGATCAAGTGTGATTAAGCTTATATTTTGCGAACATCCCCGCATTGCCTGCGTGGGGGATGAAGCCAACGACTGCTATCTTTTGGATTAAACATTCATATATATATATATATATATATATATATATATATATATATATATATATATAGATAGGACAACACTATTCTAATCCCAGGATTAGAATAGTTATTTGGATCACGGCGTGCCTATATAGAAGCCGACAGATGCTTCCGAGATCCAGAAAAAAGGAAAACTCAGTGACAGACCGGCCCGCCCCAATCCCCTTTCGCCGTCATCCTCCCGCGCAACCCCGCCGCCACCTACCGTGGCTCGCATCCAGCGCCGCCGACATCCTCCCACGAACCCTCCTGTCCGGCGATGCGGGACGCAAGGCAGGTCAGAGCCACCGTCCCCAAGCGCTGTCGCTGGAGTTCGATTCACGTCGCCGCCGACCCCGCGCGCTCCCGCAACCCACCTACGAGCCCCACCCCGACCACAACCTTCCTGCGCCCCGCACCCGTCGCTCTTGCCCGCGCCCGCACTCCCTTTTATTTGGCGGGCTCTGCTTCCTTCATCTGCGCCATGCTTGGGGCGCATACGCCCGACCGCCGCCATCAAGCTCAACAAGTGAGGGTCGCCGACAACAAAGAAGAGCCACCTGCCATCACCGACCTCACACGGCTCCGGCCAACAAAGACGCACCATTGTCGACCTTCGCCAGCGATCACCTTGACCTTCTTGAGGTAGCATCTTGCTAGCGACAACTACCCAAAGAAGCACATCCGCACAAGGTCAAGACGCTGCCCACCACTAGTGGAGCACCACTGCGTGCCACCGACCAACTTCGCCTCCATCGATGTCGGCCGCACTGTGCACCTGCCCGCTCTATGTTGGCTGCCCCTACGGATGGCCGTTTCTCACAAGGGTCCATGCGCTGGCACGCCATGGCCAACTGCGAGGGCACCTGAACCTGAACTTCAAGTAGTGCCTCTCCGACACCGTCGTTGAGTTCCATTCCCGGCCAGCGAGTAGCCACACCCGTGCTCCCAATTTCTATGGCCGTCCCCATCACTCTGCTTTCCCTGTTGGGTGCTTGGAATGGAACGAACTAGATTTGGGGAAAAGTCAATCATTGTTCAACTTTCCCCAAGCATGCTTCAGTTAAAGCAAAAGGCTACAGGAAAGTTTAACTTCAAGATACCTCCTTGGTTTAATTAGCCATACTTGGAGTGCTAGTCTCTATTGAGATTCTTCCATTTGTGTGCTTCAACCCTGCAATTGATGCATCTCATGCGACCGGCTAGTCCCTTGGTCCCCTGCTTCTTCAGACATAATTTGTGTACAAGTTTTGTGGAAGCTATGCACTATGGGTCCGTACAAAAACGTATACATTTGTGTGCCACTCCTCAGTCTCCCAAATCAAAAATAGAGAAGAAGTTCGGGTTCTATCGAGCTACAAGTTCAGAGTTTCTCCCTTTTGAATAATTCAGATTTCTGCACCTGCATAAGCGGGGTAGTAATTTCCCTTATACAAGTATGACGTCCAGTTCAGTTGCAAAACATCATCTTTTTTGTTTTTGTTGTCGTATACTTCTGCTAACTGAGAGATGGATAACACTAGGTAAGCTGTCAACTTTTGCATATGCACTATGCTTTGAAAGCTTCTGTATACAGTGGAGAGAACTCTAGAGAGAGACAGATGGCATCGTGTGGTGAGGATAGGGTGAGAGAGTACTAATGAAAAGAGTGGTGGAGACGTCTACTTCAATTTGACCACTAGTTAGTGCCTTTTTATAAGTACGCAAGAAAGCTACATACGTTTCTAACAATTTGAGTGTGCCCTCTACCTGTTTGTTTTAATGCTTGGGGGAGCTTATTCTAGTATTATTTGTGGAAAAGAACGTACAACATAAGTGCCATTCTAGGTGAAGTTTTTCTAATTACATATGACCATTGCGAACATAACTTCTAGGTTGGTATTCCAGGAATTTTACATTTGTCTGCCTTAGTAATTTCTTTCCTATAAATGTCCACACAGGTTCACAGCGAGTAGACTAACACTATACTTACTAGATATAAATGCGAAGTTCATGTTTTAGAAATTCATAAGTTCATGCATACCACATACTGAAGAATTTCATCAATGAAAAAAAGGACCGCCTAGACCATTTCACCGACAGCAAAAAAATGCCTTAAAATGTCACGAGACAAAAAAGCGAATCATAGAAAGTAAAAAAAATATAATTTCATTTTTAAGTTTAACCATTTCTAAAAAAAATACCTTGAAGTTCAAATTTAAATAATAGGGTGCTTCAATGTTTATTACAAACCTGTGGTTTTCCCCGTTACCATAGAATAAACCAAGAAATTCAAAAAATTAAAAATGGAGCAGTTCGAAAAGTTTATAAAGTCTAATTCCAAATGCTTATATGGTCGTCAAGTGACACTGGAATCTTTTTCATTTTAGGTGAGCCAAATTTCTGTGTGGATGTGTTGTCCATGTGCTTGTGTGTAGTACACTAAATAAAACCAAAAAACTATTACGGGTGCCCTCTAAATGTTTGTCCTATTGCTTATGAGAATTGACCCAAATTTTCCTATTTTTTTGCATATGATGGATTCAAGGGAAAATGTGTATAAACAGGTGTGATTTCGAAAGTTCAGTTGTAACGAACATCGAAGTTCAAACAAAAAACTGTAAACAAAAATCATGGAATTCAAAGAATAAAAACTATGGAGTTTCCTAAAAAACATTAATAGCACGCGAAGTTCATGTTTCAGAAATTCCGAAGTTCACGTGTACCACGTCTTGTAAGAAAAATCATCGACTGAATAAAGGGACCGCCTAGGCCATTTCACAGAAAAGCAAAAAATGCATAAAATGTCATGACAAAATTCTATAAGAAGTTAAAATTCAAAAACCGAAGTAGGTAAACGTTAAAAACAATGAAGTTTTCAATATCTAAAAGAAAATTTTGGAAGTTCAAAAAAATTGAGCAAGAAGTTAAACAAAGTAGTTCAAAAATCTTTATAACGGATTTTCCCCGTTTGTACAAAACCCAGAGAAGTGCAAATTAAAAAGAAGAGCATTTCAAAAGATTGTATAAAAACTGATTTTCCCCATTCTATAAAAACTAGATGTTCAAATTAAAAATAACGGCACGGTATCATTGTTTATATAAAAGAAGCATTTTCCCCATTACTAACCAATAAAACTAGGAAGTTCAAATTTAAAAATGGTGAAGTTCGATTTCTATAAAAAAAATCAGATTTTTCACATTATTAAAAAATAAAACCAACAAGTTCAAAATTTTAAAACAAAGAGGTTCAAAAAACTCGATTTTCCTCATTACTAAAGAATAAAACTAAGAAATTCAAATTAAAATAAAGTTCAAAGTTGATAAAAAAACTCAGATTCTCGTTCTAAAGCATAATTAATAAGTTCAAATTAAAAAAGGGAACTACAAAAAGAGTTTTAAAAAGATTTTCGCCTTTTTTAAATTAGAATTTTCCCTGATACTAAAGATTAAACCAAGACGTTCAATTTTAAAAACAGAGTAATTCAATGTACATCAAAAACTCAGTTTTTCTCGTTACTAACGAATAAAACCAAGACATTCAATTTAAAAACGTGGAATAGTTTGATATTTAATTAAAAACTCAATTTTTTGGTTACTAAAGAATAAAACAAATAAGTTAAATTCAAAATAACGAAGAAGTGTGATCTTTCTAATAAAACTAAAAATTTCATATTTCTAAACATACATTCAAATAAAAAAAGTTAGAGCGGTTCGATATAGAAGTTCGATGATTATAAAGAACTCGGATTTTCCTCGTTATTAAAGAATGGAAACAAGAAGTTCAAAAATAAAAAACAAGAAGTTCAACTTTTAAAAATAGAACGCTTGAAAATTTCATAAAAAAGATTAAGAAATAAAACCAGGAAGTCCATATTAAAAAGTTGGAGAAGTTTGATGATTATAGAAAACTCTGATCGTCCTCGTTATTAAAGAATGGAAACAGGAAGTTCAAGAATAAAATAACAAGAAGTTCAACTTTTAAAAATAGAGCGCTTCAAAATTCATAAAAATAGGATTAAGAAAATCTGATTAAAAATTCATAATAAAACTCACATATTTTCACGTAACCGAGAGAAATTTAGATTGATAACTGCCAGAAGTTCACGTACTACATGGTGTACATTTTGTATTAAAAAAGAATAAAAAAGCAAAGGCTAAATGTTTTGTTGTTATAAGTTCAAGTCCTTCGTCAGAGAAAGTTAAAAAAATTATTGTGAGAAAGGTTTGTACAAAAGGAATATCGTTTGTGTAACACTGACGAATGGATGAGAAAATTACAAACAAAAATACGTCACAGAAGTTCAACTAAAAACAACAGGAAGTTCAACTACTACAGTGGATGAATTTCAGATGAAAAACTATTAAAATCATCGCGGGTATGAAAAAATGATCAACACGGGAAAGTTGCGTGTTTACATCAGCTTTCCACCGGTATATTACTTGCTCAATTCCGGTGAGTGTTCCGGTGAGTGGATGGAGAGCTACGGAAAAACAATCACGTGAAAAGCAGAGTGAAGTTCGGTACCACGTGCGAGAAGTTCAAGTTCTTCACGCGGTGCATTTTCGAAAATCTGTTTCGCAATAAAGGCAGAACGAATGATCTCGCCATTTTCACAATTACTTGAAAACGGCGAGGAATCAGAGAAAACCATCAACATGAAAAAGTTTCGCATTTTCCGTTGCTTTTCAGCGGTATATTATTTTCTCCATTCCGATAAAGTTTGTAAAATTATGCCAAAAATACGTTTTTAGCCATTTTCGAATTTGACTTAAAACCGTAAGGAATTGGGAGAAACAATATATACAAAAAAGTTTCGCATTTCCTCAAGCTTTCCAACACCGTATCATTTGTTGCATTCGAATGTAGGATCAAAAAATTAGTTTGAAAATACAAACTCGGTGGAACTTGTACCGTTTTCTGATTTACTTTTAAGCCGTTCCAAATTAGAAAAGACTTTTAACATGAAAAAGTAGCACATTTTCACAATCTTTCCAACGCCATATCATTTGCCTCAATTGGATTAGCCATTTAGAAATTACATATAAAATATGAACTCGGTTGTTCGGTTTGCAAAATTTTACGATTTTCCAAATTACTATTTATCCATAGGGAATTATAAAAAACTTTCAACATGTCGAATGAGAGGTTTTGTAGCAGATTTCCAACGCCATATTATTTTCCTCATTCCGATAAACGGTTTAGAAACGCGATCGAAAATACGATTCATGTTTTGTGTATGAAGAAAAAACGGTTTTCAAAACTGCTCTTAAGCCGCTTACATTTTGCCAAAAATTTAACTTGGGTCATGATACTGGTGTCCATTGCTTTCCAACGTATCGCATAAGCCCCATTTGGGCAATGTTGGAGGAAGTTCAACCTAGCTCTGGAGAAGTTCAGTCGAACAACTCGGCGATAAAATTACCAGTAGGCTTGTTTCATCACGACCCGAGAGCAAATCCGCCAATGAGTGAGTTCCTATTTAAAACGGGCATTTAGTTGCTAAAAACCGTTTGTAGATTACACTTATATCACATAGAACATGACTGACCAAAAAAATCACGCGGGGAGACACGGTTGAGAAGATAGCCCGAAGGTCGGGTTCGTACAGAGGGAAGTTCATGCGCGTGTACAAACAAAAATACGTCACAGAAGTTCAACGTGAAAAAAGCATGAAGTTCAACTACTACGTTGAATGAATTTCAGATGAAAAACTTTTAAAATCGTTGCGAGTATGAAAAAATGATCAACACGGGAAAGTTGCGTGTTTACAGAAGCTTTCCATCGGTATATCACGTGCTCAATTCCGATCAGTGGATGGAGAGCTAGGAGCAGTGGATAGAGATATACGAGAAAAAAAGCACGTGAAAAACAGAGTGAAGTTCAAGTACACGTGCCGAGAAGTTCAGGTTCTTCACGCGGTGCATTTTCGAAGAATCAATTTCGCGATAAATGCAGAACGAATGATCTCGCCATTTTCGCAGTTACTTGAAAACGGCTAGGAATCAGAGAAAATCATCAACATGAAAATGTTTCGCATTTTCCATAGCTTTTCAGTGGTATATTATTTGCCCCATTCCGATAAAGTATGAAGAAATTATGTGAAAAATACGTTTTTAGCCATTTTTCAATTTGACTTAAAACTGTAAGGAAATAGGAGAAACAATATATACAAAAAAGTTTCGCATTTGCTCATGCTTTCCATCTCCGTGTCATTTGTTGAATTCGGACGTACGGTTAAACAATTAGCTCGAAAATACAAACTCGATGGAACTTGTACCGTTTTCTGAATTACTTTTAAACCGTTCTAAATTAGAAAAAACTTTTAACATGAAAAAGTAGCGCATTTTCACAAGTTTTCCAATGCCATATCATTTGCCTCAAATGGATTAACCATTTAGAAGTTACATTAAAAATACAAACTCGGCTGTTCGGTTTGTGAAATTTTACGATTTTCAAAATTACTCTTTATCCATAGGGAATTAGAGAAAAAAATTAACATGTCGAATGAGCGGTTTTGCAGCAGCTTTCCAACGCTATATGATTTACCTCATTCCGATAAACAGTTTAAAAATGCGATCGAAAATACGATTCACGTTTTTTGTATGAAGAAAAAACGGTTTTCAAAACTGCTCTTAAACCGCTTACATTTTGCGAAAAATTTAACTTGGATCATGATATTGGTGTCCATAGCTTTCCAACGGTATATCGCAAGCCCCATTTGGACACTTTTGAGCTGAAGTTCAACCTAGTACTCGGGGAAGGTCAGGCGCGTTACTCGGGAAGTTCATGTTGTGATCAGAATATTATTCTGACCCCGTGATCAGAATAGTGTTTATGTATATATATATATATATATATATATATATATATATATATATATATATATATATGTGTGTGTGTGTGTGTGTGTGTGTGTGTGTGTGTGTAAACGGCCACACAGGGGACACAATAATACTTTCGGGCAAAAAGTATAAATATAGCCTTACAACCAAACTAACATTGTTTTTTACAATGATTCGATTCATCATTCGGATAAGACATTCTTCGAGCACTGCGCCTCTATTAGGCAGGCACCTTCTGTGACCTGCGCTAAGTAGTGCTCGGCCGGGTACTGGCCCCCCGCCGGATCTTGGGTCGCTATAATATTGGCCTCCATATCCGTCCAATAGGCTTTAACGCGGGCAAGAGCCATCCGTGCTCCCTCTATGCACGCCGACCTCCTCATGGCGTCGATCCGAGGCACGGCCCCAAGGAACCTCTGCACCAAGCCAGAGTAACTGTCCGACTTAGGCCCTTCCGGCCAAAGATGGTCTATCATAGACCGCATTGCAAGACCGGACAGCCTGTGAAGCTCCGCTACAGCAGCCATCTTGTCATTTAACGGCATCGGGGCGAGTGGGAGCACTGAATTGCGACCAGAAAAGCTTCTCCACCTCCTTATCCCCCTGACCCTCGAAGAACTTGGCAGCGTCAGTCGTACTCTTCGCCAAATCCGCATACGCGTCCGCAGCACTCCAGCGCCCATCCAGGGAGCATACTTCGGATCGAAAAACTTCGTCTACAGTAAGTAGGAACCTCCAGCCATGATTTTACCGGCCTGTTGAAGCTCCTCCCGCGCATCCCTGAGCTCGGTCCGTATTTCCTTGGTGACATTGCACGCCTTGTCCAGCTTGGCCAAGCTATCCTTATGCTCCTTTTTAAGGAGCTCATACCGGTCAGCGGCATTTTATTAACTCAATAGACATTTCGGCCATCTTTTCTTCGCTTCGGCGATGAGCAGCCTGTTCGGCTCTCAGCTCCTCGGTCGCCTTTAGGGCAGCCGCATTGCTAACCCGAGCTTGTTCCTTGGCTTGGACAAGTTCTGCCCTCAGGGCCTCCATGGCAGCAGCACCATCTGCAGTCCAAACATATTACAATTAATATCATGCCGCCTCCATATTTTCTTATACAAAGGAAGGCAGAGCACATACCTTGTGACTTATCCAGCCGCTCGTTCACCAGCGTGATATCGGCATCAATCGGTCGAATCTGCCTGGTCAGTTCGGAAACTTCCATGGACTGGTCGGCGGCCGGACTCACAGGTACCTGCACATATTTATAGCGCAATCATTGATTTATGATCCCTCGTTTGCCCCCTAGGGCGGGCAACCAGTGTCTCAAGGGCTACTACCTATATGGAGCACACCTAACGCGTGCCTCACAGCCAAAAACAGTGTATTCTTCACTACATACCTCAAAGCCTCTGAGCAGACTTGCAAATGCTTCATTCAAACCGCTTGTAGCGGACGAAATCTTCTGGAGCACCGTGCTCATTAATGAGCGGCGCTCCTCTGAGAGCGCGGCCCGCTCCAGTAGGCCCGTCAGTATGTCCGGCCGGACATCGAACTGTGCCGGACCCTTCCCATCGCCACTCGCGGGAGCCAAATGCTCCGAGCTCAGGGCGGCTGATGCGTTGGCCTCCAGCTTCGGCAGATCCGGACTCCTCCGTGATGACACTTCGGTGTCGCCCGCTTCGCGAGCCGGAGAGGTAGGTGGGCTCTCACTCTCCATCATCTCCGGAGGAAGGTCCCCCGAAGACGAACTCTGTTGAGAGTGGCTGCTAGCCGAACTGTGAAAAGGCGAATCCTGGTTATTGATCTAGGAGGAAAGCAGTACCTTTGGATTAAAAATTAACTTGCAGCTCGTTGGAGGGCTGGCCCGTTGTTGGGCACGATGCGGTGAGGCTGCCCGTTGCGGCAGAGCCCCCTGGTGTTATCTTTTTCCCGAGTTTGGGCATCTCCGTCTCCGAGTCTTCGGAGGCGGCCCTCTTCTTCCTGCGCGGGGAGGAGGCCTTAGCCTCCCCTTCCCGACTATCCTCCTTAGGGGAGGTGACAATTCCCCCGGTTCGGATGCGTAGCGTGTGGGGTTCGGATTCTTCGTCCTTCCCCTTGTCTTTCCCCGGGGGCATCCTGCTGAGTACTCGGTCAAGCATCTTGGCCATGGTGGGGGCGGGCGAGCCTTCGGGAAGTGGCGCCGGACACCTAATTCTCACCGCCTTCTTTGAGCCATTCACGGGACGCGGATGATTTTCAGAATAAACAATCATAACAGATACAAAACACGGTGTCCGGTATCAAGTTTACTTACTTGGGTATCTAGGCAAATGCAGCTTAGGCCCGCATCCTCGGTGGTGTCCGGACACTTTAATTTCCGTCCGAAGAATAATTTGCACATCTCTTCGAGCTTCGGGCAGAAGAAGTGCTTGATGGTCCGCGGACCCTCCGGATTGAACTCCCACATCCGGAGAGGCCGGCGTTGGCATGGCAACATCCGCCGAATCAACGTCACTTGCATTATGCTGAAAAGATTAACGTCCCTTGCAAGAAGCTCCCGGATGCGATTCTCCAGTACTGGTATATCACCAGCGGGTCCCCAATTCTGCCCTACGTCTGTCCAGGACGCCAACTGTCACGGAGGGCCCGAGCGAAACTCGGGGGCAGCCGCCCACTTTGTGCCTCTGGGAGCCGTGACATAGAACCGCCTCCGCTGCCATACATCGGATACTTCTGGGAAAGAACCCTCTGGCCACGGGGCGTCGTTGTTCCTGCTTATTACGGTGCCTCCGCACTCCACATGTCGCCCCTCGATCATCTTCGGCGTCACATTGAAGGTCTTGAGCCATAAGCCGAAGTGTGGGGTGACATGGGGAAAAGCCTCGCACAGGATAATAAACGACGAGATATGGAGGATAGCGTCGGGAGCCAGATCATGAAAATCCAACCCATAATAGAACATGAGCCCCCTCATGAAGGGATCGAGGGTGAAACCCAGACCGCGGAGGAAGTGTGGGACAAAAACGACACACTCGTTGGGCTCCGGCGTAGGGATGACCTGCCCTGGAGCAGGGAGCCTGTGTTGGATATCGGCAGTCAGGTATCCGACCTCCCCAAGCTTTGCAATGTCCTTCTCTTCAATCGAGGAGGCCACCCACCTCCCTTGAGGGTCAGATCCGGACATATTGGAGGATTCCGGAGGGGTGGAGCTTAGGTTTTGGGTGTTATAACTCGAGGTGCGAGAAGGCGTGATGAAGGTGAAAAAAGAGGCGTAGGTCTCGACCCCTTTATAAAGAGGGTGAATATCAAGAGTCCCCGGTGTGACCGTTTGAGGCTTATCTGAAAACACCCGGGTTATATCAATAGCCGTCGTGGGGTCACGCGTACTCATATTGATGGAAAATCCCGTAATAAGAGGAACACGATCTCTGCCTCGATGGGACGTGCCAATAAAACCGCCTCGCAACACGAGTCGTTGTGGGGCAGGAAACGTCGGTTCGCGTTGGGCCAAGCCCCGATGCAAGGGCATGACGCACGAAGATCGCCAGCAAATCAGATCTATACCATATGGAGATCATCTTGCAGATCCGGACACGGTCTACGTGTTCGATAATTACCTTGGAGTATTCGGAGGAGGAACCTGCCCTGCAATGCCGAAGACAAGACTGCACGCCGGACTCATCGTCATTGAAGCCTGGTTCGAGAGACTCTTGAGGGAGTCCTGGATTAGGGGGTATCCGGACAGCCGGACTGTGTACAACGTCCGGACTATTGAAGTGTGAAGATACATGACTCAAGACTTCGGCCCGTGTCCGGATGGGACTTTCCTTGGCGTGGAAGGCAAGCTTGGCGATGTGGATATTATATTTCCTTCCTTGTAACCGACTCCATGTAAACCCTAGCCCTCTCCGGTGCCTATATAAACCGGAGAGGTTGGTCCTTAGAAGGCCGATCACAATTACAATCATACCTTCATAGGCTAGCTCTTAGGGTTTAGCCTCTACAATCTCGTGGTAGATCTACTCTTGTACTACCCATATCATCAATATTAATCAAGCAGGAAGTAGGGTTTTACCTCCATCGAGAGGGCCCGAACCTGGGTAACATCTGTGTCCCTTGCTTCCTGTTACCATCAGCCTTGACGCACAGATCGGGACCCCCTACCCGAGATCCGCCGGTTTTGACACCGACAACTGCCATGACACTCTCCCGGCCACTCCAACTAACTCCCCTCTGGGCTAAGTCATGGGTGGCCCCATGCCTACCAAAGGAATCAGCGGCCACCGTCGTGGCAAAGCAATAAACGGTCCCAAATGGGGACAAAGCACGCAAAAAACTTGGGCACACAAGGTTTATGTCCGCCTACCTGATCAGGGTAGCGTGCGCCCATAACCTTCCCTCATTGGAGGCACCTGTGAGAGGCCTGAAAATAGACCGCATTAAGGCCCTTCCCATAAAAGGCAAATGTGGTAAAACTGGAGAAGCTCGATTTGATGGCACTATCAATCGATCCGATCGATGAGAAGGAGATTTGTAATTATTAAGTCATGTAATTATCTTCTCCATCATTATCAACATGCAAGAATGATTAACATGGATGCAACAATGAGCATCAAGATACAAATGCATGAAAAAATACCAAGTTTCTCGAGTGAACAACTATAGTATAAAGAACATGGCAATACCAGGTACTAGCATATCAATGTTGTACTAAAATCATCATAGCATTTATATCAATGACATGAAACTAAAGTAAGAAGTGACATGACATTGTTAATAACAACATCGTAGTTAGCATGGCAAAAATAACAGGAAAGCACACGCATACATGGCAAGCACGATAAACATAAAGCATAACAGAATAATTGCAGATGAAACTGATAAGAAACTACTGGAACTACACACACAAGGTGCTAGCAAAGTAAACATGGAAGTTTGGGGCTCATGATAAGAGGTTGGCTTGCCTGGGGGTCGAGGAATACTCCGGGAAGAAGTGTGGAATCATCGCGGAAAGATTTACCGGAAATAGTTCTCTCTCGGAGGGGGCTGTTTACGAGCAAGGGCAAAGTGGTCATTTCCACTGTGTGAAAGAATTATGTAAATGAAACCAACATGACGGGCTCTACGAGACGAAGAAATAGGCTTTGGAATCACCTCAACCGGAGTTACGAGTGCAAAGTTGTGGCCGTTCGTTCGTTTGGCAGAAAACAAACAGAAAACTGTCCATTTCTGGCCTTAACGGGTGAACGTTTACAGTTTAGCCACTTAGGACGGTGGGGCTGAAAAAAGGAAACGTAAAGCGCAGAATACGCTTTTGGTTAGGAGTAAGCGTATTTCAGACTATACGCCTTCATTTACCAAAAAACGTAAACAGTCCTAGGCGTCTTCACTTATTTGACGTGTCGCTCCTTGTCTTGCCGAAAGGTGGGATCACGCGGGGTGGGGCCCGCCTAGCCGGTCCTTCTTCTTCCTCATGCTCGAGCGCGTGTCTGACCGAGGGAGGAGGTCAACCCTACGGCGACTGCCGGCGATTCCGGCCACGACAGGGGGCGTGTGACCTACCTAGATGACCAGGGGAGGGAGGCGCATCCAGAGGTGGTATCCATTGCCACGACGGCCAGAAGGGAGCAGCATGGCCCAGCGTGGAGAGGGCTTTGACCGCGGTGGATATGGTGCTCCGGTGGGGGAGAGGAGAGGCCGAGGCCATGAGGGGGTTCGCCGGGCTCCGGGGGATGTGTTGGGGGTGGAGGGATGGAGGGTGAAGGCTCGGTGAGGCTGGACTCAAGGGGAGCTGAGCCGGCGGCCATGGTTATGGTGGGGGTCGGAGAGGGGCTCCGAGCTCGGGGAGAGGCTCGGGGAGGGGTTGTGCATTACGAGGGAGCTCGGGGGTGTGCTTAAATAGCTGTGGGAAGGCTCGAGAAGAGGGGGAGATGTGGCACGCGGTTGGCGACATGTCCGTGCTTCAGCGACGGACACAGTGTCGGCAGGCGCGACCAAGGGTCACGGGGAGAGGCAGGAAGGAGACGAGGGTGAAGCGGACAAGTAGCAGAGGGTCACGGAGACGAGCGGCGCTCGGGTTCAGGAGGAGGAAGAGGACACGGAGGTGGAAGACGACGATGCTCACAGGCAGGCACAGTGCAACGAAAGCGACGTCATGCCGAGGAAGAAAACGAAGGGGGAGAGGAGTCCAGGGGAAGAGGACATCGCGGGGAGGCGGTTGGACACACTAGGACGAACCAGGTCCGGCCGGAGCAGGGCTGTCGACGAGAACAGTGTGTAGACCACCGATTTGGCTGACATCCCCTCGTGATCACCACGGACAAGGCGCGCTCTAGTCTCCTACTTCATGCCAAACCATGTCAGAAGTGAAGCCCTTCCAAGATGCATTAAAGATGAGGTGATGGAACGAGTAGGGGCTCAGATATTATAGTAAACCAAGCTTCACAAGTTTGCTGTAGCAAACTTGACCATGCTTTTGTGATCAACTTGGTGTGTTTAAGAGAGAAGCTTGATGTCAGGGAGGTTTAGGGTAGTAAGGACTACGTTCCTAATAATTTGGAAGTTGGTTGGATCAGTATGTAACATAGTTGTTGTGCAATAGCCAAATCTTGGCCAGAAACCAAATGATGAAGAAGTACTCACTAGGAGTATTGGATTGGGCTCAAAATACACACGGAAGGGTTATTTGGGCATACAGAGATGTTGTAAAAAAATTATCCCATTTGGAGCTTCCAAAGTGGTAATTGTTTCACAAACATCTTTTCTACCCAAAATCTTGAGAAAATTCTAGGGAAATATTGGCTAGATGAAATGAGCCAAAATCTTGTGGAGATATGTTATATGGATAGGAGAAGGCTTGGGAAACTTTTCTGTCATAATGGAGCAAGATAAAATATACTTGCTTCACAAACGGAAAATTTGGACAGAAACAAAGAATTGATCTTGGGCTCACATGGTTCAATGGAATGAGTTGAATCTTGGAGGACGGTGATGATATAATCATTAAAGACTGCTCGCAAAGTTTCAGCTCATTTTGATCGTCCATGAAGGTACTTCCTTCATAGAAAAGCAATCTAAACAGAAATTTGAGAAAATTGCCAATGAATATTGGATATATGGATTGAGTTGATGTTTGGTATCCAGAGGTGATTTATCAATGTTAATCACCCTGCAAAATTTTAGCTCAAATGGATCAAGGATTCAAGCACTTCCTTTGCAAAAATTTCAGACTGGGCAGAAACTTGCATTGGATCATGTGCTCAAATTGTGACCCTTGAAGCATTGGTTTGGATAGAAATGGTGAAGATACAACAAGTACAAGCTCCACAAATTACTTGGGAACTTTCCTTGCTATAAAAATGATAGCTCCTTTGGAAAATGGCAGAAATGCAATATTGGCTTAAAATAGGAAAAGGAATTTTTCCATATTTAAATGTGGCCAATATTTTTGCCAGAGCTAAGATTAGGCACAAATATCATCTCCAAAAAAATTCATGAATTTAAGAGATGACTATCTATGCCTTTGGATTTTATTCCTCAGAAAGGAAAGAGGAGGAATACATCCCAAATGGAAAATATTGCATAGGACTTAGCAATATTTTTGCATATCCATGATTTGAAAAGGTAGGAGGATCTCTGAGAAGATTTGGAAGATCAACGGATCAAGGGAAATGTTGGCTCCTTTGTAAGTATAAAGGAAATATCCAAATTCCAAAAAAAGAATTAGGGTTTTGATTGATTTTGATGGAGTCAAATGAGGTATTGCCCACTAACAAAGACATGAGCAAGGTTTTGAAAGGTTGAAAATTACAAGATTTCTCAGAGTCGTCCAACAAACTTAGGAGAAAGAATTGAAAAATGATTGCCAGGAAGGAATAACAGCACAAAAATTGATAACCCATTTTTGGGGTTGTTACATTGTATTACATTATTCGCCATTTGCCTCTCGTTTTCCTCTTGCTCACTTCTAAAATGATTTTTGAAAAGATTTGCCTTTTCTTCTCCCCTCTTCAGTTCCTCTTCTTCATTTGGTTTTTTTGTGCTCGTGTGTTGGATTGGTTTCTTTGTCACGATGGCTCAATAGAATACCAAATTGTGTGATTTCTCCAACATTTCCTGTTGCTACACCTCCAGCTTATAACTAGGGGGCATTTCAGTTCAGAGGCGGAAAGAAGCCACATTTCCTGCTGCTGCACCTCCTAGCCATCCGAAGGATTGGAACCAAACTTGGTTCTATTGCAAAGACACTCCTCTAAAAGGTGAAAATCCTCTGCCAGGTTACCGTGAAAGCAGGTTTAGCAATAGACACCCCCTCCCAGAGTGAATCAGCTCCGAAGAACGGGCCAAATATATGCCCATATTTTCAAAGATGAGAGCCTTTATGGCCAATGGCTTAACTGAAGTCGACCTAGTTCATTGCTAGGTCGCATGGAGCATCTTTCCCTTAAGCCGCCAGTACAGCTTAATGTTCGAATATACCGGCGATGTTAAAGATCCGATGCGTTATTCTCCAATCCGTCTGGATGACCAACAGATTAACGAAATAACTAAGACTCTGCTTCACGAGAGCTTAGAGACTTGTAGCAAGGTGGGGCCGAACCCCTACTGCACCCTCAACAAGCCGCCAACTCTAAGTATTTTCTGAGCAGCTTTCAATTAACTCACTGTTTATCAATCTGCCTTCTCATTATTACTTGAATTTCTGCAGGCTGACTCCCCCTTCTAGAGCAAAAAACTTCAGGATAAACCAGCCAAGAAGACCAGGACCAAGAATAAGGCTATCAAAAAGCCTTCCAAAAAGAAGACAGATGCAATTGACCTGTTTACTCTTGATGACGAGTCGGAGGTAGAACTTGATTCCCTTGGCTCTTTATTTGTTCAACTTGTTGACATTGTTTACTATCAGGATGATGCGAAGGCAGACATGCAGATGCTGAAGAGGTAATTATCCTTTCCTCCGACTTAGAACCTCTGCCAAGACAGAAAGTTCGTCAAGCAAGCCGGAAAGTAAGGTTTTCTCACCCTTTATCTTACTTGGATCCCAACTTTCTTTTGAAGAAACAGCAACACGAAGTTCGCCGCAAAACTCGGAACAGTGTCGGCGTGTCGGTGTACAAAAGTAGGGGCTCTGCTTTTGACCCCTTTACTTGTGCACGGGCAGTCAGAGCCTCCCGCCACGACCACGCATAGACATGGCTGGAAAGGGGAGCTGGAGAGGAGCCAAAGCCATGAAGACAAATGAAGCAGCGACAAGGACCAAGACCACAAGGATCGTATGGGCAAAGCAGGTTCTCCTGGCAAGGACCCTTGCTAGAGCAGCCTCAGCTGCCCCAGCAAGACCCTTGCCGGGGCGGCCCGCCCACGCCAGCCGAGCGAGCCACCCTTGAGCTCACCAATGCTCACACAAATGCATTGGGACAGGGCTCGGGAGGCACCTCCGTGGTGGCATGCAGATCTTTGTGAAGACGAGGAAGAGACAAGATCAAATGAGGATAAGAGGGCAACCATCCTCACCGAAGAAACCCACAAGACCCCCGGCAAGACCCTTGCCGGGGAGGCTAGTGCGCCACGGCAAGATCCTTGCCGGGGAGGCCAGCGTGCCACAGCAAGACCCTTGCCGGGCCACCCGGCAAGACCCTTACCGGGCCACCCGACAAGGCCCTCGCCAAAGCGCACCAACTGGGCCACTGTCAGGCCCGCACCAGATACGTCTTCGCCACCGTTCGCATGCAGCTGCCGACCCAACCAGCTGGGCAGGCACTTGCGTGGCGGCATGCAATCCTTCATGGAGGCCCCACCACCGCGCCACCTCAGCTGCCTGCCTGCCTACATGGCACCGCATGCTTCGCTGGCCAGGGCACATGCCGAAGTGAGGAGGAGCGGCGACGGACGGGACGGGCCTCGCCCCCGTCCCCAATAAAGTGAAGGGACACCTAAGCCTCACATTAAATGCGTCTTTTCCTGTAATACTAGCGATAGACTCGCGACACTGTAGCACTTTCCACCTCCTGTGTGCCACTCTGGCAGCCCATTTCGCTTATAAAAGGAGGCCCACGGCGCACCGAGAAAGGATTCAGCTCTTTGGAACCTCGCAGCACCTAGAGCTAGTTCAAGAGCTCAAGAACACTAAATACATCCACCAAAGCAGGACTAGGGTTTTACGCATCCTCGCGGCCCGAACCTGGGTAAAATCCTTTTGTGTTGTCTGTTGGTCCCGCTCTTCTCACGATACCCGCACCCCGCAACCGTAGAAGGGATTCCAGTGATCCCATAGGTGTCGTTTCCCACCGACACGGCGGGATTCTCTCCTCTGGCTTATCCAACACGCCGGCTCCTCGCAAGCGTCGTCCAGAGGTTTCACAAATTTTTGAGTTAGCTTTTCCCAAGGCGGGTCTTATTCAACAACCTCTTAACCCTTCTGATTCAAACTATCAGGGAATTTTTCACTCTTCATCTGGTGATTCTACTGGGACTCGGTTTCCTCTGTTCAAGAGTGTTCCTGGGTGAGAACACTTAAGCCTGCTTGCTTTAACACTTTACTCAATTGATATACTAATCTCATCATGTGTTTTTACTTTCAATGCTATGGCCAAACCCAGCAAGAAGCCGAAAGTGAATAAGCTGGCTGAAGACCCCAAAACTGCTGACCCGGAGAAATAGGCAATATCTGAATCTTTGCATCAAACCTTCGAAGAAGCCATGGGCGATCCGCCGCCAGAGGAGCACCATGTAACCATGGACTCCATGAATGTTGACCCAGAGAATGCTAAGCCGCCCGGTCCAGCTCGGTAGGCTAAAAGAGATCAAGACGTAATTGTCCTTTGGGACGGCTTATACTGACACCGAGCAACCTTTGTCTTATCCAAGCACAGTGCCAACGAAGAAATTTGAGTTGTTGATAAGGGCAAGTGGAAACTGGATCTAGAGAGCTATGCTCAATTCAATGCCCATGAGATTCACGCAGTTTATCTGAACCGCCTTCACACTAGCCGAGACTTTGAACCGGCTTGGTTAACCTCATGAAGGAGCGCTTTGAGGTAAGCACTAACAAAAACTTCTTATATAAGTATATATCTGTCAGCCGCCAAGTCTACTGAATATGAAAAACATTGAATATGCTATAGACTTAAATATCCTGGTTGATCTTGTAGACATGTCATAACAATTTGTAACTGGTGAATCAAAATGAGTAGTCCCCAAGGGCCAGCTTAAACTGGAAAGTTAAGATGGGACTTCAAATTGTAATACTCAATTTCGCACATGTAGCTCCCAAGGGCCGGCTTAAACTGGAAAGTTAAGCCGGGACTTCAAATAGTAGTGCTTAATCTCACACATGTAGCCCTCAAGGGCCAGCATAATCACCGTGGATAAGCCGGGACTTATCACCATATTTATGAATAAACTCCAAATGTGTGGCCCCCATGAATCGACTATAGTCGTAGAAATTTAGCCGGGTCATCATAAAGCTGTCTTCAAAAAGAGCAATGTACATTAGCCCCCAAGTGCCAAGTAAAATACTTGTATTATGCTTGGGATTTCGAAGAAGGTGATCCTCATAATCACATATTGTTGCTGACTCGCCTTATCTTGTAGGCTGAATTAAATATGAAGGAATCTCAAGTGGCGGCTCTATGTCAAAACATCCAGTCTCAACAATCAGAAAATTCAAAGGCCAAATTAGAGCTGAAAACCGCCTTAGAAAAGATTGAAAGTTTGAAAAGGGATTTCAGCGCTGAGAGAGCCGACTAGGACACTGATGTCTACTACGCAACCTTCTTCTTGTAGACGTTGTTGGGCCTCCAAGTGCAGAGGTTTGTAGGACAGTAGCAAATTTCCCTCAAGTGGATGACCTAAGTTTTATCAATCCGTGGGAGGCGTAGGATGAAGATGGTCTCTCAAGCAACCCTGCAACCAAATAACAAAGAGTCTCTTGTGTCCCCAACACACCCAATACAATGGTAAATTGAATAGGTGCACTAGTTCGGCGAAGAGATGGTAATACAAGTGCAATACGGATGGTAGATATAGGTTTTTGTAATCTGAAAATATAAAAACAGCAAGGTAACAAGTGGTAAAAGTGAGCGTAAACGGTATTGCAATGCTAGGAAACAAGGCCTAGGGTTCATACTTTCACTAGTGCAAGTTCTCTCAACAATAATAACATAATTGGATCATATAACTATCCCTCAACATGCAACAAAGAGTCACTCCAAAGTCACTAATAGCGGAGAACAAACGAAGAGGTTATGGTAGGGTACGAAACCACCTCAAAGTTATTCTTTCCAATCAATCCATTGGGCTATTCCTATAAGTGTCACAAACAGCCCTAGAGTTCGTACTAGAATAGCACCTTAAGACACAAATCAACCAAAACCCTAATGTCACCTAGATACTCCAATGTCACCTCAAGTATCCGTGGGTATGATTATGCGATATGCATCACACAATCTCAGATTCATCTATTCAACCAACACATAGAACCTCAAAGAGTGCCCCAAAGTTTCTACCGGAGAATCAAGACGAAAACGTGTGCCAACCCCTATGCATAGGTTCATGGGCGAAACTCGAAATTTGATCACCAAAACATACATCAAGTGAATCACGTGATATCCCATTGTCAACACAGATACGCACCGCAAGACATACATCAAGTGTTCTCAAATCATTAGAGACTCAATCCGATAAGATTACTTCAAATGGAAAACTCAATCCATTACAAGAGAGTAGAGGGGGAGAAGAAACATAAGATCCAACTATAATAGCAAAGCTCGCGATACATCAAGATCGTTCCAACTCAAGAACACGAGAGAGAGAGAGAGAGAGAGAGAGAGAGAGAGAGAGATCAAACACATAGCCACTGGTACATACCCTCAGCCCCAGGGTGAACTACTCCCTACTCGTCATGGAGAGCGCCGGGATGATGAAGATGGCCACGGTGAGGATCCCCCTCCGACAGTCTTGCGAACAGGGTCCCGATTGGTTTTTGGTGGCTACAGAGGCTTGCGGCGGCGGAACTCCCGATCTATTCTGTTCCTCGAAGTTCTTAGGGTATATGGATATATATAAGTGGAAGAAATATGTCAGGGGAGCCACGAGGGGCCCACGAGGGTGGAGAGCGCGCCCTAGGGGGGTGGGCGCGCCCCCCTACCTCGTGGCTCCCTCGTTTCTTTCCTGACGTGCACTCCAAGTCTATCAGGTTGCTTTCCTTCCAAAAATAACTTCTCCAGAAGGTTTCATTCCGTTTCGACTCCGTTCGATATTCCTTTTCTTCAAAACGCTGAAACAAGGGGAAAACAGGAACTAGCACTGGGCTCTAGGTCAATAGGTTAGTCCCAAAAGTAATATAAAAGTGTTTAATAAAGCCCATAAACATCCAAAACAGATAATATAATAGCATGGAACAATAAAAAAATTGTAGATACGTTGGAGACGTATCAGCATCCCCAAGCTTAATTCCTGCTCGTCCTCGAGTAGGTAAATGATAAAAACAGAATTTTTGATGTGGATTGCTACTTGGCATAATTTCAATGTAATTCTTCTTACTTGTGGTATGAATATTCAGATCCAAAAGATTCAAGATAAAAGTTCAGATTGACATAAAAATAATAATACTTCAAGCATACTAACTAAGCAATTATCTCCTCTCAAAATAACATGGCCAAAGAAAGTTCATCCCTACATAATCATATAGTTTAGTCATGCTCCATTTACGTTACACAAAAATGTTCTCATCATGCACAACCCCGATGACAAGCCAAGAAATTGTTTCATACTTTAGTAATCTCAACCTTATAAACTTTCACGCAATACATGAGCGTGAGCGATAGACATAGCACTATGGGTGGAATAGAATATGATGATGGGGGTTATGTGGAGAAGACAAAAAGGGAGAAAGTCTTACATCAACGAGGCTAATCAATGAGCTATGGAGATGCCCATCGATTGATGTTAATGCAAGGAGTAGGGATTGCCATGAAATGGATGCACTAGAGCTATAAATGTATGAAAGCTCAACAAAAGAAACTAAGTGGGTGTGCATCCAACTTGCTTGCTCACGAAGACCTAGGGCACTTGAGGAGGCCCATTGTTGGAATATACAAGCCAAGTTCTATAATGAAAAATTCCCACTAGTATATGAAAGTGACAAAACAAGAGACTCTCTATCATAAAGATTATGGTGCTACTTTGAAGCACAAATGTGGCATAGGATAGTAGCATTGTCCCTTCACTCTTTTTCTCTCATTTTTTGGGCCTTCTTTCTTTTTTTTATGGCCTTTTTCTTTTTTTTGGGCCTTCTCTTTTTTTATGGCCTTTCTCTCTTTTTTTCATTCCTCACTTGGGACAATGCTCTAGAAAATGATGATCATCACACTTCTATTTATTTACAATTCAATGATTACAACTCGATACTAGAACAAAGTATGACTATATGAATGCCTCCGTGATGTGCGGGATATGAAATGAATCAAGAGTGACATGTATGAAAGAATTATGAGCGGTGGCTTTGCCACAAATACTATGTCAACTACATGATCATGCAAAGCAATATGACAATGATGAGCGTGTCATGATAGGCGGAATGGTGGAAAGTTGCATGGCAATATATCTCGGAATGGCTATGGAAATGCCATAATAGGTAGATGCGATTACTGTTTTGAGGAAGATATAAGGAGGTTTATGTGTGAAAGAGCGTATCATATCACGGGGTTTGGATGCACCGGCGAAGTTTGCACCAACTCTCAATGTGTGAAAGGGCAATGCACGGGATCCCCCCTCCGGCAGGGTGCCGGAACAGGGTCCCGATTGGTTTTTGGTGGCTACAGAGGCTTGCGGCGGCGGAACTCCCGATCTATTCTGTTCCTCGAAGTTTTTAGGGTATATGGATATATATAGGCGGAAGAAATACGCCAGGGGAGCCATGAGGGGCCCACGAGGGTGGAGGGCGCGCCCTAGGGGGGTGGGCGCGCCCCCCTACCTCGTGGCTCCCTCGTTTCTTTCCTGACGTGCATTACAAGTCTATCACGTTGCTTTCCTTCCAAAAATAACTTCTCCAGAAGGTTTCATTCCGTTTCGACTCCGTTTGATATTCCATTTCTTCGAAACACTGAAAAAGGGAAAAACACGAACTGGCACTGGGCTCTAGGTCAATAGGTTAGTCCCAAAAGTAATATAGAAGCTTTAATAAAGCCCATAAACATCCAAAACAGATAATATAATAGCATGGAACAATCAAAAATTATAGATACGTTGGAGACGTATCAGACACCGAAAAGGCAGCTCTACAAAAAAGAGCGGAAGATGCTGAAGCTTCCCTTAAGCCGGTGACTGACGAGTTGTCCGGCTTGAAGCATCAAACCAATAGCATGACAGCCGCCATCTTTGGTAAGTGATATTGTACCTCAATCTTTCATCATCAATGTTGAACAACCATTCAGTCGGTTTATCAATATCTTTTGTAATGCAGGCCCCAGGGTTTCCCACTATTGATCAAACATGCACATGAAGCTGAAAGCCGCCTACACTCTTGTGGACCAGTTATACACTCGCACGCAACGAGCTATAGCTGTCGTCTCTTATACCAAATAGCCACCTACTCTTATCAGAGAAACTCTGGACAAGCTGTCAGTTGTACCCCAAAGGGCAGAAAAAATAAAACGGTAAGTCGCCAGGGTTGGCGCCATTAGTGCCCTGAGCTGGGCCAAAACATGGCACGAAGAGCTTGACCCGGCAGAGTTGGCTACTAGCTGACCAAGCTTAAAAGAAGACGGGTCTCCCTTCACTACAGAAGACTTCACCAAAATTGTCAGGGCGATGCGCCATTCGCAAGCAAACTTGCTGAGGAATCTCGGCCCTCCAAATATCAGGCGGCTTATACCGCTCAAAATGAAAATTTTAAAGCGCCGGTTTATCCAGTCATGGACCTGATTCCTCCAACATGTAAGCACACTTTTCTCCTGACTGATCACTCCACGCTCATAGATGATGAGGCTATATTCAAAGCTATAACTGGCGTCAACTTGAAATCACCCGCTTTCCAGCCAGTGGAGGAAGAAGAAGAACCGGCGCAGGATGACCCGGAAACTTCAAACTGTCAAGATCAAGGCAACTAAACCACAAGGTGCCTCTGATACTGTCTTTCGGCTCTTCGTGAAAAAATAATGAATCATTTGGGCTTGGAAAGCCATGTAATAATATAGTAAAAACAAGGGACAATTCCATTTCTCCCCCTAACTTAAACCCACACCTGGCATTTGCCCCTAATTTTCGAGTATGCTCAAAAATACCCCTCTTCCGTCAAAGCTCCTTATAGAAATACCCTTCCGTACCATTTTTGTTTGGTCAAAGACGTTTGACCGTCTACGGGGCATCTTCTGGCCAATTTTGCCCCTTAGTGTATCGATGTATCACACTTACAGGTGGGACCTACCCTAAAAGAAGAAAACAGTAGAAAAACTCTCTCTTTCCCCTCTGTCCCACTTACAGTGGACCCAACCAAAAACAAAAGAAAAAATAAATCTCTCCCTCTAGTTCCTCCTGTTTCTCTCTATCGCTCACCTCCGTGGCGGCCAACATCGGCGGCCGTGGCCCGACATCGAGCTTCGCCCGGCGTGGTCGCTATTGCGCCAAAGCACATAATCGTTCTCGATTGGCCATAGTTGGGTGCGTGGGCGGCCCACGGAACCAACACTACGACGAAATCGGGCAAGGTTCATGTCGTCGCCGGCAACATCTCACGCACGGGCGACCAAGAGCAGACTCAAGCCTCTATATAATGCCCATTAGATCCACCACTTTCTGATTCGTTTTCCAGCGGGATGAATCAGACGAAGCACCCCGAATCGACGGCTGACTTCTCGCCTTCCCCAACTCCGGTGGAGCGCGGCCGCCGCCTGATCTCCTCTAACCATGAATCTAGGTTGATTCCTCCAAGTATATCAGCTCCGAGACAACCTCCCGGATGTCTTGGTGCGCCCTCGAGCCTCTCCCCATTCCCAAGAACCTCCCCGTGAGTGCATGCTCGTGGCCGCCACGCAGGTCCAAGCCAACATTGTAGTGTCTCCCCGCGTCCTCGAACACCCAGTCATGCTCCAGGTGATCCCATCCTCCCTTTGCCGCTATTTTACGAGTCAACGTGCTCTCTTCTCCTCTCGCGCCGGCCTCCATCGCCGCCGCTCGAGCTCATTGTTGCATGTCCTCCCGGCCGCCCCAGCTCCGGCCACCTCGGCAAAGTTTGGCTTCACGCCCACAGCCTCATGAGGACAACCGCAGCCCATAGACCTCTCCGGCATCCTCGTATGCGTCGCCGTTGTGCCCTTCACGCACGCAGCGCCGCGACATTTAGCCTGTCGTTAATAAGTTGTTTAGGCTAACCCTCCTGTTAAGTACTTAAGTGTGTGTCTGTGCCACTTGCCCTAAAAATGTGTGTGTGCGCCACTGACCCATGGGCCCTCTATTCTAAGTATATTAACTAATAAAGGTTAATACCTATTGTCAATAAATAAATAATAAAAATAAAGGTGAATACATTAAAGAGACAATGACATGTGGGCCCCCAAAGTCTAATTTGACCCGTCCCTGTTGGCTGGTCTAACATTGACTTCATTATTATTTTTGTTTTTTATACTTGTGGGTCCCACATAAGGAGGGTAAAATTGTCCCAGAAATGCCAAGGAGACAGTCAAAGCCCTTTGGTGGGCCGGAAAACTTGAGGAAGGGTATTTTTATGCAATGCCAAACGGAAGAGGGGTATTTTTTAGCATACTCGAAAATTAGGGGCAAATACCAGGTGTGGGTTCAAGTTAGGGGGAGAAATGGAATTTTCCCTAAAAACAATGATCTGCCATGCCATCATGCATGTTTATGTGCATAACATTTTGATCTGCCGATATGATGTTGAAGATCTGCTGCTTACGCTCATAATTTTATCAGTCATGCCGATCATGTTATGATAATCCCTGTACACAAGTAAATAGCATGTGCCCTGGTGGTTCACACCAGGGCAGGTCATGATGTCCCATATAAAATTTACTGGTGAATAAATAGTCCATAACCAGGGCGGGTTAAACTGTGCATACTCATAACAAGTAAATAACACACCTGTGAGATTAGTTCATACTGCCAGCTTACAACACCAGATGCAGCAAGGGTAACAGCCCAAAAACGTAGAGCGCAGAACTCCAAGTGAATAATCAAAGCGTACTGGCGACTTATCATCCAAGGCCAGGCCGGTTATCAAAACCTCAGATATCCTCAAATATGAGCCATAAGGATTAAGGCTACATGGCCTAAATTGTTTTAAACCATATGTTAACATGGTACAAGAATATGAACCCAAACAGCGTTCAATAAAAGAATAAACCAGAAAAACAAGGCTTTCATATGCTGCCAAACCTTAAAATCAAGTGTTGTTCAAGGACCGCACAGCCACTGAGTTAATCCTTTATTCAAACCTTTAAGTCGAGCCTCACATGACCAACCGTCGTTTCAGGATCTTTATAAGATTGACTGTCAAGAGTACGACGGGTCATTCTAGGATTATCTGGGCGGAGTGGCAGACATACGAAGGCAAGATAACCCAGAGTTTTGGTGAATACACCTGGCGTCCAAGCCGATCAAAAGGGTAAATATAGCTATGTTCATTGAACAGGAAGCCCCCAAGTGACCTTTAACAAGCCATCAAGGCAGGTTACCTATGTTTGAATTGTACATTGTAACAAGTTCTTTTTGGTAACCTTTTAACTTGGGCGGAAAGCCCCCAAGTCATTTGCAACAAGGGGTATAAGCCGGATCAAAGGGTAATCATAGCTATGCTAAGTGATCAGGAAGCCCCCATGTTATTTGTAACAAGGCGTGCAAGCCAGATCAAGAGGGTAGTCATAACTATGCTCAATGAGCAGGAAGCCCCCAAATGATCTTATGAATTGACAATAAAGACTTAGATACTCAGAAATGAAAGGACAGAGGCCCTGAATTATCAGGGATGCCGGATTTATTATACTGATCATAATATATACATTGGTAGAAATATGTACAACACAAGAACCGGTGGCTCAGGTGTAATAAGGTCAAAGATGAGCAATGTTCCACGGCCGGCGGGTCTCCTCCTCCGACGTGCGTGAGTCCTTGTGATCTCGAACATCAATGAGGTAGTACGACCCTTTGTTCAGATTTTTGCTGACCACAAAAGGCCCTTCCCAAGGTGGGGATAACTTGTGCATATCTGTTTGATCATGGATGAGCTGGAGCACCAAATCACCTTCTTGAAAGGTCCGGGTTCTAACCTGGCGGCTATGATAATGACACAGATCTTGCTAGTAAATCGCCGAACGAGCCGCCGCAAGGTCACGCTCCTCATCCAGAAGGTCAAGTTCATCCTGACGTGCTTTCTCATTATCAGCTTCAACATAAGCCGCCACACGGGGCGAGTCTTGACGGATGTCACTGGGAAGAACCGCCTCTGCTCCATAAACCATGAAATAAGTCATGTAACCCGTAGATCTATTGGGGGTAGTATTGATGCTCCATAGTACTAAGGGCAACTCCTCAACCCAACTACCCGGCATCCTCTGCAAAGGGACCATAAGCCGGGGTTTTATGCCTCTCAAGATTTCTTGATTGGCTCTTCAGCTTGTCCATTGGATTGGGGGTGAGCCACTGATGAGACATCAAGACGAATATGTTCTTTATGACAGA
Organism: Aegilops bicornis; assembly: GCA_021605145.1. Taxonomy (NCBI): domain Eukaryota; kingdom Viridiplantae; phylum Streptophyta; class Magnoliopsida; order Poales; family Poaceae; genus Aegilops; species Aegilops bicornis. Next base: position 250,301,832 of record CM038673.1, read on the forward strand.
ATGCTTTCATAGCACCGTTGGACAGATTAGTGCCACTATCAGTTATGATGCTGTGAGGATAGGTAAAATGGAAAATCACCTTTTTGATGAATTGAACCGCCGTTGCCGCGTCACACTTGTTGTCCGGCTCTGCCTCGACCCACTTCATAAACTTATCAACTGCCACCAAGTAATGAGTCTTTTGTCCTTGAATCTTTTTAAAAGGCCCAACCATATCCCGCCGCCAAACTGCAAACGGCCAAGTAATTGGAATCATCCTCAATTCTTGAGGCGACACATGAGCTCGTTTGTTAAATTTCTGATAGGCACTACATTTGCTAGCCAGATCATCTGCATCAGCAAGACCCGTCAGCCAATAGAACCCATGATGAAAAGCCTTAGCCACGAGAGACTTAGAGCCGGCATGATGGCCACAATCTCCTTCATGAATCTCTCGTAAAATCTCACGGCCCTCTTTAAGAGAAATACAACATTGAAACACCCCCATGACACTGCATCTATGCAACTCACCATTGACTACAGTCATCCACTTAGACCGTCGAGTTATCTGCCTGACCAAGGTTTCATCTTCAGGTAACTTGTTATGGCACTGCTAGAAGGACGGCGTGAGAGGGCCGGCCGGCGGCCTTTTGCCCACGGCCGGGCAAGATGGAAGGGATTTCCTTCTTAATTCTTGCTTGATTAGATTGGTACATCTCCTCTCTTTATATAGAGATATTTACTTGACTCCCAAGCAAGCGACCCTTATCTCTAATTAACCCTAAGACTAATGGGCAATACCGCCAGCCCAGGCCCATTACGTACTCTAACATAACTCACCCCGTGTCATATAAGCCAAATATGGAACTGTCCAATCAGGAATAACATGAAGAGCCGCCACCAACTGTGCCTCCGGGTTAGGGATAGCAAGATCCTCCTCCGTTAGCAATTTATTTGAAGGCTTATGCAAAATATCAAGGAAAACATTGGGTGGCACCGGCTTAAGCTGAGAACCCAGCCGGCTTAAAGCATCAGCTGCCTTACGATCAACTTGTTCCACTTGGTAACCCTTAAAATGACTAGCAATAGCATCAACCTCTCAGGATGAGTGGGTCCTTGGAATCCCAAGTTCCCGAAACTTGATGAGCCACCAAATCTGAGTCGCCAAAGCACATTACTCGGCTTAGATTCATCTGTTTAGCCATCCGAAGACCATGGAGCAAATCCTCATACTCAGATACATTGTTAGTACAAGGGAACATCAACCTTAAGACATAACAAAATTTATCACCTCGTGGGCAAGTCAAAATAACTCCAGCCCCTGAGCCTTCCAATTTCCTAGACCCATCAAAATGAACAGTCCAATATGCATTATCAGGCTTTTCCTCAAGCATTTGTAGCTCTTTCCAATCATTGATAAAATCCACAAGTGCTTGAGACTTGATAGGTGTCTGAGGCATATATTTTAAACCATGGGGTCCCAGCTCAATGGCCCACTTGGCCACCCGGCATGTGGCTTCTCTATTTTGAATAATATCCCCTAAAGGAGTAGAACTGACCACAGTGATGGGATGACCAAGGAATATTGCTTCAACTTAGGACTAGCCAAGAACACTCCATAAATTAGCTTCTGCCAATGTGGGTACCTCTGCTTAGATTCAATGAGCACCTCACTGACATAGTAAACTGGCCTCTGAACCGGATATTCCATCCTGATTACTTTCTTTCCACAACAACTACACTGACGGATCTGTTGTTAGCAGCCACATATAAAAGAAAGGGCTCCTTATCAATGGGAGCTGCAAGGATTGGTGGCTCAGCCAACTTCTTTTTCAGTGCCTCGAAAGCCGGATTAGCAGCATCACTCTGTACAAAGTGATTTGTTTTCTTCATCATCTGGTATAAAGGGATAGCCTTCTCTCCTAGACAGCCTATAAACCGGCTCAAAGCCGCAATACAACCCACCAAACGCTGGACGTCATTGATACATGCCGGCTTAGCCAAAGAAGTGATAGCCTTGAATTTCTCCGGGTTAGCTTTAATGCCTCTCTCAGAAACCAAAAAGCCCTACAGCTTACTGGTTGGCACACCGAAAACACACTTGGCCGGGTTAAGCATCATTTTCTAGACCTGGAGGTTGTCAAAGGTTTCCTTCAATCATCTAACAAGGTTTCCTTCTTCCTGGACTTCACAACGATATCATCTACATAAGCATGAACATTGCATCCAATCTGGTTGTGAAGGCAATTCTGAACACAACGCTGATAAGTTGCCTGGGCACTCTTGAGCCCAAAGGGCATAGACACGTAGCAGAAGGCTCCAAAAGGAGTGATAAAGGTTGTCTTCTCCCAGTCCTTAACGGCCATCTTGATCTGATGATAACCAGAATAAGCATCTAGAAAACTCAAACGCTCACAACCCGCCGTAGCATCAATGATCTGATCAATATGAGGGAGAGCAAAAGGATCAGCCGGACAGCCCTTGTTAGGGTCTGTGTAATCCACACACATACGCCAAGTGGCGTTCTTCTTAAGTACCAACACCGGGTTAGACAACCACTCGGGATGATAAACTTCAATAATAAACCCAACCGCCAAGAGCTGGGCCACTTCTTCACCAATGGCCTTGTGCCTCTCTTCATTAAAACGATGAGGGAATTGATTGAACGGTTTAAATTTTGGATCAACATTGAGAGTGTGCTCAGCGAGTTCCCTTGGTACACCTGGCATGTCGGGCGGCTTCCATGCAAAGATGTCCCGGTTCTGACAGATGAACTCGATGAGCGCGCTTTCCTATTTCGGATCCATATTAGCACTAATACTGAACTGTTTGGATGAGTCGCAAGGAACAAAATCAACCTGCTTGGTGTCATCCGCCGATTTAAACTTCAACAAAGGGTCATGCTCTGTCATTGGCTTCTTCAAGGGGGTCATATCCGCCGGGTCAATGTTATCTTTGTAGAACTTCAACTCCTCTGTTGCACAAACAAACTCAGTGTAAGCAGCGTCGCCCTCTTCACACTCCAAAGCTATCTTCATGTTGCCATTTACTGTGATGGTATCCTTACAACCTGGCATTTTAAGTTGTAGATAAACATAACAAGGTCGTGCCATAAATTTAGCATAAGCCGACCATCCAAACAAGGCGTGATAAGGGCTCTTGATCTTGACCACCAAAAAGTTCAATGTTTCAGCTCTGTACTCCTACTCATCGCCAAAAGACACTTCCAAAGCTATCTTACCCACCTGATATGCCGACTTATCGGGCACCACCCCGTGAAAACAGTAGAAGATGGCTTAAGATCTTTATTAGTTAAATTCATACGGTGAAAAGTATCATAGTAAAGGATGTTGATAATGCTGCCTCCATCGATAAGCACTACTGTAAACTTGTATCCTCCAACCAGAGGGGCAACCACCAAAGCCAATTGACCCAGATTGTCAACCCGGGGTGCGTGATCCTCACGGCTCCATAGAATAGGCTGCTCAGACCATCGCAAGTATCGAGAGACCACCGGCTCAACCGCGTTCACTGCCCGCTTATGAATCTTCTGGTATCGTTTGCATAAGCCCGTGGCAAATACAAGATATTGGCCATTATGTAGCTGCTTTGGATTGCTCTGATAACCGGACTAGTGCTGTTGATTCCCTTGACTCGACTGTTGATTAAAACCACCTTGAATGCCTTGGCCTCGAAAACCGGAGCTTGAGCCGCCACCTCCGAAGCCAGGTCCGTGAGAGCCGGATCCTGACCCGTCATGCGGGCCATGATTGTTCTGGAAAAAGCCAGAATTTCTATACTCCCTCATGATGAAGCAATCTTTCCACAGATGACTCGCCAGCTTCTCTTGCGTACCGTGCTTTGCGCAAGGCTGATTCATAATCGCATCAAGGTTGAACTTTGGCTCGCCGAACCGGGGCGTTGACGATTTCCCCTTACGATGCAGATTATTACTCTGCATGTTGGTATTGGCCATAAAGTCCGAACCACCGTCCATCTGCTTGCGCTTACCATTATTACCTCAATCCGCCATATTATATTGCTGTCCCTTTGCATTGCCACTCTTCTTCCCCTTGCCAGCCTTCTCCTCATTAGACTCAGGGTCCTTAGTAGTATCAGAGTCCTCGTATTTGACGAGAGCCGCCATGAGTTCTCCCATATCATAGTAGTGCCGCTTAAGCCGCCCCAACTTCTGCTTAAGGGGAAGGAACCGACAATTCTTTTCCAACATCACGACGGCTGAACCAGCGCTGATACTGTCCGATGAATGGATAACGACCGAGATCTGGCGCACCAAATTGGTTGTTGATTCGCCCTCACCCTGGATACAAGAGTCTAAATAAAGAATCAACATAGGCTGCTTGCACATGTCTTTGAAATTCTGGATAAAACGCGTTTTCAATTCAGCCCATGATCTGATGGAATTAGGGGGCAATCCTTTCAGCCAAGTGTGTGTCAGTCCATCCAGCATCATGGTGTAGTATTTAGCAGATGCAGGATCACTGACATCCAACATCTCCATGGCCATCTCATAGCTGTCAATCCAGGCCTCTGGGGGTTGATCCGCCGTGTAATTGGGCACCTTGCGGGGGCCGTTAAAATCTTTGGGCAAGCGCTCATTACATAAAGCCGACACTAAGCAAGGCACACCAAGGGTTCTAGAGGTTATTCCTGCCTCCACAGACACCGATGGGTAAACCGGAGATTGTTGATGAGCCGCCAACTGAGCCACCAGCTCAGACTCCCGACGTGCCCTGCCCTGATCCACCAAAGCCTGAGCATTGCTATCAGCACGCGGCGGGTCATGCCTGCAAGGCTGGTTATGGTGCCGCTGACCGCTTGAAACCGCTGGCGAGTCAATATGCCTGCTATAACTCCGGCTTGGACGAGGGGTTGAATGAATCCGATCACGACTGTATGAGTAAGCCCCCTGTTGAGGCACCGCTGTCTGAACAAGCCCTCCAACCCTCCGTATCTCCATCGCGGCTGGAGACTCGCCTTCAAATCGGAGAGCCGCCAATCACGTAGCTGCAGCAATCATATTGTCTAGAGGGTTAGAATAATGACCCGGCGGTGTCGGAACATGCTGAGGCGGGATCAAATTCAAATGAGGCGGGTCCACCGCATGTGGCTAAACCGTCGCTCCAGTCACGGGTGCCTCGACAACCCGGTTTACCATGGGCAGGTCACTGGTTCCTGCCCCAGGTGTGTCGAAAAGGTTCCTGGCCTCAAACTCTGTGGGTAGACGGGTTTGGTGCCTCCTCCTCATGACGGCGTCTGAAGCGTTCTGGTCCAAGGCAACCCGGAACGACTCTGCCTGAATCTGTTGTGTGGCAGCGTCCAAAGTGGCTCGTTCTATTGCTATCCTAGCATTCTCAGCATTAAACTCCTCCTTGGCTTGAGCTATCTCATCTCGCAGTTTCGCAACATCCACCTTATGTTGTGCCTAATTTTCTGGTGTCACCTCTGCAGCCAATAAGGTCGCCAAAGCCTCCAATAGCTCAGATAATGCTTGAACCAGCGGGCGTGCAGAGCCGCTTGCCCCGGCCGTTGCCACCACCGTTGTTGAACTGGAAGTCATAGCCGCAGCAGTCATCGAATTGAGCACCGGTTGTGTGCTGTCCATGAAGATTGCAACCCTCTTTGGTGGCTCATAGGGGTCTGGAATACTGTCGCCATCAGAACAGTCCCCCAGCCCACCATCTTGCAATTGATACATGGAATTGGTCTCGCCGGTTGAGTACTCATCACCAGAATAGATGGCTCTCTCTCGGCCGTACACAACTCCTTCCTCAAGATCCACTCCGTGAGCAAAACCCACAAAAGCGTGCTACACAGCAGCTTGAACCTTGGCGGGTCGTGCACGCTGAGCCGTCTCGACGTTGTCGGTGCAGGTGTCCGGCTCAGGCACCGACTCACCGATCTTGCTGATGAAGACGTAGATTCGGCCGAAAGGGACCCGGTACCCGTACTCGATCGAGCCAGCCTCGGGGGCCCAGCCAGCGTCATCGATGTAGAGCTTGTCGCGGCGGCTTTTGGTCATTCGACCGTCGGCGTATCCCTTGATCCCTAGGAAGTTTCCCTTTAAGAACTTGAAACCACCACGCGCTGGCCCCACGGTGGGCGCTAGCTGTCGTGGATTTAACACAGCAGATGCCCTAGAAAAAGGACTTAGGTGTAGAGCCATCGCAGCTAGGTTGCTTGAAGGGGTTAAAAGGGACAAAGGACACATAGAGTTTACCCTGGTTGGGCCCCTCTCAGCGAGGTAAAAGCCTACTCCTGCTTAGGGTTGTATTGCTTGGGTTTCGATACCAGGGAGCGAATATGCTTGACCTGGTTCTCGATCAGTTGTTTCTTGAGTTAACCGCTGCTGGGTCAACCCTTTATATATAGGTTGATGCCCGGCGGCTTACAGAGTCCGGCCGGTTCACACAAACGTAATCAGCTCGGTTTCTACTAAGCTTGCCTTACAGTACAAGTTTAATCATACGGCAGCTCATCCCTTTGGGCCTTAAGCTGCCTGTGGGTCTTGGGCCTTCAACAAGCCTGCTTCATGAACTGGAATCCTCATGTCTTGGGCCTTCAACAAGCCTTGTCGAGCTTCTTCATCTTGAAGCCGTCAACGGCGTGACCCGGCCCCTCGTGGGCGGGTCATACCCAATAGCCATATCCCCAACAGTTTCCATTCCCGTGCAAAAAGACCAAGACCGCAAGGATGGCAGGACGGAGGTCATCACCGAGCCCACCACGGCGTCACGACCAGAGGCTTTTGCAGGCAAAGACTACTTTTGTTAGGATAACATGTACTAGTTGTCTCCCTATGAATTTGGTTGTTGTGGGATCCCTTCCGGCCTTCATTCAGGAAAAGGACCAAGGCCGCTATAAATAGGGCCTAGCCACCACGTAGAACGGGACCTGATCATTCGGATTCCATCCTCACACCCACCAGCTCACTTGGGCACAAGAACACGCCTCCTCCTTAGGTTGTTCTCCACTATACTAGTTCATCCTCAGCCCCTCGAGGCCAATCCACCACAAAGCAGGAGTAGGGTTTTACACCGCAAGGTGGCCCGAACCTGGGTAAACTACCGTGTCCCATTTCCTTCATGTTCATCGAGCTAGCCTACGAGATTGGCGAGCAGGCAGATTGGGGAGGTTGAGTTCTTCGCACGCACCCCAAAGTTTGAACCTCTCAAGGGTCTGTGGAACCCGAAATCCGACACTCTCTTTTTCTCTCATTTTTTTGGGCCCTCTTTTTTTGGCCTCTTTCTTTTTATTATTTTTTGTATTTTTTTCGTCCGGAGTCTCATCCCGACTTGTGGGGGAATCATAGTCTCCATCATCCTTTCCTCACTGGGGCAATGCTCTAATAATGATGATCATCACACTTTTATTTACTTACAACTCAATACTACAACTCAATATCTAGAACAATATGACTCTGTATGAATGCCTCTGGCAGTCTACCAGGATGTGCAATGATCTAGCATAGCAAAGATATGAAAAAAAACAGGCAAACCATGAAAATATCAAGCTAGCTATCTTACGATCATGCAAAGTAATATGACAATGAATGCTCAAGTCAGTATATGATGATGATGGAAATGCCATGATAGGTAGGTATGGTGGTTGTTTTTCGAAAGATATAAGGAGGCTTATGTGTGATAGAGTGTATCATATCACGGGGTTTGGATGCACTGGCGAAGTTTGCACCAACTCTCGAGGTGAGATAGGGCAATGCACAATACCGAAGAGGCTAGCAATGATGGAAGGGCGAGAGTGCGTATAATCCATGGACTCAACATTAGTCATAAAGATATCACATACTTATTTAAAAAAATTATGGCGAGTGATAGGCGTCGGTGCGCCGGCCCAAACTTGGGCCGGTCCGCCCGTAGCCATCCGATCTGATTGATGCTAAACCGTCTGATGCCCTTCTTCAAACGCATGCGTATGAAAGATTCCCTGCATCTTGTTGCTTCCTTGTATCTCGCCGGCTGCGCATGCTCTCCGGTCGCCATCTTTGCAGGCCGTCCTCGTCACCGGTCGTCCTTGCGCCGGTCATCTTCGCCCGGCGTTCCTCGTCGCCGGTCGTCCTCGCCGGCAGCGATCCTTGCAGGCCGTCCTCGTTGCCGGTGCGTCCTCGCGATCGCCGCGGCGGTCTGGAAGGCCGTCCTCGTCGCCGGTCGTCCTCGCACTTGCTGGTCGTCCTGGCAGGCCGTCCTCGTCGCCGGTTGCAGCATCGAATGGTGCAACGCCACTCGTCATAAACGGTGGTAGCAAAATCATGTACCGTTCCAGCAAAAACAAAACACGATGGAAGCAAAAAGTGAGGCATAGATTCCAGTCAAAAACACAACACACAACACGGTGGAAGCAAAAAAAGATGAAAACGCCGGTTCCAAAGCAAAAACACAACATGGTGGAAGCAAAATGAAATGCGGTTCCAGCAAAACAAAAACAGATGGTAGCAAAAATTAGGCTGGTTCCAGCAAAATCCAAAGACGGTAGTAGCAGAAATTGGGGCTGGTTGCAACAAAAATTGGAATGACAGCCATGTGGGCGTCGCTGTTGCAGCACCACCATCGGGTCGTGGTCACCATGACCTGGTCATGGCCACCACTGCCATGGGATGGCCTCTGCTAGTTACAGCTTCGCCATGGATGGTTGCAACATCCCATGGCGCCGCCGAGGCTCGGATGCAGATGGCCGCAGTTCTGCGCACCATCGGATTGCAGCTCCTGCATCGTCGGCGTACAGTGGAAGCAAAAATCACATTGGTTCCAGCATTTCCATGTGCCGGTTGCAGCTCTGCATCGTAGAAGTGTTGTTGAAAGCACGCGAGGACTGCTGGTTCCAGCACCATAGGTTGTCGGTTCCAGCATTTCTGCATGGAATTCCAGCAATCGCGATGACCGGATGCAACATCGTCAGTGAGCTGGAAGGCCATGGCTAACTCGTCCAATGAGCATGCCACCGGTGACCTCATCCTCTCGTCCCGAATCCGTCGTCGCGATTAGAGAGGACGTGTTGGGGCAGAATCATGGTGGTGAGTGATGGATGAGGACGTGTGGAGAGAGAGTAGAGAGAGGAGGAAGGTAGAACTCGAGAGAGTCCTTCCATGGCGGCTGGGGATGATGTGAACCGAAGAAAAGGGGATTGCTGGGCTGAGAGGATAAGGATGGACTGAGTGGTGGGTGAGGACGTACGAAGTGGGACCCATCGAGCGAGCGTGTGCACATGGTTAACCCGTGACACTGTGGGACGACCTTGATTAGATTAGATCCTGCGCCGCGCGTGAGACCGGCCGAAAGCTTCGGCCGGTCTGCCGGCCACAAACGTTTTCCAAAAATTATTAGCTATCAAAACGCAGTACTACACGCATGCTCCTAGGGGGATAGATTGGTAGGAAAAGACCATCGCTCGTCCCCGACCGTCACTCATAAGGAAAACAATCAAAAATAAATCATGCTCCGACTTCGTTACATAACGGTTCACATTATGTGCATGCTTCTGGAATCACAAACCTTAACACAAGTATTTCTACTAGTCCATAATTACTCACAAGCATGACTCTAATATCACCATCTTTATATCGCAAAACTATTGCAAGGAATCAAACATATCATATTCAGCTATCTACAAGTTTTATGTAGGATTTTATGACTAACCATGTGAATGACCAATTCCCGATGACTCTCTAAATAGATATAAGTGAAGCAAGAGAGTTTAGTTGTTTCTACAAAAGGTATGCCCACGCTCTAACAAATATAAGTGACACAAAAGAGCATTCTACAAATGGCGGTTTTCTAAGTGAAGAGAAACAGGCAATCCAAACTTTAAAAGATATAAGTGAAGCGCATGAAGCATTCTATAAAGCCATACTCAAAAGATATAAGTGATGTGCATGAAGTATTCTATAAATTAACCAAGGACTGTCTCATACCAGCATGGTGCATTAAAGAAAAAGGAAAAATAAAAAAGTACACGACACTCCAAGATTTACGCATATCATGTGACGAATAAAAATATAACTCCAAGTAAAATTATCAATGATCGTTAGAGGAGGCTTCCACCACCTTTTTTGTCTCTTCGCTGGAAGAGGAGGGCCACGGGTGAGGGAGTCCTGGATTAGGGGGTATCCGGACAGCCGGACTGTGTACAACGTCCGGACTATTGAAGCGTGAAGATACAAGACTAAAGACTTCGGCGCCTTGTCCGGATGGGACTTTCCTTGGCATGGAAGGCAAGCTTGGCGATCCGGATATTATATTTCCTTCCTTGTAACCAACTCCATGTAAACCCTAGCCCTCTCCGGTGCCTATATAAACCGGAGAGGTTGGTCCTTAGAAGGCCGATCACAATTACAATCATACCATCATAGGCTAGCTCTTAGGGTTTAGCCTCTATGATCTTGTGGTAGATCTACTCTTGTACTACCCATATTATCAATATTAATCAAGCAGGAAGTAGGGTTTTACCTCCATCGAGAGGGCCCGAACCTGGGTAAACATCTGTGTCCCTTGCTTCCTGTTACCATCAGCCTTGACGCACAGATCGGGACCCCCTACCCGATATTCGCCGGTTTTGACACCGACATTGGTGCTTTCATTGAGAGTTCCTCTGTGTCGTCGCTACTGGGCTCGATGGCTCCTTCAACCATCGCCAAAAACACGATACCGGAAAGTCACGACGAGCACGGCTTAGACCTGCTATCGGACAAAGCTCGGGGTATCACCCCCGCATTAGCCTCGGACCTAAATCCGGAGCAGGCTGCGTTGCCTGAGGACGGAGGGCTGGACCCTGCCCCGCAGGTCGCGCACTCATCGGCGTTGGAGCCAAACACGGGCCTTACCTCTGTGGTGGCCTATGACTCCGGACCCTCGGATTCGTATCCGGATGTTGAGTTCGGTCCGCGCACTCCTGAACCGGTCGACCAGGCTGGGCTCCGGTAATGGAGTTCACCGCCGCGGACATTTTTCGGCACTCGCCCTTTGGCGACATGCTGAACTCGTTGAAAACTCTCTCTTTGACAGAAATTTCTGGGCCAAACCACATCCGGTTCGAGTGGGAAGCAGGCGACGAAGAAATTCGTTGCCCACCCACCACCCACTTCATAGCCACGGTCGACGATTTAACCGACGTTCCTGACTTCGACTCGGAAGACATCAACGGTATGGACGACGATGCAGGAGAAGATGCGGAATCTATGGGGCGCCAGACTTCCCCCTCGTCACATGACGTATACATGGTGGATACGCCCAAAGAGGACAAAGGCGACAATCCGGACGATAAAACCCCCGGACAAAAGCCAAAGCGATGGCGCAGACGCTGTTCTAAGTCTAGCAACAGTAAAAATAGTGACAAGAGCGCCAGAAGGATCGATACTACAATCAACTCCGAAGGCAACAACGACCATACGGACCCAGTGATGGAGCAGGACGAACCAGGTCACCCTGAACACAGTTCGGAGCAGACGCCCGAGGACAATGATCCCGACGGACGAGGTCATCAAAACAAACCAGCACAGGAAAATGGTCCGGATAACGATGCAACCCCAGAAAACACGTGGAACGAGATAACCTCCACACGGTTAGTGTCACTCTCCAATCTTGTTTTGGTGGGTATCCCCAAGGGTTTTGTGTGCATCATCTCAAGGACAGATCTTTCAAGTTCTTTGTTGCTTCCAAAGCCGTGGTATTTGAAATTTACAATCATGGTCGTGTGATCGAAAAGGATTTTGAGTTAGTTTTCAATCTTTGGGGTTTTGGAGGCCCCAACTAGATACATGAAGAGCAGCTTTTCTATCATGAAGAGGAAGCTTCTTGGACCTTGGTAACTAGAGGTTCTCGCCCGCGGGCTGCCGCTGGCAATGTTTCCGGTGATCAACTCCGACCATCGGTTTTTTCTCGCCTCGCGGGTACTCTGACCTCTAGCAATAATGAGGTCTCGGACAATAATGAGCCCTTAATGCACGATCTTAATACCTCTGGAGAGGTTAACGTTACGGTTTCACAAAGCGGGAACCAGGGTTTTTCAATTGACAGGATTCAGTGCTATGCATGCGGCAAGTTGGGCCACTTTGCCAGAGAGTGTTCTGAGCAAAAACTACCTGGGCTTTTTCCTTTCCTTCGTTTCGCAACTTTGCCCAGCCCACCTGCTGAGGCTTGGGACATGGATGCGGTCCAGGATTGGTTTAAGTCTGCAGGCACGGCCCGTGACCCCTCGGTGGTTTCCTCTTTTAGTGAGCTCTGTCGTGGTTCTAAGTCTGACAGTAGAATGGGGGGTAGGTATGGAGAGGCAAGATCCTAGCTATGGAGTAGTTGTATACGCAAGGGATTTACGAGTTCAGGCCCTTCTCGGAGGAAGTAATAGCCCTACATCTCGGAGCCTGGAGGCGGTCGACTGGATTATATGTGTATGTGTTACAGGGGTGCGAACCCTTCTACCTGTGGAGGGAGGGTGGCTTATATAGAGTGCGCCAGGACCCCACCCAGCCCACATAGTAGAGGGTTTAGGGTGCGTTAAGGCTGGGTGTTACTGGTAACGCCTTACATAAAGTGTCATTAAGATCATAAAGACTATTTAACTACAGACCGTTTGGGCACCGAGTGGCTCTTGGACTCCTGGTGGTCGAGTGGGTCTTCATAGTCGAGTGTCTTTGAATCTGTCGAGTGGAAACCTACCAGGTCATTTGGAAGGCCACTTCTCTTGAGAGTGTCCTTGTGGAGGGTACCTTTGGGTAGGTCTATGACCCTACCCCAGGTACATGACTTCATCATTAGCCCCCGAATGGATCGAGGTTTGAGTGAGGAAGGAGTTGATAATCTTTCCGACCTGTTCTTCGTGTTGCGAGTGTGTCTTACTCTGGATCAACGACCTTTTAGTGATGGCATCAACTTCTCTTTCAGTCGCCTTGATCCATTCTTCACGTTTTGTCGAGTGAACTATGTGAACTTGAGGATTTCCGAGCGACGGATCGAGGAAATCTGCTATCGACGAGTTGCTCCGTGGTTAGCGGATTTCGGGATCCAAATTTTGGGAAGCGCGAAGCGAGAAAACTCCGGCACTCGGATGGGATAAGACGATGGCGCCTCGATCTTCACGCCGCCTTTTTCGCCACGTATCGGCGTCTTGGCGCTTTATTCTTGAGATTGTGGCCGGGATTGCCTGGGCCTACCGGTCAGCCACTCGGAAGCGGCCCCATATAAAGCGTCGGACAGGGTATTTTGAACAGTGCGACCCCAATCTTCTCCTCCCTCCGCCTCCAAACCTTCTCGCTGCGCTCTTAGCCTGTCCAGCGCCGCAGCTCGGTACTTGCTTCGCCGGCGACCATGGTGAAGGAGAAGACCGCAGCCCTGGAACGGGTGAAGAAGGCGGCGGTGAAGGCTAAGGGGAGAGCGCCCAGTCGGGGCGGATTCTCTTCGCGGTCCAAATTGCCACAAGGCTGGGTCCAAGGGGATTGGATCCGCTCGACCATCACCGAGAAGGACCTCACCGATCTGGCCAATGAAGGACTGATCCCCCATGGGTCGGCGAGGCTTCTGGGAACGGAGTGGCAACCGCCTTTGAAGAGGGTGAGTCGTCCTCCTGGCCACCCACGTGGATCGAGGATTTTCTCTGCCACGAATCCTTTTTCCGAGGGTTTTCTGAACTTTTTGGGCGCAACTCCATCATTTCACTCCCAACTCCATTGTCTATCTTGCTGCTTTCATTTCGTTATCGAGAACTTCTTGGGTTGTCGACCACACTGGGGTCTCTTCAAGCACATATTCACTGTCGCTCTCGAGACGGTGAAGAAAAGCGAACCGAATGACGAGAGAACCCAAGTAATCCAGATGTGTGGGGGACTCGGGGTCCGGATGAGGGGAAGAGCGCCTTTCGGCTATGACTCTCCCGACTCGGTTAGAGGGTGGCAATCGACTGGTTCTCTTGCCAAGACCAGCCGGCGTCGGAATGGCGGTCAGGCTCCCTCCTTTCTCCATGAGTCGAGTGAACAAGCCATCTTCCACGAAGGTGTTACAGAGGAGAAGATCCAAGTAAAGTTGTTGATGGGCGTGTAGTCCAGCTTATTCATGACGGGGTGACGGTATGGATCTCTGGAGGTTTTCCTCCGACGGGCGTATTCAGCCACTCCAATACCGAGGCCATCCGATGTGGATGTACTGCATGCGGATGATACCACTCGGGTCCATCCAGAGGAGGTCGATGACGCCACGCTGGAGAAGTGGATGACTTCCATCACAGGAAACAAAGACAACCCTCGTGGAGCTAGGAGGATTCCACCACTCGACCAGAGTTACGAACCAGACAAGGTATAACCACTTAACTTCGACTGTGATTCGGCTGCATTCATTCTGTCTAGATGCCAATTCGTCGACTGACTTTTGCCTTGTTTGGTTGTCTTCTAGGTCACCACTGAGATGTACTCGATGCCCAACGGGGCGCAGGAAACAGTCGAAGAAGAAGAAGGAAGTGGAGGTGAAAGTCAGGAGGAATGGGAGTCCAACGGCGAGGAGGATGAGGGGGATGACAACTCTGATGAAGAGGAGGAGGAGGAGGAGGAAGAGGAGGAAGACGTCGATCCTCCTCGCTCGGAGGGAAGGTCCAAGTTGACGCATGACCGGCGGCCGGGCGTGGTAAAGCTGTTGTGCCCACTGGGCAGTCGACGAAGCGACCTAGGACAACTTCCCCTGCTCCGACTGAGAAACCGCCGAAGCAACCTCGAGCCACGTCGTCAAAGCCGGCGAAGGCCCTGCCCAAGATGCGGATGGTCATCCCCACCATCTCCGGGTAACCAACAGAACCTTGTATTTCCTTATTCAACATGAGTGAACTTTTGGTCGACTTGATGGTGATCGGCCGATTCTTGAAATCTACTGATGTCGCTACCTCGAGACTTCAGCCAAGCACGAAGATCGTGAAATGGAGGATGCGACCACCTCCAACCTTAGTATGATCTCGAGGTTTCGATTTCGTTATTTGGAGCTTTTAGTCGATTGGACTTCCATGTTTACTTTTGAATCTTTCTTGTAGTTCCGCCTCACGTCATTGATCTCCCGATGATGACGAGGAAGCGCCATTGAGGAAGAGGAAGAACAAGAGTGCCTGCTGGCAAGGCCGCTCGATCATGGCGATTCTGAGACGCTGATTTCCGAGGGAGGCAACCCCACTCGGGCTTCTATGTCTTTTGCTGTACCTCTGACAAGTGCCCGACCCACTTCGTCGACTGCTGATCTACCATCTCTCTTTGCTATACACCACGTCCCGGAAGACCAAGTGAGGGCTGCTAAGGAGGCCATACGCCAGGCAGGGATCATGATGGAGCAAGTGAAAGCGATCGAGAGGCTAGTCGGTGACCTATGATGCTAGTTCAGCTCTCGAGCAATGTCCAAGTAAGTCAATCGTTGCTTGCTTTGTTAGGATATGCTACACAAGCTGCTTCCTTCGGAGATTTCCATATCTGTACACCTTTGGGTGGGTGTGTCGATTGAACTTTGTGGGGGCACGCCGAAAGTGCACCCAGGGTGTAGTCCTCGAGACTATGGTCGATTGCGTGCGATCGGCTATAGTTTTTATGCTTTGTGAACTTCTTCACTCGACTGGGCGGACCAAGTCGAATGGAACCGTAAAACCGGTGGGGGCACGCTAAGTGCACCCAGGTGTAGTCCCGAGACTATGGTCATTTGCATGCGATCGACTATAGTCTAAAGAACTATTTTTTCTTTGCGGTGACCGTGACAATTAGCCATGGTTTTAGAATCATAACCTTTTTGCCTCTTTTGGTCGACTAGTCGAACCAAATTGGTAAAACCAGTGAGAACGCTGAGTGCACCGGCTGAGTGTAGTCCCAGACTCTTGTCGAATGTTTTAATTCGACTGTAGTCTTAGAAATGCTACTATTTTTCCTTAATCACTCGGAAGTGATCTGTCTTTGATGTCTTTCGTTGGTTGACTCTTTGCAGAAATCTTGCGAGCTTGTGGCTCACTATACTGAGTTAGAGAACAAACAGATCCAGCTCAACCTCGATTTGAAGCTTGCTCAGGAGAATTTGCAGAAGACAAAGGATGAAGCAAAAGGTATGGCTGGTGAGAACTTTTGATGACTGCCTTTGTTTTTCTGTTCATTCTCAACTCTGTTCTCATTGTCACTTTGCAGATGAACTGGAAGAGACTTTGAAGAAGAAGGACCTTGACCTTGCAGAGGCACAGAAGGCGGCTTTGGAGAAAACAAAGCTCGCTGAAGAGAAGCTTGCCTCAGTCGACAAACTTGAAGATGAAAATGCCAAGTGAAAGCCGCTCTTGCTGACTAACAAGGAAGTTAGTCGTGAAGAACGACAAGATTGTTACATCGACAAGGCTATTAACCGGCGAGAAGCGAAATGACCTGGAGATTTATCTCGGAGGGCTCTCCAAGAAGTTGTTTCTCATGCTTGAGGTAATCTCTTTTACCCGACTGCCTTGCTATCACCGGCTCATCACATGATCGTTATTTTGAATCTGAACTGTGTTTTCAGAATTCTGTCAAACTTCGAAGAAGAAACAAGTCGAGTGGAAACCAGTTTGGACCCCATCAACTCTCCTGTGAAGAACGAAGCTGCTATGAATGTGCTCCGACTGGAGTCTCGCGTTGCTAGCGTGGTGGATTATCTTGCTCGACTGAAAGTTGCAGTGTCGCGGATCGACTCGACTCTCTGGCCAGAACAGACTCTTTAGAATGACCTTGAATCACGATGACTCGACCGAATGAGATTCCGGTCGAGTGCAAGAATGGAAAAAGTCTTACGCCGGTGTGGTGCTGATGTTGCTCTATCTACGGTTCGTGTCCACTTCAAAGAAGCGCCAAGAGGACAAGCTGGTGTCTCTCAAGGTTGCCAATACCGGAAGCACGACTTCAGATCTTTCATGGAGACTTTCATCGCTGTCGCTACCGTATTGCCGATGGAATCGACCTCGACCGATTTGTTGCACCTTCCAGTCCTCCACGGAGGAGTAAAAACTTCTAAGTCCCACCTTAAATTTGCCTCGGAATGCCGAGTGGTTTTCAGAATCGATAAACTTTAACGGGCTTAACGCTCGAGCACCTTTGGATCCGTGGGGCGTTTATCCGAACTTGATTTATCCTTTAACATGCTTTGTTTGCCTTGAGAGAACTTTATTCCTCATTTGGAAGATATTCCGTTGAAATTCCGATCGACTTGTGCTTCATCTATCCTGCAGGTAGAGATGGAACACAGATCATGATCGACCTTGTCGCCCTTATGGATTGGGATGAACCGCATGTTGTACTTGTGGCGAAGCTCCGAAGGAGGAGGTAGCAGTCGACCTGCACCTCGTCGTCCTTGCGGATTGGGATGGACCGCACGTTGTGCTTGTGGCGAATCTCCGAAGGAGAAGGTAACAGTCGACCTGCACCTCTTCGTCCTTGCGGATTGGGATGAATTCCTTACTTAGGCGAGTACTGGGCTGCAGCTAAGCCTCCTAGTGGGAGGTTTGCTCTCCACTCGGTAGGATTTTTATTACTTAGGCGAGCACTGGGCTGCAGCTAAGCCTCCGAGTGGGAGGTTTGCTCTCCACTCGGTAGGATTTTTATTTCTTAGGCGAGCACCGGGCTGCGGCTAAGCCTCAGTGGGAGGTTTGCTCTCCACTCGGTGGGATTTTTATTACTTAGGCGCAGCACTGGCTGCAGCTAAGCCTCCGAGTGGGAGGTTTGCTCTCCACTCGGTAGGATTATTATTACTTAGGCAAGCCATGGGTTGCAGCTAAGCCTCCGAGTGGGAGGTTTGCTCTCCACTCGGTAGGATTTCTATTACTTAGGCGAGCACTGGGCTGCAGCTAAGCCTCCGAGTGGGAGGTTTGCCCTCCACTCGGTAGGATTTTTATTACTCCCTCCGTCCCGAAATACTTGTCGAAGAAATGGATAAAAATGGATGTATCTAGAACTAAAATACGTCTAGATACATCCATTTCTTCGACAAGTATTTCTGGACGGAGGGAGTACTTAGGAGAGCAATGGGCTGCAGCTAAGCCTCCGAGTGGGAGGTTTGCTCTCCACTCGGTAGGATTTTTATGGCGTAGCTTTGAAGGAGAAGGTAGCAGTCGACCTGCACCTCGTTGTCCTTGCGATTTTCATTATTTTGGATATTAAGGCGAATCCTTGGACTGTTGCAAGCCCCCGAGTGGGAGTCTGGCTTACCACTCGGTAGGATTTGAATACTTAGGCGAGTACTTGGACTGCAGCTAAGCCTCCGAGTGGGAGGTCGGCTGCCACTCGGTAGGATTTTGAATACTTAGGCGAGTACTTGGACTGCAGCTAAGCCCCCAGTGGGAGACTGGCTCGCCACTCGGTGGGATTTTGAATACTTAGGCGAGTACTTGGACTGCAGCTAAGCCCCAGTGGGAGGCGGCTCGCCACTCGGTGGGATTTTGAATACTTAGGCGAGTACTTGGACTGCAGCTAAGCCCCGAGTGGGAGGCGGCTCGCCACTCGGTAGGATTTGAATACTTAGGCGGCGGATTCACAGCTAAGCCCCGAGTGAGAGGCTGGCTCGTTACTGGAAAGGATTTTTTACAAACTTAGGCGAACCGGATTCGTAACTAAGCCACCCATCGGGGAAATTTCAACAAAAAGTAATAACAATCATGGGAAAATTATAACATTCTTGTCTTAGATAAACAAACTACAAAAGTACTTTTATTACATCTCAACCGAGTGAGTATTAAGTGTAAAAGGGCGGAGCAGCTCCAGCTCAAGCTCGAGGCTCGTCGATCTGGCGATCAACGTTGTAGAGATGATACGCTCCGTTGTGGAGAACTCTTGTGACGATGAAGGGACCTTCCCAAGTGGGAGCGAGCTTGTGTGGTTTCTATTGATCCACTCGGAGGACCAAATCTCCCTCTTGGAAGGCTCGACTCTTCACATTTTTGGCATGGAATCGACGCAAGTCTTGTTGATAGATAGTCGAGCGGATCAGGCCATTTCTCTCTCCTCTTCCAAGAGGTCGGCGCATCTTGTCGGGCTTGTTCCGCTTCTTCTTGAGTAAAGTTCGACTCGAGGCGCATTGTGAAGCGAGGTCACTCGGCGAACTGCTTTAGCTCCATAGACCGGGAAGAATGGAGTTCTCCCAGTTGACCGATTAGGAGTGGTTCTCAACCCCGAGAACTGATGGAAGTTCGTCGACCCAAGCTCTGCTGCGTGTTTGAGATCACGCATCGGCCGTGGTTTCAACCCTTTGAGAATGAGGCCGTTTGCGTTACGCTTGCCCATTCGGCGAGGATGAGCCATCAAGCATAGTCGACCAGCGTGCCTTGAGAGGCGCGAAGGCTTTGAACTTGTCATTATCGGGTTTGACCCATTGTTGGTGATGATGCTATGCGGAACTCCATATCTGAATATCAACTCTCCGATGAAACCGATAGCGATTGCATGCATCGAGGTTCTTGATGGGCTTGGCCCGATCCACTTGGTGAACTTGTCGATTGCTACTAGCAAATGAGTGAAGCTGCTTACGCGGTTCTCAACGGTCCAATCATGTCCAATCCCCAAACAGCGAAGGGCGAGATGAGTGGAATGGTCTTCAAAGGCTGAGGCGGGCTTGTGCGACATGTTGGAATAGAACTGACATCCTTCACACTTGTCAACTATTTCTTTTGCCATTTCATTTGCTTTTCGGCCAAGAAATCCCGCTCGGTATGCTTTAGCCACAATGGTCCGAGAGGACGCATGATGGCCACAGGTCCCAGTGGATATCCTCAAGAATATCGACCTTCTTCCGGCGTGATACACTTGGCCGACTCGATCACGCTTTCTCGAACAAGCGTCCCTTGATCACCGTAAAGGCCTTGGATCGTCGGACGATCTGTCGAGCCTCTTCTTCATTCTCTCGGGAGCTCTTTCCTTAGGATATATGCGATGTAAGGCACCGTCCGATCGGGAGTGATGAACACAACTTCCATTATTATGTCGTCCACTACTGGGACCTCAACTTTAGTCGGATCATTGTCACTATTTTAGTGCGGGGCTTCTTACGTGAAAGGATCCTCCCTGCCGATGGTGCATGAATGTGCTCAAAAATACATTACTGGGAATGGCTTCCCTTTTGGATCCTATCTTCGCCAAATCATCCGCAGCTTGATTTTTCATCGGAGTATATGATGAAGCTCTAACCCCTCGAATTTCTTCTCCGACTTTCTCAACTGCATTACAATAACTTTGTCATAGTTGGGCTTCGACATCCCACTCCTTCGTCACTTGATTAACAACTAGATCCGAGTCGCCATAGACCATAAGGCGGCGGACGCCGAAAGTGAAATGGCCATGCGCAACCCATACAGAGTGCTTCATATTCTACCTTCGTTGTTGGAAGAATCAAAGTGAATCTGGAGAACATATTTGAGCCTATCTCCTCGGGTGGAAACCAATACAACCCCTGCACCAGAACCGTTCAGCATCTTGGAACCGTCGAAAAACATAGTCCAGTGTTTCGAGTGAACTTGAGTCGGAAGCTGCTGGTCAATCCACTCGGCGAGGAAGTCTGCTACTGCTTGGGACTTGATGGCTTTCTTTGCTTCGAATTTGATTTCAAGGGGAAGGAGTTCAATCGCCCATTTTTCCACTCGACCAGTTGCATCTCTGTTATGAAGAATTTCCGACAATGGGGCGTCGGCGGCTGTAATGGAATGATCGGAGAAATAATGAGCAACCTTCTTTGTGGTCATATAGATCCCATAAACAAGCTTCGATAGTGAGGGTATCTTTGCTTTGATGGGGAATTGACACTTCAGAAAGATAATAAACTGGGCGTTGAACTTTGAACGCTTTTCCTTCTTCTTCCGCTCGTAGTAAATGCAGTCTTCGGCGACTTGTCCGATGGCTGCAATGTAAAGCAGCAAAGGCTCTTTGTTGATTGGGGCAGCAAGCACGGCTGGGTGGAGAGCGAGCTTTGAGCTCTGCAAGCGCTGCATCGACTTCTAGAGTCCACTCGAACTTGTCCGACTTCTTCATCGATCGGTAAAGAGGCAATGCCTTTTCACGAGGCGAGAGATGAATCGACTTAAAGCGGCCAAGCATCCAAAGAATCTTTCCGGACATCGCGCACACCACGGTATGCCTATTCGAGTATGGTGCCAACCTTTTTGGGGTTAGCATCGATTCCTCATTCGTAAGCGAGAAAACCGAGTAACTTTCCACCGGGAACTCCAAATGTACACTTTGATGGGTTAAGCTTGATATCATACCTCCACGAGATTGGCAAATGTTTGACAAGGTCGATCAACAATCGGAACCCTTCGTGACTTGACCACTATATCATCCATGTACGCTTCCACATTCCAACTGATTTGAGTGAGCAAACACTTGAATCATCCTCATGAATGTGGCTCCGGCATTCTTGAGACCGACTGGCAAGGGGACATAACAGACGCATCCGACTGGAGTGATGAGCGTTGTTTTAATCTCATCGGGTCCATACAGACGGATCTGATGGTACCCGAATAGGCGTCTAAAAAAGACAACCTCTCACATCCCGCAGTTGAGTCGACTATTTGGTCAATGCGAGGAAGAGGGAAATGATCTTTCGGGCAGGCCCAATTGATATGCTTGAAACCGATGCACATGCGCAACGACTTGTCCTTCTTGGGGACCATGACGACATTGGCAAGCCACTCGGAGTGGTAGATCTCTCGGATGAACTCTGCCGCTAAGAGCCGAGCCACCTCCTCGCCAATGGCCTTTCTCTTCTGGACGGCGGACCGCCGAAGATATTCTTTAACCGGTTTGAATTTTGGGTCGACTCGTAGGCGATGCTCAGCCAGCCCCCTGTGAACACCCGGCATGTGAGCAGGCTTCCATGCAAAGATGTCCCAGTTCTCACGGAGGAACTGGATGAGCGCTTCTTCCTATTTTGAGTCGAGTGTTGTTGAGATGTTGGTCGGAGCAGCATTGGGATCAGTCGGGTGAATGTGGACCTGTTTCGTCTCACCAGTCGACTGAAATGCTGACTCCATAGCAGGCTTCTTAGCTCGCAACAAATCAATCGGATCTGCAGTTTTCTGATACTCTTGTAGCTCTACCACTGCCAACTGAGCATCAGCGATCTTAGAGCCTTTCTGGAAGCACTCTTCTGCCTTCTTCCGATTGCCGTGGCGGTGATCACGCCCTTGGGACCGAGCATCTTCGTTTAAGATACACGTAACATGGTCGGGCCATGAAAGCGTGTATAAGCTAACCTTCGAATAGCGTGATAAGCGCTCTGAAATCCACGACCTCAAAGGTCAACTTTTCTTTCGGAAATGCTTGAATCACCAAAAACTACATCAAGAGCAATTTGGTGAGTGATTCAGCCTTCTTTCGAGAATGACTCCGTGGAAGCTCATATTCTTGGTACTAAGTGCCGACATCGGAATGCCCATCCCTTTCAACGTCTCCGTGTACAATATGTTCAAGCCACTACCACCATCCATCAGGACTTTGGTCAGTCGAGTGCCCTCAACAACTGGGTCGACCACCAATGCTTGCCTCTCAGGGGTGGCAATGTGCGTCGGGTGATCGGGGGTCGAATGTGATGGCGCTCAGGACCATTTCAGATAATTGGGAGTCGCCGAGCAACCAAGTTCACTTCCCGATTGATAACCTTCAATCGACTTTTGCTTTCGACGTCGCCAAAAATCATCGTGGTGGAATTGACTGAGGATATCCACCGTCACCGTCATCTCTGTCCTCAACTTTGTGCATTTCCTTATCCTTATCCTTGAGCTGTTTCCCTTGGGCTAACCGCTGAATCAAGAGCCGACAACATCGAGTGGTATGTTTCGGGTAAATGAGTTTACCCTCTTCATCTTTCTTTGTATGAATATGACATGGCAAATCCAACACGTCGTTTCCATCCTAGTCTTTCACCTTCTTGGGGTTCCAAGGACCCTTGTGTTTCCCCTTGAACTTTCCTGGAGTCACGGCCAAGGCCTCACCGGGAGCGGCTGGCTCGGCTTTGCGCTTCTGCTTCCGACTGGAATTTCCTCCACCGGCCTCATTAGCGGCCGATTTGTATTTACCACTCCGGAGCCGATCCTCTTCTTCACCATTTTCATATTTGGTGGCAATCTCCATCATCCGACTCAGGGTCATATCTCCGGTTCGACCAAATTTCAAACTCAACTCTCTGTTCTTGACACCTTCCTTGAAGGCATAGACTGCCTGGTGATCAGATACATTCTCGACTGTGTGGTGCAAAATGATCCACCTCTGGATATAATCTCTCAAAGTTTCACTCGACTTTTGCACACACGACTGCAACTCCGTCAAACCTGCTGGTCGTTTGCAAGTTCCTTCAAATGTCTGACAAACACTCGGGCAAGATCTTCCCAAGTGTAAATCTTTGCTGGCGCTAATCGATTCAACCACGCCTGGCTGAACCCTCCAACATAAGAGGCAAATGCTTCATGGCTACCTTATCGTTGCCACCGCCCGATCTGAACAGCCACTCGGTAATCTTCAAGCCAAGTGTCGGGCTTGGATTCACCCGATGAACTTCTTGACTCGATCGCCAACCTGAAGTTGGGAGGAATCACCGCTGACTCGATGGCTCTGCTGAAACACTCTGGTCCCGAAACATGAACTCTGCTGCTAGAAGGAACATCTCTATCATGGCCGTCTCGGTGAGCTCTGTTCCTGTCGACCAAACCTTAAACGATAATAGATCTCGCATCAAAGCACGGTTCCACAGGGTCGATGGAACTCTTCGCCCAACAACCTTTGTCTTTGGCGTCTGTCGTCCTGCTGCCGAGGAGCGTATGATCCACCCCTTGGGGGAGGGGTGGGCACTCGACATCGATCGTTGTGATCGAATCGGTGCTCATACTGCTCACGGCCCTTGTACTGATCATCACGCCGGCCCCCCTTTCCTCACGCCTCGGGGGCGATCTCGGACTATGGGCCGACTGGACTGAATTCGCAGCGACGGATCGGCTGTGAATCCTGTTCATGACGTGATACAACTGAGTTTTGATCTCCTGCCGCCCAGGCAGATCTACGATTCTGACAAACCTCTACCCGCCTCCATTTGGGAAGGCCGAATTGACTACGCTATACGGGTAGCTGCTAAATTCTGAATCGGAGTTCGATATACCTGAGTTGGCGGTTGAAAGAGTGGCGTCGACTGGATTACGGAACCCTTGGTCGCGCGCGCTCGTCGAGTACTCGCTGAAGGTTCTCGAGTCGAGTGCGCTCAGCCAGATTGGCCAAGCGCGCATCCTCCAAGGCACAAGCCTCCGGGGTTTCTCCAATGATAGGAGTGTGAAGTGCATCCACGTTCGGCAATGACTCCTCCCTCTGGAGGCGAAGTGAGGGGCTCGGGCAGGTACTCTTCATGGGCTTGCTCGGATCACCTCCACCGTCACCTCCGTTGGTGCTTGGGTGAATCCGGGGACTGCGTGGTCCATCGACCATCGAGAACCTCTGCCCGCCCGGAGTCACTTTGCTATCGCATTAGGGCCTTGATCTCTGCGAACCCGGTCGAAGCAAAGTAGAGATTAAATGGGGCTCGATCGCCCGACTTGAGGGGTGTGGCCGGCGGGCCTTGCATGCCTCACCACACCTGAGCCTCGACCATTGGGCAGCTTGCGCGGTAGGAGGCCCAGGGCGAACGGCACAGAGCCGACCCATCTTGGGTCGACGGTTGCCCATGAGGAGGGGCCTTCAGCGGACACCAGCAGCAAAGTCGTCGCCCATGAGACGGGAGGCGCGTCAAGTCGAGTGGAGCCTCCACGAAGCCAAGCGGAGTCGTCGGCGACGAACGTGGCGCGCAAGACGGATCTCGTGGCCGTCAACAAGAACTCCACTGAAACCATGATGTAGGAGATCGAAAGAATCCCAACTTCTCCAACAAATCGCTAGAACACACCTTACGGTGGGCGCCAATTGTCGTGGTTCTAAGTCCGACGGTAGAATGGGGGTAGATGCGGAGGCAAGATCCTAGCTATGGAGTAGTTGTATACACAAGGGATTCTGAGTTCAGCCCTTCTCGGAGGAAGTAATAGCCCTACGTCTCGGAGCCGGAGGTGGTCGACTGGATTATATGCGTATGTGTTACAGAAGTGCGAACCCTTCTACCGTGGAGGGGGTGGCTTATATAGAGTGCGCCAGACACCAGCCAGCCCACGTAGTAGAGGGTTTAGGGTGCGTTAAGGCTAGGCGTTCTTTGGTAGCACGCCTTACATAAAGTGTCATTAAGATCATAAAGACTATTTAACTACAGACCGTTTGGGCACCGAGTGGCTCTTGGACTCCTGGTGGTCGAGTGGGTCTTCATAGTCGAGTGTCTTTGAATCTGTCGAGTGGAAACCTACCAGGTCGACTGGAAGGCCACTTCTCTTGCGAGTGTCCTTGTGGAGGGTACCTTTGGGTAGGTCTATGACCCTACCCCAGGTACATGACTTCATCAAGCTCTGTAAGGGATCTTTTCCTAATTTTCAGCCCCGAATTTCCCTTGCCTCCTCAACTTCTGCGCACTGCTCCTCTGTTTCTCCTCAGCTCACAAACCCTGCTCCGGTCACCTCAAGCTCACAATCGACAGCGAGTGTTGGCGCGGCAGCGTCCATGGCCAATATTCCGATAGACCCACGACCTTTTGTGCCTCATGGCTTTGATATTCAAGAAGTCCATGGCCGCAATGGGGTGGCGAGGGTGGTGCTCCCCCAGCAGCCTCGTCATCATGAAGATTGGGCGATTGCAACAATCCATCCTCTCCCTGTTGATGCTCCTTTCCCCAATGTAAGAGATGTTCTTGAAGAATTATTGTTGAGCATAGGCAGTTGGGGCTGAGAGACATTCAGTGTTGTCCGTTTGGTGAGGCCTATGTGCGTCTGACGAGGGTTAGAGACAGAGATAAGCTAGTCCTAGATAATCTGCATGAATTTGGTGATGTGTTCATCTCGTTTGTGAAGCATGATGAGGGCAGAAATCATAGAAGGGTTCATTTCAATAGGACTGTTTGGTTATTAATGACAGGAGTACCTTTCGATTTTCGCAACACTAAAGATCTTGCTTGTGTTGTCAGTAAGTTTGGTCGTATGATCTCTTGGGATAAGGAGGATGATCACATGGGGCGCATTGTGATCAAAGCTAGAGTTATGAATCTGGACACTATTCCTAAAAGTATGAGGTGGTCTGAATGGGATGAGTTTGAGAAAGATGGCTGGTCTTCTTCCATTGAAGTTCTGGCCAGCGAGCTTCTTGGTGGGGGGCCAGCAGATGAGGATCCAATCCACACCCACTTCCTGAAGCTGTTGAGCATGGAAATGGTTTTCAGAATGCTGCTGTTAACAACATTCCTATGGATGTTCAGAATGAGGATAATTGGGAGCAATGGAACTTGCCACAGCAGGATAACCATAATGCAGTTCTGGAGGACCTCTTGGATGTTGTGCAGCAGGAAGAGATGGCATGGGCTGATGGAGAAGAACTGCTTCCAGCAGTCAGTAATAGTAGCTTATCTTCAGACATGTCCTTTTCTGAAGGAGATAATTCCAACCTTATTTTGCCACCTGTAGTTGCTGGGAACTTCCAACTTATAAATGTTGAACATGCTGTTTTGCCTCCTGCCATTGTGGTTGCAGATGGCCTACAGAATATTATTCAGGCATACCAATCTGATGATGAAGAGCCTAATTTGCTGCAAGAACAGAATCTGGATGCTGCATTGCCTGCTGAACTACCTCATGCTCAAGATGTTGCAACCCATTTGCAGATTGTTGCAGTCAGTCCTCCACCTAGGTTTGAGGAGGCAGTTGTCCCTCTTGTTATTCCTGTTGCTCAAGTTTTGGAGTCACATGCCAATGTCTGACAAGTTGGAGTTGTTGTGGAACCTGGCCTGGTTTCTACCTTGCCCTTAGGAGACTCAGGGGCTTCTGGGATATTTATGCCCTCTCAGGTTGCTGGCTCTTCAGATGGAGCCATGCATTGCAGCCCTGGACACATCACTACTTCCAGAGGAAGCCTTGAGCCAGTTGCAAACCTGGAGGACCTTCAACCTGGGCTCCAAGGTAACTGGGTCAACCAAATTGATGAGCACTTCAGGATGGCACCTTCTCTTCTTGGTCTGAAATGTATTCAACTTGCTGCATCTGCTAATAATGATCTTGTTGTCTCTGAAGAAGGACTTTTGTTGTGGAAAAAGCACTTTCAGGAGCATTCTGTGGATAATAAGAGTTCTTTCACTGCCAACATTCCTGTAAGTTGGTTTAACTTTATTGTCCACCTTCTTCTGTCACCTGATAAGTTTGAACGGACTGTCACTATGTTAAAGTCTGGAATGTGGGAACTTGTCTCTGCGATGGAAAACATGGAACATGCTTTCATATTTTACATTCCTCATAAGTGTCCTGCTTCACATGCACCCATTTGTCAGGCCATTGACATTGAGGATAAACTTAACAACGATAAGGGCAAGGAAAATATTGGACTGGCTTCCAATGTGCATGATGTGGAGTCCCAGGACCTTCTACGGCCTTTTGGCTCTGACAATTTGAGGAACAAAAGGAGTGGGAAGACCCCCCCTGGTTGAAACAGAGGTAAGGAGAAGTGATAGAATCAAAAAGGATAATGCTAGTTATAAAAGAAATTCTTGCACAAATAATAAATGTCTGCCTTGCAATGCTGCCCCTCCAATCACTCAAAAGTCAGTTGTTAAAAACCTCACTGCCTCTTTTTGTAAGGTTGCTGAGAGGGAACTGGAGGACAAGCTAGCTAAGAAGCCCAGGAGAAGGCAAGATGAGGACTTGGTCAAGGTGCCCTTGGCCAAAGGAGAGGACAACCCACCCAACTCTTCTTGATGTTAGTTGCCATCAGCTGGAATAGGGTTTTAAGGGGTAGTGTGTTTGGACCTTGTTGTTCTTAGTGGGATTTCTTAATGAATGGTGTAATGCTGGGAGACTGGTACTTTATGGATCTTGTTGACCTGTTGGTGTACTCTATTATTAAGACCTATGTGATGTATGGTTTGTGGATGCTGTGCTGCTCTTGTGATGTGTTGTGCTTCTTGGCATTGTGCCTTTTGTCCTTCCTCTTGGTTGATCAAGTGTTGGTGCTTGATTACTGGTGCAGAAATTGCTATTGTTTTCATGAATAACACAAACAGAAACTGGAATATCCTTAACTGGAATATTAGAGGGATGAATTCTGAAGATAAATGGTTGGCTCTAAGGCAGAAAATTGATGAGAGTGACTGCAACATCTTGTCTTCAAGAAACTAAAAGAGAGTCTTTTGACACAACTTACATTAAAAATTTCTGTCCTAACAGAATTAATAAATTTGCTTTCCTCCCATCTGTTGGAGCCTCTGGGGGGCTGCTAGTTGCTTGGAATGGCTCACAGTTTGCAGGAGAAGTTATTGCTCAAAACAGATTCTCTCTCTCTCAATCCAATTCACCAGCTTGTTATCCAATCAGTCATGGATCCTATCTAACATATATGGTCCCTGTGACCCACAGGACAAAGTTGATTTCATCAATTGGTTTTTGAATATTCACATGCCTGCAGATGTGGACTAGATTCTTATGGGTGACTTTAACTTATGAGGGCTCCTTCAGACGGAAACATACCTGGTGGAGATGTTAATGACATGCTTTTGTTTAATGAGGCAATCAGCAACCAAGGTTTAATTGAATTACCTTTGCAGGGAAGAAAGTTCAGTTGGAGTAACATGCAGCATGATGCTCTTTTGGTCAAACTGGATTGGTTTTTTACTTCTCCCTCTTGGATGACCACTTTCCCAAACACCATAGTGCTCCCTCTTGCAAAACCTATATCTGATCACTTGCCTTGTGTTATTAAAATTGGCACTTCTATTCCAAAAGCAAGAGTGTTTAGATTTGAAAACTATTGGCTGCATTACTCAGACTTTAAACAGGTGGTTGATGCTGCTTGGAGCATCCCAGTGGGAAATCTTGATGCTGTTAAAATTTTGAATGCAA
Organism: Aegilops bicornis; assembly: GCA_021605145.1. Classification (NCBI taxonomy): domain Eukaryota; kingdom Viridiplantae; phylum Streptophyta; class Magnoliopsida; order Poales; family Poaceae; genus Aegilops; species Aegilops bicornis. The sequence continues at coordinate 250,330,776 of CM038673.1, forward strand.
AATTTAAGAACTTGAGGAGAGCTTTGAAGTTGTGGGCCAGGTCTTTATCTTGCTTAAAAGCTCAAATTGCTAAACTTAATGAGCTCATCTTTCTTTGGGATTTCTTTGAGGAATTCAGAGAATTGGACATTCATGAATGGAACTGCATGGGCTATTCTAAAAGATCAGCTGCTCATTCTTCTCAGGAACCAAAAGATTTACTGGAAGCAAAGGGGTCAAATTAAGGGGGTCAAATTTGGAGATGAAAACACAAAATTCTTCCATACTAAAGCCTCTATCAATTACAGGAACAATCATATTGCTCTTCTTCAAAATGATGACCAAGTGGAAATATCTGATCATGCTGGGAAAGCTGCAATTCTCTGGGAATCTTATAAGAAAAGACTGGGAACATCTCACAAAACTTCTATGCACTTTAATTTGGACTCCTTATTTGGTCCCAGGCAGGATCAAACACTTTTTGATAACCTGGAGCTACCTTTCACTGAGGAAGAAATTAATAATGTTGTCAAGGATCTTCCACTAGACAAATCACCAGGTCCAGATGGTTTCAACAATGAATTTTTTAAATCTTGTTGGGATATTATTAAAGTGGATGTGTTTAGATTTATTCAGGACTTTCATGCTGGGAAAATCTCAATTGAGAGCTTAAACACTTCTTACATCACCCTAACTCCTAAAGGGAGCACTCCTATGACAGCAAATGACTTCAGGCCAATTTCACTCCTTAATTGTTGTCTTAAACTTGTAACTAAGTTGTTGGCTAACAGGCTGCAGAAAGTGATTCTCAAGTTGGTGCACATCAACCAATATGGATTCCTCAAGGAAAGGTCCATCCATGAGTGCTTGGGTTGGGCATATGAGTATCTGCATCAATGTCATAAGTCTAGAGAAGAAATTGTTGTGCTTAAACTAGATTTTGAAAAGGCTTTTGACACCATTGAGCACCAGGCAATTTTGGATATCTTAAAGGCCAAAGGTTTTGGAGACAGATGGATCAACTGGATTAAAATGTTGTTCACTTCTGCATCATCTGCTATCTTGCTTAATGGTGTTCCTGGCAAGAAGTTTTACTGTCTTAGAGGGGTCAGGCAAGGAGATCCTCTGTCCCCACTCTTATTTGTGCTTGCTGTGACTTGCTTCTGATCAATTCTTAACAAGGCCATGCACATGGGTTTGCTTACCTCACCTCTGCAAGTGGAATCATGTCCTGACTTTCCCATTGTCCAGTATGCTGATAACACTCTGGTTCTTCTCCAAGCTGATGCAAAGCAACTTCATTGCCTCAAAGCACTCCTCAATACTTTTGCAGATGCTACTGGCCTTAAAGTGAACTATAATAAATCAAGTCTCATCCCAATCAATGTGCCAGAAGACAAGGTGGAAATTTTGACAAATATTTTCCATTGCAAAGGAGAATCTTTCCCTGTTCAGTATTTGGGAGCACCCTTGGGTCTTCATAAACCAACTGTGGAGCAATGTTTTCCTCTTGTCACAAGACTGCAGAAGAAGCTTGTGGGTTTATCTTCTTTCATGACACTGGCTGGGAGATTGTTACTAATAAAATATGTTTTGAACTCTCTGTTGATTTACCTCATGGGATGCCTTGATGTGCCTGTCACCATTAAAACTCAAGCTATCAAGTTTTTGAGGCATTGTCTCTAGAGAGGCCCTGACCTAGAGGATCACAAGCCTGCTATGGTGGCTTGGAGCACTGTTTGTAGACCTAAGGATCAAGGAGGTCTGGGGGTGATGGATATATTTGTTCAAAACAAAGCTCTGCTGCTCAAGAATCTACAGAAGTTTTATAATAGGTATAACACTCCATGGGTCAACTTGATTTGGGAAACTTACTATAGCAATGATTTGTTGTCAGGCAGTAATTGGGTTGGATCTTTTTGGTGGAAGGCAAGTCTCAAGCTCATTGATAATTTCAAATCTTTGGCTAGATGCACATAGGGGATGGTAAAAGTGCTCTATTCTGGTCTGATCTGTGGCATTCAGCTTGTTTACAGGACTTGTTCCCACACCTCTTCTCCTTTGTGAAGAACAAGAACACTAATGTGCACACCATTATTCATACTGAATTCCTGGAGGATCTGTTCCACCTTCCTCTCACTGTGCAAGCCTTCAAGGAATTTGAAAGAATGGAAGACATTTGTATTGCCTTAAGGGCTTCTGACTCCCTGGATTTCACTGACACCTGGAGTTACATTTGGGGTAATGATCAATTTTCAGTTGCTAAGGCTTATAAAGTGATGATGGGAGTTAGAATAGTGCCCCAACAGTTCAACTGGATTTGGAATAGCTCCTGTCAGCCCAAGCACAAGGTGTTTTTTTGGAGATTACTTCATGACAGGCTCAATACTATGAACCTTCTTCGCAGGAAAACCTTCCATCTGGAAAGCTACAACTGTGCTGTCAATAATTGTCCTCAGGAGGAAACCTTGTAGCATCACTTTTGGACCTGCCCTTTTGCAACCCAGTGTTGGGATCTAATATGCCCCTCAAGACAAGCTAATGTTTCTGTGCTTGAAGCTTTTGCTGATCTCAGGCAGAAACTACATGTTCCTTTCTTCATGGAAATCATCATTCTAGCCTCTTTGGCTATCTGGATCTCAAGAAATAATCTGATCTTTCAAGCAATTCAACCTTCCATTCAGAGGTGGAAAGTCATTTTCCTTGAAGAGCTTAACTTGCTCAGATTTAGAATTAAAAAGAGCTATGCTAGGGCCTTCTGTACTTGGCTTGACAACCTTGTTCTGTAATTTTGTTTTCTTCTGTAGATAGCATTTTCTTTTTCTAGCTTACCTCAAGCCTTTGTACTGTTGGACCCTTGCTTTTTATTTAATAATATAAAAATTGCAGTGGGGGTTTTCCCTACTGTGTACAGTCAAAAAAATGATCGTTAGAAGAAAGAGGGGATGCCTTCCGGGGCATCCCCAAGCTTAGTTGCTTCGGAGTCCAGAATATTATCTTGGGGTGCCTCGGGAATCCCCAATCTTAGGCTCTTGCCACTCCTTATTCCTTCATCCATCGTGATCTCGCCAAAAACTTGAAAACTTCAATCACACAAAACTTAACAAAACACTCGTGAGGTCCGTTAGTATAATAAAACAAATCACCACTTTATGTATTGTTGCAAACTCCTTCATATTTTATTTTTGCATTGTAGCTACTGTAATATAACTTTTCCATGGCTTATACTACTAATACAATCGATAGTTGCATCAAAACGAGCAAAACAATGCATCAAAAACAAAATATATCTTAAACAAGACAGTCTGTAGTAATCTGAACATCTACCATACTTAGGCAACTCCAAAAATTATAAATAACTAGGACAAAATAAAAAATTTGTATAAAGTACTGTGAAAATGTTTCAGAAACATTCGACGTTCTAGTAAAAAAATGAAAATTCACACACTATAGCCAAAATTTCTGTTTTGCACTGCACAAACCACTACTAGTAGCATAGGTTTTTTGCATACCATTAGCGCGGGGTACCGCGCTACTACTATGGCACTACAACTATTTTTTAGCAGTAGCGCGTTTTTTTACCCCGCGCTACAGCTAAAAAGTTAGCAGTAGTGCGTCCTACCCACGCTACTACTATTCCGTACCTGCGCTAGTACTATCTAAGTACTAGTAGCACAACCTTTTGCCCCAACGCTACTGCTAACTAATTAGAAATTAAAAAAATGAAAATTAGATGCAATATTCATGGATGGAAATCAAGACAGTCTAGTGCAAAGGTCACATAACTATCTTAGCACTTACAGTGTTCATGGATGCAACATTGAATATCTGAACTCGAAAAGATCATTAGAACCCATTTAACATCAGACGCAAACAACCAAACCACTTCTCTACACGTATCTACCAGGCCTTGGAGTTCAAACTCGGGTGGACCCGAACCCGCCCTCCCCCCGGACGGTGGCGTTGAGGTCCTCCACCCCGGCTACCTCCAGCGTCGCAATCACCTGGACGATCATCTGAATCGCTCAGTCTTCGGGCTTCACGGCAAAGTCCACCTCCAAGTGGTTGAAGAGCACAACACCCACCAGACTGTGCTAGTACTTTGTTATCTCTCTTGCTTGAAGAGCGTTTTTGGTGGTTGAAGAGCATTTCTGGTGGCGTTGATGTAGTCTTGTGTTATCTCTCTTGCTTGGTCACCGTACCTACAAAAAGGAGAAGACGATATCAACGACCCTATCATCTGGCGGCATCAATCGATCATTACTACACAAAAGATTTTGGTTACGACTAGTTGTTGTTGAACCAAAAACATTTGAAATTCTGAAAGCATGGATGCAATGCAGTGCATGTACATTACCTGTGCGTTAAAACTGAAGTTGTGACAACTGATGATGTTTGCATCACGTTCTTGCCAGATACCTCAACAACATCCCATACTTTACCTGAACCATGTAGCAAGTAAGAGCCAGCTAATAATAATATGTGATGCAACAACGGTTACGCATATCAAATCTCTTGAACTAATACAAATATAGTTTTGATCATACATTAGCTCTTATAACTGTTTTAGAATTTTATTTAAATTCAGGCATCTTAACCCAGTGCATTTTATAATAGTACTACCCTAAATACTTGGTGGTTTCGTAATGCGACTATTAATCTGATCCATCTTTAGAACAATAAATTCCATTTTGTTCTAATGTAATCATTGACTCTTTGGAGAGTGGCACTAAGATTACATTAAAATGAAAATATGCAATAAAAATTGTCCCAAAATTACCTTTTGCAACTATTCAAATCTCTTGGTTGTAGCAGACAGTGAGGTATCAACCTACTCCCTCCTGTCAGAAATAGCTCCCCTCACCTTCTTAGCATCTGCACGAAAAGGGGAAGTTATTGTACATTTGCGAGAAAAGTAAGAAACCAAAATAGAAAAATAGTTTCTTGGGGAAAAACAACAATCCTTAATGTGTGAAGAAAGAATATAATGATTTAAATTGTAAGGAAAGGATTAGTATATGTAAGGCTAGTTGTTTGGTAAAAATAGCTAAGCAGGCCTGTAATTTGAGGTCCGAACCTCACCTAAAAAAGGTAGGTAGACAAAAGAAAAGTTGAGCGTCTTGCTCCAAGTGCCACTAAAATCAGCCATGAAAAAAGTGCACATACGAAGAATAGCTCCATTGGGAGGTTCTTTCCTTGAAAGAAGGGAGTAGAAAACATTATACAAATTTAATAACATGGTTCAGTATATAAATCATTTTGAAGCACGATTATAGTTTATAGGATAATAACGTCAAATGTACATCCTTGTTACAGACCTAGCTTACCAAAAGACAATGTACTAGTGGGTAATATTAGGAAGAGAGATGAAAAACAAAGGCCTAAGAACCGGATACCAGAATGTTGAAGTGGAGTGCACCGTATATAGAACAAAAATTATACAAATGACAATTTGAAAGAATGAAAATCAAAAGCTTATGGCAAATAAGTGAGATAAAACAAAAAACTGTATAAAATATGACTGTGTACTCCTTTTGGGGATCACGTCCAAGAAGAATTAGTTATTATGTTAGGGTTGAATACCAAAAGCAATTATGAGGAAATTAACGATAGAAGTGCTGATAATCTGAACTTCTTACCCCCAATCTTTGTTTAGCAAAGCTCACATTCAGTGTATATATTGTGGATGCCGTCTTTTCTAATCTTTAAGCGTCAGTGAAAGTATTTGCTAAAACAATATGGTGCAGCAATTTTCATAACAGAACTTAGCTGCAGTATCAAATATTTACCTCACTGAAGATAACATCATATATATTTGACTGCTAGCTGCACAGACCTCATTGATCTGCACACGAAGTAAATTTTGTTGAGGAAAAAGAAGACAGAAGGGTATCTATCATTAGTCATGTGGAGAAAGAAGATAAAAAATATAGAAAGTTTATGATTAGTAATAGATCTAAGACAATGCAGCGAACCAGAAAAAACAACTCACTGTATGTTTGAGGCAAATCAGGGGAACTATTAGCAATAGGAATACTCAGCCGCCCACTCAGAATATTTTTTTATCTCCAACGAAATTCAACGGCTTCAACAAGTAAATAAACCTTGAATGAACAAACAGTACCTCGAGTCCTAAATTAAACAAACAAATTAATGGTTAAGTGACGGCTACTACAGCTCCATTTGGTTAATTGTAGTGCTACATGAGGACAAATGAGTCACATCAAGCAAAATACTAGTATAGAACAATATTCAAACAAGAAGTATGATGGCAATTTTAGCGAGACAATACAACTAAACCATCAGCATTCTTCATACACAGGATGAACGGGTAGTATTCTTCATACATAGGATGAACTGGTAGTACTACAATTACCTGAAAACATACCAACTGATACACACTAGGACAGAGCAGTAACTGCAGCCTTAAAATCTGAATTCTTCCCAATTGGCACATACGCGGGAGAAACCTAGAAGCAACAATTCTAAAACGAATGGAGCGAGTGTAGGGGGTTTGGGGGAGGGGATCTGAGCGGGCGGACAGACATGAGTGTGCGGGGTGGGTTGGTGCCATCGCTGTCGTGGGCGAGGCTCCCCTTGAGAAGGCCCCGAGCTCCCTGTACTCCGCCGCGTAGTGCTGCTGCTGGCCCAGCGCGGCCACGGCCACCATCGCGTGGAACTTCGCCCTTCGTCTGAACATCTGGCACCGCACCTCCTCCTCCTCCCGCCGCCGCTCCCTCACCGCCAGAGTGAGAGGCGCCACCGCGCCTGAAACCCTAGCCGCGGGGGAGGGCTGCTGGTGGGCACGAGCCTTGAATCCAGTAGGAGGGGAGGATGTAGCGGAGGGAGGCAAACCTCGGGAGCATGCCTGGCGGTGGCAGGAGTCGCTGGAGCGAGGGGAGACAGCTGGCGTATGTGGCTGCGGCGGTGAGGAGTCGCAGGACAGAGAGAGATGGGGATGGGATTGCACGGCTGTTAAAAAACCCAATACTTAGTAGCAGCACCGGGTTTATATCCCTCGTTACTACTATGATCTGTCCCGAGCGACACGGTAAAGAGCACTTAGTAGCTGAAAGGATCGAGATGGACCTAGATGGGGGGTGAATAGGTACAATTACAAATTTTAATTATTACTTAGCAATTTTAGGCAATAGTGCGGAATATGAAAGTGAGCCTAACAATTGCTAGTAGGTACGAAGTACTAGGTAAGTAACAAAAGCATATAAGTGAGCAAGCACAATATGATGTAAGTAAGTGCAAACCAAAACAAGTAACCACAAGTATAGAGTTAGGGTTAGGAATAACCGCAACTCCGGAGACAAGGATGTATGCCGATGTTCACTTCCTTGGAGGAAGCTAGTCACCGATTAGAGAGGTGGATGTTACCACGAAGGCACACCAACGCCACGAAGGCTCACCCTATTCTCCCTTTGAGGCAACACCACGAAGATGTTTCTCAACCACTAGTGGTAGACCTTGGGGTGGTCTCCAAACCCTCACAAACTTATCCGGGGGTAATCACAAAAGTCGATTCCTCTCCGAAGACTCCTACCGCCTAGGAGTCTCCAACCTCCAAGAGTAATAAGATCAATGGGGATTTGCTCAAGACTTGCTCAAATCATGAATTCCTTGGGTGCAGAGAAGGAGGAGAAGTGGATCTATCACTTGATCGGACAACTTCTTTTCAAAGCTCTCAAATCCCTTGGGGATCTAAGATTTGGTGTGGAGAGATGAGAGAGAGTGAGTGAAGTGTTCTAGGATTTGTTCAAAGTGAATGGTCAACCCAAACCCGTGGAAGGGAAGGATTATATATGTGGTGGGAAAAGGTGACCGTTTGGGGTGCAGGATGGCGGACGTCCGAGAACGCTTCGGTCGTCCAGGAGGCTCTAAATGGGTCCGGACGTCCGGCTACCATCGGACGACCGATCATTGTGAAAAGTGTGACCCACAAACCAATGTATACAGGATACGGTCGTCCGAACAGGCCCGGACATCCGTAAGAATGCTTCGATGTGAAAGTGTCGGACGTCCAGGAGAGTTCGGACATCCGCAAAAATGTTTCGGCCGTGAAAAGTGTGACTCACAAACCAATTATACGAGGATACGGTCGTTCGGCGGGCGGACATCCGTAAGAAAGTTTCGATGCGAAAGTGTCGGACGTCCGGAGGGTTCGGACATCCGCAAAAATGTTTCTGTTGTGGAAGTGTCGGACGTCCGTGGCGTCCGGACGTCGAAGCAATCAGAAGGACCGGACGTCCAAGGTAAGGTATATAGATACCAGCTTTGAGCAAGTTTTTCACGGATCCATCGATCCCCTCTTAATAGTGCGGGATCCCTATACTCAAGAACAAACCATAAATGAAGTTAACACCTTGTATCTCCATTCTTGAGTTATATGCTTTTGTCCCTAGTCATGATCCATGCATACGGTCTTTGGAACACAATCCGAGATATACTTGATAAACATGATTAGTCCCAGCATATGTGTTGTCATCAACATCAAAATATGATTTAAGGGCATGATTGCACTTTCAATCTCCCCCTTTTTGGTAGTTGATGACAACTCATATGCATACTCATAATAGTAATCGGAAGTATTTGTTGTGGAGCTCAATAACCATAATAAGAATAGGTAGCGAGTAGCGAGAGGGCTCCCCCTCAAACCGATGCCACAATAGTTGGATCACTTCATATAGATCAATTCATATAGATTCACCAAACTCATAACCAACAAACTGATCAATTCATATATCATATAGATTCATAACTAACAAACTCATAACATAGTTCAACAACCCATAACATAGTTCAACAAACTACTCCTAACATAGGTTCGATTACATAATGAGCTAGAGTAATGCATATGGAGCCTACTCCCCTTTGGCATCAAGTATCCAAAAAAAAACAAGAGGGAATGACATGATAGTATTAAAGCTCATCCTCATCATCATCATCATGAACACCACGCCACCAGTCTCACAAAGAAATCAGCCCACTCAGACCGGAGGGAAAACCAAAATCGAGAAGGGGTTCTGCAGAAGGCGCTCATCGTCACTCACATCATATACGCTGAGTCTCGCAGACGAGCCTTCGTGAGCGTTCTTGGAAGTGACCATGCGGTGACCACATCGTGGTGTTGGGAGCAATGGAAGGTGAACATCTTCATCATGGTGAATGAGCCTTCCCAAGAAAACGAGCAATGCGCCCAAAGGAGGCATCACCGGAATGAGGATGGTTAGCGTCGAGGGAAAACTAGCGGCGGTCACGACTAGCGATGGCGGGAGAAGGAGGAACATGGTCACCGCCATGTGAGGTGGGATGACCCATCTCTCATGTATATGAGTGCGTGCAATGGGAAAGGGAGCTGCACTCTCGATAAATGCCTGAAGAAAAGGTGCATGAGGAAAGGCCCGCTTGTGCTGGAAGCTAGCAAGGCGAATCTCATGCCATAGAAAGTGTGGAACATTTATCTTCCCTTTAGGAGATGTGTAAAGGCGATGCATGAGATCAATGCGATGGCTGCTACAGAGCCCTTGTCACCCATCTTGGGATAAATGGTGCGGATGACACACCGATAAATGATGTTGAATGGAAAACGCCAAATAGAGACTTGGTTTAGACCCTTTTGTTTTTCAAGATTAGACAAAAATGATATGGGTCTAAGGAGATCCGCCTGAGACCGCAATGCCTTTGGGCTTATGGTTGGGGTCATCCTTGTGGATTTTGAACCCGGTGTCGGGAAATCCAAGTCGGTGACAAACTCAAAGATAAGATCTTTGTGAGAGCAAGCGATGTCGGAGGTCATCCATGTGACAAAGTTATCGAGCAAAGTAACAAGTGGCATAAAACTGATGGATGGCAGCCTGGTTAAAATCGTGTTGAAAGGCGAATGGGGCAGCTAGGTTTGATGACTCAATGAGCTCAATGGCTCCCGGATATTTCTCCGGATGAGTGCGAATGTGCTCAAGATCAATGCAAACATGAAGTGACAAGCCTTTAGGAATGACAATCGTGGTGAAGATGTCGGCTTGGACATTCGTGCGAAAACGACTATCCCGAGAATCCCTAACAGCGATAGAATTGATCTACATCACGACGCAATTTGAGATATGAAGATTTGGGGACTTCATTGAAACGCTTAACATGACGGCCTAGTGATAGTGGAGGCTCAATGGAGATGTGGCCGGCATCACCGTGGGGTTGCACCGAGGAGGAGGAGGTTGAAATGTTGGACGACGAGTGCCGGGCTTGGGGGCAGCGGCAGCGGACGCCAATCATCGAGGGACGGATCCACCTCTTCAAGCTCATCCTCAAAATCTGACCCTCCGAAGAGGAATCACCGGACGAGCTAGGAGGACGAGCGACACGTTTCGAGGGCGATCTTCCTCCTCGAGTCGTTGGAACCACCACGACGAGACGGACGCTACCGGCCCTCCGGCGACTTGCTTGCGTGCGGAGTGCTTGGACCGAGGCATCGTGACCGGAGCAGGGATCGATGGACGGACGGGAGAGAAGCTCCGAGCGTAACGGCTGGACGGGCCGGACGGCAAGTCTCGAATCCACGGGGAGACACCCCGGCGAGGGGTACGGCGCGGGCGGTTGCGAGGAGGGGCCGCAGACGACGTAAACGGCGGGCGGCGAATCGACCGAGAGGATGGGGTTGGTTGACTAAAAACCCTAGGGCGCAGTATATATAGATCCTCGTAGAAACGTACGGACGTTCGGGGCCTTCGGACGACCGGAGTTATATATGCGACCGGACATCCGGAAACAGACGGACGACCGGAGTCGGGACCATCAGCAAAGAAGGATAACAGAGATGCTTTTACGGACGTCCGATGGCATCGGACGACCGGGCATATTGTGAAGCGGTTCTTCACGGACGTCCGGAGTCTTCCGGACGTCCGGCTTCATTTGCTAGGCCAAACTTGAGTGAACCCGAATGGTTTCTGAGACGTCCGGCGAGGCCGGACGACCGGTCGAAAATAACCAGTAGAATATACGGACGTCTGGAGTTTTGCGGACGTCCGTGATCAAATACCACCGGACGTCCTGAACCCTCCGGACGTCCGGAGCTAGAAGTTTGGACAGGAGGGCTGATAATGATGATGAGGAAAACATTTTCTCACAGTAAAACTTATTTATGTAGGAACTCAGATCCCACCTTACTCAATCATAGGCATAGACTACAAGTGGTGGCTAACGCCACCATGTCTGAGTAGACATGACATGACACAGAAAGATTTGTACTTTAAGTGCATAGTCACTACTCCATCATATTAAAGTATCCTAGTTTTTTTTGTTTTTTTTAAGAACTATGATAACTTTGAGAGTGTTTGTTCAATTATGCATTATGTAAGGTGAGAGAACTCATGAATTGAGTGTCTCCCCCTAAATATATGCCTACATCACGACAAGACATTAAGTTTAAGCATGGATGAGTACTAGATTTCACATAATGTTGTCAAGCTCCAAGATACCAAGTTCACGCCTAAGTCGACAGAACCTTGCTTCATCCAATGGTTTGGTGAAAATATCTGCCAGTTGCAAATCTGTCCCAATGTGATCAATGTGAATATCGCCTTTCTCAACATGATCTCTCAAGAAGTGATATCTAATATCAATGTGTTTGGTGCGGAGATGATCCTTGGGGTTCTCAGCAATGTTGATAGCACTTTCATTATCACATAAAAGAGGCACATGTCTATAGGTGATACCATAATCCTTCAAAGTTTTCCTCATCCATAATAAGCGAGTTGCACTGGTGGCGGCAGAATGTATTCAACTTCTGCGGTAGAGAGGGCAATACAATTTTGTTTCTTTGATGACCAACTTACCAAAGAGCATCCAAGAAATTGACATGCACCGGAGGTGGACTTACGATCCACTTTGTCTCCGCCCAATCCGCATCCGTGTATCCAATGAGATCAAACTTAGCATCCTTGGGATACCATAGACCCAACTTTGGGGTGTGAACAAGGTATCTAAGAATATGCTTAACCGCCTTATGATGACTTTCCCTAGGGGAAGCTTGAAATCTAGCACACATGCATACACTAAACATGATGTCTGGTCTAGATGCACAAAGATAAAGCAATGAACCAATCATAGAGCGGTATTTAGATGGGTCGAAGGGATACCGTCTGTGTCTTCACCGAGTGTTATTTTCGTTGGCATTGGTGTCTTACATGGACTAGCATCGGACATACCAAACTTCTCTAGGATATCCTTGAGGTACTTTGCTTGAGACAAGAAAATTCCTTCTTGAAATTGTTGAATTTGAAAACCAAGGAAGAACTTCAAATCCGCATTGAGTGACATTTCAAAATTCTTGGTCATTGAAGCCGCAAACTTCTTGCACAAATGAATGTTAGGAGAACCAAAAATGATATCATCTACATAGATTTGGCATAAGATCAAATCACCCTTATCCCTCTTAGTAAAAAGAGTAGGATCGATCACCCCTCTCACAAAACCATAATCGAGTAAAAACTTCTTAAGATGATCATACCAAGCACGAGGTGCTTGTTTGAGGCCATACAAAGCCTTATGAAGTTTATACACATAGTCTTTGTGATCGGGATCAACGAACCCAGGTGGTTGTGATACATATACTTCTTCTTGTAGAGGACCGTTAAGAAAAGCACTCTTCACATCCATTTGATGTAATGTAAAACCATTGAAAGCAGCATAAGCAAGTAAGATGCGAATGGATTCAAGACAGGCAACGGGGCAAAGGTCTCACCAAAGTCCAAACCTTCAACTTGTGAGTACCCTTGTGCCACTAACCTTGCCTTGTTCCGATGATTACACCATTCTCATCTTGTTTGTTCTTGAAAATCCATTTTGTTCCAATGACGTTGTGTTCGGTAGGTGGCCTCTTGACTAACGACCACACTTGGTTGCATTCAAAACTGTTCAACTCTTCTTGCATAGCAACTAGCCAATCGTTGTCTATCATTGCATCTTGTACCTTGATGGGTTCAAAACTAGACACAAAAGAGAAGTGAGCACAAAAGTTGGTCAAGTGTTTACGAGTGACTCTACCTTCCGATATGCCGGTGAGTATTTTGTCAACATCAACACGACCGCCACTCGTGGCATGATAGAGGTAAGGGTTTCACGAGGTTCAACTTCATGTCCATCATCCACATCCTCAACATATGGATCATTAATGTGTGGAGGAAGATCTTCTTGTTCATATTGCATTTGTTGAGGTTCATCATCAATGATTGGACTTTCTTGTTCTTGTTCTTGAAGATTGTCATGAGGAGGAGCTTGATCATCCTCTTCAACTTGGGCTAAAGGTATCGGTTGAGCAATAGGGGCTTGTGGTGTTATGAATGTTGAAGTAGTTTGATGATGTGGGAGACTTCTATCTTCTTCATCATCATCATGAGGTTCTTGTTCCATAGGAAGAAGTGCACCAACGCCCATGGTCAAAATGTCTTGAGAAGAATCTTCTTCACCTACATCACTTAGATCAACTTGCTCCCCATGGGAGCCATTAAATTCATCAAACACCACGTCACAAGTTTCTACAACACATCCATTGGATTTGTTGTAGACTCTATATGCGTGAGAGTTTGATCCATAATAACAAATATACCGTCAATTGTTTTGGATTGAAATTTTCCTAACCTTTCTCTTTTGTTGAGGATGAAACATTTGCACCCAAATACACGAAAGTACTTGACATTTGGCTTGTTTCCAGTTAGAAGCTCATATGGAGTCTTTTCCAATATAGTGCGTAGGAAAAGCCGGTTTGATGCATGACATGCGGTGTTAACAGCTTGACCCGTAAACTATGTGGTGACTTGTATTCATCCAACATTGACCTTGCCATCTCCACAAGTGTGCGGTTCTTCCTTTCGGCTACACAATTTTTCTGAGGAGTGTATGGATCTGAATATTGATGCTCAATCCCTTCATCACTAAGGAATTCTTCCAAGGTATAGTTTTTGAACTCAGATCCATTGTCACTTCTTATTGCCAAGATTTCTTTGTCAAACTTATGCGTTGTGCTTGCTTGGCAAAGTCAATGAAAGTGATCTTCGTTTAGATCCTTGGACTTGAGGAAAACACCCATGTATATCTTGAGTAATCATCAACAATGACAAGTCCATACTTTTTCCCACCAAGACTATCCCATGAAGGAGGCCCAAAGAGATCCACATGAAGGAGCTCCAAAGGCCTTGAAGTAGACACAATATTCTTGGGTGGGTGCTTTGATTGATGTTGCTTCGGCTATACATGCACTGCACACACGATCTTTCTCAAAAGAGACATTTGTTAGTCCAAGGATGTGATTCCCCTTTAAGAGATCTTGGAGATTCCTCATGCCGACATGGGCTAGCTGGCGATGCCATAGCCACCCCTTGTCGGCCTTGGCCATTAGACAAGTTGCATGGAATGTGCTCTCTTCGAGAAATCAACCGTGTAAAGGTTGCCATCCAACTCTCCAACAAAGGCCACTTTGAGAGTATCTCTCTTAAAGACTTTCACATCCGTTAGTCCAAATAGTGTATCATAACCAATGTAAGCCAATTGGGGGACATAAAGCAAATGATATTTAAGGGATTGGACAAGCATGACATTTGCAAGAGACATGTCATTTGTGATAGCCACCTTACCCAACCCAAGTACCTGTCCTTTTGATCCTCCACCAAACATAATGCTCATAAATGGTTGAATAGCTTCCATGAAATCGTAGAGCAATTTGCTATCTCCGGTCATATGATTTGTACATCCACTATCAATCACCCATTTTACTCCAATCAAGAAAGCTACCTACACACAATTATTACTTGGTTAGAGGCACCCATTTTACAATGGGACCTCTCAAGTTAGTCGAAGGGTCTTAGGGACCCAAATAGCATAAAAACGAAATGCCTTTTGGGGGCCAACAAACTTTGCATAAACTTCTCCATCCTTAGTCTTACGCAGTACATAGGATGGAGGCATGAACTCTTTTGGCTTGTTGAGAGTGGGCATGCCCCTTGTGGCCTTCCACTAACAACCTTACCTTTCTCCTTGTGTCCTTCTCGTACAAAGGTTTCTTTTAAAGGGGTGGTGCAATTTTGGGAGGACGTCTTCTTCTTGCTTGTGCTTGGGTCAAACCCGAGTCCCTCTTTGGTGAACGCTTCATTGTGTTGGCTCAACACCTCATTAAGGTTCTTTTGCCCTTGAGCACATGTCATGAGCCCTTTCTCGATTTGAGCTTTGAGAAACCGATTCTCCTCAAGGATGGATGCTAGATCACTACTAGAGTTAGTAGAACATGCATCAACATTGATAATAGGAGATGAGTAAGCCTTGGCTAGAGTTTCAAGATAATTAAGTTTGAGTGTCTCAAAACTCTTTGTAAGAAGGGTGAGCTCTTCTTCCTTAGTCTTGAGAGACACGGATAGAAGCTCACAATCCTTAGTGAGAGAGGCATGAGACTTTGCAAGCTTACTTTTATCATTCATCAACTCTTCACAAGAGCCAATAGCCTTTTTCAAGGAGGCAAGATCTTTAGTATGAACATCAATATTTGTACCAATTTTTAAACATAGTTCATCATTTCGTGCTTCCTCATATTTGACTTTCCGCTCAAGGATTTCATATTTTTCCTTTTCCTCGATGACGAGGGTTTTGAGTTCCTTAATGGAGATGGTGTACTTACTCACCATCTCCATAAGCATCTGAAACATAGTGAGCTTCCTTCCTTTGAGGGAGCACATGAACTTATTAAGTTTAGCAAGCATAGGATCAGTTAGATCATCATCCTCATGACTATCCTCCGCATCAAGATACTCATCACTAGAAGTAGAAGGCGTGAAAAGAGGAGGTTTTGATCGTGGAGTTACCTTGACCTTGTCAGAAGAGCTTTGGTCCTCTTCTTCTTCAACCATGGCCTTTGCCATTAGGCATTTGTGAGCGTTGCCCTTGTAATCTTTCATGTAGTTGTAGGTGACCACATCACCACTCTTGTTTACTAACCTCAAGGTGTTTTGAGAGTCTTGAGCAACTCCGCAACACCACTAACATCATCCGGATCAGATTCTTCTTGAGCAACCATTGCCTTTCCATCTCTCTTCTTGAGCTTGGAGTTCAAAGGATTTGGCAACTTCTTCTTGGGAAAGGTCTTGGGAAACCTTGGTTTATCTTCTCTCTTCTCATAAGGGCACTCGTTGGAGAAGTGATTGGTTTCTTCCACAGTTGTAGCATTTTCTTACTTTCTTCTTTTGGAATCTTCCCTTGAACTTACCCGCGCTAAACTTCTTGACAAAAAGAGCCATGTCTTCATATGTAGGGCCCTCGTTAGATTCAATCTCATCACCATCTTCGTCATCCTCTTCTTCTTCTTCACTTTGTTCATCTTCATATACATGCTTGGCCTTCAATGCAAGATTGATCTTTGATGATGGAGAACCATGCATGGCAAGATGTTTTGTGGCATTAGTCTTTGACTCTTCATATAGTTGAAAGGTGGATACGATGTCATCTGTAGTCATTTCCTTGAAGGTATGGTGTTGTCTTATGTCCCACACCATTTGATGGTGAAATGGAGCAAGAGCATGGAGTAACTTATCCACAAGGAACCTCTTAGTCATGTTGAATCCATCTTGTGTCTTGTCACACTCACATGACTCAATATTGGCAGTGAGTGTCATGAGACGCTCATGGAGTTGATTGGGGTTTCACCTTTCTCCATACAAAGTTTTGCAATTGCCCTTGGCAATTTCATATTGCGCACTCCGAGGGTAGAGGTGCCATTTTGGATCGTACAACAGTTTCCCATAGTTCCTTGGCACTTGTGATGTGTATGAACGGTCTCCTTTGCTTTTCATCCAAGCCTCTCCTTATCCACATGATTGCAGTGTCATTGAGGTTCTTGTCATATATTTCTCTTGGAGTGGGGTTCTTTGGATCAACCACATGATAGCCATACTCCAAGATCTCCAACATCTCATCGTTTCCATGTCGAAGATGGTCTGCATAGCAACTCTCCACAAAGGAAAATCGGAGTGGCACTAAGCAAAGGAGGACTGCCTTGAGGATTATATCTTGGTTTCTCAACCTGAGGTCTTGCATAAAGCCAAGGAACACTTGGCGTGTTCATTGTTAGGAGGTTGTTGACCAAGTGATGGAGTAGGCACAGTTGGCCTTGAGGCAGCACCACTCGAGAGTGGTGCAAGCACCGAGGACAACGTGGCTAATCTCATTTGGACCAAGGCCTCAAGAGAAGCATCATGCTCCTCTTTTTGCTTAGCAAGGGCCCGTTCTAGATCCTCCGACGTAAAGGACTTGACTTCAGAAGAAGCCCCGCCTTTATCCTTAGGATCTACAACATGGGGAGTCCCATCTGGGTTCATCTCGCTCTAGGGCGGTTAAGCCACAAGAATAGAGCACGAGGCTCGATACCAATTGAAAGGATCGAGATGGACCTAGAGGGGGTGAATAGGTACAATTACAAATTTTAATTATTACTTAGCAATTTTAGGCAATAGTGCGGAATATGAAAGTGAGCCTAACAATTTGCTAGTAGGTAAAGTACTAGGTAAGTAACAAAAGCATATAAGTGAGCAAGCACAATATGATGTAAGTAAGTGCAAACCAAAACAAGTAACCACAAGTATAGAGTTAGGGTTAGGAATAACCGCAACTCAGGAGACAAGGATGTATGCCGATGTTCACTTCCTTGGAGGAAGCTAGTCACTTTGTTAGAGAGGTGGATGTTACCACGAAGGCACACCAACGCATACGAAGGCTCACCCTATTCTCCCTTTGATACAACACCACGAAGATGTTTCTCAACCACTAGTGGTAGACCTTGGGGTGGTCTCCAAACCCTCACAAACTTATCCGGGGGTAATCACAAAAGTCGATTCCTCTCCGAAAGACTCCTACCGCCTAGGAGTCTCCAACCTCCAAGAGTAATAAGATCAATGGGGATTTGCTCAAGACTTGCTCAAATCATGAATTCCTTGGGTGCAGAGAAGGAGGAGAAGTGGATCTATCACTTGATCGGACAACTTCTTTTCAAAGCTCTCAAATCCCTTGGGGATCTAAGATTTGGTGTGGAGAGATGAGAGAGAGTGAGTGAAGTGTTCTAGGATTTGTTCAAAGTGAATGGTCAACCCAAACCCGTGGAAGGGAAGGAGTATATATATGTGGTGGGAAAAGGTGACCGTTTGGGGTGCAGGATGGCGGACGTCCGGAGAACGTCGGTCGTCCGGAGGCCCAAATGGGTCCGGACGTCTTACAGTCATCGGACGACCGACCGCTGTGAAAAGTGTGACCCACAAACCAATGTACAGGATACGGTCGTCCGAACAGGCCCGGACATCCGTAAGAATGCTTATGATGTGAAAGTGTCGGACGTCCGGAGAGTTCCGGACATCCGCAAAAATGTTTCGACATTGTGAAAAGTGTGACTCACAAACCGATTAATAGATACGATGCGTCCGAGCGGGGCCGGACATCCGTAAGAAAGTTTCGATGCGAAAGTGTCGGACGTCCGGAGGTTAGGACATCCGCAAAAATGTTTCTGTTGTGGAAGTGTCGGACGTCCGTAAGCGTCCGGACGTCCGGGCAATCAGGAAGGACCGGACGTCCGTAGAGCGCCGGACGTCCGAAGGTAAGGTATATAGATACCAGCTTTGAGCAAGTTTTTCACAGATCCATCGATACCCTCTTAATAGTGCGGGGTCCCTATACTCAAGAACAAACCATAAATTAAGTTAACACATTGTATCTCCATTCTTGAGTTATATGCTTTTGTCCCTAGTCATGATCCATGCATACGGTCTTTGGAACACAATCCTGAGATATACTTGATAAACATGATTAGTCCCGAGCATATGTGTTGTCATCAACATCAAAATATGATTTAAGGGCATGATTGCACTTTCAGTAGCAGCGTGTGTTTATGGCCTGCGCTACTACTATCAACTTAGTTGTAGCGCATGTTTTATATCCCTCGCTACTACTATAGACTGTCCCAAGGGGTACGGCGAAGACCACTGTCAGGATCCCGATTCTAAGTCACACCGATCTATCCTGTAACACCTCATATCACTTTACGGCCTCACACACGGTATTCCCAGGGGTGTCGTCTTACCATGGCCCGGGACCGTTTGCGCCTTTTGGCTCACGTATATGATAGTGTCGCTAGCATCCATATGACAGAGAACCCGGGCCGACATGGCTAGTCGTGAACCCAAAGCGGCGCTAACTTACGGGGACAGGCATACATGAATCAAGATCGAGCATGTCGGTCAACAGCAGGACTCCGGGAACCCGGGCTGTAGCAGGCTAGGCAGGACTCCGGGTGTCACCGCGTGACATTTCCCCAAAGGGACAGACACAGGAATGAAGTGAAACACATGTCGGCCAGTCTAGGTGTTCTGGAGAAGTAGTGTTGGGCTAGCAGGACTCCGGTAAACCGGGCTGTAGCGGACTACCAAGGCTCAGTGAAGACACCAGACTATATTTCCCCATAAGAGAGGCTGCCAAGGATAAACAACTAGATTGTCGGATCCCACACATACCAAGCATTTCAATCATACACACAATATGCTCGATGTGTGAAAATACAACATGGCATCACAACAAGACTCTACGACTCAGAGTATTTATTCATTAGGCTCTGAGGAGCCAAGTATTACAAACATGGGTCTCATGACCCAACATACAGAGCATACAAGCAACAAGCACATGCGAAATCTTAACTTGTCTGAGTACAGACAACTATAAATGAAAAAAAGCTAAGAAGCCTGACTAACTAAGAAGCCTGACTAACTACAAGACCCTCCCAAGGTACAACATCGTAGCTGAGGTTACAAGCTAAACGTCTAAGTCCACGCGAAACTACTAGCGAGACTGAAGTCTCTCTGCAAAAACATAATTTAAGCAAACGTGAGTAAAAATGTACCCAACAAGACTTACATCAGAACTAACTACATATGCATCAGTATCAACAAAGGGGGTGGTGGAGTTTAAGTGCAGCAAGCAAGCTTTGACTCAGTGGCTATCCTATACTATGACCGCAAGTAACTCTTTGAGGTGGCGCACACGAGTCCACATATTCACCATATCAATACACCACTATGGATCCGCTCCGTCTCCCTACGAGAACGCCATCCATAGCACTCACGCTTATCTTGCGCATTTTAGAGTATCCACTTTCACTCGTCTATGAACTGTTATAGGCATCCCAGAAGTCCTTTACCGCAGACGCGGCTATTCGAATAGATGATGTTAACCCTGTAGGGGTGTACTTCTTCACACACGCTCTCACCACTTATCGCCGTTGACACGACATGTACTCGGCAACCTTCAAGCGGAAGCCCAGCGAGGGTGTCGGCCACGGCCTACCTAAATACTCTAAGTCTCTAGTCCAGGTTTATCGCCTATTCAGGTTCCACCCGCAGGGAGTCCGGTCGAGGTTTCCACATATGGCCCCGAATGATGTGTACAGGGTTCCGCGACACCAAACGGGCGCCCGACATACACGGCCACGTGCCTACCGCATCACAGCCCACCCCTCGGGTCAGCACTGCGCACGGCCTCCAGCATACTACAAACACCAGAAACTACTTGCAACTCCTGGACAGAGGACAAGGGTGGTTAAGAAGCCGAGAGGGTCCATTGGTTTCGGCCCAATGCATGGTAGTAGCTGTTCATGGATCACAAACACAGAACTCAGTTCCTGAGGACGGCTTCAATGAGACAACCCACCATGTACTCCTACATGGCCTCTCACCGCTACCTTTACCAAATCGTGTTCACACACTTAGCTCTCAACAGTAGGACCTGTTCACCACATTCCAATTCATCCCCGATGAATCAGACCTGACTCAACTCTAAGCAGTAGCAGGCATGACAACAAGCATGAATGAGTAGGCACATCAGGGCTCAAACAACTTCTACTCATGCTAGTGGGTTTCATCTATTTACTGTGGCAATGACAGGTCATGTAGAGGAAAGGGGTTCAACTACCGCAGCATGTAACAGATGAATTGTTGTTGCCCTAATGCAGTAAAAGAGAGAATGAGAGAGAGAGTGGGATTGTATCGGAATGAACAAGGGGGTTTTGCTTGCCTGACACTTCTGAAGATGATATAGCTCTTCATCGGTGCCATCGAACTCATCGTCGGAACATACGTCTACCGAGGGGGGAACAACCACTGGCAAACACAGAAAGAACACAATCAATGCAATGAACAATATGATGCATGATCATGACATGTCAATATGCTGTGATTTGAGCTAATGCAGCTAAGAACAGAAGGGTTTGAGTTGATTTGAACCAAAGGTTCAAATTCAAATTCAAACTAAGAACTTATAAAGTGCATTATCATGTTTTGATCTAAGCAGCAAGGTTAAGTTGTTTAAACATGCATGAAACTAGTACAAATGGATAGATTAGATTTTTCTGATCATTTTTCATATATAACTTATTTCATTTGGAGTTACGGTTGATTTTATATGATATTTAGAAGTTTATAACATTTTCTGAAATAAATAAACCATTTAAGATCTATTTAAATTCCAGAAAAGAATTACTGCGTCAGCCTCACAGTGCTGGCTCGAGTCACAGACAGGTGGGACCGGTCAACGGCCACGTCAGCAAAGTCAATGCTGAAGCGTGGGTCCAGTAGAATTAGATTAATCTTAATCTATTTTAGTTAGCCGGTTAGTTAGGCGGTGGGGCCTGGCTGTCATTGACCCTAGGGGGTAGTTAGTAGGGTGCTTAGGCCCTAATGGTCGGTTACGTCGGTGGTTAACGGCCGGCGACATCCAGAGAAGGCGGCGATGCTCGAGTTTTGCCCTCCGGCGACCAAATGGACGGCAGTGGGGCTCTACGCGTAGCTGAGGCTCGTCCGCGTCCAACGGTGCGGCTAGCGCGAGCCGAGGTGGACCAGAACGACAGCGGGGATGGCCGGTGCGGTAGCTGGAGCTCGGACCTCGATGGGAACGATGCTACTATGGACGGGAGGACGAACGGATGCTTGCTCTGGGCTCCTGGGACCACGCTGAGCACAACCACGCGCTCAAACACAGGCGGCAGCGGCTGTGGCCACAACGGCTACGTGGCCAGCGGAGCAAAGCTCTCGGCCGCAACGGCAAAGCTAGCTAGAGGGAGAAATCGACACGGGAAGTAGAGGGGAACGACGGAGAGGCTCACTGCAAAGTCGAAGAGAAGGTCGACGACCCAGGGGAGGCTCTGGAGTCGACGGGCCAGTGGTCGGGATCTCCGGCGCTCGAGCTTGAAGACGACGACAGAGAGGGCGTTCTGGGGCGCCCGGTGGTGCGTGGCTCGACATAGAGGACGGGGGCGTCGTGGCGAAGCTCTTGGGCATGTCGAGGGGACGAGGGGAAGGTGGTGGCTGCGACAACGATGACGCTGCGGTCATGGTGATCTCGGCCAGGGCGGGGATCAAACGAGGAGGAGCGAGGGGGAGGCGTGGGGGACGTCTGCTCGATCGGGATGGCTCTGGGCGTTCACCCACGCGTCCAGAGGCTCGGCGGCAAGCAGGAGGAGGCGTGGTGCCTCGCGCGTGCATGCGCTGTCCCGCCTCTGCCTACTAGCAGAGGTTAGGGCTGACTGGCACCAGGCCAGGTGGGCTGGCCCAGTCCAGGTAAGTGGCCTCTGGCCTTTCTCTCTCTCTTTTCTATTTTTCTCTGTTTTCTATTTTCTGCAGTTTTTTTGGCTTTATTAAAAATGCTTAGGACTTTCAAAAATCACCAAACTGGTCATGCCCACTGTTTAGCATATAGCCAACATGGAACATTTCAGTTTAGGATCATTTGGACATTTAAAATACTTTATAACATTTAAATGCCCAAATGCAATTAACATATGATTTAATCCAATGACCTTAGGATGTCCTAGAAAATTGTGCACCATTTTTGTTAGAGGTTTAAGACCAAAAAAAAATGATGAACATTTATGAAGGGCATTTCAGGTTCATTGAAAATATTTTTAGGTTGAACCTATTTGAATTCCATTTGATGCTAGGGTTTGAACATCCCCAATTCAAATTCATACAAACTCAAACATGATGCATGGATGCAAATGCAACTAATTACAAGCAATACTCTAGGGCTGTGACAACTCACCCCTACTAAAAAAGAATCTCGTCCCGAGATACAAGTCGTGAGGTAAGAAGACAGAGGGACACAAGCTAACACAATCTTCACGATCCAGATGTCTTTCTCGAGGATGTTGATTCATTGTATCACCTTGATCTCGACGTCTTGCTTTGAGAACTACATACAACATGACAACGAGAAGAAAGGGAGAATTTTAGAAGAATCGATCTCCTTGAGGTTCGAGCAACTCAGGATCAACTCATGGAGTGAGACATTGAAACATCTCTCGAGCTGAGACATGAAACATACATCCAAAGGAATGGAGTGAAACGGATGACGAAGGTTCACTAGGTAGGCAACAATTCCACACTTAAGAAGGTGGTGAACGGTTGTCAACGTAGCGAGGAGTTGAATTGCCATGATACCCTAACAAGACATGTTGGAGGAGGTGACTCGTAGAATCATTACCTGAGGGGCAAAAAGAATTACTTTTGATTCAGAGATCATTGAAATTCTCTGTACCAACCTGAGGCAATTCACCAACAATCGTTTAGCGGGGTACGAAAGGATGGCAGAATGGCGGTGCAAGCTGGGAACAAAATGCAAATGATGGGAATGATTCTGGTAACTGGGGAGAAACTCAACAGTAGAGAGTGATTCCACTATTGGAAAGGTTATAACATAACCGAGGAAACTGGGACCAATCACAGTTAGTGCCGACGGTGACACCTAATGCTTGCGCGTGTTCTCAAGAACTTGAGCATTTCCATATTCATCAAGTTTTACCAATATCCATGTCAAGGATCCTGGCAACACAACATACTACCATGATGAATAATGATGGACGATGCAGATGCAAAGGAAGATAACATCTTCTTAGATTTCACCTCAGCGAGGCCAAGGAAACAAAATCTGGATCACCGACCGAGAGACATTTAGCACTCCGCTTCTAATGTTCTCCTTGATGTACTAGCGTAACCCATTTGATATGGTTTGGTATCTTGAACATCAAGTAGAAGGTACGACTTCGGGAGCGCAAGAACCCATAAGGAATAACTACGAAAGTAAATCCTACGGAATCCTTATGGGGAGGTGGCCAACTTCCTCAATCAAGATACTACAATAATAGGCTTCCGGCTGGGTGTGTTGGCCACGACATCCACTATACTGGTTATAGAGAGACCAATATTATAATTCTTGGAATATGTTCCAATCATCATATCTGCCTGAGATTCAGACCCGGTTGGTGTCAGGATATTCCAGACTCATCATGTCTGAAAGGAAGGATTGCAACACAAATCGACGAGATGACATTGCAAGATTCTCAGGAAATGAACTACAATAGCAAGCTCCAAAACATGAGCGGGTTTTGCTACGACATATGAACACGCTGTCCCAGACAAGCATGACAACATAGTAGTCTTATAATAAAAATACTACCGAGTTCTGGTTGGGAACCATCATCGAGGATAACGGAATCTTGTGCATGATCTAGAATTAGCACAACACGCTCCTTTTCCTCGAGCAAATCAATCAGTGGCTTGGTGTACTAGGAAACACATATGGAGTGGAGGCGGCCAACCTATCAAACCATAGAGCACTTCACACATATGCGTGACTAACTTGGGATTATTCCAAAGGAAGCAAAAACAATCTTTCTCGTATCCACGGCGGCAACTTGCATAGAATGCATATGAATTCGAGGAAGTCACTTATTTCATCCAAGCATAAGCTTCATCAACGGAACACGAGGGCATTGCTTACAAAGTTTTCAACACTAGATTGATGTTCAACATGAATCATGGGGGAGACAAAATGTTGCTGATGGGCTCAACAGCAACTCATCAGAATTTCCATATCACTGGACTTCCACCATCATGTGAACACGGTGATAGCATTGGCCAGACCAAAAGATGTAATGGTGTATGCTCGAGGGATCAACCACAAGTAATACAACATTACGAACATCGTTGGTTCTGATTTGACTTGACGATAGCCCATACTCAAATCAAAGTTTTGACAAGACAATAGGTCCAACAACTGATCACAGGGACCAATCGATGAAGATATCATCTTTCTTCAACTAACACACACACACACACAAAGATATCCCTTAACATGAACTAAGTCAGACAAGCTTTTATCTTCCAACACTCCAAGTTGTTGTTTGGCTTAACCAACTAGCTCAGGGGTATCCAACACGGATTCTTGGAGAATGGGTGGTTTGGAGGAAAACCATCATGATCATGAACTCAACATAGCGGTCAGGTGACAACCTGGTAATACTTCCGAGAAGATATTCGGAACATCACGAACCACCGATATGTTACTAAGATCGAGAACAATCTTGCTTTTCAGGGCAAGACGATATGATCAAATAAGCAAAGATTGACACTATCCTAACTCATTGATCGAAAAGTGCACCAGAAATAAGGACTAGGTAGCACGGTAAACCTTAGGGTGATGATTCAATAATCAACATGCTAAGGATAAGATTATTATCCATTAACTACCAAGCAACACAGTTGCTAGGAGTATTGATTTCACACATCACGATTCACTTGGCGGTATTCCGTTTGTAACAACATGGAACCGAGGAGCGAATGATGATGTCGAGAAGTACCACTGTGTCAAGAATTCATAAGAGGTGGTGCAATTCTCATGACAATCCTGACATAAGGAGGCAACACTCCAAGGTAGAACAGAACAAAAGCTGGATTAGCATTTTGATCTTCGGAATACAACTGCTTTGACCCAATCCCACAGATGGACGAGGTACTGGAGTTTGTTTCTCCTAGTCATTCTGGAATAGAATGGCTTGACAGACCATAAGAGTAAAAGGCATCGATGAGCATGAATGCACAACTACTCCTAACTATCAACAGATAGACGGGGATCGGAATACAGCTAAAGAGGGACAACTCAATGGAACATATGTTTTTATGAGTTGTGGATGCATGGATTAGTATGCTGAACAAATTCAACATATTTCTTCCGGATAACCCATGCAGAGAGGTAGAATTGGCAGAGTCACAATATAGAATGGGGAACTCATCGAGAGCACTCTTGTTGTGATCTTTTGGTTTAATGAGGAACTTCTGCCAAGGATGGTTCATGGTATTTGGAAGAATGATATACCACGGACCTCGAAGACTATCACAAGGTCACTAATATCCTAAAGGAACGAGCAACACTATCTACACGAATTAAGTAGAGTGAATCTTGGGTTAAAAAACCCAGAAATAGAATGCCTACTAACTAAATGGCATCACGGGATGCTTTCGAGAATGACGGCCAGAATCATCACACTGGGGATGCAAAGCATTGCTAGATTACTAAGTGGTCCTCTAAGATGCCTAGGGTCATAATACTAGCTCCAACACATATGTCAAGGCAATGGAGTACCTCAACAGACTGTTAGTGTGCTTAATCTGGCCCAAAGGAACGCAGAAACAGAGGGAAAGGATTTTGCAAATGCATCAGATTGTTTGGAAACCTGGGATAACTCGGGAAACATAACGACTGTAAATGCTCAAAAAAGATTTGACACATCATGCAAAATGGTGGCATAACCACTCAACATCACAATATCAAGGTTCCGAGACCAACTGTTAACACATGGAAATACTAGAAACTGACTGAGACTTGAATCCATCAATCCTATAAGTCTACAGATTAGTAACACGTGATCCTAATAGAAGATGAGAAAGCCTAGTTCTTAATCCCCGTAGAAAAGAAGAGGGTGACTCAGATTATAAGGGCATAGGGTATAAGAAGTAAAAAGAGCCTTACGTTCCCTTCCACAATCAATTCCCTTATATAACTAAAGCATCTCTAGACTCAAGTTTGACCAGTTTGACTTGGTAATCCTACAGGCAGTCAGGCTGTGATACCAAAGCTGTCAGGACCCTGATTCTAAGTCACACCAATCTAGCCTGTGACACCTCATATCACTTTGCCGCCTCACGCACGGTATTCCCACCGGTGTCGCCTTACCATGGCCCGGGACCGTTTGCGCCTTTTGGCTCACGTATATGATAGTGTCGCTAGCATCCATACGACAGAGAACCCGGGTCGACATGGCTAGTCGTGAACCCAAAGTGGCGCTAACTTACGGGGACATGCATACATGAATCAACATCGAGCATGTCGGTCAGCATCGTGTGAATCCGGGCTGTAGCATTGGGCTAACAGGACTCCCAGAACCCGGCTGTAGGCTAAGGCAGACTCGGATGTCACCGTGTGACATTTCCCCGAAGGGACAGACACAGGAACGAAGTGAAACACATGCCGGCCAGTCTAGATGTTTCGGATCAGTAGTGCTGGGCTAGCAGGACTCCAGTAAACCGGGCTGTAGCGGACTACCAAGGCTCAGTGAAGACACCAGACTACATTTTGCCATAAGAGAGGCTGCCAAGGATAAAAACTAGATTGTCAGATCCCACACATACCAAGCATTTCAATCATACACACAATATGCTCGATATGTGCAAATACAACATGGCATCACAACAAGACTCTACGACTCAGGGTATTTATTCATTAGGCACCGAGGAGCCAAGTATTACAAACATGGGTCTCATGACCCAACATACAGAGCATACAAGCAACAAGCACATGCGAAAGCTTAACTTGTCTGAGTACAGACAACTACAAATGAAAAAAAGCTGAGAAGCCTGACTAACTACAAGACCCTCCCAAGGTACAAGCTCGTAGCTGAGGTTACAAGCTAAACGTCGAAGTCCACGCGGATCTACTAGCGAGACTGAAGTCTCTCTGCAAAAACATAATTTAAGCAAACGTGAGTACAAATGTACCCAGCAAGACTTACATCAGAACTAACTACATATGCATCGGTATCAACAAAGGGGGTGGTGGAGTTTAACTGCAGCAAGCCAGCTTTGACTTAGTGGCTATCCTATACTTCGACCGCAAGTAACTCTTTGTGGCGCACATGAGTCCACATATTCACCATATCAATACACCACTATGGATCCGCTCTCGTCTCCCTACGAGAACGCCATCCGTAGCACTCACGCTTATCTTACGCATTTTAGAGTATCCACTTTCACTTGTCTATGAACTGTTATAGGCAACCCAGAAGTCCTTTACCGCGGACGCGGCTATTCGAATAGATGACGTTAACCCTGCAGGGGTGTACTTCTTCACACACGCTCTCACCACTTATCGCCGTTGACACGACATGTACTCGACAACCTTCAAGCGGAAGCCCAGCGAGGGTGTCGGCCATGGCCTACCTAAACACTCTAAGTCTCTAGTCGAGGTTTATCGCCTATTCAGGTTCCATCCGCAGGGAGTCCGGCCGAGGTTTCCACATACGGCCCCGAACGATGTGTACAGGGTTCCGCGACACCAAAAGGGCGCCCGGCATACCCGGCCACGTGCCTACCGCATTACAGCCCACCCCTCGGGTCAGCGTTGCGCACGGCCTCCAGCATACTACAAACACCAGAAACTACTTGCAACTCCTGGACAGAGGAGAAGGGTGGCTAAGAAGCCGAGAGGGTCCATTGGTTTTGGGCCCAATGCATGGTAGTAGCTGTTCATGGATCACAAACACAGAACTCAGTTCCTGAGGACGGCTTCAGTGAGACAACCCACCATCTACTCCTACATGGCCTCTCACCGCTACCTTTACCAAATCTTTTTCACACTACAAAAAAAGACACATCCGTGACATTTTGGGCCGAATGAAATTTTTTTCTGTCATACATATGACACTTCTATGACGATAATTGTGACAAAATCTGGTATCATCATAGATGTGGTGGGCTCCTACTTCTATGACAAAAAATCATGACAGAGAATGGGCTTTTCATCCTGGGCGGGCCGGAGACGCAGGTGCATGACATTCTTTAGGCCGTCCATGACGGAAAAATACATGGTAGAAGCGAGGGCGAGGAAAATTTTGGGGAGTTGCCGGTTACGGTGGGAGGTCGGGGGCCGAGCGATGCGCGTTTCTCTCGTACGTGCGTGCGTGTGTGCGAGGCGTTGGCTCTAATCAACCCGAAGCGAGGCGTTGGGCTCTAATCAACCCGAGTGATTACACCGCAGTTACGCGTTATCGAACCCGGCGACCGATCGATGGCTGTTAATCGAACCAGATGGAGCGATTCGCCGCTCTGCTGCTAATCAAGGTGACCGATTGGATGAGCAAAGTGGCGTTGCGGGGAGGGGGTTTGGATGAGCGATGGCGGTGGCGTTGCCTCTGGATGAACAGGACCCGTGGTGTGGAGGGCTGGATGAACAGAAGCGGTGGAGGGTGGTTGAACAATGGCCGGTGGAGTAAGCGGCAGCGGTGGAGGCTGGATGAACAAGCGGCGTGGAGGCCGGAGGAGGTCGACGGTAGCCCGTGGAGGCTGGAGGAGGTTGACGGTGGAGATGAACAGTATCCCGTGGAGTCCCGTTTTGCGGTACGCCACACCCCTCCCGATGAACAGGACCCCCGTTTCGACCGTTTTGCGGTACGCCACACCCCTCCCGATCAACAGGACCCCCGTTTCGACCGTAGGAGGTCCGTTTCCTCCGTTTTGCGGTACGCCACACCCCTCCCGATCAACAGGACCCCGTTCCGAACATAGGAGGTCCGTTTCCTCCGTTCTGCGGTACGCCAGGCCTTGTTTCCATCGCCTGTTCCGTTCAAGCCCTCCCGATGAACATGACCACGCATTCCGTTCCGACCCAGCCAGTTGGCTCCCACGCGTTTCGTTGCCTCCGGATGAACACGACCACGCATTCCGTTCCGACCCAGCCAGTTGGCTCCCACGCGTTTTGTTGCCTCCCGATGAACACGACGCATTCCGTTGCCTCCCGATGAACACGACGCATTCCGTTGCCTCCCCATGAACACAATGACGACGCTGTTTCTCCGTTCCGACCCAACCATGTACACGAGCCCTTGCCATACGTATGCGCGAGTAGGCGTTCGAGACCCCGCCCGTATGTACACATACGTGCCCGTATTTTCTTTCTTGCACCCTGGCCGCTGTATGTACGTGTACATGCTACGTGTGCGCCTCTACTACGACACGTGCGCGCCTCTACATCCACCGATATATATATGCACGTACCGTTCGCGACCAGAATGACAACGCTTCGTGCGCTTGACCGTGTGGGTCCGTATCGCCGTGCACTTGCTTGCCTCACGAAGATGTAGCTGGTGGGTCCCAGAGTCGTGGGGCGAATCGTTTTTTGCCGGACACACTTCCTTGCGTGCAAAGATGTAGCTGGTGGGTCCCGGCAATCGAGGGGACGAATCGTTTTTTCCGGACGCACTTCCTTGCGTGCGAAGGTGTAGTCGGTGGGTTCCAGCATCGGGGAGAAACGTTTTTTCACGAAATCTGGTGGCCCGTCTGGTGGGTCCCCGCTGTCGGTGGAGGAATAATTATTTTTTGCGGCGTAATAAGGAGGCACTTCCTTGTTGCGGCCGTGGACCCAATTGTCGGCCTCTCCACGCCTGATACTCTTAGATGGAAGTCGGTCGTTGACCACATTGACCACGCCGCGCCGAGAGCACCACGGCGGTGGACGGCAGCGAGGCCTAAGAAGGGGATGACATGGAGGCAGGGAAGACTCGGCAGTTGTTTCCCACGCGGAGGAGTACTGTTGTCTGAGGGTTCTTATCGTCTGCCGTCGCCGGAGAATAACAGCAGTGTGGGTGAGTAGAGGGATGGCTAGGCCAACAATGGGAGTATCTGCGGTGGGGCGGTGAGGCACTGTCTGGCATAGCCGGCCTTGAGGAGGAGGAAGCAAGCAGTCCCTTGGCGCTTGTTTGAGCGGGCCGAGCAGAAGAGCAGAGATTAAAGAAGCACGACGGCCATTGGATGGACATCCAACCGCCAATCCTTTGCTTGTCGTCAACCTTTTTTAGCAAAGCCTCAAATCATGGAAAAGCGACATACAGCCCATGTGCCATTATTTCTAATAATTTACAGCCCATTTGCTAATTCTTAAGGTTTTTTTTGGAGCCCATATTCTTTTTGTTAGCATTACAGCCCATATTAAGGCCCCGGTTAAAAAATTATACAAAATTTTGCATATTTCGGTGCGGTCCGAACTGTTAATCCTGAAATTTCGACTCACATTCAAACTGATTTTAAAATATATGTATATCAATATAAAATCCAACAAATTCTCCAAGCATAAAAATTAATGTAATTTAAAATCTTGAAATGAAAAAAATATATTTGAAACTAATTGCCGGTTTGATGTGTTTTAAAAATGTACATCCCATTTCTCATTACTGATGGGCCATTTTCTCGGCCAGCCGAATGAAAGCACTCCTCGTCTTGAAAGATTTGCAGCCCAACAGGTCTGACAAAGCGACTTACTTGGCAAATCACAAAAAAACTGGGTTGTGGCCGTGGACCCAGCTGTCAGCCTCTCCACGTACAGTACTCTTCCGATGGAAGTCGTTCCTTGACCACATTTACAACGCCGCGCGGAGAGCACCACGGTGGTGGACGACGACGAGGCCTAGGAAGGGGAGGACGCGGAGCCGGGGAAGACGCGACAGTGGAAGCACGAGCGGAGAGGAGTACGGGGGTTCACTGGTTCGGCTGCAGTGAGGTTGCTGCCGCCATGCAGGCCTGCCAGTGGGAATAGTAGGCGGTGAGGCCTCCGCGGCAAAGACAGCCGCCACGGAGGCAGGAGCATGCGGCACGACCGGCGTTGCTTTGGGCGGCTGGAGCAAGAAGACCAGAGGTTGAAGAAGCACTACGGCCGTTGGATGGACATCGTACGGTCATTGGAGCTAGAATCGTTCATATTGACTGAGTTGAGAAAGCCCTTCGTCCCCATCAACTTAGTAGGCCCACAAGACAGCCTCCCACCAAGGTGGGTCCCAACTAGCCGGGGGAGTATTCATTTTTGTGTGTGTAATAAGGGGGCACTTCCGGTGGGTACGAGCTGACAGCGGGGGGAACGTTTTTTTTGAGAAATAAGGTGGCCCGTCCGATGGGTCCCAGCAGTCAGGGGGAAACAATTTTTTTTGCAAAATACTGTTGGCCCGTCCAGTGGGTCCCCGCTGTCAGGTGGAGGAATAATTATTTTCCGCGTAATAAGGAGGCACTTCCTTGCGGCTGCCGTGGACCCAGCTGTCAGCCTCTCCACGTCTGATACTCTTCCGATGGAAGTCGGTCGTTGACCACATTGACCACGCCGCGCCGAGAGCACCACGGCAGTGGACGACGGCGAGGCCTAGGAAGGGGAGGAAGCGGAGCCGGGCCACGGGAGGCAGGAGCAGGCGGCACGCCCGACGCTGCTTTGGGCGGCTGGAGCAAGAAGACCAGAGGTTGAAGAAGCACTATGCCCGTTGGATGGACATCATACGGTCACTGGAGTATTGACTAAGTTGACAAAGCCCTCCGTCCCGTCAACTTAGTAGGCCCTAAGTCAGCCCAAAAATATGGTGGGTCCCAGCTAGCGGGGTATTCATTTTTGGGCGTAATAAGGAGGCACTTCCTTGCGTGCGAAGATATAGCTGGTGGGTTCGACTGTCGGTGGGGAACGTTTTTTCGTGAAATCTGAGAGGCCCTTCTGTGGGTCCTAGCTGTCGGTGGAGGAATCATTATTTTCTTGGCGTAATAAGGAGGCATTTCAGTTAATTCAGTAGCGGCCCCTATTCTTAATGATTGCTTTGAGATTTGTAATAATTTTGGCCATGTTAGTTTTGAGCATTGTGCGCGTGATTGAAATCGCGTGGCTCATGAGCTGGCTAGAAGGGCTAGGGTTGATCCTCCGGGTGTGTACGGTGGGGCGGTGAGGCCTGCGATGGGAGTACGATGGGGCGGTGAGGCCTCTGGCCTTACACCCGGCCTTGAGGAGGAGGCAGGAAGTCCACTTGGCGCTTGTTTGAGCGGCTGGAGCAGGAAGAGCAGAGATTGAAGAAGCACGACGGCCGTTGGATGGACATCAAACAGTATACATGCCATCTGTGGAAAACAGCATACAGCCCATCTGCCATTATTTCAAATAGTTTACAGCCCATTTGCTAATTCTTACGGGTTTTTTTGGACCCCATATTCTTTTTGTTAGCATTACAACCCATATTGTGGCCACGATTAAAAAATTATACGAAATTTTGCATATGTCGGTGCGGTCTGAACTGTTTTTAATCTCGAAATTTCGAGTCACATTCAGACTGATTTTAAAAATAAATGTATATCAATATAAAATCCAATAAATTGTCCATGCATAAAAATCAATGCAATTTAAAATCTCGAAATGAAAAAAGATATTTGAAACTAATTGCCGGTTTGATGTGTTTTAAAAATGTACAGCCCATTTCTCATTACTGATAGGGCATTTTCTCGGCCAGCCGAATGAAGCTCTCCTCGTCTTGAAAGATTTGCAGCACAACGGGCCTGTTAAAGTGACTTACTTGACAAATCACAAAAAAACTGGGCTAGCCATTTTCAAAAAGAAAAAAAAACTCTTGGGCTGGTGCATGGTAAACATAAAAGAAAAGGCTGTCTAGACAAGCCAGAGTGTCCCGCATACTGACCAGTTGACACCCACCTGGCCTCAAAAACAAATTAGATAAATGCCACTCCAATTATGGCGATTCGTAAAAATGCCACTGCAATTTCCAAACTTTGAAAAAAGCCACTGCAAATTGTGCAAACTTTGGAAAACGCCACAGCAATTTTCAAAATTTGAAAATCGCCACTCCGGACTTCAAAATGCCACTAGAAATGGCATGAAATGGCATTTTCAAAGTTTGGAAATTGCAGTGGCATTTCTGAGGCATTTATCAAATTAACCCAAAACAAAAATAAGCTGGGCGAAAGCTCTTTGGGTCCACGGTGTCAGCCGCTCGTTGTGCAATTCTCTCGTTTATTAACTACGTTGACAATGGCATGGGACCCAGATGTCAGAAATCCACTAGGAGGAGCCATGTTTTTTATTGGCTTGAAATAAGGAGGCACTTGATTGCGTGCTGCCATGACCTT
This sequence comes from Aegilops bicornis, assembly GCA_021605145.1. Classification (NCBI taxonomy): domain Eukaryota; kingdom Viridiplantae; phylum Streptophyta; class Magnoliopsida; order Poales; family Poaceae; genus Aegilops; species Aegilops bicornis. Next base: position 250,364,813 of record CM038673.1, read on the forward strand.
GGCGGGTCCCTGCTGTCATCCTCTCCACGTACAATCATCTCCTGATTGTGTACGCGTCAACTTGCTAGGCCAACAAGTCAGCCTCTAAACCCGTGGAGGACAAATACAACCCATTTCAAAAAATAACAACCCATTCCATACGTTCAAACGGAAAGTTCAACATTGAGAGCAAAGTAACAGGTCTGATCCACATATAGAGTACTGAACTTCCACGTTGACAACCATCATAGCCAAGTTAACTATCTACTCCCACTAGACAAGTATTAACTTACTCTTAGCTAACTAGACGATGCCGGCGGTACACGCTAAACGCCGGCACGGCGTCCTGCGCCGCCTCGGACTTGCCGGAGGTGCGATAGAAGGCGTTGGCCCTTTCCATGCCGGGCGTGGTCCACGAAGCTTCGCTTCCAAGCGGAAACCTACTTGATGAGCTGGTAGTAAAAATTGGCGTCGCGAACGCGTGCGTGCCCGTCGACCTCCGGGGCTATTTGCGGGCGCCCGGCCTCCATGTAGTCGGCCCGATTCGCGGGCGCTCTGCTTTCGCGACTTCGAGGCGTCGTTCTTGCTGCTCCATGTCCTAGCGGCGCAAATCGGCGATACGCTGCTCCTCCGCCAGGCGGTCGCGCTCCAACAACTCCTGCTCCTCCGCCATGCGGTCGCGCTCCAGCAACTCCTTGATCCGCGCATTTCCATCTAAAGATAGATAGAATGCCTCCTCTCTCCGTCTGCCTTCCGGTGAAAAACTGAACACTAATTCCGGTGGTGACCGCCTCCGGCGTCGCCTACCGCGGACGGGCGGGGGCATGGCAGGCGTGGAGAGCGATGTCAGGCCGGTGGGGGCTTATGAGGATATGGCGAGTTAGGTCACGGTGGCACTTGAGAAGGCCGGGAAACAGTACTTATAAGGGGAAGGTAGCACGACGGTCATCAGAATTCAATGCATAATGGCTTAGTGCGCCAGCTTGCCGTGGAAAACTAGCGAAACTGAAATTATGACTGTGCCGTCCCGTCCCGTCTGGGTCGCACGCCGGCATGGCGGTCAAACGAGTGCACTCGAATCATCTCCCTCCTTGTCAATAATGATTTCACGGATTTAAAAAGTCCGCAACAATTAAAGCGTATCTTTTTTCGCATCGATTAGCTGCCTTAATTACGGCCGGCTGCATGCGAGCACTCGAGAATCGCCGCAGCGATGCAGCGAAGCAAGATGCAACGAGTCGCAGCCGAGGGCACGCATGCATCCACTTAAATCACTGGAATTAATTAGGCTTAAACTTCTGCATGCCGTTAATTATTGCCATGCTTTGGTCTTGCTGCTTTGCTCATGGGACTAATAAACCCGGACGAAGGTTGTACCTTGGTTGGTGAGAGGTTTGATTTAAGCCCTGCAAACCGGAAAGGAGGTACTAGTACGTGCGTGATCCGTTATTTATCGTGTAGGATCGAGAAGGTCGTTTCTTGAATTGAGCCCTGCAAACCGGAAAGGAGGTAGTACGTGCGTGATCCGCTATTTATCCGTGTAGGATCGATAGTGTAGCTTGTCAGTTTCTTCAGAGGTAGGCATTTTTATCCGTGTAGGATCGATAGTGTAGCTTGTCGGTTTCTTCAGAGGTAGGCATTTTTATTCAAAAAACTGCCACTTCGCATCTTGCGTCACAAATAAAACTGCCAGGAGCGCATTTGTAGCCTAGCTAGTGATCTATCAGTAACTTGTAAACACTGAGCAAACAGAAATAAGTAACTGTAATGCATCTCAATGATTCACAGATCATATACAAATATGTAGCTCCAAAAGCAAATATCGGCCACTTCGGATCTTGCGTCGCAACTAAAACTAACTAGTACGATTCCCATACATAAGATCAACATGTTAATGCATCTCAATGATTCATAGATCATATACAAATATATAGCTCCAAAAGCAAAGATCTAGAAAAAAACATCTGTTCTTCCTACTAACATGGATGCTTCTCTTGGCCAACATTCAATACAGACTGAAAGACAAATTTGTTTGTTAAGTCTACAATTCCTCTTGCAAATATAAGTGGTTCACCAACAGCTGGAACCATGAGAATGAACCACACATGATGGAGGAACATCCACTGCAATATGATTTGGTCTTCTCTCGATCACACCGCGAGACTATTTTCGGAATACAAACTTTAACTTAGGGAAAATGATGCCCATTGTATAATCGCACCAAAGCAATGAAGCACCTAGTGTTGGCGATAAATAGTACAAGATTACTTTTCTGCAGTCCATGAAGTGACTATCCAATCTTTGTGTCTATTTTCAAATGGCACTGCATGCAGTGACTATACTATTCTCTTGTGCAGTTCAACCAAAATTGCGGACACTTTGTTTGTTTGCCAAATTGCAACGGGCAGACATCTCTGCCTACACAAATATCAAGCAGCTAGTAAATATATACCACATCATGTTTGCAGTGATGGAAGAGGTGAAATCGATACAACCAAAATTGAGCATCCAATCATTGAATCCTGTCCTACACCTCCAATGTAGGTCCACCCTGCCAATAAATTCACATGCAAACCACTAGTATTACTATTTGATGACAGTACAAAAAGAGTAGCAAGATAGTAGCAAACCATGTACCTTCGTAATGAACAACTCATAGTGCCACCAATTGGATATAAAGGTTTGGAAAAAAACATGCTCCTAATGTTGAACTAGTTGGAGTTTTGTGCAGCTCCACTAAAATCGAGCATCCCTGTTTGCATAGATATTGAAAGTGTGATTACTATAAAAGTGGCACTAGTTGAAGCATAGACTCACAAATATAAGCATCCCAATTTCTTAATGGGAAAAGGTAGCAAGACTGTTTCTAATCACTGTTTGAAGGAATAAATAAAGCAACAATGGTGATGTCGGGAAGGCATACCTAGTTTTTTACGAAAAACTGAGCCATTCTCGACCTTTCCTCTTCTTTTAAGCAAATTTTGTGCAGTTCTACTAAAATAAAATGCCATCACCGCCATGACAATTTAGTGACACTGTACAAAAGGAAATGACTTAACATTACATCATGATGTCGGGTATGTAGTAGACAGCATTAGAGACAAACATACTGAGACCTCCTCCGATAACATAATGAACATTAATTTTAACAATGGTGTGACTAGCTTTACCGGATAATTTGAGTGAACTCTACACCTTACATTTCCTTAATATAAGACGTTTTCACGGTTCAATTTAAAGTACCCAAACGTCTAGTATTTAGAAAAACAGGTAGTAGTTTTCTTGAGCACATATCTGGGAAAGCTTGCCACACTTTATTTATGTCCATACACTAATGCAAAACCATTCGAATACTACAAATATACACTAATCCAGTGGCTAGTGCAACAATAGAGTAGTTAGTTTATTACAGGGTACAGTACAATGGTTTTATTGAACAGATTTCAATAAACTCTAGCACTGGAAGGTTTCTATAAGAATTAACAATACAAAATGTAAAGGTAACAAGTTTGACATTGGTATACTAGCTGTGCATGAGCATTAAACCAAATACGTAAGTCTAAAGGTAACTAGCATTGTTAACTGATGACAGTATAAAAAATTGCAAACCATGTACCTCCAAGGTAAATATCATTTCGAACTCGGGGGACCTTAAAAATTGCTATCCCAATGTTGATAATCGATCAAACATAAAAACTTGATCGAACGAATCAAGAGAACAGCCAGAGGAGGAGGTGCCCACTCTTGACCTTTCCTCTTGTCTTCATAATTGTCTATGCAGTTTAACCAAAATAAAATGACATCAGCGCCTTGGCATTTTGGTGACGCTGTACAAAAAAATTAACTTATCTCATGAAAATGAGGTATGTAATCTATAAGCATTAAGAGTGCAAAAATCTGAAGGTAGTAACAAGTTTCATCGTTGGTATACTGGCTGTGCAACAACATTAGAATGCCTTAGCTGAAAAATCTTTAATACATCCACAATCAACATTAACCCGAAATGATCCAGTGACATTAAATGGCGATGCTTAAATTTATCTGTGGCATTAGACTGAGAGTGGCATTAGTTAAATGTGGCATCACTTTAGCAGTAGCATTGCTTGACTTGACTGCTGGCGTTATACTAACAGCAAAAAAAAGTGGCAATAAGAGCATGGGAGGCCCATTCGGACAGTGGGCGCACCAGTACGATGTACCTCCATGGACATAGAGTGGTGAGGGAGGTATGGTTGCCCAGAGCAACAAATATCCAGGCAGCATATCTGGATTACATCCCATTTTTGTTCTCTTTAGCCACCTTTTTCCTATGTGAGGACAACAAACCGATCGACCTGTCATTCTCTATTGCGTTGTGATGCCTTTCTACCCTTCTTCAACCAAGAGATAGGAGACTCGTTCCTTAGCTACTGATTTTCCCCTTTTCAACCTAGATGCGGGTTTGATGCCTACTCTCTTTGACAGTACAATCTCCCTTCCTTTCCTAATTCAACCCAGACATGCATTAGTCTGCATGAAGTAGGGTTTCCTTTAATAGTGCAAATTATGGTTTTTAAATGCAGTGGCCAGCAGAGCGAGAGGATAGCAAATTGGGAAGATGGTGGAGTGGAAAAAGATCCATATGCAACGACGCGTGCGGATGGGGCAATAGAACAAGGGTATGGTTTTAAAAGAGGTAGCATACCCGAGGGTCGGCGGGAAGTGGCTTCGCTCGTGGTCGCCGCCCTCCGCACACACTCTGACGAAGCTTGGGGACGGAGGCCATCCAGCCGCAGCGCTTAGGTGCGAGCACGACCTTGTCGTTAGTGTGTGACCTCGCTCGCCATCGACGAGTGCGTCAACGCTGCACGTCCTTTTCTTCCCCGGTGGATCTGTGACCACCGGTGAGGAGGGAGAGAGGGGCCGTCTTTTTTAGATCTGGAGAGAGGGTGGTAGTGTGAGAAGCAAGTGGGCAGCCCTTGGCAAGAAAGCGCTGAAGCTCCAGCCTATATATCTTCTTTATACTACTAGTACTGGAGGTGGAGTAGTGGTAGAGTAGTTTATATTTTCTCTGCATACAGTACCAGTTAGTCGTGTTTCAAAACTGAACGGCATGCCATTAAAAAAATAAAGGTCGATAACTAATGCGGCACCTTGGGCCAACGCGGCCAGATCGCATTTTGCACGAGAAATTACACACCATGTTTCATTGACATGTGGTCCCGTTCCACATATCAGTGAGACGGCAATGAGTAGTAGGAGTATTTCGAACCGACGTGTAGGCGGGCGCCTTCATGAACTGTGGCAAGCGGCAACCGTCCACCGACTCTTCGCCTTTCCCTCTCGATTTGGGCTATCTGTCACGCTCTTCCTCTCCCTCCTCCATTTTCCTTCAGCCCTTCACCCTTACTTCGGCCATTGTTCGATCGTCTTCTCCATGGAGGGAACAGGACGGAAACGACCCCATTATTCTTGCCCCGATCTGAAAGATGACGTGGTGGAGGAACTCATTGATCGGTGCGACGTCATCACCTCGGCTAGCATGGCAGGTTCGTTCAAGCCCATTCTCGACTCAACTAATAACATCATTACAAGGAACCCAAGAGTCAAGGAGCGGTTTGATCTCCCCTATCTTCTTCGCCGTGACCATGATAATCGGAGCCGTCCACGGCCGGAGGCCTCGCCTGTGCAAGTTGATGCCGCTTGATAATGATACGTATGATGTTAAGATGCCATCGCTTGAGGGCAAGGCTTGGACAAAGCAAATGGAGATTGGGTTGTTTACATTGGGTCCAACTGCGAGTGGGAACTTGTGAATGTGTACACTCGTGACCGGGTTCCACTTCCAAAAATCTCAGCAGACTGCCAAGAGGTTGAGCACACCGGTATTGTACGCACATTCAAATACAATCATGGTGACTGTCTTCTATGGAAGATAGCAATTTCTCGAGTCCCCAACCGCTCTTGGAATTACAACAACTATGAAGTTGTTGCTATCTTTGACAAGCTTGTTGCCGTCCTCAGTGGTTTGATTGGATGGATATTGGTCAAAAATCAGTTTCTGTACACGGATGAGTACTGTGTTGCAATTCAATATGAGGGCCTTGTGTTTGCTTCCACCACTCGTGGCACTGTTTTTGCATGGCATCCTCGTTGTTTCGGTACGTTTGTCTTCCACCGTAATTATAATTGTTTCATCCACATGCATGCGGGTTAGCAAGTTTCCCTTTAGTGCATAGTATCTTAGATTAGTATCATAGGTGGTCTCATTTATTGCCATGCATGACACATAGTAGCATCACATTTATTATGTTATGGTATCTACCTATGTTACTATAACCATCTCTCTCTTCCTTAATTGCCTGCCACATAAGCATGTTTGCGAGTCCCAAGTGCATGATACTACTTATGTTACCCCCACTATGTCTAGCCTTACTAATTAACCTTCTTCTTGTGTTTCCAAGGTCCTGTGAATATTCCACCACCTATACTTGAAGATTTTTATAACCAAGGGGGAGATGATGATGGTGATGATCACGAGCATGAGGAATGAGCAGCGCCCATATACTATTTGGCGCTGGCAACTAATTCCGATGGATCACCTCTTCTCGTGTGTATACAACCCATCGATGATGTTCTTTGCTAAGGAAGCAGGTGTAGTCCCCCATGGTCGCACTCTCCGGACCTATTCCAACACCCGTTGCATCGTATTCGGGATGGATACTAGTGTGCTAGCGCCAACTCCTTCTCCCTGGTATAGAATTGATAGTCTTGGAGAAAACTCGCTCTTCCTTGGACAAAACTATCCAATGATGGTGAAAGGCGATCCAAGCTGCTGTTGACACAACGTTACTACCATTTATGAGAAGCAAGCGTGTCTATACCTCGGACATTTGGGTGGTTCCCTACCACAATCGATATAGTAGGCCGCTTCACTGGATGATCGATCCTGCATTGGTCTCCGTGATCGACAATGGATGGCCCGTCCCGAGAGAATCACTTGTGGTTCAAAGCAAGCGTTTCCAACGACGAGGAATGGTTGAGTTGAAGTTCATTTCATTGCTTGTTATTTGTTGTGTGGTGAAAACTTTAGTATTTATAATGTATCCTCGTTGTCGATGTGGGTTGATGACCTATTGTATGTAATAAAATGATATGCCTGTGATAAACTTACTAAATTTATGAATGGCTTTCGAGTTGCTTCTGTGAGTGAGTGGTGCGACGAGGCAAAAAAATATTTTCCGAATACATAATTGTACGTGCATTGCAATAGGTTATCGGATGAGGCCAATCAACAATAGTAGTACACTATTTGTACTAGCTTCACATGATTCGCGCGTCGTGCGGGTGTTTTTACTGTAGCCATATTGTACTATGTAACCAGCACCTCGAATCCTCGATACTAGTAGTACTATATAGTAAGTAGTAGGAGTAGTAGGGTGGCATGGGTCTAACAAGCATTCACATCCAGGAGTACGGCACACGCCACCAGCACAACTTCCATCTGACACCATATTTCTTGGAGTCCGTGCTAGAGCAATCTCTTCAACCTCATCGTTTCTCTAACTCAGCCATCACGTGGCGTGCGAGGTGGGGGGGTGCCGATAGTCGGTTTCCTTAACTGCGGTCCCACTTGTAAGGCCAACTGCAACGCACGACCCCAAACGGACCTCCGTTTTGCACGAACTCCAACGATAATTTTGACTAGAAAAGCAAGACCAAAGAAAACAAGAACCACAAGAATACATTTTACTACTCATGTAAGTTGGATTAGTGCGTTCTCGATGCATTCATTGTTGATCTGCGGAGGCTCGATCTTGCGTGCTTCTTTCTTCTTCGAGTGTAAAGAAGTAGACGTTGCTTCCTCGCATCTAGTCTCATGTCTAGCCTCTATTCTAGTACTCCCTCCGGTCTATTTTTCTTTGCATCTAAGCAGCAACACGCATACCAAGTAGGAGTATCAACAAGTGCACTAATCTCATCTATAGCCTCTGTGCTAGCTAAAAGTGATAGAACATCTACTAAATCGCGCTCTATCAATATATGGATGTATTCTTCTTCCCAATACAAAAACTTGCATCGATTCTACTCCCTCCGTTGCACAATACATGCCTTCTATTTGTCAAAATATATATGTATCTAGACATGTTTTAGTATATAGGTACATCCATTTTTGGACAAATGGAAGTCAAGTATTTTGGAATGGAGGGAGTACACAATAAAATTTTTAAGTTAGCACAACTAGTCTAATCTGAGAGCACAACCGAAGATTTGGTCGGGTTCTTCCTCCTTTTGCCGACACGTGGGACATCCAGCATCAAGGTCGTGTCATGAAAGAAAATAGAGTGGTAGTTGAAGCCACGAGATGTGCATCTTGGGTTAAACTGTAAATAGAATCTTACTACTCCTGAGTAACTCCAAAAGCGGCCACCGAAGATCTTTCTTGGATTTTTTTTCATCACCAGCACGTCGAGGTGAAAGATGTGCAGGTTCGATTAGGTCCGCTTGTGTTTTCACCGACATGTGGGACCGCATGTGAGCAAGCAGACGATGGGCTCCAGCGTCCATTTGGCTGGCTGAGAAGAGAGATACTGAGTCTTGAGCACGGACTGCAGGAAATTTGTTCTACGTACCTTGATATAGGCTCGATATAGTGGGGTGGCATGGGCCATAACTAGCATTCACGTCTAGCAGTACGGCACACGCCACCCACATGAGTCCCATCCGACACCAATTTTCTTGGAGTCCGTGCTACAGCCATCTCTTCTCCCTCCTGTTTTCTCAGCCATCGCGCGGTGGGCGGGATGGGGGTTTGCCGATAGTCGGTTTGCTCAACTACGGTCCCACTTGTAAGTGAAAATGCAACACCGCACGCATTCCCGCTTGAGCGGCGTGCCGGACCAACCGTGTGGGGGTGCGACGCGAACACGGCATACATTTCCTTTTGAACTCGTAACTTGTAAAATTTGGTTCTGCTCCATGGCGCGATCGATAGAGTAATGAGAAGTTTGGTTCTGGCGCCGTTCATGCATGGAGTACGTACGAAAATTATGAAGTTGATGCGAAAGGTAAGATAATTACTGTAGTATCATATACTACTACATGGATTTATGGAAAGATAAAAATACATACGGATCCATCAACGACATCCTCACGCCCTAGTGCACCGGGTCACCAACCGGCGTGTGAGGAGCAGCGGCGTTGGCGGCGAGCTCAACGTGCTTCCGAGCAGTGCCGTCAAGGTTGCCCTGCGGTCCAAGAAGGCCAGCGTCCTATCGTCCTCCTCTTGCATGCAGCGTGAAGCGTGGGTGATTATGTCGATGGTGTCTTGCTGCGCCGGTAGGCTTGGCCAGCGACCTTGAGGTGGACATTCTCCGGCGCGACGACGGGCAGTCTCAGGGCCACCAGTGCGTCGAAGAGGTTGCCACCATAGTATTTATTTATAGAGGGAGTAGTACATTTTTTGTGACATGCATTACTAGATATTACTAGTCAAATACTAAAATCCAGATGGACGTGGTAGTACTCCTAAATCCAGACGGTGGTGCTACTAGTACTAGTAGTAGTACTACCAATGTAGTACTCCTAGGAGTACTAGCACTGTACTACCCGTTGGTCAAATTATTAGGTGCTGCTCCTCACAGTGAAGTGAAAAGACCACTACTACAAAAAGGGCTATAGATGGGATGTCCACTAATGGCGCACATATCATGTGGTGCGCCACTACTATATAGCAGTGGTGCACCATGTGCAGGTGCGCCATTAGTGTGGAAGACATTAATGGCGCACCATGCACTCGGTGCGCCACTAGTAAAAAAATTTCTTTCTTATTTTTCCAAAGATTCTAATGGCGCATCACGGCTGGGTGCGCCATTACTAGTTTAAACTAGTAATGGCGCCTTTGTGCCACCGTCTTGCCATTAGAATATATACTTTTTTGCAAAACTTCTAATGGCGCACTGCAGAAAAGTGCGCCATTAGTAACCAGGGTTACTAATGGCGCATTTGCGGGTGGTGCGCCATTAGTAACCTGGGACCAACAAGATATTTTGGACAACCCACCTACCCACTCACTTTCCCCACTTCATTCTCTCCACCTCCTCCTCCAAGCTTGTCTCGGCTGCCTCCTCCTCCTCACCTCATTTGCACCATCTCCCCCGCTCCACCGGCCACCGCCGCCGAACCCCCGCCCGCACCCTCCCCCACTCCACCGCCGCCGACGACCACCCGCATCCTCCCCCCATATGGATATTTTTTCATATTCATAAATATTTTCAAATAACAAATTTGAACATATTTTTTTTAAATTATTACTATTTTTATAAAAAAATATTACTGTTATGATTTAAACAAGTTTGAATATATTTAAACACAAATAAATATCAAACAACATTTTAAATGCACCGACCCCCTGCACCCTCCCCTCCTCCACCGCCGCCGACGACCAACCGCACCATCCCCCGCTCCACCGGCCGCCACCGCCGACCCCCCGCACCCTCCCCCGCTCCATCGGCCGCCGTCGCTGACCCCCGGCCCGCACCCTCCCCCACTCCACCGCCGACGACCACCCGCATCCTCCCCCCATATGAATATTTTTTCATATTCATAAATATTTTCAAATAATAAATTTGAACATATTTTTTTAAAAAATTATTATTGTTTTTATAAAAAATATTACTGTTATGATTTAAACAAGTTTGAACATATTTAAACACAAATAAATATCAAACAACATTTTAAATGCATAAAAATAAAAATTGGGGAGCCTGGGAATCGAACCCAAGACCTCCTGGTGTGTGTGCTGCGTGCTAACCAGTCGGGCTAGTGGGTGGGTTCTGATGTAGATAGGGTTAGGTGGTATATAACCTGACCAGTCGGGCTAGATTAAAACAAAATTCTAATGGCGCACCGGGGGGAGGTGCGCCATTAGAATAGTCGTACTTATGGTGCACTAGGGGGAGGTGCGCCATTAGAATCCTCCCCTCCTCCATCTACTGCCGTCGCACTGTGGCCTCCCTCTCTCCCTCGCCAGATTCCCCTCGATCGACCCCAACCGTACGCTGCCGCCGCAGCCGCCCTCGCGCCCCCGCCGTCCGCCGCCTCAGTCCGCCGCAGCTACCCACGCGCCCTCGCCGCCTCCCTCTCCCCTTCCTCCCCCTCGAGCGCCACCTCCCCCCCGAGCCCCGCCTTCCCCGCGAGTGCCGCCCCCTCCGTCCCCTCCGTCCCCTCCATCCGCCGCGCCTGCACGTCCGTCGACACGCCGCCTCCTCCTCGACATTCCGCCTCCTCCTCGACGCGCCGCCTCCTCCTCGACGCGCTGCCTCCTCCTCGGCCAGCGCCCGCCGCCTTGCCTCCTTGGCCAAGCGCCACCTTTCGGCAACTGCCGTTATCTAGTGAGCCTCTCTTCAACTGTTTTTTCTTGCTGTTCAGTTTTTGCTGCCGTTATCTAGTAAGTCAGTTTTGAACAGCAAGTGTTCTAGGGTTCATAAGATCTCCTACAGTCAAAATTTTAGGGTTCAAGTGTTCAAGTGTTCAAGTGTTCAAGTGTTCATTGCTTTTGCTTACTAGGGTTCAAGTGTTCAATTTCTCAACTTGTGGAGGAGGTAACTAGTAGATCAGTAGATCAGTAGTTAGTTAAGTAGGATCAGTAGGATATTGCTTTTGCTTATATGCGGTCAATTTCTCAACTTGATAACTAGTAGATTAGTAGTTTATATACTGTCACATTGACTAGGTTTCATACAAAAAAATCCAGGTTACATAAATTTGTAATTTTCTATGGCAATATTATATAGTGGTGAAAGGCTCAGCTATGTCTGACTAATGCTATACAATGTTATAAAATGGCATCCATTTTGGGCTGAAAAAAATGTTATTTCATGAGTTGACAAACTATCTGCTAATACTTCTTCATTGCGAGTAGTTCCACTTTCAGTTTATAAGAAGTATACTATGCTTATAACTAAGCCAAATGTTTACATTATTCTTATTACTGTGCATGATGTGATGTTCTAGGCAGTTAAGTATTTGCAACCTCTTTGCTAAACTAGATCCTGAATATGTCATTGCTTTTCAGTGAGCTCCTAAGTGTACTATTATTCATTTATGATAGTTTGTGAGATACAGAAATAGATAAATTTAAGTTTGTAATGGCTAACACAAGACATGTGAATCTGTTCTTGATACACCTTTTCCCTTTTCTTAGAATCATCATATACAAATTAGAACCTTTCTAACATCTGCATATTTCAAGTTTCCAAGGAGGTAAAGGAAGTGAAGTTCGCATAAAGGCAAAGAGCAGAACACCTCCAAGGTGAGAAATATGTTCAGTTAGGTACAGTTAGCATCATGTAAGAAAATGGCCATAATGTGCCCTGATAATGATGTATTTTGTCATAAAAATATATAGTGGACTGCCATGATAATGACATGGTCCTGTGTTTGCAAGTTGTCATAATCTTGATTTACTTGACTTTTGAGCCTGCTAGTAGTTTACTTCCATGAGTTGTTTTATTGACATGGCACATTTGCAGTGGAGTTTTATATATCTTTATCCACTGTTCATTAACAGCAAGTCAGTTTTGTTTATAGTTGAAAGTAAGTGTGTGGTTTGAAATTTTGACTGTTGGGGGGTAGTATTGTAACTAGAAGACCATGTATTTTCAGAATTGAGCTAAAAGATTTGGGGGGTAGTATTTCTGATTTTAGAGCACCTTTCTTTGGATGTATTTTACAAATTGTTGGAATCAAAACAATGCTTGTGGGTTGTCCTGTTAAGTTGAGTGAGTCATTAGAGGGCAGATAGAGTCACCCACACCAATTAATATTTATGAAGAAGAAGAATAAACCTGCTTTATTCTTTCTTTGTTATGCTGTATTCACTTCTTCTTGCTTTCTTTGTACTTGTGAAGATGTTGTACTTGTGATGATGCTACTTGTGATCTTCTGAAATGACCCATTGGCGAGTTTATTACGCGGGGATAATGATTTTGAAGGTACCCCGAGAGGCCCTTGAGTTTGCCGGAATGTCGATTAACTTCCGTTCCGGCAAATTCGGGTACTCCATATGTCCTATTTTCAGCAAAGGTCATGCTGAAATTTTCCGTGAATTTTAGCATGACTTTGCTAAAATAGGACATATATGGGGTACTGCGACTAATGCATGGGCAGGTATCTTAGTACATAGTTAAGTAGGATCAACAACCCCGCCATTCTTGCTGCATTAAACCATAGGTGGCAATAGAGCCAAGTGATTAGGCCCAACTTAGAATTATCCTTAGCATCGATAAACCCTAGATGATAAACCCAACATAGGTGGCAATAGAGCCAAGTGATTAGTGCCAAGTGATTAGGCCCAACCAAGGGTGCCTTGGCATCGATAAACCCTAAATGATGAAAACTTAACTTGGCTGCCCCGGACTCCTCGGTGTCGATGAGAACCTAAATGATGTACGCTTAGGCTTTTAGGGTGCCTCGGCGTCGACAAACCCTAAATGATAAAAGCTTAGCTTTTAGGATGCCTCGGTGTCGACAAACCCTAAATGATGAGACCATGATCTTGTTCCTTGACAACAACCAACTTTTTGACCAAACTTTTTTCCTATTTAGAGCGAAACATGGCCCACAATGATGAGGCCGGCGGTTCGGGTGGCAAGCAATTCTGGGAGCTGTCCCAGGAGATGGAGGAATAACCTCACTGCTATGAGGACGCCGCGGAAGACACTGATCCTGAATACACAACCCCTAGTGGCGTCGGGGACGACACCACTGATGGTGCCGCCGAGGATGCCACCACTGATGGTGCCGCCGAGGATGCCACCACTGATGATGGCGGTGCACGCATAGATGGCAGCCAACCGAAGAAGCAACGAAGGACCGGCGCCCGAACGCGCTCCGCACCGTCAAGGAGGAATTTACTCAAGTGGACTCCGACGGGAATCCAACGGATCCCAAACATATAGTCAAGGGGTACTCGGTTCAGCTCGGGTGCATTCTCTGGAGCACCGTCTCGATCAACACCGAGAACCTTAGGCATAAGGACCAAGAGAATTTGCGCAACCTCCTCTTCACGAAGCTGCACGAACGATACAAGTTCCCAGCTGATTTTGAAAACACACGCCTCTCAGGGAATAAAGTGAACAGTGCCGCCCTCACGAGGATGAGCACGGCCCTGTCTACTTGGAGAAGCGGTGAAGAGAATGATTGAGAAAGGTGATAGTTATGAGAAGATCAAGGCGAAAAATCCTTCGATCAGCGAAGAGGACTACAAGGAGTTCAAGATCAAGTCTGAGCGAGCGGTGCAACCTCCGAATCAAGTCGATTGGGGAAAGAAATGAGGGAGTTGAACTTAGGGGAACACAAACTTCGGTCCCGGCGGTTATAGAGTGGCGAGCCTATATGGGACAAGGAGGATGCGGGCGTGCCGAGCAAGGCCTACCGCCCGCCGAGAAATACAGCGGTGACAAGCGGACCAGAACTATGTCGGGGCCGGTACAAGGAGGACCCGATAACAAAGGAGCTTACCACGGATCCAAGACCAGGCGCTTGAGCTTGTTCTCAGCGAAGGAGACCGAAAGCGATGGCGCTGGGTCGTCTCGAGCACTCCTGCTTGGGACAACACTCTAAATAGAGGCGTTGAACGTAATGAAAAACAAAGATAAGCTCGATGGCCGTCGTCACTGGTCGTGTGGCCGGCAAAGGCTTGTCCACAAAATGGTCGTCATACTATACTGCTGGTGGGCAAAAGGAGAAAAAGACGAGCTTGGAAAGCCAGTCGCGCGAGGTTCAAGAACTCAAGGCACAAGTGGCACGGATTCCGGAGATTGTCCAAGAGCAAGTGCAGGAACAACTTGTGACACTCCAAAATTTTTTCTTTGGTTTTCTTCAAAACTTTGTTGGATTTGAAGGAGGTCACCAAAACCCTTCCAAAAAAAATCTCTATCAAAAGCTTTTTCCCTCTGGCAAATATTTTACTTTTGCATCTCCTTCAACTATGGTGTTTAGTTTTTAAAATTTTCCTTTATTTGCTCTCTTCTCAAGGATTCAAGAAAAATCTTTGAAGTTTATTTTTTTCTTTCAAAAAGAAACTCTAGGAGTTTTTCATTCTCTCCCATATTTGAAATCATTCATGATTTGGCCATACACCACATGGTAAAATCTTCCCAAATATATCTCCTTCCACTTTGGGCAATCCAAACACTCTATCTCTACTAGTTCAACCCTCTTCTGAATTTTTATTTCAATTAATTCTCTCCCAAATCTTTTCTGTCTATTATTTTGAGCCTAGGTAATTTGCAAAGCAAGTACCTTAATGCATTTGAATTTTGACCTCAAACCAACTCCCTTGGATAGTCCTTGGTACCCACAACCTAGAACTATCAAGATCCACTCCTCTTCTGTTCAAAAATTTCAAATTATAGTCCCTGCAAGTTTGGACCAGATTTGCCAAATTTGGTGAAATTCATATCTACATTACTCTAAAAATTCCAAAAATATTCTGGCAGCCTCTAGATGCAATGAGAGGCCCCTCCACCAAAAACCAGCTCAAGGAAAAATCCCTACATGCCTAGATCATTCTGTCGAACACTATAACATCCCAAAATTCTAAATTTTGGAATGTTATAAACACATAGATAGTTTTGTATGATTGTTTGATTGATTGACTGAAAGTGAGTGAATTTGAAACTTTTTGAAAGTTAAATGAGAGGGAATAAAAGGACTTTCCCAAACTTTCATTTTGCTTTTATGATCTTCAGGAATTCAAATTCTTTTCATCACAAAACCCTGGAGAGAAGATGACATGACTTCTTCCATTTATTTAAATGACAAGGGGTGTTGAAAATATTTGAACTTCATTTGAGAATATTTCCAATTCTGAAACTTTAAGCAACTCAATGATTTTCACGAGCGAAGATAAAATGACTTCTTCAAAACATATGAAATATGAGTTAGAAGTTTCAAAGAATTAAATTCAAAGTTCTTTTGAATTTATTTTCAATTTGGAGTTATTTGAGTTTTATTCAAATTATTTTTCTGCAAAAATAAAATATATGGAAAATAGGGTAACATGATTCCCTACCTCAGAAAAATGGAGAGAAATAAATTTGAAACCATTTTGGTATTTTTAAAATGATTTTATTGGATTTTATTAGAGCTGAAGCACTCTTTTATTTATTTGAATTTGTGTGTATTTTATTTAAATCTAGAATAATGTCCATGTTGTAGGAAATCTTTTTCTGAAAATTTTGATATATAATATGCCTATATAGAATTTTATTTCTTTTGTTTTATTACTTTTTGTTTGTCTGTGTTAAAAAAATGTTTATAAAAAAAATTAGGCCGAAGCCGACCGAGCCAGGCCGGCCCAGCCCGAGGCCGAGCCAGCCCAGCACCGCTCCCCGCCGCAGCCTGGCCTTCGGCCAGAGAGGCTCCAGTGACGCCGCCGCCTCGGCCGTACCCGCCTCGGCCTCCTCCCGCACGCCACCTCTCCCCCCCATAAAAGGCGCCGCCCCGGGCCACGTTCCTCTCCTCCTCTCGCATCGCGCCGCCGCACCACGCCGTCAATCGCCGCCGCCACCGCTCCGCATCACGCCGACCGGGACACCGTTGACCCCACCGCCGCCTCCGACCGCCGCTGGCGCCCAGTACCCGTCGCCCCGCGCCGCCTCTTCCCGTGCGCCTCGCCGTCTCCTCCGACCACCGGAGCCGCCCGCCGGAGCCCCGCGCCGCCTCGCCGGACTTGCCGGAGTAAACCGCCGCCGCCGCCGGTTTTCTCAACGAAAACCGCCAGACCACCGCCGACCGGTAAAACCGCCCGGTCCGATCCGGTTTATTTTTTTAGTTTCATTTTTCTTAAAAAAAGGGTTTTTCTTTTAATCTAGTTATTTAGTGAACGTTCGCCGGTTAGGTTTTCACAGCGAACGAATCCGTTCGTTAGGTTTTAGCAGTGAACGTTCGTTCGTTAGGATTTTTCTTTTTATTTTAGATTTACTGCCAGGGACCTATCCGTAGTGCTATTTTTTACGTAATAGTCCCTAATTTTCAAACGGCTATAACTTTTTACTCGTTAGTCCAAATCCATGAAACCAACGCCCACTTCTTCGTTATGATCTCCTCTATCCAGTAATCCAACTCAAACATGTTTTTGAAAGTTTAAAATTTGAATTAGTCAGATTTGAATTCAAACTTTGTTTGATCATAACTTGAGTTTCGTAACTCCGATTTAGCTGATTCTTTTTGCAAATCGAAGCTCTTGACCTAAACCTCCTGATAAGGCCAAATCCATATAATTTTGGTACTGTTAGAAATTGTTTTATGTTGCAAGAGTTATTTGCTTGGTTTTGATGTTCTCCGAACCGTTTTCTTCGTTCTTTCCGATCTTTTGAGTGATTGCTTATGTGTGGTTACTATTGCTCGATTACGATAGATTGACCGGAGTGTGACGAGTAGAACTATCAAGAGTTTTGAGTGCGAATCATCTTCATCAACTTTGCAGGCAAGTAACACTTGATCATACCTTTTCATACCCAGTTTTATGCATTAGCTCAATCCTCAAACATTGCATGATTAGGATGTCATTAATTTGTGGGTTGGGAAGTAGATGATGAGGTAGGAACCGATTGCCATGTTATTATCAAACCCTTGGGAGTTACTTCTACGTTATGCTTATATTGCTATGCTATGCTCGTAGACGTGGTTTGGGTTTGAGAGATATTCACGACAGATGTGAGATTGTTAATTAATGGTTTACTTTAAGGTGGCAACTTAAATACACATCCTGGTGGATTGAGGCACACTGGGAACCCAAGGTGTTATGCATTTTATTTTTGGAAATCACAGGGTACCCGTGTGATCTTCCTATGGACCGCCACCCAGGCTCAAAGGGAACTGAGATTATTCATGCTAGAAACTTCCGTGTGCAGCCACAAGCTATTATGGGCTCTAGCATAGTTGAGTAAGTTACGTGAAACTCTCGAAGAGGTAGATCAGCAGGTAGTGGGTTTTATAGGTTTGGTATGATCTATCCGAAGTAGAGAGTTAATGTTTCTGAAAAACTGTGCCTCGGTCATCCGTTTCTCAAACACCATGTAGTGCGAGAAACCAACGGAGGCCATTGAGTCTTGTGGGGAAAAGTCATGAAACCTCTGCAGAGTGTACAATCTAATCATGGTTAGCCGTGTCCCCGGTTATGGACAATTACGAGTATCTAGTACTTGAGTATTCACATGTATCTCATCACTCTAAATTAATAATCGTTGGGTTGTTAATTACTTTAATTGGGATTGAGTTGGGGTTATACCTTCTCAATGATGTTTCAACCACCATGATAGTTAAATTAAAATTTATTCCTTTGATGTAGGGAAAAATTGGGTTTTTCGCAAACTGTAACCATAGAGCTTTCCACCAGCCATATATGCATGTAGTATAGCTTATTCTTTCATTACTCTCTATGTGTTACATTGCCAGCATATTCCATGTGCTGACCCGTTTTCGGGCTGCAACGTTTCATGTTGCAGGCTTTTCAGACGACGAGTAAGTGATACGTTAGGGTTACGATTTCCTATACTCAACATTGCCGTTGGTGTTGATGGGAATCGACAACCTTGTTGCTTCCGCTATATTTTGGATTGAGGTAATAGTATTTACGTTACTTTATACATGTGATTTACCTCTGTTATAAATCCTTCGAGTACTGTGTGTGTCAGCATATGACACCTAAGCACAGAGACTTGATCCATTCGGGTCGGGTCGCTACAAACACCTTGCATACACTTGTACTGTTCACTTTCAGAAAATTCAGAAGTTCAGTGTCGATCTCCGTCAGTAACTTCAGTCACGAGTCCACAGTGCCCTTGGAACGTTGCTTGTAGCCTATCCCTCTTGTCCGGAGCTTCACACGAGCGATTGGCGCGTTCCTGGCGTCGGTGGCGCCCTGGACCGCCTGCGCCGGCGTGCTTTGCGGCGGCTGCACCACCGTAACGGACGACAGGGGGCAAAACTGCGGCGCAACGCCGTTCGGCACCGCCCAAGCGTCCTGGTGGCTCCACGTGGCCACCTCCTTGCCAGCGCACGCATGCGGCACCGTCGCCGTGGCTTGGCACACGCAGAGCACGCTCTCTGCCGCCGACGGGCCGTGCGGCCGTTCCGTCGAGGGCAGACCGTAACCAGCCCTGCCTTGCTGAGTTGGACACGGGAACGGCTCCAATACTCCTCCTAGGCGATGCTCAAGCTCCTAAGCCGACCGTCCAGCCACAGCGCCATAATCAACTCATTGGACTTATCCGTTCACGGCAACCGACTCGGGCCGGCTATATATAGCACCCGAGCTTGCTCTCGCCTCCGCACGACTCCACCACCTCACGGACCCGCTTAGCCACCGGAGGGGCCTCGAGGGCCTTTCTTCCTCGACTCCGCCACCTCCGTCCGCCTCGGGCTCCGGCATCGTTCTCTCGGTGAGAACTCCTCGCCGCCCTACTTTCGCCCGTAGCCTCGTACCACCTCTAGTAGGATAACCCCACCTCAATTTTGGCCCCGCAGCTCTCTCCGGCGAGATCCACGACCGTCCGAACCGCCGTCCCGCTGGAGCAAGGGCCGCCCGTCGACGTGGTGCTCGCCGGCGACCTCTGCCACCACCCACAGACGCGGAAGGGCGACTGATCACGAATGTACACCCCGATCTCCTTACCTCGCCGTGGATCGCTGCCGGCGACCACCGCACCTCTCGGCGCCGTCGCGCTCTGTTTTCCCTTGTTTGAAAATTCAAACCTGACGGGTGGAGCCCGCCTGTCATTCTCTCAGCCGTTTCTTTTAGACGAAACGTTATCTGGACTTTTCCGCAGAACCCCCTGGAAACTTTCTGTTTCATTACAGATGGGTCCTTGGACCAAAACTCTTATAACTTTTAATCAGAAAAGTATTTTTGATTGATTCTTTTTCTGTCCTCTTTAAAATTTTGTCTAGTTTTTATCAGATTTATTTGAAAAATATTTGGAGTAATTTTTGTGCACCTCACGGTATTTACGTTAGCGCGTATGTTTTCTTTATACCGTAGATACCGAAGGAGGTGACGGGACCGCAAACTTCACCGAGCTAGGCTCCGACTACTCTGAACCAGGAAAGCATGTTTGAACTTTTGATATGATGAGTGTTCTGGCAGGTTTGCATTAAGTAGTTTCATGGCATGTTTGTGAGCATACCGATGAATGTTATTTTTCATGCAAAGTTGAGGCAAGTGAGTTCGATAATCCATACGTGTTGGATGTGAATGTGCACGGCCATGTGTTGGCATGAGGATGGGCAAGATGGCAGTGTTGTAGCATGCCAATCTTATGCCATACTATTTGACTTCAGTATCAACCCGTATCAGTTCGGTTCCCATCCATTTCCCTTCCGTACTACCACATGTTTTCCGCAAGTGATATGGCTTAGGAAGTAGCCAACCGCTTTCTGGTACACACCAAATGGAGAGGCCGTGATGATGGTTCCATGGCCCTGGATTAAAGCCACCATCCGGTCGAGGGGCATGGGTGTTTCCGGTTGGGACCGAGAGGGGGCACCCCTTAGAGCGCTGAATATAAATTTGATCCCATGCTACTCGAGATTGTGATCTCCCGTCTCAAAAGTTTTCTTGGACGATGTCTAGGGTGATTCCTGGCATCGTGAGGTAGGATGGGTGTGTCTTTGGTTAGCTGTGTTTCTTCCAAATACCATAAACAGAAATAGTCCTTCATGACAACGGAAATACGTTGGATGAGTGTAATTTTAGTAAAAACTCTGAATAGTCATAAATCCTCGAATAATATTATACATGTCCAAGTTACGTATTATCTTATCACGACAAGTGTCAGGTTTGGTGATGAATACTCCGGTGAATCACATGAGTACTAAGTCCGGTTAAATGTTTATTCCTGTGGATGGACTAACCCATTTAAATTCATGTGTTGAATATTTATTATGAGTGCTATATCTTTGTGATGAAAGCCCTTTCTGTGATGTCACTCAGACGTCCGACTGCGGCATTGCTGTTACTTATTTTTATTATAAGCCCTTTCTGTGATGTCACTCAGACGTCCGACTGCGGCATTGCTGTTACTTATTTTTATTATAAGCCCTGTATGTGATGTCGCTCGGGACGTCGATCGCTGCATTGCTGTTACTTATTTTCATTATAAGCCCTTTACGTGATGTCGCTCAGACGTCCGATTGCTGACATTGCCGTTACTTATTTTTCTTATAAGCCCTTTACGTGATGTCGCTCGGGACGTCCGATTGCGGCATTGATGTGACTTATTTTATTATAAGCCCTTTACGTGATGTCGCTCAGACGTCCGATCGCTGCACGCATGCATTTTTATTTCAATATAAGCCCTTTATGAGGTGTCGCCAGACGCCGATCGTGGCAATATTTTGCTTATTTATTCACCTTCGAGGCGCCGCTTGCATAATTCGATCGGTTTTAAGTTTGCCTCCTTGGGTTTTCAAGCGGACTACCGCCGACTCCCATTTTAATTATTTTTCTATACTGCTTTAATTGAGCATTGTTAAGATTAACTATGTCGCATTCATGCTTCCATTTGTTATATCTTTTGTCCGAACTGTCTGGCGAGTACTTTCATAGTACTCACCTGGCTTTTTGATTTGGCCAGATGCTGACGAAGGCGGTCTCTTGGATGAAGAGTTCGATAGCGAGTCCGACGCCTAGAGGGATCCCAGTCAGTCTCGTGTGACCCCTGGATTAGTCCTTGTAAAATATCCGCTTCCGCTACCCAAATAAATCCATCGAGCCTCACCTCGGCCGATGAGCCGCCAATCGATGAGACTTATTAACCACCCCACTGTGTTATTCCACCAACCACGCATACTCCAAGTCAGTAGTATTTCCACCCTACACCTTGTGCCATATCCGCCATCATGTATAGTTATTGGCGTGTTGTAGTAATTGGTTGGGCATCTTTAGTCCGACCCTTGTAATATTGTAATGCTACTGGCTTCTTGTATCAAAGTTTTGTCTACCGATATGGAGGATTTAACCTCATATTGGATTTCATGGGTCGGTTGTTCAATAAATATTTTTATCGAAAATCCGGTCGTGACACAACTGGGATCGACGCTCACCGGCATTATGCCTACCTTGATTCATGGGCTGACGGCGTGGATTGCGGGTGGCCAACAGGGGCCGCCCCCGATTCCCAGCTTCACGACCAGCAACTCGCACAACGCGCAGGCGGCGCCATTGGTGTCTCCGGTGGCGGCGGTATTGGTGTCTCCGATGCCGGCACGGTCGACATTGGGGCTTAATGCACCCGGGTGTACGCTGGCCGACACCTCGCCAGCAAGCGGCCCCTCCGTCAGTTGCACGCCCGCCGTTGGCGGTGCCTCGACATTAGCCGAGCTCGACGCCATCATCACGGTAACTAATTAAGCCTCTCGACCGAGGACTTCATCTCCTTTTGCCTTTGACTGGGCATCCCCGACGCCCTACATGTTTTCGCAGGGCACTGCCGACATTCCGTGCACTCTCCTGCATTTCGTGAGCGACGAGTTGGTCGATGTCGCCTAGGGCAAAATCATTCAACCGGGCAACCCCGTGTTCCGCCGTAAACCGATGCCACCCACCGTGTATAGGGTTCAACTTGTTCGGGTGCTGCCAGGCTGTGACGAGTTGTTACCTCCGATTCAACCTGCCGGGGCCGACGAAGATGATGTGATGAACCTCAGCGCCTGCCTAAGCTGGCCCCTGCTTTGGCCAAAGAGCCAGATTCGTTTGGGGGCGGGGGACACCACCCCAAAGACAACACCGCCAGTCGTGCCGGCGCCAATCCATGGCAAGACCGCCGCAACGCTACCGGACATGCCGGACATCCCTATGGCACAGGATCCGAACATGCATATGGCACAGGATCTGGACGACGATGACAACGACGACGACCGTACATTTAGCAACGTCGATAAGTACTTTGCCGAACATGGGTACGATGACGAATTCTGCGGGCCTCTTTCTCAAGAACCCAACCAAGACGACCACGGTCTAGCTGGTACGACGGAGAAACCCAGTTTCAACAGGCGTCGTCTGGCGTTCAGTTCTCAGGAGACGCCTCCAGCTCCCGACTTCCCGAGCCTCAGATAGCCGAGGTGCCAAATATTATCAGCCCCAACACACTCAAGAAGGCGGTCTGTGAGAAGAACTCGGTCCCATTACAACAGAAGATCAAGAAGGGACGGAAAAGAAAGAGTAACAAGGGTGCGAGCCAGCCGGCACCGAGTATGATCCGTGCTCAGGACAGGCCACCTTCACCTAAGGATATCTCGAGGAGGGTGCATGTGGTGGGTAGGGCGATGCTACCGACAAATATGCTCAATGCTGCAACCGGTGCTATGCGGAGTCTACATGACAGTGTTCTTTCTTTGGAGAAGCGGCGTCTCAGAGAGAATGATGTGGCATACCCGGTTTTCGTGGCCAAGGTGCCAGAGGGCAAGGGCTTTGTGGATGGTGCCGTCGGGGGTATGATCGACCTGCGGTTTGATGATATCTTTGCTATGTTTAACCTTCATCCACTGCACTACACCTTCGTTCGGCTGTTTTCGCTTAGTATGGAGATGCGGATCATTAGAGACAAGACCCTGGACATCGTGATAGTCGACCCCTTCTACATGCGTGCTAAGATCTTGGGCAGCGTTGGGGACCGGCAAGTCGCGAGTTCTTACCTCGAAGGCGTCATTCTGGCAAACCCAGATAAGGATAACATTCTCGTGCCTTACTTTCCCGAGTAAGTCATCCCCTCACCGCCCCGTAACATATGATTTCTTAGATTCGATCGTTCTTTTTTTTTTTCTAACATTCTGTGTTCTGTGTAGTGACACACATTGCACACTCATCCTCTTAAGCCCGAAATATTCCATGGCCACGTATTTCGACCCAGACCGTGACTCCAAGATAGACTACATAAATATCAAGAAAGTTCTTGATGATGTTCTCCCCGGCTACGCCAAATCTGGAGGCACCTTCGCCAAGCCAGCTCGTAGGCGGTACGGCGCGCACGTGTTTGCCCACAATACAAAGTTCTCCTGCGTCAAGCAGCCGCTTTGGTGGTCGAAGGATGCCTACTACACCCTCCATCACATGCGGGCGATCGTGCGGGACCATCATCACCTTACGCTACCGGATAATCTCAAAGATTGGGCGCGAGCTTGTCGGCAATCCACAGACACGGATATCGGACAAGAATTCTTTCGCATCCAAATCGAGTTTGCGGAAATTATCCATCAAGATGTCGCTTCGTACCTCGGGGCAGTTCTACCTCGGACATCAACCGTCCAACAGCGAGATAGACACAACGCTACAAATGCGGGCTGATAACGCCCGCGATTTCATGACCATCACGACAGACGGGCGGCTTCATCCATGCTCCGGTCCCATGAGTCGAGTCGATAGTAGTGATGCTATGTGTAGTTCTGAAACATTGATTGGCTCAGTTGTAATTAAACTTTAATGAACTTGTATGTCTCTTTGGGTTGGACAATCGTTCAACTTAGATGTAATCGATGCTATTAATGTCTTGCTTTTCTCTTCCGATCCTTTTGTTGCATACTTATATATTGCTTATGTATTGTGCATTGTTTGGCTTGTGCATAGAGATGTAAATGCGTATGTCGTGTATGCAGGGTAAGGTTCCCGGAGTCTCTGACGGCGGGAGGAGTGTCGGAGATGTGTTCACTGTTTCAAGTACTTGATTACAAAGGGTACACCACTAGGGCGGAGGCGGAATCTAGATACGTCCGCTATCTAGCGGGAGAGAGGAGGGAGCGTTGGAGGAACCGGATGAAGACCAGCTTCATCGTGATGATGCTCATCGTGATGACCGCAACTCTCTTCTATGTGATGGTAGTTTAGATGATCGATATCAACTTGTAATGTGAAGAAAAACTCGCTACTCGCGGTCTCGAGACTTGTAATGTTCTATCTTTGTTCGGTCTTTTGAATTCGGAGACTAATATGACGAATTGTATTTGGAGACTAATATGATGAATTGTATTCGGAGACTAATCTTCTATTGTATTCGATGAATCTGCTGTTGCTGTGTGATGTTGTCTAAATTCTATCCAATAATATATTTTGTAACCCGTGAAAATATCAGAAAAGAAAAAAAATCCCTAATATTCATACTAGTGGGGCACCACAAAAGACACTAATGGCACACTGTGATAATCACACTAATGGCGCATCACCCACTGGTGCCATTAGTATGCCAAAGCACATGGGTACATATGGCCCCCTGGGAGGCATTCTAATGGCGCACTGTGGGCAATACTAATGGCGCACTACGTGGTGCGCCATTAGAACACCAGATTCTAATGGCGCACATGTGGTGCGCCATTAGAAAAAAATTCTAATGGCGTGATGCTAGTGGCGCACCAGTGGTGCGCCATTAGAAGGCAAAACTGGTGCGCCACTAGCATGCCTTTTCCTAGTACTGGACCTTGCGCCGGCGATGACACCTGAGTATAGGCGCCGTGTTCATCATACCATAGTCAGCCTCACCGTCTGCAGTCACTATCATCATGGCTGTAGAGCTAGCCTGCTTACAACTAGCCCTGTTCGACATAATTTCCCGTGCGTAGATTCCCGTGCATTGCACGGAACACCAAGATTGCGGGTGGATGGCTCCGGCAGCGGCCATCGCGCCAGATTTTTCCACGGCCTTCTAGATGTGGTGGGGAGGAGATAAGGCTGATTGTGAGAGACAAGGAGTTGTTTCTAAAGAGGGAACAAGTGCGGGCATCTTTCTGCAAAAATGGAGAAGCTTGGTTTGTATGCGCCAGATCTAGATCCGACGGCTATTGGTGAAAGATGGGAGGCACAACATCATCACAAACTCGGGACCTGTTTGATTTGCAGGATTTTGAAAACGCAGGAATAGGACACGGCAATATTACAAGTTTCAAACTGATATTACAAATGTTAGGAGTAATGATGCACCTAGGAAGAGGGAATTACTAGGAAGTTTACGTAAGAACTTTCGTTACTTTAGGTGGATGCAGCATTATCGTACAAACTAAAATCCACCGCCCTGACAAGTCACTAATGGGAAAATAAGTTTTCGAGTCTCTGGTCACTTGATGTTTCAAAAACAAATTCAGCTTCATGAGTCTTTGTCATTTAGGCTTAGACGCTATGCGGTGATCAAGACACCATTCATTGTTGCGCCAGAGAACGCCAAACCTCATTACCTTGAGCACACTTGCCTCCGTAACAAAGAACTGGCCAATTTAATCTCAGATGTGCTGCCTCGGTAGCGATCGAATCAATTTCTGTAAGATGGAGATCAAGGCATTCGATGAGATTGTTATAGTGCAACACATTTTTCACTTTCGGGTCTTTTTTTATCTGCAACAGAAGAGAACATATTAGAGCAGCTGGCTTCATAAGATTGATGTGTCATCAAGAGGCACCAATATCATTCACTCATACAATAGGGTTGGCTGGCTAGTGATATTTTTTCACTCTCTCTCTCTCCCTCTCTCTCTCTCTATCTTTCGGTTTCCTCTCATTTAACTAGGAGCACATGAAGAGCCTGGGCATTTGTTGCCTTCGACTATGTGGCCGATGCCATATTTCGCAAAAGTATGCCACATAATACGCATCAATGTAAAATCAAAAGATTTTGGCACCGCTCTCGCGATGTGAGAGAGTTGGCACCGCTGTGCACACAGACCCACATGTATAAACAAATCAATCAGACCAACTACACCAGCCTCTCACTCTCCCAAACAAGTATTTTTCTATTGCCTCGGTCCTCTCTCTCTCCCATGCAGTGTTTTTTCATTGTGTGAGTTAATTTGGCACCGGAGAAAAGTAGGTGATCCAGATTGGGGCACCAGGTGAGCAATGGAGGGGCATCGATGCCAAATGCATTACAAGTGAATTTGGCACGTGTTTTGGCCTACATAGCCCACTTTTGTACTCCCTTCGTCCCAAAATTCTTGTCTTAATTTTGTCTAAATACGAATGTATCTAGTTACATTTTAGTGTTAGATACATCTGTATCTAATCAAATGTAAGACAAGAATTTTGGGATGGAGGGAATACTACCTCGTATTTAGTATAAAATTTTGACCATAGATTTACCTAAGAAAATGCCAATGCATGTCACTAAAAATTACACCATTTGAAATTATGTTCAAATACGAATCCAACGATATAGTTCTTACTGACATGCATTAACATTAAATCTATGGTCAAATTTTGATACTACAAAATTGGAAGAGTTAACCAGGACGGAGGTAGTACTTGCCCTTAGGGTAAACATAGAGTTACTGGAGTAGTCTAAGTTACTTTCCACTATGATTAGCCTAGGCTACTATAGTAGTACATCATAAAAATGATGCAGGTGATCACGTAAGAAAAAATACTAAAAACATTTCTTTCGGTGCAGTGCGTAGATGTAGTTTTGAACACTACACTTGTCATCGTAATTTGGGAAAATTACGAAAAAATTGAGCTACGTTGTGATTACCGTTTACTAATAGGAAAAAAGTTTCACCTCGATGAGTAGCTTCTCCGTGCATGGAAAGCATGTAAGGAATACAACAACTTGATCCAGATTGGGGCTGATAGATTTTAGTGCTAAGATCTTCACTTTGTCATGGGTAATTTGGGTCAAGCTTGTGGGAATCATTTTACGGAAGACGGTCAGAATACATCAAGAAGAAATTAAAAATGTGAATTTCAAGAAGACGAGAGAAGAAGATGAGTGTTGTACCTGAACGATTACGGATCCAATAAAGAGTTCGAGAATTTGGCGACGAGTACACCAACGCTGTCAATTTCAAGCGTCAATGACCCTGATTTTTGTTGGACCTTCTAGATCCGATACAAGCAATCTCTTAAGGAAAGGCGCATTCTCAATGACTATAACGTGGAACAGCTGGAGTGATCTCTTCCCAATTGATGTCTTGTTGTGGGGCCAGCAAAACACATAAATCCATCAGAGATTCGTCGAGGCGATGTGGAGGCTAATGAACCCGTGGATCTGCTCAAGACGAAGGTACTCGAGCGCAGTACAGCTGCAGAGCAGGTGCTCCATAGCCTTCTTTGAGATGACAACATCGAAGAGGTTGAGCTGCTTGAGTTGAGGGAGAAGAAGGGCGGGCGCGACATTAATCTGGGGAAGATAGCAGGAGCTGAAGCTGGCGCGGCGCGGCGTTGGCGTGAGGCGGAGCGCGGACGGCGGCAGAGAGCGACATCGTCCAGCTTCAAAGCTGAGCTCCTCGAGCTGATCTAGGGCGAGGGATAAGAACCACTCGTCGAACTTGGGTTGGACCTTGCAGTTGGTAATCTTGAACATGCGGATGTCAAGGCGTCTGGCTGGCCCAGGTGCGATGAAAGAATCTTGGAGGCTGCGGCCATGCGTTTGCAATCCCGCCGGAGAGGCAGGTATCGACGGTGAGGTTGAGGGCCTTGGCGCGGAAGGGGCACCACCACCGGGAGAGCAGGGCGGTCCACACGGCAGATTTGGTGGGGAGGAGGCCGATGATGACGAGTAGCATGTCATCGGGGAGGCTGCTGATGAAGTCCAGGCTCGCCGGATGCAGTTTTGGCTCGAGCCGCCTCCGCTTGTTGGCTGCCTCGCCGTCCATCTCAACCCTGCAGCGACGCCGGTGTACACGTGTGTTGTTGTGTGTTGTGTGCTGGGTGTGCGCGAGTGCGTCCTTCTGTGCATGCCGCCGTGTAGTGGTGAATTGTGCGCGAGTGCGTCCTTCGCGCGCAAGAAGTTTGCCCTCTAGTTTACTTATTTTCACCCACTGCCACATGGACCAGCACACCAAGATACAGAACACGAGCTGACAACACAGCACGTGGATTGGTTGACCGGTCAACTAAACAATATACGGAGCTATACGCTAACATAGTGAGCGTATAATCCGTCGGTATAGAGAGTTCGAGTGAGAGGGGAGGCCCGTGTGAGATAGCACAGAGAGAGATAAAGAGCTACTCCTCCGCTCGATAATGTAGTTACAACATTTTTTAAGTCAAACTTTTGAAACTTTGACTAAGTTTATAAAGAAATTACTTATATCTGCAATACCAAAGATAAATGATAGTATGAAGTAAGTACATGTTGTGATGAATCTAATGATCGTTCGGATGTAAATGTTTTTCTCCACATATAGTTGGTCAAACTTTTCTGAGGTTTGACTTTTCAAAACATCCATATGCTTATGGACGTGACAGAGTCCCTAACGAGAGAGAGAGAGAGAGAGAGAGAGAGAGTGAAAAAGTGTGTGTGCGTGTGTGAAAGAGACATGGACAACACACGATGAAAGTGGAGAAAAGGCGTGCGTGTCTTATGCAAACATATCACACATGCATCTTCGACAACGGAGGCAAGGTGAGGAGATAGTGTGTGGTTGTTTGGAACCGAGAGAGGAAGACCCCTAGCACGTGGCCAAGAGGGATCTGACAAACAAGGGAGAGAGGTCGAGAGAGACGTCTGAGGAGAAAATGCAGACATGGGGAGGAGAGAGTGTATGTTTGTCATAGAGAGATCCCCTGGAGATCGTGATGGGATTACATGGGTGGGAGATCGAGTGACAAGGTGTGTGCGCGATAGAAGATGCCCCGAGAGATATCGAGATAGACGTATGGATGGAAGGAGACAATACGTGTGTTCCTGGTGGCTAGTAAGAGATAATCATACTTAGGAGGGGGGGGGGGAGGAATTGCGCCTATGGCCCTGTTTGGATACTCTAACTCAGTTAGAGGTTAGAGTTAGATTCTAACCCTGAACTAACTCTAAGTAAAGAGGTGTTTGGATGGCAGGGTTAGATGGAGCACGGATACAATGAGGCACCTTCACGCAGTGATCTGAGAGGAGGGAGGGAGAGGACGAGAAGCTTCGAGGAAGTGGGGAGGGATCTGCTGCAGGGAGAGCGAGAGAAAAAATTGTTTATTAGTGGTCCCGAGAAGAACTAACCCAAATAAGCACCTCTTGGATGGTTTAGTTTTTTTTGGATGGGTTAGATGCATCTAACCTAAACTAACCATCCTGTTTGGATCTTTTGGGGTTAGTTGACTCCAAACTAACGCAAACTAACTCTAACCCATGGATCCAAACAGAGCCGATGATGGAGTGAGGGATTATGGTACTTAGGGGATGCGTGTCACATGGAGAGAGAACAAGGGCGGAGAGTGTTGGATCGCGAGCGAGACATGTGTATTTGTGAACCAGGGAGATATAAGGCCAGTTTGGCTTGCGTGAGCATCTTTTGCGTGGCCTGGGGTTGTGGCTGGATTTCATGCACGCTTGTTTGGTTGCTACCCTGTGAAAAAGAAAGCCCGCCTGGGCTGGGTTCCCTTGCACTTTAATTAGCTTTGGCTGAACTCCGGACACCGCAAGTAGCCCGCCCAAGCGACCGATTTGAACGCCGCCGCAAGTTCGGTCGTGCGGCCACGAGGCTAACAGCAACATGGATGTATATTAGCATTAAATAATTGATGCATGGATTGATTGATGGGAGATTGATGCTTTGCCTGGCCCAAGCATGAACCAAACGCTTCAGCACCACACAAGCCTGGCCAGGCAGAAATATTTTACATCTCATGTCCACACCGAGCAATCGCCATCAAGGCATGAGGGTTAGGTCACGAACCAAACTGACCAATAAAGTTTGAGAGAGATTGAGGAGCCCGATAAGGCTGAGTGGTGCGTCGAGATAGCTGAGAGGGGGAAAGAGATATTCCATCCGCTCGATAATGCGATTGCATGTAAATTTTTAGAAGTCAAACTTTGGAAACTTTGATCAGGTTTACACAAATGTTATTTATATCTACAATACCAAAGATACATCATACAAAACTACATCTCATGGTGAATCTAATGGTATATGTTAGCCGTACTAGATGTAATTCTTTTTCTCCACGTACATGGTCAAACTTTGTGATGTTTGACTTTTTAATAAATCTATGTGCTATGGACGGAGGAGAGTGCCTCAGTCGAGACAGATCAAGTGCGTGTGAACGAGAATGAGTAAGTATGAAAAAAGAGTATGTGTGTGAAAGAGAAAGTGACAACAAACGATAAATTAGAGAGAGAGTGTGTTTTTTCATTTCTTATGCGAACATATCATGCATGCATCTCCGAGATGGAAAAGCGAGGCAAGGAGATACACGAAGATAGCTAGTGTGTGATTGTTTGCAACGGACGGAGACACCCCTGTAGCACATGTCCAATAGAGGTCTGGCCAACAAGGAAAAAAGGTCGAGAGGGACACATGGATGGCATGGACGCATGGGGAGGGAGAGAGGGTGGTTGTGATAGAGAGATCCCCTCAAGATCATGAGGGGACTATATGGGTGGGAGATCGAGGGAGTGCGTGCGCGATAGAAAGATGCCCCGAGAGAAATCGAGATAGACCATGCACATGTTTGTGATGGAGACTAAGATTAGCTAGTCATATACATATAGGGGGACTGCGTGTGCCTACAATTGAGTGAGAGACCATCATACTTGGCTAGCTGGGCATGAGATTGTGTGTGTGTGTGTGCGTGTGAGATGGAGAGAGAGAGCGAGGGAGAGAGATAGAGTTTTAGATGGGCCTGCTCGAAAAGTGCAGTGAGATATGCATGTGTATGTGTGATCCAGTGGATGGAGAGTTTGAGAGAGGGGGGAGAGCTCCGAGACGACATAGTGGTGCGTGAGAGAGTTACGGGCAAAGATCCAAGGAATTTGTGTGCGTACGATGAGTGCACCCAAGATATCTAGCTTGAACTAGCTAGAGTATCATACATAGTGTGCGAGAGAGACCTATAGATGGTGTATATATGAATGCGAACTAGAAAGACCCCCCCCCCCACACACACACACACAAAGAGAGAGAGAGAGAGAGAGAGAGAGAGAGAGAGAGATAAAGGGAGAGGAACCAACAAGGTTGTGTCGGATGCGTGCGACAGAATTGAAGATTGTCGGCGAGAGAGTGAGAGAGAGAGAGAGAGAACAGGAGTCCGGGAGAGGTGGAGGTCGCGTTTTATGCACCAAAGACTGATATAAACCATGTTTCGATATAAACTTGCATTCAAATATTTAAATTGGAGAACATGTTGTCTGCAATCCACACATGAACAGATATATGCGTATATCAAACAAGTTCATTAATGTGACTTTCAACATGTTCATGGAGTACTATAACACTGTACAACATGCTACTCGATTGAGGTGTTCAATTTTGGATTTAGTTCACTATTTTGACCTACTAAACGAGCTAGTTCATTGAATCGAGATATTTCATTTTGGGTTTGATTCGCGTTTTTGAGTGGGTCAACTATTTGTCATATAGTAAATCGCTAGCAACGAGCATGTAAAAACACAATATTCCCGAGCATCATCTCTCCATCTAAAAAAGAAGTGGCAAGCTAATATTTCAAAATTTGATTCGAATCGACTTGGTAAGGTAGACGTGGATGCTCGTTCTCCCAAAATTTGAACGAACCGTTAAACATCCTCTCGCTTCGGTGGAATTCGCCCGAGCAAATAAATGGGAGACGCGAAATTACCGTCCTATGTGGGACACGCATCAATTGGCCCGTTGTACATCGAGGGTAGGTTCGTAACTTCATCCAAGCGCGCCTTCTCCTCGGCCGAAATGACATGTGCCGAATAATTTATAAACCATGGTCGGCAAAACACGCTCTCCTCGCCCGAAATAGCTCGCGCCCACTATTTCAAAACACGCTCTCCTCGCCCGAAATCGCTTGCGCCCACTATAGTTCAAAACACGCCCTCCTACTTGAAATCGCCTCCGCCCACTATTTGGGGAGAAGCAAAGTTACTCTACTATCCCCGACCCTCGGTACACAGACCTGTGCCGAGAAGCCTATAGGCAAGGGTAGAACTGGAACTCCCCTCATATTTCGGACAAATGCGTCCGTAAGACATGGTTCCACTCCTCCCAATTCCCCCCGCCCCAATTCATACCTCGTGGGCGCCAAATCACCTTCTCCCCGGGAAGCTCCCTTCTCCCGAGCCCCGAAACCTCAGCCCCACCTCCATGGCGCCCCCCACAGCACCAACTTCACAGCCGCCCTCCTCCCTAATGCCGGAGACGCTGTCCAATTGCCATCGTGCACTGGGCCGTGTGCCTCTTACTCCGTGCTGCTGGTGCTGCCTCGACGATAGCTGCGTGAACCGTACCGGAGCCGATTCAACCCCGCCGTTGTTCACGGCGCCGGAGCGGCTCCAACTTCGGATCCGTCCAGAGTCCTGGCGCTGCTTCCGCGTAGCCGTCGACCGTGGCGACATCACTCTTTCCCTGCCGCCGGTCGCCACCGCAACCGCGCCGGCCTCACCGACTCGGCAGCTGGACCTGCCTACTTCACCATGCCGCCAGATAGGTCGCACCCTCATCTGAAATCACTTTATTTGGGCGTCAGTTGTCTGAATTTTTATTCTATGCCAATCGATTCCCAATGGGAAGCATCACCCCTTGAGGCGGCGGAGCTCCTAGGCTGCCGGTTGGCTGGTGTCTAACGTAAGGGTGCGGGGCCGCAAGTTCGCCTTGTGAGCGGCCGCTTAGATGGCTATCTTTTAGAGTTGCGTGGGTTGAAGGTACCGCCGCCGGATCTGGATGACGGGAGTCTTTGTGGATTGGCGTAGCGCAACCACCAGCGGATCTTGATTAGGGCGGGAGGCGGGGGTTTTGGCGGGCCCAGGGCCGGCGGAGGCAGGCTGCTCTGCCGTTGGTCACTTTGGCTCTTCGGGAAGATTCTGAGCGAGTGTCGGTGGGAGGCACAAGACGGCCATCAAGCCATCCGGCGTAGATCGGACAAGACCAAAATAAAATAAAATTGTGTGACCCCAATTTAGTCTTGATCCAGCAGACGTGTGACCACTCGTACCTTCTTTGTTGATCTCTTAGTGTATTTCTTCGGAACAAAGAGATATGTCGTTCTTAACATTATGCGTTATCTGCATCTTCAGACACACCATCTTCCGACTCACCGCAGCTGAAACCAACAAGGGAAGCATACACCAGAAGGGAGCTACAGTCCCCACCCAAAAGTTCCCTGCATCGAATGCGCGTGCCCGACATGGACAGCCACAACAACTGTAGGGCCATCGACAAGTCAGCACATGATGCTCACTCCTATGGATGGCAGCGGATAGGTTGTACCCTCATCTTACTTGTGTGCAACATTTATGGCTTTGTTATTCATTTAAGCACGGAAAATAGATCATCACATTTGACTGTATGTTCATGCCGATCTCTTACGGGTCTTGTTCAGAGTTCATCTTTGTTCCATAGTTCAGCTAAGATACTTGTTCTTTAGGTAATGTTGTTCCATAGTTATCATCCATCAGCCAATGCTATCCCACAGGCTGGTGATTATTGTATTATACCACTTCTAGTATTACCTATGTTGTTCTTTAATACTTTTGTGTGCCATCTAGTTAATCTCGAGTACAAACGATACATATTCTGTAGCTTTCATCTGTGTTCTCCCTTTAGTTTATGAGACATGTTGCTGCTAGTTAACCCCACTCCTACTATTTATGTCGTCTCCTACAGGCACTCATTGACATAAATCTAACTACTAGTTGTCTTCCATGCATGTCAGATATAATTGCACACACTGATATATCCACAAGAACCTCAGAGCAATGTAAAGGCCAATAAACTTGATGTCAATGATACCCAATATGATGGAACATGTAAAGGCGGTTCTTTAGAAGACTTGCGTAAAGATGATGAATCCTCTTCACCCCACAAGGTCCTTGCTCTAACTTGGCCTGTGATATGGGTACAACATGCATATAATGTCCCGGAGTGTATCTACTCATTTGCAATGCCATGTGCTTAGCATGTCGATCATGCATGTAAATATGTCATGCCTTCCTGTTTTTCAGTACCTATTCCATTCATGATAACATGTTTTCAAATTCAAATACTGTCATTCTACTCTATCGCAATGCCATCTGCTTAATTTGGACATCGTGCTTCTGAATATCTTATGCATTGTTATTCATCAGTATGTACTTCATCTGTCTGCCATACCATGGTTTTTTTACATTGAAGTGCTATTCTAGTGCTCTGTTGCAATGCCATCTTATTTTCCCAATCATACACGTGTATGTTGCCTTAGTTATTTCTGTACGTATTCCGCTAGCATATAGTTTTACATTCAACTAGTGTTTTTTTTTTGCTGTGTTGTCCTGTCGTATCCCTAGCTCTTACACCATACTCCCTCCGTCCGGATTACATGTTGCGGAAATGGATAAAAACGGATGTATCTAGGACTGAAATACGCCTAGACCCATCCATTTTTTTCCGGATGGAGGGAATACATGTCAATATGTCATGCCTTTCTATTCTTCAGTACCTATTCCATCTCTCTCATTGTCGCATGTTTTATAATTAAAGCACCATTCTTCTATACAAGGCATGCAAGGGGAAGACGACTATGTGAGAATCTAAAGGGTTACAAACAAGGCCTTTGCAAAAGATCCAAACGCCAGGAGATAATAAACCAACTCCAGTTTTTATAGATACTGCTCCAGCACAGAGAAACCCAACTCCTACTCATAATAAGAAGATTCCAGTGGCCAAAGAACTAGTCCGCTCCAGTCGAGCAAAAATATGTCAACTCAATTCTAAGAAGCGTGTGCGTATCCTTGCATCATGAAATTTTATAGCATGCTGATCATATTTTCTACATGTTTCTTACCCATCTCTCTTTTAGAAAATAAGCTTAACAGATAGAAGAATTTCTGAAATGGTATCGTTTATGAGGAAAGATTCTTGCAGGAATTCTCTGTGCTCCAATGTAGATGTAAGTACATGTTGTATATCACTATATTTTTACATCAGCATGTATTTTGTTAATCGGCGTGAATCCAACCTTTATCCGATCTAAATTTAGTTGTAGCAAAATGTATGATTAAAGGCCACAATGTTGATTTTTGTAAGGAAAACTGCCTGGTAGTTTTGCATCCTGAGCTGCATGAGTGTACTATCTCATATCAGTGGGTTTGAATGCTTTGGTTCTGCAGTGGGTTTTTCAGTGTTTTTTTTCCTGTGTTGTCCTATCGTATCCCTAGCTCTTACATCATACTCCCTCCATCCGGATTAAATGTCGCAGAAATGTATAAAACTGGATGTATCTAGAACTGAAATACGCCTAGACCCGTCCATTTATTTCCGGATGGAGGGAATACATGTCAATATGTCATGCCTTTCTATTCTTCAGTACCTATTCCATCTCTGCAGTAGCATGTTTTATAACTGAATTACCATTCTTCTATATAAGGCATGAAGGGAAGACGACTATGTTAGAATCAAGGGTTACAAACCAGGTCTTTGCAAAAGATCCAAACGCCAGGAGATAATAAACCAACTCCATTTTTCATAGATCTTGCTCCGGCCAGAGAAACCCAAGTCCCACTGATAATAAGCGGATTCCAGTGGCCAAAGAACTAGTCCGCTCCAGTCCAGCAAAAGAATGTCAACTCCATTCTAAGAAGCGTGTGCGTATCCTCGCATCATGAAATTTTATAGCATTCTGATCATATTTTCTACATGTTTCTTACCCATCTCTCTTTAAGAAAATAAGGTTAAACGATAGAAGACTTCCTCCATTGGGATCGTATTCGAGGAAAATATCTTGTAGAATTCTCTATGCTCCAATGTGATGTAAGTACCTGTTGTATATCACTATATTTTTACATCAACATGTATTTTGTTAATCGGCATGAATCTAACCTTTATCTGATCTAAAATTAGTTGTAGCAAAATGTTAAAGGCGCCAATGTTGATTTTTCTAAGGAAAATTGCCTGGTAGTTTTGCATACCGAGCTGCATAAATGTACTATCTCATATCATGCACATTACTGTATTGTAGTGCTTCTCTGGTTACCCATTCATTCATTGTGTCAATGTTGCTTTCGTACTACCTTACCTGGCTGATGATAGCTGTGCCATATTGTGTTAATTTGGTGTAGGCTAGTTTCCCAAACGTTCGTTGTGTCAATGTTGCTTTCCTATTATCTGACTTGGCCAATGATAGCAATGCTAGTGTGTTAATTTTGTGCGGTCTTTGAAGATAAGAAGACAAACTCGAAAAACAAAGAAGGCAACCCCATTGTTTCTTTCCAGTAAATCTAGGCCAGGTAATATGGCAATAACTCATGATTAATATGTTTGGTTCCCGTCCTAATTTATGTTATGATGCAGTTGTCGAGACACTCTCCACTATCAATAATACAAGCCTGCCAAAATCGCCATCTGAATCATTCGGTATCCTCATCTCGAATGCAACGGAATAAATGTATGTTTGTGAACCAATTAATGGTTGAAGCAATGATGAAAATGGTGGATGAATCAGAGGTGCAGAGTCGTGGGACACAACAACTAACCAATGTTTTCAGAGAAAGTGTAGAAAATCAGAAAGAACTTGCCAACATGCTTATGGGCGTCATCTATGCTGAGGTTGCAGATTGTGACGTTGTAGATGGTTAGGTTCTGCTCATTTATTTGCACTGGCATCAATCTTTGATTGCCCAGTGGATGTAATTTCCTGTAGTATATGCTGGATGTGCAACGTTATTCCCTATATGGCGTACCTTTGCGTGATCGGTTTTGGTCCTGTGCATAATTTCTCGTCGTAATGGGCTCAAATTATCTAATTTGTCCTAAAGACATGTACGAACTTTAGTGGGCCCATTAAGTTAATGGGCCGTTACTAGGCCGAAAGTTAATGGTCAGCCCTCTTACCTCCTGAGTCGTTAACAGGCCGACATCAAAGCGGGCAACAGGTGGCCCCAATTTATTTCACGGGCCGTTAACAGGCCATTTCAAAGTTTGGGCTACATATGGCCCAACTATACTGTAGGCCTTTAGCAAACCGAAAGAGACAGCGGGCTTGTACTGGACCATAAAGACCATGGGCCGCTAAGAGGCCAAAAGTCAGGTTGTATTGTAAATGGCCCAACTGTTTGTGGGCCTTTAGCAGGCCGAAAGAGAAACCGGGCTGGTATTGGACCATGAAGGGCATGGGCCGCTAAAAGGCCAAAACTGAGGTCCGACTACAAATGGCCCAACTCATTTATGGTCCGTTAACAGGCCGAAAGGCACACAGGGCCGGGAATTGGCCCAACACTTAAATGGGTCGCTAAAAGCCCAAAACTCAGGTCCGACTACAAATGGCCCAACTAATTTATGGGCCGTCAACAGGCTGAAAGTGACATCGGGCCAGAAAATTGGCCCAACGCTTAAATCGGCCGCTAAAAGGCCGAAACTCAGGTCCGACAACAAATGGCCCATCAGATTTATGGGCTGTCAACAGGCTGAAAGATACACCGGGCCGTAAACTAGCCCAACATTTAAATGGGTCGCTAAAAGGCGAAAGATGTACATCACGAAAATTGGCCCATCCATTAAATGGGCCGTTAACGAACCTAAATCTCATCAGCCGATATTGAGCCCAAATATATAGCGGGTCGTTAATGCTCGAATCGACGATGGGCTGCAATGGTGTCAAATCTTTAACGGGCCATTGACGGGTCGAATTGGCACATCTCGTATGGGCCGTGGGCTTAAATGGACCTGACACAAGTAGGCCTTATATGGCCTGGCCTGCTAATTTTTATTGGGCCGGCCTTTTCACAGGAATGGGCCTCTGTTGGGCCGTGCCACGTGTCGACGTATCATAGGCGCCTTCCGTCAAATGAGTGGATGACATCTGTCCCAACGATGAGCCGACACATGTTTCCTCCAGCCAATGATGATTTTACACGTGGAAAATCCCCATTGGCCGGGCCTGTTAACGGGTTATCGGATCCAAAACCCAACCCGATAGCTTAACGATGTTCCGTTACGGTGGATGCCACGTGTCGGTCACCCTTGACAAAAGCACTTCTGTGACGCGCGATATATCGTCATGGAAGTGGACACTTCCGTGATGATAATTTTGGTAATGTCATGGAACACTTCTACGACAGCACAGGTATGACTATCTTGATTCTGTCATAAATTTGTCATGGATGTACATGCATGACAAAAAACGCGACCTACTGTGACAAACACGTATCATCATGGAAGTGTATTTTTTTGTAGTGTCACACACTTAGCTCTCAATAGTAGGACATGTTCACCACATTCCAATTCATCCCCGATGAATCAGACCTGACTCAACTCTAAGCGATGCTCGGGCATGACAACAAGCATGAATGAGTAGGCACATCAGGGCTCAAACATCTCCTACTCATGCTAGTGGGTTTCATCTATTTATTGTGGCAATGACAGGTCATGCAGAGGAAAGGGGTTCAACTACCGCAGCATGTAACAGATGAATCGTTGTTGTCCGAATGTAGTAAAAGAGAGCAGGAGCAAGAGAGTGGGATTGTATCGGAATGAACAAGGGGGTTTTGCTTTCCTGGCACTTCTGAAGATGATATAGCTCTTCATCGGTGTCATCGAACTCATCGTCGGAACATACGTCTACCGAGGGGGAAACAACCACCGGCAAGCACGAAAAGAACACAATCAATGCAATGGACAATATGATGCATGATCATGACATGTCAATATGTTGTGATTTGAGCTAATGCAGCTAAGAACAGAAGGGTTTGAATTGATTTGAACCAAAGGTTCAAATTCAAATTCAAACAAAGAACTTATAAAGTGCATTATCATGTTTTGATCTAAATAGCAAGGTTAAGTTGTTTAAACATGCATGAAACCAGTACATATAGATAGATTTGTTTGATCATTTTTCATATATAACTTATTTCATTTGGAGTTAAGGTTGATTTTATATGATTTTTAGAAGTTTATAACATTTTCTGAAGTAAATAAACCATTTAAGATTTATTTAAATTCGAGAAAAGAATTATCGACAAGATGACGCCACCGTGAAGTTAGCGATCAACGGGGCGGTCCAGTCAAACTGAGCAGTTGGTCCCACTGGTCAGCCTCACAGTGCTGGCTCGAGTCACAGACAGGTGGGACCGGTCAACGGCCACGTCAGCAAAGTCAATGCTGACGCGTGGGTCTAGTTGAATTAGATTAATCTTAATCTATTTTAGTTAGTCGTTTAGTTGGGCGGTGGGGCCTGGCTTTCATTGACCCCAGGGGGTAGTTAGTAGGGTGCTTAGGCCCTAATGGCCGGTTACGTCGGCGGTTAGCCACCGGCGACGTCCAGAGACGGCGGCGATGCCCGAGTTTTGCCCTCCAGCGACCAAATGGATGGCAGTGGGGCTCTACGCGCAGCTGAGGCTCGTCCGCATCCAACGGTGCAGCTTGCGCGAGCCGGAGTGGACCAGAATGATGGCGGGGATGGCCGGTGCGGTAGCCGGAGCTCGGACCTCGACGAGAACGATGCTACGGTGGACGGGAGGACGAACGGATGCTTGCAGTGGGCTCCTGGGACCACGTTGAGCACAGCCACGCGCTTAAACGCAAGCGGTAGTAGCTGTGGCCGCAGCGGCTACGTGGCTGGCGGAGCAAAGCTCTCGGCCGTGACGGCGAAGCTAGCTAGAGGGAGAAATCGACACGGGAAGTAGAGGGGAACGACTGAGAGGCTCACTGCCAAGTCGAAGAGAAGGTCGACGGCCCGGGGGAGGATCTGGAGTCGACGGGCCAACGGTCGCAATCTCCGGCGCTCGAGCTTGAAGACGACGGCAGAGAGGGCGTTCTGGGGCACCCGGTGGTGCGTGGCTCGACATAGAGGACGGGGGCGTCGAGGCGAAACTCTTGGGCATGTCGAGGGGACGAGGAGAAGGCGGTGGCTGTGACAACAACGATGCTGCGGTCATGGTGGTCTCGGCCAGGGCGGGGATCGAACGAGGAGGAGCGAGGGGGAGGCGTGGGGGACGTCTGCTCGATCGGGATGGCTCTGGCGTTCACCCACGCGTCCAGAGGCTCAGCGGCAAGCAGGAGGAGGCGTGGCGCCTCGGCAGCGCGTCTTGTTGTCCGTGTCGCCCTCTTGGCAGAGGTTAGGGATGACTGGCACCAGGCTAGGTGGGCTGGCCCAGTCCAGGTAAGTAGCCTCTGGCCTTTCTCTCTCTCTCTCTCTTCTATTTTTCTCTGTTTTCTATTTTTTGCAGTTGTTTTGGCTTTATTTAAAATGCTTAGGCACTTCTAAAAATCACCAAACTGCTCATGCCCACTGTTTAGCATATAGCCAACATGGAACATTTCAGTTTAGGATCATTTGGACATTTAAAATACTTTATAGCATTTAAATGCCCAAATGCTATTAACATATGATTTAATCCAGTGACCTTAGGATGTCCTAGAAAATTGTGCACCATTTTTGTCAGACGTTTAAGACCAAAACAAAAATGATGAACATTTATGAAGGGCATTTCAGGTTCATTGAAAATATTTTTAGGTTGAACCTATTTGAATTCCATTTAATGCTAGGGTTTGAACATCCCCAATTCAAATCCATACAAACTCAAACATGATGCATGGATGCAAATGCAACTAATTACAAGCAATACTCTAGGGCTGTGACAACCACTTAATAGCAGCGTGGGATTATAGCCCGCGCTACTACTATCAACTTAGTAGTAGCGAGGGTTTTATACCCTCGCTAATATTAATTAGTAGTAACGCGGCTCATGTACCCCTAGCTACTGCTAAGAATCTATCTATAAGGTATTTCCTAGTAGTGAACCGAACAATCAATCTAATCATCCTAAAGGCAAATCTTGGTACATTATTTTTATAATACAATGGATTTGTACAAGGGGATGATTATTTTGGTTGAGAAGTTTCTGTAATCGAGATTCACAAAGTTTCCATGGGTATGCACAAAGTTGAAGGCTAGCTCCCACTTTAATAATGCTCGTCTTTCTCACTTTCGCTTTTACTTTTGAAAAAATTTAGGTTCCTGTCACGACCGGTCTTTCAAGAAAAATATTTATTGAGAAACCGACCTATAAATTCCAGTGTGAGGAAAATCCTCCATACTGGTGGACAGAATCTTGATACAATAAGCCAGTAGCATGAGATATATTACAGGGTCGAGCTGAGGTTGCTCAACAAATTATTACAAGCATGCCAATAATTATACATAGAGGCGGATATGACACAATGGAGTGGTGGCATACTACTGACTCGAGGTAAAGTAGTGGAATGACACAGTGGAGTGGGTGATATGACTCCAACACTGGCGGCTCATCGAGCGTCAAGGTGAGGCTCAGTGAATTTATTTGGGTAGCGGAAGCTTATATATCACAGTGACTAATCCAGGGGTCGCACGAGACTGAATGGGATTCCTCTAGGCGCCGGACTCGCTATCGAACTCTTCATCCATGAGATCGCTTTCACAAGATCTGGCCAAATCAACAAGCCGGTGAGTACTTTGAAAGTACTACGCAAGACAGTTCGGACAAAAGATATAACAAATGTATGCATGAATGCGACGTGATTAATTTTAACAATGCGCAATTAAATCAGTATAGCAAAGTAAGTAAAAAAAGGGAATCGGCGGTAGTCCGCTCGAAAACCCAAAGAAGATAAACTCAAAACCGATCGGGTGTCTGAAGCGACGCCTCGAAGGGTGAATAAATAAGTAAAACATGCCACAGTCGGGCGTCTAAGCGACACCTCATAAAGGGCTTATATTGAAAGAAAATACATGCGTGCAGCGATCGGACGTCGGAGCGACATCACGTAAAGGGCTTATAATAAAAGTAAATAATAACAATGCCGCGATCGGACGTCTGAGCGACATCGCGAAAAGGGCTTATAACAAAAGTAAATAATAACAATGCATGATCGGGCGTCGAGCGACATCGCGAAAAGGGCTTATAATTCATTATTCATAACCGACAAGAAATGGTACTCACGGAAAATATTCCTCACAAGACAATAAGCGGGTTAGTCCATTCACGGAAATAAACATTTAACACTCATATGGTTATCGGGAGTTT
This sequence comes from Aegilops bicornis, assembly GCA_021605145.1. NCBI lineage: Eukaryota > Viridiplantae > Streptophyta > Magnoliopsida > Poales > Poaceae > Aegilops > Aegilops bicornis. Next base: position 250,407,700 of record CM038673.1, read on the forward strand.
ACATCACCGACCGACATCTGACAAGATAAGGTGTACACGGTACTCGGACATGAATAAGATGAATTCAAGAATTATGATTCTGCAGAGTTTGTACCAAAATTGTCCACAGCCAACGGATTTCCGTAGTCACGAAGGACTAGTTCCGTTTACGGTATTTCGGAGGAAACACAGCTAGCCAGTACACACCCATCATACCTCACGTTGCCAAGAATCACCCTAGACAGCGTTCAAGAAAAAAACTTTGAGACGGGGAGATCACAATCTCGAATAGCATGGGATCAAATTTATTCTGGCAGCTCTAAGGTGCCCCCTCTCGGTCCCAACCGGAAACACCCATGCCCCCTGACCGGATGAAAGGCTTTAATCCAGGGCCATGGAACCCTCATCTCGGCCTCTCGATTTGGTGTGTACCAGGAAGTGATTTGCAACTTACTAAGCCGTACCCCTTGCGGGAAACAGGTGGTAGTACGAAAGGGGAGACGGACCGGAATCTGACTGATTTAAGTTGACACTAGGTCAACGATTTGGCATAAGCCTGGCATGCTACAACACTGCCATCTTACCCATACTGATGCCAACTCATGGCCACGCAACATGTTTCCAACAACTCATGGATTTTCCGAACTCACTTGCCCCAACTCTTACGAGATAAACTATCATCGAAATGCTCATGAACGTGCCATGATACAAAAATAATGCAAACATGCCCAAACACTCATCATATCAAAATTTCAAACATTGCTTGCCTGGTTCGGAGTAGTCGGGGTCTAGCTCGGTGAAGTTCACGGTTCCGTCACCTCCTTCGGCATCTACGGTACACAAAACACACGTGCTAACGTAAATACCGTGCGTTACAGAAAAGTAATCAAAATATTTTTCAAATAAATATTATAAAAAACTAGACAAAATTTTGAAGAGGACGGAAAAAGAATCACTCAAAAATTCCTTTCTGTTAAAAAGTTATAAGAGTTTTGGTCCAAGGACCCATCTGTAATGAAACAGAAAACTCTCAGGGGCTTAAACAGAAAAGCGCAGAAAAACGGTTCAGAGTAGAAAGCGTATTTGCCAGAGTACGCTTTCAGAAAACGATTAAAAAAAAACAATAGAGAGGCTGACGGGCGGGTCCCACCCGTCAGGTTAGAATATTCAGACGAGAGAGACAGGGCTCGTCGGCGCCCGAGAGCCGCGGTGGTTGCCGGCGGCGATCCACGACGAGGCAGGAAGATCGGAGGGTACCTCCGTGTTCAGGGCGTCATTCCGCGCCGGTTGGTGGTGGTGGTGGTCGCCGGCGAGCACCACGTCGACGGCGGCTCCTGCTCCGGCGGACGGCGGTTCGGGTGGTCGTGGGTCTCGTCGGAGAGTGCTGCGGAGGAGAGATTGAGGAGGGGGTTAGACTTGTGGTAGCATGAGAGGGTAGCTGACAGGATTTGGGCGCCGGGGACGACCTCACCGGAGTGAATCGAGCTGGAGGCCGAGGCGGAACGGGGCGGCCGGAGTCGAGGAAGAGGAGCCCCTCGAGGCCCTTCCAGGGGCTTGGCGAGGACTAGTGAGGTGGTGGAGGTGTGCGGGGGCGAGGGCGCGCTCGGGGGTGCTATATATAGCCGGCCCGAGGCGGTTGCCGAGAACGGGGTTCTCCGGCGAAGTTTACGGCGGCGCAGGGCATTGATCGGGGAGGTTCAGGGGTTGAGCGCCGTCGTGGGGGTTCACCGTTCCGTTTAGGTGCTAAACGAGCCAGATTGGGTGCTAGGGCGTGCTTTCGGCCAACGGGGCGGTGCGGGCCCATCGATGGCGAGGAGCACGTTCTATGCTTTCCGGGCCACGACAGCGGTGCCTGCAGGCGTCTTGGCAAGGCAGGGACACGCTGTGAGAGCCAGGCGATGGGCGGCGCCGGGTGGCGTGGCGGCCTTTCGGGCCCTCTCTGGCCGCCACGGGTGGCGCGGCCACCGCAGAAACTTCCAACGCCGGTGAGGCTCGTCGCCACCGATGCCAGGAATCGGCCAAGTGTGCGTGCGGGGTGCTGGCCAGGGGGAAGAGGCCGTGTGCATCGTGCCAGAGCGCACTGTGGCCGCGTGACCGAAATCTGACGAAGAGAAGCGACACTGAACTCTGAACTTCTCTGAATCTCTGAAAGTGCAATGAAACAATGTAGGTCAGGTGTTCGACAGAATGTTTTTTGTATGTGGGAGGCTCTGCTTGAGATGATTTTTGGTGGAGGGGCCTCTCATTGCATCTAGAGGCTGCCTGAATTTTTGTGGAATTTTTGGAGCAGAGAAGATATGAATTTCACCAAATTTGACAAATCTGGTCCAAACTTGCAGAGACTGAAATTTGAAATTTTTGAAAAGAAGAGGAGTGGATCTTGATTGTTCTAGGTTGTGGGTACCAAGGACTATCCAGGGGAGTTGGTTTGAGGTCAAAGATCAATTGCATTTAGGTACTTGCTTTGCAAATCACCTAGGCTCAAAATAATGGACAGAAAAGATTTGGGAGGAGAAATAAATGAAATAAAATTCAGAAAAGGGTTGAACTTGTTGAGACAGAATGTTTGGATTGCCCAAAGTGGAAGGAGAGATTTTTGGGAAGATTTTACCATGTAGTGCATGGTAAAATCATGAGTGGTTTCAATATTGGAGAGGATGTAAAACTCCTAGGGTTTTCTTTTTGAAAGAAAGAAAACTCCGAAGATTTTTCTTGAAATTTTGAGAAGAGGGCAATCAGAAGAAAAATTTAAAAACCAAACACCAGAGTTGAAGTAGATGCAAAAATAAAATATTTGCTAAAGGGAAAAAGCTTTTTGAGAGAGATTTTTGGAAGGGTTTAGAAGACCTTCTTCAAATCCAACAAATTTTTTGAAGAAAACCAAAAGAATATTTTTGGAGTGTCACAGTTCCCCACTTTATTTTTTTGTTTTAATACTTTATAAAAGCACATAATAGAAATAAATGACTCTCTAAAACTTCCTGGTTGACTCCCTCGCAGCGCTTTCTTTAAAGCCATTAAGCTAGGCATATAGTGCTCAAGTAATGGATCCACCCGGATCCCAAGGTATATCAAAGACAATTTTAATTAACAATGATTTGTAATTTAGTAGTGAGCACAAAGCAACATATATCAAGTAACGAGGAAGTCTAACTCTCTTCTTATGCATTGGCATGTCATAAAATAATAATTCATGCACATCAAGTAAAGGCCAATGCATAATATAAACAATTTCTTGCAATTTTATTTATTGGAAACATATAGAGGCGGAGATGTAGTTCCTCTCTCATAATAATTGCAAGTAGGAGCAGCAAGAACATGCATGTTATATTTATCAAAATCATCTTGTGCAATAGTAGAACACAACCCATCAATATAATCCTTAATAAACACAATCTTCTCCGATATAGTGTAGTGGGAGAAATCAAAAAGATAATAGGACTATCATGCGTGGGTGAAATAGCAAGAATTTCATTCATAACATAAGGAACTATAGCAAGTTCATCTCCATAAGCAAAATTCATATTGGCATCTTGGCCACAAGCATAGCAAGCATCAAGTTCATCAAAAAGGGATATTTCAAATGAATAAAAGGGATCATAGCAATTTTCATAGTAATCATCCTTTGGTAAGCACGAAGGGAAATTAAACAATGTATGAGTTGAAGAGTTACTCTCATTAGAAGGTGGGCACGGGTGATCAATCTGCTCTTCCTCCTTTTGTTTTTCGCTCTCCTCGTCATATTTTTCATCTAATGAACTCACAGTATCAGCAATTTCTTCTTCCATAGTTTCCTGCAAACTATTAGTCTCTTCTTGGGCAGAGGAGACTTTCTCAAAGGCATCAATATCGGCATTATATTAATAATTCTCATAGAAATATTTAAGTATAGCAGAATTTTCAGGCCTATAAACATCATCATCAAAAGCTTCGTACTTTTCAAAAAAAGATTCAATTTCATAAGCACCCTTAAAAGCAACAAATTCTTCTATTCATTCCACATCATAGTAATCATATCTACCATTAGCATAATAAGTTAAGGTTTAATTATCAATAAATTTGCATGAAAATGGAAGGTGTGGAGCCTTCATCCTAGAGCAACACGTATAATCATATCTCAAGCATTGATCCCGAGGAAACCAATGCAATATATAAATTTGATCCCATAATGGTTTCCATTTTTTAGTGAAACGATAATCCCTAAATTATTCACATTGATCCAACATGTCCCCATTATATAATTGAAGGGGGCTTTCTCAGGATTATTGAAGTAGTGCATAATATCTTTCACATAATGGGCATCAAGGGTTTTAGGAGGTTCCCCATCTCCATGAGTAGCAAGTACACCTAATGATTTTTGTATTTTGTGTTCCATATCAATAACTAAAGATAGAGAACAACTTAGAACAACAAATAAAATCTACTTAGTGATAAAGAAAACAAGCACACATGAGTATATTCACACCACGCTATTGCTTCCCGGCAACGGCGCCAGAAAAAGGTCTTGATAACCACAAGTATAGGGGGTCAGTTGTAGCCTCTTTTGATAACTAAGAGTTTCGAACCCAACGAGGAGCTAAAGGTAAAACAAATATTCCCTCAAGTTCTATCGACCACCGATACAACTCTACGCATGCTTAACGTTCGCTTTACCTAGAACAAGTATGATACTAAAAGTAATTTGTAGGTATTGTTGGATAGCTTTGCAAGATAATAAAGAGCACGTAAATAAAAAATAAGGGATGTTTAGATAAAGAAACAACTAAGTTAGTTTTAGTAGAGAGCTTTTTGTCATGAGAAAGTTATTTGTCTTAGGCAATCGATAACTAGACCGGTAATCATTATTGCAATTTTATATGAGGGAGAAGCATAAGCTAACATACTTTCCCTTCTTGGATCATATGCACTTATGATTGGAACTCTAGCAAACACCTGTAACTACTGAAGAACATTAAGGTAAAACCCAACAATAACATTAAAGTATCAAGTCCTCATTATTCCCATACGCCATAACCCACTTATCTGTGTTTGTGTTTCTATCACTCATGCAACGTAGACAATAAGCAAACCATGAACATATTTCAAATCCTACAGCAGGGATCCCTCACCCTTGCACGACGCGAAGAGCACCATAGAACGGCACCAATAATAAAACATGCAACTCAAACCAATCACGATCATTAATTAACCCATAGAACAAAAGGATCTACTCAAACATCATAGGGTAGCCATACATCATTGGGAATAATATATAGCGTTGAGCACCATGTTCAAGTAGAGATTACAGCAGGGAGAAGGCGTGTTACACTGCTGCATAGAGGGAGAGAGAGTTGGTGATGATGGCGGCGAAGTTGTTGGTGTAGATCACCGTCATGATGATGGCCCCGACGATGTTTTGGGGCCACCGGGAGAGAGGGGGAGAGAGCCCCCCTTATTCTTCTTCCTTGACCTTCACCCTAGATGCGAGAAGGGTTTCCCCTCTGGTCCATGGCCTCCATGGTGGCAGAGGGGCAAGAGCCCCTCCGAGATTGGATCTCTCTCCCTGTTTCCTTTTGTTTCCGCGCTCCCAGATTCTAGCCTTTCACCATTTCTTAAATTCCAGGAGATCCGTAACTCCGATTGGGCTGGCATTTTAACACATTTTTATCCGGATATTAGCTTTCTTACTCCAGAAGAAGGGTACCAACCGCCTTACGGAGTGGCCACAAGGGCCCAGGGCGCACCACTCACCCTTGTGGGCCCCTCGGGCATCGTCTTGCGTTGATTCTTTTTCCTAATAATCACATATATTCCAAAAAAAATCTCCGTAAGTTTTTATCCCATTTTGACTCCGTTTGATACAGATTTTCTGTGAAACAAAAAACATGCAACAAACAGGAACTGGCACTGGGCACTGGATCAATATGTTAGTCCCAAAAATAGTATGAAAAGTTGCGAAAAATATGTAAAAGTTGTAGAATATTGGCATGGAACAATCAAAAATTATAGATACGACGGAGACATATCAGGACTCCGTTTGGTATTGATATTCTGTGAAGTAAAGAACAAGGAAAAGAACAGCAACTGGCAATTGGCAGTATGTCAATAGGTTAGTCCCAAAAAATGTTGTAAATTTGCTAGTAAATTAGTATAAAACATCCAAGATTGATACTTTAATAGCATGGAACAATAAAAAATTATAGATACGTTGGAGATGTATTAGGTCCGAAGAAGACCACCTCAGAGATGCTCGGGATGATGGACAAGCCCCCAAGTACATGGACGAAGGAGCACGACAAGAGGAACAAAGAAGGCTCCCAGGACCCGAACATCCTACCCCTGAAGAAAGCAATAGCAGCCGCCCAGCAACTGAAGTCCTACAGGGTTCGGACATCCGGCCTGGCCCCGGACATCCGGCCTGGCCCCGGACATCCGGCCCGACGGCCATGGACATTCAGCGCCAACCCAAAACCCCCTCTGTCCAGAGAGCAATTGAACACCGCCAAAGCCAGCCCGGACATCCGGCAAGACGCCCGGACATCCCTCCCAGTCTGCATATAGTAAACGGGACACCAACCCATGTATCTCGTCCATTTTCCCAAACTTGCACTAAGACTATAAGTAGACCTCCCCTTCTCCATCTAGGGTTAGCAATGTGATAGTGCATCTGAGGTAGAGCTTTGCTCATCCACTTATCCCGTACTCCTTTGGAGACTGAGGCCTCCTCAAGGAGAAGACACCGCAAGTGGATTCAAGACCTCTCCACGGAGAAGACCCCCCTAGTCGATTCAATACCCCCCTCCTCACGGATCGGGATGAACTAGCTACCGACTGTCCTCCCTTGTTGACTTTAGATCTTGTGTTTCCCCTTTGTGTATGTGAATTTAGCCCATGTGTGATCGGATATCGTTGATTTGAGTGCTTTTCCTCTTTTGTGTTCATCGTGTTCTTCGCGAATTCCCCTCCAAATCGTGAAAGATCGGCCATTAGGGTTCCACCCTACATCATCTTGGTACCATGAGCCATGGTTGATCACGAATTTGGAGTCCCTACCCCCACTTTCTAGCCTAATTTTGCTTTGGTTTTTCCCATTTTGAAAATCCCCACAAAAATAGTCCTACCATTTTTTTTTGTGATTTGTTGGTGTGATGATGTTTTGTTTGATTTAATCCATGGATTTGTTGTGTTACTAGTGGATCTAGCTTCCCTACACTTTTCCCCAATTTCCATCCATGAAATTCCACCTATTTTGCCCTGAATTTTTCTTTTTCCACTTAGTTCATCGAGTTCGTCCTCAGATTTGGTGCCCCGGACATCCGCCCCGTGGACCCCGGGCATCCGGCCCGACGCCCGGACATATGGTGCTTGGCAGCAGCATACGACTCCACACCACCATTTTCCCCGAATTCGCCAATATTGACCAGAGTTTCCACCATTACTTCTGCATAGCACCACTGCTTTCCGCAACCACCATCGCTTATCTGCTACCACCTCCGACAATTTTGACACCTTTTTTTGAGAATTTGAGCTGCGGTTTTTGTTTCCTAACATGTTTTGACTACTTAGGGACGGTTCGACACTGGCATCACCATCGCTCATCTTCGCCACTGATTCGTCATCGACAACAACCACTTCACCTTCGTGACACCATCAACCATAAGCAAGGGCGGTAACCTCAACGACACCTTCGTATACTCTCCCTTGCCATTGCATTGTTAACCCGATCCGATTTTGTGTCACCTTCCTGACTAGCCATTTGAGTATTGTCGTGCAACTTTACTTATGCACATTAGTGATCATCGATCCACACCTTCCCTCATGTATATCATCTTGGCAAGAGTGCATATATCATCGTATCATCTCTTGTGTTATCAATTGTTCCCGCATATACATCATTTCTATCTTGGTTCGAAAAGTTTGCATAAGTGGCCTAAGGAAAATATCAAAAGCACAAAAAGCTTTTAAGCAAAGAGACAACAAAGAGCTTGTAAGAAATATCCATAGCATCGCCACAATTCATATCAACTTGTCATATTCGATCATCTTGGATCATCGTGAGAAAATCACCGGGAGCCATACATACATAACATACTTGCGATAGAAGTCATTCCACTTTGTCTCGTATAGGTTGTGCACAAGTCTCATATCCGCCTATTGAGCAATCATGCTAGCGTCTCTCTAGAGTTGTGAAACAAAAGCATTTCCCGTGGATTCCACATTTTGAGCTTGTTCCTTGGTTGCACGACCCATTTATCTATCCGTGTGTGTGTTTGCGTGTGCTACATATTGCTATTGGCCTACTTGCTTCACTTGCTAATTTGTGAATCTCTTTCAACATTATTTAATCTTGCTAACAATCGCATAAAATTGTGCCACAATCCTCACCAAGCTATGACAAAAGCTTTACTTGTGTAGGTGTGAGAATCCACAAGATCCGGTACCAATTGTGCTACTTCCGTAATACTGTTTCGGGTGATCTTTGATCCATCTTTAACATTGGATAAGGTACATTTGGTATAGTTATTTCCTTTCTTCCACTCACATTTTTGCTTGAGATGATGAATAGGCCAAGTACTTCTACCAACCCACTCTTTATCGAGCAAGAAAAGGAGCCCAACAACTATGTCACCAAGAATCAATTATCGGGTGTGCATAGATCTTTGCACCAATCGAATGAAGCATTGGGTGAACGCATTGATCAAATCACCACCGACTTGAGGCCATCCGAAGCAGAAACAATGGAATACCTTGACACCACGCTTTGCAACCACATGGAAGAGCTCGAGGTCAAATTGGCAACACAAATGGATGACTTCCGTGCCTTGTTGGTTAATCGTTCCTCGATAACATCGTCATAATCATCAAGACGACGCAAGTCAAGTCGACACCCTTCGGACACACTTCTTAGGATGAAAGTCTTCCATGAGCTTGTCTGCATCATCGCCAAGACCATGAAGGTCATCAAGTTCCACAAAACTCATTTCATGGCAACGGTTTACAAGACCGCCTTCAGGAACGTGAACGACGTCATCACCAAGCTAATGATCAAATGGACAAAGAACAAGCTCCAATACGCCAAGATCGCCAAGTAAACCAAGATGGCGACGCCCTTCGACAAGAGCAACAAATGTCGTAACGAACAACCAGGAACAAGAAGAGGCCATCCGATGAGAGCGACAAGAAGATGCCACACGCCTCGAGGAGTGCCAAGAAATGAGGAACCGTGCAAGAATCCCACGTCCTCAATGTCAAGGTAATCAAGCGAAGCACGTGCAACAAGTGGTGGAATACCCTCAACTGAGGCAAGAGCGCCTTCACAGTCGACCCGCATGCATTGGAGAAAAATGCTACGGCAAGCTCAAGTTCACCATACCTAAGTTCTCAAGAAGCAATGATCCCGAAGACTACCTTTCATGGGCATTGAAGGTAAACAATTGTCAGGACCCCGATCCGAAGTCACACCGGTCTAGCATGTAACACATCATATCACTTTGCAGCCTCACACACGGTATTCCCATGGCTGCAGCCTGATAATCCTCAAGTGAAAATAATCGTAGCACTTTCCAAAGTTGGAAGTGATAAGTATGGAGTGTCAAACCCACAAGGAGAAAAAGGCTAGATCAATATTCTCTCAAGTCCTATCTGTCATTGATATGACTCTACATACACCGAATGTTTGCTTCCAACTAGAAACGAGAAATAAAACTACGTTGTGGGTATGAAGAGGATAACTTTGCATTATATCAGAGAACTAAAATATAAAAGTAGTTGTTGTTATCATAAAGCTAGAATATATTAATATATATTATAAATAGCGGGTGTGGATAATGATGGATCGGTGTGCAGAATTGTTGGATTTCGGGTTCCGAAGACCCTTGAGGTTCGAACACTGGGGTGCGTGCAGAATCTCGCCTTCTACCTACCTGCACCCCGCTGCCTCGCTAGGATCTAAACTACGAAAGGAACAACACAAGAGACACAGGGTTTATACTAGTTCGGGCCACCATTGTGGTGTAATACCCTACTCTAGTTTGTGGTGTGGTGGATTGCCTCTTGGGATGATGGTGATGAACAATACAAGGAAGAACAGCCTCGCGAGGGTCTGTTCTTGGCTGGTGCGATGAACTGCTAGGGGGAGTTCAGTCGCCTCTCTCTATCTCTCTCATTTGTTCTCTTGCTATCTTCCTTCTATCGTTCTCTTGCTATCTTTCTCTTCCTGGGCCTCCCTTACTATGGTGGCTAGCTCTACTTATAGGCGGAGTTCCTAGGCCTCTTCCCAAATATTGAGCGGGAAGGGCGCCAACAATTGGCCATTTTGAAGGGGAACATATGCTACACTTATCCTGACTAAAGTTGGCCCTCGCCTGTCAAAGGCTCTGGTGGTGGCCTTGGCTTGGGCTCCACAATGACTTCCTTCCTGCCGTTGGACTGGTCTTGGTCTCGTTGCACTGAAATGGACGCCTTTGCTTGATGCTCTCACCTGCGCTTGCTCCCTTTGCACCAAAGGGGAAAGGAGGACAAGTCGCGCGCTGGCGCCCTCCTGGCGCACTTGGTCGTCATGGCTTGCATCATGGGCACCTCGTGAGGTACCCCGCCTTGATCTCTCCGCCTCCTCGCGAGCCGGCTGATGAGGCCATGCCCGAGGAAGCTCCTGTCCGCCTCATGAGGCTTGGCCCCCTCGCGAGGTCTTGAGCTCGTGTTGATGAAGATGGGCCGTGATGGGCCCCCTTTGAGCCACGCCGCAGCCGCAGTGTGCAAGTCTGGGACCCGTTCCTAGAACACCGACAGTAGCCCCGGGCCCAAGGCGCGCCGGACTTGGCTGAGCAGAGGCGAAGGGCAAGTCAAGCGCTGCGGGCCCTAACAGCCTGCGGCCTTGGGCGCCGCGTGGCGGTTGATTGGACGTGGGTGGCTCCACTTCCCCATGACGCCTCGGCAACTGCACGAATTGACAAGTCCCTGCATGCAAAGCGGATCATGATTACCTGCAATCATGGAGGTCGGCGGTTGGCCTCCTCTGGCTTTAAGTACGGAACGATGAGCGCTCCTCTCGTCCGCTGTTGATGATGGCGTCTTTTGCAGGGGCGCGTGTAGCTAGCGCTCTTTAGGATCTACTCCCTATGAGGAATCAAAAGCGCGCCCTGTGGGGGCTTGTAAGGTGCCTGTGGCCCTGTTTGTTAATATGATCCCTGTTGTGAATCAGCGTGAGTTGCTCATCCCGCCTTAGCTCAGTTCTCCCTTTCGAACCTCGCGAGGGCTTGATGCTCTGCGTCGACAGGTCCCAGTCCCAAGGCAAGCTTCAGCCGTCGCTAGTATGCCAGGTCACGATGCCGTGGTCAAGGCCAGGAGGTGAGCGGCCCGGGGTCTGGTAAGAGCCCCTGAGTCGCGATGCTCAGGAGGTCCCCCTTAGCGCCCAAGCGGCCATCGTTCCGTGAGAAAGGGGAGCGACGTTGCTAACTCGGGATTGCGTTTGGTGAGGGGATGGTGCCATGTTATTTAATGCTTTCGGAGGGTGACTTATCTCGAGAATCAGGAGTGCGCTGTCGGGTCCTTGCATCGGCAGGCGAGGGGTCGCTTGGCGAGGTCCTCACGTGTCCCTCCCCTCTCGCCTTTGCTCCCCTTTCTGCTCTACGTCCTTGGGTCCCGGCCCTCGAGCGAGTCTCAGCCGTCGCTGGTATGCTGTGTCGTGATGCCGTGGGCAAGGCCAGAGGGTGAGGATGGAGAGCGATGGGAGCCACGAGTCGCGATGCTCAGGCACCCCCCTTTAACGTGCAAGCGATTCGCGTGGGTGAGAGTGAAGGAGACACTATGGGGGCCTCGCCTGACGCTGCTCCTTACAGAAAAAACGGAAGTTCACTGTTACGACCGTCAGTCAGCCGTTGGTTTCCCTGGAAGGGTGACGAGGCACTGAAGGCTTGACGAGGTAGCGCTATGCGGGGCTGCCGCGGCCAGAGCTCAGCCATTCAGGTTTGTCGGCGTTGCGGGGACGGACCCACGCGCAAGTGCCGGACGTTAGGGAGCAGCTCCATCAGTTGGTGTCAGTCGAGCGGGCAACTAGGTCAAGCATGTTAATCACAAAGGAGCAAGTCCATTTAGATAAGCGCAAGGAAGACGAACATCGCTCGGTCGGACCCGAGCGACTTGGGGATGATGCAGCCCGAGGGGCGCCCCTGATAAGGTAAGCTAGGAACAGGAAGTAAAAGGGATACACGCCGCAGGACGGACCCACGCAGCCTGGGAATAATGCAGCCCTGGGGGGGCGCTCCCAGCTGGAAATGAAACTTGAAAGATGTCACCTGGTAGCATCGAAGACAAAAGGTTGTTGGTGCGGCAGACTCGATGGGCTGCGGGAGCCGATCCTCACGAGCCCCCAGGCCCAGGGGCCTCGGGAGGCTCCGGAGGCGCTGGTGGCTCCTCGTGGACCATCTCCATCTCCGCCAGGGCTGCGGAGCGCCTGGCCTCTTAAGCTTCCAGGATGCTCCTCATGAGGCGCCAGATGCGTGGCAGCCCGCGTTCAAAGAAGCCGTAAGGCATCTGAACGTAGTTGTGGGGTGGACCTTCGCAGCGCCCCCACGCGAGAGGGGCCAGGCGCCTCGAGAGGCGGCTCGGTTGAGCCCTGGTATGTCGATGCAGACGCGCAGCCCACCATCCTCGCCTGGATGGGGAGCCACGACAGGTAAGTGGCGGCTGCCACGCATGACTCTTGACTCTTGCAGCTCCTGAACAATCTTGCTGACGAACTCCTGAGGGTTTGGCCCTCCTTGCCTTCCTCCTTAAGGGAAACGTGCTTCAAAACATGCCTCCAAGTGGTGCCCAAGCGCCTCCCTCGTGACCCCAGCAAGGTCGGTGGCCCTCCATGGGGGGGAGCCCCCGAGCCCTGCCTGAGGAGGGCGCCGGGCGCGCTTTCCTATGCGATAGAAGGAGGTTCCCCTTGAGCAGGCGCGGACCCTGCAGGGCCTGCCTCCTGAGGGGTCGGGCTGGACGATGTCTTCTTCTTCTTGGGAGCGGTCTCGGGAAGCCTCCTGCTTCCGCGATCCGGGTCCTCCAGTGATGCGGCCTGAAAGGCTCGCTCCAGGGAGCACACTGCGTCTTTCTCTTCGAAGGGCACCGTGATGACTCCACCACTTCCTGGCATCTTGAGGATGTTGTAGCCGTGGTGGGTTACAGCCATGAACTTGGCCAGCGCTGGGTACCCGAGGATGGCGTTGTATGGCAGGCGAATGTGGGCGACGTCGAAGTCGATGAGCTCGGTGCGGTAGTTGTCGCATGCGCCAAAGGTGACAGGGAGGCGAACCTGCCCGATCGGGACCGTGGAGCCGTCGGTGACCCCAGAGAAAGGCTTGGTCGGCTGGAGCTGATTGTAAGGCACTTGAAGATTGTTGAACGTGTCCATGGACAGGACGTTGAGCCTTCCCCGCCATCAATGAGGGTCTTGGTGACTAGCACGTTCGCGATGATTGGGGAACAGAGCATCGGGAGGACTCCCGTGGCCGCACACTTGAGCTGATCCGCCGAAATTTGAACATGATGGTGCACGCCGACCACCCGAGGCGTGTGGCTTCGAGCTTAGGGAGGACTGCATTCACTTCACGGCGAACTGCTTGAAGATGCGTTGAAAGGCTGGGGCTTGAGCTCCGCCCGGGATGCAGCGATCGCGCAGCTCTGAAGCCCCCAGCCCCCTCGTCCTGATGATGGTCTTCATTTCTCCTTCGCTGCGGTGGCAGAAGAGGAGGGAGGCCTGCGTTGCCTTGCGGGCGATCCTCGCGAGGCTGATCCCTCCAGCCTCCCTCGCGAGGCGGGTCTTGCCAGTGATCCTCGCGAGGTTGGTCGTGCCATCCTTGGTGAGGGCCGCGGTCTTCCCAGCGTCCTGCGTTCCTTCCTCCTCCTCGGCCGTAGCCACGGTCGCTGCGGTCGGGACGTCGGCCGATCCTCCCTTCTCGCACGGCTCGGAGTTCTTGACATTCGCTGGTGTTGTGGGTGTGGAGGTCGTGGTACACGCAGTACCGGCCGCCCTTGGAAGACTCGGGCTGATCTCTGCCCCGCTTGGTGTCCGGTTCTGCCGCGAGCACGGCAGCCCCCTTGCGCTTCACGTCCTTGGCCTTGGGTTTCTTCTCTTACGGGTGCGGCTAGCTCGAGGAGGGAGAGACGCCCTTCCTCGGCCCTGGCGCACTTGGTCGCCAAGTTGAACAGCTCCAAGGACGTGCACAGATCTTCATGCATCACCAGCTCCTCCTTCATCTTGACGTCGCGCACGCCGTCGGAGAAGGCGGAGATGATGGCCTCCTCGGTCGCCTTGGGGTCTTGAGGCGTGCATTGTTGAAGCGCTGGATGTACTTCTGCAGGGTCTCTCCTGGTTGCTGCTTGATGCGGCGCATGTCGCTCATGGCGGGTGGCCGGTCGCGAGTACCTTGGAAGTTGGCGATGAAGCGGGTACACATCTCATCCCAGGAGGAGATCGTGCCTGGGGCCAGGTTCAGCAGCCAGGTGCGAGCCCCGTCTTTGAGTGCCATGGGAAACCAGTTCACCATGACCTTCTCGTCTCTGTTGGCGGCTTCGATGCCCAGCTCGTAGAGCTGGAGGAACTCTGCGGGGTCGGCCGTACCGTCGTAGCGAGGAGGCAGGTCCGGCTTGAACTTGCCGGGCCACGCGACATTACGCAGCTCGGGGGTGAAGGCTCGGCAGCCTGCTGTGGCCACGGGAGGCCTTGGATGACGAAGAGCTTGGTCTTGCGGGTCCCCGTCTTGCGCTGGGAGCAGCGCGAGGTCTTGACGTCTTGGGAAGCAGGGGCGTGGTCGCGGCGAGCTGGAGCGGGAGCACTCGGGCAGCTTCTTGCGGGCGAGGACCTCCGACAGCTCTGCTCTTGCAGCCTGGCGCCCAGACGGAGCGGGTTCCGCCAGGACTACGCGCCTTGGGGCCAGGCGCCTTCTTGGGGAGGCGGCGGCGCCCGAGCTTCGTCGCCCAGCAGGGCGGGGTTCGGTGCAGCCAGACGACGGCAGCAGAAACCCCGTGCGGCGCGGACGAGCTTCAGCGGCAGCGGTCGAGCCACTCTTCGTGACGTCGTCGGCAGGGGCCGGTAAGCGCAAGAGCTTCGTTTGCCGCGATGAGCGCAGCTCGAGCCTCCATAAGCGCGCAGCAGCAGGCGAAAACCAGCCAGCGAAAGCGGCGAGGGGTAGCAGTGCGGACTCTTGCCTCGCGGAGGGATGCTGAGACGATGCTTGCTGCTCGTTCCCCGCCGGGCTGGTGGCGGCGTTGACGGTAGGCGACGGGGAACGACGAGGGCGCCCGCCGACGGGAGCCGGCTGGGCAACCGGGAAGCGAGAGCGGCTCGACGCTCAGCACGGGCCCGACGAGCGTCAGACATGGATGCGGTGGTCGACGGAGAACAGGGCGACGGAAGACGAATCTCGGTGCACCCCTACCTGGGGCGCCAAATGTCGGATTTCGGGTTCCGGCAGACCCTTGAGGTTCGAACACTGGGGTGCACGCGGAATCTCGCCTTCTACCTACCTGCACCCCGCCGCCTCGCTAGGATCTAAACTACGAAAGGAACAACACAAGAGACACAGGGTTTATACTAGTTCGGGCCACCATTGTGGTGTAATACCCTACTCTAGTTTGTGGTGTGGTGGATTGCCTCTTGGGCTGATGGTGATGAACAATACAAGGAAGAACAGCCTCGCGAGGGTCTGTTTCTTGGCTGGTGCGATGAACTGCTAGGGGAGTTGATGCGCCTCTCTCTCTATCTCTCTCATTTGTTCTCTTGCTATCTTCCTTCTATCGTTCTCTTGCTATCTTTCTCTTCCTGGGCCTCCCTTACTATGGTGGCTAGCTCTACTTATAGGCGGAGGCCCTGGGCCTCTTCCCAAATATTGAGCGGGAAGGGCGCCAACAATTGGCCATTTTGAAGGGGAACAAATGGTACACTTATCCTGACCAAAGTTGGTCCTTGCCTGTCAAAGGCTCTTGTGGTGATGCCGGCTTGGGCTTCACAATGACTTACTTCATGTCGTTGGACTGGTCTTGGTCTCGTTGCACCGAAATGGACGCCTTTGCTTGATGCTCTCGCCTGCGCTTGCTCCCTTTCCACCAAAGGGGAAAGGAGGACACTGCGTGGTTTGGCGCCCTTGGCGCCCTTGTTAAATCATGGCTTGCGTCATGGGCACCTCGTGAGGTACCCGCCTTGATCTCTCCGCCTCCTCATGAGCCACTGATGAGGCCGTGCAGGAAGCTCCTGTCGTCCGCCCATGAGGCTTGGCCCCTCATGAGGTCTTGAGCTCGTGTTGATGAAGATGGGCCGTGATGGGCCCCCCTTTGAGCCACGCCGCAGGCCGCAGGCAGGCAAGTCTGGGGACCCCCGTTCCCAGAACGCCGACAAGAATTATCCTAGGCAATTGTTAACAAGATCGGTAATCATTATTGCAATTTCATATGAGGGAGAGGCATAAGCTAACATACTTTGTCTTCTTGTATCATTGCACTTATGATTGGAACTCTAGCAAGCATCCGCAACTACTAAAGATCATTAAGTTAAAACCCGACCATAGCATTAAAGTATCAAGTCCCCTTTATCCCATACGCAACAACCCCCTTACTCGGGTTTAAGCTTCTGTCACTCTAGCAACCCACTATAAGCGAATGATGAACATATTGCAACACCCTACAGCAGGAATCATTCATGTGTGCACATCACAGAAGGCACCATAGGACAGCACCAAAATAAAACATACAACTCAAACCAAACTATATCATCAATCAACCCAAAGGACAAAGGAAAACTACTCAAAACATCATAGGATGGAAACACATCATTGGATCATAATATGTGGCATAAAGCACCAAGTTCAAGTAGGGGATTACAGCATGTGCGGGAGAGTGGACCGCATAAAAGAGATGATGATGGTGATGTTGATGAAGACGATAACCGCGGCGATGGTTCCCCTGATGGAACTTCGGTGCCACCAAGAGAGAGGGGGAGCTGTTCTCCCCTTTGTGCTTCCTATTCCATGGCCTCCCCCTTAGATGGGGAAAGGTTCTCCCTCTAGTCCTTGGCCTCCATGGCGATGGTGGCCCTCCGGCTTCCTCCTCCATGGCCCCCGGTGATGTTGGCCCTCTCCGGAAGGGCGCCAGAGAGGGCCTAAATTAGGTTTTCATGGCTACAGAGGCTTGCGGCGGCGGTACTTCCCATCTCTCTTCTGTTCTGGGGTTTATAGGATTTATAGGAGGTGTTGGCGTTGGGGACAACTCAAGGGGCCGCAGGAGGCGATGACAAGGACGGAGGGCGCGCCCTAGGGGGGCGCCCCCACCCTTGTGGTGGCCCCGGGACTCCTCTTCGGTATCTTTTTCTTCTAGTATTTTTTATATTTTCCAGAAATATTCTCCGTTAGTTTTTACCTCGTTCTGAGAACTTTTATTTCTGCACAAAAAGAACACCATGGTAGTTCTACTGAAAACAGCATCGGTCAAGGTTAGTTCTAATCAAATCATACCAAAACCATATGGAATTATTGTAAACATGGAATGAATACTTCAGAAATTATAGATACGTCGGAGACGGATCAACGCTTAATTCCTGCTCGTCCTCGAGTAGGTAAATGATAAAAGAAATAATTTATGAAGTGTGAATGCTAGCATAGTCTAAAAGTTTGATCAATGATGGTTTCAATCACTTTTTCTAGCATCATTACATATCATAACAGTAGTTCGTCTCATAAACTTCTCATGATCAAGTAACAAGCTATTCACATGTTAAAGTCTAGACCATAAACTTTCTGGAAAACTAACAAACTATGTTCTTAGTCATCAACCAATTGCAAAATTCGGCTTATTTTCAGGAAGGGTCTATGTAAGAGCTTTGATTTAGCAAATTCCACGGACTCAGTTATCATTTAATCTTTCACAATTGCTAACACTCATGTGATATTTACGGGTTCAAAGTTTCAATCGGACACAGAGAAATATAGGGGCTTATAGTGTCGCCTCCCAACCTTTTACCTCAAGGGTAATGTCAACAATAATACTTTATGAAAACCTACATCCGAGTGGATATATATATCCAGATCGCTCCAATGCATAGTGCTTGCCAAAGGAAAAAGTTTTAAAAAGGTAAGGTGATGATCACCATGACTCTTGTATAAGGGTAGAAGATAAAATTAAAAGATAGGCCCTTCGCAGAGGGAAGTAGAGGTTGTCATGCTCTTTTATGGCTGGATGCACAAAATCTTAATGCAAACGAACGTCACTTTATATTGCCGCTTGTGATAAAGACCTTTATTATGCAGTCCATCACTTTTATTTCTTCCATATCAAAAGTTCGCATCAAGCTTATTTTCTTCACACTAATAGATCATACATATTTCAAGAACAATTTTTACTGCTTGCACCGATGACAACTTACTTGAAGGATCTTACTCAATCCATAGGTAGGTATGGTGGACTCTCATGGCAAAACTAGTTTAAGGGATATTCGGAAGCACAAGTAGTATCTCTACTTGGTGCAAAGAATTTGGCTAACATGAGGGAGAAAAGCAAGCTCAACATGTTGGAGGATCCATGACAACATAACTTCTATTCGGATATAAGAAAACATGACCCATTATGTTGTCTACCTTGTCCAACATCAACTTTTTAGCATGTCATATTTTAATGAGTGCTCACAATTACAGAAGATGTCCAAGATATTATATTTATATGTGAAATCTATCTTCCTTCAATATTCTTTCATGAAATGTTCAAGTGACCAATGTTGAGTTTGCTAACTTTCAAATAAATTTTACCACCTATAGTTCTTATAAGTGAAGCCATTAGTCCCCATGGGATAAGCATATGAAACATGTAATTTCAGATCTTCATTCAACCATTTATTCATAAGATATAAGTGAACCACGCGAGTAAATGACAAACTACTCCAAAAAAGATATAAGTGAAGAACAATGAGTAGTCAAATAATTAACTAGCCATGGGAGGACTCTCTCTCATTCAAGGTTTCTGATCCAATGATTTTATTCAAACATCAAGTAAAATGAAAATACGATCCAAGCAAAACACATATCATGTGACGAATAAAAACAAAGCTCCGAGTAAGGTATACCGATTGTTTTGAAGACGAAAGAGGGGGTGCCTTCCGGCGAATCCCCAATATTAGGCGCTTGAGTCTTCCTAGAATATTACCTTGGGGTGCCTTGGGCATCACCAAGCTTAGGGTCTTTCCACCCCTTATTCTCCTCGTATCAATATCTCACCCAAAACTTGAAAACTTCAATCAGACAAAACTTAACGGAACTTCGTGAGATGGGTTAGTATGATAAAGAATAAATCATTCACTTTAGTATTGTCAAAGACAAGATTTGTAATTGTTCTCACACAATGCCTACTGTACCATATCATTTCCACAATTTATATTGATAAATATAGGCCATAGAAACTAGAAAACAAGCAAACTATGCATTGAAAACAGAATCTCCCAGAAACAGAATAGTCTGTAATGATCTGAACAACAACCATACTTCTGCTACTCCAAAAATTCTGAAAAATTAGGAAAACCTAAGCAATTTGTTGATTAATCTTCTGCAGAAATAATCAGTATTTTATCATGCTTCTGATAAAAATGAGAAGTTTTTTCCTGAGCGCGAAAGTTTATTTTTTTCAGCAAGATCAAATCAACTATGGCCATAAGCCGCCCAAAGGCCTTACTTGGCACTTTATTTAAACTAAACCTATAAAACAAGATTAACACAGTAGCTTAATCATGTGAACACAAAAAAAGACTAATATTGGGTTGTCGCCCAACAATCTCTTTTCTTTAATGCATTTTCAGCTAGGCACGATGATTTCAATGATGCTCACATAAAAGATAAGAATTGAACCATAATGAGAGCGTCATGAAGAAAATTACTAGAATCTTTAAGTCTAACACTCTTACTATGCGTAGGTATTTTGTGAGCAAACAACTTATGGGAACACGAATCAACTAGCATAGGAATTCAAACCAAGCATAACTTCAACATTTTCAACACATAGAGAGGAAACTTAATATTATTGCAACTCCTAGAAGCATATATTCCTCCCCCATAATAATTTTCAGTAGCATCATGAATGAAATCAACAATATAGCTATCACACAAAGCATTATTTTCTTGATCCACAAGCATAATGTCGGTGGGAACGACACCTATGGGATCACTGGGATCCCTTCTACAGTCGACAGGCGCGAGGTTGTGCAAAGAGCAGGTCTGACAAGAAGCACACGGGTCGTTTACCCAGGTTCGGGCCGCGAAGATGCGTAATACCCTAGTCCTGCTTTGGTGGATGTATTGAGTGTTCTTGTGTTCTTGAGCTAGCTACGGGGTGCAACTTTCCCAAAAGAGTCGAATCCCTCTCCTGGTTGCCTCGGGCCTCCTTTTATAGGCAAAAAAAGGGGTTGCCACAGTGGCACACAGGAGGTGGAAAGGTCTATAGTTGATAAGCCTATCCTCTGGGACCGTCGGTCAAACGCATTTAATGCGCTGCCATGTGTCCCCCTTGCTTTATCGGGGACGGCAAGGAAGCACGTCCTAGGCTGCCTTGACCTCGCTTTGGCCTTGACAAGCGTCCGAGCCGACGAGGCGTCGTGGCTCACGTTGGTGGCTGAAATTTGGCTGGCGCGGTGGTGGAGCCTTCACGAAGGGTTGCGCGCCACCACGCAGGTGCTTGCTGAGTCGGTGTAGAGGTCGCCCGTCGCCACGCAGGTGCCTGCCCAGCTGGTTGAGCTAGCAGCTTGTAAGTGCATCTAGTGCCCCTTAGTGATTTTGGTGTATTGAAGACTTATAGGTTAAGTAACTAATGCGTTTTTGAGTGTACACAGGTCTATAAGTCTATGAGGAGTTTTGATATTTACAGATGAAAGTCGACCCCTAAAATGAAGTTCTTCAATGAAGACTTTGATATTCTCAAGACTTTACGAAGACTTTGAAAGTGAAGAAATTGGTGTGATCCTGAAGACTTGGTATTCGCTTGAGGAACATGAAGCGTGAAGACTTTTGTTTTCGTAGTTTCATTTTCTCTTTCTTGAGTCATAGGAAACACCGAACTGTTAAAGGGGGTCGAGGAAATACTAAGGGAAAATTTCCATTTGATGCTCAACTCAAAATCCTACACCTACCAAACCCTTCGAGTGAAGCTTTTGGAAATCTCATACAGTTCAATCAATTTCTTGATGTGAGACGAAGCTCTTGATCACTTTGAGGAATTTGTTCTGATCGAGGAGTTAGGAATTCGCCAGTCTTGAATTGCCTACCTTGTGAGGAACATGATAGCCCCGAGGAATTTGAGAGTCAAATTTCCGATCGTTCTTTATCTTGGCCACTGTCCCAAAATATCTTATCCACCTAACGGTCATATCATTGAAGGGCATTTATGTCTTATCATGTCGGGCTGCTCCCTAGGCTATAAATAGCCGCCCCTACAACCACTAGTTGGTTGGCTGCTCGAGAGAACTTGACACTTGTCAATTGAGAGCAACCCATCCTCCGAGGACTTTGAGCGAAAATCATCAAGTGAGGAAAAACCCAAAAGTGAGGAAAAACCCAAAAACCAAACCCCAACAAACCCAAAGTGATTGAGCATCATCAAGAAATTGATCCTGCGTGGATCCGGCGCTTTTACCTTTGAAGACTGTGCTTCTTCCAGACGGTTAGGCGTCAAGGTCTAGAAGCATCCAAGAGGAATTGTGGATTGCCGGGTGACCAAGTATGTGAAGGTTTGGAAGTCGCTGAAGACTTACCACGAGTGATTGGACGAGGTCTGCGTGACCTTAGTTCAAGGAGAATACGGTGAGGACTTGGTGTCCCGAGCTGCGTGCTTTCGATTTGGGTGTCCGGACTGTGTGTCCTCGAGTTTAAATACTCGGCCGCTCCAACCAGACGTACAACCGAGACAGCGGTTGGAACTGGTCTACCAAATCATTGTCTTCACCAACCCTAATCGGTTCTATTTCCTCAACCCTTTCATTTCCTCATAACTGTGTTGAGTGTTTGTCATATCTGTGTTTGAAGACTTTGGTCAAGACTTTCTCAATTTCCTCAGTTCAATTTCTTGATCTGTTTGTCTTCATCTTGTGTTATCCTGTGATTACGCTTTACGTACTCTGTGATTGTCTTCATTTCATCATGATGACTATGCTTGTAATCTGTTATGCTTACTTCGAGTACTTATTCATTTGCAAGTATTTCTTCGCTAAGGAATTTCCTCACCAAAGAAATTCCTCGATGAAGAATTCATAAAATCGCCTATTCACCCCCCTCTAGTCGATATAACGCACTTTCAATTGGTATCGAGCAAGGTACTCCCTTGTTACGTGTGATGATTTTGGTTTAACCACCGGAGTTTTAGTTATGTCGACCGCAGGTATGATCAAGGTCTCGGCAGGTGTCCTACCTTCGATGGGACGGACTACCCCTCTTTGGAAGAACAAAATGCGAATGCATCTTGAAGCAATTGACAACGATCTACGGTATGTTGTGACAAAAGGTGTTTCCTCGGTCCACACCCTCTCTCGAATGATGCTGATGTGAAGAGATTCAAGCAACTCGATTCTCAAGCGAAGAATATCATATGTGGCCATTTGAGCAAAGGTCAATATGGAATTGTGAGTGCTTTTTATTCTGCCAAACTCTTTTGGGACAGGCTGTCAAATGTAAATGAAGGTTTTTAAACTCCGCGTGACGCACTAGTTGATGTTGTTCGTAATCTCTTCAACCGCTTCAAACGACTCGATCACGAAAATGTTCAACAAACCTTCGATCGCCTCACCGACATCTCAAATGAGCTTCAAGCACTTTGGGTGCCATGACATCACCGACCATGAGGTGGTGAAGAAATTGCTAAGATCGCTTGATTCCTCATTTGACACTCTGCACCGATGATACAAGAACGAGCTGACTACAAGTCTGTTGATCCTGCCGATATCCTCGAAAGGCTAAATACTCACGAGTTCCAAATTTTTGAAAGAGAGATCTCTATGGTTACGGCTATGGAAAAACACGTGCCACGAAGGCCAAGGCTGAATCTGAATCTAAGAGTGAAGACTCGGTAGTAGCCTTGGAGATCCTGAAGAATTTGGCGAGAGCTAGCACCGCCGTGAAGAAATTCCAGAAATTCTCAAGACGTGGTCGCTTTGGAAAATCCTCAAGAAGCAGTGATTCCTCATCTAGTGACTATAAGCAAAGACTTTGCCACAAATGCAAGAAACCTGGTCACTATATCCAAGATTGTCCTCAGTGGGAAAAGGAATTAAGAAAGAAGAAACACAAGGATTACAGTTCTGATGACGTGAAGAAGAAGAAGAAATCATCAAAATCTTCATCATCAAAATCCTCAAAACCTTCTTCTCACAAGAAGAGCAGCTCCAAAAGGGCTCGGGCATTCATTGGCAAGGAAATGGACTCTGAAGCTGAATCTGAGGAAAATGAGGAAGAGGAGGAGTCTCAAGAATCCGAATCTGGTGTGGCTAGTCCGGCTCTTGCTATCGCTTATGTTAGCAAGTTCATCTTCAACATCAAGAAACCGACTCCACCGACAAACCTGATGAGGAAAAGCGATGACTACGCTCCCACCTATTGCTTCATGGCAAAAGGTGCCAAGGTACTCAATTTCACCTCCTCCTGAATCCGGTGAAAATGAATCGATGAGGATCTCAAGCCCAGCTACTCTAAACTTGCTAAGATTGCTATAAAACAACAAAGGGCTTTTGAAAAGGTTCAAAACATGCTAGATAAGAGTGATGATATGTTAGGTGAAGAAATGGATCGCACTCAAGCCCCATTGAAAATCTTGAGAGACTTGATCTAAGCTTGATAACCTTCAAGGTCATCATAACACTCTCTTATCGATCATGAGAAACTTTCTTATGAATTTCTTCAAAGAAAGCAAGATCTTGAGAAGCTAAGAGCGAGTTATGAAGATCTTGAAGGAGCGCGATTCATTACTTGCTCAACAAATCAGCGCTTCTCAAGAAGAATTTGTTCCTCCATGCTTAAAGTGCATTGAGCGTGAATCTGCTAATTCTTCACTGAATGTTCAAATGCTTCAAGCTGTTACAAATTCTTCACACCTGCCTCTGCTATCACTAATTCCTCATCCGAGGACATTGCTAGTATCCTTGACGATGCAGGATTGAAGGAATTGTACATGATGTGCATGTACAAAAGCCTCAAAGGGCATCGAGACTCTTTGTGATGTGCTTGAAAAGCAGATCCTCAACATAAACCCTAGGAAAGAGGGTATCGCATTTGAGAGGAAATTAAATGCCGATGGAACATCTTTGGAAGCACAGCGGTACCCCAAAACCTCATGGGTTCTTTGCAAGGGACCTCGATTGATCCATCTACCTTATCTGGTTTTACATGTGAATTTCCTCATTACGTTGATGAGTCATTCGACTCAAACTATAAAATGTTCAAAAATCAGAATGGTGAAGTATTTGCTAGATATGTTGGCACTAAGCTGCGAGAACGGTTCCCTATGAAGAAAATCTGGGTTCCCAAGAAGTGCCTTGAAAGTCTTCAGTGAATGTCCTCATGACACCACACATGAAGAAAAAGAACCCCAGATCAAATTCTTCATATGGACCAAATTCTTCATATGGATCCAAGTCCTCATACGGACCAAATTCCTCACGTGGATCAAATTCCTCAAAAGGATCAAAGTCCTCATATGATTATCATCGTGCTAATAACTACATTTCGCAGGTAGAGCTAAGGGCTATGAATATGTGCATTATTCTTCAAACCAATATGTTCATAAGTCCTCGAAGAATTTCTGCTTATTCATATACTTACCCTAACCCCTCTTATGTGAAACGAAATGGTTTGGCCTCTATGCCACCATTCTCATATGGTGCTTTCATGAGAATGATGAACTCTTTGCCACCCCTTGAGATGTGGGTGGTAAAGAAAAAGAACTAATCTCTTCTGCGAGGTCAGGTCTCGGGCGTGCCTTAACGTCTGAAGAATTTCTTTGGGGGCACGACAAATTGCACGAAAGGGCCTTGAGCTAATCATGATGAAATGAACTTTCATTTCACACGTCCTCATCTTGCTTATCAGATATCTTGGCCGATGAAATGCATCGATGAACTTGATATCATATTCTTCACCGATGAAGTATATGAGATCGTAAGTTGTACTAATTCATCTGCAGGATGATCAACCCAAAGCCACTGAGTGGGTTCTCGATAGTGGATGTACAAATCACATGACTGGTGACAAGAATCTATTGATGGATGCTACCTTATCACCGTCACATCTGAAGCATATCATCTTTCGGACAAAGGCAAAAGTCGTGTATTGGGACTTGGTAAGGTTGCTATCTCTAAGGACATGCACATGGACAAAGTCATGCTTGTTGAGTCTTTAGGATATAACCTCATGTCAGTCTCAATGCTTTGTGATCTTGATATGGTTGTAATCTTTGGCAAGTATCGGTGTGTTGTGATTATGGAAGCTGACAATTCCAAAGTCTTCGAAGGCTTTAGGAGAGGAGACTTGTATATTGTTGATTTTTCCATAGGACCACAACCAGCCGTGTGTCTACTTGCAAAAGCTTGAGAAAGGCTGGCTATGGCATCGACGACTTGGTCATGCAGCATGAGGAATTTGCACTGCCATGCGAAGAAGAAGCGTGTCTTTGGCATTGAGAATGTCAAATTCCTCAAGGATCACTTATGCGAACTGTGAAGCTGGAAAAATGACCAAGGCCAAGCATCCAGCGAAGACTATCATGACCACTACTCGCCCCTTGAATTGCTTCACATGGACCTCTTTGGTCCCAATCATTATTCAGTATCGTTAATGAAGCATCACTATATGGCTTTGTTATTGTTGATGATTACTCTCGTTACACTTGGGTACACATTGTTACTTACAAAAATCAAGTGCGTGAAATCTTCAAACGATTTTCCTCGAGGGCTTCAACCAACTTTGGTGTGAAGATCAAGCACATCAGAGTGACAATGGAACCGAAGTTCAAGAATTCGGTCTTGATGACTATCTTGATGAACTTGGTATTACTCATGAGTTATCTGCTCCCTACACTCCGCGCAGCAAAATGGGCGTCGTGGAGCGCAAGAACGAACTCTTGTTGAGATGGCTCGCACTATGCTTGATGAATACAAAACGCCTAGTCGCTTTACGGATTGAAGCAATTGACACCGCGTGCCACATCATCAACAGAGTATATCTTCACAAATTCTTCAAAAGACTGCCTATGAACTCCTCACGGACAAGAAACCCAATGTAAGTTATTTCAAAATCTTGATTGCTAAATGCTGGATTAGAGATCCTCACCACAACTCTAAATTTGCACCGAAAGCACATGAAGGTTTTCTCGCTTGGTTACGGAAAGGACTCGCACACCTACTGAGTCTTCAACATCACTCTACACAAGATTGTTGACATCCGTAGATGTGCGGTTCGATGAAACTAATGGCTCGCAAAGAGAGCACCTACCTTCATGTTAGATGAACCAAGACCGAGGATTCTATCAGATTCAAGGCAACCGAGGATGTCATTCCTCATCAAGAAACTCTTGAAGAATTCATTCATGTATGCGTGAAGAACGTCGAGCTGATGCACTGAAGATAATCTGCTGAAGAAAATGGTGCCGAGGAAAATAATCAAATTCCTCGACGACAATCAGCTCATCCTCGCGTTGCAAAAGAAGTACAAGTTGACAAGATCATCGATGACATTGAAGCGCCTGTGTCTTCTCACACGCTCAAAAGCTTCACATTTATCTAACTTTTGTGGGCACTATGCTTTTGTCTCTATCACGTAACCCACTAAGGTAGATGAAGCATTTACGAGCCGAGTGGATTCAGGCCATGCAAGAAGAATTACATCAGTTCGAGCTCAACAATGTCTGGGAACTGGTCAAACGTCCAAATCCTCGCAAGCATAATATCATTGGCACAAAGTGGATCTATCGCAACAAGCAAGATGAAAATGGTCTTGTGGTGAGGAATAAGGCACGACTAGTAGCTCAAGGCTACACGCAGATTGAAGGAATCGACTTCGATGAAACTTTTGCACCTGTCGCTAGACTTGAGTCTATTCGCATATTACTCGCCTATGCTAACCATCACAATATCACTTTATATCAAATGGATGTGAAAAGTGCATTCCTCAATGGTAAGCTTGAGGAAGAAGTATATGTTGCTCAACCACCGTGTTTTGAAGATCCAAAGAATCCTCGACAAAGTCTTGAGACTAAATAAGGCTCTCTATGGCCTCGTGCAAGCCCCTCGAGCGTGGTATGATACATTGAAGGAATTCTTCGTGAAGAATGGCTTCACTCCGGTTCACTCGACCCTACTCTCTTTACTAAATCTTATGATGGTGAACTTTTTGTGTGCCAAATATATGTTGATGATATTATCTTTGGCTGTACTGACCAACGTTATAGTGATGAATTTGCCTATATGATGAGTGAAGAATATCAAATGTCTATGATGGGAGAGTTGAAATTCTTCTTAGGTCTTCAAATTCGTCAACAACACAATGGCATATTCATATCTCGTGAGAAATACCTCAAAGATGTCCTAAAGAAATTCGCATGCAAGATTGCAAAGGTGTCAAAATTCCTATGCCCACAAATGGCCATCTATGCATCGATGAAAATGGTATTGACTTCGATCACAAGGTATACCGCTCCATGATTGGTTCTTTATTGTACTTATGTGCATCTAGGCCAGATATAATGCTTAGTGTTTGCATGTGTGCCCGATTTCAAGCTACACCAAGGAATCACACCATAAAGGCTGTGAAGCATATTCTTCGATATCTAGCTCACACACCAACACTAGGATTATGGTACCCCAAGGGTTCTACTTTTGATCTCATTGGATATTACGACTCTGGCTATGCTTTGGTGATCGTGTGACCGCAAGTCAACATCTGGTACTTGTCATTTCCTCGGACGATCTTTGGTCCGTTGGTCCTCGAAGAAAGCGAACTACGTATCACCATCCATCGCGGAAGCTGAATACATTGCTGCTGGCTCGTGTTGTGCTCAATTACTATGAATGAAGCAAACCCTCAAGGACTACGGCATCAACGTGAAGAATGTGCCTCTCATCGTGACAATGAGAGTGCCATCAAGATTGCTCACAACCCGATTCAGCACTTTCGAAAACAAAGCACATTCAAATTCGTCATCATTTTCTTCGTGATCATGTGTTGAAGGGCGACATATCCATCGAAAGCACGTGAAGACCAAGAACAGCTAGCTGATATCTTCACTAAGCCCTTGGATGAGAAGAGATTTAGCAAGTTGCGGTGTGAGCTAAATATCTTAGAATCTTGAATGTTCTTTGAAAAGGACACACATCCTAACACTTATGCAAATTTGATGACTTAGATGTGCAACACATGAAGAAAGCGTTTTCTTCAATCAATGAAGAATAACACTCTAAGTGTGAAGAAATTAATGAAGAATTTGATTCTCGTAACCCTCGACAATTGTACGCTGTCCGAAATCATCATTCTTATACTGATTGGGTCACGCCACCACCAAAGTTGAAAATCTTCAATTTGAGTTTTTCCTCAAATTTTTGAAATTCTTCAGTTTTTCAAATTCTTCAACTTTGCAAATTCTTCACTATTTCCGTCGTCTTTCTTCATTGGCTATATATATATGGATTTATGTCCTCTACAGCATTCACTTATGGCTATTTCTTCAAGTCACTTTTTTTTTCTGCTAAGTGAATGTGATCGGACCCTTCCCCCTATTTGCTATACTCAACCCAATCCATTCACAAATTCTTCATGTGCGTTCTGCTTTGAAACTCGTTCAAATTCTTCACTGTGTGTCCTTGACAATTTGAAGAAATTGCAATGGAACTTTTAAAACGAATCTTATTCAAACCTTCGCTTTTACCGCTCAAACTGTTCCGCATCCCACGATGCATTATTATATTCACCCACGATCGTACTCGATCTCCACTACACAGTACGTGGGTGACACATGTCGTGAGAAGGGAAGTGGTCAGGGCATGTTCGTCCTAAATCTTGGACGATCCGTTTTTCACCGTGTCTATAAATACCCCTCTCTCCCTTCCTCACTCTTTTACTCCGCTCAACCTCTCTCTCGCTCGTGCTCCTCAAAACCCTAGCGCCGCCGCTACTCCGTCGTCGCCGGTGAGGAAAAGCTTCACTGCCTTGACCTCTTCGCCGACGTACTCGCGCCGACCGTGGAATATCTTCACTCCGCCGTCGCCGTAGCTGATTTCCTCTGCCAAGTTAGGCGGGGAAGATCTGAACAGACGAACTTCTAAACTGTTCATCTCGGTTCGTCGTGTTCTTCACTTCGTAAATTAAAAGTTACTTTTATTACTCGCTTTGATTCTCAATTTTTCATCAAATTCTTCAAAGATGTTTTCAAATCTTCACACATATGAACACCTTAAATCTCTTGACTCATTTCTCTAAGCAATGATTTTCTTCAAGATTCCTCAATTGTGTGGATCTTCGATCTGTACAACTCTGGAACCTAAGACAAAGAACGCTTATTGAAATTCTTCAAGGCTCAATCTGGTCAAAATCCTCAAAACTTGTTCTTTTGAAAAACCTTACGAGAACGCATATGACCTCTCCAAATTCCTCGCACCTATACTCATTCACACGTACAAATGTCCGCTGTTGAATCCCTAGCTTCTCATCAACTTAACTCATTTGCGGCGTTCCTCGAAGAAAAACTGCACACTTCTTGAGAGAACTCAATTGTTCAATTTCCTCAATGAAGAAAATGGCGTACGGTAAGAAGCCGCAGATGGGAGGAAAGAAACACTGAGGTCATGACAGCATTTGAAATCCACGAGGAAATATATGCTGATTCTGTACACCGGATGAGGAAACCAAAACCAACGCAAGGTGCGTATTCGTAAGATTGAACGGAGATGGGCACGGGAATGGAAGGAATACAGATATGTAACTCCTAAGTACATGAAGAAATTCTTTAAATCCTCCATGCCCAAGAGCTCCTTTGGCACCTGGCCAAATAGCTGATCCCACTAGCGTCAAACGCGGTGAGGACTTTCACGATGAATGGGCTAAACGCCAAGCAAAATTGGCTAAGCAAGCAAAGGAAGCGGTGAAGAAATTCAATGAGGATTCTCGCCATTGCTATCGCCATCGAGGTCTCGGTCAAACCGAGGAAATCAATGCAAAAGAAGCCTGCTCATAAGCCAAGTGCTTCATCATCTACGCCCTCACGGCCAAGTTCCTCAAGTGACACCATCCAAGCCAATTCCTCACACCTTTGTTCCATCAAAGTCCTCAAGCGCTCCGTCAAAACCCTCGGTTCTGTGCATCTGGCGACTTGTCAAAGAACCACTGGTTTCTCAATTGCCTCGAGCATTCCTGCAAGTTCCTCGGCTGCTCCAACTTCCTCAACAGGTCCGACTCAATTTGAAGACCAAAGCTACAGCTGGTCGAGGTCCTCGCCTAGCCCGACGAAGAAAATGTTTGCATTCCATGTGCCATCGATGATGAGGCATCCGATGAAGAACTCGCAGAAATCATCGAGACCGACAAGCAAGGGCCGCTAGAGCCAAAGGTACATACATGCCCTTTGCTATTGGACCGAAGATAGTCCTAGACTTTATTGATCTACGGCACAATGATCCCAATACCCCTCTGCTCGATCTTCACTTGACACCTGGTCAAAGTCATATGTTGACTCACTTCATAGTGAAGAAAATGGAAGTTTGATAAGGCGAGTGATATCAAAAGGGATCATTACTGGAAGGAGAAGTTCCTGAAGAAAAACGTTGTCAAGATGTCACCTGAGGAGCTTCTCCAGTTTCAGTCTGAAATTCAAAACCTCTGCTAAAATTTCGATTCATTCAATGCCGATTGGCAAGGAGCCAAGGACAGATTAAATCAATCGGCGAAGAATCTCACAAATGTTGTGTCCCAATGCAACATGAAATTTCTCGGTAGCCTCGGCTCGACCCTCTTGAAGAAAATGCCAAGACC
Source organism: Aegilops bicornis (assembly GCA_021605145.1). Classification (NCBI taxonomy): domain Eukaryota; kingdom Viridiplantae; phylum Streptophyta; class Magnoliopsida; order Poales; family Poaceae; genus Aegilops; species Aegilops bicornis. The sequence continues at coordinate 250,438,662 of CM038673.1, forward strand.
GTGATGACGTTCAGCCTGATGAAAATGTTGATTCGTAATGATGATCCCATTCCGGGCCGAAGAAATTGCCAGGCACCCACTAGTGGTGCGCTGAAGAAATTGTTCAAAAGCAGGGGAACTGCATCGCTTGCTCTGAAGAAACTGAACCAAATTCCTCGGCTCCTCCTGCGCCAACTCCAACTCCAATTCTTCCATCTCGCTTCGATGTGAAGAAAACCAAAGGCTGGAAAGAGCTGCTGTGAAGAAAAGTAAAGCATCAATGCGTCCAGATTCTTCTGCGAAGAAAATGAAGCAAATGGCCAGCTCTGTTGAAAACCCAATTGATGTTGTTCCAATTTCCTCCATACCTTCAAAGGAAGTAGTTCCTTTTGGAGAAGAATATGAGGTGCCAACGGATCGATGAAGAACATCAATCTGGCCGCTTCATCGGAGAAAATGGATGAAGAAATTGAAGTGGAAGCTATCCCTTCAACCCCAAGTAATTTCCTCATCGGACTATGAAATTCCTCAGTTGGTCTTTGAAGAAATTGAAGATGAAGATGTGGATATTGGATGCACCACACCAGTTATCAATGATGACTTTTGGGAAAGTCGACATCCCAATACTCCTCTCTTCACCCCGCTCCAACAAGTTCCTCACTCCCTGCACGCAATTTGTCCAAATAGACTCAAGAAAATCAACCCACGGGTTACGTGCATGAAGAAATTCCAGCCACTAGTGCCGATGAAGCTGCTACTTCTTCTTGCTAATCCTCGACTGCACAAGTTGAGGACCAAGAAATTCCTCAAGGTGATGAACCTGAACTTACGATTCCCGAGGTGGTGATGCAACTCATCGACACCCTCTGCCCAAGCGGAAGAATCCGTTCTCAACCAAGCAAAAGTTCAAGGTGAAGATTTCTTTGCCGAGCACGTGTTCTTCACTTGAATATAATCCTTATGATTACGCTCGAATTAGGAAGAGGCGCTTACGGACCGCCGGTCAAGCCAACTTCTATTCCTCGGTGCTTTTCAACAAGGATAAAATCTTGATCATGCTCATATTCCTCATGTGGACATGGAGTCACTTTGCCAGAGCTTTGAGCCAGTCCTCGGTGTTCTTCACGACGCAGACTTCTAAACTTCGCACCGATATTTGTGGATGGAACAAAGAGCTAATTCTTCGTTCTATGCAACCCTCAAGATATCACCGGAGACGTCAAGACGCTAATTCATGGGTCTTAGATTGGATGACTGAAAACACTCACTACAAGGCACGTGCAATTGAATTGCTTCGTGCTCTACCACTCGATCCTCCGCTTTATGGTGCACGCCGGATCTATGAAGAAAAGGAACTTTCAAATCACTATATGCAAGTCTTGATGAAGCCATTGAAGCCAAGGCAGGCACTAAGAACCAAATTCCTCGTCAAGGAATTATTATATGTGCCTCGGACCGTCTATCGAATCTTGACGAAGACTATGAGTCCTATCAAAGGCCACGACTCGAACGATGAAGAAGTCGTTGGCATCATGAAGAATATGCTTTTCAATATCATCCATGGCGTTCCCGTCAATTTCCATGATTTCTTCATGAGGACTCTGGCTAACATTGCCATATCACCATTTGAGCTGAAGCCTTATGCGCCTTGGATTATGAGATTCATCGTGTCAAGGTCCTCACTCAATTACAAAGCTGATACTTTGAACCACTGCAGCTACACCCCGATTGAAGTCCTCAAACGCCAATTGCCTCGGTGATGAAAAGGGCAAGGCTACTGCTGTGATAGATGAAGGTATTCGTCCATTGGATGGACAGTTTCAGCGACATCTTACTCCACCAATGATGACTACGCCACACATGACTCAAAGACAAATACCTCAAGAAAGCAAAATCCTCAAGGAATCGCACCTGTGGTGATGATGATCGTGAATTACTCCTCGGTCTTCATCGGAAGGTTGATCGCAATCATAAGTGGGTCAAACGTCGGTTTGGTACTCTTCTTTACAATATGACGTCTACTCACAATGCGTGAAGAAAAACCACTACTACCTTCATGAAACCTTCAAGCGCACAGGTTGTTCTTTCACATGTCTATAATGAAGAAGAATCGACATCAATGGGTCTCAAGGAAGAATTTGACTGGTCTGCACCTCCTCCGAAGAAATTCAAGAAGGTCAAAGTTCCTTCCTTGGTGGCCAGCTCCTATTCTTCATCTCGCGACACTGATGAAAACGAAGATTTGGAAGACACTGCTGCTGGTCCTACTTCAACAAACAACCCCGACAATGCTGGCGCTCCGTCTTCAACTTGATATTCCTCAAGAGCGTTAGTCCTCAGTTTCGATCCTTTTGGTCATTCGATGACAAAGGGGAGAAATTTGAGTTAGTCTTCAAGCGGGTCTAGTTTTTGTCTATATACGATATTTTATTAAGTTACAACTCTCGTTCTTGAAACCTTTTATTGGATCGAGTTGTAATCTTAAACCCTATGGTGCTTTGATACTTTTGATGCATTATGATTTTGCACTATGCTTCATAGCAAATCTACTTGTGCTCGATACTTTATGTACTATGATTCCTCATGCTGAATTTCATCAAGCACCATATTTCATCATGCATTTCAAATTCTTCATATTATATGTCAAATGCGTGTATGAATTACAAGATATAGGGGAGATCTCCATGATTCAATTCTTCAAGTGTGCATTGCCTCAAAAGCAAATTCCTCACTATGCACATCTTCGTGGGGAGTTCTTCTATATCTTGCAATCAAATTCCTCATTATCAAATTTACAAGTCATATGTTTATCCCCGTTGAAAACTTAACCTATATTGTCATCAATCACCAAAAGGGGAGATTGTAAGTGCATCTAGTGCCCTTAGTGATTTTGGTGTATTGAAGACTTATAGGTTAAGTAACTAATCTTGATTTTGAGTGTACAGTGTCTATAAGTCTATGAGGAGTTTTGATATTTACAAAGAAAAGTCGACCCCTAAAATGAAGTTCTTCAATGAAGACTTTGATATTACAAGACTTTCTGAAGACTTTGAAAGTGAAGAAATTGGTGTGATCCTGAAGACTTGGTATTCTCTTGAGGAACATGAAGCGTGAAGACTTTTGTTTTCGTAGTTTCATTTTCTCTTTCTTGAGTCATAGGAAACACCGTCTTTGTTAAAGGAGTCGAGGAAAAACTAAGGGAAAATTTCCATATGATGCTCAACACAAAATCCTACACCTACAAAACCCTTAGAGTGAAGCTTTAGGAAATCTCATACAGTTCAGTCAATTTCTTCAAAGGATGTAGACGAAGCTCTTCCGATCACCGAGGAATTTGTTCTCGACCGAGGAGTTAGGAATTCGCCAAAGGTCGAATTGCCTACACCGTGAGGAACATGATAGCCCCGAGGAATTTGAGAGTCAAATTTCCGACCGTTCTTTGTCTTCTTGTACTGTCCCAAAATATCTTATCCACCTAACGGTCATATCATTGAAGGGCATTTATGTCTTATCATGTCGGGCTGCTCCCTAGGCTATAAATAGCCGCCCCTACAACCACTAGTTGGTTGGCTGCTCGAGAGAACTTGACACTTGTCAATTGAGAGCAACCCATCCTCCGAGGACTTTGAGCGAAAATCATCAAGTGAGGAAAACCCAAAAGTGAGGAAAAACCCAAAACCAAACCCCAACAAACCCAAAGTGATTGAGCATCATCAAGAAATTGATCTGCGTGGATCCGACGCTTTTACCTTTGAAGACTGTGCTTCTTCCGCACGGTTAGGCGTCAAGGTCTAGAGCATCCAAGAGGAATTGTGGATTGCCGGGTGACCAAGTATGTGAAGGTTTGGAAGTCGCTGAAGACTTACCACGAGTGATTGGACGAGGTCTGCGTGACCTTAGTTCAAGGAGAATACGGTGAGGACTTGGTGTCCTGAGCTGCGTGCTCGATGATCGGGTGTCCGGACTGTGTCCTCGAGTTTAAATACTCACCGCTCAACCAGACGCATAATCGAGACAAAGAAGCTTGAACTGGTCTACCAAATCATTGTCTTCACCAACCTAATCTGGTTCTATTTCCTCAACCCTTTCATTTCCTCATAACTGTGTTGAGTGTTTGTCATATCTGTGTTTGAAGACTTTGACTGAAGACTTTCTCAATTTCCTCAGTTCAATTTCTTCAGTCTGTTTGTCTTCATCTTGTGTTATCCTGTGATTACGCTTTCTGTACTCTGTGATTGTCTTCATTTCATCATGATGACTATGCTTGTAATCTTTTATGCTTACTTCTGAGTACTTATTCCGCTGCAAGTATTTCTTCGCTAAGGAATTTCCTCACCAAAGAAATTCCTCGGAAGAATTCATAAAATTGCCTATTCACCCCCTCTAGTCGATATAACGCACTTTCAATTGGTATCGAGCAAGGTACTCCCTTGTTACTGTGATTTTGGTTTAACCACCGGAGTTTTAGTTATGTCGACCGCAGTATGATCAAGGTCTCGGCAGGTGTCCTACCTTCGATGGGACGGACTACCCCTCGAAGAACAAAATGCGAATGCATCTTGAAGCAATTGACAACGATCTACGGTATGTTGTGACAAAAGGTGTTTCCTCACCACACCCTCTCCGAATGATGCTGATGTGAAGAGATTCAAGCAACTCGATTCTCAAGCGAAGAATATCATATGTGGCCATCTCGAGCAAAGGTCAATATGGAAGAGTGAGTGCTTTGGAATCGCCAAACTCATCTGGGACAAAGCTGTCCAAAGTAATTTAAGGTGTTTCAACTCAGCGTGACTCTCGAGTTGATGTTCTTCGGAATCTCTTCAACCGCTTCAAACGACTCGATCACGAAAATGTTCAACAAACCTTCGATCGCCTCACTGACATCTCAAATGAGCTTCAAGCACTGGGTGCCACTGACATCACCGACCATGAGGTGGTGAAGAAATTGCTAAGATCGCTTGATTCCTCATTTGACACTCTGGCACTGATGATACAAGAATGAGCTGACTACAAGTCTGTTGATCCTGCTGATATCCTCGAAAGGCTAAATACTCACGAGTTCCAAATTCTTTGAAGAGAGATCTCTATGGTTACGGCTATGGAAAAACACGTGCCTCAAGGCCAAGGCTGAATCTGAATCAGAGTGAAGACTCGGTAGTAGCCTTGGAGATCCTGAAGAATTTGGCGAGGAGCTAGCACCTTTGCCGTGAAGAAATTCCAGAAATTCTCAAGACGTGGTCGCTTTGGAAAATCCTCAAGAAGCGGTGATTCCTCATCTAGTGACTATAAGCGAAGACTTTGCCACAAATGCAAGAAACCTGGTCACTATATCCAAGATTGTCCTCGATGGGAAAAGGAATTAAGAAAGAAGAAACACAAGGATTACAGTTACGATGGCGTGAAGAAGAAGAAGAAATCATCAAAATCTTCATCATCAAAATCCTCAAAACCTTCTTCTCACAAGAAGAGCAGCTCCAAAAGGGCTCGGGCATTCATTGGCAAGGAAATGGACTCTGAAGCTGAATCTGAGGAAAATGAGGAAGAGGAGGAGTCTGAAGAATCCGAATCTGGTGTGGCTAGTCTGGCTCTTGCTACTGCTTATGTTAGCAAGTTCATCTTCAACACTGAAGAAACTAACTCCACCGACAAACCTGATGAGGAAAACGATGACTACGCTCCCACCTATTGCTTCATGGCAAAAGGTGCCAAGGTACTCAATTTCACCTCCTCTGAATCCAGTGAAAATGAATCGATGAGGATCTCAAGCCCACTACTCTAAACTTGCTAAGATTGCTATAAAACAACAAAGGGCTTTTGAAAAGGTTCAAAACATGCTAGATAAGAGTGATGATATGTTAGGTGAAGAAATGGATCGCACTCAAGCCCCGATCGAAAATCTTCAGAGACTTAGGTCTAAGCTTGATAACCTTCAAGGTCATCATAACACTCTCTTATCTCGATCATGAGAAACTTTCTTATGAATTTCTTCAAAGAAAGCAAGATCTTGAGAAGCTAAGAGCGAGTTATGAAGATCTTCGTAAGGAGCGCGATTCATTACTTGCTCAACAAATCAGCGCTTCTCAAGAAGAATTTGTTCCTCCATGCTTAAAGTGCATTGAATGTGAATCGCTTAATTCTTCACCGAATGTTCAAATGCTTCAACTGTTACAAATTCTTCACCTGCCTCTGCTATCACTAATTCCTCATCTGAGGACATTGCTAGTATCATGACGATGCAGGATTGAAGGAATTGTACATGACAGCATGTACAAAAGCCTCAAAGGGCATCGACTCTTTGTGATGTGCTTAAAAGCAGATCCTCAACGAAACCCTAGGAAAGAGGGTATCGCATTTGAGAGGAAATTAAATGCCGATGGAACATACTTTGGAAGCCCGAAAGCGGTACCCCAAAACCTCATGGGTTGCTGCAAAGGGACCTCCAGTTGATCCATCTACCTTATCTGGTTTTACATGTGAATTTCCTCATTCTGTTGATGAGTCATTCGACTCAAACTATAAAATGTTCAAAAATCAGAATGGTGAAGTACTTGCTAGATATGTTGGCACTAACTGCAGGAACGGTTCCCCTATGAAGAAAATCTGGGTTCCCAAGAAGTGCCTTGAAAGTCTTCAGGTGAATGTCCTCATGACACCACCGTGAAGAAAAGGAACCCCAGATCAAATTCTTCATATGGACCAAATTCTTCATATGGATCCAAGTCCTCATACGGACCAAATTCCTCACGTGGATCAAATTCCTCAAAAGGATCAAAGTCCTCATATGATTATCATCGTGCTAATAACTTTGTTTCGCAGGGTAGAGCTAAGGGCTATGAATATGTGCATTATTCTTCAAACCAATATGTTCATAAGTCCTCGAAGAATTTCTCTGCTTATTCATATACTTACCCTAACCCCTCTTATGTGAAACGAAATGGTTTGGCCTCTATGCCACCATTCTCATATGGTGCTCGCAGAATGATGAACTCTTTGCCACCCCTTCAGATGTGGGTGGTAAAGAAAAAGAACTAATCTCTTCTCGCAGGTCGAGTCTCCAGGCGTGCCTTAACGTCTCAAGAATTTCTTTGGGGCACGACAAATTGCACGAAAGGACGCAGGCTAATCATGATGAAATGAACTTTCATTTCACATGTCCTCATATCGCTTATCTGTATAATCTTGACCGATGAAATTCATCTGATGAACTTGATATCATATTCTTCACTGATGAAGTATATGAGATCGTAAGTTGTACTAATTCATCTGCAGGATGATCAACCCAAAGCCACTGAGTGGGTTCTCCCCCTACTTCAACAAACAACCCCGACAATGCTGGCGCTCCGTCTTCAATTTGATATTCCTCAAGAGCGTTAGTCCTCAGTTTCGATCCTTTTGGTCATTCGATGACAAAGGGGGAGAAATTTGAGTTAGTCTTCAAGCGGGTCTAGTTTTTGTCTATATACAGTATTTTATTAAGTTACAACTCTCGTTCTTCCTCAAACCTTTTATTGGATCGAGTTGTAATCTTAAACCCTATGGTGCTTTGATACTTTTGATGCATTATGATTTTGCACTATGCTTCATAGCAAATCTACTTGTGCTCGATACTTTATGTACTATGATTCCTCATGCTGAATTTCATCAAGCACCATATTTCATCATGCATTTCAAATTCTTCATATTATATGTCAAATGCGTGTATGAATTACAAGATATAGGGGAGATCTCCATGATTCAATTCTTCAAGTGTGCATTGCCTCAAAAGCAAATTCCTCACTATGCACATCTTCGTGGGGAGTTCTTCTATATCTTGCAATCAAATTCCTCATTATCGGTATTTACAAGTCATATGTTTATCCTCGTTGAAAACTTAACCCATATTGTCATCAATCACCAAAAGGGGAGATTGTAAGTGCATCTAGTGCCCTTAGTGATTTTGGTGTATTGAAGACTTATAGGTTAAGTAACTAATGCGCTTTTGAGTGTACACAGGTCTATAAGTCTATGAGGAGTTTTGATATTTACAAAGAAAAGTCGACCCTAAAAATGAAGTTCTTCAATGAAGACTTTGATATTCTCAAGACTTTACGAAGACTTTGAAAGTGAAGAAATTGGTGTGATCACGAAGACTTGGTATTCGCTTGAGGAACATGAAGCGTGAAGACTTTTGTTTTCGTAGTTTCATTTTCTCTTTCTTGAGTCATAGGAAACACCGTCTTTGTTAAAGGGGGTCGAGGATATACTAAGGGAAAATTTCCATTTGATGCTCAACTCAAAATCCTACACCTACCAAACCCTTCGAGTGAAGCTTTTGGAAATCTCATACAGTTCAGTCAATTTCTTCAGTGACAGAGACGAAGCTCTTCTGATCACTGAGGAATTTGTTCTGACTGAGGAGTTAGGAATTCGCCAGTGCGAATTGCCTACACTGTGAGGAACATGATAGCCCTGAGGAATTTGAAAGTCAAATTTCCGACCGTTCTTTATCTTCTTGGCCACCTGTCCCAAAATATCTTATCCACCTAACGGTCATATCATTGAAGGGCATTTATGTCTTATCATGTCGGGCTGCTCCCTAGGCTATAAATAGCCGCCCCTACAACCACTAGTTGGTTGGCTGCTCCGAGAGAACTTGACACTTGTCATTTGAGAGCAACCCATCCTCTGAGGACTTTGAGCGAAAATCATCAAGTGAGGAAAAACCCAAAAGTGAGGAAAAACCCAAAACCAAACCCCAACAAACCCAAAGTGATTGAGCATCATCAAGAAATTGATCTGCGTGGATCCGACGCTTTTTACCTTTGAAGACTGTGCTTCTTCCAGACGGTTAGGCGTCAAGGTCTAGAGCATCCAAGAGGAATTGTGGATTGCCGGGTGACCAAGTATGTGAAGGTTTGGAAGTCGCCGAAGACTTACCACGAGTGATTGGACGAGGTCTGCGTGACCTTAGTTCAAGGAGAATACGGTGAGGACTTGGTGTCCCGAGCTGCGTGCTCGATGTTGGGTGTCCGGACTGTGTGTCCTCGAGTTTAAATACTCAAATTGGCCCAACCAGACGCATAACCGAGACAAAGAGCTTGGAACTGGTCTACCAAATCATTGTCTTCACCAACCTAATCGGTTCTATTTCCTCAACCCTTTCATTTCCTCATAAGCGTGTTGAGTGTTTGTCATATCTGTGTTTGAAGACTTTGGTGAAGACTTTCTCAATTTCCTCGTTCAATTTCTTGATCATTTGTCTTCATCTTGTGTTATCCTGTGATTACGCTTTACGTACTCTGTGATTGTCTTCATTTCATCATGATGACTATGCTTGTAATCTGTTATGCTTACTTGAGTACTTATTCATTGCAAGTATTTCTTCGCTAAGGAATTTCCTCACCAGCAAATTCCTCAGTGAAGAATTCATAAAAATCGCCTATTCACCCCCCTCTAGTCGATATAACGCACTTTCACAGCTGGTTGGGGAGGGCAGTGGAGTCTTGGCTGGCGCGGGCCTGGCAGTGGCCCCATTGATGCCTTCGGCAAAGGTCTTGCCGGGGGCCCGGCAAGGGTCTTGCCATGGTGTTGTAGTCGTCCCCGACAAGGCACTTGCCGGGGATCTTGTGGATTTCCTCAGCTGGGTTCCCGCCGAGGGCCGCCGTCTTCTGGTCCTCATCTGATCTCACATGTTTATGATCTTGACGAAGATCTGCATGCCACCTCAGAGGCACCTCCCGAGCATTGGTTCCAATGTAGTGGGTGGTGTTGGGACCCATGGGCTCAAGGATGGCTTGCTTTGCTGGCATCGGGTAGGTTGCCCGGCAAGGCTCTTGCCGGGGCTGCGGAGGCTACCGTGGCAAGGATCTTGCCGAGGGAGCCTACCTCGCCCTCTTGTTCTCATGTGTTCCTGGTCTTGGCGTTGCCTTGGTTGTCTTGTGCTTTGGCCTCTCTCCGGCTTCCCTCCTCTGCACTGCTAAGCGTGGCCGCGGCGCGTGGCTCTGACTGCCCGTGCACAAGTAAAGGGGTCAAAAGGAGAGCCCCTACTTTTGTACACAGACAGGAGCCCCCGGGACTGGGCCACACATAAGCGCGACACGTTGTTGGGCCAGGCCCAGAATGGTGCGCGGGCAGGTGGGGCGGATTTTTACCTTAGTAACTGTTTCGTCCGCTGCGCTTCCCCATGACCTACGTTGAACGCGCGATGTGGAGGGTCGTGTGTGAAGTGGGGGTCATGCATGGGGCGGTCTCCGCACGCATGCGTCACATCGTAGTTAATGGGAAAAGAGGCGGCCGCGCCTTCCCCGGAAAAGGAATAACTGCGGCGCGCTGCTCATTTACCCTCCGTGCTTTCCCCAATCCCGGAACCGCCGTCCCCTTCTTCCTCCCTCTCAAGCTCTTGCCTTCGCTCGCCACCGCCGCGCCTTCGCCATCCTTCATTCCTCGCCTCCCGCAACCGCCATGGCACCCAAGACCAGCAGAGGCAAGGGAGTGGCCAAGGAGACCGGGGCGAACGAGTCACCGGAGAGCGAGTTGGCGGTGCGGCGGACATAGTCCGCCTACTTCTCCACGGTGGTCGACACAGTCCACCTCCGGGACTACTCAAGCACTTGTGCGGGTGCAAGAGGGGGGGGGGGGGGGAGACGACGGGGCACCCGGCCACGCGTGTCATCCCTGCTGCCTTCGCCGAGGCCGACCCGAATCGGTACCCGTTCTCTTCGTCGACTACTTTTCTTGCAGCCTTTGCCCCCCTTCTCTGATTTCTTTAGCGACATCATGCACACCTTGGGCTTCCACCTTCTGGATTTTACCCCAAATGCCGTGGCATGCATGGCTCTTTTTGCGCACCTCTACGAGGGCTTCGTCGGGGTGCATCCCAACATGGCGCTCTTCCGCCACTACTTCTTCCCTCGGATCCAGAAGGGGGGCGCCATTTCCGGTTGCGTCGCCTGGATCCCAAGGTCCAAGGGGACATACCCGGAGGGCGCCCAGAAGGAGAGGTGGGAAGAATGGCGGGGTCGGTGGTGCTAGATTGAGGAGAAGGATCCACCAGCATTCTGCGAGGTTCGCCAGGCACCGCCGGTTCGCCGAAGTGATTGGAGCGATGTTGATGCTGACAATGCGAAGCTCACGGTCGCCACTACCAGGATTCTTTGCCTCACCGAGACCAGGATTACCCTCAAGATGATCGGGGCGGATTTCATCCGCCACCGAATCGCCCCGCTGCACAACAAGGGGAGGCCGGCCTGGCTCTTCACGAATGCAGCCGACATAACGAGGCTTCGCCCCGACCTCGACCACAACCTCACGGTGATGGGGCACGCCCACTTTTGCCAACGGCTCTTCCAGCTCAACGTGAACCGCGACGGCAAGGTCGAGCGGTCCGGCAAGGCCGCGAAGGCCGCCACGAAGGCTGGCAAGGTTGCCAAGGGGCCCTTGTTTAAGTTGCCGGCGGGGGTGATCCCGCTAAGCAACAACTCGCGTCGAAATGACATCATCGCCATGATGCCAGAGTTCAACGTGCACGACCTTGTCCCAAATTGGGCCGAGCCTTCGGAGGATCGGGTGCAGGAGTTTTTTGACACCCTGGAGGAGAAGTACATCCGCGATGAGCTGCGGCTCGTCCAGGACACCACCTAGGCGGAGCTAGACTACATCGCTGCCAGGGCAGCGGAGGTGGAGCTCGCCAAGGAGGCTGGCAGCACTGGCGGCGTGGAGGATAAGGCCGCGGTGGCTGCGGAGGAGAAGGAGCTTGCCCAGTGGGCGGAGTCCGCTGGGGAAGCCAGCAGCACCGGGACCGGGGCCCCTCTCGTCGAAGATGTGGTCGACGAGTCGTCGGAAGAGGAGGACGAGGCTGTCGACCCTCCGGTCACGGGGAGAGGGCTAGTCCTGCGGTGGGCCACCTCTGGCGAGCCGGTCCGACCCGGCAGGGCCGTACAACCGCGGCAAGCCCAGGAGGGGTCCGCGCGCCAGACAAGGGCCTTGGCAGCGAAGAATTTGGTGAAGGACGCGGTGGCGAAGAAGAATTCATCTGCCTCTTCTTCGTCCAAGCGTGCTCATACCCCACCTCCTTCCCCTCCTTCGGCATACTTCGGCACGGAGGTCGTCTTTGACTTCGGGTCCCTCAGCCCAAGGAGGAAGAGGAAGGCAGCAGAGGAGGAAGTGGAGGAGGAGGAGTAAGCTTCTTGTTCCCTCCCCCTTTTTGTCGTCTCCGTCTCCTCAAACTATGCCGCTTATCTTGGATTGTTTCCATTTTTGCAGGGATGTGGAGACGCCGGCCCAGAGGGTGAAGAGGGCCAGGTCCTCGGCGGGCGGCCAGCCCCTGGCGGGCACCACAAGGGTGCCACTGGTGGTGGTGAGCAGCCTGGACAGCAGCCCCTGGAGCAGCTCCCAGCGTAAGTTCACCGCTCGCTCCTCGTCGATGTGTGTTGGTGGGCATGACCCATTGGCGCTGACCTTGCCGAGATCGCAGGAGGAGGACATCAGCAGCAGGAGCCACAGAGGGCCACCCCCAACATGCCGCCCCCATCGACCACGCTGCCCCAAGGGGCGTCCCCGGCAAAGGCACCAAGCACTGAGCCCATGCACACGGAGGAGGAGGAGGAGGCGAACTCGGGCGCTGGTGGCTTCGCCTCGGTGCCAAATGTTGGCGGGGAGGGGACCTCTGCTTCCCAGCCCGGCACTGGTAAGTCACTTGCCTTCCATCCCCATTCTTTTTCTGTTCTTTCCGAGTCTTGGTCTTGGCTTCGCCTCATCCCCTTCTCTGTATCTAGATCCTCCCTCGGCGGATCTGGAGGATATAGACACCGTCATCGAGGATGTCGCCAAGGCCGCCGAGGCGGAGGCTAAGAAGATCGCTGCCGAGGAGGCCGCTAAGGGCGCTGCTGAGGACGCCACCAAGGGGCCTGCCGGGGAGCCCGGCAAAGCTACTTCCGAGGAGGCTGGGAAGGGGCCTGCCGGGGAGGCCAGCAAGTCCGCTGCTGAGGAGGAGGTGGTTGATGACCAGCCTTCCTCCACCGCTGTGTCAGGACCCGGTCCTAAGTCACACCGATCTAGCATGTAACACATCATATCACTATGCGGCCTCATGCATGATATTCCCACGGGTGCCACCTTACCTGGCCCGGGACCTGATAACCCACAAGTATAGGGGATCGCAACAGTTTTCGAGGGTAGAGTATTCAATCCAAATTTATTGATTCGACACAAGCGGAGCCAAAGAATATTCTCAAGTATTAGCAGTTGAGTTGTCAATTCAACCACCCTTGGAGAACTTAGTATCTGCAGCAAAGTATTTAGTAGCAAAGTAGTATGATAGTAGTGGTAATGGTAACAAAGATAACAGTAGCAAAAGTAATATTTTTGTTGTTTTGTAGTGATTGTAACAGTAGCAACGGAAAAGTAAATAAGCGAAGAACAATATGTGAAAAGCTCGTAGGCATTGGATCGGTGATGGAGAATTATGCTGGATGCAGTTCATCATGTAACAAGCATAACATAGGGTGACATAGAACTAGCTCCAATTCATCAATGTAATGTAGGCATGTAATTCGAATATAGTCATACGTGCTTATGGGAAAGAACTTGCATGACATCTTTTGTCCTACCCTCCCGTGGCAGCGGGGTCCTAATGGAAGCTAAGGGATATTAAGGCCTCCTTTTAATAGAGTACCAGAAAAAGCATTAGCACATAGTGAATACATGAACTCCTCAAACTATGGTCATCACCCGGAGTGGTCCCGATTATTGTCACTTGAGGTTGCGGATCATAACACATAGTAGGTGACTATAGACTTGCAAGATAGGATCAAGAACTCACATATATTCATGAAAACATAATATGTTCAGATCTGAAATCATGGCACTCGGGCCCTAGTGACAAGCATTAAGCATAGCAAATTCATAGCAACATCAATCTCGTAACATAGTGGATACTAGGGATCAAACCCTAACAAAACTAACTCGATTACATGATAGATCTCATCCAACCCATCACCGTCCAGCAAGCCTCACGATGGAATTACTCACGCATCGGCGGTGAGCATCATGAAATTGGTGATGGAGGATGGTTGATGATGACGACAGCGATGAATCCCCCTCTCCGGAGCCCCGAACGGACTCCAGATCAGCCCTCCCGAGAGGTTTTAGGGCTTGGCGGCGGCTCCGTATTGTAAAACACGATGAATCCTTCTCCCTGATTTTTTTCTCCCCGAAAGCAAATATATAGAGTTGGAGTTGAGGTCGTAGGAGCTCCAGGGGGCCCATGAGGTAGGGGGCGCGCCCCCACCCTCGTGTCTAGGGTGTGGGCCCCCTGGTCTTCATCTTTTGCAAGATTTTTTATTATTTCCAAATAGACGTTCCGTGGATTTTCAGGTCATTCCGAGAACTTTTGTTTGTGCACATAAACAACACCATGGAAAGTCTGCTGAAAACAGCGTCAGTCCGGGTTAGTTCCATTCAAATCATGCAAGTTAGAGTCCAAAACAAGGGCAAAAGTGTTTGGAAAAGTATATACGATGGAGACTTATCAACTCCCCCAAGCTTAAACCTTTGCTTGTCCTCAAGCAATTTAGTTGATAAACTAAAAGAGATAAGGAAAAACTTTTACAAACTCTGTTTGCTCTTGTTGCTGTAAATATGTAAAGCCAGCATTCAAGTTTTCAGCAAATATTATGACTAACCACATTTGCAATAACTCTCAGGTCTCATGTTTACTCATATCAATGGCATAATCAACTAGCGAGCCATAATAATAAATCTCGGATGACAACACTTTCTCAAAACAATCATGATACAATATAATAAGATGGTTTCTCGCTAGCCCTTTCTGAGACCACAAAACATAAATGCAGAGCACCTTTAAAGATCAAGGACTGACTAGACATTGTAATTCATGGTAAAAGAGATCCAGTCATAGTCATACCCAATATAAATTAATAGTAGTGAATGCAAATGACAGTTGCGCTCTCCAGCTAGTGCTTTTTAATGAGAGGGTGATGACTCAACATAAAAGTAAATAGATAGGCCCTTCACAGAGGGAAGCAGGGATTTGTAGAGGTGCCAGAGCTCGATTTTGAAATAGAGATAAATAATATTTTGAGCGGCATACTTTCATTGTCAACATAGCAACCAAGAGATGGCGATATCTTCCATGCTACACACATTATAGGTGGTTCCCAAACAGAATGGTAAAGTTTATACTCCCCCTCCACCAACAAGCATCAATCCATGACTTGCTCGAAACAACGAGTGTCTCCAACTAGCAACAGTCCTGTGGGGAGTTTTGTTTGCAATTATTTTGATTTAGTTTGCATAAAGCATGGGACTGGGCATCCCAGTGACCAGCCATTTTCTCGTGAATGAGGAGCGGAGTCCACTCCTCTTGAGAATTACCCGCCTAGCATGGAAGATATGGACAACCCTAGTTGATACATGAGCTATTCGAGCATACAAAACAGAATTTCATTTCAAGGTTTAGAGTTCGACACATACAAATTTACTTGGAACGGCAGGTAGATACCGCATATAGGAAGGTATAGTCGACTCATATGGAATAACTTTGGGGTTTAAGGGATTGGATGCACAAGCAGTATTCCCGCTTAGTACAAGTGAAGGCTAGCAGAAGACTGGGAAGCGACAAACTAGAGAGCGACAATAGTCATGAACATGCATTAAAATTAATAAACATTGAGTACGAGCATGAGTAGGATATAATCCACCATGAACATAAATATCGTGAAGGCTATGTTGATTCGTTTCAACTACATGTGTGAACATGTGCCAAGTCAAGTCACTTAAATCATTCAAAGGAGGATACCACCCCACTATACCACATCACAACCATTTTAATAGCATGTTGGCACGCAAGGTAAACCATTATAACTCATAGCTAATCAAGCATGGCATAAGCAATTATGATCTCTAATTGTCATTGCAAACGTGTTTATTCATAATAGACTGAATCAGGAACGATGAACTCATCATATTTACAAAAACAAGAGAGGTTGAGTTCATACCAGCTTTTCTCATCTCAGTTAGTCCCTCATATATCATCATAACTGCCTTTCACTTGCACGACCGAACGATGTGAATAATAATAAGAGTGCACGTTCATTGGACTAAGCTGGAATCTGCGAGCATTTAATAAACAGGAGAAGACAAGGCAATATGGGCTCTTGGTTAAATCAACAATAATGCATATAAGAGCCACTTCAACAATTTAATCATGGTCTTCTCCTATCGACCCCCAAAGAAAAGAAAAGAAATAAAACTATTTACACGCGAAAGCTCCGAACAAGCAAAAGAAGAACATGAAATATTTTTGGGTTTTCTTTTTAATTATTACTACTACAGCAAGAAAAGTAAACTAACTAAAAGCTACACTAATTTTTTTGGTTTTTCTTAAGGTTTAACAAACACATAAGAAGAAAGCAAGAAAAAGAAAATAAACTAGCATGGATAGTACAGTGAAAAAGTATGAGCACCGACGTCTAGCAATGAGTGTGTGAACATAAATGTAATGTCGGTGAGAGATACGTACTCCCCCAAGCTTAGGCTTTTGGCCTAAGTTGGGTTATTGCCACGGATGGCCTGGTGGATATCCATAGTTGTAGCTGGGGTCGTACTGAGCTGCGGCAGTTATGGCCTCCTGAGCTGCAGCGTGGCGGCGAGCGGCCTCCGCCCTCCTCTCGTACTCATCTACCTCCTCTCTGGTAATAACATATCTTCCTTTTTCCTCCTCACAAACGAACTAGTGAGATAGTGGTATTGGCGGCACTTCTCTGCCTTGAAGCTAACAAGATTAGCGTTACGCAAATATGCGTTAAATTATTCCTTGATTTCGCTCGATCCATAAAGTTTTCTGAAGGCCATTCACAAGGCCGCACTGGAGCGTCCCTTGGTGGCTCATCGTCAGCATCACGCATTGCAAGCCTGGGTCCTTGCTTCCTTGAAGAACCACCTTGGAACATTTTCCTAAGCATGTTTCTTCCTCTGAAAAATTTCTGAAATTTTTAGTAACTTCGAAATAAAAGTGAACCAAGCTCAACAAGATTGATAGCAACTACTCCTACAAGTGACTAGGGACTATATCATGCATTAGAACTAATTGGAACCATATAAATTTGACATGCAAGCTCAAGAACATGGTCACCTAGGCAGCACAAATTTTCAATGAATAAAGCACTAGAACAAAAACTAATTGGACCAATGGAGGAGTCACATACCAAGGAACAATCTCCCCAAGCAGTTTTGTGAGAGGTCCTTTGAGCAAGGAGATCGAAAATCGCAGCAAAATGAGCTACAACTCGTGCTTGAGCTGGATATTGGTGTTTGTGGGAGGAAGGAGTGTGTGGGTGCATGAATAAGTGGAGGGGAGCCACCGTGGGCCCACGAGACAGGGGGCGCACCCAGGGGGTAGGGCGCGCCCTCCACCCTCGTGGCCAGGTGCTTGCCCCTCCTGCTGTGTTCTCAGTGCCAGATATTCTAAAAATTCTAGAAAAAATCATATTCCATTTTCAGGGCATTTGGAGAACTTTTATTTTCGGGGTATTTTTATATTGCACGGATAAATCAGAAAACAGATAGAAAAATACTATTTTTACTTTATTTCAACTAAATAACAGAAAATAGAGAGAGGGTACAGAAGGTTGTGCCTTCTAGTTTCATCCATCTCATGTTCTTCAAAAGGAATCCACTAACAAGGTTGATCAAGTCTTGTTAAGAAACTCATTCCGAATAACATGGAACCGGAGAAATTTAGAATAACACTATGTTACCTCAACGGGGATATGCACATCCCCTATAATAAGAATATCATATTTCTTCTAGAAAGTAGGAAGAGGAAATTCAAAACCTCCAAAAATAATCGATGGAATTTTTCCAATAGAATTTATACGATGAACTTGAGGTTGTTTCCTCGGAAAGTGTACCGTATACTCATTACCATTAACATGAAAAGTGGCATTGCCTTTGTTGCAATCAATAACAGCCCCTGCAGTATTCAAAAAGGGTCTTCCAAGAATAATAGACATACTATCATCCTCGGGAATATCAAGAATAACAAAGTCCGTTAAAATAGTAACGCTTGCAACCACAACAGGCACATCTTCACAAATAACGACAGGTATAGTAGTTGATTTATCAGCCATTTGCAAAGATATTTCAGTAGGTGTCAACTTACTCAAATCAAGTCTACAATATAAAGAGAGAGAGGCATAACACTAACACCGGCTCCAAGATCACATAAAGCAGTTTTAACATAGTTTCTTTTAATGGAGCATGGTATAGTGGGTACTCCTGGATCTCCTAGTTTCTTAGGTATTCCACCCTTAAAAGTATAATTAGCAAGCATGGTGGAAATCTCAGCTTCCGGTATCTTTCTTTTATTAGTGACAATATCTTTCATGTACTTAGCGTAAGGATTCATTTTGAGCATATCAGTTAATCGCATACGCAAAAAGATAGGTCTAATCATTTCAGCAAAGCGCTCAAAATCCTCATCATCCTTTTTCTTGGATGGTTTGGGAGGAAAAGGCATACGTTTCTGAACCCATGGTTTCCTTTCTTTACCATGTTTCCTAGCAACAAAGTCTCTCTTATCGTAACGTTGATTCTTTGGTTGTGGGTTATCAAGATCAATAGCTGGTTCAATTTCTACATCATTATCATTACTAGGTTGAGCGTCATCATGAACATCATCATTAACATTTTCATTAGGTTCATGTTCATTACCAGATTGTGTTTCAGTATCGGAAATAGATATATCATCTGGATTCTCAGGTGGTTCAGCAATAGGTTCACTAGAAGCATGCAAAGTCCTATCATTTTTCTTTTTCTTCTTTTTAGAAGAACTAGGTGCATCAATATTATTTGTCTAAGAATCATGCTCAATTCTCTTAGGGTGGCCTTCAGGATACAAAGGTTCCTGAGTCATTCTACTAGTTCTAGTAGCCACTCTAACAGCATAATCATTTTTCTTACTATTCATTTCATTGAGCAAATCATTTTGAGCTTTAAGTACTTGTTCTACTTGAGTGGTAACCATAGAAGCATGTTTACTAATGAGTATAAGTTCACCTTTAACTCTAGACATATAATTACCCAAGTGTTCAGGCGTATCGGAATTGTATTCCAATTGTCTACCAAAATAAGCATTGAAGTTTTCTTGTTTGGCAATAAAATTATCAAACTCTTCTGAGCATTGTCTAGCAGACTTATAGTGAGGAATATCACCTTCATCAAATCTATAGAGAGAATTTACATTTACTACCTGTGTCGGGTTATCAAGACCATGAGTTTCTTCAATAGGTAATGGATTAAGATCATATGTTTCTTCGACAGGCGGTAAATTAAGACCATGTATTTCTTCAATAGGAGGTAAATTCTTAACATCTTCAGCTTTAGTACCTTTTTCTTTCATAGATTTCTTTGCCTCTTGCATATCTTCAGGACTGAGAAATAGAACACTTCTCTTCTTCGGAGTTGGTTTAGGAATAGGCTTAGGAATTGACTCAGGAGCTGGCTCAGGAAGTATCCAATTATTTTCATTTGTCAACATATTATTCAATATAATTTTAGCTTCATCCGGTGTTCTTTCCCTGAAAACAGAACCAGCACAACTATCCAAGTAATCTCTGGAAGCATCGGTTAGTCCATTATAAAAGATATCAAGTATTTCATTTTCTTAAGAGGATGATCAGGAAAAGAATTAAGTAACTTGAGAAGCCTCCCCAAGCTTGTGGGAGACTCTCTTATTCAATTTGCACAAAATTGTATATATCCCTTAAAGCAGCTTGTTTCTTATGAGCAGGGAAATATTTAGTAGAGAAGTAATAAATCATATCCTGGGGACTACGCACACAACCAGGATCAAGAGAATTAAACCATATCTTAGCATCACCCTTTAATGAGAACAGAAATATTTTAAGGATATAAAGATAGCGATATTTCTCATCATTAGTGAACATGCTGGCTATATCATTTAATTTAGTAAGATGTGCCACAATAGTTTCAGATTCATAGCCATGAAAAGGATCAGATTCAACCAAAGTAATTATATCAGGATCAACAGAGAATTCATAATCCTTATCAGTAACACAGATAGGTGAAGTAGCAAAAGGAAGGTCAGGTTTCATTCTATCATTAAGAGATTGCTGCTTCCATTTAGCTAATAACCTCTTGAGTTCATATCTATCTTTGCAAGATAAAATAATTAAAGTAGCTTCTTTATCAAAAACATAACCCTCAGGAATAACAGGCAAGTCTTCATCATCACTTTCATCAATATAATCAGTTTCAATAATTTCTTTCTCTCTAACCCTAGCAATTTGTTCATCAAGAAATTCACCAAGTGGCACAGTAGTATCAAGCATAGAAGTAGTCTCATCATAAGTATCATGCATAGCAGAAGTGGCATCATCAATAACATGCAACATATCAGAACGAATAGCAGAAGCAGGTTTAGGTGTCGCAAGCTTACTCAAAATAGAAGGTGAATCAAGTGCAGAGCTAGATGGCAGCTCCTTACCTCCCCTCTTAGTTGAGGGATAAACTATTGTCTTAGCGTCTTTCAATTTCTTCATAGTGACCAGCAGATATAAATCCCAAGTGCCTCAAAGAATAGAGCTATGCTCCCCAGCAACGGCGCCAGAAAATAGTCTTGATAACCCACAAGTATAGGGGATCGCAACAGTTTTCGAGGGTAGAGTATTCAACCCAAATTTATTGATTCGACACAAGGGGAGCCAAAGAATATTCTCAAGTATTAGCAGTTGAGTTGTCAATTCAACCACACCTGGATAACTTAGTATCTGTAGCAAAGTATTTAGTAGCAAAGTAGTATGATAGTAGTGGTAACGGTAAGAAAGATAACGGTAGCAAAAGTAATATTTTTGGTGTTTTGTAGTGATTGTAACAGTAGCAACGGAAAAGTAAATAAGCGAAGAACAATATGTGAAAAGCTCGTAGACATTGGGTCGGTGATGGAGAATTATGCCGGATGCGGTTCATCATGTAACATGCATAACATAGGGTGACACGGAACTAGCTCCAATTCATCAATGTAATGTAGGCATGTATTCCGAATATAGTCATACGTGCTTATGGAAAAGAACTTGCATGCCATCTTTTGTCCTACCCTCCCGTGGCAGCGGGGTCCTAATGGAAACTAAGGGATATTAAGGCCTCCTTTTAATAGAGTACCAGAACAAAGCATTAGCACATAGTGAATACATGAACTCCTCAAACTATGTTCATCACCGGGAGTGGTCCCGATTATTGTCACTTCGGGGTTGCCGGATCATAACACATAGTAGGTGACTATAGACTTGCAAGATAGGATCAAGAACTCACATATATTCATGAAAACATAATAGGTTCTGAAATCATGGCACTCGGGCCCTAGTGACAAGCATTAAGCATAGCAAAGTCATAGCAAAGTCATAGCAACGTCAATCTCAGAACATAGTGGATACTAGGGATCAAACCCTAACAAAACTAACTCGATTACATGATAGATCTCATCCAACCCATCACCGTCCAGCAAGCTTACGATGGAATTACTCACGCACGGTGGTGAGCATCATGAAATTGGTGATGGAGGATGGTTGATGATGACGACGACGACGAATCCCCCTCTGCCGAGCCCCGAACGGACTCCAGATCAGCCCTCCCGAGAGGTTTTATGGCTTGGCGGCGGCTCTGTATCGTAAAACGTGACGAATCATTGTCCCTGATTTGTTTCTCCCCGTAAGTGATATAGGGCGGAACCCTACGTGGATGATCTTTCACGTTGGAGCGGATCCTACGGTGAATCACGAAGAACACGCGGAAGAACAAAGGGAAACACAGAGGAAACGAGAGAGATCGCTCAACCAACAAGGAATCAATCACACAAGTGCTAGATCACCGAACACAAAGAGGTACATATGATCCACAATCAACAAAGGTAAGGATACACGAGTAGCCGTTCTTCTCCGAGAGGAGGTCTTGATGGGGTCCACCCTAGAAGGGGGTCTTGAATCCGCTTAGGGAATCTTCTCCGAAGAGGTCCTGAGCTCCGAGGAGAAGTAACCAAGTGGATGAGCAAGGCTCTCACACAAACATGAGCTAAACCTAAGCTAACCCTCGAAAGAGGAAGGGGATGGAGTATATATAGTCTACGGGGGCGAAAGGGTACATGGGCTTCGGCCCTTTACTGTTCACACACTGGCGAGGCCGGATGTCCGCGCGTCGGACCGGATGTCCGGGGTTTCGGGAGAGGCCGGATGTACGGGCCAGGGGCCGGATGTCCGGGCTGGCGGGGCAGACTTCTGTCGGTTTGGGATAGGTGAGGCCGGATTTCCGGGCTGGGGGGCCGGATTTCCGGGGCTTCGTGGGAGGCCGGATGTCCGGGGCCTGGGGGCCGGATGTCTGGGCCTCAGAGCCCTTCGATGGCTGGGCTGCTGCTGCTGTTGACATCATCAGGGGCCGGATGTCCGGGCCGGGGCCGGATGTCTGGGTCCTGTAGCCTTTCTCCGGTTCCTCTCGTCGTGCTCCTTCATCCTTGTACTTGGGGACTTGTCCATCATTCTGAGCATCTCCGAGAGGGTCTCTTTGGTACCTAGGAATGCATAGTGTCCTGGCATTAGGTAGCAACCATGTCTCACATGAATGGAAAGGGGAAGCATTTAGGAACGGGTTCACCTTGTGTCCAATGGCGAATAGTCGAGGTCTCATCTTATGTATCCTTGGGGCTTGGAGAGTAGTCGGAGTGTACATGGGGATGAACGTGGTATGCTCCGCATCATCTCCCCTCCCTTGGGAAAGATCCGACCTCGGATCGTGATCCTCATCACCATGGAAACGGTTGTCGTGGACGGACTTGAAGTCGGACAAAGTGGAAGGCATGGCGCAATCCAAGTACTCCAAGGTGTCTCCGGAGTGGTATACATGCAAAAGGAGCAAACACAAAGTACACTTGGAAATACAATGGTTAGCGCACACAAAGTGTCCATGATGTAAGAATGAGTCCGTGCGGCAAGATTGGTCGTGACAAAGCGCATGAAGCTTATCAAGATGATCTAGAATGAGATGCAAAGCATTCATGGGAACGAATGCAATCATTGTGCACACAATTGTGTTATGAGTATGAGCAATGCAACCACGGTGCAAAATGATGTCATAGTGAGACGGTTTATCAATAGCATGAATATGGCAATGGATGCTCAACATGTGTATGATATCATGCAATTGATGATAGGCAAAGTGATCATTATGTATGAAGATGCCATCAAGAAAGATCACAACAAATTTGCTAAGAAAATGAACAAGTTCATATATCATGGATGTCATCGAAATAGATGCAACAAGGCAAGCATAATGTGAGTCAATCCATGCATAGGGTGCAAACTTGTGGTGAGTATGATATGTCCATCGAGCATGAGTATGGGCACAATCAACAAATATGGAGGTGTTGGTATACCAATGCTCGATGTTGTGGCAAGAGTGGAAAACCGAAGGTGCATCCAATAAGTCCGAGCGCTCCTCAATGTAAAGGTCCATAGAGCCAATCTCCAATGTCGATCCTCCATCCAATAGATGTATCATGTGGACAATAAGAAGGAAACAACAATGAAAGAATGACCCATCCAATATGCAAACTTGAGGATGGCTCAAAGGGAAGGAGTTCACCTTTAGTGGATTCTCGCAAATGTTGGTGTTGCTCATCGTGTATGCCTTCACATGACCAAGTTGTCGCATAACGGCATCGCCTTGTGAAACCTCCAAAATGAAAGAACATGACAAACACTCGGAAAAACAAATGAGGTTAGCGGAAATGCAAAACCTATCATTCGAGTGGTAAGATACCCAACAAGTGTATGCATCATGCTCATCATAGGAAAGTACAAGGGAGCGTGTCATAGTATGGAGGCATATGATGCAAGAACAACCAAATGCAATAGGCTCAATCAAACAAGCATGCATCACAAGTGAAGTGTCCAAGTCTCCAAGGTCATTAAGCATAGAGGCAACTATAGGAGGCAAGCGACAATACACAAGATATATCATGTGAGAGGCATGAACATATATGTCATCAACCTAAGAAAGCAAGTGATAGTGGAACTTGGGTGATGAAACATAGCTAGCAATCATAGAGATCAAGTCAAGCAAGCTAGTAGTGCGAAGATGCAACATACTAGAAGGAATCATGGCAAGCATGTCATGTGTGCAAATAGTGGGCATGGATAATTCACATGGCATAGCACAAGCATGAAAGCAAGATATGAGAAAATTATCATCAATGTATTGGCGAGAGGCCATATGTAAATAGCAATGTGACATCATGACTCTCCCAACACAACAATCAACAATAGCATGGGGCACATGATAAACATGGCAAAAGCAACAAGGATCTCCACCAAGCATGCAAATACACATAGGAGTATCATAATGGTGAATCATGGGTATATGCAAGCAAGGGTCACAATTGCATGGCAAAGGCATAGGAGCAAGCATAACATGCAAAGTGAACACGGGAAAATGAGCATAAGGTGATAAGTGGTAAATGGCCCATAGCCGTGTGAGAGCCAAGTGGAAGAGATGGGCATAGTCCTTGCGCAAAGGGAGCGGTGGTAAGGATAGTCCACAGGATCCCAAAGCATCGTTGCTCTCAAGAGCTCGTTTCGTCAACTCATGGGATTGAGATGACGAGTATGCATGAGTACCTACACAAAACAAAGACAAAGGAAAAATTGTGTGTGCATGGTATATGTACACATCATCCATCATGATGCGCACATGCATGTGTCGGTTAGCACAAAATATCCAATGCTCAAATAAATGTGATGCGTGATATAGAAACATGTCATCCATCATGATAGGTTTGTTGTTATGCATGGCATAATGGAGACTCAAATTGTGTAATGCATCATGAGAAATATCTAGAGCATTGTTATCCATGGAATGCATATGGTGCAAGCAATTATGTGAATCATGCAAAGTATGGGATGAATCAAAATCTCCTAATATGTATGAGGAAACTATGGGGGTCTCCTGGTGAGCATGAGTAGCAACATCACATGGAGAATATTGAAAACATCCAAAACAATGCATATTTGGAACAATGTGATCATGGCATGGAATAGTAGACGAATTGCGCAAATCATGTAAAGGAAGCATGGCAATATCATCACATGAAAAACAAAAGCCAATGACCATCATCTCGTCATCTATGCCATAAGTGCAAATGGGATTTATTTTAATGGGGCATGCATAGTTACTATGTTGAGATTGAAATGAGGCAATATGAGAGATCTCACTCATAGCATATGACAAGTTCAATGGATTGTCAAACATGAAGTGACCAATAGAATTTTCACAAGATGTCCTATGGAGCATAACATCACAACTAGGCAACTCAACATGCTCATCATCATATTCATCATAAATAGGTAAGTCAAGGCATGAAGAAGTTTCACTAGCATGAAGCATGGTAATAGGTGGGTCAACATCATGGGAGCAATCAATGTCAAGATGGTCCACTAGTGGGACAAGAGAAGTACCATCACCTATGTTACCTTTGGAGCATCGCTCATGTGTTGTAGGTGAGGTGTCAACGATCCATTCGTTGTCATCTTCATCTTGATGGAACCATGTGGGGGTGTATTATCGTCCACCATGGCCATCGTTTTTCCCTTTGGAGGGATGGACTCGTCGAGGATAGGCATGTCGTCATGTAGGAGACCTTGCACCAAAGAAGAAACCACACTAGGAGTAGAGGTTAAGTAGTTAGAAATCATAGTGGCCTCACATGCCGTGTCAACTACCTCACTCACTAAGTGTTGTGGCTCACTCACTCCCTCAAGGATGCTCTCACTCATATGGTGGGTGGAGTCACTCAAATGGCGCACAACCTCACATAGGATGTGTGGCATGCTCTCATGTGTGGGGCTAGTGGTGGTCACACTCATCCTCTCATAGGAAATGCTCTCAATGTCACGTATGGTGGAGTCACTCATGTCACTCATGGGGTGGTGGCTCTCCTCACATGGCAATTGGGGCGTCTCGACATATGTGGGTGCCGGAGAGATGTAGGTGCAAATGTCTCCATGCGCGGTCGCGTAGCTTGACTCGGAGTATGAGTCCAATGTGGGCGTCGTCTTCATGTTGTTGAAGAGGTTCGCGCTCGTCGCCGTGGTGGAAGGGGATGGCCCTTGCTCGACCGTCTTGTCACCGTCTTTGTGTTGGAGGCCCATATGATGTGGAACCTCATAGCTCGTCTCCATGACCGAAGGGAGTTTCCCATGCTCGGCCATCTTCCTTGAGGGGCTTCCGAAGATGGAAGTGTCGCCTCGCTCAGAGGGTGGGCGCCTTGGACTTGAAGAAGTCGTTGTAGGCGTACTCGTGGGAAGTAGGCAAAGATGCCATACGTCCAAAGGCGAAGATGCCTTGAGAACACTTGGCGAAGATGCCGAAGTGGTTGATGTAGCCGTAGCGCCGTCTTGGTGGTGCTCATCTCGCGGTCTTCTCTTGTGCTTATGAAGCTTCGACTTGGCGTGAAGTAGGGCTTGTTGGGACTTGTGCATTTGCGCTTGTGGAGCATCTTCATGATGATGATGTCGTTGTCGTGCTTGAGCTCCTTGGCGTTAAATCGTCATTCGTGCACATGTTGCTTGAGGTGACTTTCCCTTCATGGCGATGTTGATCATGAACGTGATGGTGATCGCCATGTAGATGTGGACGAGGACGATTTGCACTTGCATCGTGTCCACGCTCCGAATACTTGTGGCTTGAATGTCGCCGCCTTGAAGATGACGAAGGGGAAGTAGACTTGATCAAGGCTCTAATCTCCTCCATCCTTGCATCTTGCTCCTCTTTATGTGCGGCAAGCTTCTTGTCGATGTAGTCCCTTCTCCTTGCTTCGGAGTGATGAATGTCGATGGAGATGTTCTCGATGCGCTCTCGCAATCTTGAGTGTGTGCCTTGCACTTGTCGTTGTAGATTGAAGATAGATGCTTTGGTGATGTAGTTGTTCACGCCGTCGTTGTTGTCGAAGACCGGAGATGAAATGCCTTGCCTATCCATCACAAGACTCGAGCAAATATGAGTGGGAGAAAGAGAAGAACTTATACCAATGTACCTTGACCGATGTTGACAATGAATCAAGTTCACTCAAATGCGGACAATGAAATAGCACTATTGGTACCAATCCTTGTCGGTTCTCACGCCTACACAAGTAAAGCTTATGGAGGAGCTCGGTGAGGATAGTGGCACAAAAATTTAATGCAAAATGTTAGCAAGAGTCAATAATGTTGAAAGAGATTCACAAATTCGCAAGTGAAACAAATGGACCAATAGCAAAGAATGGCACACGGAAACACACACGGATAGATAAATGGGGTCGTGCAACCAAGGAATGAGCACAAAATGTGGAATCCACGGAAAACGCCGTGTTGCACAACTCAAGAGAGACGCTAGCACGATTGCTCAATAGGCGGATACGACACTTGTGCACAACCTATAAGATGCAAAATGGATAAACTTCTATCCCAAGTATGCTATGTATGTATGGTTCCCGGTGTTTCTCTCAAGATGATCCAAGATGATCGGATATGACAATCTTATATGCAATGTTGTTTGATGCTATGGCACTTGCTTACAAGCTTTTTGCTCTCTTTCTTTTGCTTAAAAGCTTTATTTCTTCTTTTTTTGTATGGCCACTTTGCACAATGCACAAGCAATTGTGTATATGCGGGAACAAACTTGTGACACAAGATATGATACCAATATATGCACCACAATGATATGGTATATATGCTATGGGAAGTATGATCACTAATGTGCACAAGTAACGTTGCCAAAGAATACTCAAATGGCTAGTCTCGATAGGCAAGTAGCATAAAAGTAAGGCTAGGGGTTAACAATGCAATGGCAAGGGGAATATACAATGGAGGGATACCACGATACCAAGATGATATGGAGGTTACCGTCCGGCGATGATGAGTAGCGGTGTTCTTGATGTAGATACCAAGATGATGGAGACTCATCCCTAAGTAGCCAAAACACCTTAGGAAACGGAAATACCGCGAACTCAAAATCTCAAACGTCAAATGTCAAAATGGTGGTAGCGGGAATGCGGTGGTGGTTTGCACTTGGCAATGCGGAAGTGGAATGATGGGCTATACATGTGTCGGAGTTGAAGTTGCCGTCCCTAAGTAGCCGAAACACCTTAGGAGACACAAGCCACAACTCAAACAAGCTCAAACAACTATTGGGTTAAGTTGAGGTGGTTGAAGTGTATGGTGGGCAAGCCTATGCGGAAGTTATGGTGGTGGTGGTGGTTGATGAAGATGCAACCGTCCCAAAGTAGCCTAAACACCTTAGGAGACTCGAATCACAACTCAAACAACCTCAAATGCAAAGAGAAACAAAATTGGTTAGGTTGCGGAAGTCGGTGGTGGTTATGCGGAGGATGTGGTGGAAGCCCTAGGCAAAGATGCCAAAGTTTCGAAAATTTGATGGAGTAAAATGGTGGTGGTAGTATTTTTATGGGATGGGGGATGTCAATAGCTTCAGAACGAGCTAAAGAACGTCAAAATCAGACTCCGGATGAATTAGTTATGGCCGAAACGGTGAAACGGAAAAAACTGAAATCCCAGGGGCCGGATATCCGGGGTTAGGGCCGGATTTCCGGGGGGTATGTCCAGAACCGAGCGGATTTGGTGCTCTAGGGCCCGGATGTCCGGCCGGATGGCCCGGATGTCCGGCCTGAGGCCCGGATGTCCGGCCCAACGAATCCAGATCTCGTTTGGGGCGGAAATTTTCGAATTGGGGGCGGAAATTGATGATTTTGAGGCAAAATTTGATGGATTTCGTGCATGGAAGGTGGGGAAACTTGGGGGAATGCTAGATCCACTTGAAACCAAGCAAATCCACGGATCAAAATCAACAAAACATCATCAAAACTAACAAATCACAAGAAAAATTTGGGGCTATTTTTGGTGGGGATTTTCGGATTTAGGACGAAATCAACAAAATCAAGCTAGAAAACACGGGGTAGGGGCTCCAAAAACGTGATCAACGTGGCTCATGATACCAAGATGATATAGGGCGGAACCCTACGTGGATGATCTTTCACGTTGGAGCGGATCCTACGGTGAATCACGAAGA
The DNA here is from genome assembly GCA_021605145.1 of Aegilops bicornis. NCBI lineage: Eukaryota > Viridiplantae > Streptophyta > Magnoliopsida > Poales > Poaceae > Aegilops > Aegilops bicornis. Next base: position 250,467,771 of record CM038673.1, read on the forward strand.
ACACGCGGAAGAACAAAGGGAAACACGGAGGAAACGAGAGAGAGATCGCTCAACCAACAAGGAATCAATCACACAAGTGCTAGATCACCGAACACAAAGAGGTACATATGATCCACAATCAACAAAGGTAAGGATACACGAGTAGCCGTTCTTCTCCGAGAGGAGGTCTTGATGGGGTCCACCCTAGAAGGGGTCTTGAATCCGCTTGGGGATCTTCTCCAAGAGGTCCCGAGCTCGAGGAGAAGTAACCAAGTGGATGAGCAAGGCTCTCACACAAACATGAGCTAAACCTAAGGTAACCCTCGAAAGAGGAAGGGGATGGAGTATATATAGTCTACGGGGGCGAAAGGGTACATGGGCTTCGGCCCTTTACTGTTCACAGACTGGCGAGGCCGGATGTCCGCGCGTCGGGCCGGATGTCCGGGGTTTCGGGAGAGGCCGGATGTCCGGGCCAGAGGCCGGATGTCCGGGCTGGCGGGGCAGACTTCTGTCGGTTCGGGATAGGTGAGGCCGGATTTCCGGGCTGGGGGGCCGGATTTCCGGGGCTTCGTGGGAGGCCGGATGTCCGGGGCCTGGGGGCCGGATGTCCGGGCCCTGTAGCCCTTCGATGGCTGGGCTGCTGCTGCTGTTGACATCATCAGGGGCCGGATGTCCGGGCCGGGGCCGGATGTCCGGGTCCTGTAGCCTTTCTCCGATTCCTCTCGTCGTGCTCCTTCATCCTTGTACTTGGGGACTTGTCCATCATTCCGAGCATCTCCGAGAGGGTCTCTTTGGTACCTAGGCATGCATAGTGTCCTGGCATTAGGTAGCAACCATGTCTCACACGAATGGAAAGGGGAAGCATTTAGGAACGGGTTCACCTTGTGTCCAATGGCGAATAGTCGAGGTCTCATCTTATGTATCCTTGGGGCTTGGAGAGTAGTCGGAGTGTACATGGGGATGAACGTGGTATGCTCCGCATCAGAAAGCAAATATATAGAGTTGGAGTTGAGGTCGGAGGAGCTCGAGAGCGCCCACGAGGTAGGGGGCGCGCCCTAGGGGGGTAGGCGCGCCCCCCACCCTCGTGGCTAGGGTGTGGGCCCCCTGGTGTTCTTCTTTTGCAAGGATTTTTTATTATTTCCAAATAGACGTTCTGTGGATTTTCAGGTCATTCTAAGAACTTTTGTTTTGCACATAAACAACACCATGGAAAGTCTGCTGAAAACAGCGTCAGTCCGGGTTAGTTATTCAAATCATGCAAGTTAGAGTCCAAAACTAGGGCAAAAGTGTTTGGAAAAGTAGATACGATGGAGACGTATCATGACCGTTTGCGCCTTTTGGCTCATGTATATGATAGTGTCGCTAGCATCCATATGGCAGAGAACCCGGGCCGAAATGACTAGTCGTGAACCCAAAGGGGCGCTAACTTACGGGGACATGCATACATGAACCAGCATCGAACGTGTCGGTTATCAGCGTGTGAATCCGGGCTGTAGCAACTGGGCTAACAGGACTCCGGGAAACCGAGCTGTAGCAGGCTAGCAGGACTCCGGAAGTCACCGCGTGACATTTCTCCGAAGGGACAAACACAGGAACAAAGTGGATCACATGTCAGCCTGTCTAAGTGTTCCGGAGCAGTAGTAACTGGGCTAGCAGGACTCCGGTAAAACGGGCTGTAGCAGACTACCTTGGCTCAGCGGAAGCACCATACTACATTTCCCCATAAGAGAGGCTACCAAGGATAGACAACTAGGTTGTCGGATCCCACACATACCAAGCATTTCAATCATACACACAATATGCTCGATATGTGTAAATACAACATGGCATCACAACAAAACTCTACGACTCAAAGTATTTATTCAATAGGCTCCGAGGAGCGAGATATTACAAACATGGGTCTCATGACCCAACATTCAGAGCATACATGTCAAAGCACATGAGGAAGCTTAACATGTCTGAGTACAGACATCTACAAATGAAAAAGGGTGAGAAGCCTGACTATCTACCAGATCCTGCCGAGGGCACAAGATCGTAGCTGAGGTATCAAGCTAAACGTCAAAGTCCACACGGAACTACTAGCGAGACTGAAGTCTCTCTGCAAAAACATAAATTAAGCAAACGTGAGTACAAATGTACCCAGCAAGACTTACCTCAGACTAACTACATATGCATCATTATCAACAAGGGGATGGTGGGGTTTAACTGCAGCAAGCCAGCTTGGACTCAGTGGCTATCCTAAACTACGACTGCAAGTAACTCTTTTGAGGAGGCGCACACGAGTCCACATATTCACCATATCAATACATCACTATGGATACGCCCCCCTCTCCCTACGAGAACGCCATCCATAGCACTCACGCTTATCTTGCGCATTTTAGAGTATCCACTTTCACTTGTCTATGAACTGTTATAGGCAACCGAGAAGTCCTTTACCGCAGACACGGCTATTTGAATAGATCATTTATAACCATGCAGGGGTGTACTTCTTCACACATGTTTCCACCACCTAGCGTCTGCACACTACATGTGCTCGGCAGACTTCAAGCGAAAGCCGACGTGGGTGTAGACCATGACGTGACCAACCACACAAGTCTCTATTCCAGGTTTATCGCCTATTTGGGTTTCATTCGCGAGGAGATCCGGCCGGGGTTTCGCTCATAGCCCCAAACGATGTGTGCAGGGTTCTCGAGACACCAAACGGGCGACTCGGTACACCGGGCCACGGTGTATCTACCGCATCATAGCCCACCACTAGGGTCAGCGCTACGCACGACCTCCAACACATATCATACAAACACCAGAAACTAGTTGCAACTCCTAGACAGAGTACATGGGCTGTTAATAAGTCGAGCGGGGTCATATTTCAGGGCCCAACGTGTGGTAGTAGTGGTTCCTGGATCACTAACACAGAACTCAGTTCCTGAGGACGGTTTCAATGAGACAACCCGCCATGAACTCCTACATGGCCTCTGACCGCTACCTTTACCAAATCGTGTTCACACACAGTAGGACATGTTCATCACCATTCCAATTCATTCCCGATGAATCAGACCCGACTCAACTCTAAGCAGTAGCAGGCATGACAAACAAGCATGAATGAGTAGGCACATCAGGGCTCAAACAACTCCTACTCATGCTAGTGGGTTTCATCTATTTACTGTGGCAATGACAGGTCATGCATAGGAAAAGGGGTTCAGCTACCGCAGCATGTAACAATTGAATCGATGTTGTCCTAATGTAGTAAAAGAGAGTAGGTGTCGGATTTCGGGTTCCGGCAGACCCTTAAGGTTCGAACTCTGGGGTGCGCGGGGAGATCCAACCCTCCACCTTCTCGTACCTCGCCGAATCGCAAGGACCTAAAACTACTCGAAAGAACAGCACAAGAGACACGAGATTTATACTAGTTCGGGCCACCATTGTGGTGTAATACCCTACTCTAGTTTGTGGTGTGGTGGATTGCCTCTTGGGCTGATGAAGAACAGTACAGGGAAGAACAACCTCGCGAGGGTCTGTTCTTGGTGGGTGTGATGAACTGCTAAGTGGTATCCCGTCGCTCTAGCTTGAGGATCGGGTCTCTCTCTCTCTCTCCTTGGATTCCTAATGCCGGGTCTCTCCTCTATCGATCGTCCTCTATCTACTATGGTGGCTAGCTCTACTTATATAGACAAAGGCCCTGGGCCTCTTCCCAAATATTGGGCGGGAAGGGCGCCAACAATTGGCCATTTTGAAGGGGAACAGCGGGTACACTTATCCTGACTAAAGTTGGTCCTCGCCTGCCAAAGGCTCTGGTGATGATGCCTGCTTGGGCTCCACGATGACTGCATTCCAGCTTTTGGGGCTGGTCTTGGTCTTGTTGCACCGAAACGGATGCCTTTGCTTGATGCTCTCGCCTGCGCTTGCTCCCTTTGCACCAAAGAGGAAAGGAAGACGCTACGTGGGCTGGCCCCCGACTGGCGCCCTTGGTCGTCATGGCTTGCGTCATGGGCACCTCGCGAGGTACCCTGCCTTGAGCTCTCCGCCTCCTCATGAGCCAACCTGACGAGGCCGCTACCGAGAAGCTCCTCTGTCGCCCGCCCATGAGGCTTGGCCCTCGCGAGGGTCTTGAGCTTGCGTTGATGAAGATGGGCCGTCCTGGGCCTCCTTTGAGCCACGTCGCAGGGCAGCGAGCAAGTCTGGGGACCCCGTTCCTGCACGCCGACAGAGCCCGGGCCCACGACGCGCCCGAACTTGGCCGAGCAGAGAGGCAAAAGGGCAAGTGCGAAGCGTCGCGGGCCCTAACAGCCTGCAGCCTTGGGTGCCGCGTGGCGGTTGATTGGACGTGGGCGGCACTGTTCCCCCACGCCTCCTTATTTCGTGCCTTGCTAGGCGGACATGCTGCTGCACACATCTGTTCCCCTCTCGGCTGCTTGTGCGCTCCAGTCGTTCTCCCTCTCGAACTCCAGCTTCCATTTCCAATCCAATCCCGAATCTCTCCCCCCCCCTTTTCGATCGCCATGGCTCCGACGAAGAAGGGGAAAGGGAAGAAACCTGTGCCTCCGCCTCGCTTGCCGCCGCCGGCGGCCTCCGCTGCCGACTCGTCAATCATACTCAATCTAGAGGGCTTGGGCAAGGTCAGTTCAGCTCTGGCTACCTCCTTCAACGAATGCGGGAGGACGACGGCTTGGCCCGCGTCCCACTTCTCCATCGACAGGATAGTCACTGAGGTCCGGTATTTCGCCGACGCCCTGTGGGCGGGGCTGGTTCCCCCCTTCTCTGATTTCTTCAACGCCGTGCTTTCCCACTATCAGATCCACATGATGCATCTTGGTCCTGAGTCCATTACTCTCCTCTCGGACTTCGCCTTCGTTTGTGAGGCAATGATGGTGTAACATCCCAAAATTCTAAATTTTGGAATGTTATAAACAAATAGATAGATTTGATTGATTGTTTGATTGATTGACTGAAAGTGAGTGAATTCGAAACTTTTGAAAGTTAAATGAGAGGGAATAAAAGGACTTTCCCAAACTTTCATTTTGCTTTTATGAACTTCGAATTCAAATTCTTTTCATCACAAAACCACGGAGAGAAGATGACATGACTTCTTCCATTTATTTAAATGACAAGGGGTGTTGAAAATATTTAAATTTCATTTGGAAAACATTTCCAATTCTGAAACTTTATGCAACTCAATGATTTTCACGAGAGAAGATAAAATGACTTCTTCAAAACATATGAAATATGAGTTGGGAGTTTCAAAGAATTAAATTCAAAGTTCCTTTGAATTATTTTTCAATTGGAGTTATTTGAGTTTTATTCAAATTATTTTTCTCCAAAAATAAAATATATGGAAATAGGGTAACATGATTCCCTACATCAGAAAATTGGAGAGAAATTAATTTAAAATCATTTTGGTATTTTTAAAATGATTTTCAGTGGATTTTATTAGGGTAGTAGCACTGTTTGTTTTATTTGAATTTTTGTGTATTTTATTTGAATCTAGAATAAAGTTCATCATGTAGGAAATCTTTTTCTGAAAATTTTGATATATTATATGCCTATATAATATATTTATTTATTTGGTTTTATTATTTTTATTTGTCTCTGTCAAAAATTTAAAAAAAGGCATGGCGCCTTGGGCCAAAGGCCCAAGCCGCCAAGTCACCGTCGGCGAAGGCCACCAGGCCAACGCACCACGCCCCTAGCGGCGCCATGGAGCCCCAAGCTCCCTAATCTTTTACACGTCCCCTTAGAATTTGACCCCGTTTTGGAATTCCGCTTTTTATTCCCAGGATGCCGAATCCGAATCTAATTCTTGTCCCCAACCCCAAACAAAACCCTCCCTCCCCAATATAAATACCCAAGCACCCCCTCCAACACATCAAATCAACTCTCCTCTCCTCTCCTCCTCCATGGCGGCAGCAACAGTGCCGCCCGCCGCCATAGCCGCGCCGCCCGCCCTCTGGCGCCGCCCCTCCTGGCGCCGCCGCCGCCTCTCACTGGCGCCACTTGCCGCCGCCACTTGCCGCCCCGCCCTCGCCACAGAGCCTCGCCTCTTGAGGTACTAGCCCCTTGCCACGTCACGCTTTCTAGATCGGTTTTCTAAATCGGTTTCCGTTCCGTTTTCTAGATCGGTTTTTCGTTTGGTTTTCTTTCCGAAACCCTAGATCGGTTTTCTCGCCGGTTTTCTTTCCGGTTTTGTTTAGCGGCGTTAAGCTCGATAGATTTTTCTTTTAATTTTTAATTTCCGTCATGGACCTATCCGTAGTCCCTAATCTTCAAACGGCTATAACTTTTTACTCGTAAGTCGGAATCCAACGAAACCAACGCCCACTTCTTCGTTATGATCTCCTCTATCCAGTAATACAACTCAAACATGTTTTTGAAAGTTTTAAAATTTGAATTCAAACAGATTTGTATTTGAACTTTGTTTGATCATAACTTGAGTTTCGTAACTCCGATTCAGTTGATTCTTTTTGCAAATCGAAGCTCTTGACCTAAACTTTCTGATAAGGCCAAATACACATAGTTTTGGTACTGTTAGAAATTGTTTTATGCTGCAAGAGTTATTAGATTTGGTTTTGACGCTTTTCAAATTGTTTCTTCGATCTTTCCGATCTTTTGAGTGATTGCTTATGTGTGGTTACTATTGCTTGATTACGATAGATTGACCGGAGTGTGACGAGTAGATCTATCAAGAGTTTTGAGTGCGAATCATCTTCATCAACTTTGCAGGCAAGTAACACTTGATCATATCTTTTCTACTACCCAGTTTTATGCATTAGATCAATCCTCAAACACTTGCATGGTTAGGATCTAATTAAATTGTGGGATGGGAAGTAGATTGAGGTAGTACCTATTACCTGTTTTACTTATGAACCTTTGGGAGTTACTTCTACGTTTGCTTATTACGCCATGCTATGCTCGTGGACGTGGATTGGGTTTAAGTGAATATCCATGACAGATGTGAGATTGATAATTAAAGGTTTATCTAAGGTGGCAACTTAAACACACATCTGGGTGGATTGAGGCACTGGCTATTCCAGACTTGCTGTCAAGGCACACAGGTAGACAGGATTTACTGTATTTCTTCGGACCGCCACCCAGGCCCAAAGGGATCATGAGATTATTCAAACTAGAAACTTCCGTGTGCAGCCACAAGCCATTATGGGCTCTGGCGTAGTTGACTAAGTTGTGCGAACTCTTACGGGTAGACTAGCTGATGTAGGGGATGTAGGTTGGTACGGTCTACCCACATGTAAGGTGCTAGCGCTCGAAGACTATGTCTCAGTCATCCGTTTCTCAAACACCATGTAGTGCGAGAAACCAAACGGAGGCGATCGAGTCTTGTGGGGAAAAGTGCGCAAACCTCTGCAGAGTGTACAAACTAATCATGGTTAGCCGTGTCCCCGGTTATGGACAATTTTGAGTATCTAGTACCTGGATATTCTGTTGATCTCATCATGTTACTTCTAATTAATATTGTTGGGTTTTAATGAGTACTTTTAATTGGGATTGAGGATGCTGTCAACCATTCTCAATGTTCAACAACCACCATGATAGTTAAATAAATTTATTCCTTTGAAGTAGGGAAAAATTGGCTTTTCGCAAAAACTGTAACCATAGAGCTTTCCACCAGCCATATATGCATGTAGTATAGCCTATTCTTTCATTACTCTCTATGTGTTACATTGCCAAGCATATTCCATGTGTCTTGACCCGTTTCGGGCTGCAACTTTTCATGTTGCAGACTTTTCGCATTTACAGTAAGTGATACGTTAGGGTTACGATTTCCTATACTCAACTTTGCCGTTGGTGTTGATGGGAATCCACAACCTTGTTGCTTTCACTATATTTTGGATTGAGGTAATAGTATTTACGTTACTTTATACATGTGATTTACCTCTGTTATAAATCCTTCGAGTACTGTGTGTGTCGACATACCGATCCGAGGATGACACGAAGCACAGAGACTTGATCCATTCGGGTCGGGTCGCTACAAGATGGTATCAGAGCCAGGTTGACTGCAGGACGTGACCCTAGAAACTGACAAGCCCATAGGAAAGATTTTTCTCTACAACTTCATTTTCAAAAAGATCTTTTACCTCTCTTCTCTTCTGAGCTTATTCAAATATTCCTTTTTAGTGAGACCATACCCCTTTTCCCTTTTGACCACTCGAAGATTCGACTGATGAGACCACTCCAAGAAGTATAAGATATCGGAGAACTAAGACCATTTGGAATGAAGAGGATTTTACCGTGTAAATGGAAATTACAACTGTTGAAGACTCCGAAGACTAGGAGAATTTTGAAGGCTCTGAAGAATTCCCAGATCTTATGACCTAGGAAGGTTACAATTTGACGGACCATGGAAGTTATCAATACCCGAGATCAAGGTGTATTGGAGTAAGACCGGAACATGGAGCATTAGAACTCAAAAGTTTTGTCAAGAGAACCCTAAGGCAGGAGATATCAACTATGGAGAGATAACTCATGGAAATGACAAGAGCAAAAAACACGGCTATCCATGATGTTATCACCCGCTTAGGCTATTGTCACCGTGCTGAGTTAAGCATGCATATGAATGGAAGGATTGGATGGTAGAAAGCTGATGGAGCATCTATCTGCAAACGTTGGAGTTTTAACCTTAGCTGGTGTATCACCAGGATCTCGAGTATTACATCAAGAAGTTTAGGGTGGATCTGCGAGAAGCGGTATTTGATAAGGAAGCGGTTCGTGAAGAACTCGGGACCCGTAAGCTGAAAGTAGACAAGATGAAGGAGAAAAACATCGAGATACCGGAGATTTGACAAGAATCGAAGGACAAGGATCATGGATCATGTCAAGGATGTTGAAACCGGCGGTTGGAACGTAACTCGTAAATATTGAAGGGCGTCGCGAGAGACTTGGCGTCCAATGAGATGATCTGGAAAAAGAACTTGAGAAGGACAAGCATGATCAGATGGAGCCATCAGAGACATGATCAAGATTGGAAGAGTTTGATGACTTTGAAGATTTATTGACCGTTAGAAGACCAAACCCCCGTTACATACCTACGTTAGATGCGACGATTGTGAGCTGTCATTTGTTTGATGTTTTTTCGACAGCCACAATAAAATCCGTCTTTTCAAAACCATTGTTTGTATTGTGTGCATCCCTATCGATCTCTCTTATCCCACCCCAAACCCATGGACCCATTAGAGGATGGATGGAGATGAGCTTGTATTGTCTGGACCAATGAGTCAATTGGAGATGCATCGATGGATTCGTAACACGGAGGATCACATGGAGAATAACCCTATAGCCGGAAAGGATATGACCCAAAGATGCTCTTGATTGCTTTGAAAGAGGTGCTGCTATCTAGTGGAGGATGTACCAAACCATCAATGTGCCCAGGAGTAACCACTTGGGAAGAATTTAAGTTGACTTTGCTAAAGTCTCGGTTTGTGTCCCAGAAGTTGAAGCCTTATGGAAAGGATATGAAGAAACCTTGTGCGTGCAAGCCTTGTGGAGAAATAGGATATAACCATAAATAAAACAAGGACGAATACCCTCATAATCGGAGGATTACCAAAGAAGTTAGCCGAGGATCTCAAGGAACTTCAGTTGGAGATTGTTCCCAAAGGTTTCGTTGCGAGAATGGAAGTTCGGTTTACATTGTTGGAAAAGATCCGTGAAGCTCGGAAGGATGACAAAGAGATTGCTGAGGTAAAAGAGAGGATGAGCAAAGGAAAAGCCAAAGGTTTTCGTAAGGATGAGCATGACACCTTATGGTTTGAGGACGGTGTACATGTACCCAATAATGCAAAGATCGTGAAGTTAAAACTTCAGAGGCTCATGACTCACCATACTCGATTCGCCTCGAAACACCAAGATGTATTTGGATTTGAAGGAGTGTTTACGGTGAACTGGTATGAAGAAGGATATTATGGAGTATGTAGTCGTAAGTGATGTATGCCGGAGAAAGTAAAAGCGAGCATCGAAGCCAGGATTATTGCAGCCTATGCCGATACCCGAATGGAAGTAGGATAAGCTTGGTATGGATTTCATTTCCGGATTTCCCATAACCCGATTGGGATATGATTCTATCTGGGTAGTAGTTGATTAAGCTTGACCAAAGTGGCTCGCTTTATTCCAAAGTGAAAAACCACCTATACAAGTGTGAAGTTGGCCAAGATATATTTGACAAGGATCGTATATGCGCATGGAGTTCCGAGGACCATCGTGAGAGGAACACGATTTACCTCAAAGTTTTGGAATCAGCTGCACTGCACTTTGGGTACTAGGCTAGAGTTCAAGATAGCCTTTCATCCGCATGAGCGGATGGATAGACCGAGAGAGTCAATCGGATACCGGAGGACATGTTGAGAACGTGTCGCTTAGATTGTGGATCTAGTAGGGATGATAATTTACCTTACGCGGAGTTTCTCATACAACAACAGCTACCAAGTCGATTGAAGATGGCCCTTTTGAAGCTTTGTATGGGAGAAGGAGCGGACACCGTTGATGTGGGATGAAGTTGGAGACCGTCAGTTGTTTGGACCAAATATGATCAAGGAGTCGAGAAGAGAATGTTAAGTTGATTCGAGATAGATCAAGATAGCTCGACCAGGCGGAAGAGTTATGCAGACTCAAAAATGCAAGGAGGCGATCTATGAAATCGGAGACGAGCATATCTTTGTGTGCCACCTCTACGAGGAGTTAAACGATTTGGAGTTAAGGGAAAGTTAGCCCGAGATTTGTAGGACCATACCGAGTTTTGGAGCGTATGGGAGAATAGGCTAACAAGTTGAAGTCACCCGAAGGACTGTCGGGAGTTCATGATGTGTTTCACGTTTTCCGATTGAAGAAGTGCCATGCGAGAGATGGCCAATATTTCCTTGTAAGGGCGCTTGACCCTGGAAAGGATAATGAGGTTCCACGAAGTGGAGTATGGATTTCATAAGTATAAGTTTTATCACGGTATGTGGGACATCCCACGAGGATGAAGAGATGAAGTGTTATTGGATATAAAGGAGGTATGATGTTGGAAATATGGATCAATGGAAATTCCATGATGAGTCTGAGTAATCACGTCTTAGTTTGGTGCAAATATAAGGAAAAGAGACAGTACAATTGGATGGATTTAAGTATGCCAGGGAGTTGGATGTTGGGATAACGATCGATTGCCCGAGGATGTGTTCAAGGATTATAAGTGATGAGATGGGCCATAACCCACAGGCCGCAGGACCTGCCAAGAAGCAAGCACACTCTTGCTGAAGGAGAAACCCTGGAAGAGTTATGATTTTATCAACCGACGATTCTATAGGAGTTTACGCAAAACCTGAGAGTTGTTAAGGAACGATAGATGTTTGTTTGGCCTGCAGAATCAATGGATTTTCCGAACTTGGTTCGTCGACAAGAGAAATTCTGCAATGCTTGTGAGGATGACCGAGTGTTAGAATGCGAGATTCACTAAACCATGTACAAGGTAATGATTTGGGTGCGAGATGGATTGATCACCATACCGACTTACTCTTATTATTCGCTTTGCTATATGGAATGGTAAATCTGAGTGACTTACCTATAGTAGAGAGACGACGATCAAAACCTTGTTTGAACCTTAGAATGGTATAAGTATTTCCCTTGTACAAGGCAGCTTTTGCCAACCGTAGGTTATACGGTGAGGTTCAACCTGCACCCGTTTCATGCGGGACAAACCATAAATCGTTGACCACCATGAGATACCGATATTTGTTTAGAATTGGCGCCCAGACCCGTCGCCTAAGAAGACCCAATTTGGGATAACCTTACCAAGAGGAAAGGACAAAGGAATTGAGGAAAAGGTTATGCCACTACCGGAAGAGCTCGAGAAGGAATTATCCTTAATATCTCGAGAAGACCGACCTTTGTCGATAATAAGGATGGAGTATATGAGTTTTGATGGAACCGTAACCAAGCTTCTAAGGGTGGTAGCACCCGAGACCACAGAGACGATCGATGGATTTTGAGCAGACCCCAATACACTATCCTATTTCTTTATAGCCTCTCCGAATCTCGAGGACGAGATTCATTTTAAGTGTTGTAGTTTGTAACATCCCAAAATTCTAAATTTTGGAATGTTATAAACAAATAGATAGATTTGATTGATTGTTTGATTGATTGACTGAAAGTGAGTGAATTCGAAACTTTTGAAAGTTAAATGAGAGGGAATAAAAGGACTTTCCCAAACTCTCATTTTGCTTTTATGAACTTCGAATTCAAATTCTTTTCATCACAAAACCACGGAGAGAAGATGACATGACTTCTTCCATTTATTTAAATGACAAGGGGTGTTGAAAATATTTGAATTTCATTTGGAAAAACATTTCCAATTCTGAAACTTTATGCAACTCAATGATTTTCACGAGAGAAGATAAAATGACTTCTTCAAAACATATGAAATATGAGTTGGGAGTTTCAAAGAATTAAATTCAATGTTCCTTTGAATTATTTTTCAATTGGAGTTATTTGAGTTTTATTCAAATTATTTTTCTCCAAAAATAAAATATATGGAAATAGGGTAACATGATTCCCTACATCAGAAAATTGGAGAGAAATTAATTTGAAATTATTTTGGTATTTTTAAAATGATTTTCAGTGGATTTTATTAGGGTAGTAGCACTATTTGTTTTATTTGAATTTTTGTGTATTTTATTTGAAGCTAGAATAAAGTTCATCATGTAGGAAATCTTTTTCTGAAAATTTTGATATATTACATGCCTATATAATATATTTATTTATTTGGTTTTATTATTTTTATTTGTCTCTCTCAAAATTAAAAAAAAAAGGAGCGCAGCGCCTTGGGCCAAAGGCCCAAGCTGCCAAGTCACCGGCCGGCCGAAGGCCACAAGGACAACGCACCACGCACCTAGGGGAGCCAGGAGCCCCAAGTTTCCTATTCTTTTACGATTCCTAGTAGAATTTGACCCCGTTTTGTTATTCCGTTTTTTATTCCTAGGATTCCTAATCCTAATCTATTTCTTGTCCCCTACCCCAAGCAAAACCCTCCCTCCCCAATATAAATACCCAAGCACCCCCTCCAACACATCAAATCAACTCTCCTCTCCTCTCCCCTCTCCAGCAAGCAGCAGTGCCGCCCGCCATAGCAGCGCCGCCCGCCGCCCTCGCCGCCGCCCCTCACCAGCGCCCGCCGCCGCCCCTCACCAGCGCCGCCTCCACTTGCACTTGCCGCCGCCGCCTTACGCCGCCACCATGAGCCCCTCGCCTCTTGAGGTACTAGCCCCCAGCGTCACGTTTTCTAGATCGGTTTTCTAAATTGGTTTCCGTTCCGCTTTCTAGATCGGTTTTCGTTTGGTTTTCTTTCCGAAACCCTAGATCGGTTTTCTCGCCGGTTTTTCTTTCCGGTTTTGTTTAGCGAGCGTTAGCTCGATAGATTTTTTTTTTATTTTTAATTTCCGTCATGGACCTATCCGTAGTCCCTAATCTTCAAACGGCTATAACTTTTTACTCGTAAGTCGGAATCCAACGAAACCAACGCCCACTTCTTCGTTATGATCTCCTCTATCCAGTAATACAACTCAAACATGTTTTTGAAAGTTTTAAAATTTGAATTCAAACAGATTTGTATTTTAACTTCGTTTGATCATAACTTGAGATTAGTAACTCCGATTTAGTTGATTCTTTTTGCAAATCGAAGCTCTTGACCTAAACTTTCTGAAAAGTCAAAATACACATAGTTTTGGTACTGTTAGAAATTGTTTTATGCTGCAAGAGTTATTAGATTTGGTTTTGACGTTTTCCAAATTGTTTCTTCGATCTTTCCGATCTTTTGAATGATTGCTTATGTGTGGTTACTATTGCTTGATTACGATAGATTGACCGAAGTGTGACGAGTAGATCTATCAAGAGTTTTGAGTGCGAATCATCTTCATCAACTTTGCAGGCAAGTAACACTTGATCATATCTTTTCTACTACCCAGTTTTTATGCATTAGATCAATCCTCAAACACTTGCATGGTTAGGATCTAATTAAATTGTGGGATGGGAAGTAGATTGAGGTAGTACCTATTACCTGTTTTACTTATGAACCTTTGGGAGTTACTTCTACGTTTGCTTATTACGCCATGCTATGCTCATAGACGTGGATTGGGTTTAAGTGAATATCCATGACAGATGTGAGATTGATAATTAAAGGTTTATCTAAGGTGGCAACTTAAACACACATCTGGGTGGATTGAGGCACTGGCTATTCCAGGACTTGCCCTGTCAAGGCACACAGGTAGACAGGATTTGCCTGTATTTCTTCGGACCGCCACCCAGGCCCAAAGGGATCATGAGATTATTCAAACTAGAAACTTCCGTGTGCAGCCACAAGCCATTATGGGCTCTGGCGTAGTTGACTAAGTTGTGCGAACTCTTACGGGTAGACTAGCTGATGTAGGGATGTAAGTTGGTACGGTCTACCCACATGTAAGGTGCTAAGCGCTTACGAAAGACTATGTCTCAGTCATCCGCTTTCTCAAACACCATGTAGTCACGAGAAACCAAACGGAGGCGATCGAGTCTTGTGGGGAAAAGTGCTAAACCTCTGCAGAGTGTACAAACTAATCATGGTTAGCCGTGTCCCCGGTTATGGACAATTTTGAGTATCTAGTACCGGATATTCTGTTGATCTCATCATGTTACTTCTAATTAATATTGTTGGGTTTTAATGAGTACTTTTAATTGGGATTGAGGATGCTGTCAACCATTCTCAATGTTCAACAACCACCATGATAGTTAAATAAATTTATTCCTTTGAAGTAGGGAAAAATTGGCTTTTCGCAAAAACTGTAACCATAGAGCTTTCCACCAGCCATATATGCATGTAGTATAGCCTATTCTTTCATTACTCTCTATGTGTTACATTGCCAGCATATTCCATGTGCTGACCCGTTTTCTGCTGCAACTTTTCATGTTGCAGACTTTTCGCATTTACGAGTAAGTGATACGTTTGGGTTACGATTTCCTATACTCAACTTTGCCGTTGGTGTTGATGGGAATCCACAACCTTGTTGCTTCCGCTATATTTTGGATTGAGGTAATAGTATTTACGTTACTTTATACATGTGATTTACCTCTGTTATAAATCCTTCGAGTACTGTGTGTGTCAGCATACCGATCCAGGCATGACACGAAAGCACAGAGACTTGATCCATTCGGGTCGGGTCGCTACAGATGGGCATCCTTCCCTCGGTTGCCTTGCTGCGCCACTTCTTCTCTCTACGCCTTGTCGACCCCACTCAATGCTCGGCGTGCGTGACCTTCGTTGCCGCGCCCGAGATTGCGGCCTCTAGGATCGACTTCAGCCTGCCTCCGCCCGCGGCTGAGTTCCGCGAGAGGTGGTTGTACGCGGATGTGGGGGTGCCCAGCCCCCTGCTGTCGGAGCCGACCTCGCCTGCTGTCCCCAATTCAGGCTGGTGCCAGGAGACGCCCAACCCCGACTCATCTTAAATGCAGCGCCCGCTTGGCGTTCACGAGGTCGCTTCGTGACAGCGCCCAAGGTGGTGAAGGAGTTCCTGATGCGCCGCATTGCTCCTCTCCAACGCCATTCCCACCGGATTGTAACGCCCTCGATACGGCTATATCTCCCACGTGTCGAAGCATGACTTAGAGGCATAACCGCATTGAAAGCAATGTTGCAAGTGAGGTAATCTTCGCACAACCCATGTAATACATAAGGGAAAGAGATACATAGTTGGCTTACAATCGCCACTTCACACAATACATGAGTAAAGCATTACATCATACAAATACAATCAAGGTCCGACTACGGAACCAAAATAAAAGAAGACTACCCCAAATGCTACACAGATCCCCGATCGTCCCAACTGGCTCCACTATCGATCAACTCAAACGAAACAACACAATGAACAGGATCTTCATCGAGCTCCTCCTTGAGCTCGGATGCGTCCACCTGCACGGTTTCATCGGCACCGCAAACTGGTTTTGGAAGTATCTGTGAGTCACGGACTCAGCAATCTCACACCCGCGAGATCAAGACTATTTAAGCTTAAAGGTAGGACAGGGTAGTGAGGTGGAGCTGCAGCAAGCGACTAGCATATATGGTGGCTAACATACGCAAAAGAGAGCGAGAAGAGAAGCAAAGCACGGTCGAACAACTATGATCAAGAAGTGATCCCGAAACTACTTACGTCAAGCATAACTCCAACACCGTGTTCACTTCCGGGCTCCGCCGAGAAGAGACCATCACGGTTACACACGCGTTGGTGTATTTTAATAAAGATCAACTTCGGTTTTCTACAACCGACATTAACAAATTCCCATCTGCCTCATAACCGCGGGCACGGCTTTGAAAGATAATACCTGCAGGGTGTCCCAACTTAGCCCATGATAAGCTCTCGCGATCAACGAAGGATATTCCTTCTCCCCGAAGACTCGATCAGCCCGGAATCCCGGCTACAAGACATTTCGGCAAGAATAAAACAAGACCAGCAAAGCCGCCCGGATGTGCCGACAAATCCCGATAGGAGCTGCACATATCTCGTTCTCAGGGCACACCGGATGAGCAAGACGTCGGGTTGGCATAGACCCTAATTGCCCAGGGGGCGCCGGACATCGCTTGGTTTGGACCAGCAATCGAAGGAGAACTGGCCCGGGGGTTTAAAATAAAGATGACCCTTGAGTCTGCAGAACCCAAGGGAAAAAGGCTTAGGTGGCAAATGGTAAAACCAAGGTTGGGCCTTGCTGGAGGAGTCTTATTCAAAGCGAAATGTCAAGGGGGTCCCATAAATCACCCAACCGCGTTAGGGACGCAAAATCCGGGAACATAATACCGATATGACGGAAACTAGGGCGGCAAGAGTGGAACAAAACACCAGGCATAAGGCCGAGCCTTCCGCCCTTTACCAAGTATATAGATGCATTAATTAAGATAAGAGATATTGTGATATCCCAACATAAACATGTTCCAACATGCAGCAAATCTTCAACTTCACCTGCAACTAGCAACGCTATAAGAGGGGCTGAGCAAAGCGGCAACATAGCCAAACAACGGTGTGCTAGGAAAGGTGGGTTAGAGGCTTGACATGGCAACATAGGAGGCATGATATAGCAAGTGGTAGGCATCGTAGCATAGGCATAGAAAAAGTGCGAGCAACTAGCAAGCAAAGATAGAAGTGATTTCGAGGGTATGGTCATCTTGCCTGAAATCCCGCAAGGAAGAAGAACGAGTCCATGAAGAAGACAAACGGACGTAGTCGAACGAATCCTCACAACTCCGAAACGAAACCGAAGCTAACAAGAGAATCAACCCGGAAACAAACAAACAACATGGTAAACCAACAAGAACAAATATGGCATGATGCACAACCAAGTATGATGCATGTCCGGTTTAAATAGCATGGCATGGCAATATGCACAAACAAAACTACAAGTTAAATGGAGCCCAATATGCAAACACCAGATCAACTAGTTATTTTAATCTCGTTTAGGTACTCAACAATATTAAATGTTACTAAACATGTCAAGAGATGAGGCATAAGTAGACTAACTATTTAGGCAAGTTAAATGAGGCCGGAAATAACAAACAACAAGTCCGGTAAATCTCCATGTGCATATTTTAGATTGAACTGTTCTGCCCTAAACAAAATTTTAATCTTGTTAAACAGAAAAATAAAGTGCACCATGTTAAACTAGGCATTTTTCTACCCCATTTACATATGTAATTTATTTAAATCCGAGCTACGGTTATTTAGTTATGAAATAAATCATTTTAACATGCCATCTAGCAAAATTAATCAAACAACATTTTAAACAAATTTAACATGGATGAATGCTGCATATTATGAAACTGGAAGGAATTCTAAGCATTTAACATGTTTAAAACATTTGAATATGATGCATGGTTGTGGAGTTATTATATGCATGATCTAGAGGGACTTTTCTAAAAATTGCAGTTTCTGGATAATATGAAATTCGCAGCACGCCAAAAAATTAGCAACGGGCCGAATGCAACGCACTGTGCAAGCCCAACAGCAGATCTGGCCCGAAGCAGATGTGGGAGTGCAAAAAAACAGGAAAACTAAGCAAAAATGGGGGCGGCTAGGACTCGAACCCAGACCCCTCGAATGGATAGAGGTTGCGCTAGCCACTGGGCTAGCTGATGTGCTTGTGGTGGAACATAGTGGCAACTATAAATAACCTCTACATGCCAGAACGGATCTAGGAAAAGATCGAAGCTTGATTACGGAGGAAGTTGCTCACAGCTGGAAAACAGAGGCCGTGGCCATGGCGGCAGGAAGTGGGGGTCGCCACAAGGCTCCTTCCGGCCGGATCACGCCGGATCCCGCGGGAACGGAGCGAGGGCGAACGGATCCACGCACGAGGAGTCGAGGCAGGGGCTCGAGGCGGCGAACTTGAAGGAGGCTGCTGTTAACTGAAGAAAAGACAGAGTTCAGAGGGAAACAGGGGAAGGAAGGAGAGAAAGAGACGTAGAGAGATGGCAAGGGCGCGACGGGGCGACCTGGGGTTGCCGGCGACGACGAGGCCGGTCGTCGGAGGAGCGAAGGCGAGGCCATGGTTGCAATGGCGGCAAGGCAAGCCTCTGCTTGTGGCGTCCATGGCTGCAGGAGCGACCTTCCTGTAGAAAAGCAGAGAGAGGGAGTTGAGAGAACGAGGACGACAGGAGAAGGAAAAGGGGCAGCGCGCTGCTCATCTATGGCGGGGACGGAGAGGACGGAGCAAGGCGGCGGTGGAGCATCTGGGCACGGGGAAGTGGCCTGGAGAAGCTGCACGAGGCCGAGCACCATGGTGGTTGCAGCGGCGTCAGTCTCCACACTAAGGACGGCAGACCTTGGCGAGGGGGGTGCGGAGAGGAGGCATGCGAGGCAGGGGATGGAGTGGACGTGGAGGGAATGGAACTCCGTCGGCTTGGCTGCTCCGGGCGGGGCTCAAGGAGCTCGGGCGCGTGTCATCCATGGCGTCCCCTGTTCCTGTGAATAAGAGAAGGAGAGAGCTGAGAGAGGGAACAGGGAGAGGGAAAGGAAGGAGATGGAGGCGACGGGGAAGTGCAGCATGACCTGGTGCTCCGGTCGGTGAGGTCGAGGTTAGGCAGAGACGATGGGGAGGGGAGGTGCTGTTGGATCGGTGGGGAAAACTAGGAGAAGGTGGTTGGCGGCTGGATCAGGAGGGATCCCGAGGGAGAAGGAGGTTGGTCGGGTGGCTCGAATGGATCGGGCAAGATCCCGAGGATGGAGGAGGCGATGGCGGCCAGTGGGAGGATTTGATGGATGGGACGGCTAGGTCTAGGGTTACACTGTTTATATAGGTAGGGTATTAGGGTAGGGATAATCTAGGTCCCTCCGATCGTAATTGGACGGTTCGAAAAAAATAGGCTAGGGAGTCCAATAATTAAAACGAAGATGTTTTATAGATGTTAGGGGATGATCCGGATCCAATGGTAACGACAGACCGGTTCGGGTTCGGGGCAGGTTTTGGACGCACGCAAGAGGGGGTCTGTCACATCCCAGATAGACCATGCATTAGGGTGTGCATCATGTTTAAATTTCATTTGAATTTGAAATGGGGAAGGCAGGAAACCCCAGAACACCCCCCCCCTTAACTCAACTAGGGTTTACTAAAAATTATTTCAATGAAACGGAAATGCCCTTCAAAATGCGCATCATCTTTGCTTTGGTTCGAGCCTATGTCAAAGGTGTTGCATCATTTTCTAGGTCATCCAAAGGTCCTTGGATTAATCCACAAGTTTTGAATTTGAGCATTCAAATTATACAAAATATTTTAAATGTCCAAAATTGCCAAACCAAAATATTTCATGTTGGAAATATTCCAACAAGGGACCAGGAGCATTTTGGTGATTTTTAAAACTGTTTTGGTATTTTAGAAAACCCCACAAAGTTGCAGGAAATTAGAAAAGATTAAATAAAACGGAAAACTTACACAGCGCCCACCCGGCCCACTGCCGGCCCAGCCAAGGCCCGCATGGCTGCTTCTTGGCTCGCAGGCAGCAGTGCCCGACGGCGAGCACCGGCGCGCCACGCAGCTGTCCGTCGCCCTGCTTCACCCCTCGCCGCCTCGCCGCCCTGGATGACCTCCACGTCGTCGCCCGAACTCCCTGGACACGCCACTCGCCCCCTGCCTCTCTCTCTCGCTCTCCCCCAACCTGGCCGACGCCATCGCCGACGCGCCACCGCCGAAGTCGTGCTCCCCGCCGTCCATGCTCCTCCCCACCATGTCCAGGAGCTCCGCCGCACTCCGCTACCCCTAGCTAGCTGAGTCCCGCTCGCTCCAAGTGCCCCGAAGCCACTACACCGACCTCGACCGAGCTCGAAGTCGCCGGAGATCCCCTTTGACATCGCCGTCGCCCCGGTTCATCCCCGACCCCGACGAGGCTCTCTGGCGCCCGTGAGCCTATCTAACTCCCTCTCCCTCTCTCTCGCCCCCAAGCACCTAGCGACCCAACCACGATCACCAGACGCATGCCATGAGCTCGTCGCCCGACGTGCTCCGGCCACTCTCCGACCACCCTGTGGTGCCCGTTGCATTCACCCCACCCCAACGGGTCTGCCCATGCACTTCCCGCACCTCGCCGAGCCCTCTAACCCCAAACCCGTAGTTGGCGAACCCGGCGGCCGCTTAACCGTCGCCGGGCGCCAACCCCGCCATCCCGACCCAAGCTAACTCCACCAAGAGCGCGGTTCATCTCCAGCTCCACGTAGACGCCTTCCACGCCCCATTTGGTGGCCGGAACGTCAAAGCACTCTGCTCCGCCCGCGCTGGCCTCGCCCGGCTAGACTGGCCGAAGTTGACCATCGGCCGTTGGTGGTGGGCCTCATTGGCCGCTCTGAGTCAGCGGCAATTGGACCCCTCGGTTAACTAATCCGGTTAGTTTTAATTAAAGTTAATTAGTTAAACTAATTCTTGACATGCGGGTCCCACTGGTCAGTTTGACACTGGCGACCCGCTGACCACGACGTCACGCTGACCTCATGTCGACGAATAAATGAATTTCTGGATTTATTCTAATATAGTAATTCCAGAATATAATTCAAATTTCAAATGCTTATAACTTTTATCCTATAACTCCAAATGCAAAGATTTATATATGAAAAATTATCAGAAAAATCCACTCTATCCATTGGTACAGGTTTCATGCATGTTAAAGCAAGTTAACTATGCTGTTTAACCAGAATAAGATATTGTACCATTAGGACTAACTCAAATGAGCTATCATTTGAATCCTTGATTCAAATGAGTTCATCCCTGTTCCTTCAACTTGCATTAGGCCAACACACATCCATATTGCCATGTCATAGCATGCATCATATTGTTGCATATTGTTTTGTGTGTTTATTTTGGTGTGCTTTCATGATAGGTTCTGCCCCCGAAGATAACCTCGACTACTCATCTGAAGGGCAGTTCTCTACCCCAGCCCATCGTGCAAGCAACCCGTTGATCATTTCGATACAAACCCATGTTCTCGCTTCGCTCTCGTTTTCTTGCATTAAGACAACGCGATTCAAACTGTTGTGTCTTTGCGGTAGTTGAACCCACTTCCTTTGCATGACCTATCATTGCCACAAGAACTAGATGAAACCCACTAGTATGTGTAGGAGTTGATTGAGCCATGTTTGTGATTCCTACCATGCTATGCTTGCTATGCTTAGAGTTGTGTCAGTCTGGCTCATCGGGATGATGAACCTGGAGTGAAAGGTTGTGTTGGTTCGAGAGTGAAAGTGTTGAACACGTTTTGGTAAAGGTATCGATGAGAGGCCATGTAGGAGTACATGGTGGGTTGTTTCATTGAAGCCGATCCTAAGAACTGAGATCTGTGTTTGTGATCCATGAAACAGTTACTACCACGCATTGGGCCCGAAACCAATGGACCCTCTCGGCTTCTTAACCACTCTTGTCCTCGGTCAGGAGTTGCAAGTAGTTTCGGTGTTTGTAGCATCTTTGGGGCGCCGCATAGCGCTGACCGTAGGGGTGGGTTGTGTTGCGGTAGGCACCGTGTTGATGTACCGATTCGCCCGTTTGGTGTCTCGGGAACCCTGTACACATCGTTCGGGGCCATATGGGAAACCTCGGCTGGACTCCCTGCGGATGGAACCCGAATAGGCGATCAACCTGGATTTGGGACTTGTGTGTTTAGGTAGGCTGTGGCCGACACCCACGTTGGGCTTCCGCTTGAAGGTTGCCGAGTACATGTCGTGTAAACGGCGGTAAGTGGTGAGAGCGTGTGTGAGGAAGTACACCCCTGCAGGGTTTAATATGATCTATTCGAATAGCCGTGTCCACGGAGAAGGACTTCTGGGTTACCTATATCGGTTCATAGACAAGTAAATGGATACTACTAAAAGCCTCAAGATAAGTGTGAGTATCATGGATGGCCCTCTCGTGGGATGACGAGAGAGGATCCACGGTGGAGTATTGTGATGGTGATTAGTGGACTGCGTAAAGCGACAAATGCTTTTCAAGTGGTGTCACGTGGGATAGCTTAGCCAAGAGTCAAAGCTGGCTTGTCAAAATAACTCCACCACCTTCTTGAGAATGTGCATGTATGATAGGATTACGTGGTAAGACTTGCCGAGTACCTCCGTACTCATGTTTGCTTAATTAATGTTTTTCGACGACAACACCGCCCTTCCGATGGGTTCTATGTAGATCTTGACATCGACGAGTGAATTAGCCACCGGTGGCGATCTAAGACTTGTGAAGGGCCATTGTAGATAGGAAGGCTCCAACAAGCTTTCTTTCTTTCTAGAGTCCTGTACTCAGACTAGTTTGCTTCCGCATGTGCTTGTATGATTGTATGACTTGAGTGTTGGGTCATGTGACCCCTACCTGTATGACTATGTTATGTATGGCTCCTCGGAGCCTTTTAAATAAAGTACTTGAGTTGTAGAGTTTTGTTGTGATGCCTTGTTGTATTTACTCATATCGGGCATATTGCGTGTATGATTGAAATGCTTGGTATGGGTGGGATCCGACAAACTAGTTGTTTATCCTTGGCAGCCTCTCATATGGGGAAATGTAAGTCTCGTGCTTCTGAGCGATAGTAGTCCGCTACAGCCCGGTTCACCGGAGTCCTGCTAGCCCAAAGACTACTGCTTGGACACTTGATCGGCGGCATGTGATTCACTTCGCCTTATGTCTGTCCTTCGGGAAATGTCACGCGGTGGTATTCGGAGTCCCGCCTAGCCTGCTACAGCGGGATACCGGAGTCCTGTTAGCCAGTGCTACAGCCCGAATATATACGTTGATGACCGACATGCTCGATGTGATTCATGTATGCCTGTCCCCATAGGTTAAGCGCCGCTTTGGTTCACGACTAGCCATGTCGGCCCGGGTTCTTCGTCATGTGGATGCTAGCGACACTATCATATCGTGAGCCAAAAGACGCAAACGGTCCCGGGCCATGGTAAGGCGACACCCGTGGGAATACCGTGCGTGAGGCCACAAAGTGATATGAGGTGTTACCGGCTAGGTCGATGTGACTTGGAATCGGGGTCCTGACAGGGTCGGTGGTTGAGCTGTCAAGAGAGGTTAGGTGGTCAGGGTCAAGAGGGAGGCAAAAACCCGATTGGTCTCGAAACGGTCAACGAAAGCAAGGGGTGACGTGGCAACTACGAGCGGATACGGGTTTTATGAAAACATGCAGATGCAATGCGCATGATGCTACGAGATGAGATGCACGACAAGAACAAAATGCAAAACAAAAGGCAAAAACCCAACCATGGAGGAAATAATATAACACATAAATGGAAATGGCAAGAGTTGGAGTTACGAATATGGAAAGTTGTATCCGGGGCGTTACAACACTCCACCACTACGAGAGGATCTCATCCCAAGATCTAGGATGGCACCGGAGGGAAAAGAAAGGAAGATAAGAGGTAAAACTAAGTTGGTTCTTCGACAAACGAGTGAAACCATAAACCTTGAGATGTTGAGCAAAATGAAAGAAAGAAAACAACGAAGATGAGCAAAGTTGAAAACACTCTGTTAGAAAAGAGGAACAAGGGATACGACGAGAACCAAGAGGTTTAGTGATAAGATAGATATTGAAACCACTCCGGTTAAAACTAGATAGAGAAGGAATAAGATTGATATAATTTGGACAGCACTCCGACTGAAAGAAGAAGGAAAACTTGATAAGATGAAAAGAACTTAAAGAGATAACACAACACTCCGGTTAAATGGATAAGCATGAAACGAATATGATCTTGGCAAAACGAGATGATGGGTGAAGAGAACAACATCACAATGCTCCGGAAGAAAGAATAGAAGATAGATCATTGGAATAACAGAATGGAGAAGAAAATGCCAACTTCTGCCACAAATGAGCTTGGAAAGCACCCTTCCAAGAAGGTTATAACGGAGTTGTTGGAAAACCAACAACGAAAAGAATAAGCTTGTAGTGGACTTATGGAAACATCTCAACATTATGAGGTGACAAACGACCACTAAAGGAAGCCATTGATTTGAGTGAGAGCACCAAGGCGATGAAAAACTTCTTTCACCAAGAGGATAGGAGAAAACTTGGATCATTGATAAGCACCACAATAGCAACATTCCTTAGGGAAGGCTTTAGGTGAAACGTGACACAAGATGACTCCAACGAAGAGATTGGTGGATTTAAAATATCTCATTCTTGACAACATGTGAACCTTGAAACACGAAGAGAAATTGCCAAGAGTGACATAACACCATCTCAAGAGATAAGGTAGAAATAATTGCACTTCGGAATGCAAGGAGAAGAATACTTGAAATCCTCAAAGCAAAACATGTGTTGAACACCATGTTTATTTTGAGTATAGCTTGGCGGATCTTAACTTCGAGAGAAATCTTGAAGAACAATTGAAGAATGAAAGGAATCCTTGACGAACCACCATGTAGAGCCTCCATGAAGAGCTCCGGTAAATAAAAGGATGATAAAAAGGAAGAGAAGTTGACAACACAAGGTGAAGCCTTGCAGTGATAAGATGAAGCTTTGAAATGATACAATGAGAAAACTTTGAACTCCGGAAAAGAAAAGATGAAGCAACTCGAACCGAGAATTGTGACATGATGAACAACTCTGGAAAGAAGAAACTAGATCACTTGGATGAAACGATAATAAGAATTATGTTATGCGTATCCTTCACCAATATAAATTGATGACAAGCAACGGATTTGGCATACTACTTATTTCTCGTAGAAAGGATTAAGATAGATATAGCGTAAACTTGAGAAGGTCTTCATCGAACCACTGGTAGGACTGAAACAACGAATAAATTAATATGAGAAGAGAAGGAGAGGAATCTTGAACAAGCCGCCGGAAGAATTAAAAAAAACGAACAAAGAAAAGATAGCGAAACCTTGGGAAGAATTAGAAAATGAACGAAGATACTTGAGGGGATTTAGATACAAATGAATGAACAGATCATGAGCTGATTATAGAATACTTGAATGATGCACCGGTAAGATTTGGAGAACAAGAGCTGAAAGCTGGAATGGATAATTCTGAGATGATGGGCTCCAGAGAATCAAACTGAAAAGACTCCTGAATTGCTCCGGATGGGTGAAAAGAATTCTCACAATCTAAAACAATTATGAGAGGATGGCATCAAGCTAGAACCATGAATCTTGAAGAGAATGGAGCAAGATTTAAGAGAAACTCTTCTTTGGTCTTCAAATGTTGAGAATGATGATGAGAACCACCATGAATTATTGAGACACTCGGAATAATGAAGAATAGAAAGATTGAGCCAACGAGGAAAAGAATTTGAAAGATCTTGGAGAAAGACATTTGGTGATGATAATTCATTCTTACGTCAAACTTTGAAAGAATTTGAGAATCGCTCCGGATAAATTAGAATAGTCAGGTAAGATCCTGGGAAAAGACCTGTGGGTTAGGGCCCACTCAAAAGAAACACCATTGAACGATTTAAAGAGAGATTGCACCGGTTGAATTAAATGGCTTGAATGAGATAATTATCTCCAGATAGCTTGAACGGATTGGGAATGGAAATGCGAATCTTCTGAGATATCTACAACACTCCTAACAATTGAATAACAAGAACTGAAAGATTATGAGGTGCACGGTATGGGAAAACATTTGAAACGGGGAAAAGGATATGATCGACAAAGCTTGAATTGAATCCACCGGGGAAGATAAGAGAACAAAGAATGATAAACTTGGAGCTTCCTTTAGCATCTTCATGAGAATCACCGGATAATAACATTGAAGCAAAATAATGAAGAGACTTCACAGCAATAAAATGGATGCTTGATTAAGATATATGAGTCCTTGAATAAAACGGTGGGAGGGCGGGAAAACAAAGGCAACTTGGGATGGATGAAACAAACACCGTTGAGAAAACTTAGAATTGATCTCGCGAATGTTGAAATGATCGGATCCACTTGAACAGAAGCACGTCAGTTGGAAAGGAATTAACATGGCAACCTCCATGATCAAGAAGGATTAGTGTTCACATAGAAATATGAGAACACCGTTTAGGGAAGGTATGGAGTCAACACTTGGCATTGAAGCAACTCGAATACCACAAAAACAAAACAAAAACAAAGGATTTGGCTTGTGGAATAAGCCGGAAACAAACATATGATAGATCCCATATCGTATCATGTGTGTGTTGGAAAGATATCCTACGAGATACTTGAATTCCCACTTATAAACTCCCGAAACTTTCTGGTTATGCAATCTGGTGTTGGGGATACAGGGGACACAAAATATATCACCCAAACTAACAATACCTAGATCCAACTGTATCCATCCGTCAACACATAACCAAGAAACCTTCAGAATCGTTTACCTCAACCTTGAAAAGCATCCGTTATACGAGTTATGGCAATACTCTCGAGCTCGCCCAATCTTTGGGTTATCGAGGTTATCTCACCAACAAGCGCATAAAAGATATTTTCGATGTCGGCAAAGCTCAGGTATTCCAGAACTGCAACGATAACATTGTGACGACAACACCTCGGAGCTCAACTCCCCGGGACACTGCCACAACCCCTAAATGTCAGGAGGCACCAAGAACAATGTTCTCGTCACAAAATCATCGGAACGATTCCAAGATACCCGCATGATCCTAAAAAAAATTTAGTGAAATTTGAGGAGAGGAAAGTCAAAACATCTACGTCAGGAGACCTCACCAGAGCGATTTAAGGGACCGAGGAGTAAAAAGAATCCTACTCTCCAATATATAATCCTAAGACTCAAAACATTTTTGTTCTAGACTCAACAACGCCAAAGAAACAATCAAGCGGGGGCTCCTAAGTCGGGGATGGCTCTGATTACCAACTTGTAACACCCTCGATGCGGCTATATCTCCCACGTGTCGAAGCACGACTTAGAGGCATAACCGCATTGAAAGCAATGTCGAAAGTGAGGTAATCTTCGCACAACCCATGTAATACATAAGGGAAAGAGATACATAGTTGGCTTACAATCGCCACTTCACACAATACATGAGTAAAGCATTACATCATACAGATACAATCAAGGTCCGACTACGGAACCAAAATAAAAGAAGACTACCCCAAATGCTACGGATCCCCGATCGTCCCAACTGGGCTCCACTCTTGATCAACTGAAACGAAACAACACAATGAACAGGATCTTCATCGAGCTCCTCCTTGAGCTCGGATGCGCCACCTGCACGGTTTCATCGGCACCGCAAACTGGTTTTGGAAGTATCTGTGAGTCACGGACTCAGCAATCTCACACCATGAGATCAAGACTATTTAAGCTTAAAGGTAGGACAGGGTAGTGAGGTGGAGCTGCAGCAAGCGACTAGCATATATGGTGGCTAACATACGCAAAAGAGAGCGAGAAGAGAAGCAAAGCACGGTCGAACAACTATGATCAAGAAGTGATCCCGAAACTACTTACGTCAAGCATAACTCCAACACCGTGTTCACTTCCGGGCTCGCCGAGAAGAGACCATCACGGTTACACACGCGATTGGTGTATTTTAATTAAGAACAACTTCGGGTTTTCTACAACTGGACATTAACAAATTCCCATCTGCCTCATAACCGCGGGCACGGCTTTGAAAGATAATACCTGCAGGGATGTCCCAACTTAGCCCATGATAAGCTCTCGCGATCAACGAAGGATATTCCTTCTCCCTGGGAAGACCCGATCAGTCTCGGAATCCCGGCTACAAGACATTTCGGCAGTAATAAAACAAGACCAGCAAAGCCGCCCGGATGTGCCGACAAATCCCGATAGCAAAGCTAGCTGATTTGTACATCTCACGAATAGTGTCTCTTCATGGTGTTCCATTGGAGATTAACTCAGACCGTGGAAGTCTCTTCACCTCCCGATTTTGGGAAAGTTTCCAAAATGCTATGGGAACTCGTCTCTCTTTAGCACCGCATTCCATCCTCAATCAAGTGGTCAAGTAGAACGAGTCAATCAAATCCTAGAGGATATGCTTGAGCTTCATCATCTCTTCGGCATGAATTGGGAGAAATGCCTTCCATTCGCTGAGTTCGCTTATAACAATAGCTATCAATCTAGCTTGGGCAAAGCTCCTTTCGAAGTTCTTTATGGACGGAAATGTCGAACGCCTCTTAACTGGTCAGAAACCGGGGAGAGACAACTCTTTGGCCCGGATATGATTCAGGAAGCAGAAGAGCAGGTTCGCGTTATTCGTGAGAAATTGAAAACAGCCCAATCTCGTCAAAAGAGTCAATATGACCGCAAGCATAAGCCTATGGCTTATGAAATTGGCGAAAAGGCTTATCTTCGGGTTACTCCTTTGAAAGGAACCCATCGATTCGGTATCAAAGGCAAGTTGGCTCCTCGTTACATTGGACCCTTTCGCATTCTTGCCAAACGAGGATAAGTTGCCTACCAATTGGAACTACCTCCGCATCTTTCTAGAGTCCATGATGTCTTCCAAGTTTCCCAACTCAGGCGTTGCTTCTCGTATCCTATCCGTGGAGTGGACCACGAAACGCTTGATCTTCAAGATAACCTCACCTATCGAGAATATCCCGTTCGTATTCTTGATCAAGCCGAGCGTACCACTCGACGTCAGAATATCAAGTTTCTAAAAGTTCAATGGTCAAACCATTCCGAGCAAGAAGCAACTTGGGAAAGGGAGGATCGTGTTCGACTTGAGTACCCCACCTTTTTCACAACAGATCCTAAATCTCGGGACGAGATTCTTTTGAGTGGGGGTGAGTTGTCACATCCCAGTTAGACCATGCAATAGTGTGTGCATCATGTTTAAATTTCATTTGAATTTGAAATGGGGAAGACAGAAACCCCGTAACCTCTTTTAATTCAACTAGGGTTTACTAAAAATTATTTCAATGAACCTGAAATGCCCTTCAAAATGTTCATCATCTTTGCTTTGGTTCGTAGCCTCCGCCAAAAGTGGTGCACCATTTTCTAGGTCATCCAAAGGTCTTTGAATTAAATCATAAGTATTTGAGTTTGAGCATTTCAAATTATATAAAATATTTCAAATGCCCAAATATTGCCAAACTAAAATGTTTCATGTTGGAAATATTCCAACAATGGACCAGGAGCAGTTTGGTGATTTTTGAAACTGTTTTGGTATTTTTAAAAACTCCACAAAGTTACATAAAATTAGAAAAAGAAAAACAGGAAGAAAACCTTACCGGCGCCTACTAACTGCCCACTGCCGGCCCAGCAAGAGCCATGGTAGCTGCTTGGCTCGGCAACGAGCAGCAGTGCTTTCGGCGAGCACCGCATGGGTGCCACGCACTGGCAACCGCCTCGCCGCTCCCCTCCTCCAAATTTGTCGACGGATCGCTTCCCTCTCTCCCCGAACCCCTCGGACACCTCCGCCTCCCCGACTTCTCTCTCGCCTCCCCGCCATGGCCGACGCCACCGCCGCCGCACCATCGCCAGTAGACGTGCTCCCGTCCGTCTGCTCCTCCTCACCGTGTCCAGAGCTCCGCCGCCTCGTCTTCGTCAAGCTAGCCGAGCCCCGCGTGCTCGAGTAGCCCGAGTCGACCGCACCGACTTCGCCCGAGTCCACCGTCGCCGGAGATCCCTTTCAACGCCGTCGCCGCTCCGACCCGTCCCCGACCGCAACGAAAGTTTCCCCGAGCTGCCCGTGAGCCCATCTATCTCCCCTTTCCTTCCTCCCTCGCTCTCGATCTGTGTAGCGACTGAACGAAGATCAACCGCACCCGCCGCCGCGGAGCTCGTCGCCGACGTGCTCCCGGTCACCCTCCGCCACCTCTTGGTGTCCATCACACTCACCACGTCGCATAGGGTCTAACTATGCACTCCCGCACCTCACCGACCCCTCTAGCCTCGAGTTCGCCTTGGCCGAACTCCGCGGCCGCCTAGGTCGTCGCCGGCGCCGATTCCGCCGCCCGACCCCAACCCACTCCACCAAGAGCTGCGGCTCAACCCTGCCTACCCATAGCCACCCTCCGCGGCTCGTTTGGTCGCCGGAATGGCCAAACTCACTTCCGCTGGCCGGGCTCGCTGGCGGCTAGACGCCGGCAGCCGACGTGGACTTTGACCACGGTGGGCCTGGTTGACTCGATGAGTCAATGACAGTGGGGCCCAGCCACTAACTAAATAGGTTTAGTTTTAATTAAACTTTAACTAAACTAATTACCCCGACACCTGGACCCACAGCCAGGTTTGACTGGACGTCTCCGTTGACCACGACGTCATGTCGACGCATGGCGATTTAATAAATCAATTCTTGGATTTATTCTAATATAGGAAATTCCGAATATAGTTCAAACTTCAAATATTCATAACTTTAATCTGTAACTCCAAATGCAAAGATCTATATATGAAAAATGATCAGAAAAATCCATTCTATCCATTGGTACAGGTTTCATGCATGATAAAACAAGTTAACCTTGCTGTTTAAGCAGAATAAGATATTACACCTTTAGGACTATTTTAAATGAGCTAGCATTTGAATCTTTGATTCAAATGAGTTCATCCCTTTTTTTTTCAGCTTGCATTAGGCCAATACACATCCATATTGCCATGTCATAGCATGCATCATATTGTTGCATATTGCCATGTGTGTTTATTTTCGGTATGTCTTTCGTGATAGGTTACGCCTCGAGGATAATCCCGACTATCCGTCTCAAGGGCGATATCCTACCACCACTCCATCGCACAAGCAACCCATTGATCATTCCGATACAAACCCATGTTCTCGCTTCGCTCTTGTTTTATCGCATTAAGACAACGCGGTTCAAACTGTTGTGTGTCATGCGGTAGTTGAACCCACTTCCTTTGCATGACCTGTCATTGCCACAAGAACTAGATGAAACCCACTAGTATGTGTAGGAGTTGATTGAGCCATGTTTGTGTTTCCTACCATACTATGCTTGCTATGCTTAGAGTTGTGTCGTCCGCTCATCGGGATGATGAACCGGAGTGAAAGGTTGTGTCGGGTTCGAGAGTGAAAGTGTTGAACACGTTTTGGTAAAGGTATCGATGAGAGGCCATGTAGGAGTACATGGTGGGTTGTTTCATTGAAGCCGTCCCTAAGAACTGAGATCTGTGTTTGTGATCCATGAAACAGTTACTACCACGCATTGGGCCCGAAACCCATGGACCCTCTCGGCTTCTTAACCACTCTTGTCCTCGGTCAAGGGAGTTGCAAGTAGTTTCGTGTTTGTAGCATCTTTGGGGCCGCACGCAAGCGCTGACCGTAGGGGTGGGTTGTGTTGCGGTAGGCACCGTGGGTGATGTACCGATTCGCCTGCTTGGTGTCTCGGGAACCCTGTACACATCGTTCGGGGCCGTATGGGAAACCTCGGCCTGACTGCCTGCTGATGGAACCAGAATAGGCGATAAACCTGGACTTGGGACTTGTGTGTTTAGGTAGGCTGTGGCCGACACCCACGTTGGGCTTCCGCTTGAAGGTTGCCGAGTACATGTCGTGTAAACGGCGGTAAGTGGTGAGAGCATGTGTGAAGAAGTACACCCCTGCAGGGTTAATATGATCTATTCGAATAGCCGTGTCCACGTAGAAGGACTTCTAGGTTACCTATATCAGTTCATAGACAAGTAAATGGATACTATTAAAAGCCTCAAGATAAGTGTGAGTACATGGATGGCCCTCTCGTGGGATGACGAGAGGATCCACGGTGGAGTATTGTGATGGTGATTAAGCGGACTCGTAAAGGCCAAATGCTTTTCAAGTGGTGTCACGTAGGATAAGCTTAGCCAAGAGTCAAAGCTGGCTTGTCATTTAACTCCACCACCTTCTTGAGAATGTGCATGTATGATAGGATTACGTGGTAAGACTTCTTTGAGTACCTCCGTACTCATGTTTGCTTAATTAATGTTTTTCGCGACAACACCGCCTCTTCCGATGGGTTCTATGTAGACCTTGACATCGACGAGTGAACTAGCCACCTGTGTGGTGATCCAAGGCTTGTGAAGGGCCATTGTAGATAGAAAGGCTTCAACAAGCTTTCTTTCTTTTTAAAGTCTGTACTCGAGACTAGTTTGCTTCGCATGTGCTTGTATGTTGTATGACTTGAGTGTTGGGTCATGTGACCCCTACCTGTATGGATATGTTATGTATGGCTCCTCGGAGCCTTCTAAATAAAGTACTTTGAGTTGTAGAGTTTTGTTGTGATGCCTTGTTGTATTTACTCATATCGGGCATATTATGCGTGTATGATTGACATGCTTGGTATGAGTGGGATCCGACAAACTAGTTGTTTATCCTTGGCAGCCTCTCATATGGGGAAATGTAGTCTCGTGCTCCCGAAAGTGATAGTAGTCCGCTACAGCCGGTTCACCGGAGTCCTGCTAGCCCAAAGACTACCGCTTGGACACTTGACTGGCGGCATGTGTTTCACTTCGTTCCTATGTCTGTCCTTCGGGAAATGTCGCGGTGTTATTCGGAGTCCCCGCCTAGCTCAAGCATGTTTCACCGTGAGTCCTCATAGCCCAAAGGTTACAGCCCGAATCTTACGTTGATGACCGACATGCTCTATGTGATTCATGTATGCCTGTCCCCATAGGTTAGCGCCGCTTTGGGTTCACGACTAGCCATGTCGGCCCGGGTTCTTTATCATATGGATGCTAGCGACACTGTCATATACGTGAGCCAAAAGACGCAAATGGTCCCGGGCCATGGTAAGGCGACACCCGTGGGAATACCGTGCGTGAGGCCGCAAAGTGATATGAGGTGTTACAGACTAGGTCGATGTGATTTGGAATCAGGGTCCTGACAGCGTTGGCATCAGAGCAGGGCTGCCTGTAGGTTCGCTAAGCCAAACTGGTCGATGTTGAGTCTAGAAATGCTTTAGTTATATGTAGGGGAATTGATTGTGGGAGGAACGTAAGGCTCTTTTTACTCCTTTACCTTATGCCCTCCGATCTGAGTCATCCTCTTCTCATTCTACGTGGGTATAGGACTAGGCTCTCTCCTCTCTATCGTGTTCACGTGCTACTAATCCGTAGTAACTTATAGGATGGTTGGTTACATCCTCGATTCGATTACTATTATTTGGGTATGCTACCAGTTGAACCAGAACCTTGATATGATGTTGTTGTGTGGCTTTGCAATCTGATTATGAATGTCTCAAATCTGTTTTTTTGAGCATTTACAGATGTTATGCTGCCCGATTTTCCCTAGAAATTCTAATGTCTTTGCATTGTGGCTGTGCTTTCAGATGGCCACCCGTCCCCGTAACCAAGTGGTTCGTCTCGACCGTGCATTGATGTGTGTGGTCACACGGCAATGTTGGTTCGGTGATGGTCGAGACCGGTTACCGATGGTATCCTGAATATACCGTCGAGGAGCAGTTTAGGGATTTTAATCAAAGCCAATATCTGTGCACGGGTCAGGATTTATCCATCTTATCCGGAGCCACCGAACCGCTCCACCGTTTCTTATGGACTTGGGATCACTATTGGGATGTCCGTGCAAGATGCAGCCTATTCAATGATGACTATTATTCGAGCCAGAACTGCCTTTGTGCAACACCGATTTCCGCTATATGCCAAAGATCCTCCCTCGGGCGCATGGTTACCTTCGTGGTATGTACAGCGATGCATCCCATGAGAACTCACTTCTTCGCACCACCACGGAGATCTTTGGAAGACAAGGACCGTGAAAACCGGCCTTGCGTATGGAGCTCTTTAATGCCCGTCTTTGATCAACTGCTACTCTGACTCGGTTTGCACCTGCCGTGCAAGCCGGATACATGGATATGAGGGACTTGTACCCAGTGCGGGCTGGTCTGCCAGACTTTATGGAGTGGCGTGAGGTAGGAGGCATCACTCCTCCTCGTGGGCCTCGTCTGCCGCCGTTTGTTGGACCACGTCCACATCCGAGCCCTTTGGTCCGCAAGCTCCACAGGATCGTCTGCTTCGGATGATCATGTTCCACTTCCGAGCTTGGGTGGTGACTTTTATGAGGACTACTACGGAGTCATGCGAGTAGTAGTAGTATCCCTAGTATTGTAATAGTTGTATTTCCACCGTCCTGCGTGACTTGTGGGATATGACTTGGTGTGTATCATTCCGGAAGTGTAGAAAAATAATGTATAGGAGTTGGAATGCTTCCGATGAGATGTAACGCCCTTCCTGATAGTTGTACTCCGTCGGGCTTGTACTAGACTATGAGTGGTGTGTATGACCGTTGGTATATATATGGCAGTTTTATATTACCATGTCATACTGATGAACATCTCTGCATTCCGTGTTATCCATTACATTCCGCACTTTCTTGCTAAATTCTGCCATCCTGGTTTAAACCATTGTTTTGTTTCCTAGGATGGTCAACACCAGAATAATCCTGCCCGCTCCGGCAGTGCGAAGCCGCAGCCTGGAAATGCAAATCTGCCTCAACCGCCATCTTTGGCCGAGGTTATGCGGGAAGCGAACGCAATAAGCGTGAGACCAATCGCCTCTTTGGAGCGGATTGAGCAAAACACCGCACACCAGCCAAGAAATGATTCGGTGTCACTCAATGACTTCAAGTCAGTATCCACCGAAGTTCAAATATTCCGTTGAGCCTCTCGACGCGGATGATTGGCTTCGCAGCATCAACCACAAGCTGCGTTCTGCTAACATGGTTGAAGCTGATAAGGTTACGTTTGCCGCTTATCATCTCGAAGGCCCTGCTAGCCTTTGGTGGGAGAATTATGAGGCTATGCGTCCGGTTGGACAAATTACTACTTGGGCTGAATTTAGTGACGCTTTCCGTGAGCATCACATCCCAGAAGGTCTCATGGATCGTAAAAGGGAGGAATTCTGCAATTTCACCCAAGGTAGGCTGACAGTGGATACTTACAGCCGTGAGTTTGGGAAATTAGCATGTTATGCTCCCGAAGAAGTTTCTACCGACGCCAAGAAGCAGGAAAGGTTCCGCAAGGGACTTAGCCCCGAGCTTCGTCGTGATCTCCGCCTGCATGAGTGCACCTCCTTTCCGGGTTAGTCAATAAGGCTATCGGTGCGAAACTAGGCGCCTGATTTTGAAGCTTCACGCAAGCATATCCGTGACTCTGGATCTTCATCCGGCTCTGGGTCTCGAGCGCGGGTTTGGATTCCAAATAATGCTCGCCACCTGTGTTCACCCCGAGGCCATCCTTTGAGGCGCCTCGCCCCAACCAGCAGTACGCTCCGCCCAAGACTTATGGAGGCCCCGCTGCTAATGCTGCCCCACGTCCCAATATGATAACTAGCTTCATGTGTGGAGAGACGGGCCACTATATCCGTG
Organism: Aegilops bicornis; assembly: GCA_021605145.1. NCBI lineage: Eukaryota > Viridiplantae > Streptophyta > Magnoliopsida > Poales > Poaceae > Aegilops > Aegilops bicornis. The sequence continues at coordinate 250,503,440 of CM038673.1, forward strand.
AGTGTCCCCAGAACAACCCCAGTCAGATCGGAAAATCTGTTGGCCATGGTAAGCCAGCAGGAAAGGTGCTCTATGCTAAACCACCGCCACCGCCGTGGCCACGTCAACTATGTTTCAGTGAGGAAACCTATGAGGATCCCAACGTCATTCTCGCACGCTCCTTGTTAATTGTCATCCAAGCAACTGTTCTTTTTGATACTTTGGAGCATCTCATTCATTTATTTCGAGAGCTATGCTCGATTGCACAACACCACATTCTGTGACATGCACACCTCCATGGAAATTCAGACCCCGGTTCTAGATGGCAAACCTCTAGAATAAGTCATGGGACTGAAATTCTTGTCGACAATTAGTCTTTCTTGCTTCCCTAATAGCTCTCAAGTCCTCGACAGAAACATCATCTTGGGTATGGACCGGATGTCAGCCCATTATGCTAAGATTGATTGCTCTACTAGAACTGCTCAACTCACCCATCCTTGAGCAAGACAGTTAATGTTTTAACCCGAGTGTCCAAGCGCCAGCTTTACTCCTTAAATGCCAATCCCCTTCCAGACCTCGAAGATATTCCAGTAGTCCGTGATTTTCCGGATGTCTTTCCAGAAGAACTGCCAAGTATTCCACCTGACAGGGATGTCGAATTCGTGATAGATCTTGTTCCCGGAACCGTCCCAATTTCTAGACCTTATAAGATGGCACCCCTAGAACTAGCCGAACTTAAGAAGCAACTCGATGAGTCCTTGCAAAAGGGTTTCATCCGTCCTAGTTCGTCTCCATGGGCTTGCCCCGTCCTCTTCGTCAAGAAGAAGGATGGTACGGATCGGATGGTTGTGGATTACCGACACATCAATTTGGTCACTATCAAGAACAAGTATCCGCTCCCGGGATCAACGATCCGTATGATCAGCTCACTTTGGATCCTCGGCCTTTTTCAAGATGGATTTGAGGTTGGGCTACCATCAAATCAAAATCAAGAACGGGACATTCCTAAACGGCCTTTGTTACTCGCTATGGCCAATACGAGTACACCGTCATGTCCTTCGGATTAACCAATGCTCCGACCACCTTTTCTCGGTTAATGAACTCAATCTTCATGGAGTACTTGGATAGAATTAAATAAGTGGTATACCTTGATGATATACTCATCTACTCCAAGAATGAGGAAGAACATGCCGAACATCTAAGGCTAGTATTGATGAAACTTCGAGAGCACCGCCTTTATGCCAAATTCTCTAAGTGTGAATTCTGGTTACCGAAGTGACCTACCTAGGCCATGTAATCTCTGGCAAGGGCATTGCTGTCAATCCCGAGCGAGTTCAAGCCGTCCTTGACTGGACTCCACCTGAATCGGTCAAGCAAGTTCGGAGTTTCCTCGGTTTAGCAAGCTATTGCCGCCGCTTCGTCGAGAATTTCTCTAAAGTTGCTAAACCTCTAACCGAACTCCTCAAGAAAGATAAGAAGTTCAAATGGACGCCACAGTGCGAGTTCAGCTTTCAGGAACTGAAAAGACGCCTGACATCTGCTCCCGTACTTGTTCCACCTGTTTTCTCTTAGGACTTTATTATCTATTGCGACGCCGCGACAAGGACTAGGTTGCATACTCATGCAAGATCGTCATGTGATTGCCTACGCTTCTCGGCGATTCGTCCACATGAGGATAATTATCCCACGCATCGATCTAGAGCTTGCAGCGATGGTTCATGCACTCAAAACTGGCGACATTACCTTCTTGGTAATCGTTGCAAAATCTACACTGATCACCAAAGTCTGAAATACATCTTCACCCAACCGGATTTGAATCTCGTGCAAAGACGTTGGGTCGAGTTGATTACAGATTACGACTTAGGAATATCTTACACCCTGTGCAAAGCCAATGTCATGGCTGGCGACTAAGTCGCAAATCTTATTGTAACAATCTGATGTTACAACAAACTCAACCATTTCTCCACGAGGAATTTCGTAAGCTTAATCTTCACATTGTTCCTCGAGGATTCCTTTCCACCGGTGGCGAAACCTACCCTTACGGATCAGATCATCAAGGCACGTAAGGTAGATCCGGAATTTGCCGTATCAAGAGAAACATCAAGAAAGGAGTCGCGGATTGTTTCTCCATTGATGAACAAGGTGTCGTGTTCTTTGGAGACCGTCTAGTGGTTCCCAAGGTGCGTAATCTGAGGCGATTGATCCTTAAGGAAGCTCATGACTCCTCTCACCATTCATCCGGTAGTACTAAAATGTATCAAGACCCTCGCCAGAGGTTTTGGTGCACTAGGATGAAGAGAGAAATCGCTCAATACATTGCTAATTGCAACGTCATCGTCGAGTTAAAGCAGAGCATCAACGGCCTGCTGGTACCCTTCAACCTTTGGAAATTCCTGAATGGAAATGGGATAAAATCGGTATGGATTTCAGTACCGGATTTCCCAGGACCAAGAGAGGGAATAATGCTATCTTCGTTGTCATCGATCGCCTTTCCAAAGTAGCCCACTTCCTACCTGTTCGCGAGAGTATAGCCGCTAGCCAGCTAGCTGATTTGTACATCTCTCGAATAGTGTCTCTTCATGGTGTTCCATTGGAGATTAACTCGCACTGTGGAAGTCTCTTCACCTCCCGATTTTGGGAAAGTTTCCAAAATGCTATGCGAACTTCGTCTCTCTTTAGCACCGCATTCCATCCTCAATCAAGTGGTCAAGTAGAACGAGTCAATCAAATCCTAGAGGATATGCTTCGAAGCTTCATCATCTCTTTCGGCATGAATTGGGAGAAATGCCTTCCATTCGCCGAGTTCGCTTATAACAATAGCTATCAATCTAGCTTGGGCAAAGCTCCTTTCGACGTTCTTTATGGACGGAAATGTCGAACGCCTCTTAACTGGTCAGAAACCGGGGAGAAACAACTCTTTGGCCCGGATATGATTCAGGAAGCAGAAGAGCAGGTTCGCGTTATTCGTGAGAAATTGAAAACAGCACAATCTCGTCAAAAGAGTCAATATGACCGCAAGCATAAGCCTATGGCTTATGAAATTGGCGAAAAGGCTTATCTTCGGGTTACTCCTTTGAAAGGAACCCATCGATTCGGTATCAAAGGCAAGTTGGCTCCTCGTTACATTGGACCCTTTCGCATTCTTGCCAAACGAGGAGAAGTTGCCTACCAATTGGAACTACCTCCACATCTTTCCAGAGTCCATGATGTCTTCCACGCTTCCCAACTCAAAGCGTTGCTTCGGATCCTATCCGTGGAGTGGACCACGAAACGCTTGATCTTCAAGATAACCTCACCTATCGAGAATATCCCGTTCAGATTCTTGATCAAGCCGAGCGTACCACTCGACGTCAGAATATCAAGTTTCTAAAAGTTCAATGGTCAAACCATTCCGAGCAAGAAGCAACTTGGGAAAGGGAGGATCGTCTTTGACTTGAGTACTCCACCTTTTTCACAACAGATCCTAAATCTCGGGACGAGATTCTTTTGAGTGGGGGTGAGTTGTCACATCCCAGTTAGACCATGCAATAGTGTGTGCATCATGTTTAAATTTCATTTGAATTTGAAATGGGGAAGACAGGAAACCCCCAGAACCTCTTTTAATTCAACTAGGGTTTACTAAAAATTATTTCAATGAACCTGAAATGCCCTTCAAAATGTTCATCATCTTTGCTTTGGTTCAGAGCCTCTACCAAAAGTGGTGCACCATTTTCTAGGTCATCCAAAGGTCTTTGAATTAAATCATAAGTATTTGAGTTTGAGCATTTCAAATTATATAAAATATTTCAAATGCCCAAATATTGCCAAACTAAAATGTTTCATGTTGGAAATATTCCAACAATGGACCAGAGCAGTTTGGTGATTTTTGAAACTGTTTTGGTATTTTTAAAAACTCCACAAAGTTACAGAAAATTAGAAAAGAAAAACAGGAAGAAAACCTTACACTGGCGCCTACTAACTGCCCACCTGCTGCCCAGCCCAGCCGGCCAATGGCTTATTGGCTCGGCCAGTAGCAGCAGTGCTCGGGCGGCGAGCACCGCATGGGTGCCACGACCTGCCGCCGCCCGCTCCCCTCCTCCAAATTGCCGACGCGGATCGCTTCCTCTCTCCCCAAACCCCTCGGACACCTCCGCTCCTCCCGGCTTCTCTCAAGGCCTCCCGCCATGGCCGACGCCACGCCGCCGACCATCGCCAGAGACGTGCTCCCCGCCGTCCGTGCTCCTCCTCACCGTGTCCAGGAGCTCCGCCGCCCTCGTCTTCGTCAAGCTAGCCGAGCCCCGCGTGCTCGAGTAGCCCGAGTCGACCGCACCGACTTCGCCCGAGTCCACCGTCGCCGGAGATCCCTTTCAACGCCGTCGCCGCTCCGACCCGTCCCCGACCGCAACGAAGTTTCCCGAGCTGCCCGTGAGCCCATCTATCTCCCCTTTCCTTCCTCCCTCGCTCTCGATCTGTAGCGATCGAACGAAGATCAACCGCAGACCGCCATGGAGCTCGTCGCCGACGTGCTCCCGGTCACCCTCCGGCCACCTCTTGGTGTCCATCACACTCACCACGTCGCATAGGGTCTAACTATGCACTCCCCGCACCTCACCGACCCCTCTAGCCTCGAGTTCGCCTTTGGCCGAACTCCGGCGGCCGCCTAGGTCGTCGCCGGCGCCGATTCCGGCCGCCCCGATCCCAACCCACTCCACCAAGAGCTGCGGCTCAACCCCAGCTACCCATAGCCACCCTCCGCGGCTCGTTTGGTCGCCGGAATGGCCAAACTCACTTCCGCCGCCGCGTCGGGCTCGCCGGCGGCTAGACGCGGGGCAGCCGACGTGGACTTTGACCATGGTGGGCCCTGGTTGACTCGATGAGTCGATGGCGAATTGGGGCCCAGCCGCTAACTAAATAGGTTTAGTTTTAATTAAACTTTAACTAAACTAATTACCCTAACACCCTGGACCCACAGCCAGGTTTGACCTGGACGTCTCCGTTGACCCTGACGTCATGCTGACGCATGGCTGACGCAATAAATCAATTACTGGATTTATTCTAATATAGGAAATTCCAGAATATAGTTCAAACTTCAAATATTCATAACTTTTAATCTGTAACTCCAAATGCAAAGATCTATATATGAAAAATGATCAGAAAAATCCATTCTATCCATTGGTACAGGTTTCATGCATGATAAAACAAGTTAACCTTGCTGTTTAAGAAGAATAAGATATTACACCTTTAGGACTATTTTAATGAGCTAGCATTTGAATCTTTGATTCAAATGAGTTCATCCTTTTGTTTCAGCTTGCATTAGGCCAATACATCGTCCATATTGCCATGTCATAGCATGCATCATATTGTTGCATATTGCCATGTGTGTTTATTTTCGGTATGTCTTTCGTGATAGGTTCTGCCTCCGAGGATAATCCCGACTATCCGTCTGAAGGGCAGTACCCTACCACCACTCCATCAGGCAAGCAACCCATTGATCATTCCGATACAAACCCATGTTCTCGCTTCTGCTCTTGTTTTACTGCATTAAGACAACGCGATTCAAACTGTTGTGTCTTTGCGGTAGTTGAACCCACTTCCTTTGCATGACCTGTCATTGCCACAAGAATTCAGATGAAACCCACTAGTATGTGTAGGAGTTGATTGAGCCATGTTTGTGTTCCCTACCATACTATGCTTGCTATGCTTAGAGTTGTGTCAGTCCGCTCATCGGGATGATGAACCGGAGTGAAAGGTTGTGTCGGGTTCGAGAGTGAAAGTGTTGAACAAGTTGTGGTATAGGTTTCGATGAGAGGCCATGTAGGAGTACTTGGTGGGTTGTTTCATTGAAGCCGTCCCTAAGAACTGAGATATGTGTTTGTGATCCATGAAACAGTTACTACCACGCATTGGGCCCGAAACCAATGGACCTTCTCGGCTTCTTAACCACTCTTGTCCTTAGTCCGGGAGTTGCAAGTAGTTTCTGGTGTTTGTAGCATGCTGGGGGCACGCATACGCTGGCCGTAGGGGTGGGTTGTGTTATGTAGGCACCGTGGTCTGATGTACCGGTCGCCTGTTTGGTGTCTCGGGAACCCGTATACATCGTTCGGGGCTGTATGGGAAACCTCGGCGGACTCCTGCGGATGGAACCAGAATAGGCGATAAACCCGGACTTGGGACTTGTGTGTTTAGGTAGGCTGTGGCCGACACCCACGTTGGGCTTCATTGAAGGTTGCCGAGTACATGTCGTGTAAAACGGCGGTAAGTGGTGAGAGCGTGTGTGAAGAAGTACACCCCGCAGGTTAATATGATCTATTCAATAGCCGTGTCCACGGAGAAGGACTTCTAGGTTACCTATATCGGTTCATAGACAAGTAAATGGATACTATTAAAAGCCTCAAGATAAGTGTGAGTATCATGGATGGCCCTCTCGTGGGACGCACGAGAGAGGATCCACGGTGGAGTATTGTGATGGTGATTAGCGGACTGCAAAGGCCAAATGCTTTTCAAGTGGTGTCACGAGGATAGCTTAGCCAAGAGTCAAAGCTGGCTTGCTGCATTTAACTCCACCACCTTCTTGAGAATGTGCATGTATGATAGGATTCTGTGGTAAGACTTGCTGAGTACCTCCGTACTCATGTTTGCTTAATTAATGTTTTTCAGACGACAACACTGCCCTTTCCGATGGGTTCTATGTAGACCTTGACATCGACGAGTGAACTAGCCACCCAGGTGGTGATCCAAGGCTTGTGAAGGGCCACTGTAGATAGAAAGGCTTCAACAAGCTTTCTTTCTTTTTAAAGTCTGTACTCAGACTAGTTTGCTTCCGCATGTGCTTGTATGTTGTATGACTTGAGTGTTGGGTCATGTGACCCCTACCTGTATGGATATGTTATGTATGGCTCCTCAGAGCCTTCTAAATAAAGTACTTTGAGTTGTAGAGTTTTGTTGTGATGCCTTGTTGTATTTACTCATATCGGGCATATTGCGTGTATGATTGAAATGCTTGGTATGAGTGGGATCCGACAAACTAGTTGTTTATCCTTGGCAGCCTCTCATATGGGGAAATGTAGTCTCGTGCTTCCGAGCGATAGTAGTCCGCTACAGCCCGGTTCACCGGAGTCCTGCTAGCCCAAAGACTACCGCTTGGACACTTGACTGGCCGGCATGTGTTTCACTTCGCCTATATGTCCGTTCTTCGGGAAATGTCGCAGCGGTGTTATTTGGAGTCCTGCCTAGCACCTTTCTGCCCGGTTCACCGGAGTCCTCATAGCCCAGTGCTACAGCCCGAATCTATACGTTGATGACCGACATGCTCGATGTGATTCATGTATGCCTGTCCCATAGGTTAGCGCCGCTTTGGGTTCACGACTAGCCATGTCGGCCCGGGTTCTTTATCATATGGATGCTAGCGACACTGTCATATACATGAGCCAAAAGACGCAAACGGTCCCGGGCCATGGTAAGGCGACACCCGTGGGAATACCGTGCCTGAGGCCGCAAAGTGATACGAGGTGTTACCGGCTAGGTCGATGTGATTTGGAATCGGGGTCCTGACAGGACATCGCTCGGTTTGGACCAGCAATCGAAGGAGAACTGGCCCGGGGGTTTAAAATAAAGATGACCCTTGAGTCTGCAGAACCCAAGGGAAAAAGGCTTAGGTGGCAAATGGTAAAACCAAGGTTGGGCCTTTGCCGGAGGAGTCTTATTCAAAGCAAACCGTCAAGGGGGTCCCATAAATCACCCAACCGCGTTAGGGACGCAAAATCCGGGAACATAATACCGATATGACGGAAACTAGGGCGGCAAGAGTGGAACAAAACACCAGGCATAAGGCCGAGCCTTCCACCCTTTACCAAGTATATAGATGCATTAATTAAGAGAAGAGATATTGTGATATCCCAACATAAACATGTTCCAACATGGAGCAAATCTTCAACTTCACCTGCAACTAGCAACGCTATAAGAGGGGCTGAGCAAAGCGGCAACATAGCCAAACAACGGTGTGCTAGGAAAGGTGGGTTAGAGGCTTGACATGGCAACATAGGAGGCATGATATAGCAAGTGGTAGGCATCGTAGCATAGGCATAGCAAAAGAGCGAGCAACTAGCAAGCAAAGATAGAAGTGATTTAGAGGGTATGGTCATCTTGCCTGAAATCCCGCAAGGAAGAAGAACGAGTCCATGAAGAAGACAAACGGACGTAGTCGAACGAATCCTCACAACTCCGGAACGAAACCGAAGCTAACGAGAGAATCAACCTGGAAACAAACAAACAACATGGTAAACCAACAAGAACAAATATGGCATGATGCACAACCAAGTATGATGCATGCCCGGTTTAAATAGCATGGCATGGCAATATGCACAAACAAAACTACAAGTTAAATGGAGCCCAATATGCAAACACCAGATCAACTAATTAGTTTAATCTCGTTTAGGTACTCAATAATATTAAATGTTATTAAACATGGCAAGAGATGAGGCATAAGTAGACTAACTATTTAGGCAAGTTAAATGAGGCCGGAAATAACAAACAACAAGTCCGGTAAATCTCCATGTGCATATTTTAGATTGAACTGTTCTGCCCTAAACACAATTTTAATGTTGTTAAACAGATAAATAAAGTGCACCATGTTAAACTAGGCATTTTTCTACCCCATTTACATATGTAATTTATTTAAATCCGAGCTACGGTTATTTAGTTATGAAATAAATCATTTTAACATGCCATCTAGCAAAATTAATCAAACAACATTTTAAACAAATTTAACATGGATGAATGCTGCATATTATGAAACTGGAAGGAATTCTAAGCATTTAACATGTTTAAAACATTTGAATATGATGCATGGTTGTGGAGTTATTATATGCATGATCTAGAGGGACTTTTCTGAAAACTGCAGTTTCTGGATAATATGAAATTCGCAGCACGCCAAAAAATTAGCAACGGGCCGAATGCAACGCACTGTGCAAGCCCAACAGCAGATCTGGCCTGAAGCAGGTGTGGGAGTGCAAAAAAACAGGAAAACTAAGCAAAAATGGGGGCGGCTGGGACTCAAACCCAGACCCCTCGAATGGATAGAGGCTGCGCTAGCCACTGGGCTAGCTGATGTGCTTGTGGTGGAACATAGTGGCAACTCTAAATAACCTCTACATGCCAGAACGGCTCTAGGAAAAGATCGAAGCTTGATTACGGAGGAAGTTGCTCAGCTGGGAAAACAGAGGCCGGCCATGGCGGCAGAAGGTGGGGTCGCCATGGCGGGCTCCTTCCGGCCGGATCACGCCGGATCCCGCGGGAACGGAGCGAGGGCGAAAACGGATCCACGCACGAGGAGTCGAGGCAGGGGCTTGAGGCGGCGAACTTGAAGGAGGCTGCTGTTAACTGAAGAAAAGACAGAGTTTAGAGGGAAACAGGGGAAGGAAGGAGAGAAAGAGACGTAGAGAGATGGCAAGGGCGCGGCGGGGCGACCTGGGGTTGCCGGCGACGACAAGGCCGGTCGTCGGAGGAGCGAAGGCGAGGCCATGGTTGCAATGGCGGCAAGGCAAGCCTCTGCTTGTGGCGTCCATGGCTGCAGGAGCGACCTTCCTGTAGAAAAGTAGAGAGAGGGAGTTGAGAGAACGAGGACGATAGGAGAAGGAAAAGGGGCTGCGCGCTGCTCATGTGTGGCGGGGACGGAGAGGACGGAGCAAGGCGGCGGTGGAGCATCTGGGCACGGGGAAGTGGCCTGGAGAAGCTGCACGAGGCCGAGCACCATGGTGGTTGCAGCGGCGTCAGTCTCCACGCTAAGGACGGCAGACCTTGGCGAGGGGGGTGCGGAGAGGAGGCATGCGAGGCAGGGGATGGAGTGGACGTGGAGGGAATGGAACTCCGTCGGCTTGGCTGCTCCGGGCGGGGCTCAAGGAGCTCGGGCGCGTGTCATCCATGGCGTCCCCTGTTCCTGTGAATAAGAGAAGGAGAGAGCTGAGAGAGGGAACAGGGAGAGGGAAAGGAAGGAGATGGAGGCTGACGGGAAGTGCAGCATGACCTGGTGCTCCGGCCGGGCGAGGTCGAGGTTAAGCGGAGATGGCGGGAGGAGGTGCTGTTGGATCGGTGGGGAAAACTAGGAGAAGGTGGTTGGCGGCTGGATCAGGAGGGATCCCGAGGAAGAAGGAGGTTGGTCGGGTGTCTCGAATGGATCGGGCAAGATCCCGAGGATGGAGGAGGCAGTGGCCGGCGGCGGCAGGGAGGATTTGATGGATGGGACGGCTAGGTGTAGGGTTACACTGTTTATATAGGTAGGGGATTAGGGTAGGGGTAATCTAGGTCCCTCCAATCGTAATCGGACGGTTCAAAAAAAAATAGGCTAGGGAGTCCAATAATTAAAACGAAGATGTTTTATAGATGATAGGGGATGATCCGGATCCAATGGTAACGACAGACCGGTTCGGGTTCGGGGCAGGTTTCGGACGCACGCAAGAGAATTGATTGGTTGAGCTGTCAAGAGAGGTTAGGTGGTCGTGGTCAAGAGGGAGGCAAAACCCGATTGGTCTCAAACAGTCAACGAAAGCAAGGTGACGCGGCAACTTCTGGCGGATCTGGGTTTTATGAAAACATGCAGATGCAATGCGCATGATGCTACGAGATGAGATGCACGACAAGAACAAAATGCAAAACAAAAGACAAAAACCCAACCACGGAGGAAATAATATAACACATAGCCGGAAATAACAAGAGTTGGAGTTACGAATATGGAAAGTTGTATCCGGGGCGTTACACGGATGTGGGCCTTCAGCGGGCCTGGTGATCGTATGAGGCTCCAGGAAGAAGACCTGACGCCAGAAGCACTAAGGAAAGTGCTCCTGGTCCTGACTGGCGATCCTAACCCCGGTGGCATCCGGCATGAAGGGGCCTTGCTGTACCTCTGCCGGAACAGGGGCGATTTGGTGAACCAGATGCCTATCTTCGATGAATGGGGGCTGCGCCCCGCTGGTCTTCAGGGGCCTCGCGAGAACCCAGTGGTGGTGACAGCCTTTCCAGCAGTCCAAGGCGGCTCCTCCTCAAGTGGTGGAGCAGGGAGGCACGAGCCGCCAGAGGCCGAAGGGACCCCCGCCGGGGTGATAGCGCCGGGTGATGCTCGTGAGGGGGCAGCTCCTGAGGCTCATGCCGCTGCGGCTGAGGGCGGCAGGCAGTCGCCCGCAGCGCCCGCGGATGGAGCCCCCGAGGCCCCTGCTGCTTCTCTTGGTGAGGCGACTAGCAGCGCGCGTCAGGCAGGCGCCCCTGACGCAAGCCGACTTGATGCTTCTCCCTCGCTGCAGGCTGATCCCTGCGCTCAAATCTTGGGTCGAGGCTCTCGTCTAGGGATGGGCTGGCTCAAGGCCGGGCTTCTGGCGCGGCGCGCCCGGCCGTCGGGAGGGTGCCAGCCCCCAGCCCCCTGCCCGGAGGGGGAGTGTTGATTCGCGGCTCCCGGCGCCCGTCTGGGGCGGTCGATGGTGTGGAGTACATGCGCGAGCGCGCCCGGGAGCATCGCGCCCTTCACCAAGGATTTCTTCAAAGGGTGGCCGACGGGGTGAACCTTCTAGGTGAAGAGCTTGCTGACGAAGACGCGCGCCTTGAGGCCGAGGGCCTGCGCCTGGCCGTAGAGAGGCGCGAGCTGGAGGGCGCTGCGGCCCTTGCGCGCCGCCAGCGTGACCTCGATGATGAAGAGGCCAAGACGTCGCTGGCAGCCTCTCGGGAGGCCTGCTCTCGGGCCATCGAGGAGGCCCGGGCAGCTAACAGACGGCGAGAGGCGGCGGAGGAGCGGGCACGAGAACTCCTGGCCCGGTGTCACTCGTTGGAGGAGCAAGTGGAGCTGCGCGAGGCAGCCCTTGCATCGATGAAGGTGGCCTCCGGCGACTCGGCGGAGCTCCAGAAGCGTGAGGAGGCGCTGACGCTTGAAGCCGCCGAACGCGCGCGCGAATACGAGCGCTTGGAGACGGGGGAGCGCTTGGCGGCGCGGGAAGAGGATGAGGTTGCAGCACGGGAAGCCCGCATCATGGAGGAGGTCGGACGCCGAGTGGCGGCGGCGCGCTCGAACCTCGAGCGCGAGTTTGAGGAGCGGTTGGGGTTGATCAAGGCCGAGGCTGAGGGCAGGACTGCTGCCTTGAGGGCCAAACTGCAGGAGGCGACGCGGCGGGCCGATGCTCTTCGGGCGGCCCTCGAGGTGGCGCAGAGGGAGTCCACCACCTCTCAGGTCGAGGCGCTCCTTCTTCGCCAACGGGTGGAGGAGGCCGAGGCCGTCGCGCGCCAGAATGCGGACGAGATGCGTCAGCGGCGAATCCTGGAACATGAGCACGGTCCCATGCTCGCCACGCTCCGGGAAAGAGCTAACGCAGCCTTGGATAATATCTGCGAGGCGGCAGTAGGCGCGCCGCACGCGGTTAACTACGCCGGCAACCTTCAGTTCTTCACTGACGTGGTGGCGCGGCTGGAGGCGCAGTCGGTCAGGGCCGACAGGTTGGTGGAGGAGAGGAGCCGCGCGCTTCTCGGGCGCGCCTTCTCTCGTGTCTTCAGCCATCTCCGGGACATGGACCCTCACTTCGATCTTGACGCAGCCATCGCCCCAGTTCCCCAGGCCGTCCGGAGCGACCTGGCGCACTGGGTAGAACACAACGTGGATGCCCTCGTCCGGGCCTTCGCTTCAGAAGACGACGGCGTGGTCGTGGCGGCCGATGAGGGCGGCGTGGTGAACGGTCCAGACGCCGCCGATGATCACGCAGACAGCGACGGCGAGGCCGGACGCCAAAGAACGGCTCGGAGGTGCTCCTGAGGATGCATTGGGGGATTTGTCCGACTGATCATGTATTGTCCTTGTTCCATTACCCTGCATGAATAGAACTCAGGTTTTGGCCTGATGGAGGTGAGAGCATTTTGGGAGGGGGAGCCCCTCATGTAAAACTTGTGTTCTTCGTGTTAGCAGGTGCTACATTGCCCATACGCCTGCCGCCAAGTGGTTGGCTAAGCGGCGCGCTAGTTGGATGGTTTACCTTTGTTTCGTACGAGCCCCGAGATAGCCTGTGGGAGGCTGAGGCGATCTGAGTGTCTACTGATCGAATCCGTAGGGCCTGCAGTAAAAACCTCCGGAGAGGACGCGGCGGCGACAGGCTGGGCTTGAGCTTGGCTCGGCTCGCGAGGGGCTCGCGAGGGAGGCAGCCGAGGCGGAGTTGTAATCAAACGCGAGATATTTGCTCGAACGAGACTAAGCACCCCTTCCCCGAATACGCGCAAATCTTTGAACTCAAATTCAACTTAAATCCAACAGCAGAAAACGACAGCCAGAGGGAAAACCAATGAAAGCAGAAAAAGGCCGCGTCCGGCACCTAGTCTAGTCTTGGACGTCTTCTCACCAGCGCGGAGCTAAGTGCTGCCACTGGGCGTGGGAGGGAGCCCCAGGGCCTGAGGCCGGCACCCCTGAGACTCCGGGGCGTGTACAGCCCCACTCATTATTACATGAGAGTGTCACGGGGCGGCGAGCTTCACAGGCACTGGGCCTTCTTCACAGGTACCGGCCTTGCTTCATATCGCCAGACGAGGGCCCCGCCTTGCGCCACACTCTAGTGCCACCAACGACGACCGGAAACCAGGACGCCACCGGTGGGGTAGAGCGGTCGCCAGCGGTTCCCCCGACGACCACGGGTCCTCCGCCAGGGGCAAGCCCTGAGGCACCTCCCCAGCAAAGGGCCTACCTCCTGAGAACGCCTTGCTCCGAGCGCCGCGGTGGTGATGTCGGATCTCTGCCCCTCTCCGGCAGCCCCCTGCGCCCCCCTCCCGAGGGGTAGGAGACTGCGGGAGCGGGGCAGCCGCTCGTCGTGGCGACCTGTACCTCCTGCAACCTATGGTTAGCGTATGTTTGCTCTTGAGGAAGTAGCGGTACCCGATAATCGTCGCCCCCGGCGTGACCAGTGGGACCGTCTCGAGACTCCTGGAAGAGCGCGCCTTGTGGCGCCTCATCCCCCCAGATTGGGCCGAGGAGCGAGTCTTGTTCCCCCTCATGCGGGTGCCCTTGGTCCATCATATGGGGCACGTATTCTTCCGGCGCCGTCATCCCGAAGGCCACGCCCGTAGTCTTTGGCGTGCCTTGCTGCTACTGCTTGATCGCCCGCCGTGGGGTGGTGTAGCAGCGGTCCACCAGGAGCCGTGAGTTGCGCCGAGTCCTTCTTCTCCGCTGGCCGGGGGCGGGGGCAACCCCGCCGCCGGCCTGGTGCTGACAGCTTCGCCAGTGTTGGAGTAGCTTTGGAGCCATGGCGCTGGAGCCCCGTGCGGGCCGCCCTCGGCCCGAGATGGAAGCCGGGTGCAGGGTGAGCCCCGAGGCGGAAGCCCAGAGCTCCGCCAGCCGCTTCCAAAGAAGACGTCGCGGCCGCTCTCCGGCAGCCTGCACTACAGCAGCTCTCGGGCCCATGTGAGCGGCCCTCGAAGTTCGCCTGCTCCCGGCGGGTGTACGGTGATGTGGTCGCGGGCGTGGTTGGAGGCTCTTGCTGCCGACCACGCCGCCGCGGTGTGAGAGCCGTCGATGCTGTCTGCGCTGCCGCCCATGCCCGCAGCTCATGCGGACCACGAGCTGCCTAGGGCACGGGGTCGCCCGAGGCGAGCGGCTCTGCGTGGGCGGGCCACGCCGCCCAAGGATCTGGGTTGCCCGCTTGGTCGCTGTTCATGGCGATGACGATGCGACGGGACACGAGGTGGCAGTAGGCGGATTCCGGTGCACCCCTACCTGGCGCGCCAAATGTCGGATTTCGGGTTCCGGCAGACCCATAAGGTTCGAACTCTGGGGTGCGCGCGGAGATCCAACCCTCCACCGTCCCGTACCTCGCCGAATCGCAAGGACCTAAAACTACTCGAAAGAACAGCACAAGAGACACGAGATTTATACTTGTTCGGGCCACCGTTGTGGTGTAATACCCTACTCTAGTTTGTTGTGTGGTGGATTGCCTCTTGGGCTGATGAAGAACAGTACAGGGAAGAACAACCTCGCGAGGGTCTGTTCTTGGTGGGTGTGATGAACTGCTAAGTGGTATCCCGTCGCTCTAGCTTGAGGATCAGGTCTCTCTCTCTCTCCTTGGATTCCTAATGTCGGGTCTCTCCTCTATCGATCGTCCTCTATCTACTATGGTGGCTAACTCTACTTATATAGACGAAGGCCCTGGGCCTCTTCCCAAATATTGGGCGGGAAGGGCGCCAACAATTGGCCATTTTGAAGGGGAACATCGGGTACACTTATCCTGACTAAAGTTGGTCCTCGCCGCCAAAGGCTCGGTGATGACGCTCGCTTGGGCTCCACGATGACTACATTCCAGCCGTTGGGGCTGGTCTTGGTCTTGTTGCAATCAAACGGATGCCTTTGCTTGATGCTCTCGCCGCGCTTGCTCCCTTTGCACCAAAGAGGAAAGGAGGACCTCCATGGTGGCGCCCGATCGGGCGCCCTTGGTCGTCATGGCTTGCGTCATGGGCACCTCGCGAGGTACCTTGCCTTGAACTCTCCGCCTCCTCATGAGCCAGCCTGACGAGGCCGCGCCTGAGGAAGCTCCTGGTCGTCCGCCCCGCGAGGCTTGGCCCCTCGCGAGGGTCTTGAGCTTGCGTTGATGAAGATGGGCCGTCCTGGCCTCCTTTGAGCCACGTAGCAGGCTGCAGGTAGGCAAGTCTGGGGACCCCCATTCCCAGAACGCCGACAGTAGGAGCGGGAAAGTGGGATTGTATCGGAATGAACAAGGGGGTTTTGCTTGTCTGGCACTTCTGAAGATAGTATAGTTCTTCATCGGTGTCATCGATCTCATCGTCGGAACACGTCTATCGAGAGGGGACAACCACCGGCAAAAGAGAAGGAACACAATCAATGCAATGCACAATATGATGCATGATCATGACATGGAAAAATGAGTGTGTTGGGCTAATGCAACTACAACCAGATGGGTTTGAGCCATTCGAACCAAAGGTTCAAAGTTCAATCTCATTTGTGATCTTAAATAGTGCCTTATCATGTTTTGCACTAAACATCAAGTTAACTTGTTTAAACATGCATGAAACTAGTACATATGGATAGACTGGATTTTTCTGATCATTTTTCATATATAACACTTTGCATTTGGAGTTACAGATTAATTTCTATGATTTTTAGAAGTTAGCACTATTTTCTGGAATTTCCTGAATAATAATAAATCCAGAAAATAATTAACTGCGTCAGCACTGGGTCACCGTGACGTTAGTGGTCAACGGGGACAGTCCAGGTCAAACCTGGCCAGTGGATCCCGCGTGTCAGTGGTTAACTAAACTAACTAAATTTAGTTAGTCCTAACCTAGGTTAATTAGCAGGGCGGGCCCCACCTGTCATTGACCCAGGGGAGGTCAAAACCCTGGTCAACCAGGGCTAACACACCGGCGTTATGCCGCCGGCGGCAGCAGGCGCGGCGGAGGGCTCGGGCCCGCTGCTCCGGCGACCATTTGGATGGCGGAGAGCGGCTACGGGGATCTGGGTCACACCCGCGCCCGTTGCAGCTAGCAGCAGCTAGGGCGGCCGGAGCTCGCCGGAAACGAGCTCCAGGAGGCGGCGGGCATTCGGGTGAGCTCGGTGTGGTCGCTGTGGTGCATGGCAGGGCGAACGGTGAGGGGAGAAGGGGCAGGAGCTCACGGCTGTTCCAGGGAAAAGAACGGCGAGCTCGGAGGAGGTCAGACAACGATGAGGCGGCGAGGGGGATCTCCGGCGATGGTCGGTGAAGACAAGGTCGAGGCGGTGTCTCCGGGGCATGCGAGGGCTCGAGGCTCAGCTAGCTCGGTGAAGCGGACGGTGGGGAAGCTTCGGAACACGTGGGGAGGCGCGAGGACGACGGTGGCTGCGGGAACTACGGCGGCACGGGCGCGACTACGTCGGCCATTGCTAGGAGAGAACAAGGGAGAGAGCCAGGGGAAGTGAGGTGTCCAGGGGATCGGGGCGGCGCCACGGAGTTGCTTCGAGGCGCTGGTGATGCAGGCGAGCAGGGAGGAGGCGTGGTGCCTCGCCCAGCGTCTGCGTCTGTTGTCTCCCTCCTCCCGCCCTCTTGGCAGAGGTAGGTGATGACTGGCACGGGCCAGGTGGGCCGGCCCAGCCAGGTAAGTGGCCCAATTAAATTTTGTTTTCTATTTTTCTGTAACTTCTGAGCTTTATTAAAAATACCAAAATGTTTCCAAAAATCCTGTAAATAATTTTGGTCTCTGTTAGGATTATTCCTAACAGCCCACACTTAAGTTCAGAATTAATTGAGCACTTAAAATAATATATAGCACTTAAATGCCCAACTTCAAATAGCATATGATTTAATTCAGTGACCTTAGGTGTCCTAGAAAAATGTGAACCAATTTTGGCAGAGGTTCTAAACCAATATAAAAATGATGGACATTTTTGAAGGGCATTTTAGGTTCATTGAGAAAATTATTTAGTAACCCTAGTTGGTTTAGGTGGTCTTTGAGGTTAGTTCATCCCCATTTCAGGTTTCTGGGAAAATTTAAGACATGATGCATCACTCAAATGCAACACTAACTAGGGTTGTGACAACTCACCCCCACTAAACAAGAATCTCGTCCCGAGATTCAAGCGTAGGGTAAGATGAAGGGGGGACGCAAACTATCACAATCTTCATGATCCAGGTTGCACTTCATAAGAACGTTGATTCGATCACCATCTTTGTGTCGATGTCTTGCTCTGAGGACTCCATCCAACATGACAATGAGAAGAAAGGGTAAACTCTAGAAAATCAATCTTCATGAAGACCGAGCAACTCATGATCAATTCATGGAGTGAGACATTGAAACATCTCTCGAGCCAAGACATGAAACATACATCCAAAGGAATGGAGTGAAACGGATGACGAAGGTTCACTAGGTAGGAAACAATTCCACACTTAAGAAGGTGGCGAACGGTTGTCAATGTAACCAGGAGTTGAGTTGACATGATACCCTCACAGTGCTCAAGGAGCGTATCAAGCCCATCATCAGCCGCATCGACGGAATCCAGAGGGTGGAGGGCCTGCGCCGGGACTAGGCACCCCGTTTCTGACTGCCGCTGCAGGTTCACGACCAAGACAATTTTTATCTTTAGTTAGAACCGCAGCAACACTTGATGTAATACAACTCTGCAGTACTTTTGATATGATGCATGTTATCTTCCTGTTCGATCTTCCTTTGTATGTTCACCCTACGCTATCCGGGTAGGCTTGCTGGTGCATAAACCCAGGGCGGCACCTTGAGGACGGATCCCCAATTGCCTACCGGGTGTGCTTGCTGCCGAGCGAACCACCTTACCGCTCTCAACGCGGCCGCTCGAACTGTCGAGCTTGACTTGGGTCAGAATCGTGAGTGTTGCCAATTGCGGAAGGCTACCCTGCCGCTCTCGACGCGGCCGCTTGAGCTGTTGAGCAGACTCGAAACAAAAAAAGGGCGTTGCAAATTGTAGAAGGGCCCCTTCGCGTGCAGGTTTCCATACATAGGGTAGGACCTTCGAGGACAATAACCTCATATATAAAAAGGAAATTGCTTAAAGTTTCACATGACTTAGCTTTTCTGTCGTTGTAAGGGCGCCCACCGCATCCGCAGACGGCGCCGTCATGCTTGGTCGTCTTCTTCCTTGGAACGACGGCCACGATGAAGCCGCTGCTTCGATCAGACCAGATTTTCACAACTGCGCCCCCGACCTGGCGCGCCAAAGATGTCGGTGGGAACGACACCTATGGGGTCACTGGGGTCCCTTCTACGGTCGGCGGGCGCGAGGTTGTGCAAAGAGCAGGTTTGACAGGAAGCACATGGATCGTTTACCCAGGTTTAGGCCGCAAAGATGCTTAATACCCTAGTCCTGCTTTGGTGGATGTATTGAGTGTTCTTGTGTTCTTGAGCTAGCTAGTGGTGCAACTTGCCTAAAAGAGCCGAATCCCTCTCCTGGTCGCCTCGGGCCTCCTTTTATAGGCAAAAAAGGGGTTGCGACAGTGGCACACATGAGGTGGGAAGGTCTACCGTTGATAAGCCTATCCTATGGGACCGTCAATCAAACGCATTTAATGCACTGCCGACGTGTCCCCCTTGCTTTATCGGGGACAGCAAGGAAGCACGTCCCAGTTGTCGCTGCCTCGCCTGGCCTTGACACGCGTCTGAGCTGACGAGGCGTCGTGGCGCCATGTTGGCTGGCTGCTGGGCTGGCGTGGTGGTGGAGCCTTCACGAAGGGTTGCATGCCACCACGCAGGTGCTTGCTGAGTCGGTGTAGAGGCCGCCCATCGCCACGCAGGTGCCTGCCCAGCTGGTTGAGCTACCAGCAGCTTGGGGACGGTGGAGTCTTGGCTGGCACGGGCCTGGCAGTGGCCCCGCTGATGCCTTCGGCAAAGGTATTGCCGGGGCCCGGCAAGGGTCTTGCCGTGGCGTTGCAGTCGTTCCCTGCAAGTTCCTTCGCTAGGATCCCGCCGAGGGTCACCGTCTTCTGGTCCTCATCTGATCTCACATGTTTATGATCTTGACGAAGATCTGCATGCCACTTCAGAGGCGCCTCCCGAGCCTTGGTTCCAATGTAGTTGGTGGTGTTGGGATCCATGGGCTCTAGGGTGGCTTGCTCTACTGGCATCAGGAAGGTTGCCCTGGCAAGGCTCTTGCCGGGGCTGCGGAGGCTGCCTCGGCAAGGATCTTGCCGAGGGAGCCTACCTCGCCCTCTTGTTCTGCTGTGTTCCTAGTCTTGGCGTTGCCTTGGTTGTCTTGTGCTTTGGCTTCTCTCCGGCTTCCCTCCTCTTCCCTGCTAAGTGTGTTCGCGGCGCGTGGCTCTGACTGCCCGTGCACAAGTAAAGGGGTCAAAAGGAGAGCCCCTACTTTCGTACACTGACACATAGAAATTTTACTACTCTCCACATAAGAAAATTTATTCTCATGAACAGAAGTGGGAGCAAACTCAACAAAATGACTATCGTGTGAGGCATAATCCAATTGAAATTAAAATCAACATGACGAGTTTCATGGTTATCATTATTCTTTATAGCATACATGTCATCACAATAATCATCATAGACTGCAACTTTGTTCTCATAATCAATTGGAACCTCTTCCGAAATAGTGGAATCATCATTAAATAAAGTCATGACCTCTCCAAATCCACTTTCATAAATATTATAAGATTCAACACCCTCCAAAATAGTGGGATCATTACCTAGAGTTGACACTCTTACAAACCCACTTTCAATGATAATTTTATTAATAATCTAAAAGATATAAGTCAAGTTCATAGAGCATTCCACAAATAATATATATTTATCAATATCCAAGCTCAAAATATATAAGTGAAGCACACGAATCATTCGGTAAAGCCATACTCAAAAGATTTAAGTGAAGCACAAAGAGCATTCTAAAAAGAAATACTCAAAAGATTTAAGTGAAGCATAAAGAGCATTCTATAAAGGCCTACTCCAAAGATTTAAGTGAAGCACAAAGAGCATTCTACAAATCAATGGAGGGCTATCTCACACTAGCATGGAGCATAAAGGAAAGGGAACAGAGATAAACTAAAGAGACACATATCATGTGAACAAAACAAAAACCGAGGTATACCGATAATTGTTGAAGAAGAAAGATGGGATGCCGACCGGGGCACCCCCAAGCTTAGATGCTTGAGTATCCTTGAAATATTTACTTGGGGTGCCTTGGGCATCCCCAAGCTTGAACTCTTGCCTCTCCTTATTCTTCTCATATCTACAACTCCTCGTTCTTCGAACATTTCATCCACACAAAACATAACAAAACCTTTGTGAGATCTATTATATACTTAAGACAAGAGGCAAACAAGCCATCATGTTGATCCACAGAGATTAAATTATCTCAATCGTCGATATCAGATATTAATGGTTGAGATTTAAAAGACATAACGTTACGTACAAATATATCACGTACAAACTATTTGGCACGTCACATAGGAATAGTTCAACACGTCCATGGTCTAACTCCTATGCCTTTCTATAAAAAAATAAGAATCGGAAACAATCAGACACATAGGCTTAGGTTAGTATTGCAATAGATCGGTCGATATCAGATATTAATGGTTGAGATTTAAAAAGACATAACGTTACATACAAATATATCACGTACAAACTATTTGGCACGTCACATAGGAATAGTTCAACACGTCCATGGTCTAACTCCTATGCCTTTCTATAAAAAAATAAGAATCGGAAACAATCAGACACATAGGCTTAGGTTAGTATTGCAATAGACCGGCCAATTAAGGATTATAAGGATGAGTCCAGCTCGATCAGCGGTCAAAAGAAAGAAGGAAGAGTCCAACTTTTTTTGAAAGAAGGAAGAGTCCAACTTTTTTTGAAAGAAGGAAGAGTCCAATTTGGAAAGAGAGAAGTAGGAGAAGTTTTTTTTTTTTTGCATGGAAGTAGGAGAAGTTTGACCACGCAGAAAAAGAAGAGATACGTATGTATACGTTTTTTACATGGAAGGGAGATTATGGTCGGAAAAAGAGGCACGGAGGGTCCCTATTTATTACATGCAAAAAGGAGGACCAGAAGACGTTCGATGGCACAACAATTGTGTCAGTAGCCAATACGTCAATAACTCCAGCGAGCCAATGAGCTACTTTTCTTTTTTGTTGTTTCACTTACTTTCTAAAAAATTAATTTCGCAAGTCATCCATCACTAAAAATACTTGAGAAAAATATTCATTCTTTTTTTTACCAGAATCCACCCGGTTCTTTGACATGGGAAATAGAAGATATATTAAAATAAAAAAGTATCATTCAGATTGCATGTAATTCTGAATATATCCCTCTCTCTTAATAAAACCCAGTAATTAAAACAAAAAATTGTTAGATGAAACGATCAATGTCACGCTCGATCTTAACCCAAAAAAGTAATATCACACTATTAATAAGTGCTGATGCATACTAAAAAAACTCAGAGGATAAACACACATGTGCAATGAAAAAATCTTACAAAATGCCACAAAAAAGATGTATGCATGTAATATTAGTTCTTTTTGTGTGGCCTTTTTGTTAACAAATATTAAACACTCACTGATAGACTGAATTATCTCGGTCGTCGATTATATCATGGACCCTAATTATAATGATGCAATTTAAAGAGAACCCAGCAGAACATTTTCGTGTCAAAGACTACGAGTCTGGAAAAAATAGAAGGCACTGGTGACATTGTGGACAACATCAGCAGAAGAAACATATTTTATGCTTTTTCTTCCACCGTGTCTCCACTAAAAACAGTGTTCATCTAAAAAGTAAATACAAATCAAATGTGTTTGTTCGTTCGACCAGCTCCATAAGTTGCACCTGACAACAAACTTTGACATTGTATACGATTTGCACAATATATCCATCCTCCGCAAGTATTCAATGCCCGCAATGACATTTCACTTAATATACATTTGGAAAAACAAATCCAAATAGATCACCATATACAATTCTTAATTTCTGTATCAATTAAGTGCTTGAGAAAAAAAACATATTTTAATATGTCACAGTACACCCCTTGGATATATCGACATGAATACACAAGCTGCGACATTCCGGCTAAGAGATGTAATTAGTTGGAAATTTGCTTTGGATATATAGTATAATGACATATAAATTTCATATCACGTGGATAGAAATGACAAATATTACTATGCAATAATTTATAATAAGAAAAAAATAGGTAGCAATTTTCCTTATTTCAGACACTACCTACAGAAAGTATAAGAAATAGCTAAAACAATTATATACAATTCAACCTTCGAATGACGCATGGAAATAAAAATATAAATTTTCATTCCACACGACAGCATATAATATGTTGTAATGGAAGAAACATTATTCAATGTAACATGCCAAAGTTGAATCGGCATGCATGTGTTACTTCTGAAACAGAAAAATATGAGTAGTGTACGAGGTGTATCAACATGAATGGTTTTGGTAGTATATAAAAGAAGTTCAACACGAATACTAGAGATGAACGGAAGCATATATAAATTGATCATCATTGGTAGATTGAATTCATGGTGACATGAAGCAAGTGAGACTTTGTAGATTTGTAAGGATTAACATATAATATGGAGGGCAAATATAGCATTAGATAAGAAGAATCGACTGACCATTGTTGTGCCATCCCTACGAGGTAGAGTATCATGAAAAGAATATAACATTGTGTCATGCCAAATAGTTGGGTGCACATATTATGTCAAGTATGTGATAATATGCTTAGTGTGCCAAAATAATACAACTTGATGCAAACACCATGCATCGACACGATCATAAGGTATACACATTGTGTTGAGAGTTATGGAGCTGGAATGGTTTAGAAAATTTTGATGAGTGGGCCCTGATAAAACATGATTAGATGTGCGGGCCATAACACATATTTCAGATATACAACGAATATTTGAAATGTCACTGTTGATGAGTTTGGTGAGGAAGGAAATGAATGTTTAGATCACAATCTTTGTTCTAAATTACCTAGAAGATATTTAATAAGTATTGCAATAAAGTGTTAGCTCCTTAGTGTCCAATTAGATATCTATGTTGAATCTTTCATTTTATGTAATCTAATTGTCATATTACATTTGTTCAAACATTCATATAGAAAATAATGGTCGGAGTTATGTACCATAAATGCTCAAAATCTAATACAACGCTAACAAGATGTAAGGCGAGCAAAACACACATGTCACTAACAGAAGAAAAAAACTAGAACTATCTCCATCCATGGATAGATGACTTTATCCTATAATATATCTAACCAAAGTACTGGCATTTTTATATCTATACATAAAAATTAATAATAATTCATCACCAATCTCTTTGTAAGACAATCATTAGTTGATCTGCATAAGTGCAAGTCTATACAATAGTAGTGACCAAAGCTATGCACCATATAGTGTACAGAAATCTGAAACAACAACTACGGCAATATTGAATAAATCTAGCCGTGCAAATGCACGGGTCACCCTACTAGTTCGTTAGTATAATAAAGCAAATCACTACCTTTAGGTACTGTTGTAAACTCATTCCAATTTCATATTAGCATTATATCTACTGTATTCTAACTTCACCATGGTTCATACCCCCCCCCCCCCCGATAATACCCATAGATTCATCAAAATAAGCGAACAGCACATAGAAAACATAATTTGTCAAGAACAGGACAGTCTGTAGCAATCTAGAACTTTTGCAAACTTATGTAACTTCAAAAATTCTAAAAAATTAGGACAGTCTAAACAATTTGTATATAAGTAGTGTGCAAAATGTTTCAGAGGCATTCGACGTTCCAGTAAAAAATGAAAATTCACGCTCTACAGCCAAAGTTTCTGTTTTTGCACTGCACACAGCAAACAAATAATCTAATCATCGTAAAACCAAAACTTGACACATTGTTTTTATACAATGAACATATACAAGGGGATACTTATTTTTGAGAAACTTCCATGAAAATTCTACATTGTTTCCATGAGCATGAACACAAGTGTTCAAGGTCAACCCTCACTTCTCCAATGCACAACTTTCCAATCACTTCCCTTTTTGAAAATGTTTTAAGGCATAGGAGGCAAGTAAATTTTTTTGTATTTTCATTTTGTAACTTTTTTTTCTTTTTTTCACCCACAACTAAAGAAAACAAAAGGGAAAACAAAATCTACTTAGTGAAGAAAGCAAACAAGCATACACGAAAATATCAACCCCACTCTATTGCTCCCCGGCAACGACGCCGGAAAGGAGCTTGATAATCCTCAAGTGCAAGGAATCGTTGTTGCACTTTCCAAAGGTGGAAGTGATAAGTATGGAGTGTCGAACTCACAAGGATCTAAATGCAAGATCAATATTCTCTCAAGTCCTATCTGCCACTGATACAACTCTACGTAGACCGAACGTTTGCTTCCAACTAGAAACGAGAAATAAAACTACGTTATGGGTATGAAGAGGATAAATTTGCATGATATTGGGGAACTAAAATATAAAAGTAGGTGCTGTTATCAGAAAGTTAGAATATATTACTATATACTATAAATAGCGAGTGTGGAATAATGATGGGTCAGTGTGCGGAATTATCCTAGGCAATTGTTAACAAGACCGGTAATCATTATTGCAATTTCATATGAGGGAGAGGGATAAGCTAACCTACTTTCTCTTCTTGGATCATATGCACTTATGATTTGAACTCTAGCAAGCATCCTGTCGGGGTTTGGGTTCGACATATGCCAATGGATGGCTTATCATGGTGGGAGCGAGTAGAACGTCACCGGTGCCTGAAAGCGAGATGAGGCGTAGACACGAACACCGGCGCACTTTACCCAGGTTCGGGGCTCTCCTAGGAGATAACACCCCTAGTCCTGCTCCGCGGGGTCTCCGCATGATCACTAAGGCACTAGTGAGTACAATGGTGCTCCTAGAGTTGTACGCTAGAGGTAGGAGAAGGTAGGGCTTGCTCTCCTTTCCCCCTAGGTGTGAGTCTAATTCTAACAGGTTCAACCCCTTTGCATGGGTGCCTTCGGGGGTTTATATAGGCCTACCCCCCAGGGGTACAGTGGTAATCTGGCCGGGTGTAGGACCCAGCTGTCAGTCTCTATGGTCGCCGGCTTCTCCGCCGGCCGCCTGGTGGGCCCCGCCGGCTGGTCTGTTATGGAGCCGACAGGCCGCCTCCGCCGCTCGCGGGTCTTGCCAGTTGCTGATTACTGTAGCCGTGACGCTAATGACACAAGCTTGGTCAGGGAAGCGTGGCTACAGTCCCACCGCCTGGTGGGAGATCACTGTAGCCACTCTGGGTCTTATCTGGTTAATGGTGCACGGGCCTCGAGGAAGGATTGGGCCGCCTGCTAGGAGCCGTCCTCCCTCGGGTCCGAATGATGAGGCTTCCACCGTCTTCCATGCTCTCGCTGCCCTGTAGGGCCCGCCGTCTTCAGGCCGTACAGACAGGCTGTCACAGCCCCAGATCAACCCTAGAGCTTGCTTGTAACTAGTAGCATTGCATCCATGCATCATGTTTAATTTCCATGAAATTTGAAATGGGGATGATCAAGCCCTAGCACTAAAGCAATTCAAATAAGTTCAACTTCAAAATATCTTCAAAGAACCCAAAGTGGTTTGCAAAAATGTTCATGATTAATGGAAAAAGGTGAAAACCATATCCAGAGGTGATGGATATTTTTCCAAGACATTTTGGATTTTTGAATAAACCATATTGTATTTGAATTGGGGCATTTAAATACTATTAATATTTTAAATGCTCCAACAATTCTGAAAATAGTTAAGGGCCTCTGTAATAATTTAGTTAATGGCCACAATTATTTTCAGGATTTAATTAAATGGTTTAGTATTTTGCTAAACTAAAACAAAACAGAAAATTAGAAAACTAAAACAAATAAAAAGAGAGAGAGAAGGGTTACCTGGCTTACCTCTCAGCCCACAGCCAACTCCACCGCCCAGCCTTCTCCCCTCCCCTCGGGCCCAGGTTGGTGGCCCAGCCCACCAACCGCCACGCCGCTGCCTCCTACCTCTGCCAAGAGGCGAGGAGGACACGGCGACAGCGCCGAGCTCGCCACCTCCTCCCTCGCCGCTGCCTGGCTACCTCGACGCCTTGAGACGCCCACGCGCCTCCCGAACCCCTCGTCCTCTTTCCTCTCTCCTGGACCATCTCCCTCCCTGCTCTCTCTCCCCACGACGCCACCGATCGCGGCCGCCCGACGCCGATCGCGAGCATGCCACCGCCACCCCTCTCCTCCCCGGCATGTCCCCGAGCACCGCCACCCCTCTCCTCCTCCTCACCAAGTCTCCCGACGCCGGACGCCTGCATCGCCGCCACGCCGTCTTCCCCATCTCCGGCCGCCGAGATCGCTGGCGCCCGCTCGCCGCCTCCGGCGTCTCCGCCGAGCTGGGCCTCCAATCGACCCCTGTAAGCCCCAGTCGTTTCCCCTCTTCCCGACTCGTTCTCTCCCCTCTAGGCCGTAGCCCCGCCGTGGCCGATCTTCCCTGCCGCTGGCCATGTCGCCGCCGCCCCTACAGCCGCTTGAACCCGATTCGGAGCGCGTCACCGCGCTCAGGAAGCCACCAGGAGAATAACGTACACGCTAACTTGCCCTCCCGTGCACCACAGCGCTAACCCCGCACTCACCCGACCTCCGTCGCCGCCGCGAGCTCACTTCCGGTGAGCTCCGGCCACCCCCGCACCTCCCGTTGGTCTCCCCAGATGCGCAGACACGGCTCCCTCACGGTGCCCTCGGCCACGCCCGGCCATGACCTAGCGCAACTCCGTGAGCCACCGCCGCTCGGTTGGTCGCCACGCCTAATTCCGGCAAGTGGCGACGTGGCCACCGTGTTAGCACAAATAAACCCCCCCCCCCCCCTCTCTTTGACATGTGGGCCCCAAAGGTGCTGGATTAATTAGTTTAATTTCTTTGTTAGATTAGTACTAATCTCGGGGGCCCGCCTCGGCTTTGACTTTGCCACGCCATCGTTGACCCGGACCCACTAGTCAGCCTCTGTCTCCTTACTGTTACATCGACGCAGGGTCCCACGCGTCGAGTTTGACCTGACCTGGCGCCTTTGACCTGCTGACGTCACCCCGATGTCATCCTGACGCAATTAACCTTTTCTGGAATTATTTTAATTCAGGAAATTTCAGAGAATGCCCTAAACTTTAATAAAACATAGAAATTCAACCGTAACTCGGATGGAAATAATTTATATATGAAAAATGATCAGAAAAATATGAAGAATCTGTTTATGCCATGATCATGCATGTTTGAACAAGTTAACCTCACTGAATAGGATGAATCATGATTAGGGTAACTTATGAACTAGCATTTGGAGTTGGAGTTCAACCTTGTTTGAATTCCACTTCAACTAACTTGGATTATTATTGCACTAGGTAAATTCAGTTCCTTAACATGATCATGCATCATATATGTGCATTGCATTGATTGTGTTCTTTCTCAGTTACTGGTGTTTGTCCCCTCTCGGTGAGACGACGTTAAACGATGAATTCGATGACACCGATGAAGAGCCATAATATCTTCGGAAGTGCCAGGCAAGCAAACCCCCTTGTTCATTCCGATACAATCCCACTCTCTCGCTCCTGCTCTATTTTACTGCATTAGGACAACAACGACTCATGTGTTACCTGCTGCGGTAGCTGAACCCCTTTATCCTCTGCATGACCTGTCATTCCACAGTAATTAGATGAAACCCACTAGCATGAGTAGGAGTTGTTTGAGCCATGTTGTGCCTACTCATTTATGCTTGTTGTCATGCCCTGCTACTGCTTAGAGTTGAGTCAGGTCCGATTCATCGGGAATGAATTGGAATTGTTATGAACATGTCCTATTGTGTGAGAGCTAAGTGTGTGAACACGATTTGGTAAAGGTAGCGGTGAGAGGCCATGTAGGAGTACATGGTGGGTTGTCTCATTGCAGCCGTCCTCGAGAACTGAAGTTCGTGTTTGTGATCCATGATACAGCTTACTACCACGCATTGGGCCCGAAACCAATGGACCCTCTCGGCTTCTTGACCACCCTTGTCCTCGGTCCCGAGTTGCAAGTAGTTTCGTGTTTGTAGCATGTCAGGGGCCGACGCATACGCTGACCTTAGGGGTGGGTTGTGTTGCGGTAGGCACCGTGGCCCGTGTACCGAAAGTGCCTGTTTGGTATCTCGGGAACCCTGCACACATCGTTCGGGGCTGTATGGGAAACCTCGGCCGACTCCCTGCGGATGGAACCCGAATAGGCGATAAACCTGGACTAGGGACTTGAGTGTTTAGGTAGGCCGTGGCCGACACCCACGTTGGGCTTCCGCTTGAAGGTTGCCGAGTACATGTCGTGTAAACGGCGGTAAGTGGTGAGAGCGTGTGAACAGAAGTACACCCCTGCAGGGTTTAATATGATCTATTCGAATAGCCGTGTCCACGGAAAAGGACTTCTGGGTTGCCTATATCGGTTCATAGACAAGTGAAAGTGGATACTCTAAAATGCGCAAGATAAGCGTGAGTGCTATGGAAGGCGTTCTCGTGAGGGAGACGGGAGCGGGTCCATAGTGGTGTATTGATATGGTGAATATGTGGACTCGTGCGCCACCTCAAAAGAGTTACTTGCGTCGTAGTTCGTGATAGCCACCGAGTCAAAGCTGGCTTGCTGCAACAAACTCCACCACCCCCTTTGATAATCTTGATGCATATGTAGTTAGTTACGATGTAAGTCTTGCTGAGTACAATTGTACTCACGTTTGCTTATTTTATGTTTTGTAGAGAGACGCCGCCTCGCTAGTAGTTCCGCTTGGACTTCGACGTTTAGCTTGTTACCTCGGCTACGATCTTGTGCCTTGGCAGATCTCGGTAGATAGTCAGGCTTCTCAGCCTTTTTCATTTATAGTTGTCTGTACTCGAGACATGATTAGCTTCCGCTTGTGCTTTGACTTGTATGTTTCTGAGTGTTGGGTCATGAGACCCATGTTTGTAATATCTCGCTCTTGAGCCTAATGAATAATATTTGAGTCGTAGAGTTATGTTGTGATGCCATGTTGTATCTACGCATATTGAGCATAATGTGTGTATGTTTGAAATGCTTGGTATGTGTGGGATCCGACAAACTAGTTGTTTATCCTTGGCAGCCTCTCATATGGGGAAATGTAGTCTCGTGATTCTCGAGCGATAGTAGTCCGCTACTGCCGGTTCACCGGAGTCTCGCTAGCCCAAAGACTACTGCTTGGACACTTGACTGGCCGGCATGTGTTTCATTTCGTTCCTATGTCTGTCCCCTCGGGAAATGTCACGCGGTGTTATTCGAGTCCTGCTTAGCCTGCTACAGCCCGGGATACCGAGTCCTGTTAGCCCGGTGCTACCCCGAATATATACGTTGATGACCGACATGCTCGATGTGATTCATGTATGCCTGTCCCCATAGGTTAGTGCCGCTTTGGGTTCACGACTAGCCATGTCGGCCCGGTTCTTTGTCATATGGATGCTAGCGACACTATCATATACGTGAGCCAAAAGACGCATAAACGGTCCCGGACATGGTAAGGCGACACCTGTGGGAATACCGTGCGTGAGGCCGCAAAGTGATATGATGGGTTACATGCTAGATCGGTGTGACTTAGGATCGGGGTCCTGACAGCGTTGGTATCAGAGCCTGACTGCCTGTAGGATTACCAAGCCAAACTGGTCGAAGTTGTGTCTAGAAATGCTTTAGTTATATAAGGGAATTGTTTGTGGAAGGGATCGTAAGGCTCTTTTTACTCCTTATACCTCATGGCCTTCTGATCTGAGTCATCCTCTTTTCTTCTACGGGTTTAAGAACTAGGCTTCTCATCTATCCATTAGGATGACGTGTTACTAATCCCTAGACTTTTAAGATTGTTGGTTTTAATCCCCAGTTCAGTTCCTACTATTTCTGTATGATAACTGTTGATCCCAGAATCTTGTTATGATGTTGTTGAGTGGTTATGCCACCATTTCTGCAGGATGTCTCAAATCATTTTGAGCATTTACAGCCGTTATCTTTGTCCGAGTTATCCCAGGTCTCTAAATAGCTTGATGCATTTGCAAATCCTTTCTTTCCGCTTCCGATGTCCTTTTGGTCGTAATAAGCACACTAATTAGTATGTTGAGGTACTCCGCTGCCTCGGCATATATGTTGGAGCTATTATTATGAACCTAGCTGTTTTAGGGAGTCACCTAGCAATTTAGCAATGCCTTTGTATCCCGGTGTGATGATTCTCGCCATCATTTTCTAAAGCATCCCGTGATGCCATTTAGTAGTAGGTATTCTACTCACGGGTTCTTTGAACCCGAGATTCATCCTACTTCATGTTGTTAGTATTTGCTAGTGCCTTTAGGATATTAGTAACCTTGCGTTAGTCCTCAAGGTCCGTGGTATATCCTTCTTCCAAATACCATGAACCACTTATGGCAGAAGTTTGTTGAGCCAAAAGATCACAACTAGAGTGCTCTTGAGGAGTTCTCCGTTCATAATTGTGACTCTGCCAGTTCTCCTTTCTACATGGATTATCCGGAAGAAATGTTGAGCTTCGTTCGACATACTAATCTGTGCATCCATAACTCAGGAAGTTATATGTTCCTCTGAGTTGCTCTTTTCAGTTGCATTCTAACCTTCATCTATCAATTGATAGCCAAGGGTATGCGTGCATTTGTGTTCATCGATGCATTTTGTCCTTGTGGTCCGTCAAGCCATTCTATTCCGGAATGACTAGGAGAAACAAACTCCAGTGCCTCATCCATTTCTAGGACTAGGTCAAAGTAGTTGTATTCCGCAGATCAAAACGCCAATTCAGCTTTTGTTCTGTTCTACCTTGGAGTGTTACCATCTTTATGTCAAGAGTGTCATGGAAATTTCACAACCTCTTATGAATTCTTGACGTAGTGATACTTCTCACCATCATCATTCATTCCTCGGTTCCGTGTTGTCAGAACCGGAATGCCGACAAGTGAATTGTGATGTGTGAAATCAATACCCGAGCAACTTGTTGCTTGGTAGTGAATGGACAATATTCTCATCCTTAGCGCGTTGGTTATTAAACCATCATCCTAAGATTGATCGTGCTACCTAGTCCTTATTTTCGGTGCACTCTTCGATTGATGAGTTAGGATCTTGTCTAGTCCTCACTCATTTGATAATATCATCTTGCCCTGAAAAGCAAGATTGTTCTCGAGCTTAGTAACATACCGGTGGTTCGTGACTTTCCAAATATCTTCTTGGAAGTGTTACCGGGTTGTTTCTTGACTGTTATGTTGGGCTCGTGATCAAGTTGGTTTTCCTGTGAACCACCCCTTCTCCAAGAATCTGTGTTGGATACCCCTGAGCTAGTTGGTTAAGCTAAACAACAACTTGGAGAGTTGGAAGATAAAAGCTTGCCTAACTTAGTTCGATCCAAAGGGATATTCTTGTGAAGTGTATGTTGAAGAAAGATGATATCTTCATCGATTGGTCCTCGTGATCGCTTGTTGGATCTATCGTCCTCCCAATTCTTTGATTTGAGTATGGGCTATCGTCAAATCAAATCAGTACCAACGGTGCTCGTAATGTTGTCTTACTCGTGGTTGATCCCTCGAGCATACACCATTATATCTTTGGTCTGACCAATGCTAGCAACGTGTTCACATGATGGTGGAAGTCCGATATGGAAATTCCGATGAGTTGCTGTTGAGCCCATCAAGAGCATTTTGTCTCCCCATGAGTCATGTTGAACATCAACCTAGTGTTGGAAACTTGTGTAAGCAATGCCTTCGTGATCCGTTCATGAAGCCTATGCTTGGATGGTTGAAGAGACTTCCTCGAATTTATGTGTTTTAGGTGTAAGTTGCCGCCATGAATTTGAGAAAGGTTTGTCTTGCTTCCTCTGGAATCATTCCAGGTCGACCATGCATGTGCGAAGTATTCTATGGTTTGATAGACTGATCATCTTCATTCCGTATGTATTCCTAGCACACCAAGCCACTGACTGATTTGTTCAAGGAAAGGAGTTCTTTCATAAGAGCTAATCATGACTTATGTTAAGACTTCGATATCCTCGATGATGTTTCCCCACCCGAACTCGGTAGTGTTTTATTATAAGACTACCATGTGGTCATGCTTGTCTAGGACAACGTGTTCACATGTTTGTAGCAAAACCAGCTCATGTTTTGGAGCTTGCTATCGTAGTTCATATCCCGAGAATCTCGCAACGCCATCTCGTCGAATTGTGCTGCAACCCTTCCTTTTCAGACATGATGAGTCTGAAATATCCTAACATCAACCAGATCTGAATCTCAGGCAGATATGATGGTTGGAACATTCGAACAGTTGTATCTCGTTCCCAGCTTGCACCCCATTGTGCCAATTTCCATGGGCTGCCCTCTCATTAATTGATGTCTAGGATCATCCTCAAAAGTGGACTTACCATGGGTCCCTCCACCTCCGACGACAAGCAAAAATCATCCATTGCGTTGTCTTCAACAAGGTAGTCTACATCATCCATTCTAGTCCGGTGTACCATTCCTTGCATTCCACCAAATGATCGCCAGAATTGCCTTAGGCTGGTTTAAAGAGTTTCAATGATCCCTGTATCAAAAGTAATTCTTTTTGCCACTTAAGGGAATAGTTCTTTGCGTCACCTTTTTCGAGGTGCCCCGTTGTTGAATCATGATAAAGATTTCCTCGCCACCTTGACACCATCCACCATCTCTCTAAGCGTGGAATTGTTGCCACCAATCAAACCCCGTCCTTTGTTCTTCCATCCCTCTCGATGTGTTTTGTGTCTCAACTCGAGATGTGTCACCGTCTCGATCCGTGAGTCGATCATGTTTACTTGATCTTCGTGAAGATCGAATCATGTAGGGTTTCCCCTTTCTTTCTATTGTCGCGTCAAGTGAAGACCTCGAAAGCAAAGACGTCAAGACCAAGATGATGGAGTAAATCAACATCTTCGAGAAGGGCAAATGGATCATGAAGATTGTGATAGTTTGTGACTCCCCCTTTTCCTCTTGCCTCACGTCTTGAATCTCGGGGCGAGATTCTTGTTTAGTGGGGGTGAGTCATCACAGCCCAGATCAACCCTAGAGCTTGCTTGTAACTAGTAGCATTGCATCCATGCATCATGTTTAATTTCCATGAAATTTGAAATGGGGATGATCAAGCCCTAGCACTAAAGCAATTCAAATAAGTTCAACTTCAATATATCTTCAAAGAACCCAAAGTGGTTTGCAAAAATGTTCATGATTAATGGAAAAAGGTGAAAACAAAATCCGGATGTGATGGATATTTTTCCAAGACATTTTTGGATTTTTGAATAAACCATATTGTATTTGAATTGGGGCATTTAAATACTATTAATATTTTAAATGCTCCAACAATTCTGAAAATAGTTAAGGGCCTCTGTAATAATTTAGTTAATGGCCACAATTATTTTCAGGATTTAATTAAATGGTTTAGTATTTTGCTAAACTAAAACAAAACAGAAAAATAGAAAACTAAAACAAATAAAAAGAGAGAGAAGGGTTACCTGGCTTACCTCTCAGCCCACCTGGCCAACTCCACCGGCCCAGCCTTCTCCCCTCCCCTCGCTGGCCCAGTTGGTGGCCCAGCCCACCAACCGCCACGCCGCTCGTCGCCTACCTCTGCCAGTAGGCAGAGGAGGGACACGGCGACCGCGCCGAGCTCGCCACCTCCTCCCTGCTCGCCGCTGGCTACCCCTCGACGCCGGAGACGCCCACGCGCCTCCCGAACCCCCTCGTCCTCTTTCCTCTCTCCCTGGACCATCTCCCTCCCCTGCTCTCTCTCCCCACGACGCCACCGAACGCGGCCGCCGACGCCGATCGCCGTACCCGCGGCCACCGCCACCCCCTCTCCTCCCCGGCATGTCCCCGAGCACCGCCACCCCCTCTCCTCCCTCCTCACCAAGTCTCCCGACGCCGGACGCCCTGCATCGCCGCCCATGCCGTCTTCCCCATCTCCGGCCGCCCGAGATCGCCGGCGCCCGCTCGCCGCCTCCGGCGTCTCCCCCGAGCCGTTGGGCCCTCCAATCGACCCCCTGTAAGCCCCCGAGTCGGTTCCCGCTCTTCACCCACTCGTTATCCCCCTCTAGGTCAGAGCCCCGCCGTGGCCGAAGCTTCCCTGCCGCCCGGCCATGTCGCCGCTGCCCCTGACCGCTTGAACCCGATTCGAGCGTCACCCGCGCCAGAAGCCACCAGAGCATAACGCACACGCTAACTTGCCCTCCCGTGCACCACAGCGCCAACCCCGCACTCACCCGACCTCCGGCGCCGCCGCGAGCTCACTTCCGGCGAGCTCCGGCCACCCCCGCACCTCCCGTTGGTCTCCCCAGATGCGCACGGGCACGGGCTCCCTCCTGGTGCCCTCAGCGCGCCCCAGCCGCGGCCCTAGCGCAACTCCGGCGAGCCACCGCCGCTCGGTTGGTCGCCGCCTAATTCGGCAAGTGCCGACGTGGCCACCTGTTAGCACTAATTAACCCCCCTCTCTTTGACATGTGGGCCCCAAAGGTGCAGATTAATTAGTTTAATTTCTTTGTTAGATTAGTACTAATCTCGGGGCCCGCCTCAGCTTTGACTTTGCCACGTCATCATTGACCCGGACCCACTAGTCAGCCTCTGTCCCTCGCCTGTTACATCGACGCAGGGTCCCATGCGCCAGGTTTGACTGGACCTGGCGCCTTTGACCTGCCGACGTCACCCGATGTCATCCTCGACGCAATTAACCTTTTCTGGAATTATTTTAATTCAGGAAATTTCGTGAGAATGCCCTAAACTTTAATAAATCATAGAAATTCAACCGTAACTCGGATGGAAATAATTTATATATGAAAATGATCAGAAAAATATGAAGAATCTGTTTATGCCATGATCATGCATGTTTGAACAAGTTAACCTCACTGAATAGGATGAATCATGATTAGGGTAACTTATGAACTAGCATTTGGAGTTGGAGTTCAACCTTGTTTGAATTCCACTTCAACTAACTTGGATTATTATTGCACTAGGTAAATTCAGTTCCTTAACATGATCATGCATCATATATGTGCATTGCATTGATTGTGTTCTTTCTCAGTTACTGGTGTTTGTCCCTCTCGGTGAGACGACGTTAAACGATGAATTGATGACACCGATGAAGAACTATATTATCTTCAAGTGCTGTGCAAGCAAAACCCCTTGTTCATTCCGATACAATCCCACTCTCTCGCTCCTGCTCTATTTTACTGCATTAGGACAACAACGAATCATGTGTCACTTGCTGCGGTAGCTGAACCCCTTTATCCTCTCGCATGACTTGTCATTCCACAAGAATTAGATGAAACCCACTAGCATGAGTAGGAGTTGTTTGAGCCATGTTGTGCCTACTCATTTATGCTTGTTGTCATGCCCTCTTCGCTTAGAGTTGAGTCAGGTCCGATTCATCGGGAATGAATTGGAATTGTTATGAACATGTCCTATTGTGTGAGAGCTAAGTGTGTGAACACGATTTGGTAAAGGTAGCGGTGAGAGGCCATGTAGGAGTACATGGTGGGTTGTCTCATTGCAGCCGTCCTCGTGAACTGAGTTACGTGTTTGTGATCCATGATATGATTACTACCACGCATTGGGCCCGAAACCAATGGACCCTCTCGGCTTCTTGACCACCCTTGTCCTCATCCGGGAGTTGCAAGTAGTTTCGGTGTTTGTAGCATCTTTGGGGGCCGCATACGCTGACCTTAGGGGTGGGTTGTGTTGCGGTAGGCACCGTGGGTCTGTGTACCGAAAGTGCCCGTTTGGTATCTCGGGAACCCTGCACACATCGTTCGGGCTGTATGGGAAACCTCGGCGGACTCCTGCGGATGGAACCCGAATAGGCGATAAACCTGGACTAGGGACTTGAGTGTTTAGGTAGGCCGTGGCCGACACCCACGCTGGGCTTCCGCTTGAAGGTTGCCGAGTACATGTCGTGTAAACGGCGGTAAGTGGTGAGAGCGTGTGTGAAGAAGTACACCCCTGCAGGGTTTAATATGATCTATTCGAATAGCCGTGTCCACGGAAAAGGTCTTCTGGGTTGCCTATATCAGTTCATAGACAAGTGAAAGTGGATACTCTAAAATGCGCAAGATAAGCGTGAGTGCTATGGAAGGCGTTCTCGTAGGGAGACGGGAGCGGGTCCATAGTGGTGTATTGATATGGTGAATATGTGGACTCGTAGCGCCACCTCAAAAGAGTTACTTGCAGTCGTAGTTCAAGATAGCCACCGAGTCAAAGCTGGCTTGCTGCAGTCAAACTCCACCACCCCCTTTTGATACCGATGCATATGTAGTTAGTTCTGATGTAAGTCTTGCTGAGTACAATTGTACTCACGTTTGCTTATTTTATGTTTTGCAGAGACGCTGGTCCTCGCTAGTAGTTCCGCTTGGACTTGACGTTTAGCTTGTTACCTCAGCTACGATCTTGTGCCTTGGCAGGATCTCGTAGATAGTCAGGCTTCTCAACCTTTTTTCATTTATAGTTGTCTGTACTCGAGACATGATTAGCTTCCGCTTGTGCTTTGACTTGTATGCTCGAGTGTTGGGTCATGAGACCCATGTTTGTAATATCTCGCTCTTGAGCCTAATGAATAATATTTGAGTCGAGAGTTATGTTGTGATGCCATGTTGTATCTACGCATATTGAGCATAATGTGTGTATGTTTGAAATGCTTGGTATGTGTGGGATCCGACAAACTAGTTGTTTATCCTTGGCAGCCTCTCATATGGGGAAATGTAGTCTCGTGATTACGAGCGATAGTAGTCCGCTTCTGACCCGGTTCACCGGAGTCCTGCTAGCCCAAAGCACTACCGCTTGGACACTTGACCGGCCGGCATGTGTTTCATTTCGTTCTATGTCTGTCCCCTCGGGAAATGTCACGCGGTGTTATTCGGAGTCCTGCCTAGCTCGCTACATGTTCCCGGGATACCGGAGTCCTCATAGCCCATACAGCCCGAATATATACGTTGATGACCGACATGCTCGATGTGATTCATGTATGCCTGTCCCCATAGGTTAGT
This sequence comes from Aegilops bicornis, assembly GCA_021605145.1. Taxonomy (NCBI): domain Eukaryota; kingdom Viridiplantae; phylum Streptophyta; class Magnoliopsida; order Poales; family Poaceae; genus Aegilops; species Aegilops bicornis. The sequence continues at coordinate 250,540,892 of CM038673.1, forward strand.
GCCGCTTTGGGTTCACGACTAGCCATGTCGGCCCGGGTTCTTTGTCATATGGATGCTAGCGACACTATCATATACGTGAGCCAAAAGACGCAAGCGGTCCCGGGACATGGTAAGGCGACACCCGTGGGAATACTGTGCGTGAGGCCGCAAAGTGATATGATGGGTTACATGCTAGATCGGTGTGACTTAGGATCGGGGTCCTGACACAGGCGGTCGTGGAAGCATGGCTCTGCCTGACAGGGGTGACGTCAGGGGCGGAGTAGCAACAGTGCCACGCCGGGCGGAGATCTCCGCCTGTACGGAGCACTGTGGCCACGCCCGGCCCTAGATACGGGGGTGATGGGCTATAATATAGCCTCACCGTGTCTCGTCTTCTGAATGGGGGCGCAGACTTTGAGGGCGCCATGGGCCGCCTGCAAGGGTTCGGCCCGTCTTGGAGCCGCCTTCCTGAGTATGGCCGCCTTCTGGCAGTCGGCCGTTCAGCCAGCCGGCCACCAGAAGGCGACGCTTCATCTTGACGTCTTGAGGGGCGCAGCCGGCCCCGATGTCTTGAAAGGTTCTGGGACTCAGGTTAGGCTACCCGTGGCCCATTACTCCGACAGTAGTCCCCAAATCTGGTGAGGTGTCGCGGCTGAAGAGCCGAGGAGCCTCGATAGTTTCCTCCTCCGGGTGCTCCGGAAGGAAGCTTCATCCGACTCCTAGCAAGCCGGCTGGTAGGAGTCGGCCATGTCTAGTTGGATTCGCCTAAAACATCGAACGCCACGGCGAGAACCAAATGGCGTGTCGGCTAAGCTTCTAGGCCCGCCGCCCATCACGGGCATGCCATGTGGCGTTAGCCTGCCAGGCCAGCCTGCAAGCCCACGCGCTCGATGGGACGCGACTGCAAGCTAGGCCCGCCACCACCGGGCCTCGGCACGCGAGCAGATCCGCTGCGGCCGAGGCGGGCGGTTGTGTTTCCCCACGGAGTTACTGCGCACAGTAACTCGTGCAGTAAAGGTCGGAACATGGGGTCGTGGGCACAGTTAATCCCACGATCCCACGCCCGCCCCCTCGGCTTTCATAGCCCATAAGCTATAAGTAAGGGGAGGATAGGGAGCGGCAGAGCACGCGCACCTGTCCATCCCGCTCTCACCTCCTTCTTCTTCCTCTCGCTGCAGCGCCCATGAGCCATGCCGAAGCGCCGCCGCGGCTCGTCTCTGCCGAGTTCGTCCGCCCCGAGCCCTCTTGGCCCTGCCCCATTCTTATCTCCCCCGCCGCGCCATTTCCTCCGTCGAGCTCTCCACGGCGCGCGAGCGTGGAGGAGACTGGGACGGATCGAACGTCAACAAGGACCACATCACCTTCCTCCGTGAGACGCGGCATCTACCCAGCGCGGGCTACGTGAAGGCGCGCGTTCCACCGAAGGGGGAGATCTCGCCGGCGCCGGGGGAGGGCAAGCGGGTCGTCTTCTGCTCGCACTTCATCCGCGGCTTCGGCCTGCCGGTGAGCGGCTTCCTTCGCTAGTTTCTCGAATTTTATCACCTCCAGCCTCATCACCTCACGCCCAACACTGTGATTCTCCTAGCCGCCTTTGTCACGTTGTGCAAAGGCTATCTCGGCATCCACCCCACCATCGAGTTGTGGGGCGCATTCTTCTACACCAAGCTGGGCACCTCCGTCCGAGAGGTGGCTGCCCAGTGTGGTGCCTTCATCGCGGTTCGCCGGCCGTCGCCGAAGAACGCCTTCCCCACCATCAAGCTGCCATAGTCAGTCAAGTTGTGGCAGCAATATTACTTCTACGTGGAGAACGTGGACCCAGCTGTCGACTTCATCAACCTGCCGGCTTATGAAGTCGGCCCGCCGGCCGAGCCTCGGGCCAGCTGGGGCTACAAGCCGAAGCCAGTGTCAGCAGACAGCGCCGCCGCCATCCAATGACTCCGGGAGCTGACCAACACCAAAGGCCTCAAGGCGTCCGACTTGTTGGTTGCCTTCGTCGCGCGCCGGGTTCTCCCGCTCCAAGGCCGGTCGCACCTGATCAGCCGGATGAGTGGGCATCACGACCCGTGTCGGCTGAGCACCAAGGAGAGGCCGACTGCCAAGGTCGCAAACATGGTGAATGAGATCTCCGGCCTCAAGCTGGAGGGGACTTGGAGCTTCAGCAAGCGAACATATTCCCACGCCGACCCGCCGTGTGCGGTAAGTTTTCCGATGCTTTCTTATTGATACTTGCCTTAATCTTGATCTTGGTCTTGATCAGCCGGCCTCTCATCATTTGAAACAGATCTACATGTCGGACGCGACGGCCACCATCGTAGGGGCGGGTGGCGACTACAAGCTGGACCGGGCGGTGAGCGACGTGGACGACCCCAACTTGGGGGCGGCCGCCCTGGAGGACACTGCAACAGGCGGCGTATACGAAGCAGGCGGCTCCGAAGAAGGCGGCATTGAGACCTGGCCTGACGATGACGAGGAGGAAGAAGAGCCGCGCCCTACACGGGGCGCCGGCAGGGCGGACGCGGGCCCCTCCGTCGAGCTGACTGCTCGAGGCGGCACGCGCAAGCATAAACAAGGTGTTGTCTTGTTCGGCAGCGCGCCGAAGAAGACCAAGAATCCGGCCGCCGCAACCAGGCGGAAGGAGGCCACCGCAAAGGCGAGCAAGTTCCAGAAGCTCCCAAAGGCGCCTTCCTTGGTGTCGCCGTAAGTATCTTTCCTTGTGCTTTATTTTCCTTGCCGACTCTTTCTGAACTTCCTTCACTTTATTTTCTTGACTTAGGGCTCCTCTCTCTCTCGAGAAGTCGGCCGCCGCCTCCATAGTTGGGTCGGCGGAGACCTCCACCACCACCCGGCGAATCGATCCGGCCGCCGACCTCCGGGAGGCAACGGAGCGAAACGCGCGGGAGGCGCATGAGGAGCGGGAAGCCGCCCGTCTAGAGAAGGCGAAGGTAGACAAGGCGGACGCTTCCGCCTTGAAGAAGCTAGCGGAGGTCGAGGCCGCTACTGCGGTGAAGGAGCAGGCCTCAGAGGCCGCGTGCCTCCAGTCGGCGTTATTCGTCATGCCCCTGAACTCCGCGCCGCCACCACCAGAGTTCGTGGCGCCGACTGGGGGAGCCAGCGACGAGCACCCGATCATGGAGAGGGATGGTAGCAACGTCGCCATGCCAGACGTAATCGTGCCCCCGCCACCACCTTCTGAGGAGGCGCGAGACAAGCAGCCGGCTGATCCGACAGCGCCACCAGCCGGAGACGAGATGGTGACGGGCCCGATTCTCGAGGTCCGCACACCCTCACGCCATCGGTTTGCAAAGGCGGCCTCGGCGCCACGCCAGCTGGAGACCGGTGCCGCAAGCTCTTCGTTCCCGGACGCTGAAGCGACTAGCGCCGCGCCCACTGAGTGGGTGCGGGGAGGCGGGACGGGCCCGTTGAACAAGGCAATCCTGGACGTCCAGGCCAAGCTCTGCACTGAAGCCGATGCTCTCAAGCACTGCAACAAGGTGTTCCTAGAATCGCGAGCAGCCGTCGGGGTATGCTTCTTGGTTCTTCATTTTTGATTTCTTGTATTTCTTATACTTCTCTGTGGGGGCTCGCCAGCGCACCCACTGGGTGTAGTCCCCGAGTTTCGGGCCGGCTGCTAAGCAGGCGGCTCGGAACTGTAATTGGGAAGCTCCGAGTACTAACATTGTCTGATATCTTCACTGCAGGATTATCATAACCTTCGCGCAGCCGCTTTCAACTCCAAGGTCCAGGAGCTGACTCAACGGACCGCCGACTTGTCGGGAAGCCGGAGTAAGTCTTTGTTTTCTTTCTTCGCGGGGGGCGCTGGCGCATCCGAGGGCTGTAGTCCCCGAGATTCGGGCCGACTGCTGAGCAGTCGGGCCGGATCTCCCTGGCGACCGTTCTTCTTTTTGGTAGCTAGTGACAACTTCTTTTTCTGCGGGGGCGCGCTGGCGCACCCACGGGCTGTAGTCCCCGAGATTCGGCCGATCACGAGCGGTCAATGGATCTCCCCAAAGAACTATTTCTCTCCTTGTTGATTGTTGACGTCTTTTTCTTCTTCTACTTTTGTAGAGGCCAACGCCGCCCTACAGTAGCAGCTGGGCGAAGCCAACACCATGCTGCGTGCCAAGGAGGCGGACTGCAACAAACTCGCCGAAGAGCATGACCGGCTGGTCACGCAACTGGCGGAGCAGGCGGAGCTTCTTAAGAAGACCCAGAAGGAGGCGGAGGACAAGGAGGTCGGTCTCCTTGCTGAGTTTGACACCGAACGCTCTGCCTGGACCGATAAGGAGGCCATGCTGACTACCGGCTTCGGCAAGATTGAAGACATGGTCGACGGTAAGCTGCCTTCTTTACTCTTTCTTCGAGCCGCTGGCTTCTGATCAAGCCGGCTTCTTGTTTCTGATTTTGGCTTTTCTGCTTTCTGTTTGGGCAGACTTCTTCCCAGGCCACTCCAGTGCTGCCAATCAGGCTATCGAGGCTGATCGCGAAGGGTGGAGTGCAGAAGGCGAGCAGATTGCTGCCGACGACCCCCCCACTCTTAGCGAGCAGCTTCTCAGCATCCAGGCTCGTCTTCGGCCGGCTCATCGGATGTTGCGCCGCCTTCAGCGTGTCGGCGCCCAGGCGGTCGCCGCCCTGTGGCAAGACATGCCGGCTCCACGTACACCCAGCCGGACTGCCGACTGGTTGGAGGTGGCGACCGCCCGCCTTGAGGCTTGGAAGGTTTCTTCGGCCCGGGCTGGGGCACGCCGGGCCTTGGAGTTTGTCAAGGCGTGGTACCCTGGGCTAAATCTAGCCCAGCTGGCCATGCTTTGATAGGAAGCCCAAGAGGAGCTGGTGGCGGTGGAGCATGACCTTGTCCAGCTTGCCGCGGCGATCGCCGAGTACACCAACACCAGCGTCTTTGTTCCTGAGCTGGCTGAGAAGGACACTGAGGCACCGCAGGAGTTGTTCGGGCTAAACCCGGAGGATGGCGAGGACTCAGCCGAAGTGATCGACTCCAGTGACGAGGGAGAAGACGAGGAGGACGAGGAAGGAGAAGAGGAGGCGCCAGAGGTCGGAGCGGACGGCCAGCCTCAGCTCGGCCGCGCCTCCAGCAATGAGCCACGCCCGAGCGAGCCGGCTGCTGCTGAAGGCGACCAAGCGACGGCCGACCAACCGCCCGCTAAACCAACTGGCACAACCGACTCCACCGTTCCTCCGAACCCATCTGCTGCTTCCTAGGCTGCCAATTTACCTTTTGTTTTTACCTGCTTATCAGTCTCGACAAACTTTGTTAACTTCGCACAATTCCACCCGCGGGGTGTATTTCAAACTCTTGTTGGATGTCGACCAAGGGCCTTTTGATATGTTAATATGCTCCTCGAGTTCTATCTTTCCTTGCTTTCTGCTCTTTGGCTTTTTTCCTTTGCCGCCTTCCCTTGGTTGCCGTCTTGCCAGCCGAACAGCCGCTCTGCGGCTGTGGCTGGGTCAAGTACTTAGCCATTTTCGGGGAGGCAAGTACTTAGCCGATTAGAGTTTTTTAGCAGATTAAGCAGAAGCCGGCTGGCCGGCTGCTCAGCAGCCGGTTGGTGAGGCGGGAAGCCAGCCTGACATATGTGCATGCTTTGGGTCCTTGGCCATTTTTCATGTGGACACCCTTTCTACCTTGACTCCTGCCCGGCGGACAGACGCTCTGCGAGCTGCGGCTTCCGGCAGGGGAAGGCTTAAGAGCCAACACGTTACTTGTCCGGCTGCAGGAAGCATTACATAGCACAAGGTGGCGAGTCCCCGGGTCGACTGGTCGAACCCGGTGCCAGGCGGATCAAATGAAATAACACATCGATAGGCATAATACTTATCATATAGATAAAAGAGGGCAGTCCCCGAGCTCTTCTCGGGGGACCCGGAGTCTTTGTACTTAACACAAAAGTTGGTGTGGTACATACTACATCAACTGTAAAACCTTCGGAGGAGGTTTGCATTCCGTGGTCGCTCCGTCTCCTTGCCGGAGTCGTCTCTTTTGCGTGCTCGAGGCTTCTAAGCGTCGATCAGGTAGTAGGAGTCATTGCCCAACACCTTGTTGATGATGAAGGGGCCCTCCCAAGGTGCCGAAAGCTTGTGCTGGCCGGTAGTTCGCTGGATCAGCCGAGCACAGGGTCTCCCGCTTGGAAGGATCTTGGCTTTACCTTCCAGTTGTAGTATCGACGCAGGCTCTGCTGGTAGATGGTGGACTGGCTGAATGCCAACAGCGGGCCCTCTTCCAGCAGATCGACGCCGTCTTCTCATGCTTCTTTTGCCTCCTATTTGGTGTACATGGCGACTCGAGGGGAGTCAAATTCAATGTCCGTCGGGATGACGGCTTCGGCACCATAGACGAGGAAGAAAGGCGTGAAGCCGGTTGACTTGTTCGGAGTTGTGTGCTGGCTCCAGAGGTGTAACATCCCAAAATTCTAAATTCTGGAATGTTATAATAAATAGATAGATTTGATTGATTGTTTGATTTCTTGTGTGAAATTGAGTGAAATTTGAAACTTTTTGAAAGTTAAATGAGAGGGAATAAAAGGACTTTCCCAAACTTTCATTTTGCATTCGTGATCTCCGTGAATTCAAATTCTTTTCACCACAAAACCCTGGAGAGAAGATGACATGACTTCTTTCATTTATTTAAATGACAAGGGGTGTTGAAAATATTTGAATTTCATTTCGAAAATATTTCCAACCCAGGAACTTTATGCAACTGAATGATTTTCACGAGAGAAGATAAAATGACTTCTTCAAAACATATGAAATATGAGTTGGGAGTTTCAAAGAATTAAATTCAAAGTTTTTTTGAATTTATTTTCAATTTGGAGTTATTTCAGTTTTATTCAAATTATTTTTCACCAAAAATAAAATATATGGAAAATAGGGTAACATGATTCCCTACATCAGAAAATTGGAGAGAAATAAATTTGAATTAATTTTGGTATTTTTAAAATGATTTTTACTGGATTTTACTAGAGCAGAAGCACTTTTTGTTTTATTAGAATTTATGTGTATTTTATTTGACTTCAAAAAAATGTACAACTTGTAGGAAATCTTTTTCTGAAAATTTTGATATATAATGTGCATATATAAAATTTTACTTTATTTTCTTTATTCGGTTTTCCTTCTGTTTCTATTTTAAAAAAAATTGTATGTGCGGCCCATATTTATTTATCGCCCACATGCGTAGCATAGCAGCAGGCCGGCCCGTTTTTGTTTTGTTTTGTTTTGTCTTTTATTTTATTTTATTTTATTTTCATTAATGGTTAGTATTTTTTTGAAACAAATTTCAGAAAAAAAAATAGACTTCGGAAAAAAATAATGCAGCCTGTGTACGGCGCGCGGCCGGCCGAGGCTTTAGGCCCGTGCGAGGCGTTAGCCTTTTTCTTTTGTGTTTCGTATATTTTCGTCTACGTTTAGTCCCACATTGTCTAGCCTTTGATCATTAAGCCTCTTTTCCACCAATAAATATAGACCCATAGAGCCTCCAAAAATCATCCGATTCGGGTTAAATTAATATTTTGGTTTGACTAGATTCCTTAAAGAAAAATATTTTTCTCCTCTCCGGCGCGACTTCTGGAAATTGTCTTCTCTCTCTGAAGTTGTCTTTCTCTGCCTTATAAAGGTATCTTTCTTCTTTCTTCGTTTTTTTCCGTAGTTTATTATTTTCTAGACTAGTACGATAAAATAATTAGATTACCCATTTGTCTCTATATTTATACATTAGACTTAAAATTGTTTTAGCCGTATCTATTTTTTCTTCCGTAAAACAGCTTGGCCCTGATTTTTCAAATAGCCATATCTTTTTACTCGTTCATCCAAATTAGATGAAACTAACGCCCACTTCTTCGTTACGATCTCCTCTATCCAGTAATCCAACTCAAACATATTTTTGAAAGTTTAAAATTTGAATTAGACCAGATTTGAATTTGAACTTCGTTTGATCGTAACTTGAGTTTTATAACTCCGTTTGAGTTGATTCTTTTTGCAAATCGAAGCTCTTGACCTAAACTTTCTGATAAGGCCAAATTCATATAATTTTGGTACTGTTAGAAACTTGTTTTATGTTGCAAGAGTTATTTGCTTGGTTTTGATGTTTTCCGAATCGTCTTCTTCGTTCTTTCTGATCTTTTGAGTGATTGCTTATGTGTGGTTACTATTGATTGCTTACGATAGATTGACCGGAGTGTGACGAGTAGACCTATCAAGAGTTTTGAGTGCGAATCATCTTCATCAACAGTACAGGCAAGTTCACACTTCGATCATATCCCTTTCATACCCAGTTTTTATGCATTAGCTTCACCCTCAAACATTGCATGAGTAGGTTTGATAACATGTGGGTATTGGGAAGTAGTTGAGGAGGTAGGAACCTATTGTCCTGCATTCAAACCTTGGGAGTAACTTCTACGTTATGCTTATATTGCCATGCTATGCTCGTAGACGTGGATTGGGTTTGAGTGTATTCAATGACAGATGTGAGATTGTTTACTTAATGGTTCAACTTAAGGTGGCAACTTTAATACACATCTGGGTGGATTGGTAGGGGCACCCTGGGGATATACCAGTGGACTTGCCCGGACACCTGGGGATATACCAGTGGACTTGCCCGGACACACGGGATATACCGGTGTTGTCCTAGGAGATCCCGAGGATACACCGTGTGATCATCCTATGGTTCGCCACCCGTGCTCAAAGGAACTGAGATATTTTCATGCTAGAAACTTCCGTGTGCAGCCACAAGCTATTATGGGCTCTAGCATAGTTGAGTAAGTTACGTGAAGCTCTTGAAGAGGTAGATCAGCAGGTAGTGGGTTTGTAGGTTTGGTATGGTCTCGCCGAGTAAAGAGTTAATGTTTACGAAGATCGTGTCTCGGTCATCCGTTTCTCAAACATCATGTAGTGCGAGAAATCCAACGGAGGCGATCGAGTCTTGTGGGAAAAAATGCACACACCTCTGCAGGGTGTGCAATCTAATCATGGTTAGCCGTGTCCCCGGTTATGGACAATCTTGAGTATCTAGTACTTGGAGTATCTTAAGTATCTCATCATGTTACTTAAATTAATTTTTTGGGTTAATGATTACTTTTAATTGGGGTTGAGAGGGGGTTTACCTTCTCAATATTTTATCAACCAACTTTGTAGTTAAATAAAATATATTCCTTTGTAGTAGGGAAAAATTGGTTTTTCGCAAAAAGTGTAACCATAGAGCTTTCCACCAGCCATATATGCATGTAGTGATAGTTATTATTCATCATTATCCTATGGTGTGAATTTTCCAGTACATTCAATGTACTGACCCTTTGTGGCTGCAACGTCTCATGTTGCAGGATCTTATGACGAGTAAGTGATACGTTAGGGTTACGATTTCTACACTCAACTTTGCCGTTGGTGTTGATGGGAATCCACAACCTTGTTACTTCCGCTATTTGGATTGAGGTAATAGTATTTACGTTACTTTATACATGTGATTTACCTTTGTTATAAATCCTCGAGTACTGTGTGTGTCAGCATACCAATCCAGGGATGACACTTAAGCACAGAGACTTGACCCATTCGGGTCGGGTCGCTACAAGATGGTATCAGAGCACATGTTGACTGTAGGACGTGACCCTAGAAACTGGCAAGCCCATAGGAAAGATTTCCTCTACAACTTTCTTTTCAAAAGGATCTTTTCCCCTCTTCTCTACTGAGCTTATTCAAATTTCCCTTTTAGTGAGACTATACCCCTTTCCCCCTTTTGACCACTCGAAGACTTGACTGATGAGACTACTCCAAGAAGGACAAGATATCGGACAACCAAGACCATTTTGGAATAAAGATTATTTTACCGAGCATTTGTTATAATTGGAACTGCAACGGTTGAAGACTCCGAAGACTAGGAGAATTTGAAGGCTTGAAGAATTTCCAGATTTGTATGACCTAGGAAGGCACCCCTTATGGAACTTGTGAGACTATTGGAGCTGTCAATACCCAAGATCAAGATGTCGGAAAAAGACCGGAACATGGAGCATTAGAACTCAAAGTTTTGTCAGGAAAACCCGAAGACAAGAGATATCAATTATGGAATGAAAGATCATGGTAGTAACATGAGCATAGACACGGCTGACCATGGTGTTATTACCCGTTATGCTATTGTCACCGTGCGGAGTTAAGCATGCAGATGCATTGAAGGATTGGATGGAAGAAGGCTAATGGAGCACCTATCAGCAAAGCCGAAGTTTTGAACTTAGCCTGTGTATCACCAGGATCTGCAATATTACATCAAGAATTTTAAGATGGACATGCAGGAAGCTATATTTGACAAGGAGGCAATTCATGAAGAATTCAGGAACCTGAAGCTGAAAGTAGCCAAGCTGGAGGAGCTAAACCTCGAGATACCGGAGATTTGTCAGGAACTGAAGGACAGTACAACCATGGTTCATGCCAAGGATGTCGAAACCCAGAAGTTTGGAACGCAACTCCATAATACTAAAGGACGTCATGAGAGACTTCGCGTCAACAGAGATGATCTGGCAAAAGAACTTGAGTAGGACAAGCATGATCAGAAGAAGCCATCGGAGACATGAACAAGAATCGAAGAGTTTGATGACTTTGAAGATTTATTGACCATTAGAAGCCCAAACCCCTATTATATACCTGCGTTAGATGCGACGATTGTGACCTGTCATTTGTTTGATATTTTTTCGACAGCCACAATAAAACCTGTCTTTTTAAAACTATTGTTTGTATTGTGTGTATCCCTCTCTATCTCTCTTATCCCACCCCAAAACCCATGGACCCAATAGAGAATGAATGGAGATGAGCTTGTATTTTCTGGACCGATGAGTCAATTGGAGACAGACCGATGGATTCAGAACATAGAGGATCACATGGAGAATAACCCTATAGCCGGAAAGGATATGACCCAGCATGCCCTTCAGTGCTTTGAAAGAGGTGCTGCTACTTGGTGGAGGATGTACCAAACCATCAATGGATGGCAAGGAGTAACCACTTGGGAAGAATTTAAGTTGACTCTACAAAGATCTCGTCTTGTGTCCTAGAAGTTGAGGCCTTATGGAAAGGATATGAAGAAACCTTGTGCATACAAGCTTTGTGGAGAAATAGGACACAACCATAAAGAAAATAAGGACAAATACCCTCATAAGCAGAGGATTACCAAAGGAGTTAGCCGAGGATCTCAGGGAACTTCAGTTGGAGATTGTTCCCAAAGGTTTTGTTGCAGCAATGGAAGTTCAGTCTACATTGTTGGGAAAGATCCATGAAGCTCAGAAGGGTGACAAAGAGATTGCTGAGGTAAAAAAAAGGATGAGCAAAGGAAAGGCCAAAGGTTTTCGTAAGGATGAGCACGACACCTTATGGTTCGAGGATCGTGTATATGTGCCTAATAATGCAAAGATCAGGAAGTTAATACTTCAGGAGGCTCATGACTCACCATACTCGATTCGCCCTGGAAACACCAAGATGTATTTGGATTTGAAGGAGCGTTTCTGGTGGACTGGTAAGAAGAAGGATATTGCGGAGTATGTAGTCATAGGTGATGTATGCCAGAGAGTAAAGGCAGAGCATCAGAAGCCAGTCAAATTACTATAGCCTATGCCGATACCCGAATGGAAGCAGGATAAGCTTGGCATTGATTTCATTACCGAATTCCCAGAACCTGATCGGGATATGATTCTATCTGGTTAGTAGTCGATTCGCTTGAGCAAAGTGGCTCACTTTATCCTAGTGAAACCACCTATACAAGTGCGAAGTTGGCCAAGATATAAATGACCAGGACCGTATGTATGCATGGAGTTCCGAGGACCATCGTATCAGATAGAGGAACACAGTTTACCTCAAAGTTTTGGAATCAGCTGCACCGGACTTTGGGTACTAGGCTAGAGTTCGACCTGACCTTTCATCCGCAGATGCATGGATAGACCGAGAGAGTCAATCAGATTCGGAGGACATGTTGAGAACGTGTGCGCTAGATTATGGATCTAGTAGGGATGATAATCTACCTTACGCGGAGTTCTCATTCAACAATAGCTACCAAGTCAGTTTGAAGATGGCCCCTTTTTAAGCTTTGTATGGGAGAAGGAGCCAGACACCATTGATGTGGGATGAAGTTGGAGACCGTCAGTTGTTTGGACCAAATGTGATCAAGGAGTCAGAAGAGAATGTTAAGTGGATTCAAAATAGACTGAAGGTAGCTCAGTCCAGGCAGAAGAGTTATGCAGACTCAAAAACGCAAGGAGGTAGTCTATGAAATAGGAGACAGAGCATGTCTTCGTGTGTCCCCTCTGCGAGGAGTTAAATGATTTGGAGTTAAGGAAAAGTTAGCCCCGAGATTTGTAGGACCATACCGAGTTTTGGAGCGTATGGGAGAAGTGGCCAACAAGTTGGAGTCGCCCGAAGGACTGTCAGGAGTTCATGATGTGTTTCACGTTTCCCAGTAGAAGAAGTGCCATGCAGAGATGGCCAATACTCCCTTGTAAGGACACTTGACCCCTGGAAAGGATAATGATGTTCCACAGAGTGGACTTCATAAGTACGAGGTTTATCTCGATATGTTGGATACACCAAGAATATGAAGAGATGAATTACTATTGGATATAAAGGAGGTATGATGTTGGAAATATTGATCAAGGTAAATTCCATGATGAGTCTGAGTAATCATGTCCTATTTTGGTGCCAATAGAAGGAAGGAAGACAGTACAATTGGATGGTTTTAAGAATACTAGGAAGTTGGAAGTTGGAAGTTGGAATAATGATCAGAAGCCCGAGGATAAGTTCAAGGACTACAAGTGATGAGATGGGCCATAACCCACAGGCCCCAGGACCTGCCAAGAAGCAAGCACACTCTTGCTGAAGGAAAAAACCCTGGAAGAAGTTACGATTTTATCGATAGACGATCTTATAGGAGTAACGCAAAACCTGAGAGTTGTTAAGGAACGATAGATGTTTGTTTGGCTTGCAGAATCAATGGATTTATCCGAACTTGGTTCGTCGACAAGAGAAATTCTGCAATGCTTGTGAGGATGACCGAGTGTTAGAATGCGAGATTCGCTAAACCAGGTACAAGGTAATGATTTGGGTGCGGGATGGATTGATCACCATACCGACTTACTCTTATTGTTCGCCTTGCTATATGGGATGGTAAATCTGAGTGACTTACCTATAGTAGAGAGACGACGATCAAAACCCTGTATAAACCTTAGAACGGTATAAGAATTTTTCCCCTTGTACAAGGCAGCTTTTGCCAACCATAGGTTATACGGTGAGGATCAACCAGACCCATTTCCTGTAGGAGAAACCCTAAATTGTTGACCACCATGAGATATCGATAGTTAGTTGGTATTGGCGCCAGACCAGTCAACTAAGAAGACCCAATCTCGGAATAACCTTACCAACAGGAAAAAGGACAAAAGAATTGAGGAAAAGGTTATGCCGCTACCGGAAGAGCCAGAGAAGGAATTATACTGGAGATCTGGGAAGACCGACACTGTCAACAATAAGGATGGAGTATATGAGTTTTGATGGAACCGTAACCATGCTTCTAAGGGTGGTAGCACCCGAGACCCCCGGAGACGATCGATGGATTTGTCAGAAGACCCCAAACCTAACCTATTTCTTTCTAGCCTCTCCGAATCTCGAGGACGAGATTCATTTTAAGGATGGTAGGTTTGTAGCATCCCAAAATTCTAAATTTTGGAATGTTATAATAAATAGATAGATTTGATTGATTGTTTGACTGATTGTGTGAAATTGAGTGAAATTCGAAACTTTTGAAAGTTAAATGAGAGGGAATAAAAGGACTTTCCCAAACTTTCATTTTGCATTCGTGATCTCCGTGAATTCAAATTATTTTCACCACAAAACCCTGGAGAGAAGATGACATGACTTCTTCCATTTATTTAAATGACAAGGGGTGTTGAAAATATTTGAATTTCATTTGGAAAATATTTCCAACCCAGGAACTTTATGCAACTCAATGATTTTCAAGAGCGAAGATAAAATGACTTCTTCAAAACATATGAAATATGAGTTGGGAGTTTCAAAGAATTAAATTCAAAGTTCTTTTGAATTTATTTTCAATTTGGAATTATTTCAGTTTTATTCAAATTATTTTTCTCCAAAAATAAAATATATGGAAAATAGGGTAACATGATTCCCTACATCAGAAAATTGGAGAGAAATAAATTTGAATCAATTTTGGTATTTTTAAAATGATTTTTACTGGATTTTACTAGAGCAGAAGTACTTTTTGTTTTATTAGAATTTATGTGTATTTTATTTGACTTCAAAAAAATGTATAACTTGTAGGAAATCTTTTTCTGAAAATTTTTATATATAATATGCATATATAAAATTTTACTTTATTTTCTTTATTCGGTTTTCCTTCTGTTTCTATTTTAAAAAAAACTGTACGTCCGGCCCATATGTATTTATCGCCCACATGCGTAGCATAGCAGCAGGCCGGCCCGTTTTTCTTTTGTTTTCTTTTGTCATTTATTTTATTTTAGAAAAAAATAGACTTCAGAAAAAAATAATGCAGCCCGTGTATGGCGTGCAGCCGGCCGAGGCTTTAGGCCCGTGCGAGGCGTTAGCCTTTTTCTTCTGTGTTTCGTATATTTTCATCTACGTTTAGTCCCACATTGTCTAGCCTTTGATCCTTAAGCCTCTTTTCCAGTAATAAATATAGACCCATAGAGCCTCCAAAAATCATCCGATTCGGGTTAAATCAATATTTTGGTTTGACTAGATTCGTTGAATAAAAATATTTTTTTTCTCTCCGGCGCGACTTCTGGAAATTGTCTTCTCTCTCTGAAGTTGTCTTTCTCTGCCATATAAAAGTATCTTTCTTCTTTCTTCGTTTTTTTCCGTAGTTTATTATTTTCTAGACTAGTACGATAAAATAATTAGATTATCCATTTGTCTCTGTATTTATACATTAGACTTAAAATTCTTTTAGCCGTATCTATTTTTTCTTCCGTAAAACAGCTTGGCCCTGATTTTTCAAATATCCATATCTTTTTACTCGTTTATCCAAATTAGATGAAACTAACGCCCACTTCTTCGTTACGATCTTCTCTATCTAGTAATCCAACTCAAACATATTTTTGAAAGTATAAAATTTGAATTAGACCAGATTTGAATTTGAACTTCGTTTGATCGTAACTTGAGTTTTATAACTCCGTTTGAGTTGATTCGTTTTGAAAATCGATGCTCTTGACCTAAACTTTCTGATAAGGCCAAATTCATATAATTTTGGTACTGTTAGAAACTTGTTTTATGTTGCAAGAGTTATTTGCTTGGTTTTGATGTTTTCCGAATCGTCTTCTTCGTTCTTTCTGATCTTTTGAGTGATTGCTTATGTGTGGTTACTATTGATTGCTTACGATAGATTGACGGAGTGTGACGAGTAGACCTATCAAGAGTTTTGAGTGCGAATCATCTTCATCAACAGTACAGGCAAGTTCACACTTTGATCATATCCCTTTCATACCCAGTTTTTATGCATTAGCTTCACCCTCAAACATTGCATGAGTAGGTTTGATAACATGTGGGTATTGGGAAGTAGTTGAGGAGGTAGGAACCTATTGTCCTGCATTCAAACCTTGGGAGTAACTTCTACGTTATGCTTATATTGCCATGCTATGCTCAGAGACGTGGATTGGGTTTGAGTGTATTCAATGATGTATGTGAGATTGTTTACTTAATGGTTCAACTTAAGGTGGCAACTTTAATACACATCTGGGTGGATTGGTAGGGGCACCACAGGGATATACCGATGGACTTGCCCGGACACCTGGATATACCAGTGTTGTCATAGGAGATCCCGGGGATACACCGTGTGATCATCCTATGGTTCGCCACCCAGGCTCAAAGGGAACTGAGATATTTTCATGCTAGAAACTTCCATGTGCAGCCACAAGCTATTATGGGCTCTAGCATAGTTGAGTAAGTTACGTGAAGCTCTTGAAGAGGTAGATCAGCAGTAGTGGGTTTGTAGGTTTGGTATGGTCTGCCCGAGTAAAGAGTTAATGTTTACAAAGGCGTGTCTCGGTCATCCATTTCTCAAACATCATGTAGTGCGAGAAATCCAACGGAGGCGATCGAGTCTTGTGGGGAAAAGTGCACAAACCTCTGCAGAGTGTACAATCTAATCATGGTTAGCCGTGTCCCCGGTTATGGACAATCTTGAGTATCTAGTACTTGGAGTATCTTAAGTATCTCATCATGTTACTTAAATTAATTTGTTGGGTTAATGATTACTTTTAATTGGGGTTGAGAGGGGGTTTACCTTCTCAATATTTTATCAACCAACTTTGTAGTTAAATAAAATATATTCCTTTGTAGTAGGGAAAAGTTGGCTTTTCGTAAAAAGTATAACCATAGAGCTTTCCACCAGCCATATATGCATGTAGTGATAGTTATTGTTCATCATTATCCTATCGTGTGAATTTGCCAGTACATTCAATGTACTGACCCTTTGTGGCTGCAATGTCTCATGTTGCAGGATCTTACGACGAGTAAGTGATACGTTAGGATTATGATTTCTATACTCGACTTTGCCGTTGGTGTTAATGGGAATCCACAACCTTGTTACTTCTGCTATTTGGATTGAGGTAATAGTATTTACGTTACTTTATACATGTGATTTACCTCTGTTATAAATCCTCGAGTACTGTGTGTGTCAGCATACCGATCCAGGGATGACACTTAAGCACAGAGACTTGACCCATTCGGGTCGGGTTGCTACAAGAGGACGGCCGCAGCTCGTCGAGCCAGCAGCCGGCCGACTGCTCCGGAGGCTCTACCAGTCGGGGCTTGATGCCAAACAAAATGAGGCCGTTTGCTTGCTCCACCTGGCCATTTGACTGCGGATGGGCAACGGACACTAAGTCCAATCGGATGCCCTGCGTCGCGCAGAAACGGGCCAAGGCGCCTTTCGCAAAGTTTGTGCCGTTGTCGGTGATGATGTTGTGTGGTATGCCATACCGGATGGTGATGTCGGAGATGAAAGTCACACCAGTCGGACCGTTCAACTTCTTAATTGGCTTTGCTTCTATCCACTTGGTGAACTTATCCACCGCGACAAGCAGATGAGTCATGCCGCCGCGCGCCGTCTTGAATGGTCCCACCATGTCCAGGCCCCACACAACGAAGGGCCAGGCAATGGGGATGGTCTTGAGTGCAAAAGCCGGCTGATGTGGCTTGGAGCGGAACTTCTGGCACCCTTTGCATTTCTGGACCAAGTCTTTGGCGTCTTCTAGAGCAGTCGGCCAGAAAAAACCGTGGCGGAAAGCTTTGGCCACGAGTGCTGTTGAAGACGCGTGGTGACCACACTCACCTTGATGGATATCTTTGAGGATTGCTTGGCCTTGCTCTGGCTCTATGCAGCGCTGGTAGAAACAAGTGACACTGCGCCTCACAAGTTCTCTGTTGATTATGGTGTACTCTGCTGCCCGGCAGTGCACTTGCCGGGCCGAGATCTCGTCAGTGGGCAGCTCTTTGTTCACCAGAAAGTTGAGGATGGGCTGGGACCATGAAGGTGCTACAATTTCTTCTACTACTAGAACTGTTACTTGCACGAGGGCGGTTAAGCCGGGAGGCGGCGGGTTGGAGTCGACTGCCGACTGCTGAGTCGATGAAGTCCTCGGGCCGACTGCTGCAGTCCCCGGGCCGGGTTCTGAAGTCCCCGTCCAGGTGCGCTACTGCAGTCCCTGAGCCGCGTGTCAAATTCCCCGTGCCGGCTGCTGGGGTCCTCAAGTCGGATCCGACTGCTTCAGGAGGAGCCGGCACAAAGATGGAATCTGACTCTGGCAATGGCTTGACAGACGGCTTAAGGATGTGATGGCATCTGCTTTCTCATTATCCTTTCTTGGCACATGGAGGAACTCACATCCTTCAAAGTATACACTGAGTTGCTGAACGAGGAAGCGGTAGCTGGCCATATTTGCATCATTGGCATCCCAATCGCCTGACGACTGTTGGACCACCAAGTCGGAATCTCCATAACACAGGATCCGGCGAATGCTAAGTTCCTTGGCAAGCCGGAGCCCGTGAATGAGTGCTTCGTATTCAGCAACGTTGTTAGAGGCGGCAAAATGGACTTGCAACACATATCTGAGCTTGTCGCCTTTGGGAGAGGTGAGGACAATGCCGGCTCCCAAACCGTGCGCATCTTGGAACCATCAAAGTGCATTCGCCAAGGTGGAGTCTGTGTCTTTGGCGGCAAATCTTGGGTCTCGGCCCAGTCGACAAGGAAGTCGGCCAGTGCTTGTGACTTGATGGCGGTGCGATTCTGGTAGTAGATGGTGTAGGGGGCAAATCTATGGCCCATTTGCCCACTCGGCCTGAGGCATCTCGTCTTCCAATGATCTCGGCAAGTGGAGTTATGCAGACCATAGTGATTGGGTGCTCTTGGAAGTATGGCTTCAGTTTCTTGGCGGCAAAGTGCAAGCCGTAGCACATCTTCTGGTAGTGGGGGTAGTTTTGCTTGGAGGCGGACAGCACTTCACTCAGGTAATACACAGGCCTCTGGACTAGTAGTGCTTTGCCTTCTTCCTTGCATTCCACCACTATGACTGTGCTGACCTGTCACATCCTAGTTAGTCCATCCATTAGAGTGTTGCATCATGTTTACCTTTCATCAGAAATTTGAAATGGGGAAGACAGAACCCCCAGAACACCTCTGAATCCAACTAGGGTTTACTAAAAATATTTTCAATGAACCTGAAATGCCCTGTAAAAATGTTCATCACCTTTGCCTTGGTCCTAAATGCCAGAAGTGATGCACAAATTTCAAGGTTACTCTAAGGTCACTGGATTAAATCTTTAGCTATTTGAATTTGGGCATTTAAATTATATAAAATATTTCAAATGCTCAAATAACCCCAAACTGAAATGTTCCATGCTGGATATATTCCAACTAGGGACCATGTGGAGTTTGATGATTTTTGGAGTTGCCTAGGTATTTTTAGAAATGCAACAAACCTACAGAAATAATTTAAAAACAGAAACAAATGGGAAAACCTCTTACCTGGCCGAATCAAGCCCTGCCTACCACTGGCGGCTCAAAGATTGTCTTGGCCCGTGCCAACCAGCTGCTTCTTCTTCGCCACGCAGGCACAGAGCTGACGCCGGCGAGCGCGAGCTCGCCACGGCGCCAGCAGCTTGCCGCTTCGCGCGCCTGGACGCTGGTCAGGCTCCACGTCGCCGCCCCGACCCCGTGGACATCTCGTTTCTTCCCCTGCCTCTCTCTCTCGCTCTCCCTCCGCCATGGCCGACGCTGCCGCGCCCGCGCCACCGTGAAACCGCATCCACCTTCGTCCCCGCACCGAGCCACCGTGTGACACCCCAAAATTTTGACCTTGTTTTATTAATTAAAATTTTGCCAGGAAATTAAAATTTTTATTTTCTGGGCTCCCTTTTGATTTTTGAACCATTTTTCTCTCTTGTAATTATGGAGTTTTCCCCAAAAGGAAAACCTTTCAAATATGTTATTGGGCTTGTTTAACCTCTCAAGAAAAACTTTTCTTTTATTAGTAGAACTAATTACATAATTAATTTGCTTGATCTTTATTTTCTTGAATAATGGTTTTCCAAGGTTATATGGCCATATTTGAACTACAACCATTTGATAAATTCATTCTAAATTCCAACCCAAAATTTGGAGATGTCATGTGATGTTTTTAAATCACTTTTATGCAAAAATATCTTTTATTCATGAAATATTTTGAGCTCTACACCCAATTTTCTTCTCTGGTCCAGTGGGCAATTTTGCACTACAACTCATTTAAATACTTTTTCTAGCCTCCACCAAAATTATGGGATGTTGGTACTAGCATATGATTCAACTTTATGCAAAAACCCAGTGTTGTTCTTTGAAAAAAATATGAGTGAATCAACCTCATTTTCATTCTGGTCCAACTTGATGGTTTGTACAGAAACCATACCTTTGCTTGCTCTTTGGCCCTTGATTCTTTCCCCTGCTTGTAAACCACCCTACAAAACCCTTATGTCCAGGAGGATGGGCTCATTGGAAAAATTTTGGTCCATGAGATGATGCCATTTACCTCCTGTCCAGAATTGAAGTTTTGCAAAACTTGCACTAACAAGTTTGTGCTTTGTACAAACTAACCTCACCACCCTCTTGTGCATCTAAAGAGACTAGGATCTGGAAGATTTGGCCACTCCAAGAAAAGCCTAGGTGCCTGTGGCATTTTGTCAAATACCTGGAGTGCATGGACATAATTGGCATGAGTTTTTATTTGCATTATGAACTTGGTCTCCTGACCTAACCACCTTGTCCCTTGATCTCCCCTCTATCAATAACCTAGTGATGTTGCTTTCCAACCTCGCCTCGAAGGCCTGGAGTGCCATGGCATTTCGCCGAAGCAGGTGGTGGGCGTGCATGGCACGCCCAGGCGCCAATCGCTACCAGCCGCAAGCCGCCGCGTCGCGCGTACTCCATGCCCCTTGACCCTTGGCCGCTTGCAAAGCCACGCCCCGCCCTCGACCACTCGCCAGAAACCCCCAAGCCGCCCTGGCAGCCTACAGTGCCGCCATCAGGGCACTCTTGGCGGCACGCCGACTTCCGCAGTGCGCCTCTGCCACGGTCGGCGCCGCCCAAGCCACCCCGGCTCGCCACCTGCCCCTGGGAGCCGCGCAAGCTTATCCCCTCGCTCGTCGGCTAGCTCTAAATCGCCTCCACGTGCCGCGCCAAGCTACAGAACGTCGGTTCGCCGGCAACCTTATCCTCGGCCGCGGAACCGCCATGGCCACGCTATATAAGAAGCACCCGAGCTTGTCCAGGCCTCATGCAGCCTCTCTCACTCCCTCACCGACCCACCCATAGCAGTAGGAAGACCAGGGGAGTCGTCTTCTTCCTCTCCGGCAACTCCTGCCGCCGCCATTGCCCCGGCCATTCCGGTGCCACCAGGACCTTCCCCTCTCTACTCTCTTCACCAGGAGATCTCCCCCCCTCTCGTGAGTGAACCCCCACGCTCAATTTTGGTCGGGAACCACCATAGCCCCGGCCCCCAAATCCAACCGAGGCCGCCATCCGCCGCGAGGCTCGTCGCCGACGACTCCCTCCATCCCCGTCACTCCCTCGACCAACGGAAGAACCGCCCCAGTCTTGCGGATCCATCCCCACCCTCGGGGGCCCGCGAGGAGCCGCCAAACGCCGACGACGATCGCCGGAGCCCCGCCTCTGTTCGGCCAGAGGAAGAAGAGGGAAGGGGACTGGTCAAACCTGACCAGTGGGGCCCCTGGACCCACTGTCAGCGACCCAGCCCGCCTCCACACGTGTTTAAGTGAAGGCGTATAACTCCCCAGTACGTTTCCCCTACACCGAAAACGTATTCCGTCTGAAGCGTTTTCTTTTATATCTTAAAAAAAACAGATTTTGACCATGACTTTGACTGGCTATAACCTTTTAAATATAACTCCAAATGTATTGATTCTTTTTCCTACATCTCTCAAATTCTGTCTAGTTTATTTTAAGATTTATTTGAAAAAATTTCAAACAATTTTTTTGTGCTGTTTTGAAATTGTGTGTCAATTCCAATATTTTCAAAATAGGATTTTGGAGAGAGGCAGAAAACTTTCAAAAAGTTTTGGAGAGCACCCCCACCTCTCCACACCTTGAAGCCAAGCGTTCTGAACCCTGGTATAATATTTTGGGTGTGTTAGTTATTTGATTATAACACACCCCCCTCGATACGAAGGACCCATTATACTTTGTGGTGATATGATATTTTGCATAATGCATCATTGGAGACTTCCTTGCTGTTGGGAGTGAATATGCTTGTGGTGGTAATCAACCTCGTATGCCTTACAGGCATGCCGGAAAGAAATCCAGGAAAGCCTCTGCCTTGGGTAGGCGTGAGCTTGTCTCCGGTCCTCGTCGGGACGGTTATGTCCGGTATGGCATAGTAAGGTATAATGAGTGGTGATTCTGTTAGTTGAAATAATTTTGCTATACATATCATGCAGGGAATATTTAAGCCTCCTGAGTCGGCCGTAGATCGAGTCTTGTTCCGGTAACCCCCATACTTGTTCCATGCTGCCACTAGTCCCTGCCGTAGGTAGGGTATGGTTCAGTAAGTTGTTAACCCTTGTCTTGGCACACACCGTACAGAGAGGCCATGGTGGAAGATACCGGCTGCATCCGGTAGGCATGCCACCTGGTCCGGGAGCATGGGTGTATCCGGTTGGGACCGAGAGGGGGGCACCCCTTAGAGCGCGCGATAGAAATTTGATCCCATGCTACGCGAGGTTGTAGCCTCCCCACTTAGAGTTTTGCTTAACAAGTGTCGTGGGTGATTCCTGACACAAGTAAAGTTAAGCTGGTGTGTGCAAGTCAGGCATGTTTTCGACTAAAAGACCGAAGACGGAATTAGTCCCGTTGGACTAAAGAAATCCGTTACTCGTGGGTAAAGAGTACACCCTCTGCAGAGGTATTAAACCTATTCGAATAGCCGTGTCCATGGTTAAGGACTACAGTCTGGGATGGGTCAAGTGTCGGTCTTAGTGTCGGTCTTCGGAGGTAAAACTGTTAAACCAGAACATATGGATTTTGACTTGTGATATATGATGGTTATGATTATCATTGTTGTGGACTAACCAAGTATATTGTTCTGAAGTAATGAATATCCCTGGGACGGTTCTACCTCCCGGATATCCACGGTGATTATTTATTTAATTTATAAGCCCTTTATGTGGTGTCGCTGAGACGCCCGACTGTGGTATGCTTGTTAATTATCATCTTATAAGCCCTTTATGTGGCATCGCTCAGACGCCTGACTGTGGCATGCTTGTTATTTATTTACTTTATAAGCCCTTTATGTGGCGCCGCCGACGCCTGATCGCGGGCATGCTTGTTATTTATTTACTTTATAAGCCCTTTATATGGTGTCGCTGACGCCTCGATCGTGGCATGCTTGTTATTTTATTTACTTTATAAGCCCTTTATGTGGTGTCGCCAGACGCCTTCGATCATGACAAGCTTGTTATTTATTTACCTTATAAGTCCTTTAAGTGGTGTCGCTAAGACGCCCGACTGAGGCATGCTCATTATTTACTATCCTTTCGAGACGTCGCATCAGACATCCGATCGGTTCATTTTATTAT
The DNA here is from genome assembly GCA_021605145.1 of Aegilops bicornis. NCBI lineage: Eukaryota > Viridiplantae > Streptophyta > Magnoliopsida > Poales > Poaceae > Aegilops > Aegilops bicornis. The sequence continues at coordinate 250,563,995 of CM038673.1, forward strand.
TATTCCATCATTACATATTCCTGTTGCATATAAATAACCTGCTTGCATGCATCGGGGATTTTATTTTCATAACTGACGTTGTGATTACAGAATGTTTTCAGAGCATGATTATCGTTTGCTATATTATACCCGTATTCATAATGTTTGCGAGTACATTCAAAAGTACTCACTGGCTTGTCCCTGGCTATTGTCTTGGCCAGATTGCTTGCTTGGAGAGGAGCGTTGCGAGGACAGCCTCGGAACCTAAGCAACGGTGACAGCAGCCTCGCGAAGATAGGAGTTAACCTGGTCAGCTGTCCTTGTGGGAAATGGAGTCCCATAGACCGTGGTGAACCACAAACCGCTTCCGCCATCAAACCACTAGAAACCATTTGTTGTACTCACAGGCCAGAGTGGTCTTGTACTACATATTATGTATTTTTGCTTGGAATTTCTGTATCAAGTTGGCGCCTCATCAGCTAACAGTAATCCTGGGGCTGGTGAGCACAAGGGCCATTTTCTGGAAATTATATCCCGAAAATCCGGTCCTGGCAAACTTGGTATCAGAGCCAGGCTGACCATTGGCTAATCCTATCTTAGCCAGGTCGAGAAACCTAGGTTAACCAACCCACCAGACCTCAACCGAACCCCAGCCAAGCTTCCCTTGCAAGATAGCCACACAGTGACCCGACACCTTTTGGCAGTCGGTGCCCAACCTATCAGCCTAGCATGTCGATCACGCGCCAGTAACCGAATCCTAAATAGTCCTTTTCGCAAGAGTGCGAAGAAAGACTCCGTCCCCCTTTTCTATAAAAGGGCACACTAGCCTCAACCCAGCACAGCACAATCCTCTACCCAAACCGAGCCATAATGCCAGGACCCATTGTCCACAATGAGACCACAACAACCAACCTCGGAGGTTTTGTGACCGTGCTAGGAAACCTCACTCGCCGTGCCTATGCATTAGAAGAACGCCTAGAATATGTAGTGTACCAACGGTCCGTGAGCGGTGAAAGCCGTCAATTCTGGGCCACGGTGCACGTCTATGGTAGGGGTCTATCGCCAGAATGCCCCTAGAGGTTCACCGGAAGGACAACTTCCTTTGAGCCACAAGCCATCCAACTAGCCGCCCGAGAAGCTATAGTTCAACTCCGACACTTGTCACCCAGAGTTAACTGTCGCTCCTTTCACTACTACCCTAGCCGTGACGGATACGGTAGACCACCCCGAGTTGTCAACGGAGACCACGAGACAGATCCTGCATTGTTGCATCCGGTGCGCTATGTAAATGCACTAGAAGGACTGTTCGACCAAATCACCCTTGATCTGATCGCAGCTCGTGGAGAACTGATTCGCCGAGCCCCGGTAAGAAAAGAAGATGAGCCCGACGCTGGCAATCCCGTCGTACTGTTCGGACAACCGGTCGAGACCTTGAGGTCAGCCCCAGCCATCAACCAAGGTGCTTTGATGACCCCAGAAGCGCTTCGTTGCCATTTGGGAACACACTCCAACGGGATTGTGACCAACAATCCCCACGATGGTCATCATCGCTACCCCGACCCCGCAGTTCCTCAACCCCCTCCCGCTAACCCCGACGGCGAAGCCGATGGAGAAGCCTCGACGTCCGCAAGGCACACCCGCTTGGATGTGAACGAGGTAGACTAATCTACTCGAGTAGTACCGAGCCTTGATAAGGCCACGCCCTGTAATTGTGTGATCTGGTGTCGCCATGAATGAATGTTGTTTGCTTGTGCGCCCTGATTTTTAATTGTAGCCTTAATTGAGTGCGTTGGTGTGCGACTGCATTTCGTTTTGTTCCAAGCGTAGTTACCAAAAACCAACCCCGGCCACACAAATTTGTGCTATGAGTAAGCTTTTTGATTCCATCTAACAGGAAAGATATGTTTGAAAACAACCCTTATCAAATCTCGAGGACGAGATTTTTCTTAAGGGGGGTAGTGTTGTGACACCCCAAATTTTTGACCTTGTTTTATTAATTAAAATTTTGCCAGGAAATTAAAACTTCTATTTTCTGGGCTCCCTTTTGATTTTTGAACCATTTTTCTCTCTTGTTATTATGGAGTTTTCCCCAAAAAGAAAACCTTTCAAATATGTTATTGGGCTTGTTTAACCTCTCAAGAAAAACTTTTCTTTTATTAGTAGAACTAATTACATAATTAATTTGCTTGATCTTTATTTTCTTGAAAAATGGTTTTCCAAGGTTATATGGCCATATTTGAACTACAACCATTTGATAAATTCATTCTAAATTCCAACCAAAATTTGGAGATGTCATGTGATGTTTTTAAATCACTTTTATGCAAAAATATCTTTTATTCATGAAATATTTTGAGCTCTACACCCAATTTTCTTCTCTGGTCTAGTGGGCAATTTTGCACTACAACTCATTTAAATACTTTTTCTAGCCTCCACCAAAATTATGGGATGTTGGTAGTAGCATATGATTCAACTTTATGCAAGAACCCAGTGTTGTTCTTTGAAAAAATATGAGTGAATCAACCTCATTTATATTCTGGTCCAACTTGATGGTTTGTACAGCAACCATACCTTTGCTTGCTCTTTGGCCCTTGATTCTTTCCCCTGCTTGTAAACCACCCTACAAAACCCTTATGTCCAGGAGGATGGGCTCATTGGAAAAATTTTGGTCCATGAGATGATGCCATTTACCTCCTGTCCAGAATTGAAGTTTTGCAAAACTTGCACTAACAAGTTTGTGCTTTGTACAAACTAACCTCACCACCCTCTTGTGCATCTAAAGAGACTAGGATCTGGAAGATTTGGCCACTCCAAGAAAAGCCTAGGTGCCTGTGGCATTTTGTCAAACACCTGGAGTGCATGGACAGAATTGGCATGAGTTTTTATTTGCATTATGAACTTGGTCTCCTGACCTAACCACCTTGTCCCTTTATCTCCCCTCTATCAATAACCTAGTCATGTTGCTTTCCAACCTCGCCCGAGCGCTCTGGAGTGCCATGGCATTTCACCGAGCAGCTAGTGGGCGTGCACTAGGCGCGCCCAGAGCGTGCCAACTACAGCCGCGCACTCGAGCCGCCGCGTCGCGCGTACTCCATGCCCCTTGACCCTTGGCCGCTTGCAAAAGCCACGCCCCGCCCTCGACCACTCGCCAGAAACCCCCAAGCCGCCCTGGCAGCCTACATCGCCGCCGTCAGGGCAGTCTTGGCGGCACGCCGTCGTCCGCAGTGCGCCTCTGCCACGGTCGGCGCCGCCCAAGCCACCCCGGCTCGCCACCTGCCCCTAGGAGCCGCGCAAGCTTATCCCCTCGCTCGTCGGCTAGCTCTCGTCGCCTCCACGTCACCCTGCAAGCTAGAGAACGTCGGTTCGCCGGCGACCTTATCCTCGGCCGCGGAACCGCCATGGCCACGCTATATAAGAAGCACCCGAGCTCGTCCAGGCCTCATGCAGCCTCTCTCACTCCCTCACCGACCAACCCATAGCAGTAGGAAGACCAGGGGAGTCGTCTTCTTCCTCTCCGGCAACTCCTGCCGCCGCCACTGCCCCGGCCATTCCGGCGCCACCAGGACCTTCCCCTCTCCACTCTCTTCACCAGGAGATCTCCCTCCCTCTCGCGAGTGCACCCCCGCGCTCAATTTTTGTCGGGAACCACCATAGCCTCGGCCCCCAAATCCAAACCGACGACTCCCTCCATCCCCATCACTCCCTCGACTAACGGAAGAACCGCCCAGTCTTGCGGATCCATCCCCACCCTCGGCGGCCCGCGAGGAGCCGCCAAACGCCGGCGACGATCGCCAGAGCCCCCGCCTCTGTTCGGCCAGAGGAAGAAGAGGGAAGGGGATTGGTCAAACCTGACCAGTGGGGCCCCTGGACCCACTATCAGCGACCCAGCCCGCCTCCACACGTATTTAAGTGAAGGCGTATAACTTCCCAGTACGTTTCCCCTACACCGAAAACGTATTCCATCTGAAGCGTTTTCTTTTATATCTTAAAAAAAATAGATTTTGACCATGACTTTGACTGGCTATAACCTTTTAAATATAACTCCAAATGAATTGATTCTTTTTCCTACATCTCTCAAATTATGTCTAGTTTATTTTAAGATTTATTTGAAAAAAATTCAAACAATTGTTTTGTGCTGTTTTGAAATTGTGTGTTAATTCCAATATTTTCAAAATAGGATTTTGGAGAGAGGCAGAAAACTTTCAAAAAGTTTTGGAGAGCACCCCCACCTCTCCACACCTTGAAGGCAAGCGTTCTGAACCCTGGTATAATATTTTGGGTGTGTTAGTTATTTGATTATAACACACCCCCCCTCGATACGAAGGACCCATTATATTTTGTGGTGATACGATATTTTGCTTAATGCATCATTGGAGACTTCCTTGCTGTTGGGAGTGAATATGCTTGTGGTGGTAATCAACCTCGTATGCCTTACATGCATGCCGGAAAGAAATCCGTGAAAGCCTCTGCCTTGGGTAGGCGTGAGCATGTCTCTGGTCCTCGTCGGGACGGTTATGTCCGGTATAGCATAGTAAGGTATAATGAGTGGTGATTCTGTTAGTTGAAATAATTTTGCTATACATATCATGCAGGGAATATTTAAGCCTCCTGAGTCGGCCGTAGATCGAGTCTTGTTCCGGTAACCCCCATACTTGTTTCGTGCTGCCACTAGTCCCTGCCGTAGGTAGGGTATGGTTCAGTAAGTTGTTAACCCTTGTCTTGGCACACACCGTACAGAGAGGCCATGGTGGAAGATACCGGCTGCATCCGGTAGGCATGCCACCTGGTCCGGGAGCATGGGTGTATCCGGTTGGGACCGAGAGGGGGGCACCCCTTAGAGCGCGCGATAGAAATTTGATCCCATGCTACGCGAGGTTGTAGCCTCCCCACTTAGAGTTTTTCTTAACAAGTGTCGTGGGTGAGTCCTGACACAAGTAAAGTTAAGCTGGTGTGTGCAAGTCAGGCGTGTTTTCGACTAAAAGACCGTAGACGGAATTAGTCCCGATGGACTAAAGAAATCCGTTACTCGTGGGTAAAGAGTACACCCTCTGCAGAGGTATTAAACCTATTCGAATAGACGTGTCAATGGATAAGGACTACGATGCAGGATGGGTCAAGTGTCGGTCTTAGTGTCGGTCTTGGAGGTAAAACTGTTAAACCGTAACATATGGATTTTGACTTGTGATATATGATGGTTATGATTATCATTGTTGTGGACTAACCAAGTATATTGTTCGAAGTAATGAATATCCACAGGACGGTTCTACCTCCGGATATCCACTGATGATTATTTATTTAATTTATAAGCCCTTTATGTGGTGTCACGAGACGCCCGACTGTGGTATGCTTGTTAATTATCATCTTATAAGCCCTTTATGTGGCATCGCTCAGACGCCTGACTGTGGCATGCTTGTTATTTATTTACTTTATAAGCCCTTTATGTGGCGTCGCTCAGACGCCCGACTGTGGCATGCTTGTTATTTATTTACTTTATAAGCCCTTTATTTGCTGTCGCTCAGACGCCCGACTGTGGCATGCTTGTTATTTTATTTACTTTATAAGCCCTTTATGTGGTGTCGCTCAGACGCCCGACTGCGGCAAGCTTGTTATTTATTTACCTTATAAGCCCTTTAAGTGGTGTCGCTAAGACGCCCGACTGAGGCATGCTCATTATTTACTATCCTTTCGAGACGTCGCATCACACATCCGATCGGTGCATTTTATTATTATTCCGTCATTACATATTCCCGTTGCATATAAATAACCTGCTTGCATGCATCAGGGATTTTATTTTCATAACTGACGTTGTGATTACAGAATGTTTTCAGAGCATGATTACCATTTGCTATATTATCCCCGTATTCATAATGTTTGCGAGTACATTCGAAAGTACTCATTGGCTTGTCCCTGGCTATTGTCTTGGCCAGATTGCTTGCTTGGAGAGGAGCGTTGCGAGGACAGCCTCGGAACCTAAGCAACGGTGACAACAGCCTCGCGAAGATAGGAGTTAACCTGGTCAGCTGTCATTGTGGGAAATGGAGTCCCATAGACCGTGGTGAACCACAAACCGCTTCCTCCATCAAACCACTAGAAACCATTTGTTGTACTCACAGGCCAGAGTGGTCTTGTACTACATATTATGTATTTTTTCTTGGAATTTCTGTATCAAGTAGGTGCCTCATCAGCTAACAGTAATCCTGGGGCTGGTGAGCACAAGGGCCATTTTCTGGAAATTATATCCCGAAAATCCGGTCCTGACACACCGTGTCTAACCACTCCGCCGTTGTCGACTCCGTCGAGCAGCCCGAGCCCCGAGCGCTCGCGAGCCCTGCTTCGTCTTCCTCGAGCTCGTCTTCATCGAGCACCGCCGCAGATCCCCTTCGCCGTCGCCGCTGCATCACCTCGTCCCAGACCTCGCCGACTGCTTCGCCGCACTCGCCGTGAGCCCAGCTACCTTCCCATCCCTCTTGTTCTCGCTCTCGAGCCCTGCACCGACTACACCAAGCACGGCCGCACCCGCCGCCGCCGCCGCACGTCGCCGTCGTGGCCACAGCCACGTTGGCTCGACTCCGAGCACGCCATCGCACTCACCGCACTCCCAGGAGCCCAACGCACCTCACCCCGTGCCTTGCCGTGCCCCGTAGCCACGGGTTCGTCCTCACCCGACTCCGGCGACCGCCAAGCTCGTCGCCGGCGACGTTTCCGGCCACCCCGAGCTCAACCACCGCCACCAAACGTCGCGGCTTGCTCCCGGCTACACGTAGATGGCCTCCGCCGCCCAATTGGTCGCCGGAATGCACAAATGCACTCTCGCCGCCGCGTCTGGCTTCGCCGGCGGCTAAACGTCGGCGGGTTTGACCCCGCTGACGTAGTTGACTAGGTGGGGCCCCTCTGCTAATTAACCTAGTTTAGGTTTATTTAAAATTAGTTAGTTTAATTAGCTACTGACATGCGGGACCCACTGGTCAGGTTGACCTGGACGCCCCCGTTGACCCCTGACGTCACTCTGATGCACTGCTGACGCAATAATTAATTTCTGGTTTTATTTGTATTCAGGAAATTCCAGAAATTGTTGCAAACTTCAAAAAATCATAGAAAATAATCTGTAACTCCAAATGCAAAGTTTTATATATGAATTTTGATCAGAAAAATTCAATCTATCCATTGATAACGGTCTCATGCATGACAGAACAAGTTAACCTTGCTGTTTAAGCAGAATAAGATAATGCACCATTATGGCTATGTTAAATGAGCTAACATTTGAATCTTTGATTCAAATGAGTTTATTCCTTTCTGTTCTAGCTTGCATTAGGCCAAAACACATACATATTGCCATGTCATAGCATGCATCATATTGTTGCATATTGTCATGTGTTGTTTATGTTCGGTGTGTCTTTCGTGATAGGTTCTGCCTCCGAGGATAACCCCGAATATCCGTCTCAAGGGCAGTATCCTACTACCACTACATCAGGCAAGCAACCCATTGATCATTCCGATACGAACCCATGTTCTCGCTTCTGCTCTTGTTTACTGCATTAAGACAACGTGATTCAAACTGTTGTGTGTTGTGGTATTTGAACCCACTTCCTTTGCATGACCTGTCATTGCCACAGTAACTAGATGAAACCCACTAGTATGTGTAGGAGTTGATTGAGCCATGTATGTGTTTCCTACCATGCTATGCTTGCTATGCTTAGAGTTGTGTCAGGTCTGGCTCATCGGGATGATGAACTAGAGTGAAAGGTTGTGTCGGTAACGAGAGTGCAGTGTTGAACACGATTTGGTAAAGGTATCAATGAGAGGCCATGTAGGAGTACATGGTGGGTTGTTTCATTGAAGCCGTCCCTAAGAACTGAGATCTGTGTGTGTGATTTAAGACTTAGCTACTACCACGCATTGGGATCCTTAATTGACCCTCTCGACTTATTAACCACTCTTGCCCTCAGTCCGGGTGTTGCAAGTAGTTTCTGGTGTTTGTAGCATGCTGGGGGCCGCACGCAACGCTGACCTTAGGGGTGGGGTGTGTTTCGGTAGGCACGTGGCACGGTGTACCGATTCGCCCGTTTGGTGTCTCGGGAACCCTGCACACATCGTTCGGGGCCGTTAGTGGAAACCTCGGCGGACTCCTGCGGATGGAACCCGAATAGGCGATAAACCTGGACTAGGGACTCGTGTGTTTAGTCAGTCATGGCCGACACCCTCGCTGGGCTTCCGCTTGAAGGTTGCCGAGTACATGTCGTGTAGTGGCGATAAGTGGTGAGAGCGTGTGAAGAAGTACACCCCTGCAGGGTATAAAACTATTCGAATAGCCGCGTCCGCGGTAAAGGACTACTTGGTCACCTATGCAGTTCATAGACAAGTAAATGGATACTACTAAAAATCTCAAGATAAGTGTGAGTACCGCGGATGGCCCTCTCGTGGGTTGACGAGAGAGGATCCACGGTGGAGTATTGTGATGGTGATTAGTGGACTCGTGTGCGACAAAGGCTTTTCAAGTGGTGTCACGTAGGATAGCTTAGCCAAGAGTCAAAGCTGGCTTGCTGCAATAAGTCCACTACCTTCTAGAGAATGTCCATGTATAATAGGATTACATTGTAAGACTTGCCGAGTACCTCCGTACTCATGTTTGCTTAATTAATGTTTTCGGCGACAACACCGCCCCCTCCCATGGGTTTTATGTAGACCTTGGCGTCGACGAGTGAACTAGCCACCTGGTGGTGATCCAAGGCTTGTGAAGGGCCACTATAGATAGAAGGGCTTCACAAGCTATCTTTCTTTTTAGTGTCTCAGACTCAGACTAGTTTGCTTCCGCATGTGCTTGTATGTTTGTATGACTTGAGTGTTGGGTCATGTGACCCTATCTATATGGATATGTTATGTATGGCTCCTCGGAGCCTCTTAAATAAAGTACTTTGAGTTTGTAGAGTTTTGTTGTGATGCCATGTTGTATGTACTCATATTGGGCATATTGTGTGTATGATTGAAATGCTTGGTATGAGTGGGATCCGACAATATAGTTGTTTATCCTTGGCAGCCTCTCATATGGGGAAATGTAGTCTAGTGCTTCCTGAGCGATAGTAGTCCGCTACAGCCCGGTTCGCTGGAGTCCTGCTAGCCCAAAGACTACCGCTTTGGACACTTGACCTGGCTGGCATGTGTTTCACTTCGTTCCTATGTCCGTCCCTTCGGGAAATGTCACGCGGTGACATCTCGAGTTCTGCCAAGCCTGCTACAGCCCGGGTTACCGGAGTCCTGTTAGCCCAGTGCTACAGCCCGATTCATACGTTGATGACCGACATGCTCGATGTGATTCATGTATGCCTGTCTCCATGGGTTAGCGCCGCTTTGGGTTCACGACTAGCCATGTCGGCCCGGGTTCTCTGTCATGTGGATGCTAGCGACACTATCATATACGTGAGCCAAAAGGCGCAAACGGTCCCGGGCCATGGTAAGGCGACACCCATGGGAATACCGTGCGTGAGGCCGCAAAGTGATATGAGGTGTTACCGGCTAGGTCAATGTGACTTGGAATCGGGGTCCTGACAACGTTGGCATCAGATCCGGACTGCCTGTAGGTTCGCTAAGCCAAACTGGTCGATGTCGAGTCTAGAAATGCTTTAGTTATATGTAGGGGAATTGATTGTGGGAGGGACGTAAGGCTCTTTTTACTCCTTTGCCTTATGCCCTCTGATCTGAGTCATCCTCTTCTCATTCTACGTGGGTATAGGACTAGGCTCTCTTCTCTCTATCAGTTCACGTGTTACTAATCCGTAGTAACTTATAGGATTGTTGGTTACCAGCCTCAGTTCAGTTTCTACTACTTTTAGTATGCTATCAGTTGAACCGGAACCTTGATATGATGTTGTTGAGTGGTTTTGCAATCTAATTTTGAATGTCTCAAATCTGTTCTTGAGCATTTACAGATGTTATGCTATCCAATTTTCCCTAGAAATTCTAATGTCTTTGCATTGTGGATGTGCTTTCAGATGGCCACTCGTGCTCAAAACCAAGTGGTTCGTCTGACCAGGTGCATCGATGTGCCCGGTCATACGGCTATGTTAGTCCGGGTTATGATTGAGACAGGTTACCGTTGGTATCCCGAATACACCGTCGAAGAGCAATTTCGAGACTTTAATCAAAGCCAATACCTCTGCCTTTGTCAGGATATTTCCTTCTTATCCTGGATCGACTGAGCCTCTTCACCACTCCTATGGACTCGAGGTCACTATTGAGATGGCTGTGCAGGATGCGGCATACTCTATGATGACCATCATGCGAGTCAGGACTGGCCTGCTTCAGAACACCGACTTCCGTTATATGCCAGCTTCGCTCCCAGGAGCGCAAGGGTATCTTCAGGCTATCTATGCTGATTCCACTCAGGAAGACTCACTAACCCGCACCACTGCTGAGATGCTTGAGGATAAGGATCGAGAGAATCGGGCCTTGAGAATGGAGCTTTTCAACACCCGTGCCGATCATTGGGCCACTTTGACTCGGTTTGCACCGGCTGTGCAAGCTGGATGTATGGATATGAGGGATCTGTATCCTGTGAGATCTGCTCTGCCGGACATGATGGATTGGCGTGATGTGGGAGGCATCACACCACCCCGTGGTCCCCTGCAGCCACCGCTTGTTGGTCCAAGACCTCATCCTAGCCCCTATGGTCCACAAGCTCCTCAGGACCGTCTGTTTCCGGATAATCATGTTGAGCTTCCAGGCTATGGAGGTGACTTCTGTGAGGACTACTACGGAGCTGTCTGAGTTAGTAGTAGTATCTCTAGTATTGTAATAGTTGTATTTCCACCGTCCTGCGTGACCTGTGGAATATGACTTAGTGTGTATCAATTCCGGAAGTGTAGAAAAATAATAGGAGTTTGGAATGCTTCAGATGAGATGTAACGCCTTTCATCGTAGTTGTACTCTAGCCGGGCTTGTACTAAACTATGAATGGTGTGTATGACCGTTGGTATATATGGCAGTTTCTACATTACCATGTCATACGGATGAACATCTCTGCATTCCGTGTTATCCATTACATTCCGCACTTCCTTGCCAAATTTTGCCATCCTTGTCTAAACCGTTGTTTTGTTTCCTAGGATGGTCAACACCCGCAACAACCCTGCTGCTCAGGAGCAGGGAGAAGCCAGCGCAGCTAGGAAAGTAAATCTGCCACAACCGCCTTCTTTGGCGAAGTTATGATGGAGGCGTAAACGCAACAAGCGTGAGACCAATCGCTTCTTTGGAGCGGATTGAAGCGAGAATACCGCACGCCAGCCAAGGAATGACCTGGTGTCACTCAATGACTTTGTCAAGCTGTATCCACTGAAGTTCAAACATTCCGTTGAGCCTCTCGATGCGGATGATCGGCTTCGCAAAGATCACCCACAAGCTACGTTCTGCCAACGTGGCTGAAGCTGGTAAGGTTACCTTTGCTGCCTATCACCTTGAAGGCCCTGCTACCCTTTGGTGGGAGAATTTCGAGGCTATGCGCCCGGTTGGCCAAATCACTACAGGCTGAGTTCGGTCTGACTTTTCGTGAGCATCACATTCCGGAAGGTCTCATGGATCGCAAGCGGGAAGAGTTCTGCAACTTCACCCAGGGTAGACTGACTGTGATGCATACAGTCGCGAGTTTGGAAATCTAGCATGTTATGCTCCTGAAGAGGTATCTACCGACGCCAAGAAGCAGGCAAGGTTCCGCAAGGGACTTAGCCCCAAGCTTCGCCGTGATCTTCGTCTGCACGAGTGCACCTCCTTCCGTGGTTAGTCAACAAGGCTATCGGTCTTTGAAACTAGACGGTCGACTTTGAAGCTTCACGCAAGCACTCCCGTGACTTTGGATCTTCATCCGACTCTGGATCTCGGAAGCGCCGGGTCTGGATTCCAAGCACCGCTCTGCCACCCAGATTCACTCCGAGGCCATCCTTTGAGGCGCCTCGCCCCAACCAGCGGTTGCACCGCCTAAGGCCTATGGTGGCCCGCCGCTAATGCTGCTCCACGTCCCAATGTGATAACTTGTTTCAAGTGTGGAGAGACGGGTCACTACATCCGTGAGTGTCCCAGAACAACCCCAGCCAGATCGGAAAAGTCTGCTGGCCGTGGTAAGCCGATGGAAAGGTGCTCTCGCCAAACCAGCCGCCTTTCGCTTCCACGTCAACTATCTTTGCCGTTACCATCCGCCTAGACGCACAGTTCGGGACCCCCTACTCGAGATCCGCCGGTTTTGACACCGACATTGGTGCTTTCATTGAGAGTTCCTCTGTGTCGTCACCGATAGGCCAGATGGCTCCTTCGATCATCAACAACAACGCGGTCCAGGGTGAGACTTTTCTCCCCGGACAGTTCTTCGTATTCGGCGGCTTTGCACTGCGGGCCATATCACTTGGCCATCTGGAGCAGATCGAAAGCTACGCCCCTGGCCATCAGGTCAGATTTTGAAGTTTGAACTATACGGCCGATATCCGCGGAGACTTGATCTTCGAAGGATTCGAGCCGCAATAAGCGTGCCGCCTTTGTCTCGATGGGCATGATCTAGCTCTGCGGCCGAGCAAAGGCCCTCAAGGCCGCACCGAGATCCGCTCCGACCCTTAATCCGGGCGGATTCCCCGATCGAGGGCGAGTGGTTGGACACCGCCTCGGGGCTACAATCTCTGGCGATGGAGCGAACTCCATCCCTGTCGCTGCGAAGACCTTGACTCGGTGCCGGACTCCTCTCTAGACTCCGAACCATCCGCGCCCCCGCCAATCAAATCCGATTGGGCGCCGGTCATGGAGTTCATCGCCGCGGACATCTTTCGACTTTTCGCCCTTTGGCGGCATCCTGAATTCACTAAAGTCTCTCTCTTTATCCGGAGAGCCCTGGCCGGACTACGGACAGAAGGTTGGGATGCGGACAACGGCGAAATTCAACGCCCACCCACCACCCACTTTCAGTAGCCACCGCCGAAAGCTTACACGGCGTGCTCGATTTCGACTCAAAGACATCGACGGTATGGACGGCGATGTAGGAGACAACCATGAACCAGCGCCTATAGGATGCTGGACAACCACTTCATCCCATGATATATACATGGTGGATACACCTAAAGGAAATGAAGACGAGGAACAACGGGGCCTTCTGAAGGATAAATCCCTCGAAAAGCAGTCAAAACGGCAACGTAAACGCCTAACCAAGTCCCGCCTCAACAGAGACCCAGCCATAGAGCAGGGCGAACCGGTGGACGATGAACATGCTATCGAGCAATCGTCCGAACAAGACAACTTGGATAAGCAACCCGTCCCCGGCGAAGACAACAGTCCGGACGGCCTCACGCCGGACAAATTGTTGGAGCAAAATAACCTCCAGAAAAGGCTCGTCGCCACCGCGCGTAGCCTAAAAAAGCAGAAGCGGAAGCTCAAAACAGCGGAAGATGCACTCAGGATCAGATGGAGCAAAGTATTCAACACCGCGAGACAAATACGGCGGACGATCGTAACAAAGAGCTACCCAAAAGAAAGCTACTGCCCAAATTTGACGAGGAGGCTTTAGAGCCACCACAATCAAAAAGTAAGACGGCCACCCGGTCGGATGGGCGACCCACGGAAAAAAAGAGAGCGGCAAAGGCGCCAGACACAAGCCGATGCGCGATCCGCATAAGGATTCGCATCAAAAGGTTGGCCCAGTTAGGTCCATCTATGGGCCGAAAGCAAGCTCTTCAAGGCAATGCAACACGCCAAATATCCGAACATCACGGCACACCCAAATACGAGCGCGCACCCCCTATGTTTCACCGATGAGGTGCTGGATCATGAATTTCCAGCGGGATTCAAGCTCGTAAACATAGAGGCATATGACGGAACAACAGACCCTGGAGTCTGGATTGAGGATTACATCCTCCACATACACATGGCTAGAGGAGATGATCTCCACGCCATAAAATAGTTACCCCTCAAACTCAAAGGGCCAGCTCGGCATTGGCTTAGAAGCCTCCTCGAAAATACCATTGGAAGCTGGGAAGAGCTCGAGGATGCATTTCGGGAAAATATCCAGGTGACCTATGTCCGCCCTCCGGATGCAGACGATCTAAGTCACTTAACTCAACAGCCCGGGGAGTCAGCCCGGAAATTCTGGAACAGGTTCCTTACTAAAAAGAACCAAATAGTCGACTGTCCGGACGGCGAAGCCTTAGCAGCCTTCAAACACAACGTCCGAGACGAATGGCTCGCCGGACACCTCGGCCAAGAAAAGCCAAGAACAATGGCCGCATTAACAAGCCTCATGACCCGCTTTTTGCGGCGGGAGAGGATAGCTGGCTAGCAAGATGCAGCACCAATGACCCAAGTACATCCAAATCAGGGATGGAAATGGGAAACCACGGCGCAACAAGGACCAGCGCCGGATTAAGAGGAACGGTCCAAAGGGCGCGGCGATCAACGCCGGATTCAAAAGCTCACGGCGTAACAATAAAAAACTGCCCTTTAAGGACAATGGCGATGAGCTATCCAATTTAAACAAAATCTTGGACAAGATATGTCAAATCCACAGTACTCCCGGGAGGCCTGCAAACCATACCCACAGAGATTGTTGGGTCTTCAAACAGTCCGGCAGACTCAACACCGAACACAAGGGGATCGACACACCAAGTGACGATGACGACGAGCACCACAAGCAGAGCCCCGAAAAACAAAAGAATTTCCCACAAAAGGTTAAAACAGTAAACTCACTTCACGTGATCAAAGGGAAAAACAGAGCGGCGCCCACTAAAATGCGCACCGCACACTGGTTGTCAAAACCAATCACCTTCGACCATCAGGACTATTCCGAAAGTATCCGGAACGCGGGATGGACTGCCTTGATATTGGATCCTATAATCGACAGGTTCCAATTTACACAAGTCCTCATGGATGGCAGCAGTGACATAAACCTGATATACCAGGACACAATCCGCAGAATGGGGATAGACCCAACCAAAATTCGCCGTAGCAACACCTCCTTTAAAGGAGTAATGCCAGGCCCATATGCCCGTAGTACGGGCTCCATACTGCTAGAAGTTGTGTTCGGTTCATCCGACAACTTCCGTCGCGAAAGGTTAATCTTCCATGTCGCCCCGTTCAAAAGTAGCCATCAAGCACTATTGGGACGTGAAGCTTTCACCCTCTTTAACACAATACCGCATTATGCATCTCTAACACTTAAAATGCCCGGTCCACGCGGCATCATCTCATTAAAAGGAAGTATTAAGTGTTACTCGAGCACGAAAGAACGTGAGACTGCCTTGACAGCCCCACACCTATCCGGCTCCGCTAGTCAAAGAGCCTGAATTGGTCATTCAAACCCCGGACACGGCTAGACGAGTCCGGCGCCTACTAGCGGCATACCCCCATATAAGGGGCTGCACGCATGTATCACAAGAGACACTAAAGCTCACTTTATTCACTTCTTCGAATCGTACTATGTCTATTTAATATAAAGTACATCTTTCGCACGATCTTTTTTTAAACTAAGTTCCTCTCTTTTACAGATGAACAGCGTGCTACACCCGTCCAGGATACGGCACAACGAAGACACAGGCGCAGACGTGCAGTAGGGACCCGTCGCAAGGATTCTTTTCAGATTAAGACCCTGCGTAAACCTTTTTTACTGTCTCTTGTTGATATACATCCCCCGGTTTCTTACTATAACCGAGGAGGAGGCTGGCGTTTTGGCATTGGCCGCACCAGAATTTTTTTGGCGTGCACGGACACCGGGGCTTAGGGCATTATTCTGCCCGTTTTATAAAGACCGAATACCTTAGGGAGTATTCGGCGTCTCGAGATGAGCCTTAGATGCATCAGCTCGAATCATGTCTTTGGTCAAATGTTGGGTTTACCGGCTCACGTGTTTTGCTGCCTTACGTTCCGCTTTTATCGGCTAACGCGGCACCGTGAGAACTACTGCGATTGTGCCCGGTTCGGCCGGGCGAGCACCTCGAGAGAAAGCCGAAAACTGACGGTCATGATATAGCGAGAGACTGGTCAACCACTCGAGGACTCATCGGAATGTTTAGAATTCCTCCGCATTAACGAAGGACCGGTTTTCGGTCGACACATATGCACCCAATTCGGAGAGTGCGGTGCCCCGGGGGCTATATAGTAGCCCCACCTCGAACTCCTATGGCTAAGTGAAAGTGATAAAGCATTATAGTCCGGTTGCCTAGTTTGCTACGCTACCACCTCCTTAACAGGACCAAGACGTTGGATTAAGTGTGCAAGAGCGCCTTCTTTGCAAACACCCCCGCACTATGTGCGTGGGGGCTGAAGCCAAGGACTGCCATCTTTCAGGTTATATATACATATACATATACGGCTGCACAGGGAGTAGTCTACTACTTGAACGCACAAGTATAAAAAGCTCTTATATTATATTGAAACATTGTTTTCACAAATCATACATGTCATTTAAACATAATATCCTTCGAAATCAAGGTCTCTATTAAATGAGCACCCTGCAGGACTTCCTCAAAGTAGTGCTCGGCAGGTACTCGGCTTTTGTCCAAATCTTGGGATGCAACGTCGGTGGCCTTCATATCTGCCCAGTATGTCTTGACACGGGCCAGAGCCATCCGCGCTCCCTCAATACACGCCGACCGCCTCATTGCGTTGATACGCGGTACCGCACCAAGAAACTGCTGCACTAAACCAAAATAACTCTTCGGCTGGGGTCCGCCCGGCCACAAATGAGTCATGACATGCTTCATGGCAAGTCCGGATAGTCGATTCAGCTCAGCCCATTCGGCCAACCGATCGGTCAACGGAAGAAGACAGTCTGGATTATGGAATTGCGACCAATATAGCTCTTCCCTTCTGTGCCCCTTCTGGCCTCGGAAGTGCTCAATCGCGTCCGCAGCGCTCGCTGCTAAGTCCAGATAAGCATCCTCCAAACTCCACAACTTGTCCAATTGAGCATACTTTGGATCCGTATATTTCCTCCAGCGAAAGCGGTTTTCAGCCGCAATTGCCCGGCGACTCAGCTCCTCCTTGGCAGCTCTCAAAGCCGAATGGGCATTCTTGGATTTGGCGGCGGCCTTTTTGAACCCTCTTGCTCCGCTTGACGTTCTTTTTCAAGAACCTCGCAGCGATCGGCAACATTCTTCAACTTTCTGGCCATATCGGCCATTTCCTCTTTTCTTCGGCAGTGAGCATCCCGTTCGGCTTTTAGCTCTTCGACCTCCCTTAAAGCGGCCGCATTACTATTTCTGGCTTGCTCTTTCGCTCGGGCGAGTTCCGCCCGCAGCTCCTCCACAGCAGCGGCACCATCTGCATTAAGCATACAAATAGTAAGACATGGGCGTCAAGCTCCCTTACCAGGTGTCCGCCTAGAAGTGGCATACCTTGCGACTCGTCAAACCGTTTATTGACCAGCACGATGTCCGCATCCGCCTCGTCAAGTTGCCGCTTTAGTTCGGCATATTCATCAGTCCGGCTGGCCACCGGACGCCCCGCCATCTGTTTAGGAGCGGCGATATGTTATAACTGAGATTTTGATCCTCGGCATGCTGCCAATTTTGACAACATACCGAGTCTCAGGGGCTACTATCTATACAGGGCGCATTCTATATGCATAACTGTCAGAAGGTACATCATTTTTGTGTACCTCAAACCCCGTCAGCAAGCTTATGACGGCTTCATGCAATCCGCTCTCCGCGGATGCATTTCTTTCAATCACCATACCCATTAGAGCACGGTGATCTTCTGAGATAGCCGCTCGCCCGAGCAGATCCTTCAGCTCCTCCGACCGCACACCACTTGGCGCCGGACCTTCCGGCCTCGCCGGACTTGGGGGAACCCTCCGCGACGACACCTCAGGGTCGTCCGCCTCGCATGAGGGTGCGACAGGTGGAGGCGTTTCGCTCTCCATCATCTCCGGAAGAAGATCCCCCGAAGACGAGCTCTGCTGAGAAGGGCCGAAGTCCGAACTACAAGGTACACTTTGGTTATCTTCATAAATAAATGCAGGGATGTTCCTTATTTACAAGACCCCTTATTTTTACTTACATTTCATTTGGAGGGCTAATCCCCTTGGGGAAATAGTGCGGCTGGGTTACTTCCCAGCGCCGGACTCTCTGACGAAGATTCCTTTCCCCTCTTTGAGGCCTTGGCCCCCGGATCTTCCGAAGCGGTCCTCTTTTCTCTTCGAAAGATGGGACTTTTAATCCCTCCTTCCTGGATAGCCCCCTTCGTAGAGGCGGTTGCTTCCCCGCTCCCCCCTTCGCCTTCTTCAAAAGGCGCGGCCTTCAACATCCTGGTTAACATGGGATCCACGTGGTCTCCGGAGGGAGCGGACACCTTATTAACTTTGCCTTGGCTATCCACCTGTTCAAGAAATGGCTCCTTTAAAGGGCATATATATATATATATATATATATATATATATATATATATATATGATAAATGAATGAACAGCTTGTCCGTTCTGGGACTACTTACTTGAGTATCTGGCGATTGCAGCTTAGTCCTGCGTCCTCGGTCAGTCCGGACACTTCTCTTGTGATCCGAAGAACAGTTTATACATCTCCATGGGCGTCGTGCCCATAAAATTTTGGAGAGCTCGTGGTCCCTCGGATTAAATTCCCACAAAGTGCGGAGGGGGCGACGCCAGGCAGGAGGCGCCGGATCAACATAACCTGCGCCACCGCAACCAGATTGATCTCCCTCTCTTGAAGGTCTCGAATACGGCCCTGTAGCAAAGGAATGTCCTTGGACGGCCCCCAGTCGAGCCTTTTGTTGACCCATGACGCCAGCCGCTGTGGTGGACCTGAGCGGAAGGCGGGGAGCGCCGCCCATTTGGTGCCCCGGGGAGCGGTGATATAAAACCACTCCCGTTGCCACAAACCAAGCTCCTCTTGAAAAGAGCCCTCGGGCCATGGAGCCTCAAGCACATTTGCTTATGACCGCCCCTCCGTGACTTCTGCTTGTTGCCCCCGATCATCTTTGGCTCCACCTTGAAGGTCTTGAGCCACAATCCAAAGTGGGGGGTAATATGGAGGAAGGCCTCACATACGACAATGAATGACGAGATATGGAGGATGGACTCCGAATTCAAGTCATGGAAATCCAGCCCATAATAAAACATGAGCCCCCGCACAAAGGGATCCGTCGGGAAGCCTAAACCCCGAAGGAAGTGAGACACGAACACCACGTTCTCGCCGGGCTAGGGAGTGGGAATGACCTGCCCTGGAGCAGGCAGCCTATGTGAGATTTCGCCGGTTAGATACCTGGCGTCTCGCAACTTTAGCACATCTTCTTCTGTGACAGAGGAGGACATCCATCGATCGTGCTGGTCGGAGCCGGACATCATCGAGGGTCCGAAGCGCCTAAATCTGAAGCTTTGGGTGTTAGAACTCGAAGCGCGAGGCGAACTCGACGGAGGGTGTAAAAATAAGAGGGCCTTGGTCTCATTATAAAGAGGTTGAATACCAAGAGCCCACCCCGTGGTCGATTAGGACTCGCCTTTGATAGAGGAGGCGTGCCGACGGGCACGGTTGGGTTACCCACGTCCGTATTGATGAGAATCCCGGAATAAAGGGGCACGATCTATGCTTTGATAAGACGTGCCAAGGAAACCGCCTCGCTAAACGCGCTAAGGTCGAATGGTAAAAAAATGATTCATATAAAGGCCTGGCCGGGGTGTGATGTCACGCCGCGGAATACGTCAGCAGATCTGTGCAAAAATTATTCTCCCTGCGTGTTAGGTGGAACTTGTTTTGCAGAGCCGGACACTATCCTGGTGTTCAAAACCTTCTATGAAGTATTCGGAGGAGGAACCCGCCTTGCAATGCCGAAGACAATATCTGCCGCGGACCGTCGTCATTGAAGCCTGGTTCGAGGCTCTTGAGGAGTCTGGACTAGGGGTGTCCGGATAGCGAACTATCATCACGGCGGACTCCAAGACTATGAAGATACAAGATTGAAGACTTCGTCCCGTGTCCGGATGGGACTTTCCTTGGCGTGGAAGGCAAGCTTGGCAATACGGATATGTAGATCTCCTACCATTGTAACCGACTCTGTGTAACCCTAACCTATCTGGTGTCTATATAAATAGGAGGGTTTTAGTCCGTAGGACGAACAACAATCATACCATAGGCTAGCTTCTAGGGTTTAGCCTCCTCGATCTCATGGTAGATATACTCTTGTACTACCCATATCATCAATATTAATCAAGCAGGAGTAGGGTATTACCTCCATCGAGAGGGCCCGAACCTGGGTAAAAACATCGTGTCCCTTGTCTCTTGTTACCATCCGCCTAGACGCACAGTTCGGGACCCCCTACCCGAGATCCGCCGGTTTTGACACCGACAGTGACGCTGTTCGGCGCGCACACCATGGGAAGAACGCGCGGTGGTCGCCGGTGTATGCTTCTTGGAGGTCGCCGCGCCGCCCGGAGTCAGCGCAACAACACCCCCGGAGGGCCCCGCGCCGCCTGCGGGGGGCCCAGCTCCGTCCTTGGATCCGGCGACGTGTAGCTAGTCGTCTGGCGCACGAACGACGCTGCTCGCCAGGCTCCTACTGCCTGGGCGATGCTGGTGCTCGCGGGCCACGGCCCGGGTCCTGTCTGCGACCGGTCCGCTGCTCGTCCACACCGGCACGGGCCATTCGGCTCCCAACGAGCCGATCATCGTGGCCGTCTTCTTCTTAGGGGCCATGGCGACGAAGAACTGCTAGGCTAACTACCAGACCAGATTCTCTCAATTGCGCCCCCTACCTGGCACGCCAAAGATGTCGGTGTGGAACGACACCTATGGGATCACAAGAATCCCTTCTACGGTTGTCGGGGCGCAGGGTTGCGAGGAGAGCAGGACTAGTAGACAGCACAAGGATCGTTTACCCAGGTTCGGGACGCGAGGATGCGTAAAACCCTAGTCCTGCTTTGGTGGGTGTATTTCTGAGAGTTCTTGAGCTCTCGAACTAGCTGTGGTCAGGCGTGTGGTTCAAAAGAGCCGAATCCTTCTCCAGTATGCCATGGACCTCCTTTTATAGTCAGAAGGGGCGGCCACAGTGGCACACAGGAGGTGGAAAGGCGTACAGTGCCCTGAGCTTATTGCTTGTATTACAGGACAAGACGCATTAAATGCTTAGCTTAGGTGTCCCCTTGCTTTATTGGGGGACGGGGCCGAGACCCGTCCCGTCTGTCGCCGCTCGTCCTCGCTTCGACACGCGCCCCGGCCAGTGATGCGTGCGGTGTCATGTAGGTAGGCAGGCAGCTGAGGTGACGCGGTGGTGGAGCCTTCACGAAGATCTGCCTGCCGCCACGCAGGCGCTTGATGAGTTGGCCTGGGAGCTGCATGTTGCCACGCAGGTGCCCGCCCAGCTGGTTGGGCTGGCAGCTGTATGGGAACGACAGTGGAAGCTTGGTTGTCGTGGGTCTGGAGGTGGTCCCGCCGGCGTCCTTGGTGAGGGCCTTGCCGGGTGGCCCGGCAAGGGTCTTGCCGCGTGGCCCGGCAAGGGTCTTGCCGTGGCACGCTGTCGTCCCCGACAAGGGTCTTGCCGTGGCACGCTGTCGTCCCCGGCAAGAATTATGAGATAAAGGAGTCAGACATATAAGTGCGTTAGAGCCCTCAAATACTTACGATCCGGCCGGGGGCTTATCCCTGGGGCGCCACTCCGAGCTGCTGTCGGTGTCCGGCGCGGTGTCATCCGTGAGGGAGGCTCTCCCCCTCTTGGACGCTTCAGCCTCCAGACACGTTGAGGCCGCACTTTTCTTCCTTCCCCTTGCAGGGGGGGGGGGGGTTGCTTTCTTCCTCCTCCTCCTCGTCCTCAGTGGCGGGTGAGGACTGGTGTCGGTGTCAAAACCGGCGGATCTCGGGTAGGGGGTCCCGAACTGTGCGTCTAGGTGGATGGTAACAGGAGACAAGGGACACGATGTTTTTACCCAGGTTCGGGCCCTGTCGATGGAGGTAATACCCTACTCCTGCTTGATTAATATTGATGATATGGGTAGTACAAGAGTAGATCTACCACGAGATCAAGGAGGCTAAACCCTAGAAGCTAGCCTATGGTATGATTGTTGTTCGTCTCTACGGACTAAAACCCTCCGGTTTATATAGACACCGGATAGGTTAGGGTTACATGTAGTCGGTTACAATGGTAGGAGATCTGCATATCCGTATCGCCAAGCTTGCCTTCCATGCCAAGGAAAGTCCCATCCGGACACGGGACGAAGTCTTCAATCTTGTATCTTCATAGTCTAGGAGTCCAGCCAACGGTGATAGTTCGGTTATCCGGACACCCCCCTAATCTGGGACACCCTCAGTAGCCCCCGAACCAGGCTTCAATGACGATGAGTCCGGCGCGTTGATTGTCTTCGGCATTGCGAGGCGAGTTCTTCTCCAAATTCCATATACTTGTTGAATAGTGTCCGACTTCTGATAAATGCTGCGCTCCTTGGCTTCTATGCCCAATAATGGCCATCTTCCACGTGTTTGAATGAATGCGAAGAGCCAGGGTATTTTTACACTTACCCCCCTAGCTGCGCAAATGAGCCGCCTATAAAAGGGGCGAGGATCTAGATCTGAGTCACACCAACTCCCCTTCATGAAGCTTTCACCAGAGCGCCTCGACCAAAGCCCATTCCATCATGGGATCGACGAGGCTCCTCCTCTCGCTCCCAGCCCTCGGCTGGAAATTGGGAGAGATGCTCAGTCCCGCATAGCGAGCTAGTTATACTGCAAGCCAAGGGATTTCTTCCCCCGGCCTTCATGGTCCCGGTTCGAGCCGGACTTGCCACCTACAAGGGCGGAAAGCAAGCGGAGAGTGTCCTCGATCCCTCTAAAGGAGAGCGGGTATGCTTCATCTCTTATCTAGTAAGAGGACTCGGATTTCCAATCCATCCGCTTTCTCCGGCGCTCTTGGAGTTCTCTGACCTCCGGTTGCACCACCTTACTCCTACCTCTATCTTGCACATCGCGGGCTTCGTGGCCCTTTGCGAACTGTTCTTGGGTGTCGAGGCTCATTTCGGGCTGTGGAAGAGATTATTCTGCCTAGTAACCCGTTCTCATGAGGGGTCAATATATCAAGTGGGCGGAGCCGAGCTATGGCGCATCGCCGGGACCGGATACCTGTCCGGAACCCTGAAGAAGGCGTCCGGAGACTGGCCTTGAATGGTTTTACATGGAGGACGTCCGCTGCGGATCCTGTTCGGATCGACCTTCCGGAGTTCAGCAATGCTCCTTGAAGAAGCGCCTAAGCTGGCGCCCTCGGAGCCGGAGGGAAAATGACCGGATGTCCTCTATCCGATGAGCCGAATAAAGTTCTTGGCTCACGCCCAATTGACCATGATTGAGTCATGGCAATCAGTATTATGAGGGAGTGCGGCCGCCCAATATAGGGGCCACCCCATGTGGGATTTCAACGGGAGGGCGATGCCACCCGCCATGGCCGCCAAGAAGGGCGGGATCAGTCACCGAACTGGTGAAGATCTTGTCTGCCATGTATAAAGGGGAGGAGGAGGATTTCCTCCGCGTCAATCCACTGAAGGAGTTTTCTTCGAATAATCCTCGAAGCTAGGTAAGCAAACATCTTTGTGACCTGTTCGATCCATGTTCCCATGGTTAAATATCTCATTTCGTGGTTTCTGTGCAGGAACTACGCCGGACTGTGGAGAAGATACACAGCCCGCCCCCACAACCCGAGGATCTGGAACGGTCCCTCGATCCGACCTCCGAAGAGGATCCGGATATAAAGGTGGTGTTGATCGACGGGGTATTCCACCAACTTAGCATCGACAATGCTCTGGTTGCCATCACGGCCGATTACCCCGGAATACTTCCAGCCTCACAGGTAACTGAGATCAAGGTCCCAATATTCTGATAATGACCCATCCGTGCTTATTTCTTGATCACCGTATACCAATGGTGATTCGCAGGGGGTACCTTCGAGGCAGGAAGCCGAGCCCGTGGTGGCTAGCCAACAAAGGCGTCTGACGCCCAAAGTTAAAGGAGTGCGGTCCGGATCGAAACTCCGCCGCATAGCGGTATGGCGTGTCACCATGTTCCTAGGATTGATTCACGAAGGCGATAATCGCCGACGCTCTTTTCAGGAAAAGAGCGCCGCAGGATCGAGTCCGGAGAGGTTGCCAATCGAACCTCCGCCGGCCAGGCTCCAAAGCCGGGTCCAGAAGCGGAGGTGAACACGAGGCGTACGTCGGACGCTCCTCCGAAAGAGGATGCCGACAGATTGTCCGCCACCAACTCCGAGGTGGAGAGCGCCTTGAATCACAAGCGCCGCCGGACAGTTCTTCGTGACGCATGTTTCTCCCAAGAGGCCTTGAATGGCTTCAATTCGGGAGATGCGCACCTCCGTGCCGCTCAAGATGGTCTAGCCAGCACCACAAAGCAGTATGTAAAGGACATACGGGTAAGGAAATTTGACAGTTATATATGCCAGTAGCCCCCGAGACTTAAAATAGTTAGAATAACTGATTTAAGGATCATTTGTTATGCAGGATCTTACAAAAAGAATACCCGACTGTCCCAGAGCTTGAAGAGTGCAGGCCCAACTTGAGGCCGCACTAGCCGCTCTGAGGAAGCCACAGAGACCCCTCCGTAATATACGCTTCAAAATATAAATAGTTTATGAAGTCGGCGGGTGTGTAAATCTGACAAAAACATTGCAGATGGCGCGGACTAGATCGGACAAGCAACAGCTCTTGCGCCAGCCTAAAGGCGGCGAGTGTCTTGACAAAAGTGCGGCAGGAGAAAAATAACCTCCAAGATGCCAACACCAAGCTGGGTGAGGAACTAAAGGATGTTCGTGCCCGGTTGCCGGACTCCGTAAAGGAGAATCGGCAGCTTGCAGCGGCATTTTCAAGAGTGCTTGAGCGAACTTTGAAAGAGTTCGGCGAGAAAGGCGACTAACATAAACATGTATGTAGGTTTGCTCACAGGTCGTCCTGAGGAGGAGATGCCCAGTTCTTCGGGTGATCTTCTTCCCGAATTGCGTCAGCTGCACGAACGAGTCCGGCAGGTGATGAAAGGCATCGGCCAGGCCTTGTGGCCATCTATCTCCCTGCCCGAAGGCATTGGGGAGCTGGCAGAGCTGCTTCAAGGAGCACGACGGCGCTTCCGGCTATGGAAGATATCGGCCTGCCGTCAAGGCGCCAGGAGGCTCGGGCCATGGTAAAGACGCGGTACACGAAAGTCGACCCAAACCACATGGCGAGGTGGGACTGTGGGGCTGACGGGATGGAGATCCTCAGAAGCTTAGTGTACGGCCAAGTAGAATTGGCCGCCAAGTATTCCCAGCAAGATAGTAAATTAGATAGCCTATTAGATGGCATTGAGGAGGAATATAGTGAGTTGAGTTGACTATGTAAAAATATGACATGAAAAAAATGTCTTCTAGCCGGATTGTAGATCGTTTGTCAAAGCGGACCTTTTCGCTTCGACCTCAGGACCCAATAGTCTGGAGTGTGTCCGAATACCTGCGTGGTTATATAAAAACCGGGGTATGCATGGAGACAAGGCGTAGGGGTCATTGTTCTTTATGTCGGACAAGTGCCCAACTAGTTATGTTATATTACATAGGTAGTAAGAAACATCTTCCAGGGAGAATAGTTCCGTTAAGGGTTCCTTTCGCTGGGATGGATGCCCTAAAGTGCATGTCATAGCTGCTACGAAAGCAGAAAATCATCTGGGGGCAGATGGGTAAATAATTAAAAATCATCTTTCAGCTCGCCGACCGAATATTCCCTTAAGAACGCTAGCTTTCGGCTTCACCCGGTCGAGGTACACATCCGGTGACCCGGCGATAATAATCGCAGAGGTGCTCCCTTTACCACCTAGCCGAACAATCGGGAGCGTATGGGTAAGCACAGAGCCGAGCAACCCAGCTTGGCCAAAACTTAAGTCATATCGATGCATATAATGG
Organism: Aegilops bicornis; assembly: GCA_021605145.1. Lineage (NCBI taxonomy): Eukaryota > Viridiplantae > Streptophyta > Magnoliopsida > Poales > Poaceae > Aegilops > Aegilops bicornis. Next base: position 250,589,852 of record CM038673.1, read on the forward strand.
TGAATAAAAGGTACATGCGGAAGTTTAACGCATGGGTTGGGCATGAAGCCCGTATTGGTAAGCTTCTGTTAAAGAAGCCCCCAGGTATAATGAGCGGACAAGCGTCAAGTATGTGCGAAAAAAAAGCGCAAACGAGCCTCTAGAGGCTTCAAGAAGAAGGAGGAGGAAGGAGAGAAATAAAAGACAACAAAAATAGCAAATGTGGACGGAGGAAGGAGACAAACTTGGAGTCCGGCGCTTAGGCGTAGAATCTTCGTAGACGGGCTGCGTTCCATGGGTTCGGCTCATGTCGGTTATCCGATGCGTTTCGCAGACGGTATGCTACGTCGGTCAGGACCTGGTCGATGATGAAGGGACCTTCCCATTTGGGCTTGAGTTTGTCCTTTTTCTTGTCCGGCAGGCGTAGAACTAGTTCGCCAACATTATAAGCCTTGGCCCGTACTTCCCTGCTTTGATATCTTGAGCCTTTGTTGATAGAATGCGGAGCGAAGCTTTTGCCACGTCGCGCTCCTCCTCCAATGCGTCAAACTATCCTGCCGGTCGAGCTCGGCTTCTCTTTCTTCATACATGCGCATGCGCGGTGAGTCATGTATTATGTCGCAGGGAAAGACTGCCTCTGTGCCGTACACCATATAGAATGGTGTGAATCCGGTTGTACGATTCGGCGTGGTCCGCAGCCCCAGTACGGATTCGAGCTCCTCAACCCAGTCGTGTTAGATTCCTTGAGGGACCGCACTAGTGCGGGTTTAATGCCGCTCATGATTAGACCATTTGCTCGTTCGACTTGGCCATTGGTTTGAGGGTGATAGACTGAGGCGTAATCGAGCTTGATGCCCATGTTTTTGCACAATAATTTGACCTCATCGGCCGTGAAGTTGGTGTTGTTATCAGTGATGATACTGTGGGGGACACCGTAACGGTGCACTACCCCTGATATGAAATCTATCACCGGTCCGGATTCGGCCGTTTTAACAGGCTTGGCCTCTATCCATTTCGTGAATTTATCCACCATGACCAATAGATATTTTTGCTTGTGGGTTCCTCCCTTAAGGGGTCCAACCATGTCAAGCCCCTGCATCATGACGGCCAGGTGATGGGTATAGTTTGAGGCGGTGGGTGGCATGTGGCTTTAGTTAGCGAAAAGCTGGCAACCGACACATCGTTGGACTAAATCCTGCGCATCTGCCGGGCCGTTGGCCAATAAAATCCTGTCTGAAGGCCTTGCCTACAAGGGCCCGGGCTGCGGCGTGGTGCCCACCCAGTCCGGCATGAATTTCAGCCAGGAGATTTCGCCCTTCCTCTTCGGAGATACACCTTTGAAGGACTCCTGTAGTGCTTTTCTTATAAAGCTCTCCCTCATGGACTTTGTAGGCTTTAGATCGCCGTACTATGCAGCGAGCCTCATTTTTGGTCTTCGGGAGTTCCTGCCTAGTTAGGTAGGCTAGGAATGGTTCCGTCCACGAAGCGATAACCGCCATTATTTCGTGAGCGGAGGGTGTTATCTCGGGGCGAGCCTCCGGTTGTGTCGAGTGTTCGGCGTCGAGGCGGTGCGGTTGGGTCCGGATTATTGTGCGGACTCCCTTCCCATAGTACGGATGGCTTGAACAGCCGTTCCAAAAAGATATTGGGTGGGGCGGCATCGCGTTTTGCACCGACGCGTGCCAATATATCCGCCGCTGGTTGTTATCCGGTCTATATGATGGAATTCGAGCCCTTGAACTGCGGTCTGACATTTTAGGACCGCATTGCGGTATGCTGCCATTTTCGGATCTTTGGCATCAAAGTCTCCATTTATTTGAGATATTGCGAGGTTCGAATCGCGCACCTCTAGGCATTGAATGCCCATGGAGATCGCCATCCGGAGGCCGTGCGAAAGGCCTCGTGATTCGCTGCGTTGTTGGAGTCCGTATACATTATCTCAAGGGCGTATTGGACTGTGTCCCGGTTGGGGACGTCGGGGCAGACGACGCCAGCCCAGGCCGCCAACATTTTGGAGCCGTCAAAGTGCATGATCCATTGGAGTATGCGCCCGTACTCTTTAGGGAGTTGACTTGATCCATTCGGCCACGAAGTCGGCCAAAACCTGCGACTTGATAGCTCGTCGTGGCTTATAAGTTATGTCGAATGGAAGGAGCTCTATGGCCCATTTGACAATCCGGCCCGTCGCGTCGCAGTTATTTATAATGTCGTTAAGAGGTACTTCAGAGGCTACCGTTATCGAGCAGTCTTGAAAGTAGTGTCGCAGCTTCCGGGATGCCATGAACACCGCGTATGCTATCTTTTGATAGTGTGGGTACCGGGACTTGCATGCAGTTAGGATGGTGGACACATAGTAAACCTGTTTTTGAAGAGGGAACCGGTGTCCGTCCGTTTCTCGTTCGACAACGAGCACCGCGCTGACAACTTGATGTGTTGCGGCGATATATAATAGCATTGGTTCGCCCACGTTGGTATGCCAGACCAGATTTGTTGCCAAAATGGCCTTTATTTCTTCGAGTCCGGCCGTGGCGGCATCCGTCCACTCGAAGTGTTCGGTGCGGCGGAGGAGGTGGTAAAGGGGTAACGACTTTTCTCCCAAACGGGAAATAAAGCGGCTTAGAGCCGCTACGCATCCCATCAATTTTTGTATTTGTTTTGAGGTCTTTTGGAATGTCCAATTCTGACAGAGCACGCATCTTGGCTGGGTTTGCTTCAATTCCTCTACCGGACACAATGGAGCCCAGGAGCTTTTCGGCTGGAACGCCGAAGATGCATTTTTACGGATTGAGCTTGATGACATATTTTTGAAGATTGTCGAATGTGAGCCTCAAGTCTTCTACTAGAGTTTCGACGTGCTTGGTTTTGACGACCACGTCATCTACATATGCTTCCACTGTTTTGCCGATCTGGTTTGCGGACATGTATACGAATCATGCGCGATATGTTGCTCCAGCTGTTTGAGCCCAAAGGGCATTGTGTTGAAGCGAGCGGGCCGTATGGAGTGATGAATGTGTTGCAGCTTGGTGCAGCTCCGCCATCTGGATTTGGTGGTAGCCGTAGTGCTGCGTCGAGGAAGCACAATGAGTCGTGTCCTCTTTGTGGCGTCAATAATTTGATCAATTCGAGAGAGGGGGAAGGGGTCCTTTGGGCAAGCCTTATTAAGGTCTTTAAAATCAACACATAGGCGCCAGGATTTATCCTTCTTTGGTACCATCACCAGGTTTGCTAGCCAGTCCGGATGTTTTATATCTCGGATGAATCCGGCTTCCAAAAGTTTGGCTAGCTCCTCTCCCATGGCCTGTCTCTTGGGTTCGGAAAAGCGCCGAAGAGCCTGTTTGACTGGCTTGAATCCTTTTAGGATATTTAGGTTGTGCTCGGCCAGCTGACGTGGGATTCCTGGCATGTCTGAAGGGTGCCAGGAAAAGATGTCCCAGTTTTCTTGTAGAAATTCTCGCAGTGGGTTTAGTTGTGCCCCAATGGAGGCCGTCTTTGCGGGGTCCGTTGGGTGGACTTGGAATTTGACTATTTCATCCGCTGGTTTAAAAGAAGTGGACTTGGATCTTTTATCAAGTATCACATCGTCCCTTTTCACCGTGGAGCGCATCGTGGTGAGTTCCTCGGCCACTAGGAATTCGGATAGTGCCTCGAGGGCTAGTGCGGCTGTCTTGTTTTCGGCGCGGAGTGCTATGTTCGGATCACCTAGCGAGAGTGATGATTCCGTTAGGTCCGGGCATTTTAAGCTTCATGTACCCATAATGGGGTATAGCTTGAAAAATTGTGAATGCCTCTCGTCCTAATAAAGCATGATATCCGCTGTTGAACGGGGCCACTTGAAATGTGACCTCCTCGGACCTGTAATTGTTCGGCGAGCCGAACACTACGTCCAGTGTGATTTTTCCTGTGCAGCATGCTTCCCGGCTAGGGATTATTCCTCTAAAGGTTGTGCTGCTTCGCTCAATGCGGTTCCAGTCTATTTCCATTTTTCGGAGGGTTTCCTCATAGATGAGGTTTAGTCCGCTGCCGCCATCCATGAGTACCTTAGTAAGGCGAAAGCTGTCCACTATCGGACTGAGGACCAATGCGGCTGGTGCTCTGGCTGTTCAGAATTTAGGTTGTCACCGCATTAAAAGTAATAGCCGTGTCCTCCATGGATTTATTGTTGCTACTTGGTAGACTTGACAAGGTTGGAGTGTTCGTTTTCGCATGTTATTTGATGCGAAAGTCTCGAAGACTGTTAACACCGTCTTGGTGTTGCTTTGGGATGGGATTACGAAGCTAGAAGCTCCTCGCCACTTTTGGCCACTGCCGTAGTATCCAACATGCTCGAAGGCTATGAGTTGGAGTGGCGCCCTACGTGCTATATGAATTTTGCGAGGGTCCGCTTAGCCAACCCTCCAATGCAGTTCTGTACCCTTTAGGGGTTTTGGTTTTGGTATTTAACCCAGGTGCTTGATAATGATGCACCCTTTTATTTCGGACTAGGGATGTATTCGAGGCGGATTATCCCAAAATTTACTTTCGGTTTTCAGGCGCTCTCCATCAATACAGTACTTTTGTACTATGGTCACCAAGTCAACAAAGCGTGTAATTTCGTGACGACTTATGGCATTTAGGATTCCCTTGTCCGTGCAATTATTGCAGAAAATTGGGATTCGTCCTCCTCTCGGCGGTCCTTTATCCTGTTCATAACCGGAGGAATCGCCCGATAATGATGTCTTTGTTTCAGCGGGCTCTTGCCGAATTCGAGAGAGATTGCTAATGTTTGGGTGGGTGGGTGGAACTAGATCCGGAACCTCGTCCAATTTAGGACTCAGGGGTCGAGAAATTTCCGAACTCGGAAGTTTGGATTTTTGAGTGTTATCCAATGAGTCCAACCCGCAGCTTGACTTTAAGTTCAGGGTTTGATCGACATCCGTCCCTCTGCGGGAATCCGACATGGAGGGATCGGGAATCCGGACGTAGCTAGTCCTTAAGATAGAAGAAGAATCCCCGCATTGCTCCTCTATCACAGCAACATGATGGGTAGCCTGGGGAGAGCTGATCTCTCTAAAATAGGTTTTAGGCCCGATCCGGTCGTGATGCTGTGGCGACTCGAGGCGGCGATGCGATCCAAGAGCTCATTTACGGAGGAGAGCTCAATCGGATCTAACTGTTCGGCAAGTTCAATTAACATGGAGATTGGTTTCGATGACTCTAGAGGTCATCGTCGGTAGCGATGGCGGATGGCGGTCATAAGAAAACCACCTAGCGTAAGAGTCTAGCCAGCTGACCAAGGCTCCTTTGGCGATAGTATCGTCTTTAAAGGCGATGAGGCATCCTACGATGGCGGCAGCACGGAGGAACTCTCAGCGAAAGCACCAATGTCGGTGTCAAAACCGGCGGATCTCGGGTAGGGGTCCCGAACTGTGCGTCTAGGCATATGGTAACAGGAGACAAGGGACACGATGTTTTTACCCGAGTTCGGGCCCTCTCGATGGAGGTAATACCCTACTCTGCTTGATTGATATTGATGATATGGGTAGTACAAGAGTAGATCTACCACACGAGATCAAGGAGGCTAAACCCTAGAAGCTAGCCTATGGTATGATTGTTGTTCGTCCTCTGGGACTAAAACCCTCCGGTTTATATAGACACCGGATAGGTTAGGGTTACACCAGTCGGTTACAATGGTAGGAGATCTACATATCAGATCGCCAAGCTTGCCTTCCACGCCAAGGAAAGTCCCATCCGGACACGGGACGAAGTCTTCAATCTTGTATCTTCATAGTCCAGGAGTCCGGCCAACGGTGATAGTTCGGCTATCCGGACACCCCCTAATCCGGGACTCCCTCAACTGGGTCTCGGCGTCTTCGGACGTCACGTCCAATGTTCCCTTGTGACGAGGCCACCTCTGGCCCCCTTGGCCTTCTTCTCAGGCGCCTGGTAGGGCGCCGGAACCAGCATCTTGGTTAGAAGAGGAATTGCTGGGTCTTCGGGCAGCGGAGCCGGACTCTTGATCAGCTTTGTCTTCTTCGTCCAGCCCTGAAAAAGTAAAGAAGGGGAAGCTTAGACATGCCCCTTGAGTATGTAAGTAAAGGATACACCTTGAAAACATAGGAACACTTACCGAACTAGCGGGGTGGGTCAGGTTGTACCCACGGTCTTCGGTCTCCTTCGGCCATGTCTTGTCGGCCTTGTAGAGCACCTTCCAAATACCTTCGTGCGTAACGCCGAAGAAGTGTTGCAGGGTTTGGTGCTTGGCCGGATCGAATTCCCACAAATTGCAGGTCTGGCTTTGGCATGGAAGGATCCGACGAAACAGCATCACCTGGATCACATTGACAAGCTTGATGTTCTTGTCGACCATGCTCTTTATGCGCGTCTGCAGCGCTGTCAGCTCGTCCGACGAGGCCCAGTCTAGGCCCTTCTCTAGCCAGGACGTGAGCCTGAACTCGGGAGCCTCGGCCCGGGCGGTGTCGCGGGGCTCTGTGACATAGAACCACTGTTTTTGCCACCTTTTCACAGTCTCCAAGAAAGTGCCTTTGGGCCATACAACATTGGGCATCTTGCTCACCATGGCGCCTCCGCACTCTGCGTGTTGGCCGTCCACCACCTTCGGCTTCACATTGAAGATCTTCAGCCACAATCCGAAGTGGGGAGAGATGCGAAGGAAGGCCTCGCACACGAAAATAAATGCCGAGATGTTGAGGAAGGAGTGTGGGGCTAGATCATGGAAATCCACCCCATAGTAGAACATAAGTCTGCAGACGAATGGGTGGAGTGGAAATCCCATCCCGCGGACGAAGTGGGGGATGAACACTACCCTCTCATGGGGATCCGGGGAAGGGACGATCTGTCCCTCAGTCGGAAGCCGATGGGCGACCTCCTTGGCCAAATATCCGGCCTCCTGGAGCTGGGTGAGGTCCTGCTCCTTGACGGAGGAGACCATCCACTTGCCCTATGCTCCGGATCCGGACATGATCGGAGTGCTTTCTTGAGGCGGAAGAGATGAGGACTTGGGCGCTGGAGCTCGAGAATGGATGGGCAGAGAGAGAAGGCATGCTTGAAAGGGCGTGAATCCATATCTCCTTATAAAGGCGGCGAATATCAAGCGCCTCCCCACTCGCCTGTTTCCCAAGGGCCGCGCAGACGGCACGGTTGGATTACCCACGCCAGTATTGATGAGAATCCCGCAATAAGGGGACACGATCTCTGCTTTAATAAGACGTGCCAATAAAACCGCATCTCGAAATATGAAGCGGTAGGCTGAAAAACAGTTCGAAATAATGACCGGGTGGTGATGTGGTGTCACGCTATAAAAAGTTGTCAGTAGATGGGACTCGTGAAATATTATACTCTCTACGGTTGTGTGTGGTACTTGTTTTGCATATCCGGACACGTTCTTTGTGTTCGAAGGCTGTTTTGGAGTATTCGGAGGAGGAACCTGCGTTGCAATGCCGAAGACAATCTGCACGCCAGACACCTCGTCATTGAAGCCTGGTTCAGGGGCTACTGAGGGAGTCCTGGATTAAGGGATCCTTGGACGTCCGACCTGTTGGACATGGGCCAGACTGATGGGCTGTGAAAATACAAGACCGAAGACTCTCACCCATGTCCGGATGGGACTCTCCTTGGCGTGGATGGCAAGCTTGGCGTTCGGATATGAAGATTCCTTTCTCTGTAACCGACTTTGTACAACCCTAGTCCCCTCCGGTGTCTATATAAACCAGAGGGTTTAGTCCATAGGGACAATCATAATCATACAGGTTAGACATCTAGGGTTTTAGCCATTACGATCTCGTGGTAGATCAACTCTTGTAATACTCATATTCATCAAGATACATCAAGCAGGAAGTAGGGTATTACCTCCATAGAGAGGGCCCGAACTTGGGTAAACATTGTGTCCCCTGTCTCCTATTACCATCGACCTTAGACGCACAGTTCGGGACTCCCTACCCGAGATCCGCCGGTTTTCACATGGACAGTCATCACGGAGCCCACGACGGCGTCACCACCAGAGCCTTTGGCAGGCGAAGACCACCTTTTGTCCGGATAGCTTGTACTAGCTGTCCCCCTTCAAATTGGCCGTTGTGGGATCCCTTCCCGCCTAACATTTGGGGAGAGGACCCGGGCCTCTATAAATAGGACTGGCCACCACCTTAGCAGGGGAAGATCATTCAGATCATCCTCAACCACACAAGCTCATCGAGATTGAGAACACCTCTCCTCAAGAGTTTGTTCTTCCTTTGTACTTGTTCATCCTCAGCCTACACGGCAATCCACCACACCACACTGGAGTAGGGCATTACACCACATCACTGGGCCCGAACCAGTATAAACTCTTGTGTCCCTTATTCTTCGAGTTTGACGTGCTGAGCTTTGAGATCGTGGTGAGTGAGCGAGCTAGGGGGAGGGAGAGATCTTCAATTGCACCCCAGAATTCGAACCTTAAGGGTTTTGCCGGAACCTGAAATCCGACATTTGGCGCGCCAGGTAGGGGTGCGCTGAAGCTTTCCTTTCATTGATCCATGCTACACTGCTCCACCACGTCCATGGCAGACGTGCGCCGAGCTTGCACCGAGCGTCAGGCCGCCCTAGCCGCCCGTGTTGCTCAGACGGCCCTTGTCGGCGGGCGTCCCCGTCGTTCTTCATCACCCGCCGCCAACGCCGCTACCGGCCCGGTGGGAAACGAGCAGCAAGCATCTTCGTTGCACCACTCGGTGCGGCAGGACGGCCGCACCGCTACCCCGTGGCTGATTCCGGCCGGCTCATCATCCCACGCTCTCCACACGCCCACGGATGCGCAGGCCGCGCTGCTCATGGCACGCGAGCTCCTGCGCTACCGCCCAGTCGACGACCTCTATGAGGAGTGGCTGGACCGCATCGCCGAGCTCGTCAGCGACGCTGGGGGCTAACCAGGCCCGTCTCTCTCGCTACCTCGCCCTCCTCCAGCCGCGGGCGACGTAGCCCATGGAGCGCCTCCGCCACCTCTGCACCAAGATGGCGCCAAGACGCGTGGCCCCTCAGCGTGACCCATGGTGCCGGGCGTCCGTGCGTGAAGAAGGAAGTTGCCAAGAAGTTCCCCGACCACAAGAAAACGCTCCTGGTGCCACCACGACAAGACCGCATGCTGCCTGCGATGGCGGAGCGCGGGCGTCAAGAGCAGGCTCCGCCTCTACAAAGGGCCCAGGTGGCCACAGCAGGCTGCCGCGTCTTCACTCTGGAGCTGCGTAGCGTCGTTTGGCCAGGCAAGTTCAAGCCATACCTGCCTCCTCGCTACGATAGCCCCCCGACCCTGCAGAGTTCTTCCAGCTCTATGAGCTGAGAATCGAGGCGGCCAACGGCGACGAGGAAGTCATGGCGAACTAGTTCCCCATGGCTCTCAAGGATGGTGCTCGCTCGTGGCTCCTGAACTAGCCCCCGGGGTCAATTTCTTCCTGGGGTGAGATGCAAGACCGCTTCGTCGCCAACTTCCGGGGCACTTGCGACCATGCTCAGGCCGCGGGTGACCTACGCTGCATCAAGCAGCAGCCAGGAGAGGCCTTGCATAAGTACATCCAGCGCTTCAACAGTGTTCGCCTAAAGATCCCCAAGGTGACGGGTGAGGCCATCATTTCAGCGTTTTCCGATGGCGTCTGTGACGTCAAGATGAAGGAGCAGCTCGCCATCCACGAGGAGCTATGCAGGGCTCTGGAGATGTTGAACATGGCGACCAAGTGCGCAAGAGGTGAGGAAGGGCGCCTTTCCCTCCTCGAGCTCCCTGCTGCCGACCCGGAGGAGAAGAAGGCCAAGGCCAAGGACGTGAAACGCAAGGGGGTGGTCGTGCTCACGGCGGAGCCAGACACGAAGCGCGGTCGGGACCACCCCGAGTCGTCCAAGGGAAGCCATCCGTTCTGTGCCTTCCACAACGTACACAGCCACAACACCAATGACTATCAGGAGCTCAGGGCCATCCGAGATGGACGCTTCTGTCGACACCCCGAGCGCAACGACCGGGGCTACGACCAAGGAGGAGGACAAGGTGGGGGACGCTGGGACGACCGTGGCCCCCGCCAGGAGTGGTGCTACCGGCCTTGTGAGGGCGCCTGGAGGGACCAGCCGCGCGAGGACCGCCCTCAGGGCAATGCCGATCTCCCTCCACTGCCGCCACCACCAAGAAGAAACGACGAGCACCATCAGGATAAGGGGGCTGGGGGCTTCCAGGAGCCGCGCGCTATCGCCTGCATCTTGGGCGGAGCTCAGGCCCCAGCATCCCAGCGCGTCTTCAAGCAGTTTGCTCACGAGGTGAACGCGGCCCTTCCCAGGCTCGAGGCCACGCGCCCGCTCAGGTGGTCCAAATGCGCCATCACCATCAGCTCGTCGGACCAGCTCAAGTGTGCGGCAACTACCGGCGCCCTCCCGATGCTCTGCTCGCCCATCATCAGCAACATCCAAGTCACCAAGACTCTCATCGATGGCAGCGCAGGGCTCAATGTCCTGTCCTCAAGACATTCGATAGCCTACAAGTGCCATACGGTCAGCTGCAGCCTACCAAACCCTTCTCAGGAGTGACTGATGGCTCTACCACCCTGATAGGGCAGGTCCGTCTCCCTATCACCTTCGGCCAGCGCGACAACTACCGCACCAAGCTCATCGACTTCGATGTTGCCCACATCCGTCTGCCGTACAACACCATCCTTGGGTATCCAGCATTAGCCAAGTTCATGGCAGTGACCCACCATAGCTACAACGTCCTCAAGATGCCAGGAAGCGGCGGAATCATCACAGTCCCCTATGAAGAAAGAGATGCGGTGTGCTCCCTGGAGCGCGCCTTCCAAGCCGCAGCAATCGAAGACCCCGACAACGAGGGCACCTTGTACCTTCCTGAGGCCATCCCCAAGAAGAAGAAGCAACTACTCCGCACAGGGCCTCAGGAGAGCGGCGTCTCTAGTGCCGCTGCCTTAGGATCAGTGCCTGCACCTGGGGAGCCTCCCTCCCTCGCACAGGAAGGAACGCCCGGTGCCCTCCTCGGGCGAGGCTCGGGGGCTCCCTTCTGGAGGGCCTTAGACCTAGCCAACATCACGACGGAGGCGCTCGGGCACCACGTGGAGGCGTGCTTTGCGGCACGTTTCCCTCAAGAGGGCATTGGGCGAGGAGCGCCCGGTGCTCAGGAATTCGTCATCAAGGCCACCCAGGAGCTTCACGAAGCAAGGACCATGCGCGGCGACCGCCGCCCACCTAGCGCAGATCCCCATCCTGGCAAGGACGGCGGGTTGCGCGTCTGCATCAACATTCGAGGGCTCGACAGGGCCGCGTCTTAGGAGCTCTTCTGGCCTTCGCGCATTAGGCGTTGCGAGGGTACACCTCATAGCTACGTCCACATGCCATTTGGCCTGCCGAGCGTGCCAGCCACCTTCCAGCGCCACCTGCGGAGTGTCTTGTCTGCTCAGGAAGCCAGGCATCACGCAGTCCTAGCAGAGATGGAGACAGTCCTGAAGGAACCACCCGAGCCCCCAGAGCCTCCCGAGGCTCAGGGTCCGGGTGGCTCATGAGGAGCGACTCCTTCATCGCGGTCCTTCGGCTACCTGAACCCTCCTTCGACAATGGTACCAGGATACATTTTCCAAGTTTACCCAGCTGGGAGCGCCCCTCGGGCTGCATGATTCCCAAGTCGCATGGGCCTGTCCCTGCGGCATGTATCCTTTTGCATCCTTAGCTTACTCTGCCGGGGGCAACCCTCGGGCCGCATCATCCCCAGGCTGCTCGGGCCCTTCCCAGCGGCATGTATCGTTCTTGCATCTATCTGAACTAGCTTATCTCCTTGCGTGGTTTTCTTACAGCTATCGCTTGCTTGATCACATCTCGCGGCATCCGGCGTTGCTGACCGATCTCCTGTTTACCCCGTGTCGAAAACACCGCATACCAGCATGACACTTGTGCTCGGGCCCGTCCCTGCAATGTTGATAAACCTGAGAGATCGAGCTCTGGCTCGCGGCCCGCTCCGCACACGTCACATTCATCAGATCCTCAGTGCCTTTGTCTTCTTGTGGAGCAATTAGTAGCTGGGTAACTAGCACGATCACGGGCTATGCTCTCTCTCCAGCCAACCTGCAGGAACCTCCTAAGGACGACAGCGGGCAGTACCGCGGGCACCTTCTTTTGTCATGCAATTCGCTTGCGCGTTAAAAGGGGGGCACCTGAGCATCGCGCCTCAGAAGCTCTTACTGGCTCTCCATCCCTCACCCCCTGGCCTTGACCATGGCATCGCGACCTGGCATACTAGCGGCGGCTGAGCTTGCTCGAGGGCCGGGACCCGAGGACGTAGAGCACACGGAAGGGCATGGTAAAAGGGGGAAATATCGCACGGGCCTAACCCGGCTACACTATGGCCATTTATGCACGAGCCTGGCACAGCACAAGGAGTCGACTCCGGACCGCGAAGATAAGTTTCGCACTCGGGTCGGCCTAGCGCTGTGGTATAGGATTCCCATCTCTTGCAGCCCTGCTATGGTGATGTCGCCTTACTTTCCTGCCCTTAGGTAGCTGCTTGCACGCTAAAGGGGACCTCTTGAGCATCGTGCCTCAAGAGCTCTTACTGGACCTCGGGCCGCTCACCTCCTGGCCTTGACCACGGCATCGCGACCTGGTATACCAGCGACGGCTGTAGCCTGCCTGGGGCCGGGACCTGGCAGCGTAGAGCACCAAGCTACTACGAGGTCGGAAAGGCGGGACTGAGCCGAAGCAGGACATTCAGTCGTAAATCTTCATAATAAGGGCAATATTAAACAAAAGGCACTACAAATCCTTTACACACCCCCACGGGGTTCGTCTCGATTCCTCGCAGGGAACAAAAGGAGAACGTTTCTAGGAGCCCTATCTACAAGCATCAATGTCGTAGCGCCATCATCGATGGGCCCACGGAGGCCGGCGCCAACCCCATCGAGATCAATGGTGGCGTGAGGCGGACGCCTTGCTGCCGTGCTCCGGACGGCGAGAGCTTCGAGCACGTAGCTGCTCGTCGCTCGTCTTGAGTCTCGTAGGGCTTGGGAGAGTCGGCTGGACTCCCAAGTGTCATTCTTGCTTCTTTGAGTAACAGTTGGCGAGGCCGGCGGCGACCCGCTCTGCCCATTGTGTCGTCCCGACGACCCCCTCCAGGGAAGCACTCCAAGCGGCGGCCTTCCCCGTCGAAGACCTTGAAGAACATCATGGAGGCATCGTTGTATTCGAAGTGGATGGTGAGGGCGCCCTTGTCGGCGTTCTGGGAATGGGGGTCCCCAGACTTGCCTCCCTGCGGCCCACGGCGTGGCTGTGCTAGCAGGCCTGTATGGCCCATCTTCATCAACAAGGCATTCAAGACCCTCGCGAGGGGCCAAGCCTCACGATGCGGACGATGCAAGACCTCCTCAGGAGCGGCCTCGCCAGGCAGGCTCGCGAGGGGCGGAGAGAACAAGGCAAGGCAAACCTCGCGAGGTTCCCGTGACGTGAGCCATGACGATCAAGACCAGGCGGGCGCCAGCGCGTGCAGCGTCCTTGTTTCCTCTGTGGTACTAAGGAGGCAAGTGCAGGCGCGGAGTACCGAGGCATCAGGCAAAGGTTTCCATATCGGTGCAACGAGACCAAGACCAGCAGGACGGCAAGATGGAGGTCACCATGGAGCCCAAGGCGGCGTCACCACTAGAGTCTTTCACAGGTGAAGACCGCTTTTGTCAGGATAAGTTGTACTAGCTATCCCCTTTCAAATTGGTCGTTGTTGGCTCCCTTCCCGCTCAATATTTGGGGAGAGGACTAGGGCCTCTATAAATAGGACTATCCACCACAGTAGAAGGCAACCAAGCTTGGGCTGATTGAATCCTCACACACACAAGTTCGCCAAGCACAAGAACACCTCAACCTCGGGAGGTTGTTCTTCCCCCTGTACTATTCATCATCAGCCCAAGAGGAAATCCACCACCACCACACTGGAGTAGGGTATTACACCACAACGGTGGCCCGAACCAGTATAAATCTTGCATCGCTTGTGTTATGAGTTCGTCGAGTTAGTCCGTGAGATCTTAGCAAAACTAGGACATGGATCGGTAGGGGGGAAATCTTCATGCGCACCCAAGTGTTCAAGCCTTGAGGGTTTTGTCGGATCCCGTGATCCGACATTTGGCGCGCCAGGTAGGGGTGCGCCATAGCCTCCCTCCGCCAATCTACGCCCCGCCACCACCGTGCTCCACCCTCATGGAAGGCGCCCCGCTACCGGCTCCGACGGCCGGCGCTGACGACGGGGCCAGGGGGCTTCGAGCCCTAGCCCCCGCCTTGCGGTTGGTGCAGTGGCCACTCAAGTTCGAGCCAGAGATGCCGCCGTGCTACGACGGCGTGGCGGACCCGTCGGCTTTCCTGCTGGCATACGAGGAGGTCGTCCTCGAGGCCAGGGCGACGACAAGGTCATGGCAACCTGGCTTCCCATGGCCCTCACTGGCGAGCCGCGCGCCTGGTTGCTCAACCTCCCCGGATCCATAGTGGCATCTTGGGAGGAGCTGCGCGACCTCTTCACTGCATGCTACGAGGCACCGGCGCACCACGCGGTCGCGGCCCTGCTAGGCGGATCGCAAGCACCGCCTTCAGATTGCCATATCAAGCCATTCCTTCGCCAGATCGGCGCCCCTTCCAAGCTCTCGGGGGCTCCGCCGGGATGGGCTACACCCAAAGCCGACCTCACCTTCGACTCAGAAGACCACCCCCTCATCGCCGCTGGCTCTGGTATGCTCCCGATGCTTGGCATGCCCACCATCTGCAATGTGGCCGTCACCAAGACCCTCATCCACGGCAGCGCCGGCCTCAACGTGCTCTCCATGGAGGCCTTCAGCCTTCTTCACGTGCCGCTCGAGCGGCTCGGCCTCAGCAAGCCTTTCCCAGGAGTTGGCGGCGGCACCACCCATCCCTTGGGGCAGATCCGCCTCCCCGTCACCTTCGGCACGCGCGACAACTACCGCATCGAGCTGGTCGACTTCGACATCGCCCGCTTCGGCCTCCCGTACAACGCCATCCTCGGGTATCCAGCTCTAGCCCAGTTCGTGGCAGCAACCCACCCGGCATACAACCTCATGAAGATGCCGGGAAGCAAGGGTGTCCTGACTATCAAGGGGGATGCCAAGGAGGCTGTGGCGGCTCTCAAGCTTGCCTTCAAGACCGCCGCGGAGGCACAGCCCGGTGGCACGGGCGCCTCCGAGGCCGAGGGGGCCGCACCTACCAAGAAGAAGCAGTAATTCACCCAAGACAAGGCGGAAACCAAGCAGGTGCCGGTCGATGAAGACGGGTCCCTAGGGGCCACCTTTACCATAGGTACCGGCCTCGACCCAAGCCAAGAGGAAGCGTTGGTGAAGTTCTTGCGCGCAAACAAGGAGATATTCGCATGGGAACCCAATCAGCTAGTGGGGGTCCCGAGAGAGGTGATTCAACATCACCTGAGGGTGTGCCCCAATGTGCATACAATGAAACAATGAGCGAGGACGGCAGTCCACGGAGAAGCAGGCCTTCATCATCCAAGAAACCCGCAAGTTAGAAGCGGCGGGTGCCATTCGCGAGGTTCAGTACCCCGAATGGCTGGCAAACCCCGTCGTTGTGCCGAAGAAAGGCGAGAAGGAGCGAATGTGTGTCGACATCACCAATCTCAACAAGGCATGTCCCCAAGATCTGTTCCCGCTTCCGTGCATTGACCAAATCGTCGACTCCACTACCGAGTGCGACCTGCTGTGCTTCCTGGATGTGTTCTCAGGGTATCACCAGATCAAGAAGGCGGTAGAAGATGTGGAGAAGACAGCCTTCCTGACCCCGTGCGGGGTGTACTGCTACACTTGCATGCCTTTCGGACTGCACAGCGTAGGCGCGACCTTTCAGCGGTTGATGCACATCGCCTTAGGGCGACAACTCAGGAGGAACGCGGAGGCCTACGTTGACGACATTGTGGTGAAGTCTCGGGAGGCCCGAACCTTGATCCAAGATCTGGAGGAGACTTTCACGAGCTTGCGCCAGGTGAACTTGCGAATTAACCCAGAGAAGTGTGTGTTTGGCGTCCCTTCGGGCAAGCTGCTGGGTTTCCTCATGTCCCACAGAGGGATCGAGGCGAACCCAGAAAAGATCAAGGCCATCGAAGACATGAGCCCACCTCAGACCCTCAAGAAAATGCAGAAGCTGGCTGGTCAGGTGACTGCATTGGGGCGCTTCATCTCCAAGCTAGGAGAGCGCACCCTACCCTTCTTCAAACTGATGAAGAAAAAGGGCCCGTTCGAGTGGACCCCGGAGGCCGACCGAGCTTTTCAAGACCTTAAGAGATACCTGACCAGCCCTCCAGTGATGGTGGCGGCGCGACCTCTCGAGCCCCTAGTGCTTTATCTTGCCACCACTCCGTACTCGGCCAGCGTAGCTCTAGTGGCGGTTTGGGAAGAACACCAAGCCAAAGGTGCGTTACGACGAGCCACACCACCAACCGGACTGACGCAAGATCGGGAAGACGCCACAAGAGCCGTAGCGGCATCGGCAGAAGACCAAGATCGGCAGGACGACACCGTCAAGGTCCGGGGAAGCTATCAAGCGTCGGAGGTTCCACCACCTCGCGAGACACCCCAACTTCTGCAGGACACAAGCCTCACCAACACGCCGGTTATCGTCGAGCACCCGGTGTATTTCATCAGCACAGTGTTGCAGGACGCAAGGGCACGATACCCCATGCCCCAGAAGCTCTTGCTTGCACTCTTGGTGGCCTCACAGAAGTTGCGGCACTACTTCCAGGGCCACCCCATCAAAGTCGTCTCGGCCTACCCGTTGGAGAGAGTGCTTAGAAGCCCCAACTCTGTTGGAAAGGTCACTGAGTGGAACATCGAGCTGCAGGCATTCCAGTTGGAGTTCAGCACCACCAGGGTCATCAAGGGAGCCGCCCTCGCTGATTTCGTGGAAGAATGGACGGATGCCCCGACGCTGGAAGTAGGCAAGGACCAGTCCACCTCACCGGGAAGTGAGGCACCTGACGACTAGGTCATGTATTTCGATGGGGCCTTCGCGCACCAGGGCGCGGGGGCTGGAGCAGTACTCGTCTCGCCCACTCAGGACATGCTCTACTACGCTATGCAGCTTTGCTTTCAGCAGGGCGAGAAGTTCTCCAACAACATTGCAGAATACGAAGGCCTAATAGCTGGCTTGAAAGCTGCGGCGGCCCAGGGGGTGAAGCGCCTCACCGTCAGGGGCGACTCGCAGATTCTCATGAACTTCTCCAACAAAGTATATGAGCCGAAGGACGAGCACCTGGAGGCATACCTCGCAGAAGTGCGCAAAATGGAGAAGCAGTTCCTGGGCCTGGAGCTGCAGCACGTGCCTCGCGGCACCAACAAGGAAGCTGAGGACATCGCCAAGAGGGCATCCAAGCTACAGCCCCAAGAGCCTGGCGTCTTCGAGGAACGGCTCTTCAAACCATCAGCAACGCCACCACTTTCAAGGACAGCTCAGCCTCGGGAGGAGCTCCCGCAACCGCCAGCCACAGGAGCCCCGGCCTGTGGCAGACTTCGGGAGCGCGCCTACTCTTAGCGCTCGAGCCCCAGGAGGGATGCTGGATCAAGGAATTCAAGGAATACTTGACACAAGGGATGCTGCCAAAGAAGGAGGAGGACGCGGAGCGCGTGGCCCGGCACATACTGCATCCGGGATGGTGATTTATATAGGAAGCGGCCAAATGACTTTTCATTGCATTGCATCTCTAGAGGCCAAGGGAAGGAGTTGCTATCTGACATACACGGTGGGGACTGCGGGCACCACTCGTCGTTGCGGACCCTCGTCGGCAAGGTGTTCTGCAGCGCATTCTACTGGCCCATGTCGCTCAACGATGCAGCCGAGCTAGTGAAGTCATGTGAAGCCTGCCAGTTCCATGCCAAGAAGATCCATCATCCAGCTCAAGGCCTCCAGACTATCCCACTCACCTGGCCGTTCGCAGTCTGGGGGCTAGATATCTTGGGCCCATCTCCCTGAGCGCCAGGGGGCTACCGCTACCTCTACATCGCCATCAACTAGTTCACCAAGTGGGCAGAAGTGGAAGCCGTCCGCACCATCCCGGCTGGTTCCGCAGTCAAGTTCATCAAGGGTCTCGTGAGCCGTTTCGAGGTCCCCAACCTCATCATCACTGATAACGGCTAGCAGTTCACTAGTAATCTCTTCAGAACATACTGTGCTAACCTTGGAACGCAGATCTGCTACGCTTCGGTGGCACACACCGCAGAGCAACATGAACGGCCAGAAGCGCTAACGCAGAGGTCCCGAGGGGCCTCAAGACCAGGACTTTCAAGAAGAAGCTCGAGGCCTGCGGCAAGGGCTGGTACGACGAGTTCCAGTCCGTGTTGTGGTCCATATGCACCACCGCCACCAAGCCAACGGGCGAGACCCCATTCTTCCTCGTCTACGGAGCAGAAGCGGTCCTCCCTCACGAGGTCAGGTATCGCTCCGCACAGGTCCTGGCGTTTGATGAAACAGAACAGGACGCCACGCGGGGGATGGACCTCGTGTTGGGGGAGGAACGCCGCTGCGAAGCCGCACTACGGGCGGCAAGGTACCAGCAGGCGCTGCGGCGATACCATCCGCTCTAGGACGCTTGAGGCGGGCGACCTCGTCCTGAGGCGGGTCCTCTCCAGGGAAGGGCTGCACAAGCTCTCACCCATGTGGGAGGGCCTATTCAAGGTCGTCCATGTCTCCAGGCCTGGCGCCGCACGCTTGAAGACGCAAGATGGGGTGCCCATCCAGAACGCCTGGAACTTCCAGCACCTCCGAATGTTCTACCCATGAAGCAAGTCCCAGTGCCTGTGAAGAAAGGCCCAGTGCCTGTGAAGAAGGCCCGGTGCCTGTGAAGAATCGCCACCTGTGACACTCTCATGTAATAATGAGTGGGACTGTACACGCCCCGGAGTCTCACGAGTGCCGCCCTCGGGCCTCGGGGGCTCCCTCCCACGTCCTAGTGGCAGCACTTAGCTCCGCGCTGGTGAGAAGACTTGAAGACTAGACTAGGTGCCGGACGCGGCTTTTCATTTGCTTTTCGTAGTTGGCTCACCTCCTTTTAATTGAAAGTTTGCTTCTGGAGTTCCTTGCTGGTTTGGTTCCATCGTTTTTGCTGCTATTTATGGTTCCAGTTTAAACATGTTTTCTCTCTTTCGCATACCTCGCGTGGGGGCTAGGCAGGCGCCCTCGTGAGCCTTTTTCTCTTCCCTGCCCCTCGTCTGATTTTTCGCGAGGCATCCTAATTCAAGCCAACAAGCTAGCGCACCTCTCCTGATCCGTGCCCCTCGGGTATCGCGATACGAAGCGTTGGGTCTAGACTCGGGCGAACGATAAGCCTCCTGGTGACGCCCCTAGCAAGTTTTTCATAGTTCCCTAGCACCCGCCAAGTCAAGGAAGGCCTCCGCAGGCACCAGGAAGCAAGTTCCTCGCGAGGAGGAGGCTACCCCAAGCGTGCCAAGCTAAGTTACCTCTACACAAAACAAAGGCACAGCACGGAAAGAACAAGCATAGCATAATGATTGGCAAATCATAGTTCGATACGTAGTTCGATACACGCCTACGAGGCCCATACTGGTTTCTTCTTGATGCAGAAAGGAAAGGAAGAACAAAATAAAGTGGCGCCTGCCCCTACAGCGATCCACGGAGGCGGGCTCCTGGCACCATCCTGAGCTCAGCCAGACCCCTCCTCATGCTTCATGAAGGCGCGACGACGAGACGATCCGCTACCACCTTCGAAGCGGGCACGGCAGCGTGGCGGCTGGTCGTAGCCACCGCTACTGGAGCTGTCGCCGCGGGAAGAGCCGCCGTAGCTGGACAAGACGCGGTCGGCGCCAAGGGAGGGTTCGTCCTCGTCCTCGTCTCGGCCATCGCCAAGGCCGAGCACCTCCTCGCAGTCGTTCACCTCGGGGCAGCACCCGGCGTGGCGACCATCTTCCGGAAACACCCTCACATAGAGGGTCGCATCACCGTCTTACTTGAGAAGGGCGATTGCACCGCTGCCGAACATGTATGCAAACGTCTGCTAGCCGTGAGCCAGGGCTATGTTGCCCGCGGCGGAGACCACGACCACAACCCAAGAAGCCTTGCTGCAGCAACCGTCCGCCTGCAGCCAGAGCCCGCCTGGACCAGAGGCTAGCAGCTCGTCAACGAAGAAGCACGGGAGCTGAAGCCAGTTGCCGGCCGGGTTCTCCGACCAGACGACGAACTCTGGCGGCACCTCTGCCGAGTGGAAGCGCGGCCGGGGAGGCCGCGCAACCACGGCACGTCTCCCTTCATCGACGGGGCTGCCACGGCCGGAGCGGCCCCTGCCACATGCAGCGGCGCCACCCGGGGAGCGAGGGGCCGCGGTGGGGGTCGCGGTGTGATTACAGGGACGACCGCATCCATGCTTGGGCGTTGGGGAGCGGAAGAAGGAGCAAGTGGAATGGGAAGGAATGGGCGATGGGGGCTCTGCCCTCCTCCTCATTTATAGCAGGAGAAGGCCAACCAGCGCCCCCCACGATCACATGTAATGATGGTTTTCCTTGCATGTCACAGGGACTTGTCAAGTCGGGCAGTTGCCGAGGCAGCTTGGGGAAGCGGAGATGCCCACGTCCAATCAACCGCCACGTGTCGACCAAGGCCGCAGGCTATTGGGGCCCGCTGCGCTTCGCACTTGACCTTTGGATTCGCCTTGAAGCCAAGCCCGAGCGAGCCTTAGGCCCAGGGGCTACTGTCGGCGTTCTGTGAATGGGGGTCCCCAGACTTGCCTGCCCGTGGCCCACGGCGTGGCTGTGCTAGCAGGCATGTACGGCCCATCTTCATCAACAAGGCATTCAATACCCTCGCGAGGGGCCAAGCCTCGCGAGGCGGACGACGCAAGACCCCTCGAGGGCGGCCTCGCCATGCGTGCTCAAGAGGCGGAGAGATCAAGGCAAGGCAAACCTCGCGAGGTTCCCGTGGCGTGAGCCATGACGATCGAGACCGAGGCGCCCGCGGGCACCAGCGCCTTGCATGTCCTTGTTTCCTCTTTGGTGCTAAGGAGGCAAGCGCAGGCGCGGAGTACCGAGGCATCAGACAAAGGTTTCCATATCGGTGCAACGAGACCAAGACCAGCAGTACGGCAAGACGGAGGTCACCATGGAGCCCAAGGCGGCGTCACCACTAGAGCCTTTCACACGCGAAGACTGCTTTTGTCAGGATAAGCTGTACTAGATGTCCCCTTTCAAATTGGCTGTTGTTGGCTCCCTTCTCGCTCAATATTTGGGGAGAGGACCAGGGCCTCTATAAATAGGACTAGCCACCACAGTAGAAGGCAACCAAGCCTGGGCTGATCGAATCCTCACACACACAAGTTCACCAAGCACAAGAATACCTCAACCTCGAGAGGCTATTCTTCCCCCTGTATTCTTCATCATCATCCCAAGAGGCAATCCACCACAACCACACTGGAGTAGGGTATTACACCACAACGGTGTCCCGAACCAGTATAAATCTTGTGTCGCTTGTGTTATGAATTCGTCGAGTTAGTCCGTGAAATCTTAGCAAAACTAGGACATGGATTGGTAGGGGGGAAATCTTCGTGCGCACCCCAGTGTTCGAACCTTGAGGGTTTTGCTGGAACCCGTGATCCGACAACCCTCCGCACGGAAAACTCGGGCGACCTCACCCCATCCGCGAGTCATGAAGATTTTGCCCAGGGAGACGACATCAACCTCCTCCCCCGTCGCCGGGGCATCACACTCGGCATGCTGCCGCCACAGCTCGAGGGGACCCCTCGGCGGCATCTCGGTGGAGAAGAACTGCGGGAAGCGAATCCAAGTGCGCGGGGGCATCACTGCCCACACCACCTGTTCGCGCGAGGAGCCCTCGGCGTGGGTTCCTTGGGCGACGGCGCGCGCCACCATGGCGCGGCGACCACGGCCGCGACATGGACGGCGTTGGTTGCCGCCTCCTCCTCCGGAGCCCTTGGCCTGGGCGTACAAAGGCAGCGGGTATCCAGGGGAGGCCGCTCATACCAAGGCCTCGCCACCTCCGGCCTCACGACTACGTCGCGGCGGTGGGCCAGCCTCTTCTTCGGCGGAAGCGGCCCCGACTCGTCACGGGGGGCTTTTCCCTTCTCAGCGGCCGAGAATATCCGTATCGGCACCATGGGTGTCGCTGCTAGCAATGAAGCAAGGAAAAAGCAGTGAGCGGAACGGGAAGAGATGGGCGACGGGGGCTCCGGCCATCTCCTCATTTATAGTAGGAGAAGGCTAACCAACGACCCCCTAGATCACAGGTAATGATGGTTTTCTCTACATGCACCAGGGACTCGTCAAGTCAGGCAGTTGCCGAGGCAGCATGGGGAAGTGGAGACACTCACGTCCCATCAGTCGCCACGTGTCAATCAAGGCCGCAGGCAGTTGGGGCCCACGGCGCTCCGCACTTGCCCTTTGGCTTCGCCTCGAAGCCAAGTCCAAGCGCGCCTTGGGCTCGGGGGCTACTGTCAGCGTTCTAGGAACGGGGGTCCCCAGACTTGCCTGCATGCGGCCCACGCCGTGGCTCCTCTAGCGGCCTGGTATGGCCCATCTTCACCAGCAAACACTCAAGACCCTTGCGAGGGGCCAAGCCTCGCGAGGCGGACGACACAAGACCTCCTCAGGGGTGGCCTCACTAGGCTGGCTCACGAGGAGCGGAGAGATCAAGGCGAGGGGCACATCATGAGGTTCCCTTTACGTGAGTTGTGACGACCAAGGCCAGGGGAGCGCCAGTGGACGCAGAGTACCCATTGCCTCTTTGGTGCTAAAGGGGCAAGCGCAGGTGAGGAGTCCTGAGGCATCAGGCAAAGGTTTCCATATCGGTGCAACGAGACCAAAACCAGCAGGACGGCGGGGCCGGAGGTCATCAGGAGGCCACGGCAGCGTCACCACCAGAGCCTTTGGCAGGCAAAGACCACCTTTTGTCAGGATAGCTTGTACTAGCTTTCCCCCTTCAAATTGGCCGTCGTGGGATCCCTTCCCGCCTAACATTTGGGGAGAGGACCCGGGCCTCTATAAATAGGACTAGCCACCACCTTAGCAGGGGGAGATCATTCAGATCATCCTCAACCACACAAGCTCATCGAGCTCGAGAACACCTCTCCTCAGGAGGCTTTTCTTCCTTTGTACTTGTTCATCCTCAGCCTACAAGGCAATCCACCACACCACACTGGAGTAGGGTATTGTCGGATTTCGGGTTCCGGAAAACCCTTCAGGTTCAAACACTGGGGTGCACACGAAGATCTCCCCCTACCTAATCACGCCCTTAGCCTCACCGCGATCTCAAATCCTGGCTCGATGAACCCGCAACACAAGAGACATGAGATTTATACTGGTTCGGGCCACCGTTGTGGTGTAATACCCTAATCCAGTGTGGTGTGGTGGATTGCCTCTTGGGCTGAGGATGAACAGTACAAGGGGAAGAACAGCCTCCTGAGGAGAGGTGTTCTTGTGCTTGGTGAACTTGCGTGGGTGAGGATGGATCTAGTCCAAGGTGAGATGATCCCTATGGTGGTGGCTAGTCCTATTTATAGAGGCCCTGGTCCTCTCCCCAAATATTGAGCGGGAAGGGAGCCAACAACGACCAAATTCGAAGGGAGACAACTAGTACAAGCTAATCTGATTAAAGGTGGTCTTCGCATGCCAAAGGCTCTGGTGGTGACACCGTCTTGGGCTCCACGGTGACCTTCATCATGCCGTCCTACTGGTCTTGGTCTCGTTGCACCGATATGGAAACCTTTGCCTAATGCCTCGGGACTCCTCACCTGCGCTTGCCAATTAGCACCAAAGAGGTAACAAGGACACTATGCACGCTGGCGCCCGCCTGGCCTTGGTCGTCACGGCTGACGTTGTAGGAACCTCACGAGGTGTACCTTGCCTTGATCTCTCCGCCCCTCGCGAGCCAGTCTGGTGAGGCCACTCCCGAGGAGGTCTTGTGTCATCGGCCTCACGAGGCTTGGCTCCTCGCGAGGGTCATGAGTGTTTGCTGGTGAAGATGGGCCATACAGGGCCGCTGGTGGAGCCATGCCGTGGGCCACAGGCAGGCAAGTCCGGGGACCCCCTTTCCCAGGACGCTGACAATAGCCCCCGGGCCCAAGGCGCGCTTGGGCTTGCCTTCGAGACGAAGCCAAAAGGCAAGTGCAGAGCGCCACGGGCCCCAACAGCCTGCGGCCTTGGTCGACGCATGGCGATTGATTGGACATGGGCGTCTCCGCTTCCCCATGCTGCCTCGGCAACTGCCTGGCTTGACGAGTCTTTGCTGCATGCAAGGAAAAACCATCATTACCTTTGATCATGGGGATCACCGGTTGGCCTTCTCCTGCTATAAATGAGGAGGGGGCGGATCCGCCGTTGCTCATCTCTTCCTGCTCACTTCTCCTTTCTTGCCTCATTGCTAGCGGCGACCCCCGTGGCGCCCATTCGAAGATTTTCGGCTGCAGAGAAGGGAAAAACCCACCGCGACGAGGCCGTGAGGCCAGAGTGTCGAGGCCTTGGTACGAGCGGCCTCCTCCCGAGTACCCGTTGCCTCTGTACGCCCAAGATGAGGGCTCCGGAGGAGGAGGTGGCAAGCACCACCGCCCGCGCCGAGGCCGTGGTCGCCGCGCCGTGGTGACGCACGCCGTCGCCCGGTGCGGGCACCTCGCGCGAGCTCTTGATGTGGGCGGAGATGCCCCCGCGCTCGACATGCCGCCGAGGGGCCTCCTGGAGCTCTAGCTGTAGCACGCCGACTGCGATGCCCCGGCGACTGGAGCGGAGGTCGAAACCGTCTCCCCCGGCAAGATCTTCATGGCCCGCGGCTGGGGCGAGGTGGCTCGGGTCTGCCGTGCGGAAGGCGCCCTCGCCATCCACTACAGGTACGACAGCGCCTCCACGATGTTCTTCAAGGTCTTCGACGCGGAAGGCCGCCGCTTGGAGTGTTGCCCTGGAGGGGGTCGTCAAGACGGTGCAGCGGCCTGCGCCGAGCATGCCGCTGGCTTCTCCAGCGGCTCCCCCAGCAGCAGCAGTGGCGCTCGGGAGTCCAGCAACTCTCCTGAGCTCTATAAGACCCCAGAGACGAGCGACGACAGCTACGTGCCTCCGAGCTTTCACCGGGCCCGGAGCAATGCCGCGGCATCCGGCCGTCGCCGTTGCTGATCTGGATGGGGTTGGCGCTGGCCTCCCGTGGCCCACTGTTGATGATGGCGTCGTCCATGTCGGCGTTCTGGGAACGGGGGTCCCCAGACTTGCCTGCCTGCGGCCTGCGGCGTGGCTCAAAGGAGGCCCAGGACAGCCCATCTTCATCAACACAAGCTCAAGAGCCTCGCGAGGGGCCAAGCCTCGTGGGGCGGACGGCCAGGAGCTTCCTCGAGCACGGCCTCGTCGAGGTTGGCTCATGAGGAGGCGGAGAGTTCAAGGCAGGGTACCTCGCGAGGTGCCCATGGCGCAAGCCATGACGACCAAGGGCGCCCGATCGAGCGCCCGATCGGGTGCCGACCAGCAGCGGCCTCTCCTTTCCTCTTTGGTGCAAAGGGAGCAAGCGCAGCGAGAGCATCAAGCAAAGGCATCCGTTTGATTGCAACAAGACCAAGACCAGCCCCAACGGGCCGGAAGGAGTCATCATGGAGCCCAAGCAAAGGCATCACCAGAGCCTTTGGCGTAAGGACCAACTTTAGTCGGGATAAGTGTACCCGCTGTTCCCCTTCAAAGGCCAATTGTTGGCGCCCTTCCGCTCAATATTTGGGAAGAGGCCCGGGGCCTTCGCCTATAAATAGGAGTAGCCACACTCGAGTAGGGTGATCGAACCGCTCGGCGTCCCGAGAAAGACAGAGACCCGGTCCTCAAGCTAGAGCGACGGGACACCACCTAGCAGTTCATCACACCCACCAAGAATAGACCCCCGTGAGGCTGTTCTTCCCTGTACTATTCCTCAACAGCCCCAGAGGCAATCCACCACGCCACAAACTAGAGTAGGGTATTACACCACAACGGTGGCCCGAACTAGTATAAATCTTGTGTCTCTTGTGCTGTTCGGTTTAGTAGTTTAGGTCCCTGCGATTCGGCGAGGTACGAGATGGTGGAGGGTTGGATCTCCGCGTGCACCCCAGTGTTCGAACCTCAAGGGTCTGCCGGAACCCGAAATCCGACATTTGGCGTGCCAGGTAGGGGTGCGCCGGAATCTTCCTTTCGTCGCCTCGTTCTTCCCCGACCACCGCAACCATGTCTGAAGCCCGTCGGGCCCGCGCCGAGCGCCCAGCCGCCCTCGCCTCCCATGTCGCCCAGACGGCTCCCGTCGGCGGGCGCCCTCGTCGTTCCCGTCACCTGCCGTCAACGCCGCCACTGCCCGGCGGGAACGAGCAGCAAGCGTCGTCCCAGCACCCGTCCATGAGGCGGGACGACCGCACCACCACGCCTTCGCTCACCCCCGCTGGTTCTTTGTCACGCGCGCCCCGCGCGGCCATGGAGGCCCGAGCTGCAATCATCGCGGCTAACGAGCTCCTACGCTACCACCCCGTCGACGACGTCTACGAAGAATGGCTCGACCGAGTCGCCGAGCTCATCCGCGCTGTAGGAGGCGACCCCGCGCTGTCCGTCTCGCTGCACCGCCACTTGCTGGGGCGATAAAGCCCGGCGCCTCAGCCGCCTCCTCCTCAAGACGGGCGCCTGCCCTAAGGCGCCCAAGGCAAGAGCAGAGCTGCCAAGAAGTTCCTGCCCTCCAGAAGCTGCCCAGCGCCTCCCGCTCCAAAGACGTCAAGACCCCTGCACGCCCCCAGCCAGCGCGCAGGAGGCCCACAAGACCAAGCTCTCTGCCGTCCGAGGCCCCAGCGGCCACGGCGGGCTGCCAGCGCCTTCACCTCCGAGCCTGCACTTGGTCAAGGCGTAGCCCGCCAAGTTCAAGCCGAGACCTTCCTCCCGCTCTGACGGCACAGGTGACCCTCTGGAGTTCCTCCGGCTCTCTGAGCTGGGCATCGAGGCTGCCAACGGGATGAAGAGGTCATGGCGAATTGGTTTCCCATGGCGCTCAGGGCGGGCCCGCATTGGCTCCTGAATCTGGCCCCGAGCACGATCTCTTCTTGGGCCGAGATGCGTGCCGCTTCATCGCCAACTTCCAAGGTACTCGCGACCGCCACCAGCCGTGGCGACATGCGTCGAATCAAGCGGTAGCGAAACCCTGCAAAAGTACATCCAGCGCTTCAACAACGCAGCGCCTCAATATCCCTGTGGTAACGGAGGAGGCCATCATCTCTGCCTTCTCCGGCCAGTGCGCGACGTCAAGATGAAGGAGGAGCTGGCGATGCATGAAGATCTGTGCACCTCCCTGGAGCTGTTCAACTTGGCGACCAAGTGCGCCAGGGCTGAGGAGGGGCGCCTCTCCCTCCTCGAGCTGCCTGCCGTGGATCCCAAAGAAAAGAAGTCCAAGGCCAAGGACGTGAAGCGCAAGGGGGCTGTTGTGCTCGCAGCCGAACCAGACACCAAGCAAGGCAGAGATCAGCCCGAGTCCTCCAAGGGCAACCGGTACTGCGTGTACTATGACCTCCACACTCACAACACCAATGAATGTCAAGAGCTCCGGGCCGTACACGAATGAAGGGTCGCCAGACGCCCCGAGCGCAGCGACCGGGGCTGCGGCCGAGGAGGAGGAAGGAATGCAGGACGCTGGGAAGACTGCGGCCCGCGCCAAGTGTGGCGCGACCAACCTCGCGAGGACCGCTGGCAAGACCCGCCTCGTGAGGGAGGCTGGAGGGATCAGCCTCGCGAGGATCGCCCGCAGGGGAACGCAGGCCTCCCTCCGATGCCGCAGCCGCCAAGGAGAATTGAAGACCGTCATCAGGACGAGGGGCTGGGGGCTTCCAGGAAGCGCGTGCGATCGCCTACATCCTGGGCAGAGCTCAAGCCCCAGCCTCTCAGCGCATCTTTAAGCAGTTCGCCCGTGAAGTGAATGCAGTCCTTCCCAAGCTCGAGGCCACGCACCCTCTCAGGTTGTCGGCGTGCGCCATCACGTTCAGCTCAGCGGATCAGCTCAAGTGTGCAGCCACAGACGGAGTTCTCCCGATGCTTTGTTCCCCAATCATCAGCAATGTGCTAGTCACCAAGACCCTCATCGACGGTGGAGCAGGGCTCAACGTCCTGTCCGTGGAGACATTCAACAATCTTCAAGTGCCTTCTGATCGGCTTGAGCCAACCAAGCCTTTCTCCGGAGTCACCGACGGCTCCACGGTCCCGATCGGGCAGGTCCGCCTTCCTGTCACCTTGAGGGCTCGCGACAACTACCACACCGAGCTCGCCGACTTGGCGCCGCCCACATTACGCTGCCAGATAACGCCATCCTCTGGTACCCAGCGTTGGACAAATTCATGGTCGTAACCCACCATGGCTACAACGTCCTCAAGATGCCGAAGCGGCGAGTCATCACGGTGCCACTGTGAAGAGAGAGACGCAGTGTGCTCCACGGAGCGAGCTTTTCAGGCCGCATCACTTTGGAAGACCCAGACCACAGCAGCAGGAGGCCTCCCGAGGCCGCACCCAAGAAGAAGAAGACATCGACCGGCCCGGCTCCTCAAGAGGCAAGCCCCTCAGGGCCCGCGCTAGGCCAGGGGGAGCCTCCTTCCATCGCATAGGGAAGCGCGCCTGGCGCCCTCCTCAGGCAGGGCTCGGGGGCTCTCCCCTGGAGGGCCGCCGACCTCGCCAAGGTCTCGAGGGAGGCGCTTGGGCACCACGTGGAGGCGTGCTTGAGCACGTTTCCCATAGCGAGGAGCAAGGCAAGGAGGCCGAACCCTCAAGAGTTTGTCGGCCAAGGCCATTCAGAGCTACAGGAGTCAAGGGTCATGAGGGGCAGCCGCCGCCACTCACTGTGGCCCCCATCCAGCGAGGATGGTGGGCTGCGCGTCTGCATCGACATACCAGGGCTCAACCGAGCCTCATCTCAAGAGCGCCTCTGGCCCTCGCGAGTGGGACGTTGCGAAGGTCCGCCCCACAGCTACGTACGCATGCCTTATGGCCTGCCAAACGCGGCTGCTGAGCACCAGCGTCTCATGAGGGCCATCCTGGAGGCTCAAGAGGTCAGGCACGCCGCAGCCCTGGCGGAGATGGAGATGGCCCCTAAGGAGCCGCCAGCGCCTCCGGAGCCTCCCGAGGCCCCCGGGCCTGGGGGCTCGTGAGGATCGGCTCCCGCAGCCCACCGAGTCTGCTACATCAACACCCCTTCGTCCCCAACATCACCAGTGACATCTTTAAGTTTCGTTTGGTGGGGCGCCTTGAGGCTGCATTATTCCCAGGCCGCGTGGATCCGTCCCTGCGGCATGTATCCCTTTTATTTCATGTCATTAGCTTATCCTGTTGGGGGCGCCCCTCGGGCTGCATCATCCCGAGCCGCTCGGGCCTGTCAGCTGACATGTATCCTTCTTCACGTTTTCCTTAGGATTGTGCTCTCGCTCCACCGTGCTTGTTATTTGGAGCCTTTTCCTGGGTGGCGGAATCTTGCGCGTTAAAGGGGGGGTGCCTGAGCATCGCGACTTAGGGCTCCTACCGGCTCTCCGGCCCTCACCCTCTGGTCTTGTCCATGGCATCGCGACCTGGCTTGCCAACACGGCCGAGACCAGCCCGAGAGCCGGGACCCGAGGACGTAAGTTTCGTCATCTAACCCAGCTTGCACTTGCGTTAAAGGGGGTGCACGAGCATCGCGACTCGGGGCTCCTACCGGCTCTCCAGCCCTCACCCTCTGGTCTTGTCCATGGCATCGTGACACTGGCTTGCCAACAGCTGAGACCAGCCCGAGAGCCGGGACCCGAGGACGTAGAGTTGCGTCATCCTACCCAGCTTGCGCGTTAAAGGGGGGTGCCTGAGCATCGCGACTCAGGGCTCCTACCGGCTCTCCGGCCCTCACCCTCTGGTCTTGTCCATGGCATCGCGACCTGGCTTGCCAGCGACGGCTGAGACCAGGCCGAGAGCCGGGACCCGAGGACGTAGAGTTGCGTCATCTAACCTAGCATGCGCGTTAAAGGGGGGGTGCCTGAGCATCGCGACTCAGGACTCCTACCGGCTCTCCGGCCCTCACCCTCTGGTCTTGTCCATGGCATCGCGACCTGGCTCGCCAGCGACGGCTGAGACCAGCCCGAGAGCCGGGACCCGAAGACGTGAAACACCGCATCCGCCAAATTTGCGAGCAGACTCGAAGATAAGGCCCAGAGCCAGGCGCAACCCGCTTTGAGGTAGGGCCCGTGAGTCCCGCACTGCTCACGGGTGCCCAGATACACCTCGTCCAGCCCCTACCGTGCCGGCCACGTGTCGTGGTGGGGCTATGCCGCCGGGACTCCTCCCGGAGGGGAGCCCCCTCCCACGTTCCAGTGGAAGCACCATGCTCCACGCTGGCTGACGACACTGCCGAGGAGCGGCTATGCCCGTACGCATGCGGAAGCGCTATGCTCCGCGCTGGTGATAAACAACTGAGGGTGGCCTCCGGGGTGCATCAACCTCAGGGAGCCCAGAGCTCAGTGTCCGGCCTCGTCGCAACGCCTCCCCTCGGGAGCGCCGCGCAAGGGGGTTGGGCACGGGGGCTGCGCCTGGGTCACGCCCAGACGCACGCCACCCAGCCAGGCCCCTCGGGCCTGGTTCGTCGCACGTCACTCCCCGAGCGGAGCCAAGGTACGAATGCCGTTTGAGCGTCAAGGGGGACTCCTGAGCATCGCGACTCAGGAGCCTAACTGGTCACGTAGCCCTCACTCCTTAGTTCCGAAGGCTAACGGCGGTTGAGGTATCTGCGGGGCAGGCTCTGCAGACGTGAAACGGTGGATCCGCCCGTCTCATCTCCCTACTTGTTGTTAAATGCGCCAAGGGGGACTCCACGAGCATCGCGACTCAGAGCCTAACTTGTCACGTAGCCCTCACTCCTTGGTCCCGTCCTGGTTTCCGGTCGAGGCTGGCCGAGTGAGGTATGTCTTGGGGGGCCGGGCTCGGCGTAGAGCATAAGCAAGTAGGAAGCACAAATTTCAAGGAATTCAAAAGCAAATATTACAGTCCACACTGTTATCGCAATACCAAATGCAAGTTTAAACGCCTCCTCGAGGCATGATACATGTCTTGAGGAATTAAAAGCAAGGCAGGAGCCACAACGGAGTCACTTGTCGGCGGTGGAGCAGCGCGGAGTTGGCTCACCTCGTGAAGCAGCGGGGCGGCGCCTCGCCCGGCTTGGTGCTGAAGGCCCGGAACTTCCCCAGCAGAGCCTCCACGCGACCCTTCACGGCCTCGGCAGCGGCGGCTGCATGCTCGCCGCTTCGGCTCCAAAGAGCTGTCCATGTCGACGCTGGGATCGCGAAGATAGATGTGGGTGAGGATCCGCGTCGATCATGCGGAAGACAAGACACGCGCCTCGGCCTCAGCCGTGGGCCAAGACCAAGGGAGACATCTTCAAGAGCGCGAACCAGGAAGGGAAGCAGCTTGGCGGGGCCGTCCTCTGTGCCGGCCAGTGGGCTCTCCAGGCCGCTATCGTAAAGCTCCCTCAGCAAGGCGCGAGCCTTCACCTCCATATCCATGAAGGCCACGTGATCTGCGGCAAGAACCCGCGCCTTGTCGTCCAGCTCGACCTTCCTCGCCTCCAGTTCTTGCTCCAGCGCGCCTAGGCGGTCACGGCGCTTCTTCAGCTTGGCCTCCCGGTCCTTGACGGCCACCTCGCGAGCCTTCATGCTTTCCTCCTGCTCCTGGCGGAGGCGGGCCTCCTCGGCAAGCTGGTTCTGCAGGCCCTTCAGCTCGCCCTCCAGCATCTCACAGCGACCTTGGATGCTGGCTGCCTCCCCCAGGGCAGCATCGCGGGCTACCTTCGCCTCACGAACAGCTTGCTTCTCCTCGTCGCAAGCCGTCGAGGCCTGGACCAGCGCCGCCCGAATCGAAGCGTCGGAGCGAATCCAGCCAGAGGCCAACTCCAAGCGCCCGGCCACCAAGCGAGGGTCGAGGCCCAGAAGATCCTGCCGCAGCCGGTCCAATTCAGCGGCAGCGCGATCCAGGACAGTGAGGAGTCGGAGAGACAGCAGTTGGTGGAGTAGGAGGAGATGGCGGCGGCGTAACCACTGCGCCCTGAGGCGGAACCAGCGGCGCCACGGCAACAGTGGAGGCAGCGCCAAGCAAGGGCACCTCGGGAGTCGCCTAGGTCAAGGGGGCTGAAGTCGCCCAATGGCTCACCGGGCTCATGAGGACGCCTAGGCGAGAGGCCTGGGCGTTAGGATCATCTTCTTTTTCGGGCAGAAGCACCGCCACGGATGGGGCCTCAGGAGCCTCCTTCAGCTTCTTCGCCGCGGGCGCCAGCCTAGCCGAAGAACATGGACATCAGATCTCGTCGACAGAGTAATAATCAAGACGGGAAGCAGGCACTTACAGGTCGTCGCTGGTGGACTCGAGCAGCCTCCGGCCATACTTGAAGCCCGAGGGCCGGCTGCAGGGATCAGCTTCAAGGGGACCAGGAGCAGGAGGCGCGTCTGCGGATCGCCCCGGGGCCGGGGCGGACCCGCGGGGGACCAGCCCAGTCCGGTCCTTCTTCGGGATCGCAGGCAGGCTTCTGCCTCCCCGCTCATCCTCATCCTCGTCGTCATCACTCTCGGGGAGGCGGAGAACGCGGGGCCTGCGCCGCAGGGGAGGAGCCCTTGACTTCTCCCCCGAATCAACCCCCTCTCCCGCCTCTCCTTCCTCCACCTCTTCGCTGGAGTTGAAAGAGGACACGTCCACCAGGTCCTCTGGAGCCTCCACGGGCACGGTCCCGTCCCCATTGAAGACAGGCATGGGCCCCACTACCTGCTCCCAATCCTCACGAAGGAACAAGGGCACGGGGGTGCCCTCTAGTCTCGCCACATCGCCCCCAACCAAGGACTGGAGGACCGTCGCCAGATCCTCGCTGGCCAGGACCACGGGGCTCGAGTGAGGCCTCCACACATCGGAAGCTTGGCGAAGCGGAGCCAGTTGGTGCTCCAGAACTCCCTCAGCGACGGCCGGTCGGCTTCACCGCCGCCCGCGTCAGGCTTCAGATCTGCATCCATCTTCTCCAAGACCAGCTTCGCTGGGATCCCAAAGCTCACTTCGGGACCAGTCGTCGGAACTCTCGGCGGGCTCCGTGGGCAGGATCAGCCGAGGATGGATGCGCCCAGCATCCACCAGGACCCACTTGCTCCTGAAGCCCTCAATCTGCTTCCCGAGGTTTGAAATGGCGATGGCTCCGCCGTATGCAACGAAGTCACAAGACGCTGGAGGCGGAACCAGGAGGTTCGGAGGAAGAAGTAGTGGGCGCAGCAAGGCCACTGAGGGTTTCACCCCAACATGGGCCTCACAATAGTAGGTGAAGATTGCCGGAAGAAGGACGGAGTTGGGATGGAGGTGCAGAGCTTGGATGTTGTAGTGACGGAGGGCGGAGAAGAAGAACTTCGAGAAGGGAGGCACCGGACCAGCAATGATGGCGCTCACGAAGAACGGGTAGAAGGTACTCCCCGACCCTCGTGGGCGGAGGAGCCGACCTTGAACACCGCCGTTCCATTGGCGCCTGCGCCTCATAACCGGGCGCATCAGGCGATTGCAGGCTCGCCCCTGACACATTTGGTGGATCCAAGGCAGGAGAGTACCAAGCTCCGGCCGGGGCTTGGCGAGGAGCCATGACTGGCTAGGGCACGCAGGCGGAGTGGATCTGAAGATCTTGGAAGCAGAGAGGAGAGGCGCAAGAAAGGGGATCTGAGCGGAAACTGGAGAAAGTAAAGGAGGCAAGGAAGATGCCGCTCTATTATCAACCCACGCTTGATTCTTGCGCACACATCCAATCAACCGCCACGCTGGCGCCTAAGGTCATGAGCCGTTAGGGGCCCACGACGCTTCGCACTTGCCCTTTCGCCTCTTTGCTCGGCCAAGTTCGGGCGCCGTGGGCCCGGGCTCTGTCGGCGTTACGGGAATGGGGTCCCCGGACTTGCTGCCTGCGGCCTGCGGCGTGGCTCAAAGGAGGCCAGGGGCGGCCCATCTTCATCAACACAAGCTCAAGACCCTCGCGAGGCCAAGCCTCATGAGGCGGACGACCAGGAGCTTCCCCAGGCACGGCCTCGTCAGGTTGGCTCATGAGGAGGCGGAGAGTTCAAGGCAGGGTACCTCGCGAGGTGCCCATGACGCAAGCCATGACGACCAAGGGCGCTAGTCGGGTGCCAGCCCGCACAGCGTCCTCCTTTCCTCTTTGGTGCAAAAGGAGCAAGCGCAGGCGAGAGCATCAAGCAAAGGCATCCGTTTCGGTGCAACAAGACCAAGACCAGCCCCAACGGCTGGAAGGGAGTCATCGTGGAGCCCAAGCAGGCGTCATCACCAGAGCCTTTGGCGGCGAGGACCAACTTTAGTTAGAATAAGTGTACCGCTGTTCCCCTTCAAAATGGCCAATTGTTGGCGCCCTTCCCGCTCAATATTTGGGAAGAGGCCCAGGGCCTTCGCCTATAAATAGGAGTAGCCACACTCAGAGTAGGGGGGTCGAAACGATCGACATCCCGAGAAAGACAGAGACCCGATCCTCGAGCTAGAGCGAAGGGACACCACCTAGCAGTTCATCACACCCACCAAGAACAGACCCCCGTGAGGCTATTCTTCCCTGTACTATTCCTCAACAGCCCCAGAGGCAATCCACCACGCCACAAACTAGAGTAGGGTATTACACCACAACGGTGGCCCAAACTAGTATAAATCTTGTGTCTCTTGTGCTGTTATGTTTAGTAGTTTAGGTCCCTGCGATACAGCGAGGTACGAGACGGTGGAGGGTTGGATCTCCGCGTGCACCCCAGTGTTCGAACCTCAAGGGTCTGCCGGAACCCGAAATCCGACAGTCCATGCTGGCACGTGTAGATAGGGCTCCTAGGAAGTCCCCTTTTTTCCCTGCGAGTAATCGAAACGAACCCTGTGGGGCGTGTAAGGGATCTATAATGTCTTTTGTTCATATTATACTTATTATGAAAATTAGCGAGCACATATCTTGCTTCGGCTCCATCCCCCCTTTCCAACCCCACGGCAGCTTGGTGCTCTACACCGACAGGCCCCGGTCCCCAGGCAGGCTGATGCCGTCGCTGGTATGCCAGGTCGCGATGCCGTGGTCAAGGCCAGGAGGTGAGCGGCCCGAGGTCCAGTAAGAGCTCCTGAGGCGCGATGCTCAAGAGGTCCCCTTTAGCGCTCAAGCAACTACTGAGAAGTAGGAAAGGGTGGCGGCGTTGTCGTAAGAAGGCTGCCACAAGTGAGGGTCCGATGCTGTAGTGCTGGGTCGATCTAGTCGCGAGACTTATCTTGGCATTCTTGAGCTGGCTCCTTGTGCCGCGCCAGACTCGTGCGTCAACCGCTATAGGTTAGCTAGGCTAGGCCCGTGCGAGCCTCCGCCTCTTCTCTACGCTCTCATGTGTGCTCTGCGTCCTCAGGTCCCGGCCCTCGAGCGAGCTCAGCCGCCACTGGTATGCCAGGTCGCGATGCCGTGGTCAAGGCCAGGGGTGAGGGCTGGAGAGCCAGTAAGAGCTCCTAAGTCGCGATGCTTAGGAGCCCCCCTTTTAACACGCAAGCAGATCACATGGGAGAAGAAGGAGGAGCCCATGGTACCGCCCGCTGTCGTTCTCGAGAGGTTCCTGCAGGTTAGCACGAGGGAAAACACAGATTGCCACGATGATTCCCGGTCTGCCGCAGGTTGCCCTGCAAGAAGATGAAGGCACTGAGGGCCTGGTGAGGTAACGTGCGCGAAGCGTGCCGCGAGCCAGAGCTCGACCACTCAGATTTGTCGGCGCTACAGGGACGGACCCGAGCACAGGCGCCGTGCCAGAGTGTGTAGCTCCCGTGGTAGGTGAAAATCAAGCAGGTGATAACCATAGATAGATTATGCATGAAAAGTGAACGGGATTAGGTAAACGCAAGAACGATACATGCCACTAGGCCGGACCCGAGCGGCTTGGGGATGGTGCAGCCCGAGGGGTGCCCCTAGTAGAGTAAGCTGAAGACATAAAAGGATACATGCCGTAGGGACAGAACCATGTGGCCTGGGAATGATGCAGCCCGAGGGGCGCTCCCAGCTAAGTAAACTTGGAAAATGTCACCTGGTTCTGTTGTTGAATGAATGTTGGGGCAGCTGAAGACGCGTGGTGAAGGGGTTGCTCCTCACGAGCCTTCGGGACCCTGAGCCTCGGGAGGCTCTGGGGTCCAGGCGGTTCCTTGAGGACCATCTCCATCTCCGTCGGGATTGCATGATGCCTGGCCTCCTGAGCCACCAGGATGCTCTGCGGGTTGCGCTGGAAGGCGGACGCCACGCTCGGCACGCCAAATGGCATGCGAACGTAGCTGTGAGGTGGGCCCTCGCAGCGTCCCATGCACGAAGGCCAGAAGAGCTCGTGAGATGCGGCCCTGTTGAGCCCTGGGACGTCGATGCAGATGCACAGCCCGCCATCCTCGCTTGGATGGGGAGTCGCGCCAGGTGAGCGGTGGTCGCCGCGCATGGCTCTCGCATCCTGCAGTTCCTGAGTGGTCTTGGCAATGCACTCCTGAGCACCGGGCGCTCCTCGTCCGGTGTCCTCTTGAGGGAACTGTGCTGCGAAGCACACCTCCACTTGGTGCCCGAGCGCCTCCCTCGTGATGTTGGCAAGGTCAGAGGCCCTCCAGAAGAGAGCCCCCGAGCCCTGCCCGAGGAGGGCGTCGGGCGCGCCTTCCTATGTGAGGGAGGGAGGCAACCCAGGCGCGGGCGCCGATCCTGACGTGGCTCCACTTGAGGCGCCGCTCTCCTGAGGCCCTGCGCGGAGTAGCTGCTTCTTCTTCTTGGGGGCGACCTCAGGAGGGTGCTGCGCTACATTGCTGTCGGGGTCTTCAAGTGATGCTGCTTGGAAGGCGCGCTCGAAGGAGCACACCGCATCTCTTTCTTCGCAGGGGACTGTGATGATCCCACCGCTCCCTGGCATCTTGAGGACGTTGTAGCCGTGGTGTGTCACTGCCATGAACATGGCCAGGGCCGGATACCCGAGGATGGCATTGTATGGCAGATGGATGTGGGTGACGTCAAAGTCGATGAGCTCGATGCGGTAGTTATCGCGCTGGCCGAAGGTGACAGGGAGGCAGACCTGCCCTATCGGGGTGGTGGAGCCGTCGGTGATTCCTGAGAAAGGCTTGGTAGGCTCAAGCTGATTGTATGGCACTTAGAGGCTATCGAACATCACGACGGACAGAACGTTAAGCACTACGCCGCCATCGATGAGGGTCTTGGTGACTTACACGTTGCTGATGACGGGTGAGAAAAGCATCGGGAGGGCGCCAGCGGTGGCCGCGCACTTGAGTTGATCTGCCGAACTGAAGGTGATGGCGCACTTGGACCACCTAAGTGGGCATGTGGCCTCGAGCCTGGGCAGGGCTGCGTTCACCTCGCGAGCAAACTATTTGAAGATATGCTGAGAGGCTGGGGCCTGAGCTGTGCCCAAGATGCACGCGATAGCGCGCGGCTCTTGGAAGCCCCCAGCCCCCTCGTCCTGATGATGGTCGTCGTTCCTTCTTGACAGTGGTGGCAGCGAAGGAAGGCTAGCGTTGCCCTGGGGCGGTCCTCGCGAGGCTGATCCCTCCATGCACCCTCACGAGGCTGGTCCAGCCAGCGATCTTCACGAGGCCGGTCGCGCCACTCCTAGCGTGGGCCACGATCGTCCCAGCGTCCTCCGCCATGTCCTCCTCCTCGGCCGTAACCCCGGACATTGCGCTCGGGACATCGACTGAGGCGTCCGTCTCGAATGGCCCTGAGCTCTTGACAGTCATTAGTGTTGTGGCTGTGGACGTTGTGGAAGGCGCAAAACGGACGGCTGCTTGATACGTCTCCAACGTATCTATAATTTATGAAGTATTCATGCTATTATATTATCCATCTTGGATGTTTAATGGGCTTTACTATGCACTTTTATATTATTATTGGGACTAACTTATTAACCCGCAGCCCAGTGCGATTTCTGTTTTCCCTTGTTTCAGTGTTTCGCAGAAAAGGAATATCAAATGGAGTCCAAACAGAATGAAACCTTCGGGAGAGTTATTTTTTGAATGGAAGCAATCCAGAGGACTTGGAGTGCACATAAGGGAAGCAACGAGGAAGGCACGAGGCAGGGGGTGCGCCTACCCCCCTGGGCGTGCCCTCCGCCCTCGTGGGCCCCTCGTGGTTCTCCTTACCGACTTATTT
Organism: Aegilops bicornis; assembly: GCA_021605145.1. Classification (NCBI taxonomy): domain Eukaryota; kingdom Viridiplantae; phylum Streptophyta; class Magnoliopsida; order Poales; family Poaceae; genus Aegilops; species Aegilops bicornis. The sequence goes on from CM038673.1 coordinate 250,627,946, forward strand.
CGCCTATATATCTCCATATACCCTAAAACCATCGTGGAACACAATAGATCGGGAGTTTCGCTGCCGCAAGCCTCTGTAGCCACCAAAAACCAATTGGGACCCTGTTCCGGCACCCTGCCGGAGGGGGGGATCCCTCACCGGTGGCCTTCTTCATCATCCCGGCGCTCTCCATGACGAGGAGGGAGTAGTTCACCCTCGGGGCTGAGGGTATGTACCAGTAGCTATGTGTTTGATCTCTCTCTCTCTCTCTCTCTCTCTCTCTCGTGTTCTTGAGATGATACGATCTTGATGTATCGCGAGCTTTACTATTATAGTCGGATCTTATGATGTTTCTCCCCCTCTACTCTCTTGTAATGGATTGAGTTTTCCATTTGAAGTTATCTTATCGGATTGAGTCTTTAAGGATTTGAGAACACTTGATGTATGTATTGCATGTGCGTATCTGTGGTGACAATGGGATATCACGTGATTCACTTGATGTATGTTTTGGTGATCAACTTGCGGGTTCCTCCCATGAACCTATGCATATGGGGTTGGCACACGTTTTCGTCTTGACTCTCCGGTAGAAACTTTGGGGCACTCTTTAAAGTTCTTTGTGTTGGTTGAATAGATGAATCTGAGATTGTGTGATGCATATCGTATAATCATACCCACGGATACTTGAGGTGACATTGGAGTATCTAGGTGACATTATGGTTTTGGTTGATATGTGTCTTAAGGTGTTATTCTAGTATGAACTCTTGAATAGATTGATCCGAAAGAATAACTTTGAGGTGGTTTCGTACCCTACAATAATCTCTTCGTTTGTTCTCCGCTATTAGTGACTTTGGAGTGACTCTTTGTTGCATGTTAAGGGATAGTTATATGATCAAATTATGTTATTATTGTTGAGAGAACTTGCACTAGTGAAAATATGAACCCTAGGCCTTGTTTCCTAGCATTGCAATACCATCTACGCTCACTTTTATCATTAGTTACCTTTCTGTTTTTATATTTTTAGATTACAAAAACCTATATCTACCATCCATATTGCACTTGTATCACCATCTCTTCGTCGAACTAGTGCACCTATACAATTTACCATTGTATTGGGTGTGTTGGGGACACAAGAGACTCTTTGTTATTTGGTTGCGGGGTTGTTTGAGAGAGACCATCTTCATCCCTCGCCTCCCATGGATTGATAAACCTTAGGTCATTCACTTGAGGGAAATTTGCTCTTGTCCTACAAACCTCTGCACTTGGAGGCCCAACAACGTCTACAAGAAGAAGGTTGCATAGTAGACATCAAGCTCTTTTGTGGCGCCCGTTGCCGGGAGGTTAGGTAAGCACTCACACCCCGTCAACTAAGCTCTTTTCTGACGCCGTTGCCGGGGAGGTGAGTGCTTGAAGGTATATCTTTAGATCTTGCAATCGAATCTTTTAGTTTCTTGTTTTATCACTAGTTTATATTATAAAAGAAAACTACAAAAAATGGAATTAAGGGTGCCTCATATGCTTCATCTTTTTAATATCTTTCGTGAAAATGATGGGAAGGAAAATTGTACTCAAGTACTAGAAGAAGAATTACATAGAATGCTTGGAATAAAATATGTGAATAATGAGCATGATTGTAATGATGTTAGTATGAATTCCTTGAATACCCATGATGCTAATGATATGCAAAGCCACAAGCTTGGGGATGCTATGTTTGATGAAGATGACATGTTTAGTCCCCCAAGTTTTGATGAGCTAATTTATTATGATGAAAGCATGCCTCCTATCTATGACGATTATTGTGATGACACGTATGCTATAAAGAATAATTATAACCATGAAACTTGTCATCTTGATCTTAATTTTCATTCACATGATAGTTATTTTGTTGAGTTTGCTCCCACTACTATTGATGAGAATAAATTTGCTTACGTGGAGAGTAGGAAAATTTCTATGCTTGTAGATCATGAAAAGAATGTTTTAGGTGCTGGTTATATTGTTGAATTCATTCATGATGCTACTTAAAATTATTATGAGGAATGAATATATGCTTGTAGGAATTGCAATAATATCAAGTTTCCTCTCTATGTGCTTAAAGTTTTGAAGTTATGCTTGTTTTGCCTTCCTATGCTAGTTGATTATTGTTCCCATAAGTTGTTTGCTCACAAAATCCCTATGCATAGGAAGTGGGTTAGACTTAAATGTGCTAGTCATATTCTTCATAATGCTCTCTTTGTGTTTCAATTCTTATCTTTTATGTGAGCATCATTGAAATCATCATGCCTAGCTAGGGGCGTTAAACGTTAGCGCTTGTTGGGAGACAACCCAATCTTATTTTTGTTCTTTATTTTTGGTTCTGTTTACTAATAAATTTTTCATCTAGCCTCTGGTTAGATGTGGTTTTATGTTTTAATTAGTGTTTGTGCCAAGTAAGACCTATAGGATCTTCTTGGATGATAGTTATTTGATCTTGCTGAAAATTCCAGAAACTTTCTGTTCACGAAAACAATTTTTTAAAATAACCAGAACGTGATGAAATACTTATTCCAATTGCAGAAGATCAATAATCAAATTATCTAGGTCTTCCTATTTTTGTAGAATTTTTTGAGTTCCAGAAGTTTGCGTTAGTTACAGATTACTACAGACTGTTCTGTTTTTGACAGATTCTGTTTATCGTGTGTTGTTTGCTTATTTGATGAATCTATGGCTAGTAAAATAGTTTATAAACCATATATAAGTTGGAACACAGTAGATTTAACACCAATACAAATAAATAATGAGTTCATTACAGTACCTTGAAGTGGTGTTTTGTTTTCTTTCGCTAACGGAGCTCACGAGATCTTCTGTTAAGTTTTGTGTTGTGAAGTTTTCAAGTTTTGTGTAAAGATTCGATGGACTATGGAATAAGGAGTGTTAAGAGCCTAAGCTTGGGGTTTCCCAAGGCACCCCAAGGTAATATTCAAGGACAACCAAGAGCCTAAGCTTGGGGATGCCCCGGATGGCATCCCCTCTTTCGTCTTCGTTCATCGGTAACTTTACTTGGAGCTATATTTTTGTTCACCACATGATATGTGTTTTGCTTGGAGTGTCATTTTTTTTGTTAGTATTTGCTTGATGTTATTTATAATAATGTTTTGCATCTTTAGTTTCAATAAAATTGTCAACGATAGCTTTTACCATGCTTATTTTGCAAGTATACATGTTGCTGCTTCGAAACAGAAAGTTTACCGTTGTTGCAAAAAATTCCCTAGAAAAGTCAGAATGAGATAAAATGTTGAAACCTTTTGAATAATAATCTCTCATAAATTTACTACAGTGGGAATTTTCTTTCATAATGTTTGGAGTTACCGAAGTATGATGAATCTTGCATTCTTTACAGACTGTACTATTTTGGCAAATTGCTGTTATGTTTGCATTGTTTACATATGTTTGCTTGTTTAATGATTCTGTTTGAGGATAGGAGTATTAAATATGCAGAGACATTTAGTATGCAATGTTGAATAATGATTTTATTGATTTGTTACAGTAGAAAATGATAAGGTTTTTGCATTGGTTTATACTAACTTATCTCACGAGTTCTTGTTGAGTTTGGTGTGGATGAAGCTTTCGAGATTTAGGAAACCGTGATATGAGAGGAATTAAGGAGACACAAAAGCTCAAGCTTGGGGATGCCCAAGGAACCCCAAGATAATATTTCAAGAAGTTTCAAGCATCTAAGCTTGGGGATGCCCCGGTAGGCATCCCACCTTTCTTCTTCAACAATTATCGGTTAGTATCGGTTGAGCCTAAGTTTTTGCTTCTTCACATGATGAGTGCTATCCTTGAAATGTCGTTTTATTTTGTTTTGCTCGCTGTTTGAATAATATCCAAAGATATGAAATTCTTAAATGAGAGGGAGTCTTCACATAGCTACATAATTATTTAACTACTCATTGATCTTCACTTATATCTTTTTGGAGTAGTTTGTCATTTACTCGTGTGCTTCACTTATATCTTATGAGTAAATGGTTGAATGATTTTAATGTCATAAATCTAAAATTAAATATGTTTCATATACATTTACCATGGGGAGTAATGACTTCACATATAAGAAGTAGAGGTGGTAAATTTATTGAAGGTTAGCAAACATTGTATTGGTCACTTGAACAATTCATGAAAGAATATTGAAGGAAGAGAGATTTCACATATAAATATACTATATTGGACATCTTTTGCAATTGTGAGAACTCATTAAACTATGACATGATAAAAGGTTGATGTTGGACAAGGAATACAACGTAATGGGTCATGTTTTCTTATATCCGAAATAAAGTATATTGTCATGGATCGCCCAACACGTTGAGCTTGCCTTTCCCCCTCATGCTAGCTGAATTCCTTGCACCAAGTAGAGATACTACTTGTGCTTCCAAACATCCCTCAAACCAGTATTGCCACGAGAGTCCACCATACCTACCTATGGATTGAGTAAGATCCTTCAAGTAAGTTGTCATCGGTGCATGCAATAAAAATTGCTCTCTGAATATGTATGATCTTTTAGTGTGGAGAAAATAAGCTTTATACGATCTTGTGATATGGAAGAAATAGAAGCGATGGACTGCATAATAAAGGTCCCTATCACAAGGGGCAATATAAAGTGATGTTCCCTCGCATTAAGTTTTTGTGCATCCAATTATAAAAGCGCAGCAACCTGTGCTTCCCTCTGCGAAGGGCCTATCTTTTACTTTTATGCAAGAGTCATGGTGATCTTCACCTTTATTTATTTTTCATTTTATCCTTTGGCAAGCACCTCGTGCTGGAAAGATTCTGATATATATATATCCAATTGGATGTAAGGCATCATGAACTATTATTGTTGACATTACCCTTGAGGTAAAAGGTTGGGAGGCGAATCTATAAGCCCCTATCTTTCTCTGTGTCTAATTAAAACTTTGAACCCATAAATATTGCATGAGTGTTAGAAATTGTGAATGACTAAATGATAATTGAGTATGTGGAGTTTGCTAAATCAAAGCTCTGACGTAGACTCTTCCTGTAAATAAGATGAATTGTAATTGTTTGATGACTGATAACACGGTTTGTTAGTTTTCAAGAAAGTTTATGATCTATACTTTAACATGTGAATAGTTTGTTACTTGATCATGCAAAGTTCTATGAGTTGTGCTACTGTTATATGATGATGCTAGAAAAGGTGATTGAAATTATCATTGCTCAGACTTATGCACCAGCTAGCATTCACACTTCATAAATTCTTTCTTTTATCATTTACCTACTCGAGGACGAGCAGGAATTAAGCTTGGGGATGCTAATACGTCTCCAACGTATCTATAATTTATGAAGTATTCATGCTATTATATTATCCATCTTGGATGTTTAATGGGCTTTACTATGCACTTTTATATTATTATTGGGACTAACTTATTAACCCAGAGCCCAGTGCCAGTTTCTGTTTTTTCCCTTGTTTCAGTGTTTCGCAGAAAACGAATATCAAACGGAGTCCAAACGGAATGAAACCCTCGAGAGAGTTATTTTTGGAACGGAAGCAATCTAGGGGACTTGGAGTGCACGCAAGGGAAGCAACGAGGAAGGCACGAGGCAGGGGCGCGCCTACCCCCTAGGCGCGCCCTCCACCCTTGTGGGCCCCTCGTGGCTCCCCTTACCGACTTCTTTCGCCTATATATCTCCATATACCCTAAAACCATCGTGGAACACAATAGATCGAGAGTTCAGCCGCCGCAAGCCTCTGTAGCCACCAAAAACCAATCGGAGCCCTGTTCCGGCACCCTGCTGGAGGGGGATCCCTCACCAGTGGCCATGTTCATCATCCCGGCGCTCTCCATGACGAGGAGGGATTAGTTCGCCCTCGGAGCTAAGGGTGTGTACCAATAGCTATGTGTTTGATCTCTCTCTCTCTCTCTCGTGTTCTTGAGATGATACGATCTTGATGTATCGCGAGCTTTGCTATTATAGTTCGATCTTATGATGTTTCTCCCCCTCTACTCCCTTGTAATGTATTGAGTTTTCCCTTTGAAGTTATCTTATCGGATTGAGTCTTTAAGGATTTTAAAACACTTGATGTATGTCTTGCATATGCGTATCTGTGGTGACAATGGGATATCACGTGATTCACTTGGTGTATGTTTTGGTGATCAACTTGCGGGTTCTGCCCATGAACCTATGCATAGGGGTTGGCACACGTTTTCGTCTTGACTCTCCGATAGAAACTTTAGGGCACTCTTTGAAGTTCTTTGTGTTGGTTGAATAGATGAATCTGAGATTGTGTGATGCATATCGTATAATCATACCAACGGATACTTGAGTTGACATTGGAGTATCTAGGTGACATTAGGGTTTTGGCTGATATGTGACTTAAGGTGTTATTCTAGTACGAACTCTTGAATAGATTGATCTGAAAGAATAACTTTGAGGTGGTTTCATACCCTACAATAATCTCTTCGTTTGTTCTCCGCTATTAGTGACTTTGGAGTGACTCTTTGTTGCATGTTAAGGGATAGTTATATGATCCAATTATGTTATTATTGTTGAGAGAACTTGCACTAGTGAAAGTATGAACCCTAGGCCTTGTTTCCTAGCATTGCAATACCATTTAAGCTCACTTTTATCATTAGTTACCTTTCTGTTTTTATATTTTCAGATTACAAAAACCTATATCTACCATCCATATTGCACTTGTATCACCATCTCTTCGCCGAACTAGTGCACCTATACAATTTACCATTGTATTGGGTGTGTTGGGGACACAAGAGACTCTTTGTTATTTGGTTGCAGGGTTGTTTGAGAGAGACCATCTCCACCGCACGCCTCCCACGGATTGATAAACCTTAGGTCATCCACTTGAGGGAAATTTTCTACTGTCCTACAAACCTCTGCACTTGGAGGCCCAACAACGTCTACAAGAAGAAGGTTGCGTAGTAGACATCACTGCTCTTGCATGACTCGGGAATGTCACGGCCGCGCTTCGTCTCCGGCTCCGCTACAAGCACGGCCACTCATTTGCGCTTCACGTCCTTGGCCTTGGCCTTCTTCTCCTCAGGGTCGGCAGCCGGGAGCTCGAGAAGGGAAAGGCGCCCTTCCTCAGCTCTTGCGCACTTGGTCGCCAAGTTGAACAGTTCCAAGGTCATGCACAGCTCCTTGTGGATGGCAAGCTCCTCCTTGATCTTGACATCATGGACGCCATCAGAGAACACGGAGATCATGGCCTCGTCCGTCACCTTGGGGATCTTGAGGCGAACATTGTTGAAGCGCCGGATGTACTTTTGCAGGGCCTCTCCTGGCCGCTGCTTGATGCGGCGCAGGTCACCCGCGGCTAGAGGGCGGTCGCGAGTGCCCTGTGGCAGTGTCATGGACTAGGGGGTACTCACCACGTCATCCCCCGACCAGCTGGATCGGGCCGAGGACCCCCACGGTGGTTCACTCATGGGCCACTTCGGGCAGCCCATGTCGCATACAAGGAGGTTTCCACAAGACTTGGAGCCCAAGCTAAGGACTCTCCAAAACCCTAGGCCTCCGGTGCATACATAAACCGAGGCCAGGCTAGTCAATAGACAATCTCATATTCATTACTACAATCTCGTGGTACATACATGTGCCATGTATTACACCCATATGAATTCAATCAAAAGCAACATGTAGGGTATTATCTCTTCGAGAGAGCCCGAAGCTGGGTAAAACCCTGTGTCCATGTTACCATTGCTCCAAGACACCAAGCTTAGGACCCCTACTACGAGATACGCCAGATATAGAACTGACATTGGTGCTTTCATTGAGAGCCTGCTGGGTTGTAACATCCCAAAAAATTTAAATTTTGGAATGTTATAAACAAATAGATAGTTTTGATTGATTGTTGATTGATTGACTGAAAGTGAGTGAGTTTGAAACTTTTTGAAAGTTAAATGAGAGGGAATAAAAGGACTTTCCCAAACTTTCATTTTTGCTTTTATGGTCTACGGAAATTCAAATTCTTTTCATCACGAAACCCTGGAGAGAAGATGACATGACTTCTTCCATTTATTTAAATGACAAGGGGTGTTGAAAATATTTGAATACCATTTGGAAAATATTTCCAATTCTAAAACTTTATGCAACTAAATGATTTTCACGGCGAAGATAAAATGACTTCTTCAAATTATATGAAATATGAGTTGGGAGTCTTCAAAGAATTAAATTCAAAGTTCTTTTGAATTTATTTTCAATTTGGAGTTATTTGAGTTTTATTCAAATTATTTTTCTCCAAAATAAAATATATGAAAAATAGGGTAACATGATTCCCTACATCGTAAAAATGGAGAGAAATAAATTTGAAACCATTTTGGTATTTTTTAAATGATTTTTTGGGTTTTAAATAGGTCAAGAGTAGCACTGTTTGAATTATTTGAATTTTTGTGGATTTTATTTGAAACTAAAATAATGTTCATGTTGTAGAAAATCTTTTTCTGAAAATTTTGATATATTATATGCCCATATAATATTTTCATTTAATTTGTTTTATTTGTCTAGAAAATGTTTATTAAAAAAAAACCTTCCCTCACTTGGGCCGGCCCAGCTCCTGCCCGTCATGACCCAGCCCAGCCGTCGCCCGTCCCGATCTCCCATAGGAGACCGACTCAGAGGCGCCCGCGCCACGCCGTCCCATGGCCGGACTCCGCGCCGCCTCTGCCCCTTCCTCAAGCCGCGCCTCCCCTCCCCTCCTATAAAAGGGCGCCGCCCGGGCCCGTCTCTCCTCTCCTCCTCGCACTTTGCGCCACAGACCTCTTGTCAGCCATGAAGCCGCCGCTCCGGCGACATCCAGCCACCGCTGCCGCTCCACTCCGTCGCCCCCGATCGCTGCCGCCACCACCATTGTCACCGCCGACCCGCGCCGCATCCCCTCGTCCACTCCGCCGAGCCGGAGGGCCACCGGAGCCGCCGCCCCGTCGACGTCCGACCCGCCGCCGCCCTCTCCCTCGCCGTCGGCAACCACCGTCGCCGCGGTTGGTTTTTCTCGACGCCTTGGGACCGTATAATACCTCCCCGGTCCGGTTTATTTTTTCCTCCGGTTTTTCTTTTAAAATCGGTTTTATTTTTTTAGTTAGATTAATTAGTGGACGTTCATCCGTTAGTATTCGGTAGCGAACTATTTTCACTGTTGAGCGTTCAGTAACGAACGTTCGCTATTTAGATTTTTCTTTTTATTTTAGTTTTCTGCCAGGGACCTATCTGTAGTGTTATTTCTACAGATTAGTCCCTAATATTCAAACGACTATAACTTTTTACTCGTTAGTCCAAATTCAACGAAACCAACGCCCACTTCTTCGTTATGATCTCCTCTATCCAGTAATCCAACTCAAACATGTTTTTGAAAGTTTAAAATTTGAATTAGATCAGATTTGAATTCAAACTTTGTTTGATCATAACTTGAGTTTCAGAAACTCGATTTAGTCGACTCTTTTTGCAAATTGAAGCTCTTGACCTAAACCTTCTGATAAGGCCAAATCCATATAATTTTGGTACTGTTAGAAATTGTTTTATGTTGCAAGAGTTATTTGCTTGGTTTTGATGTTTTCCGAACCGTTTTCTTCGTTCTTTCTGATCTTTTGAGTGATTGCTTATGTGTGGTTACTATTGCTTGATTACGATAGATTGACCGGAGTGTGCCGAGTAGAACTATCAAGAGTTTTGAGTGCGAATCATCTTCATCAACTTTGCAGGCAAGTAACACTTGATCATACCTTTTTCATACCCCGTTTTTGTGCATTAGCTCAATCCTAAAACATTGCATGATTAGGATGTCATTAATTCGTGGGTTGGGAAGTAGATGATGAGGTAGGAACCTATTGCCCTGTTATTATCAAACCCTTGGGAGTTACTTCTACGTGTTGCTTATATTGCTATGCTATGCTCGTAGACGTGGTTTGGGTTTGAGAGATATTCACGACAGATGTGAGATTGTTAATTAATGGTTTACTTTAAGGTGGCAACTTAAATACACATCTGGGTGGATTGAGGCACCTGGGGAACCCAGTGTTGTCTGTTTTTATTTTTGGAAATCCCGGGGTACCCGTGTGATCTTCCTAAGGACCGCCACCCAGGCTCAAAGGGAACTGAGACTATTCATGCTAGAAACTTCCGTGTGCAGTAAGTTACGTGAAGCTCTCGAGGAGGTAGATCAACAGGTAGTGGGTTTTATAGGTTTGGTATGATCTATCCGGAGTAGAGAGTTAACGTTTCTGAAAGACTGTGTCTCGGTCATCCGTTTCTCAAACACCATGTAGTGCGAGAAACCAACGGAGGCGATCGAGTCTTGTGGGAAAAGTGCGCAAACCTCTGCAGAGTGTACAATCTAATCATGGTTAACCGTGCCCCCGGTTATGGACAATTCTGAGTATCTAGTACTTGAGTATTCACATGTATCTCATCACTCTAAATTAATACTGTTGGGTTGTTAATTACTTTAATTGGGATTGAGTTGGGGTTATACCTTCTCAATGATGTTTCAACCACCATGATAGTTAAATTAAAATTTATTCCTTTGATGTAGGGAAAAATTGGCTTTATGCAAAACTGTAACCATAGAGCTTTCCACCAGCCATATATACATGTAGTATAGGCTTATTCCTTCATTATTCTCTATGTGTTACTTTGCCAGATATTCCATGTCTTGACCGTTTTCGGGCTGCAACGTTTCATGTTGCGTACTTTTCGTATTTACTTTAGTAAGTGATACGTTAGGGTTACGATTTCCTATACTCAACTTTGCCATTGGTGTTGATGGGAATCCACAACCTTGTTGCTTCCGCTATATTTTGGACTGAGGTAATAGTATTTACGTTATTTATACATGTGATTTACCTCTGTTATAAATCCTCGAGTACTGTGTGTGTCAAAGATCTTGATCCGAGGATGACACATAAGCACAGAGACTTGATCCATTCGGGTCGGGTCGCTACAAGATGGTATCAGAGTACATGTTGACTGTAGGACGTGACCCTAGAAACAGGCAAGCCCATAGGAAAGATTTTTCTCTACAACTTCTTTTTTTCAAAAAGATCTTTTATCTCTCTTCTCTTCTGAGTTTATTCAAATATTCCCTTTTAGTGAGACCATACCCCTTTTCCCTTTTGACCACTCGAAGATTCGGCTGATGAGACCACTCCAAGAAGTACAAGATATCGGACAACTAAGACTACTTTGGAATAAAGAGGATTTTTACCGTGCATTATAATGATGGAAACTACAACGGTGAAGACTCCGAAGACTAGGAGAATTTGAAGGCTTTGAAGAATTTCCGGATTTGTATGACCTAGGAAGGCACCCCTTATGGAACTTGGCAGACTATGGAAGCTGTCAATACCCTAGATCAAGGTGTATCGGAGAAAGACCGGAGCATGGAGAGTTAGTAACTCAAAGTTTTGTCAGGAGAACCCTAAGGCAGGAGATATCAATTATGGAATGATAGCTCATGGAAATAACAAGAGCAGAAACACGCTATCCATGATGTTATCGCCCGCTTATGCCATTGTCACCATGCGGAGTTAAGTATGCAGATACATGGAAGGATAGATGGTAGAAGGCTGATAGAGCATCTGTCAGCAAAAGATGCAGTTTTGAATCTTAGCTGGTGTATCACCAGGATCTGGAGTGTTACATCAGGAAGTTAAGATGGATCTGCAGGAAGCTGTATTTACAAGGAAGCAGTTCGTGAAGAACTCAGGACCCAGAAGCTGCAAGCAGCCAAGCCGGAGGAGCTAAACCTCGAGATACCGGAGATTCGTCAGGAATTGGAGGACAGTAGGATCATGGTTCATGTCAAGGAAGTTGAATCCAGAAGTTGGAACGTAACTCCATAAATATTGAAGGATGCCATGAGAGACTTTGCGACAACAGAGATGACTTGGCAAAAGAACTTGAGAAGGACAAGCACGATCGGAAGAAGCCATTGGAGACATGATCAAGACTGGAAGAGTTTGACGACCTTGAAGATTATTGACCTTTAGAAGACCAAACCCCTGTTATATACCTACGTTAGATGCGACGATTGTGAGCTGTCATTTGTTTGATGTTGTTTTTCTGACAGCCACAATAAAATATGTTTCTCAAAACTTTTGTTTGCATTGTGTGCATCCCTCTCGATCTCTCTTATCCCACCCCAAACCCATGGACCTGTTAGAATATGAATGGAGAAGAGCTTATATTTTCTGGACTGATGAGTCAATTGGAGATGGACCAATGGATTCAGAACATGGAGGATCACATGGAGAATAACCCTATAGCCGGAAAAGATATGACCCAACATGCTCTTCCATTCTTTGAAAGAAGTGCTGCTACCTGGTGGAGGATGTACCAAACCATCAACGGATGGAAAGGAGTAACCACTTGGGGAGAAATTAAGTTGACTTTGCTAATGTCTCGGTTTGTGTCCCAGAAATTGAAGCCTTCGGGAAAGGATATGAGGAAACCTTGTGCATGCAAGCTCTATGGAGAAATAGGACACACCCATAAGGAAAACAAGGATGAATGCCCTAATTGTGAAGGAAGTCACCCAACTGAAGAATGCCCAACTAGACAGATTACTTGTTTCTTGTGTGAAGGAACTACCCACTACCCCTTTCGATGTCACATTTACACTATGGTACAGAGAACCATCCAGCAGAAGAAAGAAGAAATGAAAGGAGCCCTCATGGAGATGTTAGAAGAACACATGTGAAGGAAGATGTTGAGGACACACACAAAGGAAACAAAATTAAAGCCCGCACCAAGTCATGCTATTCATGTGGAGAAGAAGGACACATCTCCCAAGATTGTCTGAATGGAGATCTAGTAGAATTCCCGATAGAGGAAGTAGAGTATGACCCACAGGAAATAGAAGCCCTGATTGGAACGGAAATGTCCAGGAAGAGTAATAGATTGGATTCCAGGAAGGACCTGAGTCATGTCACCTGTTACAAATGCAAGGAGTCAGGGCACTACATCAACACTTGCCCAAAATGGAAGCCGAGGACCCAAGGAGGCTATGTGATCATGAGGAAACCTCGAAACCCGTCAAGTAATATGTTTCCGTTGTAATGTAGCAGGGCACTTTGCGTAGATTGTCCGAAGGAGAAGGAGACTGGTGATATATAGTTGAATTTGTAACAGAATAAATGTAGTAGTAGAAGTGAGAGCTTTTTCTTTTATATTGAGGTGTTAAGTTGAGACATGTAATGGAAGAGCGAGATGATTGTAATAATTTAAGAATCAATGAAGTTAGCAGTGTTGGTACTTCTTTGGATTTTATGAGTTACCCTATGAGGAAAGATGTTGACCAATTTCGAGGATATGAGAAATATGGTCTATGGAATATTGGAACATTTTAAGGGTGGTAGTACCCTGTAAGAACCGTTGACCCTGGAAAAGATAAGGATACCCATCGAATGGATTTCTACAAAATGAATATGAGTTTTGTCTCGATATGTTTGATACCCCAAGAGAGTGTGGGATGACGTTGGAGACCGTCAGTTGTTTGGACCAAATGTGACCAAGGATTCGGAAGAGAATGTGAAGTGGATTGAGATAGATCAAGGTAGCTCAGTCCGAGCGTAAGAGTTATGCAGACTCAAAAGCATGAGGAGTTAGTCTATGAAATTGGAGACGGAGTATGTCTTCGTGTGTCCCCTCTGCGAGGAGTTAAACGATTTGAGTTAAGGGAAAGTTAGCCCCGAGATTGTGGACCATACCGAGTTTTGGAGCGTATGGGAGAATTGGCTAACAAGTTGAAGTCACCCGAAGGACTGTCAGGAGTTCATGATGTGTTTCACGTTTCCCAGTTGAAGAAGTGCCATGCAGAGATGGCCAAAATTACCCTGTAAAGACGCTTAACCCTGGAAAGGATAATGATGTTCCACGAAGTGGAGTATGGACTTCATAAGTATAAGTTTTTATCTCGGTATGTGGGACATCCCACGAGGATGAAGAGATGATTTACTATTGGAGATAAATGAGGTATGATGTTGGAAACATGGATCAATGGAAAATTCCAAGATGAGTCTGAGTAATCATGTCCCTGTTTGGTGCAAATATAAGGAAAAGAGATGACATTTGGATGGATTTTAAGTATGCCGAAGTTGGAAGTTGGGATAATGATTAGTTGCCCAGATGATGTGTTCAAGGATTTTAAGTGATGAGATGGGCCATAACCCACAGGCTCCAGGACCTGCCAGGAAGCAAGCACACTCTTGAAGGAAAACCCTGGAAGAAGTTACAATTTTATCAACCGACGATTCTATAGGAGTTTACGCAAAAACCTGAGAGTTGTTAAGGAACGATGGATGTTTTGTTTGGCTTGCAGAATCAATGGATTTTCCGAACTTGGTTCATCGACAAGAGAAATTCTGCAATGCTTGTGAGGATGACCGAGTGTTAGAATGCGAGATTCGCTAAACCATGTACAAGGTAATGATTTGGGTGCGGGATGGATTGATCACCATACCGACTTACTCTTATTATTCGCCTTGCTATACGGGATGGTAAATCTGAGTGACTTGCCTATAGCAGAGAGACGACGATCAAAACCTTGATTGAACCTTAGAATGGTATAAGTATTTTTTCTCTTGTACAAGGCAGTTGTTGCCAACCGTTTGTTATACGGTGAGGTTCAACCCAGACCCGTTTTCTGCAGGAGAAACCATAAATTGTTGACCACCATGAGATATCGATAGTTGTTTAGAATTGGAGCCAGACCCGTCAGCTATGAAGACCCAGTTTCGGGATAACCTTACCAAGATGAAAGGACAAAAGAATTGAGGAAAAGGTTATGTCACCACCGGAAGAGCCCGAAGGAATTATCCTTACGACTGAGAAGACCGACACTGTCGATGTAAGGATGGAGTATATGAGTTTTGATGGAACCGTAACCATGCTTCTAAGGGTGGTAGCACCGAGACCCGGAGATGATCGATGGATTTTGAGAAGACCCCAAACACTAACCTATTTCTTTCTAGCCTCTCCGAATCTCGAGGACGAGATTCATTTTAAGGGTGGTAGTTTGTAACATCCCAAAAAATTTAAATTTTGGAATGTTATAAACAAATAGATAGTTTTGATTGATTGTTGATTGATTGACTGAAAGTGAGTGAATTCGAAACTTTTGAAAGTTAAATGAGAGGGAATAAAAGGACTTTCCCAAACTTTCATTTTTGCTTTTATGATCTACGGGAATTCAAATTCTTTTCATCACGAAACCCTGGAGAGAAGATGACATGACTTCTTCCATTTATTTAAATGACAAGGGTGTTTGAAAATATTTGAATACCATTTGGAAAATATTTCCAATTCTGAAACTTTATGCAACTCAATGATTTTCACGAGCGAAGATAAAATGACTTCTTCAAATTATATGAAATATGAGTTGGGAGTCTTCAAAGAATTAAATTCAAAGTTCCTTTGAATTTATTTTCAATTTGGAGTTATTTGAGTTTTATTCAAATTATTTTTCTCCAAAAATAAAATTATGGAAAATAGGGTAACATGATTCCCTACATCAGAAAAATGGAGAGAAATAAATTTGAAACCATTTTGGTATTTTTTTTAAATGATTTTTGTTGGGTTTTAAATAGGTCAGTAGCACTGTTTGAATTATTTGAATTTTTGTGGATTTTATTTGAAACTAAAATAATGTTCAGGTTGTAGAAAATCTTTTTCTGAAAATTTTGATATATTATATGCCCATATAATATTTTCATTTAATCTGTTTTATTTGTCTCGAGAATGTTTATTAAAAAAAAACTTCCCCTCCGCCGAACTGGGCCGGCCCAGCTCCCTGCCAGGCCGCGGCCCAGCCCAGCCACCGTCGCCCGTCCCCGATCTCCCGTAGGAGACCGACTCCCGCACGGGAGCGCCGCCGCCGCCGTTCCATGGCCGGACTCCGCGCCGCCTCTGCCCCTTCCCCAAGCCGCGCCTCCCCTCCCCTCCTAGAAAAGGGCGCCGCCCGCCCCTGCTCTCCTCTCCTCCTCGCCACGCCGCGCGCACCTCTTGCAGCTCATGAAGCCGCTGCTCGGCGAGATCCAGCCACCGCCCGCGCTCCACTCCGTCGCCCCGACCGCTGCCGCCACCACCATCGTCACCGCCGACCAAGCGCGCATCCCGTCCACTCCGCCGAGCCGAGGGCCACCGAGCCGCCCGTCGACGTCCGACCACGCCGCCGCCCTCTCCTCGCTGGCCCGGCAACCACCGTCGCCCATGTTGGTTTTTCTCGACGCCCGAACCGGTATAATACCTCCCGGTCGGTTTATTTTTTCCTCCGGTTTTTCTTTTAAAATCGGTTTTATTTTTTAGTTAGATTAATTAGTGGACGCTCGTTAAATGCATTAGTATTCGATAGCGAGCGATTTTCACTGTTGAGCGTTCAAGAACGAACGTTCGCTATTTAGATTTTTCTTTTTATTTTAGTTTTCTGCCAGGGACCTTTCCGTAGTGTTATTTCTACAGATTAGTCCCTAATCTTCAAACGGCTATAACTTTTTACTCGTTAGTCCAAATTCAACGAAACCAACGCCCACTTCTTCGTTATGATCTCCTCTATCCAGTAATCCAACTCAAACATGTTTTTGAAAGTTTAAAATTTGAATTAGATCAGATTTGAATTCAAACTTCGCTTGATCATAACTTGAGTTTCAGAATCTCGATTTAGCTGATTCTTTTTGCAAATCAAGCTCTTGACCTAAACCTTCTGATAAGGCCAAATCCATATAATTTTGGTCTGTTAGAAATTGTTTTATGTTGCAAGAGTTATTTGCTTGGTTTTGATGTTTTCCGAACCGTTTTCTTCGTTCTTTCCGATCTTTTGAGTGATTGCTTATGTGTGGTTACTATTGCTTGATTACGATAGATTGACTGGAGTGTGCCGAGTAGAACTATCAAGAGTTTTGAGTGCGAATCATCTTCATCAACTTTGCAGGAAAGTAACACTTGATCATACCTTTTTCATACCCCGTTTTGTGCATTAGCTCAATCCTCAAACATTGCATGATTAGGATGTCATTAATTCGTGGGTTGGGAAGTAGATGATGAGGTAGGAACCTATTTCCCTGTTACTATCAAACCCTTGGGAGTTACTTCTATGTGTTGCTTATATTGCTATGCTATGCTCGTAGACGTGGTTTGGGTTTGAGAGATATTCACGACAGATGTGAGATTGTTAATTAATGGTTTACTTTAAGGTGGCAACTTAAATACATTGCATGATTGTTAATTAATTGTTGTCTGTTTTATTTTTGGAAATCCCGGGGTACCCGTGTGATCTTCCTAAGGACCGCCACCCAGGCTCAAAGGGAACTGAGATTATTCATGCTAGAAACTTCCGTGTGCAGCCACAAGCTATTATGGGCTCTAGCATAGTTGAGTAAGTTACGTGAAGCTCTCAAAGAGGTAGATCAGCAGGTAGTGGGTTTTATAGGTTTGGTATGATCTATCCGGAGTAGAGAGTTAACGCTTCGAAAGAAGCGTGTCTCGGTCATCCGCTTTCTCAAACACCATGTAGTGCGAGAAACCAACGGAGGCGATCGAGTCTTGTGGGAAAAGTGCAAACCTCTGCAGAGTGTACAATCTAATCATGGTTAGCCGTGTCCCCGGTTATGGACAATTCGAGTATCTAGTACTTGAGTATTCACATGTATCTCATCACTCTAAATTAATATTGTTGGATTGTTAATTACTTTAATTGGGATTGAGTTGGGGTTATACCTTCTCAATGATGTTTCAACCACCATGATAGTTAAATTAAAATTTATTCCTTTGATGTAGGGAAAAAATGGCTTTATGCAAAACTGTAACCATAGAGCTTTCCACCAGCCATATATGCATGTAGTATAGGCTTATTCCTTCATTATTCTCTATGTGTTACTTTGGCAGCATATTCCATGTGCTGGCCCGTTTTCGGGCTGCAACGTTTCATGTTGCGCACTTTTCGCATTTAGAGTAAGTGATACGTTAGGGTTACGATTTCCTATACTCAACTTTGCCGTTGGTGTTGATGGGAATCCACAACCTTGTTGCTTCCGCTATATTTTGTATTGAGGTAATAGTATTTACGTTATTTATACATGTGATTTACCTCTGTTATAAATCCTCGAGTACTGTGTGTGTTAGCATACCGATCCAGGGATGACACATAAGCACAGAGACTTGATCCATTCGGGTCGGGTCGCTACATGGGTGATCATCACGGATCGATGGGATGATCAGGTGATATCTTTCTAATCATATCTGTTTTGCACAAGTTAGTTTTTGTGAGAATTATCGTTGGTTTGCAAGCTTCATCCGCAGATTGGGTTGAGATCAAGGTCTATAAAATCGGCGACCAACGATGCGCCCCTACGCGGTGTCTGATGCTCTACTGCAGTCTCCTGGTCGATAGATGGTAGCGTTTGATTGATTGTCAAACTAGTCTCTGACCTCGCACACAGTGCTCGATTGTAGAGCCGAAGGAAAATCCACTACGGACAACGGTCATCGAGGGAGATTGCTTCCCTTATTCTCTTTCTTTTTTCCTTATTAAATTTAGCAACTAGGCGGCCGTCGGTCGTTCACTAATAGTTTATTTTTGCTAAAGTTTGCTTGGATTAAAGTACTAACACGGTTACGTACTAGCTTTGCATCCGAGCTCCATGGAGATAAGCCGCCGCCGCTGTCACTAGCTCGAAGTCCCAGGGCAAGTCTTGTGGCCGATCTGTACTATGAGTCACCTAAAAGTGAACCCCCTCCACGTGAGGAGATGAGCTAAGTGCTACTCCCTATTAATTATTTGCAAAAGGGCAAGCGTAGACTAGTACATCTCGTACTTGCTACTACAGTTTTTTGATTAAAGTTTTAAAGTTGTCTGGTTGGTATTAGTGCTTCTACGACTATCCAGATTAGATTGATTTTCATGGATTCTTTATGTGGGTTGCTACAAGCGTTTGCACTGCAGTTTTTTTTCTTCCTCGGACTGCTTTGTTTGACACGCACAGGCAATCAGCGTATGACTACTTCGCATAAAACTGACGCGTCTATGGATGTGAAGCCGATGGATCATCAGTATCGTGAGTGTGGTCTACTTTGTCGCAAGCTGACCTACTCCATGCACCCGGTCCAGATACTCCGCAACTCGAGCGCTGCAGACAACCTCGTGGTCGCAACCCTATTGGACGTTCTCCCTCGATCTGGCATGTACACCATCATCAGTTTTGCAGCGCGATCTGTTTGTCCGTTTGCTATTCGTTTACTACGATCTGCTATGGTCATCACTGCTGGCGAATAGGTTTTATTTTTCCAAATTATTCATTTAGCATTATTATACCCAGAATATTTTCTGTTGGCGTGTAATGCATTATTTTGGTAGAGAAATTCCACCTATGTTTATACCTGGTGTCGGTCCGGCGAGCCTCTCGCTGTCGCCTGGGCAGGCCGACCTTCGTCGGCATCGCCGTGCCACGACGCCATCGCGCCGTCGAGCTAGCCTCAGCGCTTAGGCCATATTTACCATTAATTATGCATGGAAATAATTAATTATGCACTTTTCTTTTCATTATTATTATTTCTTGGTTGAACTACATTGTGTGCTCAGGTAATCTATTTAGGTCGGGCCGCGCTAACACCTCGGCAAGACAATGTCGTCGTCCTGCCTGCGTTGACCAAGTCGTGGCGTCACCTCGACGCGTGTCCCTGTGTCAGCCTTTCCGTGTTGCCGCTCCGTCAGACTGACCTTGTCGCCCAGGCTATATTTATTTACTTCGCTTAAGTTAATTAAGTAGAAGATATTTTTTAATAATGGGTATATTATTATTATCATTACTTGTTAGTACTTTTGTCATGCACTATTTTATGTGCGCAGGTAATCAACTTCGACTGCGTCACACGGTCAATTTTGTGGGCCGATATCGTCGTCCTGCCTGCACCGATCAAAATGTGGTGTCGCCTCAATGCGCGTCCCTCGGCGAGCCAACCTTTGCCAGCATCGCCATGCTGTCGCTTCATCGCCCGTCAAGCTGTGGGTTGATACGTCTCCAACGTATCTATAATTTTTGATTGCTCCATGCTACTTTATCTATTGTTTTGGACTATAATGGGCTTTATTTTCCACTTCTATATTACTTTTGGGACTAACCTATTAAGCGGAGGCCCAGCCCAGAATTGCAGTTTTTTGCCTTTTTCAGTATTTCGAAGAAACAGAATATCAAACGGAGTCCAAACGGAATGAAACCTTCGGAAACGTGATTTTCTCACCGAACGTCATCCAAGAGACTTGGACGCTACGCCAAGGCATCAGAGAGGCAGTCACGAGGTGAGGCGCCCCTAGGGCGCGCCTGCCTGTGGGGCCCTCGAACCTCCACCGACGCATTCTTCCTCCTATATATACCTCACGCACCCCAAACGATCGTAACAAGAGCCAAAAACCTAATTCCACCGCCAGAACTTCCTCATATCCACGATATCCCATCTTGGGGCCTGTTCTGAGCTCACGGAGGGGCACCTACCACGGAGGGCTTCTACATCAACACCATAGCCCCTCCGATGAAGTGTGAGTAGTTTACTTCAGACCTTCGGGTCCATAGCTAGTAGCTAGATGACTTCTTCTCTCTTTTTGGATCTCAATACAATGTTCTCCCCCTCTCTCGTGGAGATCTATTTGATGTAATCTTCTTTTTGCGGTGCATTTGTTGAGACCCATGAATTGTGGGTTTATGATCCAGCTTATCTATGAATAATATTTGAATCTTCTCTGAATTCTTTTATGTATGGTTGAGTTATCTTTGCAAGTCTCTTCGAATTATCCGTTTGGTTTGGCCAACTAGATTGGTAGTTCTTGCAATGGGAGAAGTGCATTGCTTTGGGTTCAATCTTGCGGTGTCCTTACCCAAAGGATGTAAAGGGTTGCAAGGCACGTATTGTATTGTTGCCATCGAGGATAACAAGATGGGGTATTTATCATATTGCAAGAATTTATTCCTCTACATCATGTCATCTTGCTTAAGGCGTTACTCTGTTTTTAACTTAATACTCTAGATGCATGCTGGATAGCGGTCGATGAGAGGAGTAATAGTAGTAGATGCAGCATCGTTTCGGTCTACTTGTCTCATACGTGATGCCTATATACATGATCATACCTAGATAACCTCATAACTATGCTCAATTCTGTCAATTGCTCAACAGTAATTTGTTCACCCACCGTAGAATACTTATGCTCTTGAGAGAAGCCACTAATGAAACCTATGGCCCCCGGGTCTATTCTCATCATATCAATCTCCATCACTTTTATACTTGCTTTGTTTTTACATTGCTTTTTACTTTTCACTTTCCATCTTTATACCAAAAATACCAAAAATATTATCTCTATCAGATCTCACTCTCGTAAGTGACCGTAAAGGGATTGACAACCCCTAATCGTGTTGGTTGCGAGTAGCTATCGTTTTGTGCAGGTACGAGGGTCTTGTGCGTGGCCTCCTACAGGATTGATACCTTGGTTCTCAAAAACTGAGGGAAATACTTACGCTACTATGCTGCATCATCCTCTCCTCTTCGGGGAAAACCAACGCAAGCTCAAGACGTAGCAAGAAGGATTTCTGGCGCCGTTGCCGGGGAGTCTACGCAAAAGTCAACATACCAAGTACCCATCACAATCCCTATCTCCCGCATTACATTATTTTCCATTTGCCTCTCGTTTTCCTCTCCCCCACTTCACCCTTGCCGTTTTATTCGCCCTCTCTTTCCCAATCTCCTCCTATTTTTTCCTTTGCCTTTTGTTTGCTCGTGTGTTAGTTTGCTTGCTTGGTGCTATGTCTGAAATTGGGGAAATTATCGCAGATTTGGGCGATAATAATATGGAAAATTCTGAAGCTCCTGCTGAAGAATCCCCTACCTATCACACAAAAAGATTTTGAATCGGTAGTGGTAATATTATTGGAAAAGGAGTTATTCAAGATTTCTTTACTTGTGCTGGTGCTTTACCCTCTATGGGTGGTTCTATTCTCCATAGAACTAGTAGTCTTGCGGATGCTATTGCCATGCTTATCTTTGAACTTGAAAGGCAATTTATGCATATGCACCCTTCTATACAAAGAATTTTCCTAGAATTTTCTAATATTGAACACTCCACTGTTAAGCGTGCCACTACTATCTTTTTGGCTCATGAATTCAGGTTTATAATAAAAGAAGCCAAAGAAATCTTTGCGCATTATAGGGTGGACGCTGGCCGTCCTCCCATAGAATCTATCCTTTTTGATCAAGAAGAAATATTGCGTTTTCAATCTATCGACTATGTTGCTTTCAATGAGAATCTTAGAAGAAAAGTGCCTACCAATATATTAACTGATAGAATCTCTGAGCTTAATGATGATTTGGCTATTCGAAATAATGAGCTAGGATGCACTCTTGAGTATAGGCTCACAAAGTTCTGTCAAAAGAATGCTTATAATGATGAATTGGTTGTGCAATATGAAGGGCCGAAAGAGGAACCTATACCTCCTAAAATTGATCCTGGGGACTTTTGTCCTATTAAATTTAGCCCTTTTGATTACTTTTGCTTGCCTCAAAGAAAACTTGCTGCCGAACATAGAGAATATGAAATGAGTTTCACCGATCTATCTTATTAATACGACACTACCTAGATCTATCCTCGCTTTTATGCCTAGCTAGGGGCGTTAAACGATAGCGCTTGTTGGGAGGCAACCCAATTCTATTTTTAGTTTTGTTGTTTTTGCTCCTGTTTAGGAATAAATAATCATCTAGCCTCTGTTTAGATGTGGTTTTATCTTTTAGTTAGTGTTTGTGCCAAGTTAAACCTATTGGATCTTCTTGGGTGATAGTTATTTGACCTTGCTGTAATTTCCAGAAACTTTGCGCTCAGTGCCCGAATTGTTAAAAATCACCAGAACGTGATAAAATACTGATTCAAATTGCTGCTGATCAAAAAACAAATGTTGCAGGTCTTCTAATTTTGGTAGAATTTTTTGAGTTCCAGAAATTTGCGTTAGTTACAGATTACTATAGACTGTTCTGTTTTTGACAGATTCTGTTTTGCGTGTGTTGTTTGCTTATTTTGATGAATCTATGGTTAGTAAAATAGTTTATGATCCATAGAGAAGTTGGAATACAGTAGGTTTAACACCAATATAAATAAAAAATGAGTTCATTACAGTACCTTAAAGTAGTCTTTTGTTTTCTTTCTCTAACGGAGCTCACGAGATTTCTATTGAGTTTTGTGTTGTGAAGTTTTCAAGTTTTGGGTGAATTCTTTTGATGGATTATGGAACAAGGAGTGGCAAGAGCCTAAGCTTGGGGATGCCCATGGCACCCCAAGATAATCCAAGGACACCAAAATTCAAAGCTTGGGGATGCCCCGGAAGGCATCCCTCTTTAAATCCACTTCCATCGGTAATTTACTTGGAGCTATATTTTTATTCACCACATGATAAGTGTTTTGCTTGGAGCGTCTTGTATTATTTGCGTCTTTGCTTGTTAGTTTACCACAATCATCCTTTCTGTACACACCTTTTGAGAGAGCCATACATGAATTGAAATTTGATAGAATACTCTATGTGCTTCACTTATATCTTTTGAGCTTGATAATTTGCTCATAGTGCTTCACTTATATCTTTGAGTGTGATAATTTTTGCTCTAGTGCTTCACTTAGATCTTTTAGAGCATGGTGGTGGATTTGTTTTAAAGAAACTTGATCTCTCATGCTTCACTTAGATTATTTTGAGAGTCGTTAATAGCATGGTAATTTGCTTAATATTAACATACTTGGTATTGAAGATATGTGAAACTTTCTTTTGAGTGCGTTGAATACTAAGATGAGTGTGATGCTTGATAATTGTTTTGACATATGGAGGTGATAATATCAAAGTCGTGCTAGTTGAGTAGTTGTGAATTTGAGAAATGCTTGTGTTGAAGTTAGCAAATCCCATAGCATGCACGTATTGTTAAAGTTGTGTAACAAATTTGAAACATGAAGTGTACCTGGCTTGTGCATCCTTATCAGTGGCGGTCGGGGACGAGCGATGGTCTTTTCCTACCAATATATCCCCCTAGGAGCATGCGCGTAGTACTTAATTTTTGATGACTTCTAAATTTTTGCAATAAGTATATGAGTTCTTTTGACTAATGTTGAGTCCATGGATTATATGCACTTTTACCTTTCCGCCTTTGCTAGCCTCTTGATTGCCGTGCATTGCCCTTTCTCACCTTGAGAGTTGGTGCAAACTTCGCTGGTGCATCCAAACCCAGTGATATGATACACTCTATCACACATAAACCTCCTTATATCTTCCTCAAAACAGCCACCATACCTACCTATTATGGCATTTCCATAGCCATTCCGAGATATATTGCCATGCAACTTTCCACCGTTCCGTTCATCATCATCGTGACATACTTTACTTTTGTCATATTGCCATTGCATGATCATGTAGTTGACATTGTATTTGTGGCAAAGCCACCATGCATTATTTTTCATACATGTCACTCTTGATTCATTACACCATCCCGGTACACCGTCGGAGGCATTCATATAGAGTCATGCCTTATTCTAGTATCGAGTTGTAATCCTTATGTTGTAATCAATAGAAGTGTGATGATCATCATTATTAGAGCATTACCCATATAAAAAAAAGAGAAAGGCCAAAAAGAAAAAAAGAAAGGCCCAAAAAAAAGGGCAATGCTACTATCTCTTTTTCCACACTTGTGCTTCAAAGTAGCACCTTGTTCTCCATGTAGTGAGTCTCATATATTGTGCTTCAAAGTAGCACCATGTTTTTCATATAGTGAGTCTCAAAAGTTGTCTTTTTATACTAGTGGGAATTTTTCATTATAGAACTTGGCTTGTATATTCCTACGATGGGCTTCCTCAAAATGCCCTAGGTCTTCATGAGCAAGTAAGTTGGATGCACACCCACTAGTTTTCTTTTGTTGAGCATTCATAGCTCTAGTGCATCCGTTGCATGGCAATCCCTACTCCTCATGTTGACATCAATTGATGGGCATCTCCATAGCCCGTTGATTATCCTCGTCAATGTGAGACTTTCTCCTTTTTGTCTTCTCCACACAATCCCCATCATCATATTCTATTCCACCCATAGTGCTATATCCATGGCTCACGCTCATGTATTGCATGAATGTTGAAAAGTTGGAGATTATTGAAGTATGAAACAATTGCTTGGCTTGTCATCGGGGTATAGAAGTTGGGAACATCTTTGTGTGTGAAAATGAAACATAGCCTAACTATATGATTTTGTAGAGATGAACTTTCTTTTGCCATGCTATTTTGAGAAGACATGATTACTTTGATTAGTATGCTTGAAGTATTATTATTTTTATGACAATATGAACTTTTGTCTTGAATCTTTCGGATCTGAATATTCATACCATGATTAAGAAGATTTACATTGAAATTATGCCAAAGTATCACTCCCCATCAAAAATTCTCTTTTTATCATTTACCTACTCGAGGACGAGCAGGAATTAAGCTTGGGGATGCCTGATACATCTCCAACGTATCTATAATTTTTTATTGCTCCATGCTACTTTATCTATTGTTTTGGACTATAATGGGCTTTATTTTCCACTTTTATATTACTTTTGGGACTAACCGATTAACTGGAGGCCCAGCCCAGAATTGTTGTTTTTTGCCTTTTTCAGTATTTCGAAGAAACAGAATATCAAACGGAGTCCAAACGGAATGAAACCTTCGGAAACGTGATTTTTCTCACCGAACGTGATCCAGGAGACTTGGACCCTACGCCAAGGCATCAGAGAGGCGGTCACGAGGGTGGGGGGGCGCCCCTAGGCGCGCCCCTTGCCTCGTGGGCCCCTCGAAGCTCCACCGACGCATTCTTCCTCCTATATATACCTACGCACCCCAAACGATCGTAACAGGAGCCAAAACCTAATTCCACCGCCAGAACTTCCTCAGTATCCACGAGATCCCATCTTGGGGCCTGTTAGGAGTTCACGGGAGGGGCATCTACCACGGAGGGCTTCTACATCAACACCATAGCCCCTTCGATGAAGTGTGTGTAGTTTACTTCAGACCTTCGGGTCCATAGCTAGTAGCTAGATGGCTTCTTCTCTCTTTTTGGATCTCAATACAATGTTCTCCCCCTCTCTCGTGGAGATCTATTCGATGTAATCTTCTTTTTCGCGGTGTGTTTGTTGAGACCGATGAATTGTGGGTTTATGATCCAGCTTATCTATGAATAATATTTGAATCTTCTCTGAATTCTTTTATGTATGATTGAGTTATCTTTGCAAGTCTCTTCGAATTATACGTTTGGTTTGGCCAACTAGATTGGTAGTTCTTGCAATGGGAGAAGTGCATTGCTTTGGGTTCAATCTTGCGGTGTCCTTACCCGGATGTAAAGGGTTGCAAGGCACGTATTGTATTGATTCCAACGAGGATAACAAGATGGGGAATTTATCATATTGCATGAATTTATTCCTCTACATCATGTCATCTTGCTTAATGCGTTACTCTGTTTTTAACTTAAAACTCTAGATGCATGCTGGATAGCGGTCGATGAGTGGAGTAATAGTAGTAGATGTAGAATCGTTTCGGTCTACTTGTCTCGGACATGATGCCTATATACATGATCATACCTAGATAACCTCATAACTATGCTCAGTTCTGTCAATTGCTCAACAGTAATTTGTTCACCCACCATAGAATACTTATGCTCTTGAGAGAAGCCACTAGTGAAACCTAAGGCCCCCGGGTCTATTCTCATCATATCAATCTCCATCACTTTTATACTTGCTTTGTTTTTACTTTGCTTTTTACTTTTCACTTTGCATCTTTATACCAAAAATACCAAAAATATTATCTCTATCAGATCTCACTCTCGTAAGTGACCGTGAAGGGATTGACAACCCCTAATCGCGTTGGTTGCGTAGTAGCTATCTTTTTGTGCGTGTACGAGGGACTTGTGCGTGGCCTCCTACTGGATTGATACCTTGGTTCTCAAAAACTGAGGGAAATACTTATGCTACTGTGCTGCATCATCCTCTCCTCTTCGGGAAAACCAACGCAAGCTCAAGACGTAGCATGGGTGTGCGGATTGAGTCCCAATTTTGGGAGTAACCATTTTTCAGATTGCCACAACAAACAAACCAGGTGTTATTAATCCTAGTATTTTTTTTCTCGCTTGGGTTTGTTTCTTCCAAGGAAGTATTACTCTGGTTTGTTCCATCATCTGTACACAGGTCTGTCAAATGAGGGCTACAATAACGATGGTTGTGCGATGGTTCGGTCAGTTTCCCGTCCACGGTTCGGCGAACGCCTCATCAGGGACCCGGACCGCCTTGTGAATTTAGGCTTTGTCACGCCGGCACCCCGCACCAACATTGGCTTCAACGCCAGGCCACATCTCTTTAAAAAAATTATTTTGCATAAATTAATTATGCGAGGATTTTTTGTATATCTATATTATTATTTTTTGGACTGCACTATTCTACATGTGTAGGTAATCGACTTTGACCGCATCACGTGGTCACTTCAGCAAGCCAGCATCGTTGTACCAATCAGCATAAATCGGCTGGCGTGATCACCTTGTTGGTCGAATTGCCATACCGACATGTTCGGTCGCCTCGGGGACTTCACCATCGCTGAGAGAGCTCTACCTCATCGAGTAAATGATCCGGGTTGGACAGCCCTGTCACCTCGCTTGGACCGGGGGCTTTGCCATCTCTACTCCAGGGACTCCGGCATCATCAGCCGACCAGCTTCGTCAGCTCGGCTGGACCAGGGGCTGCTCCTCAACACGTCAACCGCGCTATGTCGCCACTTCGTCAAGCTGAGATCTTTTCTCGGATGCTTCGGAGCCGGCTTGGGAGCTGGGACCTCGGCCAGGCCGAGGACTATGTCTTTGTCCCGCCATAAGTCCGGACCTCATCATCAACACCGAGCACACTAACCAGCTAAGTCGCTTTCATTCTCAAATTGTTTTAACGATTAATTTTTGTTCGGTTCGACCATACATTATATTTATGTTAAACAAAAACTTTGGTTGTTAAAAACACTTCCTTTCCCATGATTAACTGGGGGCTCTTAAATTTATGTGAGTTGTTTTATAATACGTGTTCTTCTTAGTCGTTGCAAAGTCATTTTATATCACTCCTTTTTTCGACTCGAGTGTGTGGTCAATAGCCGAGGAGCCTAATTTCTCTCTCGAAGCCGCTAGAGTTTAGTTTGCTAAACTGGCCTAACGAGAAGTACACCGCCTTCGGGATAGGAGGTTGAAGTCGCAGGCTGACCCGCTTGAAGTCTTGAGATAGGAGGTGTCATGTTAAAGCACGATAGAGGCACAATTTTTTTAAGACCAATTTTCGGATTGGCACCGAATACTTGATCTAGTTCGGACGTCAAGTTTTTACTGAAGTTTTTTGGTTTTCCAAGCCTATGGCACTTTTAAACTATTTGTGTGTTTTCCAGCAAAAGTCTCGCAGTACAACGTCGGACACCTTTAGAGATTCAGCAAAAACATTCTCCGATATTGCTATATCTGCATCGGTTTCGAATTGTGTCTTCGGTCAATAGTTGGGTTGCCCGGCTCCTGTGCTTGCCTCCTACGTTCCGCTTTGTTCGGCTAGGTGTGCAAAGGAAGAACCACTGCGATTGTGCTTCCAGCTCGCATGGTTAAGCACCTCAGTGGAGAAACCCGAAAACTGACTGTCACAATAAGCGTAAACTGGTCAGCGATCCGATGACTGTGTTAAATGACGGGTCGTTCATAACATTGGCCGAAGTGTTTACGGCTTGACCTGGACTGTAGCCGAACACCAACCGGGGGCTAGTAATTGGCCTCCCAACTTTAAGATCCTATGACTAAGTGAAAGTTATAAAGCCCGCATATCTGATTGCCTCGTTTCCGCTAACACAACCGCCTTTAGGCACCGAGACGTCGGCTAAGGGTTGTTTTGTTATTGCGAAAACACCCTGCATAGCATCTACAAGGGGAGGAAGCCGACGATGGGCCACTTTCAACTAATAGACGGTCGCAACGGAGTCAAAATAAACATATCATCAGCGTTTGTATTTAATATACAAGGGCCGCCTTCCGCAATCATCATTATAATGCCATAAATATGCATCAATTTGACTTAAGATTTTGGCCAAGCTGGGTTGCCTGGCTCCTGTGTTTACCCCTACGTTCCCAATTGTTCGGCTAGGCGGTAAAGGGAGCACCACTGTGATTGTTACTACTGGGTCATCCGAGTTAGTGCCTCAGACTGGGTGAATCCAAAAGCTAGCAATCTTAAAGGATCACATTGGTCAGCAATGAAGGAAGTGAAAATTTTGGTTCATTAAATACCATAGAGTTCGGGAACTTTCCCCGAACTAAATCCTCAATATTTTCCTCCCACATTGAACGGAGGTGAGGTTTCATGATCATGATAAGCATGACGACCCAAAGAAAGGAACCGATAGCGGGACTATTTTCCTTGGAAGATGTTTCTTACATTAAAATGTAATATAGCATATCTCTCTGCGTACCTTTGTTTATAAAACCGTATGGCCGGATTGCCTTGTTTGTCATAAATCTTTGCCCTCATAAAGGCTTTATAAAGTAGGACAAACACTCCTCAGCTACTGGTCGGGGAGGTGGAAGCCGATGGTCGGTCAACAAAGTTTTGTACAATGCGGATCCGAGCATTAATGATGTAAAGTACTTGGATACATAGAATCATTGCACATAATTTGTGATTTTACTTCGGATATCGATCCTTAATTCGCCCACCCGTGCCCACATTAATGCTTGGGCCTACTGGGCTTCGGGCTTATCATTTACTAAATAATAAAGGGGCACAACGATCCCCTGATCTGGTGTTGCCACCCGACCAGTGGCTCGGGGGCTACTGCATTGCCTATTAAATGCAGAAAATTTAAAGTGTTCAGCATTCGGCATAACCGAACTATGGGCAAATGCGTCTTCGGACAACAATAGGTCCCATCTGGAACCTATCCGGTATCAACCTAATATATTATGGAGACTTATGGAGACCCTCTCTCAAGGGCATGTCCGCCGATCACTATCTCCTTTAAATGTGCATCTCGGATTTTAGGCCAACACGCACCTTGAGGGCTACTGGCTATACATCTTGTCAGTAAATAAATTACACCAATTGGAAATAAAGTCTACAAACAATCAGCCATCGGACATAGTCTGGCATAAAGCTTAGATGCAAATGGCTAGATACATATAGGACATTTCTGATGTTAAGCTCGGTTGAACTTCTTCAATTTTTTTTTAAGAATGAGGTAACTTAGAATGAGGTAACTTATGACACCTCGGATATAGTCCAGTGTTGGAGCCTGGATACAGTCTGGCGTTGGAGCTCAGATATAGTCTAGCATTGGAGCTCGGATACAGTCCAGCGTTGGAGCTCGGATACAGTTCAGTGTTGGAGCTCGGACGCAAGATGACACCGCTGCATGGGAACAACTTCAAACCCGGGGTGTAGTGTAAAAAAATAACAAGGCGTTTATAAAGGCCAAAAATTTAAAGGTTTCCTCGGATGCCCAACGTGTGCACTCTTCAGATTCAGCTCGGCGATCCTTAATCAAAGATGGGAGATATTTGTTGAACCAGTTTTCAAGACCGACGTCCGAAGATGAAGAACAGTTCGGAAGAACAGAGGAGCGTCCCCAACTTGAAGACCGATTCAGGGGGCTACTGACGGTGTCATGGACTAGGGGGTACTCACCACGTCATCCCCCGACCAGCTGGATCAGGCCGAGGACCCCCACGGTGGTTCACTCATGGGCCACTTCGGGCAGCCCATGCCGCATACAAGGAGGTTTCCACAAGACTTGGCGCCCAAGCTAAGGACTCTCCAAAACCCTAGGCCTTCAGTGCATATATAAACCGAGGCCAGGCTAGTCAATAGACAATCTCATATTCATTACTACAATCTCGTGGTAGGTACATGTACCCTGTATTACACCCATACGAATTCAATCAAAAGCAGCTTAGGACACCTACTACGAGATACGCCGGATATAGAACCGACACCCTGGAAGTTGGCGACGAAGCGGTCACGCATTCTCGTTCCAGGAGGAGATGGAGCCCGGGGCCAGGTTCAGGAGCCATGAGTGAGCGCCATCCTTGAGAGCCATGGGGAACCAGTTCGCCATGACTTTTTCGTTGTCGTTGGCTACCTCGATGCTCAGCTCGTAGAGCTGCAGGTACTCCGCGGGGTCGGGGGTGTCGTCGTAGCGAGGAGGCAGGTCTGGCTTGAACCTGCCCGGCCATGCTATCCAGCTCAGGAGTGAAGGCGTGGCAGCCTGCGGTGGCCACCAGGACCCTTTGCTGATCTGGAGCCTGCCCTTTACGTCCGCGCACCGCCACCGCAGGTGGCGCACGGTCTTGTCGTAGTGGTGCCGGGAGCGCGTGCGCGTTCTCTTGCGGACGAGGAACCTCTTGGCAGCTTCCTTCTTCTCACGCAGACGCCCGGCGCGGTGGGTCACGCCGGGGGGCCGCACGCCCTGGCGCCAGGACGCCGTCGTGGTGCAGAGGCGGTGGAGGCACTCCATGCGCCACGTCGCCCGCAGTTGGCGGAGGGCGAGGCAGCGAGAGAGATGGCGCAGGGGAGCCCCCTGCAGCGCTGATGAGCTCCACGATGCAGTCCAGCCAGTCCTCGTAGAGGTCGTCGACGGGGCGGTAGCGCAGGAGCTCGCGTGCCATGAGCAGCGTGGCCTGCGCATCCGTGGGAGCACGACGAGCGTGAGACAACGAGCCAGCCGGGGTTAGCGATGGAGTGGCGGTGCGGCCGTCCCGCCGCACCGATGGGTGCAGCGAGGATGCTTGCTGCTCGTTTCCCGCCGGGCCGGTGGCGGTGTTGGCGGCAGGCGATGGGGAACGACGGGGAGGCCCGCCGACAGGAGCGGTCTGAGTGACAAGGCAGCGAGGGCGGCCCGACGCTCAGCGCGGGCTCGACGAGCGTCCGCCATGGATGCGACGAAGCGACGTGTCACATCCCAGTTAGACCATGCATTAGTGTGTGCATCATGTTTAAATTTCATCTGAATTTGAAATGGGGAAGACAGGAAACCCCCAGAACCCCTCTTAATTCAACTAGGGTTTACTAAAAATTATTTCAATGAACCTGAAATGCCCTTCAAAATGTTCATCATCTTTGCTTTGGTTCAAAGCCTCGGCCAAGAGAGGTGAACCATTTTATAGGTCATCCAAAGGTCTTTGAATTAAATCATAAGTATTTGAGTTTGAGCATTTCAAATTATATAAAATATTTCAAATGCCCAAATATTGCCAAACTAAAATGTTTCATGTTGGAAATATTCCAACATTGGACCAGGAGCAGTTTGGTGATTTTTGAAACTGTTTTGGTATTTTAAAAAACTCCACAAAGTTACAGAAAAATAGAAAAGGAAAAATAGTTTAGAACACTTACGCCCACCAACTGCCCACTGCCGGCCCAGCCAAGCAAGCCAGCTGCTTGGCTCGGCAGCAGTAGCCAGGTGCTCGGCGGCGAGCACCGCATGGGTGCCACGCACCTGGTCGCCGCCTCGCCGCTCCCCTCGCCCAGCCGCGACGTGGACCGTCCTCCCTCTCTCCCCCGAACCCCCTGGACACCTCCTCTCCTCCCCGGCTCCTCTCTCTCGCGCTCCCCCGCCATGGCCGACGCCACCGCAGCCACGCCGTCGCCGTAGACGCGCTCCCCGCCGTCCGTGCTCCTCCTCACCTTGTCTAGGAGCTCCGCCGCTCTCGACTACCCCAAACTAGCCAAGCCCCGCTTTGCTCTAGTGCCCCGAATCCACCACACCGCCTCGGCCGAGTCCACCGTCATGGAGATCCCCTTCAACGCCCGTCGTCGCTCCGGTCCGTCCCGACCTCGGACGAGCTTC
This sequence comes from Aegilops bicornis, assembly GCA_021605145.1. NCBI lineage: Eukaryota > Viridiplantae > Streptophyta > Magnoliopsida > Poales > Poaceae > Aegilops > Aegilops bicornis. Next base: position 250,660,785 of record CM038673.1, read on the forward strand.
TCTGGCGTCGCCCGTGAGCCCATCTACCTCCCCTTCCTCTCTCTCTCGCTCTCGAGCAGCGTAGCAACCGAACCAAGCTCACCCGCACCCGTCGTCGTGGAGTTAAATGCCGACGTGCTCCCGGTCACTCTCCGCCACCTCGTGGTGTCCATCACACTCACCGCACCCCATGGGGTCTAACCATACACTCCCGCACCTCACCGACCCCTCTAGCCCAAGTTCGTCTTGGCCGAACCCGGTGGCCGCTTAGCTCGTCACGCCGACTCCGCCACCCCCGACCGACTCCACCAATAGCCGCCGGCTTGTCCCGACTACCCATAGCCACCCTCCGGCTCGTTTGGTCGCCGGAATCGCCAAACGCACTTCCGCCAGCGTCGGGCTCGCCAAGTGCTAGACTGTGCAGCCGACATGGACTTTGACCACGGTGGGCCTGGTTGACCTCGATGAGTCAATGATGTGGGGCCCAGCCCTACTAATTAACTGGGTTTAGTTTTAATTAAACTTTAACTAAACTAATTACCACGACACCCTGGACCCTGATCAGGTTTGACACAGACGTCGCCCGTTGACCACGACGTCATCTTGGCGCATGGTCGACGCAATAAATCAATTCTTGGATTTATTCTAATATAGGAAATTCCAGAATTTAGTTCAAACTTCAAATATTCATAACTTCTAATCAGAACTCCAAATGCAAAGATTTATATATGAAAAATGATCGAAAAAACCATTCTATCCATTGGTACAGGTTTCATGCATGTTAAAACAAGTTAACCTTGCTGTTTAAGCAGAATAAGATATTACACCTTTAGGACTATTTTAAATGAGCTAGCATTTGAATCTTTGATTCAAATGAGTTCATCCCTTTTTGTTTCAGCTTGCATTAGTCCAATACACATCCATATTGCCATGTCATAGCATGCATCATATTGTTGCATATTGCCATGTGTGTTTATTTTCGGTATGTCTTTCGTGATAGGTTACGCTTGAGGATAATCCCGACTATCCGTCTCAAGGGCGCACCCTACCACCACTCCATCGTGCAAGCAACCCATTGATCATTCCGATACAAACCCATGTTCTCGCTTCGCTCTTGTTTTATCGCATTAAGACAACGCGATTCAAACTGTTGTGTCATGCGGTAGTTGAACCCACTTCCTTTGCATGACCTGTCATTGCCACAGAATAACTAGATGAAACCCACTAGTATGTGTAGGAGTTGATTGAGCCATGTTTGTGTTTCCTACCATACTATGCTTGCTATGCCTAGAGTTGTGTCAGGTCTGGCTCATCGGGATGATGAACTGGAGTGAAAGGTTGTGTTGGGTTCGAGAGTGAAAGTGTTGAACACGTTTTGGTAAAGGTATCGATGAGAGGCCATGTAGGAGTACATGGTGGGTTGTTTCATTGAAGCCGTCCCTAAGAACTGAGATCCGTGTTTGTGATCCATGAAACAGTTACTACCACGCATTGGGATCCTTAATTGACCTTCTCGGCTTCTTAACCACTCTTGTCCTCAGTCCGGGAGTTGCAAGTAGTTTCTGGTGTTTGTAGCATCTTTGGGGGCCGCATAGCGCTGACCATAGGGGTGGGTTGTGTTGCGGTAGGCACCGTGGTCTGTACCGATTCGCCTGCTTGGTGTCTCGGGAACCCTGTACACATCGTTAGGGCCATATGGGAAACCTCGGCCGACTCCTGCGGATGGAACCTGAATAGGCGATCAACCGGACTTGGGACTTGTGTGTTTAGGTAGGTCATGGCCGACACCCACGTTGGGCTTCCGCTTGAAGGTTGCCGAGTACATGTCGTGTAAACGGCGGTAAGTGGTGAGAGCGTGTGTGAAGAAGTACACCCCTGCAAGGTTAATATGATCTATTCGAATAGCCGTGTCCACGGAGAAGGACTTCTGGGTTACCTATATCAGTTCATAGACAAGTAAATGGATACTACTAAAAGCCTCAAGATAAGTGTGAGTACCGCGGATGGCCCTCTCGTGGGTGACGAGAGAGAATCCACGGTGGAGTATTGTGGTGGTGATTAGTGGACTCGTGTGCGACAAATGCTTTTCAAGTGGTGTCACGTAGGATAGCTTAGCCAAGAGTCAAAGCTGGCTTGTCAAATAACCCCACCACCTTCTTGAGAATGTGCATGTATGATAGGATTACGTGGTAAGACTCTGCTGAGTACCTCCGTACTCATGTTTGCTTAATTAATGTTTTTCAGACGACAACACTGCCCCTTCCGATGGGTTCTATGTATACCTTGACATCGACGAGTGAACTAGCCACCCAGGTGGTGATCCAAGGCTTGTGAAGGGCCAATGTAGATAGAAAGGCTTCAACAAGCCTTCTTTCTTTTTAGAGTCTGTACTTGTCGTGGACTTGTCACGGCAGATGTCCTCATGAAAGGACTTAGTCGTAGGGCCATCGTACGGGTTTACCTAGAGAGGTTAAAGCGGACACAAGACACGGGAATTATACTGGTTCGGCCCTTCAATGAAGGTAAAAACCTACGTCCGGTTGTGATGTGATTGATATGGTTTTGGCGACTAGGAGCAATAGCTTTGCCTTAGCCTCGAAATCTCTGTCCCTAACTTCGCCGGGTCGTCCCCTTATATACACGGATTGACGCCTTGGTCGGTTTACAGAGTCCTAATCCGGCTCATACAAGAGTCCGCTTGATCTCTCCTTTCTGTCTTACAACACAAGCTATAACGTCAAGGCGGTTTACATACATGGACCTTAATTCGCCTCACGGGCTCCAAGGCGTCCACATGGGCCTGGATCATGAGCAGTGTGAACCGGCCCTCCGGGCGGTTCACACTCGATGAGTTATATCCCCAACATTAGGCCCCAGATTGACTTGAACCGGTTCATGTTGATCTTCACACCCTCAAGAAACTCTTGATCTCTTTCCTCCTTTCGTAAACCGCCAGCTGCTTGAACCGCCGTGATGTCATCTTCCGATTCGCGTGTCAGAGCGTTCTGACGTCATCCTTAATAAAGAAATCCAAACAGTAAGATTCCCTGCATTTAATGCCATTCCGGAAATCGAGGCGGCGCTGCACCTTCCGCCGCTTTTGACTCCTCGATTCTCGCGCCCGTTGATTGCTCCGGTCCCTTATAAATAGACCGGTCGGGCCATTCTCTTCTTCTTCTTCCTCTCTTCTTCTTCCTCGCGACCGCCGACCACGAAGCTCTTGCCGTCGCCCTCAACCTTCGACCGACGCTTCCCGGGCCGCTGCATCAACCTGATCTTACCAGAGTTTTAGCGCTCCTCCGTGGTTCCCGCTCGTCAGGTAAGGTTTTCTTTAAACCCTAGATCTCATCTGGAAACTCGGTTCGTCTCATAGCTCGTGAGCGTTCATGCCGATTCTTCATACCGGTTCCGCCATGGCCGTACGGCTCAGCCGTACCGCTCCTCATATGCAAGCGGCTGCTTTACGCCGTTTACCCGACTCTAGGCATCTTCCCCTTGGTTCAGATCCTTCGCTTTAACATGCCCGAACCTTCTCGCATGATAGGAGGTCCGCATAGGTCGCAGAAATTTTCCTTACTGAACCCCGGTAGATCTAGATTATTTCCTTTTGCATGGGAAACCTGTTTCTGTCTATACTTAGCAACTTTTTCAGCTCTGCCTCCTCTGGCGGTTTAACTACTGATATCTAATCTGTCACTCCATTAGTCCTTAGTTAAGCGGAATTTCCGGTTCTTTGGATTGCCGGTTTAACATTATCTCGTAACTCTGACCTGTTCAATGGTGAACCCTTTTCCTTTCTTTCGCAGCCTTAATCTTCCGGAATGGCTCCTCAATTTGCTGCTTGCAACTGGGTCCGGTCCAAAATCACTGAGACGCAGCTCAACGGCTACGTCACCACTGGCGGTTTGGCTCCAAAAGACGTCCTCCATTGGCGTGTTCCGGAGGGCGAGTTTCCTCCCGAGCCGCGAGCGGGGGAAGTAATTGTGTTTATGCAGCACCTAGACCGGGGGTTCTGCCGCCCGGTTCAAAGTTTTTCCGGATGTCCTTGCGGTTTGCAACTCCATCCGCAGGATATCGGCCCGAATTCCGTTTGAACATATGCAACTTTCAAGTCTTACGTGAAGTCTATCTTCAAGAAGAACCGTCTGTGGAGTTGTTCCGGATTTTTTCCATTTGAACCGTCGCACAGAATTTTCGATGGTCCCAACACGTAGCTGGGCGGCGTTTCAATTCAGAAGAGGAAGGAAGCCGATTTCCCTCACGCCAAGCACCACAGCCATCCAAAGGATTGGAACCAAACTTGGTTCTCTTGCTGTAACACCGCGCCGGCCAAATAAAACCCCTTGCCGGGTTACCGTCCTCACCGGCTCAGCAACCATCATCCACTTTGCCTTCACGCTTAACCGCCGGAACGGAAAAACTTCGCGCCACAAATAATCAAGCTCCGGGCTCTAATGGCCAATGGCTTAACCGGCGTGGATCTTGTGCGTTCTTTGGGTCTCGTGGGCGTGTTGCCACCGAGCCGCCGGCCGGATTGATGCACGAGTACACGGCAGCCTCAAAGATCCTCAAAGGCGTCACGAGCTACCCATAACCGAACAGGAGACCACCGAGATCGTCAAGAAGATGCTCGATGAGCCAATCTCCGTCTGCAGCCTCACCGGGTTGGCTCCATTTTGTGCCGCCAACAAACCGCCAGGTGATAAGCTCTTCTTACTGTCTTTCAGGCTCGTAATACTGTTGACATATGCTAATGCTTGCTGCTGCCCAGGCTGAAAGCTCCTTCTGGAAACGTACCAGACCGGTCCGGGCGCCACGTGCAAAGTCCAAGGCCACTAAGAAAGCTGGCAAGAAAAAGACCACCGAATCCTCACGAACGCCGGAGGGCGAAGAATCGAAGCCGAGGTAAAACTTTGACATTTACGAGGAGCCGCCATAAACCGGCTTTCCGCTTTGTATTTCTTCTTGCATATGCTTGGCCTCTTTACCTTCTTTTTACCGACACTTTTTCTTCCTGTGATGATGCTGAAGCCGGTCGTGCCGATCCTGTTGAGGTAATCCTTCTTTCTTCCGAATCTGAGCTTGCGCTGTTAAGAGAATTAAATCGCGCCCGTCCGGAAAGTGAAAAAATACCATTCTGTGCTTATTTGAATCCAAATCTTTTCTTGAAGACACAGCAGATCGAAGAGCGCCCATAACCCCAAGACAGTGGTCAACAGGTTACCTCGGCCGGTTTACTGACACCCCAATCCGGAAGCGTCGTCCGGAGGTGACTTGTTCTCTGAAAGCGTTATCCCTTAAAAGGTTTCTTCCGATGTTCTCTCAATCCGTCGACTCGAATTATCAGGCCTCTTCCAACTCGTCTGGCGGTTCATCCACCACACAACTGCCTCCGCTGAACATCGCCGCAGGGTATGTAATTACTGTCTGTCAATTCGATTCCCTATTTAATTTGGTCAATTTGTCTTGATCCAACTCTGAATATTGCAGCACCAAGGCTCGTTTGAGCAAGAAAGCGAAAACTCTTGATCCTACTCCGGATGGTGATCCGGAAAAAACCCCAGAACAGCCACATGAAAATCCAGAAGCCGCCAAGGAAAGCTCAGGTGTACAAGGATGATAATGCTGACCCGCCAGTAGTTGAACCGGAGGTCCAAGTGGAAACCTCACAGCCGCTTCCACCAAACCCGTCCACCGAGCGGATCGTGACCGTTGAACCGCCGAGCCAAAGCAAGACGACATCAAGCCCAAACAAGACCGCTGAAAATGACGATGTTCTTGTGAGTCTTGGCTACACCGCTCCTAGCCAACCCGGTCGCTTTAGCCAAGCATAGCATCAAAGAAAGTTCCACTACTATCGGCAAAGACAAGGGAAGACTGACATATGCGCTACGACAATTTCTCCGCCCAAGAACTTCATTCGGCTTTACGAACCGGCTTTACACAAGCCGTGACCTTGAAGCCGGTCTAGTAAATCGCATGAAGGACCGCTATGAGGTAATAATTTGACCTTTCTCATCTTTTTCAGTGCATAGTAGCCCCCAAGGGTCGGTTTAATTTTGCAAAGTTAAACCGGGACTTAAGTTGCGTCTCCTTAGCAAATTGAGATCAACTAGCCATTAGCCCCCAAGTGCCAAGTTGAATACTTGTATTAAGCTTGGGACTTGTATAATGAAACCACTAACATGCTTTATTTGTCATCAGAATGAAATACACCGACAAGTCAGGCAACTCAAGGACCTCCGGACCAATCTGAAACCCAAATAGCGAAGCCACCAAAACCAAGGATGAGCTAAAGACCGCCACGACCACCATGGAGCAGCTGAAGGAGTGGTACAAATCCGGCCGGGTCAACTGGGACACCGAGAAAGCCGGTTTAATAAAGCAGGCGGAGGAAGCGGAGGCGGCCCTTAAACCGGTGGATCAAGAGCTTACGGACTCAAACGCCAAGTGCATACCATGACCTCTGCCGTCTTTGGTAAGTAAATTTATCTTGAATATGCTCGTGTTAACGCTTTGCCCGGTTTAACTTGGGCTGTCTAAACTGGTGCGAGCAAGCGTATTGCTCACACAGGCTCGGCGTGCGAAAAAAGCTCAAGGCTTTGTACACCCTGATTGAACAGCTATATACCGGCGCCCAGCGGGCCATATGCGCCACTTCATACGACAACCCGGCGCCGTCCCTGATCAGAGAGATGCTGGACCGGCTGTCCATGATTCCGGGACAGCTTGAAGAGATGAAGCGATCCGCAGCCCGGCCGGGCGCCTCGCTCGACTCGTGCCAAAGGCATGGATAGCGGATCTTGATCCGGTGACATAGCTAAAGGTTTTCCCAGCGCTCAAGAGAACGGCGAAGCCTTCGATAACGATGCCTCAAACGGATTACAAAGGAAATGCGTCATTGGCGAAGTCAACTTGCGGCCGAAGCCAATCTGGAAGTTCACCGATCTTTTTATGACGCAAACAACAAGCGGGTGGATTTTGTCATCCCAGTGCGAGCCTGATTCCTCCAATCCGTAAGCACACTTACGCCTCGAGCGTTGATCCGCCGAGCTGATAAGTGAAGAAGCTGTCTTTCAGGCCTTAACCTGGATTGACTGGTCTACCAATGACTTCCGGGCTTTGGGTGAAGAAGAAGAAGAGGAAGCTGAACCGACGCCAGGCGCCGTGCCCTCTACCTCGCGCCAACCCGGTGAAGCAGCGTAATCCGCCAAGCCGGGCGACATATTCAAATTTTCAAGGCATAACTTCGCGTAAAACGCCGGGCCTCAAAAGGCTTTGTAATAGGATAGCAAGTGTCTTTCATTGAACAATGCCGTACAATCTCGATCAGAACTTTTGCATGGCGATGCGGGACCCGTTGGCTTTCGTAGTAAATCCTGCAACATATTTTGCCTGCAATCACAAGTTCTTAAACCGCCTTGGCGGTTTACGCCGCTAGCCAAACTGATACCAATATATTGATATGAGATAATACCGAGGTATATGATCAAAGCTACGTGATACGAACATACCTGCCAGTATTAGGCACACCGTTGGCTTTAGTCAAACCCGAAGTGAAGGCCTTATAAACCATCACTGTCACAGGAGAACAGCCCTTCTGCGTATAAAACCGATTTACCGTGTAAATCGTGTCGGGCATGATAAGCCCCCTGTTACTCCATAATGGGATGTTAACAGCAAAATCAAACCGGAACAAAAAATCGCCAGCTTTAAAAAGGTATTGAATGCGGAACATAAATCCGGTTTAAAGAATTTTGTCGGTTTAAGAAGGCCAACAAAAACCAAATGACAGGCATAAAGACCCCATGGAAGCAAAATCAATGAGGAAAATCACTGTGCAAGGAAAGGCTGCACTGAGCCGGATCAGATGGCGCTACCATGGTCGGACATGACCAAGCCCCCTATACGGTGTAGCGATGGTTCAAGTCAGCCAGGTCCCCAACTGAACTCGTGGCATGACGCCGATCAAATGGCATTGCGATGGTTCGGGTTCGACCAAAGCCCCCAAGTGATTCTATGGCCTTAGGCCGACCAAGAGGTGTGACTGGTTCAGACGTGACCATGCCCCCAAATGATCTGGTGGCTTTCGCGCCAAGAGGTGTTGCATTGGTTCGGACACGACCAAGCCCCCAAATGACAAAAATTTCTAAAAACAAGGCCAAGGGTTAAACCGGAGGCCGCTTTACGACATCATCTCCATGTACCCAAACCGTTCTTTGTACAGAACAGATACCCGCTTTAGCCGAGGATCCGGTTTATTGCTTTTATTCATAATATATACATCGTCTTGATATGTACATAAGTGGAGCCAATGGCTCCAAGTATAATAAGGCGAAGATGAGCTATGTTCCATGGCTCGTTGGTCTCCTCCTCTGACGTGCGTGAGTCTTTTCGCTCTCGAACATCAATCAGATAGTAGGACCCGTTGTATAGAGCCTTACTGACCACAAAAGGCCCTTCCCAAGGTGGGGATAGCTTGTGCATATCTTTCTGATCTTGAATGAGCCGCAGCACCAAGTCTCCTTCCTGAAAGGTTCTTGTTTTAACCCGCCGGGCTGTGATACCGACGAAGGTCCTATTTGGTAGAACCGCCGAAGCGAGCTGCTGCCATATCGCGCTCTTCGTCCGGTCGATCCAAATCATCTTGCCGTGCTGCCTCGCTATCTGCCTCAACATAAGCTGCTACTCGGGCGAGTCGTGGCGGATATCCTTTGGGAAGGACCGCCTCCGCTCCATAGACCATAAAGAATGGCGTGTATCCGATTGGATCGGTTGGGGTAGTATTTATACTCCATATCACCGATGGTAGCTCTTCCACCCAACACCCGGCGTCCTTTCTAAAGGGACCATAAGCCGGGTTTGATACCTTTCAAAATTTCCTGATTAGCTCGTTCCGCTTGACCATTGGATTGCGGGTGGGCTACGGAAGAAACATCAAGCGGATGTGCTCCCGTTCACAAAATTCCTTCATAGCTCCTTTGGACAAATTGGTGCCATTATGCGTGATGATCTTGTGCGGAAACCCAAACCGGAAAATCACCCGCTTGATGAACTGAACGCCGTGGCCGCATCACACTTGCTATGAGGCTCGCCTCGACCCACTTGGTAAATTTATCCACTGCTACCAACAGGTGGGTCTTTTGTCCTTGGATCGTTTGAAAGGTCCAACCATATCCAGCCCAAGTCGCATAAGCGGCCAAGTAATTGGAATCATCCTCAATTCTTGGGCTGGCACATGAGCACGCTCGAGAACTTTTGGCAACCATCACACCGTCGACCAGATCCTCCGCATCGGCATGGGCAGTCAACCAATAGAAGCCATGGCGGGCGCTTTGGCCACTGAGGATTTTGAACCGGCGTGGTGACCACAATCCCCTTCATGAATCTCTCGCAATATCTCACGGCCCTCTTCAGGGGACACACAACGCTGAAACACCCCTGACACGCTGCAACGGTGCAACTCGCCATTAACAATGGTCATAGACTTAGACCGCCGAACTATCTGCCGGGCCAACGTCTCATCCTCCGGTAACTCGCCCCGATTCATGTACGCCAAATAAGGGAGCGTCAATCCGGAATGATGTGCAAGGCCGCCACCAATTGAGCCTCCGGATCAGGGATAGCCAAATCAATTTCATCAGTAATGAATCGACGGCTTATGCAAAGACGTCAAGGAAAACGTTAGGCGGGACCGGTTTACGCTGGGACCCCAAGCTCAAAGCATCAGCCGCCTCGTTCTTCCGACGATCCACATGGTCCACCTGGTACCCTTAAAATGTCCTGCCACAACGTCCACTTCCCGACGATATGCAGCCATGAGTGGATCTTTGGAGTCCCAAGTGCCGGATACCTGCTGGGCCACTAAGTCCGAATCACCAAAGCATTTAACCCGGATGAGGTTCATTTCTCTGGCCATCCGGAGGCCATGGAGCAAAGCCTCATACTCAGCTGCATTGTTAGTACAAGGGAACATTAGGCGGAGAACATAACAGAACTTATCACCTCGTGGGGAAGTTAATACGACTCCAGCCCCCGAGCCCTCCAATTGCTTGGATCCATCAAAATGGATGGTCCAATAGGTGTGATCCGGCTTCTCTTCTGGTGCTTGCAACTCCGTCCAATCATTAATGAAATCCACAAGTGCCTGAGACTTTATAGCCGTCCGGGGCACATACTTTAAACCGTGCGGCCCAAGCTCTATAGCCCACTTAGCAATCCGGCCAGTTGCTTCCCGGTTCAGTATGATATCGCCTAAAGGAGCCGAATCGACCCGTGATGGGGTGCCCTTGGAAATATTGCTTGACTTCCGACGCCATAAAAACCCCCATATACCAGCTTACGCCAATGTGGATATCTTTGCTTAGATTCGATGAGAACCTCACCGATGTAGTAAATCGTCGTCATTTGAACCGGATACTCCTTCCTGCCTCCTTGCGCTCCACCACAATGGCCACACTCACTGCCCTAGCATTAGCGACAACATATAACAGAGCGGCTCCACGTCAATAGGGGCAGCAAGAACAAGCGGGTTGGCCATTGCCGCTTTAAGTCCTCCAATGCCTCATCGCCATTTGAACTCCGCATTTAATTGATCCTCTTCTTGACATCTGGTACAAAGGGATGGCCTTCTCTCCTAGGCGATCGATAAACCGGCTTAAGCGCGACAATCCGGCCTGCCAGCGTTGGACATCGTTGATGCACTTTGGCTTGGCTAAGGAGGTGATAGCTGTAATTTTCTCCGGATTAGCCTCAATCCCCGGTTAGACACGAAAACCCAACAATTTACTGCTTTGGAACACCAAAAGACGCACTTGGCGAGGTTGAGCATCATCTTGTACACCCGCAAGTTATCGAAGGTTTCCTTAAATCCTCAATCAATGTTTCCTTCTGCCTTGATTTCACCACAATATCATCCACGTAAGCATGCACATTACGGCCGATCTGTTTATGCAAACAATTACATGCATAACGCCGATAAGTTGCACTGGCGCTCTTGAGCCCAAAAGGCATGGACACATAGCGAAGGCTCCAAAAGGGTGATAAACGCCGCTTTCTCCTGGTCCTTAACCGCCATCTTAATCTGATGATAACCGGAATACGCATCCGTAAAGCTCAAACGCTCACAACCCGCCGTCGCATCAATAATCTGATCAATGCGGGGAGGCGAAAGATCTATTTGGACAAGCTTTGTTAAGATCCGTGTAATCTACGCACATGCGCCAAGTGCCATTCTTTTTAAGGACCAGAACCGGGTTGGCGAGCCACTCTGGATGAAAGACTTCGATGATAAATCCTGCTGCCAACAGCCTAGCAACTTCTTCTCCGATGGCCTTGCGCCTTTCCTCATTAAACCGGCGAAGAAACTGTTTTACCGGTCTGTATTTGGTCAACATTAAGAGTGTGCTCGTGAGCTCCCTCGGTACACACGGCATGTCAGACGGCTTCCATGCAAAAATGTCTCGATTCTCACGGATGAACTCGATGAGCGCGCTTTCCTATTTCGGATCCAGGTTGGCACTGATGGTGAACTGTTTGGATGAATCGCCGGGCACAAAATCAACAAGCTTTGTCTCAGCCGCCGATTTGAACTTCAAGTCCGGATCATGCTCTGTAGTTGGCTTCTTCAAAGGGGTCATATCCGCCGGATCAACATTATCTTTATAATATTTTAACTCTTCCGTGGCACAAACCGACTCCGCGTAAGCCGCATCACCTTCCTCGCACTCTAGAGCGATCCGGCGGCTCCCATGAACCGTTATCGTTCCTTTGTGACCCGGCATTTTCAGCTGTAAGTAAACATAACAGGGCCGTGCCATAAATTTAGCATAAGCCGGCCGCCCAAAGAGGGCGTGGTAAGGGCTTTGAATTTTTACCACCTCAAACGTCAACGTTTACGTTGCGAGTCATGTTAGGTCCCCAAAGGTCACCTCCGTAACTATCTTACCGACCGGCACGCCGACTTACTGTGCACCACTCCGTGGAACATCGTCTTTGGACGGCCTAAGATGCCTATCTGTTAACCCCATACGCCGGAAAGTCTCGTAGTACGTGATGTTGATGCTGCTTCCTCCATCCATAAGAACCTTGGTAAACTTGTACCCTCCTACAGGGTGCCACCACCAAGGCTAAGCGGCCAGTTGTAAACCGGGGATGATCCTCTGCTCCACACAATCGGCTGCTCGGACCAAGCGTAGGTAATGTCGGCGCAGCAGTTCAACAACACTGATCGCCCGCCTCTGAAGTTTTCGGTCCCGTCGGTCCAAACTGGTGGTAAAAACGTGGTACTGCCCCCCATTCAACTGCTTTGGGTTGCTCTGATAACCCGACTGCTGCTGCTGTTGATTGTAACCCCCTTGGTTCTTTATTCGATTACCTTGATTATTCTGATTGCCTTGCCCGCCGGATTACCACGAATCCGGGCGGAATTTCCTCCATCGTAACGGAGCGGATCCGGAACCGCCGCCCGGTCCCTTGATCATACCGGAAGAGTTGGAGTTTTTAAACTCACTGCATAATATAACAATCCTTCCAAAGGTGGTTCGCGGTACCTCCTTTGTCCCGTGCTTCGGACAAGGTTGATTTAATATGAAGTTCAAGCGATCCGGATTGTGACCGCCTGGTTTGATCGCTGCCCTACGCCGTGACCCTTGTCCTGCGCATTGGTGTTGGCTACTGAAACCCGTGTTGCCGTTAAACTGCGCTTGTTCCCTCCATTGCACGCCAAATGGTGTCTTTGGACCACAGAGCTGCCGTTCGGTTTTCCCTTCCCCACTTCATCATTATCAGATTCGGGATCCTTGGTACTATCAGAATCAGCGTACTTTACCAACACGCCCATTAGAGTGCCCATGTCATGGCAAAAACGCTTCATGCGACCCAGCTTCAATTTCAATGGCTCGAACCGGCAATTGGCTTCCAAGGTCAAGATCGCGGAATCAGGGTTGATCCGGTCTGAAGAATGTAAAACTTCCGAAACGCGGCGCACCCAATGGGTTGTAGACTCTCCCTCTGCCTGGACACAAGCTGCCAGATCCACCATCGACATGGGCTGCTTACAGGTGTCTTTGAAATTTTGGATGAACCGGGTCCATGGCTGGGTCCACGAGCTGATGGAGTTAGGCGGCAAGTTTTCAACCAAGTCCGGGCCGTACCTTCCAGCATCATTGTGAAGTACTTCGCACATGCGGCTTCATCCACGTCCAGCATCTCCATGGCCATCTCGTAGCTTTCTATCCATGCCTCTGGAGCCAAGTCGGCAGTATAATTCGGCACCTTACGTGGCCCCTTGAAGTCCTTGGGCAATCGCACGTTGCGCAAAGCGGGGACAAGGCAAGGCACCCCCAAAGAGCCGGACGTGACCCCTGGTTGAAGGTGGTCGGTCGAACCGGCGCGGGCGGATGATCCTCCGCTTGTGCTACTAACTCGGCCTCCCTCGTGCCTGGCGCGGTCCACTACCACTTGAGCATCTTCAAAGCCGCTGCGGATTGTTGCCTTGGCGGACCACGCTGCGCATTGCTCGTCTGGCGGTTCATCGACGCGTCGGCTGTAGCTCCGGCTCGGGCGGGGTGGAGTGGATCCGATCTCGACCGTATGCACGCTTCTTCTTGAGCCAAGGCCGTCTGAGGAGCTCCTTAACCCGGCATGTCTCCACCGCTGCGGTGAATCGCCTTCAATTGGAATCGCCTCCAACCGTGCCGCAGCCGCCACGAGGTTATCCATCGGGTTGGAGTAGTGACCGGAGGTGTCTGCGCGATGCAGGGCGCACCGGTATGATGGCGAGATAGATCTATCATACGGGGCTGAACCGGTGCGGCCGTCCCAGGTGCCTCCGGCCGGTTTACCAATGGCGGCGGATTACTGGTCCCTGCCCCTGGGGTATTGAAAAGCTCCCTTCCCTCGAAAACGGAAGGTAAACGGGACCTGTACTTCCTTTTCATGACTTCCTGTGACGCGCTCTGGTCCGGCTGAGCCTATAAGCCTGCGCATCCGGCGGCCCGTTCGCTGCCATCCTTTCGTCATCGCGGCTGCCAGGTCCGCTTTAGCATTAGTGATCTGTTCCCTCACCTTTGCAATCTCTGCGTTGTGCAGGTCCTGATCCGGCGGATTAGCTTCCGCCAAGAGCACAGCTAACGCGTCGAAGAGTTCTGACAAAACTTGAGCCGGCGGGCGCACAGGGCCTCCTTCCCGGCTGCCATCCTCGCTGTTGAACCGGCGACCGGGGCGCCCATGATCGAAGAGTGAAGCGCCGCTGCGTACCGGCCATGAAGATCCCAACCCGGTGGGGTAGATCGAAGGGTCCGGAATACTCTCTCCGTCGGAACAACCCCGATCCGCCATCTCGTAGCTGGTATAGAGACTCGGTTTCACGGCCGACGATTCGCCGCCAGAGTAGACAACAGTTTCGTCACCGGATGCTGATCCGTCCTCGTAGTCTCCGTGGGCGACTCCCACGAAAACATGCTTGACCGCCCGGTTTAGCGAGGCAGGACTCTTCTTCGCCCGTTGAGCCGTCTCGGCGAGGTCGGTCAGACGTCCGGCCCGGGCTCGCTCGCCGATCTTGCCGATAAACACGTGTATGCCGCCAAAGGGGACCCGGTACCCGTACTCAACCGAGCCGCCTCGGGGCCCCATCCGCATCGTCGATGTAGAGCTTGCCGCGACGACTCTTAGTCATCCGGCCATCGCATAGCCTTCGAGTCCTTGAACTTGCCCTCTAAGATCATCAAACCATCGTCGATAGCCCCACGGTGGGCGCCAACCGTCGTGGACTTGTCACGGCGAGATGTCCTCATGAAAGGACTTAGTGGTAGGGCCACCGTGCGGGTTTACCTAGAGAGGTTAAAGCGGACACAAGACACGGGAATTATACTTGGTTCGGCCCTTCAATGAAGGTAAAAACCTACGTCCGGTTGTGATGTGATTGATATGGTTTGGCGACTAGGGAGCAATAGCTTTGCCTTAGCCTCGAAATCTCTGTCCCTAACTTCGCCACGGGTCGTCCCCTTATATACGCGGATTGACGCCTTGGTCGGTTCTGAAGTCCTAATCCGGCTCATACAAGAGTCCGGCTTGATCTCTCCTTTCCTGTCTTACAACACAAGCTATAACGTCAAGGCGGTTTACATACATGGACCTTAATTCGCCTCTGGGCTCCAGGCGTCCACATGGGCCTGGATCATGAACGAGTGTGAACCGGCCCTCCCGGGGCGGTTCACACTCAGTAGTTATATCCCCAACAGTACTCATACTAGTTTGGTTCCGCATGTGCTTGTATGTTGTATGACTTGAGTGTTGGGTCATGTGACCCCTATCTGTATGGATATGTTATGTACGGCTCCTCGGAGCCTTCTAAATAAAGTACTTTGAGTTGTAGAGTTTTGTTGTGATGCCTTGTTGTATTTACTCATATCGGGCATATTGCTTGTATGATTGAAATGCTTGGTATGAGTGGGATCCGACAAACTAGTTGTTTATCCTTGGCAGCCTCTCATATGGGGAAATGTAGTCTCGTGCTTCCGGCGATAGTAGTCCGCTTCTGACCGGTTCACCGGAGTCCTGCTAGCCCAGCACTACCGCTTGGACACTTGACTGGCGGCATGTGTTTCACATCGTTCCTATGTCTGTTCCTTCGGGAAATGTCGCATGTGTTATTGAGTCCTGCCTAGCCTGCTACAGCCCGGTTCTCCGGAGTCCTGTTAGCCCAGTGCTACAGCCCGAATCTATACGTTGATGACCGACATGCTCGATGTGATTCATGTATGCCTGTTCCCATAGGTTAGTGCCGCTTTGGGTTCACGACTAGCCATGTCGGCCCGGGTTCTTTATCATGTGGATGCTAGTGACACTGTCATATACGTGAGCCAAAAGACATAAGCGGTCCCGGGCCATGGTAAAGCGACACCCGTGGGAATACCGTGCGTGAGGCCGCAAAAGTGATATGAGGTGTTACCGGCTAGGTCAATGTGATTTGGAATCGGGACCTGACAGCGTTGGCATCGAAAGGGGCTGCTGTGGGTTCGCTAAGCCAAACTGGTCGATGTTGAGTCTAGAAATGCTTTAGTTATATGTAGGGGAATTGATTGTGGGAGGGAACGTAAGGTTATTTTTACTCCTTTACCTTATGCCTCTGATCTGAGTCATCCTCTTCTCATTCTACGTGGGTATAGGACTAGGCTTCTTCTCTCTATCAGGTTCACGTGTTACTAATCCGTAGTAACTTATAGGATTGTTGGGTACGTCCTCAGTTCAGTTTCTATTATTTTGGTATGCTACCAGTTGAACCAGAACCTTGATATGATGTTGTTGTGTGGCTTTGCAATCTGATTATGAATGTCTCAAATCTGTTTTTTGAGCATTTACAGATGTTATCTTTGCCCGATTTTCCCTAGAAATTCTAATGTCTTTGCATTGTGGCTGTGCTTTCAGATGGCCACTCGTCCCCAGAACCAAGTGGTTCGTCTGACCCGTTGCATTGATGTGTGTGGTCACACGGCAATGTTGGTTCGGGTGATGGTCGAGACCGGTTACCGATGGTATCCTGAATATACCGTCGAGGAACAGTTTAGGGATTTTAATCAAAGCTAATATCTGTGCACGGTCAGGATTTATCCATCTTATCCCGGAGCTACTGAACCGCTCCACTCGTTCTTATGGACTTGGGATCACTATTGGGATGTCCGTGCAAGATGCAGCCTATTCCATGATGACTATTATTCGAGCTGAACTCGCCTTTTGCCGGCAACACCGATTTCCGCTATATGCCATCCCTCCACAGGCGCATGGTTACCTTCGAGGTATGTACAGCGATGCATCCCATGAGAACTCACTTCTTCGCACCACCACGGAGATCTTTGGAAGACAAGGACCGTGAAAACCGGGCCTTGCGTATGGAGCTCTTTAACGCCCGTGCTGATCACTGGGCTACTCTGACTCGGTTTGCACCTGCCGTGCAAGCCGGATACATGGACATGAGGGACTTGTACCCAGTGCGGGCTGGTCTGCCAGACTTTATGGAGTGGCGTGAGGTAGGAGGCATCACTCCTCCTCGTGGGCCTCGTCTGCCGCCGTTTGTTGGACCACGTCCACATCCGAGCCCCTTTGGTCTGCAAGCCCCATGTGATCGTCTGCTTCCGGATGATCATGTTCCAGCCTGTGCTTGGGTGGTGACTTCTATGAGGACTACTACGGAGCTGTCTCGAGTAGTAATAGTATCCCTAGTATTGTAATAGTTGTATTTCCGCCGTCTGCGTGACTTGTGGAATATGACTTAGTGTGTATCATTCCTAAGTGTAGAAAAATAATGTATAGGAGTTGGAATGCTTCCGATGAGATGTAACGCCTTTCCTGATAGTTGTACTCCGTCGGGCTTGTACTAAACTATGTATGGTGTGTATGACTGTTGGTATATATATGGCAGTTTTATATTACCATGTCATACTGATGAACATCTCTGCATTCCGCGTTATCCATTACATTCCGCACTTCCTTGCTAAATTCTGCCATCCTTGTTTAAACCATTGTTTTGTTCCCAGAATGGTCAACACCCGCAACAATCCTGCCGCTCCGGGCAGGCGAGAAACCAGCCTTGTTGGAAATGCAAATCTGCCTCAACCGCCATCTTTGGCCGAGGTTATCTTTGAAGCGAACGCGATGGCGTGAGACCAATACGCCCTCTTTGGAGCGGATTGAGCAAAACACCGCACGCCAGCCAAGAAATGATTCGGTGTCACTCAATGACTTCGTCTGTTGTATCCACCGAAGTTCAAATATTCCGTTGAGCCTCTCGACGCGGATGATTGGCTTCGCGGCATCAACCACAAGCTGCGTTACGCTAACGTGGCTGAAGGCGATAAGGTTACTTTTGCTGCCTATCACCTCGAAGGCCCCGCTAGCCTTTGGTGGGAGAATTATGAGGCTATCGTCCGGTTGGACAAATTACTACTTGGGCTGAATTTAGTGCCGCTTTTAAGTGAGCATCACATCCCGTAAGGTCTCATGGATCGCAAAAGGGAGGAATTCTGCAATTTCACCCAAGGTAGGTGACAGTGGATACTTACGTACCGTGAGTTTGGGAAATTAGCACGTTATGCTCCTGAAGAAGTTTCTACCGATGCCAAGAAGCGTGCAAGGTTCCGCAAGGGACTTAGCCCGAAGCTTCGTCGTGATCTCCGTCTCGCATGAGTGCACCTCCTTTCCGAAGTTAGTCAATAAGGCTATCGCGTTAAACCGGGCGCCTGATTTTGAAGCTTCACGCAAGCATGTCCGTGACTCTGGATCTTCATCCCGGCTCTGGATCTCGAAGCGCCGGGTTTGGATTCCAAATCTGCTCTGCCACCTGTGTTCACCCCGAGGCCATCCTTTGAGGCGCCTCGCCCCATCCAGCAATATGCTTCGCCCAAGACTTATGGAGGCCCCGCTGCTAATGCTGCTCCACGTCCCAATATGATAACTTGCTTCAAATGTGGAGAGACGGGCCACTACATCCATGAAAGTGTCCCTGCAACAACCCCGGTCAGATCGGAAAATCTGTTGGCCGTGGTAAGCCCGGCGGAAAGGTGCCCTATGCTAAACCAACCACCGCCGTGGCCACGTCAACTATGTTTCAGCCGAGGAAACCTATGAGGACCCCAACGCCGTTCTCGATGACGCTCCTTGTTAATTGTCATCCGCAACTGTTCTTTTTGATACTGGAGCATCTCATTCATTTATTTCGAGAGCTACGCCGATTGCACAACACCACGATTCGTGACATGCACACCTCCATGGAAATTCAGACCCCTGGTTCTAGATGGCAAACCTCTAGAATAAGTCATGGGAATGAAATTCTTGTCGACGAATTAGTCTTTCTTGCTTCCTAATAGCTCTCAAGTCCTCGGACATAAACATCATCTTGGGTATGGACTGGATGTCAGCCCATTATGCTAAGATTGATTGCTCTACTAGAACTGTTCAACTCACTCATCCTTCGGGCAAGACGGTTAATGTTTTAACCCGAGTGTCCAAGCGCCAACTTTACTCCTTAAATGCCAATTCCTTCCGGACCTCGAAGATATTCCGGTAGTCCGTGATTTTCCGGATGTCTTTCAGAAGAACTGCCAGTGTTCCACCGATGTAGATGTCGAGTTCGTGATAGATCTTGTTCCCGGAACCGTCCCAATTTCTAGAAGACCTTATAAGATGGCACCCCTAGAACTAGCCGAACTTAAGAAGCAACTCGATGAGTCCTTCCAAAAGGGTTTCATCCGTCCTAGTTCATCTCATGGGCTTGCCCCGTCCTCTTCGTCAAGAAGAAGGATGGTACGGATCGGATGGTTGTGGATTACCGACCTGTCAATTTGGTCACTATCAAGAACAAGTATCCGCTGCCCAGGATCAACGACACATATGATCAGCTCATTTGGATCCTCAGTCTTTTCCAAGATGGATTTGAGGTTGGGCTACCATCAAATCAAAATCAAGAACGGGGACATTCCCAAAACGGCCTTTGTCACTCGTTATGGCCAATACGAGTACACCGTCATGTCCTTCGGATTAACCAATGCTCCAGCCACCTTTT
Source organism: Aegilops bicornis (assembly GCA_021605145.1). Lineage (NCBI taxonomy): Eukaryota > Viridiplantae > Streptophyta > Magnoliopsida > Poales > Poaceae > Aegilops > Aegilops bicornis. Next base: position 250,680,322 of record CM038673.1, read on the forward strand.
CTCGGTTAATGAACTCAATCTTCATGGAGTATTTGGATAAATTCGTCATGGTATACCTCGATGATATACTCATCTACTCCAAGAATGAGGAAGAACATGCCGAACATCTAAGGCTAGTGTTGATGAAACTTGAGAGCACCGCCTTTATGCCAAATTCTCTAAGTGTGAATTCTGGTTACCGTAAGTGACCTACCTAGGCCATGTAATCTCCGGCAAGGGCATTGCTGTCAATCCCGGCGAGTTCAAGCCGTCCTTGACCGGACTCCACCTGAATCAGTCAAGCAAGTTCGGAGTTTTCTCGGTTTAGCGAGCTATTGCCGCTTAACCGTCGAGAATTTCTCTAAAGTTGCTAAACCTCTAACCGAATTCCTCAAGAAAGATAAGAAGTTCGAATGGACACCATAAAGGCGAGTTCAGCTTTCAGAACTGAAAAGGCGCCTGACATCTGCTCCCGTATTGATTCCACCAGATTTTTCTAAGGACTTTATTATCTACTGCGACGCCTCGCGACAAGGACTAGGTTGCATACTCATGCAAGATCGTCATGTGATTGCCTACGCTTCCCGACAGCCATTCGTCCACATGAGGATAATTATCCCACACACGATCTAGAGCTTGTAGCAGTGGTTCATGCACTCAAAACCTGGCGACATTACCTTCTTGGTAATCGCTATAAATCTACACCATCACCAAAGTCTGAAATACATCTTCACCCAACCGGATTTGAATCTCGTGCAAAGACGTTGGGTCGAAGTTGATTACAGATTACGACTTAGGAATATCTTACACCCTGTGCAAAGCCAATGTCATGGTCGACGACTAAGTCGCAAATCTTATTGTAACAATTTGATGTTACAACAAAGTCAACCAGTTCTCCACGAGGAATTTCGTAAGCTTAATCTTCACATTGTTCCTCGAGGATCCCTTTCCACCCTGGTAGCGAAACCTAACCTTATGGATCGAATCATAGCTGCTCAGCAGTATGATAGAGGAATATCTCGGATCAAGGAGAACATTGCTAGCGGAGCTGCTAAGTGTTTCTCCATAGATGAACGAGGTGTTGTCTTCTTTGAAAACCGCTTGTTGGTTCCTAAGAAACAACAGCTACGGCAGAATCGATCCTTAAGGAAGCTCATGACTCTCCTCTCACCATTCATCCCGGTAGTACTAAAATGTATCAAGACCTCGCCAGAGGTTTTGGTGGACTAGGGTGAAGAGAGAAATCGCTCAATACATTGCTAACTGCGACGTCTGTCGTCGAGTTAAAGCAGAGCATCAACGGCCTGCTGGTACCCTTCAACCTTTGGAAATTCCTGAATGGAAATGGGATAAAATTGGTATGGATTTCATTACCGGGTTTCCCAGGACCAAGAGAGGGAATAATGCTATCCTCGTTGTCGTCGATCGTCTTTCCAAAGTAGCCCACTTCCTACCCGTTCGTGAGAGTATAACCGCTAGCCAGCTAGCTGATTTGTACATCTCTCGAATAGTGTCTCTTCATGGTGTTCCACCGAGATTAACTCGGACCATGGAAGTCTCTTCACCTCTCGATTTTGGGAAAGTTTCCAAAATGCTATGGGAACTCGTCTCTCTTTCAAAGACCGCATTCCATCCCCAATCAAGTGGTCAAGTAGAGCGAGTCAATCAAATCCTAGAGGATATGCTTGAGCTTCATCATCTCTTTCGGCATGAATTGGGAGAAATGCCTTCCATTCGCCGAAGTTCGCTTATAACAATAGCTATCAAGCTAGCTTGGGCAAAGCTCCTTTCGAAGTTCTTTATGGACGGAAATGTCAAACGCCTCTTAACTGGTCAGAAACCGGGGAGAGACAACTCTTTGGCCCGGATATGATTCAAGAAGCAGAAGAGCAGGTTCGCGTTGTTCGTGAAAAATTGAAAACAGCCCAATCTCGTCAAAAGAGTCAATATGACCGCAAGCATAAGCCTATGGCTTATGAAATTGGAGAGAGGGCTTACCTTCGGGTTACCCCTTTGAAGGGAACCCATCGATTGATATCAAAGGCAAGTTGGCTCCTCGTTACATTGGACCCTTTCGCATTCTTGCCAAACGAGGAGAAGTTGCCTACCAATTGGAACTACCTCCGCATCTTTCCAGAGTCCATGATGTCTTCCACGTTTCCCAACTCGAGCGTTGCTTCTGGATCCTATCCGTGGAGTGGACCACTAAACGCTTGATCTCCAAGATAACCTCACCTATCGAGAATATCCCGTCCAGATTCTTGATCAAGCCGAGCGCATCACCCGACGCCGAATATCAAGTTTCTAAAGGTTCAATGGTCAAACCATTCCGAGCAAGAAGCAACTTGGGAAAGGGGATCGCCTTCGACTTGAGTATCCCACCTTTTCCACAACAGATCCTAAATCTCGGACGAGATTCTTTTGAGTGGGGTGAGTTGTCACATCCCAGTTAGACCATGCATTAGTGTGTGCATCATGTTTAAATTTCATCCGAATTTGAAATGGGGAAGACAGAAACCCCGTAACCCTCTTAATTCAACTAGGGTTTACTAAAAATTATTTCAATGAACCTGAAATGCCCTTCAAAATGTTCATCATCTTTGCTTTGGTTCAAAGCCTCGCCAAAAGTGGTGCACCATTTTCTAGGTCATCCAAAGGTCTTTGAATTAAATCATAAGTATTTGAGTTTGAGCATTTCAAATTATATAAAATATTTCAAATGCCCAAATATTGCCAAACTAAAATGTTTCATGTTGGAAATATTCCAACATTGGACCAGGAGCAGTTTGGTGATTTTTGAAACTGTTTTGGTATTTTAAAAAACTCCACAAAGTTACAAAAAAATAGAAAAGGAAAAATAGTTTAGAACACTTACCTGGCGCCCACCAACCGGCCCACCGCTGCCCAGCCCAAGAGCTGCATGAGCCTGCTTGGCTCGGCCAGTAGCAGCCAGTGCTCGGCGGCGAAGCACCGCATGGGTGCCACGCACCTGTCGCCGCCTCGCCGCTCCCTCGCCCGGCCAGCGTGGACCGTCCTCCTCTCTCCCCGAACCCCTGGACACCTCCTCTCCTCCCGGCTCCTCTCTCTCGCTCCCGCCATGGCCGACGCCATCATAGCCACGCTGCCGCCAGAGACACGCTCCCCGCCGTCCGTGCTCCTCCTCACCTTGTCTAGGAGCTCCGCCGCTCTCGACTACCCCAAACTAGCCAAGCCCCCGCTCTAGTGCCCCGAATCCACCACACCGCCCTCGGCCGAGTCCACCGTCAGCCGGAGATCCCCTTCAACGCCGTCGTCGCTCCGGTCCGTCCCGACCTCGACGAGAGCTTCTACGGGTCGCCTGTGAGCCCATCTACCTCCCCTTCCTCTCTCTCTCTCGCTCTCGAGCAGCGTAGCAACCGAACCAAGCTCACCCTTTTGCGTCGCCGTGGAGTTTCGCCCGACGTGCTCCCGGTCACTCTCCGCCACCTCGTGGTGTCCATCACACTCACCGCACCCCATGGGGTCTAACCATACACTCCCGCACCTCACCGACCCCTCTAGCCCAAGTTCGTCTTGGCCGAACCTCGGTGGCCGCCTTAGCTCGTCCGGGCGCCGACTCGGCCACCCGACCCCAAATGACTCCACCAATAGCCGCGGCTTGTCCCCGACTACCGATAGCCACCCTCCAAGCTCGTTTGGTCGCCGGAATCGCCAAACGCACTTCCGCCGCGTCGGTTTCGCCGTGACTAGACGGTGCAGCCGACGTGGACTTTGACCACGGTGGGCCCCTGGTTGACCTTCGATGAGTCAATGATGTGGGGCCCAGCCCTACTAATTAACTGGGTTTAGTTTTAATTAAACTTTAACTAAACTGATTACCCTGACACCTGGACCCACAACAAGTTTGACCTGGACGTCAGCCGTTGACCACGACGTCATCTTGACGCATGGTCGACGCAATAAATCAATTACTGGATTTATTCTAATATAGGAAATTCGAATTTAGTTCAAACTTCAAATATTCATAACTTCTAATCTGTAACTCCAAATGCAAAGATTTATATATGAAAAATGATCAGAAAAATCCATTCTATCCATTGGTACAGGTTTCATGCATGTTAAAACAAGTTAATCTTGCTGTTTAAGCAGAATAAGATATTACACCTTTAGGACTATTTTAAATGAGCTAGCATTTGAATCTTTGATTCAAATGAGTTCATCCCTTTTTGTTTCAGCTTGCACTAGTCCAATACACATCCATATTGCCATGTCATAGCATGCATCATATTGTTGCATATTGCCATGTGTGTTTATTTTCTAGATATGTCTTCGTGATAGGTTCTCGCCTCGAGGATAATCCCGACTATCCGTCTCAAGGGCGTGCCTACCACCACTCCATCGTGCAAGCAACCCATTGATCATTCCGATACAAACCCATGTTCTCGCTTCGCTCTTGTTTTACTGCATTAAGACAACGCGATTCAAACTGTTGTGTGCTGCGGTAGTTGAACCCACTTCCTTTGCATGACCTGTCATTGCCACAAGAATTCAGATGAAACCCACTAGTATGTGTAGGAGTTGATTGAGCCATGTTTGTGTTTCCTACCATACTATGCTTGCTATGCCTAGAGTTGTGTCAGTGTCCGCTCATCGGGATGATGAACTGGAGTGAAAGGTTGTGTCGGGTTCGAGAGTGAAAGTGTTGAACACGTTTTGGTAAAGGTATCGATGAGAGGCCATGTAGGAGTACATGGTGGGTTGTTTCATTGAAGCCGTCCCTAAGAACTGAGATCCGTGTTTGTGATCCATGAAACAGTTACTACCATGCATTGGGATCCTTAATTGACCCTCTCGGCTTCTTAACCACTCTTGTCCTCATCCGGAGTTGCAAGTAGTTTCTCGTGTTTGTAGCATGTCAGCCGCACGCAACGCCGACCGTAGGGGTGGTTTGTGTTGCGGTAGGCACCGTGGTCTGGTACCGATTCGCCTGCTTGGTGTCTCGAACCCTGTACACATCGTTCGGGGCCGTATGGGAAACCTCGGCCAGACTCCTGCGGATGGAACCTGAATAGGCGATCAACCCGACTTGGGACTTGTGTGTTTAGGTAGGTCGTGGCCGACACCCACGTTGGGCTTCCGCTTGAAGGTTGCCGAGTACATGTCGTGTAAACGGCGGTAAGTGGTGAGAGCGTGTGTGAAGAAGTACACCCTGCAGGTTAATATGGTCTATTCAATAGCCGTGTCCACGGAGAAGGACTTCGGGTTACCTATCTCAGTTCATAGACAAGTAAATGGATACTACTAAAAGCCTCAAGATAAGTGTGAGTACCGCGGATGGCCCTCTCGTGGGTGACGAGAGAGAATCCACGGTGGAGTATTGTGGTGGTGATTAGTGGACTCGTGTGCGACAAATGCTTTTCAAGTGGTGTCACGTAGGATAGCTTAGCCAAGAGTCAAAGCTGGCTTGCTGCAAATAACCCCACCACCTTCTTGAGAATGTGCATGTATGATAGGATTCTGTGGTAAGACTTGCTGAGTACCTCCGTACTCATGTTTGCTTAATTAATGTTTTTCAGACGACAACACTGCCCCTTCCGATGGGTTCTATGTAGACCTTGACATCGACGAGTGAACTAGCCACCCAGGTGGTGATCCAAGGCTTGTGAAGGGCCACTGTAGATAGAAAGGCTTCAACAAGCCTTCTTTTTTTTTAAAGTCTGTACTCAGACTAGTTTGCTTCCGCATGTGCTTGTATGTTGTATGACTTGAGTGTTGGGTCATGTGACCCCTACCTGTATGGATATGTTATGTATGGCTCCTCGGAGCCTTCTAAATAAAGTACTTTGAGTTGTAGAGTTTTGTTGTGATGCCTTGTTGTATTTACTCATATCGGGCATATTATGCGTATGATTGAAATGCTTGGTATGAGTGGGATCCGACAAACTAGTTGTTTATCCTTGGCAGCCTCTCATATGGGGAAATGTAGTCTCGTGCTTCCGAGCGATAGTAGTCCGCTTCTGACCGGTTCACCGAAGTCCTGCTAGCCCAAAGACTACTGCTTGGACACTTGACTGGCCGGCATGTGTTTCACATCGTTCCTATGTCTGTCCCTTCGGGGAAATGTCGCGCGGTGTTATTCGGAGTCCTGCCTAGCCTGCTACAGCCCGGTTCTCCGGAGTCCTGTTAGCCCAGTGCTACAGCCCGAATCTATACGTTGATGACCGACATGCTCGATGTGATTCATGTATGCCTGTTCCCATAGGTTAGTGCCGCTTTGGGTTCACGACTAGCCATGTCGGCCCTAGTTCTTTATCATGTGGATGCTAGCGACACTGTCATATACGTGAGCCAAAAGACGCAAACGGTCCCGGGCCATGGTAAGGCGACACCGTAGAATACCGTGCGTGAGGCCGCAAAGTGATATGAGGTGTTACCGGCTAGGTCAATGTGATTTGGAATCGGGGACCTGACACGACGGGACGCGGATCGACGGAAGGAAAGCTTCGGTGCACCCCTACTTGGCGCGTAAAATGTTGTATTTCGGGTTCCGGCTAATCCCTTGAGGTTCGAACACTAGGGTGCGCACGAAGATCTCCCCCTACCTAATCATGCCCTCAGCCTCACCGTGATCTCAAAGCCTGGCTCGACGAACCCGCAACACAAGAGACACGAGATTTATACTGGTTCGGGCCACCGTTGTGGTGTAATACCCTACTCGAGTGTGGTGTGGTGGATTGCCTCTTGGGCTGAGGATGAACAGTACAAGGGGAAGAACAGCCTCCTGAGGAGAGGTGTTCTTGTGCTTGGTGAACTTGTGTGGGTGAGGATGGATCTAGTCCAAGGTGAGATGATCCCTATGGTGGTGGCTAGTCCTATTTATAGAGGCCCTGGTCCTCTCCCCAAATATTGAGCGGGAAGGGAGCCAACAATGGCCAAATTCGAAGGGAGACGATTAGTACAAGCTATCCTGACTAAAGGTGGTCTTCGCCTGCCAAAGGCTCTGGTGGTGACGCCGTCTTGGGCTCCACGGTGACCTCCATCCTGCCGTCCTGCTGGTCTTGGTCTCGTTGCACCGATATGGAAACCTTTGCCTGATGCCTCGGGACTCCTCGCCTGCGCTCGCCTGACCTTGGTCGTCATGGCTGATGTTGTAAGAACCTCGCGAGGTGTCCCTTGCCTTGATCTCTCCGCCCCTTGCGAACTAGTATGGTGAGGCCGCTCCCGAGGAGGTCTTGTGTCGTCCGCCTCGCGAGGGTCTTGAGTGTTTGCTAGTGAAAATGGGCCATACAGGGCCGCTGGTGGAGCCACGCCGTGGGCCGCAGGCAGGCAAGTCTGGGGACCCCCTTTCCTAGGACGCCGACAGGTATTACACCACATCGGTGGCCCGAACCGGTACAAACTCTTGTGTCCCTTGTTCTTCGAGTTTGACGTGCTGAGCTTTGAGATCATGGTGAGTGAGCAAGCTAGGGTGAGGGAGAGATCTTTGTGTGCACCCCAGAGTTCGAACCTTAAGGGTTTTGCCGGACCCCGAAATCCGAAAGTACTGAAAGAAACGTTGACACATGCTCCTTTACTCCAATTTCCTGATTTTAATAAGACTTTTGAGCTTGAATGTGATGCTAGTGGAATTGTATTAGGAGGTGTGTTATTACAAGATGGTAAACCTATTGCATACTTTTCTAAAAAAATGAGTAGGCCTAGCCTGAACTATTCTACTTATGATAAGGAATTATATGCTCTTGTTCGGACTTTAGAAACATGGCAACATTATTTACGGCCCAAAGAATTTGTTATACATTCTGATCATGAATCTTTGAAACATATTAGAAGTCAAGCAAAACTGAACCTTAGATATGCTAAATGGGTTGAATTCATTGAGACTTTTCCTTATGTCATAAAACACGCGAAGGGTAAAAAAATGTTATTGCCGATGCACTGTCTCGTCGCTATACTATGTTTTCACAAATTGACTGTAAAATATTTGGTTTGGAGACCATCAAAGATCAATATGTGCATGATTCTGAATTTAAAGATATTTTGCATAATTGTAAAGAAGGGAGAACATGGAACAAGTTCATTGTTAATGATGGATTTGTGTTTTGTGCTAACGAGCAATGCATTCCAGCTAGAACCGTTTGTCTTTTGTTGTTGCAGGAGGCGCATGGAGGAGAATTAATGGGACACTTTGCCATGAAGAAGACAGAGGACGTACTTGCTACACATTTCTTTTGGCCAAAGATGAGATGGGATGTTGAGCATTTTGTTGCTCGCTGCACTACATGTCAAGAAGCTAAGTCACGACTTAATCCTCATGGTTTACTTATGCCTTTGCCTGTACCTAGTGTTCCATGGGAGGATATATGTATGGATTTTGTTTTAAGATTACCTCGAACAAAGAAGAGGAGGGATAGCATATTTGTTGTCGTGGATAGATTTTCAAAAATGGCACACTTCATACCATGTCATAAAAGCAATGATGCTGCTAATGTTGCTAATTTTTTCTTTCATGAAATTATTCGCGTTCATGGTGTGCCAAATACTATTGTTTCATATCGTGATACGAAATTTCATAGCCACTTTTGGAGATGTTTATGGGCTAAGTTGGGGACTAAACTGCTTTTTAGTACTACATGTCACCCCCAAACTGATGGACAAACTGAAGTAGTCAATGTAACGTTGTCTACTATGCTTAGGGCTGTTTTGAAGAATAACAAGAAAATGTGGGAAGAATGCTTGGTCGTTGAGTCACTGACAGGAAGACCCCACATGTCATCCTCACCCCCCCTCCTTCTCTTATTTCTTATAATTATATTTTAGTCCAGCGAATTTTCCCTTTCTGGAATAGGGCATCTTTCCGAATCAGGCAAGTCCAATTCTGGACATTTCCACTTCAGGAAAATGCCAATTCTGTCATATTTCATTTAGGGCAGTTTTTAACTTATTGCACTTGTGATGATTTTTCTACAGCAACCCCAACATATTATATATGTTTTTGGGATAGAAAAATCCCACCAATCCAGTGATGGCCTTAGTTTCTGCATTTGAGCAAGTTCATAAACATGTCATTTTACATCATGGTGTTGTCTTGTCATTTTTGTGTGGTTTAATTCAAGCATGCTATGAGGTTGTTTTGCACATAGATAGCTTCATTTTTATGCCTACTCCATGCTAGATTTATTTCATGCCATGATATGTTATGTAGTGAGTTAATCAAGCTTGTTAACATGCCAACATGAATCTGTTTTGCCATGTCCTGAAATTTCACCAAGTCTGAATCTGTTTATAAAACTTGCTATGTTTGCATGGGTGCCATCATATCTTCTGTGCCTTTTTGGCTCATGATCATTAAGGAACATTTGTTCTATGCATTTAGTAGATTCATGCCATGCCTTTGTTTTCTATGTTATGTTCCTGTAGCATGTTATTAGCTTGCTCTAAACATGTCTTCCTGATGTTAATTCCTGGCATGTTGTTATTTTCACCGTCTGCGAAACTGTTATCTTTTGCATTATTGCCATGCTGTTTTAGTCATGCTCTAGTGGTTTATAGATTTAACTCAGTGTTCATGTTTTGTAGAGCATCTCCTGTAAATCACTGCCATGCATTTTGTTCATATGTTTGGGTGTTGTATCATATTTATACTTTGCACCTAAGTGGCCATGTTGCTGTTTTAAGCAGTTTGCATCATATCTTGTCTTGCTTGTCATTTGCAAACCGTGCATCCGTTTCCGGTGATCCTTATATCGATTTTGACCGAAATCATCTCATCTCTCCAGCGGCATACTTGGTTTGCCAAGTTGATGCCTTGTTCATCTTATTCCTTCCGGAGCACGCATATGCATGCATATCACATCGCGCATATCATGCCATGTATTGCATCATGTTGCTTGTGCATTGCCCGTGTTTGATTGTTGGTCCTTTGCTTGTGTTCTTGCTTTGGGTAGAGCCGGGAGACGAGAACGCTTATGAGGAACCTGTTGAGAACGCTTACGAGGATCAAGTTTTCGACAACTCTGAGAACTTTGCAGGCAAGATGACCATACCCTCGAAATCATTTCTATCTTTGCTTGTTAGTTGCTTGCTCTTTTGCTATGCCGCGATACCTACCACTTTCTATATCATGCCTCCCATATTGCCATGTCAAGCCTCTAACCCACCTTTCCTAGCAAACCATTGTTTGGCTATGTTACCGCTTTTGCTCAGCCCCTCTTATAGCGTTGTTAGTTGCAAGTGAAGTTGAAGTTGGTTCCATGTTGGAACATGGATATTTTGGGATATCACAATATATCTTATTTAATTAATGCATCTATATACTTGGTAAAGGGTGGAAGGCTCGGCCTTATGCCTGGTGTTTTGTTCCACTCTTGCCGCCCTAGTTTCCGTCATACCGGTGTTATGTTCCTTGATTTTGTGTTCCTTACACGGTTGGGTGATTTATGGGACCCCTTGACAGTTTGCCTTGAATAAAACTCCTCCAGCAAGGCCCAACCTTGGTTTTACATTTGCCTACCTAAGCCTTTTCCCTTGGGTTTTCGCGAGCCCGAGGGTCCTCTTTATTACCCCCTCCCCTTGCCGGTAGCTCGTCGTGAGTGTTGGTCCAACTCACAACCGCCGGTAATACTAGGGGCAACTCTGGGCTCGCCTACCGGAAGTTTGGACAATCCGGTGTGCCCTGAGAACGAGATATGTGCAGCTCCTATCGGGATTTGCCGGCATAGTCGGGCGGCTTTGCTGGTCTTGTTTTACCATTGTCGAAATGTCTTGTAACCGGGATTCCGAGTCTGATCGGGTCTTCCCGATAGAAGGAATATCCTTGGTTGACCGTGAGAGCTTGTGATGGGCTAAGTTGGGACACCCCTGCAGGGTATTATCTTTCGAAAGCCGTGCCCGCGGTTATGTGGCAGATGGGAATTTGTTAATATCCGGTTGTAGAGAACTTGACACTTGACTTAAATGAATACATCAACCGCGTGTGTAGCCGTGATGGTCTCTTTCGGCGGAGTCCGGGAAGTGAACACAGTTTGGGTTATGTATGAATGTAAGTAGTTTCAGGATCACTTCTTGATCACTTCTAGCTTCGCGATCGCTGCGTTGCTCCTCTTCTCGCTCTTATTTGCGTATGATAGCCACCATAATTGCTTAGTGCTTGCTGTAGCTCCACCTCATTAACCCATCCATCCTATAAGCTTAAATAGTCTTGATCTCGCGAGTGTGAGATTGATGAGTCCTCGTGTCTCATAGATACTACCAAAACAGTTGCAGGTGCCGACGATACCAGTGCAGGTGACGCAATCGAGCTCAAGTGGGAGTTCGACGAGGAACGGGGTCGTTACTATGTTTCTTTCCCTGATGATCAGTAGTGGAGCCTAGTTGGGACGATCGGGGACCTAGCATTTGGGTTTGTCTTCTTTCATTTTGGTTCCGTAGTCGGACCTTGATTGTACTCTGATTGATGTATGTTTAATTTATGTATTGTGTGAAGTGGTGACTGTAAGCCAACTCTTTATCCCATTCTTGTTCATTACATGGGATTGTGCGAAGATGACCCTTCTTGCGACAAAACCTACAATGCGGTTATGCCTCTAAGTCGTGCCTCGACACGTGAGAGATATAGCGTCTACTGGCGTTGTTGAGTCTAGAAAAAAAAGTTTTGAGTCTTAGGATTATATATATCGGAGAGTAGGATTATTTTTACTCCTCAGTCCCTTCGTCGCTCTGGTGAGGCCCCCTGACGTAGAAGTTTTGACTCTCCTCCCCTCAAATTTCACTAAAAAAATTTAGGATCACGCGGGTATCTTGGAATCGTTCCGATGGTTTTGTGACGAGAACATTGTTCTTGGTGCCTCCTGACATTTAGAGGTTGTGGCAGTGTCCCGGGGAGTTGAGCTCCGAGGTGTTGTCGTCACAATTTTATCATTGCAGTTCTGGAATACCTGAGTTTCACCGACATCGAAAATCTCTTTTATGCAGTTGTTGGTGAGATCACCTCGACGCCACCCAGTACTGGGGCGGGAGTTCGGGAGTATTGCCATAACTCGTATAACGGATGCTTTTCGAAGGTTGAGGTAAATGATTTCCGAAGGTTTCTTGGTTATGTGTTGAAGGATGGATACAGCTGGATCTAGATATTGTTAGTTTGGGTGAGATATTTTGCGTCCCCTGTATCCCCAACACCTGATTGCATAACTAGAAAGTTTCGGGAGTTTATAAGTGGGAATTCAAGTAGCTCCTAGGATATCTTTCCAACAGACACATGATACGATATGGGATCTATCATATGTTTGTCTCCGTCTTATTCTGCAAGCCAAATCCTTTGTTTTTGTTTTGTTTTGTGGTATTCGAGTTGCTTCGAAGTCAAATGTTGATTCCATACCTTTTCTAAGTGGCTTCTCAACTTATCGAAGTGTGATGTTTTGGAATTCATTCATTCATTCTTGCTCGAATGTTAAGGCTATAGGTTGCAATTTCGATCCTTTGATTCAGCTTGAATTTATGTCTTTCAAGATGCTAACGGATGTCACCCTCTTCAGGATGGCTCCGCCAACGCGTCAGAATCTGGAACGCAATGATGGGAGTCAGTCGAACCCTCCACCTCCACCTCCGCCTCCGGAGGCATGGCAAGCTGTCATGGCAGCCACCAACGCTAATGCTCAGATGATTTTGCAACTCTTGCAAGAGCGCACCCAAGGGCAAGGCAACCAAGGAAATCAAGGCCAAGGCAACAATCAGTCTCACTTCGCTACCCTCAACCAGTTCCTTACAAATCAGCCGAAGTCTTTCAGTTTTTGTGCCGAGGCCACTGATGCCGATGATTGGCTCATGGACATCAACAAGCATTTTGAATGTAGCAATATCAGGCCTGAGGACTTTGTCAAGTTTGCTTCTTTTCAACTCAAGGATCAAGCTGCCGAGTGGTATCAACAATACAAAGATTCCAGAGGAGGTTGGGTGATTACCTGGGATGATTTCCGCCGAGACTTCAAAGCTCACCACATTCCACAAAGTGTTGTTGAGAGTAAGCGTGAGGAGTTCCGCAATCTCAAGCAAGGCACCATGTCTGTGTATCAATACAATATCCAGTTCCAGAAACTCGCTCGCTTCGCTAAGCAAGATGTCCCCGATGAAAAGAGCATGATTTATCAATTCAGAGGTGGCCTGAGAGAAGATCTGCAATTAGCTCTCGTGCTTTTTGAGCCGACCAAGTATGATGAATTCTACAACATGGCACTAAAGCAAGAAGATGCCCAACTCAAGTGTGAGGCTTCTAAGAAGAGAGTCAGGGACGCAGTTCAGTCTTCTTATTCCTCACTAGTGGCAGCTAAGCAAATGTGTTCTGTTGCCTCCTCCTCCTCTCGTCACCGTCCCAGAAGAACAAAGGTGGCCATGGATCTTCCCACCCACCCAACCCCAGCTATCGTAACAAGTCTCGTAATCAAGCTCCAAGGTATAATGCTCCTTATCATCGTCCACTCTCAGAGGTGACTTGCAACAAATGTCAGCAGAAAGGTCACTATGCTAACAAGTGCTTCAACCAAAGGCGCCTTCCGCCTCCTCCTCCTGTGAGATCTTCCAGCAATGCAGTGGTCAAGCATAATCCCAAGTTTGCAAAGGTGAACATGATGAATGCAGCTCAAGCAGAGGAATCTTCCGATGTGATAATGGGTAATCTCTCAGTTAATGATTTTCCTGCAAAACTCTTATTTGATACTAGTGCATCGCATTCTTTCATTTCAAGACCTTTTGCATCGAAGCATGAGTTTGTTTTTGAAGATCTGGCTAGGCCTTTGTCTGTTGTTTCTCCGGGTAAAGTGTTGGGTTCAAGCAGCTTTATTCCAGATGTTTCCATCAAGATGGGCAACTATAGATTTCTATCTTCTCCAGTTGTTCTTGGTGACTCGGATATTGATCCAATTCTCAGCATGGACTGGCTTTCTAAGCAGAAGACTCAACTTGATTGTGCTGCGAGGGAAATTCAATTGACACACTCTTCTGAGGATGTGATCATCTATGCCGCTCGTGACGAAACCATTCGGTTGTTTTCTCTCAATGAGAAGGGCGAGCTAGACGCAATCTCTCAGATTCCAGTCATTTGTAAGTACCAAGATGTCTTTCCAGAAGAGCTTCCGGGTATGCCTCCTCACCGGCCAGTTGAATTCGTTATCGATCTTGAGCCCGCACTAACCCGCTTTGCAAGCGTCCATACAAGATTGGACCAAAGGAGTTGAAGGAATTGAAGAAGAAACTCGATGAACAAGAGCGTCTGGGTCTGATCGCACCGAAGTTCATCTCCATGGGGTTGTGGTGTTCTTTTTGTCCGTAAGAAGGATGGCATGCATCGACTTTAACGCCGACATCGTCCATTGAACAAGAAGGCAATAAAGAACTAGTATCCACTTCCCAACATCAATGAGCTTTTCGAGCAACTTAAAGGTGCTAAAGTTTTCTCCAAGCTTGACGTCCGAATGGGTTATCATCAGATTCGCATTCATGAAGAAGATATTCCCAAGACAGCATTCAGAAGAAGCTTTGGTTCTTATGAATATACTGTCATGTCTTTCAGCCTTGTCAATGCTCCTCCAACATTCTCTCGAATGATGAAATTCATCTTCAACCCCTACACCAATGAATTTGTGCTGGTGTATCTCGATGATATCTTGGTCTTCTCCAAGAATAAGAAGGATCATGCCAAACATTTGCGATTGGTGCTCAACAAGCTCAGAGAGTATCAATTCTATGCGAAGTTTTCCAAATGTGAGTTTTGGCTTGATGAAGTTCTTTACCTTGGTCATATCATCTCTGCCAAGGGCATCGCTGTTAATACCGAGAAGGTGTCTCAGAGTTGTGAATTGGGAACCTCCTCGTATCGTCAAGCGGCTTCGCAGTTTTCTTGGACTTGCAAGCTATTGCAGAAGATTCATTGAGAATTTCTCTAAGATTGCAGAACCTATTTCCAACCTCCTCCAGAAGCATGTCAAGTATGTCTGGACTCCTGAGTGTGACGTTGCTTTCAACACTCTCAAAGAGAAACTCGTCACAGCTCCTGTCTTAACTCCTCCTGATGCATCCAAGCCATTCAAAGTTTTCTGTGATGCTTCTCTTCAAGGTCTAGCTGTTGTGTTAATGCAAGAGAAGAAAGTTGTGGCCTATACCTCTCGTCAGTTGAAGCCCAACGAAAAGAGCTACCCCACTCACGATCTAGAGTTGGCGGCAGTGGTCCATGCATTAATAACATGGAGACATCTCTTGTTGGGAAGGAAAGTGGACATTTTCACCGATCACAAGAGTCTCAAGTATATCTTCACTCAACCCAACCTCAACCTCGTGCAAACTCGATGGGTCGAAATGATTCAAGAGTATAACCCGAGTATTGAATATACTCGAGCAAGGCCAATGTGATTGCAGATGCTTTGAGCAGAAGGCTTATCGCAATGCCTTAATCCTCAAGCCCTTCCAACTGGATCTTTGTGAAGCTTTCCGCAAATTTGAACCTCCAAGTTGTTCCTCAAGGCTTTCTTGCCAACCTCATAGTCTCTCCTACTTTGGAAGATCAAATTCGTGAGGCACAACTCCTGGATACCATGGTGAAGAAGGTGAAACGTGGTATTGACAAGGGCATCCCCAAATACAAGTGATATCGCATTGATGACAGAGAAACTTTATTCTTCGAGGACCGGATTGTGGTTCCCAAAGGTGATCTAAGGAAGGTCATAATGAATGAAGCGCAAAATTCTCTTCTTTCCATTCATCCTGGAAGTACGAAGATGTACCATGACCTCAAGCAGTCGTATTGGTGGACTCAAATGAAGCGACAAATTGCTCAATTCGTGAACGAATGCACTACAAAAAAAATACACTTCCGTGATGATACGTGTTTGTCACAGTAGGTCGCGTTTTTTGTCATGCATGTACATCCATGACAAATTTATGACAGAATCAAGATAGTCATACCGTGTCAGTCAGAGAAGTGTTCCATGACATTACCAAAATTATCATCACGGAAGTGTCCACTTCCATGACGATAAATCGCGCGTCACAGAAGTGCTTTCGTCAAGGGTGACCGACACGTGGCATCCACCGTAACGGAACACCGTTAAGCTATCGGGTCGGGTTTTGGATCCAATAACCCGTTAACAGCCCCGACCAATGGGGATTTTCCACGTGTAAAATCATCATTGGTCGGAAGAAACACGCGGTCGGCTCATCATTGGACGGATGTCATCCACTCACTAGATGTATACGCCTATGATACGTCGACACGGGCACGCCCAACAAAGGGCCCATTCTCGTGAAAAGGCCAGCCCGCTTGACTTGGTCAAAAGTCGGCGAGCCGCCCATGGAAAGCCCGTTAACGGCTGTTAGCATATAGCCCGCTTACGACCCGCTAACCCAAGGCCCGTTCGCCCTATGCGAATTAGGCCCGATGGCGTCATCTGGGCCATCCAATATGATTCCAGCCCGTTTCACTTCGCCCATGTATGGCCCATGACGCCTTTCGCCCATATGAGGCCCTTTGTAACTCTTGGCCCATTAGCGGCCCGTCTTTGAAATCGCCCGTAATGAATAGTGTATTACTTTACACCCATTAACGGCCGGGTGAAATCGGCCCGTAATGCACGGTGTAACACTTTATACGCATTAACGGGCCGTTATTCCGTTAATGCTTCAGCCAAGTTAACTTTCGCCTTCTCGGGGCCCATTTATTCTTGGGCTCATTTGTAGCATTCGGTTACTTATGGCCCATTATCGCTATTTTTACGCTTGTGGGCCAAATTCAGCCCGTCGTTACAGTACGCCCGTTTGTGGTCCGTTAGTTGGGCCATTTACATAGCATCACCAGATACGGACAATTAACGACCCGTTATTGTCAGCCCAAAAAACATACGATTTCAATTATAGGCCCGCTTCACGACCCATTAAAGGCCAGTACAAGACCCATAAATGAGTCGGCGGCCCATGGATCCTACGTGACGTAGAAGGCCCATGGATCCTGCAAGACGTAGAAGGCCCATGGACACTGCGAGATGTAGAAGGCCCATGGATCCTACGAGACATAGAAGGCCCATGGATCCTGCGAGACGTAGAAGGCCCATGGATCCTACGAGACGTAGAAGGCCCATGGATCCTACGAGACGTAGAAGGCCCATGGTCGGGCGAGTTGGCCCCCGTTTGAACGATATAGCATATTCAAAGAATTATCCTACTAAAAAGCATACACTATACAACAAAGAGATCAAGGCATAGAAAAGTAGAATAATCCTACACTATACAATAAAGAAATTACAGCCGATTATACCCACTGGGCATTATGGTACGACACAGGTGATAATAAAGCATACACAAACAGCAAATTACATACACTAGGAAAATATGGCTCATACATCATGGACGTGCATCAACTTAACTCCATTTGAACTATAATCTCTTCAGAAAATAGGATTGGCCGGATTCAGATAGCACAAATTTTAGTCTGCAAAATCTCCAATTCCTTCAAGGTTACCTCGGTGTCTTGTTTCATTTTTTTGACTCCTGCATCTAATACCTGCATGTCGAGTCTCAACTTGTTGATTATACGTTGACAATCATGTACACGTTGTCTTGCCACCTCTAGTTGATGCTCGAGAACATCGACATTCCAATTCCAATCCATAATCATTCGGTAACTTGGCCATGCCGCATCGCCGCAGATTTTTGTGTTGATGTCACTTCATCCGAAATGTTTCGTAAGTACACATGACTAGGGCAAAAATATAGTTACAACAAAGGAAGCTTAACAAGACACTATTTTGTACTACATGGCAAAACAGGACTAACAATAATGTTACACGTCACTTTCACACAAAAATGTTACACGTCATGAAGCATAAGCGGTGATATTTTAAAAATTATAAAAAGATAGTCTATGCAGCCTGCATACAGAAATCCCTCTTAGCTCATCAGAGGAGCATGATGTTGAGGCCCAATCGAAAACACAGACAAGTTACAAATTTAGACAGCACGTGGCGTATAAGTAAGCAAGCAGTTGGCCATTCTGTACCTCAATTAAAGTCTTAGGTAGCATAATGAATAGTAGAGGGTTTCATACAAACATACTACAGCAGGCAAAACTATGCAATCATTAGCGTAGTATAAACTAGATTGTGAGCCTCATGCAATAATAGTTGGTTAATAGACTTCAAAGCTTCGGTCACACTTCGGCAGAGTAATTAAATGGTAAGGCCTTTAATTATGTCAACTAATAGTGATACAAGTACCTAACATCGTGCATAATTATTTGGGCATCTCATTAAGTGAGGACAAATAAAGCAATTGAAAAGACAAAATTAACTATGCCTGAAACAAACAAGGAATTGAACTATTGAGTTGCATACAGTGACTTACCTTAGCAGGTTGAAGAGGCTCAGTGCAGCTCCTACTTCTCTTGCAAGGCTCCTTCCTAACATCTTGTACTTGGAAATACTCAATCTTATCTTCATTGCACCCCCTCTGCAAGGTGACACAAACTAGTTACTCGTCTCCTTGGAAGATAAATATGCATACTTCCAAATCTGTGAACACAAAAGGATGAGATTATAATAAAACAACACCACATAATGAAACATGCCACATCTCTTGCACTTGCACACAATCAAATGAGCATTTACTATGTCTGCACTATGTAAAAACTAGGCATACCTTCGAACTGGATCTCCAGGTACTCTTGGAGAGCCTACTGTAGTGTACAACCAAACCTTTATGTCACCTATGAGTTAGACAAGGCCCCACTACAGCAACCCTTAGTGTTTAAATCATTGACAAGCTCTGTTAGAGTGTTAGGTCAAGAACATCAAGTAATCAAAGCAAACAGCCCTAGTATGGCTGGCTGATGCAAACATGCAATTGAAAAGATGTGTGAGCAAATCTTACATATCAAGAAAAGAAGCAAAGAAGGAGGCTTAAAGACCATCACTTGACTGACCAGATTTAAGGGGCATTTAAACATCATGTGCAACGTATGAACTAACATAAACATTGCATATTCCAGATTCTACAATGGAATGCAAGTATGGCTGGCTGATGTAAACAAGCAATTGAACAGATGTGTGAGCAAATCTTACATATCAAGAAAAGAAGCAAAGAAGGAGGCTTAAAGACCATCACTTGACTGACCAGATTTAAGGGGCATTTAAACATCATGTGCAACGTATGAACTAACATAAACATCGCATATTCCAGATTCTACAATGGAATGCACATGTATTAGGTTATGCCATGTATGATGATGCCTAAATGTACAGATAGCGTGCGGGAGTGATTCATCATTGCACGCACAATTGAATTGCAGGTTAAGGGCCAGTTCGATTCCACCTTTTCAGGGAATATTGTCAAAATAAGCCATAAAAGATGTAAAGAAGTCATTTGTGAGTTATGGGCTTGGGCTTAACTAATTTCACTTTGGAGGGGGGGTGTTTCGGGTAGAACCTCACTAAAAATTGAAGGGAAGGGGAATAGTGAAATGACTCTGTTGTTCCGCCTATATTACACTCAAAATGTAATCACGACGCCGTGTCACACCCGACCCTCAAGTAAAGACAAACACGCAAGCATTCATTGCCCTGCCCGCTTGCATCTCCTCTCCCATTTCTCTCTACCTCGATCCCCGCCTGCGGCACTAGGGTTCCTCCAAAGAAGCCGTCAGCCATCGGGTCCCATCTCGCCCTGGTCCTCGATGATGCTATGTCCAGCTAGGCTACATGGCCGGCGGGTAGGGGCAAATCTCCCCGCAACTCCTCCTCCGGGCGCCGCTCATTCTCATGGTCTCCAAAGAATGCTCCACTGTGGTTCGTCCAACGCACTACTCCGGCTTGGCCGCCGCACACCATTTACCGATGCCACACTGCGGCAGAAGACACCTTGTTCCCCCTCCCCTCCTCCCAGGCCATGGACTTGAGGTGCTGTTGAAGGATGAGCTCATCCAACAAGATGAGGATCTCCTCTGATTTTTTGCCAAATTTTCATTCTGATCCACTATACGATGAATTGCTATGAGCTGCTTCTGCTGCTGCTATATTGTCACACCCAAGATGCGACCCTATCCTAAAGGAACTCGAAGGTCCCACCAAGGATAGAAGCGCATCTTGAAGACGCTTTTGCAAGGTGGATATCATTACATCAACATTACATAATAGATGGGGATACATACAAAAGGCATACAATGCCACACGAATACAACATCATCTTACATAAGAGCACCATCCGACTACGGATGAAACACAAACAGAAACTCAAACGACATCCACCCTGCTAGCCTAGGCTGCCGACCTGGAACCTATCCCCTGATCGAAGAAGAAGTAGAAGGAGAACTCCAAAATAAGCAAACATCGCTCTCGCGTCATGATCATCGCATAACCTGTACTTGCAACTGTTCTTGTAGTAATCTGTGAGCCACGAGGACTCAGCAATCCCATTACCATGGGTATCAAGACTAGCAAAGCTTAATGGGAAAGGAATGGGTACAGTGGTGAGGTTGCAGCAGCGACTAAGCATGATATGGTGGCTAACATACGCAAGTGAGAGCGAGAAGAGAAGCAAACAGAACGGTCGTGAAGCTAGCAATGATCAAGAAGTGATCCTGAACTCCTACTTACGTCAAACATAACCCAAGAACCGCGTTCTCCTCTCGAACAACCCCGAAAAGAGACACTCACGGTTACGCACACGATTGGTGTATATTAGAAGAGTTTACTTCAAGTTTACTACAACCGGATATTAACAAATTCCAATCTGCCACATAACCGCGGGCACGACTCTCGAAAGTTTAAACCCTGCAGGGTTGTCCCAACTTAGCCCATGATAAGCTCTCGCGATCAACGAAGGATATTCCTTCTCCCGGGAAGACCCGATCAGTCTCGGAATCCCGGTTACAAGACATTTAAACAATGGTAAAACAAGACCAGCAAAGCCGCCCGAATGTGCCGACAAATCCCGATAGGAGCTGCACATATCTCGTTCTCAGGGCACACAGGATGAGCAAGACGTCGGGTTGGCATAGACCCTGATTGCCCAGGGGGCGCCGGACATCGCTCGGTTTGGACCAACACTTAGGGGAGCACTGGCCCGGGTGGGCTAAAATAAAGATGGCCCTCGGGCTCCGGAAACCCAAGGGAAAAAAAGGGCATAGGTGAGGCAAATGGTAAAACCAATGTTGGGCCTTGCTAGAAGAGTTTTATTCAAAGCGAACTGTCAAGGGGGTCCCATAAATCACCCAACCGCGTTAGGGACGCAAAATCCGGGAACATAATACCGATATGACGGAAACTAGGGCGGCAAGAGTGGAACCACCAGGCATAAGGCCGAGCCTTCCACCCTTTACCAAGTATATAGATGCATTAATAATATAAGAGGTATTGTGATATCCCAACATAACCATAATCCAACATGGAGCAATCTTCATCTTCACCTAGAACTAGCAACGCTATAAGAGGGGCTGAGCAAAAGCGGTAACATAGCCAAGCAACGGTTTGCTATGAAGGGTGACAAAGGTTAGAGGTTCATGGCAATTTGGGAGGCTTGATAAGCAAGTGGTAGGTAACGCGGCATAGTGAAAGATCGAAGCAACTAGCATAGCAATGATAGTAATGAGATCCAAGGTGACGGTCATCTTGCCTGAAATCCTGCTAGGAAGAAGAACGAGTCCATGAAGAAGACAAACGGATGTAGTCGAACGAATCCTCACAACTCCGGAACGAAACCGAAGCTAACGAGAGAAGCAAACCGGAAAGAAGCAAACAACAAGGTAAACACACAACACATAAACATGGCATGATGCACAATCAAGTATGATGCATGTCCGGTTTAATGAGGCATGGCATGGCAAAGTGCAACAAACAATACTACAAAGTAAGTGGAGCTCAATATGCAACGAGATGCATATTGACAAAACACCACATCAATTATTTAGTTCTCTCTCGGTTTTGTACCCAACAATATTAAATGTTATTAAACATGGCAAGGGGTGAAGCATAAGAAAACTACCTATCTAGGCAAGTTTAAATGAGGCCGGAACAACGAATAACAATTCCGGAAAATCCACATATGCATATTTTAGATTCGGTACTGTTCTGCCTAACCCATATTTTAGAGTTGTTAAACAGCAAAAGTAAGTGCATCATGTTAATCTATGCATTTTTCTATTCCGTTTACATATAAAGTTTATTAATTCGAGCTACGGTTATTTAGTTATGAAATAAATCATTTTAGCATGGCATTTGAGCAAATTTAATCAAACAACATTTTAAACATTTCAAACATGGATGAACGTGGCATAATGTGAAACTAGATGAAATTCTGAGCATTTTACATATATAAATTATTTTAATCCGATGCATGGTTTATGAGTTATTATATGCATGGTCTAGAGGGACTAATCTGTAAAAATGCAGTTTTCTGGATAAAAAGCTAAAATCGTTCCGCGGAAAAAAACATGAATCGGGCCGAATCTGGCTGGACCTGCAGTGTACAGAAGAGGGGCTGGACGGACTGCTCACCCATGGGCTCGGCCCAGTCGGTGGAAGAGGCGCTGGGCCTTGGCGAAGGCTCCGGCAAGCGAGGATGGGGCGGATCCAGGTCGCGGGTTGACGCGGTCAACGAGACAACGAGCGAAGCGGTCGCTGTTTCGCTGGTGGGAAGCAGAGGACGAACGGCGGCTGGCGTGGTTGGAACTTGGCGCTGGGCGGCTCGCCCCAGCGCTGGCCGGATCGGCGGCACGTGGGGGAAGACACGATCAACGTAGAAGAAGCAGAAGCGTTGGCGCGGCCGCGATGCAGAGGACGACGGTGGCGGACTTGACGCGATCCCGGCGACGCGGACGAAGTGAGGAGGAGCAGAGGCGGCCTGCACTGGGCCTCGGCATTCGATCTGGAGCATGGAAGCAGAGGCGGGACGAGGGACTTGACTTGGTGGCGCAGCCCTTGCAGGAGAAACACGACGACCACGCGGTTAGCGGCAACAGTAGGAGAAGAACAACGAGAAACGGAGAGGAGACGCAGTGAGGAGGACCTGTGGGTCGGAGCGGCTTGACGGCTGGGCCATGGCGTGGGAAGCTCCTGTAGGGAAAAAACAGGGAGAGAGATGGCGTGAGCGAGAGAGAGACAGGGGAAAAGGAGGATGGAAAGGAAAACAGAGGAGAGGGACGCGACGATCCTGCTGGTTGCCGGCGAGGAGCTGCTCAGGAGGCCTCGGGCACGAGGAGCGGGGCTGGCTGCTCTGGTTGGTGGGGTGGATCGATGGCGAGAAGTGGCTTGCACTAGTTGGCCCCGTTTGAATCGGGAGAAAATCCCAAAGAGGAAGGAGGTTGGTCGGGTGGCTCGAATGGATCGGGCAAGATCCCGAGGAAAAAGAAGTGGCGGCGGCGGCGATAGGATAGGGGAGGAATGGATGGGACAGGGCTAGGGTTATATATATATATATATATATATATATATATATATATATATATATATATATATATATATATAGGACAAATTTTATCTACCACCAGTGGTAGTTACCACCACTTGAGTTTTATATGTAGTATGTAGTATCTATCAAATCGGAGAGTATGTACGCGTAGTATGTAGTATATAAGAATGTTTAGGTAGTATATATACTATTTTTTTGGTAGTATGTGTCATATTTTGAGTATGCTCTCTTTTATGTACAAATATGTATGTATGCCAACTTGAATTTTTTTCATGCAACTCACTTTGGAGTATCTTATATATAGTATATGAACATACTTAAAATTATAAAGTAGGATATATACTACCATAAGATAGTATATGAGACATGTGGGGTCCCCAGGTGGTAGGATGGATTTTCCATATATATATATATATATATATATATATATATATATATATATATAGGTAGGGATTAGGGGTATTTAGTCCCTCCGATCGAAATCAAACGGCCGAGAATAAATAGGTTACGGAGTCCAAATAAGAAAACGAAGATGTTTTATAGACGTTTGGGGATGATCCGGATCCATCGGTAACGACAGACCGGTTCGGGTTCGGGTAAGTTTCGGACACGCACACGAGGGGTCTGAGAGAGGTCAACGAGGGCAAGGGTCTGACAAAATGACACCGGAGGCAAAGAGAGAAAGGACAATTGCGAATGGCTACGAGTTTCATGAAAACATGCAGATGCAATGCGCATGATGCTATGAGATGAGATGCATGACATGAACACAATGCAAAACAACAGACAAAACCCAACCACGGAGGAAATAACATATCACATCGCCGGAAATGGCAAGAGTTGGAGTTACGAATATGGAAAGTTGTATCCGGGGCGTTACAACACTCCACCACTACGAGAGGATCTTGTCCCGAGATCTAGGATGGCGCCGGAGAGAAAATGGAAGAGAAAGAGAGGAGGTAAAACTAAGTTGCTTCTTCGATCAATGAGTGAAACCAAAGAACCTTGAGAGGTTGAAAAGTCGAAATAAAGAACGTAACAGAGTTGAACACAATTGAGAGCACTGCGGTAGAAAATAGAAACAAGGAACACCATGTGAACCTTGGAGGTTGCAAAGCTATGAATGACGAGTACAATGGACAAGAAGGAATTGGAACCACTCTGGTTGAAACGAGATAAACAAGGAATAAGGAAGAGTAAATTCGGACAGCACTCCGGTTGAAAAGAGATGCAAGACTTGATAAGATGCAAAGAACTTGAAGAGATGACACAACACTCCGGTTAAATGGATAAGTAAGAAAATAACATGATCTTGACAAAATGAGGTGATGCGTGAAAAGAGCAATATCACCATGCCTCCAGAAGAAAGAATAGAAGATAGATCATTGGAATAATAGAATGGAGAAGAAAATGCCAACTTCTGCCACAAATGAACTTGGAAAGCACCCTTGCAAAGAAGAATTGAACGGAGTTGTTGCAAAATCAACAACGAAAAGCACAAGCTTGTTGTGGGCTTATGGCAAACATCTCAAAATGATGAGGTGACAACCGGCCACCGATGGAAACAGTTAATTGGATTGAGATCAGCAAGGAGATGAAAACTCCTTTTAATGAGAGAATAGGAGGAAACTTGGTTTATCTATAGGCACCACAATTAGCAACATTCCTTAGGGAAGGCTTTAGGTGTAACCTAAACCAAGATAACTCCAAGGAAGAAAGTGATGGGTTTAAAATATGTCATTCTTGAAAACTTGTGAATCATGAAACACGAAGGGAATTGTCAAGAATGGCATAACACCACCTTAAAAGATAAGATAGGAAGAATTGCACTTCGGAATGCAAGATGAAGAACGCTTGAACTCCTCAAAACAAAACATGTGCTGAGCACCATGTTTATTTTGAAGTATGGCTTGACAGATCATAACTTCGAGAGAAATCTTGAAGAACAATTGAAGAATGAAAAGAATCCTTGATGAACCATCATGTAGAGCCTCCATGAAGAACTCGGTAATAAAAGGATGATAAAAAGAAAGAGAAGTTGAAGACACAAGGTGAAGCCTTGCAATAATTTAGGTGGAGCTTCGTGATGAGATAATGCGGAAAACTTGGAACTCCAGAAAAGAAAAGATGGAGCATCTCGAACCGAGAAATGTGACATGATGAAAATGATGGAAAGAAGAAACTAGATCACTTGGATGAAACAATAATAAGAATTACGTTATGCGTATCCTTCACCAATTTAAATTGATGACAAGCAACGGATTTGGCATACTACTTATTCTTCTTGAGGGATTAAGGATAGAGATAGCGCAAACTTGAGAAGGTATTGATGGAACCACCGGTGGGATTTGGAAACAACGAATTAAATGATACGGTAATAAAGGAAGAGAAATCTTGAACGAACCACCGTAAAAATTCGAAAAGAGAGTAGCAAGGGCACAATTCACCGGGAAGAATTGGAAAACGAATGAAGATACTTGAGGGGATTTAGATACATGAGAACAAAGAGATCGTGAATTGATTAGAGGATATTTGAACGATGCACCGATAAGATTTGGAGAACGATAGCTACACGCTGAGAATGAAGAATTATGACATGATGGCCTTCGGAGGAAAGAAATGGAAACAACTCATGAAATGCTCCGGATGGGTGAAAAGAATTCCCACAATCGAAAACAATTATGAGAGGATGGCATCAAACTTGAACTACGCATCTTTGGAAGAACGGGTAAGGATTTAAGAGGAACTCTTCTTCGGTCTTCACATGCTGAGAATGACGAGGAGAAACACCACCAAATTTTTGAGAAATTCCGGAAGGATTAAAAGAGGAAACGTTGAGCCAAAGATGAAAAGAGTTTGAAAGCGACCTTGGAGAAGGCATGTGACTGATGAAAATTCATTCTTACGTCAAACTTTGAAATGAATTTGAGAATAGTTCCAGGAAAATTAGAAGAGTCAGGCAAGATCCTGGGAAAAGAACTGTGGGTTAGGGCCCACTCAAAAGGAAACACCGTTGAACAATTGATGGAAAGGGGATTGCACCGGTTGAGTTAAATGGCTTGAATGAGATAACAACCTCAAAATAACTTGAACGAATTGAGAATGGAAACACGAATCTTCCAAGATATCTTCAACACTCCGGATAAGAATAGAGAGAGGTGAACAACTAAGAGGTACACCGGCATGCAAAAACATTTGAAACGAGGAATGGAATATGATCAACACCGAAAACTTGAAATTGGATCGGCCGGAGAAGAAACAACAACGAAGGATGATGAACTTGAAACTGTTGAGCATCTTCATGGGAAATCACCAGATAAGAACATCAAAAGAAAAGAATGAAGAGACTTCTCTCAAATAAAAAGTATACATGATTAAGAAATCTGAGTCCTTGAAGAAAAAGGGGTGGGAGGGCGGGAAAACAAGGACAACTTGGGATGGATGAAACAAACACCGGTTAGAAAACTTAGAGTTTATCTTGCAGATGTTGAAAATGATCGGATCCACTTGAAGAGAAGCACGCCGGTTTGGAAAAGAATTGACATGACAATCTCGATAAACAAGAAGGGTTAGCACTCTCATAGAAATAAGAGAACACCGCTTGAAAGGTATGGAATCAACACTTGACATTGAAGCAACTCAAATACCACAACTCAAAACAAAACAAAGGATTGGCTTGCAGAATAAGCCGGAACAAATACATATGATAGAGATTTACCCAATCCCATATCAGGCATCTGTCGGAAAGATATTCTAGGAGCTACTTGAATTCCCACCTATAAACTCCCGAAACATTCTGGTTATGCAATCTGGTGTTGGGGATACAGGGGACGCAATATATCTCACCCAAACTAACAATACCTAGATCCAAATTTGTATCCATCCGTCAACACATAACCAAGAAAACTCCGAAATCGTGTACCTCAACCTTCAAAAGCATCCGTTATACAAGCTATGGCAATACTCCGAACTCCCTGACTTGGGTGGCGTCGAGGTTATCTCACCAACAACTGCATAAAAGAGATTTTCGATGTCGGCAAAACTCAGGTATTCCAGAACTGCAACAATAAAATTGTGACGACAACACCTCAGAGCTCAACTCCCCGGGACACTGCCACAACCCCTAAACGTCAGGAGGCACCAAGAACAATGTTCTCGTCACAAGACTATCAGAACGATCCAAAGATACCCGTGTGATCCTAAAAAAATTTCGTGAAATTTGAGGAGAGGAAAGACAAAACATCTACGTCAGGAGGCCTCACCAGAGCGACGAAGGGACTGAGGAGTAAAAAGAATCCTACTCTTCGATATATATAACTCTAAGACTCAAAATAGTTTTCTTCTAGACTCAACAACGGCAAACAATCAAGGCGGCTCCTATGGTCGGTCGAGGCTCTGATACCAACTTGTCACGCCCAAGATGCGACCCTATCCTAAAGGAACTCGAAGGTCCCACCAAGGATAGAAGCGCATCTTGAAGACGCTTTTGCAAGGTGGATATCATTACATCAACATTACATAATAAATGGGAATACATACAAAAGACATACAGTGCCACATGAATACAACATCATCTTACATAAGAGCACCATCCGACTACGGATGAAGCACAAACAGAAACTCAAACGACATCCACCCTGCTAGCCCAGGCTGCCGACCTGGAACCTATCCCCCAATCGAAGAAGAAGCAGAAGGAGAACTCCAAAACAAGCAAACATCGCTCTCGCATCATGATCATCGCATAACCTGTACCTGCAATTGTTCTTGTAGTAATCTGTGAGCCATGAGGACTCAGCAATCCCATTACCATGGGTATCAAGACTAGCAAAGCTTAATGGGAAAGGAATGGGTAAAGTGGTGAGGTTGCAGCAGCGACTAAGCATGATATGGTGGCTAACATACGCAAGTGAGAGCGAGAAGAGAAGCAAACGGAACGGTCGTGAAGCTAGCAATGATCAAGAAGTGATCCTGAACTCCTACTTACGTCAAACATAACCCAAGAACCGTGTTCTCCTCTCGAACAACCCCGAAAAGAGACACTCACGGTTACGCAAACGGTTGGTGTATTTTAGAAGAGTATACTTCAAGTTTACTACAACCGGATATTAACAAATTCCCATTTGCCACATATCCGCGGGCACGGCTCTCGAAAGTTTAAACCCTGCAGGGGTGTCCCAACTTAGCCCATGATAAGCTCTCGCGATCAACGAAGGATATTCCTTCTTCCGGGAAGACCCGATCAGTCTCGGAATCCCGGTTACAAGACATTTCGACAATGGTAAAACAAGACCAGCAAAGTCGCCCGAATGTGCCGACAAATCCCGATAGGAGCTGCACATATCTCGTTCTCAGGGCACACCGGATGAGCAAGACGTCGGGTTGGCATAGACCCTGATTGCCCAGGGGGCGCCGGACATCTTTCGGTTTGGACCAGCACTTAGAGGAGCACTGGCCCCGCGGGGGCTAAAATAAAGATGACCCTCGGGCTCCGGAAACCCAAGGGAAAAAAAGGGCATAGGTGAGGCGAATGGTAAAACCAATGTTGGGCCTTGCTGGAAGAGTTTTATTCAAAGCGAACTGTCAAGGGGGTCCCATAAATCATCCAACCGCGTTAGGGACGCAAAATCCGGGAACATAATACCGATATGACGGAAACTAGGGCGGCAAGAGTGGAACAAAACACCAGGCATAAGGCCGAGCCTTCCACCCTTTACCAAGTATAAAGATGCATTAATAATATAAGAGGTATTGTGATATTCCAACATAACCATAATCCAACATGGAGCAATCTTCATCTTCACCTGCAACTAGCAACGCTATAAGAGGGGCTGAGCAAACACTACTAGGGAAAAGCCTAGCACCAGCGCGGGTTTTGGGCCTATTAGTAGCGCGGGGGCCGACGCTACTAATAAAGGCGCCGACTTACGTGATAGCGATGGCGGGTGCCACACGTGCTACTACTACGTCCTTTAGCAGTAGCGCGGGTGCCAACCCGCGCTACTACTAATCTCTAATCTCTGATTTTTTTTTAATATTTTCGAAAAAAAATCGAATTTTTTCCCTAATTTTCAAATTTGTGAATTATTTTAACCTCAATCTAATCACCCCTCATCATTCCAAATCATCTAACTTCCCGGACGGTCACCCATCCTCTCACTACTCCAGCCTGAGCACGCTTAACTTCCGGGTTCTATTCTCCCTCGTTTCCAAGTCTGCACTTGTTGTTTTCCTAACAATAGTAAGATGTCAATCCTATTAACCTCAGGAATTTAGCTTGAGCATGAAGTCACACATTTCACTCTTTGAGTTTGAAACTATTGTTCTAAAAAATTAGTAACACTAATATTTCTTGAATAATTAGTTTGACCATAGTTTGACCATAGTTTGACCATAGTTTGACCATAGTTTGACCAAATTTGACCAAAATTCAAAAAAATTAAAATAATTATTTAGTAACACTAATATTCTTGAATAATTAGTTTGACCATAGTTTGACCAGATTTAACAAAAATAAAAAAAACTGAAATTTGATGAATTTTTATGCCTCCAGATCTTAAAAGCCCCGTAACTTCTTTCTGTTAGGTTTTTGAGGATTTTGAAAATGTTTAACGGGGTTCCCCCGGTTAAATTTGGATGTAACTTTTTGAGTAGATGATTTTTCATATAAAAAACTTTCTCATCCGAGTTAATATGCAAAAGTTATGCCCATTTTTACAAATTCTCGAGAGATTTTGCAAAATAAAGTCAAAATTCATATTTGCAAATTTTCCCAACAACTAGACCACATATCACATGGGAAACTTATTTTCTTTTATTTTTTTGACATTTTCATCATTTTCTTTTATTTTTTTAAAACTGAAAAGCGATCCACGTGGGGGTAGAGTTTGAAAATGGGACCTTCAAGAGCGTCGTGGTTTTACCCCTCGCTACTACTATGGCACCACTTAGTAGTAGCGGGCTAAAAACCAACGCTATCGCTATCACAAAGCGAGGTTTTAAAACCCGCTACTACTATGGCATGCCCCGGGCACGGTAGAGATCGCTTAGTAGTAGCGAGGGTTAAAAACCCAGCCATCGCTATCAACTTAGTAGTAGCGAGGTTTAAAAACCTGCGCTACTGGAAAGTAGCAGTAGCGAGGGTTTTTAACCCTCGCTACTAGTAACTTTCTGTGTATAGGCTTTTCCCTAGTAGTGAAAAGCGGTAACATAGCCAAGCAACGGTTTGCTAGGAAGGGTGACAAAGGTTAGAGGTTCATGGCAATTTGGGAGGAAGTGGTGGTAGGTAACGCAGCATAGCGAAAGATCAAAGCAACTAGCATAGCAATGATAGTATGAGATCCAAGGTGACGGTCATCTTGCCTGAAATCCCGCTAGGAAGAAGAACGAGTCCATGAAGAAGACAAACGGATGTAGTCGAACGAATCCTCACAACTCCGGAACGAATCCGAAGCTAACGAAAGAAGCAAACCGGAAAGAAGCAAACAACAAGGTAAACACACAACACATAAACATGGCATGATGCACAATCAAGTATGATGCATGTCCGGTTTAATGAGGCATGGCATGGAAAAGTGCAACAAACAATACTACAAATTAAGTGGAGCTCAATATGCAACGAGATGCATATTGACAAAACACCACATCAATTATTTAGTTCCCTCTCGGTTTTGTACCCAACAATATTAAATGTTATTAAACATGGAAAGGGGTGAAGCATAAGAAAACTACCTATCTAGGCAAGTTTAAATGAGGCCGGAACAACGAACAACAATTCCGGAAAATCCCCATATGCATATTTTAGATTCGGTACTATTCTGCCTAACCCATATTTTAGAGTTGTTAAACTGCAAAAGTAAGTGCATCATGTTAATCTATGCATTTTTATATCCCATTTACATATAAAGTTTATTAAATTCTGAGCTACGGTTATTTAGTTATGAAATAAATCATTTTAGCATGGCATTTGAGCAAATTTAATCAAACAGGATTTTAAACATTTCAAACATGGATGAAAGTTGCATAATGTGAAACTAGATGAAATTCCGAGCATTTTACATATATAAATTATTTTTAATCCGATGCATGGTTTATGAGTTATTATATGCATGATCTAGAGGGACTAATCTGTAAACATGCAGTTTTCTGGATAAAAAGCTAAAATTGTTCCGCGAAAAAAAACATGAATCGAGCCGAATCTGGCTGGACCTGCAGTGTACAAAAGAGGGGCTGGACGGGCTACTCACCCATGGGCTCGGCCCAGTCGGTGGAAGATGCGTTGGGCCTTGGCGAAGGCTCCGGCAAGCGAGGATGGGGCGGATCCAGGTCGCGGGTTGACACGGTCAACGAGACGACGAGCGAGCGGCTGTAGCTCGTTGTAGGGGAAGCAGAGGACGCAGCCCGGCTGGCGCGCCGGAACTTAGGCGAGGCGGTTCGTGTCCCGGTATTTGGCTGGATCGAGCGGGCACGTGGGGGAAGACGCGGTCAACGCAGAAGAAGCAGAAGCGTTGGCGCGGCCGCGATGCAGAGGACGATGGTGGCGGACTTGATGCGATCCCGGCGACACGGACGAGGTGAGGAGGAGCGGAGGCGGCCTGCACTGGGCCTCGGCATTCGATCTGGAGCATGGAAGCGGAGGCGGGACGAGGGACTTGACTTGGTGGCGCAACCCTTGCAGGAGAAACACGGCGACCACGCGGTTAGCGGTAGCAGTAGGAGAAGAACAACGAGAAACAGAGAGGAGACGCGGTGAGGAGGACCTGCGGGTCGGAGCGGCTTGATGGCGGGGCCATGGCGTGGGAAGCTCCTGTATGGAAAAAACGGGGAGAGAGATGGCGTGAGCGAGAGAGAGAGACAGGGGAAAAGGAGGATGGAAAGGAAAACAGAGGAGAGGGACACGACGATCCTGCTGGTTGCCGGTGAAGTGCGGCTCGGGAGGCCTCGGGCACGAGGAGCGAGGCTGGCTGCTCTGGTTGGTGGGGTGGATCGATGGCGAGAAGTGGCTGGCACTGGTTGGCTCCGGTTGAATCGCGAGGAAATCCCAAAGAGGAAGGAGGTTGGTCGGGTGGCTCGAATGGATCGGGCAAGATCCCGAGGAAAACAAAGTGGCGGAGGCAGCGATAGGATAGGGGAGGAATGGATGGGACAGGGCTAGGGTTAGACTATATATATATATATATATATATATATATATATATATAGGTAGGGATTAGGGGTATTTAGTCCCTCCGATCGAAATCAAATGGCCGAGAATAAATAGGTTAGGGCGTCCAAATAAGAAAACGGAGATGTTTTATAGACGTTTGGGGATGATCCGGATCCATCGGTAACGAAAGACCGGTTCGGGTTCGGGTAAGTTTCGGACACGCACACGAGGGGTCTGAGAGAGGTCAACGAGGGCAAGGGCCTGACAAAATGACACCTGGGGCAAAGAGAGAAAGGGCAACTGCAAACGGCTATGAGTGTTATGAAAACATGCAGATGCAATGTGCATGATGCTATGAGATGAGATGCATGACATGAACACAATGCAAAACAACAGACAAAACCCAACCACGGAGGAAATAACATATCACATCGCCGGAAATGGCAAGAGTTGGAGTTACGAATATGGAAAGTTTTATCCGGGGCGTTACATATATGATGCACTGCTATGAGCTGCTCCTACTACTGCTATATGATGAATTGCTAAGAGCTGCTGCTGCTGTATGATGAGTTGCTATGAGCTGCTGCTGGTGCTATATGATGAATTGCTATGAGCTGCTGCTGCTGCTATATGAATGAGTTACTACAAGCTTCTCCTGCTGCTGCTATATGATGAATTGCTATGAGATGCTCCTGCTGCTGCTATATGATGAATTGCTATGAGCTGCTCCTGCTGCTGCTATATGATGAATTGCTATGAGTCGTCATTTGGTGTATGATGAATTGCGCATCGTCTGTCAGAAGATGAGTTGCTATGAGCTGTTGCTGCTGCTATATGATGCTTTCAGGTGGTGCTGCTATATGATAATAACCAGCCACTTGGACCATCGAATTTCAATAAATAATTGTTCTTCGTTTAAATGTGGGTCATTCGTTCTTCGTTTAAATTAGGCAATGGGATCTCCATGGAAAACATTGACCAAAGTAGATTGTGCCAAGTAGATGGTATCTTTGTATTTGCATTTTGAGCAAATAGTGATGGTCTGTTTTCCTATCATATTAATTACTGCACTGGGTTCAATTTGTGATGTTTGCAAGTCAAATTAATTTCCATATGGGCAGCAAAATGAAAAATATATATAATGCAATCTAGACTTTCCACTGATCATAAGCTGAAAACGCAATGAAAAGAACTGGTTGGCGTATTACATGGATCTTATATTCACAGGTGCTTATTTTCTTTGGATAACTCTAATAACTGTCCCTAAGAAACTTGGCTTATAGAACTGGCATACAAATAACATGTCACGATGATTGCAATGGAGGAGTGATGTACCATAGCACACTGTATAGGCTCACCGCTGCCTCTCCTTTTTTTTGCGATGTTCCATGAAATTGCCACATACATCTTGTACTTTTTCATTGTGTAACCCTATCTGCAAGTTGACACGGCTAATTACAGACATCTCTACATGATACTACATTGCATATCCCTTGCGCATATTTAAACCACCAATTAACGATTGTGTGCGTACCATAAACTAGCCATGACTTTGTATGCTGGACTGGCAAACACTCTAAGGGAGCCTAATGTAGTGCACTGGAATTCCTACATGCCACCTATGATTTTGTGTAATGTACTGCCCATGTTCCTAAATATATGTCTTTGTAGAGATTCTAGTATGGACCACATACAGATGTATATAGATGCATTTTCGAGTGTAGATTCACTCATTTTGCTCCGTATGTAGCCCATAGTGGAATCTCTAGAAAGACTTATATTTAGGAACGGAGGTACGGGGTAGTATCATGTATGACATCTACATATCTAATTTAGCAGCCAGTAGTAGGAATCATTGTCTGCACAAAGGGATTACTGGTCGAAAATCCTAGCAAAGCACGCTGGCAGGCACAAAACAATACAAGAGAGAGAGAGAGAGAGACGCGCTTACAAGATCATAGCAATGCCTCAGTCCAGGATCTTGGTTGGCCAAGCTATTAGATCCAGAAGAAACATCGTCCTTGTAGTTCTTGCCAGCTGCATAACAGGTAACAGCGACCGGTTAGTATATTTGAAGTACATCGGGCAGGTGATGTTGGACGGGTTTAAAGGTGACAAGTACCTAGGCCTTGCGGGTGCTTGACATCTCTCCAGACGGTGGGAATCTGGTTAGAAACGTCGAGGGTGATGATGCTGCGCTGGCTGTCGGGGTCCGGTAAGGAGATCTAGAACCGTCGAGTAGGGTGTTTGTGGAGCGGCTCCGGCAGGGTGGACTACGGTGTGGGAGAAGCGGATATGTGGCCGTGGACGAGGGCATAGGTGAAGCTGCTTCGGTGGTTGAGTTAAGGATGGTGTCGACGACGCAGATCTGCGGCCGTGGACGGGGCGTCAGAAGCTGCTCGAGTGGTTGGGTTAAGGATGGTGTCGATGATGCGGATCTGCGGCCGTGGACGGAGCGGCAGAAGCTGCTCCGGTGGTTGGGTTAAGGGTGGTGTCCACGATGCGGATCTGCGGCCATGGACGGGGCGTCAGAAGATGCTCCGGTAGGTTGGATGAGGGTGCGAGGAAGCGGATCTGAGTCCGTGGACTTGAGAGTTGGCAAAGCGGCCCCGGTAGGGTTGAGAATGGTATAGGCAAAGCTACTCCGGTAGGGTTGACGCTGGTGTCGGGCGGCTCCGGTAGGGTTGAGGAAGGTGTCGGCGGCGGCTCCGGTAGGGTTGAGGAAGGTGTCGTGAAGAGGATCAGAGGCCGTCGGCAGAAGCGTCGGTGGGGCTGACTCCGGGGTGTGGACGAAGCATCTCCGGTGGGGAATCTGAATGAGCATGGCGGATGCTTGTGGCGGTTGACGAGAGTACCGTGAAAGCAGATCCGGCGCCGTGGACAAGGCCGACACTTGAATGGGATGTGGTACAAGTGGTGGATGAGCAGTCTACTTGTTTCTAGGGGAGGTGGGAGGGTAGATGCGACGCGAAGCGAGATCCAATGAGGTGGATGTCACCGGCGATGAATGGGCTATGGTACGCGTCGGTGGATGAGCAGTCTAGGGTTTCGAGAGGGAGGGAGAAAGGGCGATGAAGTCCGGACGACGTGATGTAAGATGCTCTGGTGTTGTGGAGTTAGTCGTTTTTGCGGGAGGGGGAGAGAAAATGGGGGCGCCGTGTAGTGGGGGGAACCGGAAGTTACCAAAGCAGCCCCGACCTATCATGTTGATGAGGGCGGTATTTTAACTGTTGGTCTCCGTGCACCAAGGACAAAAGGTGGATTTCGCATGCTAAAGACTAAGGTGGCGGAAATTTTAGAAGGAGGCGGGAGATTTTTCCGCCCGCGGGATCGTTCGTATCCAGTTTCAACTAATTTTGGACCGTGCTAGCGGGAAGGTCATGCTAGACTGTGTACACGGGCACGCAGCGTCGTGATTAATAACTGGTGTGAAGTCCACCCCAGAAAAAAAGACAATAACTCGGGATGATGCGCTGATAACTTGGATGTTCACATGGGCGCGGCCAATCGTACGGGTGTAGTGGCGCGTTCACAAAAAAGGGATCAAACGCTCAGCCTATGTATTTCTCGTGTAAATAGATAATTTAGTGCCATTGGTTATTTACTTTAAACATAATGCATTGACGTGTTAGTGTAGAGGCGCACAAAAAGAAATGGATATTGTAGTTAGCTACTTAAAAGTGTTACCTCATATGATTACATAGCCTCCATTTCATAAATTGCGTACCCGTTGAATTCATATATGATATTACATATATTACTTCAAAATAGAAACTTAAATCATCCAAGACTAATGAATTTGAATGCAAGAGTAACAATGGTGCATGTGCATGATAGCTACATTGGTTGTTTGAAGAAACATCACTATAACTTTGGCATGCACAACTAAAAGGTTTATTTAAATAGAAAAAATGTGATATGTGAGTGTCCAATCTTTATAGCGTTGAATCGATATTGTACCTTTGGCCACGATACGAAGTAGATATTGACTTATGTTCAAGCGATGCACGTCCACGATCGCTAGATAGTGATACGTGAATGAATTGTGCAATCTCTCTCACACGCATCGGAATCACACACGCGCACATCATGTATTTATCTCCCTCCGTCAGGGTTAAATTCATCTTTCTACCTCGTCCTACAAGTCTCTCACACAGAAACACACACGCTCTCTATGTCTAACACGCCCACCCCTTTAATTCCGCCCACCCACAGCCACTAATGTCTCAAAGTATAATAATGTCTCTCACACATATGCTATCTACCTATCCCTTAATATAGCTAGATACGTGTCACACAAACTCCTTCTCCCTACTAGCAAGATGCCCATGTGCGTTTACGGAACATCAAGATGCATTTGTATGAGAAGTTTATCTTGTGGGAGAAAAGGATGAACAAGGGAATGCCTTATTTGCAAATGCGGAGAGGGGTGTGGGTATCTTTTTGCAAAATTGCCATATTTTCCTTCCTGTCCGTCGGATATAAATTGGATGGCCTATATTGCAGGATGGCAGGAACACCATCATCACCATCTCTGTTTTTTTATACGAGTAGAGATATGTGAGTGTCACTGCCCCCTCCCCCCCCACACACACCCACACTTCCCAACACCGAAGGAGTAGGGTGACACCTCGATCTTGATACTAATCTATCGACTGGCTTCTCTCTGAAACATACACACACACACTACCCGGCACCCAAGGAGTAGGGTGACACCTCGATCTTGATACTAATATATCGACTGGATTCTCTCTCAAACACACACACACACACACACACACACACACACACACACACACTACCCGGCACTGAAGGAGTAGGGTGGCACATCGATCTTGATAATAATCTATCGACTCCTCTTTCAAACACACACACACACACACACACACACACACACACACACACACACACACACTCGCTAGTTGTGCCTCTGTGCCTACTGCGCACACTCTCGATACGTCTTTCTATCCCTCCCCCAACAATGACAGCAGAAGGGTGACAACTCGATTTGATCATAATCTCTCAATTGGTTTCTCTCTCAAACATTGTGTCTCGGTGCCTCGCTCGGTAGCCCCTCGATATGTAGACTTCTCACAGCACAAGACAGCTGTAGTGACGAGGACGCTGAACCCAGTGTGCCTTGTTTTTACCGGCCTCATGTGATATTTTTCACCCTGTTTTTACATTAATTAACAAGGCAACCTTTTCTTTGTTACTACTAGTGAATCTGAAATCATTCAGGCGGACATAAAATATATCACTTCAACCCAATTATCGCAGCAACTATTTTAAAAGAAATTAGCTAGCTGCACGTGCGCTGTACCGGAACATCTAGATGCATTTGTATGAGTAGTTTATCTTGTGAGAGAAAAGGCTGAACGAGGAAGGCCTTATTTGCGTAACATGGAGAGACGTGTGGGTATATTTTTGCAAAATTGCCGTAGTTTCTTTCCTATCCGTTAGATATAAATCCGACGGCCTATATTGCAGGATGGCACGCACACCATCATCACTAACTCTGTTTTCTACTCCTCCGTCGAAAATACTTGTCATCAAAATGGATAAAAATAGATGTATCTAAAACTAAAATACGCCTAGATACATTTCCTTTTATCCCTTTTGATGACAAGTATTTCGAACGGAGGGAGTATTTATCTTTTAGAGATTTCAACAAGTGACTATGACCGGACCTTACCAACATACTCAAAAAGTAGTCCATAATTTTGATGTTACCCTCTTTTCTTGGCGGTGCAAAGGCCATCTGGATACCTCATAAATAAATCAAGGACAAATCTAACCCTTCACGAAAAGACATACGTAGCAAAATGAGTGAATCTACACTCTAAAATATGTCTACATACACATCCATATGTGGTAGTCCATTTGAAATCTGAAAAGACAAATAGTTAGGAACGAATGGAGTATATATAAGAGTAGACATGGAGATATATCTCGAGATGGTCTACAACAAAAATGTCTTTGGGCTGGTTAGCGCGGATTCTCGCAACGCCGATGACATGACTTCTCAATTCTGTCTTTTAACTTTATATTTGTATATTATATATTACTCTACTTATTTAATATATACTTCTTTAAACTCTTTGTCTTGATAGTGGAACCCACAGAGTACTTAGAATATTAAGGATGGACTTGTTTCTTTTTAACTTTACTGCAGAAGCTGTAGCCACCACCGCAAGTCGCGTGTACACTGTACATGCAATTAACTTTTTATAGAGGGACAATCATACAGGCAATTAACTCAAATGGATTGGATGTCACTCTATTATTTCCAGCACAAAGAGCATCTCCAACGGCAGCCGGCAAATTTCCTCCCGCTTCCTTCCGCGGAGGACGAAATCAAACGCCAGCGACAGACATTTTTACAACTATAACCAACCAGATGAAATTCGTGCAAACACGGACTGATTTCATATCAGCATGAAGGATTTCGTATAAAAAAGCCGGATCTTCATATAAACATGATGGATTTCATTACATTTACATGAACTAAGAGGTGCCAATCCGACTCTTGTATAATTAATACTCCCTCCGTCCGGAAATACTTTTCCTAGAAATGGATATATCTAGACTTATTTTAGTTCTAAATGGCCGCCCGTGGATCCCTTTGTCTTCCTCATGTCCGTCAGACACTCGCGGGGTCGACGAAGGTCCTCGGAAGAGACGAAGTAGCAAAGAAACCACCTGAATCTGCGGTCGTCGGCTCGGCGGTGGCCTTCATGGGTCCCAAGTGGCGGCAGCCTCCCGTGTTCTACTTCTCCTTGATGATGGCGGCGGACACGGAGAAGCTGGCCACCGACTCGTCGCTCTCCACGCACCCGGCTTCTGTCTCTGCCTACATGGCGCTGCCGCAGGCACGGGAGGCGCGCCTAGAGACACGGGAGGCGCGGCCACCGCAGACACTGGTGGCGCGGTACGACGCGGCAGCGACGGCGCCCGTACCGGTGTGCTCGCCGCCGTGCCGGCATGGAGCAACTCGCTACTCCTCATCAAGCTGAAATGGAGCGGCGAAGTTGCCGAACCACGCTGCTTAGCGGCAACTGGCTCCGTCGGGCCAAGCGAGGTTGGTGAAGCACCGAGCGGCCTCGCCCGTATCCGGAGGGCTCGGCGGGCCACCCAGCTGGGTAATATGCCGGAGAACGGCTCATCGGAAGGGTGGAGAAAATGGTGAAAGAGGACATGGGGGAGCGGTGGAGGGGTGCAATTCTTGCCCGCTGTCTGTCTGGCCTCGTGTAAATAGAGGGCGGACGGTAGGAGCTTGGCCGGCGTCTGGCCTCGTTTAAACTGTGGGCGGACGGGAGGATCTCAGCCAGTGTTGCGTTTAATTCCGGCCCGCTCATGAACGGACGTGTGGCCGGAGTAGGATTCTCGGTTTGCATGCGGGTTTAACGGATGGGTTTAATGGAGGCGCCGAGCGTGCAGCGGGCTGCGCAGTACTATTCGATTTGACAACATTAATGAGCCATCAAATCACAAAGGCCCTCGCCTCTCGTGAAACCGACCGAGCTAGACTGCCCCGCCTCTAGCCTTTTAAAAAATGTATATACTCCACTTTTGTACAGTAG
This sequence comes from Aegilops bicornis, assembly GCA_021605145.1. NCBI lineage: Eukaryota > Viridiplantae > Streptophyta > Magnoliopsida > Poales > Poaceae > Aegilops > Aegilops bicornis. The sequence goes on from CM038673.1 coordinate 250,720,441, forward strand.
TAGTATCGATGGATTGCGCCATGGAGAAAAACTTGAAATTAAAAAAAGGTGGTACATATAGAGAGCGCTCGTGAATTATGTGTCATGCATGGCAATAAATAAAGTACTACATGATACTTATATGATACATGGCGCAGGAGTACTAAGTATTATTAATACAGTTTTGCTAGAACTCATCTAGATGAGATATAATTTGGTCTCATTCATCTTTTATAGCCATTGGATGTGATGCTATAAGATGCGTGTGTCTTGGCGTGGTTTGTATTTGTTCTTGTGCAACAAACTGACCCTTGCATGTCATGTTTGATAGTCTCAAGTCATTAAAAGCATACAAGCCCCACATCTCTTCTTGGTTGATTCCTCTATTTATGTCAAAAATAAGAAACAACGTGAGAGTTAATGCACCACGCCTATGTGTTTACTAGTATTTGGTTTTCATAAGATGACTTAATACTCACCTAGACGGAGGGAGTATTCGATTTGACAAGGCGCGCTTCCCGATACGCCATTAATGCAGACGAGGAGGGAGAAGCGGTTCCGATATGTTGAACGGCCAATGCATCCTCCTTCAATTAATGCATGAGGGAAGTAATGGGAGGAGGTCCCGGAAAAGAGGCTGCACGATGTGAATGCAACGCAGTTTGCCCTCATTGCCCTCATATAAAGGCGCCCCTCCTCCATTCCAATGCATCTACCACATCGTACGCACCTAAGCACTTGCCTAAGCACCTACACTAAGCGCAAAAGAGCTCGCTCCAGACCCATGGCGGCGATGCGCGTGAGCGGCCAGCGGTTGTGCCAGATGGTCCATGACGTCGGCCTGCGGCATGGCGCCGAGGATCGTCTCCAGACGGTGTTGGAGACTGGCTGGTGGATGGCCGCCGTCGATGCCAACTACGACTCTCAGTTGTACCAGATGATCGTTGCCACCAGCAACAAGTTCATCGTCCTCAAGAAGCTCGCGGACGACATTGCCGTACTCCTCCAGCCCGCGCGCCCGAGCTCCTCATTGCCTGCCACCCTAATCGGCCTCCATGGACGGAACCTCTTTCAAGCACTGGTGGCCCTGCGACTGCCCGCCGACGCCACGAAGAATGTCCACCTGGAGGTCGCGCTCGCCGCGAGGCGCCTCGCCCTGCAAGAATTCGTCGACCTACACATCCACGCGTACGAGCAATCGTGTACATAGGTATCTACAAGGCCAGTGAGGACGCTACGACGTTGGCCTTCCTCAACCGGCTGCAAGCCTTGGATGCCTTTGTTGTGAAGCACCTCGACCTCGCCACAAAAGCCGCCGCTCCTTAGCCGCCGGTCGGTGGCCCGGCGCACAAAGTTGAGGAGGAGGAGATCGTACGTTCATGGATCCATCTTTCTTCTTGCCTTCTGTAACCACCACTATGATTGCATCATCGTGGCCTTAATTCTTATTGTGCTACTGCATTCTCGTTCCAATCAATACCGACATGTGTGATCCCTTTGCTTAATTATATGCATCACTGTAACTAGTACTCCATCCGTCAATTTATAAGTTGTGCTTACCTTTTCCATCAACTTCGTGCAACGCGCGGACATCTTGCTAGAAACACTAGAATATGTCTATATAATCCATATGTGATAGTCCATTTGAAATCTCAAAAAAGACAAATATTTAGGTACGGAGGGAGTAATATATTTGGAGTATATCAAAACAATAGTGATTTCTTTCAAGTTTGTTAACAAATACTACTATTCTACTACTTTGGATCCGTCGCAACACACGGGCACATTGCTAGTAAAAGGAAAAGGCCTGCCACGTTCGCATCGCACCCCCACACGCCCGAGAATCGGGAGTACAACACGGCCCGTCCGGCACGACACATAGCTTAGGGAAGGCGTGTTGCCTAGCAGTGGCCGAGCTTGAAGCAAAACGTTGGGCGCGCCAGTCTAGCCAGGCTATAGAAATTACCCTTGCGTTGAAGTTCCATGCCTCAAAACTGGATGTACAACTACGAAAATCCTGCTAGGTTAGGCGGGCCAGGGCACGTGTTTGCCCTCACGTTCCTCCGCCCCTGTGCCTAGCATTTTCACTTTCATGTGGGACCGCCCGTTGAGCAAACCGACACCCCGCCCTTGCCACGGGTTGGAAAAGCAGAAACAAGGGGAAGATCTAGCTGTAGCACGGGGCTCGTTGATAGAGTAGGAGCATTCCGTACTAGTACTACTCCTACTAGTACTTACCAAGTTTGTACTCCTAATACTATATTACTAGTACTACCACTATACACCTAGTAGATACGTGCACGGCACAACATAGTAGGAACAAAAAACGGGAAGATCTTGTTTTGGGTGATTTATCTTTTTTTCAATCAACATAGTATGAATAATATGATGTGGGGGGCACCCATGAAGCTTATGTGGCTTGGTTGCATGGCTACGGAAGGTTAGAGAAAAATAAATAGATAATGTGTTTAGAGTGCACTCCACTAAATAGATATACTTTGGATCCATTGCAACGGACCGACACATCTATATCTATACCCCTATATAGTGTGTGAAAAACTTTGAAAGTTGGTCGTTGGATGAAGCCAATCCGACGGTACAAAGATGGCAAATCCGAGCACTCTTGGCCATTGGATATCATCCACCAGATTACGCCACATGTATAATCTAGAAGACTCCATGGTTGAACTTAATTCATGACTAACTTTGCCACAACTAAGCTCGAGCAAAGTTATTAGTAAGTTCTTCAAAATGAGAGCCACAAGTTGGCAAGCCTAAGGGAATCTTGCCACATTTTTGTGTGTATGTCATGTGGGGCCAGTGTGGCTTGCCTAAGGTGTGGCTTGAACCAAACACTCACCGAAAGTTAATCAAACTTGCCTAACCTTACATTCCACCACATTTTGCCACATGTTAGAATCCAGAAAACTCCACATGTAGGAGCATAATGCACGAATCACCAGAATCTCATGCGTGCAATGCACGTGTACCTTACTAGTACTAGTTGGTAGTAGTAAGAAACAAATTCCAGTTTTGGCACGAGCTCGTACTGCGGGAGCACCACAAGGCCTGCCGCAGGAGTTACATTTCCCTCTCGGGGCCCATGGGACCGAACTTCACTGGCTTAGTGCCCCGCCTACGAGTCAATGACATGCGGGCCTTAAATGCGGCTGTCCCACATGTCATTCTCATGGTGGTGGCGTGGTTCGCGACTCACTCGTTCGAGATGAAGCGGCTAGTGGTGGCGTGGCTGTGGCGAGGGTACCACAGCTGGGCGTCGGGGCGTTCTGGCGTAGATGGCCACACGGTGGGTACTACCATAGTACATAAGTACTCCAGCTGAGGATTGATGCCCGGGACGAAATGTGTCACAGCCGCTGGATGAAAATTCGATGGTGCGGGAGTACGGATCGGAGCACAGCAGCGGAGCAGGCAAACCGCGTCCAATCGGGTGTGTCTGTGGTAGAAAGTTGATGGTCGCCGCAGTTCAGCTGGCCCGCATGTCATGCACACAAAGGCGGAGCAGCGGTGGGGCCGAGAGGGATGAGGCGCACGAACAATCCTACCATTCTATCAGCGACATGTGGGACCCATAAGCGTGGGTCCCACCTGTCGCCAGCGAAAGGCGAGGGCAAGGCGTTGATAGCCACGTCGGAGGATCCATGTCCACGTCGGGGACGCCGTGTGCCGTGGGTTGGAGCGGCGTCGTGGGAATCGCGTGTGGGTGTGGCGATGGTAGAAACAAGAAACGTGATGGTCGCCGTGGTTCAACTTCCATGGACAAGCTGTCGTTCTGGCGACACATGTATATCAAAACCAGTAGTGTTTATATTTCAAGCACGTGAACAAGTATTATTCTAGTACTAGTTTGGATCCATTGCAACGCACGGGCCAGCACATTGGTAGTAGTAGTGTCCATCTCTATCTCTAGAGGCCTTCCCTCGTTCATCCATTTCTCTCACAAGAGAAACTACTCATACAAATGCATCTTGATGTTCCGTGGAACGCACGAGGATGTTTCCTTGGTGGTCTCTCCAGCGCGGCGTGGCCGAAGTTGCAAGTTGACGCCCCTTGAGATGCCGACGTTGAGGGGCACTCGGATTCCTTCGATGAGCAGGTAAGATGAGTTTGATCATGTAGTAAATGCATTCTAAAGACTACTTCCATGCCCATTTCCTAATTCTCCCCCTGCCCACTGTTTCATAGGCTAGGCTCGGTGCGAGTGGAGATTGGCTTGCATATGTACGGGAGGGTACCAACATCAATTTGCACAACATGTACAATGGTGACACCGTTCCCGTAGAACCTTTGTCCAACATTGGGATCAACCATGCAACGGGCCACCGCATGAATTGGTACGATGGAACCACGGTGAGATTGAATAAAAGATAGCACGAACCTTGCACATGGCGGTCAAAGGCGGACCATCTTTGTCTGCGGCCGATTTGTTCTTTGTCTGAGTAGGAAGACGTTGTGCTCCTTTCTAACCGCATCTTCGCGATGACAAACCAGGGACTTATTTTGTATGGGACACATCCTACAATATACTCCCTCTCTCCCAGTTTATTTGTTTTGAATCTTTTTGTTTTATAAGTTTCAAATTCAAATTTAGAGCTCCCCATCACATGTTGAGATTACAATGTCCATTAAATCGTTGCGTGCATGTATAGTGAAGAAACAAATCTTGAGTTTGGCACGAGTTCGTGCTGCGGGAGCACCACAAGCCCTGGCGCAGAAGTTACATTTCCCTCTCAGGGCCGTCGGGACTGAGCTTGTATACTACACCTACCTTTGAGTCAATAACATGTGGACCCGATATGTGACTGGTCCACATGTAATGCTCCCGAAGGCAGAGGGGCAGTGGGGCCAAGAGGGGTGAGTCGCAGGTCGGGGGACGTGTGGTTTCATGGGTTCGAGCGGCGTCGTGGGAATCGCGGGTGGCTGTGGTAGAAACTTGATGCTTGCCGCATTTTAGGTGGCCCACATGTCATGCACACAAAGGCGGGAGGCGGTGCGGCCGAGAGGGAGGCGCACGTCGGGGCGTGGTGTCGTGGGTTGGAGAGGCGTCGTGGGAATCGCGAGATGAAACGTGATGGTCGCCGTAGTTGAACTTCCATGGACAAGCTGTCATGTCTACGGACACATGCACTGCATACCGATCACTAGAAGGAGTAGCCGAGAAAGCTATATATGCGGATAAATAGTTCCTTATAGTCAAGCGGACCCACGCTACTACTCTGCTCCAAAGACATGCACGCCATCAAAATAGTCCATCTATATCAATATACACCGAGAGGGAATAATTTTTTTACAAGAGAGGAAATAGTTCATCCATCCATAATGCCCTCCTGCTGGTGCAGCGTTTTCTTCTTCTTCTTCTTCTTCTTCTTCTTCTTCTTCTTCTTCTTCTTCTTCTTCTTCTTCTTCTTCTTCTTCTCTTCTTCTTCTTCTTCTTCTTCTTCTTCTTCTTCTTCTTCTTCTTATTCTTCTTCTTCTTCTTCTTCTTCTTCTTCTTCTTCTTCTTCTTGTTCTCATTCTCTGTGGGAGACGGCTTTGCAACAAGCTCTTTGGACCATGCAGCTATCTCAAAACTCACACGGGCATCGAGGGCAGCATATTTTATCCGCCAGACGTCAAGGGATAATTCTCCCATCCAGACGACCTTAATGCCACCGTCTCGTCACCCTTACGAAGATTTGTACCGAGCACAAAATTCGCTCGTCGAATAGGGATGGTGTCTGCTTAGCACAATCTTCTCTACAGTGAATTTTGATTACGGTTTGTAGGTCGTGATGCTTTTCAAATCAAGGTTGTATGGCTCCAACTTCATTTATCCCCTTCGATGGCTGCCCCACAGAAGTATACGTCCTCCCGAGACAAGAAATCGTGAAGCTCACCTGGTATGGAGGGCGAGTGTATGATGTGGTACACCAAAACATCATCTTCGAGGCACAGTTGAAGGACGGCGGCGCGCTGGATCTTCCCAGGGGAACGCTCCGTGTACTCTGCGTCGAGACCGATGACCCTCGTCTCTACCTTTTTGATGGAGTTGGATATACTATTGATCCACTGCCGAACAACCCTTGGGTGGACGGTGACGGTGGCAACTATGCGCATCGAGCCTTCGACGAGGACATGTTGGACGCTAAAAACCTGCATCTCGATCTCTTTCGCCATTTGGAACCGCTGGAACGGAGGGCTATGATTTGGAGAATTAGGATTAGATGGCTAGTCTAACTGAAGTAGTAGATGATTATTTAAAGAGGTTAAAACAATGTGAACGCAGTGGGGTTTGGATGCAAATGAATACAAAGGGGAGGTGAAGAAGCCGAGGCGAATCGGTTCCCGATGGAGAAGTAAATGGGAGAAGTGGCGTGCAGGCAGTTGATTAGACAGCTAGGTAGACTAAACGAAAAGGCTATGCGGGTAGACTGAGGAGTTGTACCTGTTCGTGTACGTGCCCATCCTTCTTGATAGGTGGGACCTATGCAAACAGATAAAAAGTGTGTCATAGATTTTTTTTGAGCGCGTGAGTGGGAGACACAACATTCTCTGGTTAAGGAATACTCCCTCCGTTTAGGTGAGTATAAGTCACCTTATGAAAATCAGGTTTTCCCAAAACCTTTAGGCGTGGAGCATTAACTTCCTGTTCGATCCCCTCCCAGCCTCGTTAGCCAGCGTTCTCTTCCTCTGCTGCCGCGTTCTACCTTTCCATTTTTCCTCTTCTCAAGTGTGGAACAATCGCATGCCGTCCTTGATGCACCGTAATCCACCACTGCATGCATCGCGGCGTATGCGTTGATTGGGCATGCACGAGAATTTGGTTCTGCTCGCAATATGGATGATACCTGAACGATGAAGTGAACAGGCACGCTAGCATGGGAGACCTATTTCCGCTATACAATACTGGAGTACTCATGTTCCTACTACTACTAGTAGTAGTAGTAGTAGTACAACTGTGGTACACTTGATGGTCAAAATACTATTCATCCGGTCCTCACAGTGAAGTGACAACACCCTGCGCCTGACACTAGTCCAGGCGAGGCGGCGTGTTCGGGTTACCAAAGTCAGCCTCACCACATGCCTTTGTGCGATCTGTCACCGCCGTTGTACAGCACATTGGCGCCTCGCTTCGTCTCCCTCTCCGCTCCCCTAGCACCACTCCATCTCCATCTCCTTCTCCGTCTCCGTCTCCGTCTCCATCTCATTGTGCCCCAGTGTACCGTCGCCTCACTCGCCTCCCCCAGTACCACTTTTCCCTCACTAGCCGCTCCAGCACCGACATCCTTCCCCCCGTAAATCAAGCCCCCTTCCAAACTCCACCATGGCCGAACGCGAACCGCGCAGCATCCATATGAGCCGCGATTGGAGCAATCTCCCCAGTGACATCCTCGACCTCGGTTGTTCGTGTATGGACATGTTGACCGCCTCTGACTGGCTGCATGCTCGAGGGACATGCACACGGCCATCGTCGAGCGAGGCCTAAGCTTTTCAAGACACCCTCGCTTTACGCTATCTGGTCTTGCGAGATTGTCTCACCATGATCTGGCGTGCATGATGCCCCTCGACTTCAATCCGATCTCCATTAGGCGAAACTTCTTTGCAGGTATGTAGTGTGTCGTCGTACATCATTTCCCTCGACATCGATCTGATCACCATCACCCGAAACTTTTGGCAGGTATGTACTGGGTCAGCATGAACTCCCACTGGATGGCTGACTTCAGAGAAGACGGTAAAAAGTTGGTGCTCGTGAACTTCCAGACCTCCCATGAGATTATCCTTCCTCTGTTGGATTATATAGAGTATTACCATCACGGTCCAAGTCATCTAGATTACTACGTCAGTTGGACGGACCTTGTTTAGCATAAGATTGTAATCTGCCAAGTGCCCACCACGACATGCGACATTACGCAGACTTTAAGCTAATTGCCTTGTTCGACCGCGGACTCGCCTATCTTTACGCCGGTGCCTTTTTAACCGGAGACAACTCATTTCGCGGTGGATCATCGTCAAAGCTAATACACACTTCTGTGATGCTATTGAACACAAGGGCATCATCTACGCGATCGACAAAGCGAGATGGCACCACGTATTCTTTGGGACGGCGTGTAAGTTGTTTCCATCTCATGTTAATGATGACGCCATGAGACTGTTTGAACTTTTTGTGATGATTGGCATAACCCTGTTTGGGCAGAATTTGAGTAGAACTATGGCAATATATTAGAGACGCCGTAAATCAGCTATATTTGGAATGAGTTAATTCATGCGATTGTGACCATGTCATTACAGCCAATTTGTACCCTGAATAATCAAACGGGTAGGAATATATGGATATTATCCTTATTTTACAAAGAATCTATATACTACTACTAAATATGAGTGTGTATCAATGGCCATGTTAGTTTCCTCATTTTCATGATGTAGAAACATGCACCACAATCGTTGGTTTCATCTAACCATACATTAGGGAAGAAAATGTGCATATGGAGAACTCTATATTTGGGACGTAGTGAAATCCTGCAATGCTTACCATGTGTACATACCTATATTCGCCCTTCAGCAATCAATGGCTAGAATAATATCCTCACAAAAAATTTGCCCACAGAACACGAGTATATAACAATTCATGGTCTGTTAGTTACCTTGAAGAATTTGTTTGTGAGGACATAACATGATTACATAACATGCATGACATGGTAGTATCCTGTGAAGAATCGATTGCGAGATAACATGAGTATAACCATGCATGGCACTTCTATATTTTTGAACCCGAGATACATTTCCTGTATTTTCCTCCCAGTTCCAACAGGGACATATCAATGTTGTTTCTTGCATTATCCTACTCATACTCTGAACAATGTTGATCTTACATTAACAATGCCTGTCCTTTTTATATGATGCAGTGTCCCTACAGTTACTGCCCTTTGTAATTACACCACCTTTGCCAAAAACAGGGAAGCACAACTGGTTCCTCGCTCGATCAGACGACGGCAAAAGACTGTTGATCATTCGGACACATGAGACGGAAAAGTTATATTGCAAAAACCCCACTGTATACAAGCACCGTGTAATACGTGAGTATCCGGACAGTGGCTGTTACGTCTATGAGCAGGATACCAGCTTGTTGGGGCCTTTAGGATTTTTTAGTTGGAGGCGGGTAAACAACCTTGGTTCCCACTCTCTGTTTCTCGGACTCAATTATTCGATTAACCAGGAGATCACCGTTGGCAAGGACCTTGATGGCAGAGAGGCTCTGTTTGCTATGGAAAACTATGTCTACATGGTGAGCCCTAGGAGTTCAGGAGCATACTCCCCTGATTGTCAATGTTACAGCCTGCAGCCAAAAGAAGGTGAGAATGACAAAGGCATCTGGATTAACTTTGATCCTTGGATGTCTCAATTACGACGCAGTGATGATGTGGTTCAAGCCTCTGAGGTTGATAGGTAATTGGGCTGTTGCATCGAAGGGTGGAATCTTGGTGTCTCCGGATCACCGGCATTGAAGTGGGGCCGCAAATTATGATGGTGTTGGATCATCTCTTGAATGACTTTGTTGTCTTTGTTGCTTTGGTTACGGATGGGTAGTTCTTTCTTTTGTTATGCATATTCCTTGTCATTTGGTCATCCTCGCGTCTATGTAATAGTTGCTTCGCTTAGAATGTCATTCTCGTGCGGATCGTAGTCTGAGCGCCGCAGATGGGTACGTTTTGGTGGTGTAGCAAGACTTCTTATGAACTATCATGTCTTGCCGTTTATGTCGATAGTAGACACTAGTCGGTGTTTGAATGTTGTATATATCGTTGTTTGAATCTGTTTATTGTCTCGAACTACTTTGGTGGGCTAAATGAGGGCATCACCATTCTCCGATGTTCGAGTATATCTCCTTTTTTAAGTTATATAATTTGAGCTCACCGTCTTTTCAATGATGTACACTTGTTTGGGCCAATGAGGTGTCGTTGAATATGGGCCGAGTAGTACATAATGCCAAAGCAGGTCAATTATGACTCTCGGGCGGGCTCTCCAAAAAGAAAGAATAAGCACTCTTAGGCCGACATGTGGGCGCCATCGGTGTTTTCGTGCGCTTGTCTTGCGCCGAGAGCATATTAGCGGCGTGCTCAAAATTCATGCTACCTTTTCATCCCCAGTCTCCGCCCCTTCCCCACCTCTGGAATCTCGATTCCTACTCCAGTTCCCCCAAATCCCCCTCCTGTACTCCCTGTACTCAAGCGCACTATCATGTCGCCGGTCAACGCGGATCTCCGAGCCGGAGATCCTGAGGTCCATCCTGCCTTCGGTCGCTGCGTGCTGTCGCTCAACAGTGGCATGGTGGCGCTTGACGACCAGTTTGCCGGCAAAGTGCTGATGGTAACCATCAACGGCGACCGGCCTCCCGTCTCGCCGGACGACCTTGTCAAAGCTCTTGGCATTACGCATGGCATCCAAATAAGTGACTTGCTCATCGAAGTCTGTCCCCCACCAGCTGATTTCTTCATCAGGTTCCGAACAACTTCATTTGCGATGCGTGTGTTTGAATCTTCCGGTGTTTGTTCTGCGATGGCGCTACCGGTGAGCTTTGATCGGTGGCACCTGTGATGGGGCTCGGTGCCCTCTGAGCTTGAGTTTTAACAAAGCTTACCTTCCACGGCATGCCTCGGCGTTCTTGGAACAATGAGTCCATGAATGAGCTTATCAACGACCTTAGAGGTGAGCTTGTAAGTATGTTTGTTCCTCCGCAATTTGGGCTCACGGCGGTTATGGCATGGATGAAGAAGCCGTCCACGATACCGAAGGTGATTGGTGTTGAGATACCGGTGCAGGAATCAGGGTTGTACTATTCGTCGCCACCAAGGCCGCCACGGACCACGTTAGGGATGTACCTGTATCGAGTGTTCGTGCATGTCGAAGAAGTGGTCAATCCATCAATCGAAGTCCTGCCGCCGCCACTGGTGCCAGGGTCCGTCGACGATGTCCATTACAGGAGTCAACGTCAGAATTTCCCCGTGTTGCTCGGAACGATGGATGGCACAGGGCTTACTTCATCGCGCGGCGGAGGCCACTGCTTCTTTGGGAGAAGAGGCAGGGCTGGCTGCCTGGATGTGCTCCAATTTGAGGTAACAACTGAATCTTGTCAGATACTAGTTAAATCCGAGCTATGGGTGTGAAGCACTGATATGCCAAGACATTTGATTGTGACCTGTTCTAATTTTGTACCTGAACTTTTTTAGAAAGGGTTGTACGTCAACTTAATGTGCTAGCGTAACTTATTTGTATTGTGCATGCTTTTCTTTGCAAAACATACAAGATATTTCCCCGTCATTTATAAAGACGATGAACCGTTATGTACGACTTTGTTGGTTTCAACATAGCCCTTCCCGTAGCGATCCACTGCTTCCATCCTGATTGTGCCGCCTACGTGAAATTTTTGTATGCAAGTTTAGTGCGCTATGATGTTCTATATGATTGTGTCAACTATACAAGTTTTCTTGAGCATCGACAATGCATATGGCTGAAAGATGTATTCTGAGCATCGACCGATGGGTCTCTCTCTCTCTATCTCTCTCTCTCTCTCACACGCACACACACGCCGCACACGCACAAGTGGGACCCGTTGAGTTATTTATTTGCTCGTGATGACTTTTAATTAGGTTCCACTGTAATCTAACTTTTTCTTAAGTTATTAATTGAGCTCGGTGACTTCAAAAGTTGTCTGAAGCCTTGTTTGGGCCTTTCAGCGTCCACTGAATGTGGGCTGAGTAACCATGTTAGGTTGTCTTTGTACTACACGAGGCCTTTTTTCAACATCGACAATGCAATCGGGCCGATAGCAGTTGTACACAATATCCGGTCAACTTGTTATCCGCCCATGGCTGCAAAGTTTCCTAGGAGGTATGCATTAGGCTTAACAAGAAAATGGACTTTAAGAAATAATAAATGGGATGTAATTATAATAACTGGGCAATTACTATGCACCAAACACGTAATTAGTTTGAAAAATATATTATTTTTGGAATTTGGAAATTTTAATTTCATTACTTGTTGCGCGCGCAATATTTCGTTGGATTTTAACGTGATACAACTTTATTTCGAAATTATATTTAACCTGACTAGAAATTATTGATAAAAATATTTCGGGTCCCATCAAAATGTGGGAATTTTTTTTTGAATTCTGTTTTGAGCGGTTGTTTGAAATTATTAATCGTTGTCCTAGCTAGAAGTTGGGCTGTACTTTTAACAAACCCGTAAATGGGTTGTAGTAAATTCCATTAGAATTGAAAAATTGGCTGTACATTCTTACAAATTGCAAATGGGCTATATGTTCTCCGCCAAATCCGAGCTGTGGGCCTACTAAGTTGACGTGTACCAAGGGCTTTGTCAACTTAGTCAATATAAACGATTCTAGCTGCAGTGATCGTACGATGTCCATCCAACGACCGTAGTGCTTCTTTAACCTCCGGTCTTCTTGCTCTAGCCGCCCAAAGCAGCGCTGGTCGTGTCGCGTGCTCCTGCCTCCCGTGGCCGGCTGTGATGCCGCGGAGGCCTCACCGCCCCGTACTACTCCCACCGCTGGCCAGGCCATCCCTCTACTCACCCACACCCCCTGTTATTCTGCGACGACAGCAGCCTCACACCGCAGCCGAACCAGTGAACCCTCGTACTCCTCTCTGCGCGGGCTACCACTGCTGCGTCTTCCCCGGCTCCGCGTCGTCCCCTTCCTAGGCCTCGCCGTCGTCCAGACCACCGCCCTGGTGCTCTCGGCGCGGTGTGGTCAACGTGGTCAACGACCGACTTCCATCGGAAGAGTACTGTACGTGGAGAGGCTGACAGCTGGGTCAGGGCGGCCGCAAGGAAGTGCCTCCTTATTACGCGCAAAATATATATTCCTCCACTTGATACCAGGGACACACCAGACGGGCCACCTTATTTTGCGAAAAAAAACATTTCCCCCTGAGTGCTGGGACCCACCGGACGGGCTAGCATATTTCGTGAAAAAAACGTTCCCCACGCTGTCAGCTCGGACCCACCGGAAGTGCCTCCTTATTGTGCACAAAAAAATGAATACTCCCCCTACTAGCTGGGACCCACCATGGTGGGAGGCTGACTTGTGGGCCTACTAAGTTGACTGGGACGGGGGCCTTTGTCAACTTTAGTCAATATGAACGATTCTAGCTCCAGTGACCGTACGATGGCCATCCAATGGCCGTAGTGCTTCTTCAACCTCTTGTGTTCTTGCTCCAGCCGCCCAAAGCAGCGCCCGGTCATGCCGCATGCTCACGCCTCCGTGGCGGCTGTCTTTGCCTTGAGGCCTCACCGCCCCTACTATTCCCACCGGCTGGCGGAGCCTGCGGCGACGGCAGCCTCACACCGCAGCCGAACCAGTGAACCCTCGTACTCCTCTCCGCGTGGGCTTCCACTGCCGCGTCTTCCTCGGCTCCCCGTCATCCCCTTCCTAGGCCTCGCCGTCGTCCACCGCCGTGGTGCTCTCGGCGCGGCGTGGTCAATGTGGTCAATGACCGACTTCCATCGGAAGAGTAATCAGAGGTGGAGAGGTCGACAGTGGGTCCACGGCAGCCGCAAGGAAGTGCCTCCTTATTACGCGGAAAATAATTATTCCTCCACGGACAGCGAGGACCCACCGGATGGGCCACCAGATTTTTCTTGAAAAAAACATTTCCCCATTGCTTTGGGACCCATAGGACGGGCCACCGTATTTCGCAAAAAAAACGTTCCCCCCGCTGTCAACTCGGACCCACCGGAAGTGCCTCCTTATTACGCACAAAAAAATGAATACCCCCCCTGCTAGCTGGGACCAGCCTTGGTGGGAGGCTATCTTGTGGGCCTACTAAGTTGACTGGGACAGAGGCCTTTGTCAACTTTAGTCAATATATGAATGATTCTAGCTCCAGTGACCGTACGATGTCCATCCAAGGGCCGTAGTGCTTCTTCAACCTCTGGTCTTCTTGCTCCAGCCGCCCAAAGCAGCGCCGGCCGTGCCGCCTGCTCCTGCCGCCCGTGGCCGGCTGTGATGCGCGCGGAGGCCTCACTGCCCCCTATTACTCCCACCGCTGGCCAGGCCATCCCTCTACGCACCCACACCCCCTGTTATTCTGCAGCGACGGCAGCATCATACCGCAGTCGAATGAGTGAACCCTCATACTCCTCTACGCGTGGGCATCCACTGCCGCGTCTTCCTCGGCTCCGCGTCGTCCCCTTCCTAGGCCTCGCTGTCGTCCACCGCCCTGGTGCTCTCGACGCAGCATGGTGAACGTGGTCAAGGAATGGCTTCCATCGGACTTGGACTGTACGTGGAGAGGCGACAGTCCGCGTCATGACGCAGCAAGGAAGTGCCTCCTTATTACGCGCAAAATAATTATTCCTCCACCTGACAGCGGGGACCCACCGGACGGGCCATCGTATTTAGTGAAAAAAATGTTTCCCCCTGTCTGCTAGGACCCACCAATTACATCTTCGCACGCAAGGAAGTGCGTCCGAAAAAAAATGATTCGCCCCCCTGACTGTTGGGACCCACCAGCTACATGTTCGCACGCAAGGAAGTGCCTGACAGTCGGGACCCACCTGGTCGAAGAGTACGTAGCATTGTCATTCTAGTCGCGAACGATATGCGTACATATATCTTTGGTGGATGTAGAGGCGCCCGTGTAAGTAGTAGGCGCGCCGCATACGTCTGTTGGCGTGGGTGCAAGAAAGAAAATCTGACCCACGTCATTACATACGGGCAAGGTCTCGAATGCCTACTCGCGCATACGTACATGGCTGGGTCGGAACGGAGAAACGGCATCATCGTCGTGTTCATGGGGAGCCAACCGGCTGGGTCAGAACGGAATGCATGGTCGTGTTCATCGGGAGGGCTTGGGTGGAACAGGCGATGGAAACGAGGCCTGGCGTACCGCTGGCGGAGAAGCGGCCTTGTGTTCGACCGACCACGTTGAAACGGGTCCTATTGATCGGAGGGGCCTGGCGTATCGCAAAAGCGGAGGAAGCGGACGTCCCTACGGTCGAAACGGGGTCCTGTTGATCGGGAGGGTGTGGCGTGCCGCCAAAGCGGAGGAAATGGACCTCCTCTGATCAAACGGGGTCCTGTTGATCGGGAGGGGTGTGGCGTACCGCCAAAAGCAGGCAAACGGACTTGTGTTGGAGCGCTACGTTCGAAATGAGGGTCCTGTTCATCGGGAGGGGTGTGGCGTACCGCAAAACGGGACTCCACGGGATACTGTTCATCTCCACCGTCGAGCTCCTCCAGCCTCCACGGGCTCCTGTTCATCCAGCCTCCACCGTGCGCTACCCCACCGGCTATTGTTCAACCACCCCTCCACGGGCACCCCTCCACCGTCTACTATTCATCCAGCCCTCCACACCACGGGGTCCTGTTCAACCACCCCTCCACGGCCACCCCTCCACCGTCTCATCGCTCATCTAGCCCTCCACACCACGGGGTCCTGTTCATCCGGAGGCAACGCCACCGCTCAATGTTCATCCAACCCCCCATAGCGCTCCTTTGTTCATCCAATTGATCGGCTTGATTAGCAGCGGCAGCGAAGAATCGCTCCATCGGGTTCGATTAACGACCATCGATCGATCGCTCGGGTTCGATAACGCGTAGCTCGCAATGCAATCGCCGGGTTTAGTTAGAGCCCAACGCCTCGCCGGGTTCGATTAAAGCGAACGCCTCGCACACGCTGCAGCGTGTCGTCACGAGAAAGCAGCGCATCGCTCGGCCCCTGACCTCCCACCTTAACCGACAACTCCCCGAAATTTTCCTCCCCCTCGCTTCTACCATGGTTTTTGCCGTCATGGACGGCCCAAAGAATGTCATGCAGCTGCGTCTCCGGCCCGCCCAGGACGAGAAGCCCATTTTCTGTCATGATTTTTTGTCATAGAAGTAGGATCCCACCACATCTATGATGATACCGGGTTTTGTCACAATTATCGTCATAGAAGTGTCATATGTATGACAGGAAAAAAATTCGTTCGGCCCAAAATGTCACGGATGTGTCTTTTTTTTGTAGTGATGTGATGTCTGCAGAAGGGTGAAAGCAGAACACCAACGACCAGCTGGTCTCCTCCAACCTCTTGCTATTCCAGAATGGAAGTTTGATCATATCGAAATGGACTTCGTGACTGGATTTCCTAAGTCCAAGCATGGAAATGATGCTATCTTTGTTGTCATCGACAAGCTTACAAAAGTGACTCATTTCCTTCCAATCAAAGAATCCATCACAGCAGCTCAGCTCGCAGAGCTATACACCTCCAGGATTGTCTCCTTGCACGGCATTCCACAATTGATATCTTCAGACCGTGGAAGCATCTTCACCTCTAAATTTTGGGACTCCTTCTAGAAGGCCATGGGCACCAACATTCGCTTCAGCACAACTTTCCATCCTCAAACTAGTGGCCAAGTCGAGCGAGTCAACCAAATCCTTGAAGATATGCTCAAGGCTTGTGTCATCTCTTTCGGTATGAAGTGGGAAGATTGTCTTCCATATGCCGAGTTCTCCTACAACAACAGCTTCCAAGCGAGTTCGGGCAAGGCCCCATTTGGAATCCTCTATGGCAGAAAGTGCCGTACTCCTCTAAATTGGTCAGAGACTGGTGAACGCCAACTTCTTGGCACCGACTTGATCACAGAGGCTGAAGAAATGTGTAAAGTCATCCGTGAAAATCTCAAAGCCGCACAATCGCGTCAAAAGAGTTACTATGATAGCAAGCACCGTGATTTGGTTTTCGAGATCGGAGACCATGTCTACCTCCGTGTCTCTCCAATGAAAGGCACTCGTCGCTTTGGTATCAAAGGGAAGCTTGCCCCTTTCAAGATCATTGGCAAAAGAGGCAATCTCGCCTATCAACTTGAGCTTCCGTCCAACTTCGCAAACGTGCACGATGTGTTTCACGTGTCACAGCTTCGCAGGTGCTTCAAGACTCCTGAACTCACCATCAACTTCGAAGAGATTGATCTCAAAGAAGATCTGTCTTATCATGAGCATCACGTTGCTATTCTTGAAGAAACTGAGCGCAAGACCCGCTACAAGTCTATCAAATTTCTAAAAGTGAAGTGGTCACACCATTCCGACCAAGAAGCCACCTGGGAGCGCGAGGACCACCTCCGTTCCGAATATCCAGAGTTCTTTCAGTCCTAGATCTCAGGACGAGATCCTCTCGTAGTGGTGGAGTGTTGTAACACCCCAGATGTAAAACTTCCCATTTTGGCAATATATCCATCTTGTTCTTCATCAATCCCAAGTGGTTTTCCTCATTGTGGGTTTCATTTTGGGTTTGTTTTGTTTGCCATTGCATTATCTTGTCATTGCTTGTCATATTTCTTTTGCCATCCAATGTTGCATTATGGCCTCATCATGTGTTTGCTTTGTGCTTGGTGTCACTGTGCATATCCCCATCATCATGTGCGTCTTCATGTTGTGAGCATATTGCATTGAGGCATGTTCTTTGGGATCCAAGCTTCATCACTTTCCCCCTCATCACCACCTCTCCTTCCCTTTCTTTTTCTTTTCTTGCAAGTGCCATCTTGCCCTACTTCATAAATGTTCATCTTCTCCTTATAAATCTTGTACCATGCCTACACCCTTTCTGTAAAATTGCATCCCATTTGAAGTTGCTTTGGTTAGGTTCAAAAATACCTCAAGTTTGAATATAATTTAAACTTGTTTTATTTCTATACCTCTAAAAAAGTCCAATGCAATTTATTCAAATAGAGCATAATTCCAGCATCATGAGAATTTTCTCATACCTCTTATATACATCTCCTACCTCCCAAGCCTTTTCCTTTTCTACAGCTGTGGATTTATATTTGCAGTATTATAAAGAAAAAGGAAAAGCCTCCCAATGCATCCACTTGGGCTTTTTCCCTCTCCCGCAGCCCATCAGAGCACATCAACCGCAGCCTAGTCAGCCCACATGTACAGGAGCTTCGTCCTTCTGTACGGCAGTGCATCCAGCGTGTCCACGTCGGCACTCTCGATGATTTGGCGGCCGGAGTTCGCCCCTAGACCCCTATAAAGTTGTCCCCGGTGCCCTAGGGTCTCCTCTCGACCGATTCTCCCTCCTCCTCTTCCCTCTCCGCCTCCAGATGAGTCTCCACGCCCATGCCGTCGCCCTGCCCACCATGCTCCGGCCAAGCTCGAGCTCGAGCTCGAGGTAGCCTCTCCGACCGCGTCCGATCTCTTCAGCCGCCGTGGGGGAGTCCGCCAAGTTCCCTTACGTCTCCTTCCACGACGCACGCGGCCACAAGGCCTCCAGATCAACTTCTCCGACCTGTCTTCTTCCTCTTCTTCCCGGACAGCAGCCCGCCAGTTTCAGAGCTCCCTCTCGTCGCCTTCAGCGCGTCTCCGTCAAGCTCGTCATGTCCTAGGGTGAGCTGGGTAAAGCACCTCCCTCTCCAGTCTTTTGCATGGCGTGTAGACACCCCGTAGGACTCGCCCTATCCGTGTCTTTGACGCGCTCGCGGTGCTCCGGCTAAGTCTGCAAATTTCCTTGTGTGTGTACTTGCTGCAGCGCGCCCGCGCGTTCTCCAGCTTCGGATCCCCAAGTTACTCTCTCTCACACACACGCGCGCACGCACGCCCCTGCAGTGCAGCAGCTCATGCAGTGCTGTTGTAGCCCTGCCTCGCTGTGTTCGTCGCCATGGTCGCAAGCTCGGCAAGCTCCTGCCCACACGCACACCCACACATGCGCGCACGTTCCCTTCCTGCACCGCAAGCGAACTGCCCTGCTGATCCCGCACACCCGTACCAGGAGTGCTTACCTCAAAAAGGGTGAGCTCCCATTTTAACATGATTACGCTTATAGCCCGACTGGTTCCCGCGACGTGTCTCCACCCAGGCAACCCGGGTTCAATTCCCCGCGGGCGCAGATTAAACCAGCCCTATTTTTTTGGGTTATTTGCGTCACTCACAGGAAGACCCCACATGTCATCATCACCCCCTCCTTCTCTCATTTCTTTTATTTATCTTTTAGTCCAGCGAATTTTCCTTTTCTGGAATAAGGCATCTTTCCGAATCAGGCAAGTCCAATTCTGGACATTTCCACTTCAGGAAAATGCCAATTCTGCCATATTCCATTTAGGGCAGTTTTTAACTTATTGCACTTGTGATGATTTTCTCTGACAACCCCAACATATTATATATGTTTTTGGGGTAGAAAATCCCACCAATCCAGTGGTGGCCTTAGTTTCTGCATTTGAGCAACTTCATAAACATGTCATTTTACATCATGGTGTTGTCTTGTTATTTTTGTGTGGTTTAATTCAAGCATGCTATGAGGTTGTTTTGCACATGGATAGCTTCATTTTTATGCCTACTCCATGCTAGATTTATTTCATGCCATGATATGCTATGTAGTGAGTTAATCAAGCTTGTTAACATGCCAACATGAATCTGTTTTGCCATGTCCTGAAATTTCACCGTCTGAATCTGTTTATAAAACTTGCTATGTTTGCATAGGTGCCATCATATCTTCTGTGCCTTTTTGGCTCATGATAATTAAGGGACTTTTGCTCTATGTATTTAGTATATTCATGCCATGCCTTTGTTTTCTATGTTATGTTCTTGTAGCATGTTATTAGCTTGCTCTAAACATGTCTTCCTGATGTTAATTCCTGGCATGTTATTTTCACCAAGTCTGTGAAACTGTTATCTTTTGTATTATTGCCATGCTGTTTTAGTCGTGCTCTAGTGGTTTATAGATTTAACTCAGTGTTCATGTTTTGTAGAGCATCTCCTGTACATCACTGCCATGCATTTTGTTCATATGTTTGGGTGTTGTAGCATATTTATACTTTGCATCGAAGTGGCCATGTTGCTGTTTTAAGCAGTTTGCATCATATCTTGTCTTGCTTGTCATTTGCAAACCGTGCATCCCTTTTCGGTGATCCTTATGTCGATTTTGACTGAAATCATCTCATCTCTCCAGCGGCATACTTGGTTTGCCAAGTTGATGCCTTCACCTTATTCTTTCCGGAGCACGCATATGCATGCATATCACATCGCGCATATCATGCCATGTATTGCATCATGTTGCTTGCGCATTGCCCGCGTTTGATTGTTGGTCCTTTGCTTGTGTTCTTGCTTTGGGTAGAGCCGGTAGACGAGAACGCTTACGAGGAACCTGTTGAGAACGCTTACGAGGATCAAGTTTTCGACAACTCTGAGAACTTTGCAGGCAAGATGACCATACCCTCGAAATCATTTCTATCTTTGCTTGTTAGTTGCTCGCTCTTTTGCTATGCCGCGATACCTACCACTTTATATATCATGCCTCCCATATTGCCATGCCAAGCCTCTAACCCACCTTTCCTAGCAAACCGTTGTTTGGCTATGTTACCGCTTTTGCTCAGCCCCTCTTATAGCGTTGTTAGTTGCAGGTGAAGTTGAAGTTGGTTCCATGTTGGAACATGGATATTTTGGGATATCACAATATCGCTTATTTAATTAATGCATCTACTTGGTAAAGGGTGGAAGGCTCGGCCTTATGCCTGGTGTTTTGTTCCACTCTTGTCGCCCTAGTTTTCGTCATATCGGTGTTATGTTCCTTGATTTTGCGTTCCTTACACGGTTGGGTGATTTATGGGACCCCCTTGACAGTTCGCTTTGAATAAAACTCCTCCAGCAAGGCCCAACCTTGGTTTTACATTTGCCTACCTAAGCCTTTTCCCTTGGGTTTTCGCGAGCCCGAGGGTCATCTTTATTTACCCCCCTCCCCCTTGCCAGCGCTCGTCGTGAGTGTTGGTCCAACCTGTCAACCGCCGGTGGCCACTAGGGGCAACTCTGGGCTCGCCTACCAGAAGTTTGGACAATCCGGTGTGCCCTGAGAACGAGATATGTGTAGCTCCTATCAGGATTTGTCGGCACAGTGGGGCGGCTTTGCTGGTCTTGTTTTACCATTGTCGAAATGTCTTGTAACCGGGATTCCGAGTCTGATCGGGTCTTCCCGGTAGAAGGAATATCCTTGGTTGACCGTGAGAGCTTGTGATGGGCTAAGTTGGGACAACCCTGCAGGGTATTATTTTTCGAAAGCCGTGCCTGCGGTTATGTGGCAGATGGGAATTTGTTAATATCCGGTTGTAGAGAACTTGACACTTGAATTAATTGAGTACATCAACCGCGTGTGTAGCCGTGATGGTCTCTTTCAGCGGAGTCCGGGAAGTGAACACGGTTTGGGTTATGTATGAACGTAAGTAGTTTCAGGATCATTTCTTGATCACTTCTAGCTTCGAGACCGCTGCGTTGCTCCTCTTCTCGCTCTTATTTGCGTATGTTGGCCACCATAATTGCTTAGTGCTTGCTGCAGCTCCACCTCATTAACCCATCCTTCCTATAAGCTTAAATAGTCTTGATCTCGCGGGTGTGAGATTGCTGAGTCCTCGTAACTCACAGATTCTACCGAGCGATTGCGAGTCTTGTGATACCGGTCACGGGTGGCCTTGGCAACCGAGCTCTAGTGGGAGTTCAACGAGGAACGTGGTCGTTACTATGTTTCTTTTGCTGATGATCAGTAGTGGAGCCTAGTTGGGACGATCGCGGACCTAGCATTTGGGGTTGTCTTCTTTTATTTTGGTTCCGTAGTGGGACCTTGATTGTACTCTGATTGATGTATGTTTAATTTATGTATTGTGTGAAGTGGCGACTGTAAGCCAACTCTTTATCCCATTCTTGTTCATTACATGGGATTGT
Source organism: Aegilops bicornis (assembly GCA_021605145.1). Taxonomy (NCBI): domain Eukaryota; kingdom Viridiplantae; phylum Streptophyta; class Magnoliopsida; order Poales; family Poaceae; genus Aegilops; species Aegilops bicornis. Next base: position 250,742,121 of record CM038673.1, read on the forward strand.
TGAAGATGACCCTTCTTGCGACAAAACCTACAATGCGGTTATGCCTCTAAGTCGTGCCTCGACACGTGAGAGATATAGCCGCATTGTGGGTGTTACAGTTGGGGACTAAACTGCTTTTTAGTACTACATGTCATCCCCAAACTGATGGACAAACTGAAGTAGTCAATAGAACGTTGTCTACTATGATTAGGGCTATTTTGAAGAATAAAAGAAAATGTGGGAAGAATGCTTGCCTCATATTGAATTTCCTTATAATCGTTCGCTGCATTCTACTACTAAGGTGTGTCCTTTTGAAATTGTGTATGGTTTCTTACCTTGTGCACCTATTGATTTGTTGCCTCTTCCATCTTCAAAGAAGGTTAATTTTGATGCTAAACAACGTGCTGAATTGATCTTAAAAATGCATGAGTTAACTAAGGAAAACATTGAGCATATAAATGCTAAATATAAACTTGCTAGAGATAAAGGTAGAAAACGTGTTGTCATTGCACCTGGATATCTTGTTTTCTTATGGTTGCGTAAGGATAGGTTTCCTGATTTGTGCAAATCAAAGGTAATGACATGTGTTGATGGTCCTTTTAAGGTGTTAGAGAAAATAAAGGATAATGCATATAAACTTGAGCTGCCTATAGATTTTGGGATTAGTCCCACTTTTAACATTGCAGATTTGAAGCCTTATTTGGGTGAGGAAGATGAGCTTCCGCCGAGCATGACTTCATTTCAAGAAGGGGAGGATGATGAGGACATCAATACCATTGTTACACCACAGCCCCTGCTGCTATACATGCTGGACCAATTACTAGAGCTCGTGCACACCAATTAAATTACCAGGTACTTTGTTTCTTGGTAATGTTTCTAATGTTCATGAGAATATGATGCTGCCTAAATTGGATACATTTGTTTTGCTTATAAATGAAGGGCCTAGATTGGACAAGAAGGATGAACATTGGAGCAAGATCAAGCATGGAGATGATGGCATGCGCAAGGGGAACAAGAACGGAGTTTCAAGTGATGGTTTCAGGACTTTGAAGCCACCATAATGGGTGCATGAAGGCTTGGACGAAATATACAATATGCCACTTTCATAAATTTCGTTTAGAGGCTATCATAGGTGTTGCGTCACCTTATTATTGGGCCAGGCCCATGTAATCTCGAAATACTTTAGTATAGGCTGTTTTTAGAGTCTGTATGTGTGGGGAAACAAAGTTAGGGTTGCTTTCGGATCCCTCCTCCAAGGGGTCATGAAATTACCCCCCCCCCCTCTTCTCCATATATACCACCCTTAGGGCATTGTTTAGACTTCGGGTTTTGTTTAGATTAAAGTTCGCCATAGCCGCAACTTCGCATACTTCGTTTGTGTTCTTTTTTTGCTTGCAGAAAATAGACCCTCGTGGTCAGGTTGATCATGCTCCGGCATGGTTAATAACCTTTCAGAGTTTATTTAGCGATTGCTAAGGCGCAACGTCCTTGCACGTTCATAGTCGGATTGTCAAAGTCTACTCCTCCGAAAACGACAATCACCATCTCATCTAAATATGGGACACCTTTGCCTCTATCACCCGATAAGGGCCTTCCCACTTTGTTGTCAACTTGTCTGATCCCATCATGGATTGGATCCGACGAAGTACAAGGTCACCTTCCTCAAGCTTCCTAGCATGAATTTGAAGCTATGATAGTTTCCAAAGCTTGCTGCTACCATGCAACACGTACAACATCCTAGAAACGGTCCTCCTCGAGGAGCGTGGTATCATCATGCCTCATCTCTTCCTGATTTGCTTCATCAAAGGCTTGGACTCAAGGAGATTCATATATGAGTTCTATGGGAAGCACTACTTCTACACCATAAACTAGGGAGAAGTGTGTCTAGCCGGTAGCACGATTTAGTATCCTCCCAAGTAACAAAAGAACTATCGGCAACTCTACCACCCAGCGTATTCCACACTTGTGCAGCTTTCAAAAGTCCTATTCTAAAGACGTTGCAGCACTTCGACATTTGCCCTCTCTGATTACCCGTTGCTCCTCAGATGAGCAACAGAGGCATAACAGATCTTGCTGCCAAGCTCTTGGCAGTATGCTATGAAGGCGCGACTCATGAATTGGGTGCCGTTGTTGGTGATGATCCTGTTGGGTACGCCAAAACGAGCAATCAATATCTTGAAGAACTTGATAGCTGACTGGGTTGTCACCTTCCTTACCGGCTCCTCCTCAGACCACTTTGTAAACTTGTCGATTGCGATATATAAGAATTCAAAGCCCCCAGTTGCACGGGGGAAAAGGCCGAGGATGTCTAGCCCCCAAACCGTGAAGGGTAAAGAGATAGGAATGGTTTTACGAGCTTGAGCTAGCTGGTGTATTCTCCTGGCATGGAACTGACATGCTTCACATGTAGTTACCAATGCTTGGCATGGAACCACACATCCATTCTGGCAACGGCTTTTGTCCATCTTCCTAACAAATACACTTCAATTTCACCACATTTGGTCTCTTTCTGTATAGAATGTTGTCAACAAACTGATACATACTTGACTATCGGGCTACTCTTTCAGCTTCTTCTTGGTCATTGGGAAGTTCACCTTTTTTAAAGTACTGGACAATCTTTTGCGCCCATGCCGGAGCCTGATGTCGTTGTCCTGGGAACGGGGGTCCCCAGACTTGCCTACCTGCGGCCCACGGCATGGCTCCACCAGCGGCCCTGTACGGCCCATCTTCATTAGCAAGCATTCAAGACCCTCGCGAGGGGCCAAGCCTTGCGAGGCGGACGAAGCAAGACCTCCTTGGGGGCGGCCTCACTAGGTCGGCTCACGAGGGGCGGAGAGATCAAGGCGAGGGGCACCTCGCGAGGTTCCTGTGATGCAAGACATGACGACCAAGGCCAGGCGGGTGCCAGAGCGTGCAGCGTACTCGTTTCCTCTTTGGTGCTAAAGAGGCAAGCGCAGGTGAGGAGTCCCGAGGCATCAGGCAAAGGTTTCCATATTGGTGCAACAAGATCGAGACCAGCAGGACGGCAGGATGGAGGTCACCGTGGAGCCCAGGACGGCGTCACCACCAGAGCCTTTGGCGGGCGAAGACCACCTTTAGTCAGGATAACTTGTACTAGTTGTATCCCTTCAAATTTGGCCGTTGTTGGATCCCTTCCCGCCTACATTTGGGAAAGAGGACCAGGGCCTCTATAAATAGGACTAGCCACCACAGTAGGAGGCAACGGATCTTGGGCCATTCAGATCATCCTCAACCACCCAAGCTTACCGAGCTCAAGGACACCTATCCTCAGGAGGCTGTTATTCCCTTGTACTTGTTCATCCTAAGCCAAGAGGCAATCCACCACACCACACTGGAGTAGGGTATTACACCACATCGGTGGCCCGAGCCAGTATAAACCTTGTGTCCCTTGTCCTGCGAGTTTAACGTGTTGAGCTTTGAGATCGCGGTGAGTGCGTGAGCTAGAGGGGGAGAGATCTTCGTGCGCACCCTAGTGTTAGAACCTCAAGGGTTTTGCCGGAACCCGCAATCCAACATTTGGCGCGCCAGTTAGGGGTGCCCTGAAGCTTTCCTTCCGTCGGTCCACATTCCATCGCTCCACAGCATCCATGGCGGACGCGCGCTGAGCACCGGGTCACCCTCTCCGCCAGTGATGCTCAGACGGCCCCTGTCGGCGGGCCTCCCCGTCGTTCCCCATCACCCACTGCCAACGCCACCACCGGCCCGGCGGGAAACGAGCAGCAAGCGTCCTTGATGCACCCCTTTGTGCGGCGGGACGGCCGCACCACCACTTCATCGCTAACCCCGGCCGACTCATCGTCTCACGCTTGTCGCGCGCCCACGGACACGCAGGCCGTGCTGCTCATGGCGCGCGAGCTCCTGCGCTACCGCCCGGTCGACGACCTCTACAAGGACTTGCTGGACCGCATCGCCGAGCTCGTCAGCGCCGCTGGGGGCTCTCCCACACCATCCCTCTCGCTGCATCGCCCTTCGCCAACTGCGGGTGACGTAGTTGACGGAGCACCTCCACAACCTCCACATCAAGACGGTGCCCTGACGCCAAGGCGCCCCCCCCTCCCGACGCGACCCACTGTGCCGGGCACCCGCGCGAGAAGAAGGAAGCTGCCAACAGGTTCCTCAGCCGCAGGAAAACGCTCCCGCGCTCCCAGCGCCATCACGACAAGACTGCTTGCTGCTTGCGGCGGCAGCGCGCGGACATCAAGGGACGGCTCCGCATCAGCAACGGGCCTCGGTGGCCACAGCAGGCTGTTGTGCCTTCACTCCGGAGCTGCGTAGCGTCGTCTGGCCGGGCAAGTTCAAGCCAGACCTGCCTCCTTGCTATGATGGCACCCCCGACCCTGCGGAGTTCTTGCAGCTCTACGAGCTGAGCATCGAGGCGGCCAACAGCGACGAGAAAGTCTTGGCAAACTTGTTCCCCATGGATCTCAAGGATGGTGCTCGCTTGTGGCTCCAGAACCTGCCCCCGTGCTCGATCTCCTCCTGGAATGTGATGCGTGACCACTTCGTCGCCAACTTCTAGGGCACTCGCGACCACCCGTTGGCCGTGGGTGACCTATGCCGCATCAAGCAGCAGCCAGGAGAGACCTTGCAGAAGTACATCCAATGCTTCAACAACATTCGTCTAAAGATCCCCAAGGTGACCGACGAGGCTGTCATTTCCGCATTTTCCGACGGCGTCCGTGATGTCAAGATGAAGGAGGAGCTCGCCATCCACAAAGAACTATGCACGGCTCTGGAGTTGTTCAACATGGCGACCAAGTGCGCAAGTGTTGAGGAAGGGCGCCTTTCCCTCCTCGAGCTCCCTACTACCGACCCAGAGGAGAAGAAAGCCAAGGCCAAAGACGTGAAGCACAAGGGGGTGGCCGTGCTCGCAGCGGAGCCTGACATGAAGCGCGGCCGGAGCCATCCCGAGTCGTCCAAGAGCAGCCGTCCGTTCTGCACCTTCCACAACATACGCAGCCACAACACCAATGACTGTCAATGTCAGATCATGGGTTCCGGCATTTCCCTCATGGTTCGAACACTGGGTGCGCACAAAAATTTCCCCCCTATCGATCCACGTCCTAGTTTTGCTAAGATCTCACGGACTAACTCAACAAACTCATAACACAAGTAACACAAGATTTATACTGGTTCGGGCCACCATTGTGGTGTAATACCCTACTCCAGTGTGGTGGTGGTGGATTGCCTCTTGAGCTGGTGATGAACAGTACAAGGGGATGAACAGCCTCCCGAGGTTGAGGTGTTCTTGTGCTTGGCGAACTTGTGTGTGTGAGGATTCGATCAGCCCAGGCTTGGTTGCCTTCTACTGTGGTGGCTAGTCCTATTTATAGAGGCCCTGGTCCTCTCCCCAAATATTGAGCTAGAAGGGAGCGAACAACGGCCAATTTGAAAGGGGACAACTAGTACAGATTATCCTGACAAAAGCAGTCTTCGCCTGTGAAAGGCTCTGGTGGTGACGCCGCCTTGGGCTCCATGGTGACCTCCGTCCTGCCGTCCTGCTGGTCTTGGTCTCGTTGCACCAATGTGGAAACCTTTGTCTGATGCTTCGGTACTCCACGCCTGCGCTTGCCTCCTTAGCACCAAAGAGGAAACAAGGACGTTGTGCGCGCTGGCGCCCGCCAGGTCTCGATCATCATGGCTCACGTCATGGGAACCTCGCGAGGTTTGCCTTGCCTTGATCTCTCTACCCCTCGCGAGCCTGCCTGGCGAGGCCGCTCCTGAGGAGGTCTTGCATCGTCCTCCTCGCGAGGCTTGGCCCCTTGCGAGGGTCTTGAATGCCTTGTTGATGAAGATGGGTCGTATAGGCCTGCTAGCACAGCCATGCCGTGGGCTGCAGGCAGGCAAGTCTGGGGACCCCCGCTCCCAGAACGCCGACAGTAGCCCCCGGGTCCAAGGAGCGCTCGGGCTTGGCTTCGAGGCAAAGCCAAAGGTCAAGTGCGAAGCGCCGCGGGCCCCAATAGCCTGCAACCTTGGTCGACACGTGGCGGTTGATTGGACGTGGGCGTCTCCGCTTCCCCACGCTGCCTCGGCAACTGCCCGACTTGACAAGTCCCTGCGACATGCAAGGAAAACCATCATTACCTGTGATCATGGGGGGCGCTGGTTGGCCTTCTCCTGCTATAAATGAGGAGGGGGCAGAGCCCCCGTCGCCCATTCCTTCCCATTCCACTTGCTCCTTCTTCCGCTCCACCACCGACATCGATGGCGCCGTCGAAGAGGTTCTCTGCCGCAGAGAAGGGAAAGGCCCCTTGTGAGGGGCCCGGCTCCCCGGCGCCCAAGTGTGGACACGGCTGTCCCCGTAAGCACACCGCGACCCCAGCCGTGGCCCCCCGCTCCCAGGGTGGTGCCGCTGCGCATGGCAGGGGCCGCTCCGACCGCGGCAGCCCCGTCGATGAAGGGAGATGTGTCGTTGTTGCGCGGCCTCCCCGGCCGCACTTCCACTCGGCAGAAGTGCTGCCAAATTTCGTCATCTGGTCGGAGAACCTGGCCGGCAACTGGCTTCAGCTCCCGCGCTTCTTCGTCGACGAGCTGCCAGCCTCTAGTCCAGGAGGGCTCTGGCTGCAGGCGGACGGTTGCTGCAGCAGGGCTTCTTGGGTCATGGTCGAGGTCTCCGCCGTGGGCAACATAGCCCTGGCTCGCGGTTGGCAGACGTTCGCCCGCGCACGTGGCCTGGGCAGGCGGTGCACCCTCCATATCAAGTACGAGGGTGACGCGACCCTCTATGTGAGTGTGTTTGGGGAAGATGGTCGCCGCGCCGGGTGCTGCCCCGAGGTGAACGACGGCGAGGAGGTGCTCGGCCTCGGCGATGGCCGACACGAGGACGACGACGAACCCGCCCCTGGCGCCGACCGCATTTTGTCCAGCTATGGCAGCTCTTCCTCCGGCGACAGCTCCAGTAGCGGCGGCTACGACCAGCCGCCACGCCGCCGCGCCCGCTTTAAAGGTGGTAGCGGATCGGCTCGTCACCGCGCCTCCGTGAAGCGCGAGGAGGGGTCTGGCTGAGCTCGGGATGGTGCCAGGAGCCCGCCTCCGTGGATCGCTGTAGGGGCAGGCGCCGCTTTATTTTGTTCTTCCTTTCCTTTCTGCATCAAGAAGAACCCAGTATGGGCCTCGTAGGGCGTGTATCGAACTATGATTTGCCCATCATTATGCTATGCTTGTTGTTTCCATGTTGTGCCGTTGTTTTGTGTAGAGGTAACTTAGCTTGGCATGCTTGGGGTAGCCTCCTCCTCGCGAGGGACTTGCTTCCTAGTGCCTGCGGAGGCCTTCCTTGTCTTGGCGGGTGCTAGGGAACTGCAAAAAACTTGCTAGGGGCGTCGCCAGGAGGCTTATCATTCACCCGAGTCTAGACCCAACGATTCATATCGCGATACCAGAGGGGCACGGATCAGGAGAGGTGCGCTAGCTTGTTGGCTCGAATGAGGATGCCTCGCGAAAAATCTGACGAGGGCCAGGGAAGAGAAAAAGGCTCGCGAGGGCGCCTGCCTAGCCCCCTCGCGAGGTATGCGAAAGAGAGAAAACAGGTTTAAACTGGAACCGGAAATAGCAGCAAAAACGACGAAACCAAACCAGCAAGGAACTCCAGAAGCAAACTTTCAATTAAAAGGAGGTGAGCCAACTACGAAAAGCAAATGAAAAACCGCGTCCGGCACCTAGGCTAGTCTTCAAGTCTTCTCACCAGCTCGGAGCTAAGTGCTGCCACTAGGACGTGGGAGGGAGCCCCCGAGGCCCGAGGGCGGCACTCCTGAGACTCCGGGGCGTGTACAACCCCACTCGTTATTACGTGAGAGTGTCACGGCGGCGATTCTTCATAGGCACCACGCCTTCTTCACAGGCACTGGGCCTTTCTTCACAGGCACTGGGCCTTGCTTCATGGGTAGAACTTCCGGAAGTGTTGGATGTTCCAGGCGTTCTGGATGGGTACCCCGTCTTGCCTCTCCTGGCGCGCGGCGCCAGGCTTGGAGACATGGACAACCTTGAACGGGCCCTCCCACATGGGTGAGAGCTTGTGCAGCCCTTCCCTGGAGAGGACCCGCCTCAGGACGAGGTCGCCCGCCTCGAGCGTCCTGGAGCGGATGTTGCGGCAGTGGTATCGCCGCAGCGCCTGCTGGTACCTTGCCGCCCGTAGTGCGGCTTCGCGGTGGCGTTCCTCCCCCAGCACGAGGTCCATCCCCTGTGTGGCATCCTGTTGCGTTTCATCAAACGCCAGGACCCGTGCGGAGCGATGCCTGACCTCATGAGGGAGGACCGCTTCTACTCCATAGACGAAGAAGAATGGGGTCTCGCCCGTTGGCTTGGTGGCGGTGGTGCGGATGGACCACGGCACGGACTGGAGCTCGTCGTACTAGCCCTTGTCGCGGGCCTCGAGCTTCTTCTTGAAAGTCCTAGTCTAGAGGACCCTCAGGACCTCTGCGTTGGCGCGCTCGGCCTGACCGTTGCTCCTGGGGTGTGCCACCGAAGCGTAGCAGATCTGCGTTCCAAGGTTAGCAAAGTATGTTCTGAAGAGATCACTAGTGAACTGCGAGCCGTTATCAGTGATGATGTAGTTGGGGACCCCGATACGGCTCACGAGACCCTTGATGAACTTGACCGCGGAACCAGCCGGGATGGTGCGGACGGCTTCCACTTCCGCCCACTTGGTGAACTTGTCGGTGGCAACGTAGAGGTAGTGGTAGCCCCCTGGCGCTCGAGGAAATGGGCCCAAGATATCCAGCCCCCAGACCGCGAACGGCCAGGTGAGTGGGATAGTCTGGAGGCCCTGAGCTGGCTGATGGATCTGCTTGGCGTGGAACTGGTAGGCTTCACAGGACTTCACCAGCTCGGCTGCATCGTTGAGCGCCATGGGCCAGTAGAATCCACTGCGGAACACCTTGCCGACGAGGGTTCGCGACGACGAGTGGTTCCCGCAGTCCCCACCATGTATGTCGGATAGCAACTCCTTCCCCTGGTCTCTGTAGATGCAACGCAATGAAACGTCATTTGTTCTCTTCCTGTATAACTCACCATCCCGGATGCAGTATGTCGTGGCCTTCCGGGCCACGCGCTCCGTGTCCTCCTCCTTCTCCGGCAGCGTCCCTTGCGTCAGGTATTCCTTGAATTCCTTGGTCCAGCCTCCCTCCTGGGGCTCGAGCGCTAAGAGTAGGCGTGCTCCCGAAGTCGGGCCACGGGCCGGCGCTCCTGTGGCTGGCGGCTGCGGGAGCTCCTCCCGAGGCTGAGCTGTCCTTGAAAGTGGTGGCGTTGCTGATGGTTTGAAGAGCCATTCCTCGAAGACGCCAGGCTCTTGGGGTTGCCGCTTGGATGCCCTCTTGGCGATGTCGTCGGCTTCCTTGTTGGTGCCGCGAGGCACGTGCTGCAGCTCCAGGCCCAGGAACTGCTTCTCCATTTTGCGCACTTCTACGAGGTATGCCTCCATATGCTCGTCCTTCGGCTCGTATACTTTGTTGGAGAAGTTTACGAGAAGCTGCGAGTCGCCCCTGACGGTGAGGCGCTTTGTCACATCCTAGCTAGTTCATGCATTAGAGTGTTGCATCATGTTTACTTCTCTAGAAACTTGAAATGGGGATGACAGAACCCCCAGCACCTCCCCTGAAAACAACTAGGGTTTACTAAAATCATTTTCAATGAACCTGAAATGCCCTTCTAAAAAGTCCATCCTTTTTGTCTTCGCAGATCCTATCCGTGGAGTGGACCACGAAACGCTTGATCTCCAAGATAATCTCACATATCGGGAATATCCCGTTCGCATCCTTGATCAAGCTGAACGTACCACTCGACGCCATAATATCAAGTTTCTCAAGGTTCAATGGTCACACCATTCCGAGGAAGAAGCTACTTGGGAAAGGGAGGATCATCTTCGACTTGAGTACTCCACCTTCTTCCCGGAGGATCCTAAATCTCGGGAAGAGATTCTTTTGATTGGGGGTGAGTTGTCACATCCTTGCTAGTTCATGCATTAGAGTGTTGCATCGTGTTTACTTCTCCAGAAACTTGAAATGGGGATGACAGAACCCCCAACACCCCCTGAAAACAACTAGGGTTTACTAAAATCATTTTCAATGAACTTGAAATGCCCTTCTAAAAAGTCCATCCTTTTTGTCTTGGGTTAGAACCTCTGACAAAATGGGTTCACAATTTTCTAGGTCATCTTAAGATCATTGAGTTAAATCATATGTAACTTGCATTTGGGCATTTAAATGCTAGTAAATATTTTAAATGTCTGAATAATCCCAAACTGAAATGTTCCATGTTGGATATGTTCCATACAGTGAGCATGTGCAGTTTGGTGATTTCTGGAAATGTCTAAGTATTTTTAGAAATGCCACAAACTTGCAGAAATAAAAGAAAATAGAAAATAAAAGGAAACAAACTTACATGGCAGCAACCCACCACCCAGCCCACCTTATGCTCAAAGATCAGGTCGCCCGTGCCAGCCAGCTGCTTCTTCCCCGCCACACAGGCAGGGAGGTGATGCCGGCGTGCGCGAGCTCGCCACGACGCCACCTGCTTGCCGCTCGCGCCCCTGGACACCTGGGCGAGCCCCATGTCGCCGCCCCGACCCCCCTGGACACATCGATTCTCCCCTGCCTCTCTCCCTCGCCCTCTCCTACCATGGCCGACGCCGCCGCAACCGCACCGCCAACATAGACGCGCCCACCGTCGTCCCGGCGCCGCGCCACCGTGTCCAGAAGCTCCGCCGCCCTCCTCTCCTTCGAGCAAGCCGAGCCCCGAGCGCTCGCTTGCCCCGAAGCCGCCACAACGACCATGCTCGACTCCGCCACCGCCAGAGATCCCCTTCGTCGTCACCGCTGCACCAGCTCGTCCCTGACCTCGACGACTACTCCGACGTGATCGCTGTGAGCTCAGCCACCTCCCCATCCTCTCCGTTCTTGCTCTCGAGCACCATAGTGACCGCACGAAGCTTCACCGTATGCGCCGCCACCGAGCTCGTCGCCGACGATGCTCCGGCCACCCAACGGCCACACCACCACGTCCAACGCACTCACCGCATCCCTAGGAGCCCGTAGCACCACCGCACGCCCCTTGCCGTGCCCCCTAGCAACGGGTTCGACCTCGCCCGAACTCCAAAAACCACACAGCTCGTCACCGGCGACATTTCCGGCGACCCCGAGCCCAACCGCCACCACCACCCGACGAGGCTCACCCCTAGCTACTCGTAGATGGTCTCCGCCGCCCATTTGGTTGCTGGAGCACGAAACCCGCACCGCACTGCCGCGTCTGGCCTCGTCGGTGGCTAAACGCCGGTGTCGGTGTCAAAACCGGCGGATCTCGGGTAGGGGGTCCCGAACTATGTGTCTAGGCGGATGGTAACAGGAGACAAGGGACACGATGTTTTTACCCAGGTTCGGGCCCTCTCGATGGAGGTAATACCCTACTCCTGCTTGATTAATATTGATGATTTGGGTAGTACAAGAGTAGATCTACCACGAGATCAAGGAGGCTAAACCCTAGAAGCTAGCCTATGGTATGATTGTTGTTCTGTCCTACGGACTAAAACCCTCCGGTTTATATAGACACCGGATATGTTAGGTTACACAGAGTCGGTTACAACGGTAGGAGATCTACATATCCGTATCGCCAAGCTTGCCTTCCACACCAAGGAAAGTCCCATCCTGACATGGGACGAAGTCTTCGATCTTGTATCTTCATAGTCTTGGAGTCCGGCCGTGATGATAGTCCGGCTATCCGGACACCCCCTAGTCCAGGACTCCCTCAGTAGCCCCTGAACCAGGCTTCAATGATGATGAGTCCGGCGCGCATATTGTCTTCGGCATTGCAAGGCGGGTTCCTCCTCCGAATACTTCATAGAAGGTTTTGAACACCAGGATTGTGTCCGGCTCCACATGCCACCATAGAGAGAATAACAAGTTCCACATACCACCGTAGAGAGAATAACTTTTGCACAGATCTGCTGACATACTCCGCGGCGTGACATCACACCACGGCCAGGCCTTTATATGAATCGTTTTTTACCGTTCCACCTTAGCGCGTCTAGCGAGGCGGTTTCCTTGGCACGTCTTATCAAAGCATGGATATTGCCCCCTTATTCCGGGATTCCCATCAATACGGACATGGGTAACCCAACCGTGCCCGTTGGCACACCTCCTCTATCAAAGGCGAGTCCTAATCAACCACGGGGTGGGCTCTTGGGATTCAACCTCTTTATAATGAGACCAATGCCCTCTTCTTTTTACACCCTCCATCGAGTTCGCCTCGCGCTTCGAGTTCCAACACCCAAAGCTTCAGATTTAGGCGCTTCGGACCTTCGACGATGTACGGCTCCGACCAGCACGGTCGATGGATGTCTTCCTCCATCACAGAAGAAGATGTGCTAAAGCTGCGAGGCGCCGTGTATCTAACCGCGAGATCTCGCATAGGCTAGCTGCTCGAGGCAGGTCATTCCCACTCTGAGCCCGGCGAGAACGTGGTGTTCGTGGTCTCACTTCCTTGGGTTTAGGCTTCCGACGGATCCCTTTGTGCGAGGACTCATGTTTTATTATGGGCTGGATTTCCATGACTTGAATCCGAGTCCATCCTCCATATCTCGTCATTCATTGTCGTATGTGAGGCCTTCCTCCATATTACCCCCACTTTGGATTGTGGCTCAAGACCTTCAAGGTGGAGCCAAGGATGATCGGGGCAACAAGCAGAGTCTTGAAGGGGCGGTCCTAAGCAAATGTGCTGATGCTCCATGGCTGAGGGCTCTTTTCAAGAGGAGCTTGGTTTGTGGCAACGGAGTGGTTTTATATCACCGCTCCCGGGGCACCAAATGGGCGGCGCTCCCGCCTTCCGCCAGGTCCACCACAGCGGGTCAAGCGCCATGGGTCAACAAGGGGCTCGGCTGGGGCCGTCCAAGGACGTTCCCTCGCTGCAGGGCCGTATTCGATACCTCCAAGAGAGGGAGATCAATCTGATTGCAGTGGCACAGGTTATGTTGATCCGGTGCCTTCAGCCCTGCAAACGTCCCCCCCTCCGCCTGTGGGAATTCAATCCGGAGGTCCACGAGCTCTCCAAAATTTTATGGGCACGACGCCCGTGGAGATGTATAAATTGTTCTTCGCATCACAAGAGAAGTGTCCGGACCTGACTGAGGACGCAGGACTAAGCTGCAATCGCCCAGATACTCAAGTAAGTAGTCCTGTAACCGGACAAGTTGTTCATTCATTTATCTTATATATATGCCCTTTAAAGGAGCCGTTTCTTTGAATAGGAGTGGATAACCAAGGCAAAGTTAATAAGGTCTTTGGCTCCCCTCCCAGAGACCACGTCGGATCCCATGCTGACCAAGATGTTGAAGGTCGCGCCTTTTGAAGAAGGCGAAGGGGGGAGCGGGGAAGCAACTGCCTCTATGAAGGAGGCCATCCAAGAAGGAAGGACTAAAAGTCCCATCTCTTGAGGAGAAAATAGGACCGCTTCGGAAGATCCGGAGGTCAAGGCCTCAAAGAGGGGAAAGGAATCTTCGTCGGAGAGTCCTGCGCTGGGAAGTAACCCAGCCGCACTATTTCCCCAAGGGGATCAGCCCTCCAGCGAGCCGTAAGTAAAAAAGAAGGGGTTTTGTAAATGAGGAACATCCCTGCATTTATTTATGAGGATAACCGAAATTGTACCTTGTAGTTCGGATCTCAGCCCTTCTCAGCAGAGCTCGTCTTCGGGGGATCTTCTTCTAGAGATGATGGAGAGCGAAACGCCTCCACCTGTCGCACCCTCATGCGAGGCGGATGACCCTAAGGTGTCGTCGCGGAGGGTTCCCCCAAGTCCGGCGAGGCCGGAAGGTCCGGCGCCAAGTGGTGTGCAGTCGGAGGAGCTGAAGGATCTACTCGGGCGAGCGGCTATCTCAGAAGATCACCGTGCTCTAATGGGTACGGTGATTGAAAGAACTGCATCCGCGGAGAGCGCATTGCATGAAGTCGTCATAAGCTTGCTGACGGGGTTCGAGGTACGCAAAAATGATGTACCTTCTGACAGTTATGCATATAGAATGCGCCCTGTATAGATAGTAGCCCCTGAGACTCGGTATGTTGTCAAAATTAACAGCGTGCCGAGGATAAAAATCTCAGTTATAACATATCGCCGCTCCTAAACAGGTGGCGGGGCGTCCGATGGCAAGCCGGACTGATGAATATGCCGAACTAAAACGGCAACTTGACGAGGCGGATGCGGACATCGCGCTGGTCAATAAACGGTTTGACGAGTCACAAGGTATGCGACTTCTACGTGGACACCTAGTAAGGGAGCTTGACGCCCATGTCTTACTATTTGTATGCTAAATGCAGATGGTGCCGCTGCTGTGGAGGAGCTGCGGGCGGAACTCGCCCGAGCGAAAGAGCAAGTCAGAAATAGTAATGCGGCCACCTTGAGGGCGGCCGAAGAGCTAGAAGCCGAACGGGCTGCTCACTGCCGAAGCAAAGAGGAAATGGCCGAAATGGCCAGAAAATTGAAGGATACTACCGACCGCTGCGAGGTTCTTGAAAAAGAACGCCAAGCGGAGCAAGAGGGCTCTGAAAAGGCCGCCACCGAATCGAAGAGTGCCCATTCGCCTTGAGAGCTGCCAAGGAGGAGCTGAGTCGGGCCGGGCAATTGCGGGCTGGGAAACTGTTTCGCCATGGAGGAAGTATACGGATCCGGTATGCTCAATTGGAAAAGTTATGGAGTTCGGAGGATGCTTATTCGATTTAGCAATGACTACCGCAGACGCTGATTGAGCACTTCCGAGGCCAGAAGGGGCACAGAAGGGAAGAGCTGTATTGGTCGCAATTCATAGTCCGGAGCGTCTTCTTCCGTTGACCGATCGGTTGGCCGAATGGGCCGAGCTGAATCGACTATCTGGACTTGCCATGCAGCATGCCATGACTCATTTGTGGCCGGGCGGACCCTAGCCGAAGAGTTATTTTGGTTTAGTGCAGCAGTTCCTTGGTGCGGTACCGCGTGTCGACGCCATGAGGCGGTCGGCGTGTATTGAGGGAGCGCGGATGGCTCTGGCCCGTGTCAAGACATACTGGGCAGATATGAAGGCCACCTACGTTGCATCCCAAGACTCG
The DNA here is from genome assembly GCA_021605145.1 of Aegilops bicornis. NCBI lineage: Eukaryota > Viridiplantae > Streptophyta > Magnoliopsida > Poales > Poaceae > Aegilops > Aegilops bicornis. The sequence goes on from CM038673.1 coordinate 250,757,180, forward strand.
GGCAAAAGCCGAATACATGCCGAGCACTACTTTGAGGAAGTCCTGCAGGGCGCTCGTTTAATAGAGACGCAGTGCTCGAAGGATATTATGTTTAAATGACATGTATGTTTGGTGAAAACAATGTTTCCATATAATATAAGAGCTTTTTATACTTGTGCGTTCAAGTAGTAGACTACTCCCTGTGCGGCCGTATATGTATATGTATAAATAACCTGAAAGATGGCAGTCCTTGGCTTCAGCCCCCACGCACATAGTGCGGAGGTGTTTGCAAAGAAGGCGCTCTTGCACACTTAATCCAACGTCTTGGTCCTGTTAAGGAGGTGGTAGCGTAGCAAACTAGGCAACCGGACTATAATGCTTTATCACTTTCACTTAGCCCTAGGAGTTCGAGGGTGGGGCTACTATATAGCCTCGGGGCACCGCACTCTCCCAATTCGAGTGCGTATGTGCTGACCAAAAACCGGTCCTTCGTTAATGCGGAGGAATTCTAAACATTCCGATGAGTCATCGAGTGGTTGACCAGTCTCTCGCTATATCATGACGATCAGTTTTCGGCTTTCTCTCTTGAGGTGCTCGCTTGCGGCGAACCGGGCACAATCGCGATAGTTCTCCACGGTGCCGCGTTAGGCGATAAAAGCGGAACGTAAGGCAGCAAAACACGTGAGCCGGGCAAACCCAACATTTGACCAAAGACATGATTCGGAGCTGATGCATATAAGGCCTAACTTCGAGACGCGAATACTCCCTAAGGTATTCGGTCTTTATAAAAAACGGGCAGAATAATGCCCTAAGCCCTTGGTGTCCAGGTACGCACAAAAATTCTGGTGCGGCCAATGCCAAAACGCCAGCCTCCTCCTCGGTTATAGTAAGAAACCGGAAGATGCATATTAAACAAGAGACAGTAAGAAAGGTTTACGCAGGGTCTTAATCTGAAAATAATCCTTGCAACGGGTCCCTAATGCACTTCTGCGCATGTGTCTCTGTTGTGCCGTATCCTGGACGGGTGTAGCACGCTGTTCATCTGTAAAAGAGAGGAACTTCGTTTAAAAGAAAAAAGATCATGCGAAAGATGTACTTTATATTAAATAAACAGAGTACGATTCAAAGAAGTGAATAAAATTGAGCTTTATTGTCTCTTGTGATACATGCATGCAGCCCCTTGTGGGGGTATGCCACTAGTAGGCACCGGACTCGTCTAGCCATGTCTGGGGTTTGAATGACCAATTAAGGCTTTTTAACTAGCGGAGCCGGATAGGTGTGGGGCTGTCAAGGCAGTCTCGCGTTCCTCCGTGCTCAAGTAACACTTAGTACTTCCTTTTAATGAGATGATGCCGCGTGGACCGGGCATTTTAAGTGTTAGAGATGCATAATGCGGTATTGCATTAAAGCGGGCGAAAGCTTCACGTCCCAACATTGCTTGATGGCTACTTTTGAACGGGGCGACATGGAAGATTAACCTTTCGCGACGGAAGTTGTCGGATGAACCGAACACAACTTCTAGCAGTATGGAGCCCGTACAATGGGTATATGGGCCTGGCATTACTCCTTTAAAGGAGGTGTTGCTACGGCGAATTTTGGTTGGGTCTATCCCCATTCTATGAATTGTGTCCTAATATATCAGGTTTATGTCACTCCCGCCATCCATGAGGACTTGTGTAAATTGGAATCCGTCAATTATAGGATGCAATATCAAGGCAGTCCATTCTGCGTTCCGGATACATTCGGAATAGTCCTGATGGTCGAAGGTGATTGGTTTTGACAACCAGTGTGCGGCGCGCCTTTTAGTGGGCGCCGCTCTGTTTTTCCTTTTGGTCACGTGAAGTGAGTTTACTGTTTTAACCTCTTGTGGGAAATTCTTTTGTTTTCCGGGGCTCTGCTTGTGGTGCTCGTCGTCATCTTCACTTGGTGTGTCGAGCCCCTTGTGTTCAGCGTTGAGTCTGCCGGACTGTTTGAAGACCCAACAATCTCTGTGGGTATGGTTTGCAGGCCTCCCGGGAGTACTGTGGATTTGACATATCTTGTCCAAGATCTTGTTTAAATTGGATAGCTCATCGCTATTGTCCTTAAGGGGCAGTTTTTTATTGTTCTGCCGTGAGCTCTTAAATCCGGCGTTGACTGTGTAACGCCCTCGATGCGGCTATATCTCCCACGTGTCGAGGCACGACTTAGAGGCATAACCGCATTGAAAGCAATGTCGCAAGTGAGGTAATCTTCACACAACCCATGTAATACATAAGGGAAAGAGATACATAGTAACGACCACGTTCCTCGTCGAACTCCCACTTGAGCTCGGCTGAGTCACCTGCACTGGCATCGTCGGAACCTGCAACTGTTTTGGGAGTATCATGAGTCACGGGACTCAGCAATCTCACACCCGCGAGATCAAGACTATTTAAGCTTGTAGGAAGGACTGAGTAATAAAGTGGAGCTGCTTTAAGCGTTTACTAGCATATATGGTGGCTATTTCGCAAAAGAGAGCGAGAAGAGAAGCAAAGCACGGACGTGAAGCTAGTAGCGATCAAGAAGTGATCCTGAACTACTTACGTCAGATGTAACTCCAACACCGTGTCCACTTCTCGGACTCCGCCGAGAAGAGACCATCACGGTTACACACGCGGTTGATGTGTATTTTATTTGAGGTCAACTTCGGGTTTTCTACAACCGGACATTAACAAATTCCCATCTGCCTCATAACCGCGGGCACGGCTTTCAAAAGATATTACCCTGCAGGGTGTCCCAACTTAGCCCATTATAAGCTCTCACGGTCAACAAAGGATATTCCTTCTACCGGAAGACCCGATCAATCTCGGAATCCCGGACTACAAGACATTTCGACAAAGCAATAAAACAAGACCCAGCAAAGCCGCCCGATTGTGCCGACAAATACCGATAGGAGCTGCACATATCTCGTTCTCGAGGCACATCCGGATAGGTCAGCCTACGAGTAAAACCAGACCTCGAGTTGCCCGTGGTGGCCCCTTGATCTGCCCGGTTCGGGCCAGCACTCGAAGAACCTTTGGTCCGGGGTTAAAATAAAGATGACCCTCGGGCTCGCGAAAACCGGGGAAAAAAGGCTTAGGTGGCAAATGGTAAAACCAAAGTTGGGCCTTCTTTGGAGGAGTCTTATTCAAAGCGAACTGTGAAGGGGTCCCATAAATCACCCAACCGTGTAAGGAACGCGAAATCAAGGAACATAACACCGGTATGACGGAAACTAGGGTGGCAAGAGTGGAACAAAACACGGGCATAAGGCCGAGCCTTCCACCCTTTACCAAGTATATAGATGTATTAATTATAGCAGATATATATTGTGATATCCCCAACAAGTAAACATGTTCCAATAAGGAACAACATCTCCATGTTCCAACAAGGAACAAACTTCAACTTCACCGCAACTAGCAACGCTATAAGAGGGCCGAGCAAAGCGGTAACATAGCCAATCAACGGTTTGCTAGGAAAGGATGGTTAGGGGCTGACATGGCAATATGGGTGGCATGATATAGCAAGTGGTAGGCATCGCAGCATAGGCATAGCAAAAGAGCGAGCATCTAGCATAGCAAAGATAGAAGTGATTTCGAGGGTATGGTCATCTTACGCAATGTTCTCGAGTTGTCGAAAGCTTGATCCTCGTAAGCGTTCTCAACGGGTTCCTCGTTCACGTACTCGTCTCCCGGCTCTACCCAAAGCAACAACACAAACAAAGGAACCACAATAAATCACGGTGCAATGCACAAGCAACATGATGCAAAACATGACATGATATGCGAGATGTGATATGCAATGCGTATGTGCGCTCCGGAAGGAAAATGATGAACCAGGCATCAACTTGGCAAACCAAGTATGCCACTGGAAAGATGAGATGATTTCGGTTGAAATCGATATAAAGATCACCGGAATCGGATGCACGGTTTGCAAAAGACAAGCAAAACAAGAATGGCACAAATCTGCCATTAACAGCATGATGCCACTTAGCAAGCAACAATAAATTAAGCTACTGCACCCAAACGTACCAACAAAGTGTATGGCACTGATCTACCCAAGATGCTTGACAAAAGATGAGCACTGAGCTTGGCTAAATCACATCATAACAGGTTCAAACAAGCATGGCAAAAGTGCACAAAATATCAGGCTGGACATGGCAAAAACAGCATCAGGTTGCAAATGTTCAGAGCAAGAAAACTACATGCTACAGGAACTTAAAATAGAAAAACAAGGCATGGCATGAATATACTCAAAGCATAGAACAAATGTCCCTTACTGACCATAAGCCAAAAAGGATCCGAAAATATAGTAACACCCATGTCAATATTGAAAGTTTAGTTAACAGATTCAGCAACATGGCATGTTAAAACTGATAACAAGTAGGCATGTTTACAAGCTCAATGCACTCACTACAGAGCCTTAAATGATAAACTAAGCATACATACATCAAGAAGACATGTCATAGAAGACATACATGGCAAGAACAATAACATAGCATAAATGGATCAACCACAACAACCTTGGCAAAATTGAATAACATGTAAACAATCTGCCAGGAAACATTTTATAGCAAACGTAGAGCTCGATCGACTCAAGCTATGGTACTCCATAATTGCAAACAAGGACATGGATGGATAGAGCAAGACATGTTTAACAAAAACATCCTTACTGAAGTATCTCAAAATATGCATGGATCTCTCGGTAGCATCAAGTTAACATGGCATCAAAATATCAGCAAAACAGAGCTGAAAACAGCAACATCAGGACACCTACTTTGCATGCTTGTGCTAGTCACCACATAGATCACAAACATACAAGGCATACACCCCTGGAAATATGGCCGGGAATATTACAAAACACATGTAGGATTCAAATTCATAGGGTGCACACATTAATCATGGCAAAAATAACAAAAGTGCAAGTTCTGTTAAGAGACAGAAACTAACATCACATAGCACTCTTCCAACAGCATTTCGGGCATCAAGATGAGCTCAAATGAAAATGATGCAATGATATGAAATGATCTACTCTTTGAGGCGAACATTCTGATATATTATACGCGCAAAATGGAGCTACATATGCAAAGTTATACTATGATTAAAATGCCACAAAATGAATCACAAGGCAAAATACTTAGAAGAAAAGAGGGGGAAGAAGGTCAACGGGCTAGGTCGGGATCCGGATCGGGATCCGGCCCGATCCGAAGCGGCGGCGGTGGGCGGCTGCTCCGGTGGCCGGCCCGGCGAGGAGGAGGAGGCGGGCTGGTCGGCGGCGGCGCGGCGCGGGCGGCGGCGGCAGCGAGGCGCGGCGACGGGCGGCGCGGCCCGGTGGACGCCGGAGGTCGGCGGCGGCGGCGCTGCCGGCGAGGGCGGCGGCGGGTCAGCCGGTGGCGGCGGAGATCCGCTGCGGGAGCGGGCGGCGTCATGGCGGCCGGGCGCGGGCGCTAAGCCGGGCCCCCGCGGGCCGGCGGGCGGCGCGGCGCGCGACAGTGGCGGCCTCTGATTAAGCGCGACCAAGGCGCTGACGGCGGGACGTGTCCCGGACGGCGCGGTGGCGTCCGGGCGCGAGGTAGGGAAGGCTAGGGTTAGACCCAGATTGGAATGGGGTTTGCTTAAATAGACATAGAGGAGCTAGGAGAGTCCAAATGAGGTGTAGTTTTCGCCCTACGATCGTGATCGAACGACGGAGAGCATGGGAGTGACTTAGATGGGTTATAGGGCTGTTTTGAAGGGGTGTTGGGCTGCAACTCAAAAGAGGCCTTTGCGAGAGTGCGTTAACCGTTGGAGTACCAAACGAGCTCCAAATGACCCAAACTTGACCGGTTGTCTACGGTGGTATACCAAGGCCACTAGACAAACCTCGGTCCATTTCGAGAAAGTTTAGTACCCTTTGCACGGAAAAAGCGTAAAAGGACCGCCGGGGAAGATAGGAGTGCGGAATGCAAAAGCGGACAACGGGAAAAATGCTCGGAATCATGAGACGAACACGTATGCAAATGCGATGCACATGATGACATGATAAAATGCATGACATGGACAAAATGCAAAAGGAGAAAAACCCAACCACGGAGGGAATATCATATCACAATGCCGAAAATGGCAAGAGTTGGAGTTACAAATATGGAAAGTTACATCCGGGTGTTACAACACTCCACCACTACAAGAGGATCTCGTCCGAGATCTAGGACTGAAAAGAACTCCGGATATTCAGAGCGGAGGTGATCCTCGCGCTCCCGTGTAGCTTCTCGGTCGGAATGGTGTGACCACTTCACTTTCAGGAATTTGATTGACTTGTTGCGAGTCTTGCGCTCGGTTTCTTCAAGAATAGCAACGGGTGCTCATGATAAGAGAGATCTTCTTGAAGGTCAATCTCTTCGAAGTTGATAGTACGTTCAGGAGTCTTGAAGCACTTGCGAAGCTGTGACACGTGAAACACATCGTGCACGTTTGCAAAGTTGGATGGAAGCTCAAGTTGATAGGCGAGATCGCCTCTTTTGCCAATTATCTTGAAAGGACCCACATATCTAGGGGCAAGCTTCCCTTTGATACCGAAGCGACGAGTGCCTTTCATTGGAGAGACGCGGAGGTAGACATGGTCTCCGATTTCAAAAGCCACATCACGGTGCTTATCGTCATAATAGCTCTTAAAGGCGCGATTATGCGGCTTTGATATTCTCACGAATGACTTGGCACATTTCTTACGCTTCGTGATCAAGTCATTGCCAAGAAGTTGGCGTTCACCTGTCTCGCACCAATTGAGAGGAGTACGACACTTTCTCGCCATAGAGAATTTCGAATGGGGCCTTGCCGAACTCGCTGGAAGCTGTTGTTGTAGGAGAACTTCGGCATATGGAAGACAATCTTCCCACTTCATACCGAAAGAAATGACACAAGCCACGAGCATATCTTCAAGGATTTGATTTACTCGCTCGACTTGGCCACTTGTTTGAGGGTGGAAAGTCTGTCTTTGAAACGAATGTTGGTGCCCATGGCCTTCAGAAAAGAATCCCAAAACTTGGAGGTAAAGATGCTGCCACGGTCTGAAGAGATCACTTTTGGAATGCCGTGCAAGGAGACAATCCTGGAGGTGTAAAGCTCTGCCAACTGAGCTACTGTGATAGATTCTTTGATAGGAAGAAAATGAGCCACTTTAGTAAGCTTGTCAATGACAACGAAGATAGCATCATTTCCACGCTTGGACTTTGGAAATCCAGTCACGAAGTCCATTTCAATATGATCAAACTTCCACTCTTGGAATAGCAAGAGGTTGAAGGAGACCAGCTGGTCTTTGGTGTTCTCGCTTTCACTCTTCTGCAGACATCACACTCATTCACGAATTGAGCAATTTCTCGCTTCATTCGAGTCCACCAATATGACTGCTTGAGGTCATGGTACATCTTCGCATTTCCGGGATGAATGGATAGAAGCGAATTGTGAGCCTCGTTCATAATGACTTTTCTCGAGATCACCCTTAGGAACCACAATCCGTCCTCAAAGAAAAGAGTATCTTTGTCATCAACGTGGAAGCACTTGTACTTGGAAATGCCCTTGTCGATACCACGTTTCACCTTTTTCACCATGGTATCCAGAAGTTGAGCCTCACGAATCTGATCTTCCAAAGTAGGAGAGACTATGAGGTTGGCAAGAAAGCCTTGAGGAACAACTTGAAGATTCAGCTTGCGGAAAGCTTCACAAAGATCCGGCTGAAAGGGCTTGAGGATTAGACTGTTGCGAGAAGCCTTCCCGCTCAAAGCATCTGCAATGACATTGGCCTTGCCGAGTATATTCAATACTTGGGTTGTACTCTTGAATCATTTCGACCCATCGAGTCCGCCTCGAGGTTGAGGTTGGGTTGAGTGAAAATGTACTTGAGACTCTTGTGATCGGTGAAAATGTCCACTTTCCTTCCCAACAAGAGATGTCTCCACGTTATCAATGCATGGACAATCGCCGCCAACTCAAGATCGTGAGTGGGGTAGTTCTTCTCGTTAGGCTTCAATCGCGAGAGGTATAAGCCACAACTCTCTTCTCTTGCATTAACACAGCACCGAGACCTTGAAGAGAAGCATCACGTAAAACTTGAATGGCTTGGATTCATCAGAGGAGTCAAGGCAGAGCTGTGACGAAGTTTCTCTTTGAGAGTATTGAAAGCAACGTCACACTCGGAGACCGGACATACTTCACATGCTTCGGAGGAGGTTGGAAAGAGGCTTTGCAATCTTGGAGAAGTTCTCAACGAATCTTCGCAATAGCTTGCAAGACCAAGAAAATCATGGAGCTGCTTGACATTCTGAGGAGGTTCCCAATTCACAATTGCGGACACCTTCTCGGGATTAATAGCGATGCCCTTGGCGGAGATGATATGACCAAGATAAAGCACTTCATCAAGCCAAAATTCACATTTGGAGAACTTCGCATAGAATTGATACTCTACGAGCTTGTCTAGCACCAATCGCAAATGTTTGGCATGATCCTTCTTATTCTTGGAGAAGACCAAAATATCATCAAGATAGACCAAGACGAATTCATTGGTGTAGGGGTTGAAAATGAAGTTCATCATCCGAGAGAATGTTGGAGGAGCATTGACAAGGCCGAAAGACATGACAAGATATTCATAAGAACCAAAGCTTGTTCTCAATGCTGTCTTGGGAATATCTTGTTCACGAATGCGAATCTGATGATAACCCATACGAAGGTCAAGCTTGGAGAACAACATAGCACCTTTGAGTTGCTCGAAAAGCTGATTGATGTTGGGAAGTGGATACTTGTTCTTGATTGTCTTCTTATTCAATGGACGGTAATCAACGCAAAGTCGGTCCGTGCCATCCTTCTTCCGACAAAAAGAACACCACAACCCCAAGGAGATGAACTCGGTCCGATCAAACCCAGACGCTCTTGTTCATCGAGCTGCTTCTTCAATTCCTTCAGCTCATTAGGTCCAAGCTTGTATGGGCGGCTTGCAAACGGGTTCGATGCGGGCTCAAGATCAATAACGAACTCAACTGGCCGATGAGGAGGCATACCCTAAGCTCTTCCGAAAGACATCTTGGTACTCACAAACGATGGAATCGAGAGATAGCATCCAATTCGCCCTTCTCATTGAGAGAAAACAACCGAATGGTTTCATCACGAAGCGGCATAGATGATCACATCATTAGAAGAGTGAGTCAATTGAATTTCCGGCAGCACAATCAAGCTGAGCTTTGTCTTTGAGAAAGCCGATCCATCCCGAGAATAAGATCAATATCCGAAGTCACCAAGGACAATTGGTTTAGCCAGTAAATCTATAATCGCCCATCTTGATACCGACATTCGGAACCACCAAGCTAGAACTCATGTGCTTACCCGGGAAACAATTGCTAGAGGTTTAACCAAGAATTCAAGTGAAATCATGCTTGGCAAAAACGGTCTTGACATGAAACAATGCGATGCACCAAAGATCAAATAAGACTTTTGCAGGAATATCATTAATCGGAAGATTACCCATTATCACATCGAAGATTCCTCTGCTATGCTTGCATTCATCATATTCACCTTGGCATGCTTTGGATTATGCTTGACCACTTTGCATTGCTGGGAAGATTTCACAGAGGAGGAGGCGGAAGGCGCCTTTGGTTGAAGCATTTGTTCGCATAGTGACCTTTCACGACATTTGTTGCAAGTCACCTCGTAGAGCGGACGGTGGTAAGGAGCACTTGACCTTGGAGCTTGAGAATTAGACTTGTTACGATAGCTTGGGTTGGGTGGGTGGGAAGATCCACGGCCACCTGAGTTCTTCTCACGATAAGGCCGACGGAACGGAGGAGGAGGAAGATATAACTTCTGTTGCTTAGCTGCCACTTGAGAGGAAGAAGAAGACTGAACTGCATCCCTGATTCTCTTCTTAGAAGCCTCACATTTGAGCTGGGAAGCTTCTTGCTTCAGTGCCATGTTGTAGAATTCATCATACTTTTCTGGCTCAAAAAGCACAAGAGCTAATTGCAGATCTTCTCTCGCACCACCTCTGAATTGATAGATCATACTCTTTTCATCGTGAACGTCTTGCTTAGCAAAACGAAGCGAGCTTCACAGGCTGGATATTGTATTGATAGACAGACATGTTGCCCTGCTTGAGATTGCGGAACTCCTCACGCTTGCTCTCAGCAACACTTTTCGGAATGTGATGAGCTCTGAAATCACGACGAAACTCATCCCAGGTAATGACACGACCTCCTCTGGAATCTTTGTATTGCTGGTACCACTCAGCAGCTTGATCCTTGAGTTGAAACGATGCAAACTTGACAAAATCCTCGAATTCGACATTGCTACAATCAAAATGCTTGCAGATGTCCACAAGCCAATCGTCACCGTCTGTGGCCTCGACACGTAAACCGAAAGACTTGGGCTGATTAGCGAGGAACCGATCGAGAGTAGCAAAATGCGGCTGATTGTTGCCTTGACCTTGATTGCCTTGATTGCCTTGCCCTTGAGTACGCTCTTGCAAGAGCTGCAAAATCATCTCGAGCATTGGCATTGGTGGCTGCCATGATAGCTTGCCGTGCCTCCGGAGGCGGAGGTGGAGGTGGAGGGTTCGACCGATCCCCATCATTACGATCCGGATTCGGGACGCGTTGGCGGAGCCATCCTGAAGAGGGTGACATCCGTTAGTCCTTTGATAGACAAAAGATAAGTAGAATCAACGGATAGAACTTGCAAGATATAGTCGTCACAATAAACATTCGAACAAGAATGTGCGAATGAATTCCAAAGTTAACATCACACGTCCATTAAGGTGAGAAGCCACTTAGATAAAGATATGGAAACAACATCTGTCTTATAAACAAATCTAGTATCACAACTTAAAAAAATATGTTGGCTTCTAGAATGAGCCGGAACAAACACATGATAGAGATTTCGCCCAAAGTGTTCGTGGTGGGGCCCACACGGACACGACGTATAGCGGCCGTCATGAATGACAAACAAGACGTCCCCGAATCAGCATAGCCAATGATTCTTTAAGACGTCTCGCGACCACTTTATAAATCGGCCGTGAATGGGCGGACCACTAGACGTTGGACCCCAATCTCAAATCATACATCCGCCGGAAAGATATCCCGTAAGCTACTAGAATTCCCACCTATAAACTCCCGAAACTTTCTGGTTATGCAATCTGGTGTTGGGGATACGGGACACAAAATATATCACCCAAACTAACAATACCTAGATCCAAATTGTATCCATCCGTCAACACATAACCAAGAAATCCTCGGAAATCGTGGTACCTCGACCTTGAAAAACATCCGTTATACAAGTCATGGCAATACTCCACTTTTCGCCTCGATCGGCTATCGGGGTTATCTCACCAACAACTGCACAAAAGAGATTTCGATGTCGGCAAAACTTCGTGTATTCCAGAACTGCAACGATAAAATTGTGACGACAACACCTCGAGCTCAACTCCCCGGACACCGCCACAACCCCTAAATGTCAGGAGGCACCAAGATCAATGTTCTTGTCACAAAATCATCGGAACGATTCCAAGATACCCACGTGATCCTAAAAAAATTTTTAGTGAAAATTGAGGAGAGAAGAGTCAAAACACTACGTCAGGATACCTCACGAGCGGCAGAAGGGACCGGGAAGTAAAAAGAATCCTACTCCGATATATATAATCCTAAGACTCAAAACATTTTTCCATTCTAGACTCAACAACGCCAAAGCAAACAATCAAGTAGGGGCTCCTAAGTCGGGAAGGCTCGATTACCAACTTGTAGCGCCCTCGATGCGGCTATATCTCCCACGTGTCGAGGCACGACTTAGAGGCATAACCGCATTGAAAGCAATGTCGCAAGTGAGGTAATCTTCACACAACCCATGTAATACATAAGGGAAAGAGATACATAGTAACGACCACGTTCCTCGTCGAACTCCCACTTGAGCTCGGCTGAGTCACCTGCACTGGCATCGTCGGAACCTGCAACTGTTTTGGGAGTATCTGTGAGTCACGGGGACTCAGCAATCTCACACCCGCGAGATCAAGACTATTTAAGCTTGTAGGAAGGACTGAGTAATAAAGTGGAGCTGCTGCAAGCGACTAGCATATATGGTGGCTATTTCGCAAAAGAGAGCGAGAAGAGAAGCAAAGCACGGACGTGAAGCTAGTAGCGATCAAGAAGTGATCCTGAACTACTTACGTCAGATGTAACTCCAACACCGTGTCCACTTCTCGGACTCCGCCGAGAAGAGACCATCACGGTTACAAACGCTGTTGATGTGTATTATATATTAGGTCAACTTCGGGTTTTCTACAACAGGACATTAACAAATTCCCATCTGCCTCATAAATCATGGGCACGGCTTTCGAAAGATATTACCTGCAGGGTGTCCCAACTTAGCCCATTATAAGTTCTCACGGTCAACGAAGGATATTCCTTCTACCGGGAAGACCCGATCAATCTCGGAATCCCGGACTACAAGACATTTCGACAGCAATAAAACAAGACCAGCAAAGCCGCCCGATTGTGCCGACAAATCCCGCTAGGAGCTGCACATATCTCGTTCTCAGGGCACATCCGGATAGGTTAGCCTACGAGTAAAACCATACCTCGAGTTGCCCCGTGGTGGCCCCGATGCGGTTCGGGCCAAGACTCGAAGGAGCACCGGTCCGGGGTTAAAATAAAGAGGACCCTCGGGCTCGCGAAACCCCGGGGGGAAAGGCTTAGGTGGCAAATGGTAAAACCAAAGTTGGGCCTTGCTGGAGGAGTCTTATTCAAAGCGAACTGTCAAGGGGTCCCATAAATCTCCCATCCGTGTAAGGAACGCTAAATCAAGGAACATAACACCGGTATGACGGAAACTAGGGTGGCAAGAGTGGAACAAAACACCAGGCATAAGGCCGAGCCTTCCACCCTTTACCAAGTATATAGATGTATTAATTATAGCAGATATATATTGTGATATCCCCAACAAGTAAACATGTTCCAATAAGGAACAACATCTCCATGTTCCAACAAGGAACAAACTTCAACTTCACCGCAACTAGCAACGCTTATAAGAGGGGCTGAGCAAAGCGGTAACATAGCCAATCAACGGTTTGCTAGGAAAGGATGGTTAGGGGCTGACATGGCAATATGGGTGGCATGATATAGCAAGTGGTAGGCATCGCAGCATAGGCATAGCAAAAGAGCGAGCATCTAGCATAGCAAAGATAGAAGTGATTTCGAGGGTATGGTCATCTTGCTGCAATGTTCTCGAGTTGTCGAAAGCTTGATCCTCGTAGCGTTCTCAACGGGTTCCTCGTTCACGTACTCGTCTCCCGGCTCTACCCAAAGCAACAACACAAACAAAGGAACCACAATAAATCACGGTGCAATGCACAAGCAACATGATGCAAAACATGACATGATATGCGAGATGTGATATGCAATGCGTATAAGGCTCCGAAGGAAAATGATGAACCAGGCATCAACTTGGCAAACCAAGTATGCCACTGGAAAGATGAGATGATTTCGGTTGAAATCGATATAAAGATCACCGAATCGGATGCACGGTTTGCAAAAGACAAGCAAAACAAGAATGGCACAAATCTGCCATTAACAGCATGATGCCACTTAGCAAGCAACAATAAATTAAGCTACTGCACCCAAACGTACCAACAAAGTGTATGGCACTGATCTACCCAAGATGCTTGACAAAAGATGAGCACTGAGCTTCGCTAAATCACATCATAACAGGTTCAAACAAGCATGGCAAAAGTGCACAAAATATCAGGCTGGACATGGCAAAAACAGCATCAGGTTGCAATGTTCAGAGCAAGAAAACTACATGCTACAGGAACTTAAAATAGAAAAACAAGGCATGGCACGAATATACTCAAAGCATAGAACAAATGTCCCTTACTGACCATAAGCCAAAAGGATCCGAAAATATAGTAACACCCATGTCAATATTGAAAGTTTCGTTAACAGATTCAGCAACATGGCATGTTAAAACTGATAACAAGTAGGCATGTTTACAAGCTCAATGCACTCACTACAGAGCCTTAAATGATAAACTAAGCATACATACATCAAGAAGACATGTCATAGAAGACATACATGGCAAGAACAATAACATAGCATAAATGGATCAACCACAACAATCTTGGCAAAATTGAATAACATGTAAACAATCTGCCAGGAAACATTTTATAGCAAACGTAGAGCTCGATCGACTCAAGCTATGGTACTCCATAATTGCAAACAAGGACATGGATGGATAGAGCAAGACATGTTTAACAAAACATCCTTACTGAAGTATCTCAAAATATGCATGGATCTCTCGGTAGCATCAAGTTAACATGGCATCAAAATATCAGCAAAACAGAGCTGAAAACAGCAACATCAGGACACCTACTTTGCATGCTTGTGCTAGTCACCACATAGATCACAAACATACAAGGCATACACCCCTGGAAAGATGGCCGGGAATATTACAAAACACATGTAGGATTCAAATTCATAGGGTGCACACATTAATCATGGCAAAAATAACAAAAGTGCAAGTTCTGTTAAGAGACAGAAACTAACATCACATAGCACTCTTCCAACAGCATTTCGGGCATCAAGATGAGCTCAAATGAAAATGATGCAATGATATGAAATGATCTACTCTTTGAGGCGAACATTCTGATATATTATACGCGCAAAATGGAGCTACATATGCAAAGTTATACTATGATTAAAATGCCACGAAATGAATCACAAGGCAAAATACTTAGAAGAAAAGAGGGGGAAGAAGGTCAACGGCTAGGTCGGGATCCGGATCGGGATCCGCCCGATCCAGCGGCGGGTGGGCGGTTGCCCGTGGCTGCCCGGCGAGGAGGAGGAGGCGGGCTGGTCGGCGGCGGCGCCGTGCGGCGGCAGTGGGCGGCGCGGCGAGGCGGCGGCGTGGCGACGGGCGGCGCGATCCGGTGGACGCCGGAGGTCGGGCGGCGGCAGCGCCGGCCGGCGAGGGCGCGGCGCGGGCGGCCGGTGGCGGCGGAGATCCGCTGGAGCGGGCGGCGCTGCGGCGGCGGCGCGGCGCTGTGGGGCGGGCCTCGGGTTCGCCAGCGGCGCGGGCGGCGGCGCGACAGGTGGCGGCTCGATTACGCGGACGCGGGCGGCGCAATGGACGTGTCCGGACGGCGCAGGGTGGCGTCCCGGCGCGAGGTAGGGAAGGCTAGGGTTAGACCCGAGATTGGAATGGGGGTTTGCTTAAATAGACATAGAGGAGCTAGGAGAGTCCAAATGAGGTGTAGTTTTCGCCCACACGATCGTGATCGAACGACGGAGAGCATGGGAGTGACTTAGATGGGTTATAGGGCTGTTTTGAAGGGGTGTTGGGCTGCAACTCAAAAGAGGCCTTTGCGAGAGTGCGGTTAACCGTTGGAGTACCAAACGAGCTCCAAATGACCCGAAACTTGACCGGTTGTCTACGGGTGGTATACCAAGGCCACTAGACAAACCTCGGTCCATTTCGAGAAAGTTTAGTACCCGCACACGGAAAAACGTAAAAGGGACCGCCGGGGAAGATAGGAGTGCCGGAATGCAAAACGGACAACGGGAAAAATGCTCGGAATCATGAGACGAACACGTATGCAAATGCGATGCACATGATGACATGATAAAATGCATGACATGGACAAAATGCAAAAAGGAGAAAAACCCAACCACGGAGGGAATATCATATCACAATGCCGAAAATGGCAAGAGTTGGAGTTACAAATATGGAAAGTTACATCCGGGTGTTACAACACTCCACCACTACAAGAGGATCTCGCCCCGAGATCTAGGACCCAAAGAACTCCGGATATTCAGAACGGAGGTGATCCTCGCGCTCCTGTGTAGCTTCTCGGTCGGAATGGTGTGACCACTTCACTTTCAGGAATTTGATTGACTTGTTGCGAGTCTTGCGCTCGGTTTCTTCAAGAATAGCAACGGGTGCTCATGATAAGAGAGATCTTCTTGAAGGTCAATCTCTTCAAGTTGATAGTACGTTCAGGAGTCTTGAAGCACTTAAGGCTGTGACACGTGAAACACATCGTGCACGTTTGCAAAGTTGGATGGAAGCTCAAGTTGATAGGCGAGATCGCCTCTTTTGCCAATTATCTTGAAAGGACCCACATATCTAGGGGCAAGCTTCCCTTTGATACCGGGCGGCGAGTGCCTTTCATTGAGAGACGCGGAGGTAGACATGGTCTCCGATTTCAAAAGCCACATCACGGTGCTTATCATCATAATAGCTCTTCCGCGCGATTATGCGGCTTTGATATTCTCACGAATGACTTGGCACATTTCTTACATACGTGATCAAGTCATTGCCAAGAAGTTGGCGTTCACCTGTCGCACCAATTGAGAGGAGTACGACACTTTACGCCATAGAGAATTTCGAATGGGGCCTTGCCGAACTCGCTTGGAAGCTGTTGTTGTAGGAGAACTTCGGCATATGGAAGACAATCTTCCCACTTCATACCGAAGAAATGACACAAGCCCCGAGCATATCTTCAAGGATTTGATTTACTCGCTCGACTTGGCCACTTGTTTGAGGGTGGAAAGTCATCTTTGAAAGCGAATGTTGGTGCCCATGGCCTTCCTAAAAGAATCCCAAAACTTGGAGGTAAAGATGCTGCCACGGTCCTAAGAGATCACTTTTGGAATGCCGTGCAAGGAGACAATCCTCGAGGTGTAAAGCTCGCCAACCGAGCTGCTGTGATAGATTCTTTGATAGGAAGAAAATGAGCCACTTTAGTAAGCTTGTCAATGACAACGAAGATAGCATCATTTCCACGCTTGGACTTTGGAAATCCAGTCACGAAGTCCATTTCAATATGATCAAACTTCCACTCTGGAATAGCAAGAGGTTGAAGGAGACCAGCTGGTCTTTGGTGTTCGCTTTCACTCTTCTGCAGACATCACACTCATTCACGAATTGAGCAATTTCTCGCTTCATTCAAGTCCACCAATATGACTGCTTGAGGTCATGGTACATCTTCGTACTTCTGGGATGAATGGATAGAAGCGAATTGTGAGCCTCGTTCATAATGACTTTTCTCAGATCACCCTTAGGAACCACAATCCGGTCCTCAAAGAAAAGAGTATCTTTGTCATCAACGTGGAAGCACTTGTACTTGGAAATGCCCTTGTCGATACCACGTTTCACCTTTTTCACCATGGTATCCAGAAGTTGAGCCTCACGAATCTGATCTTCCAAAGTAGGAGAGACTATGAGGTTGGCAAGAAAGCCTTGAGGAACAACTTGAAGATTCAGCTTATGGAAAGCTTCACAAAGATCCGGCCGAAAGGGCTTGAGGATTAGACTGCTGCAGAAGCCTTCCTGCTCAAAGCATCTGCAATGACATTGGCCTTGCCGGAGTATATTCAATACTTGGGTTGTACTCTTGAATCATTTCGACCCATCGAAGTCCGCCTGAGGTTGAGGTTGGGTTGAGTGAAAATGTACTTGAGACTCTTGTGATCGGTGAAAATGTCCACTTTCCTTCCCAACAAGAGATGTCTCCACGTTATCAATGCATGGACAATCGCCGCCAACTCAAGATCGTGAGTGGGGTAGTTCTTCTCGTTGGGCTTCAATCTGGCGAGAGGTATAAGCCACAACTCTCTTCTCTTGCATTAACACAGCACCGAGACCTTGAAGAGAAGCATCACAGAAAACTTCAATGGCTTGGATTCATCAGAGGAGTCAAGACAGGAGCTGTGACGAGTTTCTCTTTGAGAGTATTGAAAGCAACGTCACACTCGGAGACCGGACATACTTCACATGCTTCGGAGGAGGTTGGAAAGAGGCTTTGCAATCTTGGAGAAGTTCTCAACGAATCTTCGCAATAGCTTGCAAGACCAAGAAAATCATGGAGTCGCTTGACATTCCGAGGAGGTTCCCAATTCACAATTGCGGACACCTTCTCGGGATTAACTGTGATGCCCTTGGCGGAGATGATATGACCAAGATAAAGCACTTCATCAAGCCAAAATTCACATTTGGAGAACTTCGCATAGAATTGATACTCTCTCGAGCTTGTCTAGCACCAATCGCAAATGTTTGGCATGATCCTTCTTATTCTTGGAGAAGACCAAAATATCATCAAGATAGACCAAGACGAATTCATTGGTGTAGGGGTTGAAAATGAAGTTCATCATCCGAGAGAATGTTGGAGGAGCATTGACAAGGCCGAAAGACATGACAAGATATTCATAAGAACCAAAGCTTGTTCGAATGCCGTCTTGGGAATATCTTGTTCACGAATGCGAATCGATGATAACCCATACGAAGGTCAAGCTTGGAGAACATGTAGCACCTTTGAGTTGCTCGAAAAGCTGATTGATGTTGGGAAGTGGATACTTGTTCTTGATTGTCTTCTTATTCAATGGACGGTAATCAACGCATAAAAGTCGGGTCCGTGCCATCCTTCTTCCGGACAAAAGAACACCACAACCCCAAGGAGATGAACTCGGTCCGATCAAACCCAGACGCTCTTGTTCATCGAAATGCTTCTTCAATTCCTTCAGCTCATTAGGTCCAAGCTTGTATGGACGCTTGCAAAGCGGGTTCAAAGTGCCGGGCTCAAGATCAATAACGAACTCAAGCGGCCGATGAGGAGGCATACCCGGAAGCTCTTCTCGAAAGACATCTTGGTACTCACAAACGATCGAATCGAGAGATAGCATCCAATTCGCCCTTCTCATTGAGAGAAAACAACCGAATGGTTTCATCACGAAGCGGCATAGATGATCACATCATTAGAAGAGTGAGTCAATTGAATTTCCCGGCAGCACAATCAAGCCGAGCTTTGTGCTGAGAAAGCCAGTCCATCCCGAGAATAAGATCAATATCCGAGTCACCAAGGACAATTGGTTTAGCCAGAAATCTATAATCGCCCATCTTGATACCGACATTCGGAACCACCAAGCTAGAACTCATGTGCTTACCCGGGGAAACAATTGCTAGAGGTTTAACCAAGAATTCTGAAGTGAAATCATGCTTGGCAAAAAACGGTCTTGACATGAAACAATGCGATGCACCAGTATCAAATAAGACTTTTGCAGGAATATCATTAATCGGAAGATTACCCATTATCACATCGAAGATTCCTTCGCTATGCGCTGCATTCATCATATTCACCTTGGCATGCTTTGGATTATGCTTGACCACCGCATTGTGGAAGATTTCACAGAGGAGGAGGCGGAAGGCGCCTTTGGTTGAAGCATTTGTTCGCATAGTGACCTTTCTGCTGACATTTGTTGCAAGTCACCTCGTAGAGCGGACGGTGGTAAGGAGCACTTGACCTTGGAGCTTGAGAATTAGACTTGTTACGATAGCTTGGGTTGGGTGGGTGGGAAGATCCACGGCCACCTGAGTTCTTCTGGCCGATAAGGCCGACGGAACGGAGGAGGAGGAAGGTAAAACTTCTGCCGCTTAGCTGCCACTTGAGAGGAAGAAGAAGACTGAACTGCATCCCTGATTCTCTTCTTAGAAGCCTCACATTTGAGCTGGGAAGCTTCTTGCTTCAAAGTGCCATGTTGTAGAATTCATCATACTTAATCGGCTCAAAAAGCACAAGAGCTAATTGCAGATCTTCTCTCGCACCACCTCTGAATTGATAGATCATACTCTTTTCATCGTGAACGCCTTGCTTAGCAAAACGAGCGAGCTCGAACTGGATATTGTATTGATAGACGGACATGTTGCCCTGCTTGAGATTGCGGAACTCCTCACGCTTGCTCTCAAAGAACACTTTTTGAATGTGATGAGCTCAAATCACGTGAAACTCATCCTGTGTAATGACACGACCTCCTCTGGAATCTTTGTATTGCTGGTACCACTCAAAGCCTTGATCCTTGAGTTGAAACGATGCAAACTTGACAAAATCCTCGTGTCCGACATTGCTACAATCAAAATGCTTGCAGATGTCCACAAGCCAATCGTCATTCTGTGGCCTCGACACGTAAACCGAAAGACTTGGGCTGATTAGCGAGGAACTGATCGAGAGTAGCAAAATGCGGCTGATTGTTGCCTTGACCTTGATTGCCTTGATTGCCTTGCCCTTGAGTACGCTCTTGCAAGAGCTGCAAAATCATCTCGAGCATTGGCATTGGTGGCTGCCATGATAGCTTGCCGTGCCTCCGGAGGCGGAGGTGGAGGTGGAGGGTTCGATCGATCCCCATCATTACGATCCGGATTCGTACGCCAGCGTTGGCGGAGCCATCTCAAGAGGGTGACATCCGTTAGTCCTTTGATAGACAAAAGATAAGTAGAATCAACGGATAGAAATTGCAACATATAGTCTTCACAATAAACATTCGAACAAGAATGAACGAATGAATTCCAAAGTTAACATCACACGTCCATTAAGGTGAGAAGCCACTTAGATAAAGATATGGAAACAACATCTGTCTTAGAAACAAATCGAATATCACAACTGAAAACAAAAGATTGGCTTCTAGAATGAGCCGGAACAAACACATGATAGAGATTTACGCCCAAAGTGTTCGTGGTGGGGCCCACACGGACACGACGATATAGCGGCCGTCATGAATGACAAACAAGACGCCCCGAATCAGCATAGCCAATGATTCTTTAAGACGTCTCGCGACCAATAGAATCGACCGTGAATGGGCGGACCACTAGACGTTGGACCCCAATCTCAAATCATACATCCGCCGGAAAGATATCCCGTAAGCTACTAGAATTCCCACCTATAAACTCCCGAAACTTTCTGGTTATGCAATCTGGTGTTGGGGATACAGGGACACAAAATATATCACCCAAACTAACAATACCTAGATCCAATTGTATCCATCCGTCAACACATAACCAAGAAATCCTCGAAATCGTGGTACCTCGACCTTGAAAAACATCCGTTATACAAGTCATGGCAATACTCCCTTTTCGCCTCGATCGGGCTATCAGGATTATCTCACCAACAACTGCACAAAAGAGATTTCGATGTCGGCAAAACTCAGGTATTCCAGAACTGCAACGATAAAATTGTGACGACAACACCTCGGAGCTCAACTCCCCGGGACACTGCCACAACCCCTAAATGTCAGGAGGCACCAAGATCAATGTTCTTGTCACAAAATCATCGGAACGATTCCAAGATACCCACGTGATCCTAAAAAAATTTTTAGTGAAAATTGAGGAGAGAAGAGTCAAAACACTACGTCAGGATACCTCACAGAGCGACGAAGGGACTGGGAAGTAAAAAGAATCCTACTCCGATATATATAATCCTAAGACTCAAAACATTTTTCCATTCTAGACTCAAAACGCCAAAGAAACAATCAAGTAGGGGGCTCCTAAGTCGGGAAGGCTCGATTACCAACTTGTAACGCCTCGATGCGGCTATATCTCCCACGTGTCGAGGCACGACTTAGAGGCATAACCGCATTGAAAGCAATGTCGCAAGTGAGGTAATCTTCACACAACCCATGTAATACATAAGGGAAAGAGATACATAGTAACGACCACGTTCCTCGTCGAACTCCCACTTGAGCTCGGGTGAGTCACCGTGACCGCATCGTCGGAACCTCGCAATCGCTTTTGGGAGTATCACGTGAGTCACGGGACTCAGCAATCTCACACCCATGAGATCAAGACTATTTAAGCTTGTAGGAAGGACTGAGTAATAAAGTGGAGCTGCTGCAAGTTTACTCAGCATATATGGTGGCTATTTCGCAAAAGAGAGCGAGAAGAGAAGCAAAGCACGGACGTGAAGCTAGTAGCGATCAAGAAGTGATCCCGAACTACTTACGCCGATGTAACTCCAACATCGTGTCCACTTCTCGGACTCACCGAGAAGAGACCATCACGGTTACACACGCGGTTGATGTGTATTTTATTTGAGGTCAACTTCGGGTTTTCTACAACCGACATTAACAAATTCCCATCTCGCCTCATAAATCGGGCACGGCTTTCGAAAGATATTACCTGCAGGGTGTCCCAACTTAGCCCATTATAAGTTCTCACGGTCAACGAAGGATATTCCTTCTACCGGAAGACCCGATCAATCTCGAATCCCGGACTACAAGACATTTCGACAAAGAATAAAACAAGACCAGCAAAGCCGCCTGACAGCCGACAAATCCCGCTAGGAGCTGCACATATCTCGTTCTCGAGGGCACATCCGGATAGGTCAGCCTACGAGTAAAACCATACCTCGAGTTGCCCGTGGTGGCCCAAGTCTGCCGGTTCGGGCCAGCACTCGAAGGAGCACCGTCCGGGGGTTAAAATAAAGATGACCCTCGGGCTCGCGAAAACCCGGGGAAAAAGGCTTAGGTGGCAAATGGTAAAACCAAAGTTGGGCCTTCTTTGGAGGAGTCTTATTCAAAGCAAACTGTCAAGGGGGTCCCATAAATCACCCAACCGTGTAAGGAACGCTAAATCAAGGAACATAACACCGGTATGACGGAAACTAGGGTGGCAAGAGGAACAAAACACCGGGCATAAGGCCGAGCCTTCCACCCTTTACCAAGTATATAGATGTATTAATTATAGCAGATATATATTGTGATATCCCCAACAAGTAAACATGTTCCAATAAGGAACAACATCTCCATGTTCCAACAAGGAACAAACTTCAACTTCACCGCAACTAGCAACGCTTATAAGAGGGCTGAGCAAAGCGGTAACATAGCCAATCAACGGTTTGCTAGGAAAGGATGGTTAGGGGCTGACATGGCAATATGGGTGGCATGATATAGCAAGTGGTAGGCATCGCAGCATAGGCATAGCAAAAGAGCGAGCATCTAGCATAGCAAAGATAGAAGTGATTTCGAGGGTATGGTCATCTTGCTCGCAATGTTCTCGAGTTGTCGAAAGCTTGATCCTCGTAAGCGTTCTCAACGGGTTCCTCGTTCACGCATTTCGTCTCCCGGCTCTACCCAAAGCAACAACACAAACAAAGGAACCACAATAAATCACGGTGCAATGCACAAGCAACATGATGCAAAACATGACATGATATGCGAGATGTGATATGCAATGCGTATGTGCGCTCCGGAAGGAAAATGATGAACCAGGCATCAACTTGGCAAACCAAGTATGCCACTTGAAAGATGAGATGTTTTCGGTTGAAATCGATATAAAGATCACCGGAATCGGATGCACGGTTTGCAAAAGACAAGCAAAACAAGAATGGCACAAATCTGACATTAACAGCATGATGCCACTTAGCAAGCAACAATAAATTAAGCTACTGCATCCAAACGTACCAACAAAGTGTATGGCACTGATCTACCCAAGATGCTTGACAAAAGATGAGCACTGAGCTTCGGCTAAATCACATCATAACAGGTTCAAACAAGCATGGCAAAAGTGCACAAAATATCAGGCTGGACATGGCAAAAACAGCATCAGGTTGCAATGTTCAGAGCAAGAAAACTACATGCTACAGGAACTTAAAATAGAAAAACAAGGCATGGCATGAATATACTCAAAGCATAGAACAAATGTCCCTTACTGACCATAAGCCAAAAAGGATCCGAAAATATAGTAACACCCATGTCAATATTGAAAGTTTCGTTAACAGATTCAGCAACATGGCATGTTAAAAACTGACAACAAGTATGCATGTTTACAAGCTCAATGCACTCACTACAGAGCCTTAAATGATAAACTAAGCATACATACATCAAGAAGACATGTCATAGAAGACATACATGGCAAGAACAATAACATAGCATAAATGGATCAACCACAACAACCTTGGCAAAATTGAATAACATGTAAACAATCTGCCAGGAAACATTTTATAGCAAAAGTAGAGCTCGATCGACTCAAGCTATGGTACTCCATAATTGCAAACAAGGACATGGATGGATAGAGCAAGACATGTTTAACAAAACATCCTTACTGAAGTATCTCAAAATATGCATGGATCTCTCGGTAGCATCAAGTTAACATGGCATCAAAATATCAGCAAAACAGAGCTGAAAACAGCAACATCAGGACACCTACTTTGCATGCTTGTGCTAGTCACCACATAGATCACAAACATACAAGGCATACACCCCTGGAAAGATGGCCGGGAATATTACAAAACACATGTAGGATTCAAATTCATAGGGTGCACACATTAATCATGGCAAAAATAACAAAAGTGCAAGTTCTGTTCAGAGACAGAAACTAACATCACATAGCACTCTTCCAACAGCATTTCGGGCATCAAGATGAGCTCAAATGAAAATGATGCAATGATATGAAATGATCTACTCTTTGAGGCGAACATTCTGATATATTATACGCGCAAAATGGAGCTACATATGCAAAGTTATACTATGATTAAAATGCCACGAAATGAATCACAAGGCAAAATACTTAGAAGAAAAGAGGGGGAAGAAGGTCAACGGGCTAGGTCGGGATCCGGATCGGGATCCGGCCCGATCAGCGGCGGTGGGCGGTTGCTCCGTGGCCGCCCGGCGAGGAGGAGGAGGCGGGCCTGGTCGGCGGCGCGGGCGGCGACCGGTGGGCGGCGCGGCGGGCGCGTGGCGACGGGCGGCATCCGGTGGACGCCGGAGGTCGGCGCATACGGCCGCGGGCGGCGGCGGGCGGGCCCGGTGGCGGCGGAGATCCGCTGCGGGAGCGGGCGGCGTTGCGGCGGCCAGCGGCGCTGCTGGGCGGGCCCGCTTTCGGGCGGCGCTGGGCGGCAAGGCGGACAGGTGGCGGCCTCTGATTGGCGCGGACGCGGCGGCGCTGACGGCGGACGTGTCCGGACGGCGCGGGGGTGGCGTCCGGGCGCGAGGTAGGGGAAGGCTAGGGTTAGACCCGAGATTGGAATGGGGGTTTGCTTAAATAGACATAGAGGGAGCTAGGAGAGTCCAAATGAGGTGTAGTTTTCGCCCACACGATCGTGATCGAACGACGGAGAGCATGGGAGTGACTTAGATGGGTTATAGGGCTGTTTTGAAGGGGTGTTGGGCTGCAACTCAAAAGAGGCCTTTCTTGAGAGTGCGGTTAACCGTTGGAGTACCAAACGAGCTCCAAATGACCCAAACTTGACCCGGTTGTCTACGGGTGGTATACCAAGGCCACTAGACAAACCTCGGTCCATTTCGAGAAAGTTTAGTACCCGCACACGGAAAAACGTAAAAGGGACCGCCGGGAAGATAGGAGTGCCGGAATGCAAACGGACAACGGAAAAAAATGCTCGGAATCATGAGACGAACACGTATGCAAATGCGATGCACATGATGACATGATAAAATGCATGACATGGACAAAATGCAAAAAGGAGAAAAACCCAACCACGGAGGGAATATCATATCACAATGCCGAAAATGGCAAGAGTTGGAGTTACAAATATGGAAAGTTACATCCGGGGTGTTACAGACTGCCTCGCTCTTTGGACCGTTCTTCTTAATCCGGTGCTGGTCCTTGTTGCGCCGTGGTTTCCCATTTTCATCCCTGATTTCGGATGTACTTGTGTCGCTGGTGCTGCCTCTTGCTAGCCAGCTATCCTCTTCGTGCAAAAGCGGGTCATGAGGCTTGTTAATGCGGCCATTGTTCTTGGCTTTTCTTGGCCGAGGTGTCTGGCGAGCCATTCGTCTCGGACGTTGTGTTTGAAGGTTGCTAAGGCTTCGGCGTCCGGACAGTCGACTATTTGGTTCTTTTTAGTAAGGAACCTGTTCTGCACTTCCGGCTGACTCTCCGGGCTGTTGAGTTATGTGACTTAGATCGCTCAAGATCCGGAGGGCGGGCATAGGTCCCCTCAAAATTTGCCCAAACGCATCCTCGAGCTCTTCCCAGCTTCCAATGGTATTTTGGGAGGCTTTTAAGCCAATGCCGAGCTGGCCCTTTGAGTTTGAGGGTAAGTATTTTATGGCGTGGAGATCGTCTCCTCTAGCCATGTGTATGTGGAGGATGTAATCCTCAATCCAGACTCAGTGCTGTTGTTCCGTCAGATGCCTCTATGTTTACAGGCGTGAATCCTTTGAAATTCATGATCCAGACCTCACCGGTGAAACACAGGGTGTCTGGCGCCCCTGACCGGGTGTGCCGTGATGTTCGGATATTTGGCGTGTTGCATTGCTTTGAAGAGCTTGCTTTCTCGGCCCATAGATGGACCTAATTGGGCCATCCTTTTGATGTGAATCCTTATGCGGATCGCGTGCCGGCTTGTGTGCGGCACTATTTGCCGCTTTGTTTTTGCCGTGGGGTCGTCCGTCCGACCGGGTGGCCTTCTTATTTTTTGATTGTGGGGGCTCTATGGCCTCTTCGTCAAATTCGGGCAGTAGTTTTCTCTTTGGATAGCTCTTTGTTCGGCGACTGTCGCCGTATTTGTCTGCGGTGTTGAATACTTTGCTCCATCTGATCCTAAGTGCATCTTCCGCTGTTTTGAGCTTCCGCTTCTGCTTTTTCAGGCTACGCGCAGTGGCGACGAGCCTTTTCTGGAGGTTATTTTGCTCCAACAATTTGTCCGGCGTGAGATCGTCCGGACTGTAGTCTTCGCCGGGGATGGGTTGTTTATCCAAGTTGTCTTATTCGGACGATTGCTCGATAGTATGTTCGTCGTCCACCGGTTCGTCCTGCTCTATGGCTGGTTCTCTGTTGAGGCGGGACTTTGTTCGGCGTTTACGTTGCCGTTTTGACTGCTTTTCGAGGATTTATCGCTTCGTAGCGTCCCGTTGTTCCTCGTCTTCATTTCCTTTAGGTGTATCCACCATGTATACATCATGGGATGAGGTGGTTGTCCAGCACCCTATAGGTGCTGGTTCATGGTTGTCTCCTACATCGTCGTCCATACCGTCGATGTCTTCGGAGTCGAAATCGAGCACGTCGTGTAAGCTTTCGACAGTGGCTATGAAGGGGGTGGTGGGTGGGCGTTGAATTTCTTCGTCGTCCGCATCCCAATCTTCCTGTCCGTAGTCCGGCCAGGGCTCTCCGGATAAAGAGAGAGACTTTAGTGAATTCAGGATGTCGCCAAAGGGCGAGTGCTTTGAAAGATGTCATGCGATGAACTCCATAACGGCACCCAATCGGATTCGATTGGTAGGGGCGCGAGGGTTAGTCCGGAGAGGAGTCCGCACCACAGAGTCAAGGTCTTCGCAAAGGACAGGGATGGAGTTCGACTCAATCATCGTAGAGATCGTAGCCCCCGAGGCGGTGTCCAACCACTCGTCCTCGATCGGGGAATCCGGCTCCGGATTAAGGGTCGGAGCGGATGCTGGTGCGGCCTCCGAGGCACTGTTCGGCTGCAGAGCTAGATCATGCCTATCGAGATAGTGCGGCACGCTTGGCCGCGGCTCGAATCCGTCGAAGATCAAGTCTCCGCGGATATCGGCCGTATAGTTCAAACTTCAAATCTGACCGATGGCGGGCGTAGCTTCGATCTGCTCCGGATGGCCAGCGAATTGGCCCGATGCAAAGCCGCCGAATCTGAAGATCTGTCCGGGAGAAAAGTCTCACCACGGACCGCGTCGTTGTTGATGATCGGAAGGAGCCATCGGGCCTATCGGTGGACGACACGGAGGAACTCTCAATGAAAGCACCAATGTCGTGTCAAAACCGGCGGATCTTGGGTAGGGGTCCCGAACTGCAAGCGTCTAGGCGGATGGTAATAGGAG
The DNA here is from genome assembly GCA_021605145.1 of Aegilops bicornis. NCBI lineage: Eukaryota > Viridiplantae > Streptophyta > Magnoliopsida > Poales > Poaceae > Aegilops > Aegilops bicornis. The sequence goes on from CM038673.1 coordinate 250,784,736, forward strand.
ACAAGGGACACGATGTTTTTACCCAGATTCGGGCCCTCTCGATGGAGGTAATACCCTACTCTGCTTGATTAATATTGTTGATATGGGTAGTACAAGAGTAGATCTACCACGAGATCAAGGAGGCTAAACCCTAGAAGCTAGCCTATGGTATGATTGTTGTTAGTCCTATGGACTAAAACCCTCCGGTTTATATAGACACCGAGATAGGTTAGGGTTACACAGAGTCGGTTACAATGGTAGGAGATCTACATATCTCAGATCGCCAAGCTTGCCTTCAACGCCAAGGAAAGTCCCATCCGGACACTGGACAAAGTCTTCAATCTTGTATCTTCATAGTCTTGGAGTCCGGCCGTGATGATAGTTCGGCTATCCGGAGACCCCCTAGTCCAGGACTCCCTCACTCTTTTTACTCCTTTACCTTATGCCCTCTGATCTGAGTCATCCTCTTCTCTTTCTACGTGGGTTAAGGACTAGGCTCTCTTCTCTCTATCAGGTTCACGTGTTACTAATCCGTAGTAACTTATAGGATTGTTAGTTCCATGATTCAGTTCAGTTTCTACTACTTTTAGTATGTTGTCAGTTGAACCAGAACCTTGATATGATGTTGTTGAGTGGTTTTGAAAACTGTTGTGAATGTCTCAAATCTTTTTCTGAGCATTTACAGCCGTTATGTTGTCCGAGTTCTCCTGGAAAATTCTAATGCCTTTGCATTATTTCGTGCTTTCAGATGGCCACCCGCTCCCAGAATCAAGTGGTTCGTCTGACTCGGTGCCTCGATGTACCTAGTCACACGGCCATGCTGGTCCGAGTGATGATCGAGACAGGCTATCGATGGTATCCTGAGTATACCGTCGAGGAGCAGTTTCGAGACTTTAATCAGAGCCAATACCTTTGCACGGTCAGGATATACCCTTCCTATCCTGGAGCTACTGAACCCCTCCATTGCTCTTATGGGCTTGGGGTTACCATCGAAATGTCCGTGCAGGATGCAACTTACTCGATGATGACTATCATACGAGCCATAACTGCCTTGCTTCGGAACACTGATTTCCGCTATATGCCAGCATCACTCACTGGGGCACAAGGGTACTATCAGGCTATTTACTATGACTCTACCCATGAGGATTCACTACTCTGCACCACCATCGAGATGCTTGAGGACAAGCACCGTGAGAATTGTGCCTTGCGAATGGAGCTCTTCAACACTCGTTCTGATCACTAGGCCACTCTGACATGGTTTGCACCTACCGTGCAGGCTGGGTATATGGACATGAGGGACTTGTACCCCGTCTTGATGCAGTCTGCGCGGTGTATGGGACTGGCGTGATGTAGGAGGCATCACTCCTCCCCGTGGACCCCGTCTGCCACCGTTTGTTGGACCAAGGCCACATCTGAGTCCTTATGGACCGCAAGCTCCACATGACCAACTGTTTCCAGATGATCATGTTCAGCTCCCAGGACATGGTGGTAATCTTTATGAAGATTACTATGCAGACGTCTGAGTTGGTAGTAGTTTCACTAGTATTGTAACAGTTGTATTCTCCACAGTCCTGCGTGACTCGTGGGATATGACTTGGTGTGTATCACGTTCCGGAGGTGTAGAAAAATAATGTATAGGATCTTGGAATGCCTCTGATGAGATGTATCGTCTTTCATCGTAGTTGTACTCTAGCCTGGGCTTGTACTGAACTATGTACGGTGTGTATGACTGATGGTATATATATGGCAGTTTCTGTATTACCATGTCATGCAAATGAACATCTCTGCATTCCGTGTCATCCCTACATTCCGCACTTCCTTGCCGAGATTTTGCCATCTTTGTCTAAACCATTGTCTTGTTTTTCCTAGGATGGTCAACACCCACAACAACCCTGCTGCCCCGGAGCAGGGTGAAGCCAGTGCAGCTAGGGATGAGAATCTGCCTCAACCGCCTTCTCTGGCCGAAGTTATGCTGGAGGTGGAAAGAAACAAGCGTGAGACCAACCTCTTGCTAGAATGAATTGAGCAAAACACTGCACGTCATCAGAGGAACGACTTGGTGTCAATCAATGACTTTGTCAAGTTGTACCCACCGAAGTTTAATCATTCCGTCGAGCCCTCGATGCGGATGATTGGCTTCAAGACATCACCCATCAGCTACGTTCTGCCAACGTAGCCGAAGCTGATAAGGTTACCTACGCTGCCTATCACCTCGAAGGCCCTGCTAGCCTTTGGTGGGAAAACTTTGAGGCTACGCGCCTGGCTGGCCAAATGACTACTTGGGCTGAATTCAGTGAGGCTTTCCGTGAGCATCATATTTCGGAGGGTCTCATGGATCGTAAGCGGGAAGAATTCTGCAATTTCACCCAAGGCAGACTGACCGTGGATGCATACAGCCGTGAGTTTGGAAATCTGGCATGTTATGCTCCTGAAGAGGTATCCACCGACACCAAGAAGCAGGCAAGGTTCCGCAAGGGACTTAGCCCCGAGCATCGTTGTGATCTTTGTCTGCACGAGTGCACCTCCTTCCAGAAGCTGGTCAATAAGGCCATCAGTGCTGAGACATGTCAGACTAACTATGACGCTTCACGCAAGCACTCCCGTGACTTTGGTTCTTCATCCGGCTCTGGATCTCAGAAGCGCCGGGTCTAGATTCCAAACACAGCTCTGCCACCCAGGTTCACTCCGAGGCCATCCTTTGAGGCGCCTCGCCCCAACCAGCAGTTTGCACCGCCCAAGGCCTATTGTAGCCCCACTGCTAATGCTGCTCCACGCCCCAATGTTGTGACATGCTTCAAGTGTGGAGAAATGGGTCACTACCTACGCGAGTGCCCCCAGAACAACCCCAATCAACCTGGAAAGTCCGTTGGTCGTGGCAAGCCAGCGGGAAAGACTTACTACACCAAGCCGGCCACCACAGCACGTGGTCATGTCAACTATGTCTCAGCTGAGGAGACTCATGATGATCCCAACGTCGTCCTTGGTATGCTCCTTGTTAATTGCCATCCGGCAACTGTTCTTTTCGATACTGGGGCATCTAATTCATTTATTTCTGAGAGCTATTCTCGATTGCACAACACCACATTTAGTGACATGCCCACCTCCATGGAAATTCAAACTCCTGGTTCTAGATGGCAAACCTCTAGAATAAGTCATGGAAATGAAATTCTTGTCGACAGATTGGTCTTCCTTGCATCACTGATAGCTCTCAAATCCTCGGACATAAACATCATCTTGGGTATGGACTGGATGTCAGCCCATTATGCTAAGATCGATTGCTCTACTAGAACCGTTTAACTCACCCATCCATCGGGCAAGACAGTCAATGTTTTGACCCGAGTGTCTGAGCGTCAGCTCTACTCCCTAAATGCTAACCCTCTTCCAGACCTTGAAGATATTCCGGTAGTCCGTGACTTCCCGGATGTCTTTCCAGAAGAACTGCCAGGTGTTCCACCTGACAGGGATGTCGAGTTCGTAATAGACCTTGTTCCAGGAACCTTCCCAATCTCTCTAAGACCCTATAAGATGGCACCCCTAGAACTGGCCGAGCTTAAGAAACAACTCAATGAGTCCTTGAAAAAGGGTTTCATCCGTCCTAGTTCTTCTGCATGGGCTTGCCCCGTTCTCTTCGTCAAGAAGGATGGAACGGATCGGATGGTTGTAGATTACCGACCTGTCAACTTGGTCACTATCAAGAACAAGTATCCGCTCCCCAGGATCAATGATCTGTATGATCAGCTCGCTGGATCCTCAACTTTTCCAAAATGGATTTGAGGTTGGGCTACCATCAAATCAAAATCAAGAACGGGGACATTCCTAAAACGGCCTTTGTCACTCGTTATGGCCAATACGAGTACACCGTCATGTCCTTCGGTTTAACCAATGCCCCAGCCACCTTCTCTCGGTTAATGAACTCGATCTTCATGGAGTATTTGGATAAATTCGTCATGGTATACCTCAATGATATACTCATCTACTCCAAGAATGAGGAAGAACATGCCAAGCATCTAAGGCTAGTATTGATGAAACTTCGAGAGCATCCCCTTTATGCCAAATTCTCCAAGTGTGAATTTTGGTTGCCAGAAGTGACCTATCTAGGCCATGTAATCTCTGGTAAGGGTATTGCTGACAATCCCGAGCGAGTTCAAGCCGTCCTTGATTGGACTCCACCTGAAACGGTCAAGCAAGTTCGGAGTTTCCTTGGCTTAGCGAGCTACTGTCGCCGGTTCGTCGAGAATTTTTCCAAGGTTGCTAAACCTCTAACTGAACTCCTCAAGAAAGATAAAAAGTTAGAGTGGACCCACAGTGCGAGTTCAGCTTTCAGGTACTGAAAAGACGTCTAACATCTGCTCTCGTACTCATGCCACCAGATTTTTCTAAGGACTTTGTTATCTATTGCGACGCCTCGTGACAAGGACTAGGTTGCATACTCATGCAAGATCGTCATGTGATTGCCTACGCTTCTCGACAGTTACGTCCACATGAGGATAACTATCCCACACATGATCTAGGGCTTGCAGCTGTGGTCCATGCACTAAAAACATGGCGACATTACCTTCTCGGTAATCGTTGCGAAATTTACACCGATCACCAAAGTCTGAAATACATCTTCACCCAACCGGATTTGAATCTCAGGCAAAGACATTTGGTCGAGTTGATCACGGATTATGATTTAGGAATAACTTACACCCCGGGCAAAGCCAATGTCATGGCTGATGCGCTAAGTCGTAAATCTTATTGTAACAACTTGATGTTACAACAAAGTCAACCACTTCTCCACGAGGAATTTCGTAAGCTTAACCTTCACATTGTTCCTCTAGGATTTCTATCCACCCTGGTGGCGAAGCCTAACCTTACGGATCAAATCATAGCTGCCCAGAAGCGTGATAAGGGCATATCCCGGATTAAGGAAAACATCGCTAGCAGAGTTGCTAAATGTTTTTCCATGGATGAGCGAGGTGTTGTCTTCTTCGAGAACCGCTTGGTGGTTCCCAAGAAACAACATCTACGTCAGTTGATCCTTAAGGAAGCTCACGAATCCCCTCTCACCATTCATCCCGGTAGTACTAAAATGTATCAAGACCTACGCCAAAGGTTTTGGTGGACTAGGATGAACAGCGAAATTGCTCAATACATTGCTAGTTGCGACGTATGTCGTCGTGTTAAAGAAGAGCATCAACGGCCTGCTGGCACCCTTCAACCTTTGGCTATTCCTGAATGGAAATGGGATAAGATCGGTATGGATTTCATCACCGGATTTCCCAGGACCAAGAGAGGGAATAATGCTATCTTCATTGTTGTCGATCGTCTTTCCAAAGTAGCCCACTTCCTACCTGTTCGTGAGAGTATAACTGCTAGTCAGCTAGCTGACTTGTACATCTCCCGAATAGTGTCTCTTCATGGTGTTCCATTGGACATTAACTCAGACCGTGGAAGTCTTTTCACCTCTCGATTTTGGGAGAGTTTCCAAAATGCTATGGGAACTCGTCTCTCCTTTAGCACCGCCTTCCACCCTCAATCAAGTGGTCAAGTAGAACGAGTCAATCAAATTCTGGAAGACATGCTCCGAGCTTCTGTCATCTCTTTCGGTATGGATTGGGAGAAATGCCTTCCATTCGCCGAATTCGCCTATAATAATAGCTATCAAGCTAGCTTGGGCAAGGCTCCTTTCGAAGTTCTCTATGGACGAAAATGTCGAACGCCTCTTAACTGGTCAGAAACAGGGGAAAGACAACTCTTTGGCCCGAATATGATTCAGGAAGTAGAAGAGCAGGTTCGCATTATTCGTGAGAAGTTGAAAACAGTCCAATCTCGTCAAAAGAGCCAATATGACCGCAAACATAAGCTCATGACTTATGAAGTTGGCGAGAAGGCTTACCTTCGGGTTACTCCTTTGAAGGGAACCCATCGATTCGGTATCAAAGGCAAATTGGCTCCTCGTTACATTGGACCCTTTCGCATTCTTGCCAAACGAGGAGAAGTTGCCTACCAATTGGAACTACCTCCACATCTTTCCAGAGTTCATGATGTCTTCCACGTTTCTCAACTCAGGCGTTGCTTCGCGGATCCTATCCGTGAAGTGGACCACGAAACGCTTGATCTCCAAGATAATCTCACATATCGGGAATATCCCGTTTGCATCCTTGATCAAGCTGAGTGTACCACTCGATGCCAGAATATCAAGTTTCTCAAGGTTCAATGGTCACACCATTCGGAGGAAGAAGCTACTTGGGAAAGGGAGGATCTTCTTCGACTTGAGAACCCTTCTTCTTCCCGGAGGATCCTAAATCTCGGGACGAGACTCTTTTGAGTGGGGGTGAGTTGTCACATCCTAGCTAGTTCATGCATTAGAGTGTTGCATCATGTTTACTTCTCTAGAAACTTGAAATGGGGATGATAGAACCCCCAACACCCCCTGAAAACAACTAGGGTTTACTAAAATCATTTTCAATGAACCTGAAATGCCCTTCTAAAAAGTCCATCCTTTTTGTCTTGGGTTAGAACCTCTGACAAAATGGGTTCACAATTTTCTAGGTCATCTTAAGATCATTGAGTTAAATCATATGTAACTTGCATTTGGGCATTTAAATGCTAGTAAATATTTTAAATGTCTGAATAATCCCAAACTGAAATGTTCCATGTTGGATATGTTCCATACAGTGAGCATGTGCAGTTTGGTGATTTTTGGAAATGTCTAAGTATTTTTAGAAATGCCACAAACTTGCAGAAATAAAAGGAAATAGAAAATAAAAGGAAACAAACTTACATGGCAGCAACCCACCACCCAGCCCACCTTGCGGCCCAGCACTGTGATGGCCCGTGCCAGCCAGCTGCTTCTTCCCCGCCAGGCAGGCAGGGAGGTGATGCCGACGTGCGCGAGCTCGCCACGGCGCCACCTGCTTGCCGCTCGCGCCCCTGGACACCTGGGCGAGCCCCACGTCGCCGCCTCGACCCCCCTGGACACATCCATTCTCCCCCTGCCTCTCTCCCTCGCCCTCTCCTACCATGGCCGACGCCGCCGCAGCCGCGCCGCTGACGTAGACGCGCCCACCGTCGTCCCCGCGCCACGCCACCGTGTCCAGAAGCTCCGCCGCCCTCCTCTCCTTCGAGCAGGCCGAGCCCCGAGCGCTCGCTTGCCCCGAAGCCTCCGCAACGACCACGCCCGACTCCGCCACCGCCGGAAATCCCCTTCGCCGTCACCGCCGCACCAGCTCGTCCCCGACCTCACCGGCTGCTCCGACGTTATCGCCGTGAGCTCAGCCACCTCCCCATCCTCTCCGTTCTCGCTCTCGAGCACCATAGTGACCGCACGAAGCTTCACCGCACGCGCCGCCACCGAGCTCGTCGCCGACGATGCTCCGGCCACCCAACGGCCACACCACCACGTCCAACGCACTCACCGCATCCCCAGGAGCCCGTAGCACCACCGCACGCCCCTTGCCGTGCCCCCTAGCGATGGGTTCGACCTTGCCCAAACTCCGGCAGCCACATAGCTCATCGCTGGTGACGTTTCCGGCGACCCCGAGCCCAACCGCCACCCCCACTCGACGCGGCTCACCCCTAGCTACTCGTAGATGCTCTCTGCCGCCCATTTTGTCGCCGGAGCACGAAACCCGAACTGCACCTGGCCACGAAGTTGACCTCATTACCATTGACCGGTGGGCCAGTTTACCCTTTGGGTCTATGACAAGTGGGGCCCGCCCTGCTAATTAACCCAGGTTTAGCGCTAACTAAATTTAGTTAGTTTAACTAACTACTGATAGACGGGACCCACTGGTCATTTTGACATGGACCGGCCCCGTTGACCACTGACGTCACCATGACGCAATGCTGATGCAGTAAATCATTTACTGGATTTATTCTTATACAGGAAATTCTAGAAAATACTACAAACTTCAAAAATTCATAGAAATTAATCTATAACTCCAAATGCAAAGATTTATATATGAATTTTGATCAGAAAAATTCAATCTTTCCATCTGTACTGGTTTCATGCATGTCAGAACATTTTAACCTTGCTGTTTAGGTGAAACAAGTAAATGCACTATTATGACCTCTTATTTTGGGTTTGCATTTGAATCCTTGATTCAAATGAACTCAAACCAGTCTGTTCTAAGTTTCATTAGCCAAAACACACTCATTTTTCCATGGCATTGCATGCATCATATTGTTGCATCTTGCCATGTGGTGATTCTGTTTTGATGTGTTCTTCGTGGTAGGTTCTGCCTCCAAGGATATTCACGAGTATCCAACTGAAGGGCAGTATCCCACTACCACTTTGTCAGGCAAGCAACCCCATTGATCATTTTGATACAAACCCATCTTCTCGCTTCTACTCTTGTTTACTGCATTAAGACAATGCATTTCAAACTGCTGTGTGTTGCAGTAGTTGAACCCACTTCCTTTGCATGACATGTCATTGCCATAGTAACTAGATGAAACCCACTAGCATGTGTAGTAGTTGATTGAGCCATGTTTGTGTTTCCTACCATGCTATGCTTAGAGTCATGTCAGGTCTGGCTCATTGGGTTGATGAACTAGAGTGAATGGTTGTGTCGGTAATGAGAGTGAAGTGTTGAACATGTTTTGGTAAAGGTATCGATGAGAGGCCATGTAGGAGTACATGGTGGGTTGTTTCATTGAGGCTGTCCTTAAGAACTGAGATCTGTATGCGTGATTTAAGATTCAGCTACTACCACACATTGGGCCCTGAAATATGACCCCGCTCGACTTACTGACCCCTCTCGTCCTCTGTCCAGGAGTTGCAAGTAGTTTCTGGTGTTCGTAGCTGCTGGAGGCCGTGCGCAGAGCTAACCTTAGGGGTGGGCTGTGATGCGGTAGGCTCGTGGCCCGGTGTACCGAGTCGCCCGTTTGGTGTCTCGGGAACCCTTCGTTTGGGGCCGTTGAGGACACACCGGCCGGATTTCCTTGCGGATGGAACCCAAATAGGCGATAAACCTGGACTAGAGACTTGTGTGGTTAGTCAGGTCATGGTCTACACCCACGTCGGCTTTCGCTTGAAGTCTGCCGAGCACATGTCGTGTGCAGACGCTAAGCGGTGGAAACATGTGTGACAAAGTACACCCCTGCAGGGTATAAAATTATTCGAATAGCCGCGTCTACGGTAAAGGACTACTTGGTCACTTATGCAGTTCATAGACAAGTTAATGGTTACTACTAAAAAACTCAAGATAAGTGTGAGTACCGCGGATGGCCCTCTCGTAGGATGACGAGGGAGGATCCACGATGGAGTATTGTGATGGTGATTAGTGGACTCGTGTGCGAAACTATTTTACAAGTGGTGTCTCGTGGGATAGCTTAGCCAAGAGTCAAAGCTTGCTTGCTTCAATAACTCCACTACCTTCTTGAGAATGTGCATGTATAGTAGGATCTGTTGTAAGACTTGCTGAGTACCTTTATACTCATGTTGCTTTAATTACTGTTTTCAGACGACAACACCGCCCCCTCCGATTGGTTCTATGTAGATCTCGACGTTGACGAGTGACTTGCCACCCAGGTGGTGATCCGAGCTTGTGAAGGGCCCTATGTAGGTAGACAGGCTTCGTCAAGCCTTCTTTCTTTCTAGTTGTCTGTACTCAGACAAGTTTGCTTCCGCATGTGCTTGTATGTTTGTATGTCTTTAGTGTCGGGTCATGTGACCCCTATCTGTATGAACATGTTATGTATGGCTCTCCGGAGCCTTTAAATAAAGTACTTTGAGTTGTAGAATTTTGTTGTGATGCCGTGTTGTATTTACACATATCAAGCATATTGTGTGTATGATTGAAATGCTTGGTATGTGTGGGATCCGACAATCTAGTTGTTTATCCTTGGCAGCCTCTCTTATGGGGAAATGTAGTCTAGTGCTTCCATGAGCCATAGTAGTCCGCTTCTGACCCGGTTCACCGAGTCCTGCTAGCCCAAGATTATCGCTCAAACACTTGACTGGCCGGCATGTGTTTCACTTTGTTCCTGTGTTTGTCCCTTTGGGGAAATGTCACGCGATGACATCCGGAGTCCTGCCTAGCCTTCTACAGCCCGGGTACCCGGAGTCCTGTTAGCCCAGTGCTACAGCCCGGATTCACACGCTACTGACCGACATGCTCGATGTTGATTCATGTATGCCTGTCCCTGTAAGTTAGTGCCGTTTGCGTTCACGATTAGCCATGTCGGCCCGGTTTCTCTGTCATATGGATGCTAGCAACACTATCATATACGTGAGCCAAAAGGCGCAAACAGTCCCGGGCCATGGTAAGGCGACACCCGTGGGAATACCGTGCGTGAGGCCGCAAAGTGATATGAGGTGTTACAGGCTAGATCGGTGTGACTTAGAATCGGGGTCCTGACACGCTTCACCCCGAGGGCTGTCGTAGCTTTCAGGCCAGCTATTAGGCCTTCGTATTCTGCAATGTTGTTGGAGACCTTCTCGCCCTGCTGAAAACAGAGCTGCACAACATAGTAGAGCTTGTCCTGAGTGGGCGAGACTAGTACTGCTCCAGCCCCAGCGCCCTGGTGCACGAAGGCCCCATCGAAATACATGACCCAGCCATCGGGCGCCTCACTTCCCGACGAGGGGGACTGGTCCTCGCCTACTTCCAGCGTCGGGGCATCTGTCCATTCTGCCATGAAATCAGCGAGGGTGGCTCCCTTGATGACCCTGGTGGTGCTGAACTCCAACTGGAATGCCTGCAGCTCGATGTTCCACTCAGCGACCCTTCCAGCAGAGTTGGGGCTTCTAAGCACTCTCTCCAACGGGTAGGCCGAGACGACTTTGATGGGGTGGCCCTGGAAGTAGTACCGCAACTTCCGTGAGGCCACCAAGAGCGCAAGCAAGAGCTTATGGGGCATGGGGTATCGTGCCCTTGCGTCCCGCAACACTGTGCTGACGAAATACACCGGGTGCTCGATGAGAACCGGCGTGTTGGTGAGGTTTGTGTCCTGCGAAAATTGGGGTGTCTCGCGAGGTGGTGGAACCTCCGATGCTTGATCGCTTGCCCGGACCTTGACGGCGTCGTCCTGCCGAGCTTGGTCTTCTGCCGATGCCGCTACGGCTCTTTCGGCGTCTTCCCGATCTTGCATCAGTCCGGTTGGTGGCGTGGCTCGTCATAACATGCCTTTGGCTTGGTGTTCTTCCCGAACCGCCACTAGAACTGCGTTGGCCGAGTACGGGGTGGCGGCAAGATAAAGCACTAGGGGTTCGAGAGGTCGCGGCACCACCATCACTGGAGGGCTGGTCATGTATCTCTTGAGGTCTTGAAAAGCTCGGTCGGCCTCCGGGGTCCACTCGAACGGGCCCTTTTTCTTCATCAGCTTGAAGAAGGGTAGGGCGCGCTCTCCCAGCTTGGAGATGAAGCGCCCCAACGCAGTCACCCAACCAGCCAGCTTCTGCATTTCCTTGAGTGTCTGAGGTGGGCTCATGTCTTCGATGGCCTTGATCTTTTCTGGGTTCGCCTCGATCCCTTTGTGGGACACGAGGAAACCCGGCAGCTTGCCCGAAGGGACGCCAAACATGCACTTCTCCGGGTTAAGTTGCAAGTTCACCTGGCGCAAGCTCGCAAAAGTCTCCTCCAGATCTTGGATCAAGGTTCGGGCCTCCCGAGACTTCACCACAATGTCGTCGACGTAGGCCTCCGTGTTCCTCCCGAGATGTCGCCCTAAGGTGATGTGCATCAACCGTTGTAAGTTCGCGCCCATGTTGCGCAGTCCGAAAGGCATGCAAGTGTATCAGTACACCCCGCACGGGGTCAGGAAGGCTGTCTTCTTCACATCTTCTACCGCCATCTTGATCTGGTGATACCCTGAGAACGCATCCAGGAAGCACAGCAGGTCGCACTCGGCGGTGGAGTCGACAATTTGGTCAATGCGCGGAAGCGGGAATGGATCTTGGGGACAGGCCTTGTTGAGATTGGTGAAGTCGATGCACATTCGCTCCTTCCCGCCTTTCTTCGGCACAACGACGGGGTTTGCCAGCCATTCGGGGTACTGAACCTCGCGATTGGCACCCGCCGCCTCTAACTTGCGGGTTTCTTGGACGATGAAGGCCTGCTTCTCCATGGATTGCCGTCTCTCCCGCTGTTTCACAGGGCGCACATTGGGGCACACCCTCAAGTGATGCTGAATCACCTCTCTCAGGACCCCCACCAGCTGATTGGGTTCCCATGCGAATATCTCCTTGTTTGCACGCAAGAACTTCACCAACGCTCCCTCTTGGCTTGGGTCGAGGCTGGTACCTATGGTAAAGGTGGCCCCTGCGGACCCGTCCTCATCGACCGGCACCTGCTTGGTTTCTGCCTTGTCTTGGGTGAACATCTGCTTCTTCTTGCTAGGTGCAGCCCCCTCAGCCTCGGACGCGCCCGTGCCGCCGGGCTGTGCCGCGGCGGCAATCTTGAAGGCAAGCTTGAGCGCCGCCGCGGCCTCCTTGGCGTCCCCCTAGATAGTCAGGACACCCTTGCTTCCCGGCATCTTCATGAGGTTGTATGCCGGGTGGGTTGCTGCCATGAACTGGGCCAGAGCCGGATACCCGAGGATGGCGTTGTACGGGAGGCCGATGCGGGCGATGTCGAAGTCGACCAGCTCGGTGCGGTAGTTGTCACGCGTGCCGAAGGTTACTGATACGTCCATTTTGCATCATGCTTTTATATCAATATTTATTGCATTATGGGCTGTTATTACACATTATATCTCAATACTTATGGCTATTCTCTCTTATTTTACAAGGTTTACCATGAAGAGGGGGGATGTCGGCAGCTGGAATTCTGGCTGGAAAAGGAGCAAACGTTGGAAACCTATTCTGCACAACTCCAAAAGTCCTGAAACTCCATGAAACAACTTTTTGGAATTTATAAGAATTTATGAGCAAAAGAAATAGGCCAGGGGGCCCACACCCTGTCCAGGAGACAGGGGGCGCCCCCCTATAGGGCGCGCCCCCTATCTCCTGGGCCCCCTGGTGGGCCTCCGGCGTCCATCTTCTGCTATATCATCACTTTTACCCTGGAAAAAATCATGGGCAAGCTTACGGGACGAAACTCCGCCGCCACGAGGCGGAACCTTGACGGAATCAATCGAGGGCTCTGGCGGAGCTGTTCTGCCGGGGACACTTCCCTCCGGGAGGGGGAAATCATCACCAACGTCATCACCAACGATCCTCTCATCGAGAGGGGGTCAATCTCCATCAACATCTTCACCAGCACCATCTCCTCTCAAAACCCTAGTTCATCTCTTGTATCCAATCTTGTATCAAAACCACAAATTGGTACTTGTGGGTTGCTAGTAGTGTTGATTACTCCTTGTAGTTGGTGCTAGTTGGTTTACTTGGTGGAAGATCATATGTTCAGATCCTTTATGCATATTATTACCCCTATGATTATGAACATGAATATTCTTTGTGAGTAGTTACGTTTGTTCCTGAGGACATGGGTGAAGTCTTGCTATTAGTAGTCATGTGAATTTGGTATTCGTTCGATACTTTGATGAGATGTATGTTGTCTTTCCTCTAGTGGTGTTATGTGAACGTCGACTACATGACACTTCACCATTATTTGGTCCTAGAGGAAGGCATAGGGAAGTAATAAGTAGATGATGGGTTGCTAGAGTGACAGAAGTTTAAACCCTAGTTTATGCTGTTTAGCCGTTAGGGGCTGATATGGACCCATATGTTTAATGTTGTGGTTAGGTTTACCTTAATACTCCTTTTTGTAGTTGCGGATGCTTGCAATAGGGGTTAATCATAAGTGGGATGCTTGTCCAAGTTAGGACAGTACCCAAGTGTCGGTCCACCCACATAACAAATTATCAAAGTACTGAACGCGAATCATATGAACGTGATGAAAACTAGCTTGACGATAATTCCCAATGTGTCCTCGGGAGCTCCTTCTTCATTATTAGAATTTGTCCAGGCTTATCTTTGCTATATGAAGGATTGGGCCACCTTTCTGCACTTTATTTACTTTATTTACTTTATTTACTTTTTGCTCGTTACTATTTATCTTATCACAAAACTATCTATCACCTATTATTTCAGTGCTTGCGGAGAAAACCTTACTGAAAACCGCTTATCATTTCCTTCTGCTCCTCGTTGGGTTCGACACTCTTACTTATTGAAAGGACTACGATAGATCCCCTATACTTGTGGGTCATCAAGACTCTTTTCGGGCGCCATTGCCGGGGAGTGTAGCGCTTTTGGTGAGTGGAACTTGGTAAGAAACATTTATATAGTGTGCTGAAATTTTCTGTTACTTGTCACTATGGAAACTAATCTTTTGAGGGGCTTGTTTGGGGTATCTTTGCCCCAACCAGAAGAGCAAAGATATGCTCCTCAACCTACTGAACTTTATGAAAATATTCACTTTGAGATTCCTTCAGGTATTATAGAAAAACTGCTAGCTAATCCTTTTGTAGGAGACGGAACATTGCATCCCGATTTACACCTTATCTTTGTGGATGAAGTTTGCGGATTATTTAAGCTTGTAGGTATTCCCGATGATGTTGTTAAAAGGAAGGTCTTCCCTTTATCTTTGAAGGGAGATGCATTGACATGGTATAGGCTATGTGATGATACGTGATCTTGGAATTATAAGCGATTGAAGCTGGAATTTCACGTAAGTTCTATCCTATTCATCTTGTTCATCTTGATAGTAATTACATTTATAATTTCTGGCCTTGCGAAGGAGAAAGCATCGCTCAAGCTTGGGGGAGGTTTAAGTCAATGTTATATTCATGCCCCAATCATGAGCTCTCTCGGGAAATGATTATTCAGAATTTTTATGCTCGGCTGTCTCTTAATAATCGCAACCTGCTCGATACTTCCTGTGTTGGTTCTTATATGCTGAAGACTATTGATTTCAAATGGGACTTATTTGAAAAGAATTAAACGCAACTCCGAAGATTGGGGTTCCGACGATGGTAAGCAGTCAGGTATGACACCTAAGTTCGATTGTGTTAAATCTTTTATGGATATCGATGCTTTTCGTGGATTTAGCGCTAAGTATGGACTTGACTCTGAGATAGTAGCTACTTTTTGTGAATCTTTTGCTACTCACGTTTATCTCCCTAAAGAGAAGTGGTTTAAATATAATCCTCCTGTTGAAGTGAAAGTAGTTGCACCCATTACAGTCGAAGAAAAGACCATTACATATAGTGATCATATTATTCCTACTGCTTATGTCAAAAAACCTCCTTTTCCTGTTAGGATAAAAGATCATGTTAAAGCTTCGACTGTTGTTCGTAAGAGTAATACTAGGACCTATACACCTCCTGAGAAAATTAATGTTGAACCCGGTATTGCTATGATTAAAGATCTCTTGGATGAGGACTTAGATGGGCATGTTATCTCTTTCATGGGTGAAACTGCTAATATTGCTAGACCCGATCTTTGAGACACGTAGACCTGTTGTAGGCATGCTCATTATTTACATTAAAATAGGAGATCATTGCTATCATGTCTTATGTGATATGGGTGCTAGTGCTAGTGCGATACCTTATGATCTATATAAATAAATTATGCACGATATTGCACCTATTGAATTGGAAGACATTGATGTTACTATTAAGCTTGCTAATAGGGACACCATTAAACCTATTGGGATTGTTAGAGATGTTCAAGTCTTGTGTGGGAAGATTAAATACCCTGCTGATTTTCTTGTTCTTGCTTCCCCACAAGATGATTATTGTCCCATTATTTTTGGTAGACCTTTCTTGAATACTGCTAGTGCTAAGATTAATTGTAAAAGGAAGGTAGTCACTGTTGGCATAGATGGTATGTCTCATGAGTTCAATTTTGCAAAGTTTAGTAGACAACCTCGTGAAAGAGACCACCTAGTAAGGATGAGATTATTGGTCTCGCTTCCATTGTTGTTCCTCCAACTGATCCTTTAGAACATTATTTGTTAGACCATGAAAACGATATGTTTATGAAGGAAAGGGAAGAAATAGATGATGTGTTCCTTAAACAAGAACCTGTGCTGAAACATAACCTTCCCGTTGAAATTCTTGGGGAGCCCCCTCCACCCAAGGGTGATCCTGTGTTTGAACTCAAACCTTTACCTGATAATCTTAAGTATGCTTATCTTGATGAAAAAGAAATATATCATGTTATTATTAGTGCTAACCTTTCAGAGAAAGAAGAATAAAGATTATTGAAAACTCTGAAGAAGCACCAAGCTGCTATTGGATATACTCTGGATGATCTTAAGGGCATTAGTCCCACATTATGTCAACACAAAATTTCAGTGGAGAAAGATGCCAAACCAGTTAGAGATCCTCAAAGACGATTAAATCCCAAAATGAAGGAAGTGGTAAGAAAGGAGATACTAAAACTCCTTGAGGCAGGTATTATTTATCCCATTGCTGATAGTGAATGGGTAAGCCCTGTCCGTTGTGTCCCTAAAAAGGGGGGTATTACCGTTGTTCCCAGTGATAAATATGAATTGATCCCGCAAAGAATTATTACAGGTTATAGGATGGTAATTGATTTTCGTAAGTTAAATAAAGCTACTAAGAAAGATCATTACCCTTTACCTTTTATTGATCAAATGCTAGAAAGGCTATCCAAACACACATTTTTGCTTTCTAGATGGTTATTCGCTTCTCTCAAACACAATGTCGACCAAAGGATTAATCTAAAACTACTTTTACTTGCCCTTTTGGTACTTTTGCTTATAGACGTATGCCTTTTGGTTTATGTAATGCACCTGCTACCTTTCACAGATGCATGATGGCTATATTCTCTGATTTTTGTGAAAAGATTTGTGAGGTATTCATGGATGACTTCTTCGTCTATGGATCCTCTTTTGATGATTGTTTGAGCAACCTTGATCGAGTTTTGCAGAGATTTGAAGACACTAGTCTCGTCCTGAATTGGGAAAAGTCTCACTTTATGGTTAATGAAGGCATTGTCTTGGGGCACAAGATCTCCGAGAGAGGTATTGAAGTTGATAAGGCCAAAGTTGATGCTATTGAAAAGATGCCATGTCCCAAGGACATAAAAGGTATAAGAAGTTTCCTTGGTCATGCCGGCTTTTATAGGAGGTTCATTAAGGACTTTTCTAAAATCTCTAGGCCTCTGACTAATTTATTGCAAAATATTCCTTTTGTCTTTGATGATGATTGTGTAGAAGCATTTGAAACACGTAAGAAAGCATTGATCACTGCACCTATTGTTAAGCCACCTGATTGGAATTTACCTTTTGAAATTATGTGCGATGCTAGTGATTATGCTGTAGGTGTTGTTCTAGGGCAAAGAGTCGATAAGAAACTGAATGCTATCCAGTATGCTAGTAAGACTCTTGATCTTGCCTAGAAATTACGCTACTCTTGAAAAAGAGTTCTTAGCAGTTGTGTTTGCATGTGATAAGTTTAGACCTTATATTGTTGATTCCAAAGTTACTATTCACACTGATCATGCTGCTATTAAATATCTTATGGAAAAGAAAGATGCTAAGCCTAGACTCATTAGATGGGTCCTCTTGCTCCAAGAATTTTACTTGCATATTATTGATAGAAAAGGAGCTGAGAACCCCGTTGCAGACAACTTGTCTAGGTTAGAGAATGTTCTTGATGACCCACTGCCTATTAATGATAGTTTTCCTGATGAACAATTAGCGATTGTCAATGCTTCTCGTATTTCTCCTTGGTATGCTGATTATGCTAATTACATTGTTGCTAAATATATACCGCCTAGTTTCACATACCGACCAAAAGAAAAGTTCTTTTATGATTGAAGACATTACTTCTGGGATGATCCACACCTTTATAAAGAAGGAGTAGATGGTATTATTAGACGTTGTGTGCCTGAGCATGAACAGGAACAAATCCTATGCAAGTGTCACTCTGAATCCTATGGAGGACACCACGCTGGACATAGAACTGCACACAAGGTACTACAATCTGGTATTGGCCTACTCTTTTCAAAGATGCTCGTAAGTTTGTCTTATCTTGTGACGAATGTCAAAGAATAGGTAACATTAGTAGACGTCAAGAAATGCCTATGAATTATTCCCTTGTTATTGAACCGTTTGATGTTTGGGGCTTTGATTATATGGGACCTTTTCCTGCCTCCAATGGTTATACACATATTTTAGTTGTTGTTGATTACGTTACTAAGTGGGTAGAAGCTATTCCAACTAGTAGTGTTGATCATAACACTTCTATTAAAATGCTTAAAGAAGTTATTTTTCCGAGGTTTGGACTCCCTAGATATCTTATGGTGATGGTGGTTCACACTTTATTCATGGTGCTTTACGAAGATGCTTGCTAAGTATGATTTCAATCATAGAATCGCATCTCCTTATCACCCATGATCTAGTGGTCAAGTAGAGTTGAGCAATAGAGAGCTCAAATTAATTTTGCAAAATATTGTGAATAGATCTAGAAAGAATTGGTCCAAAAAACTTGATGATGCATTATGGGCCTATAGAACTACATACAAAAATCCTATGGGTGTGTCTCCATATAAGATGGTTTATGGAAAAGCATGTCATTTACCTCTTGAACTTGAACATAAAGCATATTGGGCTATTAAAGAGCTCAATTATGAATTCAAACTTGCCGGTGAGAAGAGGTTGTTTGATATTAGCTCACTTGATGAATGGAGAACCCAAGCATATGAGAATGCCAAGCTTTTCAAAGAAAAAGTCAAACACTGGCATGATAAGAGGATACAAAAGCGTGAGTTTTACGTAGGAGATTATGTGTTATTGTTCAATTCTCGTTTAAGATTTTTTGCAGGAAAACTTCTCTCAAAATTGGAAGGTCCCTACGTTATCGAGGAGGTCTATCGTTCTGGTGCTATAAAAATCAATAACTTCGAAGGCACAAATCCGAGGGTGGTAAACGGTCAAAGAATTAAACATTATATTTCAGGTAATCAGATCAATGTTGAAACTAATATTATTGAAACCATAACCCCTGAGGAATACATAAGAGACACTTTCCAGAACGTTCCAGACTCGGCATAGGTACGTGGTACGGTAAGTAAACCGACTCCAAAACAACTCTAATGGAAACTTTTATCTGTTTTGGATTATTAAGAATTTTAGGAAGAAAGAAGTAGTCCGAAAAGGACACGAGGCTCCCACGAGAGGAGGCGCACTTCCTATAGGCGCGCCCCTGTCTCGTGGGCACCTCGTGTGCCCCGGACTCCGTTTTCTTGTATGTTACGTATTTTGGTCGGTAAAAATTCATTATATATACTCCCGAAGGTTTTGACCATCGTATCACGCAAATATCCTCTGTTTTCATTTCGAGTTGTTTCTGTTGCAGAGTTAGAACACCATGACTTCTCCCTTCTCCAACAACGAAGACAAGGATGCTTGGCTATTGAAGATAGAGTTGAAAAGAGAGGAACCGGAAGAGATCAACAAGGATGAAGGGATCAATAAGGCCATGGAGGTTCAAACACCGGTGGTGAAAGAAGAAGACATCCATCAACCTTTACCTAACCTTTTTACTCCAACAGAGATTGAATCTTTCAAGATGATTGAGTTAGCCCGCATACAGAACAAGTATCTCACACAGGAGAATATTTTGTTGAAGGATCATATTGCTGGGCTCAAGGGCACTATTCGCAAGTTGGAGGAGCTATTACGCTCGATGTGCGATTATCCACCGTCATCATCACCACCTCCATCACCTCCGAAGAAATAATCACATGGTTATGGGCACTCCCCTTGGCAATCGCCAAGCTTGGGGGAGGTGCCCCGGTATCGTATCACCATCACACTCTTATCTTTACCGCTTTATTTAGTTTGATCCTTTTAGTAGTATCTTGATCTAGTAGATTGAAGTTTTGATATCAAGTAGTTTTGAGCTTTGCTTTGTGACCTTTTTATGTAAGCGAGTCCGTGAGCTATCTATAATAAAGATTAGTGTTGAGTCAAGGGCTTTGCTATGTTGCTATGATCTTGAGAAAGTAGAAAGAACAAAAGAGTTCATATTGATCTTATGGATAGTGATAACTTCACATATAGAAAGTATGAGGCATAAAATTGTTGAGAGTTGATGAACGTAGCCTTGGTCATCGTTGCAATTAATAGGAAGTGATAAGGAAAGAGGGGTTCACATATAAATATATTATCTTGGACATCTTTTATGATTGTGAAGCACTCATTAAGTATGACATGCTAAAAGAGTTTATGTTGGACAAGGAAGACAACGTAATGGTTTATGTTTTCCGACATCTCTGTTAAAGTATATTGTCATTGACATTCCAAACATGTTGAGCTTGCCTTTCCCCCTCATGCTAGACAAATTCCTTGCACCAAGTAGAGATACTACTTGTGCTTCCAAATATCCTTAAACCCAGTTTTGCCATGAGAGTCCACCATACCTACCTATGGATTGAATAAGATCCTTCAAGTAAGTTGTCATCGGTGCAAGCAATAAAATTGCTCTCTAAATATGTATGACTTATTAGTGCAGAGAAAATAAACTTCGTACGAACTTGTTGTGGAAGTAATAAAAGCGACAGACTGCATAATAAAGGTCCACATACAAGGGGCAATATAAACTGACGTTCTTTTGCACTAAGACTTTATGCATCAACCCTAAACACGCATGACAACCTCTGTTTCCCTCTGCGAAGGGCCTATCTTTTACTTTATGCTTGAGTCAAGGTGATGCTCACCTTTCCCTTTTTATTTTTATCCTTTGGCAAGCTCCTCGTGTTTGAAAGCTCATGATACATATATCCAATTGGATGTAAGTTGGCATAGGCTATTATTGTTGACATCACCTAAAGGTGAATATGTTGGGAGGCAATACAATAAGCCCCTATCTTTCTCAGTGTCCGACTGAAACTCTATAACCACAAGTATTGTGTGAGTGTTAACAATTATAGGGGACTATGAGATAGTTGAGTATGTGAGCTTGCTGAAAGGCTCTATTAATGACTCTTTCCAATGTTACGATAAATTGCAATTGCTTCAATGACTGAGATTATAGTTTGTTAGTTCCCAATGAAGTTTTTGAACCATACTTGACAATGTGAATTGCTTATTACTTGAGCATAGGAAACCATAGGACAAAATCCATATATGTTGCTGTTATTAGAATGATCATGATGCCCTCATGTCCGTATTTTATTTTCATCGACACCTCTATCTCTAAACATGTGGACATATTTTTCGATTTCGGCTTCCGCTTGAGGACAAGCGAGGTCTAAGCTTGGGGAGTTGATACGTCCATTTTGCATCATGCTTTTATATCAATATTTATTGCATTATGGGCTGTTATTACACATTATATCTCAATACTTATGGCTATTCTCTCTTATTTTACAAGGTTTACAATGAAGAGGGGGCATGCCGTACTGGAATTCTGGCCGAAAAGGAGCAAACGTTGGAAACCTATTCGCACAACTCAAAAGTCCTGAAACTCCACGAAACAACTTTTTGGAATTTATAAGAACTTATGAGCAAAAGAAATAGGCCAGGTGCCCACACCTGTCCGAGACAGGCGCCCCCATAGGCGCGCCCCTATCTCCTAGGCCCCGTGGGCCTCGGCGTCCATCTTCTGCTATATCATCCCTTTTACCACAGAAAAAATTGTGGGCAAGCTTACGGGCGAAACTCCGCCGCCACGAGGCGGAACATTGGCGGAATCAATCGAGGGCTCTGGCGGGCTGTTACGCCAGTGGACACTTCCCTCCGTGAGGGGGAAATCATCACCAACATCATCACCAACGATCCTCTCATCGAGAGGGGTCAATCTCCATCAACATCTTCACCAAAGCACCATCTCCTCTCAAAACCCTAGTTCGTCTCTTGTATCCAATCTTGTATCAAAACCACAAATGGGTACCTGTTGTTTGCTAGTAGTGTTGATTACTCCTTGTAGTTGATGCTAGTTGGTTTACTTGGTGGAAGATCATATGTTCAGATCTTTTATGCATATTATTACCCCTATGATTATGAACATGAATATGCTTTGTGAGTAGTTATGTTTGTTCCTGAGGACATGGGTGAAGTCTTGCTATTAGTAGTCATGTGAATTTGGTATTCGTTTGATACTTTGATGAGATGTATGTTGTCTTTCCTCTAGTGGTGTTATGTGAACGTCGACTACATGACACTTCACCATTATTTGGTCCTATAGGAAGGCATAGGGAAGTAATAAGTAGATGATGGGTTGCTAGAGTGATGTAAGCTTAAACCCTAGTTTATGCGTTGCTTCGTTAGGGGCTGATATGGACCCATATGTTTAATGATGTGGTTAGGTTTACCTTAATACTCCTTTTTGTAGTTGCGGATGCTTGCAATAGGGGTTAATCATAAGTGGGATGTTTGTCCAAGTTAGGACAGTACCCAAGTGTCGGTCCACCCACATAACAAATTATCAAAGTACCGAACGCGAATCATATGAACGTGATGAAAACTAGCTTGACGATAATTCCCAATGTGTCCTCGGGAGCTCCTTCTTCATTATTAGAATTTGTCCAGGCTTATCCTTTGCTATATAAAGGATTGGGCCACCTTGCTACACTTTATTTACTTTATTTACTTTTTGCTCGTTACTATGTATCTTATCACAAAACTATCTATCACCTATTATTTCAGTGCTTGCGGAGAAAACCTTACTGAAAACCGCTTATCATTTACTTCTACTCCTCGTTGGGTTCGACACTCTTACTTATCGAAAGGACTACGATAGATCCCCTATACTTGTGGGTCATCAGTGACGGGGAGGCGGATCTGCCTCAAGGGATGGGCGGTGCCGCTGCCAACTCCTGAGAAAGGCTTGCTGAGGCCGAGCCGCTCGAGCGGCACATGAAGAAGGCTGAAGGCCTCCACAGAGAGCACGTTGAGGCCAGCGCCGCTGTCGATGAGGGTCTTGGTGATGGCCACGTTGCAGATGGTGGGCGTGCAGAGCATCGGGAGCATACCCGAGCCGGCAGCGGTGACGGGGTGGTCTTCTGAGTCGAAGGTGAGGTCGGCTTCGGGTGCAGCCCAGCCCGACGGAGCCCCCGAGCGCTTGGAAGCGGCGCCGATCTCGCGAAGGAATGGCTTGATATGGCGATCTGAAGGCGGTGCTTGAGATCCTCCTAGGAGGGCCGCGACCGCGTGGTGCGTCGGTATCGCGTAGCACGCAGTGAAGAGGTCGCGCAGCTGCTCCCAAGATGCCACTGTGGATCCGGGGAGGTTGAGCAACCAGGCGCGCGGCTCGCCAGTGAGGGCCATGGGAAGCCAGTTGGCCATGACCTTGTCGTCGCCCCCGGCCTCAAGGATGGCCTCCTCTTATGCCAGCAGGAAAGCCGACGGGTCCGCCGCACCGTCGTAGCTCGGTGGCATCTCTGGCTTGAACTTGAGTGGCCACTACACCTGCCGCAAGGCGGGGGCTAGGGCTCGAAGCCCCCTGGCCCCATCGTCAGCGCCGACCGTCGGAGCCGGTAGCGGGGCGCCTGCCATGAGGGCAGAGCGCGGTGGTGGCGGAGCGTAGATTCGCGGAGGGAGGCTATGGTGCACCCCTACCTGGCGCACCAAATGTCGGATCATGGGTTCCGGCATTTCCCTCAAGGTTCGAACACTGGAGTGTGCATGAAGATTTCCCCCCTACCGATCCACGTCCTAGTTTTGCTAAGATCTCACGGACGAACTCGACGAACTCATCACACAAGCAACACAAGATTTATACTGGTTCGGGCCACCGTTGTAGTGTAATACCCTACTCCAGTGTGGTGGTGGTGGATTGCCTCTTGAGATGATGATGAACAGTACAAAGGGAAGAACAGCCTCCCGAGGTTGAGGTGTTCTTGTGCTTGGCAAACTTGTGTGTGTGAGGATTCGATCAGCCCAGGCTTGGTTGCCTTCTACTGTGGTGGCTAGTCCTTTTTATAGAGGCCCTGGTCCTCTCCCCAAATATTGAGCGGGAAGGGGGCCAACAACGGCCAATTTGAAAGGGGACAACTAGTACAGCTTATCCTGACAAAAGCGGTCTTCGCATGTGAAAGGCTCTGGTGGTGACGCCGCCTTGGGCTCCATGGTGACCTCCGTCTTGCCGTCCTGCTGGTCTTGGTCTCATTGCACCGATATGGAAACCTTTGCCTAATGCCTCGGTACTCCGCGCATGCGCTTGCCTCCTTAGCACCAAAGAGGAAACAAGGACGCTGCGCACGCTGGCGCCCGCATGGCGCCAGCCTGGTCTCGATCGTCACGGGAACCTCGCGAGGTTTGCCTTGCCTTGATCTCTCCGCCCCTCACGAGCCTGCCTGGCGAGGCCGCTCCTGAGGAGGTCTTGCGTCGTCCGCCTCGCGAGGGTCTTGAATGCCTTGTTGATGAAGATGGTCCGTACAAGCCTGCTAGCACAGCCACACTGTCGGCCGCTGGCAGGTAAGTCTAGGGACCCCCGTTCCCAGAACACCGACAGTCAACAGCTCAGAGCCATTCGAGATGGACGCTTCGGTCGACGCCCCGAGCGCAACGACCGGGGTTACGGCCGAGGAGGGGGAGGCGGAGGACACTGGGACGATCTCGGCCCCTGCCAGGAGTGGTGCGACCGGCCTTGTGAGGACCGCTGGCAGGACCAGCCTCGTGAGGGCACATTGAGGGATCAACCTTGCGAGGATCGCCCTCAGGGAAATGCCGGTCTCCCTCAGCTGACGCCACCACCAAGAAGGAACGACGACCACCATCAGGACGAGGGGGTTGGGCGCTTCCAGGAGCCGTGCGCTATCGCCTCTATCCTGGGCGGAGCTCAGGCCCCATCATCCAAGTGTGTCTTCAAGCAGTTCTCCCGCAAAGTGAATGCAACCCTTCCCAGGCTCGAGACCACAAGCCCGCTCAGGTGGTCCAAGTGCGCCATCACCTTCAGTTCGGCGGACCAGCTCAAGTGTGCGGCGACCGCACGCGCCCTCCCGATGCTGTGCTCGCCCGTCATCACCAATGTCCAAGTCACCAAGACCCTCATCGACGGTGGCGCAGGGCTCAATGTCCTGTCCGTCGAGATATTCGACAGCCTCCAAGTGCCATACAATCAGCTACAGCCTACTAAGCCCTTCTCAGGAGTGACCAACGGCTCCACCACCCCGATAGGGAAGGTCCGCCTACCTGTTACCTTCAGCCAGCGCGATAACTACCGCACCGAGCTTATCGACTTCGACGTCGCCCACATCCGTCTGCCGTACAATGCCAGCCCTGGGTATCCAGCATTAGCCAAGTTTATGGCGGTGAACCACCACGGCTACAACGTCCTCAAGATGCCAGGGAGCGGCGGGATCATCACAGTCCTCTGTGAAGAAAGAGATGCAGTGTGCTCCCTCGAGCGCGCCTTCCAAGCCGCAGCAATCGAAGACCCTGGCAGCAAGGACACGTAGTACCCTCCTGAGGTCATCCCCAAGAAGAAGAACTAGCTACTCCGCACAGGGCCTCAGGGGGGCGGTGTCCCTAGCGGCGCCGCCTCAGGATCAGCGCCCGCAGATGGAGCGCCTCCCTCCCTCGCATAGGAAGGCGCGTCCGGCGTCCTCCTTGGTAAGGGCTCGGGGGCTCTCTTCTGGAGAGCCTCAGGCCTTGCCAGCATCACGAGGGAGGCGTTCGGGCACCACGTGGAGGCATGCTTTGCAGCACGTTTCCCTCAGGAGGACACTGGGCGAGGAGCGCCTGGCGCTCAGGAGTTCATCGCCAAGACCACTCAGGAGGTACAGGATGCCAGAGCCATGCGCGGCGACTGCCGCCCACCTGGTGCAGCCCCCCATCCAGGCGAGGATGGCGGGCTGCGCGTCTGCATCGACATCCCAGGGCTCAACAGGGCCGCATCTCAGGAGCGCTTCTGGCCTTCGCGCGTTGGGCGGTGCGAGGGTCCACCCCACAGCTATGTCTGCATGTTGTTTTGCCTGCCGAGCGTGGCAGCCGCCTTCCAGTGCAACCTGTGGAGCGTCCTGGCGACCCAGGAGGCCAGGCATCACGTGGTCCTGGCAGAGATGGAGACGGTCCTCAAGGAACCACCTGAGCCCCAGAGCCTCCTGAGGCTCAGGGTCTTGGCGGCTCATGAGGGGCGACCCCTTCACCATGCATCTTCAGCTACCTCGACATTCCTTCAACAATGGGACAAGGTGACATTTTCCAAGTTTATTTAGCTAGGAGCGCCCCTCGGGCTGCAACATTCCCAGGTCGCATGGGCCTGTTCCCACGGCATGTATCCATTTGCGTCTTTAGTTTACTCTACAGGGGTCGCCCCTCGGGCTGCATCATCCCCAAGCCGCTCGGGTCCGTCCCGGTGGCATGTATCGTTCTCGCATCTATCTAATCTAGTTCGATTCCCATGCATGAGTTATTCATAGTCATCCCCTGCTTGATCGTCGCTCATTGTGTTCGCCCGCGTCGCCAATTGGCCCCTTGCTCACCCCGCAATGGGGGCTACTCATGCTGGCACGACGCTTGTGCTCGGGTACATCCGTGCAACACTGACAAATCTGAGCGGTTGAGCTCTGGCTCGCGGCACACCCATGCACGTCACCTCACCAGACCCTCAGTGCCATCATCTTCTTGCGGAACGACCAGTGGCAAACCGGCAAGCGTGGTTGCAATTCGTACCCCTCCTCACGCTAACCCGCAGGAACCTCCTGAGGGCAATAGCAGGCGGCACCGCGGACTCCCTCCTTTCCCATGTGATTCTCTTGCGTGTTGAAGGGGGGGGATCCTGAGCATCGCGACTCAGGAGCTCTTACTGGCTCTCCAGCCCTCACCCCCTGGCCTTGACCACGGCATCGCGACCTGGCATACCAGCGACGACTGAGCTTGCTCGAGGACCAGGACCCGACGACGTAGAGCACACGGAAGAGTGTGGGAAAGAGGGGGAGTCCCGCACGGGCCTAACCTGGCTACACTACAGCGGCCAACGCACAAGGAGCCTGGTGCTACACAAGGAACCAACTCCGACTACCAAGATAAGTTCCGCGTCTGAGTCGGTCGAGCACCGCAGCATAGGGTTCCCATCTCTTGCAGCCCTGTTGCGGCGACATCGCCTCCCTTTCCCACCTTGAGGTAGCTGCTTGCACGCCAAAGGGGACCTCTTGAACATCGTGCCTTGGGAGCTCTTACTGGACCTCGGGCCGCTCACCTCCTGGCCTTGACCACGGCATCGCGACCTGCCATACCAGCGACGTCTGCAGCCCGCCTGGGACCGGGACCTATCAGCGTAGAGCACCAAGCTACCGCGAGTTTAGAAAGGGGAGATTAAGCCAAAGCAGGACATGCGTTCGTAAATCTTCATAATAAGGATGATATCAGCAAAAGACATTACAGACCCTTTACATGCCCCCACAGGGTCCATCCTGATTCCTCGCAGGGAACACAAGGAGGAAGTTTCTAGGAGCCCTATCTACACGCGCCAGCGCCGCCGACGCCATCATCAATAGTGGGCCACGGGAGGCCGGCACCAACCCCATCCAGATCAGCGACGGCGGCGGCCGTATGCTGCGGCTGCACTCCGGGCACGGCGCGAGCTCGGAGGCACGTAGCTGTCGTCGCTCGTCTCGGGAGTCTCGCAGGGCTCGGGAGAGTCGCTGGACTCCCAAGCGTCACCGCTGCTGCCAGAAGGACCGCCGGCAAGGCCAGCGGCAGACCTTGCATCTGCCGCCGCACTATCTCGATGAACCCCTCCAAGGCAGCACTTCAAGCGGCGGCCTTCCTCGTCGAAGACCTTGAAGCAATCATAGAGGCGACATCGTATTCTAAGTGGATGGCGAGGGCGCCCTCCGCATGGCAAACCCGGGCAACCTCGCCCCAGCCGCGGGTCATGAAGATCTTGCCCAGGGAGACGACCTCGACCTCCGCCCCTGTTGCTGGGGAATCGCACTCGGCATGCTGCAGCCAAAGCTCGAGGGGACCCCTCGGCAGCATCTCGGCGGAGAAGAACTGTGAGAAGCGAATCCAAGTGCGCGGAAGCATCGCCGCCCACATCACGAGTTCGCGTGAGGAGTCCTCGGTGTGGGTTCCTGGGGCGATGGTGCATGCCACCACGGCGCGGCGGCCATGGCCTTGACGAGGACGGCGCTGGTCGCTGCCTCTGCCTCCGGAGCCCCCGGCCTGGGCGTACAAGGGCAGCGGATACCAGGGGGAGGCAGCTCACACCAAGGCCTTAACACCTCTGGCCTCACGACTACATTGCGGTGGTTGGTCAGCCTCTTCTTTGGCAGAAGCGGCCCCGGCTCGTCGCGGGGGGCTTTTCCCTTTTCTACGGCTGAGAACCTTCGAATGGGCGCCATGGGAACCGCTGCGAGCGATGAAGCAATGGCAGAGAAGCGAGCGGAGCAGGAAGAGATGGGCGATGGGGGCTCCGCCCCCTCCTCATTTATAGCAGGGGAAGGCCAACCGGCGACCCCCACGATCGCAGGCAATGATGGTTTTTCTATGCATGCAGTAGGGACTCGTCAAGTCGGGAAGTTGCCGAGGTAGCATGAGGAAGCGGAGACGTCGACGTCCCATCAATCGCCACGCGTCAACCGAGGCCGCAGGCTGTTGGGGCTCGTGGTGCTCCGCACTTGCCCCTTGGCTTCGCCTCGAAGCCAAGTCCGAGCGTGCCTTGGGCCCGGGGGCTACTGTCGGCATCCTAGGAACGGGGGTCCCCAGACTTGCCTGCCTGCAGCCCACGGCGTGGCAACACCGGCGGCGCTGTGCGGCCCATCTTCATCAGCGAGAATTCAAGATCCTCGCGAGGGGCCAAGCCTCGCGAGGCGGACGACCCAAGACCTCCTCAGGGGTGGCGTTACTAGGTCGGCTCGCGAGGGTCGGAGAGATTAAGGCGAGGGGCACCTCGCGAGGTTCCTGTGATGCAAGCCATGACGACCAAGGCCAGGCGGGTGCCAGGCGGGCGCTAGAGCGTGCAGCGTACTCGTTTCCTCTTTGGTGCTAAAGAGGCAAGCACAGGCGAGGAGTCCCGAGGCATCAGGCAAATGTTTCCATATCGCTGCAACAAGACCAAGACCAGCAGGACGGCAGGATGGAGGTCACCGTGGAGCCCAGGACGGCGTCACCACCAGAGCCTCTGGTAGGCGAAGACCACCTTTAGTCAGGATAACTTGTAGTAGTTATCTCCCTTCAAATTTGGCTGTTGTTGGATCCCTTCCCGCCTACATTTGGCAAGAGGACCAGGGCCTCTATAAATAGGACTAGCCACCACAGTAGGAGGCAACGGATCTTGGGCCATTCAGATCATCCTCAACCACCCAAGCTTACCGAGCTCAAGGAGACCTCTCCTCAGGAGGCTATTCTTCCCTTGTACTTGTTCATCCTCAGCCCAGGAGGCAATCCACCACACCACACTGGAGTAGGGTATTACACCACATCGGTGGCCTGAACCAGTATAAACCCTATGTCCCTTGTCCTGCGAGTTCGGCGTGCTGGGCTTTGAGATCGCGGTGAGTGCGTGAGCTAGAGGGGGAGAGATCTTCGTGCGCACCCCAATGTTCGAACCTCAAGGGTTTTTCCGGAACCCGCAATCTGACACCTGAGGCTCAACAACAAGGACTAAAGGCAGTTCCTCTTCTACGAGAGCACTTGTCTCGACAGCGAGGACCTCTGATCCTGTCGGAGCCTGCTGCTCACCGGCAAGAGTTGACTTGTTACTGGCATCATTATTCTCGGCTACTACTGGTAGCTCTGCCAGAAAGTAGTTGCCAAAATTATGTCAGTGGTGTTACAGATGGCTGATTAAGTTTTTGCACAAAAGTTCCTGGTTCCATGGGTAATCTTTTGGCAGTGCACTTTGACAGGTCATCATCAATGTTGTTCTGGGCATGAGGGATGTGCTCCATCTATAGACTGTCAAAGTGCTCTTCCAACTTCCTCGTTTCATCAACATATGCTTCCATCAACGAGCTCTGGTAATTCTTATTGACTAGCCTAACAACAAACAGTGTGTCGTCTCTAATGATCAATTTCCTGATACCAAGATTGATTTCTATCCAAAGACCAGCAAGCTATCCTTTGTACTCAGCAATATAGTTAGTGGTCTTCTCTCACTACAAAAAATACACTTATGCGATGATACGTGTTTGTCACGGTAGGTCATGTTTTCTATCATGCATGTACATCCATGACGATTTTATGACAGAATCAAGATAGTCATACATGTGCTGTCGTAGAAGTGTTCCATGACATTACCAAAATTATCATCACGGAAGTGTCCACTTCCATGACGATAAAAGCCGCGTCATGGAAGTGCTTTCGTCAAGAGTAACCGACATGTGGCATCCACCATAACGGGTCATCGTTAATCTATCGAGTCCGGTTTTGGATCCGATAAACCGCTAACAGCCACGACTGCAAGTGAATTAATCGCGATAACTGCTTGGTATATATGGTGGGAGAGACGCACGTTGGTTCATGAAGCAAAGTCTCAAGATGTGAACCAGATTTCGATGGGGTTTCGTGCTATAGCGGCAAACTATGTGAATGCCCACTCAACTAGTGTGACTAGTAGAAAAGAAGGATGGAGCCGACCTCCTATGGGTTTTGTTAAACTAAATGTTGATGCTTCTTTTGACCATGATCTGCTCAGTGGCACGGCAGTGTTGTACTCAGAGATGACAAAGGAAAATTCATTGTTGGCGGAAATTAGAAGATCGATTGGTGTGCTGATGTACTAACAGCAGAAGCGATGGCTTTGAGGTTTGGTTTAATTCTTGCACGAAAGGCGGGATGCAATCATCTTATTATTAACTATGATAATATGGAAGTCATTGACACAATGAAAAATGGAGGACAATCGGCGGGAGTTGCGGCGGTAGTCTTCGAGGATTGCTACTTCATGGCATGTGATTTTCCGTTGACTAGATTTGAACATTGTAATAGGGTAGCTAATAAGGTTGCTCATGAACTTGCTAGGCTAGCGA
Source organism: Aegilops bicornis (assembly GCA_021605145.1). Taxonomy (NCBI): domain Eukaryota; kingdom Viridiplantae; phylum Streptophyta; class Magnoliopsida; order Poales; family Poaceae; genus Aegilops; species Aegilops bicornis. The sequence continues at coordinate 250,815,535 of CM038673.1, forward strand.
AATTTTCTGTAACTAGAGATTGGTTTGAGGAGCCTATGGAGAATATCGTACCTCTACTTATAGAAGATGTAACCATTATTTCCAATTAATAAAGTGCATGTTTTCTTTCAAAAAATAGCCACGACCAATGCCGATTTTCCACGTGTAAAATTCTTATTGGCCGATGGAACCACGTGTCAGCTCCGCATTGGCACATGTGTCACTCATCCAACGGGCGAGATTTGCCTATGATATGTTGACACCTGGACCGGCCCATAAGTGGCCCATAAAGATTAAATGGGCCAACCCAACTAAAGGCCCACAAGATTTTGCGGACCATAATGGGCCGGCCCAGCTAAAGGCCCACAAGATTTTGCAGACAATAATGGGCTGGCCCAGCTAAAGGCCCACAAGATTTTGAGGACACTAGTGGGCCGGCCCGTTAATAGGCTGCCATGTTTTGTGCCAAATGTCGGCCCATATTCGATCTGGTCCATTAACAGCCTGCCACATTCTGGGCCTAATAATGGCCCATATGAGATCCGGCATGTTAATAGCCTACCATGTTCTGGGCCATATCACGGCCCAGATCAGATCCGGCCCTTTAAGAGGCTTTGGGCTAAATTATGGCCCATATCAAATTCGGCCCGTCAACTGGACGTTGTGCTTTTAGGCCCACTTGAGGCCTGGTCAGGATTTCTGTTTGCTAAAGGCCCATTTAGTAATACGTCCTGATATTAGTTTCAGCATGTTAAAGGCCCTTTAACATTTCGGCCCTATATTTTTTTGGCCTGTTAAAAGCGTGTCATATAGTTGGGCCTAACTGTGGCCCACTTTGCAACCGGCCTGCTCACAGCCGATAATCTGATTGAGCCAAATAAGGATCGAGACAATTTTGGCCTATTAACGGCCTATGATGTGATTGGCACAATCATGGGCTGGGGTCTATTTCGGCCTGTTGTCGGACCGTGAGCTGTTCGGCACGTTTCAGGCCCAACCTACTTTTCAGTCTACTAAAAGCCCATTGAATTTTCTTGCAAAAATAGGGCCGGCGGTTTACTTGGCCTATTAAAGGCCCGAAACTACTAGTGGGCTAGTTTACATTTAGGCCTGTTAACGGACCAAGATGACTGGGCCCATGATGCGGATCATACATAGTGATTTGTATGACGGCCCGATTATGTACCGTAATTTTACGGTTTGGCCGGTTTACTACAAAGACAGGATATATATACAGTAAAATAACTGCAGCATCGTGAATAAGAAAAAACGTAGACTATAGAATAAAGATATTGCGGCATATTACATCCACTGGGCATCAAAGTTCGCCACTATGATAATAGATCACAAGCGACAATGATTACATACACTGGGCATCAAAGATCGCCACCAGTGCAAATAAACACGCCGACAAAATAATATACAAAACCGACAGCACTTCAATAGAGTTCAAGAAAGGTTAGCCCTGCTCGGGAGCTGCAGCGCAAGCAGCTGAGCATGCTGATGAGACTGCCCTTGTTTGACGCTTATATCATCCTCACTCTGAAAGAGAAACAAGCAGACAGATGACAAGTTTTGCACATATAAGTATCAGTGCTGACAATTCATCACATTTCTTACTGACGAATAAAGTGACACAGTTTAAAATAGCATTAACACAATATGGTATTGTTCAGGTTAAGACATGGGAGGAAATGACATTGTGAAGGAGTTGGCAGCTTCACGACACCACTGGATTACAGATCAAGAACTCATAAGTATCAATGGTTAGTGTGCTGTCAGTTTATCCCATTTCAAATTGGCAAATAAAGAGACATTTTAAATAATAGTAGAATGATATGACATTGTTCATAGTTAAGACATTGCAAAATATGACATTGTGTTGTAGTGGGTAGGTTCACCACACCACTGGATTACGGATCAAGAATAGAAGCATACATGCAGTGCAAAATAAGATCACTTGCTCTGTATAGTTTAATTTACATGGTATGAAGAAGGAACTTGGTTGTACAACTGAAAACTTAAATTGAGAAGGACAAACTTTTTTTATGAACTACATAATAAACTTTAAACATGCAATTTGATGAAAACACCAAAAATAAACAGTTGTTGCAGTCATGCCTCGCCAAATATGCACAACAAAGTTTGAAGGCTTGAGAAGGACAAACTTACATTAGTGGTGAAGACAGGCTCTATAAAGCCCATGTCCATGCTGATGGGGGGGGGCAATTCAAGAAGTTTACCACAGAATCTTCTTCATAAGCATTGTCTTTATTCTACATTTTGTTAAGAGTAAATATAGATGTGATGATAAAAGAAAAAATGGAGAATATTTAAGATAAGATGAAGAGTGATGCTACATAACCAAGTAGCTATAAATGTAAGTACAACGATACAGGCAAAAGGTACAGCCAAGAGCAATGCAGAGCTAAACTTCTTCAGTACCATCGGTGTTATCCAGTCTTATGGTAAGAGTAAATATAGATCTGATGTGTAGAAAATGGAGGGCAAAGGAAAATAAGTTGCAGAGTGACGGTACATGAACAACTATCTGTCAATATAAGTACACTGATAAAGGACAGCTGGTACTTCCAAGAACAATCCAGAGCTAAAAAAATTCATTGGCATTGCATATATTCTATACTAATCTAACCATTCATACAGATCAGATAATTTGGAGCGAACAATTGATAAGCAAGCTATCATGCATACTGCTGTCACATAATGAACCAGGTATGAATGCAAGTACAGTGATACAGGACAATAGGTACTAACAAGAGCAAAGCAGCGGGCAACATATTTGCGATATCATGTCGTCCTTTTCAAACGAGAATTCTTCTTCGAGCAGATTTCCTGCAAAAGAGATCTGTAAGGCACATGCGGAAAAGTAGAAGTTCAAATTGTCATGTGATACCATAGACAGTGCTTCATCCTAGGAACGAGACCACTGCATAATAAGGTTTTTCCATTCAATGTCTTCTAAATTTAGAACAGGAGACTTCACCAGAAATTCTTTTACAGACTTGCCATCAAAGTGTGACTTCCTCAGGTAACACCGTGTCACACCCTTATTTTCAGGCCACAACACTTAAGTCAATAAATCATGATAAAATGTGGTTTGACAAAAACTTTTGAGTGTTTTGTCCTTGCTTTGATTGAATGTTTGACTGTTGTTTGCAAGTGCTCCAAAAATCAAATAAATACTCCAACTCTCATACTCCTTCCCCATGATCCAAAAACCTTTCCCAATGATCATGCCATGTGTATAGGACATAAAAATAAATTCTTGCAAAAATATTTTGGCCAAAAAGTAATTAGGTTTTCCAAAAACCCCTGAATTGAGACTTGAACTGCAAGTACTTCATTTGGGGTATGAAAAAGCTTTCAAAGAGTATGTTTGGCTCCTATTAGGTATAGGACTACAAAAAACCACCAAAATATAATTTTAAAAGTTATTTTACTATTTTATTTAAAGGATTTTTCTTTAGGCCAAAAATGGTCTTTAATGGGTTAAAATTAATTTCATGCTTTAAAAATATTTGGGAAAAATCAGGGAAACTCAGTGGACATATATTATCCATATAAAAGAGTTTCAACACATGGTCATGTTCAAAATATTGGTCACATCCCTCAAAAACCCCTTTCTGGATATTTCAAGCTTTTGAAATATTTACAAAGGAAATATTCCCCAAAAATTCGAAGAAAATTCTAGCATGTCACATATGACATGTTTGATGATCTTGCCAAGTCTCATGTCATGGAGAATAGTATAACCCCATGAAATCCCCTCAAAACCATTTCTGTCCATTTTGAACTTTGAGCAAATTTACATTGCCAAACATGTCCAAATGTTCTCAAACCTTGTGAACATGCTCAAATGGTCTAATCATTCATCTATACCAAATGGCACAAGTTGGAGAAAATGTTATATTGATCAAAGTGCCCCAAAAACCTTCCTGTCCAGAACCAAATTTGAACAACTCTACATTGGCAACTTTCTCCTTTTGATCTCAACTTTTGTGGACAGGTTCAGAACCTCAAATGATGACACTACACCAAGTGGTGCATCAAGTAGAATAGATTTGCATGGCTAAATCTTGGAAAGTCCATTTCTGTTGATTTCTAGGGTTTACCAAAGTTGCATTGCCAACTTTCCTAAAATGAGCTCCAACTTGGTGCTCAACCTCATTTCTATATGACACTTGATCCTGTTAATCTTCATATCATTTGGAATCCATTTGCTTGCCCAAACCACCATCAAACACCTTATGGCAGAAATTTAAAATGCATGTTTTGGCCATTTCCACTAATCTCCATGAGCTAAGCTTTCTCCCACAGCATCATCTGGTCCTCCTCTAACCCCTGCATCTTTCCCTGCCCGAGGAGCCATGATTATGGGGGTGAAAAGCTCTTTTTCCCTCTCTAGACAGCTGCATTCCTCCCCTTTTCTCACCTCTCTCTCACTCCTGCCAGGTCCCAGAGCATCCAAGGCCTCCTCCCCTCTTGTTTATTCTTCCTGCAGCCACTAGACACAAGAGGACGCACGAGTGCGCGCGGAAAAGCCGTGCATGTTGCGTCCCCCGACCACCTCGAGCCTCCCCCTCGCGCCAGTCGAGGTGCCTCGACGTCCGCAACACGCCACCGTGCAGGCCCCCTCGTCTCTCCCTCTCTCTCACCTCCTACGGCGCGTGCCCAGAGCCGCCCGGCTCGGCCAATGCCTAGCCTCGCACGCGCGAGCACCAGAGCCTCGGCCCGCTCCCTCTCTCTCTTCCTGGCACCCTACTCGACTCCCACGAACGCCGTAGACAGCCCCTCTCCCTCCCTCCTGGCCTCTCGAGCCGTTGCCGCGGCCACCCGTGCGCCGCGTCCACGGTGAGCCACGGGTCGGCTATTTAAGGCCACCCCCGAGCCCCCTCTCTACTCCTTTGGCTCTCTCTCCCTCCCGTGCACCCCTGGACTAGCCCACACCTCTTCCCGTGTCCTCCGTTCACCGCAATGACCGGAGCGCCGCCGTCGGGCTCCACCTAAATTTGGGCTATCCCGAGCTTCTCCTCTCTCCCTAGCCACTCCAGTGCCCCCTCACCACCACCACCGACTCTCCCCGCACTCCATTCCCTCCTCCCCTTTGCCAGCGCGATGCCAAACCTCGCCGATGGCCTCCTCAGTAGCCACCCAAGCCATCGCCACTGCAGCCCTCCACGGCATGCGTGCGGCAAAGACATGGATGGGTGCGGCGTGGCCTCCCGAGCACGCCGGTGGGCGGGCCGTCAGCCGAGACGCTCAGAGCCTCAGCAATGACCGGCGGGAGCAGTCCTCCCAGCCAGCCGGGCCTTGCTGGAGGTTGAAGACGGCTTCTTCTTTGGGCCCCACGCGTCGGCCGACCAGTGGGCCGGGCCCGACCGTTTAAGTGGAAACGGCTTCGCCGGATCCGCCTCCCTGCTGTGAGCACCCCCGCGTAGCCGCCTTCGACATCACCACCTCTGCCCGCGCAGCCGAGCCGCTGGGCCGGCCCACGGTCTATCTGTCGCCATGTGCGCAGGATAAGGTTAAAGCCTTATTTCCTTTTTCTTTTTCCAGTCAACTTCAAAAATCCATAAATAATTCAACAGAGCTCCAAATTTGATGATTCAAATTTGTAGTAGTTCATAAATTCATGATCTATCACATGGTGCTATTTGCACATTTTTCCAGGAAACTTTTCTTCAGACATATTTCATAAAACCCTATTTTCCTATTTCTGTGATGAACTTTAGAAAATCACAGAGAGCTGAAAATTGATCCAAATGCCATGATTCAAATTCCTAGATGCTTCTAAGTTCATATCTTAGTTTATGAACATTTTTCTTAATACTTTCTGTACCACACAATATAATGAGCCATTCCTTCATATTTTTCAACTTTGCAAATTCATAGGAAATTCATTTGAACTCCAAATCCAATGAAACCAACTCCTAGATGCTTCTAAAATCATGATTTGTTAAATGGGTGCCTTTGCTCATTTTTCAAAAATATATTTATGTACACTTCTTGCAAATCCATAAACCCCTTGATTCCATCATATCAAAATGTTTAGAAATATCCACTGACCCAATTCCAATGAAACCACTATGGTTATTTTTCATATAACCAGAGATGTCCTAGAAAAGCCAAATTAATAATTTTAGAGCACTTTTATTTCCTGCCTTGTTGTGTTGCTTATTATGGTTGCTTTCAACGATAGTTGACGAAGTAGACGAAATGCTTGGAGTTGGACCAGAGATATTTGAAGACCTCGAAGACTTTGTTAAAATAGGCAAGCAGCCCTCCGACCATGATGAACCATTTTACATCATAATAGCATGCAAAGTGGGTCAGGGTCATGCATGGAAAGAAACAAGTGTGGTTTGACATACTTGCAAATAGCCTCAGTGGGTGCCACTGATGCCCCTGGGAGATGATGATGAACTAGGTAACTACTTGGTGGAGAAGTAGTGTACCGAGGTTTCTTAAAAGTGTTGTTTACAGAGACGGATTAGATTTAAGATTTGTCGGTTGTCCCAACCTTACATGCGCAACCACTCTACCCTTATACGGGAAAGGGCATTATTGATTATCTAGGCCAATACTAGCTTGGAGCCCGCATTACTAGTGATGGGAGAGTTGTTGGTGCGCTCTCTCGGGGCGAAGTGCGTGCCGGTAGAGCTGACCATGACTGTTTTCACTTTGGGCACCTTGGGACACACCGTTGGTACCCCGTGCTTGTGGTATGTGATGAATATGGGAGCGAGGCTCCACAACTTTATGATGTGAAATGTTAGGCACGGGGGTTACTACCAATCTAGTGGACTCCATGTTAGTGTCGTCTAGGGAAAGATAGTGATGGGGTGCTTACCCCGGGTACGTGAGGTACCGCGGGTCGTGGATGACATGGAAGTTCCCCGGATCTTGTGGGTAAAGTGTGCAACCTCTGCAGAGTGTAAAACTATTCGAATAGCCGTGTCCACGGTCAAGGACAGTTGGGTGGTGCTGCTTAGACTACATCCATATGTTTTTGACAAACAACACAGATTGGTAATATTGTTGATATGATTTGTGAGGAAGTCACGATGAGTTGAGTATGAGTTGTTCATAACTCTTTCTCAAGGTTGAAGTCTGTAACCTCATGATACTTGTTGTAGACGCATTCATATCCTTGATAAAACTTGATCATACTTGCATGAGAAAAACTAGCTTTCCGCAAAACTGCCAATTTAGCAGTAGAATCTTGCATAATTATTCTGTTATCACTCTTGGGTTGCTTGCGAGTACATTCAAAGTACTCATTGGCTTGCCACTGGTTATTTTATTGGTCAGACATGAAAGAACAGGATATAATGAAGAGTACCTTGGTGACGAACATGCGAGCTAGGACGCTTCCCAGTCAGAGTGCATGTAGGGTTAAGGCAAATGGCATGGGTCCAAGTTGTTATTGAAGATTTCATTGCGATGATACACTCAAGACTTGACCATAATGGTCCTACTTGTGTAAAAGCGGTATGTATGGATGTAAGGCTCTTGTTATTCAGCTTACGTGTGTTCGGTGAGCATTGATCTCTGGGATCACTGTACACGTGCATTCGGTGATCTCGACTTATGAGTCGGGGTCCCCACAGAGCTGGTATCAGAGCCATCCTGGCTGTAGGAAGCCTTAGTTAGCATGATCGTTAGTTAGGGTAAAACTATTTTCAAAACTATTACTAATTTTTGAAAACTATCTATACTTCTCTTCCTTTCTCAGTCCTTCGAACACTAAGATATACTTTCCTCTTCCCCTTCAAAATTTTAAATGGTCGCTAGAATCCTTATGCCCCTGACCACGGGATTCCTTGTAATCCTCGTGGATAATCTAGAAGGAAGACGCCTTGCCGGGCGCTCACCCACCTCTTACGAACACAAGATTGGCAACACCACGGCAAGGCGATGCCAGCGGAAGGTACGCCCTCAAGGAATGAGGACATGAAGACCCAGAGGATGGTGACACCTTTGAAATTGCCCCAGGATTATTCAACCTTGGCCTATGATGACCAGGGCATAGGATATACAAGGTCATGGTATAAATTGGTAGTAGAGCAACCATGTCCTTATCATTGTTGTGTCGGCAACCACCGATGGATGAGAACCTCGCCATTTGGTCCGCCTCACTATAGTGAGCAGGAAAACGGTTCTCTTCATCCCCCGCTCTCGGTGATGATACTGGCAACAATGTGACCGGTAGATTGGACCTCTACTATGCGTTGTTAGTGTCACTACATAAAGGATTGCCTACCTGGTACACTCGACGCCTTAGAAGGCAAGAGGGATCGTCATGATTAAGAAGACAAGAGAAGATCAAGTCAATGCCAGCCACGAGGAGCCACCTTCACCCCATCACCTCATCAGAGAGATGTTGTTGAAGACTCTTGAGCTCAACCCAGTTGTTTCATCGAACAAGAGACGTAGCAACACCTGAGGAAAACTCAAAAGACTGCATGAGGCACAAGGCACGACTACTAAGTCCGAGAACCCCTAGGGTAGGATGAGTCGTGTACCCCCTATGCGCAGTCGAGTCCGTATGATGGTTCAAATAGAACCACGATTGTGTGTTGCTTGTTTTTATTTGTTTGTGTTTTGATATAGGTCGCACTTTTGCCCTAGGAAACAAGTATGCGACTATATCACCTTCCTTACCTTGGTTCTTTTGTTTGGCCCTTTTTGGCACCCGTTTGTTTCCACCTGCACTATAGAACCCTCTTTAGGCATTCCCCTCCTTTATGATACTTCCCCCTCTCATCTCTGAAGACCAGCAAGACCAAATGCACCAAGGATTCCACCTCAGAAACCAACTAGCAATGAAGACTTTTGCTACAACCTCCTCGACCAAGTGAAACCCCGTAGAGTTATGTTTAACCCTCTAGACTAGAAACCCATTCCTAGACCCTTCGAGACTTCACGAGATACCCCAGCTCGAGTCCTTAACCATGTGCTTAACCCACAAAATTGCAAGAGAACCAGTTAAGCCTCTGTAAACCTTGCACAGCACTGGGTTCATTATGGAACTAGTGGACATGGTGAACAAGCACATTATCATCCAAATATAGCACCAGAAGAGGACAAATGAATTGATGAGTTTATATCAATGACTTGAGGAATTATATGAGACTATTTGGTGGATTATGAGGCTTTCATGTTGGTAGATGAACTTGGTGGGATCATGAGTATAGATTAGCATAGCTTTCATTACCCCTGAGTAAATTGGATTTAGTAGGATAATTGTGTTCGCCAGCTGAAATTCTTGGAGGTGTAAGGATTTGACATGATCAGATGATATCAATAGGAGATTGTTGACATTATGACAATGACTTGGGGGAACAGGTAGGAATTCTCGTGGAACATGAGATTTGGATTAAATAGGTGATCCTAAGTGGAGTCTAGATGTTGAGTAAGTCTACATGGTTCGGAGTAAATTGGATTTAGACTAATGATCTCGATCATGATACCATGTTTCTCAGTGGATGATAAACTAGGAGATTGGATTAAATGTTGGAGTCGATTTAGGGATCTATATAAGCTTGAGGTTGGAAGTTACTTGACCCCGATTATGGGAATTGGTGGACCGACTATACTAAGGTAGCCCTTTCACGTATTAGGGGACTATAGGACATTAGAAGATTCATGTGAGACACCATAGACTTTGGATTTGTAGAATTAATGGATTGTGTAGTGACTGATGGAAGTTAATGGGCTGCTGGAGTTGATTCATAGGAAAGCAACAAGATCTTGGAGTGGCATACAACGTGTTTCCTTAGGATAGAGATGCACTACCTTGGACCTTGGAAGAATGGGTTGAGCACTTGGATTGTGATGTTTAATTCAAGCTTAGCAGCTTGTACGTTCTGCCCATGGATTATTTTTGCACAGACAGGAGTTTGGGGATAGTTGACATGTATAGTTTTGTTAGACCTCCACTTTGGAGTCATGAGGATATGAATAGGATGAATGATGATTGGAGTTGACCTATACGAGATGATTCTTTCGGTAATATGATGTGATAGAATAATTGGCATCTCAGGAACCGTGCTTAAGGATAAGATGATAAACGTTCACTCGCACACTAGAATCCTTGAAATCCTTAAGCCCTACCAAGTCACAACATGGTCAGATCATGACCATGGGCTTTGGCTCTAGGACAAGGAAACCTTGGCCAATACTCAACCATGACCACCACCAATACCCCATTCCACTTTATGTACCTCATGAACCAAACATTCATAGAGTACTTGGGCAAGTTAGTTATCATCTTTATTCGAGGACATGCATGTCCACCTGAAGACGGAAGAAGAGTTGTTTAGCTGGTTAGGGAACATCTGAAGACCGCCATGCAAGGAGGAAGAACTATACCAACCACCATCGTTAAGAAGTGAACTTCCTCGTCGAAGACCGCGCGTATCTGCAAACCACTCCTATTAAAGAAACCGAGCATTTCCATGTCAAAAGGAAGCTCACACCAAGATTTACCGTCCCCCTTTGAGATCACTGCAAGACGAAAAGTAGACAACTACTAGCTGGAGTCACCACCCGAGTTACCCATTGTGCACAACGTTTTCCACGCATCACACCCCGGAAGTGTTCCAAACTTCCTAACTTGCCCGATCTCTACGAGGACGTCGACCACCGAGCCATCGACCGCTAGCCCAATCTAACCTACCGCAAGCTACCCCTTTAGCAAACTGGATCAAGAAGAACGTCATACATGAAGCCACACCATCAAGTACTTCAAGCTCAATGGAGCACCACACGGAAGCAGAAGCAACATGAGGACTTGAAGACTACCCCAGACCGAAGTTTACAGATCCCTTTCCGCGCCTAGTTTGGGAATCTCGGGGACGAGATTCTTGTAAGGGGGGTAGGTCTGTCACACCCTAATTTTCATGCCACAACACTTAAGCCAATAAATCATGATAAAATGTGGTTTGACAAAAAAATTTGAGTCTTTTGTCCTTGCTTTGATTGAATGTTTGACTGTTGTTTGCAAGTGCTCTAAAAATCAAATAAATCCTCCAACTCTTATACTCCTTCCCCTTCATCCAAAAACATTTCCCAATGATCATGCCATGTGTATAGGACATAAAAATAATTTCTTGCAAAAATATTTTGGCCAAAAAGTATTTTCTAAATTAGGTTTTCCAAAAACCCCTGAATTGAGACTTGAACTGCAAGTACTTCATTCGGGGTATGAAAAAGCTTTCAAAGAGTATGTTTGGCTCCTATTAGGTATAGGACTACCAAAAACCACCAAAATATAATTCTAAAAGTTATTTTACTATTTTATTTAAAGGATTTTTCTTTAGGCCAGAAATGGTCTTTAATAGGTTAAAATTATTTTAATGCTTTAAAAATATTTGGGAAAAATCGGGGAAACTCAATGGACATATATTGTCCACATAAAAGAGTTTCAACAGATGGTCATGTTCAAAATATTGGTCACATCCCTCAAAAACCCTTTCTGGATATTTCAAGCTTTTGAAATATTTACAAAGGAAATATTCCCCAAAAATTCCAAGAAAATTCTAGCATGTCCCATATGACATGTTTGATGATCTAGCCAAGTCTCATGTCATGGAGAATAGTATAACCCCATGAAATCCCCTCAAAACCATTTCTGTCCATTTTAAAGTTTGAGCAACTTCACATTGCCAAACATGTCCAAATATTCTCAAACCTTGTGAACATTCTCAAATGGTCTAATAATTCATATATACCAAATGGCACAAGTTGGAGAAAATGTTATATTGATCAAAGTGCCCCAAAACACTTCCTGTCCAGAACCAAATTTGAACAACTCTACATTGGCAACTTTCTCCTTTTGATCTCAACTTTTGTGGACATGTTCAAAATCTCAAATGATGACACTACACCAAGTGATGCATCAAGGAGAATAGATTTGCATGGCTAAATCTTGGAAAGTCCATTTCTGTTGATTTCTAGGGTTTACCAAAGTTGCATTGCCAACTTTCTTCAAATGAGCTCCAACTTGGTGATCAACCTCATTTCTATATGACACTTGATCCTGTTAATTTTCATATCATTTGGAATCCATTTGCTTGCCCAAACCACCATCAAACACCTTTTGGCAAAAATTTAAAATGCATGTTTTGGCCATTTCCACTAATCTCCATGAGCTAAGCTTTCTCCCACAGCATCATCTGGTCCTCCTCTAACCCCTGCATCTTTCCCTGCCCGAGGAGCCATGATTATGGGGTGAAAAGCTCTTTTCCCTCTCTGGACAGCTGCATTTCTCCCCTTTTCTCACCTCTCTCACTCCTGCCAGTCCCAGGCATCCAAGGCCTCCTCCCCTTGTTTATTCTTCCTGCAGCCACTAGACACAAGTGGGCCATGAAGGCCTTGTGAAAGCCGCGGATGCCGGCCATTTGCGCGCTCTGGAGCACGTCAGCATGCTCCCGACCGTTGACGCCGCGTCCCCGACCACCTCGAGCCTCCCCCTCGCGCCAGTCAAGGTGCCTCGATGTCCGCAACACGCCACCGTGCAGGCCCCCTCGTCTCTCCCTCTCTCTCACCTCCTGCGGCGCGTGCCTAGAGCCGCCCGGCTCGGCCAATGTCTGGCCTCGCACGCGCGAGCACCAGAGCCTCGCCCCGCTCCCTCTCTCACTTCCTGGCACCCTACTCGACTCCCACGAACGCCGTAAACAGCCCCTCTCCCTCCCTCCTGGCCTCCCGAGCCGTTGCCGCGACCACCCATGCGCCGCGTCCATGGTGAGCCACGGGTCGGCTATTTAAGGCCACCCCCGAGGCCCCTCTCTACTCATTTGGCTCTCTCTCCCTCCCGTGCACCCCTGGACTAGCCCACACCTCTCCCCGTGTCCTCCGTTCACCGCAATGGCCGGAGCGCCGCCGTCGGGCTCCGCCTAAATTCGGGCTATCCCAAGCTTCTCCTCTCTCCCTAGCCACTCCAGTGCCCCCTCACCACCACCACCGACTCGCCCCGCACTCCATTCCCTCCTCCCCGCGCCTGCCACGCAGTGCCAAACCTCGCCGACGGCCTCCTCCGCGACCACCCAAGCCATCGTCGCTGCAGCCCTCGACGGAATGCGTGCAGCACATGGATGGGTGCGGCATGGCCTCCTGAGCACGCCGGTGGGCGGGGCGTCGCCGGAGACGCTCCGTAGCCCCGCCAATGACCGGCGGGAGCCAGTCCTCCCCACGGCCGGAGCGCGAGCGGGAGGTTGAAGACAGCCTGCTGGTGGGCCCCGCGCGTCAGCGACCCAGCGGGCGGGCCCGACCGTTTAAGTGGAAGCAACCCGGCCGGATCCGCCTCCCTGTGGCGCACCCCCGCGAAGCCGCCTTCGACATCACCACCTCTGCCCGCGCAGCCGAGCCGCTGAGCCGGCCCACGGTCTATCTGCCACCCTGTGCGCAGGATAAGGTTAAAGCCTTATTCCCTTTTTCTTTTTCTAGTCAACTTCAAAAATCCGTAAATAATTCAACAGAGCTCCAAATTTGATGATTCAAATTTGTAGTAGTTCATAAATTCATGATCTATCACATGGTGCTGTTTGCACATTTTTCCAGGAAACTTTTCTTCACACATATTTCGTAAAACCCTATTTTTCCTATTTCTGTGATGAACTTTAGAAAATCACAGAGAGCTCAAAATTGATCCAAATGCCATGATTCAAATTCCTAGATGCTTCTAAGTTCATAACTTATTTTATGAACATTTTTCTTAAAACTTTCTGTACAACACAATATAATGAGCTATTCCTTCATATTTTTCAACTTTGCAAATTCATAGGAAATTCATTTGAACTCCAAATCCAGTGAAACCAACTTCTAGATGCTTCTAAAATCATGATTTGTTAAATGGGTGCCTTTTCTCATTTTTCAAAAATATATTTCTGTACACTTCTTGCAAATCCATAAACCCCTTGCTTCCATCATATCAAAATGTTTAGAAATATCCACTGACCCAATTCCAATGAAACCACTCTGGTTATTTTTCATATAACCAGAGATGTCCTAGAAAAGCCAAATTAATAATTTTAGAGCACTTTTATTTCCTGCCTTGTTGTGTTGCTTATTATGGTTGCTTTCAACGATAGTTGACGAAGTAGACAAAATGCTTGTTGTTGGACCAGAGATATTTGAAGACCTCGAAGACTTTGTTAAAACAGGCAAGCAGCTCTTTGACCATGATGAACCATTTTACATCATAATAGCATTTTCGTTGTTTCACTGAGCGCATGATATACCTTGAATGGCAACCTTACTAGGCTTGCCTCCGTTCCATACTCCATTGGTACTTGCATTGTTCGTGACTCTACCCTTGCTAGAGTTGTGTTGGTGGGTTGTAGAAATATGCTATAGTAGATGGCTACGCAAAGTGGGTCAGGGTCATGCATGGAAAGAAACAAGTGTGGTCTGACATACTTGCAAACAGCCCTAGTGGGTGCCACTGATGCTCCTGGGAGATGATGATGAACTAGGTCACTACTTGGTGGAGAAGTAGTGTACCGAGGTTTGTTAAAAGTGTTGTTTACAAAGACGGATTAGATTTAAGATTTGTCGACTGTCCCAACCTTACATGCGCAACCACTCTACCCTTATATGGGAAAGGACATTATTGATTATCTAGGCCGATACTAGCTTGGAGCCCGCATTACCGATGTGGGGAGAGTTGTTGGTGCGCTCTCTCGGGACGGGTCATGCAGTAGGGACCATGACTGATTTCACAGTACCGGACACACCGTTGGTACCCGTGCTTGAGGTATGTGATGAATATGGGAGCGAGGCTCCACAACTTTATGATGTGAAATGTTAGGCACGGGGGTTACTACCAATCGAGTGGACTCCATGTTAGTGTCGTCTAGGGAAAGATAGTGATCGAGTGCTTACCCCGGGTACGTGAGGTACCACAGGCCATGGACGACACGGAAGTTCCCCGGATCTTGTGGGTAAAGTGTGCAACCTCTGCAGAGTGTAAAACTATTCGAATAGCCGTGTCCACGGTCAAGGACAGTTGGGTGGTGCTGCTTAGACTACGTCCATATGTTTTTGACAAACAACACAGATTGGTAATATTGTTGATATGATTCGTGAGGAAGTCACGATGAGTTGAGTATGAGTTGTTCATAACTCTTTCTCGAGGTTGAAGTCTGTAACCTCCTGATACTTGTTGCAGACGCATTCATATCCTTGATAAATGTTGATCATACTTGCATGAGAAAAACTAGCTTTCCGCAAAAATGCCAATTTAGCAGTAGAATCTTGCATAATTATTCTGTTATCACTCTTGGGTTGCTTGCGAGTACATTCAAAGTACTCATTGGCTTGCTACTGGTTATTTTATTGTCTAGGCATGAAAGAACAGGATATAATGAAGAGTACCTTGGTGACGAACATGCGAGCTAGGACGCTTCCCAGTCAGAGTGCCTGTAGGGTTAAGGCAAATGGCATGGGTCCAAGTTGTTATTGAAGATTTCCGCTGCGATGATACACTCAAGACTTGACCATAATGGTCCTACTTGTGTAAAACGGTATGTATGGATGTAAGACTCTTGTTATTCAGCTTCTGTGTGTTCAGTTAGCATTGATCTCTGGGATCACTGTACACGTGCATTCGGTGATCTCGACTTATGAGTCGGGGTCCCCACACACCGATACTACTGCAATGCTTCCTTGAAAAGCGCAAGCAAGGTTTGCTTGTCATGACTATCCAGATTGACCCTCGCCTACTTACAACAATGTAGTGTAAACCATTGATGTGTTCAATCAGCAGAAAACAGGAAAATAATCACCATGAATAATAGCACTTACACGTAAGTGGGACAGGAAGATGTGAAAATGGTGTTTGCCTTCACTATAATCTTCCCATGATGGGAATATATGCACGTAGTCCCTAACAACACTGAAAGCATTGTCTTCTAAACTGGGAATAACTGTAGTGGGGTTCCAATCTGCAGGAAGTGGCCGTCTCTGCAGTTGGGATAGGTCTTTGGCCGGTGGACTTGCTGTACTTTTTGCTGGAGCGGGATTTTTCTGTGGTACGGCTGGTACTATGGCAACTGAAATCGGTATACCTTTGGCTGGAGTGCAGGTCCTATGTGGTGGGGCTAGTGGTGTGGCTAGTGAAGTATGGGTACAGTCTGCTGGAGTCGGTCCTACGTTTTGTGTCACTGGTTGTAGAGCCAATATAAGTGGGGTGTTGTCTGATTTCTCCGGCACCATCACGTTTTTCAAGGACTTTGTTGGTTCTCCTTCAGGTTTGGCAATCACCCTCTTCCTTTTTGATGTCTGATGCACAAGAACAACATTTGAGTGGATACTATTGCCAGTACAGCTAGAAAGGCTTCGGATACCATCTCTCTTCAACTGAAGGTGCGATAGTGTTAATATCAGTGTAACTCTCAAAGGCGACACAGCTTCCTGCATTTCCCTGCTAATCTTATAGGATTCAAGTGGGCAGGCCAATACAATTCCAATTCTTATGTTTACAAAATCCTAAGAATCAAAGAGGCCCGAAGAGTTGAAAGTGTCCATCACAACCGACCTAGACCTCTACACTGCAAATGTCCCTGCTCCTCTTCACTACAAGGAACATACTGTACTACTATCATACTCCCTCCATTCCAAAATATAAGTCTTTGTAAAGATTTCCACTATGGATCGCATACAGATGTATACACATACATTTTAGAGTGTAGATTCACTCATTTTGCTCCATATGTAGTCCATGGTAGAATCTATACAAAGACTTGTATTTAGGAACAGAGAGAGTACTTATTAAAGAAGAACGGAAGAGGAAAATGCTAAAGAAGAGCAAGCAGATTTTGGATAATAAAATGTTCGTTGCACAGTGCCCACACATGATGAACCAGAGCGCATTAAGAATGCAACTCCCTGTTGTCTCTATATATGTGGTGCACGTGCTTTTCGAAAGTAAAGTAGGAACATTAGCTGACCAATTAAATGGTATCTGTTTTAGTAATATCAGCATCATATCAGATTCGTATTTGAGCAACAAGTTTCGAATTATGAGTGCATGTTGTTTATCTTGATGGATTCAGGAGCCGTGCTGAGCAGCTACGATGATGGTACTGAATATAAAAGGAATGTCTGCATGCAAGTCGCGTGACTTTTGTCATTTGGGTCAGTCGACCATTTTAGGCGGTTGGATGAAGATCTACATCTCCCAACCCTTCTTCTTCCTCATCTATGATTCTTCCCATACATAACACCGCACGGGACGCCGGCCGAACAACCGGCCCCGACCCCCCGCCCTCCCTGAACCGCCCTCCCTCATGCGTTCCTCCGCCACCCCACCCCCACCCCTGCCCCCACCCGCATCGAGTTTTCTTCGTTCGGCAAGGCCCCACCACCGGCAGGCCACCGCCCCCCACAACCACCGTCCCCACCCGAGCCCCTTCCTTCGCACCGGCGAACTCCGTGACTCTCGTAAATCGACCGAGCCAATTTTGAAATTTAGTCTCATCATTTAACTAGTGTGGAATATAAAGGGAAACCCATAAGCATTAAGTAGTATAGTGTTGAGCGTGCCATGGCGGATCTGAAGGTGCAAACTGGACAAAGGCAACTTCGCAACCTATGTTTGCTTTCAACTAACAAGTAAGTGATGGACAAGAAATCAGAGTAAAGCAATGGCAATCTATTTTCTTGCTGCGATAAATAAGTTAAGCAGATACAAAAGAGTACCGCCTCTGGTGCGGTGCCGTGTATGCATCTGCTGAGAATTTGACGGTGGTGCAGTAGTGATGGCTGTCGGCAGCGTGGAGGCAGATCTAGGAGGGTAGACGGTGGCGGCACGGGAAATATCCCGGTGCGGTGGTCGAGACGGTCGTAGGAGCGGCGTTCGCAAGGTGGACGACAGCGGGGATGAAGCGAGAGGATGGGTGATACGTCTCCAACGTATCTATAATTTTTGATTGCTCCATGCTATATTATCTATTGTTTTGGACTATATTGGGCTTTATTTTCCACTTTTATATTACTTTTGGGACTAATCTATTTACCGGAGGCCCAACCCAGAATTGATGTTTTTTGCCTATTTCAGTATTTCGTAGAAACGGAATATCAAACGGAGTCCAAACGGAATGAAATCTTCGGGAACGTGATTTTCTCATCAGATAAGACCTGTGAGACTTGGACCCTCCGTCAAGAAAGCCACGAGGCGGCCACGAGGGTGGAGGCGCGCCCGCTGCCTCGTGGGCCCCTCAAGCTCCTTGACATACTCCTTCCTCCTATATATACCTACGCATTCTAACAGATCGATCAGATACGGAGCCAAAAACCTAATTCCACCGCCGCAACTTTCTGTATCCACGAGATCCCATCTTGGGGCATGTTCCCGAGCTCCGCTGGAAGGGGATTCCACCACGGAGGGCTTCTACATCATCATCATAGCCTCTCCGATGAAGTGTGAGTAGTTTACCTTAGACCTTCGGGTCCATAGTTAGTAGCTAGATGGCTTCTTCTCTCTTTTTGGATCTCAATACAATGTTCTCCCCCTCTCGTGGAGATCTATTCGATGTAATCTTCTTTTTGCGGTGTGTTTGTTGAGACCGATGAATTGTGGGTTTATGATCAAGATTATCTATGAGCAATATTTGAATCTTCTCTGAATTTTTTATGTATGATGGGTTATCTTTGCAAGTCTCTTGAATTATCCGTTTGGTTTGGCCAACTAGATTGGTAGTTCTTGCAATGGGAGAAGTGCTTAGCTTTGGGTTCAATCTTGCGGTGTCATTACCCATGTAAAGGGTTGCAAGGCTCAGATTGTATTCTTGCCATCGAGGATAACAAGATGGGGTATTTATCATATTGCATGAATTTATTCCTCTACATCATGTCATCTTGCTTAAGGCGTTACTCTGTTTTCATTAACTTAATACTCTAGATGCATGTTGGATAGCGGTTGATGAGTGGAGTAATAGTAGTAGATGCAAAAGGTGAGTCGGTCTACTTGTCTCGGACGTGATGCCTATATACATGATTATACCTAGATATTCTCATAATTATGCCCAATTACATCAATTGCTCAAGAGTAATTCGTTCACCCGCCGTAAAATACTTATGCTCTTGAGAGAAGCCACTAGTGAAATCTATGGCCCCCGGGTCTATTTTCATCATATTAATCTTCCTACGCTTTATTATTGCTTTGCTTTTTACTTTTCTTTTTATTTTACTTTACATACCAAAAATACCAAAAATATTATCTATCATCTTTATCAGATCTCACTCTCGTAAGTGACCGTGAAGGGATTGAGAACCCCTATTCGTGTTGGTTGCAAGGAGCTATTTGTTTTGTGTAGGTACGAGGGACTTGCGCGTGGCCTCCTACTGGATTGATACCTCGGTTCTCAAAAACTGAGGGAAATACATACGCTACTCTCTTTGCATCATCATCTCCTCTTCGGGAAAACCAACGCATAAGCTCAAAAGCGTAGCAAGAAGGATTTACGGCGCCGTTCTTGGAGTCTACGCAAAAGTCAACATACCAAGTACCCATCACAATCCCTTATCTCTCGCATTACATTATTTGCCATTTGCCTCTCAGTTTCCTCTCCCCCACTTCACCCTTGTCGTTTTATTCGCCCTCTCTTTCCCAATCTCCTCCTCTCTTTTCCGTTTGCCTTTTTCTCATCTGCTTGTCGTTATGTCTGAAATTGGGGAAATTATTGCCGATATGGACAATAATAATAACATGGAAAATTCTGATGCTCCGGCTGAAGAACCCCATACCTTGCATACAAAAAAGATTTCGAATTGGTAGTGGTAATATTATTGGAAAAGTAGTTATTCAAGATTTCTTTACTTGTGCCGGTGCTTTGCCTTCTATGGGCAGTTCTATTCTCCATAGAACTAGTAGTCTTGCGGATGCTATTGCCATGCTTATCGTTGAACTTGAAAGGCAATTTATGCATATGCATCCTTCCATACAAAGGATTTTACTAGAATTTTCTAATATCAAGCATTCCTCTGTTAAGCGTGCCGCTACAATCTTTTTGGCTCATGAATTCAGATTTATAATAAAATAGGCCAAAGAAATCTTTGCGCATTATAGGGTGGACGCTGGTCGTCCTCCCATAGAATCTATCCTCTTTGATCAAGAAAAAATAATGTGTTTTCAATATATTGACTATGTGGCTTTCAATGAAAATCTTAGAAAGAAGGTGCCTACCAATATTTTAATTGATAGAATCTCTGAACTTAACGATGATTTGGCTATTCGAAATAATGAGCTAGGATACTCTCTTGAGTATAGGCTCACAAGGTTCTGTCAAAAGAATGCTTATAATGATGAATTGGTTGTGCAATACGAAGGGCCGAAAGAGGAACCTATACCTCCTAAAATTGATCTTGGGGATTTTTGCCCTATTAAATTTAGCCCTTTTGATTACTTTTGCTTGCCTCAAAGAAAACTTGCTGCCGAACATAGGGAGAATGAAATGAGTTTCACTGATCTATCTTATTACTACGGCACAACCTAGATCTATCCTTGCTTTTATGCCTAGCTAGGGGCGTTAAACGATAGCGCTTGTTGGGAGGCAACCCAATTTTATTTTTAATTTTTGTTGTTTTTGTTTCTGTTTAGGAATAAATAATCCATCTACCTTCTATTTAGATGTGGTTTTATGTTTTAGTTAGTGTTTGTGCCAAGTTAAACCTATAGGATCTTCTTGGATAATAGTTATTTGATCTTGCTGTAATTTCCAGAAACTTTCGGTTCACGAAAACAATTGTTAAAAATCACCAGAACGTGATAAAATAGTGATTCCAATTGCTGCTGATTAATAAAAAAAATTCTAGGTCTTAATATTTTTGCTGAATTTTTGGAGTTCCAGAAGTTTGAGTTAGTTACAGATTACTACAGACTGTTCTGTTTTTGACAGATTCTGTTTTTCGTGTGTTGTTTGCTTATTTTGATGAATCTATGGCTAGTAAAATAGTTTATGATAAAAGTTGGAATACAGTAGGTTTAACACCAATATAAATAAATAATTAGTTCATTACAGTACCTTGAAGTGGTATTTTGTTTTCTTTCGCTAACGGAGCTCACGAGATTTCTGTTGAGTTTTGTGTTGTGAAGTTTTCAAGTTTTGGGTGTATTTTTTGATGGATTATGGAACAAGGAGTGGCAAGAGCCTAAGCTTGGGGATGCCCACGGCACCCCAAGATAATCCAAGGACACCAAAAGTCAAAGCTTGGGGATGCCCGGAAGGCATCCCTCTTTAAATCCACTTCCATCGGTAACTTTACTTGGAGCTATATTTTTATTCACCACATGATATGTGTTTTGCTTGGAGCGTCTTGTATTATTTGCGTCTTTGCTTGTTAGTTTACCACAATCATCCTTGCTGTACACACCTTTTGAGAGAGCCATACATGAATTGGAATTTGTTAGAATACTCTATGTGCTTCACTTATATCTTTTGAGCTTGATAGTTTTGCTCTATGTGCTTCACTTATATCTTTTGAGCTTGATAGTTTTGCTCTAGTACTTCACTTATATCTTTTAGAGCACAGTGGTGGATTTGTTTTAAAGAAACTATTGATCTCTCATGCTTCACTTAGATTATTTTGAGAGTCCTAAATAGCATGGTAATTTTCTTAATAATAATATGCTTGGTATTCAAGATTTGTAAAACTTTCTTTTGGGTGCGTTGAATACTAAGAATAGTTTGATGCTTGATAATTGTTTTGAGATATGGAGGTGATAATATCAAAGTCGTGCTAGTTGAGTAGTTGTGAATTTGAGAAATGCGTGTGTTGAAGTTTGCAAGTCCCGTAGCATGCACATATGGTAAACGTTATGTAACAAATTTGAAACATGAGGTGTTATTTGATTGTCCTCCTTATGAGTGGCGGTCGGGGGACGGCGATGGTCTTTTCCTACCAATCTATCCCCTAGGAGCATGCGCGTAGCGCTTTGGTTTTGATGGCTTGTAGATTTTTGCAATAAGTATGTGAGTTCTTTATGACTAATGTTGAGTCCATGGATTATACGCACTCTCACCCTTCCATCATTGCTAGCCTCTTCAGTACCGTGCATTGCCCTTTCTCACATTAAGAGTTGGTGCAAACTTCGCCGGTGCATCCAAACCCCGTGATATGATACGCTCTTTCACACATAAACCTCCTTATATCTTCCTCAAAACAGCCACCATACCTACCTAGTATGGCATTTCCATAGCCATTCCGAGATATATTGCCATGCAACTTTCCACCATCCCGTTTATTATGACACATTCATCATTGTCATATTGCTTAGCATGATCATGTAGTTGGCATAGTATTTGTGGCAAAGCCACCGTTCATATTTCTTTCATACATGTCACTCTTGATTCATTGCATAGCCCGGTAGACCACCGGAGGCATTCATATAGAGTCATACTTTGTTTTAGTATCGAGTTGTAATCATTGAGTTGTAAATAAATAGAAGTATGATGATCATCATTAATTAGAACATTGTCCCATGTAAGGTCAAATAAAAAAAAGAGGCCAAAGAGCTAACCAAAAAAAAAGAGGCCAAAGAGCCCACCAAAAAAATGAGACAAAAAGAGAGAAGGGACGATGTTACTATCCTTTTCCACACTTGTGCTTCAAAGTAGCACCATGTTGTTCATATAGCGAGTCTCATATATTATGCTTCAGAGTAGCACCATGTTTTTCATATAGAGAATTTCATATGTTGTCACTTTCATATTAGTGGGAATTTTTCATTATAGAACTTGGCTTGTATATTCCAACGATGGGCTTCCTCAGATGCCCTAGGTCTTCGTGAGCAAGCAAGTTGGATGCACACCCACTTAGTTTCTTTTGTTGAGCTTTCATACATTTATAGCTCCAGTGCATCCGTTGCATGGCAATCCCTACTCCTTGCATCAACATCAATTGATGGTCATCTCCATAGCCCGTTGATTAGCCTCGTTGATGTGAGACCTTCTCCTTTTTTGTCTTCTCCACATAACCCCCGTAATTTTATTCTATTCCACCAATTGTGCTATGTCCATGGCTCGCTCATATATTGCGTGAAAGTTTATAGGTTTGAGATTACTAAAGTATGAAACAATTGCTTGGCTTGTCATCGGGGTTGTGCATGATGAGAGCATTCTTGTGTGGCGAAAATGGAGCATGACTAAACTATATGATTTTGTAGGGATGAACTTTCTTTGACCATGTTATTTTGAGAAGACATAATTGCTTAGTTAGTATGCTTGAAGTATTATTATTTTTATGTCAATATGAACTTTTGTCTTGAATCTTTCGGATCTGAATATTCATACCACAATTAAGAAGAATTACATTGAAATTATGCCAAGTAGCACTCCGTATCAAAAATCCTCTTTTTATCATTCACCTACTCAAGGACGAGCAGGAATTAAGCCTGGGGATGCCTGATACGTCTCCAACGTATCTATAATTTTTGATTGCTCCATGCTATATTATCTATTGTTTTGGACTATATTGGGCTTTTATTTTCCAATTTTATATTACTTTTGGGACTAAACTATTAACCGGAGGCCCAGCCCAGAATTGTTGTTTTTTGCCTATTTCAGTATTTCGAAGAAACGGGATATCAGAAGGAGTCCAAACGGAATGAAATCTTCGGGAACGTGATATTCTCATCAGATAAGACCCAGGAGACTTGGACCCTCCGTCAAGAAAGCCACAAGGGTGGAGGGCGCCCCCCCCCCCTAGGGCGCGCCCCCTGCCTCATGGGCCCCTCGAAGCTCCACCGACGTACTCCTTCCTCCTATATATACTTACGTACCCCCAACAGATCAGATACGGAGCCAAAAACCTAATTCCACCACCGCAAATTTCTGTATCCACGAGATCCCATCTTGGGGCCTATTCCGAGTTCCATGGGAAGGATTCCACCATGCAGTGTTTCTACATCATCATCATAGCCTCTCCGATGAAGTGTGAGTAGTTTACCTCAGACCTTCGGGTCCATAGTTAGTAGCTAGATGGCTTATTCTCTCTTTTTGGATCTCAATACAATGTTCTCCCCCTCTCGTGGAGATCTATTCGATGTAATCTTATTTTTGCGGTGTGTTTGTTGAGACCTATGAATTGTGGGTTTATGATCAAGATTATCTATGAGCAATATTTGAATCTTCTCTGAATTCTTTTATGTATGATTGGTTATCTTTGCAATTCTCTTCGAATTATCCGTTTGGTTTGGCCAACTAGATTTGTAGTTCTTGCAATGGGAGAAGTGCTTAGCTTTGGGTTCAATCTTGCGGTGTCCTTACCCAAAGGATGTAAAGGGTTGCAAGGCACATATTGTATTGTTGCCATCGAGGATAACAAGATGGGTTATTTATCATATTGCATGAATTTATTCCTCTACATCATGTCATCTTGCTCAAGGCGTTACTCTGTTTTCATTAACTTAATACTCTAGATGCATGCTGGATAGCGGTCGATGAGTGGAGTAATAGTAGTAGATGCAACAGGAGTCGGTCTACTTGTCTCGGACGTGATGCCTATATACATGATCATACCTAGATATTCTCATAACTATGCTCAATTACATCAATTGCTCAACAAGAATTCGCTCACCCGCCGTAAAATACTTATGCTCTTGAGAGAATCCACTAGTGAAATCTATGGCCCCGGTCTATTTTCATCATATTAATCTTCCTACGCTTTATTATTGCTTTGCTTTTTTACTTTGCTTTTATTTTACTTTGCATCTTTATACCAAAAATACCAAAAATATTATCTATCATCTCTATCAGATCTCACTCTCGTAAGTGACCGTGAAGGGATTCACAACCCCTATTCGCGTTGGTTGCGAGGAGCTATTTGTTTTGTGTAGGTACGAGGGACTTGCGCGTGGACTCCTACTGGATTGATACCTTGGTTCTCAAAAACTGAGGGAAATACTTACACTACTCTGCTGCATCATCCTCTCCTCTTCGGGGAAAACCAACGCAAGCTCAAGACGTAGCAACGGGATGCAAGGATCCCGGTCCAAAGCCGTGGATGAGAGAGGCCGGCCTCTTATAATGGACGACGGCATCGGGGTATCGGCTTCGGCATGGTGGAGGAGGACGGCGGTGGATGGGGTGGCGGACGGAGGAGGCTTGGGTGGAGAGGGTATTTGGCGCCCACGGAGTACGAATGGGGAAATTGAGGGAGAGAGGAAGGGGGAACCATGTCTTCAGGGCGCGCTTGTCTCAAAGGCGAGGAAATTTACAAACTTAGCCCCCGTTTAAAATTTCCTATATCACAGCAATATTAGTCAGTTGGGGATAGGACGGTAATCTCGCATACACCGAATATTTGCCGACGAGAGTTTGTTTTGGCGCCCACCGTGTATGAATCGGGGAGGGAGTAGATTTTGGCCGAAGAGACACTGTGTTTTGGTGCCCACCGTGTGTCACGTTTGAGTGAAATTACAAACTTACCCCTATCGAAACCTATAGAAATCGAGCCGATAGCTTTGCGATTTAGGGATAGGCAGTAATTTCCATCTTGCGGATTTTGGTTTCGGGCGGTTACTGCGACTTTCCCCGCTTTGTTCAAACTTTTGCAGAGCAAGAGTGCTCGTTTACCGTGCCAACTCAATTCGAATCCAGTTTGTATGCTATTTTTGTTCGGGCGGGATCCATTTTCGATTGGAATAAAATTCTATATACATCATTTTTTATATATACTTTCAAAAGCACAACAAAGAATTCTGCTCCTTTATATATATAATATGATTTACAAATACAATGATCTCAAAATCATAAGGTTGAATTCCAAAAATTTAAACCAAAATATGTTCTACTAAAATGTATGGATCAGTAATATCTACATATTAAATAACATAGATGCGTGTGAATTCATATGAGAATGCATGTTTGATAGATCAATTTTGGTTCAAGTATGAATTACATGTATCATCATCTCGAATTCAAATATTTGAATCCCTTTTATGTTGATATTTTCTATACACGCAACTAAATATTTGAATCTCCTTTCACGCCCATCTCTCTCGCATGCTCCTTCATGTAGCTATCACTCTCTTTTCTCTAGCTCACCCGCATGCTCACTTCATGTTTCTCCTATTTTCGCAAACATGGTCTCTCGACATCTCCCTTGAGAAGTGGCACACTCTCCCTATCATTATAAATTACACGGTTTTCATTATCTCTCACGTCTCTACCGTTCCCTGGTATCACTTGGTACCTAAGCTTTCTTTTTCACCGCCACACACACTCTCACTCGTCTTTCACTTTGTCTTTCTCTATATAGGGTTCTCTCACACACCCTAATATCTCTCTAGATATGACTCATACCACTAAAGTTACTCTCTCCCACAGACACAACATTTGTTGCGGTCTCCTTTCCGTCTCCATCCGAGTTATAAAACTGACATTCTTCATATGTTTACCGATCAGACAACCCCCCCCCCCACCCTCTCACACACACACAACTCCTGCTTCCACTCTGCTTCCCGACTACCGTCTCTCACACACACACACAAAACTCTCGCTTTCGCACCCCGACTTGTATTTCTCTCACAAACATTGATCGACTAGCCTCCAAATTGGTTTATACACCCGCACACTCGTGCTTCCACTATCGCGTACATGTCTCTCTCGCGCTCCTTGTATCTATGTAGATTTTTCGTCCCTTCTTGAGACACGCCCTCTCGATCGTGCACACACACACTATCACCTCATTTTAAGCTGATACCTCTCACACACACATTCTTTGTGTCTTTGTCACACACGCATTCCGTCCTCCTCCTCTCTCACCCTCTCTCTCTCTCTCTTACACAGCACACACACACACATTGGCTTTTTGCAACAACCAGCAAGATGCCCATGCGTTGCACGGAACATCAAGATGCATTTGTACGAGTAGTTTATCTTGTGGGAGAAAAGGATGAACGAGGGAAGGCCTTATTTGCAAATGTGCAGAGGGGTGTGGGTATCTTTTTGCAAAATTGCCATAGTTTCCTTCCTATCCATCGGATATAAATCGGGCGGCCTATATTGCAGGATGGCAGGCACACCATCATCACCATCTCTGTTTTTATAAGAGTAGAAATTAGAGATATACCGCTTCTCGAATCTTGAAACCAACCACATTCCTCCCTTATCTCATCAAAACCGCCAAAGGAATATTTTTTGAGTGAAACATATCATATTTTTAGTGATATACGTATTTTGAAACTAGACTCTTTTTCCTATCAAATCGATGAATATGTATTAATCTACTTTGATCGTTTGGCAATGCATTGGCACATTGCTAGTTATTACTACTGTATAATTTTTTGGACACCAAACAAATGGTGGAGTACATATACAAAGACAAGAGGCGCATGCATGCAGTCCGTCTCTCGCTATCTCGCACACATGAGAGTTACGTAAAGGCACTGTACACAAATAAACCCTAAAACCCTAGGTGCACGATTGATGCATGCGCGGGTACTGGGTACGTGGTGGAGCGCACCTTTCTACGAATAGTCAGCTCGCGTGATAATTTGATCCATAGGAGTTAATGGTCGGGACCACAGGTGAACGACCTGTAGGCGGTGGCTCGCCAGTCGCCACTGATTGAGTAGCCACATTTAAAATATCATTTTTTAGCGGGGTAAGAGTTCCAATTTTCAATGGCGCGTTATAAGTACTAAGTAGTTTTTAGAACGATTGGTATGGAGCAAAAATGGAATTCATAATTACTACTGTATCTTCGTCCTGGTTTACTAGTCCCCATCGTATTTTCGGTCAAAGTTTGTCCACAGATTTTACTTGTAGAATGTGAATGGAAAATGAGATTTTGTCATACCCAAACAAAAAAGGACTGGAGGGAGTGATTTCTCTGACATGGACACGACCTCTCATAGCATAGGCATTGAACCAGCGCACCAGCCAAGAGGGCCCCACTCACTGCAGGCCAGGCTGAACACGCCTCCTCGCCGCATGCAACCGGCTTCAGACTGCCCCGCCTGCCTCCATTGAATCCGTGCATGTGCCGGCAACACGTCCTTCCACGAGCCGACCGGCATTTTAGAACACAATGGCGGCTGGCTCCTCTTGTCCGCTCGCTATTTAAACGAGGCCATACGCTTGTCAAGAACCGCACCACATCGTTGCTCCCCTTATCCTCCTTGCACCATTTTCTCCACACTCTCCATAGCATCCAGTGAGCAGGAAGACGAGTTCTCCGGCATAAAAGCCGGCTCGGTGCCCCGACAAGCCAAGCAACTCGCTGCCCCACCCCCCCTCCCCGCCCCAGTCCGTCAGTACCATGGGCGAGGCTACAGGAGGGCAAGCGGTGGAGCAAGCCGCCGCTCCAAGTTGGCCCCTAGTGCATCAACTCGATGCTCCAAGCCTACTCGCAGAGGAGTGGCTAGTTGCTGCATGCTGGCACACAGGGGACCATGGCGTCCAGTGCACCATGGTTGGTCGCGCCATCCGACGCAAACGTTGGTGGAACCACGGCATGCTGGCGGAGGTGGCCAACACGTTTACGGCCACCGGCGGCGCCGAGGAATAGTAGACCACAAGAGCCGCCGCCGCTCTGAACCCACGAATGCTACGACCACCGCGTCACCAGCATAGACACCTGGTGTGTTGCCCGGTTTGGCTCAAAACATCGTGGACCCCAGCCGCGGCCGGCATTAGAGATTATACCTACTTCCAGAAGTTATTCATGATTAGTCAAAAATGACCAAAATATAATTAATTACACATGGTCTTGACTTGTTGTGCTCGCACTGGTAGTAGGAACTAGAGGTTTTCCTTTATTTATAACTCCCCTCACATTTTTTGGCTTTGAAGTGAATCATGGTTGTGGACATTATCTATGAATGTGCAGATATCTATGAACATGAGTTTGATGTGGAAGATGAACTTGGAATGTTGGGCTTGCGCGTGAACTATACCATGTCCAATGCTTCGTCTGTTATTGTTTGGAAAGTAATTGTTGTTATTACATGACCCGAAAAAGATTATTTTGTGCCACATCAGTAGATGCACGGACATCACAATAGGCATGCTAACTGGATAAACATTTGAACCTAGCTATTATGAAGGAAAATTTGTATTGACAACAGTTTTAGATAGCAGGAGACGCCTAGCCTGCTCTGCCTCTGCTAGCTTCTTTCTGGCTTCTTCCATCTCTTCTTTGGCTTGGGTGAAGAGAGCATCTGATTGCTCTTTTTGCTTCTTCAGGAACTCAGCTACATTCTCAAGGGTTGATGCATGCTTTCTTTCAGCCTTTACTAGATCCATGAGGACATGAACAGTTGATGACTCCACCTGGCTTGTGTGTAATCCAGCATCATCTGGGAATTTGCACCTTGTGTCTAATCCAGCATCATTAGGGAACGAGCACCTCGTGTGTAATCCAGACTCATTTCGGAAACATGATCTCGAGGTTGACCATACTTCCCTCCTCGCAGGAACTGCATCCTGACATGAAGTTACTTCTTTTTTAGATCAATACTCGGAGCAAACCAGATCCATTTAGTAGAAGCCAGATAAACAGGACTCGGATAAGTGAATTCAGAAGGAAAAATATAAAAACAGACTCCAAGGTGAGAACACCCACTTCCTACATCAAGCTAAAAACGAAAGCATTAGGACGATTAAGACTCTTCTTATTACACATCAAAGAACACGAGGCTAAGAGAAACAGGAAGTACAACATATACACATCGAAGAACACGAGGCTAAACGAAAGTAACTGAAAGGGTGTTACTTACCAAAGCTCGTTTTACAGGTTCAGTGCAGCTCCTCTTTAACTTGCCACGCTCCTTGAAGATGTCCCCAATATCCTATGTTTTGTCTTCATTGCTCCTCTGCATGTTTGCACTCGTGGTTTTAAAATCTCAACATGGCAAGAAAATATAGTAATACTCACGCATCTTGTGGGCAACATTAAAGAATTCATCTGCCATGTTAGAGCATCTCCAACAGAAGCGCAACATGCGGCGCATTAAAAAAGCATTTACAGTCCTGGAATAGCCAGTTTTTGCGGGCCCGGGGTGCTGGCTCCAGCGGCCGCTGCAAAAAATTGCACGCGCACCGCTTCAGCAGACGCGCTATATTTTTTCTCCTTTCTACCCTGACTCGATACACATTCGACTCCGAGTCGATACTGGCATAGATAGATATAAGCAAGATGCACGTGCGTCGCACGTAACATCAATATGCGTTTGTATGAGTAGTTTATCTTGTGAGAGAAAAGGATGAACGAGGGAAGGCTTTATTTGCAAATGTGGAGAGGGGTGTCGGTATCTTTTTGCAAAATTGCCATACTTTCCTTCCTATCCGTTAGATATAAATCAGACGGCCTATATTGCAGGATGGCAGGAACACCATCATCACCAACTCTGTTTTTTGTAAGAGTAGAGATAGAGAGTAGAGATAGAGAGTATAGACTAGAGACATAGATAGTTCTCAGCATAGATATAGAATAGATAGATAAAAAATAGATAGTTCAACTACTCCTCGTCGTCTGATTCCTCCTCGGTGATATCCTCCTCTGACGTCTCAATGTAGGCAGCAAGATACCGATCGTCGTCGGAGTCCCAGGGTGACGCTGCTCCTAGCTTCATGTTGAATTGAGCGGCCGCTTTTCGCGTACGCTTGTCCTCACGATAGGCGACTTGCTCCGCCCTCCTCTTCTCCCTCTCTGTCGTCCTTTGCGCATAAATCTCGCGCTTGTTGATGATGTCCTATGGGAAGCGTTGGCGCCACAGCACCATGGCTTCCTTGTCCATCTCGGCGATGCCGAGACAGTGCTCCCGCCTCCAGTTGTCGCGACGATCCTTGTCGGTGATAAGCCATGGCAGAGGCGCGAGCTCCTGCGCCCGCTCCCACGTCCGCACGTTGGGCAAGTTCAATGTTCTATGAGGCCACCGGAGGCACCACGCCGCCGCGTCGTGTGCGCGGGCGACCTCGTGGGCGGTGTCAAAAGTTCCGACGCCGAGGTGCATCCCGCGGAATCGGATCTCGGCGGAGAAGCCGCCAAAGGGGCGCGCGCGGACGCCGCGGCATCCCGAAATTTCTAGCCAACACGGCGGCATGGTGGCGTGGCGGCGGTGCTACGTCTTGAGCTTGCGTTGGTTTTCCCCGAAGAGGAGAGGATGATGCAGCAGAGTAGCGTAAGTATTTCCCTTAGTTTTTGAGAACCAAGGTATCAATCCAGTAGGAGGCCACGCGCAAGTCCCTCATACCTACACAAAACAAATAGCTCCTCGCAACCAACGCGAATAGGGGTTGTCAATCCCTTCACGGTCACTTACGAGAGTGAGATCTGATAGAGATGATAGATAATATTTTTGGTATTTTTGGTATAAAGATGCAAAGCAAAATAAAAGGCAAAGTAAAAAAGCAAAACAATAATAAAGCGTAGGAAGATTAATATGATGAAAATAGACCGGGGCCATAGATTTCACTAGTGGCTTCTCTCAAGAGCATAAGTATTTTCTACGGGTGAATGAATTACTGTTGAGCAATTGATGAGAATTGAGCATAGTTATGAGAATATCTAGGTATGATCATGTATATAGGCATCACGTCCGAGAAAAGTAGACCGACTCCTGCACGCATCTACTACTATTACTCCACTCATCGACCGCTATCCAACATGCATCTAGAGTATTAAGTTAATGAAAAGCGAGTAACGCCTTAAGCAAGATGACATGATGTAGAGGAATAAATTCATGCAATATGATAAATACCCCATCTTGTTATCCTCGATGGCAACAATACAATACGTGCCTTGCACCCTTTCTGACACTAGGTAAGGACACCGCAAGATTGAACCCAAAGCTAAGCACTTCTCCCATTGCAAGAACTACCAATCTAGTTGGCCAAACCAAATGGATAATTCGAAGAGACTTGCAAAGATAACTCAATCATACATAAAAGACTTCAGAGAAGATTCAAATATTGCTCATAGATAATCTTGATCATAAGCCCACAATTCATCGGTCTCAACAAACACACCGCAAAAAGAAGATTACATCGAATAGATCTCCACGAGAGAGGGGGAGAACATTGTATTGAGATCCAAAAAGAGAGAAGAAGCCATCTAGCTACTAACTATGGACCCGAAGGTCTGAAGTAAACTACTCACACTTCATCAGAGAGGCTATGATGTTGATGTAGAAGCCCTCCGTGGTGGAATCCCCTTCCGGTGGAGCTCGGGAACAGGCCCCAAGATGGGATCTCGTGGATACAGAAAGTTGCGGCGGCGGAATTAGGTTTTTGGCTCGGTATCTGATCTGTTGAAGTGCGTGAGGTATATATAGGAGGAAGGAGTACGTCGGTGGAGCTTCGAGGGGCCCACGAGGCAGGGGTGCGCCCTAGGGGGGCGCGCCCTCCACCCTCGTGGCCGCCTCTTGGCTTTCATGACCGAGGGTCCAAGTCTCCTGGATCTTATCTGATGAGAAAATCACGTTCCCGAAGATTTCATTCCGTTTGGACTCCGTTTGATATTCCGTTTCTTCGAAATACTGAAATAGGCAAAAAAACAGCAATTCCGGGTTGGGCCTTCGGTTAATAGGTTAGTCCCAAAAGTAATATAAAAGTGGAAAATAAAGCCCAATGTAGTCCAAAACAATAGATAATATAGCATGGAGCAATCAAAAATTATAGATACGTTGAAGACGTATCAGGCATCCCCAAGCTTAATTCCTGCTCGTCCTCGAGTAGGTAAATGATAAAAAGAGAATTTTTGATGCGGAGTGCTACCTAGCATAATATCAATGTAACTCTTCTTAATTGTGGTATCAATATTCAGATCCGAAAGATTCAAGACAAAAGTTCATATTGACATAAAAATAATAATACTTCAAGCATACTAACTAAGCAATTATGTCTTCTCAAAATAACATGGCCAAAGAAAGTTCATCCCTACAAAATCATATAGTTTAGTCATGCCCCATTTTCATCACACAAGAATGCTCTCATCATACACAGCCCCGATGAAAAACCAAGCAATTGTTTCATACTTTAGTAATCTCAAACCTATAAACTTTCACGCAATATATGAACGCGAGCCATGGACATAGCACTATGGGTGGAATAGAAAAGGATGGGGGTTATGTGGAGAAGACAAAAAAGGAGAAAGTTTTACATCAACGAGGCTAATCAACGGGCTATGGAGATGCCCATCAATTGATGTTGATGCAAGGAGTAGGGATTGCCATGCAACGGATGCACTAGAGCTATAAATGTATGAAAGCTCAACAAAATAAACTAAGTGGGTGTGCATCCAACTTGCTTGCTCACGAAGACCTAGGGCATTTGAGGAAGCTCATCGTTGGAATATACAAGCCAACTTCTATAATGAAAAATTCCCACTAGTATATGAAACTGACAACATATGAAACTCTCTATATGAAAAAAATGGTGCTACTTTGAAGCACAAGTGTGGAAAAGGATAGTAACATTGTCCCTTCTCTCTTTTTCTCTCATTTTTTGGTGGGCTCTTTGGCCTCTTTTTTTTTATTTGGTGGGCTCTTTGGCCTCTTTTTTTTATTTAACCTCACATGGGACAATGTTCTAATTAATGATGATCATCACACTTCTATTTATTTACAACTCAATGATTACAACTCAATACTATAACAAAGTATGACTCTATATGAATGCCTCCGGCGGTGTACCGGGATATGCAATGAATCAGGAGTGACATGTATGAAAGAGTTATGAACGGTGGCTTTACCACAAATACTATGTCAACCACATGATCATGCTAAGAAATATGACAATGATGAATGTGTCATGAAGAACGGTATGGTGGAAAGTTGCATGGCAATATATCTAGGAATGGCTATGGAAATGCCATAATAGGTAGGTATGGTGGCTGTTTTGAGGAAGATATAAGGAGGTTTATGTGTGAAAGAGCGTATCATATCAAGGGGTTTGGATGCACCGGTGAAGTTTGCACCAACTCTCAATGTGAGAAAAGGGCAATGCACGGTACCGAAGAGGCTAGCAATGATGGAAGGGTGAGAGTGCGTATAATCCATGGACTCAACATTGGTCATAAAGAACTCACATACTTATTGCAAAAATCTACAAGCCACCAAAAACCAAAGCACTACGTGCATGCTCCTAGGGGGATAGATTGGTATGAAAAGACCATCGCTCGTCCCCGACCGCCACTCATAGGAGGACTATCAAATAACACCTCATGTTTCAAATTTGTTACATAACGTTTACCATACATGCATGCTACGGGAGTTGCAAACTTCAACACAAGCATTTCTCAAATTCACAACTACTCAACTAGCACGACTTTGATGTTATCACCTCCATATCTCAAAACAATTATCAAGCATCAAACTTTTATTAGTATTCAACGCACTCAAAATAAAGATTTACAAATCTTGAATACCAAGCATATTATTATTAAGCAAATTACCATGCTATTTAAGACTCTCAAAATAATCTAAGTGAAGCATGAGAGATCAATAGTTTCTTTAAAACAAATCCACCACCGTGCTCTAAAAGATATAAGTGAAGTACTAGAGCAAAACTATCAAACTCAAAAGATATAAGTGAAGCACATAGAGCAAAACTATCAAGCTCAAAAGATATAAGTGAAGCACATAGAGCAAAACTAGCAAGCTTAAAAGATATAAGTGAAGCACATAGAGTATTCTAACAAATTCCAATTCATATATGGCTCTCTCAAAAGATTTGTACAGCAATGATGATTGTGGTAAACTAACAAGCAAAGACGCAAATAATACAAGACGCTCCAAGCAAAACACATATCATGTGGTGAATAAAAATATAGCTCCAAGTAAAGTTACCGATGGAAGTGAACGAAAGAGGGATGCCTTCCGGCATCCCCAAGCTTCAATTTTGGTGTACTTGGATTATCTTGGGTTGCCATGGGCATCCCCAAGCTTAGGCTCTTGCCACTCCTTGTTCCATAATCCATCAAAAAAATTCACCCAAAACTTGAAAACTTCACAACACAAAACTCAACAGAAATCTCGTAAGCTCCGTTAGCGAAAGAAAACAAAAGACCACTTCAAGGTACTGTAATGAACTCATTATTTATTTATATTTGTGTTAAACCTACTGTATTCCAACTTCTCTATGGATTATAAACTATTTTATTAGCCATAGATTCATCAAAATAAGCAAACAACACACGAAAAACAGAATCTGTCAAAAACAGAACAGTCTGTAGTATTCTGTAACTAATGCAAACTTCTGTAACTCCAACAATTCAGAAAAACTAGTAAGTCCTAGGTAATTTGTTAAATGATCAGAAGCAATTGGAATCACTATTTTATCACGTTCTGGTGCTTGTTAACAATTGTTTTCGTGAACCAAAAGTTTCTGGAAATTACAGCAATATCAAATAACTATCATCCAAGAAGATCCTATAGGTTTAACTTGGCACAAACACTAATTAAAACATAAAACCACATATAAACAGAAGGTAGATGGATTATTTATTCCTAAACAGAAACAAAAACAAAAAAACAAAAATAAAATTGGGTTGCCTCCCAACAAGCGCTATCGTTTAACGCCCCTAGCTAGGCATTGAGATTCAATGATGCTCACAAGGAAGACAAGAATTGAGGCACAAAGAGAACATCATAAAACATGTGACAAACACACTTAAGTCTAACATACTTCCTATGCATAGGCATATTATAGGCAAACAAATTATCATGGCAAGCAAAAACTAGCATATGCAAGGAAGCGGAAAGGGACAATAGCAATCTCAACATAATGAGAGGTAATTTAGTAACATGAAAATTTCTATAACCATATTTTCCTCTCTCATAATAATTACATGTAGGATCATAATAAAATTCAACAAAATAGATATCACATAAAATATTTTCAACACGATCCACATGCATGCAAAGTTGACACTCTTCCAAAATAGTGGGATTAACATTAACTAAAGTCATGACCTCTCCAAACCCAATTTTATCAAAAATTTCACAAGATTGAATATTCTCCAAATATGTGGGATCTAAAGTTGACATTCTTCCAAGCCCACTTTCAATATTATTGCAAAAAATATTATCAATCTCATATTCATCATGGGGATTAAATAAATTTTCAAGATCAAAAGAAGAATCACCCCAATCATGATCATTGCAACAAGTAGTAGGCATAGCAAAACTAGCATCCCCAAACTTAGGATTTTGCATACTATTAGCATAATTGACATCAAGAGAATTTATAGTAAAATCATTGCAATCATGCTTTTCATCGAAGGAACTACCAAGTATGGGTGCAATAGCAACGATCTCATGTTTAACACAAGGAACTATAGCAAATTCATCATCATAAATATTGGCATCATGGCCACAAGAATAGCAAGCATCATGTTCATCAAGGGATATTTTGTCACGCCCAAGATGCGACCCTATCCGAAAGGAACTCGAAGGTCCCACCAAGGATAGAAGCGCATCTTGAAGACGCTTTTGCAAGGTGGATATCATTACATCAACATTACCTAATAGATGGGGATACATACATCAGGCACAAATGCCACAACAATACATCAACAACATCTTACATAAGAACACCATCCGACTACGGATGAAACACAAACAGAAACTCAAACGACATCCACCCTGCTAGCCCAGGCTGCCGACCTGGAACCTATCCCCTGATCGAAGAAGAAGCAGAAGAAGAACTCCAAAACAAGCAAACATCACTCTCGCGTCATGATCATCGCAAACCTGTACCTGCAACTGTTGGTGTAGTAATCTGTGAGTCACGAGGACTCAACAATCCCATTACCATGGGTATCAAGACTAGCAAAGCTTAAAGGGAAAGGAAGGGGGTAAAGTGGTGAGGTTGCAGCAGCGACTAAGCATAAATGGTGGCTAACCAACGCAAATAAGAGCGAGAAGAGAGCAAGCGGAACGGTCGTCAACTAGTAATGATCAAGAAGTGATCCTGAACTCCTACTTACATCAAACATAACCCAGAAACCGTGTTCTCCTCTCGATCAACCCCGAAAAGAGACACTCACGGTTACGCACACGGTTGGTGTATTTTAGAAGAGTTTACTTCAAGTTTACTACAACCGGATATTAACAAATTCCCATCCTGCCACATAACCACGGGCACGGCTTTCGAAAGTTCAAACCCTGCAGGGGTGTCCCAACTTAGCCCATGATAAGCTCTCGCGATCAACGGAGGATATTCCTTCTCCCGAGAAGACCCGATCAGTCTCGGAATCTCGGCTACAAGACATTTCGACAGTAATAAAACAAGACCAGCAAGACCGCCCGATGCGCCGACAATCCCGATAGGAGCTGCACATATCTTGTTCTCGAGGCAACACCGGATGAGCACGCCAGTACAACTAAAACCAGCCCTCGAAGTTTCCCCAAGGTGGCGCTGCAAAGGACTCTAGTTAGGACCAACACTTAGACAAGCATTGGCCCGGGGCTGAATAAAGATGACCCTCGGGTTAGCTACTCCCAAGGGAAAGGTATAGGTGGTAGGCAAATGGTAAAACCAATGTTGGGCCTTCTTTGGAGGAGTCTTATTCAAAGCGAACTGTCAAGGGGTCCCATAAATCACCCAACCAAGTTAGGGGACGCAAAATCCGGGAACATAATACCGATATGACGGAAACTAGGGCGGCAAGAGTGGAACAAAACACCAGGCATAAGGCCGAGCCTTCCACCCTTTACCAAGTATATAGATGCATTAATAAAATAAGAGATATTGTGATATCCCAACAAAAACATAATCCAACATGGAGCAATCTTCAACTTCACCTGCAACTAGCAACGCTATAAGAGGGCTGAGCAAAAGCGGTAACATAGCCAAACAACGGTTTGCTAGGAAGGGTGACAAAGGTTAGAGGTTCATGGCAATTTGGGATGGCTTGAAGAGCAAAAGATAGGTAGCGCAGCAAAGCGATAGAACGAAGCAACTAGCATAGCAATGATAGTAATGAGATCCAAGGTGACGGTCATCTTGCCTGAAATCCCGCAAGGAAGAAGAACGAGTCCATGAAGAATATGATGCCACGAAGTCGAACCAAGCGTAGACGAACGAATCCTCACGATCGCAACGAAACGGGAACTATCGAGAAGAAGCACACAACATGGTAAACACACCACACATGAACAAGACATGATGCTCAACCAAGTATGATGCATGACAAGGCTACATGAAGCTACTCATGGCAAGAGATGATGCCTACAAGACCAACACATCAAAGCAAGTTTAAATGAGACCGGAAACAACATAGAACAATTCCGGTAAGTCCTCATATGCAAATTTCGAAATTGGTCCAGATCTGAATAACTTTATGTTCAAGTTGTTAAACAGCAATTTAAAATGCACCAAGATGATCTACACGAAATTCTAGTCAAGTTACATATAAAGTTCATTTAATTCGGAGCTACGGCCTAGAAGATATGAGCAAAACAAGTTGAACATGGCATCGATGCAAAATGCATACAAACATCAAACAAACACATTCAAGACATGGATCCAACAAGGTAATATGAAACTACATGCAAAACTAAGCAAGTTTCATATAGAGCACACTCAAAACGGAGCAACGGTTCAACACATACGCTCTATACAAGTTTAAAGGACAAGTTGTCTAAAACAGCAACTAGGCATATTGCAAGCACCTAAACAACAAGCTACAGCATCTTAACATGGTAACAAAAGGCATGGACGTGATTTACAGGTACAGCATTACAAAACATGAACACTGAGCTATCTCCAGAAACAATTAGAACATTCTCAAAAGGACATGGCAAGATTGCATATAATAACAGGTTCACAGACTTAACAAAATTTACAGGACATGGCAGAAATAACATCAGGTTGCAATGTTTAGAGCTATCAAAAAACATGCTACAGGAACTTATCATGGCAAACAAAGGCATGGCATGAATCTACTAATCTCATAGAACAAATGTACCTTACTGACCATGAGCCAAAAGGGATCAGAAAATACAATTGTAAGCATGTGAACATAGCAAAAATATAAACAGATTCAGACAGTGAAAAACTGGAGCATGGCATAAACAGATAACAAGTAGGCATGTTGACGAGCTCGATGCACTCACTACGAGGCATTGCATGAAAAACTAAGCATACAACCAGCAACTAGACATGGCATAGAAGCTAGACATGGCAAGAACAACAACATAGCATGCTTGGATCAACTACAACAACCTTGGCAAAATTGCATAACATGTAAACAATCTGCCAGGAACATTTTATAGCAAAATTAGAGCTCGATTTAGTCAAGCTAGGTTGATACATAAATGCAAATAGAGGCATGGATGGATAGAGCATAACCATATCTACAAAACATCCTTACTGATCATACTCAAAAAAAGCATGGATCTCACTGTAGCAACATGAATACATGGCATCACAATAACAATGAACAAGGGCTGAAATCAGCAACATCCACGAAGCCTAGTTTGCATGCTTGTTCTAGTCACCACATAAATCACAAAAATACATGGCATACAACCCTGTAAAGATGGCATGGCATAATTCAAAACACATGTAGACATCAACCTCATAGGATGCACACATCAACCATGGCAAAAATGACAAATCGTTAAGTTATAACAGTTACACAAGGAAGTGCCTCCATATTAGGCGCGAAAAAAATGAACCCTCGCCCTGACTGCTGGGACCCCATCGTAGTTGGAGGCTGACTTGTGGGCCTACTAAGTTGACGGGGACGGAGGGGTTTGTCAACTTAGTCAATATGAACGATTCTAGCTCCAGTGACCGTACGATGTCCATCCAACGGCCGTAGTGCTTCTTCAACCTCTTGTCTTCTTGCTCCAGCCACCCAAACGAGCGTCGGTCATGTCGCCTGCTCCTGTCTCCCGTGGCCGGTTGTGCTGCCGCAGAGGCCTCACCACCCCCTACTACTCCCACCGCTGGCCAGGCCATCCCTCTACTCACCCACACCCCCTGTTATTCTGCGGCGACGGCAGCCTCACACCGCAGCCGAACCAGTGAACCCTCGTCATCCTCTCTGCGTGGGCATCCACTACCGCATCTTACCCGGCTCCGCGCGTCCCCTTCCTAGGCCTTGCCGTAATCCACCTCCTTGGTGCTCTCCGTGCGTCATGGTCAATGTGGTCAAGGAACGACTTCCATCGGAAGAAATCAGACGATGGAGAGGCCGGCAATTGGTCCACGACGCGACAAGGAAGTGCCTCCTTATTACGCGGAAAATAATGATTCCTCCACCTGACAGCAGGGACCCACCGGACGGGCCATCGTATTTCGTGAAAAAAAAATGTTTCCCCCTGACTGCTGGGACCCACCAGCTACATCTTCGCACGCAAGGAAGTGCCTCCTTATCCTCCCTCACAGTCGGGACCCACCTGGTCGAAGCATACGTAGCGTTGTCATTCTGGTCGCGAACGTATATGTACATACTGGTCGATTGGTCTGTCTGCAGGCTGCAATGATGAACCGTGGCCGAGTAAGGAAGGGCACGTGTCGTAGTAGAGGCGCGCATGTAGCATGTCACGCAGTCCCGTTAATATCTTGTACACATACGTACAGCCAGGGTGCAAGAAAGTAAATATGGCCACGTACATACATACGGGCGGGGTCTCAAACGCCTACTCGTGCATACGTACGGTTAGGGCTCATGTACATGAAGAGGCAGCGACAACGTCATGTTCATCAGCAGTCAACTGCCTGGGTCGGAACGGATAAACTGCGTCGTCGTGTTCATAGGGAGACAACCAGCTTGGACGGCACAACCAATCGAAACAAGGCTTGGCGTACCGCAGAACGGAGGAAATAGCCTTCTGTTCGACCAGCCATGGTCGAAACCGGGTCCTGTTCATCGGGAGGGTCTGGCATACCGCAAAACGGAGGAAACGGGCTTGTGTTGGAGCGCTACGGTCGAAACGGGGGTCCTATTCATCGGGAGTGGTGTGGCGTACCACAAAACGGGACTCCACGGGCTACAATTCCTCTCCACGGTCGACCTCATCCAGCCTCCACGGGCTACTGTTCATCCACCGTCGACCTCCTCCAGCCTCCACCTACGACTGTTCATCCCCGGGCTCCTGTTCATCCAGCCTGCACCGCTCCTCCACCGGCTACTTGTAACGTCCATTTTGCATCATGCTTTTATATCGATATTTATTGCATTATGGACTTTTACTACACATTATGTCACAATACTTATGCCTTTTCTCTCTTATTTTACAAGGTTTACATGAAGAGGGAGAATGCCGATAGCTAGAATTTTGGGTTGGAAAAGGAGCAAATATTAGAGACCTATTCTGCACAACTCCAAAAGTCCTGAAACTCCACAAAAGTCAGTTTTGAATATATTAAAAATATTGGGCGAAGAAAGCACCAGAGGGGGGCCACCCACCATCCGCGAGGGTGGAGGGCACGCCCCCTGCCTCGTGGGCCACCTGGAAGCCCCCCCCCCCTATGCCCATCTTCTGATATACGGTGTCTTTTACCCTGGAAAAAATAAGAAGAAAGCTTTCGGGACAAAGCGCCTCCGTCTCGAGGCGGAACTTGGCGAAACCAATCTAGGGCTCCGGCGGAGCTGTTCTGCCGGGGAAACATCCCTCCGGGAGGGAGAAATCGTCACCATCGTCATTACCATCAATCCTCTCATCGGGAGGGGGTCAATCTTCATCAACATCTTCACCAGCATCATCTCCTCTCAAACCCTAGTTCATCTCTTGAATCCGATCTTTGTCTCAAAACCTCAGATCGGTACCTGTGGGTTGCTAGTAGTGTTGATTACTCCTTGTAGTTGATGCTAGTTAGTTTATTCGGTGAAAGATTATATGTTCAGATCCTTGCTACCTCTTGAGCACTGCGTTGGTTTTCCCTTGAAGAGGAAAGGGTGATGCAGCAAAGTAGCGTAAGTATTTCGCTTAGCTTTTGAGAACCAAGGTATCAATCCAGTAGGAGGCTACGCGCGAGTCCCTCGCACCTACACAAAACAAATAAATCCTCGCAACCAACGCGATAAAGGGTTGTCAATCCCTACACGGTCACTTACGAGAGTGAGATCTGATAGATATGATAGGATAATATTTTTGGTATTTTTATGATAAAGATGCAAATTAAAATAAAAGCAAAAGAAATAACTAAGTGTTGGAAGATTAATATGATGAAGATAGACCCGGGGGCCATAGGTTTCACTAGTGGCTTCTCTCAAGAGCATAAGTATTTTACGGTGGGTGAACAAATTACTGTTGAGCAATTGTGAAATTGAGCATAGTTATGAGAATATCTAGGTATGATCATGTATATAGGCATCACGTCTGAGACAAGTAGACCGACTCCTGCCTGCATCTACTATTATTACTCCACACATCGACCGCTATCCAGCATGCATCTAGAGTATTAAGTTCATAAGAATAGAGTACGCCTTAAGCAAGATGACATGATGTAGAGCGATAAATTCATGCAATATGATAAAAACCCCATCTTGTTATCCTCGATGGCAACAATACTATACGTGCCTTGCTGCCCCTCATCCTTTGGGAAAGGACACCGCAAGATTGAACCCAAAGCTAAGCACTTCTACCATTGCAAGAAAGATCAATCTAGTAGGCCAAACCAAACTGATAATTCGAAGAGACTTGCAAAGATAACCAATCATACATAAAAGAATTCAGAAGATTCAAATATTGTTCATAGATAAACTTGATCATAAACCCACAATTCATTTTTCTCAACAAACACACCGTAAAAGAAGATTACATCGAATAGATCTCCACGAGAGAGGGGGAGAACATTGTATTGAGATCCAAAAAGAGAGAGAAAGCCATCTAGCTAATAACTATGGACCCGAAGGTCTGAGGTAAACTACTCACACTTCATCGGAGGGGCTATGGTGTTGATGTAGAACACCTCTGTGATCGATGCCCCCCTCGTGAGCTCCTAACAGGCCCCAAGATGGGATCTCATGGAGTCTGAGAAGGTTGCGGCGGTTGAATTAGGTTTTGGCTCCGTGTCGATCGTTTGGAAGTGCGTAGGTATATATAGGAGGAAGAAGTACGTCGGTGGAGCAACAGGGGGCCCACAAGGGTGGAGGGCGCGCCCCTACCTCGTGGCTTCCCTGTTGGTTGCTTGACGTAGGGTCCAAGTCTCCTGGATCATGTTCGTTCCAAAAATCACGTTCCCGAAGGTTTCATTCCGTTTGGACTCCGTTTGATATTCTTTTTCTGCGAAACTCTGAAATAGGCAAAAAAACAGCAATTCTGGGCTGGGCCTCCGGTTAATAGGTTAGTCCCTAAAATAATATAAAAGTGAATAATAAAGCCCAATAATGTCCAAAACATAAGATAATATAGCATGGAGCAATCAAAAGTTATAGATACGTTGGAGACGTATCAAGCATCCCCAAGCTTAATTCCTGCTCGTCCTCGAGTAGGTAAATGATATAAACAGAATTTTTTATGCGAAGTGCTACTTGGCATAATTTCAATGTATTTATTCTTAATTGTGGTATGAATATTCAGATCTGAAAGATTCAAGACAAAAGTTCATATTGACATAAAAATAATAATACTTCAAGCATACTAACTAAGCAATTACGTCTTCTCAAAATAACATGGCCAAAGAAAGTTATCCCTACAAAATCATATAGTCTGGCTATGCTCTATCTTCACCACACAAAATATTTAAATCATGCACAACCCCGATGACAAGCCAAGCAATTGTTTCATACTTTTGACGTTCTCAAATTTTCAATCTTCACGCAATACATGAGTGTGAGCCATGGACATAGCACTATATGTGGAATAGAATGGTGGTTGTGGAGAAGACAAAAAGGAGAAGATAGTCTCACATCAACTAGGCATATCAACGGGCTATGGAGATGCCCATGAATATATATCAATGTGAGTGAGTAGGGATTGCCATGCAACGGATGCACTAGAGCTATAAGTACATGAAAGCTCAATAAAAGAAACTAAGTGGGTGTGCATCCAACTCG
The DNA here is from genome assembly GCA_021605145.1 of Aegilops bicornis. Lineage (NCBI taxonomy): Eukaryota > Viridiplantae > Streptophyta > Magnoliopsida > Poales > Poaceae > Aegilops > Aegilops bicornis. The sequence continues at coordinate 250,859,497 of CM038673.1, forward strand.
CTTGCTCACGAAGACCTAGGGCATTTTGAGAAAGCCCATCATTGGAATATACAAGCCAAGTTCTATAATGAAAAATTCCCACTAGTATATGAAAGTGATTTCATAGGAGACTCTCTATCACGAAGATCATGGCGCTACTTTGAAGCACAAGTGTGGTAAAAGGATAGTAACATTGTCCCTTCTCTCTTTTTCTCTCATCATTTTTTTATTTGGGCCTTTTCTTCATTCTTTTTTATGGCCTCTTTTTTTCGTCCGGAGTCTCATCCCGACTTGTGGGGGAATCATAGTCTCCATCATCCTTTCGTAACTTGGGACAATGCTCTACAAATGATGATCATCACACTTCTATTTTCTTACAACTCAATACTTAGAACAAAATATGACTCTATGTGAATGCCTCCGGCGGTGTACCAGGATATGCAATGAATCAAGAGTGACATGTATGAAAGAATTATGAACGGTGGCTTTGCCACAAATGCAATGTCAACTACATGATCATGCAAAGCAATATGACAATGATGGAGCGTGTCATAATAAACGGAACGGTGGAAAGTTGCATGGAAATATATCTCGGAATGGCTATGGAAATGCCATGATAGGTAGGTATGGTGGCTGTTTTGAGGAAGGTATATGGTGGGTTTATGATACCGGCGAAAAGTGCGCGGTATTAGAGAGGCTAGCAATGGTGGAAGGAAGAAGAGTGCGTATAATCCATGGACTCAACATTAGTCATAAAGAACTCATATACTTATTGCAAAAATCTACAAGTCAACAAAGCAACGTATTACGCGCCTTCTCCTAGGGGGATAGATGGTAGGAAAAGACCATCGCTCGTCCCCGACCGCCACTCATAAGGAAGACAATCAATAAATAAATCATGCTCCGACTTCATCACATAACGGTTCACCATACGTGCATGCTACGGGAATCACAAACTTTAACACAAGTATATCTCAAATTCACAATTACTCAACTAGCATAACTCTAATATCACCATCTTCATATCTCAAAACAATTATCAAGCATCAAACTTCTCATAGTATTCAACACACTCATAAGAATTTTTACTATTCTTGAATACCTAGCATATTAGATTATTTAAGAAAATTACCATGCTATTTAAGACTCTCAAAATAATCTAAGTGAAGCATGAGAGATCAATAGTTTCTATAAAACAAATCCACCACCGTGCTCTAAAAGATATAAGTGAAGTACTAGAGCAAAAATTATATAACTCAAAAGATATAAGCGAAGCACATAGAGTATTCTAATAATTTCTGAATCATGTGTGTCTCTCTCAAAAGGTGTGTACAGCAAGGATGATTGTGGTAAACTAAAAAACAAAGACTCAAATCATACAAGACGCTCCAAGCAAAACACATATCATGTGGTGAATAAAAATATAGCTCCAAGTAAAGTAACCGATGGAAGTAGACGAAAGACGGGATGCCTTGCAGTGCATCCCCAAGCTTTGGATTTTTGGTGTCCTTAGATTATCTTGGGGGTGCCATGGGCATCCCCAAGCTTAGGCTCTTGCCACTCCTTGTTCCATAATCCATCAAATCTTTCACCCAAAACTTGAAAACTTCGCAACACAAAACTCAGCAGAAAGTCTCGTGAGCTCCGTTAGCGAAAGAAAACAAAAGACCACTTCAAGTAAATGTAATGAACTCATTATTTATTTATATTGGTGTTAAACCTACTGTATTCCAACTTCTCTATGGTTTATAAACTATTTTTCTAGCCATAGATTTATCAAAATAAGCAAACAACACACGAAAAACAGAATCAGTCAAAAACAGAACAGTCTGTAGTAATCTGTAACTAACGCAAACTTCTGGAACTCCAAAAATTCAGCAAAACTAGGAAGACCTAGACAATTTGTTCATTGATCAGCAGAAATTGGAATCAATATTTTATCATGTTCTGGTGATTTTTAACAATTGTTTTAGTGAACAGAAAGTTTCTGGAATTTACAGCAAGATCAAATAACTATCATCCAAGAAGATCCTATAGGTTTAACTTGGCACAAACACTAATTAAAACATAAAAACACATCTAAACAGAGGCTAGATCAAATATTTATTCCTAAACAGAAGCAAAACAAAAAAACTAAAAAATATTGGGTTGTCTCCCAACAAGCGCTATCGTTTAACGCCCCTAGCTAGGCATAGATAATTTTAATGATGCTCACATCAAAGACAAGAATTAAAGCACAAAGAGAGCATCATAGAACACGTGATAAACACATCTAATTCTAACATATTTCCTATGCATAGGCATCTTATAGGCAAACAAATGATCATAGCAAGCAAAAACTAGCATATGCAAGGAAGTGGAAAGAAACAATAGCAATCTCAACGTAACGAGAGGTAATTTATTATCATGAAAATTTCTACGACCATATTTTCCTCTCTCATAATAATTACATGTGGGATCATAAGCAAATTCAACGAAATATCTATCACATAAAATATTTTCAACACGATCCACATGCATGCAAAGTTGACACTCTTCCGAAATAGTGGGATTAACATTAACAAAAGTCATGACCTCTCCAAACCCACTTTCATCAAAAAAAAATATAAGATTGAATATTCTCCAAATATGTGGGATCTAAAGTTGACACTCTTCCAAACCCACTTTCAATATTATTGCAAACAATATTATCAATCTCATATTCATCATGGGGATTAAATAAATTTTCAAGATCATAAGAAGAATTACCCCAATCATGATCATTGCAACAAGTAGTAGACATAGCAAAACTAGCATCCCCAAGCTTAGGGCTTTTCATATTATTAGCACAATTTACATCAAGAGAATTTATAGTAAAATCATTGAAATCATGCTTTTCATCGAGGGAACTATCAAGCATGGGTGCAATAGCAACGATCTCATTTTTAACATAAGGAATTATAGCAAATTCGTCTTCATAAATATTGGTATCATGGCCACAAGAATAGCAAGCATCATGTTCATCAAGGGATATTTCAACCAAATCATTGGAATCATCATTATCTATAGATTCATGCATATCATTATTTTCTTCCAAAGCAACGGTCATTCTCTAAATAAATTCTTTGACATAGACATTATGAGCATAGTTTTCATAGCAATATTTAAGTATGTCAAAATTTCCAGATTCGTAGAGAGTAGTAGCATACTTTTCAATCAAAGAAGCAACTTCATAAGCACCCTTAAAAGCAACAAATTCTTCAATTTGTTCGATATCATCGTAACTATAAACACCCTTTGCATAAGAAGATAAGATTTCATTACCATTAAACTCACATAGGTAGGGAAGGTGTTTTTTAGGGTTCTTAGAGCAACAAATAAATCATGAATTTCACAAAGATTCCAAGCATAACACAACAATTTGTTTATTTGATTCCATAAGAGTTTCCCTTTTTCAGACAAACGATGACGCACAAAATGAGCATGCTCATCTAAAGATTTCCCATCAACTAGGCTAGTTGGGGTTTCAAAGACGAAGCATAAGGATCGAAGATGATCCAAGTAGAACACTTTAAGTGGATCCATATCAATAGATTTTTAGCAAGCAAAGATGCAAGCAAAAAGAAGGCACATGGTAACACAAGCAACCAAAAGAACGAACGGAAGAAGGGCGAATAAAACGGCAAGGGTGAAGTGGGTGAGAGGAAAACGAGAGGCAAATGGCAAATAATGTAATGCGGGAGATAAGGGTTTGTGATGGGTACTTAGTATGTTGACTTTTGCGTAGACTTCCCCGGCAATGATGCCAGAAATCCTTCTTGCTACCTCTTGAGCATTGAGTTGGTTTTCCCTTGAAGAGGAAAGGGTGATGCAGCAAAGTAGCGTAAGTATTTCCCTCAGTTTTTGAGAACCAAGGTATCAATCCAGTAGGAGGCTACGCGCGAGTCCCTCACACCTACACAAAACAAATAAATCCTCGCAACCAACGCGATAAGGGGTTGTCAATCCCTACACGGTCACTTACGAGAGTGAGATCTGATAGATATGATAGGATAATATTTTCGGTATTTTTATGATAAAGATGCAAAGTAAAATAAAAGCAAAAGAAATAACTAAGTGTTGGAAGATTAATATGATGAAGATAGACCCGGGGGGCATAGGTTTCACTAGTGGCTTCTCTCAAGAGCATAAGTATTTTACGATTGGGTGAACAAATTACTGTTGAGCAATTGATGAATTGAGCATAGTTATGAGAATATCTAGGTATGATCATGTATATAGGCATCACGTCCGAGACAAGTAGACCGACTCCTGCCTGCTTCTACTACTATTACTCCACACATCGACCGCTATCCAGCATGCATCTATAGAATTAAGTTCATAAGGACAGAGTAACGCCTTAAGCAAGATGACATGATGTAGAGCGATAAATTCATGCAATATGATAAAAACCCCATCTTGTTATCCTCGATGGCAACAATACTATACATGCCTTGCTGCCCCTCATCACATCGGGAAAGGACACCGCAAGATTGAACCCAAAGCTAAGCACTTCTCCCATTGCAAGAAAGATCAATCTAGTAGGCCAAACCAAGCGATAATTCAAGAGACTTGCAAAGATAACCAATCATACATAAAAGAATTCAGAAGATTCAAATATTGTTCATAGATAAACTTGATCATAAACCCACAATTCATTGGTCTCAACAAACACACCGCATAAAGAAGATTACATCGAATAGATCTCCACGAGAGGGGGAGAACATTGTATTGAGATCCAAAAAGAGAGAGAAAGCCATCTAGCTAATAACTATGGACCAGAAGGTCTGAGGTAAACTACTCACACTTCATCGGAGGGGCTATGGTGTTGATGTAGAAGCCCTCCATGATCGATGCCCCCTCCGGCGAAGCTCCGAAATAGGCCCCAAGATGGGATCTCATGGGTACAGAAGGTTGCGGCGGTTGAATTAGGTTTTTGGCTCTGTATCTTATCGTTTGGGGTACGTAGGTATATAGGAGGAAGAAGTACGTCGGTGGAGCAACAGGGGGGCCCACGAGGGTGGAGGGCGCGCCCTAGGAGGGTAGGCGCGCCCCCCTACCTCGTGGCTTCCCTGTTGTTTGCTTGACGTAGGGTCCAAGTCTCCTGGATCATGTTGTTCCAAAAATCACGTTCCCGAAGGTTTCATTCCGTTTGGACTCCATTTGATATTCTTTTTCTGCGAAACTCTGAAATAGGCAAAAACAGCAATTCTGGGTTGGGCCTCCGGTTAATAGGTTAGTCCCAAAAATAATATAAAAGTGAATAATAAAGCCCAATAATGTCCAAAACAGAAGATAATATAGCATGGAGCAATCAAAAATTATAGATACGTTGGAGACGTATCAATCCTTTATGCACATTAATACCCCTCTAATTATGAACATGAATATGATTTATGAGTAGTTACATTTGTTCCCGAGGACATGGGAGAAGTCTTGTTATAAGTAGTCATGTGAATTTGGTATTCATTTGATATTTTGATGAGATGTATGTTGTCTTTCCTCTAGTGGTGTTATGTGAACGTCGACTACATGACACTTCAGCATTATTTGGGACTAGGGGAAGGCATTGAGAATTAATAAGTAGATGATGGGTTGCTAGAGTGACAGAAGCTTAAACCCTAGTTTATGCGTTGCTTCGCAAGGGGGTGATTTGGATCCACATGTTTCATGCTATGGTTCGGTTTACCTTAATTCTTCTTCCGTAGTTGCGGATGCTTGCGAGAGGGGTTAATCATAAGTGGGATGCTTGTCCAAGGAAGGGCAGTACCCAAGCACTGATCCACCCACATATCAAATTATCAAAGTAACGAACGCGAATCATACGAGCATGATGAAAACTAGCTTGACGATAATTCTCATGTGTCCTCGGGAGCGTTTTCCTTTATATAAGAGTTTTTACAGGCTTGTCCTTTGCTACAAAAAGGATTGGGCCACCTTGTTGCACATTGTTTACTTTTGTTACTAGTTACCCGTTACGAATTACCTTATCACAAAACTATCTGTTACCGATAATTTCAGTGCTTTCAGAGAATACCTTACTGAAAACCGCTTGTCATTTCCTTGTCCTCCTCGTTGGGTTCGGCACTCTTACTTATTGAAAGGACTAGGATAGATCCCCTATACTTGTGGGTCATCAAGACTCTTTTCTGGCGCCGTTGCCGGGGAGTGAAGCGCCTTTGGTAAGTGGAATTTGGTAAGGAAAATTTTATATAGTGTGCTGAAATTTACTATCACTTGTTACTATGGAAAATAATCCTTTGAGGGGCTTGTTCGGGGTAACTTCACCCCGACCAGTAGAGCAAAGAGTTGCTCCTGAACCTACTGAAAATGTTTACTTTGAAATTCCTTCGGGTATGATAGAGAAACTGCTAGCTAATCCTTTTACAGGAGATGGAACATTACATCCTGATATGCACCTAATCTATGTGGATGAAGTTTGTGGATTATTTAAGCTTGCAGGTATGCCCGAGGATGTTATCAAGAAGAAGGTCTTCCCTTTATCTTTTAAGAGAAAGGCATTGACATGGTTTAGGCTATGTGATGATATTGGATCATGGAACTACAACCGATTGAAATTGGAATTTCATCAGAAGTTTTATCCTATGCATCTGGTTCATCGTGATCGTAATTATATATATAATTTTTGGCCTCGCGAAGCAGATAGTATTGCTCAAGCTTGGGGGAGGCTTAAGTCAATGTTATATTCATGCCCCAATCATGAGCTCTCAAGAGAAATGATTATTCAAAAAATTTATGCTCGGCTTTCTCTCAATGATCGCTCCATGCTCGATACTTCTTGTACTGGTTCTTTTATGATGAAGACTATTGAATTCAGATGGGATTTATTGGAAATAATTAAATGCAACTATGAAAATTGGGAACTCGATGAAGGTAAGGAGTCAGGTATAACACCTAAGTTTGATTGTGTTAAATCTTTTATGGATACCGATATTTTTCGTGAATTTAGCACTAAATATGAACTTGACTCTGAGATAGTAGCTTCTTTTTGTGAATCATTTGCTACTCATGTTGATCTCCCTAAGGATAAGTGGTTTAAATATCATCCTCCCATTGAAGTAAAAGTAGTTGAACCTATTAAAGTTGAAGAAAAGACTATCACTTACAATGTTGATCCTATTGTTCCTACCGCTTATATTAAGAAACCACCTTTCCTGTTAGAATGAAGGATCATGCTAAAGCTTCAACTGTGATTCGTAAGAGTAATGCTAGAACACCTACACCCCCTGAGCAAATTAAAGTTGAACCTAGTATTTCTATGGTTAAAGATCTCTTGGTCGATAATATTGATGGGCATGTGATTTTCTTCTGTAATGAAGCTGCTAGAATTGCTAGACCCGATACTAAAAAAACATAGACCTGTTGTAGGCATGCCTGTTATTTTTGTTAAAATAGGAGATCATTGTTATCATGGCTTATGTGATATGGGTGCTAGTGCGAGTGCAATACCTCATTCCTTATATGAGGAAATTATGCATGATATTGCACCTGCTGAGATAGAAGGTATTGATGTTACAATTAAGCTTGCCAATAGAGATACTATTTCACCAGTTGAGATTGTTAGAGATGTTGAAGTCTTGTGTGGGAAAGTTAAATATCCTACTGATTTTCTTGTTCTTGGTTCGCCACAAGATGACTTTTGCCCCATTATATTTGGTAGACCCTTCTTGAATATTGTTAATGCTAGGATAGATTGCGAAAAGGATATTGTTACGGTTAGTTTAGGGGATATGTCTCATGATTTTAATTTTTCTAAATTTCGTAGACAACCCCATGATAAAGAATTGCCTAGTAAAGATGAAATTATTGGTCTTGCTTCTATTGCCATGCCTTCTAATGATCCTTTAGAACAATATTTGCTAGACCATGAAAATGATATGTTTATGAATGAAAGAAGGGAAATAGATGAAGTATTCTTTAAACAAGGACCTATTTTGAAATACAACTTGCCTGTTGAAATTCTAGGGGATCCTCCTCCACCTAAGGGTGATCCCGTGTTTGAGCTTAAACCATTACCTGGTACTCTTAAATATGCTTATCTTGATGAGAAGAAGATATATCCTGTTATTATTAGTGCTAACCTTTTAGAGCAGGAAGAAGAGAAATTATTGAGAACTCTGAAGAAGCATCGTGTTGCTATTGGATATACTCCTGATGATCTTAAGAGCATTAGTCCCACCCTATGCCAGCACAAAATAAAATTGGAGAAATACGCTAAACCGGTTGTTGATCACCAACGACGGTTAAATCCTAAGATGAAAGAAGTGGTAAGAAATGAGATACTAAATCTTCTGGAGGCAGGTATAATTTATCCCATTGCTGATAGTCAGTGGGTAAGTCCTGTCCATTGTGTCCCTAAGAAGGGAGGTATTACTGTTCTTCCTAATGATAAAGATGAATTGATCCCACAAAGAATTGTTACAGGTTATAGAATGGTAATTGATTTCCGCAAATTAAATAAAGCTACTAGAAAGGATCATTACCCTTTACCTTTTATTGATCAAATGCTAGAAAGATTATCTAAACATACACATTTTTTCTTTCTAGATGGTTATTCTGGTTTCTCTCAAATACCTGTGTCAAAAGAGGATCAGGAAAAGACCACTTTTACTTGCCCTTTCGGTACCTTTGCTTATAGACGTATGCCTTTGGTTTATGTAATGCACCTGCTACCTTTCAAAGATGTATGACTGCTATATTCTCGACTTTTGTGAAAAGATTGTTGAGGTTTTCATGGATGATTTCTCCGTGTATGGAACTTCTTTTGATGATTGCTTAAGCAACCTTGACCGAGTTTTGCAGAGATGTGAAGAAACAAATCTTGTCTTGACTTGGGAGAAGTGCCACTTTATGGTTAATGAAGGTATTGTCTAGGGGCATAAAATTTCTGAAAGAGGTATTGAAGTTGATAAAGCCAAAGTTGATGCTATTGAAAAGATGCCGTGTCCTAAGGACATTAAAGGTATACGAAGTTTCCTTGGTCATGCCGGTTTTCCTTGGTCATGCCGGTTTTTATAGGAGGTTCATTAAAGACTTCTCAAAAATTTCTAGGCCTCTGACTAATCTCTTACAAAAAGATGTTCCTTTTATCTTTGATGATGATTGTGTAGAATCATTTGAAATACTTAAGAAAGCCTTGATTTACGCACCTATTGTTCAAATACCACCTGATTGGAATTTACCCTTTGAAATTATGTGTGATGCTAGTGATTATGTTATAGGTGTTGTTCTAGGACAAAGAGTTGATAAGAAATTAATTGTTATCCAATATGCTAGTAAAACTCTAGACGGTGCCCAAAGAAATTATGCTACTACTTAAAAAGAATTTTTAGTTGTTGTATTTGCTTGTGATAAGTTCAGACCTTATATTGTTGACTCTAAAGTAACTGTTCACACTGATCATGCTGCTATTAAATATCTTATGGAAAATAAAGATGCTAAACCTAGACTTATTAGATGGGTTCTCTTGCTACAAGAATTTGATTAGCATATTATAGAGAGAAAGGGAGCTGAGAACCCCGTTGCAGACAACTTGTCTAGGTTAGAGAATGTCCTTGATGACCCACTACCTATTGATGATAGCTTTCCTGATGAACAATTAGCTGTCATAAATCCTTCTCGTACTGCTCCATGGTATGATGATTATGCTAAATACATTGTTGCTAAATTTATACCACCTAGTTTCACATACCAAAGAAAAGAAAAAGTTTTTCTATGATTTAAGACATTACTTACGGGATGACCCACGTCTTTATAAAGGAGTAGATGGTGTTATTAGACGTTGTGTACCTGAGCATGAACAGGAACAGATCCTACGCAAGTGTCACTCCGAGGCTTATGGAGGACACCACGCTGGAGATAGAACTACACATAAGGTATTGCAATCCGGGTTTTATTGGCCTACTCTTTTCAAGGACGCCCGTAAGTTTGTCTTGTCTTGTGATGAATGTCAAAGAATTGGTAACATTAGTAGACGTCAAGAAATGCCTATGAACTATTCACTTGTTATTGAACCATTTGATGTTTGGGGCTTCGATTATATGGGACCTTTTCCTTCCTCTAACGGGTATACACATATTTTAGTTGTTGTTGATTACGTTACTAGTGGGTAGAATCTATTCCAACTAGTAGTGCTGATCATAACACCTCTATTAAGATGCATAAAGAAGTTATTTTTCCAAGGTTTGGAGTCCCTAGATACTTAATGACTGATGGTGGTTCAAAATTTATTCATGGTGCTTTTCGTAAAATGCTTGCTAAGTATGATGTTAATCATAGAATTGCATCTCCATACCATCCACAATCCAGTGGTCAAGTAGAACTAAGTAATAGAAAAATTAAATTAATTTTGCAAAAGACTATTAATAGATCTAGAAAGAATTGGTCCATGAAACTTGATGATGCATTATGGTCCTATAGAACTGCATATAAAAACCCTATGGGTATGTCTCCGTATAAAATGGTTTATGGAAAAGCATGTCACTTACCTCTCGAACTAGAACATAAGGCATATTGGGCCATTAAAGATCTCAATTATTATTTCAAACTTGCCGGTGAGAGAGACTATTTGACATTAGCTCACTTGATGAGTGGAGAACCCCAGGCCTATGAGAATGCCAAACTGTTTAAAGAAAAAGCTAAAAGATGGCATGACAAAAGGATACAAAAGCGTGAGCTTAATGTAGGTGATTATGTTTTGTTATACAACTCACGTTTAAATTTTTTTCCAGGAAAACTCCTATCTAAATGGGAAGGTCCTTACGTTATCGAGGAGGTCTATCGTTCCGGGGCCATAAAAATCAACCACTTCGAAGGCACAAATCCGAAGGTGGTGAACGGTCAAAGAATCAAACATTATATCTCAGGTAATCCCATAAATGTTGAAACCAATGTTATTAACACCGTAACCCCGGAGGAATACATAAGGGACACTTTTCAGAACGTTTCAGCCTCCAAAAAGGAATAGGTATGTGGTACGGTAAGTAAACCGACTCCAAAACAGTTCTATAGAAATTTTTTCTCCGTTTTGGAATATTTAAGAAAATAGGAAAATAAGAAGTAGTCCGAGAAGGACACGAGGCATCCACGAGGGTGTAGGGCACACCCTACCCCCCTGGGCGTGCCCCCCTGCCTCGTGGGCACCTCGTGTGTTCTCCGGACTCCGTTTTCTTGCACGATACTTCTTTTGGTCGGTAAAAAATTATTATATAATCTCCCGAAGGTTTTGACCACCGTACCATGCAAATATCTCATGTTCTTGTTCCGAGCTATTTTTTGCCAGAGCTTCCAAGCCAAGCATCATGTCATCCCCCTCCTCCAACGACATGGGCGGCGATGCTTGGCTAATGAAGATACAGACGAAGCAAGAAGAAATCGAGGAAATCAAGGAAGGTGACAAGATCAAGGAGGTCACGAAGGAGCAAGTCCAGACAGTAGAAGATATAGGCTTCTCTCAACCTTACTACAATCATCTCACCCCAACTGAGATTGAAGCTTTCAAGATGATTGAGCTAGCTCGCATACAAAATAAATATCTCACGCGTGAAAATCTTTTGTTGCAAGAGCATATCGCCACACTCAAGGGCATTATCCGCAAGTTGGAGGACCTCCTACGCTCGATGTGCGACACACCATCATCAACAACTCCATCATCACCACCTCCGGAGAACTGAGTATCGGTAATGGGCACTCCCCTTGGCAACTGCCAAGCTTGGGGGAGGTGCCCCGGTATCGTATCACCATCACACTTCTATCTTTACCATTTTCTTAGTTCGATCCTTTTGGTAATATCTTGATCTAGTACAATAAAGTTTTAGTATGATCTAGTTTTGAGTTTTGCTTTATGATCCTTCTATGTAATCGAGTCCGTGAGCTATATATAATAAATGTTAGTTTTGAGTCGAGGGCTTTGCTATCTTGATATGATCTTGAGGGAATAAAAGAAATAATAAAAAGAAATAAAGGGATCATATTAATCTTATGGAGAGTAATGATTTCACATATAAAGGGTATGGTGAATAAAAGTTGTTGAGAGTTGACAAACATAGTTTTGGTCATCGTTACAATTAATAGGAAGTAATGAAGAAAGAGAGGTTTTCACATATAAATATACTATCTTGGACATCTTTTATGATTGTGAGCACTCATTAAAATATGACATGCTAAAAAGTTGTTGTTGGGCAAGGAAGACAACGTAATGTGTTATGTTTTCTTATACCCGAAATAAAGTATATTGTCATGGATCATCCAACATGTTGAGCTTGCCTTTCACCCTCATGCTAGCCAAATTCTTTGCACCAAGTAGAGATACTACTTGTGCTTCCAAACATCCTTAAACCCAGTTTTGCCATGAGAGTCCACCATATCTATCTATGGATTGAGTAAGATCCTTCAAGTAAGTTGTCATTGTTACAATCAATAAAAATTGCTCTCTAAATATGTATGATCTATTAGTGTGGAGAAAATAAGCTTTATACGAGCTTGTGATATGGAAGAAATAAAAGCGATGGACTGCATAAAAAAGGTCCCTATCACAAGTGGCAATATAAGGTGACGTTCTTTTGCATTAAGATTTTGTGCATCCAACCATAAAAGCACATGACAACCTCTGCTTCCCTCTGCGAAGGGCCTATCTTTTATTTTTGTCTTATACTTTATACAAGAGTCATGGTGATTTTCACCTTTCCTTTTTACACTTTATCCTTTGACAAACACTATGTGTTGGAAAGATCCTGATATATATATATGTACGTATATATACTCCCACTTATGTTTTCCCTACTACCGGGTGTAGTTACTCCCACTTATGTTTCATACGTTTTAGGTAGTATCTATCATATCGGAGAGTATGTACGCGTAGTATGTAGTATATAAGAATGTTTAGGTGGTATATATACTACTTTTTGGTAGTATGTATCATATTTTATGCATACTCTATTTCACGTATACATATGTACGTATTTCACAAATACAATAAAATTATGAGCTCACTTGCAATTTTTTCATACAAATCACTTGGGAGTATCTTAGATATAGTATATGAACATACTAAAAATAATAGAGTATATACTACCACATGATAGTATATGAGAAACGGGTGTAGCTACACCCGGTAGTAGGATGCATTTTCCCTATTGTTGTTGACGTTGCCCTTGAGGTAAAAGGTTGGGAGGCAAAACTATAAGCCCCTGTCTTTCTCTGTGTCCGATTAAAACTTCATACCCATAAGTATTGCGTGAGTGTTAGCAATTGTGAAAGACTAAATGATAGTTGAGTATGTGGACTTGCTGAAAAGCTCTTATAGTGACTCTTTTCGATGTTATGATAAATTGCAATTGTTTTAATGACTGAGATTATAGTTTGTTAGTTTTCAATGAAGTTTCTGATTCATACTTTACATTGTAAATAGATTGTTACTTTAGCATAAGAAATCATATGATAATATATATATATATATATATATATATATATATATATAGGAAAAATAGATACTACCACTAGGGGGTAACTACCTCCATCCTTACTTCCGTCCGATCTCATCAGTGCGCTTGCTGATTAACGGGTTCCCTTTCTCAAAATAGTCGACTTTCTCTACCCGATAAAAATATCCACTGCACCGTACCTATCCGATTTGTTTGCCAGGATATATTAGTATACAATAACAACCTCATGTCAAACGATAGCTAGCTAGCTTTCAAACCATAGCCGGAGATCATGGTGTTCTGTTATTCACCGTTCAAAGTTATCGATCTCATCCACTCACACCCATCTTGTTCCATGGCAGCTCATACGTGAGATCAACTAGGTGATTTCAATCTATATCTTTGACCAATCTTGTGTTAAATACGCACATATGGCTCCTCTTTGGTGCCTATATCCATATCTGATTTTTTTTTCTCATCTACAGCGTGATTCCCATGGTCCAGATGTGACGACGGGCGCATGACCGCCGGCATGCCCGACGACAAGCCGAACTTAGGTTTTGGGTCGCACGGTGGCTTCTTGGTCTGTCGAGCCGCTCAGGCGCACACAACACCATCAGATGCGATCTGCACCAGTGCAGCTCGGAGCTACGATTACGGCTCCACGCATTGCTCTTGTGGTGCATGTCTAGTTGAGGAGGACGAGGCATGTACAGCCGGCGCTACACGGACGTATTATTGATGAATGGATCAACTGAGGCACATCGCTGGCGTCGTTCATCATGTTGTATCTGCTACTGCCGACATCGCACCCGAACCAAAACTAACAAGCTATTAAGTCAAAGTCGTAGATCTTTGTTGCCTGCATACTTCCCTTTGATGCATGCAAGACACCATGTCTCTACGATGTGTATATAGTACAAATAGAATGCATGAACTCATAGGATACCATGTTTATACTCCGTGTACACTTGTGTATATACTCCATACTCCCATCCTAACAAAAACTGTATATTCTACTTGTAACGAAATTGTATATTCTATATATATACTCACGTGCACCTCACCTAAAGCAAAAAAAACGCTGTACATAATAAGTACTTGTATGTACAATTTTTTTGGATGTTAATTAGCTTTTACAAAATATGTATATACTGCCACTATGTACCTAGTAGTACAATGTGTATAGGCATACGCCTTCCTGCAATTAAGAAGTATATATACTCCATGACTAAATAAGAAGTATATGTACTACATACTCCATACTCTCGTAAAAAGATAGGCCACATACTTTTTTTTGACATAAATATACATCAATTCCACATACTCCATACTTCCTTTTTTTTTTTGAAGCATACTCCATACTTCCTTTTAAAATGATATACTACATACTTGCATACTACTTTTCTGCATGGCGTGAAACATAACTAGCAGGCAATGTGTAGACATGCGCATACCTTTCAAGACAAAAGACATATACACTATAAAATTCTGAGTGACCATACTACTTTTCTTTGGGTTCAAACAATTAGTGTCACGGTCATGTGTTTTTTTGAAATAGAGTTGTTCCATCCAGCCAAGAATGAAGGAGAAAGTTGAACTAGCATCAGACCAGATAATTATCGAACTAAGAAAAACAAACTGCATGACTTAATTTAATGCTTCCAGATATCAAGGAGTATCTAACGCCCCTAAAAATCAGCCCATGCAATTAACTTCCCGTGGGGCAAGGCAAGTGTTAGCGGGTTTAGAACCTCCACCGGTGACTCCCATTAACCCGTTTGGCTTGGTGCTAAGCAGGGACACGTGGAGGCTAAATAATTAGGTGGTAACTACCACTGCTTGTAGATAAAATTTGTCCTATATATATATATATATATATATAGTAGCACTATTCTAATCCTAGGATTAGAATAGTTATTTGGATCATGGCGCGCCTATATACCTATATACGGCGATCGGGTTGTTCCGAAACTCCCGAACGCACCACTACTGTACCTCCCCATGCCCCCACTACCTTCCCGATCCGACAACCTCCCCCATGCCCCCACTCCTTTTCTGATCCAGGCACCAATCATCGCCGGCACCGGCCCACCCCCGCCCCGGACCCGGCCGCCGCCCGGCCCCTGCCTTGGGAACCGGCCGCCGCGTCGCCATCGCCCTAGATCGTGCTGCGGCCGCAGCTTCCCTCCCCGGATCGGCCGCCGCTGCCGTCACCCTCCACGGATCACGCCGCCGTCACCGGCACCGCCTCCCTCCCTCGCGCCATCACCGTCCGCCGCCGCAAGCTACCGCTGCAGTCCGTCGCTAGCTACTGCTGCAGTCCATCGCTGGCTCACACGGGGGAGGCGATGCTGCTCCAGTTACCTCTGCATCACCGGCTGCCGCCGTGAACGGCGTCTGGATGCCACCATGGACTGCTCCCTGGCGCCGCCCCAGCCCGTACGCACTACTTCCTCAGGGCAACCCTCCTCCACGCAGGCGACTGGCCGCTCGTGCCCGTGCCACCATTCATCACGCCCCCGTGATCTGCTGCCTAGCTCGCTACCTCATCCCCCGCGCGTCTGTCTCCCTGTCCTTCTCTAGCCTCTGAGGACGAACGCTTAGGCATCCTGCCGCTGCATCATAACTTGGACTGCTCCAGGGCCAACATCTTCCCTGTGCGCTCCAGACACCTTTGTGGCCGGTCAAGTTCTTGGCGAGGGGCGGATGTGGCCACCTGCTCTTTTCTGTAGTTGCTCCTGCACACCGCAACACCTATTGGTCATCTCCACTTAGCTAGTTTGTGTGCCTGGGTTGCAACCCATTAGGTTGCTACACAAACTAGTGGTGTTTTTCAGTAAACGATTTCAGCAGGTGTTCGTACTACTCACATAAATCCTCTTAATTTATTCCAAAAAATAATGAATGTAAAGTTGAAGTTTTACAAGCAGCTGGAACACTCTACATACTACACCATAATTCTATATAGTCTGAATCTATCTATCCATCTGTTTGATTTTTGTGTGTGTAGATGCAGCATGTTCTGAATTTTGAATCTTATCTCCTTTAGTACTCCTCGCCGCCACCACTTCGCCTCCTCCTGGTGGTGCCCCTCGCCCCACGCCTAGAACGAGCCGTCGACCACCAAAAGGCGGTGTGTGTTCATGCTCCGCTGACCACCCGGCCGCACCCCTGTACGTGGAGGATGCTTTTGGTCTTCAGTTTGGAAAAACTGAACTTCTGAAGCAACCGTATTGGGAAAACACACCCACCATCTTGGTATTGAACAAATCCAACATCAACAAAATTAAGGAGACTACAAAGATATTAATGTGAACCAGTGTGCATTATATAGGAATCTCCTTGTAGTACTTCTCTTCTGATACATGTACAAAACTCATGTTTTCCTGTAGTACTCACCTTGCTATACATGTACAAAATTGATGCAGGGAAGAACATCATATGGAGGACGGGCTCCATTCAGCCAATTTTTCAAAAATACCATATGTATACAGAGAAGTTTCGATGTCGCTGCATAGTGGAAATCTAGAAAAAACAGGATGAGGAAGGACGCAGCCAAGTCTGATGTGTTCTCCTGTTGATGAAGTAATTCAAGGAGCAGGTGGTTTCATTCGTATGAAGAACCAACAATAAAATCATCCCCATGCTTGTTTCTTGTTTTATTTCAAGCTGCCACTAACCATTGGCATTTTTTGTCTGATGCTCCACGTCTTGTAAGTGTCCACTAAAAAACAGAATTTTATGCAATACCAGCAAACAGTAAGTGTGAACTTCTCCGTTTACATTCATCTAAAGAAGTATGTATTTTTTAAAAGTAATCTGGAAGTTAAAATATTATAGTCTAGAGAGTTCAATCATTGGATTTTGGGAAGAATTCATCTTACTAATAAATAATGAATAGAAAAAATATACAAAATAGGTTTTGGGTCACTACTAAACAGGTTAGGAATTATTTGGCGTTGGTGGGGTGTTGGAGCATTACTACTACTTGGTTCACTTCCATTTCAAGGGTCTTGCTTGAAGATATCTTTAAAGCCATAAACACAGTTGTCTTGATTTCAAATAGGGGTCATGGGTTGAGCTATTAAGCTGAACTTGTTGTTATGCCTCTGAACATCTACCTCTTTCCTGTAGGTGTCGATCCTGGTGCTTGTCGCCATTCATGAGGAAAGATAGTCGGTCTTTGAACGGGTGAGTGATCTTGCTGTTGTTGGGATGCTATTCAACATGGGGATTTGATCTCCCTTGAGGTGCAGTGTAGCGAGATAAATGCCGCTGCCACTTGTGGATTATTGTTGAGATGGTCGCTCAAGCTCAATATTGATTAGTCCTTCCCCTAGATATTGCCCTACATGCTCTGTAGGTCATCAGTAAGAACAAAAAGTATGCCTCTAAGCTGCCTGTGTTTATTCCACAAAATAAATTAGTATGGCTGCACACGGTTGACTGTTCTTGACCAGTTTTTGTAGTAATTTGTATGGCTGACAAACTTCAGCAGTAATTAACATGGCTTTAGTCCATCGTGTCTGATTTTCAGCTGGCCAACTTGATTAATGCTAGTGCAACTCATCTTCAAAAGTGTACATGGACGCAGTGTGAAATTTGTTCCTGTTGTTGTTGTTTAGATAGATCACACTAGAACATTTTGTACGAACCATTTACTCGAGTGAGAGAGATAGGTTTCTTCGTAGTTCATCTATTTCCTAGCAAAAGCAGAAAGTGTAATGCCATTTGTTCCCTGTGTGAATAAATTTGTGTTCCTATCTGAAGTAATGTTTTGTTCCTAGACTAAGAACATTCTGTCCTAGTGTGGATAATATTTTATTCATATGTGAAGTACCTTTCCTAAAAAACCATATTCATTGAGAACTAAAAAGGGCATGCTTTTTTAATATCCAGAAGTTCAACGAGTTCCATTCAGAAAGTTCAAAAGACATTTTTTTAGTATCTGAAGTAATGTTTTGTTCCTAGACTAAGAACATTCTGTCCTAGTGTGGATAATATTTTATTCATATGTGAAGTACCTTTCCTAAAAAACCATATTCATTGAGAACTAAAAAGGGCATGCTTTTTTAATATCCAGAAGTTCAACGAGTTCCATTCAGAAAGTTCAAAAGACATTTTTTTAGGGAGAACGCATCCTGCGTAGATGATGCATATGGAATAAAAAAATCATTCATCAGGCAGCAATACAGAGATAAAGTTTATTTTGTTGTGGTCGCTCACTCCCATTTCTAGAAAAAGCCTATAGGTTCAAATATAAAAGATGAAAAGGTTCAATGTTTTGTTGTGGTCGTTGACAATGGTTTAAATTTTTATTTGTGAAGGTCAAATTGTTGTGTTCGAGAAGGTCAAGTATATTATGTGTATTTCAACAAGTTCAAACTATTTAAACATGCAAGGAAAAACATGGGAGATTTGCGATTTTCTAAAACTTGAAGTGACAAATAAATTTTAAAGAGCACAAACAAAATTTAAGTCTACAAAATTCATTTCAAAACAAAATTACAACATGTGAGCATTAGTGTGTGGGTGTGTGTTCTATTATGTGTGTGTAACTTTGCACAAAAATAAACTCTAGAAGTTCACGCAACCCCAAAAAGCCTATAAGTTAAAAGACAAAATAGTAGACAATTTTTTTCGTCTTTGAAACTAAACTAAGAAGTTCAAATTTAAGATACATAGCAGGTCAAAGTTTATAAAAAATCATAAATTTTTGTATCTAAAGAAAAGCAAGAAGTTCAAATTAACATAACACATGACTTTGATGTTTTTTATAAAAAAGAACATTGTTTTACGGTTTCAAAAAAAAATGGAAAAAATAGTATTTATAATAAACCAAGAAGTACAAATTGTAAAAATGGAGCGGTTCAATATTTATAAAAAAAACACAGGTTTTATTTTGTTACTAAAGAATAAAATTAAAGAAGTTCAAATTAAAATAAAAGGAGTAGTTTGATGTTTACGGAAAACTCAAATTCTTTCCAATTGTAGGAAACTTCTTTGATGGAAAATTTTCAGTATGAGGTTCAATTTTAAAAAATATTTGATGCTTATTTGAAAACATTTTTTTCTAAGAATAAGACTAAGAAGTTCAATTTAAAATAGCATATAAGTTTGAAGTATATATAAAAAAACTCAGATTTGTTGCAAGAAGTTCACGTGCACCTCCGTACCTGCCTGTAATTTAAATTATGGACGTCAGGCCTCCAATTACATGTTTTTCCATTTACATTTAAAATGGCAAAAAGTGACGTCCGACCTCCAATTACATTTAAAATGGCAAAAAATGAAGTCCGGCCATCAATTGCGTGTAATTTGACGTATACACAAAAATGCGACAGAAGTTCATAGTGAAAACAACGAGAAGTTCAAGTACTGCAATGAATGCATTTCAGGTGAGAATAAAAGTATAGAAAAATAAAAGCTTAAAAGGTATGTTGAAAGAAGTTCAAGTGCTCTGTCCGGAGAAGTTCAAAAATTCTTGCGAAAGAGGTTCACCTTGTATTTCCATGTTCGATTTTTTTCGTATAAAAATCGAATACAATTCTTTACTCAAAATATAAAAAGGTGAAGTTCATATTGAAATAACAGAGAAGTTCGGAGTTTATTAAAACCTAGGATTTATCTCTGCTCAAAAATAAAAACACAATGCCATTTTTTGCACTTTTAAAAACAACTCATAAACGAAAAAAATGGTTGCTAGAAGTTCAAGTGCTCAATGAGGAAAAGTTCAAAAAATTCTTGTGAGAGAGGTTCACCGGTATTTAGATGTCCAAAATACATAAAAAAATATGTTGTTTTTTGTGTTTTAAAATAATTCTCTCAAACCACAGAGAAGTTCAAAGTGATAATAACCAGAAGTTCACGTACTACATGGTGTGTATTTCATATAAGAAAAAAAATAATAAAGTGAAAAAGAGTGAAGTTCAAACAGACATGCCCCAGAAGTTCAACTACTTCACGCAGTGCAAAAAACAGAATGTCAAAAACAGAGTGAGGTTCAAACAGACATGCCCGAGAAGTTCAACTACTTCACACAGTGCGTTTCCATTCGCAATGAAGGCAGAAATCATGATCTCGTCATTTCTCTAATTTACTTCAAAATGACAGGAATATCATTTGTGTAAGTTCAAGTCCTCGGTCGGAGAAAGTTAAAAAAAATGTGAGAGAGGTTTGTACAAAAAGAATATCATTTGTGTAACTTTGGTAACTCCAACTTCAACTTCAATTTTATTAATAACTACTTATGAGACCTTTTACTGACAAAATGGATGAGAAAATTACAAACGAAAATATGTCACAGAAGTTCAACGTGAAAACTGCACGAAGTTCGACTACTATAGTGAATGAATTTGAGATGAAAAACTTTTAAAATCGTCGCGAGTATGAAAAAACGATCAACACGGGAAAGTTGCGTGTTTACATCAGCTTTCCACCGGTATATTACTTGTTCAATTCCGGTGAGTGTTCCGGTGAGTGGATGGAGAGCTATGGTAAAAAAAAAAGCACGTGAAAAACAGAGTGAAGTTCAAGTAGACAAGCCGAGAAGTTCAGGTTCTTCACGCGGTGCATTTTCGAAGAATCTGTTTCGCGATAAAGGCAGAACGAGTGATCTCGCCATTTTCGAAATTACTTGAAAACGGCTAGAAATCAGAGAAAACCATCAACATGAAAAGATTTCACATTTTCCTTAGCTTTTCAACGGTATATTATTTACTCCATTTTGATAAAGTTTGTAGAAATTACGGCGAAAGTACATTTTTATCCATTTTCAAAATTGACTTAAAACAGTAAGGAATTTGGAGAAATTATATATACCAAAAAGTTTCGCATTTCATCAAGCTTTCCAACGCCATTTGCTGCATTCGGACATACAGTTAAAAAATAGATCGAAAATACGAACTCGGTGGAACTTATACCGTTTTCTAAATTACTCTTAAACCGTTTAAAATTAGAAAAACTTTCTACATGAAAAAGTAGCACATTTTCATAAGCTTTCCAACGCAATATCATTTGCCCCAATTGGATTAGCTGTTTAGAAATGACATCGAAAATATGAAGTCGGTTGTTCGGTTTGCGAAATTTTACGATTTTCCAAATTACTCTTTAACATTAGGGAATTAGAGAAAACTTTCAACATGTGGAACGAGCGGTTTTGCACCAACTTTCCAATGTCATATTGTTTGCCTCATTCCAATAAACGGTTTTAAAATGCGATCGAAAATACGATTCACATTTTTATATGAAGAAAAAACGGTTTTCAAACTACTCTTAAGCCGCTTACATTTTGCCAAAAATTTAACTTGGGTCATGATACTGGTGTCCATAGCTTTCCAACGGTATATCGCAAGCCCCATTTGGGCAATGTTGGTGGAAGTTCAACCTAGCACAGGGAGAAGTTCAGGTCGAACAACTCGGGCAGTAAAATTGCAAAAAACGCAATTTCATCACGACCCGAGAGCAAAATCCGCCAACGAGCGAGATTCTTATTTAAAACCGGTATTTAGTTGCTAAAAAACATTTCTAGATTACACTAACATCATATAGAACACGACTAACCAGAATAATTTGCGCGGGGAGACACGGTTGCGAAGATAGCCCGAAGGTCGGGTTCGTACAGAGGGAAGTTCAGGCGCGTTACTCAAGCAGTTCAGGTTGTGATCAGAATATTATTATGATCCCGTGATCAGAATAGTGTTTATGTGTGTGTGTGTATATTTTGTTGTTTCACGAATGATCATGATGCCCTCATGTCCGTATTTTATTTTATCGACACCTCTATCTCTAAACATGTGGACATACTTTCCGATATCGGCTTCCGCTTGAGGACTAGCAAGGTCTAAGCTTGGGGGAGTTGATACGTCCATTTTGCATCATGCTTTTATATCGATTTTTATTGCATTATGGGCTGTTACTACACAATATGTCACAATACTTATGCCTTTTCTTTCTTATTTTACAAGGTTTACATGAAGAGGGAGAATGCAAATTTGGAATTACGAAATTTGGAAAAGGAGCAAATATTAGAGACCTATTCTGCACAACTCCAAAAGTCCTGAAACTCCACGAAAGTTAGTTTTGGAATACATTAAAAATATTGGGCGAAGAAAGCACTAGAGGGGGCCACCCACCGTCCACGAGGGTGGAGGGCGCGCCCTACCCCCCTGGGCGCGCCCCCCTGCCTCATGGGCCACCTGGAAGCCCCCTAATGCCCATATTCTGATATACGGTGTCTTTTGCCCTGGAAAAAATAAGAAGAAAGCTTTCGGGACGAAGGGCCGCCGTCTCGAGGCGGAACATGGAGAAACCAATCTAGGGTTCCGGCGGAGCTGTTCTGCCGGGGAAACATCCCACCGGGAGGGGGAAATCCTCACCATCGATCCTCTCATTGGGAGGGGGTCAATCTCCATCAACATCTTCACCAGCACCATCTCCTCTCAAACCCTAGTTCATCTCTTGTATCTGATCTTTGTCTCAAAACCTCAGATTGGTACCTGCGGGTTGCTAGTATTGTTGATTACTCCTTGTAGTTGATGCTAGTTGGTTTATTCGGTGTAATATTATATGTTCAGATCCTTTATGCACATTAATACCCCTCTGATTATGAACATGAATATGATTTGTGAGTAGTTACGTTTGTTCCCGAGGACATGGGAGAAGTCTTGTTATAAGTAGTTATGTGAATTTGGTATTCGTTCGATATTTTGATGAGATGTATGTTGTCTTTCCTCTAGTGGTGTTATGTGAACGTCGACTACATGGCACTTCACCATTATTTGGGCCTAGGGAAAGGCATTGGGAAGTAATAAGTAGATGATGGGTTGCTAGAGTGACAGAAGCTTAAACCCTAGTTTATGCGTTGCTTAAGGGCTGATTTGGATCCACATGTTTCATGCTATGGTTAAGTTTACCTTAATTCTACTTTCGTAGTTGCGGATGCTTGCGAGAGGGGTTAACCATAAGTGGGATGCTTGTCCAAGGAAGGGCAATACCCAAGCACCGGTCCACCCACATATCAAATTATCAAAGTAACGAACGTGAATCATACAAGGATGATGAAAACTAGCTTGATGATAATTCCCATGTGTCCTCGGGAGCGTTTTCCTTTATATAAGAGTTTGTCCAGGCTTGTCCTTTTCTACAAAAAGGATTGGGACACCTTGCTGCACCTTGTTTACTTTTGTTACTTGTTACCCGTTACGAATTACCTTATCACAAAACTATCTGTTACCGATAATTTCAGTGCTTGCAGAGAATACCTTACTGAAAACCGCTTGTCATTTCCTTCTACTCCTCGTTGGGTTCTACACTCTTACTTATCGAAAGGACTATGATAGATCCCCTATACTTGTGGGTCATCACTACTGTTCAACCAGCCCTCTCCACGGGGTCCTGTTCAACCACCCCTCCACGGGCTACTGTTCATCCAGCCCTCCACCGACTACTGTTCAACCAGCCCTCCACGGGGTCGTCATGTTCATCCAGCCCTCCACGGGGTCCTGTTCATCCACCCCCAACCGGCTCGACCGATTGGGGTCCTGTTAATTCAGCGGCAACGACCTCTACTACCACGGGGTCCTTTTCATCCAACCCCCCACCGGGAACTGTTCAACCAACCCCCCCCCCCCAACAACACTCACTGTTCATCAAGGGAAGGAGGCAACATGTTTGATTGGCTTCAGTTAGCAGAAGTAGTGAAGGAATTGCTCGATCAGGTTCAGTTAACAGCCAGATCGATCGATCGCTCGGGTTCAGTAACGCATAGCTGCGGTCTGTCGCCGGGTTCGATGGCGAACGCCTCGCTCGGGTTCAGTTAGAGCCCAACGCATCGCACGTGTACGAGAGAAACGTGCATCGCTCGGCCCCCGACCACCCACCGTAACCGGGAACTCCCCGATATTTCCTCGCCCTCGCTTCCACCATGGTTTTTTCCGTCATGGACGGCCCAAAGAATGTCATGCAGCTGCATCTCCGGCCCGCCCAGGATGAAAAGCCCATTTTCTGTCATGATATTTTGTCATAGAAGTAGGATCCCACCATGTCTATGATGATACCGGGTTTTATCACAATTATCGTCATAGAAGTGTCATAAGCATGACAAAAAAAATTGTTAGGCCCAAAATGTCACGGAGTCTTTTTTTGTAGTGTCTCTGGGAAAATGCATCTGAAGACATACTTGAGGTGTTCTCCAGTGGGCGCGACAAGCAGCACGCCGACACCGGCGCTCTGGAGCATGAAAGCACTGTCAAAGTACATGATCCAGTCCTTCGTATCTTCTTAACCAGGAAGAGAAGTTTCTGGTATTTGTTCTCCTGGCGTTGGAGTCCATTCTGCAATGAATTTCGCTAAGGCTCTGCTCCGAATTATTGATG
This sequence comes from Aegilops bicornis, assembly GCA_021605145.1. Classification (NCBI taxonomy): domain Eukaryota; kingdom Viridiplantae; phylum Streptophyta; class Magnoliopsida; order Poales; family Poaceae; genus Aegilops; species Aegilops bicornis. The sequence continues at coordinate 250,884,314 of CM038673.1, forward strand.
TGCTCTCAAACTTCAAGTCAGAGCTTGAAAATTCCAACGCCCACTCCACAATCCTGCCTGTAGCTTCTAGATTTCTCAAGATATGCTTCAATGGAAAGGAAGTGACGACGGTAACTTGATGCACTCAGAAGTAATGACGCAGCTTGCGAGAGGCCATGACGAGACCAAAAAGCATTTTTTTTGCACTCCGCAATATCTTGACCTAGCTCCCTGCAATAGAGAGCTGACAAAATAAACTGGACGTTGCACCATTTTCCAGCTGCATGACAGCAGGGCCATCTGATCCATCCACTGCGTGTTTGGTTATAATGCACAAATTTTCCTAATGTTCTGTAATCTTCGATGTGTTGCCAAGCACTTCATCAGTACCAAACAGATCTAGCAATTCTTCTATAATGTGCATTTGGACCGTTGGAGGACGGGTGTGATCCTTACCCCCATCACTCACCCTATTTGAAATATAGGCCCCAGGTGCACCAGAATGTGTGTAGAGCAGCAAACTTATTGTTGTCTGAAGTTTCCCTTGCCGCGTCAGTGGCTCGGCGATCTTTGGCAGTATAGTTCTGAGTCGCTGGTTGGGGAAGATATGGTGTCAACGCTGCGGTGCTTGGCGCCGAGAGACACAGTATGCATGGCCGATTTGACATGGACAAGCCGTGAGCTGCAACCTCGCCGTCAGCTACTTCCTCTCAAGCAGTGTCAAGGAACAAGTTGTGTCAAGGTTCGGTGTGCGTTGAATTAACACCGCTGCTCTAATGTCAGTGTGAAGTCCTTCGATGAATCACGTGAGGAAAAAGTAAGGATGTGTCAACTCTAAGTAAGAAATCAGATGATTCATTAGTGTTTAAAAATGTTCAATAAAATTTGCAACTGAAGTAATCTGGTTGATGGCATAGAATTGTTTAATGAGGAGTTGGTGTTTGTCCCAAACAAATCGGGTGCACAACAGCGCTGTGAACGATTCCCAATTCAGGACAGTGATACGTCTCCAACGTATCTATAATTTTTTATTGTTCCATGCTATTATATTATCTGTTTTGGATATTTTATATGCATTAGTATGCTATTTTATATTATTTTTTGGACTAACTTATTAACCCAGAGCCTAGTGCCAGTTTCTGTTTTTTCCTTGTTTTTGAGTTTCGCAGAAAAGGAATATCAAACGGGTCCAAACGAAATAAAACTTTATGATGATTTTTCTTGGACCAGAAGACACTCGTAGGACTTGGAGTCCAAGCCAGAAGAACCACGAGGCGGCGGCAAGGGTGGAGGGCGCGCCCTAGGGGGGCGCCCCCTACCTTGTGTCCCCCTCGGGAGTCCCCTGACCTACTTCTTCATCCTATAAATTCACATATATTCCAAAACCCTCGGAGGCATCCACCAAAATACTTTTCCACTGTTGTAACCTTCTGTTCCCGTGAGATCCCATCTTGGGGCCTTTTCCGGCATCCTGCCGGAGGGGGATTCGGTCATGGAGGGCATCTACATCAACCCTATTGCCCTTTCGATGAAGCGTGAGTACTTTACCACAGACCTACGAGTCCATAGCTAGTAGCTAGATGGCTTCTTCTCTCTCTTTGATTCTCAATACCATGTTCTCCTCGATGTTCTTGGAGATCTATCCGATGTAATCTTTTTTGCGGTGTGTTTGTCGAGATCCGATGAATTGTGGATTTATGATTAGCTTATCTATGAATATTATTTTAACCTTCTCTGGATTCTTATATGCATGATTTAATATCTTTGTATTTCTCTTTGAATTATCTGTTTGGTTTGGCCAACTAGATTGGTTTTTCTTGCAATGGGAGAGGTGCTTAGTTTTGGGTTCAATCTTGTTGATTTCACCCAGTGACAAAGTAGGGGTAGCGAGACACGTATTGCATTGTTGCCATCAAGGATAAAAAGATGGTCTTTTCATCATATTTCTTGAGTTTATTCCTCTACATCATGTCATCTTACTTAAGGCATTACTCCGTTCTTTATGAACTTAATACTCTAGATGCATGCTGGATAGCAGTCGATGTGTGGAGTAATAGTAGTAGATGCAGGCAGGAGTCGGTCTACTTGACACAGACGTGATGCCTATATTCATAATCATTGCCTTGGATGTCATCATAACTTTGCGCTTTTCTATCAATTGCTCGACAGTAATTTGTTCACCCGCTGTATTATTTGCCTTCATGAGAGAAGCCTCTAGTGAAACCTATGGGCCCCGGGTCTATTTTCCATCATATATTTTCAGATCTATATACCAAAAATACCTTGCTGCAATTTATTTACTTTTACGTTTTAGTAATCTTTTATATCTATCTCTATCAGATCTCACCTTTGCAAGTGACCGTGAAGGGATTGACAACCCCTTTTTGGCGTTGGGTGCAAGTGTTTGATTGTTTGTGTAGGTGCATATATTGGGGACTTGTGTATTTCTCCTACTGGATTGATACCTTGGTTCTCAACTAAGGGAAATACTTATCTCTACTTTGCTGCATCACCCTTTCCTCTTCAAGGGAAAAACCAAAGCAAGCTCAAGAAGTAGCAGGAAGAATTTATGGCGCCGTTGTCGGGGCGATCTACATCAAGCCTACCAAGTACCCATCATAAACTCTCATCTCTTGCATTACATTATTTTCCATTTGCCTCTCTTTTCCTCTCCCCCACTTCTAAAACGTTTTCAGAAAAATACAAAAAGATTTGCCTTTTTATTCGCCCTTCTTTCCTTCATCTCTTTGTTCGCCTTTTGTTTGCTCGTGTGATAGTTTTCTTTCTTTCCTTTATGGCTCAACCCAAGAACTTTTATCCTTACTATAGGAAGTTGGAAGAAGTTGAGAACAATATGTTAGAAGCTTCATGTGCTTACAATTTGAGCATAACAGTTTCTTTAGGAACGAGCTTAAGGAGCAAAAAACTTTGATGGGGTATATGAATAAAGAGCTCGATGATATGTCTAAAGAATTTTATGGTCTTAAATCTCAAGCTCATCTTGAAAATTTAGTAGGCCAAATTTCTGATAAACAAACCACTTTGGTAAATAAGATGGCCGCTAAACCAGAGTTTTGTGAAAATAATGATGAAGATCTTAAAGTGATTGATGTGAATCCTATTGAATCTTTGTTTTCTAATATAAATCTTGATAAAGATGGGACTGTAGATGAGTCAACTTTAGTTAAAAGGCGTCCCAATGATATGGAGCTTATAGATCTTGATGCAAAAATTGATAAAAGTGGGATTGGAGAGGTCAAACTTTAACTAGCGATGAACCCCCTCTTTTGGATTTCAAGGATTTTAATTATGATAATTGTTCTTTGATAGATTGTATTTCCTTGTTGCAATCCATGTTGAATTCTCCTCATGCTTATAATCAAAATAAAGCTTTTACTAAACATATCGTTGATGCTATGATGAAATATTTTGAAGAAAACCTTGTATTGGAAGTTTCTATCCCTAGAAAACTTTATGATGAGTGGGAACCTACTATTAAGATTAAGATTAAAGATTATGAGTGCCATGCTTTGTGTGATTTGGGTGCTAGCGTTTCCATAATTCCAAAAACTTTATGTGATGTGTTAGGTTTCCGTGAATTTGATGATTGTTCTTTAAATTTGCACCTTGCGGATTCCACTATTAAGAAACCTATGGGAATAATTAATGATGTTCTTGTTGTTGCAAATAGGAATTATGTGCTCATAGATTTCATTGTTCTTGATATAGATTGCAATCCTATTTGTCATATTATTCTTGGTAGACCTTTCCTTAGAACTATTGGTGCAATTATTGATATGAAAGAAGGAAACATTAGATTTCAATTTCCGTTAAGGAAGGGCATGGAGAACTTTCCAAGAAAGAAAATTAGGTTACCATATGAATCTATTATGAGAGCTACTTATGGATTGCATACCAAAGATGACAATACCTAGACCTATGTTTTTATGCCTAGCTAGGGGCGTTAAACAATAGCGCTTGTTGGGAGGCAACCCAATTTTATTTTTGTTCTTGTTTTTTTTGTTCTGTTTTTCAATAAATTTTTCATCTAGCCTCTGGTTAGATATGCTTTTATGCTTTAATTAGTGTTTGAGCCAAGTAAGACCTTTGGGATGGCTTACAATGATAGTTGATTTGATCTTGCTAAAAAATAGAAACTTTTGCATCGAGAAACATAATTGATCTAAGCTGCTGAAGCGTGATAAATTCTTGAATTTTTACACAAGATTGATATACAAATTGCCTCTGTTGTCCTTATTTTTCAGAATTTTTGGAGTTACAGAAGTATTCGAAGTTTACAGATTACTACTGCATTACTGCTTTTTGTGATTCTCTTTTCTATCTCTTGTTTGTTTATTTTGATGAATCTATGTGTAGTATCGGGGGGATGAACCATGGAGAAGTTGGAATACAGTAGATATTACACAAATATAAATAAAGAATGAGTTCACAACAGTACCAAAAGTGGTGATTTATTTTCTTATACTAACAGATCTCATGAGTTTTCTGTTGAGTTTTGTGTTGTGAAATTTTCAAGTTTTGGGTAAAGATTTGATGGACTATGGAACAAGGAGTGGCAATAGCCTAAGCTTGGGGATTCCCAAGGCACCCCAAGGTAATATTCAAGGACAACTAAGCATCTAAGCTTGGGGATGCCTCGGATGGCATCCCCTCTTTTGTCTTCATCTATCGGTAAATTCACCACATGATATGTGTTTTGCTTGGAGCGTATTGTATGATATGAGTCTTCGCTTTTTAGTTTGCCACAATCATCCTTGTTGTACACGCCTTTTAAGATGGACACGCATGAATCATGATTTATTAGACTACTCTATGTGTTTCACTTATATGTTTTGAGCTAGGCAATTTTGCTCTAGTGCTTCACTTATATCTTTTTAGAGCACAGTGGTGGCTTTATTTTATAGAAATTTTTTAATTCTCATGCTTCACTTATATTATTTTGAGAGTCTTTCTAAACAGCATGGTGATTTGCTTTGGTTATGAATTTAGTCCTAATATGATGGGCATCCAAGAGGGATATAATAAATGCTTTCATATAAAGTGCGTTGAATACTATGTGAAGTTTGATTCCTTATGATTGTTTTGAGATATAGAGATGGTGATATTAGAGTCATGATAGTGACTAATTGTGGATTGTAGAAATACTTGTGTTAAAAGTTTGTGATTCTTGTAGCATGCACGTATGGTGAACCGTTATGGTGGCGGTTAGGGACGAGCGATGGTTTTTTCCTACCAATCTATCCCCCTAGGAGCAGGCGTGTAGTACTTTGTTTCAATGACTAATGTTGAGTCCATAGATTATACGCACTCTCACCCTTCCACCATTGCTGGCCTCTCTAGTATCACAAGAACTTTCGCCTGCCTTACACCCACCTTATACCTTCCTCAAAACAGCCACCATACCTACCTATTATGGCATTTCCATAGCCATTCTGAGATATATTGCCATGCAAATTCCACCATTCTGTTTTATTATGACACGCACCATCATTGTCATATTGCTTTGCATGATCGTAAGATAGCTAGCATGATGTTTGCATGGCTTGTCCGTTTTTTGATGTCATTTGCTATGCTAGATCATTGCACATCCCGGTACACCGCTGGAGGCATTCATATAGAGTCATATTTTGTTCTAAGTATCGATACCTTGGTTCTCAACTGAGGAAAATACGTATCTCTACTTTGTTGCATCACCCTTTCCTCTTCAAAGGAAAAAACCAACACAAGCTCAAGAAGTACCAGCCAGCAAGTTTGCATTGCACCAATTGCAACCAAATTCCTGTGAGACCCGAGAAATTCAAAATTGCCATAGGAACCCAGTACAATTTGTGCACCGTGAACATCTGAAAGTACTGCTTGCGGAGTGTCTTCCAAACCTGTGGGTTTTAGCCAATGAAATTGGAAATGTCATCGGTGGTGGCGGATGACCGAGAGCGGCGAAAACTTGGGAGGACAACGGGGACGCAAATGGGAGGGGATCATGTTCATACCCGTGACCGAGGGAATCATCAGTGACTTTGAGGATCACCGACGGAGACCACCAGTGTGGAGCTACGCGTCGTGGCTTGATTTCCTGTGGAATTCGCTCGCTGCCGTGATAGGCGACATGGGCGACGGTGATCCATTGTTGTTGGAGAGTCACGACCGAGAGCTCCAGATTGGTGAAGCACGCCTCAAGGTCCGGCTTCCAGTTGGTGAGGGAGTCAGTCCGAGCAGTTTGAGGTTCTTGTTCATCTTGTCGGCGCGAGCAGCCACGTCTTCATTCATCTTGTCGAGGTGGGCATGTAGGTTGGGGTTCATGATGGCGACGAGGTAGTCACGCGCTTTCTTACAGTGGCGTGTATCCAGCATAACGGCGACGGCAGAAGAGTGGTAGGTGGTCTCTGATACCACGATGTTAGGTTCCCCTCACTCTCTCATATATACAAATTACATAAGGAGTTTGTCTCTTGTTACAACTTAGGAAAGGGGAAAGAAGAAAAATGTAAGCTGTCAGGCCTGATCCACTTGATAGAGAACATTGTTGTGCTTCCTTCCTTAAATAGCTACCCTCACTCGGGGGCCAAGAATCTGCGGTTGGGCTGGACGATCCTCACTGATCGACCGATGACATGGTTCTCCCCTTGATTGGTCCCGTCACCGTGCCTGCTAGGGCAGCGTGTTTTGCTGCTATGGCAGCATTTCCTGGGCGTGTCTGGCTGGCGGCGGTTTCACTACCATGGCAGCAACACGTCAGGAGTAAATGAGCCTGCACTCATCAATGAATTACCGCTCCTCCCTCAACCTACTACTACCGGTTGACGGAGTGACCAAAGTAGTTACGAGTCCACTAGTTCTTGGCCGTGCTCTTCCATAACCACCCCCTAGCCGAGCCTCTTCACTACCCACCCTTGTTCGCCCCCCCCCCCCCCTCACTAGAACAGGCCCAACCTTGCCTCCTTTCGACCCTCTTTCTCCACAATTAGTCAAACCGCACATGTCACTCCCTAAAACTGAACGATCACCCAACAGATTTCTTGTCAAGTAAAAGCTCACAAGTATCACTAGAATATCATTTTTTTCACATCTGAGGTGCAAAATACTAACCCCTCTATTTTGGGAAAAGTGGATGCAAAAGTAAGGCACCAAATGAATGATATGTTAATATCTCCTTTTTTCATCTGATGATGTTCATAAGGTTGTTTTCAGCATTGGCGACCTAAAGGCCGCGGCAGCTCATGGCCTCCATGTAGTGTTTTTTTTAATATTGACATATTCTAGGTGATGAGATTACCCAGGAGGTGGTGTTGGCAATTAACTCCAGGAAAATTCCGGAGGAATGGAATGACACAACAATCGTCTTGATCCCCAAAATCTACACTCATGAGATGGTAACACAATTCAGACACATTAGCTTACGCAATGTGTTATATAAAATTATATCCAAGATGTTGGCAGCCCGATTGAAGAGTATTTTGCGAGAGATCATATCCCCAACTCAGAGTGTGTTTGTTCCTGCTAGACTTATCACAAGTAATATTCTTATTGCTTATGAATGCATTCATAAAATCAAGAATAAGAGAGCTGGGAATACATTCATAGGTCCAAATATTTGCTATGTCAGGCGATGGTGGGAGCAGATAGAAGTGACTGCTTTAGACACTTCATTGAGAGGATCAGACAGAGAATCCAAAGCTGGATGGAAAAGCAACTCTCTGTAGGAGGTAAAGAAATTTTGTTGAAGTTGTAGCCCAAGCTATCCCAGTATTTGCTATGTCGGTATTTTGCTTGCCCAAAGGAATTTGTAAAGAGATCACAGACTCATTGCTCAATTTGGTGGGGTGATGACGAAGAAACTAGGAAAACACACTGGTATTCATGGTGGAAATTGTGTTACCCAAAGGCCGAAGGAGGAATGGGATTTAGGGACTTGTATTTTTATAACCTGGCAATGCTTGCTAAACAATGTTGGAGGCTGATAGTAAATCTGGATTCGTTGTGTGCAAGGGTATTGATAGCCAAATACTATCCTAATGGAAGCATCCTCGAGGCTAGCTTGAAGAATGGCTCCTCGTTCACTTGGCGAAGTGTCATGAAGGGGCTGGAAGTATTCAAGAGAGGTTACATTTGGAGGATTGGGACTGGCGAGGAAGTTAACATTTGGATAGGTTCTTGGATCCCCACTAGCTCACACCGGCGATTTATAACTCCACGAGGACAAACCTTGAGCTCTAAAGTAATTGATCCAATCTCGGGAAAGTGGGATGAGAACTTGATCTCCATAATCTTTAGCCCAGTGGATGTCCGGAGAATTTTGTCAATTCCACTACACAATCAAAGTTTTGACGATTTTATAGTCTAGCATCCAGATAAGAGGCATTTTCTCAGTTTGGTCTGCATACAAAACTAAGTGGTTACAAAAATATTGAGCCCATGCAAGTGCCTTAGCAAATGCGGGGGGATCTGCAACTTCGGGAATATGGTCTAAATTATGGAAGCTCACAATCCTACGTAAAGTTTTCATCTTTGGTTGGCGATTGCTCCATGGAATTCTACCGCTAAAAGGCATACTCACCAATAGGCATGTTGGCACAATCGGTTCTTGCCCAATTTGTCACCAGCACTCACAGGACATACGACATCTTTTCTTCCAACTAGTGGACCCGTTGCGCCAAATGGCGCAGAGGCACGCTAAATCCATGCTCGCGATGAAAAAAAACATGATTCAATTCCCTTTAATAAGAAATACGGTGGATTGTTGAGTACAATAAAATGTATATACACATTTTAACTTGATAGTATAGAGTCTTATTTAAAACAAAATATATGTTTTAATTAGTTTAGCTTTGGGCAAGCACGTATGATAATAAATCAAACATCCTTTAGCCAAAAAAACAGTGTGTTGTTGTGTGACAGAAATTCTTATCAAACAACAAAAATAGTTTTAGTTACCAAGGATGACACAACAGTGCGAAAATCTCTTGTAATTTCTAACAAGTACATTATTATAATAGAAATGAAACATAGAGATGCAGAATTGCAATTAAAAATATATATACACCAGTACACCATGGCGATGTCCAAGTATACTCGGAAAGCGGGATGCATGTTCAAATGAGTCTTGAAAAAGGGATCTCACCTTGTTCCAAAGAGAACATGTAATGATCCATAAACATAGTTAATGTTCTATGTATTCATTTGTTCAGATCTTATGGCTCCATAGGATGGTGATGCAAAAGAATACTATTTTTTGAGTATTTGTTAGTAGCAAACTTGCAATGCACAAAAAAGATCAAATGGTTAATAAACCTGCCAATCATTCTGAAGCTAGTTCAAGAGGGAAAGAATATTTAGCAAACCGAGATGAAGCTTTTCTATAGTCCGTGGTGAGCGTGCAATGGGCAGCAATGCATAAATCATTAATTCTAAACAAAAAGGATGAAAGAACAGAGGAAAAGTCAATTTCACATGGGATAAATCATTAATTCTAAACACTGCCATCTACTTTGGATGGTCTCTTCTTTCATACCTAGCTGGTCCAGAGGACAAAGTAATCGAAGCAATCAACCTCACATAGAACTACCCTTCTCAACTAACAAAAGTACCCAACTTTGTGAAAATAAAGCATTTCTTAGAATTTTCTCGCTCTGTGCCAAAATTTTGTTGTCATCGACTGCAGAATTCCTTCCAATTTAGTGGTAAAACTTGCTTCTGCATAAAACGAATTGATTTCCATACAACTAATATGACTACTATTAAACTCGTCCTCTTTTTTCAAAGAATATTACTCCCTATGTGTGTGTCAATTAATATGGATTGGAGGGAGCTCTACTATTACAACAACCCACATGTGTATGCAATAGAAAACTTGTCCAGGTAGAAGAAACCTGTCCAGGTAGAAGAAACCCAAGGTCAATTAATCAGTCTACAGGACAGCAAATTAACAGTTTGGAGGGTTCCATACAATTAAGAAGCTGAACTTTAAAGGCAGGCTACTGGTAAATTATGCAGAACATACACACGAGAGAGACATGTTTGGAAGGCACACAGCTGCTCTGCTCAGAGATTGTTTGTGACGCCCCCGATTCCATCGTACACTAATCATACACGCAAACGTGTACGATCAAGATCAGGGACTCACGGGAAGATATCACAACACAACTCTAAAACATAAATAAGTCATACAAGCATCATAATACAAGCCAGGGCCTCGAGGGCTCGAATACAAGTGCTCGATCATAGGCGAGTCGGAAGCAACAATATCTCGAAATCTGGACATAAGTTAAACAAGTTTGCCTTAAGAAGGCTAGCACAAAGCGGGATCTGAGATCGAAAGAGGCGCGGGCCTCACTGCACAGGATCCTCCTAACTACTCCACGGTCATCGTCGGTAGTGTACGTAGTAGTAGGCACCTCCCGGTAGAAGTCGCCATCGACGGTGGCGTCGCTCTGGGCTCCATCGTCTGGTTGCGTATCGGGTAGAGAAAGGGAAAAGGGGAACAAGACAACCGTGAGTACTCATCCAAAGTACTGCAAGCAAGGAGCTACACTACATATGCATGGATATATGTGTAAAGGGTCATATCAATGGGTGAATCTGCAGAATGCCGAATAAGAGGGGATAGCTAATCACAGCCAAGACTACGCTTGGCGACCTCCGCCTTGCAAAGATGTAGAAGAGAGCGGTGAAGTCCTCCAAGTAGCATCACATAGCAATAATCCTACGTGATCCCTCCTCGTAACCACGAGAGAGCGACCACCGTTGTATCTCGCACTTGGAAGGGCGTGTTTTATTAAGTATCCGGTTCTAGTTGTCATAAGGTCAAGGTACAACTCCAAGTCGTCACATTCATCAAGATCACGGCTATTCGAATAGATTAACTTCCCTGCGGTGCACCACATAACCCAACACGCTGATCCCATTTGGCCGGACACACTTTCTGGGTCATGCCCGCCACGGAAGATCAACACGCCGCAGCCCACCTAGGCTCAACAGAGAGGTCAAGACGGGCCTAAACCTAAGCGCACAGAGTCTCCGGGCCCATCGCCTCGAGCACACCAAGACGTTGCATGGGCGGCCGAGCGCACCTAGCCTAGTGGCGTTCGATCCAATCCGGCGCGCCGCTTCGGTCGGCCGACGTCCACGAAGTGCCGGCGATACCACGACGTCGGGATACCCATAACTACTCCCACGTAGATGGTTAGTGCGTATAGACCAAATGGCCGGACTCGGATCGAATACCCGGATCTCGTTAAGCGTGTTAAGTATCCGCGAACGCCGACCAGGCAGCCCACCTCTCACCTGTAGTCTCAACTCGCCTGTCGCCCGCCACAAAGTAACGATGGGGTCACGGGAACCCAGCCCACCTCTACCGGATGGAGCCACCGTCCTTTCAAATTTCTATCTGCGAACAGTATCACGGGTAATGTAATAGTGTAAAGTATATAGTATATGCCCGTGATCACCTCCGAAGTGATCACACCGATGTATAGCATGGCATTTTGACAAGAGTGTAGGGCCACCGATGGAACACTAGCATCCTATACTAAGCGATGGGATAGCGGTAAAGGTAACAATGAGTAGCAAGGACAAAGCTATGCGTGAAGATAGGATTAATCGAAAATAAGAATATGCTACACTACTCTAATGCAAGCAGTATAGAGAAGAGTAGGCTATATCTGGTGATCAAATGGGGGGCTTACCTGGTTGCTCTGGCAAGAGAGAGGGGTCGTCAACTCCGTAGTCGAACTGGGCAGCAGCAGCGTCGGTCTCGTAGTCTACGAAGAGAAAAGGGGGAAGAAACAATGAATACCATGTAAACAGATGCATATCGATGCATGACATGACAAGTAACGATGCTAGGCGTGCCCTAACGTGGTATGAGGTGATCTGGGTTAAGAAACATCCGGAAAATATCCCGGTGTTTCGTGTTTTCGCGAGAGGAGCCGGAGGGAAAGTTGCGAGTTCGATAGGTTAGGGGTGTGTGGCGGACGAGCGGGTTGCGTGATCCGAAATCGTCTAAATGCTTTTGAGCAACTTTCATGTTGAAAATATTTTCATCCGAGTTACGGATTAAAAGATATGATTTTCTAAAGATTTAATCATTTTCTGATTTTAATTATTTATTTAAATCCAACATTATCCAAAACAGTGTTTGCAGACGTCAGCATGACGTCGAGATGACATCGGCCGATCAGCAGAGGTGTTGGTAGTCAACTGACGTGTGGGTCCCGCATGTCATTGACTGTTAACTAACCTAACAGATTAATTAACTAAACTAGGTGATTAGGTTAATCTAATCAGGATTAATTAAGTTAATTAACTCTTTAATTAATTAACTAATTGATAATTTAATTATTTTATTTATTTATATTTTATTTTTTTATTTTATTTTTTAAACCTCTTTTTTTTATTAAACGTTCTGGGGGCTAGGCCCCACATGTCATTGGCCCTAGGGGCATAGCAGGCGCCAGATTCTGGCGCGCCGACAAGCGATAGCCTCGCGGGTGAGGTCTTTTCGCCAGACAGAGACGAGGCGTAGCCTGGCGAGGCTTCGCCCGGCCACGGGCGTGACGGCCCGGTCGTCGCCAAGGCAAAAGCGGCAGTCACAGCCTTGAGCGAGGCGAGGCGAAGACGCGGCCCAGCCGTCGCAGTGTTGCGAAGGGCAGCCGGCAGCAGTCTGTGAAGGAAAGGCGAGGCGAGCGGTCGGTGGTGCCGAGCACGACCGAAGTGGCGGGTGCACGGCCCGAGCCGTATGAGGAGGTAAAGCTAAGCGTCTTGCCTAAGACGAAACGCAGCGGCGTGCAGTGTCGAAGCGTGTCTGAGTGCGATGATGTGGCGAAGAGAGAAGCGAAGAGGAGCTCACGGGGGGCTGTAGGTGTCTGGGCGTGAGCTTGGGGAGGAAGTTTGATTTAGGCAATACGGCGTGGTCGACGGCAATGACGAAGGCACTCCGTGGCGAGGCAGAAAGACGTACGAGAAGTAGGAGTCGAGGATTTAATCGATCCCATGGGAGGCGGTCAATGAGGGCGGGCTTCAGGAGGAGGGCGAGTGTTCGGCGAGGTGTTACTGGCGATGCTGGGATGATGGCGGCGGCGGCTGGGTTCTCGCGAAGGCGTCGGGTGGATCCCGATCCGGATAGGGGAATGGGAGGACGAGGGATAGGGCTAGGGTTTGGTGTGGATCGGGAGGGTTAAGGGGGAAATGGGCCTAGCTGAATTCTTGACCCGATTGGGTCGAGGCCCAATCTGTGAGGGTCCTTTTACTTTGTTTTGTTTTTGTTTTAATGATGTTTAGTCTTTTCTTTTTATTTAGCCCTTTTCTGTTTTTTTTAATGTTCAGCACCTAATTGATTTTTATAAAATATGGGAGCTAGCTCATAAATTGCAGTGCATTAGATCCTAGCACCAAAAACTAGTCTAGGTGAAATACCATTTCTCATTAGATTTAGATTAATTAAAAGGTTACTAAATAATGTATTGACCCTTTGTTTGAGGTTGTTTAAATGATTAAATCAAATTTCAATAATGTTGTCTACAATTTTATCCTAGCCTCTGATTTATCTACTATTTAGTGAACATTTTAGTTTTAATATTGGAAGACTTTTGTTGTTTGCCTATATTTTAAATTTGAATTTGAATCACTTTGAACTAACGCGAGTTTATCAACAATAATCGAGGTGACGTGGCATCATTACCAGAGGGTTACTGTAGCTTATAACCCGGGCGTCACATTGTTGGCCCAAGCTCCATCTCTCATCCTTTTGACTGAAAATAAACATCAAAATACGCTAGAAGAAACCGAGGAAACAGAAATAAGGAAAAACAGATGAAGAGAAATATGGCATGTAGGATAAAGTTCTTACAGGATTTCACAACCAATGCCGGAAGAACATTAATACTACTCCACACAAATGATTAAAATGATAAAACACATAATTGCTTGGTAGCGTGTACTTTTATTGGGAAAACATGGTGTTATGTGCGTATAAAGACCAAATCGCATGAATGCTTGTTGGCATGTACAAAATCGTAAGACCAAGATGTAAGAACCATGATTATGAAATCAAAATAGATGGACTGTTAGTGCAACTAAGATTTACATAGTGGCAGCCAATGATCTAGTTACTCGTGGGTAGTGCTACTGTTAAACAACAACTCTAAAGCAAAATTACTGAATCTACTCTAAAGTAGAAGAGAGTTCAGTTATTTACCTGGGAAGCAACAATACATTTCCAAAAGAAATATGACCAATTCATTTCCACAGTAAAGATGACCAGGAAACTGATGCTGCTAATGGTTAGATAAATGCCTGCAAATGATAAAAAAAATTGACCAGGCTGCAAATGATTAATTTGGGAACTATCACCATGCATGTAGAGTAATAACTTGTCATATATATCTTCCAACAATTTCAGATAAGTTATTCAGTCCGTCATGTGAGGCCAACAAAATCTGTGTGATGCTCAAACAGTTTCATAAGAAATAAATACAACAAGACTTGATGAATATTACCAAAGGGGGTAAAGAACGTCTTCAACAGCTCCAGAATGATGAACTATCTCGACATGCTTGACAAGAAGCTTCTTCACTCATGGTTCCACCAAAGCTACAGGCACAAGAATGAGGAAGGCATGTGAATTGCTATAATATGTAACAAATACATACTCCTTGGTAAAGAGGTCGTAAGGGTAAACTGTATCCAATGCAGAAGCACCTAATATGGGTACATAGTATTACTGATGGGCTTAGTACATGCATGCTGCAGTAAGTTGTGATAGTTCTTTCCAAAATTGCATAAGATCCAACTTCTCCATAACTATTAGCTTTCTTAATCAGCACCCAAGGATGTAGGCATGTAAACATTGAAATCATGCTGGAATATTATTATGATATAAATATGAGGACATTTATAAAAAAAGACAGTTGATAACAACCTCAGTTTTGCTAGTTGTAGGCTGTTAAGGAAGTGATGCATCACCACTGCTTATTAATCCTGATGAAAAGGCTAGAATAAGGAATTGATACATAAGTACTAAAATCAAGCTATCACAAAGTATGGTTCTATCAGTCATGTTTTGGCACATGATATTTAATGAATAAGGGTAATGTTAAAAAGAAATGCCCCAATTTTCTTGGATAATATTTTCAGTTTCAATTCATTCGACTTATAGATTGAATTATGCTAAATGTATAGAATTCAATTGTATATACAATGCTTATTTGTTTATAGCAAATTATTATTATATCTTATACTGACATCAGTGCTAATACTCAAGGATTTTGTTCTAAATGACTTGTGGAGAACTGCAGATACAGATAGTTCTTTTGCATCACACACCTATTGGCCTAGAAAGTTTCTCTCTGTATCCTCTCCCATAACCAGAAGTTACTGGTCCAGTCTTGTGCAATTATGTATGATGGCAAAATGAAACTCTGAAATGTGATCTCTACTTGTAGGCCCACCAACTTAATTCAAGAGCAATGGGTACTTGTGTGTCTGGTGCAATGGCGGCTTGATCCAACAACAGCTAGTGCACGCATCTGTAACCTCAAAGGCAAAAATGTATGTGTGTGTTCTGCTGAGAGAGCTGAGTTGATTCGATCCAAGGTAGGTAGCACCCAAAGTAATTAGTCTATGTACAGGAAGTACCGGCGAGTTGCACGTACTGTGCTAGCCTGCTAGGGTATTCTGTATTGCTTAGTGTTGATCTTGTCTAGCACTATAAAATCCAATCGAGAGAGAAGGGTGGTTGGGGACTCACCAGTCGTTGGGGTGCTAGCTCGTGCACCAGCTGTGGCCACCGTCTCCCACCTGCTGAGGCCACCGTCCGCTGCAGCATGGCATGAGTATTTTGACGAAAATTGTAACCACCTTCCACCCTGAAGAAACATCCACCTCCACACTTTGGAATCAAATCAGATATTCAGATGGAAGAAACAAGAAATAATAGATGTGAATAATTTACCCCTGTTGCGCCCACAGACGCAATACTCTTCACGGCCCTTTGCCTCCACCCCGACCCGGCCGCCGCCATGGGGCCTAAGAGAAGGGAGGTGGTCGGCCGTGATGATGAAGGAGGGAGGATGGAGGGGGAGGGGGAGGGGGCAGGCAGCGCGGGGGAGCAGAGGAGGCGGCTGAGGCGAGCAAGGAGAAGGGGGCGGCGGCGTGGGAAAGGACAGGAGGGAGCGCGGGCTCAGGAGACGAGGCGGAGGGGGCGCGAGCTCGGGACGGCAAGGGTTGGCGGCTAGGGTTTTGACGAATCCCTTTTTCACTTTCTGGTTTCTGCAGGTCAAGCGCGGCGCGCGGGCGGAGGGGATTGGCGAATCCCTCGCAGACGTGGGCATCGCTCACCCAGCCAACGAGTGCGCGAGACGAGCCCACTCGTCATTGGACAGAAAAATGACCGCGAGGTCAAAAAGATTTAACTGCAAGTGAAGATCTAATGGTTCAGCTGAGCCAAAGAGGTAGATCCGGCGGCCAGAAATGCATCAATCGGGGGAGCTTCGTGGAGGAGGGTCAGCTAGCATCATTATAGGTTAAATTGTATTCATGCACAACACATGTGGGAGAAACTCGGCCTTAGCGAGTTCATACAGGAGGCTATAAGAGTTGGCCGGTCAGGCTCAGTGGTAATGGAACACATCTTATTACTTCCTGACCGACCTTTTCAGTTAATGCCTATGCTAGATGTTAAATAGATGGTTGTTACAGTTTGTTGGTATCTTTGGTGGACTAGGCGGCGCATCACACACAATAAATCGTGCCCACCCTTGAGGTGTAAGGAAGGAATGGAGGCTACACCAGCAGCCATTAGAGATGCTGAGAAAGGAAGGTACATTCCAAGCAACTCAATGCAATTTCATAACCTATGCTGGCAATGAGAGATGGGCTTAACCTGGCAAATAACCTCGGACTCTCTAAACGTGATTGATTTTTGCAATGGGCAAAACAGATGGTGGGATCCAGCTGCAGCTTTATTCGCAGAGTGTGTTGACATTAGTGTCTTAATTCGAAAGGTCAATCTTAAGCATTGTTATCGATCCACTAATCAATCGGCGCATGTGTTAGCTATTTTTTCTTTTTTAGTAAGACTTCTAGTTCTTGGGTGGACGAGCCTCCAGATTGAATAAAGCTAGCCATGATGGCCTTTCCTCAATAAAAGGACTATAGTTTCTGACCAATAGCCAATGCAACATGAATGCGTGGCCAGACATGCATTATTTTTTCAGGCAAGCCACAGCCCTCGGTGGTTAGTACAGACACTACTCTCGGTATATGTTGTAACCAATTCCCAATACCACTATGCTTAAACGAATTCACCAAAGCACCAAGCGATGAGAAAAAGATCTGTGTAGCCAAAAGAAAGACTGCATAATCCAAAAAGATGATGTTGCAAATAATATTTTTACATGTTACAAACCAAAAAGAAAAAAATGAGACCAACCCAAGGGCTAACCCTCATTGGCTTTTCTTTGTAGGAGAAACTCCGTGAGCACCGCATGTCCGTGCCGGGACTCGAACTCGGGTGAGCTGGCAGCAACCTCAGCTGCCCAGCCAACGGGTCGACGCCCCGTCCTCCATGTTACAAACCAGAAAAAACTGAAACTTGCCATTCAAAAAAGATGCTGACATGCTTGACAACTAAAGTTGCCATCCTCGCATCACTAAACTCGCCATAAAAAACGTTCGAAATTGCCATGTGTTCGTGCAACACATGTGGCACTTATCATGGTCCAACAAATAAGCATCTTGTGACATAAGAAATCAAATTCGTTGCAACAACAAAAAGAAATGCTAACAATTATTTTCTTTGGGCAAGCAATCACATCTCTGGTGAAGTAAAAGATGACAAGGTACTCCCTCCATAAAGATATATAAGTGTGTTTGGATTGCTATAGTAGTGATCTAAACGCTCTTAGATCACTAAAGTAGTGATCTAAACACTCTTATATTTCTTTACAGAGTGAGCATCACCTAGAGTAATCTGCTCATCAAGTTAACTGCAGCCAACTAAACAGCAATCATCGTAAAAAAGCAGGGACGATTCAAAGTTCAAACCAACGGTCCCTAGAAAGATATCACAAGTTTGCATTACCTCATAGCAAGGTGCCCCATCTGGCAACAATCAATCAATACCGATAGCACAAGTTAACTGCAGCCAACTAAGCAGCAATCATCGTAAAAAAGCAGGGACAATTCGAAGTTCAAACCAACGGTCCCTAGAAAGATATCACAAGTTTGCATTACCTCATAGCAAGGTGCCCCATCTGGCAACAATCGATCAATACCGATAGCACAAGTTCGCATTACCTCCTACCTGGACCTACATGAACTATAGACCCATCGCCCATTCAGCAGTGAACCAATAACTGTTTTGGGTATGCTGTAGCAGATAGGGCAGCACAAAATACAAACTAGATTGATAGTTTGCAATCCTAGCCAGTGAAATCACCCCTGCAAGTAGATTCCACCAAACAACATCATCTGCTTTGTGAAGGGTAGCGGGAACAATGCCGACATCCAAAGATAAATATTCTATTGATCGACATGAATCATGTTTGTACCACCAAATCATGATATCCAAGTCAGAATGCAGCCTCGAGCGGTTCACTTGTTACGCTGAACGCATCCATTCTCGGTTAGGTACTCCACAAATTCATCAATTAGGTAGGGCCAAGCACCTTCTTCATCATAGTTGGATAACTGTGGATCAATTGTCTGCAATAACACGACAGTGAAATTGGTTAAGTTCACAATTATGAGCTCTTTCTACATGCAAGTCATAGTAAGAGCCATCTTAGTCCCTTCCGGACATCCAACAAAAATTGACACCTAGTTTAACAAGATACACAATTAGTGAAGAACTGAAAGATAACAGATTATTGACGAATCACTGAAGGCGACAGATCACAAACTACCTAGAGACTACAACCTAGGCACACCAGTTAACCTGTCTCATTTGCCCAAGCAAAGTTTATTTGTCATGCTGATTAAGTGGGCATACAAGTCCCGCAAAATCTGGGCATTCATATCTATATACCCTATGTTTTTAAGGCGGTAAAGCGTCATAAGGCGGAGGAGGGCCGCTCTGACGCCTAAGCGCCAAGGCGAGGCGGTAAGGCGAGGCAAGGCGACGCCTTAAACATTGCAGGAAAAGAGTTATCGATAGGTCTGCACGTATTAATACTAGAAAAAGAGCAATGGCTGAGAGATGGGCCACTACTAATGCACCTCCCAGTGGCCCAAAAGCCCATCTAGTGGCCATATACACCCCCGTGACCTAATTCCACTATCTCCTTCCCTTCTTTCCCACCACAGCCGCCACGGAGCCACACCCTTCTGGTCCTCCCTCCTCTTCGCAGTCCTCCCTCCTCCAGTCCCCCCTCCTCTTCATGGCCCCACCCTTCTCCCTCACAGCAGCAAGCCCCAGGAGCAGCCACAACTAGGGCAGCTAGGAGCCTCCAGTCCTCCCTCCTCTTCATGGTGCCAGGAGACAGCGGGCCGTCATCTCAAGCCCCAGGAGCAGCCACAACTAGGGCAGTCACAGCCGTACACTTCATGTCTGTCTAAGGCGGGGTGGACGCCTTGCCATCCTGGGGCGCCTTGACGCTTAGGCGACGACTAGGCGACGCTTAGGCGACGCCTTAAAAACATAGTATATACCTAACATTAAAGGGAGGAATGTTTCTACCCGTCCATCATCAGAATTGCTCTGAACTTTTTAAAAATTACCCCTCAATGTCACCCGTAAGAGGGAAAAAGCGGTTCAGAGCAACATACCTACGTTTTTTCGCAGGCCCAACGGCAACAAGGCCCGAGAAAAGGGCACGCACGCATCGCTTCACACCTTGATCCCAACTCCCCTCTCTCTCCCCCGTGGACCTCATGAGCGGTGTGGTCCTAACCCCACGTCACCCCTGGCTCCACACTACGCGGTAAGAAAGGGAGCTCAGGAAGAGGCACATGAGCAGCGACAGCTCACCACAAATGCGCCCGGTCGGACAGAACAGGGACGAGCAGGGTAGCGAGGTCTTCGTTGTCAATAGTTGTGCGGCGAATCTACCACGGCAAAGTTCCGCTTGAGGCGAGGAAGAACAGGGCGGCCGCAATTTACTGCATCTTCAACCAATTCCTTCCATAGGAATACTCCTTGGGATCCGCCAACACAATCCCTTCGCTGAAATTGGAGCTTCGGTCGACATATGGATCTGCATTGGCGCGCGGATAGCGTAGGTAGAGGAAGCCGATAGGTAAGACAAATGTTGCCGTGGGCAAGCTAGATATGGACACGAACGCCGGCTCCTTCATCGCCGTCCAACGGCTTGCTCCGACTGCGTGGCCAGCTTGCATCACTCGTCCTGAGGTTAGCTGTTTTCTGATCCAGTTGTCTCTTGCCAATTCTTGTTCTTTGTAACGGATGCTTACGCTTCATGTGTTACTGTGCGCTCATGCAATGGAGGTTGTGACCAGGTCGGCGGTGTGGAGCAGGAGGGGCTCTCCTGCGTCTATGTGCAGAGTTGGGACAACAATGCCTGCCTTTCTTTTGATTTTACGCATGTTCAGGTAAATATAGCTTTATGTTTATTCATTTGATCCCCAGGTTTACTTCTGTGATGTTAATGTTGTTCTAGAATATGGAGGATGATTGCGAGCTTTGAAACTTTTTGTTTATTGCTGACCCACATCCAGTCCAACTAATTGGCTTTATGCAGTTTTCCCGTTATGTGGGTTTCTTGCGTTTACCACAGGATATTGAAGTTCTCTGTGTAAGTAATATTTTTTCCTTTTTGCCTTTACCTAGAGTAAGAGTGCCTACTGAGACTACAGAACCAGATAGAAATTCAGTGTGATAGTTCAAAGTTCAAAGAGTGCTTGTTTTTGCTTGAAATTGCTACCGAACTGTTCGCACATGCATCGTAGTTGAGTACTTGATATTCCATATTTGTTCTGTTCTGAAGTGGGTGTGTGGTGCTTACAATTTTGATCTGCATAGCCATAAATATGTAGTGTATTGATAGCTTCAGATGGCATTTAGCATGCTGCTGGGATTCCTCAAACAAGCATCAAAATGTACCTGCTCTACCTGAACTGCCACCCTAGATAATCATCAATAACAGTAGAATCTTACGCAAAGTTTTTATTGCCAAACGTATTCCTTGTTCATTGTGCTGCTTAGAAGAGATGAATGCCAAAAAGTAATGTGAACTTACTGTTAGTTCACAAGGTTACTTGGCGTGCAGAAGTAGATGTATTTAAGTTCATTATTTTCATGTGAGCGGAGAGTGTAGTACGCATTTGGATGAAGACTGATATTGTGTGGGCTCTGGCGTACCTTTATTTCCTGTCTTATGAACTGAAAGGCATGCTATATATCAGTCCTGCCTGCCCTGTATACTGTTTTGCTACATAGGTTGGGGCTAGATGAAATGGTAGAAGAAGCTTAACTAAGCAGGTGATTTGCAGGGTAACTACAAACATGGAGATCCCAGGAAAATGGGGGAAAGAAATTTAAAGAGTTTCTTGAGGAGCGTAAGGTGTATTCTATCAAGACATTCTTGGTTGCTTGCTCCTAGAAACCTGCCTGCAACCCATTTCCTGCCAAGTATATGAAAAAGTCGATAATGCTGATGTGTATGAGGGCACTGGTGTTGGACCACTGGAATATGTATATCCCATTGCAAAGCACGGGCATATGTACGAGTGTAATGAGAAAAACGAGGATGAAAGATTTACCTTGACAAATTCCAACAGCTGAGACCATGTGTCCCTAGAGATGGCTTTGTTATGCCTGACCTGAAATTTTAAGAATAAAAGTTGCAGCAAAATAGTACCATCTTACAACAATAACATAATGGAACAGCTCAATGATCAGAAAATGGGATTAGACAGAGATGCCATTTAAGGCACACCTGTAGAAACTGACACCAGTGATCAATTAAGGGCCAATGCCTTTCAGCAAACAGCAACCTCCACATTCCAATAGCTGTCTCCAGTGGAAGGGATTTCTGACCCTGTAAAATCAAGGGAATGTTGTAGGAAAGTTTCATAGATAACACCGGTTGAAAAACAGATGTGCCAATAAAGACAATGACAATTGAAAATATTGGAATAAATAGTTTGCTCTCAAGGATAACCTTTTCCCTAGCCCAAGCAAACGCAAAGTTGTATATCTCACGGAACTTATCTGGAAAACGAAAGAATAATGGATAGGTTAGAACTTACTCCCTCCGTTCCAAAATAGATGACTCAACTTTATACAAAGTTAGTATAAAATTGGGTCATCTATTTTGGAACGGAGGGAGTAGAAGATATTTTTCAATATATTTTTTGATAGGCAGTCCAATTTACGTGCAAACTGGAATTGGATAGTGGCTAAACTAGGTAGTCATGTACAAATATCCAGTTTCACACAAAAAAGGAAACTTACTATCGTCCTTTATCTCAGCTCGCAGTGATGGAAGTTTCTCACGGAGCTTCTCAATTGAATCAACCCTAAAAATAATGAAATGGTATAATTAGAAAAGAGAAGTGTCGCAAAAATATGTACTGGGAAATACTATCCATTGAGACAATGACATGTTGTGACGCATTGTATTCGAATAATATTTTCAAGTTTGGTGATTTTGCAATGGTAGTATGGTACCAGGAAATATGACCCTAAAAATTACATGTGTAATTGGCAAGGGCCTTTATTAGTTGCATACTGAACTATCATGACTACAAATAGCACTCACCCAATTGACTGCAGACCATCAATGAATTCCTGGCGAGTAAATTCACACATTGTGGCAGCTTTCATGTGCCATGATATGACAAGCTGTTAACAGCATAAATAGATGGTTAACAACAATGATGATCTACAGATCGCAGTATTCACTTAAATACAATGAAAAGGCAGGTCGCTGCAAATTAGAGAAAAGAACATGTGTGAATTTCAAATATCAAATAGATAATGAATTAACTTCAGAGGATGGCAGCTGCAGGAGCAGGTACCGCAAAAAACAGTGAACTAGTTTACACTCAAACAGTAAGTGAACACAGCTGGTTAGTACAGAAGAACTGAAACACATACCATGACAACATCCTGAGGATCCACCTGGAAAACAAACAAATAGCAACTGCGGTTAGAGATTTGTAGGGCCAATATGATGTTGCTAACATACAGAGCAAAAGGTATACACCACTAGGACCATCTATCCTAAGACAACACAAAATATATAATGAAGCAGAAAAATAACAGCAATATTTAGTTTTGATCCCCACAGAGTGAAGATTCCCCTACACACCATGGAAATGGACAGTAGAAAAATAACAGCACCTCTTAGTTCTGAGTCTGGTCACTTGCACAGACAACCACAATATGTAATCCAACAGACAAACACATAAAGAGGGAAGCTAAATTTGCGAATATCTGATCTAGAAACCATTCCAATATCACAAGTAAACAGCATCCTGCTAACCAATAATATTCAACACTTCCTAACCAGTCAGACAAATTACAACACTTGGAACAGAATATAATAGCTGCAGCTAATGTCATATAAGAATTATATGGTTGATTGCTACTAAGTGTGGACTAGATATGCCCAGATGTAGGTGCAAACTGAAAGATAAAAAGCTAGTCCTTACCAACAGGTCGTTGCAAAGTTGAGATGTGCCCTCCACCATGATCATATCAGCATCACGTTCTAGAAACAAAACAAGATACAACACCAATTAAGAAGTAAACAACTTACAGCAGGACAAGAGAGAACATGCTTCCATTGAGTAGAGAAGCAAAAAGAAAGGGGGATGGGATAAATCAAAACCATATGAACAAAAGCTAGAGTCAGAAGTCAAAACTCATTCTCAAAACTTAAAAGGTTGGTAAATGACATGAAAATGATACCTTTGTATCTGCTGTAAAGATCTTCAAGATGTCGAGAATTGGTCACAGAAATCTGTGGCTGGCTGTAGAAATAATCAAAAGACCCTTCTAAGTGCCAATCACTAGCTTTCAGTGCCTGAAGGGCGACCTTCTCGCTGCATCATCAGATAACAGAATCATTTGCTATTCTAGGGACAAGAAACACCAAATAAAACTGCAACAACTGAACTCCTTGGTCCTTAATAAAAACAAGTGAGTAGAAGAGTTTGGTAAGCTCATAAGTATTTATTTTATGTAAGCATCCAAATATAAATTAATAGATGCTGTTTTAAGCATTTAGTGGAACCATTTAGTTTCATATTCCTGGGCAGTAACTTGGTGTGAACTATGCACTTGAAGAATCACAGTGCTGAATTCTTTGAATAGGAGTCTAAACAATGATCGGATTCATCTAGGCCCTAGCTCCAAGAAGATCCTAGACTGACAAGTTTTACTTCTTCAGGATTCAGTCCATCTCATTTCTTATTTCTACAATGTAACAACGGGGTTTGCCTATTACAAAAATAACAATTTAACAGCATAGCTGTAATGGATTGATGTTCTCATCATGATCATCTGCAACGAGATGACAAACTTTTTTTCAGAAGTTAAACTCCACTGATAATAAGATTTACTCCCTCCGTTTCTAAATATAAGTCTTTTTAGAGATTTCAATACGGACTACATATGGATGTATATAGACATATTTTAGAGTGTAGATTCACTCATTTTGCTCCGTATGTAGTCCATATTGGAATCTCTAGAAAGACTTATATTTAGCAACGGGGGGAATATATGGTAAGGCATCACACAACATCACAATTTGCTGGGAGCACAAATTAGAGCATCAGATTAAGACACAGTCACTAAATTCAACCTTAGACCAAGAGCAGCAATCACTCCCTCCGTTCCTAAATATAAGACTTTTTAGAGATTTTAATATGGACTACATATGGAGCAAAATGAGTGAATCTACACTCTAAAATATGTCTATATACATCCGTATGTAGTCCATTGAAATCTCTAAAAAGGCTTCTATTTAGAAACGGAGGGAGTACATCATAAATTTGCTTTGCAGTACAAATATTGAAATTAATGTATCATATCACATAGTTCTTAGAAAGCGAGAGTCTACGTAATAGAGATAACTATACTCGAATCTCACCTTGCACCAGTTATGGCCATGAACTGTTGCACCTTGTCGCTGACTTCCTCTCCCCAGCTTATGCTGCAACAGATAGAAAAATAAATGAGTCAAACAAAATCCCACAGCCTAGATTGCACAGATAGCCTTTTATTGGATGGTATACTGTAATCCCATGAGCTTGAGGAAAGGAAAGCTTAGTGCCACAGGGATTAGGGATTCAGCAGTTTTTAACAGCAGAAATGCTATATCAAATATATGTGATGTAATATCTGTTTTAAAATGTTTGTGCTACACTGGTACGACATAAGCTTGAAACATGAAAATGGCACCTCAAATATGATCCTCGGCACTAATAAATGGGAAAATGGAAATCTAGAGTTCAGATACATGCTTACGGTCTCAATCTATATAATCCACCAACTTTATGCAATCCACACATGAAAAACCTAGAATTCAAAAGAGGATCTTACTCCAAGTTTGGCCTAGACATAGATTCCTTTGCTGACCAAATCAGGCGGCCACGGTTTACACGGCAGGAAAATATGTATGTAAAGGGGAGGCAAAGGAGCTTACCATGGTCCCCGCGTAGATCTCCCGACGCCCGAGAGGGAGATCAAGGAGGATGGGATTGCCGTCGATCTGGTCGCCGGGAAATGATGGGCGGCAGCCTATAGCCGGGGCGTCGACGGAGAAGGTCGCCGGGAGACGCGACAGCGAGAGGGAGCAGGAGGCGTCGGCCCGAGGCCAGGTTCTAGGTCAAGTAAGGAGGAGGGGGTGGGTGGGGTGTTATCTGCTCGCCGAATTATAATTCGTAAAATAGATTTCTATATATCGGAACGGAACTTATGGCTCTCGGGTACCATCTCACCCTCCATATGCACAAAATAATACAGTAACATAGGAAAGTTTAAAACATTCTACTTGCCGCTAAAATTGACATCCATTTGTACTAGTGTTAAACTTATGCTAAAGTAGTGTCAATTCATTTGGATCGAAATGAGTAGTGAAAAAATTAGAATCAAATATAGTCAAGTATTGTACTCGCATAAAAAGTTTGGCAAAGAATGACTTTCATGGTATTCCGAAAAAAAATTTGAACGCTATATACGAGTTACTGTTCACACTACTTGTCGTTGAAAAAATATTTGCCATGAAGTCAATACGATCTACCCCTTGGCTAAACTTTTTATATAAGTGCTGATGCGGAGCATCGCAAGGTCATCCCCATGGACCTACCTACGTCTCCTACGACACCACCTGGACCAATGACAAGAGCCCGAGCAAAGGCTATCGAAGATAAGGTGAACTCGCTCCTCTCCTGATGCGGAGCATCCCACGGTCATCCCCATGGACGTATCTACACCTCCAACGACACCACTTGGACCAACGACAAGAGCTAGAGTGAAGGCTATCGAAAATAAGGTGAACTCGCTCCTTTCCGAACTACCACTTTCTATGCATGAGACATGGCTGCTACCTCAAGCGGAAACACTATGTGTGATCAGGTACTCGGAGGAAAGCCACGGAACATCTACATACAATCTGACAAGATGGCGAGGACACCAAGCGCGAAGGTCGAAGAAGAGTCGCCACGGAAGCTACAGTTCGGACGATCGCCCAAATGACGTCCGACTTCGAGGTCACAACAGCCAAGGAACTCAGCTCGCAACGTCAGAATGACCGGACGTCAAACACCTTCCGAGTTCGGACGACCGAACCCTCCCCGACGACCGGCGCTACGCCAACAGAACAAAATTAGCGGAAGACCGGACGACCGGCGAACGGACGTCTGATGTCGTGGCAACAGAACATAACTACGGAAATCCGAAGATCTACGGACGTCCGGACCCCCGCGAGCCTCCGGACGACCGGCGCCTTGCGGACGTCCGAGCCCTGGCTGTGTCCAGTTTCGGGCCGAAGCCCATGTACCCCTCCACTTCGCCCCTCTTTTCCACTAAGACTATAAATAGACCTCTCCCTCCTCCTAGTTAGGGTTAGCATTGGTTTAGCTCATATGTGAGATAGAGCTTTGCTCATCCATACGGATCTACTCCACGAGAGAGACCGCGGCCCCTCTACGGAGAAGATCCACGTTGGATTCAAGACCCCCTCTTGGGTGGCCCCATCAAGACCTCCTCACGGAGAAGAACCGGTTACCCTTTGTATCGTCCTTTGTTATCGTGAATCTTGTATCTCCTCTCGTGTTTCGAGGATATAGCACATGTGTGACCTAATCTCGTTGGTTTCAGTGTTTCTCTTGTGTCTCCCTTTGTGATTCTCCCTTTGTGTTCTTCGTGTTCTTCGCGGGATCCGCTCCTTTCGTGAAAGATCGGCCAAATAGGGTTCCACCATACATCATCTTGGTATCATGAGCCACGTTGATCACGATTTCGGAGCCTATCCTCTTTGTTTTCTAGCTTGATTTTGTTGTGTTCTTCCCTAATTCAAAAATTCCCCACAAAAATAGCCCCAAATGTTTTTTGTGATTTGTTGGTGTGATAAAGTTTTGTTGGATTTGATCCATGGATTTTCTTTGCCTTGAGTGGATCTAGCTTTCCCCCATCATCTCCACCATTTCCATCCACAAAATCGCCCGAATTTGACCAATTTCGCCACTTCCACCACGAACCCTAGTAGTTCATCACGTGCCCGAAATCGCCCAGGCACCGGACGTCCAACAGCCTCTGGACGTCCGACGACCGGACGACCGTAAAACCCCGGGCGTCCGCAATACCCTGACGAAACTGAATTTTCCCCAAAAAAAATCAGCCACATCCACCACTTCCGCATACACCTTCCTATACCTCCACCATTTCCGCATACCACCTCCATCGCTTTTCCGTTACCCAACTCGGACGATTTTGACACATTTTGGGTCTTGGAGAATTTGAATTGTGGTAACCGTGTCCTTTTGTATTTCGGCTATCTAGGTACGGTTCGACATCGACATCACCGCCACTCATCTTCGACATGGACTCGTCATCATCGGTAACCTTATCTCGGTATCGTGATATCATCATACATTCTCGCAATTGCATTGATAACCCCGTAGCCTTACTTTTTGCGTAGCTTACCCATCGGGACTAGCCTTTGAGTATTGTCGGCAACGTGACTTGTGCACACTAATGATCATACTTCCCATAGCATAAACACCATATCATCGTGGTGCATATCTTGGTATCATCTCTTGTGTCACAAAGTTATCATCGCATACACAATTGCTATCTTGGTTCGTGAAACATTGCATGAGAAAAGAGCTCACACACAAAGAGCCAAACAAGCTTTTAAGCAAAAGGGAAAGATAAGCAAAGGGCTTATAAGCAAGAACCATAGCATCATACAACGTTAAGATTGTCATACTCGATCATCTTGGATCATAGCATAGAAATACCATACATATAGCATACTTGGGATAGAAGTCGTTGCATTTTTTCTTAGTAGGTTGTGCACAAGTTCGTATCCACCTACTATGCAATCGTGCTAGCGACTCTCTAGTGTTGTGCAACAAGAGCATCTTTGTGGATTCCACATTTTGGCTCACCCTTGGTTGCACGGCTCCACTTATCCTATTTGTGTGTGTGTTTCCGTGTACCTTATCTTGTTATTGGTCTACTTGTTGCATTTGCAAATTTGTGAATAGTTTCCAACGTTGTTGAAGCTCACTAACAATTGCATCAAATTTTGTGCCACCATCCTAACCAAGCTCCACCATAAGCTTTTACTTGTGTAGGTGTGAGAAATCGACAAGAATTGGTACCAATTGTGCTATTTCCTTGTTCCACATTGGATTGATCTTTGATCCATCTTCAACATCGGTCAAGGTACATTTGGTATAGGTTCTTATCTTTCTCCCACTCACATATCTTTGTTTGGAATGATGGATAGGCCAAGTACCTCTACAAAGCCACTCTTCCTTGAACAAGACGACGATCCGAACAACTACATCACCAAGCTACACCTATTTGGAACGCAACGAGCCTTGCATGAAGAGCAACTAGCAATGAGCGACCGCATCGACAACCTCACCACCGACTTGCGACTCTCCGAGCAACGTACAAGAGACTACTTCGACCATAAGCTCGACGAACACAAGCACGAGAATGACGCAAGAATGGACGAGATCCGTGCCTTGTTGGTCAACCGCTCTTCTACCACTTCGTCCTACTCAAGACGGAGCCGCTCGAGTCGACACTCCGATGACACTATCTCCGGCTCAAGTACCCCGACATCAAACACTCTTCGTCGTGCCGCGCGTCAAGATCGTCAAGCAAACCGCAATCCTCTACACGACACCAACTCTCAAGAGCATCGATACCGTCAAAACCAAGCTACATTTGCGCAAGCACAAGAACGGCAATGCCAACGACAACAACAACAACAACAAGAGGAGCGAGTGCGCCAACACCAAGATGCACAAGATGCCGAGGCACAACACCGAGAACAACAACTACGTGAAGCTCAAGCACTTGAGGCGCAACGTGCCCTCCGAGATTTAAGTCGAGCCGTAGCCACGCGCAACCGGCAAGCTCGTGGGCAACAAGGAGCGCTTCGCGATGAAGTTCAAGAACGGATTTATCAATCACGTGTGCATCGTCAAGTTCCTCGTCAAGATCGACAAGCGCCTCCTCAAGCTCGACAAGAACATCAAGTTCATCGAGAGCATGAAGACAATGGAAATCCTCCAAGACAAGAGCAACATGAGGTCGACAACCATCCTCGCCAAGAGCAACATGAGTTTGTCAAT
Organism: Aegilops bicornis; assembly: GCA_021605145.1. NCBI lineage: Eukaryota > Viridiplantae > Streptophyta > Magnoliopsida > Poales > Poaceae > Aegilops > Aegilops bicornis. The sequence continues at coordinate 250,914,092 of CM038673.1, forward strand.
CCTCAACGACATGGGCATCATCATCCTCGACCCCAACACAATGAAGAGCAACGATATGGCAAGCTAAAATTCACAATGCCCAAGTTCACCGGAAGCAATGACCCCGAAGAGTACATATCATGGGCATTGAAGGTTGACAAAATCTTCCGCTTGCACAACTACGAAGAAGAGAAGAAGATCGCGATGGCATCCCTTATTCCAAGACTACGTCCTCATTTGGTGGGAACAAGTCATTGAGCGCCGAGAGGTCAAAGGTGAACCACCCATCACTACTTGGGCACAAATGAAGGATGTCATGAGAGCACGATTCATGCCAAACTACTACAACCGCGGCCTCTTCAAGAAACTCCAACTCCTCAAGCAAGGAACCAAGAGCGTTGAAGGGTACTACAAGGAAATGGATATTGCCATGATAAGGGCCAATGTCACGGAAGATGAGGAGCAAACTATGGCACGTTTCTTGAATGGACTCAATCACCCTATCAAGAAGATTGTCGACTTCCAACCATACTCGAACCTCATCGAGCTAGTGCACCAAGCCACCAAAGCGGAACGCCAAGTGCAAGATGACTTCAAGTATGCCAAGTTCTCATCCAAGTCCTATGGCTTCTCCAACACCCAAGCTTCAATTACTCCAATACCTTCTACCTCAACCAAGCCACCTACAAGCAATGGCGACAAGTCAAGTTACAAGAAAACTTCGACAAGCTCAAGTCGTCCTCCTACTACAAGCAACTTCAAGCCAAAAGCTTCATCATCATCTACCCCAACCGATGAGACCATCAAGACAAGTTCCATCAAATGCTTCACATGCGGCGGCCGAGGCCACAAGTCCTTTGAGTGCACAAACAAGCGCACCATGATTCTCAACGACGACGGAACCTACGACTCCATGAGTGAAGGAGAAATGGAAGCCCTTGAGCAAATGGCCATGCACCAGCAAGTGAACAAAGAAGATGAAGACGATCAAGTCTTTTGTGATGAAGATTCGAGCCCCGCTCTTGTTGTCTCCAAGGTCTTGACTCTTCAACATCAATAAGACGAAGACCAAAGATGCCATATCTTCCACACCAAGGCCGGCATCAATGGAAGGTCCGTCAAGGTCATCATCGATGGAGGGAGTTGCCATAACCTAGCAAGTGAAGAACTATGCTCCAAGCTCCAATTGGTCAAGATGAAGCACCAGCACCCATACAAGGTTCAATGGCTAAGCGACAACGACACCATCCACATCGAGCATAGAGTACAAGTTTCTTTCAAGATCGGAGCTTACGAAGACACTTTGGAGTGTGATGTCCTCCCTATGACCGTTTGCCACCTTCTTCTTGGACGACCATGGCAATTTGACCGAGGTGTCATCCACAACGGGCGTACAAACCACTATAGCTTCAAGATGAAAGGGAAGGAGTACGTGCTACGCCCTATGTCTCCAAGCCAAGTGATCGTGGACAAGCAAGCCACCCATCGTGGAGAGAATAGTGAGAGAGCGAAGCACCAAAAAGAGAGTGAGCGCCACAAGCCAAAATTGAGTGCCTCCACGATGAGCGACAAGAAAACCTTAGTTCTATTTGCCACCAAACGTGAGATGAGAGAAGTGTGTGAGAACCCATCAAGTGTCCTACACTATGTCCTATTGTGCAAGGACGAGGCACCAAAACCTAACACCCCTCACAATCTACCTTTGGTGTTATCTTCTATATTACAGGAATTCCAAGATGTTTTCCCCGACGAGCTACCTCCAGGTCTACCCCCACTACGAGGCATCGAGCACCGCATCGACCTCATCCCCGGAGCATCACTTCCAAACAAGGCCCCATACCGCGTCAACCCCGAAGAAACCAAAGAAATACAAAGGCAAGTAAAGCATCCCATAGATCATGTGCATGTGCGTGAAAGTTTGAGTCCTTGTGCCGTACCGGTCATTCTTGTGCCAAAAAGAGACGGTAGCTTTTGCATGTTCCGATTGTAGACCTATCAATGCTATCACCGTTCGCTATAGGTACCCCCATTCCACGCCTTGATGATATGCTTGATGAACTCAGCGGTGCCACTATTTTTTCCAAAATTGATCTTAAAAGTGGTTACTGTCGGGGATATACCCCGCGGTGTAAACCGCCAGAAGTATGACCCGCCCGGAGCTTGGCGATTCACGGGTAATCCGCCCGGACTTGGCGGCTCATAGTAACCCGGCGGGCGGGTCAGATGGATGACAAGGCCCAGAAGGCCGACTCATGTTAATGGTGGGCCGGTTTACGAGGAAAGCACAAGGAATAATCTCTTATAAAGGAAGCAAGAATAGGACTCCACTTGTAATAGAGTAATCCAAATCCTACTAGGACTAGTCATGTAATCCGCCCCTTCAACTTATATAAGGAGGGGCAGGGCTCCCGAAAGAGGGACAAGCAAGAAGGAACAATCTCTAGGGCTAGACACAAAGAGACGGCTTACCGGCGTCTCCCTCATGATTATAATGAGACCTAGCCACAAACAGCATGTAGGGTTATTACCGGATGATGTTTCCCGGGGCCCGAAGCTGTCTAAATCCTTGCCTTATGTTGCGTCTCTCGATTCCGCCCAACCCCTCTCAAGCTACCACATAGATGCGTTGGCCTCGCGACTAAGTCCTCACGCTAAGGACATCTGCCATGATAAATCCACGACAGTTGGCGCCCACCGTGGGGCCTGCGCACGGTGGTGTTGAGTTCTTGCAGGGATCTCTCACAGGGATTGAGAAGTTCATAATTTTTTTTCAATGAAGAGGAGCCGGATTGAAAAGATCTACATCAGCTTCAAATTCGTCAGTTTGGATTTACAATCTTTGAGATTTGAGGTCAAGAGGAAATTAGGGTTGCATGGGGATGAACGTGACCCAGCGAATCTGGAAACAATTGTTCTATGCTACAGTCAACAAACGAAACATCAATTAGATGACCCGGATTGTTGAGAGAAACGCGGCTGATTGCTACTCACAGAGAATTTGGTAGCATGGAGGGTCAAGCCAACTACGACCCGGATTGACTTCTTTTAGCCGCTGCGTCCAAATCGATCTGGGTCGCCTCTCCCTGCCTCTGAGATGAGCCGCTGTGGCACGTTGAGCCGCCCGCGGCCACACCCGTCCGCCGGGTCGCCCTCACGCCCCTTCTGCCATGGCCGGCATCCCGTTTCCTTCATGGCCACCATTAAGCCGCCCACTGGCTGTGACCAGGCCCGGTCCACCTCTGCTTTGACCCGTCGCGGCTCTGTCTGGTTGGCTCTGCCTCTCTGTGTATCCTGCCTCAGCGCTTGGTCGCGTACCCGTGCTGTCTCCACTCCCGTGGATAGCTCCAGCCGCCTCCGCACCTCTAGCTGCCTTAAGTGGCCGACCGCCGTCTCGCGCTGAGAGCCGTCGTAACTGACCCGCCGGCCCTAACCTTGGTTTCTACCGTGCGTGGCTGCGGCCTGAGCTGCCGGGTCTCACCTACCGTCCGCCTCTCCTTCTGCTGGGAGAGTCGCCCCGTTGGCCGCGGGTACGGCGCTGGCCTTCACGAGCTGCTGTTAAGTTGTCGCCTCTCCGGTTTTTGCCATGCTCCGAGTCATCCCCGTGGCTGCAAGCCGGCCTCCCTCTGCGCCTTCACCACGACCGGTTCTGGACCCCGTGCGGCCGTGCGCCTCCACAGCCGCGGGCCCCCACGGCCTCGCGCTGGAACACCGAGTCACCACCTCTACGCGGCCTCGCCCCGCTGCAAGTCGCCGCCGAGTCGCTATAAGCCTTGGTTTCGATTGAAAGAACGGCGTATGAAGCAATCGCATCCACAACGGCGGATTCGTTTCAACTTCTGAGGTGTTTTGGTGATCCAAATGTCATATCAGCCGCCCTTGGCCAAGCCCATATTTAACATGAGTATATCAAGGAGTTGCTCCTATGCACTGACGCACCGTCGATCTGCTCCAAGCTTGGTGTCTACAGACAGAAATACAGCAGTCACCGGTCAACCGCCGTGCATGATGCTAGGCTTGGTAGTTCAGTTGACTCACGGCTGATCGCTTGATTCGCAGCTATATGCAGCTGGCAGTGCCTCACATGCATGGAGTGTTATAGGCCCCGTCCAAAGCCATGGCGTGAGGACCAAAGCAAAAAAGGGGCCATTAGTATTTACACAAGATTGCCCATCCATGGTTTCCACAGGTTTGACTGGTTCTAAGTGGGGCATGAGGCGGGCGTGGATTTGGTAAAAACGCATGACCCGGAGAAAGACAGGGACGTGGCCGCAGATTCGGCCCTGGCCTACGATGCTCAAGCTTCTACCTGTGAGCCGACCGAGCGGACATCTGACTCGCCCGCGCCAAATCACCGCATTCACCATTAGCCGGGGCTGCCTCCGATGTGCCTCCTCTGCCTTGGCCCACACCCCGTCGCTGCTCCATGGCTGTGCAGCTGCCTCGAGACGGCCAAGCTACTGTTCGCCTGCACTCCTCGCTGTTGCTGCTCCTTCTACGAGCACTACAGTTGGACCTCCACTACGATCTGCCGTTGCTGCTTTGTGCATAAAGACCAAAATCTAGTCATCAACTACTACTCCATCATCCACTATGACGTATGAAGGCCCTAGTCAAACTGATGGGTGAAACCAAGCATGACCCGAAGGAGATCTCGGTCGCACAAAGTCGGCCTCGCCTCCACGCGCCGCATCAAGATATCACCGCGCCTCCGGACTGGGTCCTGAGCCGCTGCTGCCAGACTTCAACCGCTGCCTTTGGGTCATCTTCTACCACCGTCATCGACCGAGGATGCCGCCGCTGCTGCTTGAGCCGCCCCTCCCAAACCATGGCCTCCAAGTGTTGCGAGCCGCCCCGACCGAGTTGCCATTGAGCCACCCCGGCCAAAGCGACTTCATCTATGGCCTTCACACCTTTGAACCGGCCAAAGAGTATACTACAATTTGCACGCAGTGGAGATTATACAAACTGCGGCAAACTCTCGCAAGGCCTTTGAGAGGATCAACACAAAAATTATTGGTTATCTACGGATGCCATATGATGATCATCTGTCGCCTAAAATCAGGTGATATTTATCTTACATATATTGTTAAGTACATGTTGATTTCCTTCGACAAACAACTACTCCATACATTGTATGTTTTGTACGCAGGACAATTGTGGTTTATACCATGGGTACGGAGCACGTACTTGCAATATTATGCCCGGTGTTTGTCTGTGCCTCATTACCCGGTAAATGGACGCGCAAGCCGCCACCCTTGTGGCCCGGACAACTTCAACTCACCGGAACCGTCTCTGTGATTGACTCGTCCGTCCGCGCCGCCTTACAACGCCACGGACGACTCGCCCGTCCGCCCTCGCGGTCGGTTCACGTGTCCGCGCTAGCTTACAAACGTCGCGGCCGACTCATCCGTCCGCATCGGTTTACCACGATGTGGCCGGTTCACCCGTGAGCGACTTCAACTTCACCTAGCGATCATCAATTCCATGGCGGATTATTTTTGGCCTGGCACATCAGGTGATATCCATCTAAAATATATTTTATTGGTACATATTATTTTTTGTCAAAGAGCAGTTTATCTTTGTTTTGGTCTGCAATATTGTTGATGCAGGGCAATTATTTATGACAAAAAAGTGATATTATACCGCGGAGATGGAGGCACGCCAACATCTTTTGCCACAGGTGGTCGTCGTTACTCAACGGACTCCCGCACCAGCTTACAATGTCGTGGCCATTTCTCGCGACCACGCCGGCTTACAACAAGGAGGACAACTTGCCCGTCCGCACCGGCTTACAACGCCGCGGCCGGTTTATTTGTTTGTGCCGCCTCAGATGTTGCAGTCGTCTTTACCGTCCGTCTCTCGTGGCCTGGTCTACATCAACACATCGGGCCGCACTTTTGCGCATGAGTTGTTTATTGAGTATGAGCAAGTCACTACTTGGGAAGCCCGGTTTTGTTCCAACAAATTGGAGGCAAATTATCATGTATTATTAGCCACCATCTGCACTGGATGGCTCAATGGGCAGGCGCACAAGTCGCCACACTATGGTTTGGTTAACTTCAAACAGCCAGTTCGAAGGAACCATTGGCCGAGGTGCTGACACGGCTCATACGGGATCATTTATAACCCGTCGCAGTCACCTCAACCTTCTGTGGATTCACATCGCGCTATCAACGCCAATGATATATACCTTCTGCTATGGTCAAATATGGAGAATCTCAAGCCAACTCCTCGAGTCGTCTTGAGACTCGGGGGCTGCGATGGTATGACTCGGCAAAATTAGCCGGTTTCAATGAATTCAAGAACTCCGGGTCATTGAAGGAAAGATAATCCTACCTGGAGGCTACTGCTTTATTGGCAAATATTTAAAGGCCGTCAGAAAAATTTCCGGTTCAAAATGAAGATTCCGGTTTAAAATACAGCTCAAGAGACATCTTTCTCCCGCAAAGCTTTGAAGCTCTCAAAACTGGTTCAACATCCGGATCAAGGTAAATTTGTCCCTTACAAAGCTTTGAGGATCTCAATATCCGGTTTAAAAATTACCGGTTCAAAAGAATTAATCTCTCGCAAGTTCGAGATCTCAGACAAATTAATGGTTACCAAAGGGAACTTGCTGCCATGATGCACGGTTCAAAACATGGGTATCCTGCCTTACGGCTTATTTTATTATGGTCACTTGGGGGCTTCTAGTTCAAACATAGGTCGTATTCGAACCAAAGAGAACATAGTAGCCGATACCCTTTTGATTAGCAAAGCTTGAACCTACTTGGGGGCTTCCTGATCGCATCCAAATCATAGCTCAACCCCTTTGGGAATCGACGTGGATCGTATTCAAATCAGCGTTGTTAAACAACTTTTAAGGTCATTTGGGGGCTTCCTGTTCAAACATAGGTCGTATTCGAACCAAAGAGAACATAGCTGTCGATACCCACTTTGATCGGCAATGCCAACGCCACTGGGGGCTATATGATCGTATTCGAATCTTAGCTTAACCCCTTTGGAACGGTTTCTTGATCGTATTGAATCGAAGCCTCAAAAATTTTATCTATTTTTATACAATCGCAAATATTTGAGTTGTCACAAATATCATATGTGCTACTCTTACAGACTTGAGTTATCAACTTCCTTTGTCCGGGTCACATAAGCCGCGGTATCATTCAAAGGATCATAGGGATCTTGTGATCTACTTGTGTGAAGGATAAGACTACATTTGGGTGGTTACCATACGGCTTTTGACGTTAAGTCGCCAGGGTATATGTTGTTTAAACTCTTTGCGGGATTTGCAGAAATATGACATATAAATGATTAAGTTCGAGCTCATTACCAAGGTTGATGCTTCAAAATGATTATTCGTTCTGGATTTTTCTCAAAGGGCTATAAGCCGCCGGGTTATAAAAATTCCGGCTTACAATGGAGGTGTATTAAATTGCCATCGGCCAAGAGCCGCCGGGTATTTAAACTCTGGATTTACTTATCAACAGATGAGGTATTCAAAGTCGCTTTGGCACAATGGCTATTATTTTATTAATGGATATGATTTATTCTACAATGGAAGGAATAGTCTCGAGTCGTTGCAGGCTTACGACCCCGCACTTGGGGGCTACATTATTCAAATTGAGGTAACATCAAATATGCAAGTCTCATGTCGCTGCAAGCATGCACCATGACACTTGGGAGCTAATGCAAAGTCATTTTTGTTCACCTCATTGAATACCCGACTCATCACATCGTAATGAGCCGGCCCTTGGGGGCTGCTCATGTCAACAATGCAAGGTACACAAGTCTTAATCCATTATATTGAAGGATCCATTGCTCAGTTGGTAAAGCACAAAGCTCTTAACCTTGTGGACGTGGGTTCAAGCCCCATGGTGGAGATTACATCATATGATGTTATTATCAATGAATTATATACAAAGTCCCAGCTCAGTAATATCTTACTGAGCCGGCCCTTGGGGGCTACACGTTCTTTGCTCCAGTTTACATGATAATATTTACAAAGTCCTTGCTCATTATTGCATAATGACCCGGCACTTAGGGCTACAATCGTTGAAGTTTTATGAGCATAAAGGCAATTACAAGTCCCTGTTCTTGCCAAGCATGACAACCCGACACTTGGGGGCTACGGTGATATACATATAAGGGGAAAATCTTCAAATTCTCAGTTTTGAGTAGGTCGATTGACCGGTGTTTGCAACAATCATGATCCGGTGTCGACAATAATTATGACCAGCGTCGGAAGCTTGATTATACCGGTGCTATCAATATTTACAAGCCGGCAATTTTGGTAGTTATAACTAGCCAGCCTCTACATCTTTAAACCGGCGGATCACCAGATGAATCTTGATTCCAATATGTTTATTAAGCCGGAGCTTTGGAATCTGACTCAAATGGATTATTTCTTATAATATTTCTCAACAAGAGACCAATGTCAGCAAATTGACTCTGAAGCTGGCCTGTTGACCCGGATTTCTCAAAGGAAGTATCTGGATCTTTTGCATTGGTAAAATTGGGACATATCTGCTAAGGAGATTTGCTATGAGATCATGAATACATATCAAGGAAGAAATGTCAAGGACTTAAGGATGATCAGGTGCCGGCTTACAAGAATATTTAACCCGGAGTACAACCTATCAAATTTGTTCTTATGTTTATGTTGCAGATCAGTTTAACATGGATATACCCCGCGGTGTAAACCGCCAGAAGTATGACCCGCCCGGAGCTTGGCGATTCACGGGTAATCCGCCCGGACTTGGCGGCTCATAGTAACCCGGCGGGCGGGTCTTATGGATGACAAGGCCCAAGGCCCAGAAGGCCGGCTCATGTTAATGGTGGGCCGATTTATGAGGAAAGCACAAGGAATATTCTCTTATAAAGGAAGCAAGACTAGGACTCCACTTGTAATAGAGTAATCCAAATCCTACTAGGAATAGTCATGTAACCCGCCCCTTCAACTTATATAAGGAGGGGCAGGGCTCCCCAAAGAGGGACAAGCAAGAAGGAACAATCTCTAGGGCTAGACACAAAGAGACGGCTTACCGGCGTCTCCCTCATGATCATAATGAGACCTAGCCACAAACATCATGTAGGGTTATTACCGGATGATGTTTCCCGGGGCCCGAAGCTGTCTAAATCCTTGCCTTATGTTGCGTCTCTCGATCCGCCCAACCCCTCTCAAGCTACCACATAGATGCGTTGGCCTCGCGACTAAGTCCTCACGCTAAGGACATCTGCCGTGACAAATCCATGACAGTTACTATCAAATACGCATACAAGAGGGTGATGAATGGAAAACCGCTTTCAAAACAAAGTTTGGTTTGTATGAGTGGTTAGTCATGCCTATGGGTTTATCGGAAGCACCCGGTACTTTCATGCGTCTTATGCATTATGTGTTTCGCCCTTATATTGGTGAATTTGTTGTTGTCTACTTCGATGATATCCTTGTTTTTAGTAAATATCTCAAAGAGCATGTCACCCACCTTCGCACCGTGCTACAAACTCTTCGAAAAGAGCAACTTTATGCTAATATGGAAAAAATGCCTTTTTGGTGTTGATAAGCTTGTTTTCTTGGGTTTTGTAGTATCTTCTAAGGGTGTTCATGTTGATGAATCTAAGATCAATGCTATTAAAACTTGTCACCAACCAACCAATTTGCAACAAGTGCGTAGTTTTCTTGGTTTAGCCGGTTTCTACCATCGATTTGTGAAGGATTTTAGCACCATTGCTTCACCTTTACAAGCTTTGAGTAAGACAAATGCACCGTTCGTTTGGGGAACATCCCAAGACACCGCTCTCAATGAGCTTAAGAATTTGCTTAATCATGCTCCCGTGCTTGCATTACCCAACTTTGACAAACCTTTTGAGATTCATTGCGATGCTAGTGGTAATGGCATAGGAGGTGTGTTAACACAAGAGAAGCGCCCCATAGCATACTTTAGCGAAAAACTTTCCGGAGCGCAACTCAATTACCCCATCTATGACAAAGAGCTATATGATTTAGTGCGAGTTTTGCGTGAATGGGAACATTATCTCCGCCCTCATGAATTTATCATCCATACCGATCATGAAACACTTAAATACCTTAAGGGTCAAACTAAGTTGAACAAGCGTCATGCTAAGTGGAGTGAATTTATTGAGTCTTTTCCTTATGTCATCAAGTATATCAAAGGTAAGGAAAATGTTGTGGCGGATGCGCTTTCCCGTATATGCATGCTTGTTACTCAACTTGAATTGAATGTCATTGGCTTTGAGCACATAAAAGACTTGTATGTGCATGACCCTACTTTTGCCATTCCTTATGCAAAGTGTTTGACGCATCCACCTTGGGAACGATATTACATCAAGGATGGTTATCTTATGAGAGCTAACAAACTTTGCATCCCCGAGTCTTCTCTTCGTTTGCTGCTTTTGCAAGAAAGATGGTACATATCGCATGTGTTCCGATTGTCTTCCTATCAATGCTATTACTGTGCGTTATCATTACCCTATTCCACGCTTAGATGATATGCTAGATGAGCTTAGCGGAGCCACAATTTTCTCTAAAATTGATCTTAAAAGTGGCTACTATCAAATACTCATCCAAGAAGGTGATGAATGGAAAACCGCATTTAAGACCAAATTTGGCTTATATGAATGGCTTGTTATGCCAATAGGTTTATCCGAAGCACCCGGTACTTTCATGCGAGTCATGCATTTTGTTCTTCGACCCTATATTGGTGTATTTGTTGTGGTCTACTTTGACGATATTCTTGTTTTTAACAAATCTCTCAAAGATCATGTCACCCACCTTAGAACCGTGTTGCAAACTCTTAGGAAAAAAACGCCTTTATGCTAATATGGACAAATGCCTTTTTGGTGTTGATAAGCTTGTTTTCTTGGGTTTCATTGTATCTTCTAAGGGTTTTCATGTAGATGAATCTAAGATCAATGCTATTAAAACTTGGCCCCAACCAACTTGCAACAAGTGCGTAGTTTTCTTGGTTTAGCCGGTTTCTATCATAAATTTGTGAAGGATTTTAGCACCATTGCTTCACCTTTGCATGCTTTGAGTAAGAAAATGCACCGTTTGTTTCGGGACCATCCCAAGACACCGCATTCAATGAACTTAAGAATTCGCTTACTCATGCCCCCGTGCTTGCATTACCAAACTTTGACAAACCTTTTGAGATCCATTGCGATGCTAGCGGTAATGGCATAGGAGGTGTGTTAACGCAAGAGAAGCGCCCCATATCATACTTTAGTTAAAAACTCTCTAGACCGCAACTCAACTATCCCATCTATGACAAAGAACTATACTCTTTAATGCGAGTTTTGCATGAATGGGAACATTATCTTCGCCCTCATGAATTTGTCATCCATACCGACCATGAAACACTTAAGTATCTTAAAGGTCAAACTAAGTTGAACAAGCGTCATGCGAAATGAAGTGAATTCATTGAGTCTTTTCCTTATGTCATCAAGTATATCAAAGGCAAGGAAAATGTTGTGGCAGATGCGCTTTCCCGCAAATGCATGCTTGTTACTAAACTTGAATTGAATGTCATTGGCTTTGAGCACATAAAATACTTGTATGCTCATGATCCTACTTTTGCTATTCCTTATGCCAAGTGTTTGACGCATACATCTTGGGAATACTATTACATCAAAGATGATTATCTTATAAGAGCTAACAAACTTTGCATCCCCGAGTCTTCTCTTCGTTTGTTACTTTTGCAAGAATCTCATGGAGGACTAATGGGACACTTTGGATGCGACAAGACATTTGCTACGCTCTCTAAGAACTATTTTGGCCCAAGATGTTCCGCGACGTCTCACGCTTCACCACCCGATGTTCGACATGTCACAAAGCTAAGTACAAAGCTCAATCCCATGGTCTATATACACCCCTTCCAATTCCATATCACCCATGGGAAGATATTAGCATGGATTTTGTGCTTGGTTTGCCTAGGACTAGAAATGGCAAAGATTATGTGTTTGTTGTTGTGAACCGATTCTCAAAAATGGCTCATTTCATTCCTTGCAGTAGACGATGCTTCACATGTTGCAAACCTTTTTTGTAGGAAAATCTTGCGCCTACATGGAGTACCAAAGACGATTGTCTCGGACCGTGACGTCAAGTTATTGAGTTACTTTTGGAAGACCTTATGCGCCAAGCTCAAAATCAAGCTACTATTCTCCATGGCATACCATCCACAAACCGATGGCCAAACGGAAGTGACGAATCAAACGCTCTCCACTCTACTACGTGTGTTGATCAAGAGGAACATCAAGGAGTGGGAAGAATACCTACCGATCGCCAAGTATGCCTACAACCGCGCAAGACATTCGACTACCGGCAAGTCCCCCTTCGAGGTCGTCTACGGTTTCAACCCATTGTCCCCATTGGAAGTTCTTCCTCTACCACTACAAGAGCGCATCAATATGGACGCGAGTGCATGAGCAAACTATCTCAAGAAGATGCATGAAGATACAAGGCACACAATCGAGCACCAAGTACAATGACTCGCGACCAAGCTCAACGTCAACAAGCAACCCATGATATTCAACATTGGAGATCTTGTGTGGCTACACCTTCGCAAGGACTGCTTTCCCAACGAACGTAAGTCCAAACTTCTACCACGAGCACCCTTCAAGGTGCTCGCACACTACAACAACAATGCTTACAAGATCGACCTCCCCCGCGACAAGTACAACGTGAGCGATGTTTTCAACGTCAAGGATCTCTTGCCATACCATGGTGATGAAGATTTCGATCCGAGGTCGGATCTTTCCCAAGGGGGGAGGGAGATGATGCGGAGCATCCCAAGGTCATCCCCATGGACCTACCTACGTCTCCTCTGACACCACCTAGACCAATGACAAGAGCCTGAGTAAAGGCTATCCAAGATAAGGTGAACTCGCTCCTCTCCGAACTTCCACTTCCTACATATGTGACATGGCTACTACCTCATGCGGAGACCCTATGTGTGATCAGGTACTTGGAGGAAAGCCACGGATCAACTACACCCAACAGACAATACAACGAGGACACTAACTTCAATGGACAAGAAGAAGGACTGCTTGAAACTCCCAGTCATCGGACGTCCGACACCTGGAGGCTCCAACCAGCCAGCCAAGTCCTAGCCTCCACACGCTCCAGCGTTCGGGTCACCGACGCCGCTCGGACGACCGACACCTCCCAGCGTCCGGATGACCTAGCAACACCGGACGACCCGGCACCACCACACCCGAGCCAAAAACATCGGAAGTATGGAGATCACTGGACAACCGACGTCACGGACTGTCGGATCTAGGGTTCCAGCAAAACCCTTAAGGTTCGAACTCTCGGGTGCGCGCGAAGCTCTTTCCCTCCTACCGATCCAAGCCCTAGCTCGCTAAGATCTTGCGGACGAACTCGACGAACTAGCAACTCAAAGACACAAGATTTATACTGGTTCGGGCCACCGTCGTGGTGTAATACCCTACTCTAGTGTGGTGGTGGATTGCCTCTTGGGCTGATGAAGAACAATACAAGGGGAAGAACAGCCTCCTGAGGTTGGGGTGTTCTTGTGTTCGGTGTGGCTGAGGGTTGGCTCTCGATCAGATGAGATCAAGTTGCCTCCTTTGGTGGTGGCTAGTTCTACTTATAGAGGCCCTGGTCCTCTTCCCAAATATTGAGCGGGAAGGGAGCCAACAACGGCGGCCAATTTGAAAGTGGACAACTAGTACAAGCTATCCTGACAAAAGTGGTCTTCGCCTGCGAAAGGGCTCTGGTGATGCCGCCGTCTTGGGCTCCACGGTGACCCCCGTCCTACTGGCCTGCTGGTCTTGGTCTCGTTGCACTGATATGGACCTTTGCCTGATGCCTCGGTATTCCGCGCCTGCACTTGCCCCCTTGGCACCAAAGAGGAAACGAGGACGCTGCGCGCACTGGCGCCCGCCTGGTGTCGATCGTCATGGCTCACGTCACAAGAGTCTCGTGAGGTTTGCCCCGCCTTGATATCTCCGCTCCTCGCGAGCCTGCCTGGAGAGGCCGCTCCTGAGGAGGTCATGTGTTGCCCGCCTCGCGAGGCTTGGCCCCTCGCGAGGGTCTTGTACGCCTTGTTGATGAAGATGGGCCGTACATGCCTGCTAGCAAAGCCACGCCGTGGGCCGCAGGCAGGCAAGTCTGGGGACCCCCGTTCCTAGAACGCCGACAGTAGCCCCCGGGCCCAAGGTGCGCTCGGGCTTGGCTTCAAGGCGAAGCCAAAGGTCAAGCGCGGAGAGCCGCAGGCCCCAAAAGCCTGCGGCCACAGTTGACGCATGGCGGTTGATTGGACGTGGGCGTCTCCACTTCCCCACGTTGCCTTTGAATCCGCCTGGCTATGCGGCCCTTGCAGCCTACACAGTTATTTTTCCTTCGCCCTCGCCTGGCTCCCCCAATCTCTCTGCTTTCTCGAGACTCTGCTCCTCCCCTCCAATCTGATCTGCGCCCTGCTTGCCTCGTCGCTATGGCGGCAGGACGAGCAGACAAGGGGAAGAAGCCCCCGCCTTCGCCAAGCACGCCTCCGTCCTTCGAGCCTGTGCTCGGCCGACCCCTGGTGCTCAACGACGAGGCCATGGACAAGGTGCGCCCCATGCTTGCTTCCAGTTTCAATGAGTGGGGAGAGACAGTGGCTTGGCCCGCGTCTCGCACTCGCATTGCCCGGGCAGCCACCGAGGTCCCAATCTTCATAGATGCCCTCTGGGATGGCCTGATTCCTTCCTTCTCCGCCTTCTTCAACGCGGTGCTAGAGCATTATCAGATCCACATGCTGCATCTCGACCCTCAATCTATGACTCTTCTCACCGTCTTCACCTTTATGTGCGAAGCCATGGTGGGTGTCGGGGATATACCCCGCGGTGTAAACCGGCCGGAAGTTAACCCGGCCGGACTTGGCCGTTTATTTGAGGTCCCGCTGGCACTTGGCGATATTCATCTGGTGACCCGCCCAGACCTGGCAATTTACCAGCAACCCGCCAGGACGTTGTAACTCATTGGTGACCCGGCGGACGGGTCAGAGGAGCGACAAGACCCGGTGGCCCGTTTGGCGGTTCACGAAGGCCGGTTCAACTATTGTGGGCCGGTTTAAGAGGAAAGGTATGAGGAATATTTACCTTACAAGGAGTTAAGACCAGGACTTGTATCCGGTTTGCATTAGAGATAGACTAGTCCTAATCCTAATAGGACTCCACATGTAACCTGCTCCTTCAACATATATAAGGAGGGGCAGGGCTCCCCAAAGAGGGACAAGCGACAAGCAAGAAGAAAACAATCTTAGGGCTAGACACAAAGAGGAGAGCCGGTTTACGGCGACTCCCTCGTGATGATAATGAGACCTAGCCTCAAACGGCATGTAGGGTTTTACCGGATGATGTTTCCGGGGCCCCGAAAATTTGTCTAAATCCCTGTCTTGTGTTGCGTCTCTCGATTCCGCTCAAGCCCTCTCAAGCTACCACATAGATGCGTTGGCCTCACGACTAAGTCCTGACACTAAGGACATCTGCCGTGACAAATCCACGACAGTTGGCGCCCACCGTGGGGCCTGTGCACGGTGGTGTTGAGTTCTTGAAGGGATCTCTTTAGGGTTCGAGAAGCTGCGACCTGCCGGATCAGCAAGAGCCGGCATGGAAAAATTCACGTCAACTATGAAGTTCATTAGTCAAAGATTGAAAAAGTTTTTCAGCGGCGGCATATACAAGTTTGAAACAAGAGAAGCTAGGGTTCGGCATCCTGTGCGCCGCCGCCGACGCGGCCTGACGAACCGAAGCTAGATTGATAAAGAAAGGCGGACAGATTTCCGTTGAGCCGCCATGCGCCGCGTCATATCGATCCGCAAGTTGCCACTCTGCGTATATACGCTTGAAGCCCCGAGTACGCAGTGTCCCGTTTGTCTGTTTTGAGAGAATCAACCGCGGCTGCTGTTTCGAGTCCCAAGGGCCTTCACGTGAGGCTAAGCAGAATTGTTTTGTGCTTTCATTACCGATCAAGAATTAGTTCTTCGATCAGCCGGCTACTAGTGCTAGCGCTTGTCACGTCAAGCTGCAGTTTTTGGTTCCGAACAACACGTCAAGTTATAGAGAGCACGTGTCTAGGCGTTCCGTCAAATCCAGATGAAAGATCAATTTTTTGCTGCCACAGTTGCGTGTTACCGAGATCGACAGAAATTGTGCTGCAAACCGCCGGACGTCGTGTCAAATCAGTCCACGTGAAAACTCAGATTTTTGGAAGGAGTAATCTGTACAGCAAGGTCCAGATTCATTTTTTAATCATTCTTTTGATCAGGCCAGCCGCGAGTGCTAGTACGTGAAGCTACTACTAGTATTTGTTCAAGTTTTTCAAAGGGAAGAAGAACACGACCCGGATTCTGCTCCATTGCCGAGTCGCTCGCGGCGTGCAAATCACCGTTCACCCCCGTTCAGAGCCGCCTGGGTTTCAAACTAACATTTATGCTGATCTCCACCTTGAGTTGTTCTATGTGAAAACCGCTGCTAAGTTGCTGCCGTCAAACTGCCTCCATCTTGCACTGCATAAGGGCCTCCGTCTCTGCTGGCGGGTCTTGCTACTACGGCCGTTTGGCTGCAGCCTCTGCCGAGTCACTACGGGCTGGAGGAAAATCCGGACGACCCCACAACAACTTGCCAGCCTGCCACCTCCGCCTTGGGGTACCTGCTTGGTGGGAGGACAGGCGGATTAATCCTGCACTGTTAAGAATAACAGAGGTTATCTACAGACATTGCATACGGATCATCTGTCATACCAATGCACCAGGTGATATCCATCCAGTTTACTTTTTATCAATAAATACTTGTTAATTTTTGTGAAAACAACCACTCTGCCCTATAGTGTTGTTATATACAGGTAAATTATTCATTACAGAAGTGGAGTTATACCGCGGATGCACGTTCAGCTGTGCCGTGCAGCTTCATGGACACACATATCGCGGTCCGATTTACACCAAGGCGCCGGCCGACTCGCCTGTCCGCACCGCCTTACAATGCCACGGACGACTCGCCCGTCCACCCTCACGGGCGGTTCACGCGTCCTCGCCGGCTTACAACGCGGAGGACAACTTGCTTGTCCGCACCGGCTTACAACACCGGGCCGACTCATCAGTCTGCTTCCGCGGCCGACTCACCCGTGAGTGATTTCAGTTTCACCTAGTGATCATCAACTTCATGGCGGGTTATTTCCGGCCTAAACACATCAGGTGATTCCATCTAAAATATATTTTATTAGCACATATTATTTTTGTCAAAGAGCAGTTTATCTTTGCCTTGGTCTGCAATATTGTTTGTGCAGGACAATTGTTCACTTCAAAAAGCTATGGCTGTGTCATAGATGTATAACCCGCGCCACCATTATAATGCGCTAAGTATCTTACCATGCCATCAAGCTCGATGAATATATGTGCAAGCTGCCATTCTGCAGACCGGTTTACGCCAATATGATGTGGCTAACTCGCCCGCCCGCGCCGGCTTACAACTCCGCGGCCGACTCATCTGTCTGCCGCCTCTGAAACCGCGGTCGTCTTTGTCATCGTCTCTCGCGGCCTGGTCTACATCAACACACCGGGCTGCACCTGTCTGCATGAGCTGTTTACTGAGTATGAGCAAGTCACAGCTTAGGTAGCCCGGTTTTCTTTCAACAAAATGGTGGCAAATTATCATATACTATCAACCGCCGTCTGCACTGGGTGGTTCAATGGGCAGGCGCACAAGTCGCCGCCACTACAGTTTGGATTAACTTCAAATCACCAGTTGAAAGGAACCATTGGCCGAGTTGCTGACACGGCTCATACGGGATCATTTATAACCCACCGCAGTCACCTCAACCTTCTGTGGATTCACATCGTGCTATCAACACCAATGATATACAAGTTATGCCGGTTTATATCACGGTCAAATATGGAGAGTTTCAAGCCAACTCCTTGAGTCATCTTAAGACTCGGGGGCTACAATGATATGACTCAGCAAGTCTTGCAAGTTTCAGCAAATTCAAGTGCCCCAGGATATTGAAGTGAAAGATAAACCGGTCCCAGAGGCTACTGTTATATTGATGAAAATTTAAAAGCCGTCAGAGAATTTCCGGCTCAAAAAGTATATGACAAAATCCCGGCTCAATGAAGAAGTTTCAGGTCATCAGAAAGGATTCCGGTTTAAAATCCGGCTCAAGGGAAGTCAGTCTCACTGAAGCTCTCAAATATCCGGGTTACAATCCGGTTCAAGGGAAATCTGTTCTCCTGCAAAGCTCTGAAGCTCTCAAATCCGGTTTAAACAATGTCCGGTTCAAAAAGGAATTAACTTCTGCAAGTTCGAGTTGAAAGGCCATCGAGAAAATTTCCATTTGAAAATGAAGATTTTGGTTTACAATCCGGTTCAAGGGAAAGATGTCTCCCACAAAGCTTTGAAGCTCTCAATATCCGGTTCAAAATTCCGGTTCAAGAAGGATTTATCTCTTGCAAAAAGTTAAAGGGTGCCAAAGAGGACCTGCTGCCATGATGCGCAGTTCAAACATGGGTATCATGCCTTATTGGCTTATCATATTATTGATCACTCAGGGGCTTGGTCATGTCTGAACCATAGTCACACCTCTTGATCGGCGCAATGCCACAATATCACTTGGGGGCTTGGTCGTGTCCGAACCAATGCAACACCTTTTGATAGGGGAAAGCCACCATATCACTTAGGGACATGGTCAAGTCTGAACCAGTCATGCCTCTTGATCGGCCTAAGGCCATAGAGTCACTTGGGGGCTTGGTCGAACCCGAACCATTGCCACGCCACTTGATCGGCGTAATGCCACGGTTTCAGTTGGGGACCTGGCTGACTTGAACCATAGCTACACCTTATTGGGAGCTTGGTCCTGTCCGACCATGGTAACACCATCCGATCGGCTCGATAAAGCCTCTTTTTGCAAACGGTTTTATCATTGCCTTTGCTTCCATATTTTTTCATAACTGTTATTTGATTTTTGTTGCGTTTTTTAAACCGACATTGTTAATCCGGTTCGACTGTCAATTACGAATTGGCGGAACACGGTCAAATCTTAATCCGGAGACTATCTGCCGGTTTGATTTTATGTTACCATCTTATTATGGAGTAAACCGGTGTTCATTAACCTGGCTTGACTTTCAATTACAAGTTGTCAGTACATGATCAAATCATAATCGGGAGACTATCCGCCCGGTCTGGTTTGACTACGAGTCGCCAGCATTATATATGGTTAATCTGGTGTTTATCACAACCCGGTACGGTTTTATCATAAACCGGCAAAATATGGAAGGAGTTCAGTACTCAAAATTTGGGTTATTACCCTTACTAAAAAAAATTGGTAAACCAATGATGTGATTCAATGTCAGAGGTATGATATATTTCATATTTGATTATTCTTAAGTGCAGCCTTGGTTATAAACCCGGGTTATATGTTGGGCATTATGACCCGTCCGGCGGTAAACCGCCAGGACACTTTAAACTTGTTGTATGCAGAAACAAGTTGCATAAAGCATGATTATAAATCACCGGCGTTTATTAAACCGGCCTGGCTTTCGACTATATGTCGCCAGTATGATGATAAATTATACGGTGTTTATGAAACCGTCCTGGCTTTAAGACGATAAGTCGCCAGTATATATTTGGATTGCGCCATTGGAATCATGCGCTTATAAATCATTGGGTTATATTATTCAAATATCCAAACTTGGCTGAATTTTCATTATGATATTGAATGAATAAGGTTTTTTCATACCAGATTATATTATCTTGAATAAGCCAACATGGCTAGATTTTTATTATGGTTATAAATAACCAATATTATGATTGAGGTTTTCAAATTCTCTTCAGCGCAATGGATATTATTTCATCAAGGGGTATGATTTATTCTACAATGGAGGGAATAGTCCGAGTCGCCGCAGCTTCTGACCCGACACTTGGGGGCTACATTATTTAAGTTGAGATTATATCAAATATGCAAGTCTCATGTCGCTGCAAGCATGCACCATGACACTTGGGGCTAATGCAAAGTAATTTTTTGCTCATATTATTGAAGACCCGACTCATCACATTATAATGAGTCGGCACTTGGGGCTACCAATTGTTCTGTCACAACAGTTGAAGGTACAAAGCTTTTTATTCATTATATTGAAGGGTCCATCGCTCAGTTGGTAAAGCACAAGGCTCTTAACCTTGTGGACGTGGATTCAAGTCCCATGATGGGGGTTAAATCATATGATGTTATTTTCATTGAAGTATATATTAAGTCCCAGCTCAATATTATCTTACTGAGCCGGCCCTTGGTGGCTACACATCATTGCTCAAATCTGCATGATTATACCTACAAAGTCCCTGCTCATTATTGCATAATGACCCGACCCTTGGGGGCTACACTAGTTGAAGTTTTTATGAGTATAAGACAATTACAAGTCCCAGGTTGCTGCAAGCATGACAACCCGACACTTGGGGGCTACATAGTATGTGATGCGGAGCATTCCACGATCATCCCCATGGACCTAGAACCGTCTCACCAAGAGCCAAGAGGACCCATGACACGAGCTAGAGCTAGAGCTCTCGAGAAGGAGGTGACCTCTTTCCTTATTGATATCACATATGATCCACTTGAGACATGGCTACTACCTAAGTCCGATGTGCTATGCATGATTAGGTGTCAAGGGGAACCTCCCGAGGATGCACGCGAAGATGGACAAGCCGCCAAGTCCATGGACGAAGAGAACCAACGGAGACGGGCAAAATCCCCTTCCTGGCCCCGGACATCCGGCCCTGACCCCGGACATCCGGCCCCTGGAGCTTCTACCTCTACATCATCCAAACTGCACAAGCCTCCAGGGCCCGGACATCCGGCGTCCAAGCCCGGACATCCGGCCCCCAGCCCTGATATCCGGGTCCCAGCCCAGAAATCCAGCCTCTCTCCGATTCGGTGAAACGGTCGCCCAAATGACATCCGGCCGAGATAGCCGGACATCCGGCTCGTGAAGGCCGGACATCCGCCCCACTGCGTCAAGGCAAGTGCTTCCAGAACTTGTTCCTTGTACCCCTTCGACCCGAGACTATATATACTTGATCCCCTACCTCTTTCTAGGGTTAGCATTGGATTAGCTCATATTCTTGTGTGAGAGCCTTTGCTCATCCACTTGGCTACTTCTCCTCGGAGATCAGGACCTCTACGGAGAAGATCCCCAGGCGGATTCAAGACCCCTTCTAGGGTGGACCCCATCAAGGCCTCCTCACGGAGAAGAACGGCTACCGTTTGTATCGTCCTTTGTTGACCTTGAATCATGTATCTCCCTTTGTGTTCATCGATCTAGCGCTTGTGTGATTGATCTCTTGTCGGTTGAGTGAATTCTCTCTCGTTTTCCCCGTGTTTTCCCTCTTGTTCTTCCGCGTGTTCTTCGTGATTCACCGTAGGATCCGCTCCAACGTGAAAGATCATCCACGTAGGGTTCCGCCTACATCATCTATGGTATCATGAGCCACGTTGATCACGTTATTGGAGCCCCTACCCCTCTTTTTCTAGCTTGATTTTGTTGTTTTTGTCCTAATTTCGAAAATTCCCCACAAAAATAGCCCCAATTTTTTTTTGTGATTTGTTAGTGTGATGAAGTTTTGTTGGATTTGATCCGCTGATTTCGTGTGTTGCAGGTTGATCTAGCATTACCCATCTTTTCCACAATTTCCATCCACAAAATCGCCCAAATTTTGATCCGATTTGACCTCTCCTCACGGTGTTCTTCGAGCCTGGACATCCGGCCCGAGCAGCCCGGACATCCGGCCCGATCAGCCCGGACATCCGGCGCCCCGGACATCCGGCTTCCAGCCCGGATTTCCGGCCCCTGGTAGCAACAATCCCATCCACCACCCCGTTCACCACCTAACCTTCGCCAAATTTTGTCCCGTACCCACATACACTTCCATACACCTCCACCACTTCCGCATAACACCACAATAGCCTTTCCCACTACCAATCCCGACAACGTTGCCAAAATTTGCCTTGAGAATTTGAGTTGGGGTTTTTCCGTATCCTTTTGTGTTTCGGCTATCTAGGTACGGTTCAACATCAACATCACCACCGCTCATCTTCGCCAAGGACGGTAACATCGTCGACACCTTTGTCATTACTTGCAATTGCATTGATACCCATCATAGCCCATCTTTTGCGTTGCTTACCCATCGAGACTAGCCATTGAGTATTGCCGGCAACGTGACTTGTGCACATTAGTGATCATACTCCATAGCATACATACCATACCAAAGTGGTGCATATCTTAGCATCAACTTGTGTGTCACAAAGTTGTCATCGCATACACAATTGCTATCTTGGTTCGTGAAGTTTTGCATGAGAAAAGCGCTCAAAAGAGAAAGAGCCAATCAAGCTTTTAAGCAAAGAGAGAAAGATAAGCAAAGAGCTTATGAGAAAGAACCATAGCATCATACAACATTAAGATTGTCATACTTGATCATCTTGGATCAACACATCAAAACACAATACATATAGCATACTTGGGATAGAAGTCGTTGCATTTTTGATTAGTAGGTTGTGCACAAGTTCGTATCCGCCTATTGTGCAATCGTGCTAGCGTCTCTCTAGTGTTGTGCAACAAGAGCATCTTGGTGAATTCCACATTTTGGCTCATCCTTGGTTGCATAACCCCATATTATCTATTTATGCGTGTGTTCCGTGTACCATATCTTGCTATTGGTCTACTTGTTGCATTTGCAAATTTGTGAATCATTTCCAACATTATTGAGTCTCACTTACAATTGCATCAAATTTTGTGCCACCATCCTAACCGAGCTCCACCATAAGCTTTTATTTGTATAGGTGTGAGAACCGACAAGAATCGGTACCAAGAGTGCTATTTCATTGTCCGCATTTGAGTGACCTTGATTCATCTTCAACATCGGTCAAAGGTACATTGGTATAAGTTCTTTTCCGTTCTACCACTCACATTTTGCTTGGAATGATGGATAGGCCAAGTTCTTCTACCAACCCACTCTTCATCGAGCAAGACGACGACATGTCTTCATATGTCACCAAGAGCCACCTCTTTGGTGCACAACGAGCGTTGCACCAAGAACAACAAGCAATGAGCGACCGCATCGACAACCTCGCCACCGACTTGCGACTCTCCGAGCAACGTACAAGAGACTACTTCGACAACAAGTTCGAGGCTCACAAGCAAGAGAATGATGCAAGAATGGACGAGATCCGTGCGTTGATGCAAAACCGGCATCATTCAACTTCTTCATCATCAAGACGGAGCCGCTCGAGTCGACACTCCGACGACACCTTCTACAACTCAAGTACACCTACTTCGAACACTCTTCGTCGTGCCGCTCGTCAAGACCGTCATGCATCTCGCAACCCGCTACATGACAAGCATTCACAAGAGCAAGTCGATGATCAAGTTCCTCGTCCTCAATCAAACCAAGAGGCTTTTGCTCAAGCTCAAGAACTACAACATCTTCGTCGCCAACAAGAGGAAGAACGAGCGCATCTACACCAAGACGAGCAAGATGCCAAGGCTCAACGTCTTCAACAACAACAACGTGAGGCGCAAGCTCTTGAGGCGCAACGTGCCCTTCAAGAATCAAGTAGAGCCTTCGCCAAACGCAATCGCGAACGGCGCAATCAAGAGGAAGCCCTTCGAGAAGAAATCCAAGAGAGGAACTACCAACCTCATGTACAACGTCAAGTTCGTCAAGCTGCTCCACAAGCTCGTCAAGCTCCACCTCAACCTCAAGTACAACAAGAGCAAGTTGACCATGGTCTTCCTCCGCCAAGACCAACATGAAGACGAGTACAATCCACGCCAAGGACGTCATCATCAACATCGCCAACAACACAATGAAGAGCAACGCCACGGCAAGCTAAAATTCACCATGCCCAAGTTCAATGGAAGCAATGACCCCAAGACTACCTCTCATGGGTATTGAAGGTTGACAAAATCTTCCGGTTGCACAACTACGATGAAGCGAAGAAAATCGCTATGGCATCACTTGAGTTCCAAGACTATGTGCTCATATGGTGGGAACAAATCATTGAGCGATGACAAGCAAGAGGTGAACCTCCAATCACCACTTGGGCTCAAATTAAGGATGTCATGCGAGCACGATTTGTGCCAACCTACTACAACCGCGACCACTTCAACAAAAACCAACTACTCAAGCAAGGAACAAAGAGTGTTGAAGAATATTACAAGGAAATGGAGATAGCCATGATTCGAGCCAATGTCAAGGAAGATGATGAGCAAACTATGGCACATTTCTTGAATGGACTCAATCATCCCATCAAGAAGATCGCCGACTTCCAACCATACTCAACCCTCATTGAGCTCGTGCATCAAGCTACAAAGGCGGAACGCCAAGTGCGTGATGACTTCAAATGGCACGCCAAGTACTCATCCAAGACCCACGGTTTCTCCAACAACCAAGCTTCAACGACTCCTCCAACATCTACATCAACCAAACTTTCTTCAAGAAACGACGACAAGTCAAGTTACAAGAAGACTTCGACAAGTTCAAGTCGTCCTCCTCCTACTACAAGCAACCTCAAGCTGCGTGCTTCATCCTCTACTCCGACCGATGAGACCATCAAGACAAGCTCCTTCAAGTGTTTCACTTGCGGCGGCCGAGGCCACAAGTCATACGAATGCACCAACAAGCGCACCATGATCCTCAACGACGATGGCACATATGACTCCATGAGTGAAGAGGAGATGGAAGCTCTTGAGCAAGTGGCCATGCACCGGCGAGTGAACGAAGATGAAGAGGATCAAGTCTTTTGTGATGAGGATTCAAGCCCCGCTCTCGTTGTCTCCAAGGTCTTGACTCTTCAACATCAATAAGAAGAAGACCAACGATGCCACATCTTCCACACAAAAGCCGGCATCAATGGACGGTCCATCAAGGTCATCATCGATGGAGGTAGTTGCCACAACTTGGCAAGTGAAGAACTATTCTCCAAGCTCCAATTGGTAAAGAGTAAGCACCCTCACCCCTACATGGTTCATTGGCTAAGTGACTCCTGCACTATACGAGTCGAGCATGCGGTCCAAGTCTCTTTCAAAATTGGTGCTTATGAAGACACGTTGGAATGTGATGTGGTCCCAATGACCGTTTGCCACCTACTTCTAGGTCGACCATGGCAATTCGACCGTGGTGTCATCCACAATGGGCGCACCAATCACTATAGCTTCAAGATGAAAGGGAAGGAATATGTGCTACGACCTATGTCTCCTACTCAAGTGATAGCCGACAAGCAAGCCACACATCATAGAGAAAAGAGTGAGAAAGTGATCCACCCAAAAATGAGTGAGAGCCACAAGCCAAATTTGAGCGACTCTTCGCCTAGAGAGAAAAACCTCATTCTATTTGCCACCAAAAGTGAGATGAGAGAAGTGTGTGAGAACCCATCGAGCGTGATGCACTTTGTCCTTGTGTGCAAGGATGGAGAACCAAAACTAACACCATTCACGAGCTACCTTTGGTGTTTCAATCTCTTTGCAGGAATTTCAAGATGTTTTCCCGATGAGCTACCTCCGGGTCTACCTCCTCTTCGAGGCATTGAGCATCGAATCGACCTCATCCCCGGAGTGCCTCTACCAAACAAAGCTCCTTACCGAGTCAATCCCGAAGAAACCAAGGAGATTCAACGGCAAGTACAACAACTCATCGACAACGGCCATGTACGTGAAAGCCTAAGCCCTTGTGCCGTTCCGGTTATTCTTGTGCCTAAGCCCGATGGAAGTTTCCGCTTGTGTTCGATTGTAGACCTATCAATGCTATTACCGTTCGATATAGGCATCCCATTCCTCGCTTAGATGATATGCTTGATGAACTTAGTGGAGCCAACTTTTTCTCAAAAATTGACCTTAAAAGTGGCTATTATCAAATCCGCATACAAGAGGGTGATGAATGGAAAACGGCTTTCAAAACCAAATTTGGTTTATATGAATGGTTAGTGATGCCTATGGGTCTTTCGGAAGCTCCCGACACTTTTGTGCGTCTTATGCATCATGTGCTTCGTCCTTATATTGGAGTCTTTGTTGTGGTTTACTTTGATGATATTCTTGTGTTTAGCAAAACCATGAAAGAGCACATCAATCATGTAAAATCTGTGTTGCAAACTCTTCGCAAGGAAAGCCTTTATGCAAACTTGAAAAATGCACTTGTGGAGTTGACAAAGTGGTTTTCTTGGGTTTTGTAGTTTCCTCAAAGGGTGTCCATGTTGATGAATCTAAAATTGAAGCAATTAAAACTTGGCCCCAACCCACAAATTTGCAACAAGTGCGAAGTTTTCTTGGTCTTGCGGGTTTCTATCGTCGCTTTGTGAAAGATTTTAGCACAATTGCCGCTCCTTTGCATGCTTTGAGCAAGAAGAATACTCCCTTTGTTTGGGGAACTTTGCAATCAACCGCTTTTGATGAGCTCAAGTCTTTGCTTACTCATGCTCCGATTCTTGCTTTGCCCAATTTTGACAAAACTTTTGAGGTTCATTGTGATGCAAGTGGTACCGAATTGGCGGAGTTTTGATGCAAGAAAACGAGCCAATGCTTCTTTTAGTGAAAAACTCTCCGGTGCTCAACTTAATTATCCCATCTATGACAAAGAATTGTATGCTTTAGTGCGTGTGCTACATGTTTGGGAACATTACCTTAGACCTCATGAGTTTGTCATCCATACCGATCATGAAACGCTTAAGTACCTCAAAGGTCAAACTAAATTGAACAAGCGCCATGCCAAATGGAGTGAATTCATTGAATCTTTTCCTTATGTGATCAAGTACATTAAGGGTAAAGAAAATGTAGTTGCCGACGCGCTTTCACGCATATGCATGCTTGTCACTCAACTTGAGTTGAATGTTATTGGTTTTGAGCATATAAAAGACTTGTATGAGCATGATCCATCTTTTGCTTCTCCTTATGCTAAGTGTTTGATGCATACGTCTTGGGAACAATATTACATCAAGGATGGTTACCTTATGAGAGCTAACAAACTTTGCATTCCCAAGTCTTCTCTTCGTTTGCTCCTTTTGCAAGAGGCTCATGGAGGCGGACTCATGGGACACTTTGGACGCGACAAGACATTCGCCACGCTCTCCACCAACTACTTTTGGCCCAAGATGTTCATGACGTTTCACGCTTCACCAATCGATGCTATACATGTCGCAAAGCTAAGTCTAAAGATCAATCTCATGGTCTTTACATGCCTCTTCCTATTCCATATCAACCATGGGAAGACATTAGTATGGATTTTGTACTTGGTTTGCCTAGGACTCAAAATGGCAAGGATTCCGTCTTTGTTGTTGTGGATAGATTTTCTAAGATGGCACATTTCATACCTTGCAACAAGATGAGACGATGCTTCACATGTTGCCAATCTCTTTTGTAGGGAAATCTTGCGACTCCATGGCGTACCAAAGACAATCGTCTCCGATCGTGACGTCAAGTTCTTGAGTTACTTTTGGAAGACCCTATCCAAGCTCGAATCAAGCTCTTGTTCTCCTCGGCATACCATCCTCAAACCGATGGCCAAACGGAGGTGACGAACCGCACACTATCCACTCTACTTCGTGTCTTGATCAAGAAGAACATCAAGGAATGGGAAGCATGTCTACCCATCGCCGAGTACGCCTACAACCGAGCAAGACATTCGACTACCGGCAAGTCCCCCTTCGAGGTCGTCTACGGTTTCAACCCGTTGTCCCCATTGGACATTCTACCCCTTCCTCTCCAAGAGCGCACCAACATGGATGCAAGTGAACGAGCAAGCTACATCAAGAAGATGCACGAAGATACAAGGCACACCATTGAGCGCCAAGTACAACGTCACGCAATCAAGCTCAACACCAACAAGCAACCCATCGTCTTCAACATTGGTGATCTAGTGTGGCTACACCTTCGCAAGGATCGCTTCCCCAAAGAACGCAAGTCCAAGCTTCTCCCTCGAGCCGATGGACCTTTCAAGGTGCTAGCACGCTACTAGCGACAACGCCTACAAGATCGACCTACCTTGAGACAAATACAACGTGAGCGACATCTTCAACGTCAAGGACCTCGCACCATTCCATGGAGATGAAGCTTTTGATCCGAGGTCGGATCTCTCCCAAGGGGGGGGGGGGAGATGATGCGGAGCATCCCACGATCATCCCCATGGACCTACAACCGTCTCACCAAGATCCAAGAGGACCCATGACATGAGCTAGAGCTAGAGCTCTCGAGAACGAGGTGACCTCTTTCCTTATTGATATCACATATGATCCACTCGAGACATGGCTACTACCTAAGTCCGATGTGCTATGCATGATTAGGTGTCAAGGGGAACCTCCCGAGGATGCACGCGAAGATGGACAAGCCGCCAAGTCCATGGACGAAGAGAACCAACGGAGACGGGCAAAATCCCCTTCCTGGCCCCGGACATCCGGCCCTGACCCCGGACATCCGGCCCCTGGAGCTTCTACCTCTACATCATCCAAATTGCACAAGCCTCCAGGGCCCGGACATCCGGCGTCCAAGCCCGGACATCCGGCCCCCAGCCCGGATATCCGGGTCCCGGCCCGGAAATCCAGCGCCCCTCTCCCGATTCGGCTGAAACGGTCGCCCCAGCCCGGACATCCGGGCTGATAGCCCGGACATCCGGCGCCTCGTGAAGGCCCGGACATCCGGCCCCCCCTGCCTGCGTGCAGTGCTTCCAGAACTTGTTCCTTGTACCCCCTTCGACCCGAGACTATATATACTTGATCCCCTACCTCTTTCTAGGGTAAGCATTGGATTAGCTCATATTCTTGTGTGAGAGCCTTTGCTCATCCACTTGGCTACTTCTCCTCGGAGATCAGGACCTCCACGGAGAAGATCCCCAGGCGGATTCAAGACCCCCTTCTAGGGTGGACCCCATCAAGGCCTCCTCACGGAGAAGAACGGCTACCGTTTGTATCGTCCTTTGTTGACCTTGAATCATGTATCTCCCTTTGTGTTCATCGATCTAGCGCTTGTGTGATTGATCTCTTGTCGGTTGAGTGAATTCTCTCTCGTTTTCCCCGTGTTTTCCCTCTTGTTCTTCCGCGTGTTCTTCGTGATTCACCGTAGGATCCGCTCCAACGTGAAAGATCATCCACGTAGGGTTCCGCCCTACATCAGTATGGAGTATTCAGTTTTTACTAGTCACTGGGATGAACAACATGGATTTCTTGGGGGCTACGGGTATTATATTATTATCCAAGAAATATTGTCAAATTCTCTGATTGAGCAAACTAGGTTGACCCGGCGTCACCAATCATTATGACCCTGTGGCTGCAACCCGGCGTCATTAATAATCATGAACCGGTGTTGGCAACAATCATGAACCGGTGTCTGCAACAATCATGACTCGAAATTATCAAGTTTTTATAACCGACAATCTTTGGCAATGATAAAACCGGCAAGTTCTGCATCTTCAAACCGGTTGAATATCAGATGAGTATTTCAATACCAATATTTCTTAAACTGGCGCTTTGGAAGCCGACTCAAGTGGATTATTCTTCACAATATTTTTTTCTATAAGAAGCCAACATCAGCAATTTGAGTATGAAGCTGGTTATTGACCCGGATTTTCTAGAAGGAGAAAATGACAAAGGACTTAAGGACGATCAGGTGCCGGTCTACAAGAATTCTTAACCCGGAGCACGACCTGCCAAATTTGTTCTGGTGTTTATTTTGCAGCATAAGTTTACCATGGATAAATCCAAGTTAAACTTGGGGGCTAATGTCGAGGATATACCCATGTGTAAACCGCCGGAAGTTAACCCGGCCGACTTGGCCGTTATTTGAGGTCCCGCGGCACTTGGCGATATTCATCTGGTGACCCGCCCAGACCTGGCAATTTACCAGCAACCCGCCAGGACGTTGTAACTCACTGGTGACCCGGCGGACGGGTCAGAGGAGCGACAAGACCCGGTGGCCCGTTTGGCGGTTCATGAAGGCCAGTTCAACTATTGTGGGCCGGTTTAAGAGGAAAGGTATGAGGAATATTTACCTTACAAGGAGTTAAGACCAGGACTTGTATCCGGTTTGCATTAGAGATAGACTAGTCCTAATCCTAATAGGACTCCACATGTAACCTGCCCCTTCAACATATATAAGGAGGGGCAGGGCTCCCCAAAGAGAGACAAGCGACAAGCAAGAAGAAAACAATCTTAGGGCTAGACACAAAGAGGAGAGCCGGTTTACGGCGACTCCCTCGTGATGATAATGAGACCTAGCCTCAAACAACATGTAGGGTTTTACGGATGATGTTTCCGGGGCCCAAGCTGTCTAAATCCCTGTCTTGTGTTGCGTCTCTCGATTCCGCTCAACCCCTCTCAAGCTACCACATAGATGCGTTGGCCTCACGACTAAGTCCTGACACTAAGGACATCTGCCGTGACAAATCCACGACAGTGGGCATTGCTCCTTCGGTGGCCCTCTTCCGCCATTTCTTCTCATTGCATCTGACTGACCCTCGGCAGAGCTCGGGGTGCGTGAGCTTCCAGGCCATGGCCGCGACAGCGGGTGCGGGGATCGACTTTGAGCTTCCTCCATCCACGAGCGAGTTTTGAACATGATGGGTGTTTGTCGACGCTGGCGTGCTCAGCCCCCTGCTCCATGCTCCGCCAGGGCCTGCTGTTCTCAACTCAGTTGGGGCCACCAGAGGCTTGCGAGCCCACGTCTCGTCCCCATCTAGCTCAGGTTGAGGAGGTTGAAGGACCGTGACGTGACTGCGCCTATGGTGGTGAAGGAGTTTGTCAAGCGCCGAGTTGCTCCGCTTCATAGCCATTCCCTCCCGATGTGGGCCTTGCTCAGCAGTCAGGACCATATGAGGTTTCAGGAGGAGGGGCTTCCTCTTAAGACGCGGCAAACAGTGCTTGCGATCCTGACAGGTGCCCCTTTGTCGAACGACATGCCCAGGAAGAGTTGTCTGTTGTACCGCTGCGAGAACAAAGCCGAATTTGCCGAGAGCATGCCCTCCTTTGATGAGTGGGGGTTGCGCCCGATCGTCCTGGTGGGGCCCCGCGAGAACCCCATAAACGTGGTTCCCTTCCTCGCCGCCGGTGCCGAGCTCGCCCTAAGTGAGGGTGCAGGAGGGCGAGCTCCGATGGAGGCCGGTGGCCCAAGTGCTGAGGAGCACATGCCGGGTGGTGATCTTGGGGCGTCGTCCTCGGGAGCTCGCGATCCCTCCCCTGGGGCGTCGGTTACTGAGGCGACGCAGCATGCGGTTCCTGAGGTCAAAGCCCCGGAAGACTCAGGAGGTTGTGGTGAGACGGTGTCCGACTGCTCATCGCAGCCGGGCACCCCTGAAGTTGTCCCTCCAAGCTCTTCCTCGGCCTCGCCCTGTGGTGGTCGCCACGTCCAACGCTTCGGTCGGCTTTGCGTGGACTTCGAGGAGCTCCCAAGAGGAAAGGATCCCCGAGCGGCAACAACATCTTCGGGCCGTTGAAGCGACGAAAGTACTTCGCTGTCGATGAGTAAGTACTGCACCTTGCGATTTCTTGATTGCTGCTTTCCTTCCTGACGCTAGCTCTTCAGTACACCTTCTGCCAGGGCCGTTGGGTCCCTCGTGAAGCAATCCCCGCCTTCCTCGGCACCCCCGCCGGCCTTGAGTACCCTGAGCTTGCATGTCGCGCCCAGAGCGGGGCCGGCCGAGGGGGTGCGCTCGCCTTCTTGGTGCCTTGAATCTGCGGCCCCGTGGTCCTTCCTTCATGGTCTAGCTTGGAGCTTGGCGGGCATCCCCCGGACCCCTCCTCTGGTCATGGATGGCAGCTGCTACGTCTTGAGCTTGCGTTGGTTTTCCTCAAAGAGGAGAGGGTGATGCAGCAAAGTGTAGCATAAGTATTTCCCTCAGTTTTGAGAACCAAGGTATCAATCCAGTAGGAGGCTCCTCAAAAGTCCCACGCATCTACACAAACAAACCGAGAACTCGCAACCAACACAATAAAGGGGTTGTCAATCCCTTCACGGCCACTTGCGAAAGTGAGATCTAATAAAGATAGTATGATAAGATAAATATATTTTTGGTATTTTATAATATAGATGCAAAAAGTAAAGATGCAAACAAAAGTAGATTGAAAGCAAATATGATAAGAGATAGACCCGGGGGGCATAGGTTTCACTAGTGGCTTCTCTCAAGATAACATAAGTATTACGGTGGGTGAACAAATTACTGTCGAGCAATTGATAGAAAAGCGCATAGTTATGAGATTATCTAGGCATGATCATGTATATAGGCATCACGTCCATAACAAGTAGACCAACTCACCTTGCATCTACTACTATTACTCCACACATCGACCGCTATCCAGCATGCATCTAGAGTATTAAGTTCATAAGAACAGAGTAACGCATTAAGCAAGATGACATGATGTCGAGGGATAAACTCATGCAATATGATATAAACCCCATCTTGTTATCCTCGATGGCAACAATACAATACGTGCCTTGCAACCCTTTACATCCTTTGGTAAGGACACCGCAAGATTGAACCCAAAGCTAAGCACTTCTCCCATGGCAAGAAAGATCAATCTAGTAGGCCAAACCAAACTGATAATTCGAAAAGACTTGCAAAGATAACTTAATCATACATAAAAGAATTCAGAGAAGATTCAAATATTATTCATAGATAAACTTGATCATAAACCCACAATTCATTGGATCTCGACAAACGCACCGCAAAAAGAGATTACATCGAATATATCTCCACAAGAGAGGGGGAGAACATTGTATTGAGATCCAAAAAGAGAGAAGAAGCCATCTAGCTAATAACTATGGACCCATAGGTCTGTGGTAAACTACTCACGACTCATCGGAGGGGCAAGGATGTTGATGTAGAGGCCCCCGTGCTTGATTCCCCCTCCGGCAGAGTGCGTGAAGGCTCCAAGATGGGATCTCATGGATCTGAGAAGGTTACGGCGGTGGAAATTGTGTTTCGTGGTGCCCTGGATGTTTTTAAAGTGCGTAGGTATATATAGGAAGAAGAAGTACGTCGGTGGCTGCCGAGGGGCCCACGAGACAGGGGCGCGCCCTATAGGGGGGCGCCCTATCTCGTGGAGGCCTCGGCTGCTTCTTGACTTGCACTCCAAGTTCTATGGATCACGTTCGTTCCAAAAATCACGCTCCCGAAGGTTTCATTCCGTTTGGACTCTGTATGATATTCCTTTTCTTCAAAATACTGAAATAGGCAAAAAATAACAATATGGGCTGGGCCTCCGGTTAGTAGGTTAGTCCCAAAAATGATATAAATGTGTAAAATAAAGCCCATAAACATCCAAAAGGGGTAATATAATAGCATGGAACAATCAAAAATTATAGATACGTTGGAGACGTATCAAGCATCCCCAAGCTTAATTCACCTTTCGTCCTCGAGTAGGTAAATGATAAAAGAGAATTTTTTACGTGGAATGCTACCTAGCATAATTCATAATGTAATTTTCTTTATTGTGGCATGAATGTTCAGATCCAAATGAATACAAAATAAAAGTTCATATTGATGAAAGAAATAGTAATACTTCAAGCATACAAATCAAAGTAATCATGTCTTCTCAAAATAGCATGGCAAAAGAAAGTTCATCCCTACAAAATCATATAGTTAAGCTATGCTTCATTTTCGTCACACAAAGATGTTCCCAACTTCTATACCCCCGATGACAAGCCAAGCAATTGTTTCATACTTACATAATCTCAAACTTTTTCAACCTTCACGCAATACATGAGCGTGAGCCAAGGATATAGCACTATGGGTGGAATAGAATATGATGATGGGGATTGTGTGGAGAAGACAAAAAAGAAGAAGGTCTCACATTGACGAGGATAATCAATGGGCTATGGAGATGCACTAGAGCTATGAATGAATGCTCAACAAAAGAAAACTAGTGGGTGTGCATCCAACTTGCTTGCTCACGAAGACCTAGGGCATTTGAGGAAGCCCATCGTAGGAATATACAAGCCAAGTTCTATAATGAAAAATTCCCACTAGTATGAAAAAGATAACTTATGAGACTCACTATATGAAAAACATGTTGGAAATATGCCCTAGAGGCAATAATAAAAGCATTATTATTATATTTCCTTGTTCATGATAATTGTCTTTTATTCATGCTATAATTGTATTATCCGGAAATCGTAATACACGTGTGAATACATAGACCACAATACGTCCCTAGTAAGCCTCTAGTTGACTAGCTCGTTGGTCAACAGATAGTCATGGTTTCACGACTATGGACATCGAGAATGTCATTGACAGCGGGATCACGTCATTAGGAGAATGACGTGATGGACAAGACAATCCTAAGCATAGCACAAGATCGTGTAGTTCGTTTTGCTAGAGCTTTTTCAATGTCAAGTATCTCTTCCTTAGACCATGAGATCGTGTAACTCCGGATACCGTAGGAGTGCTTTGGGTGTACCACACGTCACAACGTAATCGGGTGACTATAAAGGTGCACTACAGGTATCTCCGAAAGTGTCTGTTGGGTTGACACGGATCGAGACTGGGATTTGTCACTCCGTATGACGGAGAGGTATCTCTGGGCCCACTCGGTAATGCATCATCATACTGAGCTCAAAGTGACCAAGTGTTTGGTCACGGGATCATGCATTACGGTACGAGTAAAGTGACTTGCCGGTAACAAGACTGAACGAGGTATTGGGATACCGACGATCGAGTCTCGGGCATGTAACGTACCGATTGACAAAGGGAATAGTATACGGGGTTGCTTGAATCCTCGACATCGTGGTTCATCCAATGACATCATCGAGGAGCATGTGGGAGACAACATGGGTATCCAGATCCCGCTGTTGGTTATTGACACGAGAGCCGTCTCGGTCATGTCTGCGTGTCTCCCGAACCCGTAGGGTCTACACACTTAAGGTTCGGTGACGCTAGGGTTATTAGGAAGACTTGTATGTGATTAACGAATGTTGTTCGGAGTCCCGGATGAGATCCCAGACGTCACGAGGAGTTTCGGAAGGGTCCGGAGGTAAAGATTTATATATGGGAAGTTGTCAAACGGACACCGGAAAGTTTCGGGGGCATATCGGTATTGTCTGGGGCCACTTGGGAAGGGTTCGAGGTCCGGGAGGAGCCACCCCTCCGGGGGGCCCTATGGGCTGCGTGGGGCAGGAGCCAGCCTCGGTGGGCTGGGCGCCCCCCTTGGGACCATGCGCCTAGGGTTGGGGGAACCCTAGAGGCGCCCCCTTGGGGGCAAGTTCCCCCTCCTTGGCCAGCCGCCCCCCCTCTAGATGCCATCTAGAGGGGCCGCCCCTGTCCCTTCCCCTATAAATAGAGGGGTGAGGGAGGGCTGCAATACACTTGAAGGCGCAGCCCTCCCTCCCAACACCTCTCCTCCTCCGCGTGTGCTTGGCGAAGCCCTGCCGGAGAACTGTCACTCCACCATCATCACACCGTCGTGCTGCTGCTGGAGCCATCTTCCTCAACCTCTCCTTCCCCCTTGCTGGATCAAGAAGGAGGAGACATTGTCCGTACCGTACGTGTGTTGAACGCGGAGGTGCTGTCCGTTCAGCACTTGGTCATCGGTGATCCGAATCACGGCGAGTACGACTCCATCATCACCATCCCTTGAACGCTTCCGCTTTTCGATCTACAAGTGGTATGTAGATGCAAAATCACTCCCTTGACTCGTTGCTTAGATGAACTCATAGATGGATCTTGGTGAAGCGTAGGAAAATTTTTAATTTTCTGCAACGCGTTCCAACAAATGGCATCATGAGCTAGGTCTATGCGTAGTTCTCTATTGCACGAGTAGAACACAATTTGGTTGTGGGCGTAGATCTTGTCAACTTGCTTGCCGCTACTAGTCTTATCTTGCTTCAGCGGTATTGTGGGATGAAGCGGCGGACCAACCTTACACGCACGCTTTACGTGAGACCGGTTCCACCGACAGACATGCACTAGTTGCATAAGGTGGCTGGCGGGTGTCTGTCTCTCCCACTTTAGTTGGAGCGGATTCGATGAAAAGGGTCCTTATGAAGGGTAAATAGAAGTTGACAAAAAATCACGTTGTGGTTATTCGTAGGTAAGAAAACGTTCTTGCTAGAAACCAATTGCAACCACGTAAAAGATGCAACAGCAATTAGAGGACGTCTAACTTGTTTTTGCAGCAATTGTCATGTGACGTGATATGGCCAGAAGTTGTGATGAATGATGAATGACATATTGTGATGTATGAGATCATGTTCTTGTAATAGGAATCACGACTTGCATGTCGATGAGTATGACAACCGGCGGGGAGCCATAGGAGTTGTCTTTATTTTGTATGACTGCGTGTCATTGAAGAACGCCATGTAAATTACTTTACTTTATTGCTAAACGCGTTAGCCATAGAAGTAGAAGTAGTCGTTGGCGTGACAACTTCATGAAGACACGATGATGGAGATCATGATGATGGAGATCATGGTGTCATGCGGTGACAAGATGATCATGGAGCCCGAAGATGGAGATCAATGGAGCTATATGATATTGGCCATATCATGTCACTACTATATAATTGCATGTGATGTTTATTATGTTTATGCATCTTGTTTACTTAGAACGACGGTAGTAAATAAGATGATCCCTTACAACAATTTCAAGAAGTGTTCCCCCCTAACTGTGCACCATTGCTAAAGTTCGTCGTTTCGAAGCACCACGTGATGATCGGGTGTGATAGATCCTTACGTTCACATACAACGGGTGTAAGACAGTTTTACACATGCAAAACACTTAGGGTTAACTTGACGAGCCTAGCATGTACGAGACATGGCCTCGGAACACGGAGGCGGAAAAGGTCGAACACGAGTCGTATGGAAGATACGATCAACATGAGAATGTTCACCGACGATGACTAGTCCGTCTCACGTGATGATCGGACACGGCCTAGTCGACTCGGATCGTGTAACACTTAGATGACTAGAGGGATGTCTAATCTGAGTGGGAGTTCACTAAAATAATTTGATTAGATGAATTAATTATCATGAACTTAGTCTAAAACCTTTGCAAATATGTCTTGTAGATCAAATGGCCAACGCTCATGTCAACCTGAACTTCAACGCGTTCCTAGAGAAAACCAAGCTGAAAGATGATGGCAGCAACTATACTGAATTTGGGTCCCTGAACACGAGGATCATCCTCATAGCTGCCAGAAACAATATGTCCTAGAAGGACCGCTAGGTGACGCTCCGTCCCGAGAACCAAGACATTATGAATGCTTGGCAGACTCGTCTTGATGATTACTCCCTCGTTCAAGGTCGGCATGCTTCTACAACTTAGAACCGGGCTCCAAAAGCGTTTTGAGCAACACGGAGCATATGAGATGTTCAAGAGCTGAAACTAATTTTCCAAGCTCATGCCCGGGTCAAGAGATATGAAGTCTCCGACAAGTTCTACAGTTGTAAGATGGAGGAGAACAGTTCTGTCAGTGAGCACATATTCAAAATGTCTGGGTTGCCCAACCGCTGTCCCAATTTGGACATAAACCTCCGGACGAGGCGGTCATTGACAGAATCCTTGATCGCTCCCACCAAGCTACAAGAGCTTTGTGATGAACTACAATATGCAGGGGATGGTGAAGACCATTCCTGAAGTATTCTCAATGCTGAAGTCAGCAGAGGTTGAAATCAAGAAAGAACATCAAGTGTTGATGGTCAACAAAACCACTAAGTTCAAGAAGGGCAAGGGCAAGAAGAACTTCAAGAAGGACGACAAGGAGGTTGCCGCGCCCGGTAAGCAAGTTGCCGGGAAGAAGTCAAAGAATGGACCCAAGCACGAGACTGAGTGCTTTTATTGCAAGGGAAGGGTTCTTTGGAAGCGGAACTGCCCCAAATACTTAGCGGATAAGAAGGCCGGCAACACCAAAGGTATATTTGATATACATATAATTGATGTGTACCTTACCGATTACTCGTAGTAACTCCTGGGTATTTGATACCGGTCTTTGTTGCTCATATTTGTAACTCACGGCAGGAGCTGCGGAATAAGCGGAGGCTGGCGAAGGCGAGGTGACGATCTTGGCGTCGGGAATGGTTCAGTCGATGTGATCGCCGTCGGCACGCTACCTCTACATTTACCTACGGGATTAGTTATAAACCTTAATAATTGTTATTTGGTGCCAAGTTTGAGCATGAACATTGTATCTGGATCTCGTTTGATCACGAGATGGCTACTCATTTAAATCCGAGAATAATGGTTGTTCTATTTATATGAGAGATATGTTTTATGGTCATGCTCCGATGGTCAATGGTTTATTCTTAATGAATCTCGAGCGTAATGTTACACATATTCATAAGCGTGAATACCAAAAGATGTAAAGTTGATAACGATAGTCCCACATACTTGTGGCATTGCCGCCTTGGTCACATTGGTGTCAAGCGCATGAAGAAGCTCCATGCTGATGGACTTTTAGAGTCTCTCGATTATGAATCATTTGACACATGCGAACCATGCCTCATGGGCAAAATGACCAAGACTCCATTCTCCGGAACAATGGAGCGAGCAACCAACTTGTTGGAAATCATACATACCGATATGTGCGGTCCAATGAGTGTTGAGGCTCGCGGAGGATATCGTTATGTTCTCACTCTCACAGATGACTTGAGTAGATATGGGTATGTCTACTTAATGAAACACAAGTCTGAGACCTTTCAAAAGTTCAAGGAATTTTAGAATGAAGTAGAGAATCAACGTGACCGAAAGATAAAATTCTTACGATCGGATCATGGAGGAGAATATTTAAGTCACGAATTTGGTACACACTTAAGAAAATGTGGAATCGTTTCACAACTCATGCCGCCTGGAACACCTCAACAGTAATGGTGTGTCCGAACGTCAGAATCGCACTCTATTGGATATGGTGCGATCCATGATGTCTCTTACCGATTTACCGCTATCATTTTGGGGATACGCTCTAGAGACAGCTACATTCACTTTAAATAGGGCACCGTCTAAATCCTTTGAGGCGACACCATTATGAATTATGGTTTGGGAAGAAACCTAAGTTGTCGTTTCTAAAAGTTTGGGGATGTGATGCTTATGTCAAGAAACTTCAACCTGAAAAGCTCGAACCCAAGTCAGAAAAATGCGTCTTCATAGGATACCCTAAAGAAACCATTGGGTATACCTTCTACTTAAGATCCGAGGGCAAGATCTTTGTTGCCAAGAACGGCTCCTTTCTGAAAAAAGAGTTTCTCTCGAAAGAATTAAGTGGGAGGAAAGTAGAACTCGATGAAGTACCACCTCTTGAACAGGAAAGTAGTGCAGCTCAGGAAAATGTTCCTGTGATGCCTACACCAACTGAAGAGGAAAATAATGATGATGATCAAGGTACTTCGGATCAAGTAGCTCTTGAACTTCAGGGTCCACAAGGACACGTTCCGCACTGCAGTGGTACGGCAACCCTGTCACGGAAATCATGTTGTTAGACAACGGTGAACCTTGAACTATGAAGAAGCGATGGCGGGCCCAGATTCCAACAAATGGCTAGAAGCCATGAAATCTGAGATAGAATCCATGTATGAAAACAAAGTATGGACTTTGGTGACTTGCCCGATGATCGTGACGATAGAAAACAAATGGATCTTTAAGAAGAAGACGGACGCGGATGGTAATGTCACCATCTATAAAGCTCGACTTGTCGCTAAGGGTTATCGGCAAGTTCAAGGGATTGACTACGATGAGACTTTCTCTCCGTAGCGAAGCTTAAGTCCGTCCGAATCATGTTAGCAATTGCCGCATACTATGATTATGAGATATGGCGGATGGACGTCAAAAGCGGCATTCCTTAACGGGCATCTTAAGAAAGAGCTGTATATGATGCAGCGAAAGGTTTTGTCGATCCTAAGAATGCTAACAAAGTATGCAAGCTCCAATGATCCATTTATGGGCTGGTGCAAGCATCTCGGAGTTGGAACATTCGCTTTGATGAGATGATCAAAGCGTTTGGGTTTATCTTGGACTTATGGAGAAGCTGCATTTACAAGAAAGTGAGTGGGAGCTCTGTAGCATTTCTCATATTATATGTAGATGACATACTTTTGATGGGAAATGATATAGAATTCTTGGACAGCATTAAGGCCTACTTGAATAAGTGTTTTTCGGTGAAGGACCTTGGAGAAGCTGCTTATATATTAGGCATCAAGATCTATAGAGATAGATCGAGGCGCCTCATAGGTCTTTCACAAAGCACATACCTTGATAAGATTTTGAAGAAGTTCAAAATGGATCAGTCCAAGAAAGGGTTCTTGCCTGTGCTGCAAGGTGTGAGATTGAGCTCGGCTCAATGCCCGACCACGGCAAAAGATAAAGAAGAGATGAGCGTCATCCCCTATGCCTCAGCCATAGGATCTATTATGTATGCCATGTCGTGTACCGGACTGATGTAAACCTTGCCGTAAGTTTGGTAGGAAGGTACCAAAGTAATCCCGACAAGGAACACCGGACAATGATCAAGAATATCCTAAAGTACCGAAAAGGACAAAGGACATGTTTCTCGTTTATGGAGGTGACGAAGAGCTCGTCAGAAGGGTTATGTCGATGCTAGCTTCGACCGCAGATCTGGATGACTCTAAGTCACAAACCGGATCGATGTATATGTTGAATGGTGGAAGCGATGGTAGTGCGGCTGCAAGCGAGCATCGTGGCGGGATCTACATGTGAAGCGGAGTACATGGCAGCCTCGGAGGCAGCGCATGAAGCAATTTGGGTGAAGGAGTTCATCACCGACCTAGGAGTCATACCCAATGCGTCGGGGCCGATCAAACTCTTTTGTGACAACACTAGAGCTATTGCACTTGCCAAGGAGCCAGTGTTTCACAAGAAGACACAGCACATCAAGCGTCGCTTCAACTCCATCCGTGAAAATGTTCAAGATGGAGACATAGAAATTTAGTAAAGTGCATACGGATCTGAATGTCGCAGATCCGTTGACTAAACTCTTCTCTTCATGGGCAAAAC
Organism: Aegilops bicornis; assembly: GCA_021605145.1. Lineage (NCBI taxonomy): Eukaryota > Viridiplantae > Streptophyta > Magnoliopsida > Poales > Poaceae > Aegilops > Aegilops bicornis. Next base: position 250,955,030 of record CM038673.1, read on the forward strand.
ATGATCAACACCAGAACTCTATGGGTGTTCGATTCATCACAATGTAACTAGATTATTGACTCTAGTGCAAGTGGGAGACTGTTGGAAATATGCCCTAGAGGCAATAATAAAAGCATTATTATTATATTTCCTTGTTCATGATAATTGTCTTTTATTCATGCTATAATTGTATTATCCGGAAATCGTAATACACGTGTGAATACATAGACCACAATACGTCCCTAGTAAGCCTCTAGTTGACTAGCTCGTTGGTCAACAGATAGTCATGGTTTCGACTATGGACATCGAGATGTCATTGACAAGCGGGATCACGTCATTAGGAGAATGACGTGATGGACAAGACAATCCTAAGCATAGCACAAGATCGTGTAGTTCGTTTTGCTAGAGCTTTTTAATGTCAAGTATCTCTTCCTTAGACCATGAGATCGTGTAACTCCCGGATACCGTAGGAGTGCTTTGGGTGTACCAAGCGTCCTGGCGTAAGCGGGTGACTATAAAGGTGCACTACAGGTATCTCCGAAAGTGTCATTGGGTTGACACGGATCGAGGCTGGATTTGTCACTCCGTGTATGACGGAGAGGTATCTCTGGGCCCTTTCGGTAATGCATCATCATAATGAGCTCAAAGTGACCAAGTGTTTGGTCACAGGATCATGCATTACTGATGCAGTAAAGTGACTTGCCGGTAATGAAACCGAACGAGGTATTGGGATACCGACGATCGAGTCTCGGGCATGTAACGTCTGGATTGACAAAGGGAATAGTATACGGGGTTGCTTGAATCCTCGACATCGTGGTTCATCCGATGACATCATCGAGGAGCATGTGGGAGCCAACATGGGTATCCAGATCCGCTGTTGGTTATTGACACGAGAGCCGTCTCGGTCATGTCTGCGTGTCTCCCGAACCCGTAGGGTCTACACATAAGGTTCGGTGGCGCTAGGGTTATTAGGAAGACTTGTATGTGATTACCGAATGTTGTTGAGTCCGGATGAGATCCCGGACGTCACGAGGAGTTTGGAAGGGTCCGGAGGTAAAGATTTATATATGGGAAGTTGTCAAAGCGGACACCGGAAAGTTTCGGGGCATATCGGTATTATCTGGGGCCACCGGAAGGGTTCGAGGTCCACCGGGAGAGCCACCCCTCGGGGGGCCACATGGGCTGCGTGGGGCAGGAGCCAGCCCTGGTGGGCTGGGCGCCCCCTTGGGCCCATGCGCCTAGGGGTTGGGGGAACCCTAGAGGCGCCTGCTTGGGGGCAAGTTCCCCTCCCTTGGCCGCCCCCTCTAGATGCCATCTAGAGGGGCCGGCCCCCTTGTCCCTTCCACCTATAAATAGAGGGGTGAGGGGAGGGCTGCAATACACTTGAAGGCGCAGCCCCTCCCCTCCCCAACACCTCTCCTCCTCCGCGCGGGCTTGGCGAAGCCTGGGAGAACTGTCACTCCACCATCATCACGCCCGTCGTCTGCTGCTGGAGCCATCTTCCTCAACCTCTCCTTCCCCCTTGATGGATCAAGAAGGAGGAGACGTCCGTCCGTCTGCACGTGTGTTGAGCAGCGGAGGTGCTGTCCGTTCAACACTTGGTCATCGGTGATCCGAATCACGGCGTAGTACGACTCCATCATCACCATCCCTTGAACGCTTCCTTTTCGATCTACAAGTGGTATGTAGATGCAAACTCACTCCCTTGACTCGTTGCTTAGATGAACTCATAGATGGATCTTGGTGAAACGTAGGAAATTTTTTAATTTTCTGCAACGTTCCCCAACAAAACATGGTGCTACTTTGAAGCACAATATATGAGACTCACTACATGAAGAACAAGGTGCTACTTTGAAGCACAAGTGTGGAAAAAGAGATAGTAACATTGCCATTTTTGTTTATTTTCTTCTTTTTTTGGGGCCTTTCTCTTTTTTTTGATTGGGCAATGCTCTAATAATGATGGTCATCACACTTCTATTGATTACAACATATGAATTACAACTCGAAACTAGAACAAGATATGACTCTATATGAATGCCTCCGGCGGTGTACCGGGATGGTGCAATGAATCAAGAGTGACATGTATGAAAAGTAATGCATGGTGGCTTTGCCACAAATACGATGTCAACTACATGATCATGCAATGGCAATATGACAAAAGTAAAGTATGTCATGATGATGATGAACGGAACGGTGGAAAGTTGCATGGCAATATATCTCGGAATGGCTATGGAAATGCCATAATAGGTAGGTATGGTAGCTGTTTTGAGGAAGATATAGAGAGGTTTATGTGTGAAAGAGTGTATCGTGTCACGGGGTTTGGATGCACCGGCGAAGTTTGCACCAACTCTCAAGGTGAGAAAGGGCAATGCAGTGCATCAAGAGGCTAGCAAAGGCGGAAAGGTAAAAGTGCGTATAATCCATGGACTCAACATTAGTCAAAAGAACTCATATACTTATTGCAAAAATTTAGAAGTCATAAAAAATCAAGTACTACGGCATGCTCCTAGGGGATATATTGGTAGGACAAGACCATCGCTCGTCCCCGACCGCCACTCATAAGGATGCACAAGCCAGGTACACTTCATGTTTCAAATTTGTTACACAACTTTAACCATACGTGCATGCTACGGGACTAGCTAACTTCAACACAAGCATTATTTAAATTCATAATCACCCAACTAGCATGAATTTAATATCACTACCTCCATATCTCAAAACAATTATCAAGTATCAAGTTGATCATAGCATCCAATTCACTTCCTATGATAGTTTTTATTGTACCCAACTTGGATGCCTACCATTCTAGGACCAATTTTATGACCATAGAAAATATCATGATGTTCTAAAAGACTCTCAAAATAATATAAGTGAAGCATGGGAGACTAGCAATTTCTTCAAAATTAAGACACCACCGTGCTCTAAAAGATATAAGTGAAGCACTAGAGCAAAAACTATCAAGCTCAAAAGATATAAGTGAAGCACATAGAGTATTCTAGCAAATTCTAATCAAATAGGCTTCTCCCAAAAGGTGTGTACAGCAAGGATGATTGTGGTAAACTAAAAAGCAAATACTAATATAATACACGACGCTCCAAGCAAAACACTTATCATGTGGTGAATAAAAATATAGCCCCAAGTAAAGTTACCAATGGACGAAGACGAAAGAGGGGATGCCTTCCCGGGGCATCCCCAAGCTTAGGCTTTTAGCTATTCTTGAATGTCTTGGGGTGCCTTGGGCATCCCCAAGCTTAGGCTCTTGCCACCCTTTATTCCATAGTCCATAAAAGCTTTACCCAAAACTTAAAAAACTTCACAACACAAAACTCAACAGAAAATCTTATAAGCTCCGTTAGTGAAAGAAGACAAAACCACCACATATGGTACTGTAATGAACTCATTATTTATTTAATTTGGTGTTAAACCTACTGTATTCCAACTTCTCTATGGATTATAAACTATTTTATTGGCCATAGATTCATCAAAATAAGCAAACAACACACGAAAAACAGAATCTGTCAAAAACAGAACAGTCTGTAGTAATCTGTAACTAACGCAAACTTTTGGAACTCAAAAAATTCAGCCAAAATAGGACGACCTAGGAAATTTGTTTATTGATCATAAGCAATTGGAATAACTATTTTATCACGTTCTGGTGATTTTTAACAATTATTTTCGTGAGCCGAAAGTTTCTGGAAATTACAGCAAGATCAAATAACTATCATCCAAGAAGATCCTATAGGTTTAACTTGGCACAAACACGAATTAAAAGATAAAACCACATCTAAACAGAAGGTAGATGGATTATTTATTCCTAAACAGAAACAAAAACAAAAAACATAAAGAAAATTGGGTTGCCTCCCAACTAGCGCTATCGTTTAACGCCCCTAGCTAGGCATAAAAGCGAGGATAGATCTAACGAGTGCCATCTTTAATTTTCAGTTTTTTAGCGGAGTCATGTTCGAATCCGGGAGGTTCTTTCCTCTTCCCTTCATACTCGAAATTTTTTAGATCTAAAGAATCCAACCGCTTATTGCAAAGAGTGATCAATATATTCATGCGGTGAAGATTTCCGCTAACACCTTTAAGAGGCTCCATAGACTTTTGTAAAAAATTTGTTAATTCGCAAATCTTTTCAAACACTTGGGTTTCTTCTTGGGTAGGATGTGATCTTCCCTTTTGAGGTAGTGTTCCCACTATTTCCTCTACAATTTCATGCGCAATACTGGGATCAATCTCAATAAAATTTCCCTTGGCAATGCAATCCAAGAGTTGTCTATGTGTCATATTTAACCCAACATAAAAATTACGAAGAAGAATTCTAAAGTTCACCTCTAGGGTGCACTTGCGATAAGATTCCATCATCCTATACCAAGCATCTTTTAAGTTTTCTCCTTGCCTTTGCTTGAAGTGAAGAACTTCAAACTCGGGAGACATAGGAGCGGATAAGGAACTAGACATAATGACAAGGCAAACGAGCTAACACACGGCAAACGGAAAAAGGCAAGCAAAAATAGAGAGGAGAAGATAGGGAAAGAGAGGGCGAATAAAACGGCAAGGGTGAAGTGGGGGAGAGGAAAACGAGAGGCAAATGGCAAATAATGTAAATGCGAGGGAGATGGGTTTGTGATGGGTACTTGGTATGTCTTGACTTGAGCGAAGACCTCCCCGGCAACGGCGCCAGAAATTCTTCTTGCTACGTCTTGAGCTTGTGTTGGTTTTCCTCGAAGAGGAGAGGGTGATGCAGCAAAGTGTAGCGTAAGTATTTCCCTCAGTTTTGAGAACCAAGGTATCAATCCGAGAGGAGGATCCTCAAAAGTCCCACGCACCTACACAAACATCTTGAGAACTTGCAACCAACACAATAAAGGGGTTGTCAATCCCTTCATGGCCACTTCATGTAAAGTGAGATCTAATAAAGATAGTATGATAAGATAAATATATTTTTGGTATTTTATAATATAGATGCAAAAAGTAAAGATGCAAATAAAAGTAGATTGAAAGCAAATATGATAAGAGATAGACCCGGGGGCCATAGGTTCCACTAGTGGTTTCTCTCAAGATAACATAAGTATTACGGTGGGTGAACAAATTATTATCGAGCAATTGATAGAAAAGCGCATAGTTATGAGATTATCTAGGCATGATCATGTATATAGGCATCACGTCCATAACAAGTAGACCGACTCACACGCATCTACTACTATTACTCCACACATCGACCGCTATCCAAAGACATGCATCTAGAGTATTAAGTTCATAAGAACAGAGTAACGCATTAAGCAAGATGACATGATGTAGAGGGATAAACTCATGCAATATGATATAAACCCCATCTTGTTATCCTCGATGGCAACAATACAATACGTGCCTTGCAACCCTTTCTATCACTGGGTAAGGACACCACAAAATTGAACCCAAAGCTACTTCTCCCATGGCAAGAAAGATCAATCTAGTAGGCCAAACCAAACTAATAATTCGAAGAGACTTGCAAAGATAACTTAATCATACATAAAATAATTCAGAGAAGATTCAAATATTATTCATAGATAAACTTGATCATAAACCCACAATTCACCGGATCTTGACAAACACACTGCAAAAAGAGATTACATCGAATAGATCTCCACAAGAGAGGGGGAGAACATTGTATTGAGATCCAAAAAGAGATAAGAAGCCATCTAGCTAATAACTATGGACCCGTAGGTCTGTGGTAAACTACTCACGACTCATCGGAGGGGCAAGGATGTTGATGTAGAGGCCCCCCATGCTTGATTCCCTCCCAGCAGAGTCTTGCGAAGGCTCCAAGATGGGATCTCGCGGATACGGAAGGTTACTGGCGGTGGAAATTGTGTTTCGTGGTGCCCCTGGATGTTTTCGAGTGCGTGGGTATATATAGGAAGAAGAAGTACGTCGGTGGCCGCCCGAGGGGCCCACGAGACAGGGGTGCGCCCTATAGGGGGGGCCTCCTATCTCGTGGAGGCCTCGGCTGCTTCTTGACTTGCACTCCAAGTCCTCTGGATCACGTTCGTTCCAAAAATCACGCTCCCGAAGGTTTCATTCCGTTTGGACTCCGTTTGATATTCCTTTTCTTGAAATCTTGAAATAGGCAAAAACAAAGAATATGGGTTGGGCCTCCGGTTAGTAGGCTAGTCCCAAAAATGATATAAACGTGTAAAATAAAGCCCATAAACATCCAAGAGGGGTAATATAATAGCATGGAACAATAAAAAATTATAGATACGTTGGAGACGTATCAACAGCTGGTTGTCTTGGGCCTGCAGCTCTTCTTCAAGCGGCGGGCCCCGACCGCCGGGCTCTCGCGAGGTCGGCCGGGCGCTGAGCGACAGCCCCCAGCCCCCTGCCGAGAGGGGGGGCGCCACCGCACGCCCCTCCCGCAGCCCCAGTGACGGAGGACGAGTTGGGGCGTGCGCTGGAGTCCGAGCGCGGGCGGAGCATCGTTCGTCATGCGCTCTTCCAGGAGGCGATGGGCATGATGAGTCGGCTGGGCAAAGAACTTGCGGGTGTCGACTCACGTCTTGAGGCTGAAGGTCTTCGGCTGCCGGAGGAGTGGCGTAAGCTGAGGGTGGCCATCAACCTGGGCTGCTACCAGCGTGATCTTGACAATGCGAGGCTAAGGCGTCTGAGGGAGTCTCGGATTAGGGGGTGTCCGGATAGCCGAACTATCACCGTTGGCCGGACTCCTGGACTATGAATGTTGGAGTAATGGGCCACGGGTAGGCAGACCCGAGCCCCTGAACCTTTCAAAGCATCGGGGCAGACTGCGCCCCTCAAGACGCCAAGACGAAAAGCCGCCTTCAGAAAGTCGGCAACAGAGTCGGCGACTACCCCTCTGGGCCGAGTCCCAGAGGCGGCCTCAAGATGAGCCGACTTTAAGCCGGCGACCTCGGGACAAGCCGACTCCAAGCCAGCGACCTCCAGCGAGGCCGACTACAGGGAGTCGGCCCGCGACCCCAACCACCTCCTGCCTGAGCGACTACGAGCGGGATGGGATAAAGCCGCCTCGCGGCCCATCCCTGCCCCGCCCATAAAGGGCAGGTATGGCCACAGAGCGTCGTACCGACGGAGATCTCCGTCCGGCGCGGCACTGTTGCCACGCCGGCCCTGACATCAGCCCCGTGGGCAGATTCCTGTACCCATGATGGCCTGTCTATACGACCGAAGCAGCGGGATTTGTCGGCGGGAGAACCGAAGACGGCGAGAGCACCCCAGAGACGGACCCGATGGAGTCGGCCGGCCCCTCCCGCGGGCTCCACGCGCCATTAACCAGACAAGACGGGGAGTGGCAACAGTGATCGCCCGCCTGGCGTTGACACTGTTGCCATGACCCCATGGCCAAGCTCGCGTCATTAGAAGCATGGCTCTGATAATTTGCAGCCGTGAAGACCACTTGGCGGTGACAAGCTGTCGGCCCATCTTTGGGCCGTCAGCGGGGCCCACTAGTCGGCGGGCCCCAGAAGTCGGTGGAGAAGACGGCGACTTAGAGACTGACGACTTGGACCCACACCCAGCCGGATTACCGTTGTACCCCCGGGGGGGTAGGCCTATATAAACCCCCCGGGGCACCCATGCAAAGGGTTGTAAGCTAGTAGTTTTAGACACACACATAGAGGGAGAGAAGAGCTAGCCGTGCCCTTCTCCTTCCTCACCCCGAACAGCTCAAGGAGCATCTTGTACTCACTTTGCCATAGTGATCATGCGGAGACCCCGCAGAGCAGCGATGGGGTGTTATCTCCTTGGAGAGCCCACGAAGCTGGGTAAGATTCGCCGGCGTGCATGTCTTCGCCTCATACCGTTTCGTGCACCGTGACGTTCTACTCGCCCCTCCATGATAAGCCATCCTTTGGCATATGTCGCACCCAACCCCGACATTTGGCGCCCACCGTGGGGCCTGGTGCACCGTCGTCCGGAGACCTGCCTCGACGGGAACCTCTTCCTCCTCGGGCGAAGCGCAGCCAGCCCGGCACGCCAGACGGAGTTCTGCGCCCGGCACAGATGGCGCCGAGGTCGCTTCTTGTGGCGAAGCTGCCTCGCCGAACTTGTCGGGCGAGGTTCGCCTCTCCGACGAGCCTGCATCCGGACGCAGTAACGGACGGCCCCGAAAAGCTCCTCGCGGGCCTCCTCGAAAGCAGCTCCACGTCGCCGGGCGAAGCCCGCCACCGACTGGAGTCCGTAGGGCTCCACCGACCCGATGTTGGTCGACTCCGACACCGCGTCGCTCGACGCGTTCCCCACCAACTTGGTGGTCTACGACGAGCCTCTCCCTCGCGCGGAGAGAGGCGGGAGCACCATCACAGAAGTACTCGTCATCGGTCACGGCGAGCTTTCTAGTGAGGGAGCTCGTGACCCTCTCGACGCGGTTCTGCAAGACCTGACCGCCACCATTCCGGAGGACGCCGATGCCGGAACGCTGGAAGTACGCCGCCTCCAGCTCGTCGTGGGTGCACAGAAGCTGGCAAGCATGAGACGCTTGTCGGAAGCCTATCAGCGAGATGGATCGCTTCGTAGGCGGCTCGCCGGCTCGATCGGGCCTAACCGCCTAAGCGCGGTCCAGCAGCAGCGTAGCCATCGCCGATCTGTTTAGGGCGATTGCCACAATACGCCACGCCCGCGGAGAACATTCACGCTGCCCAGGCGGCGGCGGATGAGCTGGATAACTTCGAGGGCGAGGAGCGCCGCCTGATGACGGAGCGAGTCCAGCAGCTCCTCGACGCGGCCGCCACGCAAAACGGCCGCTGCCGCGGAGGCGCCGCGCCGACAACACGGTGATTTGCCCCTCGCCGAGATCAAGCGCGGCGTCTCGGACGCCGACCGCGGCGTCCCGCGAAGAAAGGACAAGAGATCCGGCTGCCGCCATAGCCGGACTCACATCTCCATCGAGCGCGAAGACGGCCGCCCAAGAGCGATGGAAGCGGCGGGGCGACTATCGCCCACCACCTCCCCGCAGAAAGGCGAGTCTCCCGCCACCCGTCGAGCATCCGACTCTCGGCGACCGCCTTAACGCCCGAGAGGGAGTCGGAGAAAATGACGCCTGCCACCGGATCGGCGACTCCACCGATCCTCGCACTAGAAGAAGAAGACGAAGTTGGGCCATACTGTTTGGACCTCGCATCCGAGACGAGCCCTTCCCCCGAGGATTCACACTCCCCCGAGACACACCCAAATACACCGGCTCCGTGAAGCCGGAGGACTGGCTAGTGGACTACTCCACGGCTGTCAGCATAGCGAACGACAACAAGCGCGTTGCCGTAAAGTATGTTCCCCTCATGCTCCAGGGCACGGCCCGGACATGGTTGAACAACTTGAAGCCCCGCAGCATCAACAGCTGGGTCGACTTCACCGAGGCCTTCGTCCGCAACTTCACGAGCACATACAAGCGACCTCCCAAGCCTCGTCAGTTGTCCTTGTGCGTGCAAGGACCCAACGAGTCTACTCGCGACTACCTCACGCGTTGGGCCGAGCTCCGGAACTCCTGCGAAGGAGTGCACGAGGTGCAGGCAATCGAGTACTTCACCGCCGGGTGCAGAGAAGGCACCCTCCTCAAGCACAAGCTCGCTTTGCGACAAGCGGAGACCCTCGACGAGCTGCTGGTCATAGCAGACATAAGCACGCTGACACCGACTCCTCCATGAAGTCGGAGATCGAAGTCGGTCGCGGCCCGCAAAGTAGCTCCTCATGCTCCTAGAACTCCGGTGGCGGCGCTAGTCGGCAGCAGCAACAAAATGATCATGGCGCCAAGGCCCCGCGGCTTCAACAAGCCGGCAGTGGCGGCATCGAAGACCAGCCGGCCAAGGGGCAGCCTCACCTTAAGCGGCGTAGAAAGGCGGCAAGTCCAACTGGTTGCCAGCCTTCTCTTCTGGCGAAAGCGCACTGACGGACCTGCAAGTTCCACAGCGCGCCGGCCGTCAAATCACACCACCGGAAGTGCCACCGGCTCACCCGATCGCCAAGGAGACGGCCTTGCCCTACTCCGCTTCTTTGGGCCGCCTCCACCACCGCCCAGCGGCCGGTTGTCGAGCCGATCGGCCTTGAAAGACAAGACGATTACCCGGAAGAGCACGGCGCCTATGTCGTGTTTACCGGTGGTGATGATCGCCCGCATGAAAGCGGTAGCAAAGAAGAAGAAGTGAATGCAAGAGCATCGAGATACCCCGAAATTCATGCTTTGGTCCGAGAAACCCATTAGCCGGAGCCGTCTGATCACCCAGAGGTGATGCGAATCCGGGCTCCTACGCCCTGGTCTTGGGAGCCACCCTTGCCCACGGATAGGCGGGCCGCCGCTTCTCGTGAGTCTTGATAGGCGGAGGCAGCAGCATCAACATCCTGTACAAGGATACGATGGAGAAGCTAGGAATCAAGCAAAGACAAATTTTCAAAGATAGTCGGACTGTGTTCCACGAAATCGCACCGGCCTTTCCTGCTCACCGATTGGCAAGATTTTGTGAGACGTCCTCTTTGGGGACAAGGATCACTTTCGCCGAGAGCCGGTCTGGTTCAAGTGGTGGACCTCGAAAGCCCCTACCATGCCCCGCTTGACCTGCCTTGGCCAAGTTCATGGCGGTCCCCACTACGCCTACCTCAAGATGAAGATGCCGAGCTCAAGGGATTCGACCGTGGCGACTACTGAAAGTCGTCCACTTTGTCTTGGTGGCAACCGGTGGCGAGCCCCTAGTGATCGCGGTGAAGCGGCTCCTAGATCGGATTATGGCGATGGCGGCAAGCAGCCAGAGATATCGCCCGACCTCAAGGAGTCGAAGGTCGAGGGCTCGTTCAAGCCGGCCAAAGAGACCAAGAAGATACCCTTGGACCCGGAGCACCCGGAGAGATACGCTGTCATAGGTGTGAACCTCGACAGCAAATAGGAAGGCGAGCTCGTCGATTTCCTCTGTGAGAATCGGGACATCTTCGCATGGTTCCCCAAAGACATGCCAGGTGTACCGACGGATTTCGCCGAGCACAAGTTACATGTCCGACCTGATGTGAAGCCTGTCAGGCAGCCCTTGCGCCGCTTTGTCGAGAAGAGAAAATAAGAGTTGTTGGAGAAGAGATAGCCCGGCTCCTCGCGGCCGGTTTCATCATGGAAGTTTTCTTTCCGTAATGGTTGGCGAACCCGGTCTTGGTACTAAAGAAGAACAAGCGTTGGCGGATGTGTATTGACTACACAAGCCTCAACAAAGCACGCCCCAAGGACCCGTTAAACTTTGCCAAGAATTGATCGGTGATAGACTCCACGGCGGATGCGAGCCGTTGAGCTTCTTAGATGCATATTCGAGGATATCACCGGATCAAGCTGAACCGGCCGACAGATTGAAGACCGCCTTCATCACGCCATTTGGAGCCTTACGCTGCGACCATGACGTTCGGCTTGAGGAACGCCACGCCACCTTCAGTATTTGCATGCGAAGTGCCTCCTCAAGCAGCTTGGTAAAGCATGCGTTTACGTGGACGGCGTGGTGGTGAAGACGGAGAAGCGGGGAACGCTGTTGGAAGACCTCAAAGAGACCTTTGAAAACCTGTGCGATTCCGGATCAAGCTCAACCCGGAGAAATCGTCTTGAATTACAAGCCGGCCAGCTCCTTGGCTTCCTGGTATCTGAGCAGCGACATAGAGTGCAACCCGTGAAGATCAAAGCGATCGAAAGGATGGAAGTACCCACGATCGTTAGATGTGCGAAGTTCACCGGCTGCTTGGCGTCTATCGGCCGATTCATCGATCATTTGGGCGAAAAGCTCTTCCTCTGTACCAGCTTATGAAGAAGACCACCTTCTTGAATGGAACTCAAAGCGAATGACTTTTCTCGATTGAAGAGAATGTCGACTACTCCCCGATCTTGGCGGCTCGACTCCAAAGGAGCCCATGCTCTCAGATATTGCCGCCACCGGCCGGGTAGTTAGCATATCATTGTAGTTGAGCGCAAGGAGGAAGGCAAGGCGCTACTTGTCCGAGACCAGTGTATTACTGAGCGAGTCTTTGTCGACCTCCAAGCGAGAACTACCCCCACTACCGGAAGATGTGTTCTGGCGTGCACTTTGCCGCCAAGAAGTTGAAGCCTTACTTTCAAGAGCATCCAATCACCATGGTTTGCACGGCCCCACTAGCAGAGATCATCGGAAGCCGAGATGCTTCAGGCGAGTGGCCAAATGGGCCATAGAGTTGGCCCCTACACCATCTTTACCAGCCCCGCACCGCCATCAAGTCACAAGCACCGGCCGACTTCCTCGTCGATTGGGCGAGACCAGTACCTACCGCCAAATACCGACTCCACCCATTGGCGGATGCACTTTGATGGCTCCAAGATGCGCACCGGCTTGGGAGCCGGGCGTGGTCCTCACTTCCCCTAAGGGCGACAAGCTCAAATGCAGCTGCAGATCCATTTTGCCGCCTCCAACAACGTCGCCCGAATCTGAGGTGCTCATCCACGGGCTCCGGCTCGCCAAAGAGCTTGGCATTCGCGGATCGTGCTATGGCGACTCGACTTGGTGGTCCAACAGTCATCCGTATCGGGGCGCCAAAGATGCAAATATGGCGAGCTACAGACTTTACAGTGCAGCGGTGAGTGGATATTTTGAGGATGCGAATTCCTCCACCTACCAAGAAACGACAACGACCAAGCAGATGCCACAGCAAGAATCGGTTCCACCCGTCGAGCAATACCATCCGGCGTCGCCCTTGGCGCCTTCTCAAGCCATCATCAAACCGTCACAGTCGGACTCCATTTTGTGCGGCTCCCCACGAAGAAGCCGGATCCGACTCAGAGCCTCAAAGAGACGGCACAAGAATCTCTTGCAGACGCTTCCCCAAGAACACGGCGGTCGAAGCCCGGCCGGGGACTTCGAACCCGGCCGGGGACTGCGGCGACCATTGCGAAGACTCCGATTACTCGGCACAGGGACTGCGTCGGTCGGCCGGGACTTCTTCAACCCGACAAGCTGCTGCAGACCCCAACCCGCCGCCTCCAGCCCGGCCGCCCTCGTCCAAGTAGCGATCTTGGCGGTCGAAGAAATAGCAGCACCCTCATGGGCCCAGCCCATCCTGAAGTTCTTAGTAAGCGGAGAGCTACCAAGCGATGAAACCTTGGCTCGGCAAGTGCAACACCGGCGGCAGCCTACACTATAGTCAATAGAGAGCTGGTCGGTAGCGGCATCACGGTGTCTACCAACATTGCGTCGAATCGAGCAAGGCCAAGCAATCCTTGAAGACATCCATCGAGGCGAGTGCGGCCATCATGCAGCCTCAAGAGCACTCGTCGCCAAAGCCTTCCGACCACAGTTTCTTACGGCCAACTGTCCTAGAAGAGGCCAAGGAATTAGTTCAAAAATGCAAGGTGCCGGTGTTCGCTCCAAGCCGCTTGACCCGGCTTGGCGCTCAAGACTATCCCCATCGCTTTGGCCCTTTCTTTGTTTGGGGCACGGACATGGTGGGACCATTCAAGGCGGCACGAGGTGGCCTAACTCACTTACTTGTCGCGGTGGACAAGTTCACCAAATGGATAGAAGCAAAACCCATCAATAAGTTGAATGGTCCCTCTGGCGGTGACTTTCATCGCCCGACATCACGACTCGATGCGGCGTACCACACAGCATCATCACCGACAACGGCACAAATTTACGCCAAAGGCGCCACAGCCCGTTCTGCTGACGCCTTGAGGGCATCATTGGACTTAGCGTCCGTTGCCCTCCGCATCAAACAGCCAGTGGAAGCGAGCGAACGGCCTCATCCGTCGGCATCAAGCCTCGATTGGGTCGAACCGGTGGAAGCGTTGACGGCTTTCTTGGCTTGAGGAGTTGCCGGCCGTCCTCTGGAGTCTGCGAACGACTCCAAACAAGTCAATCAGCTTCACACCTTCTTCCTCGTCTCTGGTGCGAAGCCGTCATCCCAACGGATATAGAGTTCGACTCCCATGAGTCACCATGTACACCAAAGAGGAAGCGAAGAAGCACGTCAAGGCGGCGTCGATCTGCTGAAGAGGGCATTGTTGGCACTCGGTCCGGCATCTACCAGCAGAGCTGCGCCGCTACTACAACAAGAAGGTCAAGCCAAGATCATTCCTAGAGGGCGACCTTGTGCTCCGCCGATCAGCGAATGAACCGCCAAAGACAAGTATCGGCGCCTTTGGGAAAACCCATTCATCATCGATGAAAGTCTTGAGCAACGACTCCTACTACGATCGGCCTTCGAAGCCCGAGCATGCAAGAGGGACGACTCCGGCAAGGAGACGGAGCGGCCATGGAATCTGAATCTCCTCCGAAGATTTTACAGTTGGCCTTGATATGTACCACGCTACCCTTTTGTGTTTGAAATACCAAGACTCGGGCCCCGAGGCGAGCTCGGGGACTGCCCTCTTTGTTATCTGTATGATAAGAATTATGCCTTTGGTTATGTTACCCTTTGATTATGTTGTTTGGCACCGGGCTCGACTAGTCGGCCCGAGGACTCACCATGCTGAGCTATGAAGTGCTTCACGAAGTCGAGACAAGTAGCGTCAGTGCCTAAAACATCTCTGTCGAGAAGCCGCAGCTTCATGAGCTGGCTATTTAGTGGGCGGGGAGTAAGGTAAGCCAGGCGCCCTGCGAAAAAATGGCTAAGGACCCAAACCATAACAATTTTTTAAATCGGCTTCCCGCCCGTTTGGTTAAACCGACTATTAAGAAGCGGGCTTGCCGTTTTATACCAAACTTGATTAAACGACTCTAAAAAAATGGCCAAGTACTTGCCTTCTCAAAGTAGCCAAGCACTTGACCTAGACGACAATCCATGAGCGGTTGCCCGGCAAACAAGCGGCATCTAAGGGAAAGCGGCAAAGGAAAAAGCCACAAGAGCAATAAGCAAGGAAACATAAAATTAGAATAATATTTACACAAACTTAGGCCCTTGGCGGATCTTGAAACAGAGGTTGAGAATACACCCACGGGTGGAATTGTGCAAATTAACAAAGTTCTTCCAAAGGACTAGCAAAGCAGATAAAATAAAAGGCAAGGCAGCGGCCTAAGAAGCAGCGGATGGGGTTGGAAGGCCGGAGGCGGCGGCGTCGAGGCGCCAGGCGGCTGGCCGCAGTCTCGGCTTGATCGTTTCTGGCAGCAGCTGGCCCAGATGGGCGCGGCGCATTGTTGGAGGCGCGGTCGAGCTGAGGCTGGTCGCCCGCTCCATCTCCTGGCGCCTCCATGCCGTCTCCGTCCTCCGCCTCGTCCTCATCCTCGGCGCTGGAGTCGATCACCTCCGCCGAGTCCTCGCCGTAGTCCGGGTTCATCCCGAACCACTCCGGCGGTGCTTCCCCACCGTCTTCAGCCGCTCGGGGGCGAAGACAGTGTCCGATGTAGTCGGCGATCGCCGCCGCCGCCTCGGAGGGCGCCCTCCGCGCGGCGGCTGACTCCGCTGAGCTTCGGCCGGAGCAGCGGCCAGCCGGTCAGGTCGAGCCACAGATACCACGCCTTGACGAACTCCAGCGCTCGGCGAGCTCTAGCCCGAGCAGCGGAGCCCTTCCAAGCCTCAAGGCGGCCCGGCCGCGACCTCCGGCCGGTCGGCGGTCCGGTGGGAAGTCTGTGAACCGGCATGTCCGGCCACAGGGCAGCAATCGCCTGGGCACCGACACGCTAAAGGTGGCGCAGCATCCGATGTGCCGGCCGCAGACAAGCCTCAATGCTCAGGAGCTGCTCATCAAGGGTCCGGGGGGCGTTGGCTGCGATCTCAGCGCCACCCGCCCTCCGCGCCTCGCGCTCGGCCTCGATGGCCTGATTGGCGCTGCGTGTGACCGGGGAAGAAGTCTGCCAAGAAGAAGAAAAAGCAAGTCGAAAAAAAAACAGGAGCCGGCTTAACCTATAGTCGGCAACCCAAAAGAGAAAGTAAAAGCCAACTTACCATCGGCGATATCTTGATTTCATGGAAGCCGGAGGTCAATCGCGCTTCCACAGCCGGTCCAGCGGGCCTTCGCTCTCAAATTCGGCGGAGAGCGGCCTCTTTCTTCTCCGCCTCAGCTGCGCCGCCTTGAGCTGCTCCCTCTGCTCCGCCCATGCGTAGCCCGGCAGGTCGCGCTTCTGCGGCGAGCTTGCCGCCTCCTCCTCTTTGGTGCGCCAGCGGTCTCGGCCGTACCAGCTGCCCCAGAGCGGCGTTGGACTACGAAGAATAAAAAAAGAAGAAGGGCCGAAGTCGTCGATTAAGAAGGTCGCCAGAAGATCCGGCCCGATTGCGTAGCGATCGGCCCGAATCTCGAGGACTACAGCCGCAGTGCGCTTGTGCGCCCAGCGAAGAAGAAAACTCACCTCGGCTCCTCGCCCGGTCGGCCAGCCCGCTTGTTCGGTTCTTCAACGTTGCGGTTGAAGGCGATGTAGCGGAGGTTGTGATACTCTGTAACAAGAATTCCGGACATAGGTAATAAACTTGGAAGTAAGCGAATAAAGTTACGGGCCGCCACTCGGCCGCCCAAACTCGAGACTACACCCGGTGGATCTGTTGGCGCGCCTGAGAAGAGCAAGAGAAAATTCGGAAAGGAAACATACCGCACGGCGGATCGCGATGCCAGTGCGCCTTGAAAGGTTTCGAGGCGTCGCCGCCGCGCAGCTTCGCTTTTGGGCGTCCAGGCGTCGTGTTCAGCGAGCCCGTACACCTCCACTCGCACCCACCCAGCGCGGCGCTTTGTCGCCTCAGCATCGAGGATGGCCGAAGCGCAGCGCCGGTCTCAAGGCGGCGACGCCGGTCTCAAAGCGCGGGCGCCGGTCTCAAAGCGCGGCGCCGAGGTCGCCTTCTCAAGACGGCCAGCTGGCGGCGGTTAATTGAAGAAGCAAGCTGCGCCACGGCCTCGCTGTCGGTGATGTGGCCAGCGGGTCCCCGGCTGTTTGCCTCAGCGTGATCTCGGGCTGGCGGAGGCGGCGGAGGTGGCGCGGCAGCGCCCGGCGAAGAGACCTCGCCGCCTTCCCTCCCTGCGACGGGACCTCACCACCGACTCCTCCGACTGCCCGTGAACTCCGGCGGTGGTGGCGCCGAGCTTCAGCCGGAGTGGCGGCAGCGTCGGCCCGAAGCCTTGCGGCCTCCTCGGCTCGCCTTTTTGCTGCAGCAGCGGCCCGACCGCCTTCTCGGCCTCCGCCTTCTCCCTATGGGCGGCCTCCTCCTCGTCCGCGCTTCTCCTGCGCATTCCGCTCTGTTGCCTCCCGGGGAGGCGCCGGGTCAACCCGCCGACTATTGGCGGGCGTCTCCGCCGACCCCCATAATGAGGCGGCGGCGACCCTCTCCAAGGTGAAGGGAGCCACGATGAGAAAAAAGGACATGAGAAGACTCGGGCAAGGCGGACGGAAGAAAACAAAGACAGAATAAAAAAAAAATACTTACGCGGAGACCAGCGGTGGCTTCTTCACCTCCTTGCAGGCGGTTAGCTTCAGCGACCTTCTTCATACTGAGTCAGCGTGGCGCTCCTTGAATTTCTTGGCCTGGCCGCTCGGCTGAGCCGGCCCGGCCCGGCGCCTCTTCACGCCGCGTCGACCCCCCAAGGCGGCGGAGGAGCTTGCGCCTGGATGGCCGGCTTTCTGCTGGCGGCGGGGGGCGACTTCCTTTTCGACGTCATCATCAGGCCAGTCGGCAAAGGTAGCCGAGGGCCTGAAGTCGACGGCCCCTCCCCCTCCCTCGGTGTCGGCCTCCATCGCCGCCACACCCAAGTCGGGGTCGTCGGCGTCGCTCTCCGCCCGGTCGGGGACGAATTCACGAGCCGGCCTCGCGGCGCCGGCCGAAGGCGGCATGAGAGGATTCTGAGTCGGAAAAAACCAAGGAAAATTAGAGCCGGATCCGGCTGAAGAAGGAAACGGAGAAGCAAGAGACGAATTACCAACGGCGGGGGATTAGCGCGCGAGTATGGCTCGTTGCCAAACTTCCATTCCTCCGTGAGGTTGCAGTTCGCCAAGAAGTTCACCGTGTCCACCACCTCCGCGTGGGGCATGTCCTTGGAGCACGGTACACTGGGGTCCGGCCGCTCATCGGCGAGATCGGATGAGGTCGGCCTTGAAGAGGAGAACTTCGGCGCACCACGAAGGCGGCCAGCAAGTCTGCCCCGGTCGGGCCCTCCATTGTATCATTCTGTGAGACGCCAGCGGCGGTGTTACTGCGGAGTCGGCGTCCGGGCCCTCTGAGGACCGGTTGGTGGGTCGGCCCGGCCTCGCCGCCCATGTAGGGCGACAAGTTGACCGATCACCTTGAGGCGACGTTCTTGGCGTAGAAGTATGAACACCGCCACATCTTCACCGACTTGATGAGGGGATGGCGGAAAAGGGTTCTCGGGCACCGGCCTCCTCTTGGCGATGAGCGTGCCGCCTGAGCCCGACGCGAGCGGCGTGGGTCCCGAGCTTCGCTTGGAAGAATTCCCCATAGCTCGATGGTGGGGAGGACTCGAGAAAACCGCGCATAAGGATGCGAAGGCGGCCCGGCAACACCACCGTGTTGGGGGTGAGGTGGTGCGGCTGGAGCCCGAAAAACTCCAAGAATGCGCGGAAGAAGCCGCTCGCCGGTAGCCCTAGCCCGCGCATGAGGTGCGAGCGGAAAATTACCCGCTCGCCCTCCTCCAGCGCCGGCGTGATTTTGCCCTCCGGTGCGCGAGTCCCGCACTAGGTGGCTGCCGGATGCGGTAGCGTTTGTGAAGGAATTCGATGATGTTGTCGTCGATGATGGAGCCGCCCCACACGCCGGAGTCTTGCGTGGGGAGGCGGCGGATGAGGAGCTCATCTCCATGGCGCAGCGAGGCTCAGCGTGATGGAGCGAGGAAGACACCGAGGCTCGGCGCGGTGGAGCGAGGAAGAAGACGGGGCAGGGAGCGGGGATGAGAGAGTGCGCGTGCGTCGCCGCCCCCTCCCTTCCCCCGCCTACTTATAGGTGGCTAGGCTGTGAAGCCGAGGGGGCGGGCGTGGGATTAACTGCGCCCACGTCCCGACGCCCCCACGATTTAACCCACGATGTTATTACGCGCAGTAACGGCGCTGAAACAACCGCCCGCCGACCGCGGCGGATCGGCTGGCCGGGCACGATAGTGGCGGGCCCCGCCGACGGGCATGTCTTGTCACGCAGCGTGGGGCGGTAGCCTGCCAGCGTGGCGTCAGCGTGGCGGACCCTTGTGAGCGGCCGCCGAGCTTATCAGCACGCCGCCCGGATCCCGCTGCGACTTTGAAACCTTTGAAGAGCAAAGGCGGCCCCCAAAGCCGACTCCAGCTAGTCGGCTCAAGATGGAGACGGCGGGCGAGTCCAGATTCTTCTACCAAAGGGATGAAGGCTGTTGAGGCTCCTCGACAGGCTGCCCTCGGTGCCTCACCAGCCGGGGACTCTTGTCGGAGTAATGGGCCACGCAGGTGGCGGACCGAGCCCCTGAACCTTTCAAAACATCGGGGCATTGCGCCCCTCAAGACGCCTTAAGACGAAAAAGCCGCCTTGAGAAAGTCGGCAATGAGTGGCGACTACCCCTCTGGGCCGAGTCCCAGAGGCGGCCTCAAGACGAGCCGACTTTAAGCCGGCGACCTCAGGACAAGCCGACTCCAAGCCAGCGACCTCCAGCGAGGCCGGCTACAGGGAGTCGGCCCGCGACCCCAACCACCTCCTGCTGAGCGACTACAGGCGGGATGGGATAAAAGCCGCCTCATGCCCATCCCTACCGCCCATAAAAGGGCAGGTATAGCCCTGAGCGCCGTGTCGACGGAGATCTCCGTCCGGCGTAACCTTGTTGCCACGCCGGCCCTGACATCAGCCCCGTGGGCAGATTCCTGTACCCACGATGGCCTGTCTGTATGACCCGAAGACGGCGGGACCCGCCTGTCGGCGGGAAAATCGAAGACGGCGAGAGCACCCCAAAGACGGACCCGATGGAGTCGGCCACCGGGAGTCGGCCGGCCCCTCCCGCGGGCTCCACGCGCCATTAACCAGACAAGACGGGGAGTGGCAACAGTGATCGCCCGCCTGGCGGCGGCACTGTTGCCATGACCCCACTGCCAAGCTCGCGTCATTAGAAGCAGCTACTGATAATCTACAAGCCAGCAAGACCCACAAGTGACGGCCGGCAAATGTCGGCCCCATCTTGGGCCGTCGGCGGCCCACTAGTCGGCCGGGCCCCAGTCGGCGGAGAAGAGGCGACTTAGAGACTGACGGTTTGGACCCACACCCAGCCGGATTACCGTTGTACCCCCGGGGGGTAGGCCTATATAAACCCCCCGGGGCGCCCATGCAAAGGGTTGGAAGCTAGTAGTTTTAGACACACACATAGATGGAGAGAAGAGCAAGCCGTGCCCTTCTCCTTCCTCACCCCGAACAGCTCAAGGAGCATCTTGTACTCACTTTGCCATAGTGATCATGCGGAGACCCCGCATGAGCAGCGATGAGGGGTGTTATCTCCTCGGAGAGCCCTCAAGCTGGGTAAGATTCGCCGGCATGCATGTCTTCGCCTCATCCCGTTTCCAGGCACCGGCGACGTTCTACTCGCCCCCTCCATGATAAGCCATCCTTTAGCATATGTCGCACCCAACCCCCGACAATGAAGATACAAGATTGAAGACTTCGTCCCGTGTCCAGATGGGACTTTCCTTGGCGTGGAAGGCAAGCTTGGCGATACGGATATGTAGATCTCCTACCATTGTAACCGACTCTGTGTAACCCTAACCTATCCGGTGTCTATATAAACCGGAGGGTTTTAGTTAAATGGGGCGAACAACAATCATACCATAGGCTAGCTTCTAGGGTTTAGCCTCCTTGATCTCGTGGTAGATCTACTCTTGTACTACCCATATCATCAATATTAATCAAGCGGGGTAGGGTATTACCTCCATCAAGAGGGCCCGAACACAGGTAAAAACATCGTGTCCCTTGTCTCCTGTTACCATCCGCCTAGGCCTTGCAGTTCGGGACCCCCTACCGAGATCCGCCGGTTTTGACACCGACATTGGTGCTTTCATTGAGAGTTCCTCTGCCGTCGCCCGTCGGGTAGGATGCCTCATCCCGTCTTTAAAGGCGATACTATCGCCAAAGGAGCCTTGGCGTGGTCGACTCTTCGCCTAGGTGGTTTTCTTATGACCGGCGGTTCGGCCACCGCAAGCGATGACCTCTCGAGTCATCGAAACCAATCTCCATGTTAATTGAACTTGCCGAGCAGTTAGATCCGATCGAGCTCTCCTCAAGTAAGCGAGCTCTTGGATCGCATCACCGCCGGAGTCGCCACAGACTACGACGGATCGGGCCTAAAACCGATCTGAGAGATCAACTCTCCCGGGCTACCCATCATGTTGCTGTGATAGAGGAGCAATGCGGCGATTCTTATGCTATCTTAAGGACTAGCTACGTCCGGATTCCCGATCCCTCCATGCCGAATTCCCGCAGAGGGACGGATGTCGATCAAGCCCTGAACTTAAATCAGGCGGCGGGTTGGACTCATTGGATAACACTAAAAAATTCAAACTTCCAAGTTCGGAAACTTCTTGGCCCCTGAGTCCTAAATTGGACGGGGTTCCGGATCTAGTTCCAACCGCCCACCCAAACATTAGCGATCTCTCTCGAATTC
Source organism: Aegilops bicornis (assembly GCA_021605145.1). Taxonomy (NCBI): domain Eukaryota; kingdom Viridiplantae; phylum Streptophyta; class Magnoliopsida; order Poales; family Poaceae; genus Aegilops; species Aegilops bicornis. The sequence goes on from CM038673.1 coordinate 250,976,538, forward strand.
GGCAAGAGCCGTGAAGCGATTACATCATTCTTGGGCGATTCCTCTTGGTTATGAACAGGATAAAGGACTGCCGAGAGGAGGGCGCAATCCCAATTTTCTGCAATAATTGCACGGACAAGGGAATCCTAAATGCCATAAGTCATCAGCGAAATTACACGCTTTCTTGACTTGGTGACCATAATACAAAAGAAATCTTGTGCGATGGAGAGCGCTGGAAAACCGAAAGTAAATTTTGGGATAATCCATTTGAATACATCCCTAGTCTGAAATAAAAAGGGTGCATCATTATCAAGCACACAGGTTAAATACCAAAAACCAAAAACCCCTAAAAGTGCGGAACCGTCTTTGGAGGGTTGGCTAAGCGGACCACTGCAAAATTCATAGCCTGAGGGCGCCACTCCAACTCATAGCCTTGAGCATGTTGGATACTACGGCGGTGGCCAAAAGTGGCGAAGAGCTTCTAGCTTGAGAATCCCAGCTCGGCAACACCCGATGCACGGTGTTAACAGTCTTGAGACTTTCGCATCAAATAACATGCAACGAACACTCCATAACCTTGCGAAGTCTACCAAGTAGCAACAATAAATCCATGGAGTGACACGACTATTACCTTTAATGCCGGTGTGAACCTAAATTCCGAACAGCCCGAGCACCAGCCGCATTGGTCCTCAGTCCGATAGTGGACGGCTTTCGCCTTACTAAGGTACTCATGGATGGCGGCAGCGGACTAAACCTCATATATGAGGAAACACTCCGAAAAATGGAAATAGACTAGAACCGCATTGAGTGAAGCAGCACAACCTTTAGAGGAATAATCCCTAGCCGGGAAGCATGTTGCACAGGAAAAATCACCTTTGGGCGTAGTGTTATTTCGCCGGACAATTACAGTCCGAGGAGGTCACATTTCAAGTGGCCCGTTCAACAGCCGAATATCATGCTTTGTTAGGGCGAGAGGCATTCACAATTTTTCAAGCTATACCCCATTATGGGTACATGAAGCTTAAAATGCCGGACCTAACGGAATCATCACTTTAAGCTAGTGATCCGAACATAGCACTCAGCGCCGAAAACAAGACAGCCGCACTAGCCCTCGAGGCACTATCCAAAGCCCTAGCGGTAGAAGAACTCAACTGCGATGCGCTCCACGGTGAACACAGACGATGTGATACTTGATAAAAGATCCAAGTCCACCTCTTTTAAACCAGCGGATGAAATAGTCAAATTCCAAGTCCACCCAACGGACCACCGCAAAGACGGCCTCCATTGGGGTACAATTAAACCACTGATGTAGACGCCGCACTTTTCACGAGAATTTCTACGAGAAAAGCTGGGACATCTTTGCCTAGAACCCTTCAAACATGCCAGAATCCCGTCGGGTGGCCGAGCACAGCCTAAATATCCTAAAAGGATTCAAGTCGATCAACAGGCTCTTGATTGCTTTTCCGAACCCAAGAGACATGCCATGGGAGAGGAGCTAGCCAAACTTTTGGAAGCCGGATTCATCGGAGATATAAAACATCCGGACCTGGCTAGCAAACCTGGTGATGGTACCAAAGAAGGATAAATCCTGGCGCCTATGTGTTGATTTTAAAGACCTTAATAAGGCTTGCCCAAAGGATCCCTTCCCCTCCCTCGAATTGATCAAATTATTGGCCTTCTGACAGGACATGACTCATTGTGCTTCCTCGACGCTGTACTCGGCTACCACCAAATCAAGATGGCGGAGCAGACCAAGCTGCAACAGCATTCATCACTCCATACGGCCCGTTACCTTCAACACAATGCCCTTTGGGCTCAAAAGCGCCGGCGCAACATATCGGCGCATGATTCGGACATGTCCGGCAAACCAGATCGGCAAAACGGTGGAAGCATATGTAGATGGCGTGGTCGTCAAAACCAAGCACGTCGAAACTCTAGTAGGCGACTTGAGGCTCACATTCGACAATCTTGAAAATATGACATCAAGCTCAATCCGGAAAAATCGTCTTGATTGTTCCGGTAGGAAGCTCCACAGGCTTCATTATGTCCGGTAGAGGAATTGAAGCAAACCCAGCCATGATCCGAGCTCTGTCACAATTGGATATTCCAAAAGACCTCAAATAAATACAAAAAATGACGAGATGCGTAGCGGCTCTAAGCCGCTTTATTTCCCGTTTGGGAGAAAAGGCGTTACCCCTTTACCGCCTCCTCCGCCGCACCGAACACTTCGAGTGGATGGATGCCGCCACGGCCGGACTCGAAGAGATAAAAGATATATTGGCAACAAATCCGGTCCTGGCCACGCCCAACGTGGGCGAACCAATGCTATTATATATCACCGCAACACATCAAGTTGTCAGCGCGGTGCTCGTCGTCGAACGAGAAACGGACGGACACCGGTTCCCTCTTCAAAAACCGGTTTACTATGTGTCCACTGTCCTAACTCCATGCAAACCCCGGTACCCACACTATCAAAAGATAGCATACGCGGTGTTCATGGCATCCCGGAAGCTGCGACACTACTTTCAAGAGTGTTCGATAACGGTAGCCTCGAAGTACCTCTTAATGACATTATAAACAACCGCGGACAGCGACGGGCGGATTGCTAAATGGGCCATAGAGCTCCTTCCATTCGACATAACCTACAAGCCACGACGAGCCATCAAGTCGCAGGTTTTGGCCGACTTCGTGGCCGAATGGACCGCCGAACTCCCTAAAGAGTAATGCAGCGCATACTCCAATTGGATCATGCACTTTGACGGCTCCAAAAGGTTGGGCTGGCACAGAAATTTGGCGTCGTCTGGCGTCCCCAACCGGGACACAGTCCAATCGTCCTTTAGATAATGTATACGGACTCCAACAACGCGGCGAATATGAGGCCCATACGCACGGCCTCCGGATGGCGATCTCCATGGGCATTCAACGCCTAGAGGTGCGCGAGGATTCGAACCTCGCAATATCTCAAATAAACGGAGACTTTGATGCCAAAGATCCGAAAATGGCAGCATACCGCAATGCGGTCCTAAAAATGTCGGCCGCAGTTCGAAGGGCTCGAATTTCATCATATAGCCGGGATAACAACCGGTGGCGAGATATATTGGCACGCATCGGTGCAAAACGCGATGCCGTCCCACCCAATATCTTTCTGGAACGGCTGTTTAAGCCATCCGTACTATGGGAAGGGGAGTCCGGCAATAACAATCAGAACCCAACCGCACTGCGTGACGCCGAACACTCTGACACAATCGGAGGCTCTGCCACCGAGATAACACCCTCTGCTCACGAAATAATGGCGGTTGTCGCCCCGTGGACGGAACCATTCCTAGCCTACCTAACTAGGCGGGAACTCCCGAAAGACCAAAATGAGGCTTGCTGCATAGTACGGCGATCTAAAGCCTATAAAGTCCATGAGGGAGAGCTTTATAAGAAAAGCACTACGGAGTCCTTCAAAGGTGTATCTCCGAAGAGGAAGGGCGAAACCTCCTGGCTGAAATTCATGCGGACTGGGTGGGCACCATGCCGCAGCCCGGGCCCTTTTAGGCAAGGCCTTCCGTACAAGATTTTATTGGCCCATTGCCGGGCGGAATCATGAGACTTAGTCCAACGATGCGTCGGTTGCCGACTTTTTGCTAACCAAAGCCACATGCCACCCACCGCCCTTAAAACTATACCCATCACCTGGCCGTTCATGATGCAGGGGGCTTGACATGGTTGGACCCCTTAAGGGAGGAACCCACAAGCAAAAATACCTATTGGTCATGGTGGATAAATTCACCAAATGGATAGAGGCCAAGCACATTAAAAGCGGCGAATCCGGACCGGTGATAGACTTCATATCGGGGTAGTGCATCGTTCACGGTGTCCCCACGGTATCATCACCGATAACGGCACCAACTTCATGGTGATGAGGTCAAATTATGGTGCAAAACATGGGCATCAAGCTCGATTACGCCTCGATCTATCACCCTCAAACCAGCGGCCAAGTCAAGCGAGCAAATGGTCTAATAATGGCGGCATTAAACCAGACTAGTGCGGTCCCTCAAGGAATCTAACACTCACCGGGTTGAGGAGCTCGACTCCGTACTGGGGGCTGCGGACCACGCCCGAATCGTACTACGGATTGACACCATTCTTTATGGTGTATGCGGCGCGAAAGGCAGTCCTGCCTGCGATATAATACATGACTCACCTGGCGTGCGCATGTATGAAGAAAGAGAAGCCGAGCTCGATCGGTAGGACAGTTTGGACGCATTGGAGGAGGAGCACGGCGTGGCAAAAGCTTCGTTCCGCATTCTATCAACAGCGAGCTCGAAGATATCAAAGCGAGGAAATGCGGGCCAAAGCTTATAACGTTGGCGAACTAGTTCTACGCTGCGGACAAGAAAAAGGACAAACTCAAGCCCAAATGGGAAGGTCCCTTCATCATCGACCAGGTCTGACGGCGTGAGCATACCGTCTGCGAAACGCATCGGATAACCGACTCGAGCCGAACCCATGGAACGCAGCCCGTCTATGAAGATTCTACGCCTAAGTGCCGGACTCCAAGTTCGTCTCCTTCCTCCGCCCGCATTCTTTATTTTTGCGTTTTGCTGTCTTTTATTTCTCTCCTTCCCTCTTCTTCTTCTTGTAGCCTCTAGAGGCTCGTTTGCGCTTTTCACTTTTACACTTGACGCGCTGTCCGCTCATTATACTGGGGCTTCTTTATGAAGCTTATTTATCTGAGCTTTCATGCCCAACACATGCGTTAAACTTCCGCATGTACCTTTTATTCACCATTATATGCATCGATATGACTTAAGTTTTGGCCAAGCTGGGTTGCACGGCTCCTGTGCTTACCCTACGTTCCCGATTGTTCGGCTAGGTGGTAAAGGAGCACCTCTGTGATTATTCTTTGCCGGGTCACCGGATGTGTACCTCGAGGCCAGGTGAAGCCGAAAGCTAGCGTTCTTAAGGGAATATTCGGTCGGTGAACTAAAAGATGATTTTTAATTATTTTCCCATCTGCCCCCAGATGATTTTCTGCTTTCATAGCAGCTTTGCCATGCACTTTAGGGCATGCATCCCAGTGAAAGGAACCCTTAATGGAACTATTCTCCCTGGAAGATGTTTCTTACTACCCATGTAATATAACATAACTAGTTGGGCACTTGTCTGATACAACAACAATGACCCCTACGCCTTGTCTCCATGCATACCCCGGTTCTTATATAACCACGAAGGTATTCGGACACACTCCGGACTATTGGGTCCTGAGGTCGAAGCGAAAAGGTCCGCTATGACAAACGATCTACAATCCGGCTAGAAGACATTTTTTCATGTCATATTTTTACATAGTCAACTTGACTCATTGTATTCCTCCTCAATGCCATCTAATAGGCTATCTAATTTACAATCTTGCTTTGGGAATACTTGGCGGCCAATTCTACTTGGCAGTACACTAAACTTTCTGACGATCTCCATCCCATCAGGCCCCCACAGGTCCGACCTCGGCCATGTGGTTTGGGTCAACCGTGTCTGCGAGTCTTTACCATGGCCCGAGCCTCCTGGCGCCTTAATGACGGCATGCCGATATCTTCCATAGTCGGAGCGCCGCCGTGCTACTTGAAGCCGCTCTGCCCGGCTCCCCAATGCCTTGAGGCGGGGAGACAGATAGCCACAAGGCCTGGCCGATGCCTTTCATCACTGTCGGACTCGTTCGTGCGGTAGCGCAACTTCGGGAAGAAGATCACCCGAAGAACTGGGCATCTCCTCCTCGGGGCGACACTGTGAGCAAACCTACATACATGTTTATGTTAGTCGCCTTCCTCGCCGAACTCTTTCAAAGTTCGCTCAAGCACTCTTGAAAATGCCGCGACGAAGCCCGCCGATTCTCCTTACGGGTCGGACAACCGAGCACGAACATCCTTTAATTCCTCACCCAGCTTGGTGTTGGTATCTTGGAGGTTATTTTTCTCCTGCCGCACCCTCGTAAGCACGCTCTCGCCGACCTTTAGCTGGCGCAAGAGCTGCTGCTTGTCCGGATCTAGTCCAGCGCCATCTGCAATGTTTTTGTCAGATTTACACACCCGCCGCATTTCATAAACTATTTATCTTTTGAAGTGTATATTACTAGAGGGGGTCTGTGTGGCTCCCCCTGTAGCAGCTAGTGCGGCCTCAAGTTGGGCCTTGCAATCTTCAAGCTCCTGGGACAGTCGGGTACTCTTTTTTGTAAGATCATGCATAACAAATGATCCTTAAATCAGTCATTCTAACTATTTTAAGTCTCGGGGCTCTTGGCATATATAATCCAAATTTCCTTACCCGTATGTCCTTTACATACTGCTCCGTGGCTCTGGCTAGACCATCTTGAGTGGCACAGAGGTGCGCATCTCCGAATTGAAGGCATTCAAGGCCTCTTGGGAGAAACATGTCGTCCTGAAGAACTGTCCGTCGGCGCCTGTGATTCAAGGCGCTCTCCACCTCGGAGTTGGTGGCGGACAATCTGTCGGCATCCTCTGTCGGAGGAGCATCCGACGTACGCCTCGTGTTCGCCTCCGCTTCTGGACCCGGCTTTGGAGCCTGGCCGGTGGAGGTTCGATTGGCAACCTCTCCGGACTCAGTCCGGCAAGCGCTCTTTTTCCTGAAAAGAGCGTCAGCGTTAGTACACCTTCCAGGAATCAATCCTAGGAACATGGTGACACACCATACCGTTGCGGCGGAGTTTCGATCCGGACCGCACTCCTTTTTAGCCTGCGGGGCCCCTTGTTGGCCAGCCGCCGCGGGCTCGGCTTCCTGCCTCGAAGGTACCCCCTGCGAAACACCATTGGTATTCGGTGATCGAAATAAGCACGGATGGGTCATTATCAGAAAATTGGGACCTTGGTCTCAGTTACCTGTGAGGCTGGAGGTATTCCGGGGTAATCGGCCGTAATGGCAACCAGAGCATTGTCGATGCTAAGTTGGTGGAATACCTCGTCGATCAACTCCACCTTTATATCCGGATCCTCTTGGAGGTCGGATCGAGGGACCGTTCGGATCCTCGGGTTGTGGGGGCGGGCTGTGTATCTTCTCCATAGTCCGGCGCAGTTCTGTAGCAGTAAACCATGAAATGAGATATTTAACCATGGGAACATGGATCGGATAGGTCACAAAGATGTTTGCTTACCCGGCTTCTAGGATTATTCAAGAAAACTCCTTGATTGGATTGGCGGAGGAAATCCTCCTCCTCCCTTTATACATGGCGCATAAGATCTTCACCGGTTCGGTGATCGATCCCGACCCTTCTTGACCATGGCGGGTGGCATCGTCTTCCCGTTGAAGTCCCACATGGGGTGGCCCCTATATTGGGCCGGCTGCAATCCCCTCATAATGCAGATTGCCATGACTCAATAATGGCAATCCGGCATGAGCGATAACCTTATTCGGCTCATCAAATAGAGGACATCCGGTCATTTTCCCTCAGGGCTCACGAGGGCTCCGGCTTAGGCGCTTCTTCGGAGGAGCATTGCTGAACTCCGGAAGGCCGATCCGAACAGGATCCGTGGCGGGGCGTCCTCCATGTAGAACCATTCCGAAGGCCAGTCTTGGACGCCTTCTTCGGGTTCCGGATAGGTATCCGGTCCGGCGATCGCCATAGCTCGGCTCGCCCACTTGATATATTGACCCCTCATAAGAGCAGGGGTACTAGGCAGAATAATCTCTTCCACAGCCGAAATGAGCCTCGGCCCAAGAACAGTTCGCAAAGGGCCACGAAGCCCGCGATGTGCAAGATGGAGGCAGGAGTAAGGTGGTGCAACTGGAGGCCGTAGAACTCCAAGAGCCCCCGGAGAAACGGATGTATTGGAAATCTGAGTCCTCTTACTAGATAAGAGAGGAAGCATACCCGCTCTCCTTTAGAGGGATCAGGGAAACTCTCCGCTTGCTTTCCGCCCTTGTAGGTGGAAAGTCCGGCTCGAACCGGAACCATGAAGGCCGGGGGAAGAAATCCCTTGGCTTGGAGTATAACTAGCTCGCTATGCGGGACTGAGCATCTCTCCCAATTTCAGTGAAATTTGGGGCCTTGAGCGAGAGGAGGAGCCGCGTCGAATGTCCATGATGGAATGGGCTTTGGTCAGAGGCGCTCCGATGAAAGCTCGCGAAGGGGGGATGGTGTGACTCAGATCTAGAACCTCGCCCCTTTTATAGGCAACTCATTTGCGTAGCTAAGGGGGTAATTGTAAAAATACCCAGGCTTTTCGCATTCATTCAAACACGTGGAAGATGGCCATTATTGGGCGTAGAAGCCAAGGAGCGCTGCATTTATCAGAAGCCGGACACTATTCGACAAGTATATGGAATTTGGAGAAGAACCCGCCTCGCATTGCCGAAGACTATCAACGCGCCGGACTCATCGTCATTGAAGCCTGGTTCGGGGCTCTTGAGGGAGTCCCGGATTAGGGGTGTCCGGATAGCCGAACTATCACCGTTGGCGGACTCCTGGACTATGAAGATACAAGATTGAAGACTTCGTCCCGTGTCCGGATGGGACTTTCCTTGGCGTGGAAGGCAAGCTTGGCGATACGGATATGTAGATCTCCTACCATTGTAACCGACTCTGTGTAACCCTAACCTATCCGGTGTCTATATAAACCGGAGGGTTTTAGTCCGTAGGACGAACAACAATCATACTATAGGCTAGCTTCTAGGGTTTAGCCTCCTTGATCTCGTGGTAGATCTACTCTTCTACTACCCATATCATCAATATTAATCAAGTAGGAGTAGGGTATTACCTCCATCGAGAGGGCCCGAACCTGGGTAAAAACATCGTGTCCCTTGTCTCCTGTTACCATCCGCCTAGACACACAGTTCGGGACCCCCTACTCAAGATCCGCCGGTTTTGACACCGACAGCGTCCCTCAAGGTTTCCCGCGAAGCTTGCTCCCGAGCCTTGGAGGAGGCTCGCGAGGCCGACCGCTATCGCGAGGCTGCGGAGAAGCGCACGTGGGAGCTCCAGGCCTGGAGTGCGTCCCTCGAGCAGCAGGTGGAGGGGCGCAGAGCCGCCCTTGCGTCGCTGAGGGGGACGCCTGCCGAGGAAGAAGAGGTCCAGAAGCGCGAGGAGGCGTTGGCTCTGGAGGCCGTGGAGCGCAGCCTTGAGCTTGAGCAGCTGGAGACGAGGGAGCGCCAAGTTGCTCAAGCGGAAGATGCCATCAGCGCACGCGAGGCCAAGGCTCAGGAGGAGGTTGATCGTCGGGTGGCCGAAGCTCGCGCAGATCTGGAGGGTAGGTATGACTTGAAGTTGAAGCTCGCGGGAACGGAGGGTGCGGGCAGGGCCGCTGCCCTCAGGCCCAGGCTCGCTGATGCAGAGAGGTGCGCGGAGGCCACGACCGTCGCCACAGCTGCGATCTGGTGAGCTGGCCTCCGCCCGCGCCGAATTGCTCTCCCTCTGGAGGCGGGTTGATGACGCCGAGTCCGTCACGCGGCAGAGTCGGGAGGAGGTGCTGGAGAGGCGGATGCTGGAACGCGTTCACCTCCCATGCTTCAAGATCTTCGGAACAGGGCCAACACTGCCCTGGGCCATGTCTGTGATGCGAACGCCCCCCATCCTTAGGTGAATGACTACGCCAGTCACCTCCATTTCTTCACCGACATGGTGACACGCCTAGAGGCCCGATCTGACGAAGCTCGCAGGCTCGTGGAAGAGAGGAGTCGTGGCCTGCTCGAGCGTGCTTTCTCCCGTGTCATCAACCATCTCCTGAATGCCAACCCCGACTTCGATTTCGACGCCGCCATTGCCCCCGTACCTACGGTCGTCCGGGACGACCTGGCACAGTGGGTAGAGGACAACGTGGACGTGTTGGTCAGGGCCTTCACTTCAGAGGACGACGCGGTGGTGGTCGCTGCAGGCGGAGGCGACGTGGTCGATAATGGGGACGTCGACGGTGATGAAGGTGGCGGCGACGCCGACAATGGTGATAGCGACGCGAGCGGCACGTTTGAAGACGACGCTGAGGACGCGGTGAGCAACATATCTGGCTAATTCCTGATCTCTTTACTGCTTCATCGTGTATGCAAAAACTCGGGCATGGCCCCTAAAGATTGTGAGAGCATTTTGGGAGGGGGAGCCCCTCATGTAAGCAAATCATGATTTCTACTCCTTTATGCTGAACCGAGGGTGCGTTTTGGCCACTCATGAGTCTGACGACAAGTTTTGGCGCTGCGACTTACCTTAGCTGGAGCGGGCCCTGAATCGGGTTGTAAGGTCGAGAGTCGCCATGGGGCTCCTGAAGGGTCTGCTGACCCGCCCAAGAGGGCCTCGCGAGGTTCCTGCGCCGATCGGCACGAGTGGCACGTGTGTTGTGCCCAGCCCCACTCGTGAGGGGCCCGCGAGGGGGAGACGGCGAGCGTGAGCTCCAGAACAAGGCAAGAACCAGATGGCAAGATATCGCTTGAATCAAGAAAATACACCCCCACACGCATCGACAAAAGCTCGACTTTGACTTAAATCCAAATCCAGAAAGCAAGACTACAGAAGAAGAGATCCAAAGCAAATGGCTGCGTCCGGTGCCTAGTCTAGTCTTCTGATCTTCGAGTCTTCTCACCAGCGCGGAGATAAGTGCTGCCGCTAGGCGTGGGAGGGAGCCCCAGGGCCTGAGGCCAGAACCCCTGAGACTCCGGGGCGTGTACAGCCCCACTCATTATTACGTGAGAGTGTCACGGGCGGCGAGCTTCACAGGCACTCGGCCTTCTTCACAGGAACCGGCCTTGCTTCATATCGCCAGACGAGGGCCCCGCCTTGCGCCACCCTCGGCCACCTTTGAGCCGACCGGCAACCTGGATGACACAAAGGGGGGAATGGGGACGCCAACGCTGCCCTCGGCGACCACGGGTCCCCTGCCGGGGGAAGCCTCGCCGGCACCTCCCCGACAGAGGGCCTACCTCCGGGTGTTGCCTGGCTTTGCGTGAAGTGGGGGGGGGCCTTGCTCCTGGCCCCCTCCTCGTGTCCCCCAGTGTGCTTCCCCCGGCGGAAGGGATGCTGCTGCGTCAGGGTCGTCGACCGACGATGTGACCCGATTCACTTGCAGCCCACGGTTAGCGTAAGCCTGCTCCTAAGAGATTAGTGGTACCCTGTAGTTGTTGTTGCTGGCGCGATCGTTGCGGTTCTCCATCGGTTCCTGGAAGGCTTCAACTTCTAGAGTCCCTTCTCCCCAATCTTCTCAGAGGAACAAGCGAGGGTCGTCCTCCGGTGCGTACTCCTGGTCCATCATGCGGGGCATGTAGGCTTCCAGGGCCGTTACCCCGAACACCTCGCCATAGTGCCCCACACTCCATGTTGCCCGGCCCAGCATGGCGTCCTGAGGATGGTAGCGCGACATCTCACTGGGACCATGGGAGGGAACGCTCGCGCCCATGCTTGCCGCGGGCGGCATAGGGGCAATGGAGCCCCCGGCGCCGCCGGCCGTGCTGGTGTTGACGAAGCCCCCAGGCATGCCCGATGGCACGTGGTTGTGGCGAGGCCCGCCGTGAGACCCCGTAGTGGCCGAAGAAGGAAGCTGATAGCAGAAGGGCGGCGCTCCCGATGCCGCCGCATCCAGCAGCTCGGCGACGCGTTCTAGTAGTGCATCCCGACCGCTCTCCATCAGCCGGCACCGCAGCAGCTCTCGCGCCCCTGCCCTCATGTTCGCCTGCTCCCGCCGTGAGTGCGGTGCCGTTGCTGCGGCGTAGCTTGCTGCCCTTGCAGCGGCTCGCACTTGCCGTGGAGTGAGGGTGGACGGCGCCTGGCCGCGCCGCTTGCTCCCCGCAGCGTTGGACGGCGCTCGTGCCGCCTGGAGCGCGGGGTCGAGATCTTTATGGGTAGGTGACACCGCTCGGGCTGGCCAAACTGCCCAGCGGTCGGAGTCTGGCCTTGGATTGTCGGACATCGGGGTGCGGAGCATCGGTGGATCGATCGGCGGGGAAGAGGCTCCGGCGCACCCCTACCTGGCGCGCCAAATGTCGGATCTAGGGTTCCGAAAAAACCCTTAAGGTTCGAACTCTGGGGTGCGTGCGAAGCTCTTTCCCTCCTACCGATCCACGCCCTAGCTCGCTAAGATCTTGCGGACAAACTAGCAACACAAAGACACAAGATTTATACTGGTTCGGGCCGCCATCATGGTGTAATACCCTACTCCAGTGTGGTGGTGGATTGCCTCTTGGGCTGAGGAAGAACATTACAAGGGGTAGAACGGCCTCCTGAGGTTGGGGTGTTCTTGTGTTCGGTGTGGCTGAGGGTTGGCTCTTGATCAGATGAGATCAAGTTGCCTCCTTTGGTGGTGGCTAGTTCTACTTATAGAGTCCCTGGTCCTCTTCCCAAATATTGAGCGGGAAGGGAGCCAACAACGGCGGCCAATTTGAAAGGGGACAGCTAGTACAAGCTATCCTAACAAAAGCGGTCTTCGCCTGCAAAAGGGCTCTGGTGATGACACCGTCTTGGGCTCCACGGTGACCCCGTCCTGCTGGCCTGCTGGTCGTGGTCTCGTTGCACTGATATGGAAACCTTTGCCTGATGCCTCAGTACTCCGTGCCTGCGCTTGCCCCCTTGGCACCAAAGAGGAAACGAGGACACTGCGCGCTCGCGCCCGCCTGGTGTTGATCGTCATAGCTCACACCACAAGAGCCTCGTGAGGTTTGCCCCGCCTTGATATCTCCGCTCCTCGCGAGCCTGCCCAGAGAGGCCGCTCCTGAGGAGGTCCTGCGTTGCCCGCCTCGCGAGGCTTGGCCCCTCGCGAGGGTCTTGTACGCCTTGTTGATGAAGATGGGCCGTACAGGCCTGCTAGCGAAGCCACGCCGTGGGCCGCAGGCAGGCAAGTCTGGGGACCCCCTTTCCCAGAACGCCGACACAGACATCTGACCCCGACCGGACGTCCGACCAAAGCACATCCGAGCCAAAACATCGGACTTCCGATGAGCACCAGACGTCCGGACCCTCGCGAGCCATCGGATGCCCGGTGACCGTCGGAGTTCGACGCATGTATGCCGCCCGCGTGTTGGGCGGAAGCCCACTTACCCTTTCGTGACTCTGGACTATTAATAGACCTCCTCCTCCCTCTTTCTAGGGTTAGCGTTGTGTTAGCTTATATATGAGATAGAGCTTTGCTCATCCATCCGGATCTACTCCACCGCGAGGGACCGTCACCTCTTCGGAGAAGATCCACTTGGATTCAAGACCCCTAACGAGAAGACCTCAAGACCTCCTCTCGAAGAAGAACCGGTTACCTATGTATCGTCCTTTGTTGGATTCAGATCGTGTATCTCTTCGTGTTTCAAGGATCTAGCATATGTGTGACCTAATCTCGTTGGTTTGAGTGATTCTCTCGTGTTTTCTCCGTGTGTTCTTCGTGTTCATCATGGGATCCGCTCCTTTCGTGAAAGATCGGTCTTATAGGGTTCCACCCTACATCAAGTACAATACTTGCTCATATTTAACTTCTCGAATATTTTTTGACTTTTTTGCAACTACTAAATTATTTTGTGCAGATACGGTGCGCTGACACGGGGTATTTCCCTCTATGTATCTCTATACTACTCCCTCCATCTCATAAGAATTGAAATTCAAAGATTTTCCTAAGTCAGCTGTTTTTAAGTTTGATCTAATTCTATAAGAAATACTCAAAGATCCATGATATCAAATATATAGTATTCAAATTCATTTCATGATGAATCTAATGGAATAGATTTGGTTATGTAAATGTAAATATATTTTTATATAGCCTTGGTCAGACTTAATGAAGTTTGACTTAGAGCAATCCTATAACTCCAGCTATTTTGAAACAACTGAAGTGTTAAGACTATCCATAGTGGAAGTATAAAAATGATAACATCATACATATCTAAACAAAAATAGGTGATGTGGCAAGTAAGTAATGAGAAAAGAGAGGCATATGGTAACATAGTATGTTAAGAAGAGTATCTACATGTTTGTTTCGTCCTCTGCAATTAATGTCAGAGAGTTAATTAGGTGTGAATTAATGATGTCTGTTTAAATAGGTTTTTTCACACCAAATCAGTTTGAAAATCGAGCCATTAACACGATTAATTAGTGATGCAATTAATTAAGTTTGTTTAAATAGGGATTTTTTTTTCTAATGATCTAATAAAAGGGACGATTTTTCGTGGCTCGCCGACCCTATAAAGCCGAACAGAGGGAGCGACTTTACCGATTATCATTTTCTTTACTTACACAAATATGTCAACCAATTTGTTTACTTGTAACAGAATTAAATTGTCCAGCTAAATAATCAAATGATCAACCAGTAGCAAGGGTTCTACGGTAGGCTTTTACGCAGCCACCCCATCTCCCTCTATTCTGTGGTCACCGGTCGGCTCTAGAGGTGATACATTGATTGCTCATCGACCATAAACATAAAGGTGGATCCCCATGACGAGTATACGTGACGTCTCTGCTACCTACGTCGGCGGTTGTGCTATTCACGCGACCGGGTTTATTATCCATCAATGAGCAGGCGACATGACATAGTAGTGTCCCCATCCGTTGTTGGCGGGCGACAGAGCCCAAAGAGACATGGGTAGTTAGGTCGGACGACAACCGTCGAGGATAGGATCTGAAACCCGACCTCACCTCTCATCTCGCCACCCTATGCCAAGCAGAAGCTGGTAGCCATCAAGGTCATTAACAACACAGTTGAAAGCACATCTAGTCTCTTGGTGGTTTTGGTAATTCATGTCAACATACATGTTATTTGACTGATATTTTCCTTGAGTGTATTCTAGGATAAGTTCAAGTTAGGAAAACCTTTGGAATGTGAGAGGACCCCTCATGATACTAAGGACAAGTGTTGGCAAAGCTTCAAGACCCTACATCCGTCTTTAAGTGATCTAAGATCACATTGAGTCCATAGGAAAGCAAATACTATTAAAAGGGGAAGAGGTTTTGAACATGAGTTCACTTCTAGGGTGCTTAGAGATATTGCTCCAAAAACCTCAGTCAGACTCTCATTTTCCACTATGTCCAAAACTCGGTCCCACCGAATAGCTTACACTCAGACTTACCGAGATACACTCAACATAGTCATTGCCTAAACCCTAGCACCTCGGTCCCACCGAGTTGACCCTTCAGTCCCACCGAAGAGCATTGGCAAACCTTTGGCCAATTGAAATTGGCTCGGAATTTTCAATCAGTGTCAATCGGTCTCACCGAAGTGTTGAGAGTGCTTAGGTCAAAACGACTCGGTCTCACCGAGAGGTTCTATCCGGTCTCATCGAAATCCTAAAATTCAAACCTTTTGCACATGTCGGTCTCATCGACTGGTTTCACCCGGTCCCACCAAAGTGTGCATAAAGGTGTGTAACGGTTGCATTGTTGGTATTGTGTATATATACCATATTCCACCAACTTTCGGAATGCAACCAGAGTGAAGCATACATTTCCAATATCCATTTTCTGAGAGAGAACTCCAAAACCTTGTGTTGAGATCAAAGGGATTCCACTCCAACCATAGATTTTGATCTCTAGCCACCTCAATTGCTTTCCACCCAAATCACTCTCCTACCAGATAGCCAAATCCGTGAGAGAGTGTTTGAGTGTCGATAATACTATCTTTTGAAGCACAAGAGCAATGAGTCCATCATCAACAACAACATATATTACCTTTGGAGAGTGGTGTCTCCAGGATTGGTTAGGTGCCACTTGGGAGCCTCCAAATCCTATGGAGTGAAGCAAAGAGTTTGTAAGGGCAAGGACACCGCGTACTTCATGAAGATCTACCCTGAGTGAGGCTAGTCCTTCGTTGATATAAGCCATTGTGGAATAGCCAAGGTTGCTTATTTGTGGACCCTTCGTGGGTGGAGCCTTTTGTGGACTCGCACAACCGCTATCCCGTTGGATTGAACCCTTCATCAACGTGGATGTACGATAGCACCACCTATTGGAACCACGAGAAAAATCTTTGTGTCAACCTTCGTTTGTCAAACCTCCTAAACCATACTCCTTACTTTCTTGCACGTGCATGTTCTTTACTTTCTGCTGCCCATACTCTAGATATGCATGTGTAGGGTGCATTCCTTGTTTCATACCTTGTGCTAAAATCTGCCTAGAACTTCAAGAGAATTAAAATTGCTAGTTTGGCCTTGTTCTAGTCTATTCACCCCCTCAAGACCTACCCTTTTGATCCCACAATAGTAGATTCCACCGTAGTTGGGGACAATTGGTCACACATCACCACTCTTTAGTATTGTTTCATCATGTAACACACGGGTATTTAACTAGTATATACACTGGGTTAGTACCCGAGCATTCGAACGGGGAACACTTATTTATATGTACCAGAGTACCCCACTCATTCCTGCTAGAATTGACTGATGAAATTTTGGTTTGAAAGCATGAAGACAAAAGTTAATAATACATATGATTTATATATTTGATTATGTATAGTTCTAACGGTATTTATTGAATGTATAGAATAATTGAATGAAAACATTTTACCATCCATGGTTGAATCTTGTGATGGGTCTTTTTTCGATGCATGACTGCATCTTGGGGTGGGTCTTATCCCATTCATAATTATATGGTGAGGTGTCATGCTTTCATGTTGAGATAAATAAGTTAGTTGAGATGATTTTCTTAGGTAAATAAGATAGGTGATATATTCATGTGTTGCTATCAAGTGTAAACTCTGCTGAAATCTATATTCAACTTTACCCTACTTTTGTTGCGACATCATGTTGAATATATATGTATCGCATGTACATTAGGCATGTTAGGATTTGTTCATATTCTTTCCTAGCATGCCATATCTCCCGATATCTTCCTTGTATTGAGGATACAGTTGAGATATTGGCCGACTCTTGTACTCTATATATGTTGTGGCATACGATTAATCAAAGTGTGTTGCATCAAATATTTTCTCTACATGGTATCAGCCTTCTCTCGATCCTCTTCACGCATTGCCACCACCACCACAATCATCTCTGGCAGCCGTCGTCACCGTCGCTAGCCCTCGCCACCGCCATCATCTTTGACCATCACCGCCGTTGTTAGCCCTCGTTGCTGTCGCTTTCTCCCCCCTCTCTCTCCCACCACCCATATACCCATACCCTAACCCCCTGCCGCCACCGCTACCACCCTTTGTAGTCGTCGCCGCTTCCACCTCCTTCTCTAGGCGGCTTCCGGTCCCCACCATGCACTACACAGACTTCCCCGTCTCCTACCCTTCTGGCACTCACACCCATTAGTTCGCCTATTCCCCTTCTTCGGTCACCGTCCTCACCAATGGGATTTCACGCGGGGCCTCTTCTTCACAGCGCCACCTCTGCCACGCTACCCTGCACCCCTAGTGCCCGCGGTGGCCCTGGACCATAGCCGACATCACTAGCGGGGGGCAACGACCCATGGAGCACCACCACCACCGACCCCTCTATGCCAGTGTCGCGCGTGCCATTCTCTGGTGTCCATGGACCTGTCCGGCGGGGCTCTAGGCCTTCTTCGTAGCGCCGTTGCCGCTGCCATACGATGTGCCCATAGGACCCACCGCCTACACCCCTGGCCTGCTAGGTCACCGGCGCCATCTCTACGGAGTCCCACATTGCTGACAACGCTCTAGGCCGCACCACCTTTGAGCTCGTGCAGTGCCGGTGGCAACTGGTTCATGGACATCGGTGTGACTGCTCACATGTCGTCCAATCTTGATAACTTGTCATCTTCCTACCGCACTACCACCACTATCCGAATCATCATAGGTGATGGCTCCTCTCTCCCTATCACACATGTCGGCTCCGTTCCGTTCCCTTCTAACTCCATGCCCTTATCTCTATATAATGTTGTCATTTCACCTACCCTAATCAAAAATTTAGTCTCCGCCCATTCCTTTACTCGTGACAATCACGTAACTATGGAATTTGACAAACTTGGTCTCTCTGTTAAGGATGCTCGTATTCGGATGATTCTGCACCGATGTGATAGTCCATGTGATCTATACCCCGTCCAACCATTATCATCTTCCACCGGTGGACATGACGCTCTCTCCGCCGGGGTTGATCTTTGGCGTGCGCGCCTTGGCCATTCAAGATCCGCTGCACTTCGTACAATCATGCAAGGATTTTCTTTCTCTTGCCATAAAACTGACAACCACACTTGTCATGCATGTCGTGTCGGCAAGCACGTTCATCTTCCATTTAGTCCATCTTCCACAGTTGCCTATTTTCCATTTCAGTTAATTCATAGTGATGTATGGACCTCACCTATTCCCACCAATTCTGATTATCTTCATTATCTTTCTGATCTTGGATGGTTTTTTCCATTTTGTGTGGATCTTTCCTCTTTGCAAAAAATCTGATGTCCCGTCTACACTCACCATATTTTTTCTTATGTGTCTACACAGTTTAGATGATCCATTCATGCTTTGCAAAGTGACGAATGAGTTCGACAAGCTTACCATCTACACTCCTCTTGCGTCTCGTGACACCATCTTCTGGCTCGCGTGTTGATGCGGAGCATCTTTTGGTCATCCCCATGGACATTACACCGACTCATCAAGCACCACTAGACCTATGACAAGAGCTCGCGCACGTGCCATCGAAAATGAGGTGAACTCACTCCTCTATGAGATTGATATGGATATGAATGGAATTTGGATGCTACCTCGCCAAAGGATGTCATGCAATACTGAAGGATGGTCCAAACGCGACACTACAATCAAAGACCCTTCAATGAAACTATGTGCGATGCATTAATTGCAAACAACGATGTAATAACACCATAAAAAAGATACAAAACATTTGCGATGGCGGAGGTAACAATCATGTTTCAGATTATAGTTGCATGTGCGATGTGTGGCATATAGTTCACTCGAATGAACTATTTGCGATGAGCTTAACAACAGAAATGAGCAGCTAGATGAAGGTGTGTGCGATATACGGCAATACCGTTCACCTAGATGAACTGTTTATGATTAGGCAACACAATAGAAACGGTCAGGTAGATCAAGGTGTGTGTGCGGTTGACGGCATACATTTCACTCGGATGAACTATTTGCCATGAGTGGAGACAACAGAAACGATTCAACTTAACAAGATGTGTGTGATACGTGGCAAACATATTCGTAATCTGAAATGTGTGCGAAGACCGAGAATAACATAGACGATTGCTGCTAATAAGCCATGTGTGTTGTGGGCAAACTCTTGCTGGTATATAATTGTCAACGATTGATGAATTCATCACCGACAGGTTCCCTAGTATGGTCCGTGTGGGATGTCATTGCATAGAGAGCAACATATGTACTTATAACTTATAAGCGCTTGATCCCAAATTGAACATCCAATTACATAGGTGGCTAGTACACACATGACATTTGCACACACCAAAGTATGTTCGAAAAAATGCCTAGAAAACTAAAATAATGTATAAAAAGGCAAAACAAACCCTGAATAATTTCATATTTTTAGTAAGACCCTCCTATAGTTGCATGTTGCCTTTGTAAAATAAATCAAGGCAGGAAGAGACATCATATGTCGTTTTGCACACATAGGTGACAAGTTCCCTCTCGAACCATGAGGCTTCTTGAGACAAACTCCGGTTTGTATGAAGTTTATACCAAAACTTGTCACAAATTGGACTATTTTTTTTACCACAACATGTTGTTGCCATGTCATAACACAATACCAAGTTTCATGATTTTCAAGCGAGTTTTGGATTTAAAGTAAATTTAAAACCACGTTTATCAATGTTTACTATCGACTCGACACCACCTTGGATAGGCTTTTTCCTCGTGGGTCCCAAATGTTAGAATCCAAATCTATCACTACCATGCAACTTTTCTTATTAAGAATTACATCCCATTTGGTGTGCTAGCTAAAAATAAGTCTGTGGGTGCTGGCGGGCGCTAAGAACTTGTGGGTTCTATAATGAACAATGATCTCAAGGATCTCGCAAGAGTGATGTTCTTTTCCTATGTTGTGATTGCTTATAATATTTATGTCTTAATTAAAGAAATGGCAATCCATTGGCCAAGTATGAAAGAAAATATGGGTCAAAGCCAAGTTGAAAAGGGCACCAATATCTAACTCCATCTTACATAAGGTACAAAAGCACGAGGATTAATTGTTCATCAGGTTTAGACAAAACCCAGATTGAATAGGGAAATAACATCTAACTACACCGAAGTTTTGGGCAATCAATCAAATGGATCTGTTTGATCCATAAAATCAAGATATCGGACAAAAATTCTACTGGTCCATGATGACGACAAGTTGTTGTACATATAAGCCGAGCATGTTCATAAGCCCTTATATACACTTGAAACTTCTTTTTATGTTGTTGAACATGTCCACCTGTGAGTAAGTTTTTGTCAAAAAACTCAATCCTCATGGACAATAGTGCCCTCGCATTCAACATGAAGAATGTGACAAAGCTAGTGTTTGCATGGTTGGATGCATATCCTTCCAACGTTATTGTCATCAAACGAATGTCATGAGATCTGAGAAAATCCTTGTGCTTCGTCGGCCATCGATTGGCTATACCTTTTTCTCCAATTGTTAGTACCTAAATAGACATGAAGATTGAAAATAGTTAATGTCTAAAATAGAGTATGTCGAAGGAGCGACAATTGAACAGTTAATTCTAGTACATTACATGGGCTTTCTGTGTGCGTGAAGTCATCATCTTTATATTCAAATTCTCAAGACATGGAAAGCATCGCAACAAGCCAATAATCGTGTTCAGACCAAGACACCACATGCTGATATATAAGGTCTTGACAGAATCGAGCACCACTAATAGGCCATCCATGGACAAGCTCTTCATTCAGCATAGAACATAATATTAGCACCGAAAGTGTACTCCAAGATGATATTTAACTTATGCGCACAAATGAAAAATGCCAATTAAAAAAGTGTACATGGATAATATACATTACCTGAATAAGTGTGGAGCCAAACACCATCTTGAACCATTTAAACGGATCACGAATTGCACCCAAGGTCTCCAGTTTAGGCGCAAAGACCACAGTTATTTGCAAATGTGCATAAAAACTATCAAGGAGCAACCTTTCAAGTGAAGGGGCATCTTCGATGATGAGCTCCTGTCCTTCAAAACGAATTCCAATGCTTACAAGGTGATGCCACTTTATTTTGAGATAAGGGATATGGATTCCTATTCCAAAGCCAAACACCAAGCGCTCCAGGGCAAGGCAGCTGGAGTGGATGATGTTGCGCAGTGAGGCCTCCAACAGATCAACCAACATAAGCACAAGTGTTTTTAGCAGTGGGAGTCGACGCATTTGTACCAGATTGTCTGCTAGATGGCATCGGGTCAAGGTGGCGGTGTGGAGAGAGGAGGAAAACCATGAGATGGACATCAGTGGTGAGGGCACAAATATAGCGATTGGTGGTAACCTATTTTCGTAGTAATGGTAGAACTCAAGCTGCTGGAGTCTTTTGAATTGACAGGATGTTAGCCAGGCGCGCACCATGTAGAGTATGCCCAGCAAGTAGCATGGCGGGATGTAGATGTGTTGAACGCAGCCCTGGTGGGAAGAGATGATGGCTCCGGGGAGTTCAAAATCGTCATCAATAGATAGCTGACGATAGTCGAGATTAAGAGGCGCGACGCGCCACTGAGTGTGCCACCGAGATGCGAGGACTTGTGTGTGGAAGCCATCCTTGGTGGGGAGAAGGGAGATGATTTCCTCAAGGATGGTGTCCGGTAGATCGCTGATGCGGTCCGCCCGAGATTCTATGGGTTCCTCAGATCCAGGGGTCATGGCCACTTCTGCCCGCGCTGCCGGGTGCAGGATCTACAACCTGCTGCGCCACTGGCCGGGGCCTCATCTATGTACATACCAATCTATAAAAAATGACAGAAACATACATGTAGGACATTCAAAATCAATTCTCAAGATCTAGAAAAAAAAGGCACAAACATATATGTAGGACATTCAAAATCAATTCACAAGATCTGACTACGAAATATTAGCAGGCTAATCCTAGTCGGATTATTAGCAAAAATCATTTATACAGAACAAACAATTAATCACTAACCTTATACGGATACCATTCAAACAATCAATACACTACACACATCTAACGGATCTTACTCTGATTTCATGGACTGAGAGAACATAACCATAGGATTTGTATTCCAAGAAATGAGAGGGGGTAGGGGGAGGAGTTACCAGAGAAAACACGTGATATGTTTGCCGCACAAATGGGGATAGATGACTAACTGGTTTTTCGTTGGATTCAGAGTCATTGTCGGAGTTGCTATGGACCTACGGCTTCGGCTGGGGAGGCACGACGACACCGACGAAGTCAAGGTCGTGTTGCTGCCGTGCGAGACCTGGTTGACACCGATGGAAACCTCTATGCCCAGCTTCATGCGTTGCGCGGGTGCTTCACCAGCCCCGTCATTACCACTCCCTCCGATGGTGCGCTTCGGCATCAACCTCATGCACTCCAAACGGAGGTGACCATTGTGGACGGGGGGGGGGGGGGGGGTTGCTACCAATTATGACCCGCGGATCAGGCGCGCCATAAATATGGAGTAGTGGGAGCAAGGCAGGCGGTGGTCAAAGGCTGGCTTGCCTCCCGGCAAGTTTACATGGCGGACTTCTGGCATGCCTACCATCATGGAACACAACTACTCACATGACTCCCGGTGACACTGCACAGCGAAAACGCCTCCCATCAATTCACACACCTACACGCACACCTCCCGGTCTGCCTGCGCAGCAAACTACTCGCATGCGTCCGTCAACTCACGCCTGCTCGCATGGCACACGGGGCACGTGGCGGCACGTATATTGTTTTTCTTTTCCGATGATTAATTCTGCCGCTTTATTGCTTAAACAAAGCATGACACGTATACATTGTTGGTCTAACACCCACGGTTCGAATAAATAATTCATTTGCGATATTGGTTGCCAATTATTAACAATCCCCCGTTTGTAAGAAGATTATAAACTTGTCTTTATGAAAAAATATAATATCACAGTCTACTGGTGTCCAATGACAACACGAGAAGTTTCATGAATTTCAACTAAGTTTTGAATTTAGTGAATTTTAAAAATCAAGATTCTCAATGTTTTGAAATTTCTTGCACGGGGAAACATGCACCGAGGGACACACATACACTTTTGCAATCCATTTTGGTGCACATGTAGCTCAAATTTGATTTTTGCACATTAAATCCCTAGGAAATCAATAAATGTATAAAAACGGGCGAATGACCTCTGTTTTTTTTCAAATTTTAACATTACACTCCTTTGGTCACATGTTCACTGCAGAAAAAGTTTGACATGCACTACTGCAGGATGCTGCTAACGCGATACTACGATCAGAGACCCTTCGGGAAACTGTGTGCGATGCAATAATCGCAAACGGTGGTGTATGAAAACTGTCAAAAATGTATAAAACGTTTGCGATGATGGGTGCATCAAACACGGTTCAGATTTTAGTTGCGTGTGCGATGAAGGGCATACGGTTCAGTTCAATTAACTGTTTGCGATGAGGAGGAACAAAAGAAACGGGCAGACATATGAAGGCGTGTGCAATACACAGCATACGGTTCACTCGGATGAACTGTTTGTGATTACGCAACACAAAAGAAACGGGCATCAAGATGAAGGTGTGTGCGATATACAGCATACGGTTCACTCGGATGAACTATTTGTGATTAGGCAACACAAAAGAAACGGTCTGCCAGATAAAGGTGTGTGCGACATAAACATGCGGTTCACTCGGCCCTTGTCGTCAGTGTGTGACCTCTATGGCAAGCATTCGCTCCCCAGGCGCCTCTTCGTGTACCGTGGCAACTGGCAACCGTCCACCGCCTCTTCGCCTTTCCCTCTTGATTTGGAATTGCTATCGCACGCTCTTCCTCCCTCCATTTGCCTTCACCCTTCCTTCTGCCATTGTTCGATCATCTTCTCCATGGAGGGAACAGGACGGAAACGACCCCGTTATTCTTGCCCCGATCTGAAAGATGACGTGGTGGAGGAACTCATTGATCGGTGCGACGTCATCACCTCGGCTAGCATGGCAGGTTCGTTCAAGACCATTCTCGACTCAACTAATAACATCATTACAAGGAACCCAAGGGTCCAGGAGCGGTTTGATCTCCCCTATCTTCTTCGCCATGAACCTGATGACTGGCGCGGGGACGAGGTAAGCCTCACCTTGTGCAAGTTGATGCCGCTTGATAATGATACGTATGATGTTAAGATGCCATCGCTTGAGGGCAAGGCTTGGGCAGGCACAAATGGAGACTGGGTTGTTTATATTGGGTACAACTGCGAGTGGGAACTTGTGAATGTGTACACTCGTCACCGGGTTCCACTTCCAAAAATCTTAGACGACTGCCCACAGGTTGAGTACATCGGTATTCTATGTGAGTTCAAATACGATCATGGTGACTGTCGTCTATGGAAGATAGCAATTTGTCGAGTTCCCAACCGCTATTGGGATTACATGAACTATGAAGTTGTTGCTATCTTCGACAAGCTTGTTGCCGTCCTTACTTCCATGCCTCGATGGATATTGCTCAAAAATCAATTTCTGTACATAGATGAGTACTGTGATGCAATTCAATATGAGGGTCTTGTGTTTGCTGCCACCACTCATGGCATTGTTTTTGCATGGAATCCTGATGCTTTCGGTACGTTTTTCTTCTACTGTAATTATAATTGTTTCATCCACATGCATGCAGGTTAGCTAGTTTCCCTTTACTAATTAACCTTCTTGTGTTTCCAAGGTCATGTGAACATTCCACCACCTATACTTGAAAAAATTTATAACCAAGGGGGAGATGATGATGCTGATTATCATGAGCATGAGGACGAGCCGGGCCCATATGCTCAGTGGCGCCTGGCAACTTATTCCGATGGATCACCTCTTCTTGTCTCAGATATCTGTGGTACCGCTGATGTTACTAAGGAAGCGGTGTTGTCTCGCATGGTCGCACTCTCCGGACCTATTCCAACATCCCTTGCAGGGTATTCGGGATGGATACTAGTGTACTAGCGCCAACACCTTCTCCCTGGTTCAATATTGAAAGTCTTGGAGGAAACTCGCTCTTCCTTGGACAAAACTATCCAATGAAGGTGGAAGGCGATCGAGCTGCTGTTGACACAACGTTACTACCATTTATGAGAAGCAACTGTATCTATACCTCAGACATTGCTATGCTTCCCTACTGTCCCAATATGGGTCCTAACATAGGCTGCTTCAGCCCGGATGATCAGTCCTGCGTTGGTCTCGAGATTGACAGTAGCTGGCCCTTCCCAGAGAATCACTTCTGGTTCAAAGCAAGCATTTCCAACACCGACGAGTGGTTGAGCTGAAGTTCATTTCATCGCTTTGTTACTTGTTGCGTGAGAAAAACTTTACTAGAATGTTTTGTTGGAAATGATTTATAATCCAACGTGTATCCTCGTTGTCGTTGTGGGATGATGACTTGTTGTATGTAATCAATGGTACATTTAAATATGCGTCCATCAACTCACGCCTGCTAGTGGTGTCCATATGAATAGTGCTAGTGATTTTAGTTGCAAAAATTAGATCGTGCTAGTGATTTTTAGCTGCATATTTTGACAAATCGCAGTGTTACAAGGTTGACAAATGGCAATGTTACTAGATAAACAAATGTCAATCTTTCTAGTTTGACAAATGGCAACATACCCAAAATGACAGATATGCAAATCTTACCCAATTGTTTGTACGTGGCTGCACACGGGTCATGCAAAACAACCGTTTGCGCTGAAGGGATGCCGAAATCCTGCTCGGCCCATTTTCCCTTGGCTTCCTAGGGAAGCTGCCGGTTTGCATACGGGTGTTCTAACTAAAACGTTTGTGATGAGTGTTTTATATTTAAAAACCATTGGCTTTTTTTCAAAAGAAAATCGTTTGATAAGTCCATACATTGAGAGAGAGAAACGCAAGTTCGTTCAAACCATATCTTTCATTCAGTCACACTGCGAATTTATATTCATATGATCGAGAATTCGAGATACAGTATTAAACCCCAAAAAAACTATTTCCGGCGGCGGCGGAGGCGGCGTGCCGCACCGTCATTATCGTTGTCATCCTCTGGGACGCTGTTGTTGAAGTCTTCAAGGCAGCACAAAATGTTCTTCACTTGTAAATCAAACATCATGTCGTTGCGCGATCGAGGGCGGGCGCGGAGGATACAACCGACGCTACCGAGAGGTAGCGGTCGATGGCAGCGTCCCATGCCGCCGAGGGAGGCGCTACGACGGCACGGGCACAGCGCCGGGTGCAGCCAAATGCACGGGGCGGTGCCACAAGGGTGGAGGCGCCTGCACGGCACGGGTGTTGCATGTAAACAAGCTCGCGCGGGTCCGCGGAGACCTCGCTGACACCCACGGCTTCCAGCTCTGCGACAGTGCTCGGCGACCAGCCCGTCAATGCTACGGGGATGGTCGCTGGCGCGGGCACGGGGTTGGGAGCTGGGACGTGAGTGGGGCCAGCAACCGCCGCGGCCAGCTCGTTTTGGGCCATGTCCATGAGGCCCCATTCATCCTTATTTTCTATCTCCTCCGGCTCGGAGTCAACTTCACCAAACTTGAAGACTAGTGGCAGATGATCGTTCTGCACCATGGCGTTGGTGGAGGTCTGCAGGAGGGAGGGGTGTTCGCCCATATTAAACAGCGGCTCGGGCGCCATTAATGGAGAGGAAGGCGGGCGGCCATGGAAGTCAAAGGGCTCGCTTCCCAGTTAGCCTACGCAGCATACAACTCGCACGCTTACCGGTGAGCCTGTGCATTGGAGGACAACTTGCACGCCTCTCGGTCAGCCTGCACACCGGACTGCGCTCGCACGCCTCCCGTTTAGTCAAGGTCAAGCAGCTGTCCGCATGGCACCTCCTACAGCCATTAAAACCAAGACACGTGGTGTCATGTGAATGGTTAACAGAACACACATGGTTTGAATTATACAAACGTTTGAGATATTAAAGTGGCAGTTATTATTTCAAAATGGCTTTGTTGGCTATCATTATTCGAGTGCGCCTTCTCTCAAAATGGACATGAAAAGTGCCACAGCATGTCGGGTGCCATTCCATGATAGCATGCCAAGTTTCATGAATTTCAGACGAGTTTCGGATTTACTAGAATTTAAAAACCAGGCATCTCAATGTTTTGCCGGCAATCAACGGCGCCCTGGTGTTTGAAATACGTTCCCATTTCTTGCACGGGACCTAAGCATGCACCCAAGGACACAAATTTGTTTTTTCAACCAATTTATATGCACTGGAGCATGTGCATGTAGTTCATATTTGAATTATGCACATAAATGCATTGAAAACTCAGTTAATGCATAAAAATGTCCAAACGAACCCCGAAAAATCCCAAAAATTGACACAACACTCCTGTTGTTCTATGTTGACACGAGAATTTTTTTGAAAGCAATAAGAGGCAATGTATATCGTTTCGTCCCCAAAGGTGGGACGTTCCCTACCAAAACCATCATGCTTGTTGTGAGAAGCTCTGGTTTGTGAGAAGCATATACCCGAACCTGCCCTGAATAGGACAAATTTTTTACCACGGCATGTTGATGCCGCTCCATGATAGCATGCCAAGTTTCATGAATTTCAGACGAGTTTTGGATTTACTAGAATTTAAAAACCAGACATCTCAACATTTTGCCGACAATCAACAATGCTCTAGTGTTTGAATTTCATTCCCATCTCTAGCATGGGACCTAGAAATTCACCCAAGGACACAGATTTGATTTTTCAACTAACTTTAGTGCATTGGAGCATGTGCTTGTAGTTCAAATTTGAATTATGCACATAAAATGCCTAGAAAACCCAGTTAATGCATAAAAATGTCCAAACGAACTCCTGTTGTTCTATGTTGACACTAGAATTTTTTTGAAAGAAATAAGAGGCAATGGATATCATTTCGTCCCCAAAGGTGGGACGTTCCCTATCGAAACCATCATGCTTGTTGTGAGAAGCTACGGTTTGTGAGAAGCTTATTCGAACCTGCCCCAAATGGGACAAGTTTTTTACCGCGGCATGTTGATGCCGCTCCATGATAGCATGCCAAGTTTCATGAATTTCAGACGAGTTTTGGATTTACTAGAATTTAAAAACCAGGCATCTCAACGTTTTGCCGGCAATCAACAATGCCCTGGTGTTTGAATTTCATTCCCATCTCTTGCATGGGACCTAGAAATTCACGCAAGGACACACATGTGATTTTTCAACCAACTTTAGTGCATTGGAGCATGTGCTTGTAGTTCAAATTTGAATCATGCACATAAAATGCCTAGAAAACCCAGTTAATGTATAAAAAAGGCCAAACGAACCCCGAAAAATTCCAAGATTAAACACAACACCCCATTTGTTCTATGTTGACAATAGAATTTTTTTGAAAGCAATAAGAGGCAACGGACATCGTCCCGTCCCCAAAGGTGGTATGTTCCCTATCGAAACCATCATGCTTGTTGTGAGAAGCTCTGGTTTGTGAGAAGCTTATACCCAAACCTGCCCCAAATGGGACAAAATTTTCACCACGTCATGTTGATGTCGCTCCATGATAGCATGCCAAGTTTCATGAATTTCAGACGAGTTTTGGATTTACTAGAATTTAAAAACCAGGTATCTCAACGTTTTGCCGGCAATCAACAGTGTCCCGGTGTTTGAAATTCATTCCTGTCTCTTGCATGGGACCTAAGAATGCACCCAAGGACACACATGTGATTTTCAACCAACTTTGGTGCATTGGAGCATGTGCTTGTAGTTCAAATTTGAATTATGCGGATAAAATGCCTAGAAAACCCAGTTAATTAATGTATAAAAAAGGCCAAACGAACCCCAGAAAATTCATTCCCATTTCTTGCTTGGGACCTAAGCATGCACCCAAGTACACAAATTTGATTTTTCAACCAATTTATATGCACTGGAGCATGTGCATGTACGTAGTTCAAATTTGAATTATGCACATAAATGCATTGAAAACTCAGTTAATGCATAAAAATGTCCAAACAAACCCCGAAAAATCCCAGAAATTGACACAACACTCCTGTTGTTCTATGTTGACACGAGAAATATTTTTTAAAGCAATAAGAGGCAATGGATATCGTTTCGTCCCCAAAGGTGGGACGTACGTTCCCTACCGAAACCATCAGGCTTGTTGTGAGAAGCTCTGGTTTGTGAGAAACATATACCCAAACCTGCCCCAAATGGGACAAAACATTTACCATGTCATGTTTATGCTGCTCCGTGATAGCATGCCAAGTTTCATGAATTTCAGACGAGTTTTGGATTTACTAGAATTTAAAAACCAGACATCTCAATGTTTTGCCGACAATGAACGGTGCCCTGGTGTTTGAAATTCATTCCCATTTCTTGCATGGGACCTAAGCATGCACCCAAGGATACAAATTTGTTTTTTCAACCAATTTATATGCACTAGAGCCTGTGCATGTAGTTCAAATCTTAATTATGCACATAAATGCATTCAAAACTCAGTTAATGCATAAAAATTTCCAAACGAACCCCGAAAAATCACAAAAATTGACACAACACTCCTGTTGTTCTATGTTGACACGAGAAAAAAATTGAAAGCAATAAGAGGCAATGGATATCATTTCGTCCCCAAAGGTGGGACGTTCCCTATCGAAACCATCATGCTTCTTGTAAGAAGCTCTGGTTTGTGAGAAGCTTATACCCGAACCTGCCCCAAATGGGACAAGTTTTTTACCACGACATGTTGATGCCGCTCCATGATAGCATGCCAAGTTTCATGAATCTCAGACGAGTTTTGGATTTACTAGAATTTAAAAACCAGGCATCTCAACGTTTTGCCGGCAATCAATAGTGCCCTGGTGTTTGAATTTAATTCCCATCTCTTGCATGGGACCTAGAAATTCACCCAAGGACACACATGTGATTTTTCAACCAACTTTAGTGCATTAAAGCATGTGCTTGTAGTTCAAATTTGAATTATACACATAAAATGCCTAGAAAACCCAGTTAATGTATAAAAAAGGCCAAAGGAACCCCGAAAAATTCCAAGATTAAACACAACACTCATGTTGTTCTATGTTGACACAAGAATTTTTTTGAAAGCAATAAGAGGCAACGAATATCGTCCCGTCCCCAAAGGTGGTACGTTCCCTATCGAAACCATCATGCTTGTTGTTAGAAGCTCTGGTTTGTGAGAAGCTTATACCCAAACCTGCCCCAAATGGGATAAAATTTTCGCCATGGCATGTTGATGCCGCTCCATGATAGCATGCCAAGTTTCATGAATTTCAGACGAGTTTTGGATTTACTAGAATTTAAAAACCAGGTATCTCCATGTTTTGTCGGCAATCAATAGTGCCCTGGTGTTTGAAATTCATTCCCATCTCTTGCATGGGACCTGGAAATTCACCCAAGGACACACATGTGATTTTTCAACCAACTTTGGTGCATTGGAGCATGTGCTTGTAGTTCAAATTTGAATTATGCACATAAAATGCCTAGAAAACCCAGTTAATGTATAAAAAAGGCCAAACGAACCCGAAAAATTCATTCCCATTTCTTGCATGGAACCTAAGCATGCACTGAAGGACACATATTTGATTTTTCAACCAATTTGTATGCACCGGAGCATGTGCATGTAGTTTAATTTTGAATTGTGCACGTGAAATGGCTAGAAAACTAGTTTAATGTATAAAATGTCCAAATGAGCCCTGAATAATTCCAATTATTTTACGACACACATATAGTTGCATGTTCACTACAGATAAAAGGTCTAGCACTTCAAACAACGTCCATTGCTGATGACCCACAAGTATATGGGATCTATCGTAGTCCTTTCGATAAGTAAGAGTGTCGAACCCAACGAGGAGCAGAAGGAAATGATAAGCAGTTTTCAACAAGGTATTCTCTGCAAGCACTGAAATTATCGGTAACAGATAGTTTTGCGATAAGGTAATTTGTAACAGGTAACAAGTAATGGAAGTAAATAAGGTGCAACAAGATGGCCCAATCCTTTTTGTAGCAAAGGACAAGCCTGGACAAATTCTAATATGAAGGAAAACACTCCCGAGGACACATGGGAGTTATCGTCAAGCTAGTTTTCATCACGCTCATATGATTCACGTTCGTTACTTTGATAATTTGGTATGTGGGTGGACCGGTGCTTGGGTGCTATCCTTTCTTGGACAAACATCCCACTTATGATTAACCCCTATTGCAAGCATCCGCAACTACAAAAGAAGTATTAAGGTAAACCTAACCATAACATGAAACATATGGATCCAAATCAGCCCCTTACGAAGCAACTCATAAACTAGGGTTTAAGCTTCTGTAACTCTAGCAAACCAACATCTACTTATTACTTCCCAATGCCTTCCTCTAGGCCCAAACAATGGTGAAGTGTCATGTAGTCGACGTTCACATAACACCAGTAGAGGAAAGACAACATACATCTCATCAAAATATCGAACGAATACCAAATTCACATGACTACTTATAGCAAGACTTCTCCCATGTCCCGAGGAACAAACGTAAGTACTCACAAATCATATTCATGTTCATAATCAGAGGAGTATTAATATGCATAAAGGATCTGAACATATGATCTTTCACCAAATAAACCAACTAGCATCAACTACAAGGAGTAATCAACACTACTAGCAACCCACAGGTACCAATCTGAGGCTTTGGGACAAAGATTGGATACAAGAGATGAACTAGGGTTTTAGAGGAGATGGTGCTGGTGAAGATGTTGATGTAGATTGACCCCCTCCCGATAAGAGGATCATTGGTGATGACGATGGCGATGATTTCCCCCTCCCGAAGGGAAGTTTCCTCGGCAGAACAGCTCTGCCAGAGCCCTAGATTGGTTCCACCAAGGTTTCACCTCGTGGCGGCGGAGTTTCATCCCGAAAGCTTGCTTATGATTTTTTCCAAGGTAAAAGACTTCATATAGCAGAAGATGGGCACCGGAGGCCTGCCAGGGGGCCCATGAGGCAGGAGGGCGTGCTCAGGGGGGTAGGGAGCGCGCCCCACCCTCGTGGCCAGGGTGTGGGCCCCCTCTGGTGGATTCTTTCGCTAGTATTTTTTATTAATTCCAAAAATAACTTCCGTGAAGTTTCAGGAGTTTTGGAGCTGTGCAGAATAGGTCTCTAATATTTGCTCCTTTTCCATTGCATTTCCAAATTTATTCTCCCTCTTCGTGTAAACCTTGTAAAATAAGAGAGAATAGGCATAAGTACTGTGACATGATGTGTAATAACAGCCCATAATGCAATTAATATCGATATAAAAGCATGATGCAAAATGGACGTATCAACTCCCCCAAGCTTAGACCTCGCTTGTCCTCAAGCGGAAGCCGATAGCGATAAATATGTCCACATGTTTAGAGATAGAGGTGTTGATAAAATAAAATACGGACATGAGGGCATCATGATCATTCTTATAACAACAACATATATGGATATTGTCATATGATTTCTTATGCTCAAGTAATAATCTATTCACAATGTCAAGTATGAATCAGAAACTTCATTGAGAACTAACAGACTATGATCTCGGTCATTCAAGCAATTGCAATGTATCATAACATCGGAAAGAGTCAATGTAAGAGCTTTTCAGCAAGTCCACATACTCAACTATCATTTAGTCTTTCACAATTGCTAACACTCACACAATACTTATGGGTATGGAGTTTTAATCGGACATAGAGAAAGATAGGGGCTTATAGTGTTGCCTCCCAACCTTTTACCTCAAGGGTAATGTCAACAATAATAATTCATGCTAACTTACATCCAATTGGATATATATATATCAGGATCTTTCCAACACAATGTGCTTGCCAAAGGATAAAATGTAAAAAGGAAAGGTGAAGATCACCATGTCTCTTGCATAAGGTATAAGTCAAAAGTAAAAGATAGGCCCTTCGCAGAGGGAAGCAGAGGTTGTCATGTGCTTTTAAGGTTGGATGCACGAAATCTTAATGCAAAAGAACGTCACTTTATATTGCCACTTGTGATATGGACCTTTATTATGCAGTCCTGTCAGGACCCCGATTCTAAGTCACACCGATCTAGCCTGTAACACCTCATATCACTTTGCGGCCTCACGCACGGTATTCCCACGGGTGTCGTCTTACCATGGCCCGGGACCGTTTGCGCCTTTTGGATCACGTATATGATAGTGTCGCTAGCATACATATGACAGAGAACCCGGGCCGACATGACTAGCCGTGAACCCAAAGTGGCACTAACCCATGGGGACAAGCATACATGAATCACATCGAGCATGTCGATTGACGTGTGAATCCGGGCTGTAAGCGGGCTAACAGGACTCAGGAACCCGGTACATGTGAGGCTAGGCAGGACTCCGGATATCACCGCGTGACATTTCCCGAAGGGACAGACCACGAGAACGAAGTGAAACACATGCCGGCCGATCAAGTGTTACGAGCAGTAGTCTTTGAGCTAGCAGGACTCCGGTGAACCGGTCAGAAGCGGACTACTATGGCTCAAGGAAGCACCAGACTACATTTCCCCATAAGAGAGGCTGCCAAGGATAAACAACTAGATTGTCGGATCCCACACATACCAAGCATTTCAAACATACACACAATATGCTCGATATGTATAAATACAACATGGCATCACAACATAACTCTACGACTAAAAGTATTTAGGCTCCGAGGAGCGAGATATTACAAACATGGGTCTCTCGTCCCAGCATTCAGAGCATACAAGTCAAACACATGCGGAAGCTTAACATGTCTGAGTACAGACAACTATAAATGAAAAAGGCTGAGAAGCGACTATCTACCAGATCTGCCGAGGGCACAAGATCGTAGGCGAGGTAACAAGCTAAACGTCAAAGTCCACGTGGAACTACTAGCGAGGCCCGACGTCTCTCGCAAAACATAAAATAAGCAAACGTGAGTACAAATGTACTCAGCAAGACTTACATCGTAACTAACTACATATGCATCATTATCAACAAAGGGGTGGTGGAGTTTGACGACCAAGCCAGCTTTGACTCGGTGGCTATCCTTAACTACGGTACCAAGTAACTCTTTTGAGGTGGCGCACGAGTCCACATATTCACCAATCAATACACCACTATGGATTCGATCCCGTCTTCCCTACGAGAACGCCATCCATAGCACTCACGCTATCTTGCGCATTTTAGAGTATCCACTTTCACTTGTCTATGAACTCTTATAGGCAACCCAGAAGTCCTTTACCGCAGACACGGCTATTCGAATAGATGATTTTAACCCTGCAGGGGTGTACTTCTTCACACATGCTCTCACCACTTACAGCCGTTTACACGACATGTACTCGGCAACCTTCAAGCGGAAGCCCAACGTGGGTGTCGGCCACAACCTACCTAAACACTCAAGTCTCTAGTCCAGGTTTTATCGCCTATTCAGGTTCCATCCACGGGGAGTCCGCCGAGGTTTCCACATACGGCCCCGAACGATGTGTGCGGGGTTCCCGAGATACCAAGCGGGCATTCGCACACTGTACCACGTGCCTACCGCAACACAGCCCACCCCTAAGGTCATTGCGTGCGGCCCCAAAGATACTACAAACACCGAAACTACTTTGCAACTCCGGACGGAGGACACGAGTGGTTAAGAAGCCGAGAGGGTCCATTGGTTTTGGGCCCAATGCGTGGTAGTAACTGTTTCATGGATCACAAACACAGAACTCAGTTCCTGAGGATGGCTTCAATGAGACAACCCACCATGTACTCCTACATGGCCTCTCACCGCTACCTTTACCAAATCGTGTTCACACACTTAGCTCACACACAGTAGGACATGTTCACACACCTCTGATTCATTCCCGATGAATCGGACCTGACTCAACTCTAAGCAGTAGCAGGCATGACAAACAAGCATGAATGAGTAGGCACAACAGGGCTCAAACAACTCCTACTCATACTAGTAGGTTTCATCTATTTACTGTGGAATGACAGGTCATGCAGAGGATAAAGGTGTTCATCTACCGCAACATGTAACAGATGAATCGTGGTTGTCCTAATGCAGTAAAAGAGAGCAATAGCGAGAGAGTCGGATTGTATCGGAATGAACAAGGGGATTTTGCTTGCGTGGCACTTCTGAAGATAAAATAGTTCTTCATCGGTGTCATCGAATAATCGTCGGAACATCGTCTATCGAGAGGGGACAAACACCGGCAACTGAGAAAGAACACCATCAATGCAATGCCACAATATGATGCATGATCATGACATGGCAATATGCTGTGATTTGAGCTAATGCATCTAGCTATGATTTAAATGAAGTTGGTTTGAATACATGATTCAAATTCCAACTCCATATATGATTATTTAAATGCCCTTTATTTGTTTTGTCCAAAACAGAGGACAATCATTGTTCAAACATGCATGAAAATGGTATATATGGATTCCTTGAATTTTTCTGATAATTTTTCATATATAATTTCTTTGATTTGGAGCTACGGTTGGTTTACTATGATTTTTAGAAGTTAGCACTATTTTCTGGAATTTCCTGAATAATAATAAATCCAGAAAATGAGTTATTATACGACATGACATCACCCTACGATGTCAAGAGGTCAACTGGTGCCTCCAGGTCAAACCTAACCAGTGGGGTCCACTGGTCAGTGGCTGGGGCTGGTTAGTGTCAATGACAGGTGGGTCCGGTCAACGCCCACATCAGCAAAGTCAACATGACATGTGGGGCGATCAACAGCCCGGTCGGTAGCGGTCAAAGGCGACGTGGGGCCTCTGTGGTTAGTTATATATAACAAGACATAAACTAAGATTAATTATGGGCGTGGGGCCCATATGTCAGTGAGAGAGGGGCCAATTAGCACGGTCATTAGCGCTAATTAAGTGACACGTTGACTTCGCCGGAGTTCGGTACGGCGATGACCAAACTCCAGCGGCGGGAGCTTCGCCGGAGTGGCGCTTCTGAGCGGCGGCAAGACGTCTGAAGGCCACCGATGCGGTAGCCAGGCCGACCGCGTCGGCCAGAGCGGTCGGGAGGCCTCGAGGTCGCCCGGAGACGACGGCCACATCCGCAGGCGGCGGCCGGAGCTCGGGTGAGCTTCGAGGTCGAGGCCACAGCTGGCCTTGGCGAGGCGGGGTTAGCACCTCTGGCGTCTGGCGGTTCGGTGAGGACATTGGGCGCATGCCGGGACCGATTGGTCACCGGGCGTCATCGCCAGCGAAGCCTTGGCGGCGACAGCTGTCGGGTGAGAGTGGCGCGGTAGCTACGGCATGCTAGAGAGGAAACGGAGAGGGGGAGGATGATCAGGGGCTCACGGGGAGTGAAATGGTGGCCTCGGCGTGCTCGGGGAAGCACCAGGGTGAGCGGGGCGGCGAGAGGGATCTCCGGCGGCCGACGACGAAGTTGATGAAGATGGTGGCGATGCAGGGCCTCCGGCGAGGCGCGGCTCGGTGGGGAGGAAGAGGGGGTCGAGGCGAAGTTCGTGGGCACGTCGGAGAAGCGAGGGGGAGGCGATGGCTGCGGCAGAATGAAGCGGCGACTAACTCGCTTCCGCGCGTCAAGGGAGAGAGAGCAGAAGGGGAGGAAGCACGGGAGAGGGTGAGAGAGGTCCAGGGGGGTGCGTGGCGTCGCGAGGGAGGTCCAGGGCGACGAGGGGGAAGCGGCAAGCAGGAGGTGGCGTGCGGTGGCCGTGCGCGCGTCGGGCACGCGCTGTGCATCCGACTGGCGGGAGGAAGAAGACCTCCCTGCCCCTGGTGGGCTGGGCCGGCCAGATGGGCTGCCATGTGAGCGCCAGGTAATCCTTCTCTCTCTTTCAAACTGTTCCTATTTTGTTTTTATTTTCTAATTATTTGCCTATGTTTTGAGCTTAGGAAAAATACTAAGGCATTTCCTAAAATCCTGATAATATTCATGGACACTTGCTGAATTATTTCAGTGGCCCAAAAAATAGTTCCAACATTATTTGAACATTTAAATTATTTATAGTATTTAAATGCCCAAAGTCAAATACAATAAGATTTAATTCAAAAATCCAGAATGGCCTATAAATATATTCATCATTTTTGGAAGAGGTTTTCACCTTTAATAGAAATCATGAACATTTCCAAAAGGCATTCTGTTTCATTGAAAATATTTTTATTGAACCTAGTTGAATTTCATTTGGTGCTAGGGTTTCAACAATCCCCATTTCAAATTTCTTTGGAATGAACATGATGGCATGATGAATAAACAAAGTCAAGCAAGGGCTGAACTGGGGCTGTGACAGCTCACCCCCACTGAACAAGAATCTCGTCCCGAGATTCAAGACGTGAGGTAAGAAGACAAAGGGGGCACAAGACCAACACAATCTTCATGATCCAGATGTCTTTCTCGAGGATGTTGATTTGGTAACTCAAGTCGATGTTGACGTCTTTGCTTTCGAGATCTTCATCCAACACGATGGCGACAGAAAGAAACTCTATAGGAAACGATCTCCTCGAAGATCGAGCACTCAAGATCAACTCGTGGAATGAGATGTTGAAACATCTCGAGTTGAGACACAAAACACATCGAGAGGGACGGAAGAACAAACGACAGGGTTTGATTGGTGGGCAACAATTCCATGCTTAGAAAGATGGTGGACGGTGCCAAGGTGGCGAGGAAATATTTGCCATGATCCCGTAACGGGGCACCTCGAGAAAGGTGACTCGTTGGACTGTTCCCTTAAGTGGCAAAAAGAATTATTTTTGATCCATAGATCATTGGAACTCTTCATACCAGCTTAAGGCAATTTACAATTGATTGATTGAAAGAGCTCGAAGAAATGGCATACTCGGACTAGAGTGGATGATGTGGACTACCTTGTTGAAGACAACACAATGGATGACTTTGCTTTCATCGGAAATGGATGGGACCCATGGTAGGACCACTTTTGAAGATGATCCTAACAACAGTCACTGAGAGGGCAACCCATGGAAATTGGCGCAATGGTGGTGCAAACTGGGAACAAGACGCAACTGTTGGGAATGTTCCAACCATCATATCTGCCTGAGATTCAGATCCGATTGGTGATAGGATACTTAGGACTCAAAGATGTCCGAAAAGAAAGGTTGCAACACAAATCGACGAGATGACGTTGCGAGATTCTCGGGATATGAACTACGATAGCAAGCTCCAAAACATGAGCTGGTTCTGCTACACACATGTGAACATGCTGTCCTAGATAAGCACGATCACATGGTGGTCTTATAATAAAACACTACCGAGTTCAGGCTGGGAACCATCATCGAGGATAACGAAGTCCTAACATAAGTCATGACTAGTTGTTATGAAGGAACTCCTTCTCCTTGAACAAATCAATCAGTGGCTTGGTGTGCTAGGGTTACATATAGGATGAAGGTTGCAAGTCTCCAGACTACAGAATACTTCGCACATATGCATGACTGATTTGGGATGATTCCAAAGGAAACAAAACAAACCTTTCTCAAATTCATGGCGGCAACTTACACCTAAAGCACATGAATTCGAGGAAGTCACTTCTTCCATCCAAGCATAGGCTTCATGAACGGCACACGAAGGCATTTCTTACAAAGTTTCCAACGCTAGGTTGATGTTCAACATGAATCATGGGGGAGACAAAATGCTACTGATGGGCTCAACAACAACTCGTCGGAATTTCCATATCACTGGACTTCCACCATCATGTGAACACGGTGATAGCATTGGTCAGACCAAAAGATGTAATGGTGTATGCTCGAGGGATCAACCACAAGTAAGACAACATTACGAACATCGTTGGTTCTGATTTGACTTGACGGTAGCCCATAGTCGAGTCAAAGTTTTGACAAGGCAATAGACCCAACAACTGATCACGAGGACCAATTGGTGAAGATATCATCTTTATTCAACACACACACACACACACACAAAGATATCCCTTTGGAAGTGAACTAAGTTAGACAAGCTTTTATCTCCCAACTTTCCAAGTTGTTGTTTAGCTTAACCAACTAGCTCAGGGGTATCCAACACAGATTCTTGGAGAATGGCTGGTTTAGAGAAAACCAACTTGATCACGAGCTCAACATAACAGTCAGGGGACAACCTGGTAATACTTCCGAGAAGATATTTGGAAAATCACGAACCACCGGTATGTTACTAAGCCCGAGAACAACCTTGCTTTTCAGGGCAAGATGATATGATCAAAATAGTGAGGGATTGACACAATCCTATCTCACTGATCGGAAAAGTGCACCAGGAAATAAGGACTAGATAGCACGATCAATCTTAGGATGATGATTTAATAACCAACACTCTAAGAATGATAACATTGTCCATTAACTACCAAGCAATGGAGTTGCTAGGAGTATTGATTCCACACATCACGACTCACTTGCCAGCATTCCGGTTATGACAACACGGAACCGGGGAATGAGCAATGATGGCGAGAGGTATCATCGCAACAAGAATTCATAAGAGTTGGTGCAATTCTCATGACATTCTTGACATAAGACGGTAATACTTGAGGTAGAACCGAATCAAAAGCTGGATTGGCATTTGATCTGCGGAATACAACTGCTTTGACCCAATCCTAGATATGGATGAGGTATTGGAGTTTGTTTCTCCTAGTCATTCCGGAATAGAATGGCTTGACGGACCACAAGAATAAAAGGCATCGATGAACACAAATGCACACATACTCTTGGTTATCAAATGATAGACGGGGGTCAGAATACAACTAAAGAGAACAACTCAAGGAACATATAACTTTCTGAGTTGTGGATTCATGAGTTAGTTTGTCAAACGAGTTCAACAAATTTCCTACGGATAACCCATGTAGAATGATAGAACTGGCAGAGTCACAATATGAATGGAGTACTCCTCAAGACACCCTGGTTGTGATCTTTTGGTTCAACGAACATCTGCCTTAATGGTT
Source organism: Aegilops bicornis (assembly GCA_021605145.1). Lineage (NCBI taxonomy): Eukaryota > Viridiplantae > Streptophyta > Magnoliopsida > Poales > Poaceae > Aegilops > Aegilops bicornis. Next base: position 251,016,354 of record CM038673.1, read on the forward strand.
CATGGTATTTGGAAGAAGGAAATACCACGGACCTCGAGGACTATCAGAAAGTTACTAATATGCTAAAGGAACTAGCAAACACCATCAACATGAGGTAAGTAGGGTGAATCTCGGGTTCAAGAACCCAGGAATAGAATACCTACTACTAAATGGCATCACGGGATGCTTTTGAGAATGATGGTCAGAAGCATCACACGGGGAACACGAAACATGGCTAGATTACTAGGTGATACTCTAAACACCTAGGGTCATAATAATAGCGCCAACATATATGTCAAGGAAATAAATAACCTCAACACACCGGTTTAGTGTGCTTATTCTGACCATAAAGGACATCGGGAATGGAAAGAAAGGATTTGCAAATGCATCAGACTATTTAGAGACCTGGGATGACTCGGACAGCATAACGGCTGTAAATGCTCAAAATGATTTGAGACATCCTGCAAAATAGTGGCATGACCACTCAACATCACAATATCAAGATTCTGAGACCAACTATGATCACACGGAAGTAGTAGAAACTGAACCGGGCTTAAAACCAACAATCTTAAAGGTCTATGGATTAGTAACACGTCATCCTGATAGATAGATGAGAAGCCTAGTTCTTAATCCCCGTAGAAGAGGAGAGGTTGACTCAGATCAGAAGACCATGCGGTATAAGCAGTAAAAAGAGCCTTACATTCCCTTCCCCAATCAATTCCCTCACATAACTAAAGCATTTCTAGACACAACTTCGACCAGTTTGGCTTGGTAATCCTCTGACGATCGGGCTCGATACCAACGCTGTCGGGACCCCGATTCTAAGTCACACCGATCTAGCTCATAACACCTCATATCACTTTGCGGCCTCACGCATACGGTATACCCAGGTGTCGCCTAACCATGGCCCGGGACCGTTTTGCGCCTTTTGGCTCACGTATATGATAGTGTCGCTAGCATCCATATGATGAGAACCCGGCCGACATGACTAGCCGTGAACCCAAAGTGGCACTAACCCATGGGGACAGGCATACATGAATCACATCGAGCATGTCGGCCAGCGTGTGAATCCGGCATGTAGCACCGGGCTAACAGGACTCCGGGAACTCGGGCATGTAGCAGCTAGGCAGACTCCGGATGTCACCGCGTGACATTTCCCCGAAGAGACGAACCACGAGCGTGAAACACATGCCGCCAGTCAAGTGTTACGAGCAGTAGTCTTTGGGCTAGCGAGACTCCGGTGAACCGGCTGTAGCGGACTACTATGGATCAAGGAAGCACTAGACTACATTTCCCCATAAGAGAGGCTGCCAAGGATAAACAACTAGATTGTCGGATCCCACACATACCAAGCATTTCAAACATACACACAATATGCTCGATATGTGTAAATACAACATGGCATCACAACATAACTCTACGACTAAAAGTATTTAGGCTCCGAGGAGTGAGATATTACAAACATGGGTCTCTCGACCCAGCATTCAGAGCATACAAGTCAAACACATGCGGAAGCTTAACATGTCCGAAAGTACGCATAACTATAAGCGAAAAAAGGCCGAGAAGCCCGACTATCTACCGAGATCTCCGCCGAGGGCACAAGATCGTAGCTGAGGTAACAAGCTAAACGTCAAGTCCACGCGGAACTACTAAGCGAGACCGACGTCTCTCGCAAAACATAAAATAAGCAAACGTGAGTACAAATGTACTCAGCAAGACTTACATCAGAACTAACTACATATGCATCATTATCAACAAAGGGGGTGGTGGAGTTTGACTGCACCAAGCCAGCTTTGACTCGGTGGCTATCCTTAACTACGGCTGCAAGTAACTCTTTTGAGGTGGCGCACACGAGTCCACATATTCACCAATCAATACACCACTATGGATTCGATCCCGTCTTCCTACGAGAACGCCATCCATAGCACTCACGCTTATCTTGCGCATTTTAGAGTATCCACTTTCACTTGTCTATGAACTGTTATAGGCAACCCAGAAGCCCTTTACCACAGACACGGCTATTCGAATAGATGATGTTAACCTGCGGGTGTACTTCTTCACATGCTCTCACCACTTACAGCCGTTTACACGACATGTACTCGACAACCTTCAAGCGGAAGCCCAACGTGGGTGTCGGCCACAACCTACCTAAACACTCAAGTCTCTAGTCCAGGTTTATCGCCTATTCAGGTTCCATCCACAGGGAGTCCGGCCGAGGTTTCCACATACGGCCCCGAACGATGTGTGCAGGGTTCCCGAGATACCAAATGGGCATTCGGTACACCGTACCACGTGCCTACCGCAACACAGCCCACCCCTAAGGTCAGCGCTGCATGCGGCCCCCAGCATACTACAAACACCAGAAACTACTTTGCAACTCCCGGACAGAGGACAAGAGTGGTTAAGAAGCCGAGAGGGTCCATTGGTTTCGGGCCCAATGCGTGGTAGTAACTGTTTCATGGATCACAAACACAGAACTCAGTTCCTGAGGATGGCTTCAATGAGACAACCCACCATGTACTCCTACATGGCCTCTCACCGCTACCTTTACCAAATCGTGTTCACACACTTAGCTCACACACAGTAGGACATGTTCACACACCTCCGATTCATTCCCGATGAATCAGACCTGACTCAACTCTAAGCAAAGAGTGCATGACAAACAAGCATGAATGAGTAGGCACAACAGGGCTCAAACAACTCTTACTCATGCATGTGGGTTTCATCTATTTACTTTGGAATGACAGGTCATGCAGAGGATAAAGGGGTTCATCTACCGCAGCATGTAACAGATGAATCGTGGTTGTCCTAATGCAGTAAAAGAGAGCAGTAGTGAGAGAGTGGGATTGTATCGGAATGAACAAGGGGATTTTGCTTGCCTGGCACTTCTGAAGATAAAATAGTTCTTCATCGGTGTCATCGAATAATCGTCGGAACATCATCTATCGAGAGGGGACAAACACCGGCAACTGAGAAAGAACACAATCAATGCAATGCCACAATATGATGCATGATCATGACATGGCAATATGCTGTGATTTGAGCTAATGCATCTAGCTATGATTTAAATGAAGTTGGTTTGAATACATGATTCAAATTCCAACTCCATATATGATTATTTAAATGCCCTTTATTTGTTTTGTCCAAAACAGAGGACAATCATTGTTCAAACATGCATGAAAATGGTACAGATGGAATCCTTGAATTTTTATGATAATTTTTCATATATAATTTTTTTGATTTGGAGCTACGGTTGGTTTACTATGATTTTTAGAAGTTAGCACTATTTTCTGGAATTTCCTGAATAATAATAAATCTAGAAAATGAGTTATTGCGTCAGCATGATATCACCCTGATGTCAGCAGGTCAACTGGGCGCCTCCAGGTCAAACCTGACCAGTGGGGTCCACTGGTCGGTAACTGGGGCTGGTTAGTGTTAATGACAGGTGGGTCCGGTCAACGCCCACATCAGCAAAGTCAACATGACAAGTGGGGCCAGTCAACAGCCCAGTCAGCGCGGTCAAAGCTACCGCGTGGGGCCTTTGTGGTTAGTTATATATAACAGGAAATAAACTAAGATTAATTATGGGCGTGGGGCCCATATGTCAGTGAGAGAGGGGCCAATTAGCACGGTCATTAGCGCTAATTAAGTGACACGTTGACTTCGCCGGAGTTCGGCCGTGGCGACCAAACCTCACAAGTGAGCTCGCGGAGTGGCGCGCCACGGGCGGCGGCTAGAGGTGCGAAGGCCACCAAGAGGGTAGCCAGCGCCGACCGTCAGCCCAAGCAGAGCGGGAGGCCTCGGGGTCGCCGGAGACGACGGCCATATCCACGGAGGCGGCGGCCGGAGCTCGGGTGAGCTCGAGGTCGAGGCCACAACGGACTTGGCGAGGTGGGGTTAGCACCTACGGCGTCTACGCGGTGCGATGAGGACATTGGACGCATGCCCGGGACCGATTGGTCACCGGAGCGTCATCGCCGGCGAGCCTTGGCGGCGATGCTGTCGGCTGAGAGTGGCGCGGTAGCTACGGCATGCTAGAGAGGAAACAGAGAGGGGGAGGATGATCAGGGGCTCACAGGGAGTGAAATGGTGGCCTCGGGGTGCTCGGGGAAGCACCGGGGGGAGCGGGGCGGCGAGAGGGATCTCCGGCAGCCGGCGACGAAGTTGATGAAGATGGAGGCGATGCAGGGCCGCCGGCGAGGCGCGGCTCGGTGGGGAGGAAGAGGGGGTCGAGGCGAAGTTCGTGGGCACGTCGGAGAAGCGAGGGGGAGGCGATGGCTGCGGCAGCAGCGAGCGGCGGCGACTAGCTCCGCTCGGGCGCGTGCGGGGAGAGAGCAGAGAAGGGGGAGGAAGCACGGGAGAGGGTGAGAGAGGTCCAGGGGGGTGCGTGGCGTCGCGAGGAAGGTCCAGGGCGACGAGGGGGAAGCGGCAAGCAGGAGGTGGCGTGCGGTGGCCGTGCGCGCGTCGGGCACGCTACTGCATCCGATCGGCGGGAGGAAGAAGACCTCCACGCCTGGTGGGCTGGGCGGCAGATGGGCTGCCAGGTGAGCGCCATGTAATCCTTCTCTCTCTTTCAAACTGTTCCTATTTTGTTTTTGTTTTCTAATTATTTGCCTCTGTTTTGAGCTTAGGAAAAATACTAAGGCATTTCCTATAATCTTGAAAATATTCATGGACACTTGTTGAATTATTTCAGTGGCCCAAAAAATAGTTCCAACATTATTTGAACATTTAAATTATTTATAGTATTTAAATGCCCAAAGTCAAATACAATAAGATTTAATTCAAAAATCTAGAATGGCCTATAAATATATTCATCATTTTTGGAAGAGGTTTTCACCTTTAACAGAAATCATGAACATTTCCAAAAGGCATTCTGGGTCATTGAAAATATTTTTATTGAATCTAGTTGAATTTCATTTGGTGCTAGGGTTTCAGCAATCCCCATTTAAAATTTCTTTGGAATGAACATGATGGCATGATGAATAAACAAAGTCAAGCAAGGGCTGAACTGGGGCTGTGACAAGTCCGTCGCTTTTATTTCTTCCACATCACAAGATCGTATAAATCTTATTTTCTCCACACTAATAAATCATACATATTTAGAGAGCATTTTTATTGCATGCAACATGACAACTTACTTCAAGGATCTTACTCAATCCATAGGTAGATATGGTGTACTCTCATGGCAAAACTGGGTTTAGGGATATTCGGAAGCACAAGTAGTATCTCTATTTGGTGCAATGAATTTGGCTAGCATGAGGGGGAAAGGCAAGCTCAACATGCTGGATGATCCATGACATATACTTTATTTCGGATATAATAAAACATAACCCATTATGTTGTCTTCCTTGTCCAACATCAACTCTTTAGCATGTCATATTTTAATGAGTGCTCAGAATCATAAAAGATGTCCAAGATAGTATATTTATATGTGAAAACCTCTCTTTCTTTATTAATTCCTATTAACTGCAACGGTGACCAAAACTATGTTTGTCAACTCTCAACAACTTTTATTCATCATACTCTTTAGATGTGAAGTCATTACTCTCCATAAGATCAATATGATCTCTTTATTTCCTTTTATTCTCTCTTTTATTCTCTCAAGATCATACCAAGATAATCAAGCCCTTGACTCAACACTAATCTTTATTATATATAGCTCACGGACTCGATTACATAGAAGGATCATAAAGCAAAACTCAAAACTAAATCATACTAAAACTTTATTCTACTAGATCAAGATATTACCAGAAGGATTGAACTAAGAAAAATGGTAAAGATAGGAGTGTGATGGTGATATGATACCGGGTGAGGGAGTCCTGGACTAGGGGGTGTCCGGATAGCCAAACTATCATCACGGCCGGACTCCAAGACTATGAAGATACGAGATTGAAGACTTCGTCCCGTGTCCGGATGGGACTTTCCTTGGCGTGGAAGGAATGCATGGCGATATGGATATGTTGATCTCCTACCTTTGTAGCCGACTCTGTGTAACCCTAACCTATCCGGTGTCTATATAAACCGGAGGGTTTTAGTCCGTGGGGACGAACAACAATCATACCATAGGCTAGCTTCTAGGGTTTAGCCTCCTTGATCTCGTGGTAGATCTACTCTTGTACTACCCATATCATCAATATTAATCAAGCAGAGTAGGGTATTACCTCCATCGAGAGGGCCCAACCTGGGTAAAAACATCGTGTCCCTTGTCTCCTGTTACCATCCGCCTAGACGCATAGTTCGGGCCCCCTACCGAGATCCGCCGGTTTTGACACCGACATTGGTGCTTTCATTGAGAGTTCCTCTGTCGTCACCGATAGGGCCTGATGGCTCCTTCGATCATCAACAACGACGTGGTCCAGGTGAGACTTTTCTCCCGGACAGATCTTCGTGATTCGTCGGCTTTGCATCATGCGGGCCAATTTGCTTGGCCATCCGGAGCAGATCGAAAGCTATGCCCCTGGCCATCAGGTCAGATTTGGAAGTTTGAACTATACGGCCGATGTCCCGGAGACTTGATCTTCGACGGATTCGAGCCGCAGCCAAGCGTGCGGCACTGTCTCGATGGGCATAATCTAGCTCTGCAGCCGAACAGTACCCTGGAGGCCGCACCAGCTTCCGCTCCGACCCTTAATCCGGAGCCGGATTCCTCGATCGAGGACGAGTGGTTGGACACCGCCTCGGGGGCTACGATCTCTACGGCGATTGAGCCGAACTCCATCCCTGTCGCTGCGAAGACCTTGACTCCAGGGTGCCGGACTCCTCTCCGGACTCCGAACCCTCCGCGCCCCTGCCAATCGAATCCGATCGGGCGCCGGTCATGGAGTTCACTGCCACGGACATCTTTCAGCACTTGCCCTTTGGCGACATCCTGAATTCACTAAAAGCTCTTTCTTTATTCAGAGAGCCATGGCCGGATTACGGTCAGGAAGGTTGGGATGCGGACGACGAAGAAATTCAACGCCCACCCACCACCCACTTCGTAGCCACTGTCGAAAGCTTACACGACGTGCTCAATTTCGACTCCGAAGACATCGACGGTATGGACGACGATGTAGGAGCCAACCATGAACCAGCGCCTATAGAATGCTGGACAACCACCTCATCCCATGATGTATACATGGTGAATACACCTAAAGGAAATGAAGACGAGGAACAACGGACGCTCTGAAGGATAAATCCTCGAAAAGCGGTCAAAACGGCAACGTAAACGCCGAACCAAGTCCCGCCTCAACAAAGACCCAGCCATAGAGCAGGGCGAACCGGTGGACGCATTTAACATGCTATCGAGCAATCGTCCGAACAAGACAACTTGGATAAACAACCCGTCACGATGAAGACAACAATCCGAACGATCTCACGCGGACAAATTGTTGGAGCAGAATAACCTCCACAAAGGCTCGCCGCCATCGCACGTAGCCTGAAAAGCGAAGCGGAAGCTCAAAACAGCGGAAGATGCACTCGAGAATCGAGATGGAGCAGAGTATTCAACACCGTTAGACAAATCTGGCGGCGATCGCCCGAACAAAGAGCTACCCAAAGAGAAAGTTACTGCCCGAATTTGATGAGGAGGCCATAGAGCCCCCACAATCAAAAAGTAAGAAGGCCACCCGGATGGACGACCCCACGGCAAAAAGAGAGCGGCAAACGGGGCTGCACACAAGCCGGTATGCGATCCGCATAAGGATTTACATCAAAAGGATGGCCCAGTTACGTCCGTCTATGGGCTGAGAAAGCAAGCTCTTCAAAGCAATGCAACACGCCAAATATCCGAACATCACGGCACACCCAAATACAAGGGCGCCGCACATCCCCTATGTTTCACCGATGAGGTGCTGGATCATGAATTTCCAGCCGATTCAAACCCGTAAACATAGAGGCATACGACGGAACAACAGACCACAGAGTCTGGATTGAGGATTACATCCTCCACATACACATGGCTAGAGGAGATGATCTCCACGCCATAAAATACTTACCCTCAAACTCAAAGGGCCAGCTCGGCATTGGCTTAAAAGCCTCCCGAAAATGCCATTGGAAGTCGGGAAGAGCTCGAGGATGCGTTTGCAAATTTTCGGGGGACCTATGTCCGCCTCCCGGATGCGTATTTATCTAAGTCACATAACTCAACAGCCCGGAGAGTCAGCCCGGAAATACCGGAACATGTTCCTTACTAAAAGAACCAAATAGTCGATTGTCCAGGACGCCAAGCCTTAGCAGCCTTCAAACACAACGTCCAAGGACGAATGGCTCGCCAGACACCTCGGCCAAGAAAAGCCAAGAACAATGGCCGCATTAACAAGCCTCATGACCCGCTTTTGCGCGGGAGAGGATAGCTGGCTAGCAAGATGCAGCACCAGCTACCCAAGTACATCCGAAGTCAGGGATGGAAAAGGGAAACCACGGCGCAACAAGGACCAGCGCCGGATTAAAAGGAATGGTCCAAAGAGCGCGGCAGTCAACGCCGGATTCAAAAGCTCACAGCAGAACAACAAAAAACTGCCCCATAAGGACAATAGCGATGAGCTATCCAACTTAAACAAAATCTTGGACAAGATATGTCAAATCCACAAGATTCTTGGAGGCCTACAAACCATACCCACAGAGATTGTTGGGTCTTCAAACAGTCCGGCAGACTCAACGCTGAACACAAGGGCTCGACACACCAAGTGAGGATGATGACGAACCCCACAAGCAGAGCACCGGAAAACAAAAGAATTTCCCACAAGAGGTTAAAACAGTAAACTCACTTCACGTGATAAAAGGGAAAAGCAGGCGGCGCCCATTAAGATTCAAGGCCGCACATACTACCCTAGAGAAGTACCAACACTGGTTGTCAAAACCAATCACCTTCGACCATCAGGACTACTCCGTATGTATCCGGAACGCAGGATGGACTGCCTTGATATTGGATCGTATAATCGAAGGATTCCAATTTACACAAGTCCTCATGGATGGCGGCAGTGACATAAACCTGATATATCAGGACACAATCCGCAGGATGGGGATAGACCCAACCAAAATTCACCATAGCAACACCTCCTTTAAAGGAGTAATGCCAGGCCCATATGCCCATTGTACGGGCTCCATACTGCTAGAAGTTGTGTTCGGTTCATCCGAAAACTTCCGTCGCGAAAGGTTAATCTTCCATGTCGCCCTGTTTAAAAGTAGCCATCAAGCACTATTGGGATGCGAAGCTTTCGCCCGCTTTAACGCAATACCGCATTATGCATCTCTAACACTTAAAATGTCCGGTCCACGCGGCATCATCTCATTAAAAGGAAGTATTAAGTGTTACTCGAGCACGGAAGAACATGAGACTGCCTTGACAACCCCACACCTATCCGGCTCCGCTAGTCAAAAGAACCTGAATTGGTCATTCAAACCCCGAACACGGCTAGACGAGTCCGGCGCTTACTAGCGGCATACCCCCATACAAGGGGCTGCATGCATGTATCACAAGAGACAATAAAGCTCAATTTTATTCACTTCTTCGAATCGTCCTCTGTTTATTTAATATAAAGTACATCTTTCGCACGATCCTTTTTCTTTTAAACTAAGTTGCTCTCTTTTACAGATGAACAACGTGCTACACCCGTCCAGGATACGGCACAACGGAGACACAGGCGCAGATGTGCATTAGGGACCCGTTGCAAGGCTTCTTTTCAGATTAAGACCCTGCGTAAACGCGTTTTTACCTCTCTTGCTGATATACATCCCCGGTTTCTTATCAGAATCGAGGAGGAGGTCAAGTTTGGCATTGGCCACAGCAGAATTTTATGCTGCACTGGACACTGTGGGCTTAGGGCATTATTCTGCCTGCTTTTATAAAGACCGAATACCTTAGGGAGTATTCGCGCCTAGAGTTAGGCCTTATATGCATCAGCTCCGAATCATGTCTTTGGTTAAATGTTGGGTTTGCCTGGCTCTGTGTTTTGCTGCCTTACATTCCGCTCTATCGGCTAACGCGGCACTGTGGAGAACTACTACGATTGTGCCTCGTTCGCCGGGCGAAAGCACCTCAAGAGAGAAAGACGAAAACTGACTGTCATGATATAGCGAGAGACTGGTCAACCACTCGATGACTCATCGGAATGTTTAGAATTCCTCCGCATTAACGAAGGACCGGTTTTCGGTCAGGCACATACGCACCCCAAATTCGGGAGAGTGCGGTGCCCCTAGGGGCTATATAGTAGCCCCACCCTCGAACTCCTATGGCTAAGTGAAAGTGATAAAGCATTATAGTCCGGTTGCCTAGTTTGCTACGCTACCACCTCCTTAACAGGACCAAGACGTTGGATTAAGTGTGAAAACGCTTTCTTTGCAAACACCCCGCACTATGTGCGTGGGGCTGAAGCCAAGGACTGCCATCTTTCAAAGTTATATATACATATACATAAACGGGCCGACAGGAGTAGTTTACTACTTGAACGCACAAGTATAAAAGCTCTTATATCATATTGAAACATTGTTTTCAAAAATCATACATGTCATTTAAACATAATATCCTTCGAGCATCAAGTCTCTATTAAACGAAGCGCCTGCGCAGACTTCCTCAAAGTAGTGCTCGGCAGTACTCGGCTTCGCTCAATCTCGGATGCAACGTCTGCGGGCCTTCAGATTCCGCCCAAGATGTCTTGACACGGGCCGAGCCATCCGCGCTCCCTCAATACACGCCGACCGCTTCATTGCATCGACACGCTGTACCGCACCAAGGAACCGCTGCACTAAACCAAAATAACTCTTCGGTGGGGTCCGCCCGCCACAAATGAGTCATGACATGCTTCATGGCAAGTCCGGATATCGATTCAGCTCGGCCCATTCGTCCAACCGATCGGTCAATGTAAGAGGACGCCCGGACTATGGAATTATGCGACCAATATAGCTCTTCCCTTCGTGCCCTTCTCGCCCCGGAAGTGCTCAATCGCGTCACGGCCTTACCGCTAAGTCCAGATAAGCATCCTCCAAACTCCACAACTTGTCCAACTGAGCATACTTTGGATCCATATATTTCCTCCGCAGCAGAAACAGTTTTCCAGCCGTAATAGCCCCGGCCTGACTCAGCTCCTCCCTGGCGGCTCTCAAAGCGGAACGGGCATCCTTGGATTCGGCGGTGGCCTTTTTCAGGCCCTCTTGCTCCGGCTTTGACGTTCTTTTTCAAGAACCTCGCAGCGGTCGGTAATATTCTTCAACTTTCTCGCCATTTCCTCTTTGCTTGGCAGTGAGCAGCCCGTTCGGCTTTTAGCTCTTCGCCGCCCTTAAAGCGCGTCAGACATTATTTCTCGGCTTGCTCTTTTCGCTCGGCGAGTTCCGCCCAAGCTCCTCCACAAAGAGCGGCACCATCCGCATTAAGCACACAAGTAGTAAAGACATGGGCGTCAAGCTCCCTTACCAGTGTCCGCGTAGAAGTCGCATACCTTGTGACTCGTCAAACCGCTTATCGACCCGGTACGATGTCCGTGATCCGCCTCGTCAAGTTGCCGCTTTAGTTCGGGCATACTCATCATCCGGTAGCCACGGACACCCCGCCACCTGTTTAGGAGCGGTGATATGTTATAATCGAGATTTTGACCCTGCACGCTGTCAATTTTGACAACATACCGAGTCTCGTGGGCTACTATCTATACAGGCGCATTCTATATGCATAATCGCCGAAGGTACATCATTTTTGCGTACCTCAAACCCCCCGCCAAGAAGCTTCGACGGCTTCATGCAATCCGCTCTCCGCGGATGCAATTCTTTCAATCACCGTGCATCCATTAGAGCACGGTGATCTTCTCGAGATAGCCGCCGCCGAGCAGATCCTTCAGCTCCTCCGACCGCACGCCAGTTGGCGCTGACCTTCCGCCTCACGGGACTTGGGGAAACCTCCACGACGACACCTCGTGGTCGTCCGCCTGCACGAGGGTGCGGCAGGTGGAGGCGTTGGCTCTCCATCATCTCCGAAGAAGATCCTCAAGACGAGCTCACGAGAAGGGCTGAGATCCGAACTACAAGGTACAATTTCGGTTATCTTTAGAAATAGATACATGGATGTTCCTTATTTACAAGACCCCTTCTTTTTACTTACGGCTCGCTGGAGGGCTGATCCCCTTGGGGAAATAGTGCGGCTGGGTTACTTCCCAGTGCCGGACTCTCTGACGAAGATTCCTTTCCCCTCTTTGAGGCCTTGACCTCCGGATCTTCCGAAGCGGTCCTCTTCTCTCCTCGAAAGATGGGACCTTTAATCCCTCCTTCCTTGATAGCCTCCTTCGTAGAGGCAGTTGCTTCCCCGCTTCCCCCTTCGCCTTCTTCAAAAGGCGCGGCCTTCAACATCTTGGTCAACATGGGATCCGGCGTGGTCTCTGGGAGGGGAGCCGGACACCTTATTAACTTTGCCTTGGCTATCCACTCCTGTTCAAGAAACGGCCCCTTTAAAGGGCATATATATATGATAAACGAATGAACAGCTTGTCCGGTTACAGGACTACTTACTTGAGTGTCTGGGCGATTGCAGCTTAGTCCTGCGTCCTCGGCCAGTCCGGACACTTCTCTTGTGATCCCAAGAACAGATTATACATCTCCATGGGCGTCGTGCCCCAAAAAATATGGAGAGCTCGAGGTCCCTCCGGAATAAATTCCCACACGCGGAGGGGGTGACGTTGCAGGCGTATAGGCGCCGGATCAACATAACCTGCGCCACTGCAACCAGATTGATCTCTCTTTCCTGGAGGTCTCGAATACGGCCCTGCAGCAAAGGAACGTCCTTAGACGCCCCCCAGTCGAGCCCCTTGTTGACCTATGACACCAGCCGCTGTGGTGGACCTGAGCGGAAGGCAGGGAGCGCCACCCATTTGGTGCCCCTGGGAGCGGTGATATAAAACCACTCCCGTTGCCACGAACCAAGCTCCTCTTGAAAAGAGCCTTCGGGCCACGGAGCATCAGCACATTTGCTTATGACCGCTCCTCCGCACTCTGCTTGTTGCCCCCCGATCATCTTTGGCTCCACCTTGAAGGTCTTGAGCCACAATCCAAAGTGAGAGGTAATATGGAGGAAGGCCTCACATACGGCAATGAATGACGAGATATGGAGGATGGACTCCAGATTCAAGTCATGGAAATCCAGCCCCTAATAAAACATGAGCCCCCGCACAAAGGGATCCTAAACCCCGTCGGGAAGCCTAAACCCCAAAGGAAGTGAGACACGAACACCACATTCTCGCCGGGCTCGGGAGTGGGAATGACCTGCCCTGGAGCAGGTAGCCTATGCGAGATCTCGCCGGTTAGATACTTGGCGTCTCGCAGCTTTAGCACATCTTCTTCTGTGACGGAGGAAGACATCCATCAGCCGTGCTGGTCGGAGCCGGACATCGTCGAAGGTCCGAAGCACCTAAATCTGAAGCTTTGGGTGTTAGAACTCGAAGCGCGAGGCGAACTCGATGGAGGGTGTAAAAAGAAGAGCGCCTTGGTCTCATTATAAAGAGGTTGAATACCAAGAGCCCACCCCGTGGTCGATTAGGACTCGCCTTTGATAGAGGAGGCGTGCCGACGGGCACGATTGGGTTACCCACGTCCGTATTGATGGGAATCCAGGAATAAGGGGGCACGATCTATGCTTTGATAGGAAGTGCCAAGGAAACCGCCTCGCTAAACGCTACCGAGGTGGAACAAGAAAACAATTCATATAAAGACCGCCAAGGTGTGATGTCATGCCGCAGAATCACGCCAAAGAGATCTGTGCAAAAGTTATTCTCTCTATGGTGGTATGTGGAACTTGTTTTGCAGAGCGGACACCGTCCTTGTGTTCGTAACCTTCTATGAAGTATTCGGAGGAGGAACCCGCCTTGCAATTCCGAAGACAATATGCGCCGGACTAAATCGTCATTGAAGCCTGGTTCAGGGGCTACTGAGGGAGTCCTGGACTAGGGGGTGTCCGGATAGCCGAACTATCATCACGGCCGGACTCCAAGACTATGAAGATACGAGATTGAAGACTTCGTCCCATGTCCGGATGGGAATTTCCTTGGCGTGGAAGGCAAGCTTGGCGATACGGATATGTAGATCTCCTACCATTGTAACCGACTCATGTAACCCTAACCTATCCGGTGTCTATACAAACCGGAGGGTTTTAGTCCAGAGGACGAACAACAATCATACCATAGGCTAGCTTCTAGGGTTTAGCCTCCTTGATCTCGTGGTAGATCTACTCTTGTACTACCCATATCATCAATATTAATCAAGCAGGAGTAGGGTATTACCTCCATCGAGAGGGCCCGAACCTGGGTAAAAACATCGTGTCCCTTGTCTCCTGTTACCATCCGCCTAGACGCACAGTTCGGGACCCCCTACCCGAGATCCGCCGGTTTTGACACCGACACTGGGGCACCTCCCCCAAGCTTGGCAGTTGCCAAGGGGAGTGCCCATACCCATGTGATTATGTTTCCTTTGCTGGTGAAGGAGATGGTGGTGATGATGGATAGTCGCACATCGAGCGTAGGAGATCCTCCAATTTGCCAATAATGCCCTTGAGTGCGGTGATATGCTCCTTCAACAAAATATTTTCACGTGTGAGATATTTATTTTGTATGCGAGCTAACTCAATCATCTTGAAAGCTTCAATATCCGTTGGGGTAAGAAGATTGTGATGAGGTTGGAGGGTGTCTTCATCTTCTGCTGCAGGAACTTGGTCCTCCATGGCCTTCTTGATCCCATCATCCTTGTTGATCTCCCCGGGTTCTTCTCTCTTCAGCTCTATCTTCATTAGCAAAGCATCGTTGTCACCATTGTTGGAGGAGGGGGACGACATGATGCCTGGCCTTGACAACTCTGGTAGAAAACAACTCGAAACAAAAATAGAGGATATTTGTGTGGTACGGTGGTCAAAACCTTCGAGAGATTATATAATGAATTTTAACCGACCAAAAGAAGTATCGTGCAAGAAAACGGAGTCCGAAGAGCACACGAGGTGCCCACGAGGTAGGGGGCACGCCTAGGGGGGTAGGGCGCGCCCTCCACCCTGGTGGACGCCTCGTGTCCTTCCCGGACTACTTCTTATTTTCCTATTTTCTTAAATATTCCAAAACGGAGAAAATTGCCATTAGAACTATTTTGGAGTCGGTTTACTTACTGTACCACATAGCTATTCCTTTTCTGAGTCTGGAACGTTCTAGAAAGTGTCTCTTATGTATTCCTCTGGGGTTATGGTTTCAATAACATTGGATTCAACATTTATAGGATTACCTGAGATATAATGTTTGATTCTTTGACCTTTCACCACCTTCAGATTTGTGCCTTCGAAGTTGTTGATTTTTATGGCACCAGAACGATAGACCTCCTTGATAACGTAAGGACCTCCCCATTTAGAGAGAAGTTTTCCTGCAAAAAAATCTTAAACGAGAGTTGAATAGCAACACATAATCACCTACATTAAAATTACGCTTTTGTATCCTTTTGTCATGCCATCTTTTAACTTTTTCTTTAAACAGTTTGGCATTCTCATAGGCCTGGGTTCTCCGTTCATCAAGTGAGCTAATGTCAAAAAGCCTCTTCTCACCGGCAATATTGAAATCATAATTGAGCTCTTTAATGGCCCAATATGCCTTATGTTCTAATTCAAGAGGTAAGTGACATGCTTTTCCATAAACCATTTTGTAAGGAGACAAACCCATAGGATTTTTATATGCAGTTCTATAGGCCCATAATGCATCATCAAGTTTCTTGGACCAATTCTTTCTAGATCTATTGACAGTCTTTTGCAAAATTAATTTGAGCTCTCTATTACTCAATTCTACTTGACCACTAGACCGCGGGTGATAAGGAGATGCAATTCTATGATTAACATCATACTTAGCAAGAATTTTACGAAAAGCACCATGAATAAAATGTGAACCACCATTAGCCATTAAATATCTAGGGACTCCAAACCTCGAAAAAATAACGTCTTTAAGCATCTTAATAGAGGTGTTATGATCAGCACTACTAGTTGGAATAGCTTCTACCCACTTAGTAACGTAATCAACAACAACTAAAATATGTGTATACCCATTAGAGGAAGGAAACGATCCCATATAATCAAAGCCCCAAACATCAAATGGTTCAATAACAAGTGAATAACTCATAGGCATTTCTTGACGTCTACTAATATTACCAATTCTTTGACATTCATCACAAGATAAGAAAAACTTACGGGCATCTTTGAAGAGAGTAGGCCAATAAAAACCGGATTGCAATACCTTATGCGTAGTTCTATCTCCAGCGTGGTGTCCTCCATAAGCTTCAGAGTGACACTTGCGTAGGATATGTTCCTGTTCATGCTCAGGTATACAACGTCTAATAACACCATCTACTCCTTGTTTATAAAGGTGTGGGTCATCCCAGAAGTAATGTCTTAAATCATAGAAAAACTTTTTCTTTTGTTGGTATGTGAAACTAGGTGGTATAAATTTAGCAATAATGTAATTAGCATAATCAGCATACCATGGAGCAAAGGCGAGAAGCATTTATGACAACTAATTGTTCATCGGAAAGCTATCATCAATAGGTAGTGGGTCATCAAGAACATTCTCTAACCTAGACAAGTTGTCTGCAACGGGGTTCTCAGCTCCCTTTCTATCAATAATGTGCAAGTCAAATTCTTGTAGCAAGAGAACCCATCTAATAAGTCTAGGCTTAGCATCTTTATTTTTCATAAGATATTTAATAGCAGCATCATCAGTGTGAACGGTTACTTTAGAATCAACAATATAAGGTCTGAACTTATCACAAGGAAATACAACTGCTAAAAATTCTTTTTTAGTAGTAGCATAATTTCTATGGGCATTGTCTAGAGTTTTACTAGCATATTGAATAACATTTAATTTCTTACAACTCTTTGCCCTAGAACAACACCTATAGCATAATCACTAGCATCACACATAATTTCAAAGGTAAATTCCAATCAGGTGGCTGAACAATAGGTGCAGAAATCAATGCTTTCTTAAGTATTTCAAATGCTTCAACACAATCATCATCAAAGACAAAAGGAATATCTTTTTGTAAGAGATTAGTCAGAGGCCTAGCAATTTTGGAGAAGTCTTTAATGAACCTCCTATAAAAACCGATATGACCAAGGAAACTTCTTATACCTTTAATGTCCTTGGTACACGACATCTTTTCAATAGCATCAACTTTAGCTTTATCAACTTCAATACCTCTTTCAGAAATTTTATGCCCCAAGACAATACCTTCATTAACCATAAAGTGGCACTTCTCCCAATTCAAGACAAGGTTAGTTTCTTCACATCTCTGCAAAACTCGATCAAGGTTGCTCAAGCAATCATCAAAAGAAGTTCCATATACGGAGAAATCATCCATGAAAACCTCAAAAATCTTTTCACAAAAATCAGAGAATATAGCCATCATGCATCTTTGAAAGGTAGCAGGTGCATTACATAAACCAAAAGGCATACGTCTATAAGCAAAGGTACCGAAAGGACAAGTAAAAGTGGTCTTTTCTTGATCCTCTTTTCACACAGGTATTTGAGAGAAACCGGAATAACCATCTAGAAAGCAAAAATGTGTATGTTTGGATAATCTTTCTAGCATTTGATCTATAAAAGGTAAAGGGTAATGATCCTTTTTAGTAGCTTTATTTAATTTGCGGAAATCAATTACCATTCTATAACCTGTAACAATTCTTTGTGGGATCAATTCATCTTTATCATTAGGAACAACGGTAATGGCTCCCTTCTTAGGGACACAATGGACAGGACTTACCCACTGACTATCAGCAACAAGATAAATTATACCTGCCTCCAGAAGCTTTAGTATTTCTTTCCTTACCACTTCTATCATCTTAGGATTTAACCGTCGTTGGTGATCAACAACTGGTTTAGGGTATTTCTCCAATTTTATTTGTGTTGGCATAGAGTGGGACTAATGCCCTTAAAATCATCAAGAGTATATACAATAGTAGCACGGTGCTTCTTCAGAGTTTTTAATAATTTCTTTTCTTCATGCTCTGAAAGGTTAGCACTGATAATAACAGGATATATCTTCTTTTCATCAAGATAAGCATATTTAAGAGTATCGGGTAATGGTTTAAGCTCGAACACGAGATCACCCTTGGGTGGAGGGGGATCCCCTAGTATTTCAACAGGCAAGTTGTGTTTCAAAATAGGTCCCTGTTTAAAGAATACATCATCTATTTCCCTTGTTTCATTCATAAACATATCATTTTCATGGTCTTGCAAATATTGTTCTAAAGGGTCATTAGGAGGCACGGCAATAGAAGCAAGACCAATAATTTCATCTTTACTTGGAAATTCCTCGTCACGGGGTTGTCTAAGAAATTTAGCAAAGTTAAACTCATGAGAAATATCCCCCAAACCAATAGTAACAACATCCTTTTCGCAGTCTATCCTAGCATTAACATTATTCAAGAAGGGTCTACCAAATATGATGGGACAAAAGCTATCTTGTGGGGAACCAAGAACAAGAAAATCAGTAGGATATTTAACTTTCCCACACAAGACTTCAACATCTCTAACAATCCCGACTGGTGAAATAGTATCTCTATTGGCAAGCTTAATTGTAACATCAATTTCTTCTATCTCAGCAGGTGCAATATCATGCATAATTTCTTTGTATAAGGAATGAGGTATTGCACTTGCACTAGAACCCTTATCACATAAGCCATGATAACAATGATCTCCTATTTTAACAGAAATAACAGGCATGCCTACAACAGGTCTATATTTATTTTTAGTATAAGGTCTAGCAATTCTAGCAGTTTCCTCACAGAAGTAAACGACATGCCCATCAATATTATCAGCCAAGAGATCTTTAACCATAGAAATACTAGGTTCAACTTTAATTTGCTCAGGGGGTTTGGGTGTCTTAATGTTACTTTTATTGACCACAGTTGAAGCTTTAGCATGATCCTTTATTCTAACAGGGAAAGGTGGTTTCTCAATATAAGCAGTAGGAACGACATGATCATTATAAGTGATAGTCTTTTCTTCAACTTTAATAGGTGCAACTACTTTTACTTCAATGGGAGGATTATATTTAAACCACTTCTCCTTAGGGAGATCAACATGAGTAGCAAAGGATTCACAGAAATAAGCTACTATCTCAGAGTCAAGTCCATATCTAGTGCTAAATTCACGGAAAACATCGGTATCCATAAAAGATTTAACACAATCAAACTTAGGTGTTATACCTGACTCCTTACCTTCGTCGAGATCCCAAACTTCAGAGTTGTGTTTAATTCTTTCCAATAAATCCCATTTGAATTCAATAGTCTTCATCATAAAAGACCCAGTACAAGAAGTATCGAGCATGGAGCGATTATTGAGAGAAAGCCGAGCATAATTTTTTTGAATAATCATTTCTCTTGAGAGCTCATGATTGGGGCATGAATATAACATTGACTTAAGCCTCCCCAAGCTTGAGCGATGCTTTCTCCTTCATGAGGCCAAAAATTATATATATATAATTACGATCACGATGAACAAGATGCATAGGATAAAACTTCCGATGAAATTCCAATTTCAATCGGTTGTAGTTCCATGATCCCATATCATCACATAGCCTAAACCATGTCAATGCCTCTCCCTTCAAAGATAAAGGGAAGACCTTCTTCTTGATAACATCCTCGGGCATACCTGCAAGCTTAAATAATCCACAAACTTCATCCACATAGATTAGGTGCAAATCGAGATGCAATGTTCCATCTCTTGTAAAAGGATTAGCTAGCAGTTTCTCTATCATACCCGAAGCAATTTCAAAGTAAACATTTTCAGTAGGTTTAGTAGGTTGAGGAGCAACTCTTTGCTCTACTGGTCGGGGTGAAGATACCCCGAACAAGCCCTCAGAGGATTACTTTCCATAGTAACAAGTGAAAGTAAATTTCAGCACACTATATAAATTTTTCCTTACCAAATTCCACCTACCAAAGGCGCTTCACTCCCCAGCAATGGCGCCAGAAAAGAGTCTTGATGACCCACAAGTATAGGGGATCTATCATAGTCCTTTCGATAAGTAAGAGTGTCGAACCCAACGAGGAGCAGAAGGAAATGATAAGCGGTTTTCAACAAGGTATTCTCTGCAAGCACTGAAATTATCGGTAATAGATAGTTCTGTGATAAGGTAATTTGTAACATGTAACAAGTAATGGAAGTAAATAAGGTGCAGAAAGATGGCTCAATCCTTTTTGTAGCAAAGGACAAGCCTGGACAAATTCTTATATGAAGGAAAACGTTCCCGAGGACACATGGGAATTATTGTCAAGCTAGTTTTCATCACGCTCATATGATTCACGTTCGTTACTTTGATAACTTGGTATGTGGGTGGACCGGTGCTTGGGTGCTGTCCTTTCTTGGAAAAACATCCCACTTATGATTAACCCCTATTGCAAGCATCCGCAACTACAAAAGAAGTATTAAGGTAAACCTAACCATAGCATGAAACATATGGATCCAAATCAGTCCCTTACGAAGCAACTCATAAACTAGGGTTTAAGCTTCTGTCACTCTAGCAACCCATCATCTACTTATTACTTCCCAATGCCTTCCTCTAGGCCCAAACAATGGTGAAGTTTCATGTAGTCGACGTTCACATAATACCAGTAGAGGAAAGACAACATACATCTCATCAAAATATCGAACGAATACCAAATTCACATGACCACTTATAGCAAGACTTCTCCCATGTCCTCAGGAACAAACGTAACTACTCACAAATCATATTCATGTTCGTAATCATAGGAGTATTAATATACATAAAGGATCTGAACATATGATCTTCCACCAAATAAACCAACTACCATCAACTACAAGGAGTAATCAACACTACTAGCAACCCAGAGGTACCAATCTGAGGCTTTGGGACAAAGATTGGATACAAGAGATGAACTAGGGTTTTAGAGGAGATGGAGCTGGTGAAGATGTTGATGTAGATTGACCCCCCTCCCGATGAGAGGATCGTTGGTGATGACGATGGTGATGATTTCCCCCTCCCGGAGGGAAGGTTCCCCGGCAGAACAGCTCTGCCGGAGCCCTAGAATGGTTCCGCCAAGGTTCCGCCTCGTGGTGGCGGAGTTTCTTCCCGAAAGCTTGCTTATGATTTTTTCCAGGGTAAAAGACTTCATATAGCAGAAGATGGGCACCAGAGGCCTGCCAGGGGGCTCATGAGGTAGGGGGCGCGCCCCCCACCCTCGTGGCCAGGGTGTGGGCCCCCTCTGGTGGATTCTTTCACCAGTATTTTTTATTAATTCCAAAAGTAATTTCCGTAAAGTTTCAGGAGTTCTGGAGCTGTGAAGAATAGGTCTCTAATATTTGCTCCTTTTCCACCTGCATTTCCAAACAGCATTCTCCCTCTTCATGTAAACCTTGTAAAATAAGAGAGAATAGGCATAAGTATTGTGACATGATGTGTAATAACAGCCCACAATGCAATAAATATCGATATAAAAGCATGATGCAAAATGGACGTATCAATTGCCGCTGTGACCCCATTTTGTAATTCAAATCAAGTAGATCCCACACAGTTTATTATCATCAACCTTGTGAGATGTAGAACAAAATATCTTGGAGCACTGTCAATGTATAGCACGCCTATGGCTTACGCGAGAAGGTGTGTCGGCTACAGTCCACAACCGGCGTGTCGAGCACACTAGCTCGCTCCCCAAAAACACCTGCCTCTGCATCAGTCCCTTGATTCAAATTTTCAGTAGCATCGGCATTTTACTCCCGCCTCTGCATCCCTCGCAATCTCAAAAATATCTGCTCGCCCTTGATCCAAATTTTCAAGAGTCTGCCTTGTTACTCCCGCCTAGTAAAATTTTCAGTTGCCGCATGATTTCCTCAAACACAACCTTGCCCCCCCTGCCCCCCACCACACACACCCCAAAACCTCCGCTCACACAGACACACACAACCCTCGAAACCATTGGTAGGTCGCCGCCATCGCCGGCGCCTCCATCGGTCCATCCTCAATGTCGGTGTACAAAAGAAGGGGCGCATCTTTGTACCGCTTACATGTGCACGGACAGTCAGAGCCGCACCCACGGCCGCACCAAGCAGAAAAGGGGAGGTGAACCAAGGTGAGACCGAAGCCCAAGACAGCCAAAGCAACGCCAAGGCCAAGAACGCAAAGAAGCAGAGAGGCGAAGGTGTTCCCCAAGAAGATCCTTGCCGGGGGCAGCCTCAGCGGCCCCGGCAAGACCCTTGCCGGGGCAGCTCGCCCACACCAGTGGAGTGAGCCACCCTTGAGCCCACGGGTTCCAACTCAACCAACCACGTTGGAACTAGGGCTCGGGAGGCACCTCCATGGTGGCATGCAGATCTTTGTGAAGTAAAGGGACATTCAAGATCAGATGAGGATTAAAAGACAACGATCCTTGGCAAGATCCTTGTCGAGGAGAGCCACGAGACCCCCGGCAAGATCCTTGCCAGGGACGACAGCGCGCCACAGCAAGACCCTTGCCGGGCCACCCGACAAGGCTCTCACCAAGGGCGTCAGCGGGGCCACTGCCAGGCCCGCTCCAGCCAAGTCTCCACCGCCTGTCAGATGCAAATGCCAGCCCAACCACCAAGGCAGGTACTGCGTGGCAACATGCAGCCTTCCAGCCAACTCAAGAAGCGCTGCGTGGCGGCATTCAGATCTTCATGAAGACCCTACCACCGCGCCACCTCAGCCTGCCCGCCGCCTTACATGGCACCACATGCGCCCGCTGGCTGTATGCGCGGTCGGGCGAGGAGGAGCGGCGACGGACGGGACGGGCCTCGCTCCCGTCCCCGATAAAGCTAGGGGACACCTCAGCGGCGCATTGAATGCGTATTGTCCTGTAATACGAGCGATAAGCTCACAACACTTAACGCCTTTCCACCTCCTCAGATGCCATCAAGCAGCCCCTTTGACTATAAAAGGAGGCCTGTATGCGTCGGAGAAGGATTCGCTCTTTGGAACCAAGCACCCACCATAGCTAGTTCGAGAGCTCAAGAACTCTCTGAAATACAGCCACCAAAGCAGGATTAGGGTTTTACTCATCCTCGCGGCCCGAACCTGGGTAAACGATCCCTGTGCTGATTACTAATCCTGCTCTTCTCGCAACCCTGCGCCCCGACAACCATAGTAGGGATTCTTGTGAGCCCATAGGTGTCGTTCCACACCGACATCTTTGGCGCGCCAGGTAGGGGGCGCAATTGTGAGAACCTGGTCTAGTAGTTAGCCTAGCGTTTCTTCATCGCCATGGCTCCCAAGAAGAAGACGACCATGGTGATCGGCTCGTTGGGAGCCGAACGACCCGTGCCAGTGCGGACGAGCAGCGGGCCGGTCGCGACAGACCCGAGCCGCGTCCGCGAAAGCACCAAAGATCGCTCGGCAGTCGAGCCTGGTGAGCGGCGTTGTTCGCGCGCCAGACGACCGGCCGCACTCCGCCAGATACAAAGACGGAGCTGGGCCCCCTGCAGGCGGCGCAGGCCCCTCCCGGAGTGTCGTTGTGCCACCCCCGGGCGGTGCAGCAACCTCCAGGACGCCCACGCCGGCTCCCACAGCGCGCTCTTCCCAGGGTGCACGCAACAAGCAACGTCGCCACGCTGAAGACCCCGGACACCGCAGTGGGTAGAGCCCTGTGCATCGTCCGCGTGACAAAGGAGTCCAGCATGCCCATCGAAGCGCTGACGAAAATGGCGCGCAGCAGCTGGGTCGTGGTAGAGCTCCTTCTAACATGGTTAGAAGTCGAAGCGCGCCACGGTCCACGCAGTTGTCGCCGCCACCCACGCCAGCAGAAGCTTTGGCCCACGCAGCTGCTCCTCGACTTCCCTCCTGCTGCGGAGAAGCTCGACGAGTGGAGGGCCACCATCCGGAGCCTCGTCGTTGTCACCAGCAAAGATGATCTGCGACCAGCGGGACCCTCGGGCCGGCGCCCCACCGAGCCACCACATGCCGGCGCTGG
This sequence comes from Aegilops bicornis, assembly GCA_021605145.1. Classification (NCBI taxonomy): domain Eukaryota; kingdom Viridiplantae; phylum Streptophyta; class Magnoliopsida; order Poales; family Poaceae; genus Aegilops; species Aegilops bicornis. Next base: position 251,040,250 of record CM038673.1, read on the forward strand.
GAGGACCGGGGGTGCTGCGGTTACGGTGCACTCTCCTCCTCCTCGCCAGCCGCTGCGGGCGTCGGCTCGTCATGACGATGCTTGTGATAACATCTCCATAGCGTCGTCCGTCCCGCGGTCCCGCCGCGACCAGCGTTAAGTTCTTCGAGAACGAGCTCACGAAGATGCTCGAACCACTATCGAGCGCCAGCGTGATACACACCACCAGCCGGACAAGCGGGCGGGCCCTGCTATGGACCACCCAGCGCCGGGGGGCTCCGGCGGCCTACCTTACGAGGTGGGCTGCCCAGCATTTACCCATGAGCTGCGGCAGTTCTAGTGGTAGTCCCACCGCATGTTCAAGCCCGACGTCGGCGAGAAGTATACTGGCAAGACCCGTCCGTCCGAGTTCCTCAGCATCTACACCATCGCGATGCAGGCTGCCGGAGCTCGCGACGACAAGGTGCTTGCAAATTACTTCCCGTTGGCACTGAAGCCCAATGTTATGTCTTGGTTGATGCACTTGCCGGCGGATTCCATTTCTTCTTGGTAGGATTTGTGCCATGAGTTCATTGGCGCCTTCACTGGGGGCCACCAAGCTCATGGCCGTGCCGATGATCTCGCATGTCATTCCCGGAAGGAAGGGAAACCCCGCGCAAGTACATCCGCAGATTCAGCTGGTGTAGTATAACATCCTCGACGTTCATCCCGCCGTGATCAGCGCTGCTCCATCGTAATACGCGCAACAGCAAGCGCGAAGAGCTGGCGATGACCAAGGTTAAGGATGTGGCCGAACTCTATGTTCTGGCCGACAGATGCGCCCGAGCTGAAGAGGGAAGGAAGTACCTCGGCGAGGACGCCGGCGCGGAAACCGACTCTACTGATGAAGACACCGCTGCCTTGACGAAGAAGGGCTGGCGTCGCAATAGGAAACGCAAGGGCAAGGCCGTGCTTGCCGTTGAAGGCTCTGACGACACCGGCACTGCCAAGAAGGTCAAGGCGGACGACCCCGGCAAGGAGATTGCCGGGTGCATCACCTGCCGGGCCTTAGCAGCTGCCGACAAGCCAGGGGGCTCCGGCAAGTAGTACTGCAAGATCCACCGCACCAAGGGCCACGACCTCCAGAACTATCGGCAAGTCGAGCTACTTGCTGAAAAGCAAAAAGGCTGAGTATGAGAGGCAGGACAAGGAGAAGGGCCAGGATGGTGTCGAGGGATCCGGCAAGAAGCATGGCGGCCAAGGAGGCCACCGCGACAAGGACAACCAGCAAGAGAGGCCCGCCCGGGGCCGTGACAAGAAGCAGGAAGATGATGATCATGAAGAGGACGACGAGTCTGGCGAGCAAGAGTTCCAGAAGGCTACGGAGGCCATGTGCGTTGACGGTGGCGCCTTGCTGCATACTCCTCACTGCCAGCTCAAGCAGTAGGCGCGTGAGATTACAGCAGCGGAGCCGTCGTTCGATGCTCAGAAGCCGTTGAAGTGGTCCAGCATGCCCCTCATCTTTGACGCCGAGGACCACCCTGACCGCACGACCGCGGTTGGGTGTTCGCCATTTTGGTCTCCCCAATGATACACAACCTCAAGGTGAACAAGATGTTGGTCGACGGCGGGGCCGGCCTGAACTTGATCTCGCCCGTCGTGATCAAAAGGCTGCAAATCCCTGATGGAGACCTCGAGGAAACGGGCACATTTCAAGGGGTCAATCCAGGGAGGAGCCAGCCGAAGGGGAAGGTCACGCTGCTCGTGATGTTTGGAGGGGAGTTGAACCACAGGACAGAGAGGATCGTCTTCGACGTGGCCGAGATCCCCTTGCCCTACAACGGGATCCTCGGCCGCCCGGCACTAGCCAAGTTCACGGCGGTGTCGCACTATGCCTACAACATGCTAAAGATGCCCGAGCCATTGACAATCATCTCCGTCCCCTCCGACAAGAAGGACACGCTGATTTGCGCCGACCAACTCTACCGGGAAGCAGTTGCAGCAGTGATAACCCACAAGTATAGGGGATCGCAACAGTTTTCGAGGGTAAAGTATTGAACCCAAATTTGTTGATTCGACACAAGGGGAGCCAAAGAATATTCTCAAGTATTAGCAGCTGAGTTGTCAATTCAACCACACCTGGAAACTTAGTATCTACAGCAAAGTGTTTAGTAGCAAAGTAATATGATAGTGGTGGTAACGGTAACAAAAGTAAAAACAACAAAAGTAATATTTTTGGTATTTTTGTAGTGATTGTAATAGTAGCAACGGGAAAGTAAATAAGCAAAGACCAGTATATGGAAAGCTCGTAGGCACCGGATAAGTGATGGATAATAATGCTGGATGTGGTTCGTCATGTAACAGTCATAACATAGGGTGACCCAGAACTAGCTCCAATTCATCAATGTAATGTAGGCATGTATTCCGAATATAGTCATACGTGCTTATGGAAAAGAACTTGCATGACATCTTTTGTCCTACCCTCCCGTGGCAGCGGGTCCTAATGGAAACTAAGGGATATTAAGGCCTCCTTTTAATAGAGAACCGAACAAAGCATTAGCACATAGTGAATACATGAACTCCTCAAACTATGGTCATCACCGGAGTGGTCCCGATTATTGTCACTTCGGGTTGCCGGATCATAACACATAGTAGGTGACTATAGACTTGCAAGATAGGATCAAGAACTCACATATATTCATGAAAACATAATAGGTTCAGATCTGAAATCATGGCACTCGGGCCCTAGTGACAAGCATTAAGCATAGCAAAGTCATAGCAACATCAATCTCGTAACATAGTGGATACTAGGGATCAAACCCTAACAAAACTAACTCAATTACATGATAAATCTCATCCCACCCATCACCGCCCAGCAAGCCTCACGATGGAATTACTCACGCATCGGCGGTGAGCATCATGAAATTGGTGATGGAGGATGGTTGATGATGACGGGCGGCGATGAATCCCTCTCCGAGCCCCGAACGGACTCTGCATCAGCCCTCCCGGGAGGTTTTAGGGCTTGGCGGCGCCTCCGTATCGTAAAACGCGATGATTTCTTCTCTCTGATTTTTTTCTCCCTGAAAGCCAATATATAGAGTTGGAGTTGGCGTCGGAAGGTGTCCAGGGGGCCCACGAGGTATGGGGGCGCACCCTAAGGGGGGGGCACGCCCCCCACCCTCGTGGATAGGGTGTGGGCCCCCTGGTCTTCATCTTTGGCGAGGATTTTTTATTATTTTTTATAAGACATCCCGTGGAGTTTCAGGTCATTCCGAGATCTTTTGTTTTCTGCACATAAAACAACATCATGGGAATTCTCACGAAACAAAGATCATCGAGTTAGTTCCATTCAAATCATACAAGTTAGAGTCCAAAACAAGGGCAAAAGTGTTTAGAAAAGTAGATAATGACGGAGACGTATCAACTCCCCAAGCTTAAACCCTTGCTTATCCTCAAGCAATTCAAATTGACAAACCGAAAGAGAAAAAGAAAAACTTTTACAAACTCTGTTTGCTCTTGTTGTTGTACCTATGTCAAGCCAAAGATTCGTGTTTCAAAGAAAGATCATAACTAACCACATTTGCAATAACTCCTAGGTCTCATGTGTACTCATATCAATAACATAATCAGCTAGCAAGCCATCATAATAAATCTCGGATGACAACACTTTCTCAAAATAATCATAATAAGATATAACAAGATGGTATCTCGCTAGCCCTTTCTGAGACCGCAAAACATAAATGCAGAGCACCTTCAAAGATCAAGGACTGACTAGACATTGTAATTCATGGTAAAAGAGATCCAATCATAGTCATACCCGATATAAATTAACAGTAATGAATGCAAATGACAGCTGTGCTCTCCAGCTAGTTCTTTTAATAAGAGGGTGATGACTCAACATTAAAGTAAATAGATAGGCCCTTCGCAGAGAGAAGCAGGGATTTGTAGAGGTGCCAGAGCTCGGTTTTGAAATAGAGATAATTTATATTTTGAGCGACATACTTTCATTGTCAACATAACAACTAAGAGATGACGATATCTTCCATGCTAAACAAATTATAGGCGACTCCCAAACAGAATGGTAAAGTTTATACTCCCCCTCCTCCACAAGCATCAATCCATGGCTTGCTCGAAACAACGAGTGCCTCCAACATTCAACGGGTCCTGTGGGGAGTTTTGTTTGCAATTATTTTGATTTAGTTTGCATAAAGCATGGGACTGGGCATCCCGGTGACCAGCCATTTTCTCGTGAGTGAGGAGCGGAGTCCACTCCTCTTGAGAATAACCCGCCTAACACGGAAGATAAGGGCAGCCCTAGTTGATATATGAGCTATTCGAGCATGCAAAATGTAATGTTTATTTGAAGGTTTAGAGTTTGGCACATACAAATTTACTTGGAACGGCATGTAGATACCGCATATAGGAAGGTATGGTGGACTCATATGGAATAACTTTGGGGTTTATGATTGGATGCACAAGCAGTATTCCCGCTTAGTACAAGTGACGGCTAGCAAAAGACCGGAAGCGACCAACTAGAGAGCGACAACAGTCATGAACATGCATTAAAATTAATAAACATTGAATACAAGCATGAGTAGGATATAATCCACCATGAACATAAATATCGTGAAGGCTATGTTGATTTGTTTCAACTACATGCGTGAACATGTGCCAAGTCAAGTCACTTAAATCATTCAAAGGAGGATACCACCCCATCATACCACATCACAACCATTTTAATAGCATGTTGGCATGCAAGGTAAACCATTATAACTCGTAGCTAATCAAGCATGGCACAAGCAACTATGATCTCTAATTGTCATTGCAAACATGTTTATTCATAATAAGCTGAATCAAGAACGATGAACTCGTCATATTTACAAAAACAAAAGAGGTCGAGTTCATACCAGCTTTTCCCATCTCAGTCAGTCCATCATATATCATCATAACTGCCTTTCACTTGCACGACCGAACGATGTGAATAATAATAAGAGTGCACGTGCATTGGACTAAGCTGGAATCTGCGAGCATTCAATAAACAGGAGAAGACAAGGCAATATGGGCTCATGGTTAAATCAACAATGATGCATATAAGAGCCACTTGAACAATTTATTCATGGTCTTCTCCTACGAAAAGAAAAGAAATAAAAACTATTTACACGGGAAAGCTCCCAACAAGCAAAAGAAGAACGGGAAATATTTTTGGGTTTTCTTTTTAATTACTACTACTACAGCAGGAAAAGTAAACTAATACTAATTTTTTTGGTTTTTCTTAAAGTTTATTAAACACACAAGAAGAAAGCAGGAAAAAGAAAATAAACTAGCATGGATATTACAGTGAAAAAGTATGAGCACCGACATCTAGCAATGAGTGTGTGTGAACATAAATGTAATGTCGGTGAGAAATACGTACTCCCCCAAGCTTAGGCTTTTGGCCTAAGTTGGTCTATTGCCAGGGATAGCCTGGCGGATACCATAGGTGTAGCTGGGGTCATAATGCGATGCAGTGGCTATTGCCTCCTGAGCTGCAGCGTGGCGTCGAGCCGCCTCCGCTCTTCTCTCGTACTCATCTGCCTCCTCTCTGGTAAAAATATATATTCCTTTTGTCTCTTCACAAATGAACTTGTGAGATCATGATACTGGGGGCATTTGTCAGCTTCAAAGTCCTCAAGACCGGCATTACGCAAATATGCGCTAAATTCTTCTTTGATTCCCGCTTGATCCATAAAATTTTCCGAAGGCCATTCCACAGGGCCTCACAGAGGCGTCTCTTGGTGGTTCCTCGTCAGCATCACGCATTGCAAGCCTGGGACCTTGCTTCCTTGAAGAACCACCTTGGAACATCTTCCTAAACATATTGTTTCCTCTGAAAAATTTCTGAGATTTTTAGTAACTTCAAACAAAAGTGAACCAATTTCAATAAAATTGATAGCAACTACTCCTACAAGTGCCTAGAGCCTATATCAAGCATTAGAACTACTTGGAACCATATAAATTTGACATGCAAGCTCAAGAACATGGTCACCTATGCAGCACCAATTTGCAAAGAACAAAGCACTAGAACAAAAACTAATTGGACCAATGGAGGAGTCACATACCAAGGAACAATCTCCCCAAGCAGTTTTGCGAGAGGTGCTTTGAGCAAGGAGATCGAAAATCACGGCAAAAGTGGCTGGAACTCGTGCTTGAGTTGGTTTTTCGGGTTTGTGTGAGGCAGAGGAAGAAGATGGGTGCAGGGATAAGTGGAGCAGGGCCACCGTGGGCCCACAAGGCAGGGGGGCGCGCCCTCCACCCTCGTGGCCAGGTGGCAGCTCCCCCACGGTGATTTTTGCACTATAAATCCTCAAATATTCCCGAAAAAAACATATTAAATTGGCATGGCATTCTGAGGACTTTTATTTTTGGGATATTTTTATATTGCACGGATAAGTCAGGAAACAGACAAAAAATACTAGTTTTACTTTATTTCTACTAAATAACAGAAAATATAAAGAGGGTACAGAAGGTTTCGCTTCTAGTTTCATCCATCTCATGCGCATCAAAAGGAATCCACTAACAAGGTTGATCGGATCTTGTTAACAAACTCATTCCGACTAACATGGAACCGGGGAAATTCCGAATAACACTATGTTACCTCAACAGGGATATGGACATCCCCAATAATAAGTATATCATATTTCTTCTTGATTGTAGGGAGAGGAAATTCGAAACCTCCAAATATAATCGATGGAATTTTTCCAATAGAGTTGATACTATGAACTTGAGGTTGTTTCCTCGAAAAGTGTACCGTATGCTCATTACCATTAACATGAAAAGTGACATTGCCTTTTTTGCAATCAATAACAGCCCCTGCAGTATTAAGAAAAGGTATTCCAAGAATAATAGACATGCTATCATCCTCGGGAATATCAAAAATAACAAAGTCCATTAAAATAGTAACGTTTGCAACCACAACAGGCACATCCTCACAAATACCGACAGGTATAGCAGTTGATTTATCAGCCATTTGCAAACATATTTCAGTAGGTGTCAACTTATTCAAGTCAAGTCTACGATATAAAGAGAGAGGCATAACACTAACACCGGCTCCAAGATCACATAAAGCAGCTTTAACATAATTTCTCTTAATGGAGCATGGTATAGTAGGTACTCTGGATCTCCAAGTTTCTTTGGTATTCCACCCTTAAAAGTATAATTAGCAAGCATGGTGGAAATTTCAGCTTTCGGTATCTTTCTTTTATTTGTAACAATATCTTTCATATATTTAGCATAAGGATTCATTTTGAGCATATCACCAATCGCATACGCAAAAAGATGGGTCTAATCATTTCAGCAAAGCGCTCAAAATCCTCATCATCCTTTTTCTTGGATGGTTTTGGAGGAAAAGGCATGGGTTTCTGAACCCATGGTTCCCTTTCTTTACCATGTTTCCTAGCAACGAAGTCTCTTTTATCATAACGTTGATTCTTTGATTGTGGGTTATCAAGATCAACAGTAGGTTCAACTTCTACATCATTATCATTACTAGGTGGAGCATCGTCATGAACATCATCATTAACATTTTCACTAGGTTCATGTTCATTACCAGATTGTGTTTCAGCATTAGATGTAGAGATATCATTTGGATTATCAGGCGGTTCAGCAATAGGTTCACTAGAAGTTTGCACAGTCCTATCATTTTTCTTTTTCTTCTTTTTAGAAGAACTAGGCACATCAATATTATTTCTCTGAGAATCTTGCTCGATTCTCTTAGGGTGGCCTTCAGGATACAAAGGTTCCTGAGTCATTCTACTAGTTCTAGTAGCCACTCTAACATCATAATCATTTTTCTTACTATTCATTTCATCAAGCACTTCTTTCTGAGCATCGTCATGAATATCATCATTACTAGGTGGAGCATCGTCATGAACATCATCATTAACATTTTCACTAGGTTCATGTTCATTACCAGATTGTGTTTCAGCATCAGATGTATAGGTATCATTTGGATTATCAGGCGGTTCAGCAATAGGTTCACTAGAAGTTTGCACAGTCCTATCATTTTTCTTTTTCTTCTTTTTAGAAGAACTAGGCACATCAATATTATTTCTCTGAGAATCTTGCTCGATTCTCTTAGGGTGGCCTTCAGGATACAAAGGTTCCTGAGTCATTCTACTAGTTCTAGTAGCCACTCTAACAGCATAATCATTTTTCTTACTATTCATTTCATCAAGCACTTATTTCTGAGCTTTAAGTACTTGTTCTACTTGAGTGGTAACCATATAAGCATGTTTGCTAACAAGTTTAAGTTCACCTCTAATATTAGCCATATAATCACCCAAGTGTTTAATCATATAAGCATCTTGTTTTAATTGTCTACCAAAATAAGCATTAAAGTCATCTTGCTTAAACATAAAGTTATCAAACTCATCCAAGCAGCGACTAGCAATTTTAGTAGGAGGGCCTTCACTTTATCATATCTATAGAGAGAATTTACCTTTACTACCGTGTCGGGATACCGGATCGTGGAGGTTCTTCAGTGAATAAAGAATTGAGATCATATACTTCTTCAACAGGCGGTAAATTAAGACCATGCATTTCTTCAATAGGAGGTAAATTCTTAACATCTTCAGCTTTAATACTTTTCTTTCATAGATTTATTTGCCTCTTGCATATCTTCGGGACTGAGAAATAGAACACCTCTCTTCTTCGGAGTTTGTTTAGGAATAGGCTCAGTAATTGGAGCAGGAACTGGCTCAGGGGCTCGCTCAGGAGGTGCCCAATTATTTTCATTTGTTAACATATTATTCAATAAAATTTCAGCTTCATCCGGTGTTCTTTCCCTGAAAAGAGAACCAGCACAACTATCCAGGTAATCTCTGGAAGCGTCAGTTAGTCCATTATAAAAGATATCAAGTATTTCAGGTTTCTTAAGAGGATGATCAGGCAAAGCATTAAGTAACTTGAGAAGCCTCCCCCAAGCTTGTGGGAGACTCTCTTCTTTAATTTGCACGAAGTTGTATATTTCCCTCAAAGCGGCTTGTTTATTATGAGCAGGGAAATATTTAGCAGAGAAGTAATAAATCATATCCTGGGGACTACGCACACAACCAGGATCAAGAGAATTAAACCATATATTAGCATCACCCTTTAATGAGAACGGAAATATTCTGAGTATATAAAAGTAGCACGATCTCTCATCATTAGTAAACAGGGCAGCTATATCATTTAACTTAGTAAGATGTGCCACAACAGTTTCAGATTCATAGCCATGAAAAGGATCAGATTCGACCAAAGTAATTATATCTGGATCAACAGAAAATTCATAATCCTTATCAGGAACACAGATAGGTGAAGTAGCAAAAGCAGGGTCGGGTTTCATTCTGTCTCTAAGAGATTCTTTACTCCATTTAACTAGCAGCCTCTTAAGTTCGTATCTATCCTGGCAGGCAAAAATAGCTGCAGAAGATTCCGCATCAAAAAGATAACCCTCAGGAATAACATGCATATTTTCATCATCACTTTCATCATCGTATTCAGATTCAATAATTTATTTCTCTCCAGCCCTAGCAATTTGTTCATCTAGAAATTCACCAAGGGAAACAGTAGTATCAAGCATAGAAGTAGTTTCATCATGAGTATCATGCATAGCAGAAGTGGCATCATCAATAACATGTGACATATCGAGCGAATAGCGTAGCGAGGTTTAGGTGTCGCTAGCTTACTCATAATGTAAGGTGAATCAAGTGCAGAGCTAGATGGCAGTTCCTTACCTCCCCTCGTAGTTGAGGGATAAATTTTTGTCTTAGGGTCTCTCAAGTTCTTCATAGTGTCTAGCGGATATAAATCCCAAGTGACTCAAAGAATAGATCTATGCTCCCCGGCAACGGTGCCAGAAAAAGGTCTTGATAACCCACAAGTATAGGGTATGGCAACAGTTTTTGAGGGTAAAGTATTCAACCCAAATTTGTTGATTTGACACAAGGGGAGCCAAAGAATATTCTCAAGTATTAGCAGCTGAGTTGTCAATTCAACCACACCTGGAAACTTAGTATCTGCAGCAAAGTGTTTAGTAGCAAAGTAATATGATAGTGGTGGTAACGGTAACAAAAGTAAAAACAGCAAAAGTAATATTTTTGGTATTTTTGTAGTGATTGTAACAGTAGCAACGGGAAAGTAAATAAGCGAAGACCAGTATATGGAAAGCTCGTAGGCACAGGATCAGTGATGGATAATTATGCCGGATGCGGTTCGTCATGTAACAGTCATAACATAGGGTGACACATAACTAGATCCAATTCATCAATGTAATGTAGGCATGTATTTCGAATATAGTCATACGTGCTTATGGAAAAGAACTTGCATGACATCTTTTGTCCTACCCTCCCGTGGCAGCGGGGTCCTAATGGAAACTAAGGGATATTAAGGCCTCCTTTTAATAGAGAACTGGAACAAAGCATTAGCACATAGTGAATACATGAACTCCTCAAACTATGGTCATCATCGGGAGTGGTCCCGATTATTGTCACTTCGGGGTTGCCGGATCATAACACATAGTAGGTGACTATAGACTTGCAAGATAGGATCAAGAACTCACATATATTCATGAAAACATAATAGTTTCAGATCTGAAATCATGGCACTCGGGTCCTAGTGACAAGCATTAAGCATAGCAAAGTCATAGCAACATCAATCTCAGAACATAATGGATACTAGGGATCAAATCCTAACAAAACTAACTCAATTACATGATAAATCTCATCCCACCCATCACCGTCCAGCAAGCTTTCGATGGAATTACTCACGCACGGCGGTGAGCATCATGAAATTGGTGATGGAGGATGGTTGATGATGACGACGGCGACGAATCCCCCTCTCCGGAGCCCCGAACGGACTCCAGATCAGCCCTCCCGAGAGGTTTTAGGGCTTGGTGGCGGCTCGTATCGTAAAACGTGATGATTTCTACTCTCTGATTTTTCTCTCCCCGAAAGCCAATATATAGAGTTGGAGTTGGCGTCGGAAGGTGTCAAGGGGGCCCACGAGGTAGGGGGGCGCGCTCTAGGGTGGCGCGCCCCCACCCTCGTGGACAGGGTGTGGGCCTCCTGGTCTTCATCTTTGGTGAGGATTTTATTTTTATTTTTTATAAGACATCCCGTGGAGTTTTAGGTCATTCGGAGAACTTTTGTTTTCTGCACATAAAACAACATCATGGCAATTCTGCTGAAAACAGCGTAGAGTCCAAAACAAGGGCAAAAGTGTTTGGAAAAGTAGATACGACGGAGACGTATCAAGCAGCTGCCACCAAGGCGCTTGCTCCTGCCGCTGAAGCCCCGGGAGGGAAGAAGAAGCCCGGCAAGACCTCTCGCACCTACTCCGGCAAGCGCACCTCCTCGGAGTGTTGTCCTACCATCGAGGACGTGCCAGAGAGCTCTACCGGCGAGAGAAAGAAATCCAGAGCTGAGCCACCACAGACCAAGAAGGTGTCCGTTAGGGAGGATGGCACGGGAGGGGCTTTCACCATAGGCTCCACCCTCGACAGCAAATAGGAAGGCACGCTCGTCACCTTCCTGCGGGCGAATGTCGACGTGTTTGCATGGCAAGCATCCGACATCCTTGTTCCCAGAGAGGTGATTGAGCACCACCTAGCTATGTGTCCTCATGCGCGGCCCATCAAGCAAAAGGTCAGAAAGCAGGCTCTGGAGAGGCAGGAGTTCATCACAGAGTAGATCAGGAAGTTGGAAGCGGCGGGTTTGGTGAGAGGAGTGCTCCATCCAACGTGGTTGGCCAATCCGGTAGTGGTGCGCAAGGCAAATGGGAAGTGGAGGCTGTGTATTGACTACACAGACATCAATAAGGCTTGTCCTAAGGACCCCTTCCCGTTGCCGCACATCGACTAGATTGTCGACTCCACGGCCGGGTGTGATCTGCTATCATTCCTCGATGCCTACTCGGGCTACCACCAAATCTTCATGACGAGAGAAGATGAAGAGAAGACAACATTCGTCACCCCATGTGGTACGTATTGCTTTTTACGGATGCCTTTCGGGTTGAAGAGTGCTGGCTTGATGTTTGCAAGAGCAGCCCAAATTGGTTTTGAACCCCAGCTCCATAGAAATATGGAGGCATACATGGATGACATAGTGGTAAAAACCAAGGACGGGGCAACTCTTGTGCAAGATCTGGAAGGGACATTTGCCAACTTGCACAAGATCAACCTTAAGCTGAACCCTGAGAAGTGTGTCTTCGGCGTTCCGTCCGGCAAGCTTCTCGGATTCTTTGTGTCGCAGCACAAGATCGAGGCAAACCCAGACAAGATCAAGGCTATTGAACAGATTGAGGCGCCCAAGCGGATCAAGGATGTGCGTCGGCTCACCGGCTGCGTTGCCGCCATGAGCCGATTCATCTCCAAGTCCGCCGAGCGCGCCCTTCCTTCCTTCAAAATCTTGAAGAAGGCAGGCCCGATGGAGTGGACCCCAGAAGCCGAGGCGGCGTTGCAGGAACTGAAGAAATACCTTTCCTCCACGCCGATACTGGTTGCGCCTAAACCACAAGAACCATTGCTGCTGTATCTAGCGGCAATGAACCAAGTGCTCAGCGCCGCACTGGTGGCATAGAGGGAGGTCGACAAGGAGGCAGCAGCAATGGCAGAACTGGCGGATGGTGAGACAAAGATTCTCCCGGCAGGGCCTGGTGCCGGCAAGGCAAGGCCCCCGGCTGAGTCCGACGCCATCAGGGCAGCACCCGCACAGTCAAGCGAAGTCGTGCAGAAGAAGAAGATGATGCAGCACCCGGTTTACTTTGTCAGCTCCCTCTTGCAGGGGCTAGATAGAGGTACTCCGGTGTGCAGAAACTGCTCTTCGGCCTCCTTATGGCCTCGAGGAAGCTACGTCATTACTTCCAAGCCCACAAGATCACTGTCGTCACCCGCCTCCCACTACAACGGATACTGCACAACCCAGATGCAACTGGAAGGATTGTGGAATGGGCCTTGGAGTTGTCGAGCTTTGGCTTGAAGTTTGAAAGTACCTCAACGATCCAGAGCAGAATCTTGGCAGTGTTCTGTGACACTCCAAAAAAAAATTATTTTTGTTTTCAACAAAAACCTTGTTTGTTTTGAAGGAGGCCATTTAAAGTCCTTCCAAAAACCCCTCTCTCTCAAATTTTCCCCATGGCAAGGATTTTATTTTGTATCTTATTCAACCTTGGTGTTTGGTTATTAAAAACCTTCCTTCTGATTTTTACCACATCAAATAAATTATTGGAATTTATTTTCTTTTAATAAGAAACCCTATGGGTTTTGGGGCTACTCTTTTGTTTTGAAACCACCCATTGTTTTACCATGCCTCATGTGGTAATTTCTTACAAAACCCCTCCCTCCACTTTGGGGCAACCCAAACTTTCTGTTCCAACAAGATCAACCCATTTTCGAATTTTATTTCATTTATTTTATCCCCAAAAACAATTCTGTCCATTATTTTAAGCCTAGATGATTTATAAAGGAAGTACATGATTTCCTTTGAGTTTTGATCTCAAACCAACTCCTCTGGATAGTCCTTAGCACCCCCAACCTAGATCCATCAAGATCCACTCTTCCCCTTTTCAAAATTTTCAAGTTTCAACCTCTGCAAGTTTGGACCAGATTCATCATTTTTGATGAAATTCATATTTTCCTTTTTCCAAAAATTCCACCAAAAATCAGGCAGCCCCTAGGTGCTTTGAGAGGCCACCACACCAAAGATCAGCCCCAGATAAATTCTTCTCATGCCTAAATGATTTCATCAAACACTTGGCCGACACTGTTTCTGTGCATATTCAGTAAATTCAGAGTTTAGTTAGTGTCGTTTTTCGTCAGTGACTTGTCATCGATCACCAGTGCACCCTGGCGCGTTGCGCACGATCTCTCCTCCTTAACCAGAGCACCGCACGCTCTCTCTTGGGCGAAGCGCAGGTGTCGGTGGCGGCGAGCCTCGCTGATGCCGGCAGCTTCTGCGGTGGCAGAGCCACCCGTGGCGGCCAACGGGAGCTAGCGCCAGCTCTCCACGCCGTCCGGCGCCGCCCAATGCACCCAAGGCCTCCGCGTGGCCTTCTGCGTGCTAGTGCACACCACAGCACCGTCGCCGTGGCCCGGCAAGCACAGGGCGCGCACTCTGCCGCCGACGGGCCGGCGCAGCTCCGTTCTGTCGAAACCACCCAAGCGTGCCTAATCCAAACTAGGTTAGCTTCTAAATGGAACCCGTGGACCTCCACGTTGATGCCCAACCCCCTAAACTACCCGACCAAACACTACGCCGCCGTAACCATCGTCGGAGATCCCCGTTCACGGCCACCGCCTCGGATCACCTATAAATTGAGGTACCGAGCTCGTTCTCGAGCACGCACCACCACTACACCTCACCAGAACCCCGCCAAGCCACTAGGAGGACCTCGAGGAGGTCTCCTCCCCCGACTCCGGCCGCCCCGATCCGCCTCGGCCACCAGCTCGATCCACTCCGGTGAGGCCATCCCCGCCTCCAAAGCCACGTCAGTAGCCTTCTCTTACACCCAGTGCCCTAACTCAAGCTTCAATTTAACCTCCGCAGCCCTCCCCGACGAGATCCAACTTCACCCGAGCCGCCGTCCACCGGAGCAAGGACTGCCGTCGACGTGGTGCTCGTCGATGACCACCTTCACCACCCACAGCCGGGGAAGGGCACGCTGATCACGTAGGTACCCTCCGATCCTCCTAACTCGCCGTGGATCGCCGCCGGCGACCACCGCAGCTCTCGGGCGCCGGCGCGCTCTGCTTCTCCCCCGTTTGAAAATTTAAACCTGACGGGTGGGACCCCTCATCAGTCTTTTCTTTTTTTTGAACCGTTTTCTGAAAACACCTTCGGGCAGAATACGTCTCCCTTTGCAGTTGACGGGTTTTTAGCCGAAGCATTTTCTGTTTTTATAATCTGGCCCATGGAAACTTTCTATTTCATTACAGATGAGTCCCTGGACTAAAACCTTTATATCTTTTAAACAGAAAACGATTTTTGATTGATTCTTTTTTTGTAATCTTTATTTTTCTGTCTAGTTTTTTGTCATATTTATTTGAAAACTATTTGAAACACTTTTTTGTGCACTCACGGTATTTACGTTAGTACGTATTTTCTTATACCGTAGATACCGGAGGAGGTGACGGAACCGCGAACTTCACCAAGCTAGACTCCGACTTCTCCGAACCAGGCAAGCATGTTTGAACTTTTGATATGATGAGTGTTCTTTGCATGTTTGCATTAAGTAGTTCCATGGCATGTTTATGAGCATTTCGAGAAGTGTTATATTACATGCAAAGTTGAGGCAGGTAAGCTTCGAAATTCCATATGTTGTTGGATATGAGTTTGCATGACCATGTGATGGCATGAGAATGGGTAAGATGGCAGTGTTGTAGCACGCCAGTCTTATGCCAGACTATTTTGACTCCAGTGTCAACATGAATCAAGTCACGTTTCCATCCGTTTCCCCTTCCTGTACTACCACATGTTTTCCGCAAGGGATATGGCTTAGTAAGTTGCAAACCTCTTTCCTGGTACACACCAAATAGAGAGGCCGTGATGAGGGTTCCATGGCCCTGGATTAAAGCCACCATCCGGTCGGGGGCATGGGTGTTTCGGTTGGGACCGAGAGGGGGCACCCTTAGAACGCCAGCGTATATAAAATTTGATCCCATGCTATTCGAGGTTGTGATCTCCCCGTCTCAAAGTTTTTCTTGAACGTTGTCTAGGGTGATTCCTGGCATCGTGAGGTGGGATGGGTGTGTACTGGTTAGATGTGTTTCTACCGAAATACCATAAACGGAACTAGTCCTTCGTGACTACGGAAATCCGTTGGCTGTGGATAATTAGTACAAACTCTGCAGAGTCAAAAATCCTTCAAATCATCTTATCCATGTCCGAGTACTATGTTCAACTTATCTTGTCAGTGTCAGTCTCAGTGACAAAACTCCGGTGAACCACATGAGTGTTAAGTCCGGCTAAATGATTATTCTTGTGGATGGACTAACCCGTTTATTATTATGTGTTGAATATTTCCTGTGAGTGTTATATCTTCGTGAATTTATCAGATATAAATAATGAATTATAATCCCTTTCTGCGATGTCGCTCAGACGTCCGACTGTGGCACGCTTGTTATTTACTTTCACTATAAGCCCTTTCTGCGATGTCGCTCAGACGTCCATCGTGGCACGCTTGTTATTTACTTTCACTATAATCCCTTTCTGCGATGTCGCTCAGGGCGTCCGGTATGTACGCCTGTTATTTACTTTCAATATAAGCCCTTTCTGCGATGTCGCTCCGACGTCCGACTGTCGCACACATGTTATTTACTTTCAATACAAGCCCTTTATGTGATGTCGCTCAGACGTCCGACTGTGGCAATCTTGTTATCTACTTTTCAATATAAGCCCTTTATGTGGTGTCGCTTAGACGCCCGACTGCGGCATGATAATTTATTTGTTCACCCTTCGAGGCGTCGCTCCAGACACCCGATCGGTTTTTCAGTTATTTTGTTGGGATTTCGGGAGGACTACCGCCTGACTCCCTTTTTACTTATCATGTCGTGCAATAGTTTATTATTTGAGTGTGCATTGTTATTTGCTCATGGCGCATTCATGCTTGCATTTGTTATATCTTATGTCCGAACTGTCTTGCGAGTACTTTCAAAGTACTCACCTGGCTTGTTGATTTGGCCAGATGTTGACGAAGGCGATCTCATGGATGAAGAGTTCGATCGCGAGTCCGACGCCTAGAGGAGTCCCAGTCACTCCTGTGCGATCCTGGATTTGGTCATTGTATTATATCCGCTTCCGCTACCCGAATAAATGCATCGAGCCTCACCCCGACGCTCGATGAGTTGCCAGTTTAGGGGTCATGTTATCCACTCCACTGTGATATATCCACCACCACTTTTATCTTGAGTCAGTAGTATGCCACCACACCCCTGTGTCATAGCCGCCCTTATGTACAATATTGGCGTGTTGTAATAAATTGTTGATCAACCTCAGCTCAACCCTGTAATATATTTAATGCTACTGGACTTCTGTATCAAGTATTTTGTCTACCAGTAAAGGAGAATTCTTCCTACACTGGAATCAAAACATCGGTTTCTCAATAAGTATTTTATTGAAAAACCGGTCGTGACAAACTTGGTACGAGAGCCAGGCTGACTGTAGGAAGCCACTAGGTGTGATCGCTAATCGGTTATTAGCATAATAGTGCTAATTTATATTTTTGCAAATGTAGTCATTTTCTGACAGTCAGCATAAATTTATGATCTGACCATTCAGAATTTTTGCCTACTTTTGTAGATGGCTGGCAACGACTATGAGTCGCATGTGTTCACCAACGTGCCTGAGGGGTTCGTCAAGCTCCTTTCCTTCATCGTCAAGACCGCGATGGGGCCATCAGTGCGCCCAGTTTTCACACTCTACCAGCACAAGATCAACGACAGTCTGTCCATGCACCAGGCCACGCTGCAATTCAAGGGAGGGCGTGTTGAGTTACGCCGCTTCCGGTTCTTGGGGAGAGCCGTGCCTACGGAGAGGCATGCTATGTAGATGGCCGCCCGTGAGGCGATAGCTCGTCTCTGAGATGTTCTTCCTTCGATGAAGACTCGTCGCTACTGCTACCTTCCATGCCACGTGCCATACACCTGTCGCTATGCATTCGCTTGCCCCAGAGGAGAGCGAGATGAAGCTATCGAGATGCTTGTGGAATACCTCCAGGCTCTGGAGGCAGCCTTCGACAACCTGGTGGACGGCCTTGTGGCTGCCCGCATGGACTCAGTCCATGGCTGTGCTGCCAACAGGAGGGAGCTCCTACACACCACGCCACCACTGACTTTCGTCTCATCCTCGGCATCCTATTCACCAACCATTCTCGCTACCGCTCGTCGCCTGCCTACCACTGAGGAGTTCAACCAAGTCATTGCGCCCACTTCCGTCCGTACTGCACCACCTATTGCACCCACTCCAGTCCGTGTTGCTCCACCTATGGCACCCGCTCCATCGACTCAGCGCAACACTTCATGTCTGGAGCCTATTAGCGAGGAGGAGGTTGAGTCCCCAGCCTCACTGCGCCTCACCCTCGGTAGGCCAAGGGAGATCATTACCATCTCTGACTGAGGGCGCTTAGCCGCCATGCGATGTACCGGCTTGTACGATATGTTCATATGTACATAGGTTGTGAGAAGTAGCTTGTTTGCGCATCATGTAGGAACTGGGAGAAGTGCACTAGCCTAAATAACATGTCAGGATGTGTACGCATATCCTGAGTGGTGTATTGTATAATTACTGCTTGCGTGTAAGATATGTACTGAGCAGTCCTTCTCCATGCGCAATCAATTATTCTCTTGAAAAATCTTGGAGCATTTAAAAATTTTCGTCTTTATAAATTTATTGATTTTTGCGACTCAATATTTTTTCTTATGAGTTTTACAAAATATATCCCCAGAGTGAAAAATGTCTCGTCCTTGGACGCGCTCCATACCAAATCCGCCAGAGGAAAATTATGGCACGCAAACAAGCAACAATTTCACACAGGGGCAGTCAAGTCAACAGGGCAGTGAAATAGCATTTTCCCAAGTATGCCGCCTTTATGAACAGAGTCAGCAACAACATCAGGAAATGTGAACCAAGTCATCAATATGGGAAATCACCATGGACTGTATCAGCAGCAATCCAAATTGTCTGAGCTACAGAAGACGCGTCCCCCAACATTTTCTCATACTGACAAACCTCTTGAGGCCGATGATTGGCTTCGAGACATGGAAAGAAAATTAATTATTGCACAGTGTTCAGACCGTGAGAAAGTACTATATGCACCGCACTATCTCACTTTGGAGCAGCTGCATCATGGTGGGAAAATTTCCTACACATGCACCCCAACGAAAATGATATAACACAGGAGGAGTTCAAAGAAGGTTTTCGTGGGCGCACATTCCTAAAAGTGTTATGAAGATCAAGAAGAGGGAGTTTGATGACCTCAAGCAGAGGACCATGACGGTGACAGAATACAACAGTCAGTTTACTCTATTGTCTCGCTAAGCCAACGAAGAGCGTATGATTGAAAGCAAGAAGATGGAAAAATTCCTGGACGGTTTGGCACCCGCACTTAAATGCCAGCTGGTCGTGCACACCTTCCCAGATTTCAAAACACTGGTGGATAAGGCTATTACCTTGGAAAATGAGCGACGCAGCTTGGAGGATTTCCGCAAATGCAAGAGGGACCAGACCACTCTTGCTCGCAACCACCGGAGCAAGACGGATTTTCAGAAAGGTGGGACACACAAACCCACGACAAATGTCTCACACCCAATCAAGAATTTCCATGCAAGGGACAAGGAGTTCACATATCGCCCAGGCGTTACTTGCTACGCTTGTGGAGAAGAAGGGCACTATGCCAAGCAATGCCCCAAGCCAAGGAACTCAACCCCAAAGCCAAACAACGGTGGCAATAATTCAGCGCCCAAGCGAAACAATTTCAACCCCAATAACAACCACAGGAAGGGTCATCTGAACCACGTGACCAGAGAAGAAGCACAAAATGCCCCGGATATCGTACTCGGTATGTTCCCTGTCAACACAATACCTGCCACGGTTTTGTTTGATTCTGGAGCTTCCCACTCGTTCATTTCGAAGAGATTTGCTTTGCAAAATGGTTTTTCGATGCTTCCCTTGGAAAAATCCATGATCATCAAGTCCCACAGGATTAAGCAAGTTACTCAGAGTTACCGCCAAGGTGTGGTTATTGAGTTTGAAGGATTGAAGTTTCACGCCAACCTTATTGTATTGGAAAATAAAGGATCGGATGTCATCCTAGGGATGGATTGGTTAACCACCAACAAAGGATTTATTGACTGCTTCAACCGGACCGTAATTCTCACCCACCATCACGGGAAGACAATAAAAGTTTCGGCCCAAGAGAGACAAATATCTCGGCAACCGAGATTGAACAAGGTGGACGTTTCTGAGTTAAGCAAAGTTCCAGTAGTGTGTGAGTTTCCAGACGTATTTCCCGAAGAACTACCAGGCATGCTACCAGACCGAGAGATAGAATTCAGCATTGAGCTAGCACCTGGAACCGCCCCCATATACAAGAAATTATACAGAATGGCACCATCCGAGTTGGTAGAATTGAAGAAGCAAATAAAAGAATTACTGGAGCCAGCTCCTCACCTTGCGGTTCACCAATTTTATTTGCCAAGAAAAAGGATGGGACACTAAGATTGTGTATAGACTATCGAGCACTTAACATGGTCACAATCAAGAACAAATACCCGATGCCACGGATAAATGATTTATTTGATCAGCTCGCTCAGGCCAAGGTCTTCTCAAAAATTGACTTAAGGTCGGGATACCATCAATTAAAAGTACGAACAGAAGATATCCCCAAGACAGCCTTCACCTCCAGATATGGACTGTATGAGTTCACAGTAATGCCGTTTGGACTAATAAACACCCCAGCATATTTTGTTCACCTCATGAACAAAGTATTTATGAAGTTTATGGACAAGTTTGTTGTGGTATTCATCGACGATATTCTGATATACTCCGAAACACCAGAAGAGCACGCTGAACATCTCAGAACTGTACTAGGAGAACTAAGGAAACATCAATTGTACACCAAGTTCAGCAAATGTGAATTTTGGCTAAGACAGGTAGGTTTTCTAGGCCATGTACTGACCCAGGAAGGTATTGCCGTAGACCCGAAAAAGGTCAAGGCCGTACTTGGCTAGAAACCACCAGCCAGCGTAACGGACATACGAAGTTTCCTGGGAATGGCAGGATACTACCGAAGATTTATTAAAGGATTCTCCACCATAGCAAAGCCAATGACGCAGTTACTCAAGAAGGACAAGAAGTTTGAATGGACTGAAGCTTGCGAGAAAAGTTTCCAAGAACTAAAAAGGAAATTAACGACAACACCAGTATTAATTGTGCCAGACATACACAAGAATTTTGAGGTGTATTGTGACGCATCTCGGAAGGGTCTCGGATGCGTATTAATGCAAGAGGGCAAGGTAGTCGCGCATGTTTCCAGGCAACTTCGCAAGCATGAAGAAAATTATCCTACTCATGACCTGGAGTTGGCAGCAGTCATCCATGCACTCAAAGAGTGGAGACACTTTCTACTTGGAAATCGTTGTGAAATATACACAGACCATAAGAGCCTCAAGTATATTTTCACACAACCGGAACTCAATTTACGGCAACGACGCTGGTTGGAATTAGTGAAGGATTATGATGTTGGAATCCACTACCATCCAGGAAAAGCAAATGTAGTGGCGGATGCTCTTAGTCGGAACCCTAGCTCGGACAACAACAACCTACCAAACCTGAGACCTGAATTTCGGCAGGAGTTTGCTAAACTCAACTTGCTAATGGTCACCGAAGGCAGCGTGTCAAATTTAGAAATACAACCTACCCTGATAGAAAAGATTAAGGAGGCTCAGCATGGGCACCCCAGCATTGAAGGCATAAAAAGGAAAGTGAGTTTGGGCAAGGCCTCAGAATTCGTCATCGACGAGCAGGGAATATTGTGGTACGGAGATAGGCTTTGCGTACCAAATATCGAGGACCTTAAACAGCAAATTCTAGCTGAAGGCCACACCGCTCCGTATTCAATCCATCCTGGAGGAACAAAAATGTACAAGGACCTTCAGGAAAATTTTTGGTGGCACGGTATAAAAAGGGACATAGGCACGTTCATTGCATGTTGTGACTCATGTCAACGCATCAAGGCCGAGCACCAGAAACCGGCCGGACTATTACAACCAAATAAGGTACCCAGTGGAAATGGGACAAAATTGGAATGGATTTTATTGTTGGACTACCTCGGTCACGACACGGGAATGATGCCATATGGGTCATCACAGATAGAATAAATAAGGTGGCACACTTTATCCCCGTGAAGACAACCCACACCACTCAGAAGCTTGCCAGGCTTTATCTTTCCCGTATCATCTGCTTGCATGGAGTTCCAAAGACTATAATATCAGACAGAGGCACTCAATTCGTCTCCCGATTTTGGGATCAATTACAACAAGCTCTGGGAACTCAACTGGCGTTTAGTACCGCATACCACCCCCAGACTGATGGACAAACTGAACGCGTAAACCAAATTCTAGAAGACATGCTGAGAGCATGTGTCCTCACCTATGGAACCAGTTGGGAAGAAAGCTTGCTATATGCGGAGTTCGCATACAACAACAGTTACCAAGCCAGCCTGCAAATGGCACCATTTGAAGCTCTGTACGGGCGAAGATGTCGTACCCCGCTAAATTGGTCAGAAACCGGAGACAGCCATATCTTCGGCCCAGACATGCTCAAGGAGGCTGAGGAGAAAGTTAAGATAATTAGGGATCGACTCAAGACAGCTCAAAGTCGACAGAAGAGTTATTAAAAGCATCGGGGAATCAGTTTTGAACCCGGTGAGTATGTGTACCTACGAGTATCTCCTATGAGGGGCCTGCAACGATTCAAGGTTAAGGGAAAGCTAGCACCAAGATTCATCGGACCCTTCTGTATAGTGGCACGAAGGGGCACGGTAGCCTACCAGCTAGACTTACCCGAAGAATTGTCCGACTTCCACGACGTGTTCCACGTCTCGCAGTTGAGGAAGTGCATGAGCAGCCCAGAGAAGCAAGTATCCCATGAAGACATTGACGTGCAACCAGACCTCACCTACCGGGAATGTCCAATAAAAATATTGGAGGAGTCTGAAAGGAGGACCCGTCAGAAAACAATCAAGTTTTCAGAGTTCAGCGGAGCAATCACACCGAGAATGAAGCAACTTGGGAAAGAGAGGATTTTCTTCGGACAAAGCACCCACACCTATTTGAGGATCAGCTGAAATCTCGGGGACGAGATTTTTCCTAAGGGGGTAGGTGTTGTGACACTCCAAAAAAAAATTATTTTTGTTTTCAACAAAAACCTTGTTTGTTTTGAAGGAGGCCATTTAAAATCCTTCCAAAAACCCCTCTCTCTCAAATTTTCCCCATGGCAAGGATTTTATTTTGTATCTTATTCAACCTTGGTGTTTGGTTATTAAAAACCTTCCTTCTGATTTTTACCACCTCAAATAAATTATTGGAATTTATTTTCTTTTAAAAGAAACCCTATGGGTTTTGGGGCTACTCTTTTGTTTTGAAACCACCCATTGTTTTACCATGCCTCATGTGGTAATTTCTTCCAAAACCCCTCCCTCCACTTTGGGACAACCCAAACTTTCTGTTCCAACAAGATCAACCCATTTTCGAATTTTATTTCATTTATTTTATCCCCAAAAACAATTTTGTCCATTATTTTAAGCCTAGATGATTTACAAAGGAAGTACCTGATTTCCTTTGAGTTTTGATCTCAAACCAACTCCTCTGGATAGTCCCTAGCACCCCCAACCTAGATCCATCAAGATCCACTCTTCCCCTTTTCAAAATTTTCAAGTTTCAACCTCTGCAAGTTTGGACCATATTCATCATTTTTGGTGAAATTCATATTTTCCTTTCTCCAAAAATTCCACCAAAAATCAGGCAGCCCCCAGGTGCTTTGAGAGGCCACCACACCAAAGATCAGCCCCAGATAAATTCTTCTCATGCCTAAATCATTTCATCAAACACTTAGCCGACATTGTTTCTGTGCATATTCAGTAAATTCAAAGTTTAGTCAGTGTCGTTTTTCGTCAGTGACTTGTCATCGATCACCAGTGCACCCTGGCGCGTTGCGCACGATCTCTCCTCCTTAACCAGAGCACCGCACACTCTCTTGGACGGGCGCAAGTGTCGGTGGCGGCGAGCCTCGCCGATGCCGGCAGCTTCTGCGGTGGCAGACCACCCGTGGCGGCCAACGGGAGCTAGCGCCAGCTCCCCACGCCGTCCGGCGCCGCCCAATGCACCCAAGGCCTCCGCGTGGCCTTCTGCGTGCCAGCGCACACCGCCTTTACCGTCGCCGTGGCCCGGCAAGCACAGCGCGCCTCTGCCGCCCGACGGGCCCCGACAGCTCCGTTACGTCGAAACCACCCAAGCGCGCCTAATCCAAACTAGGTTAGCTTCTAAATGGAACCCGTGGACCTCCGTGTTGATGCCCAACCCCTAAACTACCCGACCAAACACTGCGCCAACAGAATTCATCGCCGGAGATCCCTGCTCATGCCACCGCCGGATCACCTATAAATTGAGGTCCCGAGCTCGTTCTCGAGCACGCACCACCACCACACATCACCAGAACCTCGCCAATCCACTAGGAGGACCTCGAGGAGGTCTCCTCCCCCGACTCCGGCCGCCCCGATCCGCCTTGGCCACCAGCTCGATCCACTCCGGTGAGGCCATCCCCGCCTCCCAAGCCACGTTAGTAGCCTTCTCTTACACCCAGTGCCCTAACTCAAGCTTCAATTTAACCTCCGCAGCCCTCCCCAACGAGATCCTACTTCACCCGAGCCGCCGTCTGCCAGAGCAAGGACCGCCGTCGACGTGGTGCTCGCCGATGACCACCTCCACCACCCACAGCCGCGGAAGGGCACGCTGATCACGTAGGTACCCTCCGATCCTCCTAACTTGCCGTGGATCGGCGCCGGCGACCACCGTAGCCCTCGGGCGCCGGCGCGCTCTGCTTCTCCCCCGTTTGAAAATTTAAACCTGACGGGTGGGACCCCTCGTCAGTCTTTTCTTTTTTTTTGAACCGTTTTCTGAAAACGCCTTCGGGCAGAATACGTCTCCCTTTGCAGTTGACGGGGTTTTAGTCGAAGCGTTTTCTGTTTTTATAATCTGGCCCATGGAAACTTTCCGTTTCATTACAGATGAGTCCCTGGACTAAAACCTTTATAACTTTTAAACAAAAAATGATTTTTGATTGATTCTTTTTCTGTCTAGTTTTTGGTCATATTTATTTGAAAAATATTTGAAACACTTTTTTGTGCACTCACGGTATTTACGTTAGTATGTATTTTCTTATACCGTAGATACCGGAGGAGGTGACGGAACCGCGAACTTCACCAAGCTAGACTCCGACTTCTCCGAACCAGGCAAGCATGTTTGAACTTTTGATATGATGAGTGTTCTTTGCATGTTTGCATTAAGTAGTTTCATGGCATGTTTATGAGCATTTCGAGAAGTGTTATATTACATGCAAAGTTGAGGCAGGTAAGCTTAGAAATTCCATATGTTGTTGGATATGAGTTTGCATGACCATGTTATGGCATGAGAATGGGTAAGATGGTAGTGTTGTAGCACGCCAGTCTTATGCCAGACTATTTTGACTCCAGTGTCAACGTGAATCAAGTTACGTTTCCATCCGTTTCCCCTTCCTGTACTACCACATGTTTTCCGCAAGGGATATGGCTTAGTAAGTTGCAAACCTCTTTCCTGGTACACACCAAATAGAGAGGCCGTGATGAAGGTTCCATTTCCCTGGATTAAATCCAGTCATCCGGTCAGGGGGCATGGGTGTTTCCGGTTCGGACCGAGAGGGGGGCACCCCTTAGAACCCGTGTATATAAATTTGATCCCATGCTATTCGAGGTTGTGATCTCCCCGTCTCAAAGTTTTTCTTGAATGTTTTCTAGGGTGATTCCTGGCATCATGAGGTGGGATGGGTGTGTACTGGTTAGATGTGTTTCTACCGAAATACCGTAAACGGAACTAGTCCTTCGTGACTACGGAAATCCGTTGGCTGTGGATAATTAGTACAAACTCTGCAGAGTCAAAAATCCTTCGAATCATCTTATCCGTGTACGAGTACTATGTTCAACTTATCTTGTTAGTGTCAGTCTCAGTGACAAAACTCCGGTGAACCACATGAGTGTTAAGTCCGGCTAAATGATTATTCCTGTGGATGGACTAACCTGTTTATTATTATGTGTTGAATATTTCCTGTGAGTGTTATATCTTCGTGAATTTATCAGATATAAATAATGAAATATAAGCCCTTTCTGCGATGTCGCTTAGACGTCCGACTGTGGCATGCTTGTTATTTACTTTCACTATAAGCCCTTTCTGCGATGTCGCTCAGACGTCCGACTGTGGCACGCTTGTTATTTACTTTCACTATAAGCCCTTTCTGCGATGTTGCTCAGACGTCCGACTGTGGCACGCCTGTTATTTACTTTCAATATAAGCCCTTTCTGCGATGTCGCTCCGACGTCCGACTGTGGCACGCATGTTATTTACTTTCAATACAAGCCCTTTATGTGATGTCGCTCAGACGTCCGACTGTGGAAATCTTGTTATCTACTTTTCAATATAATCCCTCTATGTGGTGTCGCTTAGACGCCCGACTGCGGCATGATAATTTATTTGTTCACCCTTCGAGGCGTCGCTCCAGACACCCGATCGGTTTTTCAGTTATTTTGTTGGGATTTCGGGAGGACTACCGCCCGACTCCCTTTTTACTTATCATGTCGTGCAATAGTTTATTATTTGAGTGTGCATTGTTATTTGCTCATGGCGCATTCATGCTTGCATTTGTTATATCTTATGTCCGAACTGTCTTGCAGTACTTTCAAAGTACTCACCGGCTTGTTGATTTGGCGAGATGTTGACGAAAGCGATCTCATGGATGAAGAGTTCGATAGCGAGTCCGACGCCTAGAGGAGTCCCGATCAGTCCGTGCGATCCTGGATTTGGTCCTTTGTATTATATCCGCTTCCGCTACCGAATAAATGCATCGAGCCTCACCCGGCCTTCGATGAGTTGCCGCTTAGGGGTCATGTTATCCACTCCACTGTGATATATCCACCACCACTTTTATCTTGAGTCAGTAGTATGCCACCACACCCCTGTGTCATAGCCGCCCTTATGTACAATATTGGCGTGTTGTAATAAATTGTTGAGCAACCTCAGCTCAACCATGTAATATATTTAATGCTACTGGACTTCTGTATCAAGTATTTTGTCTACCAGTAAGGAGAATTCTTCCTACACTGGAATCAAAAGATCGGTTTCTCAATAAGTATTTTATTGAAAAACCGGTCGTGACAAGTTCATTGCAGAATGGACCTCAACACCTGACTTAGAAATCCAAGAGACAGCTCTCCCCGACAAAGAAGTGGACCGCGACCGGATCATGTACTTTGACGGGGCTTTCTCGCTGCAAGGCGCCGGTGCCGGTGTGCTGCTTGTCGCACCCACCGGAGAGCACCTCAAGTACGTGATCCAGATGCACTTTCCCAAGGAGATGTCCACAAACAACACTGCAGAGTACGAGGGGCTGCTTGCCGGTCACAGGATCACGGCAGACCTCGGGGTGAAGAAGCTCATCGTCAGGGGTGATTCGCAGCTTGTTGTCAGACAAGTCAACAAGGATTACCAGAGCCCATTGATGGAGGCCTACGTAGATGAAGTGAGGAAGCTGGAGGAGCGCTTCGAAGGTATCCAAGCGGAGCACGTTCCCCGAGCGAAGAACGACATCACCGATTACCTATCGAAGCGGGCCGCATTCAAGCTACCTGTGGAACCAGGTACCTTTTTGCTCCGGTTAACTCAGCCATCCATCGAACCGTCAATGGGGCAGAACAAGCGGAGGAAATCAGGTCCCGCCAAGTACTTTCTGGCCGAGCCCCCTGGGGCTGCCGGCAAGGATGTTGCCATGGATGCTGAGCCTGCCAAAGAGCAACTAGCTCCGGTAGGGCGTCAAGCCCTGGCCGTGGAGACAACCACTCCCATGGCGGAAGAGATGCCTTTGGTCCTTGCCGTCGAGCCCCAGTCTCCGACATGGGCGCAACATACCGTCCGATTCCTCCAGACAGGGGAGCTTCCTGAGGAGCAGGAAGAAGCGGAAAAAGTAGCCCGTTGGTCTTCCCTGTACCAGTTCGTTGATGACGCCCTGTACAGGAGAAGGCCAAACGGTGTGAAATTGAAGTGCATCCCCCGGGAGGAAGGACTGGAGCTGTTGGTAGAGATACATGGAGGCATATGTGGCTCCCACATAGGGTCGAGGGCCCTTGCCGGCAAGGCATTCCGGCAGGGTTTCTTCTGGCCCACCGCCCTCCAGGATGCAACGACACTAGTAACCAAGTGTGAAGCGTGTCAGTTCCATTCAAAGAAGCTTCATCAACCAGCTCAAGCCCTTGAAACAATCCCTCTCTCCTGGCCATTCTCGGTCTGGGGGCTCGATATACTGTGCCCCTTCCCCCGTGCTGTCGGGGGCTTTGAGTACTTGTACGTTGCAATCAACAAGTTCACAAGGTGGCTGGAAGTGGAAGCAGTGAGAAAGGTGACATCACAGTCAGCCGTCAAGTTCTTCAAGGGACTAGTCTGCCGCTTCGGTGTGCCAAGCAGAATTATCACCAACAACGGCACGCAGTTCACTAGCCACATCTTCATGCAATATGTTCAAAACCTCGGCAGCAAGGTCTGTTTTGATACCGTGGCACACCCCGGAGCAACGGCCAAGCGGAGAGGGCGAATGCTGAAGTGTTGCGAGGCCTGAGAACGAAGACCTTTGATAGGCTTCACAAGAGCGGAAGGCACTGTATTGATGAATTGCCGGCGGTTCTTTGGTCGACCCGGACGACGCCAAATCGAGCCACCGGCCAGACACCCTTTGCCCTAGTATATGGGGCAGAGGCAGTCCTCCCCATGGAACTCATATACGGGTCACCTCGAGTGCTCGCTTATGATGAGCTTGAGCAAGAGCAGTTGTGGAAAGATGACGCAACGCTCCTTGAGGAAGATCGTCTTCGGGCGGCTATGAGAGCAGCATGCTACCAGCAAGCCTTGCGTCGCTACCATAGCCGCTAGTTTCATGCCCGAAGCTTTGAGGAAGGCGACCTTGTTCTTCGGCGCGTTCAGTCGGCCAAGAATTCCAACAAGTTGACGCCGAAGTGGGAAGGACCTTATCGGGTAATACGAGTCACCAAACCTGGCGCAGTCCGCCTGGAGACCGAAGATGCTGTTCCTGTGAGAAACTCCTCGAACATCGAGCATCTTCGCAAGTTTTACCCATAAGGCACGGCTTGCCGGGCCCCCAGACAAGCCACCTTTTGTACAAGCCTTGCCGACAAGGCATGTAACCCTTTGTACAAAGCCAGGCGCAGACCCTGAGCACAGATAAATGAAGCGCTGGCGCCCTAAGTTATAGCATGCATGCTAGGTCGAGTCTCTTCCTTGGTTAGGGTTGATAGTGCTTAGCGGCGACTAACCCCTAGCCTAGAGGTAGAGTGCGCGTCTCTCTGTTCTTTTCTGTCCTCCTTTGGTTCGCAGGGCACATGGGCACTTTTGCTGAGCTACTTGAAAGAAAGGGAACAGACCGGCGTCCCGACCCCGGCAAACCAGAGTTGCCGGGGGCTGCAAGTACAAGGATCCAACCACGGCAAGACAAGGTTTCCGGGGGCTGCAGATCTAGATAAGTCTTTCATCCTCTGTCATGCATTTCGGAACGTAACTGGGGGATGTGAGACCTCGTTTTATCTCCGGGCTACCGTGCTCCCCTTTTTCCTATACCTAAGGATTATCTCCTGGGTTCGGATTTGGTTGTAACCGCGGCGACAAGGAGATAGAACGAGGAGCCTAAGCCCACTTCATCCCTGCCTCCGCCAAGAGCGCGAGAATGGTCGAACGAAGTGAGGGGGACGGCAAGGCCTGTTGCCGGGCGAAAAAAGTTTATCTTAAAAAGTAACAAGGATTCGCTCCTTGTCGCGGGATCCACCCACGAATGAAAAACCCGGCAAACATCCCTTTTTCATTAAAAACATCCCACACAGGTATAGTTCGTACGGAATGAAAAACATGAGCAAGGGGATTACAAGTTCTAAAATTAACGAAGGCCCAAAGGCTTACAAACTAAAAAAGAGATGAGATGCCCGTGATCCCTTTCTTGTCCCTCTCCTTAGGAGGCAGTTCAAGAAGGCGAAAGGACAAAAGGGGCGCCTAGGCGAGCTACGAGCAGCAGAAAGCACCAAGATAACACCTCGGTGGCCGCCCAAGGGTGGGCCGGTGATGATGGTGCCGGGAAAGGAGCTGGAAGACGAGGCGCCAGGTCGCCGGATACGCGACGAAGGCGTTGGTGTCCGCGTACTCCGAGTTGACGGCCTTGTTGCCCGCCCTCTTCCTCTTCTGCAGCCTCCCGATGCCAGCCGCCCAAGGAGACTGCCCCGAGAAGTTCAAGGAGTTGGCCCCCTCCCCCGGCAAAACTCCACCAGAGGAGCGGCCAGGTGCAGATGCTGCTGCTGCCACACCCGCCTAGGCGCGGGGCGTCCGACGCCTAGTCGGACTCGTCCGGATCATCTGCCCCGCTGTCCTCCTCGTCACTTTCGCTCGAGGAAGAGCTTCCATCGTCGGAGTCTCCGTCGGAGGAGCTCTCCACGCAGCACTTCAGGCGAGTTCCAAAATCCCCGAAGACCTTGACGGAGAGCAACCCGTCCTCCATTAATTTGAAGTAGAGGACGAGGCCCCGCCGTCAGGCTGTGGATGCGAGCGAACGTCTTCCATCCACGACGGAGGTACATGAACCGAGGAGCCGGGAAGTCGACGTCGACCCGCGTGCCCCCATTCCCGCAGCCCCTCATGTGCAATTTGAGGGTCTGGGGCGGGTCACGCTCCATCTCCTGAGCAAACGGGGTGGGAAGACGAAGACGGCGACGCGGTGGCCGGCGCAGCCTGATGAAGAACTCGTAGTGCCGGTCGCCGACGTGGCCCTCCATCGGGAAAGGCATCATTGGCGGAGGGAAGGACGGTGCGCCGCCCCGTCCTCCTCTTCCCCGGGCACCATGACCTCTGCCATGACCTCGCCCACGGCCTCGCCCCCTCCCCCTTCCCCTCACGGCCGGCTCCACCACCGCGGGCTCAGGAGGAGGAGGGACGCGCTGTCGAGCTGCGACCCTCGCCGCCACCGTCGAGGGACCGAGGTTCCCTTTCTCCATGGTGGATGAGAGGAAGAAGCAGAAGCAGGAGGAGGTAGAAGATACAAGAATGCGGGATGCCATCTCCCCTTCCATCTCCTTATAAAGGGGCGGGGTCGGGGCTCGGCCACCCCACTCGGCCAATCCAGCCACGCGAGGCACAGGGAATCAGGACCGACCAGCTGCCCCAACCAGCGACGGCCCGGCTTGCCGTCTCCACCGCTTGCCACCCCAAGCGGATGGAGTACGCGTGGCGAGCGTGCAGAACCGAGGGGATGGGTGAAGCGACCTCTCCCCACTCCGTGATCGTGGGGTGTGGACGCCTTGAAGACTGCGACCCGGCCCCATTCAGTAAATGAGCCGCGCCTCCATGCCTCCCTCTTTTTACGGGGAAGGCGCGAGCCGCCTCTTTACCACAATGTGACACATGCCTGTGAGAACCACCCCACGCATGCCGCCCATGTCACGCGCGCCCCTCCACGTCGCACATTCAACGCGGGTCATGGGAAGCGCAGCGCGTGAAAAGTATTACCACGGTAAAAACCGCCCCGCATGCCCGCGCACCGTTTTTGGGCCTGGCCCAACAACGTGTCGCGCTTATGTGTGGCCCAGGCCCAGGGGCTCCTGTCGGTGTACAAAAGAAGGGGCGCATCTTTGTACCCCTTACCTGTGCACAGACAGTCAGAGCCGCACACACGACCACACCAAGCAGAACAGGGGAGGTGAACCGAGGTGAAACCAAAGCCCAAGACAGCCAAAGCAACGCCAAGGCCAAGAACACAAAGAAGCAAAGAGGCGAAGCAGGTTCCCCTGGCAAGATCCTTGCCGGGGGTAGCCTCAGCGGCCCCGGCAAGACCCTTGCCGGGGCGGCTCGCTCACACCAGTGGAGTGAGCCACCCTCGAGCCCACGGGTTCCAACTCAACCTACCACGTTGGAACTAGGGCTCGGGAGGCACCACCATGGTGGCATGCAGATCTTTGTGAAGACAAGGGACATTCAAGATCAGATGAAGATTAAAAGACAATGATCCTCGGCAAGATCCTTGCCGAGAAGAGCCATGAGACCCCCGGCAAGATCCTTGCCGAGGACGACAGCGCGCCACGGCAAGACCCTTGCCGGACCACCCAGCAAGGCTCTCACCGAGGGCGTTAGCGGGGCCACTGCCAGGCCCACGCCAGCCAAGTCTCCACCGCCATTCGCATGCAGCTGCCAGCCCAACCAGCTGGGCAGGCACCTGCGTGGCAACATGCAGCTTCCAGGCCAACTCAGCAAGCGCCTGCGTGGCGTCATGCAAATCTTTGTGAAGACCCTACCACCGCGCCACCTCAGTTGCCTGCCTGCCTACATGGCACCACATGCGCCGCTGGCCAGGGCACATGTTGAAGCGAGGAGGAGCGGCGACGGACGGGACGGGCCTCGCTCCCGTCCCCGATAAAGCTAGGGGACACCTCGGCGGCACATTAAATGTGTCTTGTCACATGTCTGACGATAAGCTCATAAAGCATCAGATGCCTTTCCACCTCCTCATGTGCCTTGTGGCAGCCCCTTTTGACTATAGAAGGAGGCCCAAGACGTACTGGAGAAGGATTCGGCTCTTTGGAACCATGCACCCACCATAGCTAGTTCGAGAGCTCAAGAACTCTCTGAAATACAGCCACCAAAGCAGGACTAGGGTTTTACGCATCCTCGCGGCCTGAACCTGGGTAAACAATCCTTGTGCTGATTACTAATCCCGCTCTTCTCGCAACACTGCGCCCCGGCAATCATAGTAGGGATTCTTGTGATCCCATAGGTGTCGTTCCACACCGACACTCAACCTCTGCCTATGTGCCGGGGAGCTCGAGGAGCCAATGGCCAAAAAGAGGTTTATCGCGGCCTTTTCGCCCGACGCCGACGAGGTGGCCGCTGAGGTGTCCCCGCCGTCCTCCGCAGTCCTGATCCACCGTCGCCGGTCCCCTGATCCGCCCGCCGCCACGCCCCTATGCCGGTTCGAGGACTTCCCCGTCGTCCCTCGGACCTGGCAGCCGACGAAGTCCTACCTCGAGGTCCGGCAGCGGCGGTGGGGGACGTGGGTCACCGAGATTACAGATTGAGAGACCCACACCCGCCGGTGGCTCTGTAGCTTCCACACGGCCAAGCTTGCGGCCATGGAGTACGACCGCTGGCGGGTTCGCTACCACGGCGCGGCGGCTAGGCTCAATTTCCCCTTCGGCACATGTCCGGTCCACCTTGTTCCGCCAGAGCCAGGGGTGGTGAGCTCAGCTAAGGCGCGGGAGGACCGCGAGGCGTGGGAGCCGTCGAGGCCGAGGCCGCCGACGAGGCCTACATGCAAGAGCTCCGCCGGCAGCAACCGGAGCTCGTGGAGGCGGAGCGGGCGATCTTTGCCGGCGCCGAGGGCGGTGAGGTTATCGCGCTCTCCTCCGATGATGAGGTCGAAGGCGGCGAGGAGGGCGGCACGGAGGGCGGTGAGGTTATTGCGCTCTCCTTTGATGATGAGGTCGAAGGCGGCGTTGACGGCGGCACGGAGGGCGTCGAGGTGGGCCCCGAGGACAAGGAGATCGACGTTGACGAGTGGAGGAGTTCCTTCCCCAACGACCCCGACGACGGTACTGGCCCGGACCCGGCTCGCGACACACCATGCATGATGAGGAAGGATTTGCTCGACCTCTACTTCGATCGAAAGTAGTTTAGCTTAGTTTAAATTTATGTTTTATGTTCGGTTATGCAAAACTATCTATGTTTATGTTTGAATGCATGCTACTTTCGGTTGAACCTGCTTTGAACTTGATCAAATTGAAGTTTACAACCTTAAGTTTAGGGGATCGACTAGAAAAGGCAAAAAATCCTGGAGTATATATATTTCCACCAAGGGTTTTAGTCCTTTAACTTTTGAAGGATCGCCTAGAAATGTCCTTATGACTTGTTTATTTCAGTTCTTCACAATGTGATGCTCTATATGTGCAACTATTTGCCGTGCAGTTCCATTTCATCAATAACAGTTTGAACAATACCACTATGAATTACGATATTTGGTTGCCGTTAAGGATATTGCAGTTAACATGCCTTTTTGTTTTTCAATTGTTGTTTAGCAACATGCATTGTACTGAATGACTAAATATGCAATCCCAGGCTACATAGCAACA
The DNA here is from genome assembly GCA_021605145.1 of Aegilops bicornis. Taxonomy (NCBI): domain Eukaryota; kingdom Viridiplantae; phylum Streptophyta; class Magnoliopsida; order Poales; family Poaceae; genus Aegilops; species Aegilops bicornis. The sequence continues at coordinate 251,074,183 of CM038673.1, forward strand.
AGGAAGAGTTTTACCTTAATGTTCTGATAATGTCTAGATATACATGTAATAAAATCTTATATAATGGGATGGATGGAGTGTTGTACTACATCATTTTTCAATTGTTGTTTAGCTTCTAATATTAACTTGGTGCTTTTAGGTACATATATCATTGCCAAAGATCCACACTTCGACCCTTTCTTTACCATGTGTAATAGTACAAGTATAGAACCCTAGTACTACTTTTCTCAGGGAGATGGTTAAGGACCTCAGAAGATAGAGGAGAGCGCCAGGCCCAGATTTCCGGAATACTTCTACGGGGAGGAAATAGAGAATAGCTGGAACATTTAAACAAGTTTGAAGACAAAATAAAGATTCTAAGGAATCAAAAAAAGGGAAAATTGGGGGTTTGCCGAGAAGCAGCCACCCTTTAAAGAGTGCAAAATAGCTCACTGATCGAGCGCCCTTGCGCTTGTCGGCGTTCTGGGAACGGGGGTCCCCAGACTTGCCTGCCTGCGGCCTGCGGCGTGGCTCGAAGGAGGCCCAGCACGGCCCATCTTCATCATCGCAAGCTCAAGACCCTCGCGAGGGGCCAAGCCTCGCGGGGCGGACGACAAGGAGCTTCCTCGAGCCACGGCCTCGTCCAGGCTGGCTCGTGAGGAGGCGGAGAGTTCAAGGCAGGTACCTCGCGAGGTGCCCATGACACAAGCCATGGCGACCAAAGGGCGCCCGATCGAGGCGCCAGCCTGCAAGATGTCCTCCTTTCACCTTTGGTGCAAAGGGAGCACGCGCAGGCGAGAGCATCAAGCAAAGGCATCCGTTTTGGTGCAACAAGACCAAGACCAGCCCAACGGCTGGAAGGGAGTCATTGTGGAGCCCAAGCAAAGGCGTCATCACGAGCCTTTGGCGGCGAGGACCAACTTTAGTCAGATAAGTGTACCCGCTGTTCCCCTTCAAAATGGCCAATTGTTGGCGCCCTTCCTGCTCATTATTTGGGAAGAGGCCCAGGGCCTTCGCCTATAAATAGGAGTAGCCACCCCCAGGGCAGAGGACCCCGATGAGATCCGAATCCTCATCAAGAAACCAGTAGCTAGAGCGACTGAACCAGACCTTGCAGTTCGTCAGCACCGCTTAAGAATGACCCTCGCGAGGCTGTTCTTCCTTGTATTGTTCCTCATCAGCCCAAGAGGCAATCCACCACACCACACTGGAGTAGGGTATTACACCACAATGGTGGCCTGAACCAGTATAAATCTCGTGTCTCTTGTGCTGTTCCGTTTAGTAGTTTAGGTCCCAGCGATTCGGCGAGGTGCGAGACGGTGGAGGGTTGGATCTCCGTGCGCACCCCAGTGTTCGAACCTCAAGGGTCTGCCGGAACCCGAAATCCGACATTTGGCGCGCCAGGTAGGGGTGCGCCGGAATCCACCTTCTGCCACCTCGTGTTCCGTCGCATCGTCATCACCATGCCCGACGCACTGCTGGCAACCCAGATCCTTAGGCGGCGTGGCCCGCCCAGAGTCACTTCGCCTCGGGCGACCCGTGCCCCGTGCAGCTCGCGTCCGCAGAAGCGGGCCTGCGGGCGACGCGGACAGTCTTCGACGGCTCTCACACCGCGGCAGGCACGGTCGGCAGCAAGGGCCTCCAATCACGCCGCGACCACGTCACCATACACCCGCCGGGAGCAAGCGAACTTCGAGGCGGCGCTCACGGTGGCCGAGCTGCTGCGGTGCGAGCTCTTTGGAGAGCGGCAGCGACGTCTATGTAGCCAGATGGCGAGCTCACGGCTTCGCCGCCTCGGGGGCTCACCCCTTCTGCACCCAGCTTCCATCTCAGGCCCAGGGCTGCCCGCACGGGGGCTCCGCGTGTGCCCGCGAGCTCCAAAGCTACTCCAACACCGGCAAAGCTGTCTGCACCGGGCCGGCGGCGGGGTTGCCCCCGCCCCCGGCCCGCGGAGAAGAAGGACTCGACGTAACCCACGGCCCGTGGGACTGGCCGCGCCACCCCACGGTGGGCGCATCAAGCAGAGCCGCATGGTACGCTGAGAACTTCGGCGTGGCCTTCGGGATGACGGCACCAGAAGAATACGTGCCCCAAATGATGGACCAAGGGCACCCGCATGAGGAAGAACAAGGCTCGCTCCTCAGCCCGAGCTGGGGGGATGAGGCGCCAGAGGCTGAGCTCTTCCAGGAGCCTCGGGATCGTCCCACTGGTCGCGCCGGGGGCGACGATTATCGAGTACCGCTACTTCCTCAAGATCAAGCATATGCTAATCATGGATCGCAGGAGGTGCAGGTCGCCGCGGTGAGCAGCTGCCCCGCTCCCGCAGTCTCCTACCCCTCGGGAGGAGGGCGCAGGGAGCTGCAGGAGAGGGGCCGAGATCCAACATCACCACCGCGGCGTTGAGCAAAGGCGTTCTCGGAGGTAGGTCCTTTGTCGGGAGGTGCCTCGGGGCCTGCCTGGCGGAGGACCCGTGGTCGTCGGGGAACTGGGCCGGGCGACCGCTCTACCCCATCGGTGTCCTGGTTTCCGATCGTTGTTGATGGCACTAGAGTGTGGCGCAAGGCGGGGCCCTCGTCTGGCGATATGAAGCAAGGCCGGTACCTGTGAAGAAGGCCCAGTGCATGTGAAGCTCGCCGCCCCGTGACCCTCTCACATAATAATGAGTGGGGCTGTACACGCCCCGGAGTCTCAGGGGCGCCGGCCTCAGGCCCTGGGGCTCCCTCCCACGCCCAGTGGCAGCACTTAGGTCCGCGCTGGTGAGAAGATGTCCAAGACTAGACTAGGTGCCAGACGCGGCTTTTCTTCTGCTTTCTTTGCCTTTCCCTTTGGTTGTCGCTTTCCCCCGCTGGATTTAAGTTGGATTCGAATTTGAGATTTGCGTGTGTTCGGGGAAGGGGTGCTTAGTCTCGTTCGAGCAAATCTCTCGCGTTTCAGTTACCACTCCGCCTCTGCTGACTCCCCTCGCGAGCCCCTCGCGAGCCGGGCCAGGCCTAGCTTGCGTGCAGCCCAGCCTGCCGCCGCCGCGTCCTCTCCGGAGGGTTTTTACTGCAGATCCTACGGATTCGATCAGGAGACACTCGGGTCACCGCAGCTTCCCACGGGCTATCTCAGGGCTCGTACAAAACAAAGGTAAATCAGCCAACCAAAGACGTCGGCAGCCAACCACTTGGCGCGGGCGTATGGGCGATGTAACACCTGCTAATACGATGAACACAAGTTTTACATGAGGGGCTCCCCCTCCCAAAATGCTCTCACAGCCATCAGGCCAAAACCTGAGTTCTATTCATGCAGGGTAATGGAACAGGGACAATACATAATCACCGGATAAATCCCCAATGCATCCTCGAGCACCTCCCGAGCCGTTTACGGCATCGGCCTGGCCTCGCCGTCACCGTCTGCGTGGCCATCGGCGGCGTCGAGGCCGTTCACCACGCCGCCCTCGCCGGCAGCCACGATCACGCCGTCGTTGTCCGAAGCAAAGGCCACGACGGGAGCATCCACATTGTCTTCCACCCGGTCGCCAGTCGCCCGGACGGCCTGGGGAACTGGGGCGATGGCCGCGTCAAAGTCGAAGTGGGGGTCCATGTTCCGGAGATGACTGAAGACACGGGAAAAGGCGCGCCCAAGCAGCACGCGGCTCCTCTCCTCCACCAATCTATTGGCCCTGACCGACCGCGCCTCCAGCCGCGCCACCACATCGGTGAAGAACTGAAGGTTGCCGGCGTAGTTAACCGCATGCGGCTCGCCAATAGCCGCCTCGCAGATGTTACCCAAGGCTGTGTTGGCTCTTTCCCGAAGCGTGGTGAGCATGGGGCCGTACTCATGCTCCAGGATTCGCCGCTGACGTATCTCGCAGATTACGGCGTAGCGACGGCCTCGGCCTCCTCCACCCGTTGGCGAAGCTGGAGCACCTCGGCCTGAGAAGTGGTTGACTCCCCTTGCGCCACCTCGAGGGCGGCCCGAAGAGCATCGGCCCGCCGCGTCGCCTCCTCCAGCTTGGCCCTCAAGGCAGCAGTCCTGCCCTCGGCCTCGGCCCTGATCAACCCCAACCTCTCCTCGAACTCGCGCTCGAGGTTCAAGCGCGCCGTCGCCACTCGGCGTCCGACCTCCTCCGGGGCCGCGGGCTTCCCGTGCAGCGACCTCATCCTCCGCCTGCCGCCAAGCGCTCCCTTGTCTCCAAGCGCTTTCGTACTCGCAGCAGCGTTAGCGGCTTCAGCGTCAAGCGCCTCCTCACGCTTGGAGCTCCGCCGGGTCGCCGGAGACCACCTTCATCGACGCGAGGGCTGCCTCGCGCAGCTCCACTTGCTCCTCCAGTGAGTGGCACCGGGCCAGGAGTTCCCATGCCCGCTCCTCCGCCGCCTCTCACCGCCTGTTAGCTTCTCGGGCCTCCTCGACGGCCCGAGAACAGGCCTCCCGAGAGGCTGCCAGTGACGCCTTGGCCTCCTCATCCTCAAGATCACGCTGATGGCGCGCAAGGGCGACAGCGCCCTCCAGCTCACGCCTCTCTGTGGCCAGGCACAGGCCCTCGGCCTCAAGGCGCGCGTCTTCATCAGCAAGCTCTTCACCAAGAAGGCTCACCGTGTCAGCCGCCCTTCAAAGAAATCCTTGGCGAAGGGCGCGGTGCTCCCGGGCGCGCTCATGCACGTCTTCCACACCATCAACCGCCTGCCGGGCGCCGGAGCCACGAATTAGCACTCCGCCTGGGCAGGGGCTGAGGCTGGCACCCTCGCGACGGCCGGGCACGCCGCGCCGAAGCCCGGCTTGAGCCAGCCCACCCTGCAGACGAAGGCGCAGGAAGCGCCAGCCAATCGCCGTCCACGACCAGCGAGAAGCCCACGGCGAGCTAGCTATGCCACGAGAAGGCTCGCGAAGAAGGGTCGCGAGGCGCCAGGCTCAGCGCCTCGGGCGGTTCGCCCCGATCGCCCTCACCACAAGGGCTCCACCGCCGGAGCACTCAAGGCGACGGGGAGGGGCGGCCGAGGGGGACGGCTCCTCACCCGTCTCCGTGAGCTCGGCAGGAAGGGGCCTGCAGGGCAAGGATCAGTACAAGCAGCAGAAGGATCAGGAGCTGGAGAAGGAGAAAGCTTACTCATCAGTGGCGAAGTACTTCCTACGCTTCAGCAAGCGACAAGGGTAATCATCACCCAGGGCCCCCTTCTCTTCCGAAGGGCCTCGAAGTCCATGCAGAAGGGACCCAAGATTTGAGCGCATGGGTCAGCCTGCGACGAGGGAGAAGCATCAAGGCGACCTGCGTCAGGGGCGTCCGTATGACGCATGCTACTGGTCGCCTCACCAAGAGAAGCAGCAGGGGCCTTAGGGGCCTCATCCGTAGGCGCTGCGGGCAGCTGCCTGCCGCCCTCAGCCACGGCGGCATGAGCCTCAGGAGCTACTCCCTCACGAGCGTCGCCTGGCGCTGTCACCCCGGCGGGGGTCCCTTCGGCCTCTGGTGGCTCGTGCCTCCCTGCCCCGCCACTTGAGGAGGAGTCGCCTTGGCCGACTGGAAGGGCAGTCACCGTCACTGGATTCTCGCAAGGCCCCTGGAGGCCAGCGGGGCGCGGCCCCCATTCGTCAAAGATAGGCATCTGGTTCACAAAGTCGCCCCTGTTCTGGCAGAGGTACAGCAAGGCCCCTCCATGCCGGATGCCGTCGGGGTTAGGGTCACCGGTCGGGACCGAGCACTGTCCTCAAGACTTCAGCGCCAGTCCTCTTCTGAGCCTCATACGATCATCAAGCTCACGAAGCCCACATCCGGTGGGAGTGGCGTTGGAGAGGAAGCGACACGGGCGAGCAGGAACTCCTTCACCACCTTGGGCGCCCGTCACGCCAAGCTTTCTCGGGAACTTGAAGCGGTGCAGACGAAGGCAAAACGGGGCCCTTGAGTGTCAATCGCCCCAAATGAGTTGGGGACAGCAGGCGAAGATGGCTCCGTCAGCAGGGGGCTGGGCACCCCAACGTCCACGTACAGCCACCGCTCGCGAAACCCAGGCGAGGGCGGGGGAAGGCTGAAGTCAATTCCGTAAGCCGCTGCCTCGGGCACAGCGATGAAGCTCACGCACCCCGAGCATTGAATGGGGTCGACGAGGCGCAGAGAGAAGAAGTGGCGCAGCAAGGCAACCGAAGGAATGATGCCCGTCATTGCCTCACAAACGATGCAAATACCGCGAGAAGGGTGATGGATTCAGGACCCAGATGCATCATATGGATCTGGTAATGGGAAACGCGACATTGAAGAAATCTGAGAAGGGGGGAACCAGTCCAGCCCAAAGGGCGTCGGGCGGCACCGGACCTCGGTGGGAATCCTGTCAATGGAGAAGCGAGACGCAGGCCAGGCCGTCGTCCTCCCGCACTCATTGAAGATGGTGGCCAGGGCCGAGCGGACCTTGCCTAGGCCCTCTTGGTTGACTATGGCCGGCCAATCGACGGAGGGGGCCGCCGTCGACGGCGAGCGAGGCGGCGGCACGGGTTTCTTCCCTTTTCCCTTCCTCGCCGGGGCCATGACGGCAGGAAGGAGATGGGGAAGGTTCGAGATCAGAGTGGATGTAAGAGCTGGAGTTCGAGAGAAGGAAGGACAGGGAGCGCTCAAGCAGCAGAAGGGGGAACGGATGTGTACAGCAGCGTGTCCGCTAGCAAGGCACAAAATAAGGAGGCGTGGGGGAACAGTGCCGCCCACGTTCAATCAACCGCCACGCGGCGCCCAAGGCAGCAGGCTGTTAGGGCCCGCGACGCTTCGCACTTGCCCTTTCGCCTCTCTGCTCGGCCAAGTTCGGGCGCGCCATGGGCCCGGGGGCTACTGTCGGCGTTCTGGGAACGGGGGTCCCCGGACTTGCTTGCCTGTGGCCCGCGGCGTGGCTCGAAGGAGGCCTAGCACGGCCCATCTTCATCAACGCAAGCTCAAGATCCTCGCGAGGGGCCAAGCCTCGCGGGGCGGACGACAAGGAGCTTCCTCAGGCACGGCCTCGTCAGGCTGGCTCGTGAGGAGGCAGAGAGTTCAAGGCAGGGTACCTTGCGAGGTGCCCATGACGCAAGCCATGATGACCAAGAGGCGCCCGGTCGAGCGCCCGACCCGCTGATGTCCTCCTTTCCCCTTTGGTGCAAAGGGAGCAAGCGCAGCGAGAGCATCAAGCAAAGGCATCCGTTTGGTGCAACAAGACAAAGACCAGCCCAACGGCTGGAAGGAGTCATTAATGGAGCCCAAGCAGGCGTCATCACCAGAGCCTTTGGCAGACGAGGACCAACTTTAGTCAGGATAAGTGTACCCGCTGTTCCCCTTCAAAATGGCCAATTGTTGGCGCCCTTCCCGCTCAATATTTGGGAAGAGGCCCAGGGCCTTCGCCTATAAATAGGAGTAGCCACCCCCAGGGCAGAGGACCCGATGAGATCCGAATCCTCATCAAGAAACCAGTAGCTAGAGCGACTGAACCAGACCTAGCAGTTCGTCGCACCCACCAAGAATAGACCCTCGCGAGGCTGTTCTTCCTTGTATTGTTCCTCATCAGCCCAAGAGGCAATCCACCACACCACACACTGGAGTAGGGTATTACACCACAATGGTGGCCTGAACCAATATAAATCTTGTGTCTCTTGTGCTGTTCCGTTTAGTAGTTTAGATCCCAGCGATTCGGCGAGGTGCGAGACGGTGGAGGGTTGGATCTCCGCGCGCACCCCAGTGTTCGAACCTCAAGGGTCTGCCGGAACCCGAAATCCGATAGCGCTGAAGATGAACGGGGCTAAGCGATCTGCCGAAGCTGTGGGATGTCAAAATGCATCGGTAGGGGAGCGTTCCGCCTTAGAGGGAAGCAACCGCGAAAGCTGGGGTCGACGAAGCGGAAGCGATAAACATCATTCTTTATTTCGTGCTTAAGTAATTCTTAAACATATGTACCTGTAAATCGAATAATGCATTGGTTGTTTGACCTGATGGATATGAATAAAGCTATAGCCTACTTTCAAGTTTAAATTAGGTACAATTTTAAATAAAAGCAATTAAATTAGGGCGAAATTACGTTGTGTAGGTCATTATGGCACACATGGTTGGTAAAACACAAACATTTGCGATATACACCATAATCCAAGATGGTTCACAGAGAGGAAACGTGTGCAAGCATGCACACAGTTGCCGTTTTGCAAAGTGTGTGTGATATCAGACACTATCACATACGGTGCGGGAAAACTAAATGTGTGTGATTGTCTACCTATCGTACACAGTTTATAATCATGAACTGTTTGTGATGTGCGAGGCATCGTAAAACTCCCATGCCTAGAATCTTCCTGGAAAACTCCCTTGCCTGGAATCTTCCTGGTTTTACGCAGAACCACAAAACTCTAACTGCGATGGCAATGCGAGCACAAGCGAGTAGCAAGGATGAAGCGTTTGGGATATTCGAGATATCGGAAACGGTTATATAGGGACAACTGTATGCATCAAGTCTCCCTATCCCCGACGGTTTCTGGTTCGTGTGGGAAGGACCCCCCTATCGCCCACACTCACTTGGCGACGGTTCCAAATGCCGTCGCGGAAAGGGGTTAAAAACCGTTTGCTTAGGACCGACGCGCACCAGTGATGCCTCAAAGTGGCGGTGGTAGTGCGGGATGTGTGTGTGTCGAGGGGATGGTCCGGCAGTACACTACGAGTTGTGCGCCTCCGTGTGGGATTTGTTGTTTTGTGAGTCATATATGGCACATCAAAGTCGTGAATTGGTTATTTAAAACATTACACAACCCTTTCATACATACTTGTTCGGGCCACTTGCATGCATTGGTGGTCCTCAGACACTCCCTCGTGCGGTTATCAGCAATTTGACCATTCATTAGCCCGCGAAGGTTATCAGTTTCCACCGACAAGGAGAGGCATTTGACCGAAGGTGGATTCATATTTGGCATGTGTTACGCTGTGGATCACGGTGAGATTTGTGACACCCCAAAAAATTTGACCTTGTTTTATTTATTAAAAGTTTGCCAGGAAATTAAACTTTTGTTTTCTGGGTTCTCTTTTGATTTCAGAACCTTTCTGCCATGTATTTTTATGGAGTTTTTACCCCAAGTGAGAACCTGCCAATTATTTATTAGACTTATTTACCCTCTCAAGAAAAACACCTCTATTGTCAGTGGATTTATTTGCATAAACTTTTGCTCTCTGAGCTTTATTCCTTAAAGTGATTTTTATTAGTTGGAGCCCTGTTTTGAACTACAACCATTTGATAAATTTATCCAAAATTCCAACCAAAATTTGGGGATGTCATGTGATTTTTTTAAATCACTTTTATACAAAAGTATCTTCTGTTCATTGGAGATTTTGAGCTCTACACCAAAATTTTAAATCTGGTCCAGTGGGCAGATTTGCACTGCAACCTATTTAAATTTTTCTTTAAAACTCCCACCAAAATTATGGGATGTTAACAGGAGTATGTTATTCAACTTTATGCAAAACCCAGTTTGGTTCTTTGAAAAATTTGAGTGAATCAACCTCATTTCCATTCTGGTTCAACTTGTTGATTTGTACAGCAACCACATTTTATGTTGCTCTGTTGCCCATGATTCTTCCTCATGCTTATAGTCCATCCTGCAAAACCCTTAAGTCCAAGGGCATGAGCCCATTGGCATATCTTTAGTCCATGTAATGACAGACCTCGGTTTCTGACCAGATTTGGTTTTCTCAAACCTTTGCACTAGCAAGTTTCCTTGTTTGGCAAACTAAACCTGCCACCATCACCTACACCCAAGGAGACTAGGATCTGGAGGTTTTGGCCACTCCAAGAGCTACCTAGATGCCTTTAGCATTTTTCCGAACACCTTGTGTGCATGGCCAGTTTTGGCATGGCTTTTGGTTAGCATTTCAAGCTTGGTCTCCTGGCCTAACCCCCTTGTCCGTTAACTTCCTTGCTAACCCTAGCCTAGTCCTGTTAATTACCAGCCTCACTCGAGCACTCTAGATTACCCTGGCATTCTGTCGAGCATGTCGCGCGCGTGCTCTGGGCGCGCCCAGAGCGCACGTTTTGCACGCAGCATCTGGCCGAAACCGCCACGTTCGCTCGCCCGCGCCCCTGGCCTTTGCTCGCCTGCAGAGCCGTGCCTCGCCCTCGACCACTCGCCAGAGCGCGCCAAGCTGCCCTGATGCCCTACAGCGCCGCCGTCAGAGCCCCCTTGGCGGCACACTGGCGTCCGCAGTGCGCTTCTACCACGGACGGCGCCGCCCGAGCCACAACTCCTCGCCATCTGGCCTCGTGAGCAGGCCACCCTTATCTCCGAGTCGTCCGCTAGCGCCGACCCTGCTCCGGCCATCGCCACGTCGCTCTGCAGCAGCAGAATCAGTTGACCGGCGATCTTATCCCCGGTGATGGCGGAACCGACCTTCCCCGGCTATATATAGCCCCAGTCCTCACTCGAGCCTCCTCAGCAGCCCCGTACCACCCCTCTAGCGTGCCCACGACCAACAAGCAACGGCGGGAGACCTTCTTCCTCGCCTCCGACCGAATCGGCCGCCGTCGCCCTCCGGTCCGTTTCGTCGCAGCCAGGCCTTTCCCCGTCCACCCAGCACCGCCAACCTTCCCCCCTTGACCATGCGGATCCGCCCAGCCGATCAAACACGATCGGAGGCCACCATAGCCCAAACCCCCATTGCATCCCGAAGCTACCTCCGCCGCGGAGCTCGCCGCCGGCGACTCCCTCCGTCCCCACCTGCCTAGCAACCACCGGGAGGACCGCCCTGGACCCGCGGATCCATCCCTGCCCTCCGGAGCCCGCGGGGAGCCGCCAATCGCCGGCGACGATCGCCGGAGTTCCGCCCCGCTTGGACAGAGGAAGAGGAGGAAGAAGGGGACTAGTCAAACCTGACCAGTGCCCCCCTGGACCCACTATCAGTGACCCACGCGCGGTTCACACTGGATAAGTGGAGACGTAAACTCGGAATACGCCTCCGACGTGGTCAGTTTTCGAAACATTTTTCCTTTTTCTGTTTTATTTTAAAAACATATTTTTGACCAAAACTTTGACTGGCTATAACTTTTTAAATATAAGTCCAAATGAGTTGATTCTTTTTCCTAACTCTCTCAAATATTTCCTAGTTTATTTTCAGATTTATTTTAAAAAAAATAGACAACTTTTTTGTACTTTTTTAAAACTATGTGTTGATTCGAATATTTTCAAAAATAGGATTATCGGAGAGAGGAGAAAACTTTCAAAGTTTTGGAACACACTCTGCCTCCCCACAACTTGAAGGCAAGCATTCTGAACTCTGGCATAATATTGTGCGTGTTATTTACAAGGTTGCAACACCACCTCGACACAGAGTATCCGTTATTTCATGTGATAAAACGTTGCTACTCATGAGTGCATATTGATGAACGCATGCTATTGGAGTTAGATATGTTTGTGATAATAATCACCATCGAATGCCTTTCATGCATACCGGAAGGGATCCGGGGAAGCCTCTGTCTTGGGTAGACACGGGTTTGTCCCTAGTCCTCCGTCGAGACGGTTGTGTCCGGTACGGCATGGTGAGGTATGTCGAGTGGTGATTCTGTCTGTTGAGATATATATTGTTATGCTAATTCATGCAGGGAATATTTAAGCCTCCTGAGTCGACCATAAATCGAGTCTTGTTCTAGTAACCCCCATACTTGTTTCGTACTACCACTTGTCCCTGCCGTAGGTAGGGTACGGTTCAGTAAGTTGTCAACCCCTTTCCTAGCACACACCGCATGTAGAGGCCATGGTGGAAGATACCGAGGTATCCTAGAGGCATGCCACCGCCCGGGGCATGGGTGTTTCGGTTGTAGCGAAGGGTAGCTCCCCTAGTTTGCGCGCGGTATAAATTTTGTGATCCCATGCTACGTCGAGGTTGTAGCCTCCCCACTTAGAGTTTCACTTAGCAGGTGTCATGGGTGATTCCAGACACCGGTGAGTTAGGCTGATGTGTGCGGATAGGTGTGTTTTCAATTAAAAGGTCGTAGACGGAATTAGTCCCGATGGACTAAAGGAATCCGTTACTCGTGGGTAAAGAGTACACCCTCTGCAGAGATTAAATCTATTCGAACAGCCGTGTCCATGGTTAAGGACTACAGTTTGGGATGGGTCAAGTGTCGGTCTTAGTGTCGGTCTTCGGAGGAGAAACTGTTAAACCAGAACTTGGATCATGACTTGGGACTTGTGATGATCATGATTATTAATTGTTATGTACTAACCCGTTATATTATTTGAATTATCGAGTATCCCTGGGATTGTTCTACCTTCTGGGTGTTCACTGTGATTATTTATAAGCCCTTTATGTGGTGTCGCTGAGACGCCCGACTGTGGCATGCTTGTTATTTATTTACTTTATAAGCCCTATATGTGGTGTCGCTGAGACGCCCGACTGTGGCATGCTTGTTATTTATTTACTTTATAAGCCCTTTATGTGGTGTCGCTGAGACGCCTTGATTGTAACATGCTTGTTATTTATTTACCTTATAAGCCCTTTATGTGGTGTCACGAGACGCCTTATCGTGGCATGCTTGTTATTTATTTACTTTATAAGCCCTTTATGTGGTGTCGCTCAGACGCCCGACTGAGGCATGCTCGTTGTTTACTAACCTCTCGAGGCGTCGCTTCAGACACCCAATCGGTGCATTTCATTAATACTCTGTTATTACATATTCATGTATATAAATAACCTGCTTGCATGCATCAGAGATTTTATTTTGTGACTGACGTTGTGACCATAAAATATTTCGGAACATGATTATCGTTTGTTCTATTATACCCGTGTTCATAATGCTTGCGAGTACATTCAAAGTACTCACTGGCTTGTCCCTGGCTATTGTCTTGGCCAGATTGCTTGCATGGAGAGGAGCGATGCGACGACAGCTCCGGAACCTACGCAATGATGATAGCAGCCTCGCGAAGATAGGAGTTAACCTGGTCAGCTGTTCCTGTGGGAAATGGAGTCCCATAAACGCCGATGATCCACAAACCGCTTCCGCCATCAACCACTAGAAACAAATTGTTGTACTCATGGGCCAGAATGGTCTTGTACTACATATTTTGCTTTTTGCTTGGAAATTCTGTATCAAGTTGGTGCCTCATCAGCTCACAGTAATCCTGGGGCTGGTGAGCACAAGGGCCATTTTCTGGAAATTAATATCCCGAAAATCCGGTCCAGACAAGATTCCATATCAAAGTTCGGGCACGTGCGTATACATGAGTCCCTCCCACCGGCTCGAAGTGAGGGGGCTACGCGTCGTGAACCTATGTGTAGTGTGTTTCCGGTTTGCGAGCATGTGCCACATCAAAGTTGTGCATTGGGTATTCAAACATCACACAACACCTCGTTGGGCACATGCACACGGTGGTTGTCCTATGACACTCACTCGCGTGTGACGCTCTCTGTGGGCCTTCGAGGTCGTCGTCGATCAGTTGAACCTATAACAAGAGAGAGGTTAATTTGACCAACAAGGATGGTTCTTTTTTGGTTTGTGTTACATATATGCATAGTAGGAGTATGTAATACATGTCAAAGAGGGGGAAACATATATACTATGTGTCATGAACCTCGCTCCATGTGGGGACTTTCCGGTACCCGAGGCAGGTGCCACATCAAAGTTGTGCATTGTTATTCGAACATCAGACAACACCATGCAGGCGGCGGTTGCCCTATAGGAACTCACTCGGATGTGGCGCTCCATATGTGGGCCCGTGAGGTTGTCCTCCATCACTTTGACCCAACGAGAGAGGATAATTTGACCATCAAGGATGATTCTTTTTGGTTTTTGCTACCGTAGGAGTATATACAACGCGTCGAAGGGGGAGGGGGCAGCACCACACATCATGAAGGGGTGGGGGGACTTTTCGGCTTCCGAGGTATAGGTGCCACATCAAAGTTGTGCATTGCGTATTCAAACATCAAACAAACACCTCTTTGGGCCACATGCAGATGGTGGTTGTGCTATATAGGACACTCACTCGCGTGCGACGTACACTTGGCTCCCGTGGGGCTGCGAGGTCGTCATCCATCACTTTGACCCAATGAGAGACAGGTTAGTTTGACGAACAAGGAGGATTAATTCTTTTAGGGTTGTGTTATGGTATGAGTATATAGTACATGTCAAAGGGGGTGGATGGGACAAACATATACTAGGCGTCATTGAACCTTACTCCATGTAAGGACTTTACGGATTTCAATGCAGATGCCACACCAAAGTTGTGCATTAGGTATCCAAAACATCACAACCACACACCTCTCCATACATATGTTTGGCACACATGCAAGTGATGGTGGTTGTCCTCTAGCACTCACTCACGTGGTTATCGGCGATGCTTTCCATCTGTGGGCCCACTTCGTCCATCACTTTCACGGACAGCGATAGAGGTTAATTTGACTTAGGTGAGGATTAATTTTTTGTTTGTCTCATGGTATATTTCATGATGTGAGACTACATAATAACGCATGAGTACACATGAATCCATCCCGTTGGATCGAAGTGTGTGTGTGTGGGGGGGGGGGGGGGCGAGCACACGACACGTCATGAACCTCTTGTCCTGTGTGGGGACTGTGCGATTTTCAACACATGCACCACATCAATGTTGTGCATTGGGTATTCAACACATATGCATGCATCACGCACCTCCATAAATATGTTTGGGACACATGCATGCAATGGTTGTCTTTTTGGACACTCTCACTCGCTTGGTCATCGGTGGCAAGCCTATATATTCATGGGCCCACCTGGACGTCCATCAAACCACCCTTTTCATACATATATTTGGTACACATGCAAGTGTGTTCGTGTTTTGACCCTTTCCCGCATTATTTTTTTACCAAATTTATAAACACTATACGAGTTGGATGCAGCAACCGTCTGCGATTGCGGATGCAACAGACACGGTTCGCTCAGACTACTAAAGACTAATACATCTCCAATGTATCTATACTTTTTATTGTTCCATGCTATTATATTATCTGTTTGGATGTTTAATGTGCATTAATGTGCTATTTTATTTTATTTTTTGGACTAACCTATTAACCTAGAGCCCGGTGCCAGTTCCTGTTTTTTTCCTTATTTTTGAGTTTCGCAGAAAAGGAATACCAAACGGAATGAAACCCTCCCGGTGATTTTTCTTGGACCAGAAGACAACCAGGAGATTTGGAGATGAAGTCGGAGGATCCACGAGGCGGCCACAAGGACGGAGGGCGCGCCCCCCGCCCTTGTGCCCCCCCCCCGTGACTCTCCTGGCCTAATTCTTTCGCCTATACTTCCCCAAATATCCCCAAACCACCAGAGGCTTCCACGAAAACACTTTTCCACCGCCACAACCTTCTGTACCCATGAGATCCCATCTAGGGACCTTTTCCGACATCCCGTCGGAGGGGGATTCGATCACGGAGGACTTCTACATCAAATCTATCGCCCTTCCGGTGAAGCGTGAGTAGTTTATCATAGACCTACAGGTCCATAGCTAGTAGCTAGATGGCTTCTTCTCTCTCTTTGATTCTCAATACCATGTTCTCCTTGATGTTCTTGGAGATCTATTCGATGTAATACTTTTTTGCGATGTGTTTGCCGAGATCCGATGAATTGTGGATTTATGATCAGCTTATCTTTGAATATTATTTGAATCTTCTCTGAATTCTTATATGCATGATTTGATATCTTTGTAATTCTCTTCAAACTATAGGTTTGGTCTGGCCAACTAGATTGGTTTTTCTTGCAATGGGAGAAGTGCTTAGCTTTGGGTTCAATCTTGTGTGTCCTTTCCCAGTGACAGTAGGGGCAGCAAGGCATGTATTGTATTGTTGCCATCGAGGAAAAAAGACGGGGTTTTCATCATATTGCTTGAGTTAATTCCTCTACATCATGTCATCTTACTTAATGCCTTACTCCGTTCTTCATGAACTTAATACTCTAGATGCATGTTGGATAGCGGTCGATGTGTGGAGTAATAGTAGTAGATACAAAATCGTTTCGGTCTACTTGACACGAACATGATGCCTATATTCATGATTATTGCCTTAGATATCGTCACAACTTTGCACTTTTCTATCAATTCCTCGGCAGTAATTTGGTCATCCACCGTATTATTTGCTATCTTGAGAGAAGCCTCTAGTGAAACCTATGGCCCCGGGTCTATTTTCGACCATATAAGTTTCCGATCTACAATATTAGTTTCCGATCTACTATTTTTGCAATCTATTACTTTCCGATCTATAAACCAAAAATACCAAAAATATTTACTTTACCGTTTATCTATCTCTATCAGATCTACTCTTGCAAGTAACCGTGATGGGATTGATAGCCCCTTTATTGCGTTGGGTGCAAGTTGTTTGATTGTTTGTGCAGGTATTAGGTGATTTGTGTATTGTCTCCTACTGGATTTATACCTTGGTTCTCAAACTAAGGGAAATACTTATCTCTACTTTGCTGCATCACCCTTTCCTCTTCAAGGAAAAAACCAATGCAAGCTCAAGAAGTAGCAGGAAGAATTTTTGGCACCACTACCGGGGAGATCTACACCAAGTCAAGACATACCAAGTACCCATCATATACTCTCATCTCTTGCATTACATTGTATGCCATTCGCCTCTCGTTTTCCTCTCCCCCACTTCTAAAATGATTTTCAGAAAAAATTGCCTTTTCTTCGCCCCTCTTCCGTTCGTGTAATTCGTTCTCTTTTGGTTTGCTCGTTTGCTAGATTGGTTTGTTGCCACCATGTCCGAAAGTGGGGAGGTTATGGTTGAAAATCTTGAGGAAAAACTTGATTCTTGTTCTTTGGATCATGAAGCTGGAAATCCTCCTAATTACAAAGCAAAAACTTTTCGTGTGGGGGACGGTAATATTATTGGAAAAAGTGTTATCCAAGAATTCTTTGATTGTGCGGGATCTATGCCTATTAGTAAAAGATCTATTCTTCTCGATACAAATTGTTATGCTTGTTGAGAAATTAGAAAGAAACTTTGTGCATCTTCATCTTGCCTTACAATAGGTTTTTTATGAACTCCCCAATATTAATCACCTATAGCTAAAATGATTGCTACCGTTATCCTTATGCGAGAATTTGATTTCATAATACAAGAAGCTAGGGATATCTTTGCTTTCTATAAAAAAGATGTTGAACACCCTTCAATTGAAGTTATACTCCATGATAAAGAAACCACGCATAGTTTGGAATCTAGGGATTATCAATCTTATAGTGAAAATCTTAGGAGGAGAGTTCCTTATTCAGAAATTTCTCAATCTTTGTACCTTAAGGCTTATGGGGAGTTTGACAGGATTACAAGGGGAATTTATGTAGGAATTAATAGGGATTGATTGAATAAGATGATGAAGGAACCTGTTAGAAATGATATACATGTTTTATATGATGATATATATGGTGATGATCCCGACTATGGGTTTATGAATGTTAAAATTACCTATCAAAGTCCTTTTCATGATTTAAGTTCATATACTAGGAGGGAAATAAAGGAAATGATAGATTTGCTAAGATGAGTTTTGGAGGACTTGATGCAAAAAGAATTGCATACCAAAGATGACAATACCTAGATCTATTCATGTTCTTTATGCCTAGCTAGGGGCGTTAAGCAATAGCGCTTGTTGGGAGGCAACCCAATTTTATTTTTCTTTTATGTTTTTAGGTTCTGTTTTCCAATAAATAATTCATCTAGCCTCTGGTTAGATGTGGTTTCTATGTTTTAATTAGTGTTTGTGCCAAGTAAGACCTTTGGGATGGCTTACGGTGATAGTTGATTTGATCTTGCTGAAAATTAGAAACTTTTGTGCTCAGGAAAACAATTCTCAATTTTAACAGAAGCATGATAAAATACTGATTCTTTTTGCAGAAGATTAATAAACAAATAGCTTAGGTTGTCCTAATTTTTAAGAACTTCTGGAGTTACAGAAGTATTCGGTAAACACAGATTAGTACAGACTGTTATGTTTTTGACATATTCTGTTTTCTATGTGTTGTTTGCTTATTTTGATGATTCTATGGGTAGTATCGGGGGGGTATGAACCAGGGAAAAATTGGAATACAGTAGATATTACACCAATATAAATAAATAATGAGTTCACAACAGTACCAAAAGTGGTGATTTATTTTCTTATACTAACGGAGCTTATGAGATTTTCTGTTGAGTTTTGTGTTGTGAAGTTTTCAAGTTTTGGGTAAGGATTTGATGGACTATGGAATAAGGAGTGGCAAGAACCTAAGCTTGGGGATTCCCACGGCACCCCAAGGTAATATTGAAGGACAACCAAGAGCCTATGCTTGAGGATGCCCCAGAAGGCATCCCCTCTTCGTCTTCGTCTATCGGTAACTTTACTTGAGGCTATATTTTTATTCACCACATGATATGTGTTTTGCTTGGAGCGTCTTGTATGATATGAGTCTTTGCTTTTTAGTTTTCCACGATCATCCTTGCTGTACACACCTTTTGAGAGGGACACACATGGATCATGATTTATTAGAATACTCTATGTGCTTCACTTATACCTTTTGAGCTAGGCAATTTTGCTCTAGTGCTTCACTTATATTTTTTTAGAGCACGGTGGTGGTTTTTATTTTATAGAAATTGTTGAACTCTCATGATTCACTTATATTATTCTGAGAGTCTTTAAACAACATGGTAATTTTCTTTGATTATAAATTTAGTCCTAATATGATAGGCATCCAAGAGGGATATAATAAAAACTTTCATATAAAGTGCATTGAATACTGTGAGAAATTTGATTCCTTATGATTGTTTTGAGATATAAAGATGGTGATGTTAGAGATATTAGAGTCATGCTAGTGAGTAATTGTGAATTTGAGAAATACTTGTGTTAAATTTTGTGATTCTTATAGCATGCACGTATGGTGAACCGTTATGTGATGAAGTCAGAGCATGATTTATTTATTGATTGTCTTCCTTATGAGTAGCGGTCGGGGATGAGCGATGGCCTTTTCTACCAATCTATCCCCCTAGGAGCACGCGCGTAGTACTTAATTTTGATAACTAATAGATTTTTGCTATAAGTATGTGAGTTCTTTATGACAAATGTTGAGTCCTTGGATTATACGCACTCTCACCCTTCCACCATTGCTAGCCTCTCTAGTGCCGCGCAACTTTCACCGGTACCATACACCCACCATATACCTTCCTTAAGACAGCCACCATACCTACCTATTATGGCATTTCCATAGCCATTTTGCGATATATTGCCATGCAACTTTCCACCATTCCGTTTATTACGACACGTTCCATCATTGTCATATTGCTTTGCATGATCACGTAGTTGACATCATATTTGTGGCAAAGCCACCATTCATAATTCTTTCATACATGTCACTCTTGATTCATTGCACATCCCAGTACACCGCCGGAGGCATTCATATAGAGTCATATTTTGTTGTAAGTATCGAGTTGTAATTCTTGAGTTGTAAGTAAATGAAAGTGTGACGATCTTCATTATTAGAGCATTGTCCCATGTGAGGAAAGGATGATGGAGACTATGAATCTCCCACAAGTCAGGATGAGACTCCGGACGAAAAAAAGAGGCCAAAAATGAGAGAGGGCCCAAATAAAAAAAATGAGAGAAAAGAGAGAAGGGACAATTTTACTATCCTTTTGCACACTTGTGCTTCAAAGTAGCACCATGATCTTCATGATAGAGAGTCTCCTATGTTGTCACTTTCATATAGTAGTGTGTCGGGGAACCGACACCTATGGGATCACAAAGAATCCCTTCTACGGTTGACATGGCGCGGGGCTATGGGACGAGCGGGATTAGAAGACCAACGCAGGGGAGTTTATCCAGGTTCGGGCCGCAAGCGATGCGTAATACCCTAGTCCCGCCGGTATGTTTATCTGGTGTTCTTGGACTTGCTACAGAGCGCGCAGGGTCCAAAAAGTTTGAATCCTCTCTCAGTACGCCGCGAGCCTCTTTTTATAGTCAAAGGGGCTGCCACAGTGGCACACAGGAGGTGGAAAGTTGTACAGTAGTTGAGCTTATCCCTGGCATTGTAGGACAAAATGCATTTAATGCGCAGTTGACGTGCCCTTCTTGCTTTATCTGGGATGGCAAGGAAGCTCGTCCCACCTGTCGCCGCCTCGCCTTGCTTCGACATGCGTCTAGGCTGACGAGGCGTGTAGTGCCATGCTGGCTGGCTGCTGAGTTGGTGTGGTGGTAGAGTCTTAACGAAGATCTGCACGCCACCACGCAGGTGCTTGCTGAGTTGACCTAGGAGCTGTATGCCGCCACGCAGGTGCATGCCTAGTTGGCGGGCTGGCAGCTGTGTGGGAACGACGGTGGAGCCTTGGCGTGGGCCTGGCTACGGTCTCGTAGATGTCCTCGGCAAGAGCCTTGCCAGGGCCCCGACAAGGATCTTGCCAGGGTCTTGCAGGCGTCCCTAGAAATGGTCTTGCCAGGGGTCTTGCGGGCATCTCCGGCAAGGATCTTGCCGGAGGTCTTCGTCTTCTGGTTCTCACCTAGTCTTGTATGCCCTTGGCCTTCACAAAGATCTGCATGCCACCATGGAGGCGCCTCCTGAGCCTTGGTTCCAGTGTGTCGATGGTGTCGGAACTCTCAGGCTCAAGGGTGGCGGCCTCGTTGGTGTTGGGCAAGTTGCCCCGACAAGGTTCTTGCCGAGGCTGTGGAGGCCGCCCCGGCAAGGGCCTTGCCGGGGGAGTTTCACCTCGCCCTTCTGCTCTTCATGCTTCTGGTCTTGAGCACTACTCTGGTAGTCTTGCGTCCTTACCTCCTCTGCCCCGCCAAGCGTGGTCGTAGGTGCGGCTACAACTGCTCGCGCACAAGTAAAGGGGTACCAAAAGGATCCCTATTTTTGTACACCGACAGGAGCCCCCGGGCCTGGGCCACACATAAGCGCAGAGCATTGTTGGGCCAGGCCCAGAACGGTGCGTGGGCACGCGAGGCAGAGTTTTTACTGTAGTAGCTCCCTTGCTCGTTGCGCTTCCCCACGACCCGCGTTGAATGCGTGACGTGGGGGTTGTGCGTGGAATGACCGCAGCACGCTTGCGTCATACCGTAGTGAATAGTAAAGAGGCGGCCTAGTTTTTCCTTAAAAAAGAGGGAAAACTAGAGGGCCACTGCTCATTTACTCTCTCAGCCTTGGAACCGCCGTTCCACGTTTACCATCGCGCCCGCCCTCTTCGCCATGTATGCTGCATGCATGGTGCAGGGTAGGTGACGGATGCGCGGGATATGAGGAGATGCGCGATGGCCAATAATTATGCGCCTTTGATTGGGCGGGGAGGGCGGTCGATGACCCTGCTCGCTGCCAACTTAATGAGCCAGATTTGAACGGGCTCTTCAGAGGCGTAGAGCCGGTCTTGAGCCTTCCCTGCTTGGCTATAAAAAGGGTCGGGAGGAGGAGGGGAGGCGTCTTCATGCGCCTTCCCTTCTTCTCCATCTTCCATTCACTACCATGGCGAGAGGGCGTGGTCGCGGCCGTTCCCTGCGGAGGCGACTAGGTCTTCCTCCCGCCAGAGAACCGTGGCGGTCAAGGAAGACCGAACCGTCCAAGGCGAAGGCCATGCTCGAGGTGGAGGTGCCGGACAGGGCCGCAGTCGGCGAGGCGGTTGAGGCAGAGGGGGTCACGGAAGGGGAACACCTGCGTCATCGCCATCTCTATCACCATCTCCGTCATCGTCTCCTCCTGCTTCGCCGAGCGGCCATGTTGGGGACACGACGCTGGAGTTCATCCTGCGGCTGCGTGAGCCACCGTGTAGCCGCCTTCACCTTCCCGAGGCGTTCGCGAGGGTGCTGGAGATCGACGAGCGGCCAAGTATAAGGCTTCACATGAAGGGGTGTTGCAATGGCGATATGTGGGTGAACACAGGGTTCCCCGCCCCTCATGTGATGTTCCTTCGTCGGGGTTGGAAGACCTTCGCACGCGCCCACTACTTTATGAAGCGGTACGCTCTCCTCTTCAAACTAGTGGAGAGCGACTTGCTCTCCGTCAAGGTCTTTGTCGGATTTCGGGTTCCGGCAGACCCTCTAGGTTCGAACTCTGGGGTGCACGCGGAGATCGCACCTCCAACCTACCTACGTCTCGTCGCCTCGCAAGGATCTAAACTACCCAAAGAACAACACAAGGGACACGAGGTTTATCTTTGGTTCAGGCCACCATGGTGGTGTAATACCCTACTCCAGTTTGTGGTGTGGTGGATTGCCTCAGGGGCTGATGATGAACAATACAAAGGGTGAACATCCTCGCGAGGGGTTGTTCTTGAGCTGATGCGACGAACTGCTTGGGTGAGTTTGATCGCCTCTCTTTCTCTCTCTCTAGATGCCGATCCTGTACCCTGTGGGTGGCTGGTCCTATTTATAGGCGGAGGCCCTCGGCCTCTCCCCAAATATTGAGTGGGAAGGGCGCCAACAATTGTCCGTTTGAAGGGGAACATCTAGTACACTTATCCTGACTAAAGTTGGTCCTCGCATGCCCAAGACTCTGACGGCGACGCCGGCTTGGGCTCCACGATGACCTCCTTCCTGCCGTTCTGCTGGTCTTGGTCTTGTTGCACCGAAATGGTTGCCTTTGCCTGATGCTTTGGCCTGCGCTTGCCTCCTTTGCACCAAAGGGGAAATGAGGACACTACGCGGGCTGGCGCCCGCCTGGCGCCCTCGGTCATCATGGCTTGCGTCACGGGCACCTCGTGAGGTACCCCGCCTTGATCTCTCCGCCTCCTCGCGAGCCAGCCTGACGAGGCCGTGCCTGAGGAAGCTTCCTGTCGTCCGCCCCGCGAGGCTTGGCCCCTTGCAAGGGTCTTGAGCTTGTGTTGATGAAGACGGGCCGTACTGGGCCACTCCTTGAGCCACGCCGCGCAGCCGCAGTGCAAGTCTGGGTACCCCGTTCCCGAACGCCGGCGATCTTGACCGCTCGGGACATAGGCTAGGGTGCTGTGCGGAGAGCTCGACCGACGATGAGAGCTCCTCCTCGAGCGGCGATGAGGAGGGAACCAGCGGGGAGGACGGCGGGTACGGGTCCGACTAGGCGTCGAACGCCCCGTCCCTAGGCGGAGCCGGCAGCAGCACCATTTGCACCTGGCCCTCTCCCCGACAAGAAGTTTGCCGGGGGGAGGCAGTTCTTGGTGGTGGCTCCTCAAGCCAGCTCCTTGAACTTCTCGGGGCCGTCGTTCTGGCGGCTGGCGCTGGAGGGCTGGAGAAGATGAAGAAGGCGGGTGGCGGGCCGTCGCGTATTGTCGGCCTGCTGCCTCATCTTTCAGCCTCTTCCCCGGCACCGTCATCACCAGCCTTCTTCTGGGCGGCCACGGGGACGTTCTCTTGGTGTCTTCTGCTTCTCGTACCTCGCCTAGGCGCTCCTTTTCCCCCTGCCATCTCGATCCGCTTCCTGAGGAGAGGGACAAGAAAGGGATTACGGGCATCTTATGCTTTTTTTAGATCTTAAGCCTGCGGGCACTTGTTGAATTTTAGACTTTGTAACCCCTTGCTCATGCTCTCATTCCGTACGAATTGTGCTTGTTTAATTAACGTATTAATGAAAAGGGGTGTTTGCCGGGTTCTTTTGTGTGTGAGCGAGGCTCACACCAAGGAGTGAGTCCTTGTTATTTTAAATAAACAATGTCGCCCGACAACAAACCTTGCCGTTCTCCTGCCTTATACCACACCTAAACCCACGCCCTTGGCGGGGAGCAGGGGTAGAGTAGGATCGGGCTCCTCGCTTGTTTCCCCTTCCACCACAACTACAACCAGACTCCGGCCTAAAAGGGATTTCGGGCATAGGAAGGAGGGAGCACGGTGGCGTTGGAATGAGCGAGGTTCCATACGTTCAAGTTTCATACGGAAACGCATAGCTGGGGAGAGAAAACTTATCTGAATTTGCAGCCCCCGTCAACCTTGGCTTGCAGGGATTAGGGTGTCGATCCATGTTCTTTTCTTCAAATGGTTCTGCAGAAATGCCTGTGCAGCCTGCAAACCAATTAGAGGACTGAAAGAGACAGAAGGACACACACTCGACCTCTATGCTAGGGGTTTGTTGCCGCCAAGCACTATCAACCCTACAGAGAGAGAGAGAGAGAGAGACTCAACCTAGCATGCATGCTAATTCTAGGGTGCCATCGCTTCATTTATTTATCTGTTGCTCAGGGTCTGCGCCTGGCTTTGTACAAAGGGTTACATGCCTTGCCGACAAGGCTTGTACAAAAAGTGGTCTACCGGGGGGGGGGGGGAGGGTGGGCGGCAACCACGCCTTATGGGTAAAACTTGCGAAGATGTTTGATGTTCCAGGAGTTGCTCACTAGGATTCCATCTTCGGTCTCTAGGCGGACTGCGCCGGGCCTGGTGACTCATTTTACCCAATAAGGGCCTTCCCACTTTGGCATCAACTTGTTGGAATTCTTGGTGGACTGAACTTGCCAAAGAACAAGGTCGCCTTCCTCAAGGCTTCGGTCATGAACCTTGCGGCTATGGTAGCGGCGCAAGGCCTGCTGGTAGCGAGCGCCTCGCACAGCATCCCGAAGACGATCTTCCTCAAGGAGCATCGCATCCTCTTGGTGCAACTGCTCTTGCTCAAGCTCATCGTAAGCGAGCACTTGAGGTGACCCGTATATGAGTTCTGTGGGGAGAACTGCTTCTGCCTCGTAGACTAGGGCAAAGGGCGTCTGGCCAATAGCTCGATTTGGCGTTGTTCTGATTGACCAAAGAACTGTTGTAAACTCATCAATCCAGCGCCTTCCGCACTTGTGCAGCTTGTCGAAAGTTCTGGTTTTGAGTCCTCGCAACACTTCTGCATTCGCGCTCTCAGCCTGACCGTTACTTCTGGGATGAGCAACAGAAGCAAAACAGACCCTGCTGCCGAGGTCTTGGATGTACTGCATGAAGGTGCAGCTCGTGAACTGCATGCCGTTGTCGGTGATGACTCTGTTCGGCACACCAAAACAACGGACCAGTCCCTTGAAGAACTTGACGGCTGACTGTGTTGTCACCTTTCTCACTGGCTCCACCTCCGGCCACTTTGTGAACTTGTCGATAGCAACATACAAGTACTCAAAGCCCCAACGGCACGGGGAAAGGGACCCAATCTGTCGAGCCCCCAGACCAAAAATGTCCAAGAAAGAGGGATTGTCTGAAGGGCTTGGGCTGGTTGATGAAGCTTCTTTGACTGAAACTGGCACGCTTCACACTTGGTTACTAGTGTAGTCGCATCCTAGAGTGCCGTGGGCCAGAAGAAGCCTTGCCAGAATGCTTTGCCGACGAGGGCTCTTGACCCTATGTGGGAGCCACAAATGCCCCCATGTATCTCTGCCAACAGCTTCAGTCCATCCTCCCGAGGAATGCACTTCAATTTCACGCCGTTCGGTCTCCTTCTATACATGGCATCATCCACAAACTGGTACATGCTGGACCGACGGGCTAATTTCTCTGCTTCTTCCTGTTCCTCAGGGAGTTCGCCTGTTTGGAGGAAGCAGATGGTGGGTTGTGCCCATGCCGGAGCCTGGGGCTCGACGGCAAGGACTAAAGGCTCATCTTCGGCCATAAGGGCAACTACCTCCACGGTTAGGGCTCGAGGCCCTGCCGGGGGTTGCTGTTCTTCGGCAAGCCTAGGGCACCAGGCAACGTCCTTGCCAGCGGCTCCTTCGTTTGTTCCATCCTGCTGACGGATCAACGAATGGCTGAGTTAATTGAAGCACAAAGGTACCTGGTTCCACAGGCAACTTGAGGGTAGCGTGTTTTGACAGGTAGTCGGCAATGCTGTTCTCTGCTCGGGGAACATGCTCTGCTTGCAACCCGTCAAAACGCTCTTCCAACTTCCTCACTTCATCCACATAGGCCTCCATCGGTGCTCGTAATCCTTGTTAACTTGCTTGACGACGAGCTGTGAATCACCTCTGATGATGAGCTTCCTGATTCCAAGGTCTGGCGCGATCCTGAGACCGGCAAGCAGTCCCTCGTAGTCCGTCGTGTTGTTCGTTGATTTTTCCCGGGGAAAGTGCATCTGGACTACGTACTTGAGGTGCTCTCTGGTGGGTGCGGCGATTAGTACGCCGACACCAGCACCTTGCAATGAGAAAGCTCCATCAAAGTACATAATCCAATCGCGGCACGTTTCCTTGCCGGGAAGGGTGGTCTCTTGAACTTCTTCGTCGGGCGTTGTAGTCCATTCTGCTATGAACTCTGCCAAGGCTCGGCTCTTGATTGTTGAAGTACTTCCAAACTTGAGGCCAAAGCTCGACAGCTCCAATGCCCACTCCACAATCCTCCCGGCTGCATCTGGGTTGTGCAAGATTCATTGCAATGGGAGGCAGGTGACAACGGTGATCTCATGTGCTTGGAAATAGCGGCGCAGCTTTCTTGAGGCTATGAGGAGGCCGAAAAGTAGCTTCTGCATACCAGAATATCTTGACCTAGCCCCCTGCAAGAGGGCACTGACAAAATAAACTGGGTGCCGCACCATCTTCTTCTTCTGTTCAACTTCGCCCATCTACGCAGACTCCGCCTTGCCGGGACTGGGCCTTGCCGGGGGTTCTGCCTTTCCGGCGTCAAGCCCCGCCGGGGAGGGCCTTGGCCCATCATTTGACGGCTCCGCTGCTACTACTGCTTCTCCCTCGAGTTCCGTCTGCGCCACTAGTGCAGCACTGACCACTTGATTCGTTGCCTCTAAGTATAGCAACAACGGCTCTTGTGGTTTAGGTGCGACTAGGATCAGCGTGGAGGAAAGGTACCTCTTGAAATCTTGCAGTGCTGCCTCTGCCTCCGAAGTCCATTTTACTGGACCCGCCTTTGTCAAAACTTTGAAAAAGGGGAGGGCGTGCTCAGCAGATTTGGAGATGAACCTACTCTGGGCAGCAATGCAGCCGGCGAGCCTACGGACGTCCCTGACTCGTTTCGGCGCCTCAATCTGCTCAATGTCTTTGATCTTGTCGGGATTTTCTTTGATTCCGCGTTGAGACACAAAGAACCCAAGAAGTTTGCCGAACGGGACACCGAATACACACTTCTCTGGGTTGATCTTGAGGTTGATCTTGCACAGATTTGCAAATGTTTCTTCTAGATCTTGTACGAGTGTGGCCCTGTCCTTGGTCTTGACTACTATATTATCCATATAGGCTTCCATATTTCTATGCAGCTGGGGCTCAAAACCAATTTGGACCGCCCGGACAAACGTTGAACCAGCGCACTTCAACCCGAAAGGCATTCGTACAAAACAGTATGTACCACATGGGGTGATGAACGCGGTCTTCTCTTCGTCTTCCTTCATCATGAAGAGCTGGTGGTATCCTGAATAGGCGTCGAGGAATGATAGCAGGTCGCACCCAGCAGTGGAGTCTACAATCTGGTCGATGCGTGGCAGAGGGAAAGGATCCTTTGGACATGCTTTATTGATATATGTGTAGTCAATACACAGCCTCCACTTCCCATTCGCCTTACGCACCACCACTGGATTGGCCAACCACGTGGGGTGGATTACTCCTCTAACCAGGCCTGCCGCCTCCAACTTCCTGATCTCTTCAATGATGAACTCTTGTCGCTCCAAAGCTTGCTTCCTGACCTTCTGCTTGACGGGCCATGCGTGAGGACAGACAGCAAGGTGGTGCTCAATCATCTCCATGGGAACGCCGGGGATGTCAGATGCTTGCCATGCAAATACATCGACATTCGCCCGCAGGAAGGCGACGAGCGCGCTTTCCTATTTGCTGCCGAGGGTGGAGCTTATGGTAAAAGCCCCGCCCGTGCCGTCCTCCTTGACCGACACCTTCTTGGTCTCTGGTAGTGCAGCCTTGGACTTCTTGCTCTTGCCAGTGGAGCTCTCTAGCATGTCCTCAATGGGAGCACAACACTCCGAAGAGGTGCGCTTGCCGGAGTGGGTGCAAGAGGTCTTGCCGGAAAGGGTCTTGCGGCAAAGGTCTTGCCGGCCTTCTTCCTCCCCGGAGCTTCAGCGGCAGGAGCAAGTGCCTTGGCGGCAGTTGCCGCAACTGCCTCTCGGTAGAGTTGGTCGGCGCAGATGAGCGTGTCTTTCTTGTCGGAGGGACAGTGATGATGGTCAGCGGCCCCGACATCTTCAATTTGTTGTAGGCGTAGTGTGCCGCCGCCATAAACTTAGCCAACGCTGGGCGGCCAAGGATCCCATTGTATGGCAAGGGGATCTCGGCGACATCAAAGATGATCTTCTCCGTCCTATAGTTCAGCTCGCACCCAAATGTAATGGGAAGCGTGATTTTACCTTTAGGTTGGCTCCTTCCTGGGTTGACTCCTTGAAACGTGCCCGTCTCTTTGAGATCTCCATCAGGAATCTGCAACCTCTTGATCACAGCGGGCGAGATCAAATTCAGACCGGCCCCACCATCGACCAGCACTTTCGCCTCACACGCCCACTGCTTCAGTTGGCGGTGAGAGGTGTGCAGCGAGGCGCCACCGTCGACGCAGATGGCCTCTATAGCTTTCTGGAACTCGTGCTCGCCGGACTCATCGTCCACGTCATGATCATCATCTTCCTCCTTCTTGTCGCGGCCCCAAGCGCGCCTCTCTTGTTGGTTATCTTTGCCGCGGCAACCTCCTTGGCCGCCACGCTTCTTGCCAGACCCCTCAGCACCATCCTGACCTTTGTCCTTGTCCTGCCTCTCATATTCAGCCTTTTGTTTTTCTGCAAGAAGCTCAACTTGTCGGCAGTTCTGGAGGTCATGGCCCGTGGTGCGATGGATCTTGCAGTATTGCTTGTCAGAGCCCCCTAACTTGTTGGCGGCCGCCAAGGCCCGGCAGGCGGCGCACCCGGCAACCTCCTTGCCGGGCTCATCGGCCTTGGCCTTCTTGGCGGTGCCGGGGTCGCCGGATCCCTCAATGGCAAGCACAATCTTGCCCTTACGCTTCCTGTTGCAGCGCCGGCCCTTCTTGGTCGGGGCGGCAGTGTCTTCTTCAGTGGAGTCGGTTTTCGCACCGGCATCTTCGCTGGGGTACTTCCTTCCTTCTTCAGCCCAAGCACATCTATCTGCTAGAACATAAAGTTCGTCTACATCCTTGAACTTGTTCATTGCCAGCTCTTCACGCATCTTACGGTTGCGTACGTTCTGATGGAACTCACTGATGACAGCAGCGAGATGAACATCTGGGATGGTGTACCGCACAGGGCTGAATCTTTGTATGTATTTATGCAGGGACTCGCCATCCTTCTTCGGGATGACATGCAAGTCACTTTTTTTTATGGAAAGGACAGTAGGAGAGGCTCCTACTATGTTTTGATATATAGGGAAGAAGTTTACATAGTTACATCATATGTACACACAGCTCCACCGGACCACCCACAATGAGAGTGAGGATCCACAATCGAAAAAAAGAACAAGATGAAACTTCTAACGTGTCAGAGATCATCTAGGAAGGAGTCTATGAGAGCAAAGTGCTCTCTCTTGGTTCTGTGTTGTAGAAGTCCAAAGTCTTCCTTGAATCTCCGAAGCCAGGAGTTGATGGAAGGGTCCACCCTTCTAAAATGCTTGTTATTTCTCTCCTTCCATAAGCTCCAGGCTTCCACGAGGAAGATGTCAAGGAATAGAGGGCCGTTCCAGGTGTCTTTGGTTGTTTGGAGAAGGTGTAGACGGCAGTGAAATGTCGGCCAAACGATCCCAAGTTTATCCCAGTAGGCTTGACTAAAAGGACATGTAAAGATCATGTGATCCACCGTTTCTTCATCTGGGCCCCAAAATGCAAGTCACTTGCATGGCCAGGAGCTTGGTGGGCCCCGGTAAAGGCGTCAACAAACTCGTGGCACAGATCCAACCAGGAAGAGATGGAATCCACTAGCAGGTGCATCAACCACGCCATGACGTTGGGCTTAAGCGCCAACAGAAAGTAGTTGGCGAGCACCTTGTCGTCGCGAGCCCCGGCGGCTTGCATCGCGATGGTGTAGATGCTGAGGAACTCCGACGGGTGAGTCTTGTCGTTGTACTTTTCCGCAACATCAGGCTTGAACGTGCGGTGAGAGGGCCACTAGAACTGCCGCAGCTCTCGGGTAAAGGCCGGACAACCCACCTCGTAAGGCAGGTCGCCAGAGCCCCCCGATGCTGGGTGGTCCATAGCAGGCCCTGCACGCTGATCCGACTAATGGCGTGCCTCCTGCTGTCGCTCGATGGTAGTTCGAGCGTCCTCCTGAGCTCGCTCTCGAAGAACCCGACGTTGGTCGCAGAAGGTTCGCGGGAAGGACGACACTGTGGTAACGTTGTCACAGGCGTCGGCCCGACGAGCCGGTGGCTGCTGTCGCGGCCGTGGGGGAGGAGAGTGCACCATGGTTGCAGCGTCTCTGGTCCTCCCACCGCCGGCATGCACCAGCTCTACAGGACGCCAGTGCGAGGGTCCTGCTGGGAGCGGCTCGTCTTTGTTGGCGAAGCTGATGAGGCTTCGAATGGTGGCTCTCCACTCGTCGAGCTTCTCCACAGCAGGAGGAAAGTCGAGGAGCAGTTGCACGCGCGCCAAGGCTTCTGCTGGTGTGGGCGGCGGTGATAGCTGCGTAGACCGTGACGCGCTCCGACTTCTGAACACATTAGAAGGGGCTCTATCACGGCCTCGCGGTCGCGCGTTGCTTCCGCTAGCATCCAGGTGCGCACGCCAGCCCGATACGTCCTGAGAGTGACGCGAAGGGCTCTTCCCGCGGCGGCGCCCGGGGGCGCCATCGTCGCGGTGTCGTTCATCACGCGCGTCCTGGGAAGGGCGCGACGCAGGGGCCGGTGGTGGCGTCATAGAGGCTGCCGCGCTTCCCGTGGGCAGCACAGCCCTGCACCCGGACCCAGCGGTGTGTGGACCGTCGTCTTGGTCCCGTACAACGTCGCTCGCCCAGCTCCGTGTGCCAGAGTGTCGTGGATGCTCACGGGAATTGCCTTCGGCGCCATCCGCGGCCACCCCATCGCCCGCCGGCGCTGGTGCGGACAGGCCTGCTCCAGACGACCCGATCATTGTCATCCCCTTCTTCTTGGGGGCCATCGTGATGATGAAGTCGAGGCATCGGCTTCAAAACCAGATTTCTCACAGCTCGCGCCCCCTACCTGACGCGCCCAAGATGTCGGGGAAATGACACCTATGGGATCACAAAGAATCCCTTCTATGGTTGACAGGGCACGGGGCTGTGGGAAGAGTAGGATTAGAAGATCAATGCGGGGGAGTTTATCCAGGTACGGGCCGCAAGCGAAGCGTAATACCCTACTCCTGCTGGCGTATGTTTATCTGGTGTTCTTGGAATTGCTACAGAGCGTGCAGGGTCCAAACAGTTCGAATCCTCTCTCAGTACGCCGCGGGCCTCCTTTTATAGTCATAGGGGCTGCCACAGTGGCACACATGAGGTGGAAAGTTGTACAGTAGTCGAGTTTATCCCTGGCACTGTAGGACAAAACACATTTAATGCGCTGCTGACGTGCCCTTCTTGCTTTATCGGGGACGGCAAGGAAGCTCATCCCACTTGTCGCCGCCTCGCCTTGCTTCGACACGCGTCTAGGCCGACGAGGCGTGTAGTGCCACGTTGGCTTGCTGGCTGCTGATTTGGTGTGGTGGTAGAGTCTTCACGAAGATCTGCATGCCACCACGCAGTGCTTGCTGAGTTGACCTGGGAGCTGTATGCCGCCACGCAGGTGCCTGCTTAGTTGGCGGGCTGGCAGCTGTGTGGGAACGACGGTGGAGCCTTTGCGTGGGCCTGGCAGCGACCTCATAGATGTCCTCGGCAAGAGCCTTGCGGGGGTCTTGTTGGCGTCCCCGGCAAGGGTCTTGCCGAGGGTCTTGTGGGCGTCTCTGACAAGGATCTTGCCGGAGGTCTTCGTCTTCTGGTTCTCATCTAGTCTTGTATGCTCTTGGCCTTCACAAAGATATGCATGCCACCATGGGGGCGCCTCCTGAGCCTTGGTTCCAATGTGTCGATGGAGTCGGAAATCTCAGGCTCAAGGGTGGCGGCCTCGTTGGTGTTGGGAAAGTTGCCCCGGCAAGGTTCTTGCCGGGGCTGTGGATGTCGCCCCGGCAAGGGCCTTGCCGGGGGAGTTTCACCTCGCCCTTCTACTCTTCATGCTTCTGGTCTTGAGCACTACTCTGGTAGTCTTGCGTCCTTGCCTCCTATGCCCCGCCAAGCGTGGTCGTAGGTGCAGCTGCAACTGCTCGCGCGCAAGTAAAGGGGTACCAAAAGGACCCCTACTTTTGTACACTGACATAGTGGGAATTTTTCATTATAGAACTTGGCTTGTATATTCCAATTATGGGCTTCCTCAATTTTCCGTAGGTGTTCGTGAGCAAGCGAGTTGGATGCACACCTGTCGGATTTCGGGTTCCGGCAGACCCTTGAGGTTCGAACATCGGGGTGCGTGTGGAGATCTTTCCCCTACCAGTTCATGCGTGTAAGGATTGCGATGGATCTAAGGGTGTGTTTGGTTCACGTCACGGGATGGAACGAGACGGAACCGTCCCGCACCTGGAGCTGATTCCTGTGTTCGGTTCACGAGTGGAACCAGAACCTGTTGATTCCCCCGAGCGGAATATTCGCCCAAGATGCGGAATGTGCTCATACCTCCGATTCGAAGGAATTACCTCGTTCCTCATCTTGGCTCTCATCTCCCGACTCACTCGCCATCTACGCTGCCTCTTCCTCATCTCTCTCATCTATGGCGGGCGCGCGACTACGGCCTGGAACACGGGTGGCGGCGACCAGTGCTCAGGTCGGGTGACACCGGCGGGAAGGCGGCAGCCGGAGAGACGGGTTGCGGCGGCCGACGGGAAGGCGGCATCAGGAGAGGCGGGCGACGGTGGCTGGGGCGGGCGTCACAAGCGGCTGGAGAAACTGCTCGATCTGGTCTTGGCAAAGGCAAGGATGCGGTGTGATTTCTTGGCTGGCAACAATCAGCGGCGACCCATATGGCCTTAAATCGCTGTTGATTGCAAGTTTCCTCTGTATGGTTAACTGCAAGTTAGAATATTAACACTAGTTTTATGTCTAAAAAAAGATTACAGTATCCCCTCGTCAAATTAAATTCATTCTTCCATTTCATCTCCTCAACCGAACACCAAAATGGAACCATTCCATTTTACGTAATTGTCTCTACCAAACACAGAAACGGAACCAACCCATTCTACTGGAATGGAATGGAATGGAACCATGACATTCCATTCCACTTCGTTCCCGAACCAAACACACCCTAAACTACCAACGATGAACAACACAGGGACACGAGGTTTATACTGGTTCGGGCCACCGGCGTGGTGTAATACCCTACTCCAGTGTGTGGTGTGGTGGATTGCCTCATGGGCTGATGATGAACAATACAAAGGGAGAACAGCCTCGCGAGGGTCTGTTCTTGAGCTGGTGCTATGAACTGCTAGGGTGAGTTCAGTCGCCTCTCTCTCTCTCTCTTTCTGTGTGTTTCTTCCAGATGCCAGATGCCTCTACTCTGTGGTGGCTTGTCCTATTTATAGAGGGAGGCCCTGGGCCTCTTCCCAAATAATGAGCAGGAAGGGCGCCAACAATTGGCCATTTTGAAGAGGAACATCTAGTACACTTATCCTGACTAAAGTTGGTCTTCGGCTGCCAAAGACTCTGACGGTGACGCCGCCCTGGGCTCCACGATGACCTCCATCCTACCGTCCTGCTGGTCTTGGTCTTCTTGCACCAAAGCGGCAACCTTTGCCTGATGCCTTGGCCTGTGCTTGCCTCCTTTGCACCAAAGGGGAAATGAGGACACTGCGCGGGCTGGTGCCTGCCTAGCCTTGATCATCATGGCTTGCGTCACGGGGCACCCTCGGGAGGTACCCCGCCTTGATCTCTCCGCCTCCTTGCGAGCCTGCCTGACGAGGCTGATCCTGAGGAAGGTTCCTGTCGTCCGTCCCGTGAGGCTTGGCCCCTCGCAAGGGTCTTGAGCTTGAGCTGATGAAGCTGGGCCGCGCTGGGCCCCCACTTGAGCCACGCCGCAGGCTGCAGGCAGGAAAGTCTGGGGACCCCCGTTCCCAGAACACCGACAGTAGCCCCCGGGCCCAAGGCGCGCCCGGACTTGGGTGAGCAGGGAAGCGAAGGGGCAAGTGCGAAGCGCCGTAGGCCCCAACAGCCTGTGGCCTTGGGCGCCGCGTGGCAATTGGTTGGTCGTGGGCGTCTCCACTTCCCCATGATGCCTCGGCAACCGCGTGACTTGACAAGTCCCTGCATGCAGAAATGGGTCATGATTACCTGCGATCGTGGAGGCCGACGGTTGGCCTCCTCCGGCTATAAGTACGGAACGGCGCGAGCCCTTCTAGTCCATCTCCTCTTGCTTCTCCTTCTTCTCCATCCTTGCTCTTGCTCCGCATTGCGACAATGGCTCCAATCCGCCGGTTCTCTACATAAGAGAAGGGAAAGGCCCCCCGTGAGGGTCCCGACCCGCTTCCTCCGAAGAAACGGCTAGCCCTATGCCGCCGAGATGAGGGCGCCCAGCAGGAGGAGTCGAGGCCCTGGTACGAGCGGCCACCGCCAGGGTTCCCGCTGCCCTTGCACGCCCGCATTGAGGGCCCTGAAGGAGTAGACGCCGAGCGCCACGGAGTCCATGCCGGGGGCTCCTCCCGAGAGCTTGTGCTCCACGCCGCCATGCCTCCTCAGTCTTGGATTCGCCTTCCTCCGTCCTTCGCCTTCGAGATCCTGCAGAGGCTCTGCGAGCTCGTTGCAGCATGCTGGCTGCAGCACCCTGCGACCAGAGCGGAGGTTGCGGTCGCCGCCCGGCAAGGTCTACATGACCATGGGCCGGGCGAGATCACCCGGGTCTGCCGGACGAGGGGCGCCCTTGTGATCCACCTGGAGTACGATGGCGCTTCCTTGATGTTCTTCAAGGTCTTCGACGCGGAAGGACGCCGGCTGGAATGCTGCCCCGAGAAGGGCGGTCGTGGCGTCGTCGTCGCGAGGACTAGGCCCGCCGGTCGACCCCCTGGCAACTCCTTGAGCAGCAGCGACAGGACCGGAGGGTCCAGCGCCTCCGCCGAGCTTCTGGCGACTCCAGAGACGAGCGACGACAGCTACGAGCCTTCGAGCTCGCGTCGCGCTCGGAGCCGGGCGGGCGCCTCAGGCTACCGGCGCCGGTGATCTGGATGGGGTTGGCGCCGGCGCCTGGCGGCCCATTGTTGATGATGGCGTCTCCTGCGGGGGCACGCATAGTTGGCGTTCCTTAGGATTAGCACCTTTTATTTCCTGCAAAGAATCGAAGTAGCACCCCGCGGGGGTATGTAAGGCGCTGGCCATATTTTTGTGATATCATGTCCTTATGATGAATCGGTGCGAGAAGCTCGTTCTGTCCCAGCTCAGCTCCCCCTTTCTTTTCTCACGAGGGCTTGGTGCTCTGCGCTGACAGGTCCCGGTCCCCAGGTAGGCTTCAGCCGTCGCTGGTATGACAGGTTGCGATGCCGTGGGTCAAGGCCACGAGGTGAGCGGCCCGAGGTCCAGTAAGAGCCCCTGAGTCGCGATGCTCAGGAGGTCCCCTTTAGCGCTCAAGCAGCCTCCGCAGAAGAAAGGCAGGCAGCTTTGCCGTGACAGAGCAGCAGTAGGCGAGGGTTTAGCGCTGAGTCGGATCAGTTTTTGGCGTGACTTATCTTGCGAGTTTGGAGCGGCGTTCGATGAGGTGCCATGTCTGCGCGATGACAACTGAGGCGTTGCTAGGTTGGGACCTCACGAGCTTCTTCCCTCTCCCCCACGCTTTCCTTAATGCTCTACGTCCTCAGGTCCCGGCCCTCGAGCGAGCTCAGCCGCCGCTGGTATGACAGGTCGTGATGCCGTGGGTCAATGCCAGGGGGTGAGGGCTGGAGAGCCAGTAAGAGCCTATGAGTCGCGATGCTCAGGTACCCCCCCCCTTTGAACGTGCAAGCGGATCGCGCCGGAGAGGAGGAGAGAAGGCTTGTGAGGCCGCCAGCGTTAGTCCTAGAGCAGGTCCTGTGTATGAATCATGAGGAGAAACAAGGTTCGTCGTCACGGTTGCCAGCCAACCATTGGTCGCTCCGAGGGAGTGATCGGGGGCACTGAGAGCCTGGTGAGGTGGCGCCTTGCGGGGCTGCTGCGGCCAGAGCTCAGCCACTCAGATTTATCAGTGTTGCAGGGACGGACCCGTGCGCAAGCACCGTCTTGAGCGAAGCGGCTCCAAAGGTAGGTGTCAATCGAGCAGGCGATTCGGTCAAGCATGTTATGTATGCATAAGCAAATCCATCTAGATAGGTGCGGAGAAAGCATACGCCACTGGGTCTGGCCCGAGCAGCTTGGGGATAATGCAGCCCGAGGGGCGCCTCCAACAAGGTAAGTAAAGAACATAAGCAAAACGGATACATGCCGCAGGGACGGACCCACACAGCCTGGGAATGATGCAGCCCGAGGGGCGCTCCTAGCTGAAAACGAAACTTGGAAAGGTATCACCTGATATGTCGGGGATAACGGGTGTTGAGGTAGCGGATGACGCGCGACGAGGACGCCGGCCCTCACGAGCCCTCCGGACCGGGAGCTTCGGGAGGCTCAGGGGGTACGAGGGAGTCCTCGAGAGCCATCTCCATCTCCGCCAGGACCGCGCGCTGCTTGACCTCCTGAGCCTCTAGAGCGCCCCTCAGCAGGCGCTGATGAGCGGCAACCGCGTTCGGCAGGCCGAAAGGCATGCGAACGTAGCTGTGGGGTGGACCCTCGCAACGCCCCACGCGTGAGGGCCAGAGGCGCTCCTGAGACGCCGCTCGGTTGAGCCCTGGTATGTCGATGCAGATCTGCAACCTAGCATCCTCGCCTGGATGCGGGGCCACGGCGGGCAAGCGGCGACAGCCGCGCATGACTCTTGACTCCTATAGCTCTCGGGTGTTCCTCCCGATGAACTCCTGAGGGTTTGGCCTTCCTTGCTTCGTACCTTCCTGAAGGAAACGTGCCCTGAAGCACACCTCCAAGTGGTGCCCGAGCGCCTCCCTCCTGACTCCGCCTAGGTTGGTGGCTCGCCATGAAAGAGCCCCCGAGCCCAGCCTAAGGAGGGCGCCGGGCGCGCCTTCCTATGCATCAGAGGGCGACGCCCCTTGAACGGGCGCAGGTCCTGTTTCCATGCCTCCGGAGGTGCTTACCCCATGAGGGCTTGGACCAGGAGAAGCCTTCTTCTTCCTGGGGATCGCCTTGGGAAGTATCCCGCTCCTGTGATCTGGGTCTTCAATTGCTGCGGCTTGGAAGGCACGCTCAAGAGAGCACACCGCATCCCTTTCCTCACAAGGCACTGTGATGACTCCTCCGCTTCCTGGCATCTTGAGGACATTGTAGCCGTGGTGAGTCACTGCCTTGAACTTGGCCAAAGCTGGGTACCCGAGGATGGCATTGTACTGCAGGCGAATGTGGGCGACGTCGAAGTCGATGAGCTAAGTGCGGTAGTTGTTGCGCTGTCCGAAGGTGACAGGAAGGCGAACTTGCCCTATCGGGACGGTGGAACCATCGGTGACTCCGAGAAAGGCTTGGTCGGCTGAAGTTGATCGTATGGCACTTGGAGATCATTGAATGTCTCGACAGATAGGACGTTGAGTCCTGCTCCGCCGTCGATGAGGGTCCTTGTGACTTGCACGTTGCTGATGACTGGTGAGCAAAGCATGGGGAGGACTCCGGCTGTTGCCGCGCACTTGAGTTGATCCGCTGAACTGAATGTGATAGCGCATGAGGACCTCCTGAGGGGGCGTGTGGCCTCTGGCTTGGGGAGGACTACATTCACCTCGCGAGCAAACTGCTTGAAGATCTTGTTGAGAGGCTGGGGCTGGCGCCACCCAGATGCAAGCGATCGCGCGGCTCCGGAAGCCCCCAGCCCCTCGTCGATGATTGTCTTCGTACCTCCTTGGCGGCTGCGGCAGAGGTGGGAGCCCTGCGTTGCCTTGAGGGCGATCCTCGCGAGGTTGGTCCCTCAAACCTCCCTCGCGAGGCTGGTCCTGCCAGCGGTCCTCGTGAGGTCTATCACGCCATCCCTGGTGAGGGCCACGGTCTTCCCAGCGTCCTGTGCCTCTTCCTCCTCCTCGGCCGTAGCCTCGGTCACTGCGGTCGGGGCGTCGACCAATTCTCCCTTCTCGCACGGCCCTGAGCTCTTGGCATTCGTTGATGTTGTGGGTGTGAAGATCATGGTACACGCAGTATCGGCTGCCCTTGGAAGACTCGGGCTGATCCCTGCCTCGCTTGGTGTCTGGTTCGGCCACGAGCACTGCAGCCCCCTTGCGCTTCATGTCCTTGGCCTTGGGCTTCTTCTCTTCTGGATCGGCAGCTGGAAGCTCGAGGAGGGAGAGGCTTCCTTCCTCAGCCCTGGCACATTTGGTCACCAAGTTTAACAGCTCCAGAGACTTGCACAGGTCTTCATGCATCGCCAGCTCCTCCTTCATCTTGACGTCACGCACGCCATCGGAGAAGGCTAAGATGATGGCCTCCTCGGTCACCTTGGGAATCTTGAGGCGTGCGTTGTTGAAGCGCTAGATGTACTTCTGCAGGGTCTCTCCTGGCTGCTGCTTGATGCGGCGCATGTCGCTCACGGCTGGTTGCCGGTCGCGAGTGCCTTGGAAGTTCATGATGAAGCGGGTGCGCATCTCGTCCCAGGAGGAGATCGTGTCGGGAGCCAGGTTCAGGCTCCATCCTTCAGCGCCTTGGGGAACCAATTCGCCATGACCTTTTCGTCCCCATTGGCAGCTTCGATTCCCAGCTTGTAGAGCTGAAGGAACTCCACGGGGTCAGCAGTGCCGTCGTAGCGAGGAGGCAGGTCTGGCTTGAACTTGTCGGGCCATGCGACGCTGCGTAGCTCGGCGGTGTAGGCGCGAGAGCCTGCAGTGGCCACTGGAGCTCTCTGGCGATGCGGGGCTTGCTCTTGTGGATTCCCGCGCACCGCTGCCTGGAGCAGCGCGGGGTCTTGATGCGGTGGCGCTGGAGCGTGGTCACGGCGCTCCGGTGCTGGGAGCACGCGAGCACCTTCTTGGGGACGAGGGATCTCCTGGCAGCTCCTTCCTTGGTGCGCGGGCGCCGGACGCGGAGGGTCTCGGCCCGGGGCCACACACCTTGGAGCCAGGGCGCCTTCTTGGGAAGGAGGTGGCGGGGGCATCTCCGGCTCTCTGCCTCCCGCGCGTGGTGTGGGGCGAGGCAGCGAGAGGGACGACGCGGGGGAGCCCCCTGCGGCGCGGACGAGCTCGGCGACGCGATCGAGCCACTCCTCGTAGACGTCATCGACGGGGCGGTAGCGCAGAAGCTCATTTGCCGCAATAAGCGCGGCTCGAGCCTCCATGGGCGCGCGGTGCGCGTGGGACGAAGAACCGGCAGGAGCGAGCGAAGGAGTGGCGGTGCGGCCGTCTCGCCTCACGGATGGATGCTGGGACGAAGCCCGCTGCTCGTCAGGCGACGGGGAACGACGGGGGTGTCCGCCGACGGGAGCCGTCTGGGCGACTCGAGCGGCGTGAGCAGCCCGGTGCTCGGCGTGAGCTCGGCGAGCGTCAGCCATGGACGCGACGGAAGATCACACACGACCAGCGCAAGAAAGATTCCGGTGCACCCCTACCTGGCGCGCCAAATGTCGGATTTCGGGTTCCGGCAGACCCTTGAGGTTCGAACACTGGGGTGCGCGCGGAGATCTTTCCCCTACCAATTCATGCGTGTAAGGATTGCGAGGGATCTAAACTACCAACGATGAACAACACAGGGACATGAGGATTATACTGGTTCGGGCCACCGGCGTGGTGTAATACCCTACTCCAGTGTGTGGTGTGGTGGATTGCCTCATGGGCTGATGATGAACAATACAAAGGGAGAACAGCCTCGCGAGGGTCTGTTCTTGAGCTGGTGCGATGAACTGCTAGGGTGAGTTCAGTCGCCTCTCTCTCTCTCTGTGTTTCTTCCAGATGCCAGATGCCTCTACTCTGTGGTGGCTAGTCCTATTTATAGAGGGAGGCCCTGGGCCTCATCCCAAATAATGAGCGGGAAGGGCACCAACAATTGGCCATTTTGAAGGGGAACATCTAGTACACTTATCCTGACTAAAGTTGGTCTTCAGCTGCCAAAGACTCTGACGGTGACGCCACCATGGGCTCCACGATGACCTCCATCCTGCCGTCCTGCTAGTCTTGGTCTTGTTGCACCGAAGCGGCAACCTTTGCCTGATGACTTGGCCTGTGCTTGCCTCCATTGCACCAAAGGGGAAATGAGGACACTGCGCGGGCTGGCACCCGCCTGGCCTTGATCGTCATGGCTTGCATCACGGGGCACCCTCGGGAGGTACCCCGCCTTGATCTCTCCGCCTCCTCGCGAGCCTGCCTGACGAGGCTGCTCTCGAGGAAGGTTCTTGTCGTCCGCCCCGGGAGGCTTGGCCCCTCGCGAGGGTCTTGAGCTTGAGCTAACGAAGCTGGACCGCGCTGGGCCCCCACTTGAGCCACGCCGCAGGCAGGCAAGTCTGGGAACCCCCGTTCCCAGAACGCCGACAACACCCACTTAGTTTCTTTTTGTGCTTTCATAAACTTCTAGCTCTAGTGCATCTGTTGCATGGCAATCCCTACTCACTCATATTGATATCTATTGATGGGCATCTCCATAGCCCGTTGATATGCCTAGATGATGTGAGACTATCTCCCTCTTTTTGTCTTCTCCGCAACCACCATATTCTATTCCACGTATAGTGCTATGTCCATGGATCATGCTCATGTGTTGCGTGAAAGTTGAAAAAGTTTGAGAACATCAAAAGTATGAAACAATTTCCTGGCTTGCCATCGGGGTTGTGCATGATTTAAATATTTTGTGTGATGAAGATGGAGCATAGCCAGACTATATGATTTTGTAGGGATAAGCTTTCTTTGGCCATGTTATTTTGAGAAGACATGCCTTGTTAGTATGCTTGTAGTATTATTGTTTTTATGTCAATACTAAACTTTTGTTTTGAATCTTATGGATCTGAACTTTCATGCCACAATAAAGAAAATTACACGAATAAATATGTTGGGTACCATTCCAAATAAAAAGTTATGTTTTTATCATTTACCTACTCGAATAAATATGTTGGATGCTTGATACGTCTCTAACGTATCTATAATTTTTGATTATTGCATGCTACTATATTATCTGTTTTGGATGTTTTATATGCATTAATATGCTATTTTATATTATTTTTGGGACTAACCTATTAACCTAGAGCCCAGTGGTAGTTCCTGTTTTTTCCTTGTTTTTGAGTTTCGCAGAAAAGGAATACCGAATGAAATGAAACCTTCGCGATGTTTTTTCTTGGACCAGAAGACAACCAGGAGACTTGGAGATGAAGACAACCAGGAGCCACGAGGCGGCCACAAGGATGGAGGGCGCGCCTAGGGGGGTAGGGCGCCCCCACCCTTGTCCCCCCCCCGTGACTCTCCTGACCTCATTCTTTCACCTATATATTACCAAATACCTCCAAACCACCAGAGGCATCCATGAAAACACTTTTCCAGTGCCGCAACCTTCTGTACACGTGAGATTGCATCTAGGGAACTTTTCCGGCACCCTGCCGGAGGGGGATTCGATCACAGGGGGCTTCAACATCAATTACATTGCCCTTCCGATGAAGCGTGAGTAGTTTAGCACAGACCTACGGGTCCATAGCTAGTAGCTAGATGGCTTCTTCTCTCTCTTTGATTCTCAATACCATGTACTCCTTGATGTTCTTGGAGATCTATTTGCTGTAATACTTTTTTGCGGTGTGTTTGCCGAGATCCGATGAATTGTGGATTTATGATCAACTTATCTATGAATATTATTTGACTCTTCTCTGATTTCTTATATGCATGATTTGATATCTTTGTAATTCTCTTCGAACTATCGGTTTGGTTTAGCCAACTAGATTGTTTTTTCTTGCAATGGGAGAAGTGCTTAGCTTTGGGTTCAATCTTGCGGTGTCCTTTCCCACTGACAGTAGGGGCAGCAAGGCACATATTGTATTGTTTCCATCGAGGATAAAAGGATGGGGTTTTCATCATATTGCTTGAGTTAATTCCTCTACATCATGTCATCTTACTTAATGCGTTACTCCATTCTTTTTGAACTTAATACTCTAGATGCATGCTGGATAGCGGTCGATGTTTGGAGTAATAGTAGTAGATGTAGAATCGTTTCGGTCTACTAGACACGGATGTGATGCCTATATTCATGATCATTGTCTTAGATATCATCATAACTTTGCACTTCTTATCAATTGCTCGGCAGTAATTTGTTCACCCACCGTATTATTTGCTATCTTGAGAGAAGCCTCTAGTGAAACCTATGCCGCCCGGGTCTATTTTCCATCATATAAGTTTCTGATCTACCATAGTAGTTTCCGATCAAATATTTTTGCAACCTTTTACTTTCCAATCTATAAACCAAAAATACCAATAATATTTACTTTACCGTTTATCTATCTCTATCATATCTCACTTTTGCAAGTAACCGTGAAGGGATTGACAACCCCTTTATTGCGTTGGGTGCAAGTTGTTTGATTGTTTGTGCAGGTATTAGGTGTTTTGTGTGTTGTCTCCTACTGGATTGATACCTTGGTTCTCAAACTGAGGGTAATACTTATCTCTACATTGCTTCATCACCCTTTCCTCTTGAAGGGAAAAACGAACGCAAACTCAAGAAGTAGCAATGACGCACAAGTGTAGGGGATCAATCGTAGTCCTTTCGATAAGTAAGAGTGTCGAACCCAACACAGAGCAGAAGGAAATGACAAGCGGTTTTCAGCAAGGTATTTTCTGCAAGCAATAAAATTATCAGCAACAGATAGTTTGGTAGTAAGATAATTCGTAACTAGTAACAAGTAACAAGTAACAAGTGTAACAAAGGTACAACAAGGTGGCCCAATCCTTTTTATAGCAAATGATAAGGCTGGATGAACTCTTATACAAAGAAAAGTGCTCCCGAGGACACATGGGAATTATCGTCAAGTTAGTTATCATGCTCATATGATTCGCGTTGGTTACTTTGACAATTTGATATTTGGGTCAACTGGTGCTTGGGTGTTGTCCTTACTTGGACAAGCCTCCCACTTATGATTAACCGCTCTCGCAAGCATCCGCAACTACGAAAGAAGAATTAAGATAAATCTAATCATAGCATGAAACATGTGGATCCAAATCAACCCCTTACGAAGCAACACATAAACTAGGGTTTAAGATTCTGTCACTCTAGCAACCCATCATCTACTTATTACTTCCCAATGCCTTCCCGTAGGCCCAAATCATGGTGAAGTGTCCTGTTGTCGAAGTTCACATAACACCACTAGAGGAAATACAACAAACATCTGATCAAAATATCGAACAAACACCAAATTCCCATGACTACTTATAACAAGACTTCTCCCATGTCCTCAGGAACAAACATAACTACTCACAAAGCATGCTCATGTTCAAGATCAGAGGGGTAATAAATATCATTAAGGATCTGAACATATGATCTTCCACCGAATAAACCAACTAGCATCAACTACAAGGAGTAATTAACACTACTAGCAACCCACATGTACCAATATGAGCTTTTGGGGCAAAGATTGAATACAAGAGATGAACTAGGGTTTGAGAGGGGATGGTGCTGGTGAAGATGTTGATGAAGATTGCCCCTCCCTCAATAGGATCGTTGGTGATGACGATGGCTTTGATTTCCCCCTCCCATAAGGAAGTTTCCCCGGCAGGATAGCTCCGCCGGAGCCCTAGATTGCTTCTGCCCAGGTTCCACCTCGAGACGGCGACACTTCATGCTGAAAGCTTCCTTCTGATTTTTTCTAGGTCGGAACCTTTCATATAGCAAAAGATGGACACCGGGGGTTGGCCATGGGGCCCACAAGCTCAGGGGTGCGCCCAGGGGGGT
The DNA here is from genome assembly GCA_021605145.1 of Aegilops bicornis. Taxonomy (NCBI): domain Eukaryota; kingdom Viridiplantae; phylum Streptophyta; class Magnoliopsida; order Poales; family Poaceae; genus Aegilops; species Aegilops bicornis. Next base: position 251,117,872 of record CM038673.1, read on the forward strand.
AGGGTGCGCCCCCAGGCTTGTGGCCGCCTGGTGGGTCCCCTTCTGTTATTTCTTCGCCCAATATTTTTTATATATTCCAAAACAATTCTCCGTAAAGTTTTAGGACATTTGGAGTTGTGCAGAATAGGTATCTCAGATTTGCTCCTTTCCGGTCCAGAATTCCAGCTGCCGGCATTCTCCCTCTTCATGTAAACCTTGTAAAATAAGAGAGAAAAGGCATAAGAATTGTATCTTAAAGTGAAATAACAGCCCATAATGCAATAAATATCAAAACTTGTCTCAAATTTTATGAAAAATATAATATCACAGTCTACTTGTGTCCAATGACACCATGAGAAGTTTCATGAATTTCAACTGAGTTTTGGATTTAGTGGATTTTAAAAATCAAGATTCTCAATGTTTTGAAATTTCTTGCATGGGGAAACATGCGCCCGGGGACACACATACGATCTTGCAATCCATTTTGGTGCACATGTAGCTCAAATTCGATTTTTGCACGTTAAATTCCTAGGATATCAACCAATGTATAAAAACGGTCGAATGATCTTTGTTTTTTTAAATTTTAACATGACACTCCTTTAGTCACATGTTCATTGCAGAAAAAGTTTGGCATGCCTCAAAGTGGCGGTGGTGGTGTGGGATGTGTGTGGGGGGGGGGGGGGCTGGTCCGGCAGTACACTACGAGTTGTGAGCCTCCGTGTGTGATTGGTCGTTATGTGAGTGATATATGCCACACCAAAGTCGTGAATTGATTATTTAAAACATTACACAGCTCTTTCATACATACATGTTCGGGCCACATGCATGCATTGGTGGTCCTCGGACACTCCCTCGTGCGGTTATCAGCGATTTACCCATTCATTAGCCCGCGAAGGTTATAAGTTTCCACCGACAATGAGAGGCATTTGACCAAAGGTGGATTCATATTGGCATGTGTTATTGTGTGGATCATGGTGAGATTCCATATCAAAGTTTGGGCACGTGCGTACACATGAGTCCCTCCCACCGGCTCGAAGTGAGGGGCTACGCGTCGTGAACCTCTGTGTAGTGCGTTTCCAGTTTGCGAAGCATGTGCCACATCAAAGTTGTGCATTGGTTATTCAAACATCACACAACACCTCTTTGGGGCACATGCACACGGTGGTTGTCCTATGACACTCACTCACGTGTGACGCTCTCTGTGGGCCCGTGGGGTCGTCGTTGATCAGTTGAACCTATAACGAGAGAGAGAGGTTAATATGACCAACAAGGATGGTTCTTTTTTGGTTTGTGTTACGTATATGCATAGTAGGAGTATGTAGTACTCCCTCTGTTTCTTTTTAGTCTGCATACAAGGTTTGGTCAAAGTCAAGCTTTGTAAAGTTTGACTAACTTTATATTAAAAAATATAAACATTGGCAATATGAAATCAGCATTATCAGATACACCACGAAATGTATTTTCATACTATATAGTTTTAATATTGTAGATGTTCATATATATATATATAAATTTGGTCAAACTTTATGTAGTTTGACTTTGACCAAATGTTATATGCGGAGTAAAAAGAAACGGAGGGAGTACATGTCAAAGAGGGGGCAACATATATACTATGCGTCATGAACCTCGCTCCATGTGGGGACTTTCCGGTTCCCGAGGCAGGTGCCACATCAAAGTTGTGCATTGCTATTCGAACATCAGACAACACCATGTAGGCGGCGGTTGTCCTATAGGAACTCACTCGCGTGCGGCGCTCCCATCTGTGGGCGCATGAGATTGTCCTCTATCACTTTGACCCAATGAGAGAGGTTAATTTGACCATCAAGGATGATTCTTTTTGGTTTGTGCTACCATAGGAGTATATACCACGCGTCGAAGGGGGTGGGGAGCACATACCGCTCATCATGATGGGGGGGACTTTTCGGTTTCCGAGGTATAGGTGCCACATCAAAGTTGTGCATTGCATATTCAAACATCAGACAAACACCTCTTTGGGCCACATGCAGACGGTGGTTGTGCTATATAGGACACTCACTCGCGTGCGACGTACGCTTCGCTCCCGTGGGGCCGCGAGGTCGTCATCCATCACTTTAACCCAACGAGAGAGAGAGGTTAGTTCGACAAACAAGGAGGATTAATTCTTTTAGGGTTGTGTTATGGTAGGAGTATATAGTACGCGTCAAAGGAGGGATGGGACCAACATATACTAGGCGTCATGAACCTCACTCCGTGTGGGGACTTTACGGATTTCAATGCAGATGCCACATCAAAGTTGTGCATTAGGTATCCAAAACATCACAACCACACACCTCTCCATACATATGTTTGGCACACATGCAAGTGATGGTGTTTGTCCTCTGGCACTCACTCACGCGGTTATCGAAGATGCTTTCCATCTGTGGGCCCACTTCGTCCATCACTTTCACCGACAGCGATAGAGGTTAATTTGACTTAGGCGGGGATTAATTTTTTGTTTGTCTCACGTCATATGTCATGATGTGAGATTACATAATTAGCGCATGTGTACACATGAGTCCATCCCGTTGGATCGAAGTGCGGGGGGGGGGGGGGGGGTGGCGAGCACACGACACGTCATGAACCTCTTGGTCTGTGTGGGGATTGTGCGATTTTCAATGCATGCACCACACCAATGTTGTGCATTGGGTATTCAACACATGTGCATGCATCACGCACCTCCATAAATATGTTTGGGACACATGCATGCAATGGTTGTCTTTTTGGACACTCTCACTCGCTTGCTTATCGGCGGCAAGCCTATATATTCGTGGGCCCACCTGGACGCCCATCATTTCGATCGACAACGGGAAAGGTTACCAGGGTGGATTCTTCTTCTTTAGTTCGTGTTATTGTATAGTAGGTCGATCATGGTGAGATTCCAGACCTAATTAAGTTTGAGTGCATGCTACGTGTCATGAACCCTCGCTCAGTGCGGGGATTTTATGGTTCCAAAGCATGGTGCCACATCAAAGTTGCGCATTGGGTATTCAAACACCACACACCACTTCCATATACATATGTTTCGGCCACATGCACACAATGGTTTTGTCTTCAGGCACTCCCTTGCATGGTTACCAGTGATAAGCTAGCCCATTTTGCGAGGCCGTGTGGATGTCCATCACTTTGACCAAGAACGAGCGAGAGAGGTTATACGACCAAGTTAGATTCTTCTTGGCCCGTGTTACAGTACGTATTGGTGAGATGCCCTCTCTGACCGACTCAATGTGTGTGTGTGTGTGATGGGGGGGGGGGCTACTTCGCACTTCTTGCAACTTCCACGGGGTCGGGGAAGTCCGGTTAATTTGCCAGGCACATGTGCCACATCAAAATTGTGAATTGGGCATTTAAATATTACACCACAACCTTTTCATACATATAGTAGAGCCAACCACAGGTGGTTCATATGTGGTCTCACCCATCTCGCGCCACAAGCACACATTTGTGAGCCGGCACGCGGTCCACCTATGTCTGGAAGCAAAAGGGGGGTTTGACCATGATGGACTCCTATAAGTTTTGTGTTACGGTAGGGTGAGATTTCAGACCTAGCTATTTGGGGGCTATGCATTCATAGCTAGGATTCCCTTACCCCTGACATGAAGTGGGGTTCATAGGGGGTGGCGGACTAGCAATACTATGCGCTTCGTGCGATAGGTGCCACATCAAAGTTGTGCATTGGGTATCTGAACATCAAACCAGAATTTGCATACATATATTTGGTACACATGCAAGTGTGTTCGTGTTCTGACCCTTTCCTGCATTAATTTTTTTACAAAATTTATAAACAGTAGACGAGTTGGATGCAGCAACCGTCTGCGATTGGGGACGCAACAGACACGGTTCGCTCAGACTACTAATGACTGATACGTCTCCAACGTATCTATAATTTTTTATTGTTCCATCCTATTATATTATCTGTTTGGATGTTTTATATGCATTAATATGCTATTTTATATTATTTTTGGGACTAACCTATTTACCTAGAGCCGTGCTAGTTCTTGTTCTTTTCCTTGTTTTTGAGTTTCGCAGAAAAGGAATACCAAATGGAATGAAACCTTCACGATGATTTTTCTTGGACCAGAAGACAACCAGGAGACTTGGAGATGAAGTCGGAGGAGCCATGAGGCGTCCACAAGGACGGAGGGCGTGCCCAGGGGGGTAGGGTGCCCCCACCCTTGTGGCCCCTCGCGACTCTCCTGACCTAATTATTTCGCCTGTATATTCCCAAATATCCCCAAACCACCAGAGGCATCAACAAAAACACTTTTCCACCGCTGCAACCTTCTGTACCCGTGAGATCCCATCTACAGACCTTTTCCGGCACCCTGCCGAAGGGGGAGTCGATCATGGAGGGCTTCTACATCAACTTTATTGCCCTTCGGATGAAGCATGAGTAGTTTACCACAGACCTACGGGTCCATAGCTAGTAGCTAGATGGATTCTTCTCTCTCTTTGATTCTCAATACCATGTTCTCCTCGATGTTCATGGAGATCTATTCGATGTAATACTTTTTTGCGATGTGTTTGCCGAGATCCGATGAATTGTGGATTTATGATCAGCTCATCTATGCATATTATTTGAATCTTCTCTGAATTCTTATATGCAGAGTTGATATCTTTGTAATTCTCTTTGAACTATCAGTTTGGTGTGGCCAACTAGATTGGTTTTTCTTGCAATGGGAGAAGTGCTTAGCTTTGGGTCCAATCTTGTGGTGTCCTTTCCCAGTGAAAGTAGGGGCAGCAAGGCACATATTGTATTGTAGGCGCGCCCCGTACCTCGTGCCTCGTGCCTTCCTCGTTCGTTGCTTTGCGTAGACTCCAAGTCCTCTGGATCACGTTCGTTCGGAAAATCACGTTCCCGAAGGTTTCATTCCGTTTGGACTCCGCTTGATATTCTTTTTCTGCGGAACACTAAAATAGGCAAAAAAAATAGAAATTCTCGGCTGGGCCTCCGGTTAATAGGTTAGTCCCAAAAATAATATAAAAGTGTATAATAAAGCCCAATAATGTCCAAAACAGAATATAATATAACATGGAACAATAAAAAATTATAGATACGTTGGAGGCGTATCAAGCATCCCCAAGCTTAATTCCTGCTCGTCCTCGAGTAGGTAAATGATAAAAACCGAATTTTTCATGTGGAATGCTACTTGGCATGGTTTTCAATGTAATTCTCTCAATTGTGGTATGAATATTCAGATCCTAAAGATTCAAGATAAAGGTTTAATATTGACATAAAAGTAATAATACTTCAAGCATACTAGCGAAGCAATTATGTCCTCTCAAAATAACATGGCCAAAGAAAGTTCATCCCTACAAAATCATATAGTTTAGTCATGCTCCATTTCCGTCACACAAGAATGCTCTCATCATGCACAACCCCAATGACAAGCCAAGCAATTGTTTCATACTTAGTAATCTCAAACTATTTTCAACCTTCACGCAATACATGAGCGTGAGCCATGGATATAGCACTATGGGTGGAATAGAATATAATGATGGGGGTTATGTGGAGAAGAAAAAAAAGGAGAAAGTCTCACATCAACGAGGCTAATCAATGAGCTATGGAGCTGCCCATCGATTGATGTTAATGCAAGGAGTAGGGATTGCCATGCAACGGATGCACTAGAGCTATAAATATATGAAAGCTCACCAATATGCAACTAGGTGGGTGTGCATCCAACTTGCTTGCTCACGAAGACCTAGGGCATTTGAGGAAGCCCATTGTAGGAATATACAAGCCAATTTCTATAACGAAAAATTCCCACTAGTATATGAAAGTGACAAAACAAGAGACTCTCTAACATGAAGAACATGGTGCTACTTTGAAGCACAAGTATGGAAAAGGATAGCAGCATTGCCCCTTTTTATTTTCTCTTTTTTTGGGCCTTCCTTTTTTTATTTGGCCTTTCTCTCTCTCTCTTTTTTTATTGGGACAATGTTGTATGAATGATGATCATCACACTTCTATTTATTTACAACTCAATGATTACAACTCGATACTAGAACAAAGAATGACTCTATATGAATGCCTCCGGCGATACACCGGGATAACAATGAATCAAGAGTGACATGTATGAAAAATTATGAATGGTGGCTTTGCCACAAATACGATGTAAACTACATCATTATGCAAAGCAATATGACAATGATGAGCGTGTCATAATAAACAGAATGGTGGAAAGTTGCATGGCAATATATCTCGGAATGGCTATGGAAATGCCATAATAGGTAGGTATGGTGGCTGTTTTGAGGAAGATATAAGGAGGTTTATGTATGAAAGAGCGTATCATATCACGGGGTTTGGATGCACCGGTGAAGTTTGCACCAACTCTCAATGTGAGAAAGGGCAATGCACGGTACCGAAGAGGCTAGCAATGATGGAAGGGTAAGAGTGCGTATAATCCATGGACTCAACATTAGTCATAAAGAACTCACATACTTATTGCAAAAATCTACAAGTCATTAAAAACCAAGCACTACGCGCATGCTCCTAGGGGGATAGATTGGTAGGAAAAGACCATCGCTCGTCCCCGACCGCCACTCATAAGGAAGACAGTCAAAGAACACCTCATGTTTCAAATTTTTTACATAATGTTTACCATACGTGCATGCTACGGGACCTGCAAACTTCAACACAAGTATTTCTCAAATTCACAACTACTCAACTAGCACAACTTTAATACCACTACCTTCATATCTCAAAACAATCATCAAGCATCAAACTACTCTTAGTATTCAGCACACTCATAAGAAAGTTTTTTTTACTAGTCTTGAATACCTAGCATATTAGGATTATCTAAGCAAATTACCATGCTGTTTAAGACTCTCAAAATAATATAAGTTATGTATGAGATAATAATAGTTTTTATAAAACAAAACCACCACCGTGCTCTAAAAGATATAAGTGAAGCACTAGAGCAAAATCTATATAACTCAAAAGATATAAGTGAAGCACATAGAGTATTCTAATAATTTACGAATCATGTGTGTCTCTCTCAAAAAGTGTGTCCAGCAAAGATGATTGTGGTAAACTAAAAAGAAAAGACTCAAATAATACAAGACGCTCCAAGCAAAACACATATCATGTGGTGAATAAAAATATAGCTCCAAGTAAAGTTGCCGATGGAAGTAGACGAAAGAGGGGATGCCTTCCGGGGCATCCCCAAGCTTTGGCTTTTTGGTGTCCTTAGATTATCTTGGGGTCCCTTGGGCATCCCCAAGCTTAGGCTCTTGCCACTCCTTTGTAACGCCCCGGATACAACTTTCCATGTTAGTAACTCCAACTCTTGCCTTTTCCGGAGATGCGATATATTATTTTCCTTCGTGGTTGGGTTTCTATCTTTTATTTTGCTTTTTTGTTCATGGCGTGCATCTCATCTCATAGCATCATGCGCATTGCATATGCATGTTTTCATAAAGCTTGCATTCGTTCGTAGTTGCCGCGTTTCCCCTTTGCCTTCGTTGTCCCTTTCGAGAGCAACCGTTCATTTGTTGTCCAACTATTTGAGCCTCTCTGCACAACCACCGACCCCCCCTCTTGGTGTGTCCGAGAACTCCTCCCGGACCGGACCCGGGCTGTCATGGGTCCGAATCATCCCCAAACATTTATAAAACATCTCCGTTTTCTTAATTGGACTTCATAACCTATATTTTTCTCAGCCGTCCAATTACGATCGTAGGGATGTGATATCCCCTAGCCTGAATTCATCTGATATAAATATCGGGGCAACCCTAGACCCTAGTCGTCCCATCCACCCATTCCCATCTGCGCCGCCACTCCTTTTCCTCGGGATCCATCCCGAGCCAACCACATCTCCACCTCCCCGATCCATCCACTAACCAGCATCGCCTCCGACCAAGTCCCTTGTTTTCCGCCGCCACCCAATCCGTCCATCCAGCCCGCAGCATTGCGTCCCCTCGATGGCTCCCTGTCGCTCATGCGCGAGCCCCTCTGCCTCGATCCACCAGGCGTCTAGCTCGTGCTACCAGCCAACGCATAGGAGAGGAGCTCCTCGTTCCCCTTTGACCCCGACCTCCGCGCCTCACCTGCCCCGCTTCATCGCCCGGCGACCAACGCCGCTGCCGGCGACCACCACCAGGAACAGCACCGCCTCGCCTCCCTTCCATTCTTCTTTTTTTCCTTCGTCTCTCATCTCGTTTCTGACCTCGCAGAGACCTCCCAGGGAGCCCGCCATGGCGTCCAGGGGGCTTCAAGCACCAGCAGCCGCCGGTTCGGATCCGTCGTCCTCGACCCCATGACCTCCTCCGCGCCTCCCCATCATCATCTCCGGCGCCAAGCCGCCTCCAAGCTATGCCCCGCCAGATCCACGTTGTCGGCCCCTCCTGGAGTCACCCCAAGCCCCTCGCCGCGCCGCTCCTCTATTTCGTTCGAGCAGAGGAGCTCGAACCCCTCGCCCGCGTCGTTGACCCGTCGCCCTGCTGCCTGGGCCTCTCCAGCCAGGCGCCCAAGGCCAAGCCCCGGCCTGCCAGCTCCACCACCAACCGCCCATGAGGCCTAGTGAGCCGCCAGTTCTGTAGCTCCAGATTCAGCCTGTTGTGTATTTTTTTTTCTGCTGCGAATTTGTCCATTTATCCGGGATCTGCATATTTACAGATTTTCCTTGTTGTTCATGCATTTAATATCTCACAAACCGTGCATCGGATTAAAATGTTTTAAATATGTAAAGTGCTTAGAATTTTGTCTAGTTTCATAATATGCCACTTTCATCCATGTTAAAAATGTTTAACTTGTTGTTTGCATTAATTTGCTCAAATGCCATGTTAAAATGATTTATTTCATAACTAAATAACCGTAGCTCGGAATTAAATGTTCTTTATATGTAAATGGGGTGGAAAAATGCCTAGTTTAACATGGTGCACTTTATTTTGCTGTTTAACAACATTAAAATATGGTTTAGAGCAGAACAGTACCAAATCAAAATATGCACATGAGGATTTTCCGGAATTGTTGTTTCTTATTTCCGGCCTCATTTAAACTTGCCTAAATAGTTAGTTTACTTATGCTTCACCCCTTGCCATGTTTAATAACATTTAATATTGTTGGGTACATAACCTAGATTAAACTAAATATGTCAATGTGGTGTTTTGTCAATATGCAACTCGTTGCATATTGAGCTCCACTGAACTTGTAGTTTTGTTTGTGCACTTTGCCATGCCATGCCTCATTAAACCGGACATGCATCATACTTGTTTGTGCATCATGCCATGTTTATGCTTGTGCATTTACCATGCTGTTTGCTTCTTTCCGGGTTGCTTCTCTCGTTAGCTTCGGTTTCGTTTCGGAGTTGTGAGGATTCGTTCGACTTCGTCCGTTTGTCTTCTTCATGGACTCGTTCTTCTTCCTTGCGGGATCTCAGGCAAGATGACCATACCCTCGAAATCACTTCTATCTTTGCTTGCTAGTTGCTCGCTCTTTTGCTATGCCGCGATGCCTACCACTTGCTTATCATGCCTCCCATATTGCCATGTCAAGCCTCTAACCATCCTTTCCTAGCAAACCTTTGTTTGGCTATGTTACCGCTTTCGCTCAGCCCCTCTTATAGCATTGTTAGTTGCATGTGAAGTTGAAGATTGCTCCATGATGGACATGGTTATGTTGGGATATCACAATATCTCTTATTTAATTAATACATCTATATACTTGGTAAAGGGTGGAAGGCTCGGCCTTATGCCTGGTGTTTTGTTCCACTCTTGCCGCCCTAGTTACCGTCATACCAGTGTTATGTTCCCGGATTTTGCGTTCCTTACATGATTGGGTGATTTATGGGACCCCCTTGACAGTTCGCTTTGAATAAGACTCCTCCAGCAAGGCCCAACCTTGGTTTTACCATTTTGCCACCTAAGCCTTTTTCCCTTGGGTTCTGCAGACTCAAGGGTCATCTTTATTTTACCCCCCGGGGCCAGTGCTCCTCCGAGTGTTGGTCCAAACTAGAGCACCGTGCGGGACCATTCCTTGGCAACTTGGATTACATCGGTACCTATACGCTTTGCTTATCCGGTGTGCCCTGAGAACGAGCTATGTGCAGCTCCTATCGGGATTTGTCGGCACAGCGGTTGGTCTTGCTGGTCTTGTTTTACCATTGTCGAAATGTCTTGTAAACCGGGATTCCGAGACTGATCGGGTCTTCCCGGTAGAAGGAATATCCTTCGTTGACCGTGAGAGCTTATAATGGGCTAAGTTGGGACACCCTGCAGGTATTATCTTTTCAAAGCCGTGCCCTCGGTTATGAGGCGGATGGGAATTTGTTAATGTCCGGTTGTAGAAAACCCGAAGTTGATCTTAATTAAAATACATCAACGGCGTGTGTAACCGTGATGGTCTCTTCTCGTGAGTCCGGAAGTGAACACGGTGTTTGAGTTATGATTGACGTAGGTTGTTCTGGGTTCAATTCTTGATCATTGTTGTTAGACCGTGCTTTTGCCTTCTCTTCTCGCTCTCATTTGCGTATGTTAGACACCGGATATGCTAGTAAACTGCTGCAGCTCCACCTCACTACCTTCTCCTACCCATAAGCTTAAATAGTCTTGATCTCGCGGGTGTGAGATTGCTGAGTCCCCGTGACTCAAGATACTTCCATAACCAGTTTGCAGGTGCCGATGAAACCGTGCAGGTGACGCATCCGAGCTCAAGGAGGAGCTCGATGAAGATCTTGTTCATTGTGTTGTTTCGTTTCAGTTGATCAGTAGTGGAGCCCAGTTGGGACAATCGGGGATCCGTAGCATTTGGGGTAGTCTTCTTTTATTTTGGTTCCGTAGTCGGACCTTGATTGTATCTGTATGATGTAATGCTTTACTCATGTATTGTGTGAAGTGGCGATTGTAAGCCAACTATGTATCTCTTTCCCTTATGTATTACATGGGTTGTGTGAAGATTACCTCACTTGCGACATTGCTTTCAATGCGGTTATGCCTCTAAGTCGTGCTTCGACACGTGGGAGATATAGCCGCATCGAGGGTACATCCTTGTTCCATAATCCATCAAATCTTTTACCCAAAACTTAAAAACTTCACAACACAAAACTTAACAGAAAATCTCGTGAGCTCCGTTAGCGAAAGAAAACAAAACACCACTTCAAGGTACTGTAATGAACTCATTCTTTATTTATATTGGTGTTAAACCTACTGTATTCCAACTTCTCTATGGTTTATAAACTATTTTATTAGCCATAGATTCATCAAAATAAGCAAACAACACACGAAAAGCAGAATCATCAAAAACAGAGCGATGCAGTAATCTGTAACTAATGCAAACTTCTGGAACTCCAAAAATTCAGCCAAAATAGGACGACCTAGACAATTTGTTTATTTATCAGCAGAAACTGAATCAATATTTTATCATGTTCTGGTGATTTTTAACAATTATTTTCGTGAACCGAAAGTTTCTACAATTTTCAGCAAGATCAAATAACTATAATCCAAGATCCTATATGTTTAACTTGGCACAAACACTAATTAAAACATAAAACACATCTAACCAGAGGCTAGATCAAAGATTTATTCCTAAACAGAAGCAAAAAAGCAAAAAACTAAAAATAAAATTGGGTTGCCTCCCAACAAGCGCTATCGTTTAACGCCCCTAGCTAGGCATAAAAGCAAGGATAGATTTAGGTATTGCCATCTTTGGTAGGCAATCCATAAGTGGCTCTCATGATAGATTCATATGGTAATTTTATTTTATTTCTAGGGAAGTGTTCCATGCCTTTCCTTAACGGAAATTGGAATCTAATATTCCCTTCCTTCATATCAATAATTGCACCAATCGTTCTAAGGAAAGGTCTACCAAGGATAATAGGACATGAAGGATTGCAATTTATATCAAGAACGATAAAATCTACGGGCACATAATTCCTATTTGCAACAATAAGAACATCATTAATTCTTCCTATAGGTTTTTTGATAGTGGAATCCGCAAGGTGCAAATTTAAAGAGCAATCATCAAGTTCATGGAAACCTAGCAAATCACACAAAGTCTTTGGAATCGTGGAAACACTAGCACCCAGATCACATAAAGCATAACACTCATGATCTTTAATTTTAATTTTAATAGTAGGTTCCCACTCATCATAAGTTTTCTAGGGATAGAAACTGCCAACTCAAGTTTTTCTTCATAAGATTGCATCAAAGCATCAACGATATGTTTAGTAAAAGCTTTATGTTGACTATAAGCATGTGGAGAATTTAGCATGGATTGCAACAAGGAAATACAATCTATTAAAGAGCAATAATCATAATTAAATTCCTTGAAATCCAAAATAGTGGGTTCATTGATATCTAAAGTTTTAACTTTTTCAATCCCACTTCTACCAAATTTTGCATCAAGATCTAAAAACTCCGAATTTTTGGAACGCCTTCTAGGTAAAGGTGGATCATATTCAGTCCCATCATTATCAAGATTCATATTGCAAAACAAAGATTTAATAGGGGACACATCAATAACTTTTAGATCTTCATCTTTATTTTCATAGAAATTAGAAGAACACGCTTTCACAAAGCAATCTTTCTTAGCACGCATCCTAGCGGTTCTTTCTTTGCACTCATCAATGGAAATTCTCATGGCTTTGAGAGACTCATTGATATGATGCTTATGTGGAATAGATCTAAGTTTCAAAGAATCAACATCAAGAGAAATTCTATCAACGTTCCTAGCCAATTCATCAACTTCAAGCAATTTTTCTTCAAGCAAAGCATTTAATTTTTTTTGTGAATTCATAAATTCTTTAACACTATTCTCAAATTCAGAGGGCATATTATTAAAATTTCCATTAGAATTGTTGTAGGAATTACCATAATTATTAGAGGAATTACTAGGGAATGACCTAGGATTAAAGTTTCCTCTATACGCGTTGTTACCAAAATTATTCCTACCAACAAAATTCACATCCATAGATTCATTATTATTCTCAATCAAAGTAGAAAAAGGCATATCATTAGGATCCGAAGAAATACTTTTAGTAGCAAATAATTTTATAAGTTCATCCATCTTTCCATTCAAGACATTAATTTTTTCTATCGCATGCACTTTTTTATTAGTAGATCTTTCGGTGTGCCATTGAGAATAATTAACCATAATATTATCTAGGAGTTTAGTAGCTTATCCTAAAGTGATTTCCATAAAAGTGCCTCCCGCGGCCGAATCTAAAAGATTTCTAGAAGCAAAATTCAATCCGGCATAAATTTTTTGTATAATCATCAAGAAATTTAAGCCATGAGTATGGCAATTACGTATCATTAATGTCATCCTCTCCCAAGCTTGTGCAACATGTTCATGATCAAGTTGCTTAAAATTCATAATATCGTTTCTAAGAGAGATGATTTTAGCGGGAGTAAAATACTTAGAGATAAAAGCATCTTTGCACTTATTCTATGAATAAATACTATTTTTAGGCAAACACGAAAACCACACTTTAGCACGATCTCTAAGCGAAAAGGGAAATAGCTTCAATTTAACGATATCATTATCAACATCCCTCTTCTTTTGCATATCACACAAATCAACAAAGCTATTTAGATGGGTAGCGGCATCTTCACTAGGAAGGCCGGTGAATTTATCTTTCATAACAAGATTCAACAAAGAAACATTAATCTCACAAGATTCAGCATCATTAAGAGGAGCAATCGGAGTGCTAAGAGAATCATTATTGTTGGTATTGGTAAAGTCACACAATTTGGTATTATCTTGAGCCATCGTGACAAGCAAGCAATCCAACAAGCAAGCAAACAAGAAAAGAGCGAAAAAGAGGCGAACGAAAGAGAGGGCAAATAAAATGGCAAGGGTGAAGTGGGGGAGAGGAAAACGAGAGGCAAATGGCAAATAATGTAATGCGAGGGAGATGAGTTTGTGATGGGTACTTGGTATGGCTTGACTTTTGCGTAGACTCCCCGACAACGGCGCCAGAAATGGCTCGTTGTCAGGAGTCAAATCTTGACATGACTTCGCGTAAGCCTCCCCGGCAACGGCGCCAGAAATCCTTCTTGCTACCTCTTGAGCACTGCGTTGGTTTTCCCTTGAAGAGGAAAGGGTGATGCAACAAAGTAGCGTAAGTATTTCCCTCAGTTTTTGAGAACCAATGTATCAATCCAGTAGGAGTCCACGTGCGAGTCCCTCGCACCTACACAAACAAACAAGAACGTCGCAACCAACGCGATAAAGGGGTTGTCAATCCCTTCACGGTCACTTACGAGAGTGAGATCTGATAGAGATGACAGGATAATATTTTTGGTATTTTTATGATAAAGATGCAAAGTAAAATAAAAAAGCAATAAAAATAGCTAAGTGTTGGAAGATTAATATGATGGAAAATAGACCCTGGGGCCATAGGTTTCACTAGTGGCTTCTCTCAAGATAGCATAAGTATTTGCGATGGGTAAACAAATTAATGTCGAGCAATTCATAGAATTGAGCATAGTTATGAGAATATCTAGGTATGATCATGTATATAGGCATCACGTCCGAGACAAGTAGACCGACTCCTGCCTGCATCTACTACTATTACTTCACACATCGACCGCTATCCAGCATGCATCTAGAGTATTAAGTTCATGAAGAACAGAGTAACGCATTAAGAAAGATGACATGATGTAGAGGGATAAACTCATGCAATATGATATAAACCCCATCTTTTTATACTCGATGGCAACAATACAATACGTGCCTTGCTGCCCCCTCATCCTTTGGGAAAGGACACCGCAAGATTGAACCCAAAGCTAAGCACTTCTCCCATTGCAAGAAAGATCAATCTAGTAGGCCAAACCAAACTGATAATTCGAAGAAACTTGCAAAGATAACCAATAATACTTAAAAGAATTCAGAGAAGATTCAAATATTGTTCATAGATAATCTTGATCATAAACCCACAATTCATCGGATCTCGACAAACACACCGCAAAAGAAGATTACATCAAATAGATCTCCACAAGAGAGGGGGAGAACATTGTATTGAGATCCAAAAAGAAAGAAGAAGCCATCTAGCTAATAACTATGGACCCGAAGGTCTGAGGTAAACTACTCACACTTCGGAGAGGCCTTGGAGATGATGTAGAGGCCCTCCATGATCAATGCCCCCTCCGGCGGAGCGCCGAAAAGGCCCCAAGATGGGATCTCACGCGTACAGAAAGTTGCTGCGGTGGAATTAGGTTTTTGGCTCCGTATCTGGTAGTTTGGGGGTACGTAGGTATATATAGGAGGAAGAAGTACGTCGGTGGAGCAATGAGGGGCCCACGAGGGTGGAGGGCGCGCCTGGGAGGGGGGGTAGGCGCACCCCCTACCTCGTGCCTTCCTCGTTCGTCGCTTTGCGTAGACTCCAAGTCCTCTAGATCACGTTCGTTCCGAAAATCACGTTCCCGAAGGTTTCATTCCGTTTGTACTCTGTTTGATATTCTTTTTCTGCGAAACACTGAAATAGGCAAAAAGCAGCAATTCTAGGCTGGACCTCCGGTTAATAGGTTAGTCCCAAAAATAATATAAAAGTGCATAATAAAGCCCAATAATGTCCAAAACAGAATATAATATAGCATGGAACAATAAAAAATTATAGATACGTTGGAGATGTATCAAGTAGCAGGAAGAATTTCTGGCGCCGTTATTAGGGAGATCTACACCAAGTCAAGACGTACCAAGTACCCAGCATAAACTCTCATCTCTTGCATTACATTATTTGCCATTCGCCTATCGTTTTCCTCTTCCCCACTTCTAAAACGATTTTCGAAAAGATTTGCCTTTTCTTCGCCCCTCTTCCGTTCGTGTTCTTCGTTCTCTTTTGGTTTTCTCATTTGCTAGATTGGTTTGTTGCCACCATGTCTGAAAGTGGGGAGGTTATCATTGAAAAACTTGAGGAAAAACTTGAATCTTGTTCTTTGGATCATGAAGCTGAAAATCCTCACAATTACAAAGCAAAAACTTTTCGTGTGGGGGACGGTAATATTATTGGAAAAAGTGTTATCCAAGAATTCTTAGATTGTGCGCGATCTATGCCTATTAGTAAAAGATCTGTTGTTCTTGATACAAATTATGCGGATGCCATTGTTATGCTTGTTGAGAAATTAGAAATAAAGTTTGTGCATCTTCATCCTGCTTTACAAAAGGTTTTTTATGAACTCCCCAATATTAATCACCCTATAGCTAAAAAGATTGCTACCATTATCCTTATGCGGGAACGTGATTTCATAATACAAGAAGCTAGGGATATCTTTGCTTTCTATAAAAAAGATGTTGGACACCCTCCGATTGAAGATATACTCCATGATAAAGAAACCATGCATAGTTTGGAATCTAGGGATTATCAATCTTATAGTGGAAATCTTAGGAGGAGCGTTCCCTATTCAGAAATTTCTCAATCTTTGTACCTTGAGGCTTATGGGGAGTCCGATTGGATTAAAAGGGGAATTTATGTAGGAATTAATAGGGATTGGATGAATAAGATGATGAAGGAACCCGTTAGAAACGAGATACGTGTTTCATGTGATGATATATATGGTGATGATCCCGACTATGGGTTTATGAATGTTAAAATTACCAATCAAAGTCCTTTGCATGATTTAAGTTCATCTACTAGGATGGAAATAAAGGAGAGGATAGGTTTGCTAAGACGAGTTTTGGAGGACTTGATGAGAAAATAATTGCATACCAAAGATGACAATACCCAGATCTATCCATGTTCTTTATGCCTAGCCAGGGGCGTTAAACAATAGCGCTTGTTGGGAGGCAACCCAATTTTATTTTTGTTTTTTGCTTTTTAGGTTCTGTTTTGCAATAAATAATTCATCTAGCCTCTGGTTAGATGTGGTTTCTGTGTTTTAATTAGTATTTGTGCCAAGTAAGACCTTTGGGACGGCTTACGGTGATAGTTTATTTGATTTTGCTGAAAAACAGAAACTTTTGTGCTCAGGAAAACAATTCTAGATTTTAACAGAAGCGTGATAAGATACCGATTATTTTTGCAGAAGATTAATAAACAAATTGCTTAGATTGTCCTATTTTTTCAGAATTTTTAGAGTTACAAAAGTTTTCGATAAACACAGATTACTACATACTGTTCTGTTTTTGACATATTATTTTTTTTCTTTGTGTTGTTTGCTTATTTTGATGATTCTATGGGTAGTATCGGGGGGGGGGGGGGTATGAACCAGGGAAAAGTTGGAATACAGTAGATATTACACCAATATAAATAAAGAATGACTTCACAACAGTACCAAAAGTGGTGATTTATTTTCTTATACTAACGGAGCTTATGAGATTTTCTGTTGAGTTTTGTGTTGTGAAGTTTTCAAGTTTTGGGTAAGGATTTGATGGACTATGGAATAAGGAGTGGCAAGAACCTAAGCCTAGGGGTGCCTTGGCCCGGGGATGCCCAAGGCACCCCAAGGTAATATTCAAGGATCACCAAGAGCCTAAGCTTGGGGATGCCCCAGAAGGCATCCCCTCTTCGTCTTCGTCTATCGGTAACTTTACTTGAGGCTATATTTTTATTCACCACATGATATGTGTTTTGCTTGGAGCATCTTGTATGATATGAGTCTTTGATTTTTAGTTCGCCACAATCATACTTGCTGTACAAACCTTTTGAGAGGGACACACATGAATCGTGATTTATTAGAATACTCTATGTGCTTCACTTATATCTTTTGAGCTAGGCAATTTTGCTCTAGTGCTCCACTTATATCTTTTTAGAGCATGGCGGTGGTTTTTATTTTATAGAAATTCTTGAACTCTCATGCTTCACTTATATTATTCTGAGAGTCTTTAATCAACATGGTAATTTTCTTTGGTTATAAATTTAGTCCTAATATGATAGGCATCCAAGAGGGATACAATAAAAACTTTCATATAAAGTGCATTGAATACTATGAGAAGTTTGATTCCTTATGATTGTTTTAAGATATAAAGATTGTGATATTAGAGTCATGCTAGTGAGTAATTATGAATTATAGAAATACTTGTGTTCAAGTTTATGATTCCTGTAGCATGCACGTATGGTGAACCGTTATGTGATGAAGTCGGAGCATGATTTATTTATTGATTGTCTTCCTTACGAGTGGCGGTCGGGGATGAGCGAGGGTCTTTTCCTACCAATTTATCCCCCTAGGAGCATGCGCGTTGTTGGTGTACAAAAGTAGGGGCCCCCTTTTTGCACCCCTTTACTTGTGCACGGGCAGTCGCAGCCCCATGCCCCCGGCCACGCTTGGCGGGGCAGAGGAAGCAAAGGAACAAGACAACTAGATCAACGCCAAGACGGAAACACAGAGAGCAGAAGGGCGAGGCGGACCCCCCGGCAAGGCCCTTGTTGGGGCGGTCTCCACAGCCCTGTTAAGAGCCTTGCCGGGGCAACTTGCCCAAACGCCAGTAGGGCTGCCACCCTCGAGCCTGAGAGTTCCGACGCCCTCATCCACACTGGAACCCAAGCTTGGGAGGCGCCTCCATGGTGGCATGCAGATCTTTGTGAAGACCAGAAGCATACAAAATCAGATGAGAATCAGAAGACGAAGATCCTCGGCAAGGCCAAGGATACCCACGAGCCCCCGGCAAGCCCCTTGCTGGAGACAACCACAACGCCATGGTAAGACCCTTGTCGGGCCCCCGGCAAGACTCTTGCCAAAGACATCCGCTGGGCTGCAGCCAGGCCCACATCTGCCAAGATTCCACCACCGTTTCCATGCAACTGCCAGCCCAACAGCTAGGCGAGCACATGCGTGGCGGCGCGCGGCCTCTAGGCCAACTCAGCAAGCACCTGTATGGTGGCAGGCAGATCTTCGTGAAGACCCTACCACCACGCCAACTCAGCAGCCCGCCAGCCTGCGTGGCGCTGCATGCTTCGTTGGCCTGGACACGTGCCGGAGCAAGGCGGAGCGGCGACGGACGGGACAGACCTCGTTACCGCCTCCGATAAAGCAAGTGGACACCTAAGTAGTGCATTTAATGCACCTTGTCCTGTAATGACAGGCGATAAGCTTGGACACCGTATACCTTTCCACCTCCTGTGTGCCACTGTGGTAGCCCCTTTGCCTATAAAAGGAGGCCCGCGGCGTACTGAGAGAGGATTCAGATCTTTTGGATGATGCACGCACCATAGCTAGTTCAAAAGCTCAAGAACACTCAAATATACACCAAAAGCAGGACTAGGGTATTACGCATCCTTGCGGCCCGAACCTGGGTAAACGATCTTTGTGCTGGCCCCTAGACCCGCTCTTTGCACAACCCCGCACCCGCCAACCATAGAAGGGATTCCAGTGATCCCATAGGTGTCGTTTTCCCCCGACATCTTTGGCGCGCCAGGTAGGGGGCGCGCAGTTGTGAGAATCCGGCCTAGCAGCTAGTTTTGCAGCTCTTCGTCGCCATGGGTTCCAAGGAAGAAGATGACCAAGCGAGCGACATCATCTATAGACACAACAACCACCCGTATGGCGACAGAAAAGCTAAGTCATGCAAAACTTCGAATAATTCCTTTATGTATAAGGTTATTCTCCTCGTAGATCGCGCTCTTTGTATGGAAAACCTGTACGCAATGGGGCCCTTCCTCTATTGGCAACACCTTTGTTTTGTTTCAAGTCCGCTCAACAGTTCAAACGGCCGCATCAAGATCGGCGGGGTGTCCTTCCGCTATTGGCAACACTCTCGTTCTGTCTCGAGTCCGCTCGACGGTTCGAGCGGCCGCATTGAGAGCGGTGAGGTGGTTTGCCTGGCAGCAAGCACACCCGGCAGTCTATCGGGGATCCGTCCTCGAGGCACCGCGGCTTGGGTTTATGCGCCGGCAAGCCTACCCAATTAACGTAGGGTGGACATACAAAGAGAGATCAAACAAGAAAATAACATGCATCGTTTCAAAGTACTATAGAGTTATATCACATCAATTGTTGCTGCGGTTCTAACTAGATATAAAAATTGTCTTGGTCATGAACCTGCAGTAGCGATGAGAAACAGGGTGCCTAGTCCTGGCACTAGCCCTCTATCCTCTGAACTCCATCGACACGACTGATGATGGGCTCGATACACTCCTCGAGCGCCGCGAGGTCCACATCCTCCGGCAAGCTCTCCAGCACGGCGTCGAAGTCGAGGTTGGGGTTCCAGTACGCCACCTTGGTGAGAACCTTGGTCATGGCACCCCGACAAAGCTTCCACGCCTCGTTGGCCAGAGAAGTCGCTCTGTTAGAGCGAAACTGCTCCAGGGCTCCAAGAACGCCCTCAAAGAACAGGGTCAGCTTGGCGTTGGGACTCACATTCGGCTCCAGGGCGTACCTCACGTTTGGCATCCCCATGGCCGCCAGCTTCGTGGTGATCCTGTCGGCGACATCGGCGAGGCGACTGATCCATAGGTTTTCGCCCTTCACATAATCCTCGTGGTTGGCAGCGTCATTCCTCTGTAGCTGCCTCTCGTCCTCCAGGCCTTGGTCAGGGTCTCTTCCCGGGCCCTGACCTCCGAAAGCGTCCCCTCAAGACCCTCCAGCTTCAGCTTCAGGTCTTTGACGGAGTCGTTGGCCTTGGAGAGCTGCTCAGCCTTGCCGAGGACTGCCGCCTGCGCCTCCACCAAGGCGCCGTTGAGCGTGTCTTTCTCCTTCGCCAGTCCCAGGACATGTTCCTTCATCCCATCCCGCTCCACCTCCAGCTCCTTCACCTTGCCGACATGGAACCGGCCCTGAGCATTGAGTGCCTCCTTGTGCCTTTGCTCCAGCTCCTGGGTCCGCTCCGCGGCAAGCTTCTTGACCTCCTCATCCTTGCCACAGAGGGTGGCGGCGAGCGCCGCCTCACGGGCGGCAAGGTCCTCCTCCTGGGAGTTCAGTTCGGCCTGGTGCTGGTGCCGAGCGGCCTCGTCCTTGGTGACCTGCTCCTTCGCCACCTCCTAGGTCTTCTCGATATCGGCCTTCAGCAGGATAAGCTCCTGTTTACGCTCAGCCAGCAAATCTTGTGCAACCCTCAGTTCCTCGTGGGCCTGGAGGAACCAGGCCCGTGTCTCAGTGACGCGCCCCGCGAGGTCCGCCTCCGCCTTGTCCACCGCCGCCATCCTTGACTTTGCCTTCTCCAGGCGAGCATGGTGCAGCGCCTGGAGCTTCTGGAAGTTGGCACTCATGCCCCAAAGGAGCTGCTTCTCTTGGGAACCGTCGCCACCGGCGCTCGGTTAGTCAACAACCTCATGCCCGGCGGCGGCGAGCACCTCGTCATTGAACACCTCCCCCTCGGCGGGCGCCCTGGTGCTCGCCGTCCATGGGAGATGGACGAACAGGTCGTCGCTCACCTTCAGGTACTTACCCGAGCCAGAGGCAGCAGAGGAGGATGGTTGGTCATCAACCACCCCCTCCCCGGCAGGTCCCATGCTGGCCTCCTCGGCAACGGCCTTGTTGGCCCCCTCGGCAGCGGCCCTGCCAGCCTCCCCGGCAAGCCCCTTGGCGGCCTCTTCGGCGGCAGTCTTGGCGGCCTCCTCGGGGCAATCTTGTCAGCCTCGGCCTCGGTGTCCCTGGCGACCTCCTCGATGACGGTATTGATGTTCTCCTGGTCCGCCGAGGAAGCGCCTAGATGCCAAGAAGGAGAAAGAAGTAGATCCAAATCAAAGTTCAAAAGAGTTCGAAAGAAGAAGAAGAAAAAACAGGGACAGGAAGCAAGCAAACTTACCAGCACCGGGCTGGGAAGAAGTGGCACCCTCCCCACCAACATTCGTTTCCGGGGTTGATCCACCGGCACCCAAGTTTGTCTCCTCCTCCTCCATATGCGTGGGCTCGGCGGTGGATGCCCTTGCCGGGGAAGCCCCTCAGGGCGGCGTAGTCGAGAGGGGCGGCGTGCTGGGGGTAGCCCTCGGCGGCTCCTCCTGCTGCCGTTCTTCTCCTACAAACCCGGCAAGATCGGCATCAAAGACTCACACCCCAAAGTTCATCAATGGAGGAGTGAGTCATGGACTCACGCTGGGGGCTGAAGCGGGGGCTGCGTCAGGGGCTGCTGTCCGAGCTGCTGTCCACCACCAGCAGCGTACTCGAAGTACCCGTCGGGGGCTTGTCGCCCATCGAGGCCTTGGCCCTCTTTGCCACCCTCTGTGCCAGCGTCTCCGTGTCCCTGTGAAGACAATTTCAAGTCAAAGAAACATGACACAGGAGTTAAGTCAGGAGATAATGTGGGGGGGGGGGGGGCAAGATACTTACTCTTCCTCCACCTCCTCCTCCTCTGGCTTCCTCTTCCTCCTTGGGCTGAGAGACCCAAAATCGAAGACGACCTCCATGTTGACATCTGCGAGAGGAGGGGAAGAGGATGGAGACCGGTGACGCTTGGGTGAAGAAGAAGCAGTCGCTTTCTTCTTCGCCACCGCGGCCTTCACCAACATCTTCGCCGCCGCGGCCCTCGTCTGGCGCACGGATTGCTCCTGGACCTGTTGCCGCGGCACGGCCTTGCTGAGTCGAATTGGTTCGCCCGAGCCAGCCCAGCATAGGACGCGTCTCCTCCCTGGGGCCGGAGGGTCGTCGGCCTCGGCCTCCCCCTCGATCGACTCTTCGACCACATCTTCGACAAGAGGAGCCCCGGCACCGGCACTACTGGCCTCCCCAACAGAGTCCACCCATCCGGCGAGCTCCTTGTCCTCCGCGGCCGCGCCGGCCTCGTCCTCCATGGCGCCAACGCTGCCGGCCTCCCGGGAAAGCTCCGCCTCCGCCGCCCTGGCGGCAATATAATCCAGCTCCTCCTTGGTGGTATCCTAGATACGCGCTGGCTCATCACGGACATACCTCTCCGACAAGCTAT
The DNA here is from genome assembly GCA_021605145.1 of Aegilops bicornis. Classification (NCBI taxonomy): domain Eukaryota; kingdom Viridiplantae; phylum Streptophyta; class Magnoliopsida; order Poales; family Poaceae; genus Aegilops; species Aegilops bicornis. The sequence continues at coordinate 251,140,598 of CM038673.1, forward strand.
CGAAGAAGTCCTGCACTTGCTCTGCTCCCGGCTCGACCCAGCTCGGGTCAAGGCCGTGTGCATTGAAGTCCGGCATCATAACAATGATGTCAGTCTGGCGAGAATTGTTGCTCAGCGGGACCACTCCCGCCAGCAACCCAAACAAGGGCCCCTTGACGGCCTTGCCGGCCTTCGCGGCCCTGCCGGTCCTCTCGGCCCTGCCGTCGCGGTCCACATCGAGATGGAAGAGCCTCTGGCAAAAGTGGGCCTGCCCCATCACCGTGAAGTTGTGGTTCAAGCCAGGGCGGAGCCTCATGATGTCAGCCGCGTTCCTGTAATCCCAGGCCGGCCTCCCCTTGTTATGCATTGGGGTGATCCGGCGGCGGATGAAATCGGCCCCGACCATCTCAAGGGTGAGCCCGGCCACGGTTAGGCGATGGATCCTGGTGGTGGCAACCGAGAGCTTCTTATCGTTGGCATCGACGTCGCCCCAGTCGTCTCTACGGACCGGCGGCGCCTGGCGGACCCGACAGAACTCCTGCGGATCTTCCTCTTTAATCCAGCACCATCTGCCCCGCTACTCTTCCCACCTCTCCTTCTAGGCGCCCTCCGGGTACGTACCCTTCTCCTGGCTCCGTGGGATCCAGGAAACACATCCAGAGATGTCGCCTCCTTTCTGGATACGAGGGTAAAAAAATGGCGGAAGAGCGCCGTGCTGGGATGCACTCCGACAAAGCCCTCACAGAGATGGGCGAAAATGTCCATGCACGCCACCGCATTTTGAGTGAAATCCAGAAGGTGGAAGTCATAGGTGTGCATGACGTCATTGAAGAAATCGGAGAGGGGGGGGGGGGGGCAGAGACTGCAGGAGAAGTAGTCAACAAAGAAAGGATACCGATTCAGGACAGCCTTGGCAAAATTGGTGGGGATGATGTGCGTGGCCGGATGCCCCGTTGTCTTCGCCCCCCACAGAGGCTTGAAGTAGTCCCTTAGATGGACGACGTCGACCGTGGAGGGGAAGTAGGCGTGCTGCGTCCGAAGCATCGCCAACTCACTCTTTGGTGCCTCCCTCTCCCCGGCATCCTTGGCTGCTCCCTTGCCCCTGCTGGTTTTGGGCACCATGGTAGCTGGAGGGGGGCGAGGAAACAAGAGCAATGGGGGTGGCAGCAGCGGGCAGAGGCAAGAGAGTTTTTTGCTTTGAGGAAGAAGAGAGGGACGGTGGTTTTGAGATTGAAGAGACACGGAGGGTAAATGAGCAGCGCGCCTGCAGTTTCCCCTTTTATTTTTGGGGAAGGCGCGGACCGCCTCTTTACCATTTACTGTGATGTGACGCATGAGGGCAGCAACCGCCCCACTCATGACCCCCGTGTCACGCACGACCCCCCCACCCCTCACACATTCATTGCGGGTCATGGGGAAGCGCAAGCGAGCAAGGGAGTTACTACGGTAAAAACTCCACAGCCCGCGCGCCATTCTGGGCCTGGCCCAATAACGCTTCGCGCTTATATGTGGCCCAGGCCCGGAGGCTCCTGTCGATGTACAAAAGTAGGGGTCCCCTTTTTGCACCCCTTTACTTGTGCGAGGGCAGTCGCAACCCCACGCCCCCGGCCACGCTTGGCGGGGTAGAGGAAGCAAAGGAACAAGACAACTAGATCAACGCCAAGACCGAAACACAGAGAGTAGAAGGGCGAGGCGGACCCCCCGGCAAGGCCCTTGCTGGGGCGGCCTCCATAGCCCCGGCAAGAGCCTTGCCGGGGCAACTTGCCCAAAAGCCAGCAGGGCTGCCACCCTCGAGCCTGAGAGTTCCGACGCCCTCAACCACATTGGAACCCAAGTTCGGGAGGCGCCTCCATGGTGGCATGCAGATCTTTGTGAACACCAGAAGCATACAAAATCAGATGAGAATCAGAAGACGAAGATCCTCGGTAAGATCCTTGCCAAGGATACCCACGAGACCCCCGGCAAGCCCCTTGCCAGGGACGACCACAACGCCACGGCAATACCCTTGCCGGGGCCCCGGCAAGACTCTTGCCAAAGACATCCGCAAGGCCACAGCTGATACGTCTCCAATGTATCTATAATTTTTGATTGTTCCATGCTATTATATTATCTGTTTTGGATGCTTATGGGCCTTATTAAGCACTTTTATATCAATTTTGGGACTAACCTATTGACCCAGCGCCCAGCGCCAGTTCCTGTTTTTTTCCCTTGTTTAAGTGTGTCGAAGAAAAAGAATATCAAACGGAGTCGAAACGGAATGAAATCTTCTGGAGAAGTTATTTTTGGAAGGAAAGCAACCCGCGAGACTTGGAGTCCACGTCAAGAAAGCAATGAGGAAGGCACGAGGCAGGAGGGCATGCCCACCCCCTGGGCGCGCCCTCCACCCTCGTGGGCCCCTCGTGGCTCCCCTGACGTACTTCTTTCACATATATATACCCATATACCCTAAAACGATTGGGGAGCAGAATAGACCGGAAGTTCCGCCGCTGCAAGCCTCTGTAGCCACCAAAAACCAATCGGGACCCTGTTCCGGCACCCTTTCGGAGGGGGGAACCCTCACCGGTGGCCATCTTCATCACCCCGGCGCTCTCCATGACGAGGAGGGAGTAGTTCACCCTCGGGGCTGAGGATATGTACCAGTAGCTATGTGTTTGATCTCTCTCTCTCTCTCTCTCTCTCTCTCTCTCTCTCTCGTGTTCTTGAGGTGAATCGATCTTGATGTATCGTGAGCTTTGCTATTATAGTTGGATCTTATGTTGCTTCTCCCCATCTACTCTCTTTTAATGGATTGAGTTTTCCCTTTGAAGTAATCTTATCGGATTGAGTCTTTAATGATTTGATAACACTTGATGTATGTCTTGCCGTGCATATCTATGGTGACAATGGGCTATCACGTGATTCACTTGATGTATGTTTTGGTGATCAACTTGCGGGTTCCGCCCATGAACCTATGCATAGGGGTTGGCACACGTTTTTGTCTTGATTCTCTGGTAGAAATTTTGGGGCACTCTTTGAGGTTCTATGTGTTGGTTGAATAGATGAACCTGAGATTGTGTGATGCATATCGTATAATCATACCCACGGATACTTGAGGTGACATTGGAGTATCTAGGTGACATTAGGGTTTTGGTTGATTTCTATCTTAAGGTGTTATTCGAGTACGAACTCTAGGGATGTTTGTGACACTTATAGGAATAGCCCAACAGATTGATTGGAAAGAATAACTTTGAGGTGGTTTCGTACCCTACCATAATATCTTCGTTTGTTCAGCGCTATTAGTGACTTTGGAGTGACTCTTTGTTGCATGTTGAGGGATAGTTATATCATCCAATTATGTTATTATTGTTGAGATAACTTGCACTAGTGAAAGTATGAACCCTAGGCCTTGTTTCCTAGCATTGCAATACCGTTTACGCTCACTTTTATCTTTAGTTACCTTGCTGTTTTTATATTTTCAGATTACAAAAACCTATATCTACCATCCATATTGCACTTGTATCACCATCTCTTCACCGAACTAGTGCACCTATACAATTTACCATTGTATTGGGTGTGTTGGGGACACAAGAGACTCTTTATTATTTGGTTGCAGGGTTGCTTGAGAAGACCATCTTCATCCTACGCCTCCCACGGATTGATAAACCTTAGGTCATCCACTTGAGGGAAATTTGCTACTGTCCTACAAACCTCTGCACTTGGAGGCCCGACAACGTCTACAAGAAGAAAGTTGCGTAGTAGACATCAAGCTCTTTTCTGGCGCCGTTGCCGGGGAGGTGAGTGCTTGAAGGTATAGCTTTAGATCTTGCAATCAAATCTTTTTGTTTCTTGTTTTATCACTAGTTTAGTTTATAAAAGAAAACTACAAAAATGGAATTGAGGGTGCCTCATATGCTTCATCTTTTTAATGTCTTTCGTGAAAATAAGGATTCCGATAATTGTGCTCAATTGCTAGAGGAAGAATGCATGAAAATGTTTGGCACTAAATCTTTGAATGATGAGCATGATTGCAATGTCGTTAGTAGGAATTCTTTGAATACCCATGATGCTAATGATATGCAAAGCCACAAGCTTGGGGATGCTATGTTTGATGAAGATGGTAGGTTAGTCCCCCAAGTTTTGCTGAGAAAATTTATTATGATGAAAGCATGCCTCCTATTTATGATGATTATTGTGATGACATGTATGCCATAAAGAATAAAGATAACCATGAAACTTGTCATCATGATTTTAATTTTCAATTGGATTATGCTTCACATGATAGTTATTTTGTATAGTTTGCTCCCACTACTATTCATGAGAAGAAATTTGCTTATGTGGAGAGTAATAAAAATTATATGCATGTAGATCATGAAAATAATGCTTTATGTGATGGTTATATTGTTGAATTCATTCATGATGCTACTGAAATTTATTATGAGGGAGGAACATATGTGAGGGAGTTCCGGACTAGGGGGTGTCCGGATAGCCGAACTATCATCATCGGCCGGACTCCAAGACTATGAAGATACAAGATTGAAGACTTCGTCCCTTGTCCGGATGGGACTTTCCTTGGCGTGGAAGGCAAGCTTGGCGATACGGATATGTAGATCTCCTACCATTGTAACCGACTATGTAACCCTAACCCTATCCGGTGTCTATATAAACCGGAGGGTTTTAGTCCGTAGGACGAATAACAATCATACCATAGGCTAGCTTCTAGGGTTTAGCCTCTTTGATCTCGTGGTAGATCCACTCTTGTAACACACATCATCAATATTAATCTAGCAGGATGTAGGGTTTTACCTCCATCAAGAGGGCTCGAACACAGGTAAAACATCGTGTCCCTTGTTTCCTGTTACCATCCGCCTAGACGCAGTTCGGGACCCCCTACCCGAGATCCGCCGGTTTTGACACCGACATTGGTGCTTTCATTGAGAGTTCCTCGTAGCCGTCACCGATAGGCCTGATGGCTCCTTGATCATCAACAATGACGCGGTCCAGGTGAGACTTTTCTCCCGGACAAATCTTTGTGTTCGACGGCTTTGCATGGGCCAATTAACGGCCATCCGAGCAGATCGAAGTTACGCCCTGGCCGTCGGTCAGATTTGGAAGTTTAAACTATACGGCCGATATCCGTGGAGACTTGATCTTCGACGGATTCGAGCCGCAACCAAGCGTGCCGCCGTCTCGATGGGCATGATCTAGCTCTGCAGCCGAGCGATTGCCACGGAGGCCGCACCAAGATCCGCCTCGACCTTTAATCCGGGCTGGATTCCCCGACCGAGGACGGGTGGTTGGACACCGCCTCGGGGGCTACAATCTCTACGGCGATCGAGCCGAACTCCATCCCTGTCCTTTGCGAAGACTCCGACTCCAGGGTGCCGGACTCCTATCCGGACTCCGAACCCTCCGCGCCCTTGCCGATCGAATCCGATTGGGCGCCCGTTATGGAGTTCAAGGCCGCGGACATCTTTCAGCACTCGCCTTTTGGCGACATCCTGAATTCACTAAAGTCTCTCTCCTTATCCGGAGAGCCCTGGCCGGACTACGGTCAGGAAGATTGGGATGCGGACGACGAAGAAATTCAACGCCCACCCACCACCCACTTGGTAGCCGCTGTCGACGATCTAACCGACATGCTAGACTACGACTCCGAAGACATCGACGGTATGGACGACGATGCGAAGGCGACCAAGACCCAAGCGCCTACGAGGGCAGGAAGGCCACCTCGTCATACGACATATACATGGTGGACATCCCAAAAGATGGGAACAGCGATGGAACAACGGAGGATGACCCCTCCAAGAAGCAACCGGAGCGCCGGCGTCAGCGGCGCCGCTCTAAATCCCGCCACAGCAGGAATGAAGACTCCGACACCGGAGACAACAATACACCGGACAATGCCGAAGACAATCCACTCCAGCAAGATCCAGCGCAGGAAGATGGAGACGCTAGCCCTCACGAGAGAGCGGTAGAAGAAGAGGTAGAGGATTATATGCCTCCCTCCGGAGACGAAGCAAGTCTCGACGACAACGAATTTGTCGTGCCCGAGAATCCCGTCGATCAAGAGCGTTTTAGACGCAGGCTTATGGCCACGGCGAACAGCCTCAAGAAAAAGCAGCAACAGCTTAGAGCTGATCAGGATCTGCTAGCCGACAGATGGACTGAAGTCCTTGCAGCTGAAGAGCATGAGCTCGAACGCCCCTCCAAAAGCTACCCTAAACGCAAGTTGCTCCCCCGATTAGAGGAGGAGGCTTACGAACCCGCATCACCAGGAGACAATACGGCTGACCGAACACCCCGTGGTCGCGACAGAGAGGCCTCTAGGCCCTTCACTAAAACCGTACCCCGACATCGCTCAAAAAGCACACGGCCGAAGGGGAATGCTCCGGACCTGCGAGATATATTGGAGGACAAGGCAAGACAATCAAGATCGATCTATGGATCGGCGTGGGCGCCGCAGTGCGTGGCGACAACCGTCGCACGGACCGCGATAAGTTCGGCCGGACCGAACAAAACAGACCAAGCTCTTTTGAGCTCCGTCGTGATATCGCCCAGTACAGAGGCGCCGCACACCCACTATGCTTCACAGACGAAGTAATGGATCATCAAATCCCCGAAGGGTTTAAACCCGTCAATATTGAATCCTATGATGGCACAACAGACCCCGCGGTTTGGATCAAAGACTATCTCCTTCACATCCACATGGCCCACGGTGACGATCTTCACGCCATCAAATACCTCCCCCTCAAGCTTAAAGGACCAGCCCGGCATTGGCTCAACAGCTTGCCAGCAGAGTCAATTGGGAGCTCGGAGGACCTGGAAGCCGCATTCCTCGATAACTTCCAGGGCACTTATGTGCGACCACCAGACGCCGATGACCTAAGCCACATAATTCAGCAGCCAAACGAATCGGCCAGACAATTCTGGACACGGTTATTAACCAAGAAAACCAAATCGTCGACCGTCCGGATCTGCGGAGGCCCTCGCGGCCTTCAAGCATAACATCCGCGACGAGTGGCTTGCCCGGCACCTAGGGCAGGAAAAGCCGAAAGCCATGGCAGCCCTCACATCACTCATGACCCGCTTCTGCGCGGGTGAGGACAGCTGGCTAGCACGCAGCAACAACCTCAGCAAAAATTATGGCAATCCGGACTTCAAGGACCGAAATGGCAGGCCGCGTCATAACAAAAACAAACGCCGCATTAACGGCGACAATATTGAGGATACGGCAGTCAATGCCGGATTCAAAGGCTCTAAACTCGGTCAGCGAAAAAATCCATTCAAACGAACTACTCCGGGTCCGTCCAATTTGGACCGAATACTCGACCGCTTGTGGCGGATACACGGCACCCCGAAAAGCCAGCTAACCACACCAACAGGAACTGTTGGGTATTCAAGCAGCGAGCAAGTTAATTGCCGAAAACAATGACAAGGGGCTGCATAGCGATGACGAGGACGAGACCCAACCGCCGAACAATAGAGGACAGAAGGGTTTCCCCCCACAGGTGCGGACGGTGAACATGATATACGCAACGCACATACCCAAAAGGGAGCGAAAGCGTGCACTCAGGGATGTCTACGCGATGGAGCCAGTTGCCCCGAAGTTCAATCCATGGTCCTCCCCGCCAGATCACTTTTGACCAAGGACCACCCCACCATCCGCCATGGCGGATTCGGCCAGACCGGTCTTAGACCCAATCGTCGATGGATTTCACCTAACCAGAGTCCCGATGGATTTGGCGGCACCCTGAACCTGCTTTACCGGGATACAAGGCGAAAAATGGGCATAGACCCTCAAGGATTAAACCTACCAAAACGACCTTTAAAGGCGTCATACCAGGTGTAGAAGCCAATTGTACAGGCTCAATTACACCGAAGTGGTCTTCGGATCCCGGATAACTTCCGAGCGAGGAGCTAATCTTCGACATAGTCCCGTTCCGCAGCGGCTATCATGCCTTGCTCGGACGCACTGCGTGTTTGCAAAGTTCAACGCGGTGCCGCACCACGCATACCTCAAGCTCAAGATGCCGGGCCCTCGAGGAGTCATTACGGTCAATGGAAACACCGAACGTTCTCTCCGCACGGAGGAACATACAATGACTCTCGCGCGTAAGTGCAATGCAACCTCTTAAGGCAATTCTCGAGTCCGGCCGTTAAGCGGCCGGACACAGCCTAAGCGCCAAGTAACTTACAACAAGACCACCTGGCACGTTCGAGCATCGCCAGAGCGATGCGGCCCCAACCCCAGCCCCGAAACGTCAAAGCAGGTCCTTCGCACACCATTACGCTCTCAAGATACCATGGGCATGGGGAGAGGGGCACGACCACGATAAACCCGCATCAGCGGCTCAACCACACCAGGGCTCTCACGTGTGTCGTTCCTTTTCTTTTCTTTTTACCTTTTACTTTTTACCCACAGGACTCCGTTTGTCGAAGCCCTGTCCCCAAGCAATGCACCTGCCGAACTCACGATGCAACAGCCAGGAAGGATAAAGGCTACAACGAATATACAGGTGGTCTCCATTACGAGCATTTTCATACACCAATCTGCAGCCTACCCACGGAGGGGACATGTTTAATGATCTCCTACCTTGCTTATCACACTATTTGTATCGCTCGCATTCGTAGCAGCACTTATTGAATAAAACAATGCAGCACCTTTTTGCTTATAATTGCATTTCTTTTTCATACATATGTTCATTCACGACATGTTGCATCCGTACACTTTGGTACGGCTAATATACACCAGGGCTTATGTTTCCGCGATTGGTGTGATGAGTCCGAACACTTTCACAAGTGCGGCACCCCGAACTTATAGCACTATATGCATCGGCTCCGAATCATGTCTTGGGTCAATAGTTGGGTTTGCCCGGCTCCCGTGTTTTGGTACCTTACGTTCCGTTATATCGGCTAAGGTAGCACCGGGAGAACCACTGCGATTCCGCCCCAGTTCGGCTGGGTTAACGCCTCAGTGGAGAAAGCTAAAACTGACCGTCATGATGAGGCGAGAGACCGTCGCTGTTCGTGAGGTTTTTTATGCGAGTCCTTAAAGACTTATGCCGCTTAGAGCGAGGAGTCGGATACTGTTCGCCAAGGCGTGGATAGCGCCCCAAATTCGCCTTCCGAAGACTAGGGGCTTCACCAAATTTAAAATTATAGAATTCTATGGCTAAGTGAGAGTGTTCAAGCATTATAAGTCCGGTTGCCTTGTTCGCTGTGTTGAGCGCCTCCCTAGACGGACCCAAAAATGGGAACAAGAGCGCTCAAGTTTATCCCGAACACCCGAGCACTCGTGGCATGGGGGCTGAAGCCGACGAGTTGCCATCTCTCAGATTTGATAAACAGCCGCACAGAAGGTAATATTTTAAATTAACAAGCGTTGCTTAGCGCTTATGAACTAAGTTTTCAGCGCACAGGATAACAAAATGCGAGTCTACTCAAATATTACATCTTTGGAGCACTCACCGCAATAGTGCGGGCGCCCTTCAAAGACACTCTTATAATACATCTCGGCGCATGCGATGCTCCTTGCCCTCTGGTGGCGGGTCCATCACGAGCTTCAGGCATCCATCTTGCCCCAAAGGCACCTTTGTTTCGGGCAAGGGCACGACGGGCCCTCGATACAAGCGGAATGCTTGATAACTTCAACCCACGGGCATGCATCCACCAGCCGCCGCACCAGGCCGAAGTAGCTCCCAGGCATGGCCTCCATAGGCCACAGCCGAACTATGAGTCCCTTCATGGCCTGTTCGGCCGCCTTGTGGAGCTCGACCACCGCTTCACTGGTCGCTATAGGGGCACCGGATGTCCGGCCTCAGATACCGAGACGGAAGACCTTCTCCGTCGAGCTCCCTCCTTGGCCCGGTAGAATGCGGCAGCATCGGACACGCCATGAGGAAGATCTGCGAACGCATACAGAGCTCCGAATTCGGGTAAGCAATGGTAATTAACACTCACATGCATACTCTGCATGAAAATGCCTTACCCGCTACTATCTTCTTCACCGCCTCAATCTCTGGAGGGCCTTGTAGGCTTCGGCCTTAGCGGCTTTGGCACTCTCAAGAGCCGTTGCAAGCTCGGACTCTCGAAGTCTTGAGTCACGCTCCAAGTTCTCATGTTTTTTCACGAGATCCTGGAGCTCTTGCTGTACCTCCGCCACCCAAGGCCTCCTGCTTCTCTCGCTCGGTGCGTTCATGGCCGCGTACGTTCGGCTGCCACCGCCTCCTTCAGGGTCGCCACCTCGTTAGTGGCCCCTACAATACCCATGTTATCCTTGTCATTTTTTCTTGCAACCAAATCCTTTTCTGTAAGGTACAATTTTCATAAGGTATTACTCACCTTATTTTTCCTCGAGCTGCTTCTTGGCATGACCGAGCTCGTTCTCGGACCGCTCAAGGTTTTTATTAAAATTATTGACCTCCGCTTGATCGGTCTTGGCGGAGGTCAAGGCACAACCTGCAATCCCATATTGACATATTTTTTATGACTCCTGCGTTTATCTTTCTAAAGATCCTCAGTCCGGCTTTTCTTTCCGAACACCGAACCGAGCATCAGGGGCTACTGTCTATGTGGTACCATTTTTACATATATTGAAATTCTTACCTCAAAGCCTGTTAGAAGGCTACTGCAGGCTTCGGTTAGCCCGCTCTTGGCGAGCTGAACCTTCTGAACCACCGCACTCATAACAGTGCGGTGTTCCTCTTTGATGGAAGCGCCGTTGAGCGCCTCCAGCAAATTATCCGGCACCTCCGGTTGGACGGAGGTGGCCGGTGTCTCGGTCTTGCCCTTCTTACGAAGGGGTCGCCTGGCGGACTCCGGAGCCACTATGGCCTCCGGGATGAGTCCGTGCATGCCCTGGGAGGGTGTCTGTGACACCTCCGGGCCTCCTCCTCCTGGTGGGTCCTTTTCGATCCCACCTCGGCGTCGTCCATGACACGGGGTGGAGGCGGTCGGAAGGAATCCATATCCGACGCACCCAAGGACCCGCCTGATTTAAACGGGAAGATCATCCTTGGGCGGACTGCAGGGTTGTATGCGGCATTAGAAAGACAGTATGTGGCGAAAATAAAAACCTTGAAGTTATTCGGGAGTCCGGATACTTACGATCTCGCCAGGGGCTTGGCCCTTGGATGCCAGTCTTCGTCGTCGTCACTGGCGTTGGCGGAGCAGTCCGGAGGAGGAGTTTTTCCCTTCTTGGACCCTTCGGCCTCCCTTGTTGGGGAGGCCTTCCTTTTCTTTCCTCCCCCCGCTGGGGGAGAGGCTTTCTTCTTCTCCTCCTCACCTTGGTGGGAGGAGTCGACCTCGGATTCATCATCCGATAGCACCGGAAAAAGGGAACTCTTCCGAGTCCCGTGGCCGTCTTCTTGGCCTTCTTCTTCGGCACCACGGTGCCGGAGCCAGCCAACCCGTTAGGGCGGGCGTCCGCTGGGTCCTCGGCAATGGGGCCGACAGGTAATCCGTTCGCCTTCGCCGGCCATTCCTGTCAAAGGTAAAGGGAGTTTAGATCCCGTATAGAGCCAAACTATGGAAAACAAGTGGTGAAATCACTTACCTCGTCAGCTGGACGCTGCGAGCAGAATCCGCGATCTTCGGTAGCGGATGCGGGAGCTTCGGCGCCCTTGAACAACACCTTCCAGACATCTTCGTACGTAGTGTCGAAGAGCCCGCTCAGGGTCTGGTGCTGCGCCGGATCAAACTCCCACATATTAAAGCCCCATCGCTGGCACGGGAGAATCCGGCGGATGAGCATGACCTGGACTATGTTGACAAGCTTGAGCTTCTTGTCCACCAGCTTCTGGATACAGGCTTGGAGTCCGGTCAGCTCTTCAGAATCCCCCAAATCCGCCACTCTCTTTCCGGAGGTGAGCCGTGTGGGGATGCCAGATCTGAATTGGGGCCGCTGCCCAATCAGGGTCACGCGGCTCGGTGATGTAGAACCACCCGATTGCCACCCTTGATGGTTTCCACGAAAGTGCCCTCCAGCCACGTAACGTGGGACATCCTGCCCACCATGGCGCCTCCGCACTCCGCTTGGCTACCCTTCACAACCTTCGACTTGACATCAAGGTCTTGAGCCACAAGCGAAGTGGGGCTGGATGCAGAAGAATGCCTCGCATACCACGATAAACGCCGAGATGTTGAGGATGAAATTCGGGGCGGATCATGGAAATCTAGGCCGTAGTAGAACATGAGCCCCTGGACAAAGGGATGAAGTGGGAAGCCCAGTCATGGAGGAAATGGGGAAGAAATACTACCCTCTCATGGGGCACTGGGTTGGGGACAAGATCTCCCTCGTCGGGGAGCCGATGCGCGATATTCTTGGACAGATATCCGGCGTCGCGCAGCTTCTGGATCTGCCCCTCCGTGACGGAGGAGGCCATCCACTTGCCTCCCGCTCCGGACATAGTTGGAGAAGGTTGAGGTGTGAAGTGCGGACTTGGGCGCTGGAGCTCGAGTTCGCGAAGATGGATAAGCTAAGGAGGAAGAAGGCGCAGGTAAAAAGGTTGGATCTTTATCCCCTTATATGGGCGGACAAAAACATGTGTCCCCACCGGCCTGGTAAAACTCGCTTATCTCCAAAGCGCCACAATCCATGGCGCGGATGGGTTACCCACGTCCGTATTGATGGGAATCCCGGAATAAGGGGAACACGATCTCTGCTTCGACAAGACGTGCCAGGGAAACCGCTTCGCTAAACGCGCTGAGGTGGAACAACAAAAACGATTTGAATAAAGGCTTGGTAGTGGTGCGACGTCACGCCACAAAATACGTCAGCAGATTGATCTTGTGTAATATTATTCTCTCTACGGTGGTATGTGGAATTTATTTTTGCAGAGCCGGACACTATCCTGGTGTTCACAATCTTCTATGAATTATTCGGAGGAAGAACCCGCCTTGCAATGCCGAAGACAACATGCGCGCCGGACTCGTCGTCATTGAAGCCTGGTTCGGGGGCTACTGAGGAGTTCCGGACTAGGGGTGTCCGGATAGCCAAACTATCATCATCGGCGGACTCCAAGACTATGAAGATACAAGATTGAAGACTTCGTCCCGTGTCCGGATGGGACTTTCCTTGGCGTGGAAGGCAAGCTTGGCGATACGGATATGTAGATCTCCTACCATTGTAACCGACTGTGTAACCCTAACCCCATCTGGTGTCTATATAAACTGGAGGGTTTTAGTCGGTAGGACGAACAACAATCATACCATAGGCTAGCTTCTAGGGTTTAGCCTCTTTGATCTCGTGGTAGATCCACTCTTGTAACACACATCATCAATATTAATCTAGCAGGACGTAGGGTTTTACCTCCATCAAGAGGGCCCGAACCTGGGTAAAACATCGTGTCCCTTGTTTCCTGTTACCATCCGCCTAGATGCACAGTTCGGGACCCCCTCCCGAGATCCGCCGGTTTTAACACCGACAATATGCTTGTAGGAATTGCAATAATATCAAGTTTCCTCTCTATGTGTTGAAAATCTTGAAGTTATGCTTGTTTTGCCTTCCTATGCTAGTTGATTATTGTTCCCATAAGTTGTTTGCTCACATAATCCCTATGCATAGGAAGTGGGTTAGACTTAAATGTGCTTGCCATGTGTTTCATGATGCTCTATTTATGTTTCTCTTATCTTTTAGGTGAGCATCATTGAAATCATCATGCCTAGCTAGGGGCGTTAAACGTTAGCGCTTGTTGGGAGGCAGCCCAATTTTATTTTTGTTTCTTTCTTTTTTGGTTATGTTTAGTAATAAATATTTGATCTAGCCTCTGGTTAGATGTAGTTTTATGTTTTAATTAGTGTTTGTGCCAAGTAAGACCTATATGATCTTCTTGGATGATAGTTATTTGATCTTGCTGAAAAATTCCAGAAACTTTCTGTTCACGAAAACAATTGTTAAAAATCACCAGAACGTGATAAAATACTGATTCCAATTGAAGTAGATCAATAAACAAATTATCTAAGTCTTCCTATTTTGGTAGTTTTTTTGGAGTTCCAGAAGTTTGCGTTAGTTACAGATTACTACAGACTGTTCTGTTTTTGACAGATTCTGTTTTTCGAGTGTTGATTGCTTATTCTAATGAATCTATGTCTAGTAAAATAGTTTATAAACCATAGAGAAGTTGGAATACATTAGGTTTAACACAAATATAAACAAAGAATGAGTTCATTACAGTACCTTGAAGTGGTGTTTTGTTTTCTTTCGCTAACGGAGCTTACGAGTTTCTGTTGAGTTTTGTGTTGTGAAGTTTTCAAGTTTTGGGTAAAGATTCAATGGACTATGGAATAAGGAGTGGAAAGAGCCTAAGATTGGGGATGCCCAAGGAACGCCAAGGTAATATTCATAGATAATCAAGAGCCTAAGCTTGGGGATGCCCCGTATGACATCCCCTCTTTCGTCTTCGTTCATCGGTAACTTTACTTGGAGCTATATTTTTATTCACCACATGATATGTGTTTTGCTTGGAGCGTCATTTTATTTTATTTAGCTTTGCTTGCTGTTTGAATAAAATACTAAGATCTGAAATTCTTAAATGTTAGAGAGTCTTCACATAGTTGCATAATTATTCGACTACTCATTGATCTTCACTTATATCTTTCAGAGTAGTTTGTCATTTGCTCTAGTCCTTCACTTATATCCTTTTAGAGCACGGTGGTGGTTTTATTTTGAATAAATATATGAACTCTCTTGCTTCACTTATATTATTTTAAGAGTCTTAAATAGCATGGTAATTTGCTTAATCCTAATATGCTAGGTATTCAAGACTAGTAAAAACTTTCTTATGAGTGTGTTGAATACTAAGAGAAGTTTGATGCTTGATAATTGTTTTGAGATATGGAGGTAGTGATATTAAAGTTGTGCTAGTTGAGTAGTTGTGAATTTAAGAAATACTTGTTTTGAAGTTTGCAAGTCCCGTAGCATGCACGTATGGTAAAAGTTATGTAACAAATTTGAAACATGAGGTGTTCTTTGATTGTCTTCCTTATGAGTGGCGGTCGGGGACGAGCGATGGTCTTTTCCTACCAATCTATCCCCCTAGGAGCATGCGCGTAGTGCTTGGTTTTTGGTGACTTGTAGATTTTTTCAATAAGTATGTAAGTTCTTTATGACTAATGTTGAGTCCATGGATTTTACACACTCTTACCCTTCCATCATTGCTAGCCTCTTCGGTACCGGGCATTGCCCTTTCTCACCTTGAGAGTTGGTGCAAACTTCGCCGGTGCATCCAAACCCTGTGATATGATATGCTCTTTCACACATAAACCTCCTTATATCTTCCTCAAAACAGCCACCATACCTACCTATTATGGCATTTCCATAGCCATTCCGAGATATATTGCCATGCAACTTTCCACCGTTCCGTTTATTATGACATGCTTCATCATTGTCATATTGCCTTGCATGATCATGTAGTTGACATCGAATTTGTGGCAAAGCCACCATGCATAATTTTCATACATGTCACTCTTGATTCATTGCCCATCACGGTGTACCGCCGGAGGCATTCATATAGAGTCATGCTTTGTTCTAGTATCGATTTGTAATAATTGAGTTGTAAATAAATAGAAGTGTGATGATCATCATTAATAGAGCATTGTCCCAACAAAAAAAAAGAAAGGCCAAATAAAAAAAGGAAGGCCCAAAAAAAAGAAGGGACAATGCTACTATCCTTTTTCCACACTTGTGCTTCAAAGTAGCACCATGATCTTCATGATAGAGAGTCTCTTGTTTTGTCACTTTCATATACTAGTGGGAATTTTTCATTATAGAACTTGGCTTTTATTCCAACGATGGGCTTCCTAAAATGCCCTAGGTCTTCATGAGCAAGCAAGTTGGATGCACACCCACTTAGTTTCTTTTGTTGAGCTTTCATGCATTTATAGCTCTAGTGCATCCGTTGCGTGGCAATCCCTACTCCTTGCATTAACATCAATCGATGGGCATCTCCATAGCCCGTTGATTAGCCGCATTGATGTGAGACTTTCTCCTTTTTTGTCTTCTCCACATAACCCCCATCATTCTATTCTATTCCACAGATAGTGCTATGTCCATGGCTCGCGCTCATATATTGCGTGAAGGTTTAGAAGTTTGAGATTACTAAAGTATGAAACAATTGCTTGGCTTGTCATCGGGGTTGTGCATGATGAGTGCATTCTTGTGTGACAAAAATGGAGCGTGACTAAACTATATGATTTTGTAGGGATGAACTTTCTTTGGCCATGTTATTTTGAGAAGACATAATTGCTTAGTTAGTATGCTTGAAGTATTATTACTTTTTTGTCAATATTAAACTTTTATATTGAATCTTTCGGATTTGAATATTCATACCACAATTAAGAGGGTTACATTAAATATTATGCCAAGTAGCGTTCCACATCAAAAAATTTGTGTTTATCATTTACCTACTCGAGGACGAGCAGGAATTAAGCTTGGGGATGCTGATACGTCTCCGACGTATCTATAATTTTTGATTGTTCCATGCTATTATATTACCTGTTTTGGATGCTTATGGGCCTTATTAAGCACTTATATATTTATTTTGGGACTAACCTATTGACCCAAAGCCCAGTGCCAGTTCCTGTTTTTTTAGCTTGTTTCAGTGTTTCAAAGAAAGAGAATATCAAACGGAGTTGAAACGGAATGAAATCTTCTGGAGAAGTTAGTTTTGGAAGGAAAGCAACCCGAGAGACTTGGAGTCCACATCAAGAAAGCAACGAGGAAGGCACGAGGCAGGGGGCGTGCCCACCCCCCTGGGCGCGCCCTCCACCCTCGTGGGCCCCTCGTGGCTCCCCTGACGTACTTCTCTCACCTATATATACCCATATACCCTAAAACGATCGGGGAGCAGAATAGATCGGGAGTTCCACCGCCGCAAGCCTCTGTAGCCACCAAAAACCAATCGGGACCCTGTTCCGGCACCCTGCCGGAGGGGGGAACCCTCACGGTGGCCATCTTCATCATCCCGACGCTCTCCATGATGAGGAGAGAGTAGTTCACCCTCGGGGCTGAGGGTATGTACCAGTAGCTATGTGTTTGATCTCTCTCTCTCTCTCTCTCTCTCTCGTGTTCTTGAGGTGATTCGATCTTGATGTATCGCGATCTTTGCTATTATAGTTGGATCTTATGTTGCTTCTCCCCCTCTACTCTCTTGTAATGGATTGCGTTTTCCCTTTGAAGTAATCTTATCGGATTGAGTCTTTAATGATTTGAGAACACTTGATGTATGTCTTGCCGTGCGTATCTATGGTGACAATGGGATATCACGTGATTCACTTGATGTATGTTTTGGTGATCAACTTGCGGGTTCCGCCCATGAACCTATGCATAGGGGCTGGCACACGTTTTCGTCTTGATTCTCCGATAGAAATCTTGGGTCACTCTTTGAGGTTCTATGTGTTGGTTGAATAGATGAATCTGAGATTGTGTGATGCATATTGTATAATCATACCCACGGATACTTGAGGTGACATTGGAGTATCTAGGTGACATTAGGGTTTTGGTTGATTGTGTCTTAAGGTGTTATTCGAGTCCGAACTCTAGGGCTGTTTGTGACACTTATAGGAATAGCCCAACGGATTGATTGGAAAGAATAACTTTGAGGTAGTTTCGAACCCTACCATAATCTCTTCATTTGTTCTCCGCTATTAGTTACTTTGGAGTGACTCTTTGTTGCATGTTGAGGGATAGTTATATGATCCAATTATGTTATTATTGTTGAGATAACTTGCACTAGTGAAAGTATGAACCCTAGGCCTTATTTCCTAGCATTGCAATACCGTTTACGCTCACTTTTATCTTTAGTTACCTTGCTGTTTTTATATTTTCATATTACAAAAACCTATATCTACCATCCATATTGCACTTGTATCACCATCTCTTCGCCGAACTAGTGCACCTATACAATTTACCATTGTATTGGGTGTGTTGAGGACACAAGAGACTCTTTATTATTTGGTTGCAGGGTTGCTTGAGAGAGACCATCTTCATCCCTCGCCTCCCACGGATTGATAAACCTTAGGTCATCCACTTGAGGGAAATTTGCTACTGTCCTACAAACCTCTACACTTGGAGGCCCAACAACGTCTACAAGAAGAAGGTTGCGTAGTAGACATCAACAGCCAGGCCAACATCTACCAAGATTCCACCACCGTTCCCATGCAACTGCCAACCCAACAGCTAGGCGAGCACCTGCGTGGTTGCGCGCGGCCTCTAGGCCAACTCAGCAAGCACCTGCGTGGTGGCATGCAGATCTTCGTGAAGACCCTACCACCACGCCAACTCAGCAGCCCGCCAGCCTGCGTGGCGGCTGCATGCCTCGTTGGCCTGGACACGTGCCGGAGCAAGGCGGAGCGGCGACGGACGGGACGAACCTCGTTACCGCCCCCGATAAAGCAAGTGGACACCTAAGTAGTGCATTTAATGCACCTTGTCCTGTAATGACATGCTATAAGGTTGGACACTGTATATCTTTCCACCTCCTGTGTGCCACTGTGGCGGCCCCTTTGCCTATAAAAGGAGGCCCGCGGCATACTGAGAGAGGATTCAGATCTTTTGGACGACGCACACACCATAGCTAGTTCAAAAGCTCAAGAACACTCAAATATACACCAAAAGCTGGACTAGGGTATTACGCATCCTCGCGGCCCGAACCTGGGTAAACGATTTTTGTGCTGGCTCCTAGACCCGCTCTTTGCACAACCCCGCACCCGCCAACCGTAGAAGGGATTCCAGTGATCCCATAGGTGTCGGTTTTCCCCGGACAGGCGTAGTACTTCGTTTTGATAACTAATAGATTTTTACAGTAAGTATGTGAGTTCTTTATGACTGATGTTGATTCCATGGATTATATGCACTCTCACCCTTCCACCATTGCTAGCCTCGCTAGTACCGTGCAACTTTCGCCGGTACCATACACCCTCCATATATACCTTCCTCAAAACAACCAACATACCTACCTATTATGGCATTTCCATAGCCATTCCGAGATATATTGCCATGCAACTTTCCACCGCTCCGTTTATTATGACACGTTCCATCATTGTCATATTGCTTTGCATGATCATGTAGTTGACATCGTATTTGTGGCAAAGCCACCGTTCATAATTCATTCACACATGTCACTATTGATTCATTGCACATCCCAGTACGCCACCAGAGGCATTCATATAGAGTCATATTTTGTTCTAAGTATCGAGTTGTAATTGTTGAGTTGTAAGTAAATAAAGTGCGATGATCTTCATTATTAGAGCATTGTCCCATGTGAGGAAAGGATGATGGAGACTATGGTTCCCCCACAAGTCGGGATGAGACTCTGGACGAAAAAAAGGAGGCCGAAAAACGAGAGAGGGCCCAAATAAAAAAATAAGAGAAAAGAGAGAAGTGATAATGTTACTATATTTTTACCACACTTGTGCTTCAAAGTAGCACCATCATCTTGATGATAGAGAGTCTCCTATGTTGTCACCTTCATATAATAGTGGGAATTTTTCATTATAGAACTTGGCTTGTATATTCCAATGATGGGCTTCCTCAATTTTCCCTATGTCTTCGTGAGCAAGCGAGTTGGATGCACACCCACTTAGTTTCTTTTTGAGCTTTCATAAACTTATAGCTCTAGTGCATCCATTACATGGCAATCCCTACTCACTCACATTGATATTTGTTGATGGGCATCTCCATAGCCTGTTGATACGCATATTTCATGTGAGACTATGTCCCTCTTTTTGTCTTCTCCACAACCACCATATTCTATTCCACCTATAGTGCTATGTCCATGGCTCACACTCATGTATTGCGTGAAAGTTGAAAAAGTTTGAGAACATCAAAAGTATGAAAAAATTGCTTGGCTTGTCATCGGGGTTGCGCATGATTTAAATATTTTGTGTGATGAAGATGGAGCATATCCAGACTATATGATTTTGAAGGATAAGCTTTCTTTGGCCATGTTATTTTTAGAAGACATAATTGCCTTGTTAGTATGCTTCAAGTATTATTGTTTTTATGTCAATATTAAAATTTTGTTTTGAATCTTATGGATCTGAACATTCATGCCACAATAAAGAAAATTACATGAATAAATATGTTGGGTAGCATTCCACATCAAAAATTCTCTTTTTATCATTTACCTACTCGAGGACGAGCAGGAATTAAGCTTGGGGATGCTTGATACGTCTCCAACGTATCTATAATTTTTTATTGTTCCATGCTATTATATTATCTGTTTGGATGCTTTATATGCATTAATATGCTATTTTATATTATTTTTGGGACTAACCTATTTACCTAGAGCCCAGTGCTAGTTCCTGTTTTTTTCCTTGTTTTTGAGTTTCGTAGTAAAGGAATACCAAATGGAATGAAACCTTCGCGATGATTCTTCTTGGACCAGAAGATAACCAGGAGACTTGGAGATGAAGTCGGAGGAGCCATGAGGCGTCCACAAGGACGGAGGGCGTGCCCAGGGGGTAGGGCGCGCCCCCACCCTTGTGGGCCCCCCGCGACTCTCCTGACCTAATTCTTTCGCCTATATATTCCCAAATATCCCCAAACCACCAAAGGCATCCACGAAAACACTTTTCCACCGCCGCAACCTTTTGTACCAGTGAGATCCCATCTACGGACCTTTTCCACCACCCTGCCGGAGGGGGGGTCGATCACGGAGGGCTTCTACATCAACTGTATTGCCCTTCCGATGAAGCAAGAGTAGTTTACCATAGACATACGGGTCCATAGCTAGTAGCTAGATTGCTTCTTCTCTCTCTTTGATTCTCAATACCATGTTCTCCTTGATGTTCTTGGAGATCTATTCGATGTAATACTTTTTTGTGATGTGTTTTCCGAGATCCGATGAATTGTGGATTTGTGATCAGCTTATCGGTGAATATTATTTGAATATTCTCTGAATTCTTGTATGCATGATTTGATCACTTTGTAATTCTCTTCGAACTATCGGTTTTGTTTGGCCAACTAGATTGGTTTTTCTTGCAATTGGAGAAGTGCTTAGCTTTGGGTTCAATCTTGTGGTGTCCTTTCCCAGTGAAAGTAGGGGCAGCAAGGCACATATTGTATTGTTGCCATTGAGGATAAAAAGATGGGGTTTTCATCATATTGCTTGAGTTAATTCCTCTACATCATGTGATCTTACTTAATGTGTTACTCTCTTCTTTATGAACTTAATACTCTAGATGCATGCTGCATAGCAGTCGATGTGTGGAGTAATAGTAGTAGACGTAGAATCGTTTCGGTCTACTTGACATGGATGTGATGCCTATATTCATGATCATTGCCTTAGATATCGTCATAACTTTGCGCTTTTCTATCAATTGCTCACCAGTAATTTCTTCACCCATCGTATTATTTGCTATCTTAAGAGAAGCCTCTAGTGAAACCTATGCCCCCGGGTCTATTTTCCATCATATAAGTTTCTGATCTACCATATTAGTTTCCGATCTACTATTTTTGCAATCTTTTACTTTCCAATCTATAAAATAAAAATACCAATAATATTTACTTTACCGTTTCTATCATATCTCACTTTTGCAAGTAGCCGTGAAGGGATTGACAACCCCTTTATAGCGTTGGGTGCAAGTTGTTTGATTGTTTGTGCAGGTATTAGGTGGTTTGTGCGTTGTCTCCTAGTGGATAGATACCTTGGTTCTCAAACTAAGGGAAATACTTATCTCTACTTTGCTGCATCACCATTTCCTCTTCAAGGAAAAAACCAATGCAAACTCAAGAAGTAGCAATGATCCATAAGTATAGGGGATCAATCATAGTCCTTTCGATAAGTAAGAGTGTCGAACCCAACGAGGAGCAGAAGGAAATGATAAGAGGTTTTCAACAAGGTATTTTCTGCGAGCACTAAAATTATCGGCAACAGATAGTTTGGTAGTAAGATAATTCGTAATGAGTAACAAGTAACAAGTGTAACAAAGGTAGAACAAGGTGGCCTAATCCTTTTTATAGCAAAGGATAAGCCTGGATGAACTCTTATAAAGCAAAACGCTCTTGAGGACACATGTGAGTTATCGTCAAGTTAGTGATCATGCTCATATGATTCGCGTTCGTTACTTTGATAATTTGATATGTGGGCGGACCGGTGCTTGGGTGCTGTCCTTACTTGGATAAGCCTCCCACTTATGATTAACGCTCTCGCAAGCATCCGCAACTACGAAAGAGGAATTAAGTTAAATTTAAACATAGCATGAAACATGTGGATCCAAATCATCCCCTTACGAAGCAATGCATAAACTAAGGTTTAAGATTATGTCACTCTAGCAACCCATCATCTACCTATAACTTCCCAATGCCTTCCCCTAGGCCCAAATCATGGTGAAGTGTCATGTAGTCGACATTCACATAACACCACTAGAGGAAATACAACGTACATCTCAACAAAATATCAAACAAATTCCAAATTCACATGACTACTTATAACCAGACTTCTCCCATGTCCTCAGGAACAAACGTAACTACTCACAAAGCATGCTCATGTTCAAGATCAGAGGGGTAATAAATATCATTAAGGATCTGAATATATGATCTTCCACCAAATAAACCAACTAGCTTCAACTACAAGCAGTAATTAACACTACTAGCAACCCACATGTACCAATATGAGCTTTTGGGGCAAAGATTGAATACAAGAGGTGAACTAGGGTTTCAGAGGGGATAGTGCTGGTGAAGATGTTGATGAAGATTTCCTCTCCATTGAGAGGATCGTTGGTGATGATGATGGCTTTGATTTCCCCCTTCCGAAAGGAAGTTTCCCCGTCAGAATAGCTCCGCCGGAGCACTAGATTGCTTCTACCCAGGTCCACCTCGAGACGGCGGCACTTCGTCCCGGAAGCTTCCTTTTGATTTTTTCTAGGTTAAGACCTTTCATATAGCAGAAGATGGACACCGAGGGCTGGCCATGGGGCCCACAAGTCAAGGGGCATGCCTAGGGGGGTAGTGCGCTTCCCCAGGCTTGTGGCCGCCTGGTGGGTCCCCTTATGTTGTTTCTTCGCCCAATATTGTTTTTATATTCCAAAACAATTCTCCGTAAATTTTTAGGACATTTGGAGTTGTGCAGAATAGGTATCTCAGATTTGCTCCTTTCCGGTCCGTAATTCCAAATTTGGCATTCTCCCTCTTCATGTAAACCTTGTAAAATAAGAGAGAAAAGGCATAAGAATTGTATCTTAAAGTGAAATAATAGCCCATAATGCAATAAATATCAACATAAAAACATGATGCAAAATGGATGTATCAACTCCCCCAAGCTTAGACCTCGCTTCTCCTCAAGCGGAAGTCAAAATCGATAATCATAACCACAAGTTTAGAGATAGAGGTGTCGATAAAATAAAATACAGACATGAGGGCATCATGATCATCTTTAGAATAGCAACATATTGTCATATAACTTCTTATGCCAAAGCGATAATTCATTCACAAAGTAAAGTATAGACCAAATAACGTTATTGAAAACTAACAAACTATGATCTCGGTCATTAAAGCAATTGCAATTTATCATAACATCGCAAGGAGTCTATGCAAGAGCTTTTACTTAGCAAGTTCACATACTCAACAATCATTTAGTTTTTCACAATTGCTAACACTCACGCGATACTTATGAGATGGAAGCTTTAATCAGACACATAGGAAGATATGGGCTTATAGTTTCGCCTCCCAACCATTTATCTCAAGGGTAATATCAACAATAATACTTTATGATCACCTACATCCGAGTGGGTATGTATATCCGGATCTTTCCCCAACACATAGTGCTTGCCAAAAAGAAAAAAAGTGTAAAAAGGAAGGGTGAAGATCATCATGACTCTTGTATGAGGGTATAAGATAAGAGTAAAAGATAGGCCCTTCACAGAGGGAAGCAGAGGTTGTCATGCACTTTTATGGTTGGATGCATGAAATCTTAATGCAAAAGAACATCACTTTATATTGTCACTTGTGATAAAGAACTTTACTATGCAGTCCATTGCTTTTATTTCTTCCCCATCACAAGTTCGTATAAAGCTTATTTTCCTCACACTAAAAGATCATACATATTTAGAGAGCAATTTTTATTGCTTGCACCGATGACAACTTACTTGAAGGATCTTACTCAATCCATAGGTAGATATAGTGGACTCTCATGGCAAAAACTGGGTTAAGGATTTTGGATGCACAAGTAGTATCTCTACTTGGTGCTGAAGATTTGGCTAGCATTGGATGAGAAGAAAGCTCAACATGTTGGAGGATCCATGACAATATAACTTCTATTCGGGTATAAGAAAACATAACTCATTATGTTGTCATCCTTGTCCAACATCAACCTTTAGCATAAAATATTTTAATGAGTGCTCACAATCACAAAAGATGTCCAAGATAGTGTATTTATATATGAGACCTCTCTTTCTTTATTACTTCCTATTAATTACAACAATGACCAAAACTATGTTTGTCAACCCTCAATAACTTTCTTGCGACATACTTCTTATATGTGAAGTCATCACTCTCCATAAGATTATTATATAATCTTTTTATTTCTTTTATTCTTTTCCAAGATCAAAGTAAGAAAGCAAAGCCCTCAACTCAAAACTAATCTTTATTATATAACTCTCAAACTCGATTACATAGACAAGACATAAAGCAAAACTCAAAGACTAGATACTAAAACTTTTATTCTACTAGATCAAAATTTAACTAAAAGGATTGAACTAAGAAAACCGATAATGGTAAAGAAGTGTTGGTGATACGATATCGGGGCACCTCCCCCAAGCTTGGCACAAGCCAAGGGGAGTGCCCATACCCATGTATTCAAGTTTCCTTCTTCGGAGGTGGTGGTGATGAAGTTGATGATGTGGGAGGCTTGTCCTCCATCTTCCAGGGCATAGGCTCACCATCGTAAAAGGATGAACGAGTCCCTGAAATCCTCAAATCTGTAGCAGAACTCATCCTATTAAATCTGTATTCATACTCAAAATTTTGGTTTTGCAGGTCATAGATCTGGGCTTGGAGATGCTCGATTTTCTCATGAAGCTTGAAGATGGCCTCTTCAATATCATTGTTGTCCAGCTTATGGTCAGGGGTGAATTCCCTGATCATTAAGTGGTTGGCATTGAGTCCGCGTTCCACCACCCCATGGCACTTGAAGACCTCCTGCTCCGCCGTTTCGAGCCTGTCCTCCATGCTTCGGGTCTTCCTTAGCCCTTGAACATCCCGGATGTGAAGCACCCCCTCACGCATCTCAATAGTTTGAAGGTGTTGCATCACCCCCGGAAGGTAGGTGTTGGTGAAATTCTTGTAGAACTTGTCCTTGGTGTCCCGTGGAGATGTCATGGCAATCTACATTTGTTAGAAAAATAGCTCGAAACAAGGATAGAGGATATTGCCGTGGTATGGTGGTCAAAACCTTCATAAACTATCAAACCACCATTTTCATACATATATTTGGTCCACATGCAAGTGTGTTCGTGTTCTGACCCTTTCCCGCATTAATTTTTTTATACCAAATTTATAAACAGTAGACGAGTTGGATGTAGCAACCGTCTGCGATTGGGGATGCAACAGACACGGTTCGCTTAGACTACTAACGACTGATATGTCTCCAACTTATCTATAATTTTTGATTGTTCCATGCTATTATATTATCTGTTTGGGCGCTGTATATGCATTAATATGCTATTTTATATTATTTTTGGGACTAACCTATTTACCTAGAGCCCAGTGCTAGTTCCTGTTTTTTTCCTTTTTTTGAGTTTCGTAGTAAAGCAATACCAAATGGAATGAAACCTTCGCGATGATTCTTCTTGGACCAGAAGATAACTAGGAGACTTGGAGATGAAGTCGGAGGAGCCATGAGGCGTCCACAAGGACGGAGGGCGTGCCCAGGGGGTAGGGCGTTCCCCCACCCTTGTGGGCCCCCACGACTCTCCTGACCTAATTCTTTCGCCTATATATTCCCAAATATCCCCAAACCACCAAAGGCATCCACGAAAACACTTTTCCACCGCCGCAACCTTTTGTACCAGTGAGATCCCATCTATGGACCTTTTCCACCACCCTGCCGGAGGGGGAGTCGATCATGGAGGGCTTCTACATCAACTGTATTGCCCTTCCGATGAAGCAAGAGTAGTTTACCACAGACCTAAGGGTCCATAGCTAGTAGCTAGATTGCTTCTTCTCTCTCTTTGATTCTCAATACCATGTTCTCCTCGATGTTCTTGGAGATCTATTCGATGTAATACTTTTTTGCGATGTGTTTGCCGAGATCCGATGAATTGTGGATTTGTGATCAGCTTATCTATGAATATTATTTGAATCTTCTCTGAATTCTTGTATGCATTATTTGATATCTTTGTAATTCTCTTCGAATATCGGTTTTGTTTGGCCAACTAGATTGGTTTTTCTTGCAATGGGATAAGTGCTTAGCTTTGGGTTCAATCTTGTGGTGTCCTTTCCCAGTGAAAGTAGGGGCAGCAAGGCACATATTGTATTGTTGCCATCGAGGATAAAAAGATGGGGTTTTCATCATATTGCTTGAGTAAATTCCTCTACATCATGTCATCTTAATCAATGCGTTACTCCGTTCTTTATGAACTTAATACTCTCGATGCATGATGGATAGTGGTCGATCTGTGGAGGAATAGTAGTGGATGTAGAATTGTTTCGGTCTACTTGACACGGATGTGATGCCTATATTCATGATCATTGTCTTAGATATCATCATAACTTTGCGCTTTTCTATCAATTGCTCGGCAGTAATGTGTTCACCCACCGTATTATATGCTATCTTGAGATAAGCCTCTAGTTAAACCTATGGCCCCGGGTCGATTTTCAATCATATAAGTTTCCGATATACAATATTAGTTTCTGATCTACTATTTTTGCAATCTTTTACTTTCCGATCTATAAACCAAAAATACCAAAAATATTTACTTTAGCATTTACCTATCTCTATCAGATCTCACTTTTGCAAGTAACCGTGAAGGGATTTACAACCCCTTTATCTTGTTGGGTGCAAGTTGTTTGATTGTTTGTGCAGGTATTACGTGATTTGTGCATTGTCTCCTACTGGATTGATATATTGGTTCTCAAACTCAGGGAAATAGTTATCTCTACTTTGCTACATCACCCTTTCCTCTTCATGGGAAAAACCAACACAAGCTCAAAAAGTAGCAGGAAGAATTTCTAGCGCCGTTACCGGGGAGAGCTACGCCAAGTCAAGACATAACAAGTACCCATCATAAACTCTCATCTCTTGCATTACATTATTCGCCATTCGACTCACGTTTTCCTCTCCCCCACTTCTAAAACAAATTTTGAAAAGATTTGCCTTTTCTTCGCCCCTCTTCCGTTCGTGTTCTTTGTTCTCTTTTGGTTTGCTCATTTGGTAGATTGGTTTGTTGCCACCATGTCCGAAAGTGGGGAGGTTATCATTGAAAATCTTGAGGAAAGACTTGAGTCTTGTTCATTGGATCATGAAGCTGAAAATCCTCCTAATTACAAAGCAAAAAACTTTTCATGTGGGGGACGGTAATATTATTGGAAAAAGTGTTATCCAAGAATTCTTTGATTGTGCAGAATCTATGCTTATTAGTAAAAGATCTATTCTTATCGATACAAATTGTTATGCGGATGCCATTGTTATGCTTGTTGAGAAATTAGAAATAAAGTTTGTGCATCTTCATCCTGCTTTACAAAAGGTTTTTTATGAAATCCCCAATATTAATCACCCTATAGCTAAAAAAATTGCTACCATTATCCTTATGTGGGAATGTGATTTCATAATACAAGAAGCTAGGGATATCTTTGCTTTCTATAAAAAAAGATGTTGAACACCCTTCGATTGAAGATATACTCCATGATAAAGAAACCATGCGTAGTTTGGAATCTAGGGATTATCAATCTTATAGTGAAAATCTTAGGAGGAGAGTTCCTTATTCAGAAATTTCTCAATCTTTGTACCTTGAGGCTTATGGGGAGTTCAATTGGATTACAAGGGGAATTTATGTCGTAATTAATGGGGATTGGTTGAATAAGATGATGAAGGAACTCGTTAGAAACGAGATACGTGTTTATATGATGATATATATGGTGATGATCCCGACTATGGGTTTATGAATGTTAAAATTACCAATTAAAGTCCTTTTCATGATTTAAGTTCATCTACTAGGAGGGAAATAAAGGAGAGGATAGATTTGCTAAGACGAGTTTTGGAGGACTTGATGAGAAAAGAATTGCATACCAAAGATAAGAATACCCAGATCTATTCATGTTCTTTATGCCTAGATAGGGGAGTTAAACAATAGCGCTTGTTGGGAGGAAACACAATTATATTTTTGTTTTTTGATTTTTAGGTTCTGTTTTGCAATAAATAATTCATCTAGCCTCGGGTTAGATGTGGTTTCTGTGTTTTAATTAGTGTTTGTGCTAAGTAAGACCTTTGGGATGGCTTACTGTGATAGTTGATTTGATCTTGCTGAAAAACCGAAAATTTTGTGCTTAGGAAAACAATTCTAAATTCTAACAGAAGCGTGATAAAATACTGATTCTTTTTACGGAAGATTAATAAACAAATTGCTTAGAGTTTCCTATTTTTTCAGAATTTTTGGAGTTACAGAAGTATTCGATAAACACAGATTACTACAGACTGTTTTGTTTTTGACAGATTCTATTTTCTATGTGTTGTTTGCTTATTTTGATGATTCTATGGGTAGTATCGGGGGGTATGAACCAGGGAAAAGTTGGAATGCAGTAGATATTATACCAATATAAATAAAGAATGAGTTCACAACAGTACCAAAAGTGGTGATTTATTTTCTTATACTAACGGAGCTTATGAGATTTTCTGTTGAGTTTTGTGTTGTTAAGTTTTCAAGTTTTGGGTAAGGATTTGATGGACTATGGAATAAGGAGTGGCAAGAACCTAAGCCTGGGGATGCCCAAGGCACCCCAAGGTAATATTCAAGGACAACCAAGAGCCTAAGCTTGGGGATGCCTCAGAAGGCATCCCCTCTTTCGTCTTCGTCTATCTGTAACTTTACTTGAGGCTATATTTTTATTCATCACATGATATGTGTTTTTCTTAGAGCGTCTTGTGTGATATGATTCTTTGATTTTTATTTTGGAACAATCATCCTTGCTGTACACACCTTTTGAGAGGGACACACATGAATCGTGATTTATTAGAATACTCTATGTGCTTCACTTATATCTTTTGAGCTAGCCAATTTTGCTCTAGTGCTTCACTTATATCTTTTTAGAGCACGACAGTGGTTTTATTTTATAGAAATTCTTGAACTCTTATGCTTCACTTATATTATTCTGAGAGTCTTTAAACAACATGGTGATTTTATTTGGTTATAAATTTAGTCCTAATATGATAGGCATCCAAGAGGGATACAATAAAAACTTTCATATAAAGTGCATTGAATACTATGAGAAGTTTGATTCTTTATGATTGTTTTTAGATATATTGATGGTGATATTAGATTCATGCTAGTGAGTAATGGTGAATTTGAGAAATACTTGTGTTCAAGTTTGTGATTCCCGTAGCATGCATGTATGGTGAACCGCTATGTGATTAAGTTGGAGCATGATTTATTTATTGATTGTCTTCCTTATGAGTGGCGGTCGGGGACGAGTGATGGTCTTTTCCTTCCAATCTATCCCCCTAGGAGCATGCACGTAGTACTTTGTTTTGATAACTAATAGATTTTTGCAATAAGTATGTGAGTTCTTTATGACTAATGTTGAGTCCATGGATTAGACGACTCTCACCCTTCCACATTTGGTAGCCTCGCTAGTGCCGCGCAACTTTCGCTGGTACCATACACCCTCCATATACCTTCCTCAAAACAGCCACCATACCTACCTATTATGGCATTTCCATAGTGATTCTGATATATTGCCATGCAACTTTCCACCGTTCCGTTTGTTATGACACGTTCCATCATTGTCATATTTCTTTGCATGATCATGTAGTTGACATCGTATTTGTGGCAAAGCCACCGTTCATAATTCTTTAATACATGTCACTCTTGATTCATTGCACATCCCAGCACACCATCGGAGGCATTCATATAGGCCAAAAAATGAGAGAGGGCCAAAATAAAAAAAGAAGAGAAAAGAGAGAAGGGACAATGTTACTATATTTTTACCACACTTGTGCTTCAAAGTAGCAACATGATCTTCATGATAGAGAGTCTCCTATGCTGTCACTTCCATATACTAGTGGGGATTTTTCATTATAGAACTTGGCTTGTATATTCCAATGATGGGCTTCCTCAATTTTCCCTAGGTCTTCGTGAGCAAGCGAGTTGGATGCACACCCACTTAATTTCTTTTTGAGCTTTCATAAACTTATAGCTCTAGTTCATCCATTGCATGGCAATCCCTACTCACTCACATTGATATCTATTGATGGGCATCTCCATAGCCCGATGATACGCGTAGTTGATGTGAGACTATCTCCCTATTTTTGTCTTCTCCACAACCACCATATTCTATTCCACCTATAGTGCTATGTCCATGGCTCACGCTCATGTATTGCGTGAAAGTTGAAAAAGTTTGAGAACATCGAAAGTATGAAACAATTGCTTGGCTTGTCATCGGGGTTGCGCATGATTTAAATATTTTGTGTGATGAAGATGGAGCATAGCTAGACTATATGATTTTGTAGGGATAAGCTTTATTTGGCCATGTTATTTTGAGAAGACATAATTGCCTTGTTAGCATGCTTGAAGTATTATTGTTTTTATGTCAATATTAAACTTTTTTTTAATCTTATGGATCTGAACATTCAAGCCTCAATACAGAAAATTACATGAATAAATATGTTGGGTAGCATTCCACATCAAAAATTCTGTTTTTATCATTTACCTACTCGAGGACGAGCAGGAATTAAGCTTGGGGATGCTTGATACGTCTCCAACGTATCTATAATTTTTGGTTGTTCCGTGCTATTATATTATCTATTTTGGATGTTTTATATGCATTAATATGCTATTTTATATTATTTTTGGGACTAACGTATTAACCTAGAGCCCAGTGCCTGTTCCTGTTTTTTTTCCTTGTTTTTGAGTTTCGCAAAAAAGGAATACCAAACGGAATGAAACCTTCGCGATGATTTTTCTTGGACCAGAAGACAACCAGGAGACTTGGAGATGAAGTCGGAGGAGCCACGAGGCGGCCACAAGGATGGAGGACTTGCCCAGGGGGTAGGGTGTGCCCCCACCCTTGTGGCCCCCCCGTGACTCTCCTCACCTAATTCTTTCGCCTATATATTCCCAAATATCCCCAAACCACCAGAGGCATACACGAAAACACTTTTCCACCACCGCAACCTTCTGTACCCGTGAGATCCCATCTAGGGACCTTTTAAGCACCTACGGGAGGATTCGGTCACGGAGGGCTTCTACATCAACTCTATTGCCCTTCCGATGAAGCATGACTAGTTTACCACAGACCTACGGGTCCATAGCTAGTAGCTAGATGGTTTCTTCTCTTTCTTTGATTCTCAATACCATGTTCTCCTCGATGCTCTTAGAGATCTATTCAATGTAATACTTTTTGCGGTGTGTTTGTCGAGATCCGATGAATTGTGGATTTATGATCAACTTATGTATGAATATTATTTGAATCTTCTCTGATTTCTTATTGTCGGTGGAAACGACACCTATGGGATCACGGGGAGTCCCTTCTACGGTCGGTGGGCGCGGGGCTGTGGAAAGAGCGGGTTTAAGAGATCAACACGGGAGACTTATCCAGGTTCAAGCCGCAAGTCATGCGTAATACCCTACTCCTGTTGGATTGTGTTTATCTGGTGTTGTTGGACTAGCTACAAAGCGCGCCAGGTCCAAAAAGTCCGAATCCTCTCTCTGTACGCCGCGTGCCTCCTTTTATAGTCAAAAGGGGCTGCCACAATGGCACACATGAGGTGGAAAGTTGTACAATAGTCGAGTTTATCGCCTGACATCACAGGAAAAAATGCATTAAATGCGCTACTTAGGTGTCCTCTTGCTTTATCGGGGGCGGTAACAGAGCCCGTCACGTCCGTCGCCGCTTCACCTTGCTCTGACACGCGTCCAGGCTGACTAGGCGCGCAGCGCCATGCTGGCTGGCTGGCTGCTGAGTTGGTGCGGTGGCAGAGTCTTCACAAAGATCTGCATGCCACCACGTAGGTGCTTGCTGAGTTGGCCTGGATGCTGCATGTCGCCGCGCATGCGCTTGCCTTGTTGGCGGGTTGATTGCTGTGTTGGAACGATGGTGGAGCCTTGGCAGGTGGGGGCCTGGCTGTAGCCCCGCAGATGTCCCCGGAAGGGTCTTGCCGGGGTCTCGTAGGTGTCCCCGGCAAAGATCATGCCGGGGGTCTCCGTCTTCTGGTCCTCATCTAGCATTGTATGTTCTTCTTCACAAAGATCTGCATGCCACCATGGAGGCGCCTCCCGGGCCTTGGTTCCAATGTGGTTGATGACGTCGGAACTCTCAGGCTCAAGGGTGGCAACTCCGCTGGTGTTGGGCAAGTTGCCCCGGCAAGGCTCTTGCCGGGGCCGTGAAGGCCGCCCCGGCAAGGTCACCTCGCCCCTCAGCTCTTCATGCTTCTGGTCTTGAGCATGGCTCTGGTGGTCTTGTGTCTTGGCTTCCTCTTCTGCCCTGCCAAGCGCGGCTGCAGGTGCGTGGCTGTGACTACCCGCGCACAAGTAAAGGGGTGCAAAAAGGACCCCTACTTTTGTACACCGATAGGAGCCCCCTGGCCTGGGCCACATATAAGCACGGGGCGTTATTGGGCCAGGCCCAGATCGGTGCGCGGGCACGCAAGGCAGAGTTTTTACTACAGTAACTCCCTCGCTCGTTGCGCTTCCCCACGACCCGCATTGAATGCGCGACGTGG
Source organism: Aegilops bicornis (assembly GCA_021605145.1). NCBI lineage: Eukaryota > Viridiplantae > Streptophyta > Magnoliopsida > Poales > Poaceae > Aegilops > Aegilops bicornis. The sequence goes on from CM038673.1 coordinate 251,173,426, forward strand.
GGGTCATGCGTGGGGCGGTTCCTGCACGCGTGCGTCACATCGTGGTAAAGAGGCAGCCCGCGCCTTCCCTATTAAAAAGGAAAAACCACAGGCGCGCTGCTCATTTACCCTCTGCGCCTTTTCCAATCTCGGAACCGCCGTTCCTCTCTTCTTCCTCAGGCGAAAGATTCAAAGCTCTCACCTCTGCTCGCCGCCGCCGCGCCCCCATTGCTCTTGATTCTTGCCCTCTTCCAGCCGCCATGGCACCCAAAACCGGCAATGCCAAGGGAGCGGCCAAGGACGCCGGGGAGAAGGAGGTGCCGGAGAGCGAGCTGGCGGTGCTTCGGAGGCAGCACACCTATTTCCCGTCGATGGTCGACACATTCCACCTCAGGGATTACTTCAAGCCCCTGTGGGGGAGGGAGATGATGGGGCACCTTTCCACGCACACCATCCCTGCCGATTTTGCCAAGGCCGACCCAAATCCGTATCCCTTCTTCGTCGATTACTTTTCTTGCGGGCTCTGCCCCCCTTTCTCTGATTTCTTCAACGATATCATGCACACCTACGGCTTTCACCTCCTCGACTTTATGCCGAATACCGTGGCATGCATGGCCCTCTTCACCCATCTCTGCGAGGGTTTTGCCGGAGTACTCACCAGCACGGCGCTCTTTCACCACTACTTCTATCCTTGCATCCAGCCAGGGGACACCATTTCCGGGTGCGTCACATGGATCCCGAGGAACAAGGAGAAGGGCACGTACCCGGAGGGTACCCAGAAGGAGAGGTTTGACGAGTGGCAGGGCAGGTGGCTCTGTATTAAGGAGGAGGATCCACAGGAGTTCTGTCGAGTTCGTCAGAGCCCGCCGACCTGTCGCAGGGACTGGAGCGACCTTGATGCCAACGACAAGAAGCTCTCGGTCGTCACCACCAGGATCCATCGCTTCACCACGGCCGGGCTCACCCTCGAGATGATTGGGGCAAATTTCATCCGTCGCTGAATCACCCCGCTGCACAACAAGGGGAGGCCGGCCTGGGACTTCAGGAATGCGACTGACGTCATGAGGCTCCGCCCTAGCCTGAAGCATAACTTCACGGTGATGGGGCATGCCCATTGTTGCAATAGGCTCTTCCAGCTCAATGTGGGCGACGACGGCTGGGCTGAAAGGATCGACAGGGCCGCGAAGTCTGGCAAGGACGTTAAGGGGCCCCTATTTGGGTTGCCGGCGGGAGTGGTCCCGTTGAGCAACAACTCTCGCCGGTCCGCTACCATTGCCATGATGCCGGATTTCAACGCGCACGGCCTCGACCCGGCCTGGGTCGAGCCGCCAACAGAGAAGGTGCAGGAGTTCTTCGACAACTTGTCGGAGAGCTATGTCCGTGATGAGCCAGAGCTCATCCGCGACACCACCAAGGAGGAGCTAGACTACATCACCGCCAGGGCGGTGGAGGAAGCGCTTGCCAAGGAGGCCGGCAACACCGACACCATGGAGGACGAGGCCGACGCGGCCGCGGAGGAGAAGGAGCTCGCCCAGTGGGCGGAGTCTGCCGGGGAGGCCAGCGGCGCCGGCGCCTGGGCCCCCCTTATTGAAGACGCAGGTGACGAGTCGCCCGAAAAGGAAGCCGAAGCGGATGACCCTCCGTCTGTGGGGAAGAAACGCGTCCGGCGGTGGGCCAGCTCTGGTGAGCCGGTCTGGCCCGGCAGGACCGCTCAGCGGCAACTGGCTCAGGAGCAGCTCGTGCGCCAAACGAGGGCGATGAAGGCCGCGGCAGCGAAGAAGGCAGTGAAGGCCGCGAGGCGAAGAAGACAGCGATTGCCTCCTCCTCGTGCAAGCGGCGCCAGAACCCATCCCCTTCTCCCTCTCCACTCGGACAGCACCCTGGAGGGCGAATTCGACCTCAGATCTTTTATCCTGAAGAGGAAGAGGAATCCAGTGGAGGGGGAGGTGGAGAACGAGTGAGTATTTCGCCCCCCGCCATCTCCTGACCTTACACATGCGTTATCCTCATTTGATTTGATGTTGTCTTGCCAGGGACGCGGAGACGCTAGCCCAGAGGGTGGCGAAGAGGGCCAAGGCCTCGACGGGCGACAAGCCCCTGACAGGTACTTCGCGTACGCCGGTGTTGGTGGAGAGCAGCCCAGACAACAGCCCCCGACGCAGCCCCCGCTTCAGCCCCCAGCATGAGTTCATCACTCACTCCTTCACTGATGAACATTGTGGTGTGAATCCTCAATGCTGACCTTGTCGGGTTCGCAGGAGGAGAACGGCAGCAGGAGGAGCCGCCGAGGGCCACTCTCAACACGCCGCCCCCCTCGACTACGCTGCCCAGAGGGGCGTCCCTAGAAAGAGTATCCACCACCGAGCCCATGCATATGGAGGAGGGGCCGAGCTTGGGTGCCGGTGGTTTTGCCCCGGCAACGAATGCTGACGGGGAGGGTGCCACTTCTTCCAAGCCCGGTGTGGGTAAGTTGTTTCCTTCCCGTCCCTGTTTTCTTTCTTCTTCTTTTTGAACCTTGATCTTGGCCCCAACTCATTCCCCTTCTTGGTATCCAGACCCTTTCTCAGTGGACCGGGAGGATATTGACACCGTGATCGAGGAGGTCGCCAGGGACACGGAGGCCGAGGCCGATAAGATCGCCGCCGAGGAGGCCGCCAAGACCACCGCTGAGGATGCCGCCAAGGGGTCTGCCAAGGAGGCTGGCAAGGCTGCTGCCGAGGAGGCCGGCAAGGGGCCTGCCGGGGAGGCTGGCAAGGCCGCTACCGAGGAGGGGGTGGTTGACGACCAACCTTCCTCCTCTGCTGCCTCTGGCTCAGGCAAGTACTTGAAGGTGGGCGACGACCTGTTCGTCCACCTCCCAGGAACGGCGAGCACCAGGGCGCCAACCGAGGGGGAGGTGTTTGACGACGAGGCACTCGCCTCCACCTTCTCCGCCGCAGCCATCTTGGATTTTGCCTTGTCTAGGCGGGCACGGTGGAGCGCTTGGAGCTTCTGGAAGTTGACGCTCATGGCCTGAAGAAGCTGCTCCTATTTGAAGCTACCGTAACGGAACAGCCCGGACCAATGGGGATTTTCCACGTGTAAAATCATCATTGGCTGTAGGAAACACGTGTCAGCTCCGTGTTGGCACAGGTGTCACTCATCCAATGGGCGAGATGCGCCTATGATATGTTAGCACGTGGACCGGCCCAAAAGTGGCCCATAAAGTTTAAATGGGCCAGCCCAACTAAAGGCCCACAAGATTTTATGACCATAATGGGCCGGCCCAGCTAAAGGCCCACAAGATTTTGCGGGCCATAATGGGCCGGCCCAGGTAAAGGCCCACAAGAATTTTGCGGGCCATAATGGGCCGGCCCAGGTGAAGGCCCACAAGTATTTTGTGGACCATAATGGGCCGACCCAGCTAAAGGCCCAGGAGATTTCGCCAACATTAATGGCCAGGCTAGCTGTAGGCCCACAAGATTTTGAGGACCTTAGTAGGCTGGCCCATTAACTGGCTGCCATGTTTTGGGCCAAATGCTGGCCCATATTTGATCTGGACCATTAATGACCTGCCATGTTCCGGGCCTAATAATGGCCCATATGAGATCCGGCCCGTTAAAAGCCTACCACGTTCTGGGCCAAATTACGGCCCAGATCAGGTCCGGCCCTTTAAGAGGCTTTGGGCTAAATTATGGCCCATTTCAGATTCGGCCCGTCAAGTGAATGCTATGCTTTTGGGCCCACTTGCTAAAGGCCCATTTAGTAATTCGACCTGATATTATTTTCGGCCTAACATTAGTTTCGGCCTGTTAAGGGCCCGTTTAATATTTCGGCCCTATATTAATTTTGGCCTGTTAAAAGCCCGTCATATAGTTGGGCCTAACTATGGCCCGGTTTGCATCTGGCCTGCTCACAGCCGATAATCTGATTGAGCCAAACAAGGACCGAGACAATCTTGGCCTGTTATAAGCCCATGATTTGATTGGCACATTCATGGGCCGGGTTCTATTTCGGCCTGCTGCCGGCCCGTGAGCTGTTAAGACGCGTTTCAGCCCAACCTACTTTTCAGCCTCCTAAAGGCCCATTGAGTTTTCTTGGGAAAATAGGGCCGGCGGTTTACTTGGCCTATTAAAGGCCCAAATCTACTAGTGGGCCAGTTTACATTTAGGCATGTTAACGGACCAAGATGACGGGGCCCATGATGTGGATCATACATGGTGATTTGCATGACGACCCGATTATGTATCGTAATTTTACGGTTTGGCCGGTTTACTGCGAAGACAGGATATATATACAGTAAAATAACTGCAGCATCATGAATAAGAAAAAAACCTAGACTATATGAGGGAGTCCCGGATTAGGGGGTGTCCGTATAGCCGAACTCTTACCGTCGGCCGGGCTCCTGGACTATGAAGATACAAGATTGAAGACTTCGTCCCGTGTCCGGATGGGACTTTCCTTGGCATGGAAGGCAAGCTTGGCGATACGGATATGTAGATCTCCTACCATTGTAACCGACTCTGTGTAACCCTAACCTATCCGGTGTCTATATAAACCGGAGGGTTTTAGTCCGTGGGACAAACAACAATCATACCATAGGCTAGCTTCTAGGGATTAGCCTCCTTGATCTCGTGGTAGATCTACTCTTGTACTACCCATATCATCAATATTAATCAAGCAGGAGTAGGGTATTACCTCCATCGAGAGGGCCCGAACACAGGTAAAAACATCCCGTCCCTTGTCTCCTGTTATCATCCGCCTAGACGCATGATTCGGGACCCCCTACCCGAGATCCGCCCGGCTTTGACACCTACATTGGTGCTTTCATTGAGAGTTCCTGCGCCGTCGCCGTCGGGAAGGATGCCTCATCCCGTCTTTAAAGACGATACTATCACCAAAGGAGCCTTGGCCCTTTGGTGAGACTCTTGACTAGGTGGTTTTCTTATGACCGCCGGTTAAGCCACTGCGCCGACGATGACTTCTCGAGTCATCAAAACCAATCTTCACGATAATTCGAACTTGCCGAACAGTTAGATCCGATCGAGCTCTCCTCTGTAAACGAGCTCTTGGATCGCATCGCCAGCCTGGGAGTCGCCACAGACTACGACCGGATCGGGCCTAAAACCGATCTGAGAGATCAACTCTCCCCAGGCTACCCATCATGTTGCTGTGATAGAGGAGCAATCTGCGATTCTTCTTCTATCTTAAGGACTAGCTACGTCCGATTCCCGATCTCTCCATGCCGGATTCCCGCAGAGGGACGGATGTCGATCAAGCCACGAACTTAAAGTCGGTAGCGGGTTGGATTCATTGGATAGGATTCAAAATCCAAACTTCCAAGTTCGAAACTTCTCGGCCCCGAAGTCTTAATTTGGACGGGGTTCGGATCTAGTTCCACCCGCCCACCCAAACATTAGCGATCTATCCCGAATTCGCAAGAGCCCGCTGAAGCGATTACATCATTATTGGGCGATTCCTCCTGGTTATGGACGGGATAAAGGACTGCCGAGAGGAGGACGCAATACCAATCTTCTGCAATAATTGCACGGACAAGGGAATCCTAAACGCCATAAGTCGTCATAAATTACACGCTTTGATGACTTGGCGAACATAGTACAAAAGTACAGAGCGATGTATAGTGATACGAAAACCGAAAGTAAAATTTGTGATAATACTGCCCCGAACACAGACCTCGTCCGAAAAAAAAGGGTGAATCATCACCAAGCACCAGGTTATACATCAAAAACAAAAACCCTAAAGGGTGCGGAACCGTCTTGGAGGGTTGGCTAAATGGACCCTGCAAAATTCATAGCACAGAGGGCGCCACTCCAACTCATAGCCTTCGAGCATGTTGGATACTGCGGGAGGTGGCCAAAAGTGGCGAAGAGCTTCTAGCCTCAGAATCCCAGCCCAGCAACACCAGTACGGTATTCACAGTCTTCGAGACTTTCGCATCAAATAATATGCGGAAACGAACACTCCGCAACCTTGCCAAAGTCTACCAAGTAGGAACAATAAATCCATGGAGTGACACGGCTATTACCTTTAATGCCAGTGACGAACCCAAATTCTGAACAGCCCGAGCACCAGCCACATTGGTTCTCAGTCCAATAGTGGACGACTTTTGCCTTACTAAGGTACTCATGGATGGCGGCAACGGACTAAACCTCATCTACGAGGAAACCCTCCGAAAAATGGAAATAGACTGGAACCACATTGAGCGAAGCAGCACAACCTTTAGAGGAATAATCCCTAGCCGGGAAGCATGCTGCACAGGAAAAATCACACCGGACGTAGTGTTCGGCTCACGGACAATTACAGTCCGAGGAGGTCACATTTCAAGTGGCCCCGTTCAGCAGCCGGATATCACGCTTTATAAGGGCGAGAGGCATTCACAACTTTTCAAGCTATACCCCATTATGGGTACATGAAGCTTAAAATGCCGGACCTAACAGAATCATCACTCTCGCTAGTGATCCGAGCGTAGCACTCACAAAAACAAGACAGCCGCACTAGCCCTCGAGGCACTATCCGAAGCCCTAGCGGCCGAGGAACTCACTGTGATGCGCTCCATGGTGAACAGGGACGATGTGATACTTGATAAAAGATCCAAGTCCACCTCTTTTAAACCAGCGGATGAAATAGTCAAATTCCAAATCCACCCAATGGACCCTGCAAAGATGGCCTCCATTGGGGCCCAATTAAACCCTGATGTAGACGCTGCACTACGAGAATTTCTCTGAGAAAAGCGGGACATTTTTGCTCGGCACCCTTCGTGACATGCCAGAATCCCATGTCGGCTGGCCGAGCACAGCCTAAATATCCTAAAAGGATTCAAGCCGATCAAACAGGCTCTTGGCGCTTTTTCAAACCCAAGAGACAGGCCATGGGAGAGGAGCTAGCCAAACTTACAGGCCGGATTCATCGTGAGATATAAAACATCCGGACTGGCTAGCAAATCTGGTGATGGTACCAAAGAAGGATAAATCCTGGCGCCTATGTGTTGATTTCAAAGACCTTAATAAGGCCAAATGGATAGAGGCCAAGCATGTTAAAATACCTATTGGTCATGGTGGATAAATTCACCAAATGGATAGAGGCCAAGCCTGTTAAAACGGCCGAATCCGGACCGGTGATAGACTTCATATCAGGGGTAGTGCACCGTTACGGTGTCCCCCATAGTATCATCACTGATAACTGCACCAACTTCACGGCCGATGAGGTCAAATTATGGTGCAAAAACATGGGCATTAAGCTCGATTACGCCTCAGTCTATCACCCTCAAACCAACGGCCAAGTCGAGCGAGCAAACGGTCTAATCATGAGCGGCATTAAACCAAGACTAGTGCGGTCCCTAAAGGAATCTAACACGCACTGGGTTGAGGAGCTCGACTCCGTACTCTGGGGGCTGCGGATCACGCCGAATCGTATTACCGGATTCACACATTTTTTATGGTGTACGGTGCAGAAGCAGTCTTGCCCTGCGACATAATTCATGACTCACCTCGCGTGCGCATGTATGAAGAAAGGGAAGCCAAGCTCGATCGGCAGGACAGTTTGGACACATTGGAGGAGGAGCGCGACGTGGGAAAAGCTTGTTCCGCATTTTATCTATAGCAGGCTCGAAGATATCAAAGCAGGGAAGTACGGGCCAAAGCTTACAACGTTGGCGAACTAGTTCTACGCCTGCCGGACAAGAAAAAGGACAAACTCAAGCCCAAATGGGAAGGTCCCTTCATCATCGACCAGGCCCTGACCGGCGGAGCATACCGTCTGCGAAACGCATCGGATAACCGACTCGAGCCGAACCCATGGAACGCTGCCCGTCTAGGAAGATTCTATGCCTAAGCGCCGGACTCCAAGTTCGTCTCCTTCCTCCGTCCACATTTTCTATTTTTGCTGTCTTTTATTTCTCTCCTTCCTCCTCCTTCTTCTTGAAGACTTTAGAGGCTCGTTTGCGCTGTGTTCGCACATACTTGACGCGCAGTCCGCGCTCATTATACCTGGGGGCTTCTTTAACAGAAGCTTATTTATACGGGCTTCATGCCCAACACATGTGTCAAACTTCCGCATGTACCTTTTACTCACCATTATATGGATCGATATGACTTAAGTTTTGCCCAAGCTGGGTTGCACGGCTCTGTGCTTACCCCTACATTCCCGATTGTTCGGCTAGGTGGTAAAGGGAGCACCTCTGCGATTATTCTTGCCAGTCACAGATGTGTACCTCGGTGGGTGAAGCCGAAAGCTAAGCGTTCTTAAGGGAATATTCGGTCGATGAACTGAAAGATGATTTTTAACTATTTATCCATCTGCCCCGTGATGATTTTACTTTTCTTAGTAGTTTGGACATGCACTTTAGGGCATGCCTCCCAACGAAAGGAACCCTTAACGGAACTATTCTCCCTGGAAGATGTTTCTTACTATCCATGTAATATAACATAACTAGTCGGGCACTTGTCTGATACAACAATAATGACCCCTACGCCTTGTCTCCATGCATGCCCCGGTTCTTATATAACCGCGAGGGTATTCGGACACACTCCGGACTATTGTGTCCCGAGGTCGAAGCGAAAAGGTCCGCTATGACAAATGATCTACAATCCGGCTAGAAGACATTTTTCATGTCATATTCAATTACATAGTCAACTCGACTCATTCTATTCCTCCTCAATGCCATCTAATAGGCTATCTAATTTACAATCTTCTTTGGGAATACTTGGCGGCCAATTCTACTTGGCGTACACTAAGCTTTCTGAGGATCTCCTTCCCATCGTGCCCCACAGTCCGACCTCGGCCATGTGGTTTGGGTCCAACCGTGTACCGCGTCTTTACCATGGCCCGAGCCTCCTGGCGCCTTTGACGACAGGCCGATATCTTCCATAGTCGAAAGCGCCGCCGTGCTCCTTGAAGCTGCTCGCCAGCTCCCCAATACCTTCGGCGGGGAGATAGATGGCCACAAGGCCTCGATCGACGCCTTTCATCACCGCCGAACTTGTTCGTGGCAATGACGCAGCCGAAGAAGATCACCCAAGAATCTGGGCATCTCCTCCTAAGGGCGACACTGTGAGCAAACCTACATACATGTTTATGTTAGTCGCCTTCCTCGCCGAACTCTTTCAAAGTTCGTTCAAGCACTTCTTGAAAATGCCGCTGACGAAGCCGTCGATTCTCCTTACTGGTCGGACAACTGGGCACGAACATCCTTTAGTTCCTCACCCAGTTGGGTGTTGGCATCTTGGAGGTTATTTTTCTCCTGCCGAACCCTCGTAAGCATGCTCTCGCCAGCCTTTAGCTGGCGCAGGAGCTGTTGCTTGTCCGGATCTAGTCCAGCGCCATCTGCAATATTATTGTCAGATTTACACACCCGCTGCACTTCATAAACTATTTATCTTTTGAAGCATATATTACCAGAGGGGGTCTCTGTGGCTCCCCCTATAGCGGTTAGTGCGGCCTCAAGTTGGGCCTTGCATTCTTCAAGCTCCTGGGACAGTCGGGTATTCTTTTTGTAAGATCTCAGATAACAAATGATCCTTAAATCAGTTATTCTAACTACTTTAAGTCTCAGGGGCTATTGGCATATATAAATGTCAAATTTCCTCACCCGTATGTCCTTTACATACTGCTCCGTGGCTCGGGCTAGACCATCTTGAGCGGCACGGAGGTGCGCAACTCCAGAATTGAAGTCATTCAAGGACTCATTGCAGAAACATGCGCCACGAAGAACTTTCGGCGGCGCCTGTGATTCATGGCGCTCTCCACCTCGGAGTTGGTGGCGGACAATCTGTCGGCATCCTCTGTCGGAGGAGCATCGGCCGACGCCTCGTGCTCGCCTCCGCTTCGGACCCGGCTTTGGAGCCTGGCTGGCGGAGGTTCGATTAGCAACCTCTCCGGACTCGGTCCGGTGAGCGCTCTTTCCTGAAAAGAGCACCGGCGTTAATCGCCTTCCAGAATCAATCACGGAATATGGTGAAACGCCGCATCGTTGCGGCGGAGTTTCGATCCGTGCCGCACTTCTTTTTTTAGCTGCGGGGCCGTCGCCTCTTGGCGGCTAGCCGCTGAGCTCGGCCTCCTGCCTCGAAGGCACCCCCTGCGAAACACCATCAAATACGTGGTGATTAGAAGTAAAGCACGGGTGGGTCATGGTATCCGGACTTCGGTCACGGTTACCTGGGAGGCCGGAAATAATTCGGGGTAGTCGGCCGTAATGGCAACCAAAGCATTGTCTATGCTAAGTTGGTGGAACACCCCATCGATCAGCTCCACCTTTATATCCGGGTCCTCTTCGGAGGCCGGACCGAGGGACCGTTCCGGATCCTCGGGTTGTGGGGGCGGGCTGTGTATCTTCTCCACGGCCCGGCGCATTCTGCGTAGAAACCATGAAATGAGATGTTTAACCACGGGAACATGGATCGGACAGGCCACAAAGATGTTTGCTTACCCAACGTCGAGGATTATTCGAAGAAAACCCGCTCAGTGGATTGACGCGAAGAAAATCCTCCTCTTCCCCTTTGTACATGGCGGACAAGGTCTTCACCAGTTCGGTGACCGATCCCGGCCCTTTGCGGCCATGGCGGGTGGCATCGTCCTCCCCGTTGAAGTCCCACATGGGGTGGCCCCTATATTGGAGCGGTCAGTACTCCCCTCATAATGCAGATTGCCATGACTCCAATCATGGTCAATCCGGCATGAGCCAAGAATCTTATTCGGCTCATCAAGTAAAGGACGTCGGTCATTTTCCCTCCTGGGCTCATGAGCGCCAGCTTAGGCGCTTCTTCAAAGGAGCGTTACTAAACTCCAGAAGGCCAATCCGAACAGGATCTGGCAGCGGGACATCCTCCATGTAAAACCATTTCGAGGGCCAGTCCTCGGACGCCTTCTTTGGGGTTCCGGATAAGTATCCGGTCCCAGCGATGCGCCATAGTTCGGCTCCGCCCACTTGATATATTGACCCCTCATGAGAACGGGGTACTAGGCAGAATAATCTCTTCCACAGCGCAAAATGAGCCTCAATGCCCAAGAACAGTTCGCACAGGGCCACGAAGCCCGCGATGTGCAAAATGGAGGCAGGCGTAAGGTGGTGCAACTGGAGGCCGTAGACCTCCAAGTGCCCCCGGAGAAACGGATGGATTGGAAATCCGAGTCCTCTTACTAGATAAGAGAAAAAGCATACCCGCTCTCCTTTCGAGGGATCGGGGACACTCTCCGCTTGCTTTCCGCCCTTGTAGGTGGCAAGTCCGGCTCGAACCGGAACCATGAAGGCCGGGGGAAGAAATCCCTTGGTTTGGAGTATAACTAGCTCGCTATGCGGGATCGAGCATGTCTCCCAATTTCCGGCTGAAAGGGGAGCGCGAGAAGAGGAGCCGCGTCGACTGTCCATGATGGAATGGGTCTTTGTCGAGGCGCTCGATGAAAGCTCATGGAGGGATGGTGTGACTCAGATCTAGATCCTCGTCCCTTTATAGGCGGCTCATTTGCGCAGCCAGGGGGGTAAGTGTAAAAATACCCTGACTTTTCGCATTCATTCAAACACGTGGAAGATGGCCATTATTGGGCGTAGAAGCCAAGGAGCGCAGCATTTATCAGAAGTCGGACACTATTCGACAAGTATATGGAATTTGGAGAAGAACCCGCCTTGTAATGCCGAAGACAATCTACGCACCGGACTCATCGCCATTTGAAGCCTGGTTCGGGGCTCTTGAGGCGTCTGGATTAGGGGTGTCCGGATAGCGAACTATCAATGTTGGCCGGACTCCTAGACCATGAAGATACAAGATTGAAGACTTCGTCCCGTGTCCGGAAGGGACTTTCCTCGTTGTGTAAGGCAAGCTTGGCGATGCGGATATGTAGATATCCTAACATTTTAACCGACTCATGTAACCCTAACCCTATCCGGTGTCTATATAAACCGGAGGGTTTTAGTCCGTGGGGACGAACAACAATCATACCATAGGCTAGCTTCTAGGGTTTAGCCTCCTTGATCTCGTGGTAGATCTACTCTTGTACTACCCATATCATCAATATTAATCAAGCAGGAGTAGGGTATTACCTCCATCGAGAGGGCCCGAACCTGGGTAAAAACATCGTGTCCCTTGTCTCCTGTTTCCATCCGCCTAGACGCACAGTTCGGGACCCCCTACCCGAGATCCGCCGGTTTCGACACCGACACTATACAATAAAGAAATTACGGCATATTACATCCACTGGGCATCAAAGTTCGCCACTATGATAATAAAGCACAAGCAGACAACAGATTACATACACTGGGCATCAAAGATCGCCACCAGTGCAACTAAACACGCCGACAAAATAATATACAAAATCGACAACACTTCAATAGAGTTCAAGAAAGGTTAGCCCTGCTCGGGAGCTGCAGTGCAAGCATCTGAGCAAGCTGGTGAGACTACACTTGTTTGACACTTATATCCTCCTCACTCTAAAAGATAAACAAGCAAACAAATGACAGGTTTTGCACATATAAGTATCAGTGCTGACAATTCATCACATTTCTTACTGACGAATACAGTGACACAATTTAAAATAGCATTAACACAATATGGTATTGCTCATGTCAAGACATGGCAGGAAATGACATTGTGAAGGAGTTGGTAGCTTCACGACACCACTGGATTACAGATCAAGAACTCATAAGTATCAATGGTTAGTGTGCTGTCAATTAATCCCATTTCAGATAGGCAAAATAAGATCACTTGCTCTATATAGTTTAATTTACATGGTATGAAGAAGGAACTTGGTTGTACAACTGAAAACTTAAATTGAGAAGGACAAACTTTTGTTTATAAACTGGAGTACATAATAAACTTTAAACATGCAATTTGATGCAAACACCAAAAATAAACAGCTATTGCAGTCATGCCTAACCAAATATACACAACAAAGTTTGAAGGCTTGAGAAGGACAAACTTACATTATTGGTGAAGGCAGGCTCTATAAAGCCCTTGTCCATGCTGATGGGAGGGCAATTCAAGAAGTTCACCACATAACCTTCTTCATAAGCATTGCCTTTATTCTACATTTTGTTAAGAGTAAATATAGATGTGACAATATAAGAAAAATGGAGAATATTTAAGATAAGATGAAGAGTGATGCTACATAACCAAGTAGCTATAAATGTAAGTACATCGATACAGGCAAAAGGTACAACCAAGAGCAATGCGGAGCTAAACTTCTTCAGTACCATCGGTGTTATCCAACCTTATGGTAGGAGTAAATATAGATCTTATGTGTAGAAAATGGAGGGCAAAGGAAAATAAGTTGCAGAGTGATGGTACATGAACAACTACCTGTCAATATAAGTACACTGATAAAGGACAACATGTACTTACAAGAACAATGCAGAGCTAAAAATTTTCATTGGCATTGGATATATTCTACACTATTATAGCCATTCATACAGATCAGATAATTTGGAGCGAACAATTGATAAGCAAGCTATCATGCATACTGCTGTCACATAATGAACCAGGTATGTATGCAAGTACAATGATACAGGACAACAGGTACTAACAAAAGCGAAGCAGCGGGCAGCATATTTGTGATATCATGTCGTTCTTTTCAAACCGGAATTCTTTTTCGAGCATATTTTCTGCAAAAAAGATCCGTAAGGCACATGCGGAAAAGTAGAAGTTCAAATTGTCATGCGATATCATAGACAGTACTTCATCCTCGGAACGAGACCAGTGCATAACAAGGTTTTTCCATTCAATGTCTTCTAAATTTAGCATAGGAGACTTCACCAGAAATTCATTTATAGACTTGCCATCAAAGTGTGATTTCCTCAGGTAACACCAATATTGCTGCAATGCTTCCTTGAAAAGCGCAAGCAAGTTTTACTCGTCATGACTATCCAGTTTGACCCTCGCCTACTTACAACAATGTAATGTAAATCATTGATGTGTTCAATCAGCAGAAAACAGGAAAATAATCACCATGAACAATAGCACTTACACATAAGTGGGACAGGTTGATGTGAAAATGGTGTTTGTCTTCACTATAATCTTCCAATGATGGGAATATATGCACGTAGTCCCTAACAACATTGAAAGCATGGTATTTTAAACTGGAAATAATTGGAATGGGGTTCCGATCTGCAGGAATTGGCCGTCTCTGCAGTTGGGATAGATCTTTAGCCGTTGGATTTGCTGTACTTGTTGCTGGAGTGGGATTTTTGTATGGTACGGCTGGTGCTATGGCAACTGAAATCGGCATACCTTTTGCTGGAGTGCAGGTCCTGTGTGGTGGGGCTAGTGGTGTGGCTAGTGAAGTGGGGTGCTATCTGATTTCTCTGGCACAACCATGTTTTTCAAGGACTTTGCTGGTGCTCCTTCAGGTTCGGCAATCACCCTCTTCCTTTTTGATGTCTGATGCACAAGAACAACATTTGAGTGGAAAACATGGTATGGTGACAGATGGAATATGTATTGATAATGGATGGGCATGGCACCTCGACATATATGATGAGTAAACTAAGCAGATGGCGGTGCAACAAAGTAGAAGAAATGCAAGACAACATATGCAAGATACGTGCAATCAATAAAACCTTGCCAAATTAGAGCAGGCACCTTGATGGGTAAACATGACAGGCCATCTGCCTTTGACTCCTCGAGGTTAGAATAGTCATTAGGATCATATTCTGAACAAGAATCTACAGGTGGGGAGCGTATGAGTTTCGTTGCATCCAGAATGGCACTCAATGCCTTGGTGCCAATTTTGTAAGTCATTGCAGTGCTCCACAATATCCTTCTGATGCGCGAATTCTGATATTCACTGTAATTACGTATAATATCTGAGAACCATGAAAACATAAATAGTTGTGACATTATCTATGTAATGCAGAGGATATTCTAATATAGGGGTGCCCCTGTAAACACTTGTGTGCTATCACTGGATTCTGATGAGAGAGCTCATGTGTGCTCTAATATGGTGCTTGCATTTATATAATCTGGCACAAGTTAAAAAAATAGGCTCCAGAAGTAAGGATAGTTGGCAGATGATAGGTTCAAAATATACTGTATAGAGAGTTTATTGCCAAACCATGATAACAAGAGCACACAACAACTAGGCAGATCATAGTGTACATAAAAGGGGTACACCATAACCACGATATATAAATCGGGAAAGTGGAACTGGCTTGAAAATACGGTGTTGTATTGCCGCTAGTAATTGAAAGCCTATCGATCAAGTACATGCCAGCTCTATCAGCTGTTGACTGCAGATGTCCCTGCTCCCCTTCCTGACAAGGAACATACTGTATGTACTAAATACAGAATAACAAAAGAGGAACATGTTAAAGAACAGAAGAGGAAGCATATTCTTGAGGTTCCGCTTAATTGCATACAATGTTGGTTGCCCACTTATGATGAATCACAGCGCCCAAAGAAGTGCAATTCCATGCTGTCTCTCTATATGTGGCAATTTTGAACAAGAGTCATTAGGATCATATTCTGAACAAGAGTCCACAGTTGGGAACGTATAAGTTTCATTGCATCCAGAATGGCACTCAATGCCTTGGTGCCAATTTTGTAAGTCATTGCGGTGTTTAGCTTCAAGAGTGGACTACTGCTAGTGCGACACAAAGCAGCTACACAGATCATAGTGTAGATATAACACGAAAACCATAAGCATCAGAGTAAAATCAACAAAGTGGAACTTGCTTGAATATATGTGCTAGTATTGCCAGTATGGCTAGAAAGGCTTCGGATACCAGCTCTTTTCAACTGAAGGTGCGATACTGTTAATATCAGTGTAACTCTCAAAGGCGACATAGCTCCCCGTATTTCCTTGCTATTCTTATAGGATTCAAGTGGGCAGGCCACTACAAATCCTATTCCCATGTTTACAAAATCCTACGAATCAAAGAGGCCCGAAGAGTTCAAAGTGTCCATACCAACTGACCGTATAGACCTCTACACTGCAAATGTCCTGCTCATCTTCACTACAAGGAACATATCAGTACTACTATCATACTCCCTCCGTTCCAAAATATAAGTCTTGGTAGAGATTTCCACTATGGATCACATATGTATGTATTAGATACATTTTAGAGTGTAGATTCACTCATTTTGCTCCATATGTAGTCCATGGTGGAATCTATACAAAGACTTGTATTTAGGAACGGAGAGAGTACTTATTAAAGAAGAATGGAAGAGGAACATTCTAAAGAAGAGCAAGCAGATTTTGGATAATAAAATGTTCGTTGCGCGGTGCCCACACATGATGAACCAGAGCGCATTAAGAAAGCAACACCCTGTTGTCTCTCTATATGTGGTGCACGTGCTTTTTCGAAAGTAAAGTAGGAACATTAGCTGACCAATTAAATGTTATCTATTTTAATAATATCAGCATCATATCAGATTCGTACTTGAGTAACAAGTTTGGAATTATGAGTGGCACGTTGTTTAGCTTGATGGATTCAGGAGCAGTGCTAAGCAGGTACGATGATGGTACTGAATATAAAGGCATGTCTGCATTTGGGTCAGTCGACCATTTCAGGCGGTTGGATGAAGATCCTACGTCTCCTAACCCTTCTTCTTCCTCGTCTCTGATTCTTCCCATAGAGAACACTTGCAGACGCACGGGCGACCATCGCCCCACCACCTGTGTTCCTCCGCCACCCCCATCCCCCAACCCCGACCCACCCGCGTTGAGTTTTCTTCGTTCGACGAGGCCCCACCACCGCCCCAACCAAACTCCCCACCCGAGCCCCTTCGTTCGCACCGGCGAGCTCTGAACAATGGACTGACCCAATTTTGAAATTTAGTCTACTGTGATTTAACTAGTGTGGAATATAAAAGGGGAAAACCATAAGCATTGGGAGTATAGTGTTGAGCGTGCCATGGAGGATCTGAAGGTGCAAGCCGGACAAAGGAAACTTCGCAACCAATGTTTGCTCTCAACTAGCAAGTAAGTGATGGACAAGAAATCAGAGTAAAGCCGTGGAGATCTATTTTCTTGCTGCAATAAATAAGTTGAGCAGATACAAATGTCACATCCCTGGTTCTGGTAATGCTTAGTGCTTGCATTAGAGTGTTGCATCATGTTTACTTTTCCAGAAAACATGAAATTGGGGATTGATCAAACCCTAGCACCAGATCAAATCAAATAGGTTCAACATAAAAACATTTCCAATGAACCTAAAATGCCCTTCTAAAATGTTCATCACCTCTGCCTTGGTCTTAAACCACTGTCGCACAAATTTCCAGGACACATAAGGTCACTGAATTAAATCATATGGTATTTTCACTTGGGCATTTAAATACTATAAAATATTTTAAATGCTCAATTAATCATAAACTAAAATGTTTGTTGTTGGTTATTTTCCAAACAGTGGCATTGAGCAGTTTTATGATTTTTGGATCTGTTTTAGTATTTTTAGTAAAGCCGCAAAGATTACAGAAAATTAGAAAACAGAAATAAAAGAGAGAGAGGCTCACCTGGGCCACTTACCTGGCAGCCCACCTGGCCAGGCCACCTGGCGGCCCAGCTGGCAGCCCAGCCAACAGGCCCAGCCCACCAGGGGCAGCGCTGTCTTCTTCCTCCTGCCAGGAGGAGAAGCAGCTGCGTGCCCGACGCTCGCCGCACCACCACCTGCCTGCCTGCTGCCTCCCCGACGCCGCTACGGATGCCACGCACCCCCTCAGGCTCTCTCGACTCCCTCCCGTGCTCATCCCCTTCCCTCCAGCTCTCCCTCTCGCTCCGCACCTCGGACCCAAACGGAGCCGCCGCCATTGACGAGCCCCACCACGACCGCAACCACTCCCTCGATCCCTCTCCGCGTCCCGAGCTCCGCCACGACCCCGTGGAGCAACACACCGACGCACGCGACCAGAAGAGGCCCCAGTCGACTGGAGCGTCGTCGTCTTCACCTCCGGTGCCCGGAGATCGACCCCGTCGATTCGCCTCGTCCAGAGCGTCTCCGAGCCCGCGGAGCTTGTCTACATGACCGCTGTGAGCTCGCCGTCTTTTTCCCCTCGTTACCTTCGTCTTTTGCGACCTCCAGCGTCTGTAACCGCCGTGGCCGAGCTTCCCCTGCCGCTGGCCATGTCCCTGTTGTCGTTGCAACCACCGCAGCTCGAGCCTGAGAGCGTCACCGTGCTCCCAATGTCTACAGGAGCACGAAGCACCCCACCGCTCGACCCGCCGTGCACCACAACGCTGATCCCGAAGCCGATCGAACCACGGCGTCAAGAACCTCGTCGCCGGCGTTGATTCCGGCGATCCCCGCGCCCAACTTCGCCTCCTCTTGATCCGGGCGAGCAAGGGCTATGCCCTGGTGCCCTCAGCGCGCTAACCCGACGCCTCTAAGCGCCGTCGGAGCGCCCACCGCGTTACGTATGCCGCCGGTTGAACTCCGGTGAGATGACGTGGCCGTCATTAGCAGCTAACAGCCCCGCTAATTAAACTCCACATTCAATGACAAACGGGCCCCACCGTTTTAATTAACCAGCTAATGAAATAAGTTAGAATTAATCTAAGTCCAGTGGCCCCATGCGTCAGCGTTGACCCCACTGACGTGGCCATTGACCGGCCCCACTTGTCATCCACCAAAACCAGCCTGAGACACTGACGTATGGGTCCCACTTGTCAGGTTTGACCTGGACCGTGCCCCGTTGACCTGCTGACGTCATGATGATGTCAGGCTGACGCAGTAATCCTTTTCTAGAATTTAAATAAATCTTAAATGATTTATTTATTTCAGAAAATGTTGCAAACTTTGAAAAATCATAGAAATTCAACCGTAACTCCAAATAAGATAAATTATACATGAAAAATTATCAGAAAAATTCAAGGAATCCATCTGTACCATTTCCATGCATGTTTAAACAATGTTTGTCCTCTGTTTTGGACAAAACAAATAAAGGGCATTTAAATAATCATATATGGAGTTGGAATTTGAATCATGTATTCAAACCAACTTCATTTAAATCATAGCTAGATGCATTAGCTCAAATCACAGCATATTGCCATGTCATGATCATGCATCATATTGTGGCATTGCATTGATTGTGTTCTTTCTCGATTGCTTGTTTGCCCCCTCTCGATAGACGTGGTTCCGACGATGAGTTCGATGACACCGATGAAGAGCTATAATATCTTCAGAGTGCCGAGGCAAGCAAAACCCCTTGTTCATTCCGATACAATCCCACTCTCTCGCCAGGTTTCTTTTTACTGCGTTAGGACAACAACGATTCATACATTTACTTCTTTGAGGTAGCTGAACCCCTTTATCCTCTGCATGACCTGTCATTCCACAAAGAATAGATGAAACCCACTAGCATGAGTAGGAGTTGTTTGAGCCCTGTTGTGCCTACTCATTCATGCTTGTTTGTCATGCCTACTACTACATAGAGTTGAGTCAGGTCTGATTCATCGGGATGAATCGGAGGTGTGTAAACATGTCCTACTGTTGAGAGCTAAGTGTGTGAACACGATTTGGTAAAGGTAGCGGTGAGAGGCCATGTAGGAGTACATGGTGGGTTGTCTCATTGAAACCTTCCTCAGGAACTGAGTTCTGTGTTTGTGATCCATGAAACAGTTACTACCACGCATTGGGCCCAAAACCAATGGACCCTCTCGGCTTCTTAACCACCCTTGTTCTCTGTCCAGGAGTTGCAACTAGTTTCTGGTGTTTGTAGGATATGTGTTGGAGGCCGTGCGTAGCGCTGACCCTAGGGGTGGGCTATAATGCGGTAGATACACCGTTGGACGGTGTACCGAATGCCCGTTTGGTATCTCGGGAACCCTGCACACATCATTCGGGGCCGTATGTGGAAACCTCGGCCGGACTCATGCGGATGGAACCCGAATAGGCGATAAACCTGGACTAGGGACTTGAGTGTTTAGGTAGGCTGTGGCCGACACCCACGTTGGGCTTTCGCTTGAAGGTTGCCGAGTACATGTCGTGTAAACGGCGGTAAGTGGTGAGAGCGTGTGTGAAGAAGTACACCCCTGCAGGGTTATAAATGATCTATTCGAATAGCCGTGTCCGCGAAAAAGGACTTCTGGGTTGCCTATATCAGTTCATAGACAAGTGAAAGTGGATACTCTAAAATGCGCAAGATAAGCGTGAGTGCTATGGATGGCGTTCTCGTAGGGAGACGGGAGCGGATCCATAGTGGTGTATTGATATGGTGAATATGTGGACTCGTAGCGCCACCTCAAAAGAGTTACTTGCAAATGTAGTTCAGGATAGCCACCGAGTCAAAGCTGGCTTTGCAGTCAAACTCCACCACCCCCTTTGTTGATAAGGATGCATATGTAGTTAGTTCTGATGTAAGTCTTGCTGAGTACATTTGTACTCACGTTTGCTTATTTTATGTTTTGCAGAGAGACGTCAGTCTCGCTAGTAGTTCCGCGTGGACTCCGACGTTTAGCTTGTTACCTCAGCTACGATCTTGTGCCCTCGGCAGGATCTGGTAGATAGTCAGGCTTCTCAGCCTTTTTCATTTATAGATGTCTGTACTCAGACATGTTAAGCTTCCGCTTGTGCTCTGATTTGTATGCTTTGAGTGTTGGGTCATGAGATCCATGTTTGTAATATCTCTCTCCTCAGAGCCTAATGAATAAATATTTTAGTCATAGAGTTATGTTGTGATGCCATGTTGTATTTACACATATTGAGCATATTGTGTGTATGTTTGAAATGCTCGGTATGTGTAGGATCCGACAATATAGTTGTTTGTCCTTGGCAGCCTCTCATATGGGGAAATGTAGTCTAGTGCTTCCTGAGCGATAGTAGTCCGCTACAACCCGGTTCACCGGAGTCCTGCTAGCCCAGCACTACTGCTCAGGACGCTTGACTGGCCGGCATGTGTGTCACTTCGTTCCTTTGTTCGTCCCATCGGGGAATTGTCACGCGGTGACATCCGGAGTCCTGCCTAGCCTGCTACAGCCCGGGTTCCCGGAGTCCTGTTAGCCCAGTGCTACAGCCCGGATTCACACGTTAATGACCGACATGCTCGATGTGATCCATGTATGCCTGTCCCCATGGGTTAGTGCCGCTTTGGGTTCATGATTATCCATGTCGTCCCAGGTTCTCTGTCCTATGGATGCTAGCGACACAATCATATACGTGAGCCAAAAGGCGCAAACGGTCCCGGGCCATGGTAAGGCGACACCCGTGGGAATACCGTGCGTGAGGCCGCAAAGTGATATGAGGTGTTACCACTAGATCGATGTGACTTTGAATCGGGTCCCGATAGCTTTGGTATCGTGAGCCCCGATCATCAGAGGATTACCAAGCCAAACCGGTCAAGTTGTGTCTAGAAATGCTTTAGTTATGTAAGGGAATTGATTGGGGAAGGGAACGTAAGGCTCTTTTTACTCCTTATACCTCATGGCCTTCTGATCTGAGTCATCCTCTTCTCTTCTACGAGGTTTAAGAACTAGGCTTCTCATCTATCTATCAGGATGACGTGTTACTAATCCATAGACCTTTAAGATTGTTGGTTTTAAGCCCCAGTTCAGTTCCTACTACTTCCGTATGTTCTTAGCTGGTCTCAGAACCTTGATATTGTGATGTTGAGTGGTCATGCCACTATTTTGCAGGATGTCTCAAATCATTTTGAGCATTTACAGCCGTTATGCTGTCTAAGTCATCCCAGGTTTCTAATACAATCTGAAGCATTTGCAAAATCCCTTCCTCCCATTTTGATGTCCCTTTGGGCCAGATTAACAACACTAATCGGTGAGTTGAGGTACTCTGTTGCCTCGATATATATGTTGGAACTATTATTATGACCATAGGTGTCTTAGAGGATCGTCTAGTAATCTAGCCATGCTTTATATTCCTAGTGTGATGATTCTGGCTATTATTCTCGAAAGCATCCCGTGATGCAATTTAGTTAGTAGGCATTCTATTCCTGGGTTCTTGAACCTGAGATTCACTCTACTTCATGTTGTTAGTATTTGCTAGTTCCTTTAGGATACTAGTAACTTTGCGATAGTCCTCGAGGTCTGTGGTATTTACTTCTTCCAAATACTATGAACCGCTTATGGCATAAGTTCCTCGCTGAACCGAAGGTTCACAATCAGAGTACTCTTGAGGAGTTCTCCATATATAATTGTGAATTTGCCAGTTCTACCTTTTCCGCATGGGCTATTCAGAAGAAATGTTGAACTTTGCTCGACATACTAATCCATGCCTCCACAACTCGAAAAGTTATATGTTCCTTGAGTTGTCCCTCTTTAGTTGTATTCTGACCCTCATCTATCAATTGATAGTCAAGAATATGTGTGCGATCGTGTTTATCGATGCCTATTATCCTTGTGGTCCGTCAAGCCATTCTATTCCGGAATGACTAGGAGGAACAAACTCTAGTACCTCATCCATTTCTAGGATTGGGTCAAAGTAGTTGTATCCCGCATATCAAAATGCCAATTCATCTTTGTTTTGTTCTACCTCGGAGTATTACCCCCTTTATGTCAGAATTGTCATGAGAACTGCACCAACTCTCCTGAATTCTTGACGTAGTGATGCTTCTCACCATCATTATTCATTCCTCGGTCCTCGTGTTGTTGTAACCGGAATGCCGACAAGTGAATTGTGATGTGTGAAATCAATACTCCGAGCAACTCGTTCCTTGGTAGTAAATGGACAATATTCTCATTCTTAGCGTGTTGGTTATTAAATCATCATCCTAAGATTGATCGTGCTACCTAGTCCTTATTTCTGGTGCACTCTTCGATCAATAGTTAGGATTGTGCCAATCCCTCGCTCTATTGATCATATCGTCTTGCCCTGAAAAGCAAGATTGTTCTCGAGCTTAGTAACATATCGGTGGTTCGTGATTTTTCGAATTTATTCTCGGAAGTGTCACCAGGTTGTTTCCTGACTGTTATGTTGAGCTCGTGATCATGTTGGTTTTCTTCTAAACCACCCATTCTCCAAGAATCTGTGTTGAATACCCTGAGCTAGTTGGTTAAACTAAACAACAACTTGGAGAGTTGGAAGATAAAAGCTTACCTGACTTAGTTAATCTCTAAGGGATATCCTTGTGTGTGTGTGTGTTGAAGAAAGATGATATCTCCATCGACTGGTCCTCGTGATCAGTTGTTGGATCTATTGCCTTGTCAAAACTTTGACTTGGGTATGGGCCATCGTCAAGTCAAATCAG
The DNA here is from genome assembly GCA_021605145.1 of Aegilops bicornis. NCBI lineage: Eukaryota > Viridiplantae > Streptophyta > Magnoliopsida > Poales > Poaceae > Aegilops > Aegilops bicornis. The sequence goes on from CM038673.1 coordinate 251,196,522, forward strand.
AACCAACGATATTCGTAATGTTGTCCTACTCGCGATTGTCCCTCGGGCATACACCATTATATCTTTTGGTCTGACCAATGTTATCACCGTGTTCACATGATGGTGGAAGTTCAGTGATATGGAAATTCCGATGAGTTGTTGTTGAGCCCATCAACAACATTTTTGTCTCCCCCGTGATTCATGTTGAACATCAACCTAGTGTTGAAAACTTTGTAAGCAATGCCTTCGTGTTCCGTTCATGAAGTTTATGCTTGGATGGAAGAAGTGACTTTCTTGAATTCATGTGCATTTGGTGCAAGTTGCCGCCATGAGTTTGAGAAAGGTTGTTTTGTTTCCTCCGAATCATCCCAAGTCAGTCATGCACGTGCAAAGTATTCTGTGGTCTGTTAGACTGATCATCTTCATTCCATATGAATTCCCTAGCACACCAAGCCACTAACTGAATTGTTCAAGGAGAAGAAGTTCCTTCCTAAGAGCTAATCCGGACTTATGTAAGGACTTCGATATCCGCAATGATGGTTCCTAGTCAGAACTCGGTAGTGTTTTATCATAAGACTACTATGTGGTCATGTTTGTCTGGGACAGCGTGTTCACATGTGTTTAGCAGAACCAGCTCATGTTTTGGAGCTTGCTCTCGTAGTTCATTTCCCGAGAATCTCGCAACGTCATCTCGTCGATTGTGTTGCAAACTTTCCTTTCAGACATGTTGAGTCTGAAGTATCCTATCACCAATCAGATCTGAATCTCAGGCAGATATGATGGTTGGAACATTCCCAACAGTTGCATTTTGTTCCTAGCTTGCACCGCCATTGTGCCAATTTTCCATGGGCTGCCCTTCTCAGCAGTTGCTGTCCAAGATCATCTTCAAAAGTGGACTTACCATGGGTCCCATCCATTTTCGATGATAAGCAAAAATCATCCGTTGCGTTGTCTTCAACAAGGTAGTCCACATCATCCATCCTAGTTCGAGTATGTCATTTCTTCGAGCTCTTTCAAACGATCAATTGTAAATTGCCTTAAGCTGGTATGAAGGGTTTCAATGATCTATGGATCAAAAGTAATTCTTTTTGCCACTTAAGGGAACAGTTCTACGAGTCACCTTCCCCGAGGTGTCCTGTTATGGAACCATGGCAATTTTTCCTTGCTACTTTGAAACCCTCGCCAATTGTTTTCTCCGTCCTTTTTAAGGTGTGTTTTGCCCCTCATCTCAAGAGTTGTTCAACGTCTCATTCCGTGATTTGATCTTGATTTGCTCAAACCTCAAGAAGATTGATTCTTCTAAAATTCTTCCTTCCTACTTGTTGTCATGTTGGATGTAGTTCTCAAAGCAAGAAGTCGAGATCAAGGTGATGTAACGAACCAACATCCTCGAGAAAGACATTTGGATCGTGAAGATTGTGTTAGCTTTGTGTCCCCTCTGTCTTCTTACCTCACGTCTTGAATCTCGGGACGAGATTCTTGTTTAGTGGGGGTGAGTTGTCACATCCCCAGTTCTGGTAATGCTTAGTGCTTGCATTAGAGTGTTGCATCATGTTTACTTTTCCAGAAAACTTGAAATGGGGGATTGATCAAACCCTAGCACCAGATCAAATCAAATAGGTTCAACATAAAAACATTTCCAATGAACCTAAAATGCCCTTCTAAAATGTTCATCACCTCTGCCTTGGTCTTAAACCACTGTCAAAAGTGATGCACAAATTTCCAGGACACATAAGGTCACTGAATTAAATCATATGGTATTTTCATTTGGGCATTTAAATACTATAAAAATATTTTAAATGCTCAATTAAACATAAACTAAAATGTTTGCTGTTGGTTATATTCCAAACAGTGGCATTGAGCAGTTTATGATTTTTGGATCTGTTTTAGAATTTTTAGTAAAGCCGCAAAGATTACAGAAAATTAGAAAACAGAAATAAAAGAGAGAGAGGCTCACCTGGGCCACTTACCTGGCAGCCCACCTGGCCAGGCCACCTGGCGGCCCAGCTGGCAGCCCACCAACAGGCCCAGCCCACGTGGGCAGCGCCGTCTTCTTCCTCCTGCCAGGAGGAGAAGCAGCTGCGTGCCCGACGCTCGCCGCGCACCTCCTGCCTGCCTGCTGCCTCCACGACGCCGCTACGGATGCCACGCACCCCCTCAGGCCTCTCTCGACTCCCTCCCGTGCTCATCCCCTTCCCTCCTGCTCTCCCTCTCGCTCCGCACCTCGGACCTGAACGGAGCCACCACCACCGATGAGCCCCACCACGGCCGTAACCACTCCCTTGCTCCCTCTCCGCGTCCCCGAGCTCCGCCACGACCCCGTGGAGCAACACACCAACGCACGCGACCAGAAGAGGCACCTGTCGACCGGAGCGTCGTCGTCTTCGCCTCCGGTGCCCGGAGATCGACCCCGTCGATTCGCCTCGTCCAGAGCATCCCCGAGCCCGCGGAGCTTGTCTACATGACCGCTGTGAGCTCGCCGTGTTTTTCCCCTCGTTACCTTCATCGTTTGCGACCTCCAGCGTCCGTAACCGCCGTAGCCGAGCTTCCCCTGCCGCCGGCCATGTCGCCGTCGTCGTTGCAACCACCGCAGCTCGAGCCTGAGAGCGTCACCGTGCTCCCAATGTCTGCAGGAGCACGAAGCGCCCCACCGCTCGACCCGGCGTGCACAACAACGTGATCCCGAGCTTGACCGAACCATGGCCGCCGCAAACCTCGTCACCGGCGTTGATTCCGGCGATCCCCGCGCCCAACTTCGCCTCCTCTTGATGCGGGCGAGCAAGGGCTATGCCCTGGTGCCCTCAGCGTGCTAACCCGACGCCTCTAGCGCAAATCCGGAGTGCCCCGCCGCGTTCTGTGTCGCCGCCGGTTGAACTCCGGTGAGATGACGTGGCCGTTATTAGCAGCTAACAGCCCTGCTAATTAAACTCCACAGTCAATGACAAACGGGCCCCACCGTTTTAATTAACCAGCTAATGAAATAAGTTAGAATTAATCTAAGTCCAGTGGCGCCCACGCCAGCGTCATTGCTGACCACCGGGCGTGGCCGTTGACCGGTCCCACTTGTCATCCACCTAAACCAGCCTGAGACACTGACGTATGGGTCCCACTGGTCAGGTTTGACCTGGACCGTGCCCCGTTGACCTGCCGACGTCATGATGATGTCAGGCTGACGCAGTAATCCTTTTCTAGAATTTAAATAATTCTTAAATGATTTATTTATTTCAGAAAATGTTGCAAACTTTGAAAAATCATAGAAATTCAACCGTAACTCCAAATAAGATAAATTATATATGAAAAATTATCAGAAAAATTCAAGGAATCCATCTGTTCCATTTTCATGCATGTATTGGACAACGTTTGTCCTCTGTTTTGGACAAAACAAATAAAGGGCATTTAAATAATCATATATGGAGTTGGAATTTGAATCATGTATTCAAACCAACTTCATTTAAATCATAGCTAGATGCATTAGCTCAAATCACAGCATATTGCCATGTCATGATAATGCATCATATTGTGGCATTGCATTGATTGTGTTCTTTCTCAGTTGCCGGTGTTTGCCCCCTCTCGATAGACGTGGTTCCGACGATGAGTTCGATGACACCGATGAAGAGCTATAATATCTTCAGGAGTGCCAGGAAAGCAAAACCCCCTTGTTCATTCTGATACAATCCCACTCTCTCGCTCCTGCTCTCTTTTCTTTGCATTAGGACAACAACGATTCATCTGCTACTTGCCTGCGGTAGCTGAACCCCTTTATCCTCTGCATGACCTGTCATTCCACAGTAAATAGATGAAACCCACTAGCATGAGTAGGAGTTGTTTGAGCCCTGTTGTGCCTAATCATTCATGCTTGTTTGTCATGCCTGCTACTGCATAGAGTTGTGTCAGGTCTGATTCATCGGGATGAATCGGAGGTGTGTAAACACGTCCTACTGTTGAGAGCTAAGTGTGTGAACACGATTTGGTAAAGTTAGCGGTGAGATGCCACGTAGGAGTACATGGTGGGTTGTCTCATTGAAACCGTCCTCAGGAACTGAGTTCTGTGTTTGTGATCCATGAAATAGTTACTACCACGCATTGGGCCCGAAACCAATGGACCCTCTCGGCTTCTTAACCACCCTTGTTCTCTGTCCAGGAGTTGCAACTAGTTTCTGGTGTTTGTAGGATATGTGTTGGAGGCCGTGCGTGGCTGACCCTAGGGGTGGGCTATGATGCGGTAGATACATCGTGGCACGGTGTACCGAATGCCCGTTTGGTATCTCGGGAACCCTGCACACATCGTTCGGGGCCGTTAGTGGAAACCTCGGCCGGACTCCCTGCGGATGGAACCCGAATAGGCAATAAACCTGGACTAGGGACTTGAGTGTTTAGGTAGGCTGTGGCCGACACCCACGTTGGGCTTCCGCTTGAAGGTTGCCGAGTACATGTCTTGTAAACGACGGTAAGTGGTGAGAGCGTGTGTGAAGAAGTACACCCCTGCAGGTTATAAATGATCTATTCAATAGCCGTGTCATGAAAGGGACTTCTGGGTTGCCTACATCGGTTCATAGACAAGTGAAAGTGGATACTCTAAAATGCGCAAGATAAGCGTGAGTGCTATGGATGGCGTTCTCGTAGGGAGACGGAGCGGGTCCATAGTGGTGTATTGATATGGTGAATATGTGGACTCGTGCGCCCACCTCAAAAGAGTTACTTGCGGTCATAGTTCAGGATAGCCACCGAGTCAAAGCTGGCTTGTCGCGGTCAAACTCCACCACCCCCTGTCTTGATAATGATGCAAATGTAGTTAGTTCTGATGTAAGACTTGCTGAGTACATTTGTACTCACGCTTGCTTATTTTATGTTTTGCGAGAGACGCTGGTCTCGCTAGTAGTTCAGCGTGGACTCGACGTTTAGCTTGTTACCTCATTACGATCTTGTGCCCTCGGCAGATCTCGTAGATAGTCGCTTCTCAGCCTTTTTCATTTATAGATGTCTGTACTCAGACATGTTAAGCTTCCGCTTGTGCTCTGATTTGTATGCTCTGAGTGTTGGGTCATGAGACCCATGTTTGTAATATATCGCTCCTCGGAGCCTAATGAATAAATATTTGAGTCATAGAGTTATGTTGTGATGCCATGTTGTATTTACACATATTGAGCATATTGTGTGTATGTTTGAAATGCTCGGTATGTGTGGGATCCGACAATCTAGTTGTTTGTCCTTGGCAGCCTCTCATATGGGGAAATGTAGTCTAGTGCTTCCTGAGCGATAGTAGTCCGCCATGGCCAGTTCGCCGGAGTCCTGCTAGCCCAGCACTACTGCTCTGGACACTTGACTGGCCGGCATGTGTTTCACTTCGTTCATGTGTCTGTCCCTTCGGGGAAATGTCACGCGGTGACATCCGGAGTCCTGCCTAGCCTGCTACAGCCCTGGTTCCCGGAGTCCTGTTAGCCCAGTGCTACAGCCCGGATTCACACGTTGATGACCAACATGCTCGATGTGATCCATGTATGCCTGTCCCCATGGGTTAGTGCCGCTTTGGGTTCACGACTAGCCATGTCGGCCCGGGTTCTCTGTCCTATGGATGCTAGCGACACTATCATATACATGAGCCAAAAGGCCCAAACGGTCCCGGGCCATGGTAAGGCGACACCCGTGGGAATACCGTGCGTGAGGCCGCAAAGTGATATGACGTGTTACCGGCTAGATCGATGTGACTTGGAATCGGGGTCCTGACAACGAAAGAGTACCGCCTCTGGTGCGGCACCGTGTATGCATCTGTTGAGAATTTGACGGTGCTGCGGTAGCGATGGCTGTCGGCAGCGTGGAAGCAGATCTAGGAGGGTAGACGGTGGCAGCAGGGCGCGGTGGACGAGACGGTCGTAGGAGCGGCGCCGGCAAGGTGGACAACGGCGGGGATGAAGCGAGAGGACGGGATGCAAGGATCCCGATCCGAAGCCATGGATGAGAGAGGTCGATCTCTTATAATGGACGACGGCGTCGGGGTATCAGCTCCGGCATGGTGGAGGAGGACGGCGGTGGATGGGGAGGCGGACGGAGGAGGCTGGGGTGGAGAGGGCGTTTTGGCGCCCACGGAGTACAAATGGGGAAATGGAGGTGGAGAGGAAGGGGGGAACCATGTCTTCAGGGCGCGCTTGTCTCAAATGCGAGGAAATTTACAAACTTAGCCCCCGTTTCAAATTTCCTACATCACAGCAATATTAGTCGGTTGGGGATAGGACGGTAATCTCGCATACAACGAATATTTGCCGACGAGAGTTTGTTTTTGGCGCCCACCATGTATGAATCGGGGAGGGAGTCGATTTCAGCCGAGGACACACTGTGTTTTGGCGCACCGTGTATGAATCCGGGTGAGAGGCAGTTATGTCACGTTTCAAAGGAAATTACAAACCTACCCCTATCGAAACCTATAGAAATCGAAAGATAGGCTTTGCGTGGCAGGGATAGGCAGTAGTAATTTCCATCTCGCAGATTTTGGTTTCGGGCGGTTACTGCGACTTTCCCCGCTTCGTTCAAATTTTGCAGAGTGCACGCTTACCATGCCAACTCAATTTGAATCCCGTTTGTATTCTATTTTTTTGGGTGGGATCCATATTTGATTGGAATAAAATTCTATATACATCATTTTTTATATATACTTTCAAAAGCACAACACCCTTTATACAGAAATATGGTTTACAAATGGCATGATCTCAGATTCATAAGGTTGTATCCATCAATTTGGATTTTCAAATATTTGAAACCACTTCATGTTGAAATCCAATGTATGCATTCCTCGCTAACTGTCTCCAATGAATGTGTGTTTCATGCGGGTTTTTTAAACTTCTCAAACATGTATAATGTGTTACACACACGCAACATATTGTGTAAACCCGTTTAGACATTAATGTCATATAAACCATGCATTGTTTCTAATTAAAGAATCTATGGATCACCAATATTGATAAACTATATAACATTACACGTGTCCCCAAATTCAAATGGATATGCATGTTTGATACACCAATTTGCGTTATGATATTATCGATGCCGTGATCTCCAGTTTAAATATTTGAATCCCATTTAATCTAGATATTCGTCTCATATAACTATCACTCATGCTTATATAGGACTATCTCTCTAGACCTATACGTGTTCATCGTCTCTCGGGTATCTCTCGTGCTACCTGTATGTCGACAATGATCGTTTATCTTCATAACACACTGACGGTACTCTCTCCCTCGACCTTCATCACTCTATCACTCTCTAAGTATATCTCGCTTCCTGCTATGTGTCTATAACTATGATTCTCCATTCGGAATCTCTTTCTCTCACACAAACACAAAACTTTGTCTTCCGGGGTCTTATTTCTCTCTACTATTCCCTTATGTGCCACTCGCACACCCCTCATACAGAGATGTCTTTCGCTCCTTAGGTATGAGAACCTACGACTCTTCCTCTTAAATATCTCTTTCTCACACACAAACACAAACTCTGTTGCCCAGGGTCTCATATTTCTCCACTGTTCTCTTGCATGTCGCTCACACACACTGTCTCTCCCTAGAGATATCTTGTGTTCCCTCATATGTTTCTCTAGCTATCACTCTCGTTTTGAAATATCTTTCTCTCTTGCAGACACAAAACTCCGTCTCCCGGGATCTCATTTCTCTATGATATTTGTTTGTATGTGAGTCACATGCACCCTTTCTTCATCTCTCTCACACCCACACCCATAACTCAGCCTTCTGATCCACTCGACTCCTATCTCTAACGCACACTAGCTAGCATCTTTATCTTTCTATTTATCTGTTTCTCCATCAACCTTCTTTCATTTATAGGTTGATCTCTTTTGCGCAATCGTTGTGCCTCACTCCCTCTACTCGCCATAGATGCATGCTCCAGCCCACGCCACTATCTCTTAAAGACAAAACACATGCTCAATTGTCGGGCCTTCTTCCTGCATTCTCGCATGCATGCATATTGTCATCATACCGATCCGCTCTCTCCCATGTCGTTGATCTTAGCTTATGACTTATGTCTTCTTTCTTTTATCTCGATCGTATGCACACACACACACATCCCACATATACATGTATACCTCTCACACATGCACGTTGAAGGTCTCTATGTCTCCATACGTAGTTAATTACCCTCAACCCTAACGTCACATCGAATCGTTCTCTTCTTGTGTGCACATAACTTCCGCCTGGATGGGTAAAACACACACTCACACTTAATAATCTCCTTGTAGCTACCCCCTTCTCACTCTTCCCCTATACCCCAAAACCAATAAGACCACCCCTTCGTTTAATTCCCGCCTACATGCACCATCGATATTTAGTAGTCTTCCTTGCTGTCTCTCGAACAAGCACGTTCTCTCGATCTCGACTACTCTCACGTGCACACACCTTCTCTTCCCTCTCTATGGGCATTTTCTGTCTCGCACCTCATCGTTGGTGGCCTCTGCCATACACATCACCTCTCTATGATGAAGCCATGCACACTTAAATTACATCCGCCACCGAGGACCCCGCGAAACACACAGACACACACACACAAACACACACACACACACACACACACACAGAGAGAGAGAGAGAGAGAGAGAGAGACTCCATCTCACACACACATGCTCTAGGCAGAGCATTTGTTCATACCACCCTTCATCCACCCTTACCCGTATGATAAACAATCACCTTAATTTACTTGTATAACATGGACAAATTCCACTTTACTTTAGTAGTTAGCAAACTTATCATACTGCCCTTATAAAAAACCGCGTTGGCGATGATGGTGTGCCTGCCATCTTGTAATATAGACCGTCTGATCTATATCTGACGGATAGAAAGCAAACTCTGATAATTTTACAAAAGATAGCCGCACCTCTCTCTCCACATCCTTATCTCCCACACCTCATTGCTGAGCAATTAAAAAAGAAAGTCTCCAGAACAATCTAGCATGGTGGCCGCTGCCACCTGCCGGCGCCTTCCATCCCCATGCCTCCGCCCATTCTGACCACCAGTCACCACCACGCTCCACTCCTCCTCACCTTATCTCTTATCTTTCATTTTTTCGATGACATTCTCGAGATACCAGTTTTCTGATAAAATTCTCGAAATATCATTAGTTTTTACACATGGGATTACTCCTACATGGGTAAATCACAACAGGTGTTTTGTAAAAAAATGCATATTGATGTTCCGTGCAATGCATGAGCATCTTGTTTGTAATTATATAACACAAATCACGAGCAGGAAGTGACATTTTTTTACACAACCACGTTAACATGGCCACGTAAATCACTAGCTAAAGTAAATACCATTATACTTATATCCCGATGCAAAAGGTTGAGTACATGTCCGAAGAGTAGAGTTGCACACACGCACTCTGTCTCTCAGAATCTCACACACACACACACACCAGTTACGTGACGCCCACTTAAGCAGACACATATGTTACAATTTGTGCACCCGCGGGTACACGTGATGTTGCACATTTATTTAAGCCGGATGGCGAACCCAAACAGTAGCTGCATTCATTCCCCTCCCGCCGCCTCTTCTCTGGTCGCCTTCGCCTGATAGCCATGGCCCGGCCGAAGGTAACAACATACGCCATATTTCACGAGCGGCTGTTTAATCTGGAAATTTTAGTGGTCATGCATGCATCTTTTTGTGCTAGCACTCCTATATAAGGGTTGACCGGTCACTTCCCGCGGACGTGCGCGGGCGGTGGAAGAGGAAGGAGAGGGGAAGCGGTCTATGGAGTAACGTTTTTTACCACAATTCTTAGGAAACTGAGTGCAATAATTGAGTAGTTTTGCAAACTACCAATACTACACATGAAACAGTTCAAAACCTATACTCCCTTGCTAGCGCGTGCTTCCCACGTGAAACGGTCAGCGTCGCCCTGGAGCGTCAGTGCTGCATTAATGCCCAGAGCGGAGGCGACCTCTCACTGGCGCCGGCTTTGAAGCGGCACGACGGCCGAGAGAGCGCCACTTCCCGGTGCACCGACTGCTTCGCGTCAAGGCTGGCCATAGGCCCTGTTTGGATCCATGGGTTAGAGTTAGTTTGAGCTAGTTGGGGCTCAAATAGCCCTAAAGTATCCAAGCATGAGGGTTTAAATTGGAGCAAGTTGCACCGAACCCACCAACAAAAACCATCCCACCCAAGAGGTGCTAACTGGAGATAGTTCTCATTGGGACCATTGAAAAATCACTTCTCTCTCTCCATCAAGTGCATTTGTTGTCAATCTAACCCGTTCACCCAAACACCTCTTTGGCTACAGTTAGTTCAGGGTTAGTCATGAGTTAGTCTAACCTCTAGCTAAGTTAGAGTATCCAAACAGGAGCAGTATAGGACATGCAAGTTGCTCAAAGCATACAACAAATTAAATGCGTGAAAGGATTTTTTCTTTTTGAAAACGGAACGTGAAAGGATTTTTTTTAGAATTCTCTTGGCATGTCGCTAACATGTGATGAGTTAACCGACCTCAATAGATGGCAAAAACGCCAGCCCGCCGCACTTTGAGAGAGACGAGGAGGGAGAAGCGATACAGGCTGCTGGATTACTAGAGATAGGTGTCGCACGGAAGCCAAGAAATATGGTGATAGCGTGGGTTAGCCATGTACTAGTATGATGACTACACTGGCTGCCGTGTTTACGTACTCTTTGAGTCCACCGGAGATGATTGGTTGATTTTATATCGCTGAATAATATAAAATATTATGAGTGCAGACGCTCCACCCCGAGGTTCCTTGATCCTTCTCGGTCGTTGGGAATCTATGTTCTTCCACTCTATTTTTTATGTGAGCTTTGTTCATCCTTTTGCCAACACGCGACACATCTAGCATCAAGGTGCACGTGTCATGCAAGGATCGTTCCATCTATATGAAGAACATGTGGGACTGGAACTACGAGACAGACATGTACCCAGGAGTGGACGTGCGAACCTGTGTAACGTAGCGCAGTAAGTGAAGTAGAAAGGCACAAATAGTATGAACATGCATGGCATATAGGCATTTTTCTCTTACTACCACTAAATGTTCTACGTGCAATGCCCGGTGATGTTATGGAGTACGTGACTAAGTACTCTACTACTACTATATTAATTGGAGGCACATATTAGGTTTTATATTTGTTTACGTGTATGCCCCGAGACCTTCCAACTAGACGTGTCTTTCTCTCCGGGTCGCACTTTGTATCGTTCATACCACTAGTACAGTAGTACTACTACATGTGGTCTCCGACCCAGAAGTGGAGACGCTCTACCACGATGTTCATGTTCCACTCCTTTCGCTGACGTGTGCGACATCCAGCACGTGCCGTGTGTTTGGCACTCCTTCATCGTAAGAGTTGAAACGCTAGCATTCGTTAGAAATAAAAAATAAATATAAATCACCAGTGATACTATACCACGCGGTTTCCTTGCTCCTCGATATCGGAAAGAATACTTTCGCTCACCGACATGTGGGACGTCGACCATCCTGGTCCACTTGCCATGCCCGCAGAACTCCAAGGGAGAGTCATCCCGGTCGTCGCACTGCAGTAATTACTAATGAGCCGTCAAATCACAGGCCCAACCTTACCCATTGTGAAGTTGCTCGGACGAAGGAACGATCATGACTTCATTGAATTCTGCTTCTTGAAGAAAACTACTGTACCAGCAGTACTGCTAGCTGTAGTGGTTACTCCAGTAGAGGCCTCCTTTGGTTCATAGGTTAGGAATTTTATAGGAATATGAAAATCATAGGAAGTGAGATGACATGCATCTCAATTCCTATAGAGAATGAGATGCCATTTGATGCATAGGATAGGAATTTTTCCATTGAGTCTAGGCTAATGTACTGGTAATTTGCTCTAAAAACTACAGTAGTAACTAGTTGTACTATTACATGCTCGTAATTAATTAAACAAACATACGGGCGACACAGACACACACACTAACTACTAGTACTACTACTTCTCACATCCTGCCGACGCCGTTCTCCTTCCGGCTTTGTCGTGACACCCCACTGCTTGGAGCTCCGATGTCTCCAAGCAGCGCTGCAAGGCCCTCTTCTTTCTTGTGGTAGCGGGCCTCTCTTTTCTTGAGTGCTTTCTGACTTTTCCGCTCCCTCTGTGCGGCTTTGGCCGCCTCTTGCTCTACCGCCCATTCGGCCTTGGCAGCTTCAAATTCCGCCCACATAGGTGTGAGGTCACGAGCAGCGATGAACTCGGCATGGCGGGATGCCACCGCTTGCCTACCATTTTGTGTGCGGTCGTGGGCGGCAAGGAACTCGGCACGGCGAGATGCCATCGCTTCCTTACCGATTAGTGTGCGGCGCGGTGGCATGAACGATGCTTGGTGACAGCTCTGGGGTGGAGTGGCCGGACAACCGTAAAGTGCATTGGTTTGTCAAGAGCTCAAGGACAGAAGACGAAGGAAATTTGGATTCCCCTTCAATCCTGGTCATTTATTTTATTACCGAGTAAAATGCATTGGAGGTCATTGAACTTGTCTTCATAGCTCACTTTGATCATTGTATACGAGATATGGTGATTATATGGTCACTGGCTCAGCACATAGCTCCGTATTTGTCTGGTTGACCAGTCAAACAGTCCGCATGTGCCTCATCAGCTCATGTTCTTTATCTATCTATCTATGTGGGCCTACCTGTCAGTGGAGAAAGAAATAAAAACCAAAAGTATGCGTATGTGACATTACTGTTTAGACGTTTGCTGGAGGCCTCCGCGAACACCGAGCATGTATTCACCTGGCTCAACACGAACGCTCATACTCATGACTCAGTGCCTTGCTCATGTATATCGTCCATCACAACGACAATCTATAAAACAGCCTAGCTAGAGAGGGTACTATGGTGCAGAGTATGTACTATCGTGAGCAACCGATCATAGTGCCATCAAGACACGAGTGTGTGTCCGATCGATTCGTCCATTATTCGTAAGTTATGTATGGTTGTGTGGTGTCTAATGGTGGTCGTCGAATGCTAGCTGGCGACAAGAGCGGTTGCATGGACGCCTGGTTGTCCATACGTGCCGCATACGCTTCAAAGGCTCGTCATCCATGAGTTCACATTTTTTCCACCACGCCAGCATCTGACCGCCCTGGCCTACCGAAACCCCTTCCATTGCTAGCGCGCGCTTCCCGCCTGAAACGATCACCATCTCTCCAAAACGTCAACGCCGCATTCACCGGCCTTAACTGCAGGTGCAGTTGGTGTGTCACTGACATATGGGCCTGATGCCCGTTGGGCCCACATGTCAGTGAGACAACACACCTGCGGTTAAGTCACTAAAGCAGCGTCCGCATTCACGCCCGACACGACCTCTCACTAGCGCCGACATTGCAGCAGCGCGACGGCCGAGAGAGCGCCACCCGCGACATCCCGGTGCCAGCGACTGCTCCGCGTTAATGACACCATGGCTGCTGACGAACCTACTCCAGTGCCAGCCGTCCATCTGTCTGCCGCAGCTCATTGCCATTCGCCTGCTATTTAACTTGAGCCGCAGCTCCCAGCCATAGCCAAAGACCCACACTCATTCTCCTCTGGTCCCTTCCTTCTGTTGGCACCACTCCAACCATGGCCTCTGGGCACTCCAAAGCTCTCTTGGACGTACTGTCGCAGGAGCAGACGAAGGACATCGGTGGTTCCGCTCCGGGCGTGCTCCAAAGCTCTCTTGGACGTACTTTCGCAGGAGCGCATCGGCGAGATCACCAGCTCCCCGGCCGCCCTCCGCCGCCACGACCACAGCTTGGCGTAGCGCGTCTTGTGGCGCAGCCGGCAGTGAGGAAGAGTAGTACATGGTAGGTCGCCACCGCTCTGGTCCCAGGAAGGCCACCGCTCCTCCACTCAGTCAATGCCAAGCCTGATGGGATAAAAATCGGCGGCCGATTAGCCGCTTGATGGCAACGTGGAGGCGGAAATCTACATAACCTTGTGCTCCGGAGGAGGAGGTTATCGAGGCGGATAAGGAGGAGGCAAAGGCAATGGCCGGCTTTGTCGGGTTCATGGCCGGACATGGTGGTCGGGGCCTGGCGATCGTTTAGATTAGGTTTACAGTAGGTTTTAGTACAGTTTATGCGAAATATGTAATGAATTTCGTCCAGTTTATTGGAAAAGTTCTCGAAATGTAATGAATTTCATCCGGTCAATTTGAAATTTGCTTTGTTTGCATGAATTTCGTCCAGTTAGTTCATATAGTTGTCGAAAGGTATGCGGGCAGCATTGGATGGCATCCACCAGTGTCCTCGGACAGATGCCGGTGTAAATTTGAGGGCCAGCGCTAGAGATGCCCTAACTATCATGCTATAATCGCTAACAGTGCTCCATTATTTCGCAGGGAACAATTATCCCTAGATCAAAATCAGATCCGCCATGTTCCGCACTCCTCCCACGTAAGAGTGTAGACTCTTGCTTACATAAAAATGGAGCAAGTGGACGGCACTATAGCACGTCATATCACTCAAACTAGCCCGCCTAACGCGCGGGAATGCACCGCCCTCATCATTTTGTTCTGGATTTCTATCAATTGATCGCATGAAAAGTTACGCTTTGCAAGTTCAAAAGGAAAAGGCGGCACACTTACAACTCATACGCGTCGCGTTCACGTCGCACCCCCGATAGTCCTGCTCGCACTCCGCTCACCAGAGGGGACACGCGTTGTCTTGCATTTTCACTGACATGTGGGACTGCAATTAAATAAACCGTCGACAGCTGAAATCTAATCGCTCGGCGGGCGTCGGCTGAGAGGAGAGAGACGGGGGAGGGAGAAGAGATCGCCCGCCTGCCGTGCACGGACTCCAAGATATATGTGGTGATAATGTAAGGTGGGCCATGTGGGAGTCCGCACGGCTTCCAAGCCCGCTTCTTACCGCCCGGGGCCACCAGAACCCCTCCCCCACCCCACCACCTCCCCCCGCGCGCTCCCCCCTCAGAGGCCAGCTGGCCGGATTTGAAAGCACAACTGCTCCCTAGGTGGTTTTGGTAATTAATGTCAACATATCTCTTGTTGGACTAACACTTTTATCTAGTATGTTTCAGATAAGTTCAACAATGGAGTGGCATGGACTAAAGGATGTGGGAACCCCTTCAAGATGCTAAGGACAAAGGATTGGCTCAAGCTTCAAGCTCAAGACTCTAATACATTTTAGTGATCCAAGATCACATTGAGTCTATAGGAAAAGCCAATACTATCAAGGAGGGATGAGGTGTTGCTTAATGAGCCTCTTGCTTCATGTGCTTAGTGATATGCTCCAAAACCCTCAACTACTTTCCCACTTCCACACATATGACCTAAACCTAAAGTCAAACTCGGCCCTACCGATTCTTTCTATCCGGTGCCACCGAGTTCAAATGTCATAGCCACTGCCACAAACCCTAGGCAAATCGGTTTCACCGATAGGGATCTCGGTCTCATCGAGATGGGATTGTAATCTCTCTGTGTATGTGCATTACCAAAATCGGTCTCACCGAGTTTGTGTAATCGGTACTACCGAGATTACAATGCAAACTCTCTGGTTAACTTATTACCAAAATTGGTCCCACCAAGTTTGAGTAATTGGTCCCACCGAGTTTACCTGACCAACTCTCTGGTTAGCTAATTACCAAAATCGGTCTCACCGAGTTTATGTAATCGGTCTCACCGAGATTACGTTATGCCCTAACCCTAACCATATCGGTCCTACCGAGTTGCATATCGGTCCCACCGAAAACCCTAACGGTCACTAGGTTTACTAAATCGGTCCGACCGAGTTTGTTGATTCGGTCCCACCGAGTTTGGTAAATTGTGTTTAAGGGTTAGATTTTGGGTGGAGGCTATATATACCCCTCCACCTCCTCTTCATTCGTGGAGAGAGACATCAGAACAAGCCTACACTTCCAACATCCTATTTCTGAGAGAGAACTACCTACTCATTTTTTGAGGCCAAGATATTCCATTCCAACCACAAGAATCTTGATCTCTAGCCTTCCCCAAGTTACTTTCCACTCAAATCCTCTTTCCACCAAATCCAAATCCCGTGAGAGAGAGTTGAGTGTTGGGGAGATTATCATTTGAAGCACAAGAGCAAGGAGTTCATCACCAACACACCATTTGTTACTTCTTGGAGAGTGGTGTCTCCTAGATTGGCTAGGTGTCACTTGGGAGCCTCCGACAAGATTATGGAGTTGAACCAAGGAGTTTGCAAGGGCAAGGAGATCGCCTACTTCGTGAGGATCTACCGCTAGTGAGGCAAGTCCTTCGTGGGAGACGACCATGGTGGGATAGACAAGGTTGCTTCTTCACGGACCCTTCGTGGGTGGAGCCCTCCGTGGACTCGCGCAACCGT
Source organism: Aegilops bicornis (assembly GCA_021605145.1). Classification (NCBI taxonomy): domain Eukaryota; kingdom Viridiplantae; phylum Streptophyta; class Magnoliopsida; order Poales; family Poaceae; genus Aegilops; species Aegilops bicornis. Next base: position 251,212,818 of record CM038673.1, read on the forward strand.
TACCCTTCGTGGGTTGAAGTCTCCATCAACGTGGATGTACGATAGCACCACCTATCAGAACCACGACAAAAACATCCGTGTCTCCTATTGCGTTTGAATTCTCCAAATGCTTCCCTTTACATTCTCGCAAGTTGCATGCTTTACTTTCCGCTGCTCACATACTCTTTGCATGCTTGCTTGCTTTTTATAGTTAAACTTGTGCCTAAACTCCACTTAAACCTAAAGAAGTTAAAAACTGCAACTTTGGTACTTAGTGTCTAATCACCCCCTCTAGACACCTCTTCTCAAGATCCTACAAGTGGTATCAGAGCATTGGTCTCCATTGCCTTGGTTTAATCACCTTTGGAGGAAGATGGATGAGTCTACTTTGGGGAGTCTTAGACATAGAGTGCCTATTCTTGATGGAGAGTATTTTCATGAGTGAAAAAATGAGATCTTGTAATTTTCAATCAATATCATTTGAACAAGTACATTGCTAGCCCTTGTGCACCTCATGTTGATCCTATGCATCCTACCCTTGATGAATCTATTGACATGACTAGAAATCTTAGAACTGTTAATCTTATCACTAGAGGCTTGCCTAGAAACTTAATTAGAATCTTGCCTACTCTTGAGTGTGCCTACACTATATGGAAATTTCTTGAGGAACGCTTTCCAAATTATTCCTTGAAAAATCTAGATGAAATTCTCTATAAGTCTATTGCCTTGAGTAAGATGAATACTAGTGATCCTATGTTTGTCGATCGCTCTATTTGAACTTACCGACCTTATGCGTGCCAAAGGAGATGTTGGAATTATTGGTGATATTATTTCCGGCTATAAGAATTCATAAGCAAGATCATTGTCAAACTCACTCTAACGAATTACCCTCACTAGGACTTGATCCACCACATGACGATGTTGAACATGGATACTATGATGAGGATGATGATAGTGACTTCGATCTTGATGATGCAATGAGACATTTTGGTCTTATGGCAAATCTCCGGGGATATGTCTGGAGGAAAGGAATGGGTTCTTGACAGTGGATGTACCGACCACATGACCGGAGATAAAGACATGTTTCGTGAGCTTGCTGAAAATGATAGTCCTCGAAAGTATGTCACTTTCGGTGACAACTCAAAGGGTAAGGTGGTTGGCCTTCGTAAGGTGGCCATCTCACATGATAGCTCCATTCGTAATGTCATGCTCGTTGAATCTCTTGGCTACAACTTACTTTCAAAGATTCTAGACTTGCTGATTTCGGTTTCAATGTCCTATTTATCAAGTAGATTGCCAAGTGTTTCGTCGAGACAATCATAAAATGGTCTTTACCGGTATACGTAGAGGTGATCTTTACATTGTTGATTTCTCTAAAAGGCACAACCTAAAACTTGCTTCATTGCTAAATCCTCAAAAGGTTGGTTATGGCATAGACGACTAGGTCACGTTGGCATGAGAAACCTTGACAAGCTTATTAAAGGAAATCATATCCTTGGAGTTAACGGTGTCATATTTGATAAGGATAGACTGTGCAGTGCTTGTCAGGCAGGTAAACAGGTTGGAGGAAGGCATCCCGTGAAGAACATCATGACCACAAGGAGGCCACTCGAGCTACTTCATATGGATCTTTTTGGTCCTAATGCTTACAAAAGCCTCGGTGGAAATTCTTTTCGTCTAGTTATAGTTGATGATTTTTCAAGATTTACGTGGGTGTTCTTTCTCGATGATAAATCACAGGTCCAAAAGATCTTCAAAAACTTCGCTAGGAGGTTCGCAGCGACAACGGAACGGAGTTCAAGAACGCAAATGCGGACACCTTTCTTGACGAAGAAGGGATTTCACACGAGTTCTCTGCTACGTACACACCTCAACAAAATGGAGTTGTTGAGAGGAAGAACCGGACGCTCATCGAGATGGCGAGAACGATGCTTGATGAGTACAAGACGCTGAAGCACTTTTGGGCAGAAGCGGTTGAGACAGCTTGTCATGCAACAAATCGCTTGTATCTTCACAAGCTACTCGGCAAGACGGCATACGAGCTCCTCACCGCTAACAAACACCAAGTTGGATACTTTCGGTATTCGCTCAAAGTGCTACATTCTTGATAAGCATCGTCGTTCAAAATTTGCTCAAGTCTCATGAAGGTTTCCTACTAGGTTATGGCTCAAACTCTCACACTTCATCGTGTCTACAACAATTTCACCCGTAAGGTTGAAGATACGGTAGATGTGAAGTTTGATGAATCTAACGGCTCACAAGTAGAGCAATTACCAATTGATGTAGGAGACAAAGACCCTTCGGAAGCAATCCAAGACTTGTCTATTGGCAAGGTCCATCCAACGGAGGTGAAGGAGAGTACCTCGTCTGTCCAAGTGGAAGCTTCTACTTCACGACAAGGTGAACCAAGAGTTGATACGGAAGCATCCACAAGTGGAACACACCAAGATGAAGAAAACGAGGAAGAACATCACGAACGTCAACAACCTCCTTCTCCACCTCGACAAGAAAACGACAACGCCAACAATGAAGAAGATCAAGAAGAAGAAGAACAAGATGAAGAAGATGTTCAACCGAGACCCAAGCAAAAGCTTTCACGAGTTCGAGCAAGAATTTCTAAAGACCACCCCGTCGAGCAAATCTACAATGATATTCAAATCGGGAGAATCACTCACTCTAAAACTCGTTTAGCTAACTTTATTGAAAACTATTTTTTCATCTCTAGCATTGAACCTATGAAGGTCGAAGAAGCATTGGAAGATCCGGATTGGATAAATGCTATGCATGAAGAGCTACACAACTTTGAGAGAAACCAAGTTTGGACATTTGTTGAGAAGCCCGACAACAACCGCAACATTATCGGTACCAAATGGGTGTTTCGCAACAAGCAAGATGAAGATGGATAAGTAGTTCGCAACAAAGCACGTCTCGTCGCCCAAGGCTACACCAAGTCGAAGGTATGGACTATGGTGAGACTTATGCTCCCGTTGCTAGACTTGAGTCCATTCGTATCTTACTTGCCTATGTTAATCACCATAATATCACCTTGTACCAAATGGACATTAAAAGTGCTTTTCTAAATGGTGAAATAGAGGAGGAAGTTTATGTTAAACAACCTCCCGGCTTTGTCAATCCTAAGAAACCAAATCATGTTTACAAACTTCACATAGCCCTTTATGGTCTTAAACAAGCTCCTAGAGCATGGTATAAATGCTTGACCAAGTTTCTTCTTGAAAAAGGATTTGCAATTGGGAAAATTGATTCCACACTTTTTACTAAAAGGGTTAATGGAGAATTATTTGTACGCCAAATTTATGTTGATGATATCATATTTGGATCAACTAACCCTCATTTTAGTGAAAAGTTTGGGAAGTTAATGTCGGAGAAGTTTGAGATGTCAATGATGAGTGAACTCAAATTCTTTCTTGGGTTGCAAATCAAGCAAACTAAGGAAGGTACTTTTGTCTCTCAAACGAAGTACACTAAGGATTTATTCAAGAAGTTCAATATGCAAGAGTGCAAAGGTATGTCTACACCCATGCCTACTAGTGGACATCTTGATTTGACCAAAGATGGTAAACCGGTTGATCAAAAGGTTTATTGCTCTATGATTGGATCATTGTTATACCTATGTGCTTCACGTCCCGATATTATGCTAAGTGTGTGCATGTGTGCAAGATATCAAGCTGCTCCTAAAGAATGTCATCTTAAGGCCGTAAAAAGGATAGTGAGATACTTAACTCATACACCAAATTTTAGCATTTGGTATCCTAAGAGGGCCTCTTTCGATCTTGTTGGCTACTCCGAATTGGATTATGCCGGAGACAAGGTTGATAGAAAGTCCACTTCGGGTACTTGTCAATTTCTTGGTAGATCTCTTGTGTCTTGGTCCTCCAAGAAACAAAACTCGGTATCCTTATCTACGTACCAAGCGGAGTACATTGCCGCTGGTTCATGTTGTGCTCAATTACTTTGGATGATCCAAACTCTTAAAGATTATGGGATATATGTGAAACATGTTCCATTGCTTTGTGAAAATGAAAGTGCTATCAAAATTGGTCATAATCCCGTACAATATTCTTGAACTAAGCATATTGAAGTTCGTCATCATTTCATTCGAGATCATGTTGCTAAGGGTGACATTAAACTTAAGCATGTTCGCACCGAAAAGCAATTAGCGGATATATTTACTAAACCTCTTGATGAGAAAGTGTTTTGCAGGTTGAGAGGAGAATTGAACATCATTGATGCTTCTAACTTGGAGTAGAAACTTCATTGGATACATGCAAGACATGCAAGACATGAGCTTATCACTAATCCATGATATCTCTCTTATGATGAAAATATTATATCTTGAATATATTTGCATCTTGCATGTTATCTAACCCTTGTAGGTACTTGGTTGAACCAATTTCCATGAGATTGTAATCTACTCACATCTTGAGCAATCTCCACATCACCAAGTCTCTACACTATGGTGGTTGAGGACAAGGAAGCACGGAATCATTCAAACATATCCTTTGACAAACTCTATGTTGAGCTTCATGATTATCATATTTGGATAAACAAGTGCTACTCCTTGCAAGAACTAACCCATGTAGGTAGATGGACTCCAAATTCCAAGTGGTGCTCCCAACTCTTGATGAGCTACATCAACCTTGAGCAACCCACACAAGTTCAACTACATGGTCAACACCACCAACCAAGGTATGTCATTCCATCTTAGAGAAGCTTTACTCTGAGTAATGAGCTAAAGCAACTCGACAATATGTGAATACATCAAAATGCTTAAACGAAAAATGGTAACCCCATTTTGAGCTTAAACGATGAGTATGACCTATGATCAAGTGATCTCACTTGACTCCTAAGTCAATATACTCTAACATAGGTGACTTTGTCGCCGACCATCTCTAGATGAAGTTCTTTTGTGTTCTTTTCTGAGTTTTTGCATTTGTCTCATGCATATTTATTTACCCTTTCAAAAAAAACTTCATCTAGATTTCCTTTCTTTTCTTCCTTTTCTTTTTTCAGTTGCTCTGCATTTCTTGCATCCAATTCATTGCATATCATTTAGTAAATTCCTTGAAAATCTTTGTGAGATCTTACTAGTCAAGTGAGCTGAGGTGACAAGTGTTTTCTCTGCGATGAACTCGGTTTCACCGATTTGTTGTTTTCGGTCCAACCGAATCCTTTCGGTACAACCGAAGCATACCACTCGGTGCCACCGATTTCACAACAGGAAAAACAGCTTGCCACTTATTCTGAGTTTTTCTTCTGATCCAGCTCCACTCAATGAATCTTGTCCTCTACAAGCATCTAAATTTTATCCAGTGCTTTGTGTTGTGACTCAAGGACCAAACCCATTCACAACAAATTCCAGAAGACCCTTCTTGAAATTGATGTCAAAGGGGAGAGAGAGATCACATCAAAGCTTATCACTTCCAAAAGGGAGAGAGTATTAAGGGGGAGAAAGAGATCTCCAAGGGGAGAGAATACTCAAGTAGAAAGTATTTGTCAAGGATCCCAGATGCTTGATGTTCAAGAGGAGAGATGCCACATGTCTTTTTGGGGGAAAGACATGTTCATGTGTGCTTATTTGCATTAAGCTCTGTTCATTTATATCTTTCAGCTCTGATTTTCTGTTCCCTATCTTCTCCCAGTATCCCATGCTAGATTCAGGGGGAGCAAGACATCTAAGGGAAAGGAATCATTTAAATTCATTGCATATCTTTACTCTTGGGGACATGTCTAATCCAATGTGGTACTTAGTACTCACTTTCTACATGTCATCCCAGTCTTGGTATTCTTGTGGTTTCTTCTGTTTGCTCTAGCTAGTAGATGTACCTGTATTATCTAATCTTGTTTGTGCAGGTTCATTCCACCCTAAGCCAACTCAATACTACAAGGTAAGTATATGCATCACACTCATGTGTGTGAGGAATTCTTGCTGATGTACATACTGTTTGCAAGAAGGACTCATAAGCATGGAGGTATTTTCTTTAATATTCTCTGCTCTGATGCATATGGCCAAGATACATGTAACACATTGCCTACTCTATCATGGTTATGCTCTCACATGTTTCTATATTCCATATTCACATGATTGCATACATATAGGGGGAGCATATGCTTGTTACATGTCTTTTCGAAGCTTTACTTGCTATTATTTATATCTTTATCTAAAGCTTTGATGTATGTTGCCATCAATTAACAAAAAGGGGGAGATTGAAAGCACGAGTGCTCCCTAGGTGGTTTTGGTAATTAATGTCAACATATCTCTTGTTGGACTAACACTTTTATCTAGTATGTTTCAGATAAGTTCAACAATGGAGTGGCATGGACTAAAGGATGTGGGAACCCCTTCAAAATGCTAAGGACAAAGGATTGGCTCAAGCTTCAAGCTCAAGACTCTACATTTTACATTTTAGTGATCCAAGATCACATTGAGTCTATAGGAAAAGCCAATACTATCAAGGAGGGATGAGGTGTTGCTTAATGAGCCTCTTGCTTCATGTGCTTAGTGATATGCTCCAAAACCCTCAACTACTTTCCCACTTCCACACATATGACCTAAACCTAAAGTCAAACTCGGCCCTACCGATTCTTTCTATCCGCGCCACCGAGTTCAAATGTCATAGCCACTGCCACAAACCCTAGGCAAATCGGTTTCACCGATAGGGATCTCGGTCTCACCGAGATGGGATTGTAATCTCTCTGTGTATGTCCATTACCAAAATCGGTCTCATCGAGTTAGTGTAATCGGTACTACCGATATTACAATGCAAACTCTCTGGTTAACTTATTACCAAAATCGGTCCCACCGAGTTTGAGTAATCGATCCCACCGAGTTCACCTGACCAACTCTCTGGTTAGCTAATTACCAAAATCGGTCTCACCGAGTTTGTGTAATCGGCTCACTGAGATTACATTATGCCCTAACCCTAACCATATCGGTCCTACCGAGTTGCATATCGGTCCCACCGAAAACCCTAACGGTCACTAGGTTTACTAAATCGGTTCGACCGAGTTTGTTGATTCGGTCCCACCGAGTTTAGTAAATTGTGTGTAACGGCTAGATTTTGGGTGGAGGCTATATATACCCCTCCACCTCCTCTTCATTCGTGGAGAGAGCCATCAGAAGAAGCCTACACTTGCAGCATCCTATTTTTGAGAGAGAACTACCTACTCATGTGTCGAGGCCAAGATATTCCATTCCAACCACAAGAATCTTGATCTCTAGCCTTCCCCAAGTTGCTTTCCACTCAAATCCTCTTTCCACCAAATCCAAATCCTGTGAGAGAGAGTTGAGTGTTGGGGAGACTATCATTTGAAGCACAACAGCAAGGAGTTCATCACAAACACACCATTTGTTACTTCTTGGAGAGTGGTGTCTCCTAGATTGGCTAGGTGTCACTTGGGAGCCTCCGACAAGATTGTGGAGTTGAACCAAGGAGTTTGTAAGGGCAAGGAGATCGCCTACTGTGAAGATCTACCGCTAGTGAGGCAAGTCCTTTGTGGGCGACGGCCATGGTGGGATAGACAAGGTTGCTTCTTCGTGGACCCTTCGTGGGTGGAGTCCTCCGTGGACTCACAAGAACTGCTACCCTTCGTGGGTTGAAGTCTACATCAACGTGGATGTACGATAGCACCACCTATCGGAACCACGACAAAAACATCCATGTCTCCTATTGCGTTTGAATTCTCCAAACCCTTCCCTTTACATTCTTGCAAGTTGCATGTTTTACATTCTGCTGCTCACATACTCTTTGCATGCTTGCTTGCTTGTTATAGTTAAACTTGTGCCTAAACTCCACTTAAACCTAAAGAAGTTAAAAACTGCAACTTTGGTACTTAGTGTCTAATCACCCCCCCTCTAGACACCTCTTCTCAAGATCCTACAGCATTCATATCAAGTAGTACCAGTAAAATTCTGGGCTATAAAGGGCATGTACAATGGTTGATAAGATAGTCTTACCATAAGTCTTGCATGTAATTTAGAGATGAAAAAAAACATGTGTACAATGGATCATCTCTTAGCCTTATCTTCAATAACTAGTTACTCCTAAAAACATGGTGAAACATATTGTGCTAAGAGATCATCTCTTGTCTTCTCGACAAGCCCGCTTGTGTGGAGGAGAGAGAGAGGCATTGTCAAAGTCAATGAGTGGGATCTGCAGGAGCTCGTCTCTACACGTGCTCCTAGGTATAAAAAACTAATTCTAAAAAAAGAGGCATAAAAACAATTGTATCTAAAAAAATAAAGGTAAATAACATTTGAGAGGAAATAGATAGAGAGAAAGTGAGAAAAACTTGTAACCTTATAGTCAACACTATGGTAGTATTACATGAGGAAGGAGGGAGTGGTGCACATGCCAAGTTCACTGGGCTGCGGTGTTTCACACTCCTCCGTCGTAGCAGTGGAGACAATAGGTTTCATCAAAAATAAACAACTAATACTCGTTGCTCATCCACTATATCGGAAAGAATACTTTCATTCGCCGACATGTGGGAAGTCGACCATCCTGGTCCACCTGCCATGTACAAAATTATCCTGGTCCACCCAGGTCGTAGCGCAGGCTCAACCTTTCCCACTGTAAGTTAGTCGGATGAAGGAACCATCATGACTTTGTTGAATTCCGCTTCTTCAAGAAAACTTACTCTACCCGCAGTACTGCTACCACACGCAAAGACTGGACGACACTGTACCACGTCATATCACTAAAACCCACTAGGCCAAACTAGCCCGCCTAGGATTTGTACTCCCTCCGTTTCAAAGTTAGTAGTACAAAGTTGACTCATCTATTTTGGAACGGAGGGACGTCTCTGTACTGCTATGATTTTGTGTTGTACGTCTCTGTACTTTTGCTACGATTTTCCTAACCTATTGTCTGATCGATCGCTAAGCCTACATTTTTAGGAGCTTGGGCTGTTGGCTGATCGACGACGGATCAGTATAAGCGTACCACGAGCTCATCAGCCCCAACATTTCTCTTCGATGAGTGTTTTGTAAGTACTATAGCTCGCACAATAGCTAGCCTACTAACACCAAGAATCATCAAATAAGCCCTGCTGATATGATAAATAGTTCAAACTTACATCTAAGCATGCCATATATTACATCAAAAGCTGGTGAGGATACATCTGTTTCCATAACTCGGAGAGGGTTCACATGATTCACTATCAAACAAAAGTAGCAAGTACCGCCCACACAAGACAGTGCACTAGCCCTAAGATGGTTTGATAACACACATTGTTCCGGTAATTAAACACAGGGCAATGCAAACTACCCTGAAGGATTAGAGCGACCAACTATTTCTTGTCATCGATCTCTCGGGCAATGACCACAGCACGAACGGCGGCATGGGAATCGATCTCTGGGGCGATGTCAACAGGACTGACCGCGACATCGGAATCGATCTCTGGGGTGATGTCCATAGGATGGACAGCGGCATCGGAATCGATCTCCGGGGCGATGCCAACAGGACGGACCATGACATCGAAAACGATCTCTGGGGCGTTGTCCACGGGGCCAGACGCGACATCGGAATCATCAAGGACGCCCACCGCAATCGCACAACCATAACATATTAGCAAGCACATTGCAAATAATCAAAAACCACAACTTTCGGTAATAAGCCATTATTTTTTACCTTGTGCAGCTCACCGGGGGATCCCATCCCTCCGGGGGCCATCTCCTCGTCCTTGATGGGGGCCATCACCTTGCCAGGGGAATAATGCTTCTCAACGGCGACTATCTCCTCAAACTCGGCCTTGAGCCTCGCAAAGTTGGCCATCAGAGTTTCTGGGGTAGGCACAATGGGGCCCTTGCTATTCTTCCAACTTTCTTTGAGGAGTTTTTCATCTCCATGGGTTGGCCCACCAACATAGTCAACTCGTTGGTCGGTGCTCGCTTCCGGGAGATTGCTGTCTCCAGTGGCTTGTCCGCCGGCAACTCTTTGCCTAGTGCTCCAGGATCCATCAATGAACTGACAAAAAAAGCAATCAAACCACAATCGCAATGAAAACGGGAGAATAATAGGCTGTGAGAATCGGTCGGTGCTTCACAAAAAGAAGATTCTTGGAATAAAAATATAGCAGCATCACTGTTTCGCCCACCTTTCCTTCATCGGTACAGAAGAAAAATGGCAGAAGTGAGTAGCCTGGAGTGAGGTTTTCTTCAAGAAAGGTGAGAAAGGGCTTCAACGAGCGTTCCAGTGAAATGATGGTTGCTTCATCCAGTCGAACTTCGAGGCCACTTTACCACTGCTGGTAAAGATGTGGGTTTTGTGATATGAGGGGTCATGACAACCACACCGGGGTGACCGATGAGTTTCGACTGTAGCACCTCTCTGTGATTTGGTGGATGGCACGCGGGCCCAGATGCTTTGATGTCCCGCATGTAGATAGAGCGGCTAGTCATATAGGAGTGGTCAATATTGTGCACCGCGACCAAGGCGAAGAGGAAAATGAGAGAACTACGTAATTAATGCATGAGTTTAAATAGGGTAGTTTTGTAAAGTACGAGATATATTCCTCCAATCACAAAATGCCTTGGTTGATGAGATTTGAGATTTGAGCCCTATAAATCGGAAGGGAGATTTGAGATACTGCACGCGGTGTAGTCTAGTCACTTGTTGGAATCTCTAGAAAGACTTATACCGCATGATTCTTTGCTTCTTCTTACTACTACGTACTACTTCACCGACATGTGGGACAGCCAGCAGCATCCGGGTCGACGTAATACGTGTCATGCACCAGATTAGAGTGCGGAATGGAAGGGGGCATCACCCCGGTCGTACCGCCTGGCCCTGTTTGGATACTCTAACTCAGTTAAAGGTTAGAGTTAGATTCTAATCCTGAACTAACCCTGAAGTAACTCTAGCGAAAGAGGTGTTTGGATGACAGGGTTAGATGGAGCGCGGATACGGCAAGGTGCTTTCATGGGCGGTGCGAGAGGGAGGGAGGGAGAGGACGAGAAGCTTCGAGGAAGTGGGGAGGGATCTGCTGCGGGGACAGCGACAGAAAAATGTGTTTTTTAGTGTCCCGAGAAGAACTAACCCAAATAAGCACCTCTTGGGCGGGTTAGATTTTTTTGGGTTAGTTGAGTTCAAACTAACCCAAAGTAACTCGAACACGTGGATCCAAACAGTAACCCAAACTAACCCTACTGTTTGGATATTTTTGGGTTAGTTGAATTCAAACTAACCCAAACTAACTCTAACACATGGATTCAAACAGTAACGCGCCGTCAAATCGCACAGCCCGGCCTTTCCAGCAGTAAGTAAGTTGAATCCGCTACTCCATCACCCTCCTCGCCTCTCTGTCAATCCGCCTACGTGAAAACTACCGCGCGTACTGCCGGGGAAAAGCCCTGCCCTCAACTTTTAATTATGCGAAAATAGTTCGAGCTTGTTCGTTCTATATAAATACTAGTACTGTATGTTTATTCACCCGTGGGGTTGTTCAATGAATGGAGGGCCGGGGAGCACAAGTGAACAATACTACTACTAGTAGTAGTAAGTAGGAGTCGTACAGGTAGTCACCTTAAATAGAGAGTTTCTTTTCTTTAATGCAACGTACACAAATTGAAACGCTTGTTGTGGAGAGAAGAAGATAATCACTCCACTATATATGTACGCAGGGGCCTGAGCGCTTGCTTTACTAGGGTTGCTCTCTTTATTCTCTCATCCTCTCCAGATATAAACAAGACAGTGGTAGCGATATTTTCTCTCTGCTCACCGCTGGTCACAGATCCGGTCGGATCCCTTCGGCTGGTGCGTGTAGAGGACTAGGTCCATCGTTCACGCGGTCATCGCCGGCGAGGGAGGAAACCCACAACTGTCGGACGGGCCCGATCCTCTGCCCGTGCCATTCTCTCCGACATAGCGCCGGCTCGGGAGGTCCTCCGACCCTTCTTCCTCCCTGCCGTATTGTCCGCAGATCCGACCTGCCGCCGCCGACATCCCGACGACCCTCAGGTATAAGTTCTTCAAAAGCGGCCTTGCTCTACTGCCCCAGCTCCCCACGTGTCTGCATGTGCATCTTTTTCTACTCCCATCAGCTCTTCCAAAGCCACCTAATTTTTTAGTATTATTAGAGGTAAAGCTACTTCATGCATTCGAATCTAGGGCTTTGTTCAAACAACGAAGAAAGGGGGGAAAGTTGTAGCATGAATCTAGGACTTGATTCAAAGGGGAAATAATATGGTGAAAGTAGTAGAGACCGGATACCCAACCGGTCTCTTGGTTGAAAAGATAAATAATGGGAAAACGCAGTACAAACTGGATAAGGAACAGATCTATTATTGGTTGAAAAAAGGATAGAAAGTAGCGGCTGGTGGACAAGTCAATAGAGTATGTCCAGGATTAGATTTGTTGCCCTCACATAGTAAAAGGTCGCCAGGATTAGAATTGTTTCCCTCACATAGTAAAAGGTCTCAGGATTAGATTTGCTGCCCTCACATAGTAAAAGGTCTCCAGGATTAGATTTGCAGACCTCACATAGTAAAAGGTCTCCAGGATTTGATTTGATGCCCTCACATAATACAAGGTCTCCAGGATTAGGTTTGCTGCCCTCACATAGTAAAAGGTCTCCAGGATTAGATTTGCTACGCTCACATAGCATGAACAAACTCTGCATCACCACTTTATGCCTCCTTGTAGGTACATTGTGCTGATGCGTCCACTGTCGCATGTCCTTATACCAACCTTTTGCTGTTGTTAATGTAAGGGCGCATGTAAAATGAAGCAATCGCACTATTACCTTAGTGACATGTCTAACCAGTGTTATTGTTAATCTAATGCCTCCAGTGATAAGATGCAATTAAACTGTGTTACAAATGGCACTCTGCTGTTTTCCCAAAGATGATAAGTAAGTTGCTCCTTTACGCTGCCGAAAGTGTCCCGGTGTCCCCACGGTCCCATGCCCTTAAACCAACTCTTTAGCTGTTGTTGATTTATTGTATCTGGTAAACAAGCAATGCCACCATTAAAGTAATCCCATATTTGAGGAATCTCATTGTTGATCGTAATGCTTCTAGTAACATGAAGCATTGCTGACGTTTTAAAATTTCTACTGTCCTTGCGTGATTGCCATGAACATAATTAAGATGCTTCTTTTCATTTCGTATATGTTTAGTATATTCTTATTGACGAGCAACTGTTTACTTTCTATCTTTTGTGCAGATAGGGATATCCATTTCACCTTGTTTCTATTGTGACCTTTTGGTGAACTGCACAAAACACTTTTTTTGGAATGAGTGTCTTGTGGAGCTCAACTAAAATGTCATGTGGGCAACATCTCTCAATTTGGTGGAACTGCATAAAATGGTGATTGGAGTTTCCAAAATCTCCGTCAAGTTCTGCTGGTAATCTTGTGCAACATTTTATTAGCCTTTGCAAGATGAGCCGTCACTGTCACCACAATGGCACTTTATTATAGTGGAACTGCACAAAAGGATAAGAAAATTATAGTTGCACCTTACATGAGCCGGACAGCCAACCTTAATGTTCCTCAATTTTAGTGCAACTACTAAAGAAGAACCTGCCAGCTCACGAGAGCAAGTACTTCTTGCTAGATGAATGATGCAATCTTTGCTTCATTTCAGGTGAACTGCAGAAAAAGGTGCATGAAATGAATCATGGAACTCCAGGCAGGCCTCATCCTAGTGGAGTTGCAGGTTGAGTAACGGAGGCCACTATTAAAGTGAAATCATGCTCTCCTTGTTTGTGTTGTGCAAACAGGAATACTCAACTACAGATGTTGTGATGGTCAAGAGCATTCGCCAAGTTCTTCGATTGTATGTGATGTACACCGACGATCCGGACTCGGTGAAGCTCTGCCTCGCCGAGTTCAAGCAGTACCTACAGGACGAGAAAGCACAAGGTTGCAGGACTAGACCTTGTGCCCATCCATTCATCTCCTGACAGGGACCAGCGGATCGCCGTCGCCCAGGTATGTGTGCGGGACGAGGTTCTCATCTACCACTTCTGTAGGGCCATCAGAGGTTCTGAAGCAATCGCCCGTTTCATCGGCAGCGCCGACTGTCGTGGTTCTAAGTCTGACAGTAGAATGGGGGGTAGGTATGGAGAGGCAAGATCCTAGCTATGGAGTAGTTGTATACGCAAGGGATTTATGAGTTCAGGCCCTTCTTGGAGGAAGTAATAGCCCTACGTCTCGGAGCCCGGAGGCGGTCGACTGGATTATATGCGTATGTGTTACAGGGATGCGAACCCTTCTACCTGTGGAGGGGGTGGCTTATATAGAGTGCGCCAGGACCCCAGCCAGCCCAAGTAGTAGAGGGTTTAAGGTGAGTTAAAGCTAGGCGTTACTGGTAACGCCTTACATAAAGTGTCATTAAGATCATAAAGACTATTTAACTACAGACCGTTTGGGCACCGAGTGGCTCTTGGACTCCTGGTCGTCGAGTGGGTCTTCATGGTCGAGTGGAAACCTACCAGTCGACCGGAAGGCTGCTTCTCTTGCGAGTGTCCTTGTGGAGGGTACCCTTGGGCAGGTCTATGACCCTACCCCAGGTACATGACTTCATCATTAGCCCCCGAATGGATCAAGGTTTGAGTGGGGAAAGAGTTGATAATCTTTCCGACCTGTTCTTCGTGTTGCGAGTGTGTCTTACTCCGGATCAACGACCTTTTAGTGATGGCATCAACTTCTCTTTCAGTCGCCTTGATCCATTCTTCACGCTTGTCGAGTGAACTCCGTGAACTTGATGATTTCCGAGCGACGGATCGGAGGAAATATGCTATCTGACGAGTTGCTCTGCGGTTAGCAGATTTCACAGGATCCGAATTTTGGGAAGCGCGCAAAGCGGAGAAAACTGCGGCACTCGGATGGGATAAGACGATGACGCCTCGATCTTCGTGCTGCCTTTTTCGCCACGTATCGTGCGCGCTTTGTTCTTGAGATTGTGACGGGATTGCCTGGGTTTCACCGGTCAGCCACTCGGAAGCGGCTCCATATAAAGCGTTGGACAGGGCATTTTGAACAGTGTGACCTCAATCTTCTCCTCCCTCCGCCTCCAAACCTTCTCACTGCGCTCTTCGCCTGTCCAGCGCCACAGCTCGGTACTTGCTTCGCCGGCGACCATGGTGAAGGACAAGACCGCAGCCCTGGAACGGGTGAAGAAGGCGGCGGCGAAGGCCAAGGGGAGAGCGCCCAGTCGGGGCGGATCCTATTCGCGGTCCAAACTGCCGCAAGGCTGGGTCCAAGGAGATTGGATCCGCTCGACCATCACCGAGAAGGATCTCGCCAATCTGGCCAATGAAGGATTGATCCCCCATGGGTTGGCGAGGCTTCCGGGTACGGAGTGGCAACCGCAGCCTGAAGAGGGTGAGTGTGTCCTCCTGGCCGCCCACGTAGATCGGGGGTTTTCTCTGCCGCCAAATCCTTTTTTCCGGGGGTTTTTGAACTTTTTTGGAGCGCAACTCCATCATTTCCCTCCAAACTCCATTGTCTATCTTGCTGCTTTCATTTCGCTATGCGAGAACTTCTTGGGTTGCCGACCGCACTGGGGTGTCTTCAAGCACATACTCACCTGTCGCTCTCAGACGGTGAAGAAAACGAACCGGAATGACGAGAGGACCCAAGTAATCCAGATGTGTGGGGGACTCGGGGTCCAGATGAGGGGGAAGAGCGCCTTTCCAGCTATGACTCTCCCTGACTCGGTTAGAGGGTGGCAGTCGACCTAGTTCTACTGCCAAGACCAGCCGACGCCGGGGCAGTCGACTGGGCTCCCTCCTTTCTCCATGAGTCGAGGGAACAAGCCATCTTCCCTGAAGGTGTTACCAGAGGAGAAGATCCAAGTAAAGTTGTTGATGGAGCGTGTAGTCCAGCTTATTCATGACGGGGTGACCGGTATGGATCTCCTGGAGGTTTTCCTCCGACGGCGTATTCAGCCACTCCAATACCGAGGCCATCCGATGTGGATGTACTCTGGTACGGATGATACCACTCGGGTCCATCCAGAGGAGGTCGATGACGCCACGCTGGAGAAGTGGATGACTTCCATCACAGGAAACAAAGACAACCCTCGTGGAGCTAGGAGGATTCCACCACTCGACCAGAGTTACGAACCAGACAAGGTATAACCACTTATCTTTGACTGTGATTCTGCTGCATTCATTCTGTTTTGATGCCAATTCGTCGACTGACTTTCGCCTTGTTTTGTTGTCTTCTAGGTCACCACTGATATGTACTCGATGCCCAACGGGGCGCAGGAAACAAACAAGAAGAAGAAGGAAGCGGAGGTGAAAGTCCGGAGGAATGGGAGTCCAACGGCGAGGAAGATGAGGAGGATGACAGCTCGATGAAGAGGAGGAGGAGGAGGAAGAGGAGGAAGACGCCGATCCTCCTCGCCGGAGGGAAGGTCCAAGTTGACGATGACCCGGCGGCCGGGCGGTAAAGCTATAGTGCCCACTGGGCAGTCGACGAAGCTATCTAGGACAACTTCCCCTGCTCCTACTGAGAAACAGCCGAAGAAACCTCGAGCAACGTGGTCAAAGCCTGCGAAGGCCCAGCACAAGATGCGAATGGTCATCCCCACCATCTCCGGGTAACCAATGTAACCTTGTATTTCCTTATTCAACATGAGCGAACTTTTGGTCCACTTGATGACTGATCAGCCGATTCTTGAAATCTACAACGCCGCTACCTCCGAGACTTCAGCCAAGCACGAAGATCAGGAAATGGAGGATGCTGCCACCTCCAACCTTGGTGAGATCTCTGAGGTTTCACTTTTAGTCGACCAGAGCTTTTTGTCGATTGGACTTCCATGTTTACTTCTGAATCTTTCTTGTAGTTCCGCCTCACTTCATTGATCTCCCCGATGATGACGAGGAAGCGCCATTGAGGAAGAGGAAGAACAAGAAAGTGCCTCACGGCAAGGCTGCTCCAACAAGCGATTCTGAGACGCTGATTTCCGAGGGAGGCAACCCCACTCGGGCTTCGTGTCTTCGTTGTACCGACAAGTGCCCGACCCACTTCGCCGATCGCTGATCCACCATCTCTCTTTGCTATACACCACGTCCCCGAAGACCAAGTGAGTGCTGCTAAGGAGGCCATACGCCAGGTGGATCATGATGGAGCAAGTGAAAGCGGTCCGAGAGGCTAGTCAAAGGCCCTATGATGCTAGTTCAGCTCTCCGAGCAATGTCCAAGTAAGTCAATCGTTGCTTGCTTTGTTAGGATATGCTACCCAAATCGCTTCCTTCCGGAGATTTATATCTCAGACACCCACTGGGTGGGTGTGGCGATTGAACTTTTGTGGGGGCACGCTGAGTGCACCTACTGGGTGTAGTCCCCGAGACTATAGTCGACTGCATGCAGTCGGCTATAGTCTTTATGCTGTGAACTTCTTCATTCGACCTGGACGGACCAAGTCGAATGGAATCAGAACCGGTGGGGGCACGCTAAGTGCACCCACCGGGTGTAGTCCTCGAGACTATGGTCGATCAAGCGTGCAAATGACTATAGTCTAAAGAACTGTTTTTTTATCAAGGTGACCACGACAATTAGCCATGGTTTTAGAATCATAACCTTTTTGCCTCTTTTGGTCGATCGGTCGAACCAAACCGTAAACCAGTGGGGGCATCGCTGAGTGCACCCGCCGGGTGAAGTCCCGAGACTACCGTCGAATGTTTTGATTCGACCGTAGTCTTAGAAATGCTACTATTTTTCCTTAATCACTCGGAAGTGATCTGTCTTTGATGTCTTTCGTTGGTTGACTCTTTGTAGAAATCTTGCGAGCTTGTGGCTCGCTATAATCGAAGTTAGAGAACAAGCAGATCCAGCTCAACCTCGATTTGAAGCTTGCTCAGGAGAATTTGCAGAAGGCAAAGGATGAAGCAAAAGGTATGGCTGGTGAGAATTTTTGACGACTGCCTTTGTTTTGCTGTTCATTCTCAACTCTGTTCTCATTGTTGCTTTGCGTATAAACCGGAAGAGACTTTGAAGAAGAAGGACCTCGACCTTGCAGAGAGTAATGTATGCTTTGGAGAAAACAAAGCTCACTGAAGAGAAGCTTGCCTCAGTCGACAAACTTGAAGATGAAAATGCCAAGCTGAAAGCCGCTCTTGACGCGGCTAACAAGGAAGTTAGTCGACTGAAGAACGACAAGATTGTTCTGTCTGACAAGGCTGGCCAACTGGCGGGGAAGCGAAACGACCTGGAGATTTATCTTGGAGGGCTTGCCAAGAAGCTGTTTCTCATGCTTGAAGGTAATCTCTTTTACCCGACTGTCTTGCTCTCACTGGCTCATCACATGATCGTTATTTTGAGTCTGAGCTGTGTTTTCAGAATTCTGCCAAAACTTTGAAGAAGAAACCAATGAGTGGAAACCAGCTTGGACCCCATCAACTCTCCCGTGAAGGACGGTTGCTATGAATGTGCTCCGACCGAGTCTCGCATTGCTAGCATGGTGGATTATCTTGCTCGACCGAAAGTTGCAGCGTCATGGATCGACTCGACTCTCCGCCGTAATGCACTCTTCGTAATGACCTTAAATCCCTGATGACTCGACTGAATGAGATTCCAAGTCGAGTGCAATAATGGAAAAAGTCTTCTGCCAGGTGTGGTGCTGATGTTGCTCTATCTCTGGTTTGTGTCCACTGCAAAGAAGCGCAAGACGACAAGCTAGTGTCTCTCAAGGTTGCCAATACCAGGAAGCACGACTTCAGATCTTTCATGGAGACTTTCATCGCTGCTGCTACCCGTATTGCCGATGGAATCGACCTCGACCAGTTTATTGCACCTTCCAGTCCTCCGCCGGAGGAGTAAAAAACTTCTAAGTCCCACTTTAAATTTGCCTCGGAATGCCGAGTGGTTTTTGTAACCGATAAACTTTTAACAGGCTTAACGCCTGAGCACCTTTGGATCCGTAGGACGTTTATCCGAACTTGATTTTTCCTTTAACATGCTTTGTTTGCCTTCGAGAGAACTTTATTCCTCGTTCGGAAGATATTCCGTTAAAATTCCAGTCGACTTGTGCTTCATCTATCCTGCAGGTAGAGATGGAACACATGCATACGATCGACCTTGTCGCCCTTGCGGATTGGGATGAACCGCACGTTGTACTTGTGGCGAAGCTAAGTTCAAGGAGGAGGTAGCAGTCGACCTGCACCTCGTCGTCCTTGCGGATTGGGATGGACCGCACGTTGTACTTGTGGCGAAGCTCCGAAGGAGGAGGTAGCAGTCGACCTGTACCTCGTCGTCCTCGCGGATTGGGATGGACCGCACGTTGTACTTGTGGCGAAGCTCCGAAGGAGAAGGTAACAATCGACCTGCACCTCGTCGTCCTTGTGGATTGGGATGAATTCCTTACTTAGGCGAGCACTGGGCTGCAGCTTAGCCTCCGAGTGGGAGGTTTGCTCTCCACTCGGTAGGATTTTTATTACTTAGGCGAGCACTAGGCTGCAGCTAAGCCTCCGAGTGGGAGGTTTGCTCTCCACTCGGTAGGATTTTTATTACTTAGGCGAGCATTGGGCTGCAGCTAAGCCTCCGAGTGGGAGGTTTGCTCTCCACTCGGTAGGATTTCTATTACTTAGGCGAGCGCTGGGCTGCAGCTAAGCCCCCGAGTGGGAGGTTTGCTCACCACTCGGTAGGATTTCTATTACTTAGGCGAGCACTGGGCTGCAGCTAAGCCCCCGAGTGGGAGGTTTGCTCACCACTCGGTAGGATTTCTATTACTTAGGCGAGCACTGGGCTGTAGCTAAGCCCCCGAGCGGGAGGTTTGCTCTCCACTCAGTAGGATTTTTATTATTTTGGATGTTAAGGCGAATCCTTGGGCTGTTGTAAGCCCCCGAGTGGGAGGCTGGCTCACCACTCGGTAGGATTTTAATACTTAGGCGAGTACTTGGACTGCAGCTAAGCCTCCGAGTGGGAGGCTGGCTCGCCACTCGGTAGGATTTTAAATACTTAGGCGAGTACTTGGACTGCAGCTAAGCCTCCGAGTGGGAGGCTGGCTCGCCACTCGGTAGGATTTTGAATACTTAGGCGAGTACTTGGACTGCAGCTAAGCCTCCGAGTGGGAGGCTGGCTCGCCAATCGGTAGGATTTTGAATACTTAGGCGAAGCAGATTCGCAGCTAAGCCCCCGAGTAAGAGACTGGCTCGCACTCGGAAAGGAATTTTTTTACAAACTTAGGCGAATCGGATTCGCAACTAAGCCACCCACTGGGGGAAATTTCAAAAAAAGCAATAACAATCACTGGGAAAATTATAACATTCTTGTCTTAGATAAACAAACTACAAAAGTACTTTTATTACATCTCAACCGAGTGAGTTTTAAGTGTAAAAGGGGCGGAGCAGCTCTGCGTTCCAAGCTCGAGGCTCGTCGATCTGGCGATCAACGTTGTAGAGATGATATGCTCCATTGTGGAGGACTCTTGTGACGATGAAGGGAACTTCCCAAGTGGGGGCGAGCTTGTGTGGTTTCTGTTGATCCACTCGGAGGACCAAATCTCCCTCTTGGAAGGCTCGACTCTTCACATTTCTGGCATGGAATCGACGCAAGTCTTGCTGATAGAGTCGAGCGGATCAGGGCCATTTCTCTCTCCTCTTCCAAGAGGTCGACTGCATCTTGCCGGGCGTGTTCCGCTTCTTCTTCGTGAGTATAGCTCGACTCGAGGCGCATTGTGAAGAAGGTGTCACTCGGCAGAACCGCTTCAGCTCCATAGACCAGAAGAATGGAGTTCTCCCAATGACCGATTAGGAGTGGTCCTCAATCCCCGTGAGAACTGATGGAAGTTCGTCGACCAAGCTCCTGCTGCGTGCTTGAGATCACGATCACCGTGGTTTCAGCCCTTTGAGAATGAGGCCATTTGCTCATTCTCGCTTGTCCATTCGACCGAGGATGAGCCATCAAGCATAGTCGACCCGCTGCGTGCCTTGAGAGGCGCGAAGGCTTTGAACTTGTCATTATCGAAGTTTGACCCATTGTCGGATGATGCTATACGGAACTCCATATCTGAATATCAACTCTCTGATGAAACTGATAGCAGTGCATGCATCGAGGTTCTTGATGGGCTTGGCTTCGATCCACTTGGTGAACTTGTCGACTCCTACTAGCAAATGAGTGAAGCCGCTTCTGCCAGTTCTCAATGGTCCAATCATGTCCAATCCCCAAACAGCGAAGGGCCAGACGAGTGGAATGGTCTTCAAGGCTGAGGCCGGCTTGTGCGACATGTTGGAATAGAACTAACATCCTTCACACTTGTCAACTATTTCTTTTGCCTTTTCATTTGCTTTCGGATAGTAAAATCCCGCTCGGTATGCTTTAGCCACAATGGTCCGAGAGGACGCATGATGGCCCCAGGTCCCCGAGTGGATATCCTCAAGAATTATCTGATTTTCTTTCCTCGTGATACACTTCGCCGACTCCGGTCATGCTTTCTCGAACAACTGTCCCTTGATCATCAGAAGGCCTTGGATCGCTTGGACGATCCGTCGAGCCTCTTCTTCATTCTCCGGGAGCTCTTTCCTTAGGATATATGTGATGTACGGCATCGTCTACCGGGAGTGATGACCACCACTTCCATAATTAGGTCGACCACGGCTGGGACCTCAACTTCACCGGATCATTGGCACTCTTTTGCTGCGGGGCTTCTTCCGTGAAAGGATCCTCCCGCATCGAAGGTGCATGAATGTGCTCCAAAAATACATTGCTGGGAATGGCTTCCTTTGGATCCTATCTTTGCCAAATCATCCGCAGCTTGATTTTTCAATGGGTATATGATGAAGCTCTAACCCTCGAATTTCATCTCCAGCTTTCTCACCGTGCATTACAATAACCTGTCATAGCGGGCTTCGACATCCCACTCCTTCATCACTTGATTAACAACCAGATCCGAGTCGCCATAGACCATAAGGCGCTTTGGACGCCGAAAGTGAAATGGCCATGCGCAACCCATACAGGAGTGCTTCATATTCTGCTTCGTTGTTGGAAGAATCAAAGTGAATCTGGAGAACATATTTGAGCCTATCTCCTCGGGGGGAAACCAATACAACCCCTGCAACAGAACCGTTCAGCATCTTGGAACCGTCGAAAAGCATAGTCCAGTGTTTCGAGTGAACTTGAGTCGGAAGCTACTGTTTAGTCCACTCGGCGAGGAAATCTGCTATTGCTTGGGACTTGATGGCTTTCTTTGCCTCGAATTTGATATCAAGGGGAAGGAGTTCAATCGCCCATTTTGCCACTCGACCAGTTGCATCTCTGTTATGAAGAATTTCCGACAAAGGGCGTCGACGACAAGAATGGAATGATCGGAGAAATAATGAGCAACCTTCTTCGTGGTCATATAGATCCCATAAACAAGCTTACGATAGTGAGGGTATCTTTGCTTTGATGGGGTCAAGATTGTAAAGATAATAAACTGGGCGTTGAACTTTGAAGGCTTTTCCTTCTTCTTCCCGCTCGACCGTAAGTATGGTCCTGACGACTTGTCCAGTGGCTGCAATGTAAAGCAGCAAAGGCTCTTTGCTGATTGGAGCAGCAAGCACCGGCTGGGTGGAGAGCAGAGCTTTGAGCTCTGCATCAGCTTATAGAGTCCACTCGAACATGTCTGACTTCTTCATCAGTCGGTAAAGAGGCAATGCCTTTTCACCAAGGCGAGAGATGAATCGACTTAAAGCGGCCAAGCATCCAAGAAGTTTCGACATCGCACACGCATAGGGCGCTTCATTCGAGTATGGTGCCAACCTTTTCTGGTTAGCATCGATTCCTCGCCGTAAACGAGAAAACCGAGTAACTTTCCACCAGAACTCCAAATGTACACTTTGATGGGTTAAGCTTGATATCATACCTCCCGAGATTGGCAAATGTTTTAGCAAGGTCACCAATAGGTCGGAACCCTTTCGTGACTTGACCACTATATCATCCATGTACGCTTCCACATTCCGACTGATTTGAGTGAGCAAACACTTCTGAATCATCCTCATGAATGTGGCTCCGGCATTCTTGAGACTGAATGGCATGGTGACATAACAGAAGCACCCAAATGGAGTGATGAACGCTGTTTTAATCTCATCAGGTCCATACAGACGGATCTGATGGTACCCGAAATAGGCGTCTAAAAAAGACAACCTCTCACATCCCGCAGCTGAGTCGACTATTTGGTCGATGCGAGGAAGAGGGAAATGATCTTTCGGGCAGGCCCAATTGATATGCTTGAAATTGATGCACATGCGCAATGACTTGTCCTTCTTGGGGACCATGACGACATTGGCGAGCCACTCGGAGTGGTAGATCTCTCGGATGAACTCTGCTGCTAAGAGCCGAGCCACCTCCTCGCCAATGGCCTTTCTCTTCTAGACGGCGGACCGCCGAAGATACTCTTTAACCGGTTCGAATTTTGGATCGACTCGTAGGCGATGCTCAGCCAGCCCCCTGGGAACACCCGGCATGTTAGCAGGCTTCCATGCAAAGATGTCACAGTTCTCACGGAGGAACTGGATGAGCGCTTCTTCCTATTTTGAGTCGAGTGTTGTTGAGATGTTGGTCGGAGCAGCATTGGGATCGGTTGGGTGAATGTGAACCTGTTTCGTCTCACCAACCGATCGAAATGTCGACTCAGAAGCAGGCTTCTTAGCTCGCAACAAATCACTCGGATCTGCAGTTTTCTGATACTCTTGAAGCTCTACCACTACCAACTGAGCATCGGCGATCTTAGAGCCTTTCTGGAAGCACTCTTCTGCTTTCTTCCGATTGCCCGTGACAGTGATCACGCCCTTGGGACCAGGCATCTTCAATTTAAGATACACGTAACATGGTCGGGCCATGAAACGTGCATAAGCTGGCCTTCCTGCAATAGCATGATAAGCGCCTGAAATCAACGACCTCAAAGGTCAACTTTTCTTTCCGGAAATGCTTCAATCACCAAAAACTACATCAAGAGCAATTTGGCCGAGTGATTCAGCCTTCTTTCCGTGAATGACTCCGTGGAAGCTCATGTTACCGCATCGAGTCTCGACATCGGAATGCCCATCCCTTTCAACGCCTCCGCTGCATAATATGTTCAAGCCACTACCACCATCCATCAGGACTTTGGTCAGTCGAGTGCCCTCAACAACTGGGTCGACCACTAATGCTTGCCTCCCAGGGGTGGCAATGTGCGTCGGGTGATAAGATTGGTCGAATGTGATGGCGGTCTAGGACCATTTCTGATAATTGGGAGTCGCCGGAGAAACCAAGTTCACTTCACGATTGATAACCTTCAATCGACTTTTGCTTTCGACGTCAGCAAAAATCATCAGGGTGGAATTGACGTAGGGATATCCACCATCACTGTCATCTCTGTCCTCAACTTTGTATGTTTCCTTATCCTTATCCTTGAGTTGTTTCCCTTGGAACTGCTGAATCAAGAGCCGACACTGTCGAGTGGTATGTTTCGGGTAAATGAGTTTACCCTCTTCATCTTTCTTTGTATGAATATGACATGGCAAATCCAACACGCCATTTCCATCCCGGTCTTTCACCTTCTTGGGGTTCCAAGGACCCTTGGGTTTCCCCTTGAACTTTCCTAGGTCACGGCCAAGGCCTCTCCGGAGCGGGCCTGGTCGGCTTTGCGCTTCGCTCGACCGAATTTCCTCCGCCGGCCTCATTGGCGACCGATTTATATTTACCACTTCGGAGCCGAACCTCTTCTTCACCATTTGCATACTTGGTGGCAATCTCCATCATTCGACTCAGGGTCATATCTCCGGTTCGACCAAATTTCAAACTCAACTCTCTGTTCTTGAAACCTTCTTTGAAGGCACAGATCGCCCGTGGTCAGATACATTCTCAACTGTGTGGTGCAAAGTGATCCACCTCTGGATATAATCTCTCAAAGTTTCACTCGACTTTTGCACACACGACTGCAACTTCGTCAATCCTGCTGGTCATTTGCAAGTTCCTTCAAATGTCCTGACAAACACTCGGGCAAGATCTTCCCAAGTGTAACATCGCTCGGTGTTAATCGATTCAGCCACGCTCGGCTGAACCCTCCAACATAAGAGTCAAATGCTTCATGGCTACTTCATCGCTACACCGCCGATCTGAACAGCCACTCGGTAATCTTTCAAGCCAAGTGTCGCTTGGATTCACCAAAGGAACTTATCGACTCAGCCGCCAACCCGAAGTTGGGAGGAATCACCGCGGCTCGATGGCTCAATGAAACACTCGTCCCGAGACATGAACTCGCTGCCGAAGGAACATCTCTATCATGGCCGCCTCGGTGAGCTCTGCTCGCCGACCAAACCTTGAACGATAATAGATCTCGTGATCAAAGCCTAGTTCCTCGGGTCTATCGGAACTCTTCGCCCAACACCGTGGTCAAGGCTCGTTGTCCCCGCTGCCGAGGAGCGTATGATCCACCCCTTGGGGAGGAGGAGGGCACTCGACGCCGATCGCTGGCGATCGAATCGGCGCCATACTGCTCACGGCCCTTGTATTGATCATCACGCCGCCCACACGCTCCTCACGCCTCGTGGGCGATCTCGGACTATGGTCCGACCGACTGAATTCGCAGCGACGGATCGGTTGTGAACCCTGTTCCGCGATCGATACAACTGAGTTTTGATCTTCGCCGCCCGAGCAGATCCCTGATTGGCTGCAAACCTCTACCCGCCTCCGACTGGGAAGGCTGAATTGACTCTGCTATACGAGCGGCAGCTGCTAAATTCTGAATCAGAGTTCGATATACCTGAGTTGGCGGTTGAAAGAGCTGACATCGACTGGATTCTGGAACCCTTGGTCACGTGCGCTCATCGAGTACTCGCTGAAGATTCTCCAGTCGAGTGCGCTTAGCCAGGTTGGCCAAGCGCGCATCCTCCAAGGCACGAGCCTCGGAGGTTTCTCCAACGATAGGAGTGTGAAGTGCATCCATGTTCCGACGGCGAAGCTCCTCGCCTGGAGCGGGCGGAGGGGCTCGGCAGGTACTCTTCGTGGGCTTGTTCGATCGCTTCCACCGCCACCTCCGCTGGTGCGGTGAACTGGGGACTGCATGGTCCATCGACCATCGTAACCTCTGCCGCTGGTCATCGCTATCGCATTCGGACGTAGTCTCTGCTGAGCCAACGGTCGACAGGTCGAACAGTGTAGAGAGATTCGCCGGGCTCGATCGCCGCGATTTGGGGGTGGCTGATCGCGGGCCATCAGATGCCTCACCCACCGCTGAAGCCTCGACGACCGAACGCTTATACCGGTGGGAGACTGGGAGTGAAGACGGCGCAGGAACTGACCCATACCGAGTCGACGGTTGCCGCAGGAGGACGCCGCGGACACACGCGCGAAAGTGCGTCGCCCCGCGAACGGGGAGCGCGTCCATGTAGAGTGGAGCCTCGGTTAAGCAGAGTCGCCGGGCGATTTAACGTGAGCGCACCGAGACGGATCTCGTGTCCGGCCACCGTAACTCCACCTAAAACCATGATGTAGGAGATCGAAGAATCCCAACTTCCCCAACAAATCGCTAGAACACCGCCCCACGGTGGGCACCAACCGTCGTGGTTCTAAGTCCGACAAAGAGAATGGGGGTAGGTATGGAGAGGCAAGATCCTAGCTATGGAGTAGTTGTATACGCAAGGGATTTACGAGTTCAGGCCCTTCTCGGAGGAAGTAATAGCCCTACGTCTCGGAGCCCGGAGGCGGTCGACTGGATTATATGTGTATGTGTTACAAGGATGCGAAGCCTTCTACCTGTGGAGGGGGTTGGCTTATATAGAGTGCGCCAGGACCCCAGCCAGCCCATGTAGTAGAGTGTTTAAGGTGAGTTAAAGCTAGGCGTTACTGGTAACGCCTTACATAAAGTGTCATTCAGATCATAAAGACTATTTAACTACAGACCGTTTGGGCATCGAGGGGCTCTTGGACTCTTGGTGGTCAGTGGGTCTTCATGGTCGAGTGGAAACCTACCAGGTCGACTGGAAGGCTGCTTCTCTTGCGAGTGTCCTTGTGGAGGGTACCTTTGGGCAGGTCTATGACCCTACCCTAGGTACATGACTTCATCACTGACTGCACCTTCGCTACGGTGGAGAGAAGGAAGAACGCGACGATTCAGCCATCTGGTGCAACAAGCTTGTCGACATCCAGAAGCAATACAAGATCATCAGCAACAGGCAGGAGAAGGACTCCGTGGTTGACCTCGCCGAGACCATCATCTACCCCTGAGGGAGTCCTGGATTAGGGGGTCCTCGGACAGCCGGACTATGTGCTTTGGCCGGACAGTTGGACTATGAAGATACAAGATTAAAGACTTCGCCCCGTGTCCGGACGGGACTCTCCTTTGCGTGGAAGGAAAGCTTGGCAATTCGGATATGTAGATCTCCTCCCTTGTAACCGAGTCTGTGTAACCCTAGCCCCCTCTGGTGTCTATATAAACCAGAGGGTTTAGTCCGTAGGACAAGAACAATCATAATCATAGGCTAGCTTCTAGGGTTGAGCCTCTACGATCTCATTGTAGATCAACTCTTGTAATACTCATATCATCAAGATCAATCAAGCAGGAAGTAGGGTATTACCTCCATCGATAGGGCCTAAACCTGGGTAAACATTGTGTCCCCCGCCTCCTGTTACCATCCACCTTAGACGACAGCTTGGGGACCCCTACCCGAGATCCGCCGGTTTTGACACCGACATTGGTGCTTAATCGAGAGTTCCACTGCAGTCACGATAAGGCTTGATGGCTCGCCTTGTCGCCAAGGACAACATTACCTCTGGGGAGCCTGGCTGCAGGCCAAACTCTCCGACTAGGGCGGTTTCACATGACCGCCAGCTTTGGTTGTCGCTACCGACGATGACTTCTTAGGTCATCAAAACAGCGCCCACGCCGGCTCAGACTACGAGCAGATGGACCCAATGGAGCTCTCTTCTTTGAACGAGCTCTTGGATCGCATCGCCGCCCTGGGAATCGCTATGGACTATGATCGGATCGGGCTCAAACCCGACCCAAGGGAGATTAACTCTCCACCGGTCACCCATCAGATAGCGGTGGTGGAGGAGCAATGTAGCGATTCTTGCTCTATTTTGAGGATGAACTATGTCCGGATTCCCGAGCTCTCCAAGACGGATATCCGTCTACGGGAGGACATGGCCCAAGCTTCGAACTTAGAATCAGGCATGGGGCCAGAACTATTGGGCAACATCCCGGAGCCCGAACTTCCAAGCTCGGAAACTCCTCCGCCCCTGGGTTCCAGATCGGGTCAGGGTTTGGACCTAAATCTACCCACCCACCCAGACATAAGTGATCTTTCCCATATTAGACAAGAGCCCCAAGAGATAGTACATCACTATTAGGCCAGATTCCTCCTTGTAATGAACAAGGTCAAGGACTATCGCGAGGAAGACGCAATTTCATTCTTTTGCAAAAATTGCACGGACAAGGGAATTCTCAACGCCTTAAGTCACCATGACATAGCACACTTCGCTGACTTGGCGGCCATAGTACAGAAGTACTGTGCGATGGAAAGCGCCTGGAAAACCCAAACAAAATTCTGGGATCCTCCGGCTCTCACTAGATCCCCCATCCGAGCTATAAGGGTATACTCTCGTAAGTCACCCGATCCAATCACAAAGAAACCAAAGCCCACTACAGGGCGTGGGGCCATGCAAAATTCACAGCACACCGGATACCATGCCAACATATAGCCCTAGAGCACGTTGGATACTCCGGCAGGTGGCCAAGAGCGGTGAGGATCTCCTCATCAACAATACCGCAGAGCACCATCCCGTGGAAAATAACAATATAGTATTGACAGTCTTCGAGACCTTCGCCTCAAACAATAGGCGCAAGCGAGCACTCCGCAGCCTTGCCGAAGTCTGCCACGTCGCAGCAATAAATCCAGGGTACGACACGGCCAGTGACGAGCCTCAATTCCGAACAGCCCGAGCACCAGCCGCTTTGGTCCTTAGTCCAATTGTGGATGGCTTCCGGCTTACTAAAGTGCTCATGGACGGCGACAGGGGATTAAACCTCATCTACGAGGAGACTCTTAGCAAAATGGAAATAGACAAGAGACGCATTGAGCAAAGCAACACGACCTTCAGAGGAATCATCCCTAGTCGGGAGGCACGATGTGCGGGAAAAATCACACTAGATGTGGTATTCGGCACACCGGAGAATTATAGGTTCGAAGAAATCACATTCCAAGTGGCCCCGTTCAGTAGCAGATACCACACCCTTTTAGGGCGGGAGGCATTCACGATCTTCCAAGCTATACCCTATTACGAGTACATGAAGCTCAAAATGCCCGGGCCCAAGGGAATCATCACTCTAGCTAGTGATCCGGACATAGCACTCCACGCCGAAAATAAAACCGCCGCACTAGCCCTCGAGGCATTATCCGAAGCTCTTGCGGCTGAAGGACTAACTGCGCTACGCTCCACAGTGGATAGGGACGATGTGATACTCGACAAAAGACCCAAGTCCACCTCCATTAAACCAGCAGACGAAATAGTCAAATTCCAGGTCCACCCAACGGACCCTACAAAAACAGCATCCATAGGGGCACAGCTGGACCCCACAACAGACGCCGCATTGCGGGAGTTCTTGCGTGAAAATTGGCTAGCAAACAGACTTAACATTCTTCAGACATGCCATGAATCCCATGCAGGTCGGCCGAGCACAACCTTAACATTCTAAAGGGGTTCAAGCCGTTACAAACAGACTCTCCGGCGTTTCTCCGAGCCTAAGCGACAAGCCATGGGAGAAGAGCTAGCCAAGTTACTTGAGGCCGGATTCATCAAAGAAATAAAACATCCGGACTGGCTAGCAAACCTGGTGATGGTACCAAAGAATGACAAATCCTGGCGCCTATGTGTCGATTTCAAGGACCTTAACAAGGCTTGCCCCAAGGATCCCTTCCCCCTCCCCCGCATCGACCAAATTATCGATGCTACCGCAGGACACGATTCATTGTGTTTCCTCGACGCATACTCCGGATACCATCAAATTAAGATGGCGGAGTCCGATCAAGCCGCAACGGCATTTATTACCCCATACGGCCCCTTCTGTTTTAACACCATGCCTATCGGGCTAAAAAACGCCGGTGCAACCTATCAACGCATGATTCAGACATGCTTGGAACCACAGATCGGCAAAACAGTGGAGGCATACATAGACGAAGTGGTCATTAAAACTAGACACGTCGAATCCTTAATAGACGACTTGAGGCTCACGTTCGACAATCTCCGAACATACGACATCAAGCTCAATCCGGAAAAATGTGTCTTCGGCGTGCCCGCTGGAAAGCTCTTAGGCTTCATCGTCTCCAATAGAGGAAATGAAGCAAATCCGGCTAAAATCCGAGCTTTGTTACAGTTGGCTATCCCAACAGACCTCAAGCAAATCCAGAAACTAACTGGATGCGTGGCTGCCTTAAGCCGCTTTATCTCTCGATTAGGAGAAAAGGCACTACCTCTTTATCGCCTTCTTCGACGCACCGAACACTTCGAGTGGACGGATGCGGCCATGGCCGGATTGGAAGAAATAAAAGCCGTTTTTTGCCACCAACGCAATGTTGGCCGCGCCAAATGTCGGCGAACCAATGTTGTTATATATAGCGGCAACACACCAAGTTGTAAGCACAGTGCTCGTCGTCGAACGAGAGACGGATGGAAATAAGTTCCCGCTTCAAAAGCCGGTATACTATGTATCCATTGTACTCACTCCATGCAAATCACGGTACCCAGATTATCAAAAGATAGCATACACGGTCTTCATGGCATCCCGGAAACTACGACACTACTTTCAAGAGTGTTCAATTACGGTGGCCTCTGAAGTACCACTCAACGACATAATAAACAACTGCGATGCCACATGCCGGATTGCTAAATGGGCTATTGAGCTCGTCCCGTTCGACATAATATACAAACCACGGCGAGCCATTAAGTCACAAGTACTGGCTGATTTCGTCGCTGAATGGACAGAAGCCGAACTCCCTAAAGAGTACGGGCGCAGCATCCAGCTTGGATCATGCACTTTGACGGCTCTAAAATGTCTGGCTGGTCTGGGGTCAAGGCCATCCTGACATCCCCCACCGGAGATACAGTCCAATACGTACTCCAAATACTATACACAGACTCCAACAACGAAGTAGAATATGAGGCCCTGTTACATGGTCTCCCGATGGCAGTCTCCATGGGCATTCAACGCCTAGAGGTGCGTGGGGATTCAAACCTCGCAATATCTCAAATAAATGGAGACTTCGACGCCAAGGATCCGAAAATGGTGGCTTACCGCAACGCCGTCCTCAAGATGTCTGCTTGGTTCGAGGGGATTGAATTCCACCATGTGGTCCGGGAAAACAATCAACAAGCGGATATCCTCGCCCACATTGGCGCTAAGCGCGACCCTGTCCCACCTAATATCTTCTTGGAAAGGTTGTTTAAGCCATCCGTGGTACGGGGAAGGAGAGACCGGCAACAATAGTCCAGACCCGGCCACAACGCCAGATCCCGAACACTCTGACGTAATCGGAGGCTCTGCCACCGAAATAACACCTTCGGCCCACGTGATCATGGTTGTCATCGCCCCGTGGACAGAACCCTTCTTGGCTTACCTAACTAGGCAAGAACTCCCCTAGGACCCAAACGAGGCACGTTGCATTGTGCGGCGGTCTAAAGCCTACAAGGTCCACGAGGGAGAGCTTTATAAGAAAAGCGCTACTGGAGTACTTCAAAGGTGCATCTCCAAAGAGGAAGGACGGCAACTATTGGCAGAAATTCATGCTGGACTTGGCGGCCATCACGCCGCAGCCCGGGCCCTTGTAAGCAAGGCCTTCCGCACATGTTTTTATTGGCCGACAGCCCGAGCAGACGCACAGGACCTCGTTCAACGTTGCGTCAGTTGCCAGCCTTTTGCAAACCAAAGCCATATGCCACCTACCGCTCTCTAAACAATCCCCATTACTTGGCCCTTTGAGGTCTGGGGGCTTGATATGGTCGGGCCCCTTAAAGGGAGAAGCCATAAGAAAAAAATACCTATTGGTCATGGTGGATAAATTCACCAAATGGATAGAAGCCAAACCAGTAAAAATGGCCGAATCCGGACTAGTGATAGACTTCATGTCCGGGGTTGTACACCGTTACAGCGTCCCCCACAGCATCATCACCGACAACAGCTCGAACTTTACAGCCGACGAGGTAAAAACTTGGTGCAGCAACATGGGCATTAAGCTCGATTATGCCTCCGTCTATCACCCTCAAACTAACGGTCAAGTCGAGCGAGCAAATGGTCTTATCATGAGCGACGTTAAACCCAGATTAGTGTGATCCTTAAAGGAATCAGATACACACTGGGTAGAGGAGCTCGAATCCATACTATGGGGGCTGCGGACCACACCTAATCGCACTACCAGATACACACCGTTTTTCATGGTGTACGACACAGAGGCGGTACTGCCCTGTGACATCATTCTTGACTCACCTCGAGTGCGCATGTACAAAGAGAAAGAAGCCGAGCTTGATCGAAAGGACAACTTGGACGCCCTGGAGGAGGAGCGTAATGTGGCAAAAGCCCGCTCCGCATTCTATCAGCAACAGGCTTGACGGTATCAAAGCAGAGAAGTACGGGCCAAAACTTATAACGTTGGCGAACTAGTTCTACGCCTATCAGAGAAGAAAAAGAACAAACTCGAGCCCAAATGGGAAGGTCCCTTCATTATTGACAAAGTTCTGACGGGTGGAGCGTACTGTCTGCGGGATGCATCAGACAACCGAATCGAGCCAAACCCATGGAACACGACCAGACTCCGAAGGTTTTACGCCTAGTGCCGGACTCTCTGTTCGCCTCCTTACCTCCGTCAATTTTTTATATATATCCGTTATCTGTCTTTTCTTTCCTTCTTTTCTCCCTTTTTATTTTTCACGGCCTTAAAAGGTTAAAATGTGTCTTGACTACACAATCTTGACGCGCTAGGCGTGCTCATTATACCTGGGGGCTTCTTATATAGAAGCTTAATATAACTATGTTCGGGGCTCTATGTCCCCCCCCCACATGTGTTACTTTTCCACATGTACCTTTTCTTCGCCATTATATGCATCGATATGACTTAAGTTTTGGCCAAGATGGGTTGCCTGGCTCTTGTGTTTATGCCCTATGTTCCCGTTAATTCGGCTAGGGCATAAGGGGAGCACCTCTGCGATTGTTACTGCTGGGTCAGCCGGATGTGTACCTCAGACTGGGTGAAGCCAAAAGCTAGCGTTCTTAAGGGAATATTCGGTCGGTGAACAAAAGACGACTTTTATTTATTGTAATACATGCCCCCGGATGTTTATCTCCTGCATCTCTTTTCGCAGTCCGGACATGCACATTAATGCATGCGTACCGAGGGAAAGGAACCCTTAATGGAACTATTCTCCCTGGAAGATGTTTCTTACTATCCATGTAATATAACATAGCTAGTTGGGTACTTGTATATTCAAGCACTTATGACCCTTACGCCTGGTTTCCACGCGTACCCCGGTTTTTACATAACTGAGCGGGTATTCGGATACACTCCGGACTGTCGGGTCCCGAGGACGAAGCGAAAAGGTCCGCCATGACAAATGATTTACAATCCGGCTAGGGA
This sequence comes from Aegilops bicornis, assembly GCA_021605145.1. Lineage (NCBI taxonomy): Eukaryota > Viridiplantae > Streptophyta > Magnoliopsida > Poales > Poaceae > Aegilops > Aegilops bicornis. Next base: position 251,246,350 of record CM038673.1, read on the forward strand.
CAATATAAGTCAATTGAAGTACACAATCACTTAGACTGACTAAATTCTTCTTCTATACCATCCAACAGGCTGTCTAGCCTACAATCCTGTTGGGAATACTTTGCGGCTAATTTCACCTGGTCATACACCAAACTGACAGGGATTTCTTTCCCATCAGACCCCACAGGTCCGACTTCGCCATATGGTTCGGGTCAGCCTTGGTATATCGAGTCTTCACAATTGCCCAGGCTTCCCTCGCACCTTGTCGGCATGCAGATATCTTCCATAACCGGAAGCGCCGCCGCGCTCCCTTGAGCATCTCTACGAGCTCCCCCATGCCTCCTGGCAGGGAGGCGGATGGCCACAAGGCCTAAGCAATGCCCTGCATCACCTGCCGAACTTGTTCGTAGCCAGAGAGCTCGCGTAAGATCACCCGCAGACCGGGCATCTCTTCTGCGGGACGACCCATCATCATACCTACAGATATAACTCTGTTAGCCGATTTCTTCGCCGAACTCTATAAAAGTTCGTTTAAGCAGTTACTAAAAATGCCGCGTCGAAGCCTCTTATTCTCCTTTACAGAGTCACCAAGCTGGGCCCGAACATCTTTCAGTTCAACACTCAGCGGATATTGGCATCTTGGAGATCGTTTTTCTCCTGCCTAACCTGCTTAAGCACGCGCTCGCGAGCCTTTAACTGTCGTTGAGCATGTTGCTCATCCCCACGCACGACCTCCGGATTCATTTCGGGATCATGTGTAGAATCTATTGTTAGATTTGCATACATGCCGGTACATGTTATTCTTTTTGATAGAAACAAGTGCTACCAGAGGGGGCCTTCTCGGATCCTTCATCATGGCAACTATGGCCCGTAGCTGGGCTTTGCACTCCTCCAGCTCTTGAGACAACTGGGTATTCTTCTCCGTAAGAACCTACACAAATAATGATCCTTAAATCAGTCGTGTCAACTATTTCAAGTCTCAGGGGCTACTGATATACATAATTATCAGATTTTCTTACCCGTATATCCTTTACATACTGGTCTGTGGCTCTGGCAAGACCATTTTGAGCAGCTCGGATGTACGCGTCTCTTGAGTTGAAGGCATCGAACGCCTCTTGAGAGAAACAAGCGTCGCGGAGTACGGTCCGACGACGCCTGTGATCCATGGCACTCTCCACTTCGGAATTTGTAGCGGACAGCCTATCCGCATCCTATGTAGGAGGAACATCCGACATTGTCCTCACATTGCCATCTGCCTCTGGGTCCGGCTTTGAAGCCCGGCTAGTGGAGGCGTGGCCGGCAGGCTCTCCGGTACAGTCCGGCGAGCATTTTTTCTGCCAGGAACCATGGATGTTATTATATTTTAAAGATGACAACCACGGAGCAGGGTCCTTTTTCATACCTCTGCGACGCCGTCTTAGTCCTGACTGCCTTCCTTTTAAGCCTACCCGGTTTCGGTGCCCTTTGTTGGTGAGTCACTGCGGGTTCGGCACAGCGTCCCGAGGGCCTTCCCTGTAAGACACCATATGTGTGCGGTAGGTGAAGTGTGAAAAAAGAGGATCCTTCTCGGAAGTCGTGACTCCGGTTTTACTTACAGGCGATGTAGGGAGCAGTCCGGGATAATTGGCTATGATGGCCACCAAGGCACCGTCGCAGCTTAACTGATAGAACGTCCTGTCGATGAGCTCCACAAATGTGTCCGGATCTTCTTCGAGTCCAAGGGGTCGAGGGCCCGGTCGGGGTCCTCTGGTTGTGGAGACGGGCTATGGACCTCCCTCACAGCTTTTCGCAGTTCCTGCTATGAAATAGCAAGGTAAATATTTATGACAAAGAATGCGGGAAGGTCTTGAGTAAAAAGTAGCAGCTCACCCAGTTTGGGGGGTTGTACATGGAGAATCCATCCCGTGGCTTGATGCGGATGAACTCCTCTTCCTCTCCTTTATATAAATCAGACAATATTTTTGCTAGAGCAGCGACGGAGTCTGGACCTTTACAACCGCAGCGGGTGGCATTGTCTTCTCCATTGAAGTGCCACATGGGTTATCCCCGATATTGAAGTGGCTGCACCCCCCGCATTATACATATTGACATAACCTCGATTATTATCAATCCTGATTTGGCAAGCGTTTGTATCCGGCCCATCAGGTAAAGGACCTCTCTGTTATCTTCCTCCTAGGGGCTCCAAGGGTGCCAGCTGCGGCGTTTCTTCAAAGGGGCATTATTAAACTCAGGAAGGCCCATCTGAACAGGGTCCGGAAGGGGGACGTCCTCCATATAAAACCACTCCAAAGGCCAATCTTCGGATGTCTTCTTCGGAGTACCGGACAGGTATCCGGTCCCGGCGATGCGCCATATCTCGGCTCCGCCCGCTTGATATATTGACCCCTCCTGTGTATGGGCTACGAGGCAGAATAGCCTCTTCCATAGCTCGAAATGAGCTTCGTAGCCCAAAAACAGCTCGCAAAGGGCGACATAGCCAGCGATGTGTAATATGGAGGCGGTAGTAAAATTATGCAGCTGGAGGCCATAGAACTCCAGGAGCCCGTGGAGGAACGGATGGATTGGAAATCCAAGTCCCCTTAATAAGTAAGGGACAAGGCATACCTGCTCCCCCATAGATGGATTGGGAAAGCTCTCCGCTTGCTCCCCGCCATTGTAAGTGGCTAGTCCGGCTCGGAGGGGGACCATATATGCAGGAGGGAGAAACCCCTGGGTTTGTAACTCTACTAACTGCCTGTGGGAGACGGAACACTTCTTCCAATTGCCTGGCTTAGGGCTACAGGAGCGAGAGGAGGAGCTGCGATGGCCGGCCATGATGGGATGGATTTTTCCAGGTGTGTTCCGATGGATACTCGCTAAGGGAGGAGGGTGTGATCTGGATCCGAGGATCCCCGGCCCTTAAATAGACGATTTACTCTCATGGTTAGGGTGGCGAGTGTAAAAATGCCCCGACTTCTCGCATTTGCTCGACACGTGGAAGATAGCCATTACTAGGCGCTGAAGCCAAGGAATGCAACATTTATGGGAGTCCGGACACTACTCGACAGGTACTCAGAATTTGGAGAAGAACCCGCCTTGCAATGCCGAAGACAAGTTGCGCGCCGGACTCATCGTCATTGAAGCCTGGTTCGGGGGCTACTGAGGGAGTCCTGGATTAGGGGGTCCTCGGACAGCCCGACTATGTGCTTTGGCCGGACTGTTGGACTACGAAGATACAAGATTGAAGACTTCGTCCCGTGTCCGGACATGACTCTCCTTTGCGTGGAAGGCAAGCTTGGCAATTCGGATATGTAGATCTCCTCCCTTGTAACCGACTCTGTGTAACCCTATCCCCCTCCGATGTCTATATAAACCGGAGGGTTTAGTCTGTAGGACAAAAAAAATCATAATCATAGGCTAGCTTCTAGGGTTTAGCCTCTACGATCTCATGTAGATCAACTCTTGTAATACTCATATCATCAAGATCAATCAAGCAGGAAGTAGGGTATTACCTCCATCGAGAGGGCCCGAACCTGGATCAACATTGTGTCCCCCGCCTCCTATTACCATCCGCCTTAGACGCACAGTTCGGGACCCCCTACTCGAGATCCGCCGGTTTTGACACCGACAACCCCTGATACGCCAACATGAAAGAAGACAATGATACCAAGGACATAAACACGTGGGAGGTACCTCTGAATCTAGCCTAGATAACCTATGCGGCCAAGGACGCATACACATGCTACGACATGTACATGCAGATCTTGGACATGAGGCTATGTCTCCTTCCCGTAACTGACGAGTACACGGACAACCGCAATGTCATGATCAAGCGTGCCAGGAAGGTCTAGATGTTGTACTTTATCTGTTTATAAGCACCTTTATCATCTGAGTGTTTCATGCATTAGTCTATGTGTCGTAATTATCTGTTTTGTTCGAAATATTTCTTTTAAGAACCCATTAACCTGTTTGATTTTTTAGTGGCTATTTGCTTATGTATGTAACTAGTTCACTTGTCCGTTAAAAAAAATAGTTCACTCGGCTGCCGTGCTTTGAATCTCCTTCCTCCCAACATATTCCCCTCCTCAGGTGGACCCAGCAGGTCTCGTACACAGACATATGGGACCAACCGCCTATCCATTTGTATTTCTTTATTTTGCTCAATCTTTCATCTTCTTCCTATACAGCGGCTGACCATCATAGCCTATGGCGTTGGCCAGGCCATCCCTCTACTACCACACATTGTCCGGCGGCGGCAACTCCACCGACCCACCCTGCACCTGAACAAGTCAACCCTTGTACTCCCCTCCGCCTGCGTCTTCCCCCGCTCCTGTTCGTTCGGTCCAAGGTCTCGATGTTGTCCTCCACCTTGGTGCTCTAGCCAAGGGCGCTTGCCGTCTGCTCCCAACATGGTCAAGAAACAAGAGGAATCGGAGACAATTGTTCGTCCAGAGGTCGACAGTCCCGGCCCACTGTGTCCATGGCCTAGGTTTTGTTGTTTAACATGGGCAGCCCACGACATGTTTCAACATTTTTTGGATCCAGCAGGTATCAAGCGGCCTCTAGGACTCCCAACCTAGCTTGTCTATAACATCAGCAGCCCAAGTTATGTTTGTTTTTTCAAGACGACGCACAACTCGGTTCTATATTTCGTTTTCATTAATCCTATATCTGAATTTTCTCCCACTTTCTTTTTTGATGTAAACTGAGTTTTCTCCTAGGACTTTTCCCTAGAACCAACTCAACTGTCCTATGTCTAGCCTAAATAATAATAATACCCCATGTACTATTAACTCATCAAATTTAAATGATATTTTATTTCTTAAGTTGAAAGTTCTTACAAAATAATAATAATAATTGTTTATATATAACTTGGCAAGTTAACTCCTAGTGATTGCGCATAAGCTTGCAAAGATTTTATTGACCAATGCAGTAATAGACGTGCAATCATGTGTTTATGTTTTTATAACATTTCTCCGTCTAGCCCAACATGATATTTTCACCCAGCCCAGCAAGTCCGCGATTTCGAGAAAAATGCAAATGGGCTTTAAATTCTACCATATATATAAACGGGCTGCATAGATGCTACATCATTGTTTCACCCAGCCAACCAAATGGACTAAAAATACAAATGGACTGGCTGACATGTGGGCTAGTAGGTCGAAGCCTAAGAAGGCGTTGGATTTACATCCAACGGCCGACATTCTTCTTCAATCTCTCGTCTTATTCCCCCAGCGCTGCCGGTACCGCCTGCTCTAGCCTCCGGTGTCCAGCGGCGTTGTTTTGCGCTCCTCAGCGAAACACTACCCTGCCGACGGCCAGGCCATCCATCCACTCCGCACCTCCTGTTATTCTCTGGCGAGTGTAGGCCCACCCCGCACCCGACCCAGTCAAGTTTCCTACTCCTCTCCATCTACGACTCCACTGTCACGTCTTCCCCATCTCTGGGTCATTCCAGTCTGGGGCCTCGCCATCATCCACCGCCTCGGTGTGCTCGGCGCGGCGTGGTCAACATACGAGAGTCATCGGAAGAGGACTGTATGTGGAGAGCCTGATGGCTGGGACCCACGAGGTCCATGGTCGCACGCAAGGAAAGTTCCTCCTTATTACGCCTTTGTCGTGGACTGTATGCGTGGGAAGGGCTTCACATTTCATGAAAAAACGTCCCCCACCGAGAGGTCGACCCACCAGCTATATCTTCGCACGCAAGGAAGTGCCTCCTTATTACGCACAAAAAATGAAGGCCCCCCTGCTAGCTGGGACCCACCATAGTGGGTGGCTGACTTGTGGGCCTACTAAGTTCACGGGGACGGAGGGCTTTGTCAACTTAGTCAATATCAACAATTCTAGCTCCAGTGACCATATGATGTCCATCCAACGGCCATAGTGCTTCTTCAACCTCTGGTCTTGTTACTCCAAATACCAAAGCAGCGCGGTCGTGTGCAGGTGCTCCTGCCACCCGTGGCCGGCTGTGATGCCGCGGAGGCCTCACCACCCCCTACTACTCCCACCACTGGCTAGGGCATCCCTCTACTCACCCACACCCCCTGTTATTCTACAACGATGGCAGCCTCACGCCGCAGCCGGACCAGTGAACCCTCATACTCCTCTCGGCATGGGCATCCACTGTCGCGTCTTCCCCGGCACTGCGTCGTCCCCTTCCTAGGCCTCACCATCGTCCACAGCCTTGGTGCTCTTGGCGCGGCCTGGTCAATGTGGTCAACGACCGACTTCCATCGGAAGGGTACTGTACATGGAGAGGCTGACAGCTGGGTCCACGGCCGCAGCTGGGTCCACGGCCTCAACCCAGTTTCTTTGTGATTCGCCAAGTAAGTAGCTTTGTCAGGCATGTTGGCTGCAAATCTTTCAAGACGAGGAGAGCTTCATTCGGCTGGCCCGAGAAAATGGCCTATCAGTAATGAGAAATGGGCTGTACATTTTTAAAACACATCAAACCGGCAATTAGTTTCAAATTTCTTTTTTTCATTTCGAGATTTTAAATTGCATTGATTTTTATGCGTGGACAATTTGTTGGACTTTATATTGATATACATTTATTTTTAAAATCAGTTTGAACGTGACTCGAAATTTTGGGATTAAAAACAGTTCGGACCGCACCGAAATATGCAAAATTTCATATAATTTTTTAACCGTGGCCACAATATGGGCTGTAATGCTAACAAAAAGAATATGGGCTCCAAAAAAAACCTTAAGAATTAGCAAATGGGCTGTAAATTATTAGAAATAACGGCAGATGGGTTGTATGCTGTTTTCCACTGATTTGAGGCATTCCTAAAAAAAGGTTGACGCACAAGCAGTGACTGTTGGATTTCCATCCAACGGTCGTCGTGCTTCTTCAATCTCTGCTCTTCCTACTCCAGCCGCTCAAACAAGCGCCGGCAGGACTGCCTGCTCCCTCCTCCCCGTGGCCGGCTGTGCTGCCGCGCAGGCCTCGCCGCCCCACCGTACTCCCATCACTGGCCTAGCCATCCCTCTACTCACCCCCACCTGCTGTTATTCTCCAGCGACGGCAGACGAACTAGTAAACCCTCGTACAGTCGTACTCCCCTCCACGTGGGAAACAACCGCCGAGTCTTTCCTGCCTCCGTGTTGTTCCCTTCCTAGGCCTCGTCATCGTCCACAGCCTTGGTTCTCTCAGCGTGGCCTGGTCAACGTGGTCAACGACCAACATGCATCTGAAGTGGACTATACATGGAGAGGCTGACAGCTGGGTCCATGGCCGCACGCAAGGAAATGCCTCCTTATTACATGCAAAATAATGATTCCTCCACCTGACATCTGGGACCCACCGAAAGGGCCTCTATTTTCATGAAAGAAAAGCGTTATCGGGCCACGACAGCTTGGACGCACTCTATATCTTCGCACGCAAGGAAGTGCCTCCTTATTACGCACAAAAAATGAATACTCCCCGCTAGCCGGGACCCAAAGATAGTGGCAGGCTGACTTGTGGGCCTACTAAGTTGACGGGGAAGGAGGGCTTTCTCAACTTAGTCAATATGCACGATTCTAGCTCAAGTGACCGTACGATTTCCATCCAACGGCTGTAGTGCTTCTTCAACCTCTGGTCTTCTTGCTCCAGCCGCCCAAACCAGCGCCGGTTGTGCCTCGTGCTCCTGCCTCCCGTGGCCGGCTGCGATGCGGCGGAGGCCTCACCGCCCCTACTACTCCCATCGCTGGCCAGGCCATACCTCTACTCACCCACAACCCGTGTTATTCTTCGGCGATGGCAGCCTCACACTGCAGCGAACCAGTGATCCCTGCCGCGTGTTCCCCGGCTCCGCGTCGTCCCCTTCCTAGGCCTCGTCGTCGTCCACCGCCCTGGTGCTCTCGGCGTGGCGTGGTCAACGTGGTCATGGAACGGCTTCCATCGGACGTGGACTGTACATGGAAGGCTGACAGCTGGGTCCACGGCCGCAGCAAGGAAGTGCCTCCTTATTACGCGCAAAATAATTATTCCTCCACCTGACAGCGGGGACCCACCGGACAGGCCACCGTATTTCACGAAAAAATGTTTCCCCTGACTGCTGGGACCCAGCAGCTACATCTTCTCATGCAAGGAAGTGCGTCCGGGCAACAAAAAACGATTTGGCCCCTGACTGCTGGGACCCACCAGCTACATCTTCGCATGCAAGGAAGTGCCTGACAGTCAGGACCCACCTGGTCCAAGCGTACGTAACATTGTCATTCTGGTCGCGAACGTGTACGTACATACTGGTTGATGTAAAGGCGCGCACGTGTCGTAGTAGAGGCGCACACGTAGCATGTACACGTACGTACAACGGCCACAGTGCAAGAAAGTAAATACGGCCACATACGTACATACGGGCAGGGTCTCAAACGCCTACTCGCGCGTATGTATGGCCAGGGCTCGTGTACATGGCTGGGTCAGAACGGAGAAACTACGTCGTCGTCGTGTTCATGGGGAGGCAACGGAATGCGTCGTGTTCATCGGGAGGCAACGAAACGCGTGGGAGCCAACCAGCTTGGACGGAACAGCCAATGGAAACGAGGCATGGCGTACCGCAGAACGGAGGAAACGGCCTTGTGTTTGACCGACCATGTTCAAAAAGGGATCCTGTTCATCGGGAGGGATCTGGCGTACCACAAAACGGAGGAAACGGACCTCCTATGGTCGAAACGGGGGTCCTGTTGATCGGGAGGGGTGTGGCGTACCGCAAAACGGAGGAAACGGACTTGTGTTGGAGCACTACGGTCGAAACGGGGGTCCTGTTCATCGGGAGGGGTGTGGCGTACCGCAAAACGGGACTCCACGGGATACTGTTCATATCCACCGTCGACTCCGTCCAGCCTCCACGGGCTACTGTTCATCCACCGTCGACCACCTCCAGCCTCCACCTGCGACTGTTCATCCACGGGCTCTTGTTCATCCAGCCTCCACCGTGCGCTACTCCACTGGCTACTATTCAACCAGCCCTCTCCACGGGCTCCTGTTTAACCACCCCTCCACGGGATATTGTTCATCCAGCCCTCCACCGTCTATTGTTCATCCAACCCTCCACGGGGTGGTCCTGTTCATCCTGCCCTCCCCAGGGTCTTGTTCATCCAGCCCCAACCGGCTAGATCGATCAGGGTCCTGTTCATCCAGAGGCAACACCTCGGGGTCATGTTCATCCACCCCCATCGGGAACCGTTCATCCAAACCCCCCAGCAATGCTCACTGTTCATCCAGAGGCATCATCGATCGGCTTCAGTTAGCAGTAGTAGGGAAGGAATCGCTCGATCGGGTTTAGTTACCAGCCATCGATCGATCGCTCGGGTTCAGTAACGCGTAGCCTACAGTGCAATCGCTCGGGTTCAGTTAGAGCCCAACGCCTCGCTCAGGTTCAGTTAGAGACCAACGCCTCGCAACCACGCGTGTGCGTGTACGAGAGAAACGCGCATCGCTCGGCCCCGACCACCCACCGTAATTGGGAACACCCCAATATTTTCCTCGCCCTCGCTTCTACCACGGGTTTTTTCGTCATGGACGGCCCAAAGAATGTCATGCAGCCACGTCTCCAGCCCACCCAAGACGAAAAGCCCATTTTCTGTCATGATATTTTGTCATAGAAGTAGGACCCCACCACATCTATGATGATAGCGGGTTTTGTCACAATTATCATCATAGAAGTGTCATAAGTATGACAAAAAAAATTTGCTCGGCCCAAAATGCCACGGATGTGTCTTTTTTTTGTAGTGACACCAGATCTTCATGACAAGGGAAGACGAAGAAAAAACAACATTCATCACCCCATGTGGTACGTATTGCTTTTTACGGATGCCTTTTGGGTTGAAGAGTGCTGGCTCAACGTTTGCAACAGCGGTCCTGTCAGGACCCCGATTCCAAGTCACATCGATCTAGCCGGTAACACCTCATATCACTTTGCGGCTTCACTCATGGTATTCCCACGGGTGTCGCCTTACCATGGCCCAAGACCTTTTGCGCCTTCTGGCTCACGTATATGATAGTGTCGCTAGCATCCATATGACAGAGAACCCGGGCCGACATGACTAGGCGTGAACCCAAAGTGGCACTAACTTACAGGGACGGGCATACATGAATCAACATCGAGCATGTTGGTCAGCAGCGTGCGAATCCGGGCTGTAGCATTGGGCTAACAGGACTCCGGTGAACCGGGCTGTAGCAGGCTAGGCAGGACTCTGGATGTCACCGCGTGACATTTCCCCGAAGGGACAGAGACAGGAACGAAGTGAATCACATGTCGGCTACCAAGTGTTCCAAGCAAAGCGGTAGTCTTTGGGCTAGCAGGATTCCGGTGAACCGGGCTGTAGCAGACTACTATGGCTCATGGAAGCGCAAGACTACATTTCCCCATAAGAGAGGCTACCAAGGATAAACAACTAGGTTGTCGGATCCCACACATACCAAGCATTTCAATCATACACACAATATGCTCGATATGTGTAAATACAACATGGCATCACAACAAAACTCTATGACTCAAAGTATTTATTCATTAGGCTCAGAGGAGCGAGATATTACAAACATGGGTGTCATGACCCAACATTCAGAGCATACAAGTCAAAGCACATGCGGAATCTTAACATGTCTGAGTACAAACATCTACAAATGAAAAAGGCTAAGAAGCCTGACTATCTACTAGATCCTGCCGAGGGCACAAGATCCTAGCTGAGGTATCAAGCTAAACGTCACAGTCCACACGGAACTACTAGCGAGACTGAAATCTCTCTCCAAAAACATAAATTAAGCAAACATGAGTACAAATGTACCCATCAAGACTACCATCAGAACTAGCTACATATGCATCAGTATCAACAAAGGGGTTGGTGGATTTTGACTGGAGCAAGCCAGCTTTGACTCAGTGGCTATCCTAAACTATTCCTGCAAGTAACTTTTTTGAGGTGGCGCACGCGAGTCCACATATTCACCATATCAATACACCACTATGGATTCGCTCCCGCCTCCCTACGAGAAACGCCATCCATAGCACTCACGCTTATCTTGGGCATTTTAGAGTATCCACTTTCACTTGTCTATGAACTGTTATAGGCAACCCAGAAGTCCTTTAACGCGGACACGGCTATTCGAATATATGATGTTAACTCTGCAGGGGTATACTTCTTCACACACGCTCTCGCCACTTACGGCCATGTACACGTCATGTATCTCGGCAACCTTCAAGCGGAAGCCTGGCGAGGGTGTCGGCCACGGCCTACCTAAACACTCAAGTCTCTAGTCCAGGTTTACCGCCTATTCAGGTTCCATCCGCAGGGAGTCAGGCCGAAGTTTCCACATACGGCCCCGAACGATGTGAGCAGGGTTCCCGAGACACCAAACGGGCGCCCGGTACACCGTGCCACGTGCCTAAAGCATCATAGCCCACCCCGCGGGTCAGCGCTGCGCACGGCCTCCATCATACTACAAACACCAGAAAGTACTTGCAACTCCTGGACAGAGGACAAGGGTTGTTAAGAAGCCGAGAGGGTCCATTGGTTTCGGGCCCAATTCATGGTAGTTGTTCATGGATCACAAACACAGAACTCAGTTCATGAGGACGGCTACAATGAGACAACCCACCATGTACTCCTACATGGCCTCTCACCGCTACCTTTACCAATTCATGTTCACACACTTAGCTCACACACAGTAGGGCATGTTCATCACCATTCCAATTCATTCCTACTCATGCATGAAAAACAAGCATGAATTAGTAGGCACATCAGGGCTCAAACAACTCCTACTCATGCTAGTGGGTTTCATCTATTTACTGTGGCAATGACAGGTCATGCAGAGGATAAGGGGTTCAACTACCGCAGCAAGTAATAGATGAATCGTTGTTGTCCTAATGCAGTAAAAGAGAGCAGGAGCGAGAGAGTGGGATTGTATCGGAATGAACAAGGGGGTTTTGCTTGCCTGACAGAGTGGTAGTGGGATACTGCCTTCAGTTGGATACTCGTGAATATCCTCGAAGAAAGAACCTACCACGAAGAACACATTGAAACACAATCATCACATGGCAATATGCAACAATATGATGCATGCAATGACATGGCAAAATGAGTGTGTTTTGGCTAATGCAGCTTAGAACAGATCGCTTTGAGTTCATTTGAATCAAGGATTCAAATGCAAACCCAAAATAAGAGGTCATATTAGTGCATTAACTTGTTTCACCAAAACAGCAAGGTTAAAGTTTTCTAACATGCATGAAACCTGTACAGATGGAAAGATTGGATTTTTCTGATCAAATTTCATATATAAATCTTTGCATTTGGAGTTACAGATTAATTTCTATGAATTTTTGAAGTTTGTAGCATTTTCTGGAATTTCCTATATAAGAATAAACCCAGTAAATGCTTTATTGTGTCAGTAGTGCGTCAGGGTGACGTTAGCAGTCAACGGGGACGGTCCATGTCAAACCTGACCAATGGGTCCCGCGTGTCAGTGTCATTAGTCTAACTAATTTTTAGTTAGTCCTAATCCTAACTTAATTAGCAGGCGGGTCCCACTTGTCATAGACCCAGGGGGTCAAACCAGTGGTCAACCCCAGTCAAATGAGTCAAACCCGCCGGTGACTCGACGCCGGCAAGGCCAGACGCGGCGGGGCACCTCGGATTCCAACTACAGGGCACTGTTCGAGGCGCCGTTGGGCTCTACAGGTAGCTGGCGCAACGGCGCGTCCGTTGGTGGCCGTGGCTGGGCCTGGGGTGGACGGAGTCAATGGCGGCGAGCTCGGTTGCTGTCGCCGGAGTTCGGGCGCGAGGGGGGACGCGGTTGCGGTGGCCGTGGCGATGTGTGTTTAGCACCTACGGCGTCTACATGGTGCAGTGAGTTCGATGGGCGCAAGCCCGGGACCAAATGGTCACCGGAGCATCACCGGAGACGAGCGCGGGCAGCGGCGCGTTCGGTTGCAGGCGAGGCGACGGCTACGGCGCATGAGGGAAAAATGGAGAGGGGGAGCAGGAGCAGGGGCTCACGGTGGGTGCGACAAGCTGCTCAGCGGGCTGGCCTGGGAGGTCGGGAAGCGGCCCAGGCGGAGGCGATCTCATCGTCAGGAGGTCGAAGATGAGCTCGGTGAAGACGTTCGGGGGCCTCCGGCGGGGGTGGCTTGGTGAGGCGGCCGAGGAAGAAGTGGCAGAGCTTCTGGGCGCGTCGGCGAGGCGTGGGGTGGCCGGTGGCCGCGACAGAGCACGGCGGCGCCCTCTGGTGCGCTCGGGAAGAGAGGGGGAGGGAGCCAAAGGAGGGGAGGAGCTGCAGGCGTGAGAGAGAGAGAGAGAGAGAGAGAGAGAGAGAGGTCAGAGGGGGCGTGTGGCATCGTCTGGGGCCGTCCAGGGCGTCGGCAGAAGCATGAGGTCGCCAGGGGCGATGTGCGAGCGACGGGCAGCAACCTGATTGCTCTGGGGGGAGGTTGGTGATGACTGGCACTGTGGGCTAGTGGGTCGCATAGTGCTGGGACAGCTGGGGCGCCAGATGTGCTGCAGGTAAGTTAGGTAGGTTTTCTATCCTTTCCTTTTTATTTCTGTTTTCTATTTCTTCTGTAATTTTAGGGCTTTAATTAAAATACTAAAACTAACTCAAAAATCATGAAACTTCTCTAGCCCACTGTTTGGAATATTTCCAACTTTAGACATTTTAGTTCATGACTATTTGGACATTTAAAATATTATATAGCATTTAAATGCCCAAATGCAAATAGAGTATGATTTAATTAAGTGACCCCATGTTGTCCTAGAAAAGTGTGAACCATTTTTGACAGAGGTTCTGGACAAAGGCAAAGATGATGAACATTTTAGAAGGGCATTTCAGGTTCATTGAAAAATATTTTAGTAAACCCTAGTTGTTTTCAGGGGGGTGCTGGGGGTTCTGTCAGCCCCTTTTCAGCTTCCTGAGAAAATTTAACATGATGACATGATGATCATGCAAGGACAAGCAAAGGCTAAGCTAGGGCTATGACAACTCACCCCCACTAAACAAGAATCTCGTCCCGAGATTCAAGACATGAGGTAAGAAGACAGAGGGGGCACAAGACCAACACAATCTTCGTGATCCAGGTTGCACCTCATAAGGTGGTTGATTCATTGCATACGTTGATCTTGACATCCTCGCTTTTGAGATCTTCATCCACGCGATGATGACGGAAATAAACTCTACTAGGATTGATCTTCTCAAAGATCGAGCTATACAAGATCAACTCGCGGAATGAGATGTTGAAACATCTCGAGTTGAGACACAAATCACATCCAGAGGGATGGAAGAACAAACGACGAGGTTTGATTTGGTGCGCAACAATCCCACGCTTAGAGAGATGGTGGATGGTGTCAAGGTGGCGAGGAAATAATTGCCATGATCCCATAACGGGGCACCTTGGGGGAGGTGACTCGTAGAGTTATTCCCTTAAATGGCAAGAAGAATTACTTTTGATATCTAGATCATTGAAACTCTTTATACTAGCCTAAGGCAATCACAAACGATCGTTTGGCGGAGGTCAAAGGAATGGCATATCCAGATTCGAATGGATGATGTGGACTACCTTGTTGAAGACAACGCGATGGATGATTTTGCTTATCATCGGAAATGGACGGGACCCATGATAGGACCACTTTTGAAGATAATCCTAAACAACAATTACTGAGAGGGAAGACCATGGGAATTGGCACAATGGCGGTGCAAGCTGGGAATAAAATGTAGTTGTTGGGAATGATCCAACCATCATATCTGCCTGAGATTCAGATCTGGTTGGTGTCAGGATATTCCAGACTCGTCTAGTCTAGAGAAAAAAAAGAAAGATTTCTACACAAATCGACGAGATGGTGTTGCGAGATTCTCGGGAGATGAACTACGATAGCAAGCTCCAGAACATGAGCTGGTTCTGCTACAAACATGTGAACACATTGTCCGAGACAAGCATGACCACATAGTAGTCTTACAACGCAACATTACCGAGTTCCAATTGGGAACCATCATTGCGGAGAGCGAAGTCCTGCACATGTACCTTTGGGTCCTTAAGGATTAACACTTAAGAACTTCTTTTCCTTGAACAAATCAATCAGTGGCTTGGTGTGCTAGGGATTACACATGGAGTGGAGGTAGCGAGCCTATCAAACCATGGAATACTTCACACATGCATGACTGACTTGGGATGATTCCGAAGAAAGCAAATACAGTCTTTCTCAATTCACGGCAGCAACTTGCACCTAATGCACGTGAACTTGGAGAAAGTCACTTCCTACACCAAACATGTATTTCATGAACGGAACATGAAGATAATGCTTACAAAAGTTTCCAATACTAGCTTGATGTTCAACATGAATCATGGAGGAGACAAGATGCTGCTGATGGGCTCAATAGCAACTCATCGGAATTTCCATATCACTTGACTTCCACCATCATGTGAACATGGTGATAGCATTGGTCAGACCAAAAGATGTAATGGTGTATGCTCGAGGGATCAACCAAGAGTAAGACAACATTATGAACATCGTTGGTTCTAATTTGATTTGACGATGGCCCACACTCAAAACAAGGTTTGGGCAAAACGATAGGTTCAACCACCGATCACAAGGACCAATCGATGAAGAAATCATCTTTCTACAACAAGCACACAAACACAAGACATCCCTTTGGAAATGAACTAGGTTAGACAAGCTTTTATCTTCCAACTCTCCAAGTTGTTGTTTAGCTCGACCAACTAGCTCAGGGGTATTCAACACAGATTCTTGGAGAAGGGGTGGTTTACAAGAAACCAAATTGATCACGAACTCAACATAGCGGTCAGGTGACAACCTGGTAATACTTCCGAGAAGATAATCGAAAAATCACGATCCACCGATATGCTATTAAGCTCGAGAACAATCTTGCTTTTTGGGCAAGATGATATGATCAAGAGAGCGAGGGACTGACACAATCCTAACTCATTGATCGAAGAGTGCACCAGGAAAAATGGACTAGATAGCACGATCAGTCTTAGAAGGATAATTCAATAACCAACACACTAAGAATGAGAGTATTGTCCATTAACTACCAAGCAACGGAATTGCTAGGAGTATAGATTTCACACATCGCGGTTCACTTGTCGGCGTCCCAGTTACAATAAAACGAGAACCGAGGAATGAAAAATGATGGTAAGAAGTATCACTGCGTCAAGAATTTATAAGAGGTGGTGCAATTCTCATGACATTCTTGACATAAGATGGTAATACTCCAAGGTAGAACAGAACAAAATCTGGATTGGCATTTTTGCACTGCGGGATACAACTACTTTGACCCAATCCTAGAAATGGATGAGATACTGGAGTTTGTTTCTCCTAGTCATTCTGAACTAGAATGGCTTGACGGCCACAAGAATAATAGGCATCGATGAACACGAATGCACAACTATTCCTAACTATCAATTGATAGACGAGGGCCAGAAAACAGCTAAAGAGGGACAACTCAAAAGAACATATGATTTCCTAAGTTGTGGATGCATAGATTAGTATGTCGAACCAGTTTCAACAGGTTCCTTCCGGATAACCCATGCAGAAAGGTAGAACTGGCAGAGTAACAACATAGAATCGGGAACTCGCCAAGAGCACTCTAGTTGTGATCTTTCGGTTCAACGAGGAACTTCTGCCATAAGTAGTTCATGGTAGTTGGAAGAAATAAATACCACTGACCTCGAGGACTATTGCAAAGGTTACTAGTATCCTAAAGGAACTAGCAAACACTATCAACAGGAGGTGAGTGGAGTGAATCTCGGGTTCAAAACCCAGGAATAGAATACCTACTAACTAAATGGCATCATGGGATGCTTTCGAGAATGGCGGCCAGAATCATCACACTGGGAACACAAAACATGGCTAGGTTACTAGGTGATACTCTAGAAACCTAGGGTTATAATAATAGCTCCAACACAAATGCCCAGGCTATGAAGTACCTCAACACACTAGTTAGTGTGGTTGATCTGGCACAAAGGAACTTCAGAATGGTAAGAAGGAATTTGCAAATGCAACACACTGTTTAGAAACCTGGGATGACTCGGACAACATAACGGCTGTAAATGCCCAAAAAGATTTGAAACATCCTACAAATTGGTGGCATAACCACTCAACATCACTGCATACGCATCTTATTCTTCCAATAGGGGTAATCAGTGCCATCGAAGACAGGGCACGCAACAGAGACTTTGATTATCCCTGCAGGCGACATTGCTAAAACTCCAGGTCGTTAAACCGAATCACACAGAACAAGGGAGCACCTTGCTCTGATACCAATTGAAAGTGCTAGTTATCGACTTGAGGGGCGGTGAATAGGCGATTTTTATGAAAGTCTTCAAAACATGGGAGTGTCAAAGACAGACAATAGAAATGAACCTATTGATATGCAGCGGAAGGTAGACTACACTAGGCAAGCCATAGTCAAGGAAG
Source organism: Aegilops bicornis (assembly GCA_021605145.1). Taxonomy (NCBI): domain Eukaryota; kingdom Viridiplantae; phylum Streptophyta; class Magnoliopsida; order Poales; family Poaceae; genus Aegilops; species Aegilops bicornis. The sequence goes on from CM038673.1 coordinate 251,263,714, forward strand.
CAATGAAGTGAAAGCACGAATACTATTAGCAGCTAGGTAGTATGGATCAAGATGGAAGATAATATGAAGCCAACCAACAACCGTCCTCACATAGTGAAGTCAATCAGATCATGCAAGCAGGCAATGACTTCATGAAGACAAATTGTAAGTAAAGAGATGGAAGTGATAGAACCAGTTGCTTGGAGAGGACAATGATTTGTTGGACCAGTTCCAGTTGCTGTGACAACTATACGTCTGGTTAGGGAGGCTGAGATTTAACTCAGAAGACCACGTCTTCACCTTATTCCCCTTGAGCTAATAACACTTAGTCCTCGCCCAATCACTCTGGTAAGTCTTCAAGGTAGACTTCCAAACCTTCACACACTTCATTCACCGGCAGTGCACAATGACTCTTGGATGCTCTGAACGCGACGCCTAACCGGCTGGAGGATTCACAGTCCTCAAATGTAATAAGTCTTCAGATCATGCGGACAGAAAGACTTCAGTGCTTCCTAACACTCTTTGGCTCTGGGTGTTTTGGGCTTTGTCCTCGCAAGGATCCCTCTCTCAAATGCTTCGGAGGTGGGTTGCTCTCAAACAACAAATGTCGTGCACTAACTCTGAGCAGCCACCAATTTATGGTGTAGGAGGTGGGCTATTTATAGCCAGGAGGCAACCCAGCCTGATTTGTCCAAAATGACCCAGGGTAACTAAGGAACTGACACGTGTGTCCAACGGTTAGATTTCAAACACACGCAACAGCTTGACTTGGGCTACAAGTAAAGCTGACTCATCCAGCTCTAGATAAGATTTGCTCTCATTGTCTTCACTCGAAGACATAGGATTTGGTTGAGCATCACTTCAATCACTCTGACTTTGTTCACTTGGACCCCACTTAACAGTGCGGTGGTTCCTATGACTCAACCAAGAAGAAAAGGAAACTATGAAACAACTATGTCTTCGCACTCCATAGTCTTCATGCGATGTCTTCTCATGTCATAGTCTTCAATATGAATCTCTTCATAGACCACCATTGTCTTCAATATCTTCACACATTTTTAGGGGTCATCTCTGGTAGGTAAACTGAATCAATGTGGGACTACTACTTGTGTTATCCTGCAATTCTCACAAACACATTAGTCCCTCAACCAAGTTTGTCATCAATACTCCAAAACCAAGTAGGGGTGGCACTAGATGCACTTACAAACATAAAGTCGCAGTGTGACTAAATGAGACATATGGTTTGAGTAAACTTGCGTTTTTCTCTCTGAATGTACAAACTTATCAAACGATTTTTTAAGTCAATGGTTTTTAATTTTAAAGCACTCATCGCAAACGTTTAAGATAGAAGACCCGTATGCAAACCAACAGCTTCCCCAGTAAGGTAAGGGAAAAATGTGCCGAGCAGGATTTGTGGAGCTCTTCATCGTAAATGTTTTAGATAGAACACCCGTGTGCAAAGCGAGATGTGTGCGCGCAGTAACTTTGTGGGTTAAATCGTGGGGGGCGTGGGGTACTGGGCGCAGTTAATCCCACGCTCGCCCCATCGGCTTCTCAGCCCATGAGCCTATAAGTAGGCGGGAGGATGGGGGGGGGGGGGGCGGCAAAGCACGCGCACCCATCTCCCTGCTTCCCCCGCTTCCTCTTGCTCCTTCTTCTTCTTCTTGCTGCCGCCGCACCGAGCCATGCCGCGCCACGGAGATGAGCTCTTCCTCCGCTGCTGCGCCTCCCGCCGCGCGCTCCGGCATGTGGGACGGCTCCGAGGTGGACGACGACCAAATCGAGTTCCTCCGCCAGACGCGCCGCATCCCCGACAAGAACCTAGTGCGGACCCGCGCCGCGTCGGCGGGCGAAATAACGCTGGCACCGGAGGAGGGCGAGCGGGTCATATTCTGCTCGCACCTCATGCGCGGTCTACGGCTGCCGGCGAGCGGCTTCTTCCGCGCTTTCTTGGAGTTTCACGAGCTCCAGCCGCACCACCTCACTCCGAATACGATGGTGCTGCTGGCTGCCTTCGCCACCTTGTGCGAGGGCTTCCTCGGTGTTCTCCCCACCATCGAGCTGTGGGGGGAATTATTCCAGTCCAAGCTCGGCACGCACGTTGCCGGCGTGCCGGCTCTGTGCGGCAGCTTCATCGCGATGCGGAGGCCGGTGGGCGACAACCCTTTCCCCGCCATCCCGCCATCCTACTTCTACGTGAAGAACATCGCTCTAGAAGGCGACTGGGTCAATCTGCCGCCTTACGGAGTCGGCGTGCTGACGGGTAGGCTCCCCAGCTGGTCCCACCGGGCCAGGACGCTGACTCCTGCTGGCGGCGCCGCCGTCGCGCGACTCCGAGTGCTGACGCAGTTGGAGGGCTTGACCGGGGCCGACCTGCTAGCCGCCTTCCTGGCGCGCCGAGTCCTCCCTCTCCAAGGCCAACCTCATATGATCTGTCAGATGAGCGGCCACCGGGACCCCAGTCGGATGTGCTCGAAGGACATGCCCCACGCGAAGGTGGCGGACACGGTGAACTTCCTGGTGAACTGCAAACTTACGCGGATTGGCAGTTCGGCAAGGAGCCATACTCGCGCGCCAACCCCCTGCCTGTGGTAAGTCATCTTTTTTCCTCTTCTGTTTTCTTTCTCAGCCGAAACCGACTCCTTATCTTTTTTGGTTTTTTCGAGTCAGAACCCCCTCATGCAGCCCTCAGCCGGCACCGCGGGGCCGGCCCGCGAGTTCGTCCCCGACCGGGCAGAGAGCGACATCGACGACCCTGACTTGGGGGCGGCGGCGATGGAGGCCGCCGCCGAAGGAGGAGGAGGAGGAGGGGCCGACGACTTCAGGCCCTCGGCTACCTTCGCCGACTGCCCTGAGGATGACGGCGAGGGGGAAGTCATCCCCCGCTGCCAACCGAAGGTCGGCCGTCCGGGCGCGAGTTCCTCCGCCTGCTTGGGTGGTCAAGGCGGCGCGAAGAAGCGCCGGGCCGGGCCGAGCTTTCCAGGTGGCCGGGCGAAGAAGTTCAGGGGGACGGCCGCTGCGACCCAGCGAGAAGAGGCGGTCGCAAAGGCTAACCGCTTCCACAAGGAAGTGAAGAAGCCGCCGGTGGTCTTGTTTTCTTCTGGTTCATCTTGTCCAAATCTTTTACATGTCTTCTTCGCATCAGGGCTCCCCTTACTTTAGAGAGGGTCGCCGCCGCCTCCGTCATGGGGTCGGCAGAGACATCCGCCAATACTCGGCGGATTGACCCCGCCGCCGACCTCCGCGAGGCGACGGAGCGGAACGCGCAGTAGAAGCGCGACAAGGAGGAGGCCGCCCGCCTGGAGAAGGCGGAGGCCGAGAAGGCGGCGGCTTCCGCCCAGAGGAAGCTGGAGGAGGCCGAAGCCGCTGTCGCAGCTAAGCGGCGAGCCGAGGAGGCCGCGCGCCTCCAATTGGCGCTGCTCGTCACCCCGCTGAGCTCTGCACCACCGCCGCCGGAGTTCACGGGGCAGACGGAGGGAGCTGGCAGCGAGTTCCCCGTCATGGAGAGGGAAGGCGGCGAGACCTCTCTGTCTGGCACGGCCGTGCCGCCCCCGCCGCCTCCGCCTCTGTCTGAGAGCGCGCGAGGTAAACAGCCAGCGGACCCGCCTGTGCTGCCGACTGACGACAAAGCTGTGGCGAGGCTGCTCCTTCAAGTTGCCTCCCCAGCTGTCAGGACCCCGATTCCAAGTAACATCGATCTAGCTGGTAACACCTCATATCACTTTGCGGCCTCACGCACGGTATTCCCACGGGTGTCGCCTTACCATGGCCCGGGACCGTTTTCGCCTTTTGGCTCACGTATATGATAGTGTCGCTAGCATCCATATGACAAAGAACCCGGGCCGACATGGCTAGTCGTGAACCCAAAGCGGCGCTATCCCATGGGGACAGGCATACATGAATCACATCGAGCATGTCGGTCATCAACGTATGAATTCGGGCTGTAGCACTGGGCTAACAGGACTCCGGTATCCCGGCTGTAGCAGGCTAGGCAGGACTCGAATATCACCGCGTGACATTTCCCTAAGGGGACAGACATAGGAATGAAGTGAAACACATGCCGGCCAGTCAAGTGTCCAAGCAGTAGTGCTGGGCTAGCAGGACTCCGGTGAACCGGGCTGTCGCGGACTACTATCGCTCAGAAGCACGAGACTACATTTCCCCATATGAGAGGCTGCCAAGGGTAAACAACTAGTTTGTCGGATCCCACACAGACCAAGCATTTCAAACATACACACAATATGCTCAATATGTGTAAATACAACATGGCATCACAACATAACTCTACGACTCAAATATTTATTCATTAGGCTCCGAGGAGCGAGATATTACAAACATGGGTCTCATGACCCAACACTCGAAACATACAAGTCAAAGCACAAGCGGAAGCTTAACATGTCCGAGTACGCATATCTACAAATTAAAAAGGCTGAGAAGCCCGACTATCTACCAGATCCGCCGAGGCACAATATCGTAGCTGAGGTAACAAGCTAAACGTCAAGTCCAAGCGGAACTACTAAGCGAGGACCGACATCTCTCTCGCAAAACATAAAATAAGCAAACGTGAGTACAAATGTACTCAGCAAGACTTACATCCGAACTAACTACATATGCATCATTATCAACAAGGGGTGGTGCAGTTTGATCGCAGCAAGCCAGCTTTGACTTCGGTGGCTATCCTGAACTACATTTGCAAGTAACTCTTTTGAGGTGGCGCTGCGAGTCCACATATTCACCATACCAAAACACCACTATGGACCCGCTCCCGTCTCCCTACGAGAACTCCATCCATAGCACTCACGCTTATCTTGCGCATTTTAGAGTATCCACTTTCACTTGTCTATGAACTGATATAGGGAACCCAGAAGTCCTTTTCCGCGGACACGGCTATTCGAATAGATCATATTAACCCTGCAGGGGTGTACTTCTTCACACACGCTCTCACCACTTACCGCAGTTTACACGACATGTACTCGGCAACCTTCAAGCGGAAGCCCAACGTGGGTGTCGGCCACGGCCTACCTAAACACTCAAGTCCCTAGTACAGGTTTATCGCCTATTCGGGTTCCATCCGCAGGGAGTCCGGCCGAGGTTTCCACTAACGGCCCCGAACGATGTGTGCAGGGTTCCCGAGATACCAAACGGGCATTCGGTACACCGGGCCACGTGCCTACCGCAACACAGCCCACCCCTAAGGTCAGCGCTGCGTGCGGCCCCCAGCATGCTACAAACACCAGAAACTACTTGCAACTCCCGGACTGAGGACAAGGGTGGTTAAGAAGCCGAGAGAGTCAATTAAGGATCCCAATGTGTGGTAGTAACTGTTTCATGGATCACAAACACGTAACTTCGGTTCTCGAGGACGGCTGCAATGAGACAACCCACCATGTACTCCTACATGGCCTCTCACCGCTACCTTTACCAAAACGTGTTCACACACTTAGCTCACACACAAGAGGACATGTTCACACACCTCCGATTCATCCCCGATGAATCAGACTGACTCAACTCTAAGCAGTAGCAGGCATGACAAACAAGCATGAATGAGCAGGCACAACATGGCTCAAGCAACTCCTACTCATGCTAGTGGGTTTCATCTAATTACTGTGGAATGACAGGTCATGCAGAGGATAAAGGGGTTCAGCTACCGCAGCAAGTAACAGTTGAATTGTTGTTGTCCTAATGCAGTAAAATAGAGCAGGAGCGAGAGAGTGGGATTATATCGGAATGAACAAGGGGGTTTTGCTTGCCTGGCACTTCTGAAGATAATATAGTTCTTCAATAGTGTCATCGAACTCATCGTCGGAACCACGTCTATCGAGAGGGGACAAACACCGGCAACTGAGAAAGAAACACAATCAATGCACTGCGCAATATGATGCATGCTCATGACATGGAAACATGCTGGTGTTTTGAGCTAATGCAGCTAACAACAAAGTTAAATGAAGTTGGTTTGAACCCTAAGTTCAAATCCAAACTCCATATGTGAAATTCAAATGCCATTTATATGATTTGTGCTAAACAGCAGCTATAAGTTGTTCTAACATGCATGAAAATGGTACAGATGGATAGATTGGATTTTTCTGATCATTTTCATATATAACTTATTTCAATCTGAGCTACGTTTGAATTTCTATGATTTATTGAAGTTTAGGGCATTTTCTGAAATTTCCTAAAAAGAATAAATCCAGAAAATGATTTATGGCGTCAGCACCACGTCACTGTGACGTCAGCAAGTCAACTGGGCGCCCCAGGTCAAACCTGACCCGTGGGGTTTATTGGTCAGTGAGACATACAGTAATCCCGCGTTCACTCGGGCTTTGACCCGCTGCGGGGCCCGCTCTCAGTGTCTAAGGGTGGTTTAGCTGGTGGTAATTAGCGCTAATGGCAGCCACGTCGGCCTCGCCGGAGTTAGAAGACGGCGACGACCCAGCGCGGCGGTGGCTCGCCGGAGTGGCGCTATGGGCTGCGGTTGGACGCGCGAAGAGCACCAGGAGGTAGCCCATGACCGCGCGCATCTAGGGAGACCAAGGGGAGGTCCGGGGGTGGCCGGGGTTCGCCGGACTGGAGCCCGAGGCGGCGGCCGGAGCTCGGGCGCACCCGGGAACGAGGATGCGGTGCGCTAGGGGAGAGGCTGATGGGCTAGTTGGCATCTGCGGGCCACCAGAAGCACGCTGGTGCCACGGGTTCGAGCAGAGGGGCTCGGGTCAGGAGAGCTACGCGGCCATGGCGGACGGCGGTGCTCGGGCATGTGGGGAAAGGTGCTATGGCACGGGAACGAGCAAAACGAAGGAGGGGAAACGGAGTGGAGCTCACAGCGAGTTCGTCGGCGGTCTCATTGGGCTCGGGGAGGCGCTAAAGACGGTGAATCGGGGTCGGCAATCGGCGGCGCCCGAGGTTGAAGACGATGGTGTGGAGGCGATGCAGAGCTTCCCGGCTTGCGTGGCTCGGTGAGGGGGGTCGAGGATGCAGTGGCGGAGCTTGTGGGCTAGTCGGGGAAGCGAGGGAGGGCCGGTGGTCGCGGCAACGACGAGCGGCGGCGACGGGCACGCTCGGTGGTGGGGAAGAGAGGAGGGGGAGGAGCACAGGGAGAGTGAGAGGGGTCGAGCGGTTCGGGACGACACCGAGGAGGGATTCATGGCGTCAGCTGTCCTCGGGCCTTGAGCATGCAGCACTGGTGGCGTGGCGCTTCAGCAGCATCCGTCGTTGTCCCTGCCTCTTGCCTCTCTTGGGAGAGGTGGGAGATGGCCTTGACAGTGGGCTAAACCCGGCTCTGGGCGCCTGAGGTAGAAGTGGCCAGTACTATCTCTCTCTGTTGTTCCTATTAATTTCTCTTTTCTATTATTCTGTAGTTTTGGGGCTTTATTAAAAATACTCAGACACTTTCAAAAATCATGAAACTAATCATGGCTACTTTTTAGAATATATCCAACAGTAAACATTTTAGTTTATGATTATTTGAGCATTTCCAATATTTTATAGTATTTAAATGCCCAAATGAAAATACCATATGATTTAATTCAGAGCCCAAATATGCCATGGAAAAATGTGCATCACCTCTGGCTACTGTTTACAGTATTTACCATAAATGATGAACATTTTCTAAAGCCATTTGGATTCACTGAAAAATATTTTTTTAAGTTGAACCTATTTGAATTCCTTTAATGCTAGGGTTTAGGCAATCCCCATTTCAAATTTCATGAAAATTAAACATGATGCATGGATGCAATGCCACTAGTTACAAGCAAGCTCTAGGGCTGTGACAACTCACCCCCACTAAACAAGAATCTCGTCCCGAGATTCAAGACGTGAGGTAAGAAATCAAGGGGTCACAAGCTAACACGATCTTTACGATCCAACTGTCCTTCTCAAGATGTTGACTCATTGCTTCATATTGATCTTGACGTCTTTGCTTTGAGAACTTCATCCAACACGACAACGACAGAGAGGAACTCTGCAGGAGTCGATCTTCTTAAAGATCGAGCAACTCACGATCAACTCACGGAATGAGATGGTGAAACATCTCGAGTTGAGACACAAAACACATCGAGAGGGATGGAAGAACAAACGACGGGGTTTGATTGGTGGGCAACAATTCCACGCTTAGAAAGAGGGTGGACGGTGTCAAGGTGGCGAGGAAATATTTACCAAGATCCCGTAACAGGGCACCTCGAGAAAGGTGCCGCGAGGAACTATTCCCTTAAGTGGAAAAAAGAATTACTTTTGATTCAGAGATCATTGAAACTCTTCATACCAGCCTAAGGCAATTCACAATGATCGTTTGGCGGAGTGCAAAGGAATGGTACACCCGGACTAGAATGGATGATGTGGACTACCTTGTTGAAGACAACACAATGAATGATTTTTGCTTATCACCGGAGGGGGAGGGGACCCATGGTAGGACCACTTTGAAGATGATCCTGGACAACAATTGCTGAGAAGGACATCCCATGGAAAAAATTGGCACAATGGGGTGCAAGCTGGGAACAACATGCAAATGTTGGGAAGGTTCCAACCATCATATCTGCCCGAGATTCAGATCCGATTGGTAATAGGATACTTCAGACTCAGCATGTTGAAAAGAAAGTTTGCAACACAATTCAACGAGATGGCATTGCGAGATTCTCGAGGAATGAACCAAGGTAGCAAGCTCCAAGACATGAGCTGGTTATGCTAAACACATGTGAACACGTTGTCCCAGACAAGCATGACCACGTGGTAGTCTCACAACAAAACACTATCGAGTTCAGGTGGGGAACCATCATCGAGGATATCGAAGTCTTTATGCAAGTCCATGGATTAGATCCCAAGCATAGACTTCTTTTCTTTGAACAAGTCAATCAGTGGCTTAGTGTGCTATGGAATTCATATGGAATGAAGATGATCAGTCTATCATACCATAGAATACTTCGCACGTGCATGACTGACTTGGGATGATTCCAAAGGAAACAAAACAAACCTTTCTCAAATTCATGGCGGCAACTTGCACCAAATGCACATGAATTCAAGAAAGTCACTTCTTTCATCCAAGCATAGGCTTCATGAACGGATCACGAAGGCATTGCTTACAAAGTTTTCAACACTAGGTTGATGTTCAACATGAATCATGGGGGAGACAAAAATGCTGCTGATGGGCTCAGCAACAACTCATCGGAATTTCCATATCAATCGACTTCCACCATCATGTGAACACGGTGATAGCATTGGTCGGACCAAAAGATGTAATGGTGTATGCTCGAGGGATCAACCACGAGTAAGACAACATTACGAATATCGTTGGTTCCGATTTGATTTGACGATAGCCCACACTCAAATCAAAGGATTGATAAGACAATAGGTCCAAAGAATCGATCACAAGGACCAATTGATGAAGATATCATCTTTCTTCAACACACACTACACAAGAATATCCCTTTGGAACGAACTAAGTTAGGCAAGCTTTTATCTTCCAACTCTCCAAGTTGTTGTTTGGCTTAACCAACTAGCTCAGGGGTATCCAACACAGATTCTTGGAGAAAGGGTGGTTCACAAGAAAAACAACTTGATCACGAGCTCAACATAACAACAGAAACAACCCGGTAACACTTCCAAGAAGATATTTGGAAAGTCACGAACCACCGGTATGTTACTAAGCTCGAGAACAATCTTGCTTTTGAGGGCAAGACGATATGATCGAATGAGTGAGGACTTGACAAGATCCTAACTCATAGATTAAAGAGTGCACCAGAACTAAGGACTAGGTAGCACGATTAATCTTAGGATGATGATTTAATAACAAACACGCTAAGAATGATAATATTGTCCATTTACTACCAAGCAACGAGGTTGCTAGGAGTATCGATTTCACACACCACAATTCACTAGTCGGCATTCCGGTTGCGACAACACGGAACCAAGGAATGAACAATGATGGTGTGAAGTATCACTACGTCAAGAATTCATGAGAGTTGGTGCAGTTCTCATGACAATTCTGACATAAAGGGGGTAACACTCCAAGGTAGAACAGAACAAAGCTGAATTGGCATTTTGATCTGCGGGATACAACTACTTTGACCCAATCCTAGAAATGGATGAGGTACTGGAGTTTGTTTCTCCTAGTCATTCCAAAATAGAATGGCTTGACGGACCACAAGGATAATAGGCATCGATGACGAATGCACGACTACTCCTGACTATCAATTGATAGACGAAGGTCGGAATACAACTGAAGAGGGACAACTCAAAGGAACATATAACTTTTCGAGTTGTGGATGCATAGATTAGTATGTCGAACCAAGTTCAACAGGTTTCTTCCGGATAACCCATGAAGGAAAGTAGAACTGGCAGATTCACAATATAGAATGGAGGACTCCTCAAGAGTACTTTGGTTATGAGCTTTTGGTTCAGCGAGGAACTTCTGCCATAAGCGGTTCATAGTATTTGGAAGAAGGAAATACCACGGACCTCGAGGACTATCGCAAAGTTAATAATATCCTAAAGGTAATGAAAGCAACACTATCAACATTAGGTAAGTAGGGTGAATCTCGGTTCAAGAACCCATGAACAGAATACCTACTAACTAAATTGCATCACGGAATGCTTTCAAGAATAATGGCGAGAATCATCACACTGGGGATACAAAAGCATTGCTAAATTGCTAGGTGACTTCCTAAACACCTAGGGTCATAATAATAGCTCCAACATCTATGCCGAGGCAACAAAGTACCTCAACTTACCGATTAGTGTGCTTATTCTGACCAAAAAGGACATCAGGAACGGAAGGAAAGGATTTGCAAATGCATCAGACTATTTAGAGACCTGGGATGACTCGGACAGCATAACGGCTGTAAATGCTCAAAAAGATTTGAGACATCATGCAAAATGGTGGCATAGCCACTTAACAACATCATATCAAGGTTCCGAGATCAACAGTTAACATATAGAAATAGTAGGAACTGAACTGTGGCTTAAAACCAACAATCTTAAAAGTCTATGGATTAGTAACACGTCATCCTGTTAGATAGATGAGAAGCCTAGTTCTTAAACCCCGTAGAAGAGAAGAGGACGACTTGGATCAGAAGGCCATGAGGTATAAGGAGTAAAAAGAGCCTCACGTTCCCTTCCACAATCAATTCCCCTACATAACTAAAGCAGTTCTAGACACAACTTCGACCAGTTTGGCTTGGTAATCCTACAGCAACAAAGCTCGATACCAACGCTGTCAGGACCCCGATTCCAAGTCACATCGATCTAGCTGGTAACACCTCATATCACTTTGCGGCCTCACGCACGGTATTCCCATGGGTGTCGCCTGACCATGGCCCGGGACCGTTTGCGCCTTTTGGCTCACGTATATGATAGTGTCGCTAGCATCAATATGACAAAGAACCCAGGCCGACATGGCTAGTCGTGAACCCAAAGCGACGCTAACCCATGGGGACATGCATACATGAATCACATCGAGCATGTCGGTCATCAACGTATGAATTCGGGTCAGAGCATCGGGCTAACAGGACTCGTATCCCGGCTGTAGCAGGCTAGGCGGGACTCGAATATCACCGCGTGACATTTCCCGAAGGGACAGACATAGGAACAAAGTGAAACACATGCCGCCAGTGAAGTGTCCAAGCAGTAGTCTTTGGGCTAGCGAGGACCCGCGAACCGGGTCAGAAGGACTACTATCGCTCAGAAGCACGAGACTACATTTCCCCATATGAGAGGCTGCCCAGGATAAACAACTAGTTTGTCAGATCCGACACATACCAAGCATTTCAAACATACACACAATATGCTCAATATGTGTAAATACAACATGGCATCACAACATAACTCTACGACTGAAATATTTATTCATTAGGCTCCGAGGAGCGAGATATTACAAACATGGGTCTCATGACCCAACACTCAGAGCATACAAGTCAAAGCACAAGCGGAAGCTTAACATGTCCGAGTACGTACATCTACAAATTAAAAAGGCCGAGAAGCGACTATCTACCAGATCTGCCGAGGGCACCAGATCGTAGTCGAGGTAACAAGCTAAACGTCAAGTCCAAGCGGAACTACTAGCGAGGACTGACGTCTCTCTGCAAAACATAAAATAAGCAAACGTGAGTACAAATGTACCCAGCAAGACTTACATCAAAACTAACTACATATGCATCATTATCAACAAGGGGGTGGTGGAGTTTGACTGCAGCAAGCCAGCTTTGACTCGGTGGCTATCCCGAATCATTTAATCGCAAGTAACTCTTTTGAGGTGGCGCACGAGTCCACATATTCACCATACCAAAACACCACTATGGACCCGCTCCCGTCTCCCTCACGAGAAGGCCATCCATAGCACTCACGCTTATCTTGGCGCATTTTAGAGTATCCACTTTCACTTGTCTATGAACCGATATAGGCAACCCGTAAGTCCTTTTCATGAGACACGGCTATTCAATAGATCATATTAACCCTCCAGGGGTGTACTTCTTCACACACGCTATCACCACTTACCGCCATTTACACGACATGTACTCGGCAACCTTCAAGCGGAAGCCCAACGTGGGTGTCGGCCACGGCCTACCTAAACACTCAAGTCCCTAGTCCAGGTTTGTCGCCTATTCGGGTTCCATCCGCAGGGAGTCCGGCCGAGGTTTCCACTAACGGCCCGAACGATGTGTGCAGGGTTCCCGAGATACCAAACGGGCATTACATCAGACGCGTGCCTACCGCAAACACAGCCCACCCCTAAGGTCACGCTGCATGCGGCCCCCAAAGATGCTACAAACACCAGAAACTACTTGCAACTCCCGGACCGAGGACAAGGGTGGTTAAGAAGCCGAGAGAGTCAATTAAGGATCCCAATGTGTGGTAGTAACTGTTTCATGGATCACAAACACAGAACTCAGTTCCTGAGGACGGCTGCAATGAGACAACCCACCATGTACTCCTACATGGCCTCTCACCGCTACCTTTACCAAACCGTGTTCACACACTTAGCTCACACAAAGTAGGACATGTTCACACACCTCCGATTCATCCCCGATGAATCAGACCTGACTCAACTCTAAGCAATAGCAGGCATGACAAACAAGCATGAATGAGTAGGCACAACATGGCTCAAGCAACTCCTACTCATGCTAGTGGGTTTCATCTAATTACTGTGGAATGACAGGTCATGCAGAGGATAAAGGGGTTCAGCTACCGCAGCAAGTAACAGTTGAATCGTTGTTGTCCTAATGCGGTAAAATAGAGAAGGAGCGAGAGAGTGGGATTATATCGGAATGAACAAGGGGGTTTTGCTTGCCTGGCACTTCTGAAGATAATATAGTTCTTCAATAGTGTCATCGAACTCATCGTCGGAACCACGTCTATCGAGAGGGGACAAACACCGGCAACTGAGAAAGAAACACAATCAATGCAATGCGCAATATGATGCATGCTCCTGACATGGCAACATGCTGGTGTTTTGAGCTAATGCAGCTAACAACAAAGTTAAATGAAGTTGGTTTGAACCCTAAGTTCAAATCCAAACTCCATATGTGAAATTCAAATGCCATTTATATGATTTGTGCTAAACATCAGCTATAAGTTGTTCTAACATGCATGAAAATGGTACAGATGGATAGATTGGATTTTTCTGTTCATTTTTCATATATAACTTATTTCAATCTGAGCTACGGTTGAATTTCTATGATTTATTGAAGTTTAGGGCATTTTCTGAAATTTCCTAAAAGAATAAATCCGTAAAATGATTTATGGCGTCGGACCACGTCAACGTGACGTCGGCAAGTCAACTAGGCGCCCAGGTCAAACCTGACCCGTGGGGTCCATTGGTCGATGAGACATACACTAATCCCGCGTTGACTCGGGCTTTGACCCATCTTGGGCCCATTTGTCGATGTCTAAGGGTGGTTTAGTGGCGGTAATTAAGCGCTAATGGCAGCCACGTCGGCCTCGCCGGAGTTAGGCGACGGCGACCGACCAGGCGGCGGTGGCTCACGGAGTGGCGCTATGGCTCGCGGTTGGACGCGCGAAGAGCACCAGAGGTAGCCCATGACCGCCGCATCTAGGGAGACCAAGGGAGAGTGCGGGAGTGGCGGGGTTCGCCGGAGTGGAGCCACAGGCGGCGGCTGAGCTTCGGGCGCACTGGAACGAGGTTGCGGTGCGCTAGGGGAGAAGCTGATGGGCTAGGTGGCATCCGTGGGCCACCAGAAGCACGCTGGTGCCACGGGTTCGAGCAGAGGGGCTCGGGTCAGGAGAGCTACGCGGCCATGGCGGACGGCGGTGCTCGGGCATGTGGGGGAAGGTGCTATGGCACGGGAACGAGCAAAACAAAGGAGGGGAAATGGAGTGGAGCTCACAGCGAGTTCGTCGGCGGTCTCATTGGGCTCGGGGAGGCGCTGAAGACGGCAAATCGTGGTCGGCAATCGGCGGTGCCCGAGGTTGAAGACAATGGTGTGGAGGCAATGCAGAGCTTCCCGGCTCGCGTGGCTCGGTGAGGGGGGTCGAGGATGGAGTGGCGGAGCTTGTGGGCTAGTCGGGGAAGCGAGGGAGGGCCGATGGTTGCGGCAACGACGAGCGGCGGCGACGGGCACGCTCGGTGGTGGGGAAGAGAGGAGGGGGAGGAGCACAGGGAGAGTGAGAGGGGTCGAGCGGTTCGGGACGGCACCGAGGAGGGGATTCGCGGCGTCGCGCTGTCCTCGGACGCAGGCAGGCAGCCTGGTGGCGTGGCGCTTCGCCTTGGCAGCCGTCACGTTATCCTGCCTCTGCCTCTCTTGGCAGAGGTGGGAGATGACTGGCAACGGCCAGGTGGGCTAGGCCGGCTCCAGGGCCGCACAGGTAAGTGGCCCAGGTACTATCTCTCTCTCTGTTGTTCCTATTAATTTCTGTTTTCTATTATTCTGTAGTTTTGGGGCTTTATTAAAAATACTCAGACACTTTCAAAAATCATGAAACTAAGCAATAGCTACTTTTTAGAATATATCCAACAGTGAACATTTTAGTTTATGATTATTTGTGCATTTCCAATATTTTATAGTATTTAAATGCCCAAATGAAAATACCATATGATTTAATTCAGAGCCCAAATATGCCATGGAAAAATGTGCATCACCTCTGGCTACTGTTTACAGTATTTACCATAAATGATGAACATTTTCTAAAGCCATTTGGATTCACTGAAAAATATTTTTAGGCAATCCCCATTTCAAATTTCATGAAAATTAAACATGATGCATGGATGCAATGCCACTAGTTACAAGCAAGCTCTAGGGATGTGACACCAGCGCGCCGCCGTCTTGAGAAGGCGACTTCGGCGCCACGCCCTTTGGAGACCGGCGCCGCCAGCTCGGCCATTACAGACGCCGAGGCGACAAGCGCCGCGCCCGTTAGGTGGGTGCGAGGAGGCGACACAGGTCCGCTGAACACGACGCTTCTGGACGTCCAGGCGAAGCTGTGAGCTGAGGGCGACGCCATCCAGAACTGTACCAAGGCGCACCTGGCATCGCGAACCGCCGTGCGGGTATGTTTCTTCTTTGAGTTTTTTCTTGTTCTTCTTCGTGGTGGCGCCCGGCACTCCACTGGGTGTAGTCCTCGAAGTTTCGGGCCGCTGTCGGCGAGCGGCTCGGAACTCTATCTGTTGAGTTCCAAACATTTAACTTTGTCTGAAATGCTTATCGCAGGAGTATCACAACCTCCGCGCCACTGCCTTCAACCGCAATGTTGAGGAGCTGGGCAAGCGGACCGCCGACTTGTCGAGGAGCCGGGGTGAGTCTTCTTTCTTCTTCGCGGGGGCGCGCTGGCGCACCCGCGGGCTGTAGTCCCCGAGATTCGGGCCGACTGCTGAGCAGTCGGGCCGGATCTTCCTGGCGACCTTCTTAGTTGACGACTTAACGTCCTTTTTCTTTTTGTTCTTCAGAGGCCAACGCCACTCTCCGATGGCAGCTGGGCACAGCCGACGCCGCCTTGCGTGCCAAAGGGGAGGAGTTAAGCAAGCTCCGCAGAGCGTGACCTGCTGGCTATGCAGCTGGCGGAGCAAAGGGAGCTGCTTAAGGCGGCGCAGGACGTGGCGGAGAAGAGAGAGGCTGCTCTCCTGGCCGAGTTCGAGAGCGAGCGCTCCTCCTGGACCGACAAGGAAGCACAGCTGACCTCCGGCTTCCAAGAAATCGAGGACATCGTCGACGGTGAGTTTCTTTATTTTCCTTCTTTGAGCCGCTGACTATTGGTCAGGCTGACTCCTAGTTTTTTGACTTGCTTCTCTTTCGTCTTGGCAGACTTCTTCCCCGGCCATACGCAGGCGGCCAATCAAGCCATCGAGGCTGATCTCCAGGCACGGAGGGCGAGTGGTGCTGAGATCGCTGCCAACGCCCCCCGGACCCTTGACGAGCAGCTTCTGAGCATTGAGGCTCGTCTGCGGCCGGCCCATCGGATCCTGCGCCGGCTTGGCGATTGCTGCCCTATGGCCAGACATGCCGGTTCTGCGCACTCCCAGTCGGACTGCCGACTGGCTGGAGGTCGCGGCTGGCCGTCTTGAGGCCTGGAAGGATTCCGCTGCCCGGGCTGGAGCACGCCGGGCCTTGGAATTCATCAAGGCGTGGTATCCAGGGCTGGATCTGGACCGGCTGGCCGCGTTCGGTCGAGAGAAGGCCCGAAGCGGAGCTCTTGGCTGCGGAAGACGCCCTCGTCGAGCATGCGGCGGCGATCGCCGACTACACGGACACCAGCGTCTTCATCCCTGAGCGGGCTGAGGATAGCGGGGAGGCACCGCCGGAGTGCTTCGGGATGAACCCGGATTACGACGAGGACTCGGCGGAGGTGATCGGCTCCAGCGCCGAGGAGGAAGGCGAGGCGGAGGACGGAGATGAGACGCATGCGCCAGAAGACGGAGCGGGCGACCAGCCTTAGCTCGACCGCGCCTCCAGCAACAAGCCGCACCCGTGTGGGCCGGCTGCCACCGGAGATGATCAAGCCTAGACTGCCCAGCCGGCCGCCCCGGTGCCTGACGCCGCCGTCTCCTCCGGCCCTCCAAACCCGTCTGCCGCTTCCTAGGCTGCTGTCTTGCCTTTATTTTATCTGCTTTGATAGTCTTTGAAAAAAGTTGTTAATTCGCACAATTCCACCCGCGAGGTGTATTTTGAACTTCTGCTCGAAGATTCGGCCAAGGGCCTATGCTGTGTAAATATTATCCTAATTCTATCTTTCCTTGCTCATTGCTCTTATGGCCCTTTCCTTTGCCGCCTTCCCTTAGTCGCCGCCTTGCCCATCGGACAACCGGGCCTGGGATCGCTGTTTCGATCAAGTGCTTGGCTACTCTTGGGAAGGCAAGTACTTGGCCATTTTTAGAGTCTTTTAAACAAGTTGGATAGAAGCGCAAGCCGACTACTCAAGAGTCGGTTTTGCAAAAGGGCTGGAAGCGGCTTAAGCTATGTTTATGCTTTGGGTCCTTAGCCATTTTTCATGTGGCGCCCATTCTTCCTTACTCCCGCCCACCAAAAGCAGCCGCTTCATGACTGCGGCTTCTGACAAGAGACGGCTTAGGCACCGCACACTACTTGTCCGCCTGCAGGAAGCATTTATAGCGCAAGGCGGCGAGTCCCCGGGCCGAATAGTCGAGCCCGGTGCCAAGCGGCATAACAAAGAGTAACATACTCGAAGGCATAATTCTTATCATACAGATAACAAAAAAGGGCAGTCCCCGAGCTCATCTCGGGGGGCCCGAAGTCTTGGTACTTTAACACAAAAGGTAGCGTGGTACATACTGTATCAACTATAAAATCTTCAGAGAAGATTCGCATTCCATGACCGTTCCGTCTCTTTGCCGGAGTCGTCCCTCTTGCGTTCTTGGGGCTTCTGAGCGTCGATCAGGTTGTAGGAGTCCTTGCCCAACACTTTGCTGATAATGAAGGGGCCTTACGAAGGCGCCGACAGCTTGTGCTGGCCGGCTGTTCGCTGGATCAGCCGGAGCACAAGGTAGCCCTCTTGGAAAGATCTCGGCTTGACCTTCCTGTTGTAGTAGCGGCGCAGGCTCTGCTGGTAGATGCTGGACCGGCTGAGTGCCAACAGCCGGCCCTCTTCCAGCAGATTGACACCGTATTGACGTGCTTCTTCTGCTTCCTCCTCGGTGTACATGGTGACTCGCGGGGAGTCGAACTCTATGTCCGTTGGGATGACGGCTTCAGCACCGTAGACGAGGAAGAAAGGTGTGA
This sequence comes from Aegilops bicornis, assembly GCA_021605145.1. Taxonomy (NCBI): domain Eukaryota; kingdom Viridiplantae; phylum Streptophyta; class Magnoliopsida; order Poales; family Poaceae; genus Aegilops; species Aegilops bicornis. Next base: position 251,281,863 of record CM038673.1, read on the forward strand.
AGCCAGTTGACTTATTTGGAGTCGTGCGCAAACTCCAGAGAACGGCTGGCAACTCCTCAAGCCAGCAGCCGGCCGAACGCTCCAGTGGTTCGACCAGTCGAGGCTTGATGCCAGACAGGATGAGGCCGTTCGCTCGCTCCACCTGGCCGTTTGACTGCGGATGGGCAACGGACGCTAAGTCCAGTCGGATGCCTTGCGTCGCGCAGAAACGGGCCAGGGCGCCTTTGGCAAAATTTGTGCCATTGTCGGTGATGATGCTGTGTGGTGATGCGCCGTGCGAGTCGTGATGTCAGCGATGAAAGTCACTGCTATAGGACCATTCAACTTCTTGATGGGTTTTGCTTCTATCCACTTGGTGAACTTGTCCACCGCGACAAGTAAGTGAGTTAGGCCGCCTCGTGCTGCTTTGAATGGTTCCACCATGTCCAGGCCCCAAACAGCAAAGGGCTAGGCGATGGGGATAGTCTTGAGTGCGGAAGTCGGCTGAAACGGCTTGGAGCGGAACATCTGGCACCCCTTGCATTTTTGAAATAATCCCTTGGCCTCTTCTAGGGCAGTTGGCCAGAAGAAACCGTGTCGGAAGGCTTTGGCGTCGAGTGCTCTTGATACCGCATGATGGCCGCACTCGCCTTGATGAATGTCTTCGAGAATCGCTTGGCCTTGCTCTGGCTCGACGCAACGCTGGTAGACACCAGTGACGCTGCGCCTGACCAGCTCTCTGTTGACTATAGTGTAGGCTGCCGCTCGGCGTTATACTTGCCGAGCCAAGATTTCGTCGGTTGGTAGCTCTCCGCTTACTAGGAACTTCAGGATAGGCTGGGCCCATGAGGGTGCTGCTATTTCTTCAACTGCCAGTACTGCCACTTGGATGAGGGCAGCTGGGCTGGGAGGCGGCGGGCTGGAGTCCGCAGCCGCTTGCTGGGTTGATGAAGTCCCCGGGCCGACTGGTGCAGTCCCCGGGCCGAGTTCCGGAGTCTTCGCAATGGTCGCCGTAGTCCCCGGGCCGTGTTCTGAAGTCCCCGGGCCGGCTTCGACTGCGGCATTCTTGGGGCCATCCGCAAGAATTCTCGTGCCGTCTGCTGAGGCTTTGGAGTCGGATCCGACTTCTTCAGGGGGAGCCGGCACAAAAATGGAGTCTGATTCTGGTGAAGGCTTGACAGATGGCTTGAGGAGGCGCCCAAGGCGACGCCAGATGGTATTACTGGGCGGGTGGAGCCGATTCGTGCGGGGTATCTACTTGGTCGTTGTCGTTTCTTGGCATGTGGAGGAACTTCGCACCCCTCAAAATATCCACTCAATTGCTGTACCGAAAGCGATGGCTTCGCCATGTTTGCATCTTTGGCGCCCCGATGCGGATGACTGTTGGACCACCAAGTCGGAGTCGCCATAACACAAGATCCGGCGAATGCCAAGTTCTTTGGCAAGCCGAGTCGTGAATGAGCGCCAGATTCGGCGACGTTGTTGGAGGCGGTGAAATGGATCAGCAGCGCGTACTTGAGCTTGTCGCCTTTGGGGGAAGTGAGGACAATGCCGGCTCCCAAGCTGGTGCGCATCTTGGAGGCATCGAAATGCATCCGCCAATGGGTGGAGTCGGGGCCGGTGGTGTGTCTTTGGGTCTCGGCCCCGGTCGGCGAGGAAGTCGGCTGTGCTTGCGACTTGATGGCGGTCGGGGCTGGTAATAGATGGTGTAGGGTCCAGCTCTATGGCCCATTTGGCCACTCGCCGTAAGCATCTCGGCTTCCAATGATCTCGGCTAGTGGGGCTGTGCAAACCCACGGTGATTGGATGCTCTTTAAAGTAAGGCTTCAACTTTTTGGCGGCAAAGTGCACGCCAGTAGCACATCTTCCGGTAGTGGGGTAGTTACGCTTGGAGGTCAACAGATGCCAGCTCGGGTAATATACTGGTCTCTGGATAGGTAGCGCCTTCCCTTCCTCCTTGCGCTCGACTACAATGACTGTGCTGACTACCCTGCTGGTGGCGGCAATGTATAGGAGCATGGGTTCCTTAGGAGTCGGGGCCGCCAAAGACGGGGAGTAGTCAGCATTTTCTTCAATTGGAGAAAAGCTTCGTCCGCCTTGTCGTTCCATTCGAAGAAGGTGGTCTTCTTCATGAGCTGGTACAGAGGAAGAGCTTTCTCGCCCAGCCGGCTGATGGACGCCAAACAGCCGGTGAACTTTTGCACATCTAGCAGTCGGCGGGGTACTTCCATCCTCTCGATGGCCTTGATCTTCACAGGGTTGCACTCTATGCCGCGTTCAGAGACCAGGAAACCAAGGAGTTGGCCGGCTGGTACTCCGAAGACGCACTTCTCAGGGTTGAGCTTGATCTGGAATCGGCGCAGGTTCTCAAAGGTCTCCTTGAGGTCTTCGAGCAGTGTTCCTTGATTTTCCGTCTTCACCACTACATCGTCCACGTAGACGTGGGCGTTTCTGCCGAGCTGCTTGAGGAGGCACTTCTACATGCAACGCTGAAAGGTGGCGCCGGCATTCCTTAAGCCGAACGTCATGGTCAGGTAGCAGAAGGCTCCAAACGGCGTGATGAAGGCGGTCTTCAGTCTATCAGCCGGATTCAGTTTGATCTGGTGATATCCTGAATATGCATCTAAGAAGCTCAACAACTCGCATCCGGCTGTGGAGTCTATCACCTGATCATTCTCGGCAGAGCGAATGGGTCCTTGGGGCAAGCTTTGTTGAGGCTTGTGTAGTCAATACACATCCGCCACTGCTTGTTCTTCTTCAGTACCAAGACCAGGTTTGCTAACCATTATGGAAAGAACACTTCCATGATGAAACCGGCTGCTAGGAGCCAGGCTATCTCTTCTCCGACAACTCTTCTCTTCTCTTCTGACAGACGGCGCAAGGGCTGCCTGACGGGCTTCACATCAGATCGGACATGTAACTTGTGCTCGGCGAATTGCGTCGGTACACCTGGCATGTCTTTATGGGACCATGCGAAAATGTCCCGATTCTCACGGAGGAAATCGACGAGCTCGCCTTCCTATTTACTGTCAAGGTTTGCACCTATGATAGCGTACCTCTCCGGGTGCTCTAGGTCCAAGGGTATCTTCTTCGTTTCTTTGGCCAGCTTGAACGAGCCCTCAGCTTCCGACTCCTTGGGGTTGGGCGATATTTCGGGCTGCTTGCCGGCCATCGCCACAACCCGATCAAGAAGCCGCTTCTCAGCTGCGATCACCAGGGACTCGGCCAGCCGACTGCTTTCAGCTGCACAAGCGGACGACTTTCTGTAGTCGCCGGCTACGGTCAGAATCCCCTTGGAACTTGGCATCTTCATCTTGAGGTAGGCGTAGTGGGGGACCGCCATGAATTTGGCCAAAGCAGGTCGGCCAAGCAGAGCGTGGTACGGGCTTTCGAGGTCCACCACTTCGAAACAAACTGGCTCTCGGCGGAAATGATCTTTGTCCCCAAAGAGGACGTCTATCAGGATCTTGCCGATCGGTGAGCAGGAAAGGCCAGTGCATAATGCCGTGGAACACAGTCTGGCTGCTCTGTGGCATCTTTGCTTGATTCCTAACTTCTCCATCGTGTCCTTGTACAGGATGTTGATGCTGCTGCCTCCGTCTATCAGCACTCGCAAGAAGCGAGCGGCCCTCCTATCCATGGCAAGGGTGGCTCCCAAGACCAGGGCGTAGAATCCTGGATTCAGCATCACCTCTAGGTGATCAGCCCTGCTCCAACTGATAGGCTTCTCGGACCAGTGCATGAACTCTGGAGTATCTGATGCTACTGCATTCACTTCTTGCTGCTGCAGCCGCCTGCTGTGTTGGTCATCGGCCACACTGGTGAACACCACATAAGCTCCATGCTCTTCTGGGTACTCGTCTTGCCTTCTGCTGACGGGCTTGACAGCCCGGCTCTTTGAGGGCGGCAGTGGGCGGCGGCCCATCAGTGAGGAGGCAGGAGGCCGTCTCCATGGCGATCTGGTGAGCCAGTGACACTCCGGGTGGTGTGGTTTGGCGGCTTCGCCGCTATGGAACTTGGGGACCATCTAGATTCTGCTTTCGTAAGAGAAGGCCGGCAACCAGTTGGACTTGCCGCCTTTTACGCTTGGCGGAGGCTGCCCCTCCATTTCTGCTGGTCTTCGACCGCCGCCACTGCCGGCTGTTGGAAGCCGGCTGTAGGGCCTTGCGCTTGTGATCGTTACTGTTGCGTCACCGGTGGTGTCTCCAAATGAGTCCTGGGAGCCTGAGGAGCCACCTTGCCAGTCGCACTGACTTCGATCTCCGTCTTCATGGAGGAGTCGGCCATGGCGTACTTGTCTGCTATGATCAGTAGCTCATCGAGGGTGTCGGGCTCGTCACAAAGGAGCTTGTGCTTGAGGAAGATGCCTTCTCTGCACCCGGCGGTCAAGTACTCGATAGCCTGCACCTCGTGCACTCCCTCGCAGGAGTCCCGGAGCTCAGCCCAGCGCAGGTAGTCACGAGTTGACTCGTTGGGGCCTTGCACGCACAAGGAAAGCTGGCGAGGCTTGGGAGGTCGCTTGTACGTGCTCGTGAAGTTGCGGACGAAGGCCTCAGTGAAGTCGACCCAGCTGTTGATGCTGCGGGGCTTCAGGCTGTTCAACCATGTCCGGGCAGTGCCTGAGCATGAGGGGAACATACTTTACGGCAACGCGCTTGTTGCCGTTCGCTATGTTGACGGCCGTGGAGTAGTCAACTAGCCAGTCTTCCAGCTTCACGGAGCCGGTGTACTTGGGCGTGTCTCGGGGGAGTGTGAACCCTCCGGGGAAGTGCTCGTCTCGGATGCGAGGTCCGAAATAGGGCGGACCCAACTCGTCTTCTTCTTCCAGCGCCAGGGATCGGTTGAGTCGGTCGATCCGGTGGCGGGCGTCGTTTTCTCCGACTCCCTCTCGGCGGCCAAAGGCGGTCGCCGAGTCGGATGCTCGGACGGGTGTCGGGGAGACTTCGCCTTTCTCTGCGGGGAGGAGGTGGTAGATAGTCGCCCCGCGCTCCATCGCTTCTGGGCGGCCGTCTTGGTCGCGCTCGATGGAGATGTGAGACCGACTGTGGCTGAAAGCCGGATCCTTGTTTTTTCTTTCGTGGACACCGCCAGTCGGCGTCCGAGACGTCGCGCCTTGTTCTCGGCGGGGAGGCAGGTCGTCGTTTTATCGTCTTGGCGCCTCCGTGCGGCAGCCGGCTTCGTCCTGCGCGGTAGCCGCGTCGAGGAGCTGCTGGACTCGCTGTGTCATCAGGCGGCGCTCCTCACCCTCGAAGTTGTCCAGCTCGTCTGTCGCCGCTTGGGCGGCGCGGATGTTCTCCACGGGTGTGGCGTACACAGGGAGATTGGCCCCGAACAGGTTGGCGATGGCTACGCCAGCTGCTGCCAGACCCGCGCCTAAGCGGCTAGGGCCCGGTCGGGGCGGTGAGCGCCGCCCGCGATCCATCTCGCGCTGGTAGGCTTCTGACAAGCGTCTCATGCTTGCCAGCTTCCTCGCGCCCTCAAGGAGCTGAAGGCGGCGTGCCTCCAGCATCTCGGCGTCAGCTTCTTCCGGAATAGGCGCGGTTAGGTCTTGTAGAGCCGCGTCGAGAGGGTCATGAGCTCCTTCGCCGGAACGCTCGCCATGACCGATGATGAGCACTTCCGTGACGGTGCTTCCGCCGCTCTCCGCACGAGGGAGTGACTCGTCGTAGACCACCACGTTGGTGGGGAACGCGTCAAGCGACGCGGTGTCGGAGTCGACCAGCATCGGGTCGGTGGAGCCTACAGACTCCAGGTCTGTGGGAGGCTCGCCGGCGACGTGGAGTTGTTCGAGGAGGCCCACGAGGAGGCTCTCGGGACCGCCCGTGCCTGCGTCGGATGCAGGCTCGTCGGAGAGGTGAACCTCGCCGACAAGTTCGGCAAGGCAGCTGGCCGTGCAGGCGATCTCAGCGACGTGCAGCACGTCGGCACAGACTCCGTCTGGCGTGCCGGGCTGGCTGCGCTCGCCAGGGAGGAAAAGGGTTCCCGTCCAGAGCAGGTCTCCGGACGACGGTGCACCTAGCCCCAAGGTGGGCGCCAAATGTCGGGGTTGGAGTGCGACATATGCCAAAGGATGGCTTATCATGGTGGGGGCGAGTAGAACGTCGCCGGTGCCTAGAAACGGGATGAGGCGAAGGCATGCTCGCCGACGGATCTTACCCAGCTTCGGGGCTCTCCGTGGAGATAACACCCCTATTGCTGCTCTGTGGGGTCTCCGCATGATCACTATGGCAAAGTGGGTACAAGGTTGCTCCTTGAGCTGTTCGGGGTGAGGAAGGAGAAGGGCACGGCTAGCTCTTCTCGTCCCTCTATGTGTGTCTAAAACTATTAGGGTCCAACCTCTTGCATGGGTGCCCAGGGGGTTTATATAGGCCTACCCCACAGGGTACAATGGTAATCCGGCTGGCGCGGGTCCCAGCCGTCTGTCCTCTTAGGTCGCCGTCTTCTCCGCCCGACTTGGGGCCCGCAGACACTGTGGGCCCCCTTGGCCTGAACATGGGGCCGACAGGCCTTGCCACCTTGCGGGTCTTGCCGACTGCCGACATCGTGTGGCGCCTCTAATGACGCTAGCTTGGTCATGGGGTCATGGCAACAGTGCCGCCGCCTGACGGGTGATTACTGTCGCCATTTCCTGGTCTCGTCTGGTTAATGGCGTGCGGGCCCGTGGGAGTGGCCGGCCGACTCCTGGGGGCCGACTCCCAACGGGTCCGTCTTCCGGTGCTCTCGTCGTCTTTCGCACCCCGCCGACAAAGCGGTAATCTCGCCGTCTCTGGTCGTGACAGACAGGCCGTGGGTACACGGATCTGCGCAGGGCTGATGTCGAGATCAAGGCGTGGCAACAAGTGCCGCGTCGGACGGAGATCTCCGTCGACGGGCGCTGTGGCCATGCTCGCTTCGTGAGCAGGGCAGGGATGGGCCTTGGCAAGCTACATCCCATCCCGTTCGTAGTTGCATAGGCAGGAGGTGGTTGGAGTCGCGGGCCGACTCCCTATAGTCGGCTTCTCCGAAAGCCGCCAGTTGGGAGTCGGCTCATCTCGAGGCCGTCTCTGGGACTCGGCTGGGAGGGGCAGTCGGCGGCTCTGCCGCCGACTCTCAGAAGGCGGCTCTTTGTCTTGGGGTCTTGAGGGGCGCAGTCTTTCCCAATGTTTTGAAAGGTCCAGGGGCTCGGGTTTGGCTACCCGTGGCCCATTACTCCGAAACTACACCACCCCGATAGGGCAGGTCAACCTCCTTGCCACCTTCGGACAGCGCGACAACTACCGCACCCAGCTCATCGACTTCGACGTCGCCCACATTCGTTTGCGGTACAACGCCATCCTCGGGTATCCGGCACTATCCAAGTTCATGGCAGTGACACACCACGGCTACAACGTCCTCAAGATGCCAGGGAGCAGCGGGATCATCACAGTCCCATGTGAAGAAAGAGTCGCGCTGTTCTCCTTTGAGCGCACCTTCCAAGCAGCATCAATCGAAGACCGTGACAACAATGCATCGCAGTACCCTCCTGAGGTCGTCCCCAAGAAGAAGAAACAGCTACTCCGCACAGGGCCTCAGGGGAACGGTGCCACAAGTGGTGCCTCGTCAGGATCGGCGCCCGCGCCTGGGGCGCCTCCCTCCCTCGCATAGGAAGGTGCGCCCGGCGCCCTCGTCAGGCAGGGCTCGGGGGCTCTCTTCTGGAGGGCCTCAGACCTAGCCAACATCACGAGGAAGGCGCTAGGGCACCACATGGAGGCATGCTTTGCGGCACGTTTCCCTCAGGAGGATATCGGGCGAGGTGCAGCCAGCGCTAAGGAGTTCATTACCAAGGTCACTCTGGAGCTGCCGGACGCAAGAGCCATGCGCGGCGATCACTACTCACCTGGCACGGCTCCCCATCCGAGCGAGGATGGCGGGCTGTGTGTCTGCATTGACATCCTAGGGCTCAACAAGGTCGCATCTCAGGAGCTTTTCTGGCCTTCGCACGTGGAAAGCTGCAAGGGCCCACCTCACAGCTATGTTCGCATGCCATTCGGCCTGCCGAGCAAGGAAGCTGCCTTTCAGTGCAACCTAAGGAGCATCCTGGCGGCTCAGGAGGCCAGGCATCACGCAATCCTGATGGAGATGGAGACGGTCCTCACGGAACCGCCAGGACCCCCAGAGCCTCCTGAGGCTCAGGGCCCTGGTGGCTTGTGAGGAGCAACCCCTTCACCACGCGTCTTCAGCTGCGCCAACACCCCTTCGACAACGGAACTACGTGCCATCTTCCGAGTTTATTTAGCCAGGAGTGCCCCTCGGGCTGCATCAATCCCAGGCCGCGCGGGTCTGTCCCTGCGGCATGTATCCTTTTACGTCTTTAGCTTACTCTGCTGGGGGCGCCCCTCGGGCTGCATCATCCCCAAGCTGCTCGGGTCCAGCCCAGTGGCATGTATCATTCTTGCGTTTACCTAATCCCGTTTGCTTTCCATGCATAATCTATCTAAGGTTATCACCTGCTTAATTGTCACCCACCATGGGAGCCGCGCGCCGATCGTCTTTCTTCAGGGCTGTAACACCCTGGATGTAAACTTCCCTTTTTGGGCAATATATCAACTTGACCTCATCCATTTCTTGTGAGTTTTGTCATGCTTGGCTTCAGGTTGTTTGGTTATGTGGGTTTTTCTCTTTTCCTTTGTTTTGCTCTTTTACCATATTGCATTTGTGCCTCTTGTCATCTTGCATTTCCTTCTTATCATGTGTTGGTGGTTATCTCTCACTGTTGTGTTGTGGCATGTGCCATTCTCTTTTGCATTACCATCTCCTCCTTCCCTCTACTTCTTTCCTTTTCAAGTGCCATATATTTCCTTTCCAAATTAATGTTCATCTTCTCCCTGCTAATCTTGCTCTTTGCACTAAACCTCTCTGCCAAATATCTCCTCATTTGAAGTTGTTATGGTCAGGTTCAAAAATGGCACAAGTTTGAAATATTTCCAAACTTGCATTATTTTTCTACCTTTAAAAATGTCCATTACAATTTATTTAAATAGTGGAGAATTCCAGGAGTTTGGGGATATTTTCCTTTCACTCAAACTCTTCTCAATCATTTCTGTACTTTCTTTTCTCTTCCTTTTGATTTTTTTTTAAAGAGAAAAGAAGAGGAAGCAGCAGCAGCAGTGGCAGCCCAGCTACACCTCCCCACAGGCCCCGGCCACTCGAGCCGGCCCAGCCTCCCTCAAACAAGCAGCCCGGAGAGGCGCGCCCAGCCCGCTCGCTCCTCCTCCTGCCTTTCACGACCAAGCAGCTCCTTACCTCTCGCTTAGCGCCTGGGTTCACGTGGCAGCGCCCTGGGCCCGCTGGCAGCGCTGGCTGTCAGGCTCTCTCACCCACCTTTCCCTCTTCCTCTCGCCATCGCCATGGGGACCCGGCACGAGGGAGCGTGAGCTCGCCCGTCGCCCTAGCCCCTACTTATCCCTCTCGCGTGTCCAACCGAACCCTAGGGTTCCCCTCTCCTCTCGCCGCCGCCAGTAAGGGAACCACCCGATTCGCCGCCTCGGTCCCGGCGCATCTGGGAGCGTGCCTCATCGCCGGGCGTGCTCTCCGCCACCCCAACCATCCGCATTCTGTCCATCTTCTTCCTCGTCGTCGTCTTCGTCCCACGACGTCGACTCACGGGGCCCGGATCGCCAAGTTCGTCGACGCCCTGCTTCGGTCTTCTTCTCGGTCGAGTTCGGCGAAGTTCAGAGCACGACGCCTTCGCCCGTCGGCCCTCCGTCGCTGATTTCTTGTCCTAGGGTAAGGAGGTATACACTACTTCCTCCCTGCTCCTCCCCCAGCCGTTAGTTCACCTTAGCGCAGTTTCCGGCCCGTGGTCTTATCGCGCTTCGGCGTGCTCCGGCATGTCCGTAGTTGTTGGGTTCAGAGTTGTTTTGGCCGCGTGTATGCCGCTATCCCCTCGGGCTTGTCCCTTCTTGCTCCTGTGGTGCCCTCTCGTGCGTACCGGTTTATGCGAGGCGCAGAGCCCCTAATAACCGCCGTTGCCTCGCCATGGCGTCGTCGTTCGTTGTCTCCGCCTCGAGTAGGGCCTGGCAGTTTTGGTCAAGTAGGCAGCGTCCCGGATCCTACCGACTCCCCTAGCCTAGCCGAGCTGGTTGACCCCCCGCTCTCTCACCGCGGCGACCTGGGTTCGAATCCCAGGCGCGCCCCCTTTTTATTTCTTCTATTTGTTTCTATCAGCAGTAGCAGCAGTTAAGGGGCCGAAGCCCTTCCCTGTCGATCGCGGACCGCCCTAGCCCGATGGCTGTTTGTGCCGAGCCACACCGGGGAGACCCCGGTTCGACTCCCACGCGCCCCTTTTGTTATTTTCCTCTAAGGGATATATAACCGTAGACTCTATGCCAGTAGGGTCCCACCAGTCAGCCTCTCAGCGCCCTCCTCCTTCTATTTTTTTCCCTTACCCCCGCGGTTTCCGTTTCTGTTTAGCCCCCTCTTTCCATGTCAGGCAAGTCCATTTCTGGACATTTCCAAATCTGGAATTTGCCATTTCTGTTAACTTCCATTTTAGGCAGGTTATGACTTAGTGCATTTGTGATGATTTCTATGCTGCAACCCTAACATATTATATATGTTTTGGGGTAGAAAAATCCCACCAACTCAGTGGTGGCATTAGTTTCTGCATTTGAGCAAGTTCATGTCATGATTGTTGCATCATGTTGATTGTGCATCGCACCGTGATTTATTGTGGTTCCTTTGTTTGTGTTGTTGCTTTGGGTAGAGCCGGGAGATGAGTACGTGAACGAGGAACCTGTTGAGAACGCTTTCGAGGATCAAGCTTTCGACAACTCTGAGAACATTGCAGGCAAGATGACCATACCCTCGAAATCACTTCTATCTTTGCTATGCTAGATGCTCGCTCTTTTTGCTATGCCTATGTCACGATGCCTACCACTTGCTATATCATGCCACCCATATTGCCATGTCAGCCCCTAACCATCCTTTCCTAGCAAACCGTTGATTGGCTATGTTACCGCTTTGCTCAGCCCCTCTTATAGCGTTGCTAGTTGCGAGTGAAGTTGAAGTTTGTTCCTTGTTGGAACATGGAGATGATTGTTCATTGTTGGAACATGTTTACCTGTTGGGGATATCACAATATATATATGCTATAATTAATACATCTATATACTTGGTAAAGGGTGGAAGGCTCGGCCTTATGCCTGGTGTTTTGTTCCACTCTTGCCACCCTAGTTTCCGTCATACCGGTGTTATGTTCCTTGATTTTGCGTTCCTTACACGGTTGGGTGATTTATGGGACCCCTTGACAGTTCGCTTTGAATAAGACTTCGTCCAGCAAGGCCCAACTTTGGTCTTACCAGTTGCCACCTAAGCCTTTTTCCCCCGGGTTTTCGCGAGCCCGAGGGTCAGCGTTATGTTTACCCCCCGACCAAAGGTGCTTCGAAAAGGTCTTGGCCGAATCGAGCTGACTGGGCCACCACGGGAAACTTCGAGGCTTGGTTTTACTCGTAGCTAGTCTCATCCGGATGTGCCACGAGAACGAGATATGTGCAGCTCCTATCGGGATTTGTCGGCACAATCGGGCGGCTTTGCTGGTCTTGTTTTATTCTTTGTCGAAATGTCTTGTAGTCCGGGATTCCGAGATTGATCGGGTCTTCCCGTAGAAGGAATATCCTTCGTTGACCGTGAGAGCTTATAATGGGCTAAGTTGGGACACCCCTCAGGGTAATATCTTTCAAAGCCGTGCCAGCGGTTATGAGGCAGATGGGAATTTGTTAATGTCCGGTTGTAGAAAACCCGAAGTTGACCTCAAATAAAATACACATCAATCAAGGTGTAACCGTGATGGTCTCTTCTCGGCGGAGTCCGGGAAGTGAACACGGTGTTGGAGTTATGTCCGACGTAAGTAGTTCAGATCACTTCTTGATCGCTACTAGCTTCACGACCGTGCCTTGCTCCTCTTCTCGCTCTCTTTTTCTTGAAATAGCCACCATATATGCTAAGTCGCTTGCTGCAGCTCCACTATACTACTCTGTCCTTCCTATAAGCTTAAATAGTCTTGATCTCGCGGGTGTGAGATTGCCGAGTCCCGTGACTCACGGATACTTCAAACAGTTGCGAGTTCCGACGATGCGGTCAGCAGGTGACTCAACCGAGCTCAAGTGGGAGTTCGACGAGGAACGTGGTCGTTACTATGTGTCTTTTCCTGATGATCAGTAGTGGTGCCCAGTTGGGACGATCGGGGATCTGTGTAGCATTTGGGGTATCTTCTTTTATTTTGGTTCCGTAGTCGGACCTTGAGTGTACTCTGATTGATGGATGTTTATTTATGTATTGTGTGAAGTGGCGATTTGTAAGCCAACTATGTATCTCTTTCCCTTATTTATTACATGGGTTGTGTGAAGATTACCTCACTTGCGACATTGCTTTCAATGCGGTTATGCCTCTAAGTCGTGCCTCGACACGTGGGAGATATAGCCGCATCGGGGGCGTTACAAGTTGGTAATCGTGAGCCTTCCCGACTTAGGAGCCCCCTACTTGATTGTTTGTCATGGCGTTGTTGAGTCTAGAATGGAAAATGTTTTGAGTCTTAGGATTATATATATCGGAGAGTAGGATTCTTTTTACTTCCCAGTCCTTCGTAAGCCTTCGTGAGGTATCCCGACGTAGTGTTTTGACTCTTCTCTCCTCAAATTTCACTAAAAATTTTTTAGGATCACGTGGGTATCTTGGAATCGTTCGATGGTTTTGTGACGAGAACATTGTTCTTGGTGCCTCCGACATTTAGGGGTTGTGGCGGTGTCCGGGGAGTTGAGCTCCGAGGTGTTGTCGTCACAATTTTATCGTTGCAGTTACGGAATACCTGAGTTTTGCCGACATCGAAATCTCTTTTGTGCAGTTGTTGGTGAGATAACCCCTGATAGCCCGATCTTTGAGGCGAAAAGTGGAGTATTGCCATGACTTGCATAACAGATGTTTTTCGAAGGTCGAGGTACACGATTTCCGAGGATTTCTTGGTTATGTGTTGACGGATGGATACAGCTGGATCTAGGTATTGTTAGTTTGGGTGATATATTTTGTGTCCCCTGTATCCCCAACACCAGATTGCATAACCGGAAAGTTTCGGGAGTTTATAGGTGGGAATTCTAGTAGCTTACAGGATATTCTTTCCGACAGATGTATGATTTGAGATTGGGGTTCAAAGTTTAGTGGTCCACCCATTCACGGTCGATTTACAGTGGTCGCGAGACGTCTTAAAGAATCCTTGGCTATGCTGATTCGGGGACGTCTTGTTAGTCATTCGTGACGTCCGCTATACGTCGTGCCCGTGTGGGCCACGCCACGAACACTTTGGGCGTAAATCTCTATCATGTGTTTGTTCCGGCTCATTCTAGAAGCCAACCTTTTGTTTTCAGTTGTGATATTGAATTGTTTCTAAGACAGTTGTTGTTTCCATATCCTTATCTAAGTGGCTTCTCACCTTATTGGACGTGTGATGATTATCTTTGGAATTCATTCGCTCATTCTTGTTCGAATGTTTATTGTGAAGACTATATGTTGCAATTTCTATCCGTTGATTCTACTTATCAATTTGTCTATCAAAGGATCGACGGATGTCACCCTCTTCAGATGGCTCCGCCAACGCTCGAATCCGGATCGCAATGATGGGGATCGGTCAGACCCTCCACCTCCACCTCCACCTCCGCCTTCAGAGGCTGGCAAGCTATCATGGCAGCCACCAATGCCAATGCTCAGATGATTTTGCAGCTCTTGCAAGAACGCATTTTCGAGGGCAAGGCAATCAAGGCAATCAAGGTCAAAGGCAACAATCAGCCGCACTTTGCTACTCTCGACCGTTCCTCGCTAATCAGCCGAAGTCTTCTTTCGGTTTACGTGTCGAGGCCCACAGACGCTGACGATTGGTTAGTGGACATCTGCAAGCACTTTGATTGTAGCAATGTCAGACCTGAGGACTTTGTCAAGTTTGCATCATTTCAACTCAAGGATCAAGCTGCTGAGTGGTTCCAGCAATACAAAGATTCCAGAGGAGGTCGTGTCATTACCTGGGATGAGTTCCGCCGTGATTTCAGAGCTCATCACATTCCGAAAAGTGTTGTTGAGAGCAAGCGTGAGGAGTTCCGCAATCTCAAGCAAGGCACCATGTCCGTCTATCAATACAATATCCAGTTCCAGAAGCTTCGCTTCGTTTTGCTAAGCAAGACGCACTGATGAAAAGAGTATGATCTATCGGGCCTCAGAGGTGGTCTCGAGAGAAGATCTGCAATTACCTCTTGTCTTTGTTTGAGCGAGATAAGTATGATGATTTCTACAACATGGCTCTCAAACAAGAAGCTGCCCAGCTCAAATGTGAGGCTTCTAAGAAGAGAATCAGGGATGCGATTCAGTCTTCTTCTTCCTCTCAAGTGGCAGCTAAGCAGAGAAGTTTTACCTTCCTCCTCCTCCGTTCACTGGCCACCCTTACCAGTGAGAAGAACTCAGGTGGCCGTGGATCTTCCCACCCACCCAACCCAAGCTATCGGAACAAGTCTAATTCTCAAGCTCCAAGGTCAAGTGCTCCTTACCACCGTCCGCTCTCTGAGGTGACTTGCAACAAATGTCAGCAGAAAGGTCACTATGCGAACAAATGCTTCAACCAGAGGCGCCTTCCGCCTCCTCCTCCTGTTAAATCTTCCAGCAATGCAGTGGTCAAGCATAATCCCAAGTCTGCCAAGGTGAATATGATGAATGCAGCTCAAGCAGAGGAATCTTCTGATGTGATAATGGGTAATCTTCCAGTTAATGATATTCCTGCAAAAGTTTTATTTGATACTGGTGCATCGCATTCTTTCATGTCATATCCTTTTGCATCGAAGCACAATTTCGAGACAGAGGCATTACCTAAAGCTATGCAAGTTATTTCTCCGGCTAAGCGTTTGAGCTCTAGCATGATGGTTCCGAATGTCGGTATCAACATGGGCGATTATAGATTTCTGGCTAAACCAATTGTTCTTGGTGACTCGGATATTGATCTTATTCTCGGGATGGATTGGCTTTCTCGGCAAAGCTCGGCTTGATTGTGCTGCCAGGAAATTCAATTGACTCACTCTTCTAATGATGTGATCATCTATGCCGCCGTGATGAAACCATTCGGTTGTTTTCTCTCAATGAGAAGGGCGAACTGAATGCCATCTCTCGATTCCAAATGCTTGTGAGTACCAAGATGTCTTTCCGTAAGAGCTTCCGGTATGCCTCCTCATCGGCCGATTGAGTTCGTTATTGATCTTGAGCCCGGCATCGAACCCGTTTGCAAGCGTCCATACAAGCTTGGACCTAATGAGCTGAAGGAATTGAAGAAGCAGCTCGATGAACAAGAGCGTCTGGGTTTGATCGGACTGAGTTCATCTCCTTGGGGTTGTGGTGTTCTTTTGTCCAGAAGAAGGATGGCACGGACCGACTTTGCGTCGATTACCGTCCATTGAATAAGAAGACAATCAAGAACAAGTATCCACTTCCCAACATCAATGAGCTTTTCGAGCAACTCAAAGGTGCTACAGTGTTCTCCAAGCTTGACCTTCGTATGGGGTATCATCAGATTCGCATTCGTGAACAAGATATTCCCAAGACAGCATTCAGAACAAGTTTTGGTTCTTATGAATATACTGTCATGTCTTTCGCCTCGTCAATGCTCCTCCAACATTCTCTCGGATGATGAATTTCATCTTCAACCCCTACACCAATGAATTCGTCTTGGTCTATCTTGATGATATTTTGGTCTTCTCCAAGAATAAGAAGGATCATGCCAAACATTTGCGATTGGTGCTAGACAAGCTCAGAGAGTATCAATTCTATGCGAAGTTCTCCAAATGTGAATTTTGGCTCGATGAAGTGCTTTATCTTGGTCATATCATCTCCGCCAAGGGCATCGCTGTTAATCCCGAGAAGGTGTCCGCAATTGTGAATTGGGAACCTCCTCGAGAATGTCAAGCAGCTCATGACTTTCTTGGTCTTGCAAGCTATTGTCAAGATTCGTTGAGAACTTCTCCAAGATTGCAAAGCCTCTTTCCAACCTCCTCCAAGCATGTGAAATATGTCCGGTCTCCCGAGTGTGACGTTGCTTTCAATACCCTCAAAGAGAAACTCGTCACAGCTCTGTCTTGACTCCTCCTGATGAATCCAAGCCATTTGAAGTTTTCTGTGATGCTTCTCTTCAAGGTCTCGGTGCTGTGTTAATGCAAGAGAAGAGAGTTGTGGCTTATACCTCTCGCCAGTTGAAGCCCAACGAGAAGAACTACCCCACTCACGATCTTGAGTTGGCGGCAGTTGTCCACGCATTGATTACATGGAGACATCTCTTGTTGGGAAGGAAAGTGGACATTTTCACCGATCACAAGAGTCTCAAGTACATCTTCACTCAACCCAACCTCAACCTCGAGGCAGACTCGATGGGTCGAAATGATTCAAGAGTACAACCCAAGTATTGAATATACTCCGGCAAGGCCAATGTCATTGCAGATGCTTTGAGCAGGAAAGCTTATCGCAATGATCCTAATCCTCAAGCCCTTTCAGCCGGATCTCTGTGAAGCTTTCCGCAAGCTGAATCTTCAAGTTGTTCCTCAAGGCTTTCTTGCCAACCTCATAATATCTCCTACTTTGGAAGATCAGATTCGTGAGGCTCAACTTCTGGATACCATGGTGAAAAAGGTGAAACGTGGTATCGACAAGGGCATTTCCAAGTACAAGTGCTTCCACGTTGATGACAAAGACACTCTGTTCTTTGAGGACCGGATTGTGGTTCCTAAGGGTGATCTACGAAAAGTCATTATGAACGAGGCCCATAATTCGTTTCTATCCATTCATCCTGGAAGTACGAAGATGTACCATGATCTCAAGCAGTCATATTGGTGGACTCGAATGAAGCGAGAGATTGCTCAATTCGTGAATGAGTGTGATGTCTGCAGAAGAGTGAAAGCAGAACACCAAAGACCAGCTGGTCTCCTTCAACCTCTTGCTATTCCAGAATGGAAGTTTGATCATATTGAAATGGACTTCGTGACTGGCTTTCCAAAGTCCAAGCGTGGAAATGATGCTATCTTCGTTGTCATTGACAAGCTGACTAAAGTGGCGCATTTTCTTCCTATCAAAGAATCCATCACAGCAGCTCAGTTGGCGTAGCTATACACCTCCGAGGATTGTCTCCTTGCACGGCATTCCACAATTGATCTCTTCAGACCGTGGCAGCATCTTTACCTCCAAGTTCTCGGGATTCTTTTCGTAAGGCCATGGGCACCAACATTCGTTTCAAAGACAGCTTTCCACCCTCAAACAAGTGGCCAAGTGGAGCGAGTTAATCAAATCCTTGAAGATATGCTCAGGGCTTGTGTCATTTCTTTCGGTATGAAGTGGGAAGATTGTCTTCCATATGCCGAGTTCTCCTACAACAACAGCTTCCAAGCGAGTTCGGGCAAGGCCCCATTCGAAATTCTCTATGGCGTAAAGTGCCGTACTCCTCTCAATTGGTCTCGAGACAGGTGAACGCCAACTTCTTGGCAATGACTTGATCACGTAGCGGAAGAAATGTGCCAAGTCATTCGTGAGAATCTCAAAGCCGCATAATCGCGCGCGGAAAGAGCTATTATGATGATAAGCACCGTGATGTGACTTTTGAAATTGGAGACCATGTCTACCTCCGCGTCTCTCCAATGAAAGGCACTCGTCGCTTCGGTATCAAAGGGAAGCTTGCCCCTAGATACGTGGGTCCTTTCAAGATCATTGGGAAAAGAGGCGATCTCGCCTATCAACTTGAGCTTCCATCCAACTTTGCAAACGTGCACGATGTGTTTCACGTGTCACAACTTCGCAAGTGCTTCAAGACTCCTGAACGCACTATCAACTTCGAAGAGATTGACCTTCAAGAAGATCTCTCTTATCATGAGCACCCCGTTGCTATTCTTGATGAAACCGAGCGCAAGACTCGCAACAAGTCAATCAAATTCCTGAAAGTGAAGTGGTCACACCATTCCGACCGAGAAGCTACCTGGGAGCGCGAGGATCACCTCCGTTCCGAATATCCGGAGTTCTTTCAGTCCTAGATCTCGGGACGAGATCCTCTTGTAGTGGTGGAGTGTTGTAACACCACGGATGTAACTTCCCTTTTTGGGCAATATATCAACTTGACCTCATCCATTTCTTGTGAGTTTTGTCATGCTTGGCTTCGGGTTGTTTGGTTATGTGGGTTTTCTCTTTTCCTTTGTTTTGCTCTTTTACCATATTGCATTTGTGCCTCTTGTCATCTTGCATTTCCTTCTTATCATGTGTTGGTGGTGATCTCTCACTGTTGTGTTGTGGCATGTGCCATTCTCTTTTGCATTACCATCTCCTCCTTCCCTCTACTTCTTTCCTTTTCAAGTGCCATATATTTCCTTTCCAAATTAATGTTCATCTTCTCCTGCTAATCTTGCTCTTTGCACTAAACCTCTCTCGCCAAATATCTCCTCATTTGAAGTTGTTATGTAATTAGGGTGCAAAAATGGCACAAGTTTGAAATATTTCCAAACTTGCATTATTTTTCTACCTTTAAAAATGTCCATTACAATTTATTTAAATAGTGGAGAATTCCAGGAGTTTGGGGATATTTTCCTTTCACTCAAACTCTTCTCAATCATTTCTGTACTTTCTTTTCTCTTCCTTTTGATTTTTTTTTAAAGGGGAGAAGAGAGGAGGCAGCAGCAGCAGTGGCAGCCCAGCTACACCTCCCCACCTGGGCCCCGGCCACTCCGAGCCGGCCCAGCTCCCCTCAGCCCCGCAGCCCAGTGAGAGGCGCGCCAGCCCGCTCGCTCCCTCCTCCTGCCTTCAAGCACCAAGAGCTCCCCTTACCCCCGCTAGCGCCCGTCCACGTGGCAGCGCCGGGCCCGCCTGGCAGCGTCGTCGCTGTGCCTCTCACCCACCTTTCCCTCTTCCTCTCGCCATCGCCATGGGGACCCCGGCACGAGGGAGCGTGAGCTCGCCCCGTCGCCCTAGCCCCTACTTATCCCCTCTCGCGTGTCCAACTGAACACTAGGGTTCCCCAATCCCTCTCGCCGCCCGCCGCCAGTAAGGGAACCACCCGATTCGCCGCCCGCTCGGTCCCGAAGCGCATCTGGGGCGTGCCTCATCGCCATGGCGTGCTCTCCGCCACCCCAACCATCCGTACCACTGCCCATCTTCTTCCTCGTCGTCGTCTTCGTCCACGACGTCGACTCTGAGGCCGGATCGCCAAGTTCGTCGGCGCCACCGGTCTTCTTCTCGGTCAGGTTCCGGCGAAGTTGAGCCACAGCGCCGCCCGTCGGCCGTCTCCGTCGCTGATTTCTTGTCC
Source organism: Aegilops bicornis (assembly GCA_021605145.1). NCBI lineage: Eukaryota > Viridiplantae > Streptophyta > Magnoliopsida > Poales > Poaceae > Aegilops > Aegilops bicornis. The sequence continues at coordinate 251,301,154 of CM038673.1, forward strand.
TAGGGTAAGGAGGTATACACTACTTCCTCCCTGCTCCTCCCTCGCCGTTAGTTCACCTTAAGCGCAGTTTCCGGCCCGTGGTCTTATCGCGCTTCGGCGTGCTCGGCATGTCCGTAGTTGTTGGGTTCAGAGTTGTTTTGGCAGCGGCGTGTATGCCGCTATCCCCGCCGGGCTTGTCCCTTCTTGCTCTGTGGTGCCCTCTCGTGCGTACCCAGTTTATGCGAGGGCGAAAGCCCCTAACCGCCGTTGCCTCGCCGGCGTCGTGATTCGTTGTCTCTGCCTCGAGTAGGGCCCTGGCAGTTTTGGTCAAGTAGGCGGCGTCCGGATCCTACCGACTCCCCTAGCCTAGCCGAGCTGGTTGACCCCGGCTCTCTCACCTTGGCGACACAGGTTCGAATCCCAGGCGCGCCCCCTTTTTATTTCTTCTATTTGTTTCTATCAGCAGTAGCAGCAGTTAAGGGGCCGAAGCCCTTCCCTGTCAGTCGCAGCCGCCTAGCCCAGTGGCTGTTGGTGCCGAGCCACACCGGGGAGACCCGGGTTCGACTCCCACGCGCGCCCCTTTGTTATTTTCCTCTAAGGGGATTTATAACCGTAGACTCTATGCCAAGAGGGTCCCACCAGTCGACCTCTCAGCCCTCCTCCTTCTATTTTTTTTTCCCTTACCCCGCTTGGTTTCCGTTTCTGTTTAGCCCCTCTTTCCATTTCAGGCAAGTCCATTTCTCGACATTTCCAAATCTGGAATTTGCCATTTCATTAACTTCCATTTGAGGCAGGTTATGACTTAGTGCATTTGTGATGATTTCTATGCTGCAACCCTAACATATTATATATGTTTTTGGGGTAGAAAAATCCCACCAACTCAGTGGTGGCATTAGTTTCTGCATTTGAGCAAGTTCATGTCATGATTGTTGCATCATGTTGATTGTGCATCATACCGTGATTTATTGTGGTTCCTTTGTTTGTGTTGTTGCTTTGGGTAGAGCCGGAGATGAGTACGTGAACGAGGAACCTGTTGAGAACGTTTTAGAGGATCAAGCTTTCGACAACTCTGAGAACATTGCAGGCAAGATGACCATACCCTCGAAATCACTTCTATCTTTGCTATGCTAGATGCTCGCTCTTTTGCTATGCCTATCTTTGCGATGCCTACCACTTGCTATATCATGCCACCCATATTGCCATGTCAGCCCCTAACCATCCTTTCCTAGCAAACCGTTGATTGGCTATGTTACCGCTTTGCTCAGCCCCTCTTATAGCGTTGCTAGTTGCAGGTGAAGTTGAAGTTTGTTCCTTGTTGGAACATGGAGATGTTGTTCATTGTTGGAACATGTTTACCTGTTGGGGATATCACAATATATATATGCTATAATTAATACATCTATATACTTGGTAAAGGGTGGAAGGCTCGGCCTTATGCACAGTGTTTTGTTCCACTCTTGCCACCCTAGTTTCCGTCATACCGGTGTTATGTTCCTTGATTTTATGCGTTCCTTACACGGTTGGGTGATTTATGGGACCCCCTTGACAGTTCGCTTTGAATAAGACTGGCTCCGGCAAAGGCCCAACTTTGGTCTTACCAGTTGCCACCTAAGCCTTTTTCCCCCGGGTTTTCGCGAGCCCGAGGGTCATCTTTATTTTAACCCCCCCCGGACCAGTGCTCCTTCGAGTGCTGGCCCGAACTGAGCTGCCTGCGGGGCCACCACGGGGAAACTCGAGGCTTGGTTTTACTCGTAGCTAGTCTCATCCGGATGTGCCCTGAGAACGAGATATGTGCAGCTCCTATCGGGATTTGTCGGCTCAATCGGGCGGCTTTGCTGGTCTTGTTTTATTGCTGTCGAAATGTCTTGTAGTCCGGGATTCCGAGATTGATCGGGTCTTCCCGGTAGAAGGAATATCCTTCGTTGACCGTGAGAGCTTATAATGGGCTAAGTTGGGACACCCCTGCATGGTAATATCTTTCAAAGCCGTGCCCATGATTTATGAGGCAGATGGGAATTTGTTAATGTCCGGTTGTAGAAAACCGAAGTTGACCTCAAATAAAATACACATCAATCAAGGCGTGTGTAACCGTGATGGTCTCTTCTCGTGAGTCCGGGAAGTGAACACGATGTTGGAGTTATGTCTGACGTAAGTAGTTCAGGATCACTTCTTGATCGCTACTAGCTTCCACGACCGTGCCTTGCTCCTCTTCTCGCTCTCTTTTGCGAAATAGCCACCATATATGCTAGTAAACTTCTTTGCAGCTCCACTATACTACTCATCCTTCCTATAAGCTTAAATAGTCTTGATCTCATGGGTGTGAGATTGCCGAGTCCCCGTGACTCACAGATACTTCAAACAGTTGCAGGTTCCGACGATGCTGTCAGTGTGACTCAACCGAGCTCAAGTGGGAGTTCGACGAGGAACGTGGTCGTTACTATGTGTCTTTTCCTCGATGATCGATAGTGGTGCCCGATTGGGACGATCGGGGATACAGTGTAGCATTTGGGGTATCTTCTTTTATTTTGGTTCCGTGAGTCGGACCTTGAGTGTACTCTGATTGATGGATGTTTATTTATGTATTGTGTGAAGTGGCGATTGTAAGCCAACTATGTATCTCTTTCCTTATTTATTACATGGGTTGTGTGAAGATTACCTCACTTGCGACATTGCTTTCAATGCGGTTATGCCTCTAAGTCGTGCCTCGACACGTGGGAGATATAGCCGCATCGGGGGCGTTACAAGGGCCCTTCGCATAAGAAGGCTAGGCACGACATCTGTGCTCGGGCCCGTCCCTGCAGTGTCGATAAATCCAACGGTTGAGCTCTGTCTAGCGGGCTGGCCCCATTCATGTCACCTCCCCGGGTCGTTGGTGCTTGGCCTTCTCACGCGATAACCTTAGGAGATTCATTCGGCGCGGGTTGTCTAACCATCTCGCAGGACCACCACAACCATCAAGAGCCAAGACCAGGCGCAACCCGCCTTGAGGTAGGGCCTCGTGAGTCCCGCGCTGGCTCACGAATGCCCAGACACACCTCGTCTAGCCCTGTCGTGCAATCCACATGTCAGGACAGGGCTGTAGACGCCCCGAGGGCTCTCCGCAGTAGGCAGTCCCCTCCCACGTACCAGTGGAAGCACCATGCTCCGCACTGGCCGTCAACACTGCCGAGGAGCGGCTATGCCCGTGCAAGTGCTGAAGCGCTATGCTCCGCTTCGGTGATAAACAACTGAGGGCGGCCTCACGGCCGTATCAACCTCAGGGGGCCCTTGAGCTCAGTGTCTGGCCTCATCGCAACACCTCTCCTCGGGAGAGTCGTGTGAGGGGGCTGGGTAGGGGGCTGCGCTCGGGTCACGCCCGAGCATACGCCACCCAGCCAGGTCCCCCAGACCTGGTTGTCATGCACCCCTCCATAGCCGAGCCTCGGCGAGGGCAAAGGTAGGAAGGTCGTTTGAGCATCGCGAATCAGGAGCCTAAATGGCCATGTAGCCCCTCACTCCTTGGTCTCATCCTGGTGATCCGGACGACCAAATGGCGGTTGAGGTATGCGCGAGGTCGGGCCCTGCCGACATAGAACACTAGACCTACCCCGCGTCTCCTTTCCGTAAGCTGTTTGCGCGTCAAGGGGGACTCCTGAGCATCGCGACTCAGGGGCCTAACTAGCCGCATAGCCCCTCACTCCTTGGTCTCGTCTTGGTGATCTGGAAGACCCAACGGTGGCTGAGGTATGTGTGGGGTCGGGCCCTGCCGACGTAGAACGTAAAGCAAATGGGAAGGAAATCGCAAAATCTCAAGCAACTGTTACAAAACATATTGTTCTCCAATATCAAACATATGTTTAAACGCCTCCATGAGGCACGGTACAAGCTGCAGGAGTTAAGCAGGAAGGGAGCCGCCAGCGAGTCACCCCTTCATCCCTGGACACTGTCGTCGCCCGCGAGGGACGCTTCTTCTCCAATGATGTCGCCTTCACCTATGCCACCAGCCGGATCTGCAGGATCATTAGCACCACCGGTTGAGGGCGCGGGGGCGAAGGCGTGGAACTCCTCCAACAGGGCCTCCACATGACCGTTCACGGCTGCGGCAGCGGCTGCGCAGTGCTCGTCGTCCATAGGCTCCAGCAGCTTGTCAAGGTGGGTGGCGGGATCGCGAAGATGGAGGTGGCTGAAGACGCGCGTCAACGCGGCTGGGGAAAGAACGCGGGCTTCCCCCTTTGCCATGGGGCCGATACCGCTCACGACATCCTCGAGCACATCAACTAGATAAGGAAGCAGCTGGACGGGGCCCTCGTCGCTGGCGGCCAGCGGCTCCTCCAAGCCCTTCTCGTAGAGCGACCGCAACGCCATCCGAGACCTCACCTCGAGGAGTTTGAAGGCTTTGCGGTCCTCAACCAGGACCTTCGCCTTGGCGATAAGATCAGCCTTCTCCGCCTCCACCTTCTACTCCAGCTTCTTCAGCCGGCTGCGCTCCGCGGCCTGCGCTTTCGCCAACTCCTCCAGCTCGGCGTCGCGACTCTTGATGGCATCCTCCCGGTCCTTCATATTCTCCTCCTCCGCCTTGCGGGTACGAGCTTCTTCCGCACGCTCGTTACGCAGGGTCTTTAGCTCGGCCTCCAGCACCCGACAGCGATCCTGGGCGGCCTCGACATCCTTCAGCGCCACCTCACGAGGGGCTGCTACTTGGGCGGCGGCCTGCTTTTCCTTCTCGGAGGTCACTGTCGGATGTGGGGTTCCGGCAAACCCTTAAGGTTCGAACACTGGGGTGCGCGCGAAGTCTTTCCCTCCTACCGATCTATGCTCTAGCTCGCTAAGATCTTGCGGACGAACCCGAAGAACTCACAACACAGAGAGAGACACGGGGTTTATACTGGTTCGGGCCACCGTTGTGGTGTAATACCCTACTCTAGTGTGGTGGTGGTGGACTGCCTCGTGGGCTGATGATGAACCGTACAAGGGAAGAACAGCCTCCTCAGGTTGAGGTGTTCTTGCGACTAGGCTCTCGATCTGTTGGGTCAAGCTCGGATCCGATTGGCCCTACAGTGGTGGCTAGCTCTACTTATATAGGCCCTGGTCCTCTTCCCGAATGTTGAGCGGGAAGGGAGCCAACAACGGTGGGCAAATTTGAAGGGGGACAGCTAGTACAAGCTATCCTGACAAAAGCGGTCTTCGCCTGTGAAAAGGCCCTGGGGTGACTCCGTCTTGGGCTCACGATGACCTCCGCCTTGCCGTCCTCCTGGTATTGGTCTTGTTGCACCAATAAGGCAATCTTTGCCTGATGCCTCGGTACTCTTCGTCTGCGCTTGCCTCCTTAGCACCAAAGAGGAAATGGGGACGCTGTGCGCACTGGCGCCCACTTTGGCACCCGCTGGCGCCCGTTAAATCATGGCTTACGTCACGAGTGCCTCGTGAGGTTTGCCCCGCCTTGATATCTCCGCTCCTCATGAGCCTGCCTGGCTAGGCTATTCCAGAGGAAGTCTTGCTTCATCCGCCTCGCGAGGCTTGGACCCTCGCGAAGGTCTTGGATGCCTTGTTGATGAAGATGGGCCGTACGGCCCGCTGCCTATCCATGCTGTGGGCCGCAGGCAGGCAAGTCTGGGGAACCCCGTTCCCAGAATGTCAACATTAGCCCCCGGGCCCAAGGCGCGCTCGGGCTTGGCTTCGCGGCGAAGCCAAGGGTCAAGTTCGGAGCGCCATGACCCCAAATGCATCTTGACCTCGATGCGACATGTGGCGGTTGATTGGACGTGGGCGTCTCCGCTTCCCCACGCTGCCTCGGCAACTGCATGATTTGATGAGTCCCTCGACATGCAAGGAAAACCATCATTACCTGCGATCATGGGAGACGCCAGTTGGCCTTCTCTCGCTATAAATGGGAAGGGGGCGGAGCCCTCATTGCCCATTTCTTCCTCGCTTGCTTGATTCGTCCTCCTTGCTCCAACGCTGTCAATGTCGTCGATGGCGCCACGAAAGATGTTCTTTGCCGCCAAGAAGGGGAAGGCCCCTCGCAAGGGCCCTGGCTCCTCGGCGCCCAAGCGCGGCCGTTGCCGACCGAGCAAGCACGCCGCGACCCCCGCCGTGACCCACCGTCGAGGTGGCGCCTCGACACGCGGTGGGGATTGTCCCATCCATGGTGGTCCTGCCGATGAGGGGAGGCGCGCGATGGTGGCGCGGCCTTCCCGTCCGCACTTCCATTCTGCTGAGGTGTTGCCGGAGTTCGTTGTCTGGACGGAGAGCCCTGCCGGCAACTGGCTCCAGCTTCCGCGCTTCTTCGCCGGCGAACTGCCGGCCTCTGGCCCGGCCAGGCTCTGGCCTGCAGACGGATGACTGCTGCAGCAGGGCCTCTTGGGTCGTGGTCGAGACTTCCGCCGCGGGCAACATAGCCCTGGCCCGTGGCTGGCAGACGTTACGCCCAGCGCTGGGCAAGCGGCGATGCACCCTCCATTTCAGGTACGATTGTGAGTCGACCCTCTATGTGAGGGTGTTTGGGGAGGATGGCCGCCACGCCGGGTGCTTCCCCGAGGCGAACGACGGCGAGGAGGTGCTTGGCCTTGGTGACAGTCGCGATGAGGACTAAGGCGAGCCTGCCTTCGTCGGCGACCGCGTCTCAACCAGCTATGGCGGCTCTTCCTCTGGTGACGGCTCCAGCAGCGTTGGCTACGATCAGCCGCCACGTCGCCGTGCCCGCTTCGAAGGAGGCAGCGGGTCATCTCACCGTCGCGCCTCCGTGAAGCGCGAGGAGGGGTCCGGCTAGGCTTGGGGCGTTGCCAAGGGCATGCCTCCGCGGACTGCTGCAACGTTGCTTTGCTTAGTTTTTTTCTTTCCTGCATCAGAAAACAAAACCAGTATTGGCCCAGAGGGGCGTGTATCGAACTGTGGTTCCTTGGTTAATGCATTGTGCAAGTCGTTCCCATGCCGTGCTGCTTATTTTGTGCAGAGATAACTTAACCTGGCATGTTTAGGAAACCTTTTCCCCCGCGTGGTGTCCGTGTTGCTCGGAAACTGCAAAAAATTCGTTAGGGGGTGTACCAAAAACTTGCCGTCCACCCGAGCTTTGACTGGGCGCTTTGCATCGTGGTACCCGTGGGGCATGGATTTAGGAGAGGTGTGCCAGCTTCCAGGCTCGAACGAGGGTGGCTCGCGAAAAGGCAACGAGAAGAAAAATGCTCCCAAGGGCACCTGCCTAGCCCCCTCGCGAGACATGCGAGAGAGAGGATAAGAGCAAACCGGAGCCGAAACAAAAAGAAGCGGTAAAAGGCTGGGGAAGCAAATCAGCAACAAATTCCAAGAGAAACTTTGATTAAGGAAAAGCGAGCCAACTTCGGAAAGCAAATGAAAAGCTGCGTCCGGCACCTAATCCAGTATTCAAGTCTTCTCACCAGCACGGAGCTAAGTGTTGTCCACTAGGCGTGGGAGGGAGCCCCAGGGCCTGAGGCCGGCGCTCCTGAGACTCCGGGGCGTGTACAACCCCAACTCATTATGTCGTGAGAGTGTCACGGCCGACGATTCTTCACAGGCACCGGGCCTTCTTCACAGGCTCTGGGCCTTTCTTCTCGTGCTCAGGCCTTGCTTCTCGTGCTCACGGGCCTTGCTTCATGGATAAAACTTCCGGAGGTGTTGGATGTTCCAGCATTACGGATGGGTGTCCCATCCTGCGTCTCGGTATGCGCTGCAGCTCCAGAGACATGAACGACCTTGAACGGGCCCTCCCACATGGGTGAAAGCTTGTGCAGCCCCTCCCTGGAGAGGACCCGCCTTAGGGCGAGGTCGCCTACCTCGAGCGTCCTGGAGCGGATGTTGCGGCAATGGTACCACTGCAGAGGTTGCTGGTACCTTTATCGGATTTTCGGTTCTGGCAGACCCTTGAGGTTCGAACTCTAGGGTGCGCACGGAGATCTTTCCCCTACCAGCTCACGCGTTAATGGTTTGCAAGGGATCAAAACTAAGAACGATGAACATCACAAGAGACACAGGGTTTATACTGGTTCGGGCCACCGTTGTGGTGTAATACCCTACTCCAGTGTGTGGTGTGGTGGATTGCCTCCGGGGCTGATGAAGAACAGTACAAAGGGAGAACAGCCTCGCGAGGGGCTGTTCTTGAGCTGGTGCGATGGACTGCTTGGGTGAGTCCAGTCGCTTCTCTCTCTTAGTGGGTTCGACCTTCTCTCGTCGGTTCTTCCTCTCCGTGGTGGCTAGTCCTATTTATAGAGGGAGGCCCTGGGCCTGTTCCCAAATAATGAGCGGGAAGGGCGCCAAAAATTGGCCATTTTGAACGGGAACATCTAGTACACTTATCCTCACTAAAGTTGGTCTTCGGCTGCCAAAGGCTCTGACGGTCACACTGTCCTGGGCTCCACGATGACCTCCGTCCTGCCGCTCTGTTGGTCTCGGTCTTATTGCACCGAAGCGGTAACCTTTACCTGATGCCTTGGCCTGTGCTTGCCTCCTTTGCACCAAAGGGGAAACGAGGACATCATGAGTCGGGCGCCCGCCGATCTCGATCATCATGGCTTGCGTCCACGGGGCACCCTCGCGAGGTACCCTGCCTTGATCTCTCCGCCTCCTCGTGAGCCTGCCTCGACGAGGCTGCTCCTGAGGAAGGTTCCTGTCATCCGCCTCATGAGGCTTTGGCCCCTCGCGAGGGTCTTGAGCTTGAGCTGATGAAGCTGGGCCGCGCTGGGCCCCCACTTAAGCCACGCCGCAGGCCGCAGGCAGGAAAGTCTGGGGACCCCTGTTCCCAGAACACCGACAATAGCCCCCGGGCCCAAGGCGCGCCCGGACTTGGCTTAGCAGAGAAGCGAAGGGGCAAGTGCGAAGTGCCGCGGGCCCCAACAGCCTGTGGCCTCAGGCACCGCGTGGCGATTGATTCGACTTGGGCGTCTCCGCTTCCCCACGATCCCTCGGCAACCGCATGACTTGACAAGTCCCTGCACGCAGAAATGGGTCATGATTACCTGCAATCGTGGAGGCCGACGGTAGGCCTCCTCCAGCTATAATTACGGAACGGCGCAAGCCCTTCCAGTCCATCCCCTCTTGGTACTCCTTTCTCTCCATGGCTCCGTCGAAGAGGTTCTCGGCCGCGGAGAAGGGAAAGTCCCGCCAGGTAGGGCCTGACTCTCTGCCAAGCTGCTGCCGAGCCTGGCCTCGCCAAGCATCCTGTGGCTCCTGTGGCGGCTTCCCGGCCGTGGAGGCGATCCCTGTCTTGGCGATGGGCGTCGGTTGTCGATGGGGCGCCACAGGATCGCGCTGCCCCTAGGCCGCGTTTCCACTCTATGGAGGTGCTGCCGGAGTTTGTCGTGTGGTCGGTGGAGCCGACCAGCACCTGGCTCCAGCTTCCCCGTTTCTTTGTAGGTGAACTTCCAGCCGGCGCTTCGGGCGGCCTCTGGCTTCAGGCGGACGGTTGTTGCAGCAGGGCCTCTTGGGCTTCGCTGGAGGTCTCAGTCGCCGGGAATGCGGCCGTGACCTGCGGCTGGCAAACGTTTGCCACTGCGTGCTTTGAGCCGGCGGTGCACCCTGCACTTCAAGTTCGACGGCGACGCCACCCTCTACGTGAGGGTGTTCGGAGAAGACGTTCGCCGTGCCGGGTGCTGCCCCGAAGACGATGACCGCGGCCGTGTACCCAGCCCCGGCGATGATCGGGATGAAGATGACAGCGGGCGTGTGGTCAGCGGCGCTCGGGGCTCGTCGAGCTTCGGCGGCTCTCCTTCGGACAGTAGCTCCTCCAGCGGTGGCCGCGACCAGCCTTCGTGCTGTCGTGCCCGCCTAGAGGGAGGTAGCGGGTCAGCTTGCCGTCGCGCCTCGGTGAAGCGCGAGGAGGAGTCTGACTGAGCTCCGGAGGCAGTACGAGCCTTCGCCGCGAGTTGGTGCTGAGCAAGTCGTGCCTATTTTGTTGTTGTCCCTTCCCTGCGCAAAGAGAATGTAGTGTAGGGCCCTGTGGAGGCGTGCTAAACTATTGCTATTAATTATCATGCTGTTTCTGCTATTTCTGTGCTGTGCTTTTGTGCCGCATGCCCGCGTGCAGGAATTACTTAGCTCAGGGGGTCCTGTCGTGGTCTTCGCTTCCCGAGGCCGAGGCCTCGCCGTGCGCTTCATGTCCTGCAAGGATTAATCGGGAGGGGTAGCTTTCGGTCTCGGTTGTGGAGGCGACCGCGTGGTCCCTAGTGGACCCGGATAGGAAAGCTTCAAACGACAGGGGCAAAAAACACTTGCAAGGGTGCCCCGTTGCTCCCTCGCAAGACTTGCGTGAGAGAAAACGAGGCAAGTGAGAGAAAAAGACAAAGAGTCACAAGCTAAGGACGGCAACAACTTCAATAAAACTTCAAATAGTAACGAACAAGCCAACTGCAGAAAGCAAATGAAAAAGCCGCGTCCGGCACCTAATCTAGTCTTCAATGTCTTCTCACCAGCACGGAGCTAAGTGCTGCCACTGGGCGTCGGCGGGAGCCCCCGAGGCCCGAGGGCGGCTCTCCGGAGACTCCGGGGCGTGTACGGCCCCAACTCATTATTACATGAGAATGTCACGGGCGGCGAGCTTTACAGGCATTGGCCTTCTTCACAGGCTCCGGGCCTTCCTCGGGGAAATGAGCTTCACAGGCGTTGGCCTTCTTCACAAGCTCTGGGCCTTTCTCAGGGAAATGAGCTTCACAGGTGTTGGCCTTCTTCACAGGCTCCGGGCCTTTTTTTATAGGCTCTGGGCCTTTCTTCAAGGCTAGAACTTCCGAAGATGCTGGATGTTCCACGCGTTTGGGATGGGCACCCCCTCCTGAGTCTCCAAGCGTGCGGAGCCGGGCCTGGAAACATGAACAACCTTGAACGGGCCCTCCCACATGGGAGAAAGCTTATGCAACCCTTCCCTTGAGAGGACCCGTCTGACCACGAGGTCCCCTACCTCAAGAGTCCTGGGGCGGATGTTGCGGCAGTGGTATTGCCGCAGCACCTGTTGATACCTTGCCGCTCGCAGCGCGGCCTCTCAACGATGTTCCTCCCCCAGCAAGAGATCCGTCCCCCGCATGGTGTCCTGCTGCGCTTCGTCGAACGCCGGGACTCATGCGGAGCGATGCCTGACCTCGTGAGGGAGGATGGCTTCTGCTCCATAGACGAGGAAGAACGGGTCTCGCCCGGTCGGCAGCGCGGTGCGTGCGGATGGACCACAACCACGACTAGAGCTCGTCGTGCAGGCCCTGCCGCGGGCCTCCGGCTCTTCTTGAAGGTCCTGGTTTTGAGGCCTTTCAGACCTCCGCGTTGGCTCGCTTCGGCACAGGCTGTTACTCCGTGGTGCGCGCCACTGCGTAGCATATCTGCGTTCCAAGGTTAGCACAGTATGTTTTGAAGAGATTGTTGGTGAAATGCGAACCGTTGTCGGTGATGATGCGGTTAGGCACCGCAAACTGGCTCACGAGGCCGCTGATGAACTTGACCGCAGAGCCCGCTGGGATGGTGCGGACGGCTTCCACCTCAGCCCACTTGGTGAACTTGTCCACGGCGACGTAGAGATAGCGATAGCCCCCTGGCGCCCGAGGAAACGGGCCTAGAATGTCCAGCCCCCAAACTGCGAACGGCCATGGGAGGGGTATAGTTTGCAGACCTCCCGCCGGCTGATGGATCTGCTTGGCGCGAAATTGGCAGGCCTCGCAAGCTCTTACCAGCTCAACAGCGTCGGCCAGTCTTTGTGGGCGATAGAACCAGCTGCGGGCATGCCCGCCTTAGCGAGGGTTCGTGATGATGAGTGATGCCCACAGTCTCCGCCGTGTATGTCTTCCAGCAATTCCTTCCCTTGCTCTCTGGAAATGCAACGTAGGGACATGTCATCCGATCGCCTCCAGTAAAGCTCTCCATCCCTGATGCAGTAGGCCGTGGCTTGCCGCGCCACACGCTCCGCCTCCTCCTCCTTCTCCAGCAGGGTCCCCCGCATCAAGTAGCTCTTGAGCTCTGTGATCCAGCACCCTTCCTGAGGCTCCAACGCCAGGAGCAGGCGTGCCCCTGAGGTCGGGCCGCAGACCGGGGCTCCCGAGGGAGGCGGCTGGGGGAGCTCCTCCCGAGGTTGCTCCGCGCTTGATAGTGATGGTGCCACTGAGGGCCTGAAGAGTCGCTCTTCGAAGACGCCAGGCTCCTGAGGCAGCTGCCTGGACGCCCTCTTGGCGATGTCATCCGCCTCTTGATTGGTGCCGCGAGACACATGCTGCAGCTCCATCCCCCAGAACTGTTTCTCCATCCTGCGAACCTCTGCGAGGTAGGCTTCCATGTGCTCGTCCTTCGGCTCGTAAACCTTGTTGGAGAAGTTGACGAGGAGTTGTGAATCGCCCTTGATGATTAGGCGCTTTACCCCCAAAGCGAATGTGCCTCTCAGGCCGGCTATCAGGCCTTCATATTCTGCTATGTTGTTGGAGACCTTCTCCCCGTGCTGGAAGCAGAGCTGCACGGTGTAATAGAGCTTGTCCTGAATAGGGGATACGAGCATTGTGCCGGCCCCTGCGCCATGTCGGGAGAATGCCCCGTTGAAGTACATAACCCAGTCGTCCGGTGCCTCGCTCCCCGGAGAAAGTGATCGGTCTTCGCCTGCTTTGAGGCCGGGTGAATCCGTCCATTCTGCCATGAAATCTGCCAATGCGCCCCCCTTGATGACTCTGGTTGTGCTGAATTCTAGCTGAAACGCTTGCAGTTCGATGTTCCACTCGGCGACTCTTCCAGCTGAGTTGGGGCTCCTGAGCACCCTCTCCATAGGGTATGCTGAGACGACCTTGATGGGATGGCCTTGGAAGTAGTGCCGCAACTTGCATGAGGCTTCCAATAGCGCGAGGAGGAGTTTTTGGGGCATGGGGTACCGTGCCCTCGCGTCCCGTAGCACCGTGCTGATGAAGTACACGGGGTGCTCGACGAGGCTGTGAGCGCTGGCGCTGCTCGCGTCCTCCGTAGGTTGGGGTGCCTCCCGAGGCGACCGAGCCCCCAACACTTGGTCACTTGGTGGGTCCTCTTCTGCTCCGGGCGCGCTTTCCTGCTGCGGCTGATCCCCTTCGGCCGCGGCCGCGGTCTTTGTGAGGCTCTCTTGGCTCCGCTTCGCTCCTGCCCAGAGGGCAGTTGCAGCCTTGGCCTGATGCTCCTCCCTGACCGCTACCAGGGCTGCGCTGGCGGAGTAGGGGGTGGCCGCGAGGTAAAGCACCAGAGGCTCCCAATGACGCAGAGCTACCATCACCGGAGGGCTGGTAAGGTACCTCTTGAGTTCTTGGAATGCCTTGTCGGCCTCTTCAGTCCATTCAAAGGGGCCCTTCTTCTTCATCAGCTTGAAGAATGGCAGCGCTCGTTCCCCCAGCTTGGAGATGAAAGCGTCCTAAGCAGTCACGCTACCGGGTGAATTTCTGCATTTCTCTGAGGGTCTTTGGTGGGCTCATGTCTTCGACTGCTTTGACCTTTTCCGGGTTGGCCTCGATGCCCCTACGGGACACGAGGAAACCCAAGAGCTTGCCTGAGGGACTCCAACACGCACTTCTCGGGTTGAGCCGCAAGTCCACTTTATCAAGGCTCGTGAAGGTTTCTTCCAAGTCCTGTATCAGGGTTTTCGCCTCCCGAGACTTCTACAATGTCATCGACGTACGCCTCAGCATTCCTCCCGAGCTATCGGCCCAGGGCGATGTGCATCAGCCGCTGAAAGGTCGCGCCTGCGTTGCGCAACCCAAACGGCATGCAGGTATAGAAGTACACTCCGCACGGGGTCAGGAAAGTCGTTTTTTCCACGTCTTCTACCGTCATCTTGATTTGGTGATAGCCTGAGAAGGCATCCAAGAAGCACAGCAGGTCACACTCAGCGGTGGAGTCGACGATCTGGTCGATGCGAGGAAGCGGAAATGGATCCTGTGGGCAGGCCTTGTTGACGTTGGTGAAGTCGACACACATATGTTCCTTTCCCCCCTTTTTTGGCACGACTATTGGGTTGGCCAGCCAATCCGGGTAGCGGACCTCGCGAATAACCCCTGCTGCCTCTAGCTTACGGGTCTCTTGGATGATAAAAGCTTGTTTCTCTGTGGACTGTCGCCTCGCCTTCTGCTTCACGGGGCGCACGTTGGGGCACACGTTGAGGTGATGCTCAATCACGCCCCTCGGGACCCCCGCCAACTGATCAGGTCCCCACGCGAACACCTTCTTGTTCGCGCGCAGGAACATCACGAAGGCCTCCTCCGGCTCGGGTTCGAGGTTTGCACCTATGGTGAAGGTAGCGTCAGTGGACCCGTCCTCGTTGACTGGTACCTGCTTGGTTTCCGCCTTGTTTTGAGTGAACAGCTGCTTGTTCTTAGACAGCGCGCCCCCCTTGGGCTCGGGGGCATCAGCGCTGGCGAGCCGTGCCGCCGCGGCCGCCTTGAAAACAAGCTTGAGCGCCTGCAGCACACCTCCTGTGTCTCCTGACATGGTAAGGATGCTGCTGCTCCCGGGCATCTTCATGAGGTTGTACACTGGGTGAGTCGCTGCCATGAACCGGGCCAAGGTCGGGTAGCCGAGGATGGCATTGTAGGGAAGGCCGATGGGGGCGATGTCGAAGTCGATCAGCTCTGTGCGGAAGTTGTCGCGGGTGCCGAAGGTCACCGGAGGCGACGATTGTCCTGTGGAGGCGGTGGAACCGTCTCCCACTCCTGAAAAAGGCCTGCTGGGCTAGAGCCGCTTTGGTGGCACATGGAGGAGGCTGAAGGCCACCACAGAGAGCATGCTGAGGCCGGCTCCACCGTCGATGAGGGTCCTGGTGACGGCCCTTGGCAGATGGCGGGGGTGCACAACATCGGAAGCGCACCCGAACCGGCGGGGTTGGAGGGGTGATCGTCCGGTTTGAAAATCAGGTCGGCCTCGGGCGCCGCCCATCCCGGCGGGGATCCCTGGCGCTTGGAGGCGGTGACGATCTGGCGGGTGAACGGCTTGACGTGGCGGATCGAAGGTGGCGCCACTGAGCCGCCCAGGAGAGCTGCGACGACCGGGGGCCCCGGCCCGGCACGATGGGCGAGGTAGAGGTCGCGCAGCTCCCCCCGACAGGCCTGCTGCTCATTCCTCGCCGGGCCGGTGGGGGCGTCGGCGGAAGGCGACGGGGAACGACGGTTGCGTCCGCTGACGGGAGCCGTCCGGGCGACTCGAGCGGCGCGGGCAGCCCGACGCTCGGCGCGGGCAGCCCGACGCTCGGCGCGGGCTCGGCGAGCGTCAGCCATCTACACGACGAAAGATCACACGCGACCAGCGGAAGAAAGACTCCGGCGCACCCCTACCTGGGGCGCCAAATGTCGGATTTCGGGTTCCGGCAAACCCTTGATGTTCGAACTCTGGGGTGCGGACGGAGATCTTTCCCCTACCAGCTCACGCGTTAATGGTTTGCAAGGGATCTAAACTAAGAACGATGAACAGCACAAGAGACACAGGGTTTATACTGGTTCGGGCCACCGTTGTGGTGTAATACCCTACTCCAGTGTGTGGTGTGGTGGATTGCCTCCGGGGCTGATGAAGAACAAGATACAAAGGAGAACAGCCTCATGAGGGCTGTTCTTGAGCTGGTGCGATGGACTGCTTGGGTGAGTCCAGTCGCTTCTCTCTCTTAGTGGGTTCGACCTTCTCTCGTCGGTTCTTCCTCTCCGTGGTGGCTAGTCCTATTTATAGAGGGAGGCCCTCGGCCTCTTCCCAAATAATGAGCGGGAAGGGCGCCAACAATTGGCCGTTTTGAACGGGAACATCTAGTACACTTATCCTGACTAAAGTTGGTCTTCGGCTGCCAAAGGCTCTGACGATGACGCTGTCCTGGGCTCCACGATGACCTCCGTCCTACCGCTCTACGGGTCTCGGTCTTGTTGCACCAAAGCGGTAACCTTTGCCTGATACCTTGGCCTGTGCTTGCCTCCTTTGCACCAAAGGGGAAACGAGGACTCTGCGCAGGCTGGCTCCCGCCTGATCTCGATCATCATGGCTTGCGTCACGGCGCACCCTCGTGAGGTACCCTGCCTTGATCTCTCCGCCTCCTCGTGAGCCCGCTCAAGCGAAGCTGCTCGAGGAAGGTTCTTGTTGTCCGCCCATGAGGCTTGCACCTCGCGAAAGGCCTTGAGCTTGAGCTGATGAAGCTGGGCCGCGCTGGGCCCCCACTTGAGCCACACCGTAGGCCGCAGGCAGGAAAGTCCGGGGACCCCCGTTCCCAGAATGCCGACAACCTTGCCGCCCTTAGAGCGGCTTCACGACGGCGCTCCTCCCCCAGCAAGAGGTCCATCTCCCGCGTGGCATCCTGGTGCACTTCGTCGAACGCTAGGACCCGTGCGGAGCGATGTTTGACCTCGTGAGGGAGGACCGCCTCAGCTCCATAGACGAGGAAGAACGAAGTCTTGCCCGTTGGCTTGGTGGCAGTGGTACGAATGGACCATGGCACGGACTGGAGTTCGTTGTGCAGCCTCGCCAAGAAGCTTCCAGCTTCTTCTTGAAGGTCCTGGTCTTGAGGCCTCTCGGGACCTCGGCGTTAAGCGTTCGGCTGACCGTTGCTCACTGGGGTGGGCCGCAGGCGTAGCAAATCTGCGTTCCAAGGTTTGCACAATAGGTTTTGAAGAGGTTACTAGTAAACTGCGAGCCGTTATCTGTGATGATGCGGTTGGGGACCCCGAAGTGGCTCACGAGGCCCTTGATGAACTTGACAGCAGAGCCGGACAGAATGGTACAGACGGCTTCCACTTCCGCCTACTTGGTGAACTTGTCGATGGCGACGTAGATATAGCGGTTGCCCCCTGGCGCTCGTGGGAATGGGCCCAAGATATCCAGCCCCCAGACCGTGAACGGCCACGTGAGCGGAATGGTTTGGAGACCCTGTGCAGGCTGATGGATCTGCTTGGCGTGGAATTGACAAGCTTCACAAGACTTCACCAGCTCGGCTGCATCGTTGAGTGCTGTAGGCCAATAGAACCCAGTGCGGAACACCTTACAAACGAGAGTCCGCAATGACAAGTGGTGCCCACAGTCGCTGCCATGTATGTCAGCCAGCAAGTCGTTTCCTTGATCGCCAGAGATGCGGCGTAGCGTAACATCGTTTGGCCGTTTTCTGTATAACTCGCCATCTTGAATGCAGTATGCCGTGGCATGTCGGGCCACGCGCTCGGCGTTTTCTTCCTTTTCCGGCAGCGTCCCGTGCATCAGATACTCCTTGAATTCCTTGGTCCAAAGATCCTCCACGGGGCTCGGCGCCTGGCGGCCGAGCTCCTAAGGTTGAGCATAAGCTGAGGGCTCCCGTGGCCGGGGGCTGTGGGAGCTCCTCCCGAGGCTGAGCCGTGCTTGACAAAGGTGGCGCAGCCGATGGCTCGAAGAGCCGCTCTTCGAAGACGCCGGGCACCTTGCGGTTGCCGCTCGGATGCTCTCTTGGCGATGTCGTCAGCTTCCTTGTTGGTGCCCCGGGGTACGTGTTGCAGCTCTAGGCCCGAGAACTGCTTTTCCATCTTGCGCACCTCCGCAAGGTAGGCCTCCATGTGCTCGTCCTTCGGCTCATATACTTTATTGGAGAAGTTGACGAGGAGTTGCGAGTCGCCCTTGACAGTGAGGCGCTTCAGTCCTCGAGCCGCCGCAGCCTTCAGGCCAGCTATGAGGCCTTCGAAATCTGCGATATTTTTGGAGACCTTCTCGCTGTGCTGGAAGCAGAGTTGCAGGGCGTAGTGGAGCTTGTCCTGAGTGGGAGAGATGAGCACAGCTCCAGTCCCTGCGCCCTAGTGCGCAAAGGCGCCACCGAAATGCATGACCCAGCCGTCTGGTGCCTCACTCCCTGGGTAGGTGGACCGGTCTTCTCCTTCCTCAAGAGCCGGGGCATCTGCCCATTCTGCCACAAAATCGGCGAGTGCAGCTCCCTTGATGACCCTGGTGGTGCTGAACTCTAGCTGGAACGCTTGCAGCTCAATGTTCCATTCACCGACCCTTCCGGCCGAGTTTGGGCTCCTGAGTACCCTCTCCAACGGGTAAGATGAGACGACCTTGATGGGGTGCCATTGGAAATAATGTCGCAGCTTGCGCGAGGGCACCAGGAGTGTGAGCAGGAGCTTTTGCGGCATGGGGTAGCATGCCCTTGTGTCCCGCAGTATGGTGCTTACGAAGTACACCAGGTGTTCGATGAGGGCTGGCGCACTGTTAAGGCTCGGGTCCTGCGGAGATTGTGGCGTATCCTGAGGTGGGGGGGTTTCCTAAGATCTGACCGTTCTCGTGAGCTTCTGTGGCGTTGCCCTGCTGAGATTGGTGCTCCGCTACTGACGGCGCCGACGTGCCTTCCTGACCCTGCGCCGCATCAGCTCGGGCTTGGCGCAACACTCCCTTGTCTTGGCGCTCCTCCCGAACCGCCACCAGCGCCACGCTGGCGGAGTACGTGGTAGCCGCGAGGTAGAGTACCAGAGACTCGAGAGGCCTTGGCGCCACCATCACCGGGGTGCTGGTGAGGTATTTCTTGAGTTCTTGGAAGGCCCGGTCGGCCTCCGGGGTCCACTCAAAGGGGCCCTTCTTCTTCATGAGCTTAAAGAAGGGTAAGGCGCGCTCGCCTAGCTTGGAGATGTAACGCCCTAACGTGGTCACCCGCCCTGCTAGCTTCTGCATCTCCTTGAGGGTATGTGGTGGGACATGTCTTCGATGGCTTTAATCCTCTCCGGGTTCGCCTCGATCCCTCTGTGGGATATGAGGAACCCCAGTAGCTTGCCAGAGGGGACGCCGAACACACACTTCTCCGGGTTAAGCCTCAGGTTTACCCGGCGCAACCTTTCAAAGGTCTCCTCCAAGTCTTGAATCAACGTCCTCGCCTCGCGAGATTTGACTACTATGTCATCGACGTAGGCCTCCGTGTTCCTCCCGAGCTGCCGCCCCAAGGCGATGTGCATCAGCCGCTGAAAGGTTGCGCCCGTGTTGCGGAGGCCAAAATGCATGCAGGTGTAGCAATACACCCCACATGGCGTTAAGAAGGCCGTCTTCTCCACGTCCTCCACCGCCATCTTGATCTGATGGTATCCAAAGAACGCATCCAGGAAACATAGCAAATAGCACTCGGCGGTGGAGTCGACGATTTGATCGATGCGCGGAAGGGGGAACGGATCTTGGGGGCTGGCTTTGTTGAGGTTGGTGAAGTCAAGGCACATCCGCTCCTTCCCACCTTTCTTCGGCACCACGACCGGGTTCGCCAGCCAATCAGGGTATCGAACTTCTCGAATGGTGCCAGCCGCCTCTAGCTTGCGTGTCTCTTGGACGATGAAGGCCTGCTTCTCGGCGGACTGCCGTCTCGCCCGCTGCTTCACGGGGCGCATGTTGGGGCACACCCTTAGATGATGCTGGATCACCTCTCTCGGGACCCCTACCAGCTGATTGGGCTCCCACGCGAATATCTCCTTGTTCACGCGCAAAAACCTCACCCAAGCTTCCTCATGTCCCGAGTCAAGGCTGGTTCCCATGGTAAAGGTGGCTCCTGAAGACCCGTCCTCGTCAACCGGCACCTTCTTGGTCTCCGCCTTGTCTTGGGTGAACATCTGCTTCTTCTTGGCGGGCGCGGTCTCCTTGGCCTCGGGCGTACTGGCGTCGGCTGGCTACGCCGCTGCCGCGGCCTTGAAGGCGAGCATGAGCGCCATCACTGCCTCCTTAGTGTCCCCCTTGATTGTGAGGACGCCCTTGCTCCCTGGCATATTCATGAGGTTGTAGGCCGGGTGACTCGCCGCCATGAACTGAGCAATAGCCAGGTACCCGAGTATGGCATTGTACGGGAGGCCGATGCGGGTGATGTCGAAGTCCACCAGCTCAGTGCGGTAGTTTTCGCGCGTGCCGAAGGTGACGGGGAGGCGGATCTGCCCCTGGGAGTGGGAAGCTCCGCCGCCTACTCCCGAAAAAGGCTTGCTGAGGTTGAGCCTCTCGGGCGGCACGTGGAGGAGGCGGAAGGCTTCCACGGAGAGCAAGTTGAGGCCGGCACCGCCATCGATGAGGGTCTTGGTGATGGCTATGTTGTAGATGGTAGGTGTGCAGAGCGTTGGGAGTATGCCGGAGCCGGTGGTGGAGCTAGGGTGGTCTTCCGAGTCGAAGGTGAGGTCGGCCTCCGTGAAACCAACTCGTGAACCCCGGGCACTTGGAGGCTGCTCCAATCAGCGGAGGAAAGGCTTGACATGGCGATCTGAGGCGGCGCTTGGGAGCCACCCAGCAGCCCAGCTGCGTGGTCTTGGCGCCGCGTAGCACGCGGCGAAGAGGTGGCGGAGTTCTTCCCAGGACGCCACCGTGGATCCTGGGAGGTTGAGCAGCCAGACGCCTAGCTCGCCGGCGAGGGCCATGGGGAACCAGTTGGCCATGATCTTGTCGTCGCCTCCGGCTTCAAGGACGGCCTCCTCGTATGCCAGCAGGAACGGCACCGGATCTACCGCGCCGTCATAACGCGGCGGCATCTCTAGCTTGAACTTGGTCGGCCCATTGCACTGCGCGGTAGGCGAGGTCGAGCTCGGTACCCGGACTCCCTGCTGTTTGGTGTCGATTCGTGGCGGATGGCGGCCTTCTTGCCATGGGAGCTGAGCTGGCGGCATGGCGTGGGTGGTGGAGAGGAGCTCCGGCGCACCCCTACCTGGCGCGCCAAATGTCGGATGTGGGGTTCCAGCAAACCTTTAAGGTTCGAACGCTAGGGTACGCGCGAAGTCTTTCCCTCCTACCGATCTATGCTCTAGCTCGCTAAGATCTTGCGGACGAACTCGACGAACTCACAACATAGAGAGAGACACGGGGTTTATACTGGTTCGGGCCACCGTTGTAGCGTAATACCCTACTCTAGTGTGGTGGTGGTGGATTGCCTCTTGGGCTGATGATGAACAGTAAAGGGAAGGATAGCATCCCGAGGTTGAGGTGTTTTTGCGACTATGCTCTCGATCCGTTGGATCAAGATTGGATCCGATTGGCCCTACAGTGGTGGCTAGCTCTACTTATATAGGCCATGGTCCTCTTCCCAAATGTTGAGCGGGAAGGGAGCCAACAACGGCGGGAAAATTTGAAGGGGGACAGCTAGTACAAGCTATCCTGACAAAAGCGGTCTTCGCCTGTGAAAAGGCCATGGGGTGACGCCGTCTTGGGCTCCACGATGACCTCCGCCTTGCTGTCCTCCTGGTCTTGGTCTTGTTGCACCAATAAGGCAACCTTTGCCTAATGCCTCGGTACTCTTCGTCTGCTCTTGCCTCCTTAGCACCAAAGAGGAAATGGGGACGTTGTGCGCACTGGCGCCCGCCTGGCACCCGGTTGGCGCCGTTCGACATGGCTTACGTCACGAGTGCCTCGCGAGGTTTGCCTCGCCTTGATATCTCCGCTCCTCGTGAGCCAGCCTGGCTAGGCTATTCCAGAGGAAGTCTTGCGTAAATCCGCCTCGCCGAGCTTGGACCCTCACGAAGGTCTTGGATGCCTTGTTGATGAAAGATGGGTTATGCGGCTCGCTGCCTAGCCACCGTAGGCATGACGGCAAAGTCTGGGGACCCCCGTTGCCAGAATGCCGACAGTCACCGCGGCCTGGCTTAGCACCGCCCGAACGGACACGTCAGAATGAAGCCAACCAAAGACCAGCTTCAGGTGCCCAGCTACCAGGTGGGGGTCGGCACCCTGAAGATCTTCTCGCAGCTGGGTCATCTCAGAAAGAGCGTGCTCCAAGACGTCACGCGAGGCGGAAGGACCTAGAATCAGTGGTGCAGTAGGAGGAGGAGGAGGCGGCTTCATCACCATAGCCTGAGAGACTGGAGGTTCCTGAGCTTCGGGGACCTCAGCAGCCGAACCGGACACCAGGGGCTGACTCCTCCTGAGGATGCTTCCCCGGGCCTCACGAGGATGATCGAGCCGAAGAGGCATGAGCGCCTATGCTGCCCTTCTCCACGGAGGGAGACACGGCCGTAGCAGGCAAATTGGTCCCGGGCAGCACCACCGCTTCTTCCCTCCTCTTCTTCGCCGCGGGCATCGGCCTAATTGCACAATAGAGTAGCATCAAGGATCAGGGGCATAAGCAAGAACAAAATGGGACAAGAGCACTTACTGGTCAACCGCGGCGTAGTCCCTCCATTTCGTAAGCTTGAAGTCTGAGAGCCTCGCAGCCTGGGGCGCGGGTTCCAGGAGCAGAAGGAGGGGTGGCAGATGGGCCAGAAGCAGCCCCAGGCAGCGTCAGAGCAGGAGCGTCATCCCGGGAGATCAGCGCCGACCTGCCCCTCGTCAGGATCACGAACGGCTCCCCCTCTGGACGACATCGGCCTCATTGTCATCGTCAGGCAGGGTGCAGAGGATATCGGCCTTGCTCGAGGGGGAGGTCTCCCCCATCCTCTCGGGGGTCACCTCCGAGTCACGCTCCTCATTTTCCTCCTCTCCCCCCTCCGTGTGGGAATCGCCTGAAGACACGTCCACCGCCGTCGTCACCACCGAGACCCCAGTGGGCGCCGGCGGCACCAGCCCGCGCCCGTCAAAAGTGGGCATGGCGGCCGCGTCCTGCGCCCTTTCCTTGCGAAGGAACAGAGGAATGATGGTGCTCGGCGGATACTCTTGGTCGTCCCCGACCAAGAGGCGGAGAGTTACAACCAGCTCCTCGTCAGACAAGGCTCCCGGACTGAGGCGAAGCTTGTCTTCTTCGCCCCCAAGCGTCCACAAGGGGTGCGAGCGCGCCTGGAGCGGAGCCACCCGCATCATCAGGAACTCCCACAGGAGCATGGCCCCCGTCAGCTTCGCCGCCTTCGCGTTGCCCGGCTTCAGGTCGGCATTCATCTTCTCCAACACCGACATCGCCTGGTCATCAGTAAGCTTCACGCAGGACCACCCCTCGTCAGACTGGGGCACCTTCGTCGGCAGCCTCAAGCGTGGGTGGACTCACTTGGTGTCCATCATGACGCACTTGCTCCTGAAGCCGTCAACCTTCTTCCCAGCCTTCGAGATCGCGTTGGCCTTGCCGGCTGCGATGAAGTTGGCGCACCCGGAGGTATGACCATTGTTCTTGTGGAGGAAGAAGAAGTGGCGCAGCAGAGCCACAGACGGCATCACGCCGACATACGCCTCACAGTAGAAAGCGAAGATCGGGAAGAGAAGAACGGAGTTGGGATGGAGGTGAAGGCCTGCAACCTGTAATGGCGGAGGACGGCGTAGAAGAAGTCGGAGAAAGGGGGAGCTAGGCCCGCGATGATGCTGCTCGTGAAGAAGGGGTAAAAGGTGCTCCCCTGGGCATCCGGCTCGGCTGATCCAGCCTGGAGCTCGGTCTTCCCCTTCTCGTTGCTCTCCCCCGCCTTCAGCAGGCACGTGGCGGCGAGGTTCTTCTCCGAGACGTTGGGTGTGTCAAAAGCCGGCTCGTACCAAGCAGGAGGCGCAGCAACCTTGGCCTTTAGAGGCGCCATTGGCCGGAAGCTTGGAAGGGGATTGAAGCAGATCTGGAGATTTCGGAAGGAAGGAGCGAGAAAGGGCATCTGGAGCAAGGCAAAGGAAAGCAATGAACGCAAGTGTCGGTGTCAAAACCGGCGGATCTCGGGTAGGGGGTCTCGAACTGTGTGTCTAAGGCGGACGGTAACAGGAGGCGGGGGACACGATGTTTACCCAGGTTCGGGCCCTCTCGATGGAGGTAATACCCTACTTCACCTTGATTGATCTTGATGATATGAGTATTACAAGAGTTGATCTAGCATGAGGTCGTAGAGGCTAAACCCTAGAAGCTAGCCTATGGTATGATTGTTGTTGTCCTACGGACTAAACCCTCCGGTTTATATAGACACCGGAGGGGGCTAGGGTTACACAGAGTCAGTTACAATGGAGGAGATCTACATATTCGTATTGCCAAGCTTGCCTTCCACGCCAAGGAGAGTCCCATCCGGACATGAGGCGAAGTCTTCAATCTTGTATCTTCATAGTCCAACAGTCCGGCCAAAGGATATAGTCCGGCTGTCTGGAGACCCCCTAATCCAGGACTCCCTCAACAAGCGTAGCCCGCGCCAGCCTTTTGTCAGTCGGGCAGTTGCCGAGGCAGCGTGGGGAAGCGGAGATGCCCATGTCCAATCAATCGCCACGCATCGACCAAGGCCACAGGCTGTTGGGGCCCGCGTTCGGAGCTCTTCAGGAGCATTCGTAGATCTGCCCCGCAGTGTGTCAGATGCCGCGGAGTTCTACCGGGCTGAGGAGGGGAGCTCGACGGAGAAGTTTTTTTTGTCTCAGTATACTGGGACCAAGCACCCAATGCCCTTGAGCGACCAGCTGAAGCAACTGGTCGAGCTCCACAAGGCGGCCGAACAGGCCATGAAGGGTCTTATAGTCCGGATGTGGCCTGGCGAGCCCCTGGCTGGCAGCTACTTTGGCCTGGTGAGGCGGCTTGTGAATGCCTGCCCCCGGTTTGAATTCATCAAGTGGTGCATCTGCATCGAAGGTGCACGCAGGGCCTTTGCCCGTGCGAAAGTGCACTGGGCGAAGATGGACGCCGAGAAGCTGGTGAAGGAGGGGCCACCGCAGGGCAAGGAGCATCGCCACCCCGAAATGTATTATGACAGTGTCCTGAAGGGTGCCCGCCTTGTGGCGGAGGAGTGTGCTAAAGATGTAATTTTTGAATGAACGTGCTCATGTGATCCTGTGATGTGAAAACTAGTTCACTTGCGCTATGCAACGCTTTTTGAATTTAAAATATTACCTTCTGTGCGGTCGTTTATAAAATCTAAGAGTTGTCCAGTCGTCGGCTTTTGCCCCCATGTAACTAGTACTAGGGTGTTCGGGATAAAGCTGAGCACTCTTTATCCCAATTTTGGGTCCTTCGAGGGAGGTGTTCAGCAGAAGGAACCAAGCAATCGGACTATAAGGCTTTATCACTCTCACATAGCCATAGAAGTCTACAATTTTAAATTTTGGCGAAGCCCCTAGTATTTGGAAGGCCGAATTTGGGGCGCTATATACCCCTGAGTGGTGCAAGGCCGACTCCTCGCCCGAAGCGGAAAAAGTCTTTAAGGACTTGAGGCCTCTCATATAGCGACCAGCTCTCGCCTTATCATGACAGTCAGTTTTGGCTCATCCGGAAGAACCGGGACACAATCACAGTAGTTCTCCCAGTGCTACCTTAGCCGATATTGCGGAACGTAAGGTACCAAAACATGGGAGTCGGGCAAACCCAACTATCGACCCAAGACATGATTGTGTCCCGATGCATATAATGCTATAGGTTCGGGGTGCCGCAGTGTCGAAAGTGTTCAGACTTCTCACGCCGCATTATGGGGTATACGAAAGCCCCTGGCATATTGGCCGTACCAGAATGTACGGGTGCAAATTGTCGTCAATTAACATATAAGAAAAAAGGATGGACAATACAATAATAGACTAATGCTATGCATTGTTATTCAAATAATACGTCGAAGCGTACTGATACAAGTAGTGCAATAAGCAAAAAATAGGACTATTTGACATGTCCTATCCAAGGGCAAGCTGCGTAGGGTATTTAAAACAGGTATTTCGATCGTTATCAGAGATCACCTGGGGATTCCGTTATACGACTTAGCTTCTTGCCTCCTTGGTTGTTCCTTCCCGTAATGTGTCCAGCAATCATACTGCCGAAAAGGGTTTCCAGAGAGTAAGGTCCTGAAAGGATTAAATGATAAAGGTGTGCAGCCCCTAGGGCGGTTAAGCCGCATTGTGGGACATGTCCTGATCATGCCCCCGCCTATGCCCATGGTATTTCCAGTGCGTAATTATGTACGCGCAGCACGGATTACGTCTCTTGACTGGGACTGGGACGGGGGCCGAATTGCTAGGCGAGCTCTGAATGTGCCACGCGGTCCTGCTGCAGGTTACTCCGGACTCGCTTGACGGTGTCCGAGGGGTGTATCGCCGAATTGGCGGTTTGCCTTAAAAGGCTGCTTTGTGCTTCTGCTGCGAGGGCTGCAGTGTTCTCCTCCGTGCGGAGCGAGCGCTCTGTGTTTCCATTGACTGTTATGACCCCCCTAGGTCCTGGGATCTTGAGCTTGAGGTATGCGTAATGCGGTACCACATTAATTTTGCAAATGCGGTTCGCCGGAGCAGTGCATGATAGCCACTGCGGAACAGGACGATATCGAAGATTAACTCCTCGCTTCGCAAGTTGTCCGAAGATCCAAAGACCACTTCCAGTGTGATTGAGCCCATACAATGGGCCTCTACACCTGGGATGACACCCTTAAAGGTGGTTTTGGTGGGTTTGATCCTCGAGGGATCTATACCCATTTTGCGCACTGTATCCTGATAGAGCAGGTTCAGGCTGCTACCGCCGTCCATGAGGACTCAAGTGAGGTGAAATCCATCAATGATAGGGTCTAGGACCAATGCGGCGGATCCGCCATGACGGATACTAGTGGGGTGGTCCATGCGATCGAAGGTGATCGGGCAGAGGACCATGGGTTGAGCTTTGGGGCAACAGGCTCCATCGCATAGACGTCCCTTAGTGCATGTTTTCGTTCCCTCTTGGGAATGTGGGTTGCGTATATCATGTTCACCGTCTTCACTTGTGGGGGAACCTCTTCTGTCCTCCCGTGTTCGACGGCCGGGGCTCCTCCTCCTCATCGCTATGCAGCACCTTGTCCTTGTTTTCGGCATTCAACTTGTCGGCCTGCTTGAACACCCAGCATTCTCTGTTGGCGTGATTGGCTGGTTTGTCGGGGGTGCCGTGAATTTGACACGAGCGATCTAGTATGCGGTCCAAATTGGACGGGCCTGGAGTACTTCTTTTGAATGGCTTTTTCCGCTGACCGGATCTAGAGCCTCTGGATTGGGCATTGACTGTTGTATCTTCGGCGTTATCGCCGTTGTTGCGGCGCTTGTGTCTGTTATGATGTGGCCTGCCGTTAGCATCTTTAGTATCTGAAGTGCCCGGATACCTTGATGTGTTATTGCTGCGAGCCAGCCAGCTATCCTCGCCCGCGCAAAAGCGGGTCATGAGCGTCGTGAGGGCCGCCATAGACTTCGGTTCTCTTGGCCGAGGTGTCGGGCGAGCCACTCGTCACAGATGTTATGCTTGAATGCCGCTAAGGCCTCTGCATCCGGACAGTCGACGATTTGGTTTTTCTTAGTTAGGAACCGTGTCCAGAATTGCCTGGCCGATTCCCCTGGCTGCTGAGTTATATGGCTCAGTCATCACCATCCGGTGGTCGCACATAAGGGCATTGGAAGTTGTCAAGGAATGCATATTCCAAATCCTCCCAACTGCCGACGGAGTCTGCTGGCAAGCTATTCAGCCAATGCTAAGCTGGTCCTTTGAGTTTTAGTGGGAGGTACTTGATGGCATGTAGATCATCACCGCGATCCATGTGGATATGGAGGAGGAAATCCTCAATCCGTGCTGCGGGATCTGTTGTACCATCATACGATTCGATATTTACGGGTTTAAAACCCTCCGGGAATTTGTGATCCATAACTTCATCAATGAAGCATAGGGGGTCTGCGGCGCCTCTGTGCCGGGCTATATCACGACGCAGTTCATATGAGTCTTGTCTGCTGTATTCGGCCCGGCCGGATTTACTTTTAGTGTATCCGGCGTGAAGGTCATCATCCCGCGTTGGTGTGCGCCCCCGTGACCCGTATATCGATCTTGCATGTTTTGCCTTGTTTTCCAATACACCTTGCAGGTCCCGCGTGTTTCCCCGGCCCTTGGTATTTTTGTTTGATTGGCGGCGGGGTGCGGGCTGGACTTCAGGCTGAAATGCCTCTCTGTCTCGGCCACGAGGTGGCCAATCAGCCGCATCATACGCTGGTGATGTAGGTTTCAATGCTTCCTGTCGGGGAGGCTGATCGTACCCACGAACACCTATGGGGCCGGCGGACCAGGCCCCTTTGTGGTTCGGAGGGGGGCGGAGATCGCACGAATAGCGGATCGAGACAAGGCACACGAGCAGTTTACCCAGCTTCGGAGCTCTCCGGAGAGATAAAACTCCTACTGCTGCTTGTTTGATGTATTGTGTTCTTGCTAGGGAGCGTCACGAGCTACAAAACCTAAGCGTGGCGTATCTAGTCTCTAGTGAGTCGAATGAACCGAAACTCGACCCTCATCTACGCTATGCATGGGCCTCCTTTTATATGCTCAAGGGGTCTCGACAGTGGCAACACGGTGAGGGTACAAATGTAAAACAGGAGTTGGTACACCTACTCGAGCGATTATGATGCAAAATACCTAACTCGGCGGCAAGGGACAAAAGCAATAAATGCCCGTCGATTGTCGCCCAAACAAAGGCAGAGAGACCGTCAGTGCGCCACCGCTTCGCCACGATGGCAAGCTTGTCAGCCGCTTATCGCTGCTCTCCGCCGGCTGCATGACCTCTTGACACGCTGGCGTATGGAATGGTCCCAAGGCGACATGTTGCTTTGGATGAGCTGGAGCGGAGATGGGGAGAGGTTGCTTGTCAGCGGCAAGCGCCACGCCGCTGCCGAATTTTGTCGCGTCCAGGAGGCTTGTCGGCGCTCGAGCCTTCCGACAAGCTCCTCTTGCCGGGCCTTGTCTTCGTGATGCCTTGAGTGGCCTTCCCGGCAAGCTCCTCTTGCCGGGGCCTTATCTTCTTAATCAAATACTTTGTTCTTGAATGGCTCCAAAGGAGCCACGGAGGATCTTGGCGGTGACGAGGGAAACCTCGCCGCGGGATGCTGCAACTGTCCATGCACGAATACGGGATACTAGGGTACCCCTACTCTAGTACACCGACAGGAGCCCCTGGGCCTGGGCCGTACACGGTGCCGAGCGCTGTCGGGCCAGGACCAAAACAGTGCACGGTCACACGCGGCCTCAACCACGTCGCAACTCGCCTTCGACCCACCACGCACCCCCACTAACGGCACGCACCGGACGTGGCGTCGTGCGAGATCGTGGGCGTGGTCGTGGGGGTTTCTTTATTAGGAAAAGCGCCGTCGCCCCCTCCCCCTCTTTATAAGCGGAGAAAACAGGGGCAGGCCGTCCACTCCGCCATTGCTGTCTTGTCAAGAAAACCACCGCCGCTCCCCTCTTCTTCTCCGGTGCGAAGAGAGCAGCGCCCCGCCCCCCTTCGCCACAAGCGCGCTCACCGCCGTCGGCCTCCTCCGCCGCCCTCGCCGTGGCTCCGAAAGCCGACAAGGAGAAGGGGATCAAGTCAGAGGCGCAGCTGACTCACGGCGCCTGCGCAAGGAGCGGGCCATCTTCCCCAGCTCGGCGCAAGGGAGCTGCGGGGCGTCTTCTATCTTTTGGTCGACGGAGACACGTGCGCATCCGCGCACGAAGGTACTCCCCGCCTCTGCTTCCGATTTGGCCCCAACTGGGTACCCCTTTTTCGCTCTTTTCTTCTATTGCGGGCTTTTCCCGCCCTTTTCCGACTTCTTCTGCGACATCATGAACACATTTGGCCTCCGCCTCCTTGATTTCACCCCCAACGCCGTCTTGACCATGGCAGTTTTCGCGCATCTTTGCGAAAACTTTGTCGGAGTCCACCCAAATGTGGCACTCTTCCGCCATTTCTTCATGCCCGGCCGAGAGAGGAGAGCCACTTGCCGAGGGATAGCTTGGGTCTCCAAGATCGGCAAGAAAGAAGCCTACCTGGAAGGAGAGTTCCGCAACAAGTGGGAGGAGTGGAGAGCCAACTGGTGTTGGGTCGTGAGGAGAACTCAGCAGCCTTCACTGCCGTGCGCCAAACCCCAATAGTGCGCGGTAGAGATTGGAGTAACTTGGCGCCGGAGGATGCGAAGTTGAAGATAGCTGTGACCCGGATTTTGCGCCTCAGGCTTGCCGGACTAACCGTAGGTGCAGTTGGCGCAAACTTCCTTCGTTGCCGCATCGCTCCCTTGCAGGAGAGGAGGAGGCCTGCTTGGGAGTTCCAAAATGCGGCAGACATCATGAGGCTGCGCCTGGGCCTGAACTGGAATTTCACCGTCTTGGAGCTGGACGCGATGCTGCTCGAGCTGTTCAAGAACGACCCCGACCATCCTGAGTGGTTCAGGTTGCCGAGGGGGGTCGTCCCATTGTGCAACAACTCGGCGCTCGACCGCATCCACGCCATGATGCCGTTGTGCGATTCCCATGGGATCGTTCCAACCTGGCAGGAGCCCCCCGACGAGGTCGTGCAGCATTTCTTCGACGACTTGGAAGAAGTGCCGATCCGCTCCGGACGGCGAGAAAAAGGCTCACCAGCGACACCACCGACGAGGAGATGGCGCGGATTGCCACCAGGAGGAGGCGGCGGCAGCCGCTGCCGGAGCCTTCGGGTATACCGTGGAGGAGGCGGATGCTGCGAAGGCGGCAAGCCTTGCCGAGCGAGGAGATCACCCGGCGAGGACGAGCTTGTCGAGCGCAGGCCGGGTCGAGTGGACCCCGAGGGCGCTTCTTCTCCACCACCCAGTGACTTGCCACCACGAGCCCTCGGCTCCGCTGAAGAGGCGTCTCCGCAAGGCCGAGACGAAGTCAAGCGGTAGATCACCCACAAGTAGCGCCACAAGCTGCAGCGCTACATGACAAGCGAGGTTGCCGCGGAGCGCCTCACACTGCTGCAGCAATCAGGCGGGATCTTCTCGAGCCACCGCCGACGCCTCCGCCAGCGGCCAAGAGAGCCCACTCCCCGCCTCGTCAGACCGGAGGCGAGCCGAGTTTGACTTCTCCGTGCTCAACCGAGGAGGAAGGCGAAGAGTAAGCTCTTG
The DNA here is from genome assembly GCA_021605145.1 of Aegilops bicornis. Lineage (NCBI taxonomy): Eukaryota > Viridiplantae > Streptophyta > Magnoliopsida > Poales > Poaceae > Aegilops > Aegilops bicornis. Next base: position 251,331,700 of record CM038673.1, read on the forward strand.
AGATTGTCCTTGTATTTCTTCAATTTTATTGCTTCATCTTGAATCTGATTTGCTTAGATTCTGGACTCTTTCCTTTTCGTGACGCCTTTGGCCCAGAGCGTCGATGAGGGCCAAGATCCACGACGGTCGTCGTTGAGGACGATTCTCCGTGGCAACAGGGACGCGTCAAGACCCCCTTGCCGGACAGCGACCCTCCTCAGAGCAGCCCCCCAAAGACAGCCCCCAGTAAGTGTGCAGTTTTCTCCTTACTATTAGGTGTGCAGGGTGCTCCTTCTTCGTTGATATCTGATTGTTTGCTTGTGTAGGAGCAGAGCAGCCTCATCGGGGAGGGCTCGGGAGCCGCCCCCGAAATCCTGTCTGCTGCCACTACGCCGCCAAGGGAGGAATCTCCGGCAAGGGAGCGCCTCCGAAAAGGGAGGCCACTCCGGCAAGGGAGACTACCCCGGCAAGGGCCAGCGCCAGTGACCCTCCAATGGCCGAGGCCATGGCTGCAGATCCCGTTGCAGGTAATTTCTTTACACGAAAATTTCCCTTGGGCTTGCTTTCTTTTGTTTCTCTTTTTGAACATTTGCTTGACTGCTGTTTCTTCGCCCTGACGCAGAGCCGATGGAGGTCGAGGCCGGGCGAGGAGGAAGCTACAAGGCAACACCGACGAGGCCGGGCCGAGGAAGAAGAGGTCGTTGTTGTGGAAGAAGAGGCCGTCGCCGACGAGCCTATTGGCGAGGAGGCCACCGAGGCTGCCGACGCAGAGGCCGGCGAGGGGTCGGGCGATCGCACTGACGGCCCCGAGGTCGCAGGAGCGCCAAGCGCTACATCGACAGCCGACTCCCCCGCCACTGCTGCGGCGTCAGGCTCCGAGGGGCCCTAGCCCGGCGCCTACCTGAAGGCCGGCGAAGGCGTCTTCATCAAGCTCCACAGGAAGCAGGCTCAGGCGCGGTCGAGGAGAGACCTTCGATGGCGAGCTACTCGCCTCTGCTGGCTGATGTCTTGGACGCGCCAAGCAGCAAAGCAGCGGCAGTCTGGAGGAGGAGGAGCTGGAAGAAGCTGCCGCTCGCTCTCGCACTCCGCAGGCCAAGTTGGAGACCGGGAAGCACTTGTCGTGAGGGCAGGAGGCGGACATGGAGAAGCCAGCGAAGAGCTCGGGCGCCAACCAAGAATCTCTCATGACGTAGCGAAGCGGGGCAACTTGCGAGAAGAGCGCACGGCCTTTATCCTTGAGAAGGCCGGCCGAGGAGGAGCAGCGGTGGCTGCCGAGAAGCTCTCCCGCAGAAAGCCGGGCGCAGCGGAAGGTCAACCTGGACAGCCACGAAGAAGACCTTGCCGCGCGCGAGGAGTCGCTTGGCGGGGCGCTTAAGGAAGCAAAGGATGCTGCCGCGACCGCCGAGGCCTCCAAGGAAGAGCTGAAGGCGAAGGTGGCACAGCTGGAGGCCAGCCTCAAGAAGAGCGGCGAAGAGCTTGCAGCTCAAGCATGAGCGTGAGAAGGACGCCTACACTCTTGGCGAGCTGCGAGTCGTCTACGTGATAGAGGCAAGGAGCTCGGCGCCGCCAAGGATTCAAGGCGGATCTTGAGCTGGTGACCACTCGACGCAGAGCGTTGGGCCAGGCGCCCGAGAGCGGGAGGTGGGTTTGTTGGAGGCGATCAAGGCCAAGGAGGAGCTGCTAGCGAATGCTGCCTCCATCCAGAAAGCACCTTGAGGGAGAGCGTGGAGCATCGGGTGAAGGTCTTGTGGACACTGCCGCCCGACATCCACAACGAGCTGATGGAGCTGGGGATGGCGGACCTTGCATACTCCTCAAGCGAGCATCTCCAACCCAGCGCCAAACTCAGCTTATTATTCAAAGGCGTGGTGGCCGGGTCTCCAGCGACTCCGAGAAGAGGTCCCAAAGCGGTGGCCGAGGAATCGCGCCGGATCTGCGAGGAGCCCTCGAGAAGGTGTTGATAAAGGTGGCCTTCCGCAATCCGGGCCTCAATCTTAACGGCGTCCTCGGATCCTTGCCGCCCGAGATGCCAACGTGGAGGAGCTCAAAGCCCTTGTCGCACCCATTGTGGACAAGGTGAACAAGATCAAGCGGATCGATGGCGACCGGCGTAGACTAGGCCGCCAATTTCATCTTTCCCTTATGCTTGTTGATCATGTTTAGAACACTTTGTTAGATCAGCGACAAGTTATTTTGTAATATACTCTATCTTAGGCGATCAATGCAACGTTATTTCCTCTACTTGATTCCTTCCTTTGTATGCGTTTACGCCTTTACGCATTTGGGGGACTTGTCGGTGCGGGCACCTTTGCATGAGCGCCGAAAAGTCGAACGTCGGCAACTTCTTTGGCGGTGTCGCCTCCGACAAGCAACCTTGTCGCGACTAGCCGCAGCTCACTTAAGTTGTTGAGCGGACTCGAAACAAAGTAAGGGCGCGACTAGTCGGCGAGTTGGTTCCTCTGCGCACAGGTTTTCCATACAAAGTACTATCGTTCGAGGAAGATAACTTAAATTTTTTTTAAAAAAAATTGATTGCTCAAACTTTGGCAACTTAGCTTTTCTGTCTCTTGCTTCCCGATGGGGCGAAACTTCCTCGAGCGGTGCCTGGTCCATAGTACTGTCTCCTCCTTCCCCCTGGTTAATTTGTGCTTGAGAGCCTTCCCTTCTTTGAGAAAAGAGAAAGAAGAGGAAATAAAGTTATGGAGCCCGGCGGCTCGATTTTGCTTACCGGGTGTGGTAGCTGCACAAAGTGTTAGTCAAAACATGCAATAAAATGATGAAAGCATGATTTTGACAAGTTGTGCGCAACACGTGAGCTTTACTGATGCACGGGGTCTGCGCCCGGCTTTGTACAAAGGATTACATGCAACAGCGGCAAGACTTGTACAAAAGGTGGTTGCTTTGGAACAGGTTAAAACCGCGCCCTATGGGTAAAACTTACGAAGATGCTCAATGTTCCGTGAGTTGCTCACGGGATGCCATTTCCGGTCTCAAAGCGGACAGCGCCCGGGCCTAGTGACTCGTTTCACCCGATAAGGGCCTTCCCACTTTGGCGTCAACTTGTTCGAATTCTTGGCGGTGAGCAGCCCGAAGAACAAGGTCGCCTTCCTCGAGACTTCGGCACTAACTCTGCGGCTATGATAGCGGCGCAAAGCTTCTTTGGTAGCGAGCAGCTTCGCGACAATGGCTTTGAAGACGATCCTCCTCAAGGAGCGATCGTCATCTTGTCGCAGCTGCTCTTGCTCAAGCTCATCATAGCGAGCACTGAGGCGATCCGTATCACGAGTTCCGTGGGGAGAACTGTCTCTGCTCCATAGACTAGAGCAAAAGGTGTCGGCGGTGGCTCGATTTGGCGTCGTCTGATCGACCAAAGAACCACCGGCAGCTCCTCGATCTAGTTTCTTCCGCACTTGTGCCAGCCGAAAGTTCTGGTCTTGAGCCAGCGCATCATTTCAGCATTTGCCCTCTTCGCTTGACCGTTGCTTCTCGGGTGAGCAACGGAAGCAAAGCAGACCTTGGCGCCAAGATCTTGGACGTCTTGCATGAAGGTGCGACTCAGTAAATTGTGTGCCGTTGTCGGTGATGATCCTGTTAGGGATTCGAAGCGGCAAACAATCGACTGAAGAACTTGACTGGCCGACCGTCTTTGTCACCTTCCTCACTGCTTCCACTTTCGGCCACTTTGTGAACTTGTCGATGGCGACGTACAAGTATTCAAAGCCCCCGACAGCTCGGGGGAAGGGGCCGAGGATGTCGAGTCCCCAGACCGAAAATGGCCAGGATAAAGGGATCGTCTGGAGAGCTTGAGCTAGCTTGTGTATCTGTTTGGAATGGAACTGGCACGCTTCACACTTGGTTACTTGTGCGGTTGCATCCTGGAGGGCTGTCGGCGGAAGAAACCTTCTTGGGAAAGCTTTGCTTGCGGCAAGTGCTCTTCTTGCCAATGTGGTGACCACATATGCCTCCGTGTATCTCTGCCAATAGCTTCGGCCCATCTTCCACAGGAATACACTTCAATTTCACACTGTTGAGTCTTCTTACATGCAGTATCTTTGTCGACAAACTGGTACATACTCATTGCCGGGCTACTCTTTCCGCTTCTTCTTGCTCTTCGGGAAGTTCTCCTGTCTGAAGGAAATGGACAATCTGCTGCGCCCATGCTGGAGCTTGTGGCTCGACAACAAGGACTAAAGGCACATCTGCTGCTGCGGGAACATCGGCTTCCACGGCAAGGACCTGCGGCCCTGCCGGAGCTTGATGTTCCCGACAAGCTTGCCGGAGCAAGACTTGTCGGAGCGCGTGCTTCAACGAAACAAACCACTGGGGTCTGCATCGGAGCAGACTGTCCCTCAGACTGTTGGTGTTGATCTTGGGGACCTTCATAGCAGCGGCTTCGGAAGCTCTGCGGAAAGTAGTCAGCAGATCAACTTCCTCTTCTTGCTTTGCCCGATTGATGGTGTTACGGTTGGCTGAGTCGACTTGAGCACGAAAATCCCTGGTTCCACAGTGCAACTTAAGTGCGCGCACTTTGACAAAGCCGTCAGCAATATCATTCTGAGCTCTTGGAACATGTTCCATTTGCAGGCCGTCAAAGTGCTCTTCTAGCTTCCTCACTTCATCAACGTAGGCTTCCATCAACGGATTTTGGTAATCTTTGTTCACTTGGCGAACGACAAGTTGCGAGTCACCCCTGACAATAAGCTTTTTGATCCCAAGGTCCCACTGCGATCCACGAGACCGCAAGCAAGCCTTCATACTCTGCGGTATTGTTTGTTGCTTGCGCGTTGGGTAAGTTCATCTTGATTACGTACTTGAGGTGCTCTCCGGTGGGTTCGATAAGCTGCACGCCGGCACCAGCGCCTTTCAGCGAGAAGGCACCATCAAAGTACTTCTGCCACTCTTTGCTTGCTTCCTTGTCGGGAATGCTCATCTCCGGAATCTCTTCATCTGGCGTTGGCGTCCATTACTGCTATGAATTCTGCCAACGCCTCGCTTTTGGATAGTTGATGTGCTTTCAAACTTGAGACCAAAGCTTGACAGCTCCAATGCCCACTCGACAATCCTGCCCGTTGCTTACGGATTCTGCAGTATCCTCTTCAAAGGGAAAGCAAGTGACAACTGTGATCTCATGTGCTTGGAAGTAATGGCGCAGCTTTCTCGAGGCCATGAGGAGGCCGAAAAGCAATTTCTGCACACTAGAGTACCTTGACCTAGCCCCCTGCAGGAGGGAACTGACAAAGTAGACTGGGCGCTGCACCATCCTTTTCTGCATCTGGTCATGCGTCTGCGCGGATTCGTCCTTGTCGGGACCAGAGCTTGTCGGCGAAGCCCCCCGCTTGTCGCTGGATGTGCTTGTTGTCGTGGTTCTTTGGCTCGTCATCCGCCTCCCTCTCCGCTACTAACGCAGCACTAACCACTTGATTGGTTGCTGCTATATATAGCAGCAACTTCTCTTGTGGCTTAGGTGCGACAAGTGTTGGAGTGGAGGACAGGTATCTCTTCAAGTCTCTGCCGAAGCCTCCGCCGAGTCCATTTAATTGGACCTGCCTTTTTCAAAATCTTGAAAAATGGCGAGGCGGCGCTCAGCAGACCTAGAAATAAACTGCTGAGAGCAGCTCACGCAACCGCAAGCCTTCGTACATCCTTGACGCGCTTTGGTGCTTCAATATGCTCAATGGCCTTGATCTTGTCGGGATTAGCTTCAATCCCTCGTTGAGACACGAAGAACCCGAGAAGCTTGCCGGAAGGGACTCCAAACACGCACTTCTCGGGGTTGAGCTTGAGGTTGATCTTGTGCAGATTTGCAAAGGTCTCGTCCAAATCTTGAACCAGAGTTGCTTTGTCCTTGCTTTTGACCACTATGTCATCCATGTAGGCTTCTACATTTACGTGCATTTGCGGCTCAAAAGCGTCATGGACTACCCTTGCAAATGTTGAACCAGCATTCTTCAAACCGAAAGGCATCCGTATGAAACAGTATGTGCCACATGGTGTGATGAATGCGGTCTTCTCCTCATCTTCTTCAGCCATGAAGATCTGATGGTATCTGAGTATGCATCAAGAAACGAAAGCAAATCACATCCAGCCGTGGAGTCAACAATCTGGTCAATGCGCGGCAAGGGAAATGGATCTTTGGGACAAGCTTTATTAACATCCGTGAAGTCAATACAAAGTCTCCATTTTCCATTTGCTTTGGCACGACTACAGGATTGGCCAACCACGTAGGATGGAGCACTCCTCTGACAAGGCCTGCTGCTTCCAGTTTCTTGATCTCTTCTGCTATGAATTCTTGGCGCTCCACTGCTTGCTTCCTGACTTTTTGCTTGACGGGCCGCGCATGAGGACAAACGGCCAGGCGATGCTCAATCACTTTCCTGGGAACACCGGGGATGTCAGACGGTTGCCATGCAAACACGTCGACGTTCGCCGCGCAGAAAGCAACGAGCGCGCCTTCCTATTTAGGGTCGAGAGAGGCACTGATGGTAAAGGTACCACCAGTGCCGTCCTCCTTGGCGGGCACCTTCTTGGTCTTTGGCGGAGCCACCATCTTCTTGCACTTGCCGGTGGAGCTTGATGGTGCGTCCTCGACGGTAGCGCAGCACTCCGAAGAGGTGCGCTTGCCGGAGTGAGCATCAGAGCCCTTGCCGGACTTGGACTTTGTCTTCTTCCCCCCGGGAGCTTCAGCGGCAAGTGTTTGGCAATCTGTCATGGCTGCTGCATCCCGGTAGATCTTGTCGGCACAGATAAGGGCATCCTTCTTGTCACCATGGATGAGATGACGCTTATCGGGCCTGGCATCTTGAGTAAGTTGTAGGCATAGTGAGAGGCTGCCATGAACTTGGTGAGTCTTTGGGCCAATTTGAGTATCCCATTGTAAGGCAACGGAAATCGGCAACGCCGATTGTGACCCTCTCGGTCCTAAAGTTCAGCTCACGCCAAATGTTACCGGCAACGTAATCTTCCCTTCGCTTGCTCCTTCCGGATTGATTCCTTGGAAAGTGTCGATCTCTTCGAGCTCATTGTCGAGGGATTTTAAGCTTCGGAGCACCGCAGGAGATCAGATTCAAGCCGGCCCCGCCGTCAACTAGCATTTTGGTGACCTTGAGGTTGCGGATGGTTGGTGAGACCAACATCGGCAAGCATCCGACCGCAGCTTATGCGATCGTGGTGGTCCTCAATATCAAAAATGATAGGCGTCTTTGGACCACTTCGAGGCTTGCGTGACTCTACGGATGGTTCCGCTGCATTGACCTCCCGCATCCATTGCTTGAGTTGGCGGTGGGAGGTATGCGAAGCACCTCCGTCAACGCAGAGGACCTCTGTGGCTTTTACGAAACTCCTGCTCATCAGCGTCGTGCGTCTTCCATATCTTCGTCGTCGTCATCATCTTCATCCTTGTCGCGCCGCTGGGAGGTCTGTCTCCTTGCCGCTGCTTGGCCTTGCCGCTGGCGTCCTCCCCGCCGGGCGTTTCTTGCTTGCTCCCCAGCACCTTCTGGGCCTTCTCCTTGTCGCGCCGCTCGTACTCGGCTCTCTGCTGTTCGGACAAGCTGCTCGACCTTCTTGCAGCTCTGGAGGTCGTTGCCCTTGGTGCGGTGGATCTTGCAATCGCTTGTCGAGCTGTCACCTTGTCGGCGGCCACCACCGACCGGTGGTTGGCGTCGCTGCAACCTCCTTGCCGGAGCCACCAGCCTTGGCGTTCTTGTTGCACCTCCGTTGCCGGACTGCACAACAGCAAGCACATCTCTGCCTTTCTTCTTCCTGTTGCCTCGCCGCCGGCCCTTCTTTGCCGGGGCGGTGTCCTCACTGTCAGATCCTGCTTCCGCATTCTCTCCTGGGAGTCTCCTCCCTTCCTCAGTGCGTGCACACTTGTCGGCCAAGGCGTATAGCTCACTGACATCCTTGACTTTTCACATCGCCATCTCCTCCCTCATCCTGCGGTTCCGCACATTCTGATGAAATGCGCTGATCACCGCGGCAGGGTGGACGTCTGTGATGTTGTAGTGCACACGGCTGAATCTCTGAATGAACTTGCGCAGGGACTCTCCTTCCTTCTGGGCGAGCAGATGAAGGTCACTCTCTTGGCCATGAGGCTTGTGGCCACCTGTGAAGGTGCCAACAAACCGATGGCACAGATCTGCCCAAGAGGATATGGAGCTGTCGGCAAGTGCATGAGCCAAGATCTGACGTTGGGCTTGAGCACGAAGCGGGAAGTAGTTGGCGAGGATCTTGTCGTCCCGTCCCCCGCAGCCTGCACCACGATGGTGTAGATGCCGAGGAAATCCGACGAATCGCCCCTGCCATCATACTTCTCCGCACGTCTGGTTTGAAGTTTTTACGGCTGGGCCATCGGACTTGCCGCAGCTCACGAGTGAACGCAGGGCAACCTACCGTCTGACGGCAAGTCGCTGGCTCCTCCGGCGCACGCGCCGCGTCAGAAGGCCCAACGCGCTTGTCGGACTGACGTCGCGCTTCTCTTCGGCGCTCGATGCGAGTTCGAGCGTCCTCTTGTTGTCGCTCATGAAGAATTTGGCGCTGATCGCGACGAGCTCACGGATCCGACGACGCGGTGGAGTCGCTGTCGAGGTGGATCCGGTGAGTCGGCGATCTTGGCCTTCGTGGCGGAGAGTGCACGGTGGTTGCACCTCCGACAGTCTCGTCGCCACCGGCTCGTGTCTTGTCGGCTCGCCCGCGGCAACGATGGCGTTGGTTGCCGCGGGCGTCGCCGTTAGCAAAGCCGATGAGGCTCGGATAGTGGCCCTCCACTCGTCGACCTTGTCGGTCGTTGGAGGGTAGTCGAGGAGCAGCCGAGCTCGCCAGATCTTCTGCTGGAGTAGTGGGTGGCATTGGCGAACGGTGCGAGGAGCGGGATATGCTCGGACTTCTAACTACGTTAGAAGGAGCAGCACCCCGTCCGGGCGACCGCATCTCACTCGTGCCAGCATGTTGGCGCGCATGCTGGTCTTGAGGGTCTCGATCCAACGAACGTATGGCATTATGAACGCCATGACGTTGTTGGTCCCGCGTTTCCTGAGATGGGCGTGGGGAATGCGCGGACACCGAGGTTTGCGGGGCCTTGTCCTTGGACTTGGCAACGTCGCGAATACCTTCGTCAGCGCCCGTCCCTCCGCCGATGTCTGCCCCACCACCCGTTTGCTGCGGTGAGGGTGGGTACGACGCGACGGTTTGCTGCCGCCAAGCCTTCTTCTTCGGTGGCATGTTGAGGAAGATGTTGAGGACGCTGCTCGTGAACGCCGGATCAGATTCACACGGCCTCGACGCCCCCTACCTGGCGCGCCAAAGATGTCGGGGAGGCTGATCGTACCCACGAACACCTATGGGGCCGGCGGACCAGGCCCCTTTGTGGTTCGGAGGGGGGCGGAGATCGCACGAAGAGCGGATCGAGACGAGGCACGCGAGCAGTTTACCCAGCTTCGGAGCTCTCCGGAGAGATAAAACTCCTACTGCTGCTTGTTTGATGTATTGTGTTCTTGCTAGGGAGCGATGCGAGCTACAAAACCTAGCGTGAGCGTATCTGGTCTCTAGTGAGTCGAATGAACCGAAACTCGAACCTCCTCTACGCTATGCATGGGCCTCCTTTTTATATGCTCAAGGGTCTCCGGCTGTGGCAACACAGGCGAGGGTACAAATGTAAAACAGGAGTTGGTACACCTACTCGAGCGAGTGTACGATGCAAAATACCTAACTCGACGGCAAGGGACAAAAGCAATAAATGCCCGCTGCTGTCGCCCAAACAGTGCAACAGAGACCGTCAGGTGCGCCACCGCTCGCCACGATGGCAAGCTTGTCAGCGCCGCTTATCGCTGCTCTCCGCTGGTTGCACAGCCTCTTGAGACGCGCGTATGGAATGGTCCCAAGGCGACACGTTGCTGGATGAGCTGGAGCGGAGATGGGGAGAGGTTGCTTGCCGCGGCCGAATCTTTGTCGCGTCCGGAGGCTTGTCGCGCTCCGAGCCTTCCCGGCAAGCTCCTCTTGCCGGGGCCTTGTCTTCTACATGCCTTGAGTGGCCTTCCTGGCAAGCTCCTCTTGCCGGGGCCTTATCTTCTTAATCAAATACTTTGTTCTTGAATGGCTCCAAAGGAGCCACGGAGGATCTTGGCGGTGACGAGGCAAACCTCTCCGCGGGATGCTGCAACCGTCCGTGCACGAATACGGGATACTAGGGTACCCCTACTCTAGTACACCGACACTTCCTCCTCTAGTTGAGGTAGCAACCTGCGCTTTGGATAACTCTTGGTTGGGCGTTCGAGTTTGTATTCCTAGGCCGCAAGGACTTCGGTCCGTCTGTCTGCTAGCAAATCTTGATCAGCTCAAAGCTGTTGTTGCTTTTTCTTCAGGCTATTTGCTATGGCTATAAGCTGGCGCTTGAAGCGCTCCTGCTCGATGGGATCCTCAGGCATGATAAATTCTTCGTCGCCGAGGCTCACCTCGTCTTCGGAGAGAGGCATGTAATTGTCATCCTCCGTTTCTCCATCTGCTACCTGTTTTGGAGGGCTAGCTTGTTCATCCTCCTGCTCTAAATCTGGCTGGAGGGGATTGTCATCATCTTCGACACTATCCGGAGTGTTATTGTCTCTTGTGTCAGTATCCTTTCTTTTGCTATGGCGAGACTTAGAGCGGCGCCGCTGACGTCGGTGCTTGGGTTGCTTCTTGGAGGGGTCATCCTCCGCTGTCTTGTCGCTATTGCCTTCTTTTGGGGTATCCACCATATATATATATATATATATATATATATATATATATATATATATATATATATCATATGATGAGGTGGCGGTCCAAATACCTGCAAGGCGCTGTGGTTCCTGTTTCGTCTCGCATCGTCGTCCATACCGTCGATGTCTTCGAGTCAAGTCGAGCATGTCGGTTAAATAAATCGGCGATGTGGCTACTAAGTGGGTGGTGGGTGGGCAGCGAATTTCTTCGTCATCCGCATCCCATTCTAGTCGGACATAGTTCGGCCAAGGTTCTTCTGACAAGGAGAGAGACCTTAATGAATTTGGCACGTCTCCGAAAGGCGAGTGCTGAAAGATATCCGCGGAGGTAAACTCCATGATCGGCGCCCAATCGGATTCGATAGGCACGGACGCAGGCGGCTCGGAGTCCATGGCTGGAGACGAATCTAGTGATTCGGCATCACGGCTCTCGTAAGGGGTGAAGTCAGTATCCGTCTCTATCTCCGCTGAGAGTGCGGCCTCCCTCGCAGGGTCTATCCACCCGTCCTCGGATGACGTAATTTTCTCCGGATTGAAGGCCGGAGTAGTTGCCGGTGTGATCTCCCGAACACTGTCTGATGGTAGAGCTAAATCATGCTCGTCGTGATCGTGTGGCGCACCTGGCATGGGCTCGAATCCGTCGAAGATACAGTCTCCGCGGATGTCGGCAGTGTAGTTCAAGTTTCCGAACTTGACCTGATGGCCAGGGGCGTAGCTCTCGATCTGCTCCAGATGGCCAAGCGAGTTGGCCCGCAGTGCGAAGCCGCCGAATACGAAGATCTGTCCAGGGAGGAAAACCTCACCCTGGACCGCATCGTTACAGAAGATCGAAGGAGCCATCAAGCCTTACGGTGACGACACAGTGGAACTCTCAATGAAAGCACCAATGTCGGTGTCAAAACCAGCGGATCTCGGGTAGGGGGTCCCGACTATGCGTCTAAGGCGGAAGGTAAGACGAGGCGGGGACATGATGTTTACCCAGGTTCGGGCCCTCTCGATGGAGGTAATACCCTACTTCCTGCTTGATCGATCTTGATGATATGAGTATTACAAGAGTTTATCTACCACGAGATCGTAGAGGCTAAACCCTAGAAGCTAGCCTATGGTATGATTGTTGTTGTCCTACGGACTAAAACCTCCGGTTTATATAGACACCGGAGGGGGCTAGGGTTACACAGAGTCGGATACTAGGGAGGAGATCTACATAGCCGTATTGACAAGCTTGCCTTCCACGCCAAGGAGAGTCCCATCCGGACACGGGACAAAGTCTTCTATCTTGTATCTTCATAGTTCAATAGTCCGGCCAAAGGATATAGTCCGGCTGTCCGGAGACCACCTAATCCAGGACTCCCTCAACAAGCGTAGCCCGCACCAGCCTTTTGTCAGTCGGGCAGTTGCCGAGGCAGCGTGGGGAAGCGGAGACGCCCACGTCCAATAAATCGCCACGCGTCGACCAAGGCCGTAGGCTGTTGGGGCCCTCGACACTCCGCACTTGCCCTTTAGCTTCGCCTCGAAGCCAAGTCCGAGCGCGCCTTGTGCCCGAGGGCTACTATCGGCGTCCTGGGAATGGGGGTCCCCATACTTGCCAGCCTGCGGCCCACGGTGTGGCTCCAGCAGCGGCACCGTACGCCCATCTTCACCAACAAACACTCAAGAGCCTCGCGAGGCGGACGACACAAGACCTCCTCGGGAGTGACCTCACCAAGCTGGCTCGCGAGGGGTAGATAGATCAAGGCAAGGCACACCTCGCGAGTTTCCTGTGATGCAAGCGATGACGACTGGAGCCAGGCAGGCGCCAGACGGGCGCCAGTACGCGGAGTGTCCTCGTTTCCTTTTTGGTGCTAAAGGGGCAAGCGAAGGCGAGGAGTCCTGAGGCATCAGGCAAAGGTTTCCATATCGGTGCAACGAGACCAAGACCAGCAGGACGGCAGGACGGAGGTCACCGTGGAGCCCAATACGACATCACCACCAGAGCCTTTGGCAGGCGAAGACCACCTTTAGTCAGGATAGCTTGTACTAGTTGTCCCCCTTCAAGTTGGCCGTTGTGGCATCCCGTCCCGCTCAATATTTGGGAAGAGGACCATGCCTCTATAAATAGGACTAGCCACCATAGTAGGAGGCAACTGATTCAGATCATCCTTACCCACACAAGTCCACCAAGCACAAGAACACCTCTCCTTAGGAGGTTGTTCTTCCCTTGTACTATTCATCCTCAGCCCCAGAGGCAATCCACCACACCACACTAGAGTAGGGTATTACACCACAATGGTGTCTCCTGTGTTGCGGGTTCGTCGAGCTAAGCTTTGAGATCGTGGCGAGTGTGAAGGCGTGATTAGGTAGGGAGAGGTCTTCGTTTGCACCCCAGTGGTCGAACCTCAAGGGTTTTGCCGGAACCCGAAATCCGACAGGTAAGCTGAGACAACCTTGATGGGGTGGCCTTGGAAGTAGTGGCGCAGCTTTCGGGAGGCGACGAGGAGCGCGAGCAAGAGCTTTTGGCGCATGGAGTAGCACGCCCGCGCATCACGTAGCACCGTGCTGACGAAGTACACTGGGTGCTCGACGAGGGTGGAAGCATTGGCGGAGTCCTGCGCCTCCTAGGGCTGAGGGTCCTCAGGAGCCTTGTCATCTACCAGGGCAGCTGTGGCCTCAGGAACTCCGTCCTCACGAGTCTCGCTCTCTGGAGGATCGGCCGGAGCCTCGGGAGCACCGTTGACCGACGGGGCGGTCGAGGCCTCAGGAGCACTGTCCTAAGGCCGCGACGCCCCAACCGGGCGCCAGGTGCTTCTCCGTGAGCCCTTGATCTGGTGCTCCTCCCGAACCTCCACCAGCGCCGCGCTGGCGGAGGGAGGCGTGGTAGCAACGTAAAGCACCAATGCTTCAAGGGGCCGCACTGCCACCATCACCGGTGGACTGGTGAGCTACTTCTTGAGGTCTTGAAAGGCTGCATCGGCCTCCGGAGTCCACTCGAACGGGCCTTTTCTTTTCATCGGCTTGAAGAAGGGGAGGGCGCGCACCCTAGCTTGGAGATGAAACGCCCGAGCGAGGTTACGCAGCCCACCAGCTTCTGCATTTCCTTGAGGGTTTGTGGCGGACGCATGCTTTCTATGGCCTTGACCTTCTCTGGGTTGGCCTCCATCCCTCTGTTCGACACAAAGAAACCCAGCAATTTTCCAGACGGAATGCCAAAAACACACTTTTCCGGGTTCAGCCGTAGGTTCACTTGGTGCAGGCTAGCGAACATCTCCTCCAGGTCTTCCATAGGAGGTCTCGCTTCTCGAGATTTCACCACTATGTTGTCGACGTACACCTCACACTACCGGAAACTGGGAATTTGCCATCAGCCAGCTCTTTGCCATCTGCCAGCTGATGGCAAAGATCGTCTTTGCCATCTGCTTATAAAAAACAGATGGCAAAGAACTGACAGACGGCAAAGAACATGGTTGCCATCAGCCAATTCTTTGCCATCTGCTAGTGGATGGCAAATAATCTTTGCCATCTACCGCCAGATGGCAAAGAGGTGGGTAGGGTCCAAGGTCAGAACGGCTCTGTCAACTCACCTCTTTGCCATCTCGCCAAATAGATGGCAAAGAATCTTTCCGTCTGTTGGTGATGGCAAAGAAGTGGGTGGGGCCCAATGGATGACGACGCAGAACGGCCCAATAGTTCCCACCTCTTTGCCATCTGCCACCGGGTCGATGGCAAAGATATGGGCCTTTGCCATCCGCTGGCTGATGGCAAAGAGGTCGGACTATCTCCTCCCCTCTCTTTTTCTAAAAAAAAATTCTCCTCCCCTCTCTCCCAGCCCGGCCCCAACCCCCTCTCTCTCTCTCCCCACCTCACTCACCCACCACCATTTTCTAAAAAAAACCCCACCCACCACCGCACCACATTTCACTACCGGACGACGCCCAAGACCGCCGCCGCCCGCCTCCCCGCCACCGCAGCCCTCCCCGCCTCCCGCCACATCAGCCCGCCTGCGCCCGTCCCTCCACTGCTCCAGTCAAGAGCGCCGCCTCCTCAGCTGCCCTCCCGGCCACCTTGAGTGCCCCTGCCCTCCCCGCCATCGCAGCCGCCCCTCCACTGAGCCAGCCTGGCCGCCCCCTTCCCGCGGCCCTCCCCGCCACTGCGCCATCCAACACAGATTATCTGGTACTTTTCTTTGTCAATTCTTGTGCTAATATGGACTATAATTTCTAGGGGATTTTGATAGCAAGGTGTTGCAAAAACAAAAGTATTGAAAAACTACAGTATTACAGTGATGTAACAATAGCTGACTAGTTGTTAGCACTGCATACAAGCATGTTTTCTAGATTTTAGCTGGCTAGCCATTGCATCCAAAGAATGCATCAACAGAAGAGCAGACCGCTTCACCTGGCTGGCTGTATCATGCATAAGAAAACAGAGATCCATGCATCCAGGAAGCTGTGATCTATTGCAGCCCCATGCAGAAACATGCCACGGCCTCTAGGTAGCAGCGGCGAGCCATGCGACGCCTACTAAAATTTTGCCGCTGAGGGATAAAACTCTAGAAACGACATGGCAGTGGCAACGATGACATGGAAGCGAAGGGGAATTGATGTGAATAGTGAGGGAAAAGATAACCATGCTTCCCTCTTTCTTTTACACCTACTCTATTTTAAAAAAAGAGGTCCAAAGGTCTTTTTCTTATGCAGAGAAAAAACCTTGGTTTGGTAAATACCGCAGTATTAAAATCACAGTTTTTAGTGGCAACCAAACAGCTTGTTGTAAAAAACCTATGGTAATCTAAAAAACTGTAGGCCTAGTTTGGCAGCATAGTTTTTAAAATACTGTAGTATTCCAAAACCATGGTATTGCAATGCATGGACAACAAATACTACAGTTTCTAAAAACTGCATTTTTTCAGTTTTCGGAAACTATGGATAATGTTTGGCTGGTGCTGTTTTACGGTAGTTTTACCAGTGCAAAATTGCAGGGAGAGCCAAGTAATGCACACATTTCTCTGTTTATGAAAAAAGAGGTGCCAACCTCTTTTTCCAAAATAGCAAAAAAACCATGGTTTCAAGAAAACAACAATTTCCAAAACTGCAAAAAACCATGGTTTCAAGAAAACTACAGTTTCTAAAGAACCCCAGACCTGTTGAAGTATTCGACAATTCAGATTCAGGTATCCTTGTTCAAACTATGCCACAACAAACTACACCTGGTACTTTTAGTATGGGGTGGGGCTGCGAGTGCATGGAACGGTGGCTCAGCTCGGCTCAGCTGGCGGGAAGGAGTGAGATGGACATATGAGCTGGTTGTTTCTTCCTTCGGGCTCGGGATGGCCCGTATGTTAGCTAGCTGAGCATGTTGATCAGCTCCGGCCAGCAGGCGTGTGCTTGCACTGCTAATGGCTAGGTAGCTGCTCTCATAAAAAAAGAGGTTCAGGGTTCTTTTTTTATACAAAGATAATACCATGGTTTTGCAAATAATGCAGTATTAAAAACATAGTTTCTAGTGGCAGCCAAACACCTCGTTGTAATTAAAACTATGGTAATCTGAAAAACTGCAGATTCTCGTAATACTTTAAAAATACTAAGCTAACAAACGGGGCCTAAGGCTTAGTTTGGCAACAAAGTTTCTAGAGAACCATGGTAATTGAAAACCACTATATTCAGATGTGTACACAATGAATACTACATTTTCTTTAAACCATGGTTTTTTCTCAGTTTTACCAAAACTACCTAGGTGTTTGGCTGGTGTTTCGCCGGGGTGGGTTTTTTTGGACATACAAGTGTCCTCTATTTATTTGTCAGGAAATGTGAATGATACCGAGTTGGAAAACAATCAAGTAGTAAATAGACACTCCCTATTTATTTGTGAATTATGAGTTAGGTCATATATTTTCCAATTTTGTTATGAGAAACATCATATATATGTGCGTTGATCGGGTGGATTAAAATGTGCAGTTGTTTCATCGCTGTGAGGGTCTGGTGTTCAACGACCTCCCCGTGCGTTCGACGAGCTCCACCCCTGTGTTCGTGGGTGAGCACAAATGACATCTCCTCCTCTCCCCCTTCATTTGCTCTGTTCCGGTCTTCGTGCCAATGAAACTTGCTAGCTATAGGTGTATTCAATCATCAGTATGCGTGACCACTATGCGTCTCCCGTTCGAAAGGGTTACATCTATAAATATGCATTCATTTGCATATTTATAACCGTAATTCTTTCGAATTGTCCAACGTTATCCATGGACAGCCCGAGTATGTGTAGATTGGGTTCGTTTTCCCATATGCTCTACTCCGGATCCGATGCAGAATTTCGTCAGTGCCTCTCTGTTGTTCTCCGGGTACACATCCTCTCTGCTTATTGCCGAGACGTGTATCAGGAGAACAGCGGGGAGGTGCTGCCGAAATTTTGTGTCGGATCCGGAGTAGAGCATGGGAAAACGAACCCAATCTACACATACTCGGGTGGGATTAGGACCTATCTTTACCTATTAGCGTCTAGGTTGCATGGACGTAATAAAACTGAGAAACTCTATTAACTGATGAATATGGTTTGCTGAGTTATGTATGTATTTCTTGTGTATCCAAGAGCTAGGCAAGATGAGTGATCGTATGCGTGGATGTACACCGCTCACCCTAGTCGTAAAGACATGACCCCTGAATGGATGACAAAAACCAAGGGTTTATCAGAGTCGCATTTGCAAATGGACGTAAAACAACTCGGTGCCCCTGTGTCGAAAAGTGCATAACAATCGTAAGATGTCGAGTTTGAAATGATCAAACACCTGCAGAAGTGGGGTTTTACGCCGGTTATACGATGTGGACATTTCATGGTGAGTCCGCCCAACGCTCCAGAGCTAAGGAGGGCCGCTGCCGCACCGACGAGCATGGTACCGGGATGGAAGACATGGTGCAAGACTTTGATGATGCTCGGGATTCGGACGATGAGATGAAGGAATCTGCAAAGGCCTTCAATGATATGTTGGAGCCTTCGAAGCGTCCTCTCCACGAGCACACTGAGCTTTGTCAGCTGGATGCCATCGCACAAGTAATGGCTCTGAAGGCTCAATTCAACCTGGGCAGAGAATGCTATGACGCGATAGTGACACTATTTGGATGCTTTCTACCCAAAGGCCATATAATGCCTGCAAACCTGTACCAGTCGGACAAAATCCTCCGTGTACTTAAGCTTCCCTATGAGAAGATAGATGCCTGTGAGAACGGATGTGCCTTATTTAGGCTCCAGTATGCGGACTTGAACTATTGTCCCATTTGCAAGTCTTCCAGGTATGTTGAGGTAGACAACGGTATGGGTGAGAAGAGTCGGACCAAAATCCCCATTAACGTTCTTCGGTATATGCCAATCATACCAAGACTTCAATGTCTATTCATGGTCGAAGAGACGGCCGACATGATGACATGGCACAAATTGGGCAAAAGAACCGAACGGGATGCGGATGGGAATCGATGATGGTACACACATCGATGGTGCTGCATGGAAACACTTCGATGCATTGCATGATGAAAAAGCGGCAGATCCGAGGAATCCTCGAGTAGCCATCAAGACGGATGGGTTCAATGTGTTTTGGTATGATGGCAGCCCAATACAGTTGTTGGCCTGTATTTGTCATTCCACTCAATCTCCCCGGACAGATTATGCAAAGAAAGAACATTTTCCGACGTTGATAATTCCGGGGCCCAACTATCGGGGAAGAATATGAATGTGTACATGCAGCCGCTTAAGGATGAACTGCAAGAAGCTTGGGATAATGGGATCAAGACATACGACACCGCTACAAAAAACTTCCTAATGCGTGTGTGGTACATGTACTCGATGCATGACTTGTCGGGCGATGCACTATTTGTTGGCTGGTGTGTGCATGGTAGGTTCCTGTGCCCCACATGCAAGGCAGCTCTTGAGTTTCGTCGGTTGCAGGCGGGTGGCAAGTTTTTTTGCTTCGACATGCATAGACAGTTCCTGGATCCTCACCGTAAGTTCGTAAAAGACAAGAAGAACTTCATCAAAGGTAGAGATGTCAAAACTCGCACCACCTGCATTGACAGCCAATGCAGACTTCTGGATCGCTTAAACGCTCTCGAGCCGGATCCAGAGCGTCCAGGGTATTTCAAGGGGTATAATACGGAACACGCCTGGACCCACAAGATATGCTTGTGGGATCTGCCGTACTTCAAAGACCTCCATTTCCCACACAAGATCGACGTGATGCACACTGAAAAGAATGTCGGCGAGGCCCTCTTTGGTACATTGTTCGGCATAGAGGGGAAAACAAAGGATAATCCTAAGGCCAGAGTCGATCAGGAGGCTCTATGTGATAGATCGCTACAAAACATGAAACAACCAAAAGGAAAGAAGAACTGTGCGAAGCCAAAGGCATGGTTCAATCTTGGAAGGCCGGTTATGAGGGAAATACTTCTGTGGGTGAAAAAGGAGTTGATGTTCCCCGATGGGTTTGCATCGAATCTAAAGAGGGGAGAGAGCCTTGAAAAATTGAAAATATTTGGTCTCAAGAGTCATGATTGGCACATATGGCTTGAGCGGGTAATGCCGGTGATGTTGCGTGGCTTTATCCCTGAGGATGAATGGCTAGTACTGGCAGAGCTGAGCTATTTCTTCCGTGTTCTATGTGCGAAAGAATTATCGCCTGGCTTGCTAGAAGAAATGGAAGAGTTGGAGCGAGAGTTGATCTGCAAGTTGGAGAAGATCTTTCCACATGGCTTCTTTAATCCAATGCAACATTTGATTTTGCATCTCCCGACCGAGGCACGATTGGGGGGGGTGCAGAATCGTTGGTGCTACGCAACTGAGAGGATGCAAAAGACGCTTCGAGCAAAATGTAAAAATAAACGTCGAATTGAAGCATCGATGGCCGAGGCATTCATTACTGAGGAGGCGGCAAACTTCGTGACAGCACACTACAAAGCCAAAAATCGTCATTTGCATAATCTGAAGCCTCCGTACATTGTTGGCGACCCTAAAAAGGGTGGATCCAACCTCAGCCTATTCAAAGGGAAGTTTGCATGTCATGAAGAGTATGAGCTTCTGGCAATGCATGGAGGCGGCTATCCCGGTTTCATCTCTTGGTTCAAACAAACGGTAATTTCCATTAGACCATTTCATTTCTTCTTCTAATTTCTGGCTAATGCAACAATCCTTTCGTATTAAACTTGTAGGCTAGTTCAGAGTCTATGGACGCCGAATTGAGACAAGTCGCTAATGGTTTTGACTATAAGGTCCGTTCATTTGACAAATACGACATCAACGGGTATCACTTTCGTACCTATGTCAAAGAGCTATCTATGGCCGACCGAAAGTCTACAAATTGTTGTGTCTCTGCTATTGGCGAAGGAGATACCGAGTATTATGGAAGAGTTGAAGCAATTTATGCACTTCTATTCTATGGTGCAAACCCATTGAACGTCGTAGTCTTCAAATGTCATTGGTTCCAAATTAAAGAGACTAGAAGGACTCATGAACATCTAGGGCTAGTCGAAATCAAACAAAGAACCCATTTGGATGTTCCCGATGTCTATATTACGGCTCAACAGGCAACCCAAGTTTTCTATCTACCGTGGGCCTGCCAAAGTGATCCAAATCTCGAAGGTTGGGATGTCGTTTATGAAGTGCCGCCACGTGTTAGACCACCTCTCCCCAATAAAGAGGATTATGAACCTCACGTTAATCCAAACACATATGAAGGAGAATTGTTCCAAGAAACACGTCTTTCCAAAAAACGTTTCAAGAACCGGGCCACCTCATAACATTCAAGTAGACAGCGGCAAAGTGAATCTGAGCTCGAAAGGTGAACAAGAAGAGCCGTAACAAGAAGAGGTTATCGTTGTGGATGACCTGCCAATGCTTGACCGATTACATGCAGGAGGCCTTCCAGATGTTGATGAATTTATTGATGATGATGATGATGATGAGCACGCTATTACCGAGTAGTGATGAGGATGATGCATTTATTAACCCCAAGCATATATAGACGATGATGATGCATTTATTAATGATGACGATGAAGATTAATATTATAGTTCATGTCAGGTATTCCATTATTATTATATACATATATATTAGTAATTAGTTCAAGTTTTAACCTAGATAGCTCTAAAATGAGCTATACTTAGCATTTATTCCTCCAAAATGAATTTGTTTGCTTAGCTAGCTCAAAAATGACATAACAACCTTAATTAGCTCAAAAATGACTTTAACCAAGGATAGCTCTAAAATGAGCTATACTTAGAATTTATTCCTCTAAAATGAATTTATATACATATTATTATTCATGTCGTATTCATTTTTATGTTGTACTAATTTCGTTTACTCTTTGTCATTCCGTGTGTTGACAGATGGTGGGCGCGGGTCGAGAGCGCCTGGGCTCCTACCTCGCTGCGTGGTTGGAGGGGTAGTTCCATTCCCCATAGCCTCCGGAGAGTGCTAGATCTCAGTTTGCAGAGTCCAAAGGACGGCCGCTTCTTCTTCGGCCGGAGAGGTCGGGGGGTAAGAAGAAGGAGAAGGCTGCTAGAGGTGGACGTGGCGTCGGGAGAGGTAGGAAGGCTGCTACGCATTCCTCGCTGCCACCCCCAGCTGAGTCACCCGACCACAGGGCTGCTCCGTCTGAGATCGAGCCATCTGAGGTGGACCGTCTCGGACTCCACTCCACGAGACTCCGGCCAACGAGCCTATGGCAGACGCGCCTACGGCCGACGAGCCTCGGGCCGCCGAGCCTCGGGCCGCCGAGTCTTCGCCCCATGAGACTCTGGAGCTCAGACGGGGTCACGCTGAGTCGGAGCCGAGCCCATGGGAGAACTGGACGGAGTCGAGTGCACATGATTGTGTTCAGGGTGGAGACTATAGTCCTGATAGCTATAGCAAGGGTGAGTGGGTTGAGGGGCGCAAAGTTCACCAACAGTGGTCGCATAAGTTTCCGCCCACCCCGGGCGTAATTCTCGACCGAGGTGGTTGATTGCGCCTAACGGGGAGAAGTAAGTGCATTTACTCTTTTTTTAACCTTTTGCCTTGACGTTTCTTTGAATATCTAATGCGTTGGCCTTGTCATACTGCAGTTCTTGGACACACGAAGATGGTGTCCGCAGGCCCAACACTGTTCTTCGTGTGATTTGTCGCCAGTGCTTCCCGGGGTGGGTCATGTTGCCCGGTGAGGGCCGGGTTCCAGAGCTAGGAATGACCTGGGAGCACTACTTGGCTGCCCCGGCCCCGCCGGAGCATAGGGTCGGCGATGCCGAGTGCGACACGGTGGCCGACATTATGATCGCCACGTTTTGGGTAATTTATCCTTTGCCATTTACGTTGTGTTTTCTTCTTTGATTGCATACCTTCTACATGTGTTTTCTTGTTTGATTGCAGACCTTCTACAGGTGTGCTGAGGGACAGGAGGAGGCCGCGGCTTGGGTTATCGACGCCGAGTGCAGGAGCCTACTTGGAAACTTTCGGCACGAGGCTCGACGCAGTGCTGTTCGAGACTACTTAGCGTAGACTGGTATTAGGAGGAGAAAAGAGAAGTGCCGGGACAAGTATCTGAGTAAGGAGAAGTACATGAAGGTAATTACGTATTCTTAAGGCCTTGTACTTAGTTTCCTTGATTTGATTCGTAGGCGTAGCGCTCAAATTTCTCTTGCTTAACTTAGGTACCCCCGAGATGGTGTGCGCACAAGATGGACTGCTGGGAGGTGTTGGTGGATGAGTGGTGCTCTCCCCAATGGCGCGTCGCCCACAACATAGCAAAGGAGAAGCGTTTCAAAATGAAAGGTGTGCCACACCATCTAGGCAGCGTCGACCTACATGGGTACGGGAAAACTGGGTATGTGTGGGTTGCTTCATGATTCATGCAAATTCATTCTTTGTGCTAGCTTGAGTCCTTAACTAATACTGCTCCTCTCTTTTAGTCAAAACACAACAAGGCTCCAGTGCCAGAGCTGTTCGACCTCTATGGGATGTCCAATATTGCATCGTATAAGAAGGCCAAGGCATTCTCTGAGTCTGACCTTGAAAATGCAAGGAACTTCAGCAACGAGGCCTCCCACCACAAGATGGTGCAGTACGTTAAGCAGGGGAAGGCGAGGAAAGGGCCGGTCTTTAACCCGAGCCGGCCTCTTGGTCCAGAGCTGGTGATGATATCTGGTGGCGGGAGGTCCCATGGCTCGTTAGCCATTGGTAATGGACTGATACATTGTAGTAGCACTCTCCCGCAGATCAAGAAGCGCCAGACCAGCTCTGATCCTGAGATACCGCCTTGTTTACGACCAGTGGAAATCAAATTCTAGGTTTGTTATACGGACTCGGTAGCCTTTCCTCCATTACATTGTGTTTGCGGCCGTCGATGATTACAATGCTAACGAGTGGTGTTGCAGGCTGCTATTGAGGCAAAGAGAGTGAAGACCCAGGCTACTTTAGAGGAGAGGGACCGGCAGTTGGCGGAGAGGGACTGACAGGCGGCGGAGAGGGACAGTGAGAATGAGGAGAGGACGGCTAGGCTGTTGGAGGAGGAGAGGAACCGAAACGACTCGGCTAACCGGGCCATGTACGAGCTCTTCGTGGTAAGTTTCATCTGCATATTAGCTAAATCATGCACGCAATGTTCCTTTCATTAGTAACTAATATGATCGACTCGTCAAAACCAAATGTGCAGTCCATGTGCGAGAAGAACGGCGAACCCCTCCGCCGATGCCGCCATTGCTCGGGCACGGTGAGTTTCATTTGAACGGTCATTAGTTACTAGTCTTCACATTTGAGTTGCATCATGCTAACGATACATTGGAAATAATCTTTGGTGCAGCGTAACTCCCGACAAGCATCGACCGATCCTTCTCCGCCTCGCCACGGGCGCCGACCGTCCTACACCTACACCTACACCTACACCTCCGTGATGACGGTAAGTTTCCCAAGTGTTTTGCTTAATAGAGTTTTGTTGTGATGCCATGTTGCATCTACACATATCGTGCATAATGTGTGTATGTTTGAAATGCATTGTATGTGTGGGATTCGACACCTAGTCGTGTGCCTTTGGTAGCCTTCCATACAGGAAATGCCTCCTAGTGCTTCCATCGAGCCATGGTAGTTCACATCGCTCCTAACACATGGATTGACCCGGCATGTGTCCTTCTTTGCTCTCGTGTCCGTCCTTACGGAAATGTCACGCTTGTATCACCAAGTCCTTGTAGCTTGCTACGACTTGGTTGCACTCGCTGATGACCGACACGTGCATTGCTGGGTCATGTATGCATGTCCATGTACGTTTGTGCCACCTTGGTTCTATGACTAGTCATGTCGGCCCGGGTTCTCAGCCATATGGATACTAGCGAAATAATCATATACTTAGCATTTGTTTCCTCCAAAATTACTCAATATGCTTAGCTAGCTCAAAAATGACATAATAAGCTTAATTAGCTCCAAAATGACATATTTAACCAAGGATAGCTCTAAAATGACCTATAATTAGCATTTTTCCTCCAAAATGACTTAATATGCTTAGCTAGCTTAAAAATGACATATTTAACCTAGGATAGCTCTAAAATGACCTATACTTATCATCTTTTCCTCCAAAATGACTTAATATGCTTAGCTAGCTCTAAAATGATATAATATGCTTAATAAATGACATATTTTAGGTCCTAAATGACTTCATATGCTTAGCTAGCTCCAAAATGACATAATAACCTTACTTAGCTCCAAAATGACCTATTTAACCTAGGCTAGCTCTTAAATGACCTATACTTAGCATTTTTTCCTCCAAAATGACTTAATATGCTTAGCTAGCTCAAAAATTACATGATAAGCTTAATTAGCTCCAAAATGACCTATTTAACCTAGGATAGCTCTAAAATGACCTATACTTAGCATTTTTTTCCTCCAAAATGACTTAATATGCTTAGCTAGCTTCAAAATGACCTATACTTAGAATCTTTTCCTCCAAAATTAGTTAATATGCTTAACTAGCTCTAAAATGACATAATATGCTTAAGAAATGACATAGTTTAGCTCCTAAATGACTTCACATGCTTAGCTAGCTCCAAAATGACATAATAAGCTTAATTAGCTCCAAAATGACATATTTACCTAGGATAGCTCTAAAATGACCTATTCTTAGCATTTTTTTCTCCAAAATGACTTAATATGCTTAGCTAGCTTAAAAATGACCTATTTAACCTAGGATAGCTCTAAAATGACCTATACTTAGCATCTTTTCCTCCAAAATGACTTAATATGCTTAGCTAACTCTAAAATGACATAATATGCTTAAGAAATGACATATTTTAGCTCCTAAATGACTTCACATGCTTAGTTAGCTCCAAAATGACATAATAAACTTAGTTAGCTCTAGAATGACCTTAGCATGTTTTACACCAAAATGACTTAGTATGCTTAGCTAGCTCAAAAATGACATAATAACCATACTTAGCTCCAAAATGACCTATTTTACAGATATAGGTTGCATCATAATAATCTTCACATTTTAGTTGCATCATAATAATCTTGTTCTTCTAGTCTTCTTCTTCTAACTTTCTTCTTTCCCATTTTATAGATTTGCTTAAGATCACGGAAGCTTGGGTTGATGGAGTGCTTGTATTTAGTTTTTGTTTTGACCTTGTGAAACTTGCTACCTATGAATGAAACTGTCTAATATTGATGAAACTATGTATATGCACGGATGAAACTTGCTACTATTGGTAACATGTGTTGGATACATATGTGTTCATGACTATTGGTAATATGTGTTGAATATGCTATATTGGTCATATAAATATATTTGTGTTTGATTTCTGTGAAAATGAATTGATATAAGAAAAAACAAAATTAAATGGGGAAATATAGTCACTTTGCCATCTACTGGCAGGTGGCAAAGAGCTTTGCCATCAGCTGGCAGATGGCAAAGAGGCCATGTGTCATCTATATGTAACATTTGGGCTGGCCTATTTGGGCTCTTTGCCATCTGACAGCAGATGGCAAACCTCTTTGCCA
This sequence comes from Aegilops bicornis, assembly GCA_021605145.1. Taxonomy (NCBI): domain Eukaryota; kingdom Viridiplantae; phylum Streptophyta; class Magnoliopsida; order Poales; family Poaceae; genus Aegilops; species Aegilops bicornis. Next base: position 251,357,379 of record CM038673.1, read on the forward strand.
TCTGCTGGCAGACGGCAAAGCATTCAGCCTTTGCCCTCTGGCCGGGCGACAAAGAGCTGCAGCCTTTGCCATCTCTTGGCAGATGGCAAAGTATGCCGTTAGCCTTCTAACGGTGCTAACCTCATTAAGAGGCTTTGCCATCTCGCCAATAGATGGCAAAGCCACGTGCTCTTGCCGTCACCAACAGATGGCAAAGAAGCCTTTACCGGCGAGTTTCGCATAAACTGTTTGCCATCTGCTGGCAGATGGCAAAGCCTTTGCCATCCGCCGACCATGCCTTTGCCATCTGCCATGGTAGATGGCAAAGTGCCAGATTCCAGTAGTGTCAGTGTTCCTCCTAAGCTGCTGTCCCAGGGCGATATGCATCAACCGTTGGAAGGTTGCTCCCGCATTGTGCAGCAGGTATGCAGGTGTAGCAGTACACCCCCGCACGGGGTTAGAAAGGCTGTCTTCTCAATATTTTGCACCGCCATCTTGATTGGGTGATAGCCCGAGAAGGCACCCAGGAAGCAGAGTAAATCGCACTCGGTGGTGGATTCCATGATCTGGTCGATGCGCGGGAGACGGAAAGGGTCCTGAGGACATGCTTTGTTGAGGTTGGTGAAATCGATGCACATGTGTTCCTTCCCGCCCTTCTTAGGGATGATCACTGGGTTCGCGAGCCAGTCCGGGAGTCGCACTTCCCGAAGACGCCGGCTTCCAGTAGCTTGCGGGTATCCTGGGTGATGAATGACTGCTTCTCTGGGGCCTGTCACTGCGCCTTCTGCTTTACTAGTTGTGTGTTGGGTTACACCATCAAGTGGTGCTCGATTACTCCATGTGGAACCCCGACCAGGTCCGCTGCCTCCCAGGAAAACACATCCTTGTTCGTGCACAGGAAGCTGACCAGCGCCTCTTCTTGTTCTGGTGGGAGGCCGACGCATATGGTGAAGGTGGAGCCTGATGCCCCATCTTCATTGACCGGCACCTGCTTCGTCTCGGAGCAGTTTTGAGAGAACAACTGCTTCTTCTTTGCTGGTGCAGCCCACGGGGCCTCCCGGGGCTCCTTCCTTGCTTGGCCACGCGGCCGCCGCGGCTCTGAAAGCGATCTTGAGGGCCGAGAGCGCATCCTTGGTGTACCCCACCACGGTGAGGACGCCAATGCTTCCCGGCATCTTCATGAGATCGTAGCCTGGGTGGGTTGCTGCCATGAACTTGGCCAAGGCCGGGTACCCGAGAATGGCATTGTACGACAGGCCAATGCGGGCGATCGAAGTCCATGAGCTCAGTGCGGAAGTTGTGGCGGGTGCCGAAGGTGATGGATATGCGGATCTGCCCTAGGGGCAGGTGGAGCCGTCGATGACTCCAGTGAAAGGCTTGGTGGGGCGGGGCCGGCCATGGGGCATATGAAGCAGGCTGAATGCTTCCATGGAGAGGACATTGAGGACGGCACCGCTGTCGATGAGGGTCCTGGTGACTGCTACATTGTAGATGGTGGGAGTGCAGAGCATCGGGAGTGTGCCGGCGCCGGAAGTGGTCGCGGGGTGGTCCCAGGAGTCGAAAGTCAGGTTGGCTTTAGGCGCCACCCAGCCTGGTGGTGCTCCACGCTGTACGTGGCGGCGCCCACCTGGCGAACGAACTGCTTGACATGGCGGTCCGAGGCCGGCGCCTGCGAGCCGCCGAGGAGGGCTACGACGGCGTGGGGTGCTGGCACCGTGAAGCGCGCGATGAAGAGGCCGCGCAGCTCCTCCCAAGAGGCCACGGAAGACACTGGCAAGCCTAGGATCCAGGCGCGTGGCACGCCCGTAAGGGCCATGGGTACTGTCCGATTTCGGGTTCCGGCAGACCCTTGAGGTTCGAACTCTGGGGTGCGCACGGAGATCTTTCCCCTACCAGCTCACGCGCTAATGGTTTGCAAGGGATCTAAACTAAGAACGATGAACAGCACAAGAGACACAGGATTTATACTGGTTCGGGCCACCGTTGTGGTGTAATACACTACTCCAGTGTGTGGTTTGGTGGATTGCCTCCGGGGCTGATGAAGAACAGTACAAAGGAAGAACTACCTCGCGGGAGGCTGTTCTTGAGCTGGTGCGATAGACTGCTTGGGTGAGTCCAGTCGCTTCTCGCTCTCTCTCTAGTGGGTTCGACCTTCTCCCGTGGATTCTGACCTCTCCGTGGTGGCTAGTCCTATTTATAGAGGGTGGCCCTGAGCCTCTTCCCAAATAATGAGCGGGAAGGGCGCCAACAATTGGCCACTTTGAAGGGGAACATCTAGTACACTTATCCTGACTAAAGTTGGTCTTCGGCTGCCAAAGGCTCTGATGGTGACGCCGTCCTGGGCTCCACGATGACCTCCGTCCTGCCGCTCTGCTGGTCTTGGTCTTGTTGCACCGAAGCGGTAACCTTTGCCTGATGCCTTGGCCTATGCTTGCCTCCTTTGCACCAAAGGGGAAATGAGGACACTGCGCAAGCTGGCTCCCGCCTCATCTCGATCGTCATGGCTTGCGTCACCCTCGTGAGGTACCCTGCCTTGATCTCTCCGCCTCCTCGTGAGCCTGCCTGACGAGGCTGCTCCTGAGGAAGGTTCCTGTCGTCCACCCCGCGAGGGTTGGCCCCTCGCGAGGGTCTTGAGCTCGAGCTGATGAAGCTGGGCCGCACTGGGCCCCACTTGAGCCACGCCCGCAGGCCGCAGTGCAAGTCTGGGACCCCTGCTCCTGCACACCGACAGTATCCCCCGGGCCCAAGGCACGCCCGAACTTGACTTAGCAGAGAAGCGAAGGGGCAAGTGCGAAGCGCCGCGGGCCCCAACAGCCTACGGCCTTGGGCTCCGCGTGGCGATTGATTGGACTTGGGCGTCTCCGCTTCCCCACGACGCCTCGGAAACAATCCTTCTGACAAAAAGGAGGCCCGGGCCAGACTTGGTGCTCGTTCTTGCTCATCTTACTCCAGATCCCCTTTCTCGCCCTTCTCCTCCTTGCTTCTGAAATCCTCCAGATCTATCTCACTCCTTCCCATCCTGCAAGCCATGGCGCCTCGCAAGACCCCGTCGGAGGCCTGGTACCTCCCGGCTCTGGATCCTCCGACTGTGTTGGAGAAGAATCTCGTCCTTGTGCGCCGGAGGACGGTGGCGCAGGGCAACGAGGGAGCGACTGTGCTCAAGGCCGGCTCCGATCAGCCTGAAGGCAAGGGGAGCACCTTCTACCAGTTCTTTGTGAGCGCCATCATCGCCGGTCTGGTCCCTCCTTTTTCCGAGTTCTTCCTTGTTGTTCTCCGCCAATAAAACTTGCAAGCTCTGCATCTCCACCCCAACTCTGTTCTTCTCCTGGCGATTTTTGCCTACTATTTTGAGGCTCACGTTGGGATAAAGCCCTCGGTGGCTTTGTTGCGCCATTACTTTTACCTCCGGGTCTCTCGTGGCCCTATTACTACATGCGCGAGCTTTATCGCATATTCCAGCTCCAACTCCATCTCCATGCCCGGGAAGAGGATCGAAGGCTTCAGGAGCAAGTGGGTCCTGGTGGATGTCGGGCGCATCCACACCCGACTGGCACTGCCGTCGGGGCAGCCCAAGACCGTTGATACATGGTCTCGCGCGGAGCTCGTCGACCCTCGTGCAAAGATGGTGCTGAAGAGGATAGACGCAGACATGAGTCCAGGCAGCTTGGGGGCGGGCGGTTGACGGGGCCACGCCTCCCGAGGGAGTTCCCTGAACACCGGGTGAGCTCCGCCTGTGAGCATTCGCTCCTGTTCTGGAGGCTTGGGGAGGCAGGTGACGCCCTTCGCCTGAGCTCCGAGGCCCTCTCTGACGAAGATCTGGTCGCGGCTCTCCACTCCTTGGTCGAGGGAGACGTGGCGAGGCCGTAGGGCGCTCCCGTCCCCCTGTTCCTTCGCGACGACTGGGAGAAAGTGGTGAACACCATGCCCACATTCAATGGTGAGGGGCTGGTGCCTGCCGGGGCTCCCGAGGATCTGACCATGTTGGCGATGGTGAACGTTTCCTCCAGCAACTCCAGCGGGAGTGAGGAGGAAGAAGAGGAGGTGGAGGAAGAAGGGTCTGACTTCGAGGCGACTGGCAAGGAGTCGGGGAATTCCTTCCCTCGGTGCAGGTCCCACGCCCTTCGCTCCATGCCGGACGACGACGAGGCCGATGCCAGGCGAGGAGGGGAGGATTCTTCCCTGGTTCCGAGGAAGGGCAAGTCTGGGCTGGTTCTCCTAGGGTCCGTTTCGGCTTCTGAATCCAGCTCCGGCCTTCCCGACGCTCCTACTGCTTCCAGGCCTCCCAAGGCTGACCCTAGCTGCAGGCTTTCAGGCTTCAAGTTCGGCCGGAGGCTTCTTGAGTCCGTGGACGACGACCAGTAAGTGTTCGATCCGTGTTTTGCTTTGCTTCTGCCGCTGAGGCTTGACGTCTGTATTCTCTTGGCCAGGTCGGCACCTGCGGCAAAAAGGCCGAAGGAGGCTTCTGCGGCCCTGCTTGAGGCGGGTTCGCCTGCCGGGGCTGCAGCTCCGTCTGCGGGGAAAGGAGGCAACGAAGCTCGCGCCTCCCCTGCCCGGTCATCCTCGCGAGCCCAGCAGGGGCACTCTGGCGGTGAGTCAGCCCCCATGTGCTCGCTGACTCTGGAGGTGCCTGCTCTTGACGTTGTCGCTGAGGTGCCCAAGGCCCAGGGGGCTCCTCCTTCCCAAGTCGCGATCACCCTGCCGTCTTCTACACCTGCTCCACCGGCTCCAGTCCCTTATGATCCCTCGGCTATCCTGGACCAGGCTGCCAGCAAACTGAGCCGGCTGCGAGAGGATCTCCGGAATGCTGACCCCCGTCTGGTGGTCGGGCGCCTGGAGCTAGCTTTTGGCTGGGCCCGCTCTGCCGCCTCCATCCAAGCGGCGCTGAACCAAGCCGCGTCAGCCTCCGATGCGGAGAAATAAGCCGCCTGCCAGGCCAGGGCCGCTCGCGATGCTGCCCAGGGCGACACCGCGGATGCTCGGGACCGCTGCAAGGCGCTGGAGGTCGAGCTGCAAGGCCTACGCGACAAGCTTGCCAAGGAGGTCCGCGGCCGCCAGGAGAAGGAGGAGATGGAGGCTCGGGAGGCCGCCGTCAGGGACCGGGACGCCGAGCTTGATGATTGTCGTGGCCGGTTGGAGAAGCTGGAACAATCGCTGAAAGCGGAGAGGATCGAGCTAGACAGGAAGGCAAAGATCCTGGCTGAGGATCGAGTGGCCTTAGCCGGGTTGGAGGAGAAGGCTCGCGCTGCGTTGAAGACGCTCTACGAGGGTGGCCTGGAGAAGCCGTAGGCTGGTGCAGAGGACGGCCCCGCCGAGCTGCTTCCTTTCTTGGTCCGTGCACTTGAAGATGATGCGGACGGCCTTGGCCCCACGGCCGAGGCCGAGGTGCATGCCCTGTCTTCTGCACCGCTGACGCGTGTCCTCACCCACGTCTATCTTCACGACCCCAGCGTCGACCTTGACGGCCTACTGGAGCCTGTGAGCGGCGACCTTGCCGCTGCTGCTGCAGACGCCGTGAAAGGTCGAGCCGAGGCCCTGCTGGGGGAGGTTCCGCGCCTTCAGCACCTTGCCTGGGCGTGGAGCCGCCAGCTCCGCGGCATCGGGAGGTGGAGGCGCCACAGGAAAATGATCCCTTCGCAGCTTCCGCTATGTTTTAATTCCTGCAACATGCGCCATGCCTCGTGGAGGCGTTTAAACTTGTGTTTGGCATTGTGAAACGACTTATGGCTTGTAATATTTGCTTTGAATTCGCATTCTTCCCTCCTACTTGCATGTGTTCTACGTCGGCAGGGCCCGACCCCGCGCATACCTCAGCCGCCGTTAGCCCCGACCGGAAACGAGGATGGGACCAAGGAGTGAGGGGCTACGTGGCAAGTTAGGCTTCTGAGTCGCGATGCTCAGGAGTCCCCCTTGACGCGCGAACAACAAGTAGGTACGGGGGGCATAGGAGTGGATTGGTCGTTTTACGTCGGCAGGGCCCGGCCTCGCGCATACCTTAGGCGCCGTTAGCCCTGATCGGAGACCAGGACAGGACTAAGGGGTGAGGGGCTACGTGACCAGTTAGGCTCCTGAGTCGCGATGCTCAGGAGTCCCCATTGACGTCCAAAGGAACTTTCAAACCTTGGCTCCGCTCGGGGAGGCGCGCGACGAGCAGGTCCGAGGGACCTGACTGGGTGGCGTACGTTCGGGCATGGCCCGGCCGCAGCCCCCGTGTCCAGCCCCCTCGCGTGGAACTCCCGAGGGGAGGCGTTGCGATGGCGCCAGACACTGAGCTCTGGGCTCCCCGAGGTTGATACGGTTGTGAGTCGCCTCGCTTGTTTATCACCGGTAGCAGACATAGCGCTTCCGTATGTGTACGAGCATAGCCGCTCCTCGGCAGTGTCGTCAGCCAACACGGAGCATGGTGCTTCCACTGGTACGTGGGAGAGGGCTCCCCTCTGGGAGGAGCCCCCGAGGCGTGTACAGCCCCGCCCTGACACGTGGCCGGCATGGTACGGCTAGGAGAGGTGTATCTAGGCACCCGTGAGCTAGCGCGGGACTCAACAGGCCCTACCTCGAGGCGGGTTGTGCCTGGCTCTGGGCCTTTATCAATGGTGTGTTCCTGCAGGGTGGTTAGAATGCAAATGCTCTACGTCCTCAGGTCCCGGCCCTCAAGCGAGCTCAGCTGCCGCTGGTATGACAGGTCGCGATGCCGTGGGTCAAGGCCAGGGGGTGAGGGCTGGAGAGCCAGTAAGAGCCCATGAGTCGTGATGCTCAGGTACCCCCCTTTTAACTTGCAAGCGCTTTGCATTGGGGCGGAGAGGTCCGCGACAGGCAGTAGGCAATAATTACGTGAATCAGGTTAAGCGCGGAGGAGAATATCCATCTAGATAGGTGCGGCGAAAGCACACGCCACTGGGTCTGGCCCGAGCAGCTTGGGGATAATGCAGCCCTAGGGGCGCCCCCAACAAGGTAAGTAAAAAACATAAGCAAAACGGATACATGCCGCAGGGACGGACCCACGCGGCCTGGGAATGATGCAGCCCGATGGGCGCTCCCAACTGAAAATGGAACTTGGAAAGGTGTCACCTGATATGGTCGGGGATGGCGGGATGTTGAGGTAGCGGTTGACGCGTGATGAGGAAGCCGGCCCTCATGAGTCCTCCGGACCTGGAGCCTCGGGAGGCTCCGGGGGCACGGGGGGTTCCTCGAGAGCCATCTCCATCTCTGCCAGGACCGCGTGCTGCTTGACCTCTTGAGCCTCCAGAGCGCACCTCAGCAGGCGCTGATGGGTGGCGACCGCATTCGGCAGGCCGAAAGGCATGCGAACGTAGCTGCGAGGTGGACCCTCGCAACGCCCCACGCGTGAGGGCCATAGGCGCCCCTGAGACGCGGCCTGGTTGAGCCCTAGTATGTCTATGCAGACTCGCAGCCCAGCATCCTCGCCTGGATGTGGGGCCACAGTGGGCACGCAGCGACAGCCGCGCATGACTCTTGACTCCTGTAGCTCCTGGGTGTTCCTCGTGTTGAACTCCTAAGGGTTCGGCCCTCCTTGCCGCATACCTTCCTGAGGGAAACGTGCCTTGAAGCACGCCTCCAAGTGGTGCCCGAGCTCCTCCCTCGTGACCCCGGCTAGGTCGGTGGCTTGCCATGAAAGAGCCCCCGAGCCCCGCCTGAGGAGGGCGCCGGGCGCGCCTTCCTATGCGACAGAGGATGGCGCCCCTTGAACGGGCGCGGGTCCTGTTGCCACGCCTTCGGAGGTGCCTTCCCCACGAGGGCTTGGACTAGGCTAAACCTTCTTCTTCTTAGGGATCGCCTCGGGAAGTCTCCCGCTCCTGTGATCTGGGTCTTCGATTGTTGCGGCTTGGAAGGCACGCTCAAGAGAGCACACTGCATCCCTTTCCTCACAAGTCGCTATGATGACTCTTCCGCTTCTTGGCATCTTGAGGACATTGTTACCATGGTGAGTCACTACCATGAACTTGGCCAAAGCTGGGTACCCGAGGATGGCATTGTATGGTGGGCGACTATGGGCGACGGCGGGGGCACCTCCGGCTCCCTGCCTCCCGCGCGGGGTGAAGGCCGAGGCAACGAGAGGGACGGCACGAGGGATCCCCCTGCGGCGCGGACGAGCTCGGCGACGCGGTCGAGCCACTCCTCGTAGACGTCGTCGGCAGGGCGGTAGCGCATGAGCTCGTTCGCCGCAATGAGCGCGGCTCAAGCCTCCATGGGAGCGCGGTGCGCGCGGGACGAAGAACCAGCAGGGGTGAGCGAAGGAGTAGCGGTGTGGCCTTCTCGCCTCACCGATGGATGCAGGGACGAGGCCTGCTGCTCGTTCCTGGCCAAGCGGTGGCAGCGTTTGCGGTAGGCGACGGGGAACAACGGGGGTGTCTGCCGACGGGAGCCGTCTGGGCGACTCGAGGGGCGCGAGCAGCCCGGCGCTCGGCGCGGGCTCGGCGAGCGTCAGACATGGACACGATGGAAGATCACACGCGACCAGCGGAAGAAAGACTCTGGCGCACCCCCTACCTGGTGCGCCAAATGTAGGATTTCGGGTTCCGGCAGACCCTTGAGGTTCAAACTCTGGTGTGCACACGGAGATCTTTCCCCTACCAGCTCACGCGTTAATGGTTTGCAAGGGATCTAAACTAAGAACGATGAACAGCACAAGAGACACAGGGTTTATACTGGTTCGGGCCACCGTTGTGGTGTAATACCCTACTCCAGTGTGTGGTGTGGTGGATTGCCTCTGGGGCTGAGGAAGAACAGTACAAAGAAAGAACAACCTCGTGAGGGGCTGTTCTTGAGCTAGTGTGATGGACTGCTTGGGTGAGTCCAGTCGCTTCTCTCCCTCTCTAGTGGGTTCGACCTTCTCCCGTGGGTTCTGACCTCTCCGTGGTGGCTAGTCCTATTTATAGAGGGAGGCCCTGGGCCTCTTCCCAAATAATGAGCGGGAAGGGGGCCAACAATTGGCCATTTTGAAGGGGAACATCTAGTACACTTATCCTGACTAAAGTTGGCTTCGGCTGCCAAAGGCTCTGACGGTGACGCTGTCCTAGGCTCCACGATGACCTCCGTCCTGCCGCTCTGCTGGTCTTGGTCTTGTTGCACCGAAGCGGTAACCTTTGCCTCATGCCTTGGCCTGTGCTTGCCTCCTATCCACCAAAGGGGAAACGAGGACACTGCGCAGGCTGGCGCCCGCCTGGCGCCCGCCTGATCTCGATCGTCATGGCTTGCGTCACGGGGCACCCTCGTGAGGTACCCTGCCTTGATCTCTCCGCCTCCTCGTGAGCCTGCCTGGCGAGGCTGCTCCTGAGGAAGGTTCCTGTCGTCCGCCCCGCGAGGCTTGGCCCCTCGGGAGGGTCTTGAGCTCGAGCTGATGAAGCTAGGCCACGCTGGGCCCCCACTTGAGCCACACCGCAGGCCGCAGGCAGGCAAGTCTGGGGACCCCCATTCCCAGAACACCGACAGGTACCTAGTTAGCCATGGCCTTGTTGTCGCCGCCGGCCGCATAAACAGCCTCAACATATGCCTGGATAGACCCCGCCGGGTCCTTCGCATCGTCGTATTGAGGCAGCAGCTCTGGCCTGAACTTGGTCGGCCATTGCACCCGCTGCAAGGCGGGGGTGAAAGCTCCTAGACCCATGGAGCCTTCGAATGCACCCATCAGTCCGACCGATGGAGTAGTGTGTGCCATGAGACCTGAACGGTGCGGGCAGATTGCAGCAGACGAAGAGGCAAGTCTTCGACACACCCCTACCTGGCGCGCCAAATGTCGGATTCCGGGCTCCGAAGACCCTGGATAGATTAGAACTCTGGGGTGCGTGCGAAGAACTCAACCTCCCTAGTCTGCCTACATGTCGATCTCACGGCCTAGCTCAATCAACTGGAAGGAAATGGAACAAGGCAATTTACCCAGGTTCGGGCCACCTTGCGGTGTCAAACCCTATTCCTGCTTTGTGGTGGATTGGCCTCGAGGTGGGCTGAGGATGAACTAGTACAATGGGAGAACAACCTCAGGAGGTGTGTTCTTGTGGTTGTGTGTGCTGGTGAGGATGAGGATGGTCTGAATGATCCATCCCCTTCTAAGGTGGTGGCTAGGCTATATTTATAGTGACCTTGGTCCTCTTCCCCCAAAACAAAGGCGAGAAGGAATCCCATAACGGACAAACTCGAAGGGAGACAACTAGTACATCTTATCCTGACGAAAGGTGGTCTGCGCCTACAAAGCTTCTGATCATAACGCCATGGTGGGCTTGGCGATGACCACCAACCTGTCGTCCTGGCGGTCTTGGTCTTGTTACATGGAAATGGAAAGCTTTGGCTGATTCCCCGTCGTTAGCACAAAAGAGGAAACTACTATACTGCGCCCGCTAGCGCCCTCCTGTCCTTGGTCGTCATGGCTTGCATCACCCGAGCCTCACGAGGTGAGGGTACGCATAGAAATCTCCGCTCCTCAGGAGCTAGCCTAAGGAGGCCACTCCTTCTAGAGGTCTTGGCGTCGTCCGCCTCGCGAGGCTTGGCCCCGCGCAAGGGTCTTGTGTTGTTGGTGCTGATGGTGGACCGTACCAGGCCGTTGATGGAGCCATGCCGTGGGCTGCAGGTAGGCAAGTTTGGGTACCCCCGTTCCCAGAACACCAACAACAACCGCAATACGGTGCCTACCGCTGCTACACCTTCAGCAACGCTCACCTTGAATGCCCTCTGTAGCTCCAGATGACCCCTCTCGAAGCGGCGGGACTCCTTGTAGATCTCCTCATTACTCACTTATGCAGCGGCTTGTGATGCGGCCACGGCGGTGGTAAGGCTCTTTGCATGCTCGACGAGGCGCTCCTCCTGCTCCTGTAGGAACTCGATGTAGCACGCAAGGTCATTGATGCATGTGCGGGCCTCCACCTCCCGCCTTCGGGCGGCGGTGGCGGAGCGGGTGATGACCCCGGCGGTCGACAGTGGGATGGCGGCCACGGCGGCCGACGATCAGGTGGCATCCATGACCACCACCTCCTGCCTTCGGGCCGCGGTGGCGGAGCGGGTGATGGCCATGGTGGCCGGTAGTGGGGTGGCGGCCACGACCACCACCACCCGCCTTCGGGCCGCGGGGGCGGAGTGGGCGATGTCCATGGCTTTTGACGGAGGTGTGGCGACCATGGTGGCAGACGGTCGAGTGGCGGCAACGGCGGCCGGCAATAGTGATAACCCACAAGTATAGGGGATCTATCATAGTCCTTTCGATAAGTAAGAGTGTCGAACCGAACGAGGAGCAGAAGGAAATGATAAGCGGGTTTCAGTAAGGTATTCTCTGCAAGCAGTAAAATTATCGGTAACAGATAGTTTTGTGATAAGATAATTTGTAATGGGTAACAAGTAATAAAAGTAAATAAGGTGCAGCAAGATGATCCAAGCCTTTTTGTACCAAAGGACAAGCCTGCACAAACTCTTATATAGAGAAAAGCGCTCCCGAGGACACATGGGAATTATCGTCAAGCTAGTTTCCATCACGTTCATATGATTCGCGTTCGGTACTTTGATAATTTGATATGTGGGTGGACCGGTGGTTGGGTGCTTTCCTTACTTGGACAAGCATCCCACTTATGATTACCTCCTATTGCAAGCATCCGCAACTACAAAATAGGTGTTAAGGTAAACCTAACCATAAACTAGGGTTTAAGCTTCTGTCACTCTAGCAACCCATCATCTACTTATTACTTCCCAATGCCTTCCTCTAGGCCCAAACAATGGTGAAGTGTCATGTAGTCGACGTTCACATAACACCACTAGAGGAGAGACAACATACATCTCATCAAAATATCGAACGAATACCAAATTCACATGACTACTAATAGCAAGACTTCTCCCATGTCCTCAGGAACAAACGTAACTACTCACAAAGCATATTTATGTTCATAATAAGAGGAGTATTAATATGCATATAGGACCTGAACATATGATCTTCCACCAAATAAACCAACTAGCGTCAACTACAGGGAGTAATCAACACTACTAGCAACCTACAGGTACCAATCTCAGACTTAGAAACAAGAACTGGATACAAGAGATGAACTAGGGTTTGAGAGGGGATGGTGCTGGTGAAGACGTTGATGGAGATTGGCCCCCTCCCGATGAGAGGAGCCTTGGTGATGATGATGGCGATGATTTCCCCCTCCCGGAGGGAAGTGTCCCCGGCAGAACAGCTCCGCCAGAGCCCTAGATTGGTTCTGCCAAGGTTCCGCCTCGTGGCGGCGGAGTTTCGTCCCCAAAGCTTGCTTATGATTTTTTCTCGGACGAAAGACTTCATATAGCAGAAGATGGACACCGGAGGGCCACCAGGGGGCCCACAAGGCAGGGGGCGCGCCCCAACCCTCATGGCCAGGGTGTGGGCCCCCTCTGGTATTTCCTTCGCTCAGTATTTTTTATTATAACTTTCGTGGAGTTTCAGGACTTTTTGGAGTTGTGCAGAATAGGTCTCTAATATTTGCTCCTTTTCTAGCCTAGATTTCCAGCTACCGGCATTCTCCCTCTTTATGTAAGCCTTGCAAAATAAGAGAGAATAGGCATAAGTATTGTGACATAATGTGTAATAACAGCCCATAATGCAATAAATATCAATATAAAGCATGATGCAAAATGGACGTATCAACTCCCCCAAGCTTAGACCTTGCTTGTCCTCAAGCGGAAGCCGATAACGATAAATATGTCCACATGTTTAGAGGTAGAGGTGTCGATAAAATAAAATACGGACATGAGGGCATCATGATCATTCTTATAATAGCAACATATATGGATATTGTCATATGATTTCTTATGTTCAAGTAATAATCTATTCACAATGCCAAGTATGAATCAGAAACTTCATTGAGAACTAACAAACTATAATCTCAGTTATTGAAGCAATTGCAATTTATCATAACATCGGAAAGAGTCTATGTAAGAGCTTTTCAGCAAGTCCACATACTCAACTATAATTTAGTCTTTCACAATTGCTAACACTCACGCGATACTTGTGGCTACGAAGTTTTAATCGGAAATAGAGAAAGATAGGGGCTTATAGTTTCGCCTCCCAACCTTTTACCTCAAGGGTAATGTCAACAATAATAGTTCATGCTAACTTACATCCAATTGGATATATATATATATACCTATATATATATATATATATATATATATATATATCAGGATCTTTCCAACACAAGGTGCTTTCCAAAGGATAAAATGTAAAAAGGAAAGGTGAAGATCACCATGACTCTTGCATAAGGGTAAGAGATAAAAGTAAAAGATAGGCCCTTCACAGAGGGAAGCAGTGGTTGTCATGCGCTTTCAGGGTTGGATGCACAAAACTTAATGCGAAAGAACGTCACTTTATATTGCCACTTGATATGGACATTTATTATGCAGTCCATCGCTTTTATTTCTTCCACATCACAAGATCGTATAAAGCTTATTTCCTCCACATTAATCAATCATACATATTTAGAGAGCAATTTTTATTGCTTGCACCGACGACAACTTACTTGAAGGATCTTACTCAATCCGTAGGTAGATATGGTGGAATATCATGGCAAAACTGGGTTTAAGGATATTTCGAAGCACAAGTAGTATCTCTACTTGGTGCAAAGAATTGGCTAGCATGAGGGAGAAAGGCAAGCTCAACATGTTGGATGATCCATGACAATATACTTTATCTCAGATATAAGAAAACATAACCCATTATGTTGTCTTTCTTGTCCAACATCAACTCTTTAGCATGTCATATTTTAATGAGTGCTCACAATCATAAAAGATGTCCAAGATAGTATATTTATATGTGAAACCTCTGTTTGTTTATTACTTCCTATTAATTGCAACGATGACCAAAACAAAGTTTGTCAAATCTCAACAACTTTTAATCATCACATTCTTTCTATGGAAGTCATTGCTCTCCATAAGATCAATATGATCTCTTTATTTATTTTTATTCTTTCTTTTTCTTTTATTCCCTCAAGATCATAGCAAGATAATCAAGCCCTTGACTCAACACTAATCTTTATTATATATAGCTCATGGACTCGATTACATAGAGGGATCATAAAGCAAAACTCAAAACTAAATCATACTAAAAACTTTATTCTACTAGATCAAGATATTACTAAAAGAATCGAACGAAGAAAAATGGTAAAGATAGGAGTGTGATGGTGATACGATACCGGGGCACCTCCCCCAAGCATGGCAGTTGCCAAGGGGAGTGCCCATACCCATGTGATTATGTCTCCTCTGCTGGTGAAGAAGATGGTGGAGTTGTTGATGATGTGGGCTTGTCGTCCATCTTCCAAGGCATAGGCTCACCATCATAGAAGGATGATCGAGTCTCCGGGATCCTCAAATCTGCAGCCAAACTCATCCTCTTGAATCTATATTCATACTCACGGTTTTGGTTTTGCAGGTCATAGAATTGGGCTTGGAGATGCTCGATCTTCTCGTGAAGCTTGAAGATGGTCTCCCCAATGTTCTTGGCATCCAGCTTGTGGTTGTTGGTGAACTCTGCGATCATCATGTGGTTGGCATTGAGTGCATGTTCCACCATCCCCTGGCACTTGGAAACTTGTTGTTCCATTGCTTCGAGCCTCGTCTCCATGCTTCCGGTCCTCCTTGGTCCCTCAACATCGCGGATGTGCAGCAACCCATCGCGCACCTCAATGGTTTGAGGGTGTTGCAGCACCTCCGCGAGGTAGGGGGTTGATGACCTTCTCGAAGAACTTATCCTTGGGGGCACTTGGAGATGTCATGGTGATCTAGATCTGTTAGAAAAACAACTCGAAACGAAAATAGAGGATATTTGCGTGATACGGTGGTCAAAACCTTCGGGAGATTATATAATGAATTTTTACCGACCAAAAGAAGTATCGTGCAAGAAAACGAAGTCCGGAGAGCACACGAGGTGCCCACGAGGTAGGGGGTGCACCCATGGGGGTAGGGCGCGCCTCCACCATCGTGGAGGCCTCGTGTCCTTCCCGGACTGCTTATTATTTTCTTATTTTTCTAAGTATTCCAAAACGGAGAAAAATTGCCATTAGAACTGTTTTGGACTCGGTTTAGTTACCGTACAACGTACCTATTCCTTTTCAGAGTCTGAAACGTTCTGGAAAGTGTCTCTGATGTATTCCTCCGGGGTTATGGTTTCAATAATATTAGTTTCAACATTTATAGGATTACCTGAGATGTAATGTTTGATTCTTTGACGGTTCACCACCTTCGGATTTGTGCCTTCAAAGTTGTTGATTTTTATGGCACCGGAATGATAGACCTCCTCGATAACATCAGGACCTTCCCATTTGGAGAGAAGTTTTCCTGCAAAAAATCTTAAACGAGGGTTGTATAGCAATACATAATCACCTACATTAAACTCACGCTTTTGTATCCTTTTGTCATGCCGTCTTTTAACCTTTTCTTTAAACAACTTGGCATTCTCATAAGCATGGTTCTCCATTCATCAAGTGAGCTTATGTCAAATAGCCTCTTCTCACCGGCAAGTTTGAAATCATAGTTGAGATCTTTAATAGCCCAATATGCCTTATGTTCTAGTTCGAGATGTAAGTGACATGCTTTTCCATAAACCATTTTATACGGAGACATAACCATAGGATTTTTATATGCAGTTCTATAGGCCCATAATGCATCATCAAGTTTCCTGAACCAATTCTTTCTAGATCTATTAACAGTCTTTTGAAAAATTAATTTAAGCTCTCTATTGCTCAATTCTACTTGATGACTAGACTATGGGTGATAAGGAGATGCAATTCTATGATTAACATCATACTTAGCAAGCATTTTACGGAAAGCACCATGAATAAAATGTGAACCACCATCAGTCATTAAATATCTAGGGACTCCAAACCTCAGAAAAATAACTTCTTTAAGCATCTTAATAGAGGTGTTATGATCAGCACTACTAGTTTGAATAGCTTCTACCCACTTAGTAACGTAATCAACAGCAACTAAAATATGTGTATATCCATTAGAGGCAGGAAACGGTCCCATATAATCAAAGCCCCACACATCGAATGGCTCAATAACAAGTGAATAATTCATAGGCATTTCCTGACGTCTACTAATGTTACCAATCCTTTGGAATTCATCACATGATAAGACAAACTTACGAGCATCCTTGAAGAGAGTAGGCCAATAAAAACCGGATTTCAATACCTTATGTGCAGTTCTATCTCCAGTGTGGTGTCCTCCATAAGCCTTGGAGTGAAATTTGCGTAGGATATGTTCCTGTTCATGCTCAGGTACACAACTTCTAATAACACCATCTACTCCTTTATAAAGATGTGGGTCATCCCAAAAGCAGTGTCTCAAGTCATAGAAAAACTTTTTCTTTTGCTGGTATGTGAAACTAGGTGGTATAAATTTAGCAACAATGTAATTAGCATAATCAGCATACCATGGAGTAGTACGAGAAGTATTTATGACATTTAATTGTTCATCAGGAAAGCTATCATCAATAGGTAGTGGGTCATCAAGAAAATTTTCCAACCTAGACAAGTTGTCTGCAACGGGGTTCTCACTCCCTTTCTATCAATAATATGCAAATCAAATTCTTGTAGCAAGAGAACCCATCTAATAAGTCTAGGCTTAGCATCTTTCTTTTTGATAAGGTATTTAATAGCAACATGATCAGTGTGAATAGTTACTTTCGAATCAACAATATAAGGTCTGCACTTATCACAAGCAAATACAACTGCTAAGAATTCTTTTTCAGTAGTGGCATAATTTCTCTGGGCATTGTCTAGAGTTTTACTAGCATATTGAATAACATCTAATTTCTTATCAACTTTTTGCCCTAGAACAACATTTGATCAATGAAAGGTAAGGGGTAATGTTCCTTTTTAGTAGCCTTATTTAATTTGCGGAAATCAATTACCATCCTATAACCTGTATTAATTCTTTGTGGAATCAATTCATCTTTATCATTAGGAACGACAGTAATACCTCCCTTCTTGGGAACACAATGGATAGGACTTACCCACTGACAATCAGCAACATGATAAATTATACCTGCCTCCAGGAGCTTTAGTATTTCCTTTCTTACCATTTCTTCCATCTTAGGATTTAACCGTCGCTGATGATCAATAACTGGTTTGGCATCTTTCTCCAAATTTATTTTGTGTTGCCATAGAGTGGGACTAATGCCCTTAAGATCATCAAGAGTATATCCAATAGCAGCACGGTGCTTCTTCAGAGTTTTCAATAATTTTTCTTCCTCCTTCTCTGAAAGGTTAGCACTAATAATAACAGGATATATCTTATTTTCATCAATATAAGCATATTTAAGAGTATCAGGTAATGGTTTAAGCTCAAACACGGGAACACCCTTGGGTGGAGGAGGATCCCCTAGGATTTCAACAGGCAAGTTGTGTTTCAGAATAGGTCCCTGTTTAAAGAATACTTCTTCTATTTCCCTTCTTTCATTCATAAACATATCATTTTCATGGTCTAGCAAATATTGTTCTAAAGGATCATTAGGAGGCACAGCAATAGAAGCGAGACCAATAATTTCATCCTTACTAGGCAATTCCTCTTCACGGTGTTGTCTACAAAATTTAGAGAAATTAAGCTCATGAGACATATCACCCAAACCTATAGTAACAACATCCTTTTCATAGTCTATCTTAGCATTAACAGTATTAAAGAAGGGTGTACCAAATATAATGGGACAAAACTATCTTGAGGGGAACCAAGAATAAGAAAATCAGCAGGATATTTAGTTTTCCCACACAAGACTTCAACATCTCTAACAATCCCAATCGGTGAAATAGTATCTCTATTGGCAAGTTTAATGGTAACATCGATATCTTCTAACTCAGCGGGTGCAATATCATGCATAATTTCTTTATATAAAGAGATAGGTATTGCACTAGCACTAGCACCTATATCACACAAGCCATGGTAACAATGACCTCCAATGCCTACCACATGTCTATGTTTATTTTTGGCACCAGGTTTAGCAATTCTAGCAGTTTCCTCACAGAAATAAATAACATGCCCATCAATATTATCAGCCAAGAGATCCTTAACCATAGCAATATTAGGTTCAACCTTAATTTGCTCGGGAGGTGTAGAAGTTCTAGTATTACTCTTACGAACCACAGTTGAAGCTTTAGCATGATCCTTTATTCTAACAGGGAAAGGTGGTTTCTCAACATAAGCAGTAGGAACTATAGGATCATTATAGGTGATAGTCCTTTCTTCAACTTTAATAGGTTGAACTACTTTTACTTCTATGCGAGGATGATATTTAAACCACTTCTCCTTAGGGAGATCAACATGAGCAGCAAAAGATTCACAAAAAGAAGCTACTATCTCAGAGTCAAGTCCATATTTAGTGCTAAATTTACGAAAAACATCGGTATCCATAAAAGATTTAACACAATCAAACTTAGGTGTTATACCTGACTCCTTACCTTCGTCGGGATCCCAATCTTCAGATTTGTGTTTAATTCTTTCCAATAAATCCCATTTGAACTCAATAGTTTTCATCATAAAAGAGTCAGTATAAGAAGTATCGAGCATGGAGCGATTGTTGTCAGAAAGCCGAGCATAAATTTTTTGAATAATAATTTCTCTTGAGAGCTCATGATTGGGGCATGAATATAACATTGACTTAAGCCTCCCCCAAGCTTGAGAGATGCTTTATCCTTCTCGAGGCCAAATATTATATATATAATTACGATCACGATGAAGAAGATGCATAGGACAAAACTTCTGATGAAATTCCAATTTCAGTCGCTTGTAGTCCCATGATTCCATATCATCACATAGCCTATACCATGTCAATGCATATCCGTTCAAAGATAAAGGGAAGACCTTCTTCTTGATAACATAATCGGGCATACCTGCAAGCTTAAATAATCCACAAACTTCATCCACATAGATTAAGTGTAAATCGGGATGCAATGTTCCATCTCCTGCAAAAGGATTAGCTAGCAGTTTCTCTATCATACCCGAAGGAATTTCAAAGTAAACATTTTCATTTTCAGTAGGTTCAGTAGGTTGAGGAGCAACTCTTTGCTCCACTGGTCGAGGTGAAGATACCCCGAACAAGCCCCTCAAAGGATTACTTTCCATAGTAACAAGTGACAGTAAATTCCACCTACCAAAGGCAATTCACTCCCCGGCAACGGCGCGAGAAAAGAGTCTTGATAACCCATAAGTATAGGGGATCTATCATAGTCCTTTCGATAAGTACGAGTGTCGAACCCAACAAGGAGCAGAAGGAAATGATAAGCGGTTTTCAGTAAGGTATTCTCTGCAAGCACTGAAATTATCGGTAATGTATAGTTTTGTGATAAGGTAATTTGTAACGGTAACAAGTAATAAAAGTAAATAAGGTGCAGCAAGATGGCCCAATCCTTTTTGTAGCAAAGGACAAGCCTGGACAAACTCTTATATAGAGAAAAGCGCTCCCGAGGACACATGGGAATTATCGTCAAGCTAGCTTTCATCACGTTCATATGATTCGCTTTCGGTACTTTGATAATTTGATATGTGGGTGGACCGGTGCTTGGGTGCTGTCCTTACTTGGACAAGCATCCCACTTATGATTAAATCCTATTGCAAGCATCCGCAACTATAAAAGAAGTATTAAGGTAAACCTAACCATAGCATGAAACATATGGATCCAAATCAGCCCCTTACGAAGCTTGTCACTCTAGCAACCCATCATCTACTTATTACTTCCCAATGCCTTCCTCTAGGCCCAAACAATGGTGAAGTGTCATGTAGTCGACGTTCACATAACACCACTAGAGGAAAGACAACATACATCTCAACAAAATATCAAACGAATACCAAATTCACATGACTACTAATAGCAAGACTTCTCCCATGTCCTCAGGAACAAACGTAACAACTCACAAAGCATATTCATGTTCATAATCAGAGGAGTATTAATATGCATATAGGACCTGAACATATGATCTTCCACCAAATAAACCAAGTAGCATCAACTACAAGGAGTAATCAACACTACTAGCAACCTACAGGTACCAATCTCAGACATAGAGACAAGAATTGGATACAAGAGATCAACTAGGGTTTGAGAGGAGATGGTGCTGGTGAAGATATTGATGGAGATTGGCCCCCTCCCGATGAGAGGAGCATTGGTGATGATGATGGCAATGATTTCCCACTCCTGGAGGGAAGTGTCCCCTGCAGAACAGCTCTGCCAGAGCCCTAGATTCGTTCCACCTCATGGCGGCGGAGTTTCATCCCGAAAGCTTGCTTATGATTTTTTCTTGGACGAAACACTTCATATAGCAGAAGATGGACACTGGATGGCCACCAGGGGGCCCACGAGGTAGGGGGGAGCGCCCAGGGGGGTAGGGCGCGCCCCTCACCCTCGTGGCTAGGCTGTGGGACCCCTCTGGTATTTCCTTCGCTCAATATTTTTTATTATTTCCAAAAATAACTTCCATGGAGTTTCAGGACTTTTGGAGTTGTGCAGAATAGGTCTCTAACAGTTGCTCCTTTTCCATCCCAGAATTCCAGCTGCCGCATTCTCCCTCATTATGTAAACCTTGTAAAATAAGAGAGAATAGGCATAAGTATTGTGACATAATGTGTAATAACAACCCATAATGCAATAAATATCAATATAAAAGCATGATGCAAAATGGACGTATCAAACAGCTACCGACGGGCAGTGGTGGCGGAGCGTGTGGTGCGTGTTCCACACACACCCAACAGGGATGTCGTGCGCACTACACTACACTAGGGACTGCGCCACCGCCGCAGTGTAGCCTCCTAGCTGGAGCTGTCCTTTGATGACGGCAGAGTCGCTGAGTGACGATGATGGACCGGTGCCATTGGCGATTGTGGGAGAAGCAGACAAGATAAGCCACAGGGACCAACGGGAAAATGTGATGGAGAACTTGCCGGCCGTGAGGGTATATATAGCAGGCCAGTAAACATTGGGATTTTGGGGGATTTCGCTGAGTCGGGCGGGAAGCCTACGCGGGAACCTACCCACGTTTGCGCGGGAACAGGCTCACAGACCATTCATTGGCGCCACATCAAGCCACCGTTTAGCCAAAAGAACGCCCCTGCGCTCTGCTCAAGCTTGCGCTTGAAGTCGTCTGCGGCAGCGGGGTGACAAGACGTGCGAGAGAAGGACGAAAGGACATGTACACATACGGTTAATAAGAAACCGTTTGCAATTTAGTTACCTACTACCTCCGTCCTGGTTTATAAGTCGTCTTTGTATTTTTTTGCCAAAATTTAAATATAGATTTAACTAATAAAATACGAATGCATGTTGCCAAAGATTATATCGTTGGATTCGTATTTGACCATAGTTTCCAATTATATAATTTTTATTACATGCATTAATATTTTGTTAGTTAAACTTAAGGTCAAAATAGGGCATGGAATATAGACGGGGCTAATAGACCAAGACAGCGGTGGTAGCGCACGGTTGCTGTCTACGCAGCTTCGCAACTGCCGATCAGCTTGCAGACGACCATTCCCAGTGTGTTCAACTGCTCTATGCGTGTGGTTGCTCACGGTTGAGGCGGCCGCGGTGCGCTCTACTCATGTCTTGCTGCGCGCGCTCTGCTCTCGTGTCCCTCCACGTGCTCCACCCTCGTCCCTCCACGCGTGCTGCCATTGGGTGAAGCAAGCTCGCTAAATAAATTTAAAGTGTGTTTATTTCCTTTATCTTTAACCGATACCGCCTTTTCATGGTTTGCCGCTTTACCACATGGTTCTATTAGTTTATGGTCGCAACTAGAACAAAAATTTCATGACCATTTTTATAGTGGCAATAATAGCTGAAGTTGTCAAATCTTACATCGGTTAGACAAAAGCATGATGAATCGGTCTCCGATTACATCAAGAGATTTAGAGATACAAAAAGCCGGTGCTATAGTTTGGTGATAACCTAGAGAGATTTGGTTGATCTTTTGCTTAGTGGATTGAGTACTCACATTAGAGAAAGGCTAGAAGGCTAAGAGTTTTTAAATATCAACCAAGTCTTACAAAGGGCTTTGGCTCACGAAAGCCGAAGCAAAGAACTTAAAGAGGTGCACAGGTATAAAGCTGATTGTCCTAAGATGAATATGGTTGAGTATGACAGTGAGCACTCAGACGATGAGGGTGATATTTATGCTATCGATTTTTTTTGGCCATATAAGGCCAAACCATTTACTTGCGATGATTTAAAGCCGATTCAAAAGATTCATGATGATGAGATGAAATTTAATTTCAACATTGCTAAGTGTGATAGAATATTTGATGATTTGTTGTGATCCAAGATTAGTAGAATATCTCATACTTTACCGCTGTTTGAAGAGCTGAAACAGCGTGCTTATTGCAAGTATCATAATTATTTTTCTAATGCCACTAATGATTGTAATATTTTTCAACGACAGATACAATCGGCCATTAATGACGGACGATTGAACTTTTCTGAGATGCAAGTTCATAAGCAGCCCTTTCCAATGAACACCATGGATTTGGAGGGGAAGAAGATGTGGCCCAACATAGCCGAATCAGCTAATAAAAATAATGTTGTCATTGGTGAGCCCAGGAAAAGAAAGGAAGGCGACAAGATCTTGGGGAGACAAGTTGTGCTTGACAAGCAACACGGTGGCAAGGACATAATAAAGATCACCATCAAGAATCCTACACTCGGGCGGGCGGGGGGGGGGGGGAGGCAACCGCAACTGCAAGAGAACACTCATGCCAAATTTTTTAAGCCCAAGAGTCCAGAGGTTGGCAAGTGGAAGAAGAATGAAGCTAAAGTGTAGTGCAAGAAAATTGAGCCGACTTTGTCGGCGTTCTAGGAACGGGGGTACCCAGACTTGCCTGCCTGCGGCCCACAGCATGGCTCCATCGACAGCCTGGTATGGCCCACCTTCATAATCAACAACTCAAGACTGTCGCGAGGGGCCAAGCCTCGCGATGCGGACGACACGAAGACCTCCAGAAGGAGTGGCCTCCTCAGGTTGGCTCCCGAGGAGCCGAGATCTCTATGCAAGCCAAACCTCTTGAGGTTCAGATGACGTGAGCCATGACGACCAAGGCAGGCGGGCGCCAGCGGGTGCAGGACAGTAGTTTCCTCTTTGGTGCTAAGGAGGCAAGTGCTGGCGCGGAGTCCCGAGGAATCAGCCAAAGGTTTCTATTCCCATGCAACAAGACCAACACCGTCAGGATGGAGTTCATCTCACCGAGCCCACCATGGCGTCATGACCAGAGTCTCTGCAGGCGAAGACTACTTTTGTCAGGATAAGATGTACTAGTTGTCTCCCTTCGAATTTGGCTGTTGTGGGATCCCTTCCCGCCTTCAATTTGGAAGAGGACCAAAGCCAATATAAATAGGTCAGCACCATTACCATAGAGAGGGATCGGATCCATTCCATCCTCACCTTCACTGGCTCACATGAGCACAAGAACACACCTCCTGTGGTTGTTCTCCCACTATACTACTTCATCTTCGGCCCCTCTAGGACAATCCACCACGAAGTAGGAGTGGGGTTTTACACCGCAAGGTGGCCCGAACCTGGGTAAACTGCCGTGTCTTGTTTCCTTCCTGTTCATCAAGCTAGGCCATGAGATTGGCGAGTAGGCAGATAGGGGAGGTTGAGTCCTTCGCATGCACCCCAGAGTTCGAATCTATCAAGGGTCTGCGGAGCGCGAAATCCGACAGACTTTTGATACATTGTTGTCTAAATATGTCAATCAAGTGGCCGATTCTAGCTCTAACCGATCATTCAAATTGAAGAGCTCAAGGTCACCTCCTCGGGAAGAATTTCGGCATCATGCAAGGCCATATGGGTCATGAGCCCCGGGACATGGATGGCGCCACCCCCCTATGCACCGTACTACATGGAAAACTTCAGTGGAGGATGGGGGCAGCTCCCAATAGCCCCATATGCTTTTTATCCAGGTTGGGCAGAACCAAGGAGGCCCATTCATGAGAGGCTTTCTTACCCTATATGAGGCTGTTTGAACCATGGTGTCAATCAGCTAATGCAGGATAATCAAAAAGGGGACACCAATCAAGTGTGGCGTGCTAAATCACCAAGTGCTAAAATTTCAGAGGCTAGCAAGCAAAAGGAGAAGAGTACTAGTGCTGAAACTATTATGGTAGGCACTAAAGAATTAACAATCAAAGAGCTGATTATTATTGATAATCCGGCTAATTCTAATAAGGATGTGGCTGCCGTCCAGCAAGGTCCCATGGCTAATGATCATCAAGCTAGCACAAGCAAGGCCAAGGTGAGGGTTCCAAAATGTGCTCAGCCTAAGTGGTGTCCCTCCGGTATGACCAAGGCACAAAAACGGAGGTTGCAGCGCATGAGGAGAGATGAGAAGTAGGAACAAGAAGCAGAGAGGCAAAGGGATAATCTGTTCAATGAAACCCGTCCCATGATGCCCGTAAAAAAAGTGTGGATGCCTAAGCAAAAGGAAAACATATAAGCTTCAGCATTGGTCATAGCAGCACCTACACTAAGAACGGAGGATGATACAATCGCTATTACATCATCCACTTCACCTATTGCTTCCTCTTCACTTGGAAATATTTTGGAGTCGATGGACATGCTTGAGGATGGAAATGATATTCCTCATTATGAGTCTCCACCGGTTCATGATGGTATGGATATTAATATGGTGTATTACTTACCCGCTGAATTTTGTGCTGTAGATGAAGAAGGGGAAGTAGCTCAGGTGGATTTTGGTCCTAAAAATGCTATATTCGAGAAGCCAAAAGAACCGGTGATGCACTTGAAGCCATTGTTCCTTAAAGGTCATATTAATGGATCACCGGTTGTCTTCAAAAAATTGGGGTTGCATGATGAAGAGTTGATAAAGACCAACATAGCGCTCAATGAAAACTGAAGCCAAAGGTGTGATGTATGTGGAGCTCACGGTGGGAAGCAAAACTTTGGCTATTGCATTTTTGTTGCTGTGGCAAGGTAACTACAATGTGATATTAGGCCATGATTGGGTTCATGCAAACCAATGCGTGCCATCTACTATGCACCAACTTTTTTATTCAGTGGGTTGATATGAAGTGGAGGTCATTCATGCAGATAATTCGGCTTGTGTTTTTTTGGCCGATGCATCAGTGGATTGGCAACATCCAAATGCTACTTGTTTAACGCGACACGACCTATCATATTTTGACTGTCTCAGCGCTACAAAGAATGGTTTGTGCCCATTTCTTTAAAGCCGGTTGGTGGAAATTGGCTCCAAAGTATAATGTATTTAAATGGATACTAACTCTGAGTGGTTGCAGAAGCGACTTACAGAATATCGATCCAATGACAATGATATGTATGAATCTATGGAAGAGTTGGATCATATGGATAAACTTGGCCAAAGATTTACATCGGCTGATCCATTAGAAGAGATAGATATAGGAGATGGTTCAATTGCTAGGCCAACATTTGTAAATGAAAATTTAAGAGCCGATCATAAATCTAAGTTGATAGAGCTATTGAAAGAATATGTTTGTTGCTTTACATGGGAATATCATGAGATGCCAGGTTCAAGCCGAGAGCTAGTGGAGCATCAGTTACCTATAAAGGCCGGTTTTAGACCATATAAGCAATTGACTAGAAAATTTAATCCAAAAACATATGACCAGATCAAGGAAGAGATCGATCATTTTCTTAAAGCACATTTTATTAGACCTTGCAGGTATGCCGAGTGGATTTCTAACATTGTACCACTGGAGAAGCAAGCCTCTGGCAAGCTGAGGGTGTGCATTGATTTCAGAGATTTGAATATAGCTACACCCAAAGGTTAGTATCCCATGCATATAGCCTATATGCTTATTGATGATGCTTCTGGACATCGGGTCATTAGCTTTCTTGATGGTAATGCGGGGTATAACCAGATTTTTATGGCCGAAGAGGACATGTTCAAAACGGCTTTTTGATGCCCCAGTTTCCTTGGTTTATTTGAGTGGACCGTGATGAGCTTTGGATTAAAGAATGCCGGCGCCACATATCAAAGGGCTATGAATTTAATTTTTCATCAGCTACTCGGTGTTATACTTGAGGTCTATATTGATGATATTGTTATCAAATCGGATGCTTTTGAATCTCACTTAGCTGATTTGCGTTTGGATTTTGAAGAATGAAGAAATGTGGGCTGAAAATGAATCCTTTGAAGTGTGCCTATGAAGTTTCGGCTGGGAAGTTTCTGGGTTTCATTATTCATGAAGATGGCGTGGAAATTGATCCCAAAAAGATAGAAACTATACAGAAAGTAGAGGCTCCAACATGCAAGAGAGATATGCAAAATTTCCTTGGCAAAGTCAATTATTTGAGGGGATTCATAGCCAGTTTGTAAGGGAAGGTTGATGCATTCACTCACATCCTTCAGTTAAAGAATGATTCCAATTTTACTTGGAGGGAAAAACAGCAAGAAGCGTTCGATATGATAAAAAATTATTTGTGCACCCCTCTGGTGTGGAAAGCCCCGAAGAATAAAGAGCCCTTTAGGCTTTATATTGGCGGAGGAAAGTGTTATTAGTGCTATTTTGACTCAATAGACCGAAGGAAAGGAGCACACTATTACTTATTTGAGTTGACGCTTATAGGACATCGAGACAAGGTATACATTTATTGAGAAATTATGCTTATGCTTATATTATGCTTGCACAAAATTGAGACATTATCTAGTGCCTAGTACTTGCATTATAGCTTGTCAAACCCATGTCATTAAATACATGTTGCATATGCCAATTAGTGGTAGAATTGGCAAGTGGGCTTATACTTTGATTGAATATGATTTGGTTTATGAATATCGAAAATCCATGAAAGGCCAAATTGTTGCTAATTTTATTGTTGAGCATTGGATTGATGAGAAGCATGATATTGATATAAACCTTGTCTCGTTAGTACCATGGAGGTTATATTTTGATGGTTCAGTTTGTAGCAGCGGCTAAGGTGTTGGTATTGTTTATATATCTCCTCATGGTGTTGTTTTTGAAGCCTCGTGCCGCTAAGAGTATTTTTCCACACATAATCAGGCCGAATATGAAGCATTGTTATTTGTCTTAGAGATGTTGCTTGCCATAGGTGCTACACATATTGAGGATTTTCTGTGATTCTTTATTAGTAGTGCAACAAATATCCAAAGTCTTTCAATGTTTTGACGAATCACTTAATATTTATCTTGATAAATGTGTAGATATAATTTCTACTTTTTATTATTTTAGCATTTCTCATATATCTAGACATGACAATTGGAGAGGAAATGAGTTTGAACGACAAGCATCCTGCTATCGTATTGATCATGTCATGTTTCATATTTACCAAAGGCCGATGTCTAGTCTTGCCAATGTAGGGGAGGCTGAACTGGAGCCCACCATTTCGGCCATTAGTGGAATTTCAATGCAGGAGAAAATAATGACTGGAGGAAACCCATTATTGATTATTTGCGCGATTCTAGTAAAAGGGTGGACATGGCAGTTCGGCGTATTGCTTTCAAGTATACAATGAGACATGATGATCTTTCCTGCCGAATGGTTGACGATATTCTTTTGAAATGCTAGGACGTGGACCAAGCAAGAATTGATATGGGAGAGGTTCAAGAGGGAATTTGTGGCACTCATCAGTCGGCTCCCAAGATGAAATGATTATTACGACATGTTGGGTTTTATTGGCCGATGATGATTAGTTATTGCTTTCGGTATTATAAAGGATGTGAAGCTTGTCAAAAGTTTGGTGATATTTAGTTGGCTCCCGCTGTTGTCGGTGCAACAAACCCCAGGCGTGTGCTGCCCGGACGGTACACAGGCTCAAGAGCAAGGTTGCAGCATCCAAGGCAAGGCCAAGCAGAAAAGATAGCTCTTAGAGAAATCAAAGGGCAGATCAAGAAGACCAAGACGAGACCAAGGAACAAGATGTCACTACTAAAAAACCTACCTTGCCAGGCAGGCGACCCTGGCAAGGTCGAGGTCACCCAGAAGACAAATCTCTAGACTGCCCCAGCAAGCTTGCTGGGGACACCGAGGGTGGATTACCCCGCCAAGGCTCCACCGCCCCACCTCCCAGCAATGCAAGTCACCTATCGGTGCGGTGTCAAGCCCCCAAGTTATTAAGTGGCTGTTATTTGGCACATGGCAGCCATTTTTGAAGTAAATAACCTCCAAGTGACACCCGTCCAGGTACGTGTCACGCAGGCATGCGAGAAGGTGGTTGAACGGCATGGCAAGGCTTGCCGGGCTACAAAAACGATGTGACACTAAGCGGTGCATTTAATGCACCTTGTCCTATCTGCAGAGTTAGGTATGATAGCATTGTTTGCTATCTAATCACTACGTAATGACTGATAAGCCATTGTGGTGACCCCTTGACCTATAAAAGGAGAGCCGTTACAACCTTAGAGAGGATCCAAACCCTTGTACACTCATACGCTTGTAGCTACTCTCGTCCCGAGGCAACCTTGCCGGGCTAGAGTGCTGCGTCTCCGCCATGGTCCTTTCATCAGTCCACCAAAGCAAGAGTAGGGTTTTACACCTCACAGCAGCCCAAACCTGGTTACAAACTGGTCATGTGATCACTTTCGCATGGCTCTACTGAAAGCACAAGTGCTCCCTAGGTGATTTTGGTAATTAATGTTAACATATCTCTTGTTGGACCAATATTTTCATCTAGCATATTTCATATGAGTTCAACAGTGGAGTGGCATGGACAAGAGGATGTGGAACCCCTTCAAGATGCTAAGGACAAACATTGGCTCAAGCTCAAGACTCTACATTTTCATTTTAGTGATCCAAGATCACATTGAGTCCATAGGAAAAGCCAATACTATTAAAAGGGTATGAGGTGTTGCTTAATGGCTTGCTTGCTCAAAGTGCTTAGTGATATGCTCCAAAGCCCTCAACCACTTTCTCATTTCCACATATGTCCTAAACCAAAAGTCAAACTCGGACCCACCGATTTGATCTATCCGGCGTCATCGAGTTCAGTTGACATAGCCACTGCGAGAAACCCTAATCAGTTCGGTCTCACCAATGGGATCTCGGTCTCACCGAGATGGGATTGCAAACTCTCTGTTGCTTGTTGCAATTATTTCGGTCCCACTGAGATATGCAATCGGTCCCATCGAGTTTGCTTGACCAACTCTCTCTTTTCCTTATTACCAAAATCGATCTCACCGAGTTTGTGTAATCGGTCAAACCGAGTTGAGGTTTTACCCTAACCCTAGCACATTGGTCCCACCGAGTTGATCATGCTGGTCCCACCGAAAACTCTAACATTCATAGTTTGAACTAAATCGGTCTGACCGAGTTTCACTATTCGGTCCCACCGAGTTTGGTAAATTGTGTGTAACGGCTAGATTTTGTGTGGAGGTTATATATACCCCTCCACCCATCCTCCATTCATAGGGAGAGCCATCAGAACGTGCCTACACTTCCAGCATTCATTTTCTGAGAATCTTGATCTCTAGCCATCCCCAAGTTGCTTTCCACTCAAATCATCTTTCCACCAAATCCAAATCTGTGAGAGAGAGTTGAGTGTTGGGGAGACTATCATTTGAAGCACAAGAGAAAGGAGTTCATCATCAACACACCATATGTTACCTTTTGGAGAGTGGTGTCTCCTAGATTGGTTAGGTGTCACTTGGCAGCCTCCGTCTAGATTGTGGAGTTGAACCAAGGAGTTTGTACGGGCAGGGAGATCACCTACTTCGTCAAGATATACCCATGTGAGGCAAGTATTTCATTGGCGATGGCCATGGTGGGATATACAAGGTTGCTTCTTCATGGACCCTTCATGGGTGGAGCCCTCCGTGCACTCGCGCAACCGTTACCCTTCGTGGGTTGAAGTCTTCATCAATGTGGATGTACGATAGCACCACCTATCGGAACCACGGAAAAAATCTTCGTGTCTCCAATTGCGTTTGCACACTCGAATCCCATCCCTTTATATTCTCGCAAGTTGCATGCTTTACTTTCCACTGCTCATATACTCTTTCCATGCTTGCTTGAAATGTATTGTGAATGTTTAAACTTGTGCTAAAACTCCACCTTAACTTGAAGAAATTAAAAACTGCTACTTTTCCTTGTTGAGGGTCTAATCACCCCCCTCTAGACACCTCTTCTCGACCCTTTCAATTGGTATCAGAGCGTTGGTCTCCATTTCTTTGGTTTAATCACCATTGGAGGAAGATGGATGAGTCTACGTTGGGGACTCTTATACATAGAGTGCCTATACTTGATGGAAAGTTCTTTCATGATTGAAAACATGAGATGCTTGAGATTTTCAATGAATATCACTTGAACAAGTACATTACTAGCCCTTGTGTGGCCCTTGTTGATCCTTTGCATCCTACCCCTGATGAGTCTATTGACATGATCCGCAACCTTAGAACTGTCAATCTCATTACTAGAGGTTTGCCTAGAAATTTGTTTGGTTGCTTGCCTACTCTCGATTGTGCTTATACTATATGGAGATTTCTTGAGGACCGATTTCCAAACTATTCCTTGCAAAACTTAGATGAGATTCTTCACAAGTCTATTGCTTTGAGTAAGATGAACTCCAATGATCCTATGTTTCGTGATTGTTTATTTGAGCTTCGTGACCTTATGCGTGCCAAAGGAGATGTTAGAATCATTAGCAATATCATCTCCGAAGCCATTAGAATTCATAAAGATGAACATTGTAATGATCACTTGTCTAATGAATCACTCTCTAGGAATTGATCAATCACAAGAAGATGTTGAACATGGATTCTATGATGAGTATGATGATAGTGACTTTGATCTCGATGAGTCTATGAAACATTTTGGTCTTATGGCTAATCTCCGCGGCTTCATGGCTGGAGGAAAGGAATGGGTTCTTGATAGTGGATGTACCGATCACATGACCGGAGACAAGGATATGTTTCGTGAGCTAGCTGAAAACGACGACCCTCGAAAGTATGTTACTTTTGGTGATAATTCAAAGGGTAAGGTGGTTGGCCTTGGTAAGGTGGCCATCTCACATGATAGCTCCATACAAAATGTTATGCTCGTTGAATCTCTTGGATATAATTTACTTTCCTTATCTAGACTAGCTGATTTTAGCTTCATGTCCTATTTATTGAAGTAGATTGCCAAGTGTTTCGAAGAGATAATCACAATATGGTCTTTACCGTTGTACGTAGAGGTGATCTATACATTATTGATTTCACTAAAAAGGCTCAACCTAGAACTTGCTTGATTGCTAAATCTTCTAAAGGTTGGTTGTGGCATAGAAGGTTAGGTCATGTGGGCATGCAAAATCTTGATAAGCTTATTAAAGGTGATCATATCCTTGGAGTGAAAGATGTTATATTTGACAAGGATAGATTGTGCAGTGCTTGTCAAGAAGGAAAACAGGATGGAGGAAGCCACCCCGTGAACAACATCATGACCACGAGAAGACCGCTCGAGCTACTACATATGGATTTCTTTGGTCCCAACGCCTATAAATGTCTCGTTGGAAACTCATTTGGTCTAGTCATTGTCGGGGAAACGACAACAATGGGATCACAAAGAATCCCTTCTACGGTTAACAGGGTGCGGGGCTGTGGGAAGAGCATGATTAGAAGACCAACGCGCGGGGGTTTATCAAGGTTCGGGCCGCAAGCGATGCGTAATACCCTATTCCTGCAGGCGTATGTTTATCTGGTGTTCTTGGACTTGCTACAGAGCGTGCAGGGTCAAAAAAGTTCGAATCCTCTCTCAGTACGCCGTGGGCCTCCTTTTATAGTCAAAAGGGCTGCCACAGTGGCACACAGGAGGTGGAAAGTTGTACAGTAGTCGAGTTTATCCCTGGCACCATAGGACAAAACACATTTAATGCGCTGCTGACGTGCCCTTCTTGCTTTATCGGGGACGGCAAGGAAGTTCATCCCACCTGTCGCCGCCTTGCCTTGCATCGACACGCGTCTAGGCTGACGAGGTTTGTAGTGCCACACTGGCTGGCTGGCTGCTGAGTTGGTGTGGTGGTAGAGTCTTCACGAAGATCTGCATGCCACCACACATGTGCTTGCTGAGTTGACCTGGGAGCTGTATGCCGCCACGCAGGTGCCTGCCTAGTTGGCGTGCTGGCAGCTGTGTGGGAGCGACGGTGGAGCCTTGGCGTGGGCCTGGCTGTGGCCTCGTAGATGTCCTCGGCAAGAGCCTTGCCAGGGTCTTGCAGGCGTCTCCGGCAAGGATCTTGCTGGAGGTCTTTGTCTTCTGGTTCTCATCTAGTCTTGTATGCTCTTGGCCTTCACAAAGATCTACATGCCACCATGGAGGCGCCTCCTGAGCCTTGGTTCCAATGTGTCGATGGTGTCGGAACTCTTAGGCTCAAGGGTGGCGCCCTCGTTGGTGTTGGGCAAGTTGCAACGGCAAGGTTCGTGCCGGGGCTGTGGAGGCCGCCCCGGCAAGGGCCTTGCCGGGGGAGTTTCGGCTCGCCCTTCTGCTCTTCCTGCTTCTGGTCTTGAGCACTGCTCGGGTAGTCATGCGTCCTTGCCTCCTCTGCCCCGCCAAGCATGGTCGTAGGTGCGGCTGCAACTACTCACGCACAAGTAAAGGGGTACCAAAAGGACCCCTACTTTTGTACACCGAGAGGAGCCCCCGGGCATGGGCCACACATAAGCGCAGAGCGTTGTTGGGCCAGGCCCAGAATGGTGCGCGGGTATGCGAGGCAGAGTTTTTACTGTAGTAGCTCCCTTGCTCGTTGCACTTCCCCATGACACGTGTTGAATGCGTGACATGTGGGTCATGCGTGGAATGACCGCAGCATGCTTGCGTCATCCCGAAGTGAATAGTAAAGAGGCGGCCTGCGTTTTCCTTAAAAAAAGAGGGAAAACTGCCAGGACACTGCTCATTTACTCTCTCAGCCTTGGAAGCGCCATTCCACGTTTCCCATCGCGCCCGCCCTCTTCGCCACATATGCCGCATGCACGATGCGGGGTAGGTGACGGATGCGCAGGATATGAGGAGATGCGCGATGGCCGATACTTATGCGCCTTTGATTGGGCGGGGAGGGAAGTCGATGACCCTGCTTGCTGCCAACTTAATGAGCCGGATTTGAACGGGCTCTTCAGAGGCGTACAGCCGGTCTTTAGCCTTCCCCGCTTGGCTATAAAAAGGGACTTGGGAGGAGGAGGGGAGGCATCTTGTCGCGCCTTCCCTTCGCCTCCATCTTTCATTCACTACCATGGAGAGAGGGCGTGGTCGCGGCCGTTCTCCTGCGGAGGCGACTAGGTCTTCCTCCTGCCAGAGAACCGCGACGGTCAAGGAAGACCCAACCGTCCAAGGCAAAGTCCATGGTCGAGGCGGAGGTGCCGGACGGGGCCGCGGTCGGCGAGGTGGTCGAGGCAGAGGCGGTCGCGAAAGGGGAACAAGTGTGTCATCGCCATCTCCATCACCATCTCTGTCACTATCTCCTCCTGCTTCGCCGAGCGGCCATGTTGGAGACACGGCGCTGGAGTTCATCCTGCAGCTGCATGAGCCACCACGTAGCCGCCTTCGCCTTCCCGAGGCATTCGTGAGGGAGCTGGAGATCGACCAGCAGCCGAGTATAAGGCTTCACATGAAGGGGTGTTGCAATGGCGATATGTGGGTGAACACAGGGTTCCCCGCCCCTCATGTGATGTTCCTTCGTCGGGGTTGGAAGACCTTCGCACCTGCCCACTGCTTGATGAAGGGGCACGTTCTCCTCTTCAAACTAGTGGAGAGCGATTTGCACCCCGTTAAGGTCTTAGGGCGCTCGGGACACAGGCTAGGTGCTGTGCGGAGAGCTCGACCGACGATGAGAGCTCCTCCTCAAGCGGCGATGAGGAGGGAACTAGCGGGGAGGACGACGGGGACGGGTCCGACTAGGCGTCGGACGCCCCATCCTTAGGCGGAGCCGGCAGCAGCACCATCTACACCTGGCCCTCTCCCCGACAAGAAGTTTGCCGGGGGGAGGCAGTTCTTGGTGGTGGATCCTCGAGCCAGCTCCTTGAACTTCTCGGGGTCGTCGCTCTGGCGGCTGGCGCTGGAGGGCTGGAGAAGACGAAGAAGGCGGCTGGCAGGCCGTCAAGTCAGAGTACGATGGCGTCGACGCCTTCATCGTGTATTGTTGGCCCGCTACCTCATCTTTTGGCCTCTTCCCCGGCACTGTCATCACCAGCCTTCTTCTGGGCGGCCGCGGGGACGTTCTCTTGGTGTCTTCTGCTGCTCGTACCTCGATTAGGCACTCCTTTTACTCCTCTGCCATCCCGATCCGCTTCCTGAGGAGAGGGACAAGAAAGGGATTACGGGCATCTTATCCTTTTTTAGATCTTAAGCCTGCAAGCACTTGTTGAATTTTAGAGTT
Source organism: Aegilops bicornis (assembly GCA_021605145.1). Taxonomy (NCBI): domain Eukaryota; kingdom Viridiplantae; phylum Streptophyta; class Magnoliopsida; order Poales; family Poaceae; genus Aegilops; species Aegilops bicornis. The sequence goes on from CM038673.1 coordinate 251,391,644, forward strand.
TGTAACCCCTTGCTCATGCTCTCATTCCGTATGAATTGTACTTGTTTGATTAACGTATTAATGAAAAGGGGTGTTTGTTGGGTTCTTTTGTGCGTGAGTGAGGCTCACACCAAGGAGTGAGTCCTTGTTATTTCAAATAAACAATGTCGCCCGGCAACAAACCTTGTCGTTCTCCTGCCTTATACCACACCTAAACCCACGCCCTTGGCGGGGAGCAGGGGTAGAGTAGGATCGGGCTCCTCGCTTGTTTCCCCTTCCACCACAACTACACCCAGACTCCGGCCTGAAAAAGATTTTTGGCATAGGAAGAAGGGAGCACGGTGGGGTAGGAACGAGCGAGGTTCCATACATTCAAGTTTCATACGAAAACGCATAGCGGGGGAGAGAAAACTTATCTGAATTTGCAGCCCCCAGCAACCTTGGCTTGCCGGGATTAGGGTGTCGATCCATCTTCTTTTCTTCAAATGGTTCTGCAGAAATGCCTGCGCAGCCTGCAAACCAAAAAGAGGTCTGAAAGAGACAGAAGGACACACACTCGACCTCTATGCTAGGAGTTAGTTGCCGCCAAGCACTATCCACCCTAACAGTGAGAGAGAGACTCAACCTAGCATGCTTGGTAATTCTATTGCACCAGCGCTTCATTTATTTATCTATTGCTCAGGGTCTGCACCTGGCTTTGTACAAAGGGTTACATGCCTTGCCGGCAAGGCTTGTACAAAAAGTGGTCTGCCGGGGGGCCTAGGAACTGCGCCTTATGGGTAAAACTTGCGAAGATGTTTGATGTTCCAGGAGTTGCTCACTGGGATTCCATCTTTGGTCTCCAGGCGGACTGCGCCGGGCCTGGTGAGTCATTTTACCCGATAAGGGCCTTCCCACTTCGGCATCAACTTGTTGGAAATCTTGGCGGACTGAACTCGCCGAAAACAAGGTCGCCTTCCTCAAGGCTTCGGGCATGAACCTTGTGGCTATGGTAGTGGCCCAAGGCCTGCTGGTAGCGAGCGGCTCGCACAGCAGCCCGAAGATGATCTTCCTCAAGGATCATCACATCCTCTTGGTGCAACTGCTCTTGCTCAAGCTCATCGTAAGCAAGCACTCGAGGTGACCCGTATATGAGTTTTGTGGGGAGAATTGCTTCTGCCCCGTAGACTAGGGCAAAGGGCGTCTCTCCAGTAGCTCGATTTCGCGTTGTTCTGATCGACCAAAGAACTGTTGGAAACTCATCAATCTAGCACCTTACACACTTGTGCAGCTTGCCGAAAGTTCTAGTTTGGAGTCCTCGCAACACTTCTGCATTCGCCCTCTCAGCATGGCCGTTACTTCTGGGATGAGCAACAGAAGCAAAAAAGACCTTGCTGCCGAGGTCTTGGATGTACTGCATGAAGGTGCATCTCGTGAACTACGTGCCATTGTCGGTGATAACTCTGTTTGGCACACCAAAATGGCAGAATGGTCCCTTGAAGAACTTGACGCCTGACTGTGCTGTCACCTTTCTCACTGGCTCCACCTCCGGCCACTTTGTGAACTTGTCGATAGAAAAATACAAGTACTCAATGCCCCCGATGGCACAGGGAAAGGGACCCAATATGTCGAGGCCCCAGACCGAACATGGCCAGGAAAGAGGGATTGTTTGAAGGGCTTGGGCTGGTTGATGAAGCTTCTTTGAATGAAACTGGCACGCTTCACACTTGGTTACTAGTGCAGTTGCGTCCTGGAGGGCGGTGGGCCAGAAGAAGCCTTGTCGGAATGCTTTGCCGACAAGGGCTCTTGACCCTATGTGGGAGCTGCACATGCCCCCATGTATCTCTGCCAACAGCTTCAGCCCGTCCTCCCTAGGAATGCACTTCAATTTCACGCCGTTCGGTCTCCTTCTATACAGGGCATCATCCACAAACTGGTACATGTTGGACCGACGGGCTACTTTCTCTGCTTCTTCCTGTTCCTCAGGGAGTTTGCCTATTTGGAGGAAATAGACGGTGGGCTGTGCCCATGAGGAAACAGACGGTGGGCTCGACGGTAAGGACTAAAGGCTCACCTTCGGCCATAAGCGTAGCTAACTCCACGGTCAGGGCTCGAGGCCCTGCCGGGGGTCGCTGTTCTACGGCAAGCCTGGGGCACCCGGCTACGTCATTGCCGGCGGCTCCTCGGAGCTCAGCGGGAAAGTACTTGCCGGGGCCTACCTTCCTTCCTTTGTTCTATCCTGCTGACGGATCAACGGATGGCTGAGTTAATTGAAGCACAAAGGTACTTGGTTCCACAGACTTGAGGGCAGCGTGTTTTGACAGGTAGTCGGCAATGCTGTTCTCTGCTCGGGGAACATGCTCTGCTTGCAGCCCGTCAAAACTCTCTTCCAACTTCCTTACTTCATCCACATAGGCCTCCATCTGCGGGCTCTGGTAATCCTTGTTAACTTGCTTGACGTCGAGCTGTGAATCACCTCTGATGATAAGCTTCCTGATTTCGAGGTCTGCCACGATCCTGAAACCGGCAAGCAGTCCCTCGTACTCCGCCGTGTTGTTCGTTGATTTTTCCCAGGGAAAGTGCATCTGGACTACGTACTTGAGGTGCTCTCCGGTGGGTGCGACGAGTAGTACGCCAGCACCACACCTTGCAATGAGAAAGCTCCATAAAAGTACATAATCCAATCGCAGCATGTCTCCTTGCCAGGAAGGATGGCCTCTTGAACTTCTTCGTCGGGTGTTGCAGTCCATTCTGCTATGAACTCTGCCAAGGATCAGCTCTTGATTGTTGAAGTACTTTCAAACTTGAGGCCAAAGCTCGACAACTCCAATGCCCACTCCACTATCCTCCCAGTTGCATCTGGGTTGTGCAAGATTCATTGCAACAGGAGGCGGGTGACAATGGTGATCTCATGTGCTTGGAAATAGTGGCGCAGCTTTCTCGAGGCCATGAGGAGGCCGAAAAGTAGCTTTTGCATACCAGAATATTTTGACCTAGCCCCCTGCAAGAGGTAACTGAAAAAATGAACTAGGTTCTGCACCATCTCCTTCTTCCGTTCAACTTCTCCCATCTGCGTAGACTCCGCCTTGCCGGAACCGGGCCTTGCCGGGGGTTCCGTCTTGCCGATGTCAAGCCCCACCGGGGAGGGCCCCGGCCCATCATCTGACGGCTCCGCTGCTACTGCTGCTTCTCCCTCGAGTTCCCTCTGCGCCACTAGCGCATCACTGACCACTTGATTCATTGCCGCTAAGTATAGCAACAACTACTCTTGTGGTTTAGGTGCGACTAGTATCAGCGTGGAGGAAAGGTACCTCTTTAAATCTTGTAGCACTGCCTCTGCCTCTAGAGTCCATTTTACTGGACCCGCCTTTGTCAAAACTTTGAAAAAGGGGAGGGGGCGCTCAGCAGATTTGGAGATGAACCTACTCAGGGCGGCAACACAGCTGGCGAGCCTACGGACGTCCCTGACTCGTTTCGGCGCCTCAATCTGCTCAATGGCTTTGATCTTGTCGGGATTTGCTTCTATTCCGCATTGAGACACAAAGAACCCAAGAAGTTTGCCGGACGGGGCACCGAACACACAATTCTCTAGGTTGAGCTTGAGGTTGATCTTGCGCAGATTTGGAAAGGTTTCTTCTAGATCTTGTACGAGCGTGGCCCTGTCCCTGGTCTTGACTACTATATCATCCATATAGGCTTCCATATTTCTATGCAGCAGGGGCTCAAAACCAATTTGGGCCGCCCGAGAAAACGTCGAACCGACGCTCTTCAACCCGAAAGGCATTTGTACAAAACAGTACGTACCACACGGGGTGATGAATGCAGTCTTCTCTTCGTCTTCCTTCATCATGAAGATCACAACCTGTAGTCGAGTCTACAATCTGGTCGATGCATGGTAGAGGGAAAGGATCCTTTGGACATGCTTTATTGATATCTGTGTAGTCAATACACAGCCTCCACTTCCCATTCGCCTTACGGACCACCACCGGATTGGCCAACCACGTGGGGTGGAGTACTCCTCTATCCAGGCCTGCCGCCTCCAACTTCCTGATCTCTTCAATGATGAACTCTTGTCGCTCCAAAGCTTGCTTCCTGACCTTCTGCTTGATGGGCCGTGCGTGATGACAGACAGCAAGATGGTGCTCAATCACCTCCCTGGAAACGCCAGGAATGTCAAATGCTTGCCGTGCAAATACATCGACTTTAGCCCACAGGAAGGCGACGAGCGCGCTTTCCTATTTGCTGCCGAGGGTGCAGCTTATGGTAAAAGCTCCGCCCGTGCCGTCCTCCTTAACGGACACCTTCTTGGTCTCTGGTAGTGCAGCCTTGGACTTCTTGCTCTTGCCGGTGGAGCTCTCTAGCACGTTCTCAACGGGAGCATAGCACTCCGAAGAGGTGCGCTTGCTGGAGTGGGTGCAAGAGGTCTTGCCGGAAAAGGTCTCACAAGAAAGGGTCTTGCCGGGAGAGGTCTTGCCGGTCTTCTTCCTCCCTGGAGCTTCAGCGGCACGAGCAATTGCCTTGGCGGCAGTTGCCGCAACTGCCTCTTGATAGAGTTGGTCAGCGCAGATGAGCGCGTCTTTCTTGCCGTAGGGGACGATGATGATGGTCAGCGGCCCCGTCATCTTCAATGTGCTGTAGGCGTAGTGTGACGCCGCCATAAACTTGGCCAGCGCTGGGTGGCCAAGGATCCCATTGTATGGCAAGGGGATCTCAGCAACATCAAAGATGATCTTCTCCGTCCTATAGTTCAGCTCACTCCCAAATGTAACCGACAGCGTGATTTTGCCTTTAGGCTGGCACCTTCCCGGGTTGACTCCTTGAAACGTGCCCCTCTCTTCGAGATCTCCATCAGGAATCTGCAGCCTACTGAACACAGCGGGCGAGATCTGTCGGATTTCGGGTTCCGGCAGACCCTTAAGGTTCGAACTCTGGGGTGCGCACGGAGATCCAACCCTCCACCGTCTCGTACCTCGCCAGATCGCAAGGACCTAAACTACTAAGAAGAACAGCACAAGAGACACGAGATTTATACTAGTTCGGGCCACCGTTGTGGTGTAATACCCTACTCTAGTTTGTGGTGTGGTGGATTGCCTCTGGGGCTGATGAGGAACAGTACAGGGAAGAACAGCCTCGCGAGGGTCTGTTCTTGGTGGGTGTGATGAACTGCTAAGTAGTATCCCATCGCTCTAGCTTGAGGATCGGGTCTCTCTCTCTCTGGATTCCAAATGCCCTCTCTCTGGATTCCAAATGCCGGATCCCCGATCCCTCTACCATGGTGGCTAGCTCTGCTTATATAGACGAAGGCCCTGGGCCTCTTCCCAAATATTGAGCGGGAAGGGCACCAACAATTGGCCATTTTGAAGGGGAACAACGGGTACACTTATCCTGACTAAAGTTGGTCCTCGCCTGCCAAAGGCTCTGGTGATGACGCCTGCTTGGGCTCCACGATGACTGCATTCCAGCGGTTGGGGCTGGTCTTGGTCTTGTTGCACCGAAACGGATGCCTTTGCTTGAGGCTCTCGCCTGCGCTTGCTCCCTTTGCACCAAAGAGGAAAGGAGGACGCTCATGCTGGCCGGGCGCCTCGATGGCGCCCTTGGTCGTCATGGCTTGCCTCATGGGCACCTCGCGAGGTACACTGCCTTGAACTCTCCGCCTCCTCAGGAGCCAGCCTGACGAGGCCGTGGCTGAGGAAGCTCCTTGTCGTCCGCCCAGCAATCTGGCCACTCGCGAGGGTCTTGAGTTTGTGTTGATGAAGATGGGCTGTCCCGGGCCTCCTTTGAGCCACGCCGTAGGCCGCAGGCAGGCAAGTCTGGGGACCTCCATTCCCATAACGCCGACAGTAGCCCCCGGGCCCACGGCGCGCCTGAACTTGGCCGAGAAGAGAGGTGAAAGGGCAAGTGCGAAGCATCGCGGGCCCTAACTGCCTGCGGCCTTGGCACTTGGCGTGTGATTGATTGGGCGTGGTGCACCTGTTCCCCCACGCCTCCTTATTTCGTGCCTTGCTAGGCGGACACGCTGCTGTACACATCTGTTGTCCTCCCTGCTGCTTGTGCGCTCCTGTCCTTCCCTCTCTCGAACTCCAGCTTCCATTTCCAATCCAATCTCCAATCTCCCCCCCTTTCGATCGCCATGGCTCCGACAAAGAAGGGGAAAGGGAAGAAACCTGCGCCTTCGCCTCGCTCACCGCCGCCGGCGGCCTCCGCTGTCGACCCGTCAATCATACTCAATCTAGAGGGCTTGGGCAAGGTCAGCTCGGCTCTGGCTACCTCCTTCAACGAACGCGGGAGGACGACGGGATGATAGTCCGAGGTCCGGTATTTGTTGACGCCACAATGGGCGGGCTGGTTCCCCCTTCTCGATTTCTTCAATGCCGTGCTTTCCCACTATCAGATCCACATGATGCATCTGGGTCCTGAGTCCATTACTCTCCTCTCGGTCTTCGCCTTCGTTTGTGAGGCAATGATGGGCATCCTTCCCTCGGTTGCCTTGCTGCGCCACTTCTTCTCTCTGCGCCTTGTCGACCCCACTCAATGCTCGGCGTGCGTGAGCTTCGTCGCCGCGGCCGAGACAGCGGCCTTAGGGATTGACTTCAGCTTGCCTCCGCCCGTGGCTGAGTTCCGCGAGAGGTGGCTGTACGTGGATGTGGGGGTGCCCAGCCCCCTGCTATCTGAGCCGACCTGCTTTCTTTGTCCCCAATTCAGGTGGGGCAGGAGGCGCTTTCGAGCCCTCGGCTCATCTTTGTCTGGCGCCGCTTGGCGTTCTGAGGTCGCTTCTTGTGGCGCCCAAGGTGGTGAAGGAGTTCTGATGCGCCGCATTGCTCCTCTCCAACGCCATTCCCACCGGATGTGGGCCTTCGGCGGGCCTGGTGATCGTATGAGGCTCCAGGAAGAAGACCTGACGCCAGAAGCACTAAGGAAAGTGCTCCTGGTCCTAACTGGCGATCCTAATCCTGGTGGCATCCAGCACGAAGGGGCCTTCTTTGTACCTCTGCTTGGAGCAGGGGTGATTTGGTGAACCAGATGCCTATCTTCGATGAATGGGGCTGCGCCCGCTGGTCTCGAGGCCTCGCGAGAATCCGATGGTGGTGACAGCCCTTCCGATCGGCCAAAGCGGCTCCTCCTCAAGTGGCGGAGCAGGGAGGCACGAGCCGCCAGAGGTGAAGGACCCCCGCCCGGGGTGATGGCGCCAGGCGATGCTCGTGAGGCAGCTCCCGAGGCTCGTGCGGCTTGGCCGAGGGCGGCAGGCAGCCGCCCATGGCGCCCATGACGGAGCCCCGAGGCCCCTGCTGCTTCTCTTGGTGAGGCGACTAGCAGCGCGCGTCAGGCTGACGCCCCTGACGCAAGCCGCCTTGATGCTTCTCCCTTGCATGAGCTGATCCCTGCGCTCAAATCTTGGAGTCGTTTCTGCATGAACTTGAGGCCCTCCGGAAGAGGAGGGAGGCCACAGGCGATGATTACCCTTATGTCGCTTTCTTTGAAGCGTAGGAAGTGCCGCCAGCGATGAGTAAGCCTTCTCCTTCTCCAGCTCCAGATTCTTCTGCTGCTCATACTGATCCTTGCCCTGTAGGCCCCTTCCTGCCGAGCTCACGGAGACGGGTGAGGAGCCGTCTTTCCCGGCTTCGCCCCCTCCCCAGTCCTTGTGTGCTCCAAGCAGTGGAGCCCTTGTGGTGAGGGCGACCGGGGAGGTGAACCATCCCGAGGCATGTCGTGGCCCTGCGCGCCTCGCGATCCTTGCTCGCGAGCCTTCCCGAGGCATAGCTAGCCTGCCGTGGGCTTCTCGCCTGGTCGTGGACGGCGATTGGCTGAGGCGCTTCCTGCGCCCCTCGTCTGGGGATGGGCTGGCTCCAGGCCGGGCCTCTGGCATGGCGCGCCCGACCATCGCGAGGGTGCCAGCCCCCAGCCCCCTGCTCGGAGGGGGAGTGTTGATTCGTGGCTTCCGGCGCCCGTCTGGGGTGTTTGATGGTGTGGAGGACATGCGCGGCCTTGCCAGAGCGCCGCCCTTCGCCAAGGATTTCTTGAAGGGCGGCCGACGCGGTGAGCCTTCTTGGTGAAGAGCTTCTTGGCAGGACCAGCAGCGCTTTGAGGCCGAGGGCTGTGCACGGCCGCAGAGAGGCGCTTGTTGGAGGGCTGCCGCCCTTTGCGCCACGGGCGCGATCTTGATGATGAAAAGGCCAAGGCATCGCTGGCAGCCTCTCGGGAGGCCTGTTCTCGGGCCGTCGAGGAGGCCCGAGCAGCTAACAGGCGGCGAGAGGCGGCGGAGGAGCGGGCACGGGAACTCATGGCCTGGTGTCACTCGTTGGAGGAGCAAGTGGAGCTGCGTGAGGCAGCCCTTGCATCGATGAAGGTGGCCTCCGGCGACTCGACGGAGCTCCAGAAGCGTGAGGAGGCACTGACGCTTGAAGCCGCCGAATGCGCGCGTGAGTATGAGTGCTTGGAGACGAGGGAGCGCTTGGCGACGCGGGGAGAGGATGAGGTCGCAGCATGGGAAGCCCGCGTCATGGAGGAGGTCAGACGCTGAGTGGCGGCGGCGCATTCGAACCTCGAGCGCGAGTTCGAGGAGCGGTTGGGGTTGATCAAGGCCGAGGCTGAAGGCAGGACCGCTGCCTTGAGGGCCAAACTGGAGGAGGCGACGCGGCGGGCCGATGCTCTTCGGGTCGCCCTCGAGGTGGCGCAGAGGGAGTCCACCACCTCTCAGGCCGAGGCGCTCCTTCTTCACCAACGGGTGGAGGAGACAGAGGCCGTCGCGCGCCAGAATGCGGACGAGATGCGTCAGCGGCGAATCCTGGAACATGAGCATGGTCCCATGCTGCATACGCTCCGGGAAAGAGCTAACGCAGCCTTGGATAATATCTGCGAGCGGAAGTAGGCGCGCCTTGTGGTTAACTTCGCCCGGCAACCTTCAGTTCTTCATCGGCGTGGTGGCGCGACTAGGCGCGGTCGGCGGAGCCGACATGTTGGTGGAGGAGAGGAGCAGCGCTGCTTTCGGGCGTGCCTTCTCTCGTGTCTTCAGCCATCTCCGGGACATGGACCCCCACCGATTTCGATGCGATCATCGCCCTAGTTCCCCGAGCCGTCCGGGCGACACAGCGCCTTTGGAGTGGAAGACAACGTGGATGCCCTCGTCCAAGACGCCGCTTCGACGACGGCAACGTGGTCGTGGCCGCCCGATGAGGCGGCGTGGTGAAAGGCCCAGACGCCGCCCGGCGATCACGCAGACCTGACGGCAAGGCGGCCGACGCATAACGGCTCGGGAGGTGCTCCTGAGGATGCATTGGGGGATTTGTCCGACTGATCATGTATTGTCCTTGTTCCATTACCCTGCATGAATAGAACTCAGGTTTTGGCCTGATGGAGGTGAGAGCATTTTGGGGAGGGGGAGCCCCTCATGTAAAACTTGTGTTCTTCGTATTAGCGGGTGTTACATCGCCCATACGCCCGCGCCAAGTGGTTGGCTAAGCAACGTGCTGGTTGGATGGTTTACCTTTGTTTCGTACGAGCCCCGAAAAAGCCTGTGGGAAGCTGAGGCGAGCTGAGTGTCTACTGATCGAATCCGTAGGACCTGTACTAAAAACCCTCCGGAGAGGACGCGGCGGCGACAGAGTGGGCTACGCGCAAGCTTGGCCTGGCCCGGCTCGCGAGGGGCTCGCGAGGGGAGGCAGCTGAGGCGGAGTTGTAACCGGAACGCGAGAGATTTGCTCGAGCGAGACTAAGCACCCCTTCCCCGAACGCACGCAAATCTCAACTTCGAATCCAACTTAAATCCAGCGAAGGAAAACGACAGCCAGAGGGAAAACCAATGAAAGCAGAAAAAGGCCGCGTCCGGCACCTAGTCTAGTCTTGGACGTCTTCTCACCAGCGCGGAGCTAAGTGCTGCTACTGGGCGTAGGAAGGAGCCCCAGGGCCTGAGGCCGGCACCCCTGAGACTTGAGCGTGTACAGCCCCACTCATTATTACGTGAGAGTGTCACGGGCGGCGAAGCTTCACGGGCATTGGGCCTTCTTCACAGTACCGGCCTTGCTTGCTTCATATCGCCAGACGAGGCCCGCCTTGCGCCACACTCTAGTGCCACCAACGACGCCGGAAACCAGGGCGCGCCCGGTGGGGTAGAGCGGTCGCCGGCCAGTTCCCCGACGACCACGGGTCCTCCGCCAGGGCAGGCCCCGAGGCACCTCCCAGCGGAGGGCCTACCTCCTGAGAACGCCTTGCTCCGAATGCCGCGGTGGTGATGTCGGATCTCTGCCCCTCTCCGGCAGCCCTCTGCGCCCCCCTCCCGAGGGGTAGGAGACTGTGGGAGTGCGGCAGCCGCTCGTCGTGGCGATCTGTACCTCCTGCGACCTATGGTTAGCGTATGTTTGCTCTTGAGGAAGTAGCGGTACCCGATAATCGTCGCCCCCGGCGTGACCAGTGGGACCGTCCCGAGGCTCCTGGAAGAGGCGGCGGCCACGGCACCTCATCCCCAAGCTTGGGCTGAGGAGCGAGTCTTGTTCTCCCTCATGCGGGTGCCCTTGGTCCATCATGTGGGGCACGTATTCTTCGGCGCCGTCATCCCAAAGGCCACGCCCGTAGTCTTTGGCGTGCCTTGCTGCTCTGCTTGGCGACGTGCCACCGTGGGGTGGTGGCGCGGTCCGCCAGACCGTGAGTAGCGTCGAAGTCCTTCTTCTCCGCGGGCGGGCGGGGCAACCCGCCGCTTGACCCCGGCCTCAGCTTCACGGTGTTGGAGTAGCCTTTGGAGCCAGCGGCGCGCGTGGAGCCCGTGCAGGCAGCCCTCGGCCTGAGATGGAAGCCGGGTGCGAAGGGTGAGCCCCGGCGCTGAAGCCAGGAGCTCCGCCACTCGCTCCAGCCCCACGTCGCGACCGCTCTCCAGCAGCCTCCACTGCAGCAGCTCTCGGGCCACCTTGTGGCGCGCCCTCGGTCGCCTTTGCTCGGCGGGTGTCACGGTGATGTGGTCGCGCGTGGTTGGAGGCTCTTGTTGCCTACCGTGCCTGCCCAGGCGTGAGAGCGTCGAAGCCTGTCCAGCGTCGCTGCCACACCCTGCGGACCCTTGAGCTGCACAGGGCGCAGGGGTCGCCCAGGAGAGCGGCTCTGCGTGGGCGGGCCACGCCCCCAAGCGATCTGGGTTGCCGGCTGGTCACGGACATGGTGATGACAATGCGACGGGACACGAGGTGGCGAAAGGCGGATTCCGGCGCACCCCTACAGCGCGCCAAATGTCGGATTCGGGTTCCGCAGACCCTTAGGGTTCGAACACTGAGATGCGCGGAGATCCAACCCTCCACCGTCTCGTACCTCGCCCGGATCGCAAGGACCTAAACTACTAAGAAGAACAGCACAAGAGACACGAGATTTATACTAGTTGGCCACCGTTTTGGTGTAATACCCTACTCTAGTTTGTGGTGTGATGGATTGCCTCACAGGGCTGATGAGGAACAAGATGCAGGGAAGAACAGCCTCGCGAGGGTCTGTTCTTGGTGGGTGTGATGAACTGCTAAGTAGTATCCCGTCGCTCTAGCTTGAGGATCGGGTCTCTCTCTCTCTGGATTCCAAATGCCCTCTCTCTCTGGATTCCAAATGCCGGATCCCCGATCCCTCTACCATGGTGGCTAGCTCTGCTTATATAGATGAAGGCCCTGGGCCTCTTCCCAAATATTGAGCGGGAAGGGCGCCAACAATTGGCCATTTTGAAGGGGAACAGCGGGTACACTTATCCTGACTAAAGTTGGTCCTCGCCTGCCAAAGGCTCTAGTGATGACGCCTTTGCTTGGGCTCCACGATGACTGCATTCCAGCCGTTGGGGCTGGTCTTGGTCTTGTTGCACCGAAAGCGGATGCCTTCGCTTGATGCTCTACTTTGCACTTGCTCCCTTTGCACCAAAGAGGAAAGGAGGGCGCTGCGCGAGCTGGCGCCCAGTGGCGCCCTTGGTCGTCATGGCTTGCGTCATGGGCACCTCGCGAGGTACCGCTTGAACTCTCCGCCTCCTCATGAGCCAGCCTGACGAGGCCGTGCCTGAGGAAGCTCCTTGTCGTCCGCCCCGCGAGGCTTGGCCCCTCGCGAGGGTCTTGAGTTTGTGTTGATGAAGATGGGCTGTCCCGGGCCTCCTTTGAGCCACGCCGCAGGCCGCAGGCAGGCAAGTCTGGGGACCCCCGTTCACAGAACACCGACAAGATCAAATTCAGACCGGCCCCACCATCGACCAGCACTTTCGTCGCCTTGTGGTTGCGTATTGTTGGCGAAACCAACAATGGCAAACACCCGAGCGGGCTTCTCTTGTTGGTTATCTTTGCCGCAGCGACCTCCTTGGCCACCACGCTTCTTGCCGCACCCCTCAGCACCATCCCGACCTTTCTCCTTGTCCCGCCTCTCATATTCAGCTTATTGTTTTTCAGCAAGCAGCTCAACTTGTCGGTAGTTCTGGAGGTCATGGTCGTTTGTGCGATGGATCTTGCAGTATTGCTTGTCGGAGCCCCCGGCTTGTCGGCGGCCGCCATGGCACGGCAGCTGGCGCACCCAACAACCTCCTTGCCGAGGTCATCGGCCTTGGCCTTCTTGGCGGTGCCGGGGTCACCGGATCCCTCAACGGCAAGCACAGTCTTGCCCTTATGCTTCCTATTGCGGCGCCGACCCTTCTTGGTCGGGGCGTTGGTGTCTTCGTCAGTGGAGTCGGTTTCCGCATCGGCATCTTTGCCGCGGTACTTCCTTCTTCAGCCCGAGCACATCTATCTACCAGAACATAAGGTTCGCCTACATCCCTGACCTTGTTCATTGCCACCTCTTCACGCATCTTACGGTTGCGTACGTTCTGATGGAACGCACTGATGACAGCGGCGGGATGAACATCTGGAATGGTGTACTGCACACGGCTGAATCTTTGTACGTATTTACGCATGGACTCGCCATCCTTATGGGGGGTGACATGCAAGTCACTTGCCTAGCCAGGAGCTTGGTGGCCCCCGGTAAAGGTGCCAGCAAACTCGTGGCACAGATCCGACCAGGAAGAGATGGAATCCGCTGGGAGGTGCATCAATCATGACATGACATTGGGCTTAAGCGCCAACGGAAGTAAGTTGGCGAGCACCTTGTCGTCGCGAGCCCTAGCGGCTTGCATCGCGATGGTGTAGATGCTGAGGAACTCCGACGGGTGAGTCTTGCCATTGTACTTTTCCCCAACATCAGGCTTGAACGTGCGGTTGGAGGGCCACTAGAACTGCCGCAGCTCTCGGGTAAAGCCGGACAACCCACCTCGTAAGGCAGGTTGCCAGGGGCCCCCGGCGCTGGGTGGTCCATAGCAGGCCCTGCACGCCGATCCGACTGTTGGCGTGCCTCCCTCCGTCGCTCGATGGTAGTTCGAGCGTCCTCCTGAGCTCGCTCTCGAAGAACCTGACGTTGATCGCAGCGGGTTCGCGGGTCGGAGGACACTATGGAAACGTTGTCATAGGCGTCGGCCCAACGAGCCGGTGGCTGCTGTTGCAGCCATGGGGGAGGAGAGTGCACCGTGGTCACAGCATCTCCGGTCGTCCCACCGCCAGCATGCACCGGCTCGACAGAACACCGGTGTGAGGGTCCCACTGGGAGCGGCTCGTCTTTGTTAGCAAAGCTGATGAGGCTTCGAATGGTGGCTCTCCACCCGTCGAGCTTCTCCGCAGTGGGAGGAAAGTCGAGGAGCAGTTGCACGCGCGCCAAGGCTTCTGCTGGTGTGGGCGGTGGTGACAGCTGCGTAGACCGTGACACGTTAGAAGGGGCTCTATCACGGCCTGGCGGTCGCTTCCACCAGCGTCCAGGTGCGCACGCCCGCCCGATGCGTCTTGAGAGTGACGCAAAGGGCTCTTCCTGCAGTGGCGCCCGGGGGCGCCGTCGTCGCGGTATCGTTCATCGCGCGTGTACTGGGAAGGGCATGGTGCGGGGGCCGGTAGTGGCATCTAGAGGCTACCGCGCCGCTCGTGGGCAGCACAGACTTGCCCCCAGACCCAGCGGCATGTGGCCCGTTGTCTTGGTCCCATACTATGTCGCTCGCTCGTCTTCATGTGCCAGAGTGTCATGGATGCTCACGAGCGGCGCCTCCGTCGCCATCCGCGGCCACCCCATCGCCCGCTCGCGCTGGTGCAAGCGGGCATGCTCCAGACGACCCAATCACTGTCATCCCCTTCTTCTTGGGGGCCTCGTGATGATGAAGTCGAGGCGTCGGCTTCAAAACCAGATTTCTCATAGCTCGCGCCCCTACCTGGCGCGCCAAAGATGTCGGGGAAATGACACCTATGGGATCACAAAGAATCCCTTCTACGATTGACAGAGCGCGGGGCTGCGGGAAGAGCGGTATTAGAAGATCAACGCGGGGGAGTTTATCCAGGTTCGGGCTGCAAGCGATGCGTAATACCCTATTCCTGCTGGTGTATGTTTATCTGGTGTTCTTGGACTTGCTACAGAGCGTGCAGGGTCCAAAAAGTTTGAATCCTCTCTCTGTACGCCGCGGGCCTCCTTTTATAGTCAAAGGGGCTGCCACAGTGGCACACAGGAGGTGTAATGTTGTACAGTAGTCGAGTTTATCCCTAGCACCGTAGGACAAAACGCATTTAATGCGCTGCTGACGTGCCCTTCTTGCTTTATCGGCAACGGCAAGGAAGCTCGTCCCACCTGTCGCCGCCTCGCCAGGCTTCGACATGCGTCTAGGCTGACGAGGTGTGTAGTGCCACGCTGGCTGGCTGGCTGCTGAGTTGGTGTGGTGGTAGAGTCTTCACGAAGATCTGCATGCGACCACACATGTGCTTGCTGAGTTGACCCGGGAGCTGTATGCCGCCACGCAGGTGCCTGCCTAGTTGGCGGGCTGGCAGCTGTGTGGGAATGGCGGTGGAGCCTTGGCATGGGCCTGGCTGCGGCCTCGTAGTTGTCCTCAGCAAGAGCCTCGCAAGGGCCCCGACAAGGATCTTGCAGGGGTCTTGCAGGCATCCTCGGCAAGGGTCTTGCCGGGGGTCTTGTGGGCGTCTCCGGCAAGGATTTTGCTGGAGGTCTTCATCTTCTGGTTCTCATCTAGTCTTGTATGCTCTCGGCCTTCACAAAGATCTGCATGCCACCATGGAGGCGCCTCCTGAGCCTTGGTTCCAATGTGTCGATGGTGTCAGAACTCTTAGGCTCAAGGGTGGCGGCCACGTTGGTGTTGGACAAGTTGGCCCGGCAAGGTTCTTGCCGGGGCTGTGGAGGCCGCCCCAGCAAGGGCCTTGTCGGGGGAGTTTCAGCTCGCCCTTCTGCTCTTCATGCTTCTGGTCTTGAGCACTGCTTTGGCAGTCTTGCGTCCTTGCCTCCTCTGCCCCGCCAAGCGTGGTCGTAGGTGTGGCTGCAACTGCTCGCACACAATTAAAGGGGTACCAAAAGGACTCCTACTTTTATACACCGACAGTCATAGTCGATGATTTTTCAAGTTTACGTGGGTGTTCTTTCTTGATGATAAATCGCATGTCCAAAAGATCTGCTAGGAAGGCCCAAAACCAATTTGAAGTGAAGATCAAGAAGGTCCGCAGCGACAACGGAACGGTTTTCACATGAGTTCACATGAGTTCTCGGCTACGTGGATACCTTTCTTAACGAACGAGGGATTTCACATGAGTTCTCGGCTACGTATACGCCTCAACAAAATGGAGTTGTTGAGAGGACGAACTGGACTCTTATTGACATGGCGAGAACGATGCTTGATGAATACAAGACGCCAAAACACTTTTGGGCGGAAGTGGTTGAGACAGCTTGTCATGCAAAAAATTGACTATTTCTTCACAAGCTACTTGGCAAGACGGCATACGAGCTTCTTACCGGTAACAAACCCCAAGTTGGATACTTTCGAGTATTCGGCTCAAAGTGTCATATTCTTGATAAGCATCATCATTCTAAATTTGCTCCTAAATATCACGACAGTTTCCTACTCGGTTATGGCTCAAACTCTCACACATACCGTGTGTACCACAATTTCACCCCGAAAGGTTAAAGAGACGGTAGATTTGAAGTTTGATGAATCTAACGGCTCGCAAGTAGAGAAATTGCCAATTGATGTAGGAGACAAAGACCCTTCGGAAGCAATCCAAGACTTGTCTATTGGCAAGATACGCCCAACGGATGTGAAGGAGAGTACCTCGTCCGTCCAAATGGAAGCTTCTACATCACGACAAGGTGAACCAAGAGTTGACCCGGAGGCATCCACAAGTGGGAAACGTCAAGATGAAGAAAACGAGGAAGTACAACAAGATGAATCTCATCAACCTCCTTCTCCACCTCGACAAGAGAACGACAACATCAACAACGAAGAAGGCCAAGAGGAAGAACAAGATGATGAAGAAGATGTTCCACCCCGACCCAAACAAAAGCTCTCACGAGGTAGAGCAATAGTTTCAAGAGACCATCCCGTCGAAAAAATCTTCAATGATATCCAACCCAGGAGAATCACTAGCTCTAAAACTCGTTTGGCTAATTTTTTTTGAACATTATTCATTCATCTCTAGCATTGAACCTATGAAGGTTGAAGAAGCATTGGAAGATCCGGATTGGATAAATGGCATGCACGAAGAGCTACACAACTTTGAGAGGAACCAAGTATGGACATTGGTTGAGAAGCCTGTCGGATTTCGGGTTCCGGCAGACCCTTGAGGTTCGAACACTGGGGTGCACGCGGAGATCTCGCCCTCTACCTACCTGCACCCCGCCGCCTCGCTAGGATCTAAACTACGAAAGGAACAACACAAGAGACACAAGGTTTATACTAGTTCGGGCCACCATTGTGGTGTAATACCCTACTCTAGTTTGTGGTGTGGTGGATTGCCTCTTGGGCTGATGGTGATGAACAATACAAGGAAGAACAGCCTCGCGAGGGTCTGCTCTTGGTCGGGCGATGAACTGCTTGGAGGAGTTCAGTCGCTCCCTCTCTTTCTCTCTCTCTCTCTCTCTCGATTTAAGATTGCTTGATCCCTACCTCTGGATGCCCCTAGCTCTGTGCGTGGCTAGTCCTATTTATATGCAGAGGCCCTGGGCCTCTTCCCAAATATTGAGCGGGAAGGGCGCCAACAATTGGTCATTTTGAAGGGGAACATCTGGTACACTTATCCTGACTAAAGTTGGTCCTCGCCTGTCAAAGGCTCTGGGTGTGACGCCGGCTTGGGCTCCACAATGACTTCCTTCCTGCCGTTGGGATGGTCTTGGTCCTGTTGCACCCAAATGGACGCCTTTGCGTGATGCTCTCGCCTGCGCTTGCTCCCTTTGCACCAAAGAGGAAAGGAGGACACTGCGCGGGCTGGCGCCCGCCTGGCGCCCTTGGTCGTCATGGCTTGCGTCATGGGCACCTCGTGAGGTACCCCGCCTAGATCTCTCCGCCTCCTCGCGAGCCAGCCTGGTGAGGCCGTGCCTGAGGGGGGTGACTTATCTCGAGAATCAGGAGCCGCTTCCTGGTGTGTTGCCGGGTCCGTGCATCGGTAGGCGAGGGGTCGCTTGGCGAGGTCCCTCGCGTGTCCCACCCCTCTCGCCTTTGCTCCCCTTTCTGCTCTACATCCTCGGGTCCCGGCCCTCGAGCGAGTCTCAGTCGTCGCTGGTATGCCAGGTCGCGATGCCGTGGTCAAGGCCAGAGGGTGAGGGCTGGAGAGCCAGTAGGAGCCCTGAGTCGTGATGCTCAGGCACCCCCCCTTTAACGTGCAAGTGGTTCGCGCGGATGAGAGTGAAGGAGACACCGTGAGGGCCTCGCCTGACGCTGCTCCTTGAAGAGATCCTGCAGGCTCATCACAGAAAGAACGAGAGTTCGCCATGACAACCGACAGTCAGCCATTAGTTTCCCCGGAGGGGTGACGTGGCACTGAAGGCTTGACGAGGTGGCGCTATCCGGGGCTGCCGCGGCCAGAGCTCAGCCATTCAGGTTTGTCGGCGTTGCAGGGACGGACCCATGCGCAAGCGTCGTGCTGTTAGGGAGCAGCTTCATCAGTTGGTGTCAGTTGAGCGGGCAACTAGGTCAAGAACGTTAATCACGAAGGAGCAAGTCCATTTAGATAAGCGCAAAGAAGACGAACATCGCCGGATCGGACCCGAGCGACCTGGGGATGATGCAGCCCGAGGGGCGCCCCCAACAAGATAAGCTAGGAACATGAAGTAAAAGGGATACACGCCGCAGGACGGACCCACGCTGCCCGGGAATAATGCAGCCACAGGGGCGCTCCACCGGAAATGAAACTTGAAAGATGTCACCTGATAGTGTTGAAGACGAAAGGGTGTTGGTGCAGCAGACTCGGTGGGCTGCGGGAGCCGATCCTCACGAGCCCCCAGGCTCAGGGGCCTCGGGAGGCTCCAGAGGCGCTGGTGGCTCCTCGTGGACCATCTCCATATCTGCCAGGGCTGCGAAACGCCTGGCCTCTTGAGCCTCCAGGATGCTCCTCATGAGGCGCTGGCACGTGGCAGTCGCGTTCGGCAAACCGTAAGGCATGCGAACATAGCTGTGGGGTGAACCTTCGCAGCGCCCCTCACGAGAGGGCCAGAGGCGCTCCTGAGAGGCGGCTCGGTTGAGCCCTGGTATGTTGATGCAGACGCGCAGCCCACCATACTCGCCTGGATGGGGAGCTACGGCAGGTAAGCGGCGGCTGCCAATCATGACTCTTGACTCCTGCAGCTCCAGAATGATCTTGCTGACGAACTCCTAAGGGTTCGACCCTCCTTGCCTTGCTCCTTCTTGAGGGAAACGTGCTTCGAAACATGCCTCCAAGTGGTGCCCAAGCGCCTCCCTCGTGACCTTAGCAAGGTCGGTGGCCCTCCAGGGGGGGAGCCCCCGAGCTCTGCCTAAGGAGGGCGCCGGGCGCGCTTTCCTATGCGATAGAAGGAGGTTCCCCCTGATCAGGCGCGGACCCTGAGGGGCCTGCCTCCTGAGGGATCGGGCCGGACGATGTCTTCTTATTCTTGGCGGCGGTCTGGGGAAGCCTCCTGCTTCCGTGATCCGGGTCTTCCAGCGATGCGGCCTGAAAGGCTCGCTCCAGGGAGCACACCGCGTCTTTCTCTTCGGAGGGCACCGTGATGACTCCGCCACTTCCTGGCATCTTGAGGACGTTGTAGCCGTGGTGGGTTACGGCCATGAACATGGCCAGCGCTGGGTACCCAAGGATGGCGTTGTATGGCAGGCGAATGTGGGCGACGTCGAAGTCGATGAGCTCGGTGCGGTAGTTGTCACGCGCGCCGAAGGTGACAGGGAGGCGAACCTACCCAATCGGGACCGTGGAGCCGTCGGTGACCCAAGAGAAAGGCTTGGTTGGCTGAAGCTGATTGTAAGGCACTTGGAGATTGTTGAACGTTTTCACAGATAGGACGTTGAGCCCTGCCCCGCCATCGATGAGGGTCTTGGTGACTAGCACGTTGCTGATGATTGGGGAGCAAAGCATCGGGAGGACTCCTACCGTGGCCGCACACTTGAGTTGATCTGGCTGAGCTGAACGTGATGGCGCATGCCGACCACCGAGGCGTGTGGCTTCGATCTTGGGAGGACTGCATTCACTTCAGGCGAACTGCTTGAAGATGCGTTGAGAGGCCGAGGCTTGAGCTCCGCCCAGATGCAAAGCGATCGCGCTCTCTGAAGCCCCAGCCCCTACCCGATGGTGGTCTTCATTTCTCCTTGGCTGCAGTGGTAGAGGAGGGAGGCCCGTGTTGCCTTGCGGGTGATCCTCGCGAGGCTGATCCCTCCAGCCTCCCTCGCGAGGCGGGTCCCGCCAGCGATCCTCGCGAGGTTGGTCGCGCCACCCTTGGCGAGGGCCGCGGTCTTCCCAGCGTCCTGCGGTCCTTCCTCCTTCTCGGCCGTAGCCCTGGTCGCTGCGGTTGGGACGTCGGCCGATCCTCCCTTCTCGCACGGCTCGGAGCTCTTAAGATTCGTTGGTGTTGTGGGTGTGGAGGTCGTGGTACACGCAGTACCGGCTGCCCGTGGAAGACTCGGGCTGATCTCTGCCCTGCTTGGTGTCCGGTTCTGCTGCGAGCACGGCAGCCCCCTTGCGCTTCACGTCCTTGGCCTTGGGTTTCTTCTCTTCTGGGTCTGCGGCAGGCAGCTCGAGGAGGGAGAGACGCCCTTCCTCGGCCCTGGCGCACTTGGTCGCCAAGTTGAACAGCTCCAAGGAAGTGCACAAGTCTTCATGCATCGCCAGCTCCTCCTTCATCTTGACGTCACGCACACCATCGGAGAAGGCGGAGATGATGGCCTCCTCGGTCACCTTGGGAATCTTGAGGCGTGCGTTGTTGAAGCGCTGGATGTATTTCTGCAGGGTCTCCCATGGTTGCTGCTTGATTCAGCGCATGTCGCTCATGGCGGGGGGGGGGGGAGGGGGGCGGTCACGAGTACCTTGGAAGTTGGCGATGAAGCGGGTGCGCATCTCGTCCCAGGAGGAGATCGTGCACAGGGCCAGTTCAGAGCCAAAAGGGCCCGTCCTTGAGCGCCATGAGAAACCAGTTCGTCATGACCTTCTCGTCTCCGTTGGCGGCTTCGATGCCCAGCTCGTAGAGCTGGAGGAACTCTGCAAGGTCGGCCGTACCGTCGTAGCGAGGAGGCAGGTCTGGCTTGAACTTGCCGGGCCACGCGACGCTGCGCAGGTCGGCGGTGAAGGCACGACAGCCTCGCCAGGCCACGGGAGGCCTTGGGTGACGGCGTTTGGTCTTGCGGGTCCCCATGCGCCTGCAGCTGGGAGCAGCCTGGGTCTTGACATGCTTTGGAGCAGAGCGTGGTCGTGATGAGCTGGAGCGGGAGCACTCAGCAGCTTCTTGCGGGCGAGGGACTTCGGCAGCTCTGCTCTTGCAGCCAGCGCCGGACGGAGTGGGTTCCGCCAGTGACCACGCACCTTGGGGCTGTGGCGCCTTCTTGAGGGGAGGCGGCCGAGGCGCCCCAGAGCTTCGCCGCCTGCGGCAGGCGGGTGCGGTGCAATGACGGACGGGCGCTGGGGAGCCCCTGCGCGCGGGACGAAGCTTGATGCGCGGTCGAGCCACTCTTCATAGACGTCGTCAGCCGAGGATGGTAGTGCAGAGCTCGTTTGCGCGAGCGCAGCTCGAGCCTCCATGGCGCGCGGAATCGCGAGGACGAAGAACCAGCCGGGGCGAGTGAGGGGGTAGCAAAGGCGGCCGTCTTGCCTCACGGAGGGATGCTTTGGGGCGATGCTTGCTGCCGTTTCCCCGCCAGGCAGTGGCGGCGTTGATGGCAGGTGACGGGAACGACGAGGGCGCCCGACGGGAGCCGTCTGGCGACGCGGGAAGCGAGCGGCTCGGCGCTTCAGCCGGGCCAGCGGCGTCGGACATGGATGCGGTGGTCGACGAAGAACAGGCGGCGGAAGACGAATTCCACGCACCTACCTAGCGCGCAAATGTCGGATTACGGGTTCCCAGACCCTTGAGGTTCGAACACCGGGTGCGCGACAGTGATCTCGCCCTCTACCTACCTGCACCCCGCCGCCTCGCTAGGATCTAAACTACGAAAGGAACAACACAAGAGACACAAGGTTTATACTAGTTCGAGCCACCATAGTGGTGTAATACCCTACTCTAGTTTGTGGTGTGTTGGATTGCCTCTTGGGCTGATGGTGATGAACAATACAAGGAAGAACAGCCTCGCGAGGGTCTTCTCTTGGCCGGGCAGTTAACTGCTTGGAGGAGTTCAGTCGCTCCCTCTCTCTCTCTCTCTCTCTCTCTCTCTCTCTCTCTCTCTCTCTCTCGATTTAAGATTGCTTGATCCCTACCTCTGGATGCCCCTAGCTCTGTGCGTGGCTAGTCCTATTTATATGAAGAGGCCATGGGCCTCTTCCCAAATATTCAGCGGGAAGGGCGCCAACAATTGGCCATTTTGTAGGGGAACATCTGGTACACTTATCCTGACTAAAGTTGGTCCTCGCCTGTCAAAGGCTCTGGTGAGTAGCCTTGGCTTGGGCTCCACAATGACTTCCTTCCTGCCGTTGGGCTGGTCTTGGTCTTGTTGCACCAAAATGGACACCTTTGCTTGATGCTCTCGCTGCGCTTGCTCCCTTTGCACCAAAGAGGAAAGGAGGAAATCATGCAGTCGGGCGCCTCACCGGGCGCCCTTGGTCGCCATGGCTTGCGCCATGGGCACCTCGTGAGGTACCCCACCTAGATCTCTCCGCCTCGCGAGCCAGCCTGGTGAGGCCGTGCTCGAGGAAGCTCCTCGTCACACCGCCTCATGAGGCTTGGCCCCTCGCGAGGGTCTTGAGCTTGTGTTGATGAAGATGGGCGCGATGGGCCCCCTTTGAGCCACGCCGCAGGCCGCAGGCAGGCAA
The DNA here is from genome assembly GCA_021605145.1 of Aegilops bicornis. Taxonomy (NCBI): domain Eukaryota; kingdom Viridiplantae; phylum Streptophyta; class Magnoliopsida; order Poales; family Poaceae; genus Aegilops; species Aegilops bicornis. The sequence continues at coordinate 251,413,855 of CM038673.1, forward strand.
GTCTAGGGACCCCCGTTCCCAGAACACCGACAAAGCCTGATAAGCAATTGGCAGATATATTCACCAAACCGTTTTATGAGAAAGTATTTTGCCGTTTGAGAGGTGAATTGAACATCATTGATGCTTCAAAGTTGGAGTAGAAACTCCATTTGGATACATGCAAGGCATGAGCCTTTGACAAATCCTTGATATTTCTCTAATGATAATGATCATCTGTCTTCGATATACTTGTACCCCTGCATGCTATCTAACTCTTGTAGGTACTTGGATGAATTTAAATCTATGATATTGCAACTCACTCACATCTTGAGCAATCTCTACATCACCAAGTCTCTACAAATTGGTGGTTGAAGACAAGGAAGCATGAAACCCTTCAACATATCCTTTGACAATCTCTATATATCAAATTTCATTTGGTATCAAATTTCATGCTTGTCACTTTGGATAGACAAGTTCTCTTCCTTGCAAGCTAACCCACGTAGGTAGATGAACTCAAACTACAAGTGGTGCTCCCAACTCCTCATGAGCTACATCAACCTTGAGCATCCCACAGAAGTTCAACTACATGATCAATATCAACACCACCACCCAAGGTAAGTCATTCCATCTTAGAGAAGCTTTACCCCAAGTCATAGGTCAAAGCAGCTCAACAAGATGCGAATACATCAAAATGCTTAAATGAAAAATGGAAACCCCATTTTGAGCTTAAATGATGATTATGACCTATGATCAAGTGTTCTCACTTGACCCCTCAGTCAATATACTCTAACATAGGTGACTTTGTTGCCGACCAATTCTAGATGGATTTCTCTATTGTTTCTCTGAGTTCTTGCATTTATCTCTTGCTTGTCTATTTCCCGTTTTTTAAACTTCATCTAGATTTCTTTTCTCTGTTATGTTCTGCATTCCCTGCATCCAATTCATTTCAAATCATTCAGTTCATTCCTTGCAAATCTTTGTGAGATCCTATTTGCCTAGTGAGATGAGATGATAACTGTTTTCTCTCTATGTTGCAATCAGCCTCACCGATTTGATTCTCTCGGCCAAACTGAAACAACTCTGTGCCACCAAAGAAAACAACTCGGAGAAACCGAATTCAACACCGAGAAAACACTTTCCCATTTGCATCCTGCATATTTGTTCCAGCTCCACTCGATGATTCTTGTCCTCTACCAGCATCTTATATTACATGTTGCTTTGTAATGTGACTCAAGGACCAAAGCTACTTGACTCATGATCCAGAAGAACCCTTCTTGGAAATTGATGTCAAAGGGGGAGAGAGAGCACATCAAAGCTTGTCACATAAGAGAGAATGCACAACTTAAGCTTCTCTAGATGCCTATTATCCATAAAGGAGAGAAGTCACATGTCTTCAAGAGGGGAAAGACATGTTAGTATGTGTTATGATTGTTTTTGCTCTGATTTTCTTTTCCCTATCTTCTCCCATTATCCAATATAAGATTCAGGGGGAGGAAGACATCTAAGGAAGGGAAGGAGATCTTCGAATTCATTGCATATCTTTTTGGGGACATGTCTACATCCAAATAGAGTACCTAGTACTCAATCACTACATGTCATCCCAATCTTGGTACTCTTGTGGTTTCTTGTTCTTGCATTGTTCAGTAGGTGTTCTTGTGTTATCTAACCTTGTTTACTCAGGTTCACCTATTCCAAAGCCACCTCAAGACCACAAGGTAAGTATATGCATCACACTCATGTGCATGATGATCTCTTGCTATTGTACATATTGTTTGGAAGAAGGAATCATGAACATGTAGGTACACTTCCTATATTCACATCATTGCATATAACCAAGATACATGTAACTCATTGCTTGCTCTGCCATGCTTATGCATTCACATGCACTTACATTCCATATTCACATGATTGCATACATGTAGGGGGAGCCTATGCATGTTACATGTGCTTCCAAAGCTTTACTTGCTATTTTCTATATATTTATCTAAAGCTTTGATGTATGTTGCCATCAATTACCAAAAAGGGGGAGATTGAAAGCACAAGTGCTCCCTAGGTGATTTTGGTAATTAACGTCAACATATCTCCTGATGGACTAATATTTTCATCTAGTATATTTCAGATGAGTTCAACATTGGAGTGGCATGGACAAGAGGATGTGGAACCCCTTCAAGATGCTAAGGAAAAAGAATGGCTCAAGCTCAAGACTCTACATTTTCATTTTAGAGATCCAAGATCACATTGAGTCCATAGGAAAATCCAATACTATTGAAAGGGGATGAGGTGTTGCTTAATGGCTTGGTTGCTCAAAGTTCTTAGTGATATGCTCCAAATCCCTCAACCACTTTCTCATTTCCACATATGTCCTAAACCAAAAGTCAAACTCAGCCCCACCGATTTGATCTATCTGGCGCCAACGAGTTCACTTGACATAGCCACTGCCAGAAACCCTAATCACTACGGTTTCACCAATGGGATCTCGGCCTCACTGAGATGGGCTTGCAAACTCTTTGTTGCTTGTTGCAATTATTTTGGTCCCACCGAGATATGCCATCGGTCCCACCGAGTTTCCTTGATCAACTCTCTGTTTTCCTTATTACCAAAATCGGTCTCACCAATTTTGTGTAATCAGTTAAACTGAGTAGAGGTTTTACCCTAACCCTAGCACATCGGTCCCACCGAGTTGATCATGTCGGTCCCACCGAAAAATATAACGTACACATTTTGAACTAAATTGTCTGACCGAGTTTCACTATTCGGTCCCATCGAGTTTGGTAAATTGTGTGTAACGGCTAGATTTTGTGTGGAGGCGTTATATACCCCTCCATCCATCCTCCATTCGTGGGGAGAGCCATCAGAACGTGCCTACACTTCCAGCATTCATTTTCTGAGAGAGACCACCTACTCATGTGCTAAGACCAAGATATTCCAATCCAACCTGAAAGGATCGAGAAGAGGTGTCTAGAGGGGGGTGAATAGACTCCAAGAAGAAAAGTTGCAGTTTTTAATTTCCTTAAGTTGATGTGGAGTTTTGGGACAAGTTTAACCATTCACAATACATATCAAGCAAGCATGACAAGAGTATATGAGCAGCGGAAAGTAAAGCATGCAAGTTGCAAGAATATAAAGGGATGGGATTGGAGTGTGCAAACGGAATTTGGAGACACAGAGATTTTTTATCCACGTTGATGGAGACTTCAACCCACGAAGGGTAACGGTTGCGCGAGTCCACGGAGGGCTCCACCCACGAAGGGTCCATGAAAAAGCAACCTTGTCTATCCCACCATGGCCGTCGCCCACGAAGGACTTGCCTCACTCGGGTTGATCTTCACGAAGTAGGCGATCTCCTTGCCCTTACAAACTCCTTTGTTCAACTCCACAATCTTGACGGAGGCTCCCAAGTGACACCTAGCCAATCTAGGAGACACCACTCTCCAAGAGGTAACAAATGGTGTGTTGATGATGAACTCCTTGCTCTTGTGTTTCAAATGATAGTCTCCCCAATACTAAACTCTCTCTCATAGGATTGGATTTGGTGGAAAGATGATTTGAGTGGAAATCAACTTGGGGAAGGCTAGAGATCAAGATTTATGTGGTTGGAATGGAATATCTTGACCTTAACACAAGTGTAGGTGGTTCTCTCTGAGAAAATATATGTTGGAAGTGTAGGCATGTTCTGATGGCTCTCTCTGCGAATGAAGAGTGGGTGGATTGGTATATATAGCCTCCACACAAAATCTAACCGTAACACACAATTTACCAAACTCGGTGGGACTGAATCGTGAAACTCGGCCGGACCGATTTGGTTCATAATGTGACCGTTAGGATTTTCGGTGGGACCGACGCGTCAACTCGGTGAGACCGATTTCATTAGGGTTAGGGCATAAGGTAATCTCGGTGAGACCGATTACACAAACAAGGTGATACTGATTTTGGTAATAGACAAATAGAGAGTTGGTCAGGCAAACTCTATGGGACCGATTCTCATCTCGGTTAGACCGAAACGTTACGAAAGGGAACCAGAGTGTTTGCATTACAATCTCGGTGGGACCGATTGCATATTTCGGTGAGACCGAAATTATTGCAATAGGCAACAGAGAGTTTGCAATCCCATCTCGGTGATACCGAGATCCCTATCGGTGAGACCGAAAAGACTGGGGTTTCTGGCAGTGGCTATGTCAACTGAACTCGGTGGCGCCGGATAGGAATGTTTGGTGGGGCTGAGTTTGACTTTTGGTTTGGTACATATGTGGATGTAAGAGAGTGGTTGAGGGCTTTGGAGCATATCACTAAGCACTTTGAGCAAGCAAGCCATTAAGCAACACCTCATCCCCTCTTAATAGTATTGGCTTTCCTATGGACTCAATGTGATCTTGGATCATTAAAATAGAAAATGTAGAGTCCCGAGCTTTGAGCTTGAGCCTATCCTTTGTCCTCAGCATCTTGAAGAGGTTCCACATCCTCTAGTCCATTCCACTCCATTGTTGTACTTATCTAAAACATACTAGGTAGAAGCATTAGGCCAACAAGAGATATGTTGACATTAATTACCACAATCACCCAGGGAGCACTTGTGCTTTCAATCTCCCCCTTTTTTGTAATTGATGACAACATACATCAAAGCTTTAGATAAAGATATAGAGAATAACAATTAAAGCTTTGGAAAGACATGTAACATGCATAGGCTCCCCCTACATGTATGCAATCATGTAAATATGGAATATAGGAGCATGTGAATGCATAAGAATGACGGAGTAAGCAATGTGTTACATGTATCTTGGCTATACGCATCAGAGCAAATGATGTAAATATGGGAAATGTATCTTCATGCTCATGAGTCCCTCTCGCAAACAGTATGTACAACAACAAAATATCCTCATACACATGACTGTGATGCATATACTTACCTTGTGGTCTTGAGTTGGCTTAGGAAGGTATGAACCTGAGTAAACAAGGTTAGATAACACAGATACACCTACTAGACAGAGCAATCAAAAGAAACCACAAGAGTACCAAGACTGGGATGACATGTAGAGAGTGAGTACTAAGTACTCTATTGGATATAGACATGTCCCCAAAGGTAAAGATGTGCAATGAATTCAAGAATTTCCTTCCCTTAGATGTCTTGCTCCTCCTGAATCTAGCATGGGATACTGGGAGAAGATAGGGAACAGAAAAACAGAGCAAAAACAAGAAACGGAGCTAATGTAGATAATCAAATATGAACATGTCTTTCCCCTCTTAAAGACATGTGACTTCTCTCCTCTTGAACACCAAGCATCTGGGTTTCTACACTCTCCCCCTGAGCATTCTCTCCCTTTATAAAAATGATTAAGCTTTGATGTGATCTCTCTCTCCCCCTTTGCCATCAATTTCCAAGAAGGGTTCTTCTGGATTTTTGTTTCAAATGGGTTTGGTCCTTGAGTCACAAAGCAAAGCAGCAAGTCGAATGTGATGCTGGTAGAGGACAAGAACCATTGAGTGGAGCTGGAGTAAAAAGAATACAGGAACAAGTGGCAAGCTGTCTTTCCGGCAGTGAAATCGGTAGCACCGAAGGTGTGCAATGGCACCGAAAGAATTCGGTTGGACCGAAGAAAACAAACCGGTATGACCGAGTTCATCACACTGAAAACACTTGTCACCTCAGCTCACTAGGCAATTAAGATCTCACAAGGATTTGCAAGGAATTAACTAAAAGATTTGCAATGAATTAGATGCAGGAAATGCAGAACAGAAAAGAAAAGAAATGAAAAGATCTAGATGAAGTTTTTCTTTGAAAAAGGGGAAAAAATATGCATGAGACAAATGCAAGAGCACGAAGAAACACGAGAGAACTTCATCTAGAATTGGTTGGTGACAGAGTCACCTATGTTAGAGTATATTGACTTAGGAGTCAGGTGAGTTCACTTGATCATAGGTCATACTCATCGTTTAAGCTCAAAATGGGGTTACCTTCTTTCTTTTAAGCATCTTGATGTATTCACATCTTGTTGTGATGCTTTGCCCCATGTCTTCGAGTAAAGCTTCTCTAAGATGGAATAAAGTACCTTGGGTGGTGGTGTTGATCTTGATCATGTAGTTGAACTTGTGTGGCTTGCTCAAGGTTAATGTAGCTTATCAAGAATTTGGAGCACCACTTGGAATTTGAGTTCATCTACCTACATGGGTTAGTCTACTTAAGGAAGAGCACTTGTATATCCAAATTGACACTCATAAAATTTAATGTAGAACTTGTCAAGGATATGTTTGAAGGGTTTTGTGCTTCCTTGTCTTCAACCACCATTGTGTAGAGACTTGGTGATGTAGAAATTGCTCAAGATGTGAGTGAGTTGCAATCTCATAGATTTAGATTCATCAAAATACCTACAAGGCTTAGATAGCATGCAAGGGTGCAAATATATCCAAGATATATAAATAGTATGATGAAAGAAATATCAAGGATTAGTCAAGGTCTCATGCCTTGCATGTATCCAAATGGAGTTCCTACTCCAAGTTTGAAGCATCAATGATGTTCAATTCTCCTCTCAACCGGCAAAATACTTTCTCATCAAGCGGTTTGGTGAATATATCCGCCAATTGCTTATCGGTGCGAACATGCTTAAGATCAATGTCCCCTTTGGCAACATGATCTCGAATGAAGTGATGACGAACTTCAATATGCTTAGTTCGAGAATGTTGCACGGGATTGTGAGAAATCTTGATAGCACTTTCATTGTCACAAAGCAATGGAACATGTTTCACATATATCCCATAATCTTTAAGAGTTTGGGTCATCCAAAGTAACTGAGAAAAACATGAACCAACGGGGATATATTCCGCTTCGGTGATGGATAAGGATACCAAGTTTTGTTTCTTGGAGGACCAAGACTGTCAGGACCCTGATTCCAAGTCACATCAATCTAGCCGGTAACACCTCATATCACTTTGTGGCCTCACGCACGGTACTCCAACGGGTGTCGCCTTACCATGGCCCGGTACCGTTTGCGCCTTTTGGCTCACGTATATGACAGTGTCGCTAGCATCCATATGACAAAGAACCCGGGCCAACATGACTAGTCGTGAACCCAAAGTGGCACTAACTTACGGGGACAGGCATACATGAATCAACATCGAGCATGTCGGTTAGCAACGTGCGAATCCCGGCTGTAGCACTAGGCTAACAGGACTCCAGTGAACCGGGCTGTAGCAGGCTAGGCAGGACTCTGGATGTCACCACATGACATTTCCCCGAAAGGACAGACACAGGAACAAAGTGAATCACATGCCGGCCAGTCAAGTGTTCCGGAGCAGTAGTGTTGGGCTAGCAGGACTCCGGTGAACCGGGCTGTAGCGGACTACTATGGCTCATGGAAGCACAAGACTACATTTCCCCATAAGAGAGGCTACCAAGGATAAGCAACTAGGTTGTCGGATCCCACACATACCAAGCATTTCAATCATACACACAATATGCTCGATATGTGTAAATACAACATGGCATCACAACAAAACTCTACGACTCAACGTATCTATTCAATAGGCTCCGAGGAGCGAGATATTACAAACATGGGTCTCATGACCCAACATTCAGAGCATACAAGTCAAAGCACATGCGGAAGCTTAACATGTCTGAGTACAGACATCTACAAATGAAAAAGGCTGAGAAGCCTGACTATCTACCAGATCCTGCCGAGGGCACAAGATCGTAGCTGAGGTATCAAGATAAACATCGAAGTCCACACGGAACTACTAGCGAGACTGACATCTCTCTGCAAAACATAAAATAGGCAAACGTTAGTACAAATGTACCCAACAAGACTTAGATCAGAACTAGCTACATATGCATCAGTATCAACAAAGGGTTGGTGGAGTTTGACTGCAGCAAGCCAGCTTTGACTCAGTGGCTATCCTAAACTATGACTGCAACTAACTCTTTTGAGGTGGCGCACATGAGTCCACATATTCACCATATCAAAAGACCACTATGGATCGGCTCCCGTCTCCCTACGAGAAGGCCATCCATAGAACCCACGCTTATCTTGCGAGTTTTAGAGTATCTACTTTCACTTATCTATGAACTATACAGGCAACCCAGAAGTCCTTTACCACGGACACGACTATTTGAGTAGATCATTTATAACCCTGCAGGGGTGTACTTCTTCACACATGTTTCCACCACTTAGCGTCTGCACACGACATGTGCTCGGCAGACTTCAAGCGAAAGCCAACGTGGGTGTAGACCATGACCTACCTAAACACTTAAGTCTCTAGTCCAGGTTTATCGCCTACCCAGGTTCCATCCGCAAGGAGTCCGCCCGAGGTTTCCACATACGGCCCCGAACGATGTGTACAGGGTTCCGCGACACGAAACGGGCGCCCGGCATACCCGGCCACGGGCCTACCGCATCATAGCCCACCCCTCGGGTCAGCGCTGTGCACGGCCTCCAGCATACTAAAAACCCCAGAAACTACTTGCAACTCCTGGAGAGAGGACTAGGGTGGTTAAGAAGTCGAGCGGGGTCATATTTCAGGGCCCAATGCATGGTAGTAGCTGTTTCATGGATCACAAACACAGAACTCAGTTCCTGAGGACGGCTTCAATGAGACAACCCACCATGTACTCCTACATGGCCTCTCACCGCTACCTTTACCAAATCGTGTTCACACACTTAGCTCACACACAGTAGGACATGTTCATCACCATTCCAATTCATCCCCGATGAATCAGACCTGACTAACTCTAAGCAGTAGCAGGAATGACAAACAAGCATGAATGAGTAGGCACATCAGGGCTCAAAAATTCCTACTCATGCTAGTGGGTTTCATCTATTTACTGTGGCAATGACAGGTCATGCAGAGGAAAAAGGGGTTCAACTACCGCAGCATGTAACATGTGAAATGTTGTTGTCCTAATGCAGTAAAATAGAGCAGGAGCGAGAGAGTGGGGTTGTATCAGAATGAACAAGGGCGTTTGCTTTCCTGGTACTTCTGAAGATAATATAGCTCTTCATCGGAGTCATCAAACTCATCGTCGGAACCACGTCTATTGAGAGGGGACAAATACCGACAAACAAGGAAGAACACAATCAATGGAATGCAACAATATGATGCATGATCATGACATGGCAATATGTTGTGGTTTGAGGTAATGCAACTAGAAACCAAATTAAATGAAGTTGGTTTGAACCAAGGGTTCAAATTCAAACTCCATATGTGCTTATTTAAATGCCAATTATGCGAATTCCCATATACATCAACCTTAGGGTGTTCAAGCATGCATGCAAATTGTACAGATGGATATATTGGATTTTTTTGATCATTTTTCATATATAATTTGTTTGATTTGGAGTTATGGATTAATTTCTATGAATTTTTGAAGTTAGCAATATTTTCTGAAATTTCCTGAATAAGAATAAATCCAGAAAATACTTAATTGCGTTAGCACTGCGTCACTATGATGTCAGCGGTCAACGGGTCAGCCCAGGTCAAACTGACCAGTGGGTCCACTGCTCAGTGACCAAGTGCATCCTAGGGTCAATGATAGGTGGGTCCGGTCAACAGCCACGTCACCAAACTCAACCTGACGTGTCGGCCCGATGGGTTAGTCTAAGTTAAACAGGGAATAAATCCCGTGGTTAATTAGCGCGTGTGTCCCATCAGTTAGTGGCACAGTGATTAGCTAATGGTGTCATTAGTGATAACTAAGTGTGCCACATCGGCTCGCTGGAGTTTTGCCGGCGACGACCAAAAATGCGGCGGAGACGCACTGGGGTGGCTCGGGTTTCGCCTACAATGCACCGTTCGTTGCACCCTTTGGCCCTACGGAGAGCTGGCGCGATGGCGCGTCAGATGGTGGTGGTCTCCGGGCCTGGGGTGGCGGAGTCGACAGCGGCGAGCTCGATTGCGGCCGTCGAAGTTCGGGTGGCCACGGGTTAGCTGTTGCGGCGTTCAACCGGGCGGGTGCTTGCGCTAGGAATGTTGTACCGGATGTCACAAGTACGTTGGGCTCGCCGGGGTGACCAAATGGTCACCGGAGCTACGTCGACGGCAAGCTCGGGTGGCGGCGTTCTACGGTCATCAATGGGGCAACGTCTACGGCGAGGAAACGACATGGGGAAGAGGGGGGTTCGACGCAGAAGCTCACAGCGGATCTAATGGAGCGGTCGGCGAGCTCGGGGGAGGCTTGGTGCAGCGAATGCGGCGGTGGTGATCTCGTCTGCCGAGCATGGAGAAGACGGGTTGATGGCGAGGCGGTAGGGCGTCCGGTGATGCGTGGCTCGTCGAGGAAGAAGAGGAGGTCGTAGCAGAGCTTCTGGTCACAACAGCAAGGCGAGAGGAGCACGGTGGGCACGCTTATGGCGAGCGGCGGTGACGAACCCGTTCGGGTGTGCGTGAGTGAGAGAGCTAGAGAAGAGGGAGAGTGAGCGAGGCGGGCAGCGGGATCGAGACGACACGCAGAAGTCATCCACGCGTCCAGGGGCTCGTCGGCAAGCAGGATGTGGCCGCGCGTGTGCCGGCGCGCGGCGAGCACGCGCCCTCCTGCCCACTGGCAAAAGGTGGGAGACGATTGGTGGATGGGCCTGTTGGGCTGCTACAGTGCCAGGCCGGCCAGGTAAGCGCCAGGTATTCCCTCTCTCTCTTTCGAAACCTTACTGTTTTCTGTTTCCTAATTTTCTGCTGTCTGTTTTGATTTGATTTAAATACCAAATCAATTTATCAACTTGTGAAAATTTGCATGTGGATCAAATGGACAAAACCAAAGTCACAGATGAAGTATCAGAATTGTTGGACTTATAGTTAATATATAGTAAATATAAATCCAATCCAAATATTTACTGATTTAATTCAAAGTCCCAAAATAATTATTTCCGAGATTCCAAAATTATTGGTTTGAATTTTACCTCTTGCCAATATTTTCAGATATTAATAGGAACATTTTCTTGGACTTATTTGAATATCTTTTTTAATGTTGATCATTTTTATAAATGATTTCTGAGGCTTTCAGCTTTCCCCAATTCAACTTTAAATGGAATTAAACATGATGACATGATGATCAAGCAAAAAAAGCAAGGGCTGATCTAGGGTTGTGACAACTCACCCCCACTAAACAAGAATCTCGTCCCGAGATTCAAGACGTGAGGTAAGAAGACAGAGGGGACACAAGCTAACACAATCTTCATGATCCAGGTTGCACTTCATAAGAACGTTGATACGATCACCATCTTTGTCTCGATGTCTTGCTCTGAGAACTTCAACTAACAAGACAACGAGAAGAAAGGGAGAATTTTGGAAGAATCGATCTCCTTGAGGTTCGAGCAATTTAGGATCATATTAATGATCACAAGATCAACTCACGAAATGAGACGTACAAACATCTCTGGAGCTGATAGGAAAAACATGTATCAGGAGGGACGGAAGAAACAATTTTACGAGGGTTTCAAAGTAGCGAGGAAACAATACCATGATCCCATAACGGGCCACCTTGGGGGAGGTGACTCGTAGAGTTATTCGCTTAAATGGAAAAAAGAATTACTTTTGATATCTAGATCATTGGAACTCTTTATACTATCCTGAGGCAATTTACGAGCGATCGTTTGACGGAGTTCGGGAGAGTGACACACTCGGGCTAGAATGGATGATGTGAACTACCTTGTTGAAGACAACGCAAGGGATGATTTTGCTTGCGCGTGCTCTCAAGAACTTGAGCATTTCCATATTCATCAAGGTTCTACCAACATCCGAGTCGAGGATAATGGCAACACATCTTACTACCTTGACGAATAGTGATGGACAATGCAGATGCATAGAAAGACAACCCTTTCTCAGATTTCACCTTAGCGAGGCCAAGGGAACGAAATCTGGATGATCGACCGAGAGACATTTAGCACTCCGCTTCTAATGTTCTCCTTGATGTACTGGTTACCACGGTCATGCTTTAAAGCATCAACATTGCCATCAAGTAGTGGTCGGATTTCGGAATACAAAGGATCAATAAGGAACAACTTTTGGAGTAAAACCTACAAAATCCTTATGGGAAGGTGGCCAACTTCCTCAATCAAGATACTACAATAATAGGTCTTCCGGCTGGGTGTGTTGGCCACAACATCCACTTTACCGGTTACAAAGAGACCAATATTATAGTTCTTGGAGTACGTTCCAACCATCATATCTGCCTGAGATTCAGATCTGGTTGGTGTCAGGATATTCGGTGAGACCTACTAGACAGAGCAACCAAAAGAAACCACAAGAGTAAACAAGGTTAGATAACACAGATACACCTACTAGACAGAGCAACCAAAAGAAACCACAAGAGTACCAAGACTGGGATGACATGTAGAGAGTGAGTACCGAGTACTCTATTGGATATAGACATGTGCCCAAAGGTAAATATGTGCAATGAATTCAAGAATTTCCTTCCCTTAGATGTCTTGCTCCTCCTGAATCTAGCATGGGATACTGGGAGAAGATAGGGAACAGAAAATCAGAGCAAAAACAAGAAACAGAGCTAATGTAAACAATCAAATATGAACATGTCTTTCCCCTCTTAAAAACATGTGACCTCTCTCCTCTTGAACACCAATCATCTGGGGTTTCTACACTCTCCCCCTGAGCATTCTCCCCCTTTATAAAAATGATTAAGCTTTGATGTGATCTCTCTCTCCCCCTTTAACATCAATTTCCAAGAAGGGTTCTTCTGGATTTTTGTTTCAAATGGGTTTCGTCCTTGAGTCAAAAAGCAAAGCAGCAAGTCGAATGTGATGCTGGTAGAGGACAAGAATCATTGAGTGGAGCTGGAGTAAAAGAATATGGGAACAAGTGGCAAGCTGTCTTTTTTCGGCAAAGGAAATCGGTAGCACCGAGTTGTGTGCTTCGTGGCACGAAAAGAATTGATTGGACCGAAGAAAACAAACCGGTATGACCGAGTTCATCACAGTGAAAACACTTGTCACCTGAGCTCACTAGGCAATTAAGATCTCACAATGATTTGCAAGGAATTAACTAAAAGATTTGCAATGAATTAGATGCAGGAAATCCAGAACAGAAAAGAAAAGAAAATAAAAGATCTAGATGAAGTTTTTCTTTGAAAAAGGGGAAAAAAATATGCATGAGACAAATGCAAGAGCACGAAGAAACACAAGAGAACTTCATCTAGAATTGGTTGGTGACAGAGTCACCTATGTTAGAGTATATTGACTTAGGAGTCAGGTGAGGTCACTTGATCATAGGTCATACTCATCGTTTAAGCTCAAAATGGGGTTACCTTCTTTCGTTTAAGCATCTTGATGTATTGACATCTTGTTGTGATGCTTTGCCCCATGTCTTCGAGTATAGCTTCTCTAAGATGGAATAACATACCTTGGGTGGTGGTGTTGATCTTGATCATGTAGTTGAACTTGTGTGGCTTGCTCAAGGTTAATGTAGCTTATCAAGAATTTGGAGCACCACTTGGAATTTGAGTTCATCTACCTACATGGGTTAGTCTCGCAAGGAAGAGCACTTGTATATCCAAAATGACACTCATAAAATTTAATGTAGAATTTGTCAAGGATATGTTTGAAGGGTTTTGTGCTTCCTTGTCTTCAACCACCATTGTGTAGAGACTTGGTGATGTAGAAATTGCTCAAGATGTGAGTGAGTTGCAATCTCATAGATTTAGATTCATCCAAGTACCTACAAGGGTTAGATAGCATGCAAGGGTGCAAATATATCCAAGATATATAAATAGTATCATGAAAGAAATATCAAGGATTAGTCAAGGTCTCATGCCTTGCATGTATCCAAATGGAGTTCCTACTCCAAGTTTGAAGCATCAATGATGTTCAATTCTCCTCTCAACCGGCGAAAGACTTTCTCATCAAGCTGTTTGGTGAATATATCCGCCAATTGCTTATCGGTGCGAACATGCTTAAGATCAATGTCCCCTTTGGCAACGTGATCTCGAATGAAGTGATGACGAACTTCAATATGCTTAGTTCGAGAATGTTGCACGGGATTGTGAGAAATCTTGATAGCACTTTCATTGTCACAAAGCAATGGAACATGTTTCACATATATCCCATAATCTTTAAGAGTTTGGGTCATCCAAAGTAACTGAGCACAACATGAACCAACGGGGATATATTCCGCTTCGGCGATGGATAAGGATACCGAGTTTTGTTTCTTGGAGGACCAAGACTGTCAGGACCCCGATTCCAAGTCACATCAATCTAGCCGGTAACACCTCATATCACTTTGCGGCCTCACGCACGGTACTCCCACGGGTGTTGCCTTACCAGGGCCCGGAACCGTTTGCGCCTTTTGGCTCACGTATATAACAGTGTCGCTAGCATCCATATGACAGAGAACCCGGGCCAACATGACTAGTCGTGAACCCAAAATGGCACTAACTTACAGGGACAGGCATACATGAATGAACATCGAGCATGTCGGTTAGCAGCGTGCGAATCCCGGCTATAGCACTAGGCTAACAGGACTCCCGTGAACCGGGCTGTAGCAGGCTAGGCAGGACTCCGGATGTCACCACATGACATTTCCTAAAGGATGTATACAGGAACAAAGTGAATCACATGTCGGCCAGTCAAGTGTTCCGAGCAGTAGTGTTGGGCTAGCGGGACTCCGGTGAACCGGGTCAGAAGGACTACTATGGCTCATGGAAGCACAAGACTATATTTCCCCATAAGAGAGGCTACCAAGGATAAGCAACTAGGTTGTCGGATCCCACACATACCAAGCATTTCAATCATACACACAATATGCTCGATATGTGTAAATACAACATGGAATCAGAACTAAACTCTACGACTCAAAGTATTTATTCAATAGGCTCCGAGGAGCGACATATTACAAACATGGGTCTCATGACCCAACATTCAGAGCATACAAGTCAAAGCACATGCGGAAGCTTAACATGTCTGAGTACAAACATCTACAAATGAAAAAGGCTGAGAAGCCTGACTATCTACCAGATCCTGCCGAAGGCACAAGATCGTAGCTGAGGTATGAAGCTAAAGGTCGAAGTCCACACGGAACTACTAGCGAGACTGAAATCTCTCTGCAAAACATAAAATAGGCAAACGTTATTAAAAATGTACCCAGCAAGACTTAGATCAGAACTAGCTACATATGCATCAGTATCAACAAAGGGGGTGGTGGAGTTTGACTGCAGCAAGCCAGCTTTGACTAAGTGGCTATCCTAAACTATGACTGCAAGTAACTCTTTTGAGGTGGCGCACATGAGTCCACATATTCACCATATCCAAACACCACTATGGATCTGCTCCCGTCTCCCTACGAGAAGGCCATCCATAGCACCCACGCTTATCTTGCGAGTTTTAGAGTATCTACTTTCACTTGTCTATGAACTATACAGGCAACCTAGAAGTCCTTTACCACGGACACAGCTATTCGAATAGATCATTTATAACCCTGCAGGGGTGTACTTCTTCACACATGTTTCCACCACTTAGCGTCTGCACACGACATGTGCTCGGCAGACTTCAAGCGAAAGCCAACGTGGGTGTAGACCACGACCTACCTAAACACTTAAGTCTCTAGTCCAGGTTTATCGCCTATCCAGGTTCCATCCGCAAGGAGTCCGGCCGAGGTTTCCACATACGGCCCCGAACGATGTGTACAGAGTTCCACGACACGAAAGCAGGCGTCCCAAGATACCCCGGCCAGTTTCCATACCGTGATCACAGCCCACCCTCGGGTCAGCTACCGTAACGGCCTCCAAGATACTAAAAACACCGTAAACTACTTGTAACTCCCCGGACAGAGGACTAGGGTGGTTAAGAAGTCGAGCGGGGTCATATTTCAGGGCCCAATGCATGGTAGTAGCTGTTTCATGGATCACAAACACATAACTCAGTTCCTGAGGACGGCTTCAATGAGACAACCCACCATGTAATCCTACATGGCCTCTCACCGCTACCTTAACCAAATCGTGTTCACACACTTAGCTCACACACAGTAGGATATCTTCATCACTATTCCAATTCATCCCCGATGAATCAGACCTGACTCGACTCTAAGCAGTAGCAGGAATGACAAACAAGCATGAAAGAGTAGGCACATCAGGGCTCAGAAACTCCTACTCATGCTAGTGGGTTTCATCTATTTACTGTGGCAATCACAGGTCATGCAGAGGAAAAAGGGGTTCAACTACCGCAGCATGTAACAGGTGAATTGTTGTTGTCCTAATGCAGTAAAATAGAGCTGGAGCGAGAGAGTGGGGTTGTATCATAATGAACAAGGGGGTTTTCTTGCCTGGTACTTCTGAAGATAATATAGCTCTTCATCGGTGTCATCAAACTCATCGTCGGAACCACGTCTACTGAGAGGGGACAAATACCGGTAAACAAGGAAGAACACAATCAATGCAATGCAACAATATGATGCATGATCATGACATGGCAATATGTTGTGGTTTGAGCTAATGCAACTAGACACCAGATTAAATGAAGTTGGTTTGAACCAAGGGTTCAAATTCAAACTCCATATGTGCTTATTTAAATGCCAATTATGAGAATTGCCATATACAGCAACCTTATGTTGTTCAAGCATGCATGCAAATAGTACAGATGGATATATTGGATTTTTATGATCATTTTTCATATATAATTTGTTTGATTTGGAGTTACAGATTAATTTCTATGAATTTTTGAAGTTAGAAATATTTTCTGAAATTTCCTGAATAAGAATAAATCCAGAACATAATTAACTGCATCAGCACTGCATCACTGTGACGTTAGCGGTCAACGGGTCAGCCCAGGTCAAACTGACCAGTGGGTCCACTGCTCAGTGACCAAGTGCATCCTAGGGTCAATGATAGGTGGGTCTGGTCAACAGCCACGTCACCAAAGTCAACCTGACGTGTGGGCCCGATGGGTTAGTCTAAGTTAAACAGGGAATAAATCCCGGGGTTAATTAGCGCGTGTGGCCCATCCGTGAGTGGCACAGTGATTAGCTAATGGTGTCATTAGTGATAACTAAGTGTGCCATATCGGCTCATCGGAGTTTTGCCGGCGATGACCAAAAATGCGGCGGAGACGCACTGGGGTGGCTCGGGTTTCGCTTATAGTGCACCATTCAGTGCGCCCTTTGGCCCTATGGAGAGCTGGCGCGATGGCGTGTCGGATGGTGGTGGTCTCCGAGCCTGGGGTGGCGGAGTCGACGGTGGCGAGCTCGGTTGTGGCCGCTGAAGTTCGGATGGGCCACGGGTTAGCTGCTTCGGCGTGCAACCGGGCGGGTGCTTGCGCTAGGAATGTTGTACGAGATGTCACAAGTACGTTGGGCTCGCCGGGGTGACCAAATGGTCACCAGAGCTACATCGACGACGAGCTCGGGTGGCGGCGTGCTACGGTCATCAACGGGGCGACGTCAACAGCAAGGAAACGACATGGGGAAGAGGGGGGTTCGACGCAGAAGCTCACAGCGGATCTAATGGAGCGGTCGACGAGGTCGGGGGAGGCTTGGTGCAGCCGATGCGGCGGTGGCGATCTCGTCTCCCGAGCATGGAGAAGACGGGTCGATGGCGAGGCGGTAGGGCGTCCGGTGATGCGTGGCTCGTCGAGGACGAAGAGGAGGTCGTAGCGGAGCTTCTGGTCACAACAGCAAGGCGAGAGGAGCACGGTGGGCACGCTTATGGCGAGTGGCGGCGACAAATCCGTTCGGGTGTGCGTGAGTGAGAGAGCTAGATAAGAGGGAGAGTGAGCGAGGCGGTCAGCGGGATCGAGACAGCAAGCAGGATGTGGCCGCGCGTGTGCCGGCGCGCGGCGAGCATGCGCCCTCCTGCCCACTGGCAAAAGGTGGGAGACGATTGGCGGATGGGCCTGTTGGGCTGCTACAGTGCCAGGCCGGCCAGGTAAGCGCCAGGTATTCCCTCTCTCTCTTTCTAAACCTTACTGTTTTCTGTTTCCTAATTTTTTGTTGTCTGTTTTGATTTGATTTAAATACCAAATCAATTTATCAGCTTCTGAAAATTTGCATGTGGATCAAATGGACAAAACCAAAGTCACACATGAAGTTTCAGAATTGTTGGACTTATAGTTAATATATAGTAAATATAAATCCAATCCAAATATTTACTGATTTAATTCAAAGTCCCAAAATAATTATTTCTGAGATTCCAAAAATATTGGTTTGAATTTTACCTCTTGCCAATATTTTCAGATATTAACAGGAACATTTTCTTGGACATATTTGAAGATATTTTTTTAATGTTTATCATCTTTATAAATGATTTCTGAGGCTTTCAGCTTTCCCCAATTTAACTTTAAATGGAATTAAACATGACGACATGATGATCAAGCAAAAAAAACAAGGGCTGATCTAGGGTTGGGACAACTCACCCCCCCTAAACAAGAATCTCGTCCCGAGATTCAAGACGTGAGGTAAGAAGACAGAGGGGACACAAGCTAACACAATCTTCATGATCACCATCTTTGTCTCAATGTCTTGCTCTGAGAACTTCAACTAACATGACAACGAGAAGAAAGGGAGAATTTTGGAAGAATCGATCTCCTTGAGGTTCGAGCAATTTAGGATCATATTAATGATCACAAGATCAACTCACGAAATGAGACATAAAAACATCTCCGGAGCTGATAGGAAAAACATGTATCAGGTGGGACGAAAGAAACAATTTGACGAGGGTTTCAAAGTAGCGAGGAAACAATACCATGAACCCATAACGGGGCACATTGGGGGAGGTGACTCGTAGAGTTATTCGCTTAAATGGCAAAAAGAATTACTTTTGATATCTAGATCATTGGAACTCTTTATACTATCATGAGGCAATTTACGAGCGATCGTTTGACGGAGTTCGGGAGAGTGACACACTCGGGCTAGAATGGATGATGTGAACTACCTTGCTGAAGACAACGCCAGGGATGATTTTGCTTGCGCGTGCTCTCAAGAACTTGAGCATTTCCATATTCATCAAGGTTCTACCAACATCCGAGTCGAGGATCCTAGCAACACATCTTACTACCTTGACGAATAGTGATGGACAACGCAGATGCATAGAAAGACAACCCTTTCTCCGATTTCACCATAGCGAGGCCAAGGGAACGAAATCTGTATGATCGACCGAGAGACATTTAGCACTCCGCTTCTAATGTTCTCCTTGATGTACTGGTTACCACGGTCATGCTTTAAAGCATCAACATTGCCATCAAGTAGTGGTCGGATTTCGGAATACAAAGGATCAATAAGGAACAACTTCTGGAGTAAAACCTACAAAATCCTTATGGGGAGGTGGCCAACTTCCTCAATCAAGATACTACAATAATAGGTCTTCCGGCTGGGTGTGTTGGCCACAACATCCACTTTAACGGTTACAAAGAGACCAATATTATAGTTCTTGGAGTATGTTCCAACCATCATATCTGCCTGAGATTCAGATCTGGTTGGTGTCAGGATATTCCAGATTCATCAAGTCTAGAAAAAAAATGAAAGTTTGCAACACAATTCGACGAGATGACGTTGCGAGATTCTCATGGAATGAACTACGATAGCAAGCTCGAAAACATGAGCTGGTTCTGCTACAAACCTGTGAACATGCTATCCAAGACAAGTATGACCACATATTAGTCTTATAATAAAACACTACCGAGTTCAGGTGGGGAACCATCATCGAGGATATCGAAGTCCTTACATAAGTCTAGCTCTTAAGAAGAAACTTCTTCTCCTTGAACAAATCAATAAGTGGCTTGGTGTGCTAGGAACACATACAGAATCGAGGCGGCCAACCTATCAAACCATAGAGTACTTCGCACATATGCGTGACTAACTTGGGATGATTCTAGAGGAAACAAAAACAATCTTTCTCGAACTCACGGCGGGAGCTTGCACAAAATGCACATGAATTCGAAGAAGTCGCTTCTTCCATCCAAGCATAAGCTTCATGAACGGAACACGAAGGAATTGCTTACAAAGTTTTCAACACTAGGTTGATGGTCAACATGACTCATGGGGGAGACAAAATGCTGCAGATGGGCTCAACAATAACTCATCGGAATTTCCATATCACTGGACTTCCACCATCATGTGAACACGGTGATAGCATTGATCAGACCAAAAGATGTAATGGTGTATGCTCGAGGGATCAACCACAAGTAAGACAACATTACGAACATCGTTGGTTCTGATTTGACTTGACGATAGCCCATACTCAAGTCAAAGTTTTGACAAGGCAATAGATCCAACAACTGATCACGAGGACCAATCGATGGAGATATCATCTTTCTTCAACACACACACACACACATACACACACACACACAAAGATATCCCTTAACATGAACTAAGTCAGACAAGCTTTCATCTTCCAATTCTTCAAGTTTTTGTTTGGCTTAACCAACTAGCTCAGGGATATCCAACACAGATTCTTGGAGAATGGCTGGTTTAGTGGAAAACCAACTTGATCACGAGCTCAACATAACAGTCAGGGGACAACCTGGTAATACTTCCGAGAAGATAATCGGAAAATCACGAACCACCGATATGTTACTAAGCTCGAGAACAATCTTGCCTTTCAAGGCAAGATGACATGATCAAAAGAGCGAGGGTTTGGCAAAATCCTAACTCATCGATCGAAGAGTGCACCAGGAATAAGGACTAGGTTGCACGATCAATCTTAGAATGATGATTCAGTAACCATCATGCTAAGAATGAGAATATTGTCCATTTACTACCAAGGAACGAGTTTCTTGGAGTATTGATTTCACACATCACAATTCACTTGTCGGCATTCCAGTTACAACAACACGAGGACCGGGGAATGAATGATGACGATGAGAAGTATCACTACATCAAGAATTCATAAGAGGTGGTGCAATCCTCATGACACTCTTGTCGTAAAGATGGTAATACTTCAGGGTAGAACAGAACAAAAGCTAGATTGGCATTTTGATCTGCGGAATACAATTGCTTTGACCCAATCCTGGATATGGATGAGGTACTGGAATTTGTTTCTCCTAGTCATTCTGCAATAGAATGGC
The DNA here is from genome assembly GCA_021605145.1 of Aegilops bicornis. Classification (NCBI taxonomy): domain Eukaryota; kingdom Viridiplantae; phylum Streptophyta; class Magnoliopsida; order Poales; family Poaceae; genus Aegilops; species Aegilops bicornis. The sequence goes on from CM038673.1 coordinate 251,434,815, forward strand.
TTGACGGGCCACAAGAGTAATAGGTATCGATGAACGAATGCACAACTATTCCTGACTATCAATTGATAGACTAGGGTCGGAATACAGCTGAGGAGGGTCAACTCAAGGAACATATAACTTTCTGAGTTGTGGATGCATAGATTAGTATGTCGAACCAAGTTCAACAGGTTTCTTCCGGATAACCCATGTAGAGAGGTAGGACCGGCAGAGTCACAATATAGAATGGGGAACTCATCGAGAGCACTCTTGTTGCGATCTTTTGGTTCAAAGAACTTCCGCCATAAGAAGTTCATGGTATTTGGAAGAAGGAAATACCATGGACCTCGAGGACTATCGCAAGGTTACTAATATCCTAAAGGAACTAGCAAACACTATCAACATGAAGTAAGTAGGGTGAATCTCGGGTTCGAGAACCCACGAGTAGAATTCCTACTAACAAACTAAGTGAAATCACGAGATGCTTTCGAGAATGATGGCCAGAATCATCACAGTGGGAACACAAGACATGGCTAGATTACTAGCTGACTCTGTAAAACACTTAGGATCATAATAATAGCTCCAACATATATGTCGAGGCAATAGAGTACCTCAACTGATCGATTAGTGTGGTTGAACTGGCCCAAAGGGACATTGGGAACGGAAAGAAGGGATTTGCAAATGCATCATACTATTTAGAAACCTGTGATGACTCGGACAGCATAACGGCTGTAAATGCTCAAAAATATTTGAGACATCATGCAAAATGGTGGCATAACCACTTAGCATCGCAATATCAAGGTTCCGAGATAAAGGGTCAACACACGGAAGTAGTAGGAACTGAAATGAGGATTGAATCCATCAATCCTATAAGTCTCTATCATAGTAACTCGTCAAACTGACAGATATATGAGAAGGCCTAGTTCTTAATCCCCGTATTCCAAGTCACATCGATCTAGCCGGTAACACCTCATATCACTTTGCGGCCTCACGCACGGTATTCCCACGGGTGTCGCCTTACCATGGCCCGGGAACATTTGCGCCTTTTCGCTCACGTATATGACAGTGTCGATTGCATCCATATGACAGAGAACCCGGGCCGACATGACTAGTCGTGAACCCAAAGTGGCACTAACTTACGGGGACAGGCATACATGAATCAACATCGAGCATGTCGGTCAGTAGCATGTGAATCCGTGTTGTAGCACTAGGCTAATAGGACTCCGGTGAACCGGGCTGTAGCAGGCTAGGTAGGACTCCGGATGTCACCGTGTGACATTTCCCAGAAGGGACAGACACAGGAACGAAGTGAATCACATGCCGGTTAGTCAATTGTTCCGAAGCAGTAGTGCTGGGCTAGCAGGACTCCGGTGAACCGGGCTGTAGCGGACTACTATGGCTCATGGAAGGACAAGACTACATTTCCCCATAAGAAATGCTACCAAGGATAAACAACTAGGTTGTCGGATCCCACACATACCAACCATTTCAATCATACACATAATATGCTCGATATGTGTAAATACAACATGGCATCACAACAAAACTCTATGACTCAAAGTATTTATTCAATAGGCTCCGAGGAGCGAGATATTACAAACATGGATCTCATGACCCAACATTCAGAGCATACAAGTCAAAGCACATGCGGAAGCTTAACATGTCTGAGTACATACATCTACAAATGAAAAAGGCTGAGAAGCCTGACTATCTACCAGATCCTGCCAAGGGCACAAGATCGTAGCTGAGGTATCAAGCTATACGTCGAAGTCCACACGGAACTACTAGCAAGACTGACGTCTCTCTGCAAAACATAAAATAGGAAAACGTGAGTACAAATGTACCCAGCAAGACTTACATCAGAACTAGCTACATATGCATCAGTATCAACAAAGGGGATGGTGGAGTTTGACTGCAGCGAGCCAGCTTTGACTCAGTGGATATCCTAAACTATGACTGCAAGTAACTCTTTTGAGGTGGCGCACACGAGTCCACATATTCACCATATCAATACACCACTATGGATCCGCTCCCGTCTCCCTACGAGAAGGCCATCCATAACACTCACGCTTATCTTGCGAGTTTTTGAGTATCCACTTTCACTTGTCTATGAACTGTACAGGCAACCCTGAAGTCCTATACCGCAGACACGGCTATTCAAATAGATCATTTGTAACCCTGCAGGGGTGTACTTCTTCACACATGTTTCCACCACTTAGCGTCTGCACACGACATGTGCTCGGCAAACTTCAACCGAAAGCCGACGTGGGTGTAGACCATGACCTACCTAAACACTCATGTCTCTAGTCTAGGTTTATCGCCTATCCAGGTTCCATCCGCAGGGAGTCCGGCCGAGGTTTCCACATAAGGCCCAGAACGATGTGTACAGGGTTCCGCGACACGAAACGGGCGCCGGCATACCCGGCCACGTGCCTACCGCATCACAGCCCACCCCTCGGGTCAGTGCTGCGCAAGACCTCCAGCATACTACAAACACCAGAAACTACTTGCAACTCCTGGACAGAGGACTAGGGTGGTTAAGAAGTCAAGCGGGGTCATATTTCAGGGTCCAATGCATGGTAGTAGCCGTTTCATGGATCACAAACACATAACTCAGTTCCTGAGGACGGCTTCAATGAGACAACCCACCATGTACTCCTACATGGCCTCTCACCGCTACCTTTACCAAATCATGTTCACACACTTAGCTCACACACAGTAGGACATGTTCATCACCATTCCAATTCATCCCCGATGAATCAGACCTGACTCAACTCTAAGCAGTAGCAGGCATGACAAGCAAGCATGAATGAGTAGGCACAAAAGGGCTCAGAAAACTCCTACTCATGCTAGTGGGTTTCATCTATTTACTATGGCAATGACAGGTCATGTAGAGGAAAAAGGGGTTCAACTACCGCAACATGTAACAGGTGAATCATTGTTGTCCTAATGCAGTAAAATAGAGCAGGAGCGAGAAAGCGGAATGAACAAGGGGGTTTGCTTTCCTGGCACTTCTGAAGATAATATAGATCTTCGTGGTGTCATCGAACTCATCGTCGGAACCTCGTCTACTGAGAGGGGACAAACACTGGCAAACAAGGAAGAACACAATCAATGCAATGCAACAATATGATGCATGATCATGACATGGCAATATGTTGTGGTTTGAGCTAATGCAACCAGAAACCAGATTAAATGAAGTTGGTTTGAACCAAGGGTTCAAATTCAAACTCCATATGTGCTTATTTAAATGCCAATTATGCAAATTGCCATATACAGCAACCTTAGGTTGTTCATATATGCATGCGAATGGCACAGATGGATAGATTGGATTTTTCTGATCATTTTTCATATATAATTTGTTTCATTTGGAGTTACAGATTAATTTCTATGAATTTTTGAAGTTAGCATTATTTTCTGAAATTTTCTGAATAAGAATAAATCCAGAAATAATTAACTACGTCAGCACTGCATCACTGGCAAGATGGCCAAAGTCCTATGGCTCGAGGGCTCCTTTGTGGAGACCATAAAGGGGTGGCAATCGGGGTGGTTCTACATCACCGAGCCGCGCGACTCTCAATGGGTGGTTGCCCCCGAATTCCGATTTGGCTTCCCCACACGGCTCACATCATGGAAAGAGACGGGCCTGACATGGGGGGATTCGGACGAGCTGTCCGGACTCCAAACCTCAAGGTCCAAACCCGGTGGACAAGAATCTCGTGCTTGTCAACGTAATCCGTGTGATGCTCATCTGCCGGATTCTCCCATGCCAACAACGGGCCTTCAAATTGTGGGAGTTCGATCCGCACAGCACCCAACTCTGAAAAAGGCTCTTCGACACTACGCACGAAGACGCTTGGAAGGTGTCTTGTTGAAGGCGCCGAGGTTCTACATCCGCCATCAAGATCGCGGATTCAGCTCGCAGCGTCAAGCCAGCGAGGTAAGTTATTTTACCCTTTATGGGACTCTCTTTTTCATAGTTTGACTCTATGCGGGATCTAAAACTCCCTAACCTTTGACAGGACTGGCTGAAGACGTCCGGACAGATTAACTATCCGACCCGCTTGCCAGAAGACCCAGCGGACGCCCGATTGATGGGGCTGCTGGCTCCGGCACCTCATGTGGTGCTGGAGAAGAAGGCCACGGGGACTCGAAGGAGTGCCCGACGCCAGGTGTTGTCGGACTCATCGTCCGACGACTCCGAGGCGGAATCCTCCTCTAAGGACGAGGAGGAGGAGAAAGAAGCCTCTTCCCCAGCGGGGGGAGAGAAGAAAAGGAAGGCCGCCCCGACTGGGGAGGCCGGAGGGTCCAAGAAAGGAAGGACCCTTCCTCCGGACTTCTCCACCAACGCCGACAACGACGAGGAGGAGTGGCCACCAAGGGCCAAGCCCCTGGCGAGATCGTAAGTGTCCGGACTCCGGAATAGTTCATGACTTTTTATTTGTCGCATAGTGTCTTCTAACACCGAATATGACCATGTAGCCCGCCCAAGGACGAGCTTGCCGCTTCGTCGAGCGGCTCCCTGGGCTCGTCTGATGTGAATAGTACTTCACTTCCGACCGCCTCCTCTCCTTGTGTCGTTGATGACACTGCGGTGGAGTCCCAAAAGGGGCCCAGCCAGGAGGAGGTGGTCCTGGAGGCGCCAAGAAGGTGACCTCCCTGACTCGGCGCAAGGGGCGAGACCCCAGAGGGCTCTAAGTTCAGCCCCTGCGGACTCCATACCGAACCTTCAAGGTTCCAAGTCCGGCAAGAGGCCCATTCGTAAGAAGGGTAAGACTACGACGCCGGTGACCTCCGTCCATCCGGAGGCATCGGATAGCTTGCTGGAGGCGCTTAAAGGCGCCTCCATCGACGAGGAGTACCGCACTGTTATGAGTGTGGTGATCCAGAAAGTTCACGCCAAGAGCGGGCTGGTCAAGCCTGTACCAGCCTTCTAACAGGCTTTGAGGTAAGTTTAGAATATGTAAAAATATTACCGCATAGACAGTAGCCCCTGATGCTTAGTTCGGTGTTCGAAAGAAAAGCCGGACTGAGGATCTAAAAAGATATACGCAGGAGTCTAACATAAGTATGTTAATATGGGAATGCAGGCTGCGCTTGACCTCTGCCAAGACCGATCATGGAGGTCAATGCATTGAAGCAGAGCCTCGAGCGGTCCGAGAACGAGCTCGGCCTTGCAAAGAAGCAGCTCGAGGACAAGGAAGGTAAGTAATACCTTATTAAAGAAATACCTTATAGAAAGGATTTGGTTGCAAAAATGACAGGAGTAACGTGGGTATTGTAGGGGCCACGAACGAGGTGGCGACCCTGAAGGAAGCGGTGTCCGCGGCCGAAAGCAAAGCAGCCGTGGAGCGCGAGAGAAGCAGGAGGCGCGGGTGGCGGAGGTGCGGCAAGAGCTCCAGGCTCTCGTGGAAAAACACGAGAGTTTGGAGCGCGACTCGAAGACTTGAGAGTTCGAGCTCGCCTCAGCTCTTGAGAGTGCCAAAGCCGCTAAGGCCGAAGCCCAAAAAGCCCTCCAAGAGATTGAATCATTAAAGAAGATAGCGGCGGGTAAGGCATTCTTTATGCAAAGCAAGCATGTGAAAGTGAACTACCTATTACTTACCCGAATCCGGAGTTCTCCAGGAGCATTCGCAGATCTGCCCTGTAGTGTGTCTGATGCTGCCGCGTTCTACCGCGCCAAGGAGGGGAGCTCGACGGAGAAGGTGTTCTGGTCTCAGTATGCTGAGGCCGAACGTCCGGTGCCCCTGAGTGACCAGCTGAAGCAGCTGGTCGAGCTCCACAAGGTCACCGAACAGGCCATGAAGGGCCTCATAGTTCGGCTGTGGCCATTGGAAGCCATGCCTGGGAGCTACTTCGGGCTAGTGCAGCGGCTGGTGGACGCCTGTCCATGGATTGAAGTCATCAAGCGCTCCGTCTGCATTGAAGGTGCCCGTCGGGCCCTTGCCCGTGCTAAAGTGCACTGGGGCAAGCTGGATGCGGAGAAGCTTGTGACGGACGGGCCACCGAAGGGCAAGGAGCATCGCAAGTCGAAATGTACTATTAGGGCGTCTCAAGGGTGCCCGCCGTATAGCGGGTGAATGCTCCAAAGATGTAATTTTTGAATAGACTCGCATTTGTTATCCTGTACGCTGAAAACTTGTTCATATGCGCTAAGCAACGCTTGTGAATTTAAAATATTACCTTCTGTTCGGCCGTTTATCAAATTTGAGAGATGGCAAGTCGTTGGCCCCAGCCCCCATGTCTATGAACTGTTATAGGCAACCCAGAAGTCCTTTACCGTGGACGTGGTTATTCGAGTAGATCATTTATAACCCTGCAGGGGTGTACTTCTTCACACATGTTTCCACCACTTAGCGTCTGCACACGACATGTGCTCGGCAGACTTCAAGCGAAAGCCGACGTGGGTGTAGACCACGACCTGACTAACCACACAAGTCTCTAGTCCAGGTTTATCGCCTATTCAGGTTCCATCCGTGAGGAGATCCGGCCAGGGTTTCGCTCACAGCCACAAACGATGTGTGCAGGGTTCCCGAGACAACTAACGGGCGCTCGGTACACCATGCCACGGTGTATCTACCACATCATAGCCCACCCCTAGGGTCAGCGCTACGCACGGCCTCCAACACATATACTACAAACACCAGAAACTAGTTAACTCCTGGACATAGGACAGGGGCGGTTAATAAGTCGAGCGGGCTCATAATTTAGGTCCCTACGTGTGGTAGTAGCTATTCATGGCTCACAAACATAGAACTCAATTCCTGAGGACGGTTTCAATGAGACAACCCACCATGTACTCCTACATGGCCTCTCACCGCTACCTTTACCAAATCGTGTTCACACACTTGGCTCACGCACAGTAGGACATGTTCATCACCATTCAAATACATCCCCGATGAATCAGACCTGACTCAACTCTAAGCAGTAGCAGGCATGAAAAACAAGCATGAATGAGTAGGCACATCAGGGCTCAAACAACTCCTACTCATGCTAGTGGGTTTCATCTATTTACTGTGGCAATGACAAGTCATGCAGAGGAAAAAGGGGTTCAGCTACCGCAGCATGTAACAGTTGAATCGATGTTGTCCTAATGAAGTAAAAGAGAGAAGGAGCGAGAGAGTGGGATTCTATCGGAATGAACATGGGGTTTTTGCTTGCCTGGCACTTCTGAAGATAGCATTGAGTCTTCATAAGTGTCAACGATCACAGTGTCGGAACGACGTCTACCGAGGGGGAACGAAACCGGCAAATAGAGAAGAAACACGATCAATGCAATGCACAATATGATGCATGATTATGACATGGCAATATGCTGTGACTTGAGCTAATGCAGCTAGTAATAGAATGGTTTGAGTTGATTTGAACCAAGGGTTCAAATTCAAACTTGAGTTATGAATTTATAAAGTGCATTATCATGTTTTGATATGAACAGCAAGGTTAAGTTGCTTTATCATGCATGAAACCAGTACCAATGGATAGATTGGATTTTTCTGATCATTTTTCATATATAACTTATTTCATTTGGAGTTACGGTTGATTATATGATTTTTAGAAGTTTATAACATTTTCTGGAAATTTCTGAATAAGTTTAAATCCAGAAAATTCTTTACTGCATCAGCACTACGTCACTTTGACGTCAGCAGGTCAACGGGCGGCCCAGGTCAAACTGAACAGTGAGTCCCGAGTGTCAGTGTCTAACTAAACTAACCTAGCTTAGTTACTACTAACCTAACTTAATTAGCCGGGCAGGGCCCGCATGTCAGTGGCTCATCTAATTAGCTAAGTTAATTAACACTAACTAAACCTAACACTAATTAAACAGGCGCCTGGGCCCACACGTCAGGGGAGGTCAAACCCCTGGTCAACAGGGTCAAACCCGCCGGACATGGTCCACGACTCTACACCGACGACGACAGACACGGCGCAGGGCGTCGGGTTTTGCCGTCCGGTGACCAAACAAATGGCGGAGAGGCTCTACGCGTAGCTGGCGCTCTTCTGCATCCAACGGGACCGGAGTCAGCGGCTAGGTGGTCGGAAATGGCGGCGGCAACCTCAAGAGCGGCGGCCGGAGCTCGGGCGCTGACCGACTCGATGCTACGCTGCACTTGGGGAGGAACTGGTGGGTGCTACGTGCTCTGGGAAGCATCGAACACGGGACACGCCAACGTGAAGCTATGGTGTCAAGGTCGCGGTGGCGCCTTGGCGGGTGGTATTGAGGTCTCGGGCTTGACGGAAGCGACAGCCAGAGGGGGCAAACGAGCGCGGGGAGAAAGGGGTTCACTGTAGTAGCTCATGGCGGTTGTAGGGGGCGTTGGAGTGGGCTCGGGGAAGTACGGACAGCATCGTGGCTTTGCCGGCAATCTCGGCGGCCGTAGGGAGAAGAAGGCAATGCAGGGCGGCCGAGATCACGTGACTCGTCGAGGAGGAAGAGGTGGTCGTGGGGGATCTTCTGGACACGGAGAGAGGTTCAGGGGGAGGTGGTGGCTACAGTGAGCGGCGTTGGTGGCGACGATCCCCGCTCGGTGGTGAGAGAGAGAGAGATCCAGGGGAGGGGAAGGACGATGGGAGCGAAGGAGAGGACCAGGGGGCTGCGTGGTGACGTCTAGGGCCTCCAGGCGTCGAGGGGCAGCTAGGAAAGCAGGAGGTGACCGGCGCGCGGTGGCCACTCGCCCCTGCTCCTACTGGCAGGAGGTTAGGGACGGTCAGGTGGCTGGGCTGGGCCACCTATAGTGCTGGGCCGACTGGGCTGGACAAGTAGGGTTGCTCTCTCTTCTCTCCTGTTCTGTTTTGCTATTTTATTCTGTAACTTCTGGCTTTATTAAAAATACTCAAACGTTTCCAAAAACCCTGAAAATAATTACGGGCTCTGTTTGGAATATTCCCAACAGCCCTCACTTAGGTTCAGAATTAATTGAGCATTTAAAATATTATATAGCATTTAAATGCCCAATTGCAAATAGCATATGATTTAATTCAGTGACCTTAGGATGACCTAGAAAATTGTGCACCATTCTTGTCAGAGGTTTAAGACCAAGGCAAAGATGATGAACATTTTAGAAGGTCATTTCAGGTTCATTAAAATAATTTTAGTAACCCTAGTTGGTTTCAGGGGGGTGCTGGGGGTTCTGTCATCCCCATTTCGACCTTCTGTGAAAAGTAAATATGATGCTGGCCAAGAACTAGGGATGTGACATGCCATGAAGGCCAAGGCAGACGATCCTGGCAAGGAGATTGCCGGGTGCGCCGCTTGCCGGGCCTTGGCGGCTGCCGACAAGCCAGGGGGCTCCGACAAGCAATATTGCAAGATCCACCCACCAAGGGCCACGACCTCCAGAACTGCCGACAAGTCGAAATGCTTGCTGAAAAGCAAAAAGCCGAGTATGAGAGGCGGGACAAGGAGAAGGGTCAAGATGGCGCTGAAAGATCCGGCAAGAAGCGTGGCGGCCAAGGAGGCCACCGTGGCAAGGATAACCAACAAGAGAGGCCCGCTCGGGGCCGCGGTAAGAAGAACGAAGATGACAATCATGACGAGGACGACGAGTCCGGCGAGCATGAGTTTCAGAATGCAATGGAGGCCATGTGCGTCGATGGTGGAGCCTCACTGCATACTTCCCACCGCCGGCTATAGCAGTGGGCGCATGAGATCACAGCAGCGGAGCCATCGTTCAACGCTCAGAAGCCGCTGAAGTGGTCCAGCACGCCCATCATATTTGACGCTGAGAACCACCCTGATTGCACAACTGCGGTCGGGTGTTTTCCATTGTTGGTCTCTCCAATGATACACAACCTGAAGGTGAACAAGATTTTGGTTGACGGTGGGGCCGATCTGAACTTGATCTCACCTGTTAATCAAAAGGCTGTAAATTCCTGATGGAGACCTCGAGGAGACGGGCACGTTTCAAGGGGTCAACCCGGGAGGGAGCCAGCCGAAGGGGAAGGTCACGCTGCCTGTGATGTTTGGAGGCGAGTTGAACTACAGGACGGAGAGGATTGTCTTTGATGTAGCCGAGATCCCCTTGCCCTACAGCGGGATCCTCGGCCACGCGGCACTAGCCAAGTTCACGGTGGTGTCACATTACGCCTACAACACACTGAAGATGCCTGGGCCGATGACCATCATCACCGTCCCCTGCGACAAGAAGGATTCACTGATCTCCGCCGACCTACTCTACCAGGAAGCAGTTGCAGCAGCTGCCGCCAAGGCACTTGCTCCTGTCGCTGAAGCCCCGGGAGGGAAGAAGAAGATTGGCAAGACCTCTCGCACCCACTCCGTCAAGCGCACCTCTTCGGGGTGTTGTGCTACCGTCGAGGATGTGACAGAGATCTCCACCGGCAAGAGCAAGAAATCGAGAGCTGCACCGCCAGAGACCAAGAAGGCGTCCGTCAAGGAGGATGGCACAGGAGGGGATTTCACCATAAGCTCCACCCTCAACAGCAAATAGGAAAGCACGCTCATCACTTCCATGCGGGCGAATGTTCATGTGTTTGGATGGCAAGCATCCGACATCCCTGGCTTTCCCAGGGAAGTGATTGAGCACCATCTTGTTGTCTGTCCCCATGCGCGACCCGTCAAGCAGAAGGTCAGGAAGCAAGCTTTGGAACGGCAAGAGTTCATCACAGAAGAGATCAGGAAGTTGGAAGCGGCAGGCTTGGTGAGAGGAGTGCTCCATCTGACATGGTTGGCCAATCTGGTGATGGTGCGCAAGGCAAATGGGAAGTGGAGGCTGTGTATTGACTACACAAATATCAATAAGGCTTGTCCTAAGGACCCCTTCCCGTTGCTGCACATTGACCAGATTGTTGACTCCACGGCCGGGTGTGATCTGTTATCATTCCTTGATGCCTACTCGGGCTGCCACCAGATCTTCATGACAAGAGAAGATGAAGAGAATACATCATTCATCACCCCATGTGGTACGTATTGCTTTTTACGGATGCCTTTCGGATTGAAGAGTGCTGGCTCAAGGTTGGCAAGGGTGGTCCAAATTTGTTTTGAGCCCCAGCTACATAAAAATATGGAAGCTTATATGGATGACATAGTGGTCAAAACCAAGGACAAGGCAACTCTTGTACAAGACTTAGAAGAGACGTTTGCCAACCTGCGCAAGATGAACCTCAATTTGAACCCTGACAAGTGTGTCTTCGGTGTTCCGTCTGGCAAACTTCTCGGGTTCTTTGTGTCACACCGTGGGATTGAGGCAAACCCAGACAAGATCAAGGCTATCAAGCAAATTGAGGCGCCCAAGACGATCAAGGATGTGCATCGGCTCACTGGCTGCGTTGCCGCCATAAGCAGATTCATCTCCAAGTCTGCCGAGCGCGCCCTCCCCTTTTTCAAAATCCTGTAAAAGGTGGGACCAATGGAATGGATGGACCCTAGAGGCCGAAGCAGCGCTACAGGATTTGAAGAAATACCTCTCCTCTATGCCGATACTAGTTGCGTCTAAACCCCAATAGCCGTTGCTGCTGTATGTGGAGGCGACGAATCAAGTGGCCAGCGCCGCGCTAGTGGCGCAGAGGGAGGTCGATGAGGAGGCAGTGGAAACGGCGGGACTGGAGGATGGCAAGCCAGAGATTCCCCTGCAGGTCCTGGCGTCGGCAAGGCAAGGCCCCCGGCAGAGTCTGACGCCATCAGGACAGGGCCCGCGCAGCCAAATGAAGTGGTGCAGAAGAAGAAGATGATGCAGCACCCGGTTTACTTTGTCGGATCCCTCTTGCAAGGGGCTAGGTCAAGGTACTCAGGTGTGCAAAAATTGCTCTTCAGCCTCCTTATGGCCTCGAGGAAGCTGCCTCATTACTTCGAAGCACACGAGATCACCGTCGTCACCCGCCTCCCGTTGCAACGGATATTGCATAATCCAGACGCAACCGGGAGGATTGTGGAGTGGGCCTTGGAGCTATTGAGGTCTGTTTCGCTTCCTTCATGCAATACATCCCAGACCACGGCAGCAAGGTCTGTTCCGCTTCCGTGGCACACCCACGGAGCAACAGCCAGGCGGAGAGGGCAAATGCTGAAGTACTACGAGGCCTGAGGACCAAGACTTTTGACAGATTGCACTAGAGCGGAAGGCGCTGGATTGATGAGTTGTCGGTGTTTCTTTGGTCGATTAGAACAACGCCAAATCAAGACACCGGCCAGACACCCTTTGCCCTTGTATACTGGGCACAAGTAGTTCTCCCCATGGAACTCACATATGGGTCACCTTGAGTGCTCGCTTATGACGAGCTTGAGCAAGAGCAATTGCGGCAAGATAACGCAACGCTCCTTGAGGAAGATCGTCTTCGGGCGGTTGTGAGAGCAGCGCACTACCAGCAAGCCTTGCATCGCTACCATAGCCGCAAGGTTCATGCCCGAAGCTCTGAGGAAGGCGACCTAGTTCTTAGGCGTGTTCAATCAGCCAAGAATTCCAACAAGTTGACACCGAAGTGGGAAGGCCCTTATCGGGTAATACGAGTCACCAGGCCTGGCGCAGTCCGCCTGGAGACCAAAGATGCTATTCTAGTGAGCAACTCCTGGAACATTGAACATCTTCGCAAGTTTTACCCATAAGGCGCGGTTGCCGGGCCCCCCGGCAAACCACCTTTTGTACAAGCCTTGCCGGCAAGGCATGTAACCCTCTGTACAAAGCCAGGCGTAGATCCTGAGCATAAATAAATGAAGCGCTGGCGCCCTAAGTTTTAGCATGCATGCTATGTTAAGTCTCTCCCTCGGTTAGGGTTGATAGTGCTTAGCGGCAACTAACCCCTAGCATAGAGGTCAAGTGTGTGTTTCTCTGTTCCTTTCCATCCTCTTTGGATCGCAGGGTAAATGGACGTTTCTGCTGAGCTGTTTGGAAGAAAGAGAACGAGCCGGCACTCCAGCCTTGGCAAGCCAAGGTTGCCGGAGGCTGCAGATACAAGAATCCAACCACGGCAAGCCAAGGCTGCCGGGGGCTGCAGATTCAGATAAGTCTTTCATCCTCTGTTGTGCATTTCCGTATGAAGTTGGGGCGTATGAAACCTCGTTTTGCTCCTAGACCACCGTGCTCCCCCTTTTCCCTGTACCCAAGTCCCTGGGTCAGAACCGGGTCGTAGTCGCGGTGGAGAGGAAATAAACGAGGGGCCTAACTCTACTTCGCCCCTGCCTCCGCCAAGAGCGTGAGAATGGTCGGCTGGAGTAAGGGGACGGCAAGGCCTGTTGCCGGGCGTCAATGTTTATCTTAAAAATAACAAGGATTCAATCCTTGGCATGGGCCTCGCTCACACACAAAGAACCCGACAAGAACCCTTTTTCATTAAAAACGTCCCATACAGGTATAGTTCATACGGGATGAAAAACATGAGCAAGGGGATTACAAATATTAAATCTAACAAGTGCCCGCAGGCTTACAAACTAAAAAGAGATAAGATGCCTGTAATCCCTTTATTGTCCCTCTCCTCAGATGGTGGAACAAGATAGCGGGAGGGCAAAAAGAGCGCCTAGGCGAGGTACGAGGAGCAGAAGGCACCAAGAGAACATCCCGGTGCCGGGAGGGGAGCTGGAAGATGAGGCAGCGGGCCGACAATACGCGACGAAGGCGTCGGTGCCCGCGTACTCCGACTTGACGGCCGCCACCCGCCTTCTTCGCCTTCTCCAACCCTCCTACGCCAGCCGCCCAAGGAGGCGACGGGGAACGCGCCGATGGAGAGCTTGACGAGGAAGGCCCTCGGTAGGGCGCGTGCCCGAGGGAGGGGCAACCCGGTCAGTCGGTGTCGAGGTCGATGTCCCGCCGCTCGACGCCCTAGTCATTGTTGTTGCTGTCCTCCTCGTCACTCCTGCTTGAGGAGGAATCTTCATCATTGGAGGAGCTCTCCACGCAGCACTTTAGGCGAGTTCAAAGATCTCCAAAGACCTTGACAGAAAGCAGGTCGTTCTCCATTAACTTTAAATAGAGAACGAGCCCCATCGTCAGGCTGTGGACACGAGCGAACGTCTTCCATCCGTGATGGAGGTACATGACGTGACGGGCGGGGAAGTCGACGTCGACCCGCGTGCCTCCATTCCCGCAGCCCCTCATGTGCAACCTGAGGGTCTGGGGCGGATCGAGCTCCATATCCGGAGCGAATGGGGTAGGGAGACGAAGACGACGACGCGGTGGCCGACGCAGCCTGATGAAGAACTCACGAGGCTGGTCCACAGTGTGACCCTCCATCGGGAGAGGCATCGCCGGCGGAGGCGAGGTTAGTGCGCCGCCCCGTCCCCCTCTCCCCAGGGCGCCACGACGGCCTCGGCCTTTCCCCCTCCCCCTTCCTCTCGTGACCGGCTCCGCCGCTGCGAGCTCCTAGGGAGGAGGGACGCGTTGTTAAGCAGCGACCCTCGCAATCACCGTTGAAGGGCCTGCGCCCCCTCTCGCCATGGCAGATGGAAGAAAGGAGCGGAAGTGGGAGGAGATGGATGCTGGAAGAATGTGGGATGACATCCCCCTCCCCCTTCTTATAAAGGGGCGGGGTCGGGGCTCGGCCGTCCCACTCAACCAATCCAACCATCGAGGGCGCAGGGAATCGGGACCGACCCGCTGCCGTAATCAGCGACGACCCAGTTTCCTGCCTCCACCGCCTACCACCTGCATGGGGGACACGTGGTGAGCAAGCAGGATCGAGGGGATGGGTGAGGCGACCTTTCCACACCCCATGATCGTGGGGCACATGCGCCTTGAAGACCATGACCTGAGTCCACTCAGTAAATGAGCCGCGCCTCTGCGCCTCCCTCTTTTTATGGGGAAGGCGCGAGCCGCCTCTTTACCACGACGTGACGCATGCATGCGAAAACTGCCCCGCGCATGACACCCACGTCATGCACGACCCTCCAAGTCGCGCATTCAACGCGGGTCGTGGGGAAGCGCAGCGGACGAAAGAGTTACCGCGGTAAAAATCCCGCCCCGCCTGCCCGCGTACTGTTTTGGGCCTGGCCTAACAACGTGTTGCGCTTATGTGTGGCCCAGGCCCGAGGGCTCCTGTCGGTGTACAAAAGAAGGGGCACTCCTTTTTACCCCTTTACTTGTGCACACGCAGTCGGAGTCGCGCCCACGGCCACACCAAGCAGGGCAGAGGAGGGATGCCGAAGGCACAAGCTGATCAGAGACAACACCAAGACCAGAGAACACAAAAAGACCAAGAGGGCGAGGTGGACTCCCCCGGTAAGATCCTTGCCGGGGCAACTTGCCCGATGCCAAGAGAGCAGGCCACCCTTGAGCCCGCGGGGTCCAACACCACCAACCAACTACATTGGAACCAAGTCTCGGGAGGCGACTCTATGGTGGAAAG
Source organism: Aegilops bicornis (assembly GCA_021605145.1). Lineage (NCBI taxonomy): Eukaryota > Viridiplantae > Streptophyta > Magnoliopsida > Poales > Poaceae > Aegilops > Aegilops bicornis. The sequence continues at coordinate 251,450,076 of CM038673.1, forward strand.
CAGATCTTCGTCAAGGTCATAAACACACAAGATCAGATGGGGACCAGAAGACGCTTGCCGGGGATGACCACGATGCCATGGCAAGACCCTTGTCGGGGCCCCGGCAAGGCCCTTGCCGAAGACACCTACGGGGCCACGGCCAGGCTTGTCGGATTTCGGGTTCCGGCAGATCCTCTAGGTTCAAACTCTGGGGTGCACGCGGAGATCTCACCTCCAACCTAACTACCCCTCGTCGCCTCGCAAGGATCTAAACTACACAAAGAGCAACACAATGGACACAAGGTTTATACTGGTTCGGGCCACCATTGTGGTGTAATACCCTACTCCAGTGTGTGGTGTGTTGGATTGCCTCAGGGGCTGATGATGAACAGTACAAGGAAGAACAGCCTCGCGAGGGTCTGTTCTTGGCCGGTGCGGCGAACTGCTAGGGGGAGTTCGGTCGCTCTCTCTCTCTCTCTAGATTGCTTGATCTCTAGCTCTGTTCTGGATTCCGGATCCCGGATCCCGGATCCCCCTACCCTGTGGGTGGCTAGTCCTATTTATAGGTAAAGGCCCTGGGCCTCTTCCCAAATATTGAGCGGGAAGGGCGCCAACAATTGGCCATTTTGAAGGGGAACATCTAGTACACTTATCCTGACTAAAGTTGGTCCTCGCCTGCCAAAGGCTCTGACGATGACGCCGGCTTGGGCTCCACGATGACCTCCTTCCTGCCGTTGTATTGGTCTTGATCTTGCTGCACCGAAATGGCTGCCTTTGCTTGATACTCTCGCCTGCGCTTGCCTCCTTTGCACCAAAGAGGAAATGAGGACACTGCGCGGGCTGGCGCCCGCCTGGCGCCCTTGGTCGTCATGGCTTGCATCATGGGCACCTCGTGAGGTACCCCGCCTTGATCTCTCCGCCTCCTCGCGAGCCAGCCTGATGAGGCCGTGCCTGAGGAAGCTCCCTGTCGTTCCGCCTCAGCAGGCTTGGCCCTCGCGAGGGTCTTGACCTTGTCTTGATGAAGATGGGCCGTCTTGGGCCACCCCTTGAGCCACGCCGCAGGCCGCAGGCAGTGCAAGTCTGGGTACCCCATTCCCGTAACACCAACAAGAGCCCCGGCCCAAGGCGCGCTGGACTTGGCTTAGCGGAGAAGCGAAGGGGCAAGTGCGGCGCGCGAGCCCTAACAGCTCTTGACTTTGGGCGCCGCGTGGCGGTTGATTGGACGTGGGCGCCCCTGCTTCCCCGCGACGCCTTGACAACTGCGCGAATCGACAAAAGAGCGGCACCCGTCTAGGCTTTTCCTCCTTTGCCTTCTCCAGTCATTGCCCAGATCCCCTTTCTTGCTCCTATCCTTCCTGCTTCCGAAATCCCCAGATCTGCTCCGACCCCGTGCCCTAGCAAGGTATGGCGCCTCGCCAGACCCCGGCCGGAGCTTGGTAATCGCCCGCTCTGGACTCCCCGAACGTGTCAGAGAAGAGCCTTGCCCGAGCGTGCCGGATGATGGCGGCACAAGGCAACGACGGGGCTGCGGTGCTCAAGGCTGGCTCTGCCTTTCCCGAGGACCAAGGAAGCACCTTCTATCCGCTCTTCGTGAGCACCATTGCCGCCGGTCTGGTGCCTCCCTTTTCTGAGTTCTTCTTTTCTGTCCTCCGCCATTACATACTGCACGCTCTGCACCTCCACCCCAACTCTGTTTTCCTCCTGGCGATCTTCGCCTACTACTGTGAGGCTCATGTCGGGGTGCAGCCCTCAGTGGCCTTGCTGCGCCACTACTTCTACCTCTGGGCCTCTCACGGCCCCATCACCGCATGCGCGAGCTTTGTCGCGTACAGCAGCTCCAATGCCATCTCGAAGCCCAGGAAGAGGACTGAGGGCTTCAGGAGCATGTGGGTCATGGTAGATGTTGGGCGCATCCATCCTCGGCTGATTCTGCCCACGGAGCAGCCCACGCCCATCGAGGCTTGGTCTCGCGCGGAACTCATGGATCCCCGCGCGAAGCCAGTGCTGGAGAAGATGGACGCGGACCTGTGGCCGGGCAACATGGCAACGGCGAAGCTGACCGGGGCGTCGCTCCTGAGGGAGTTCCTGGAGCACCGGGTGGCCCCGCTTCGGCAATACTCGCTTCCGCTGTGGAGGCCTCGCCCGAGCCCCGTAGTCTTGGCCGACGAAGATCTGGCCGCGGTCCTCCAATCTTTGTTCGGGGGAGATGTGGTGAGGCTGGAGGGCGCTCCTGTACCCTGTTCCTTCGAGATGATTGGGAGCAGGTGGTGGACTCCATGCCCGCTTTCAACGGGGACGGGCCTGTGCCCGTGGAGGTTCCCGAGGACCTGGCGCCCTGGCAATAGTGAACGTGTCCTCCGGAAACTCCAGCGAAGAGGAGGAAGAAGAGGAGCGGGAAGAGGGGCTCGACTTCGAGGCGACCGACGGGGAGTCAAAAGCGCCCCTCCCCCGGCGCAGGTCCCACGCTCTCCGCCTCTTGCCGGATGACGATGAGGATGGCGATGAGAGAGGTGGTGAGAGCTCGCCCCTGATTCCGAAGAAGGACAAGACGGGGCTGGTTCCCCGCGTGTCTGCTCTGGCTCCGAGGCGATCTGCAGACACGCCTCCTGCTCCCGAGCCTCTAGAGGCCGATCCCTATAGCCAGCCCTCGGGCTTCAAGTTTGGCCGGAGGTTGCTCGAGCCCGCAGGCGATGACCAGTAAGTGCTCTATTCTTGTTTTGCTTCTTGCTTCGTCGTTGAGGCTTGATATATGTATTCCTTGGCTAGCCTAGCGCCTGCGGTGAAGAAGCTGATGGGGGCTCTCGAGGCTTCGTATGGGGCAGCGCCTCCATCCGCTAAAGAAGGTGACGGCAAGACACGGGCCTCTCCTGCCCGGTCATCCTCGCGAGGCCTGGCGGAGCTAACTGGGGGGAGTTCAGCCCCCACGGCCCAAGCGATTCCCGAGGTACCCTTGCCTGACGCCACTGCCGCAGTCGCCTGGGCGCAGAAAGTCCCGTCTCGTGGTGCTGTGATTACGCTGCCGTCCTCTCCTCCTACTCCGCCAACTGTCGTTTCTCCGACTCCTTCTACTGTCCTTGATCGTGCTGCTGCTGAACTGGACCGGCTGCGGAAAGATCTTCTGGGAGCCGACCCTCGCGTTTTGGCCGGATGCTTTGAGCTAGCCTCCGGCTGGGTTCGCTCTGACGCTTTGATTCGAGCGGCGCTGGTCCAGGCCGCGATGGCTTGCGACGAGGAGAAGTAGGCCGTCCTTGGGGCGAAGGCCGCCCGCGACCCCGCCTTGGGGGAGGTGGCCGACATCCGAGGTTGCTGCAAGGCGCTGGAGAGCGAGCTGCAGGGCCTGCGCGACCAGCTTGCCAGGGAGGCCCGTGTCCGCCAAGAGAAGAAGGAAGACATGAAGGCTCGTGAGGCGGCTGCCAAGGACCGGGACGCCAAGCTTGATGAGCGCCATGGTCGCTTGGGTGCGCTGGAGCAGGAGTTGGAGGCGAAGAAGATCGAGCTGGATGGCAAGGCGCGGGTCGTGGCCGAGGACCGCGTGGCCTTCGCGAAGCTGGAGGTGAAGGCTCGCACCTTGTTGAGGTCGCTTTACGACAGCGGCCTGGAGAGCCCGCTGGCCGGCGCGGAGGACGGCCCCGCCAAGATGCTTCCCTTCCTGGTCCGCGCCCTTGAAGATGTCACCCTTGGCCTTGGCCCCATGGCTGAGGCCGAGGCGCGTGTCCTGTCTTCTGCAGCGCTGACGCGCGTCTTCACCCACGTCTACCTTCGCGACCCCAACGTCGACCTTGACAGCCTATTAGATCCTGTGAGCGGCGAGCTTGCCGCTGCCGCTGCTGAGGCCGTGAAGGGTCGAGCGGAGGCTCTGCTGGCGAAGTTCCGGGCCTTCAGCACCAAGCCGAAGCGAGGCGCTGCCGATCCTGAGGCTTCACGAGGCGAACCCGCCCAGCGCAGCTCCGCCGCCAGTGATGGTGCTGCTAACAAGTGACTCCTGCGTGGCTCATGTCCTGCTTTCAGCTCCTGCAACATGCATCATGCCTCGTGGGCGTTTTCTAACGTTTGGCGTTGTGAAAACAGTTATGGAGTGTAATATTTGCTTTTGAATTCATTGAGATTTGCGCTTTTCCTTCCTACTTGCTCATGTTCTACGTCGGCAGAGCCCGGTCGCGCGCATACCTCAGCCGCCGTTAGCCCCGACCGGAAACCAGGATGGGACTAAGGAGTGAGGGGCTACGTGACAAGTTAGGCTCCTGAGTCGCGATGCTCAGGAGTCCCCCTTGGCGCACGAACAACAAGTAGGGAGGTGAGATGTATGGGTGGATTTACCATTCTACGTCGGCAGAGCCCGGCCCCACGCATACCTCAGCCACCGTTAGCCTTTCGAAACTAAGGGGTGAGGGGCTACGTGACCAATTAGGCTCCTAAGTCGCGATGCTCAGGAGTCCCCCTTGACATTCAAATGGCCTTCGTACCTTAGCTCCGCTCGGGGAGAGACGTGCGACGAACCAGGCCCGAGGGGCCTGGCTGGGTGGCGTGCGTCTGGGCGTGACCCAGGCGTAGCCCCCGTGCTCATCCCCCTCGCGCGGCACTCCCGAGGGGAAGCGTTACGATGAGGCCAGGCATTGAGCTCTGGGATCTCTGAGGCTGATGCGGCCGAGGGCCAGCCTGAGTTGTTTATCACCAGCGCGGAGCATAGCGCTTCCGTATGTGTACGGGCATAGCCGCTCCTCGGCAGTGTCATCAGCCAGCGCGGAGCATTGTGCTTCCACTGGTGCGTGGGAGGGGGCTCCCCTTCGGGAGGAGCCCCCGGGGCATGTACAACCCCGCCCTTACACGTGGCTGGAACGGTAGGGCCTGACGAGGTGTATCTGGGAACCCGTGAGCCAGCGCGGGACTCATGGGGCCCTACCTCAAGGCGGGTTGCGCCTGGCACTGGGCCTTAACTCGTGATGTGTTCCTAAAAATTTGGTTAGATGTCGACGCTCTATGTCCTTGGGTCCTGGCCCTCGAGCGGGGCTCAGCCGTCGCTGGTATGCCAGGTCGCGATGCCGTGGACAAGGCCAGAGGGTGAGGGTTGGAGAGCCAGTAGGAGCCCATGAGTAGCGATGCTCAGGTACCCCCCCCTTTAACGTGCAAGCGGTCGACATGAAGGAAGAGGGGTGCCATAGACAGGCACCAAATAACAATCATGATGGGTCAAACGCATAACCCGAATAAGCGCCAAGAGGGATACATGCCAATCGGGTCCGCCCGAGTGGCTTGGGGATGATGCAGCCCGAGGGGCGCCCCGAATAAGGTAAACTAGAAACATGAAGCAAAAGGGATACACGCCGCAGGGACGGACCCATGCGGCCTGGGAATGATGCAGACCTGGGCGGCGCTCCCAGCTGAAAATGAAACTCGAAGGATGTCACTTGATGATGTTGAAGATGAGCGGACGCCGTGCGCTGCGGAAGCCGATCTTCACGAGCCCCAGGCCCAGGAGCCTCGGGAGGCTCCGGAGGCACTGGTGGCTCCTCGCGGACCATCTCCATCTCCGCCAGGACTGTGGAGCGCCTAGCCTCTTGAGCCTCCAGGATGCTCCTCATGAGGCGCTGGCGCGTGGCAGCCGCGTTCAGCAAACCGTAAGGCATGTGAACATAGCTGTGGGGTGGACCTTCACAGCGCCCCATGCGTGAGGGCCAGAGGCGCTCCTGAGAGGCGGCTCGGTTGAGCCCTGGTATGTCGATGCAGACGCGCAGCCCTCCATCCTCGCCTGGATGGGGAGCTACGGCGGGTAAGCGGCGGCTACCACTCATGACTCTTGGCTCCTGCAGCTCCTGAATGATCTTGCTGGCCGATTTAACTCCTGAGGGTTTGGCCCTTCTTGCCTCGCTCCTTCCTGAGGGAAACGTGCTTTGAAACACGCCTCCAAGTGGTGCCCAAGCGCCTCCCTCGTGATCTTAGCAAAGTCGGTGGCCCTCCAGGAGAGAGCCCTCGAGCCTTGCTGGGCACGCCTTCCTATGCGACAGAAGGAGGTGCCCCCTGAACAGGCACGGACCCTGAGGGGCCTGCCTCCCGAGGGGTCGGGCCAGGCGATGTCTTCTTCTTCTTAGGAGCAGTCTCGGTGAGCCTCCCACTCCTGTGATCTGGGTCTTCAATTGATGTGGCTTGAAAAGCACGCTCCAGGGTACACACTGCATCTCTCTCTTCGCAAGGCACCGTGATGACTCCACCGCTTCCTGGCATCTTAAGGACATTGTAGCCGTGATGGGTCACGGCCATGAATTTGGCCAGAGCTGGGTATCCGAGGATGGCATTGTACGGTAGGCCAATGTGGGCGACGTCGAAGTTGATGAGCTCGGTGCGGTAGTTGTGCGCGCCACGAAGGTGACTGGAAGGCGGACCTGCCCAATCGGAACCGTCGAGCCATCAGTGACTCCGGAGAAAGGCTTGGTTGGCTGAAGCTGATTGTACGGCACTTGGAGATTGTTGAATGTCTCGACGGACAGGACATTGAGCCCTGCTACACCATTGATGAGGGTCCTGGTGACTTGCGCATTGCTGGTGATTGGGGAACAAAGCATCGGGAGGACTCCGGCTGTGGCTGCGCACTTGAGTTGATCCGCCGAGCTGAACGTGATGGCGCATGCCGACCACCTGAAAGGGCGCGTGGCCCGAGCTTGGGAGGACTGCGTTCACTTGGCGGCGAACTGCTTGAAGATGCATTGAGAGGTGGGGCTTGAGCCGCCCAGGATGCAAGCGATTGCAGCTGCCTCTGGAAGCCCCAGCCCCTCGTCCTGATGATGGTCTTCATTTCTCCTTGGCTGCGGTGGTAGAGGAGGGAGGCCTGCGTTGCCTTGTGGGCGACCCTCACGGGGCTGATCCCTCCAGCCTCCTTCACGAGGCGGGTCCCCCCAACCTCCCTCGCGAGGCTGATCTTGCCAGCGGTCCTCGCAAGGTCGGTCACACCACTCTTGGTGAGGGCCATGGTCTTCCCAACGTCCTGCGTTTTTCCTCCTCCTCTGCCGTAGCCTCGATCATTGCGGTCGGGCCATCGACCGATTTGCGCTTCTCGCACGGCTCTGAGCTCTTGGCATTCGTTGGTGTTGTGGGTGTGGAGGTCGTGGTACACGCAGTATCGGCTGCCCTTCGAAGACTCGGGCTCATCCCTGCCTCGCTTGGTATCTGGTTCTGCCACGAGCACGGCAGCCCCCTTGCGCTTCACGTCCTTGACCTTGGGCTTCTTCTCTTACGGGTCGGGCCCGGCCCAGCTCGAGGAGGGAGAGGCATCCTTCCTCAGCCCTGGCGCACTTGGTCACCAAGTTGAACAGCTCCAGGGATGTGCACAGGTCTTCATGCATCGCCTGCTCCTCCTTCATCTTGACGTCACGCGCACCGTCGGAGAAGGCTGAGATGATGGCCTCCTCTGTGACCTTGGGTATCTTGAGGCGTGCGTTGTTGAAGCACTGGATGTACTTCTGCAGGGTCTCTCCTGGCTGCTGCTTGATGCGGCGCATGTCGCTCACGGCAGGAGGCCGGTCGCGAGTGCCTTGGAAGTTGGCGATGAAGCAGGTGCGCATCTCGTCCCAGGAGGAGATCGTGCCGGGAGCCGAGTTCAGGAGCCAAAAGGGCACCGTCTTTGAGCGCCATGGGAAACCAGTTCGCCATGACCTTCTCGTCCCCGTTGGCGGCTTCGATGCCGAGCTCGTAGAGCTGGAGGAACTCCTCGGGGTCGGCCGTGCCGTCGTAGCGAGGAGGCACGTCTGGCTTGAACTTGCCGGGCCACGCGACACTGCGTAGCTCGGCGGTGAAGGCGCGGCAGCCTGCAGTGGCCACGGGAGGCCTTTGGCGATGAAGGGCTTGATCTTGCGGATCAAAGCGCGCCGCCGCTGGGAGCAGCGCGGGGTCTTGGCGTGCCGGAACAGGAGCGCGGTCATAATGGGCCGGTGCAGGGAGCACTCGGGCAGCTTCTTGGGGGCGAGGGGCCTCTTGGCAGCTCTGCTCTTGCTGTGCTGGTGCCGGACGGAGCGGGTTCCGCCCAGGGGCCGCGCGCCTTGGGGCCAAGGCGCCTTCTTGAGGGGGAGGCGGCTGAGGCACCCCCGGAGCTTCATCGCCTGCGCAAGGCGGGGCGCGGTGCAGCGAAATGGACGGCGCGGGGGAGCCCCCTATGGCACGGATGAGCTCGGCGACGCGGTCGAGCCACTCCTCGTAGACGTTGTCGACGGGGCGGTAGCGCAGGAGCTCGTTTGCCGTGATGAGCGCAGATTGAGCCTCCAAGGGTGCGCGGAGCGCGCGATACGAAGAACCAGCTGGGGTGAGCAAGGGAGTAGCAGTGCGGCCGTCTCGCCTCATGGATGGATGCTGGGACGACGCTTGCTACTCGTTCCCCACCGGGCCGGTGGCGGCGTTGACGGCAGGCGACGGGGAACGGCGGGGGCGGCCGCCAACGGGGGCCGTCTTGGCGACGCGAGTGGAGCGACCCGGCGCTCGGCGTAGGCCCGACGAGCGTCTGACATGGATGCGTTGGGCGGCGAAGAAGAGGGCGGCGGAAGACGGATTCCGGTGCACCCCTACCTGGCGCGCCAAATGTCGGATTTCGGGTTCAGCGGACCCTCTAGGTTCGAACTCGGGTGCCTTGAGATGTCCCCTCCAACCTACCTACCCCTCTTCACCTCGCAAGGATCTAAACTACACAAAGAGCAACACAATGGACACAAGGTTTATACTGGTTCGGGCCACCATTGTGGTGTAATACCCTACTCCAGTGTGAGGTGTGGTGGATTGCCTCAGGGGCTGATGATGAACAGTACAAGGAAGAACAGCCTCGCGAGGGTCTGTTCTTGGCGGTCTGCGGCGAACTGCTAGGGGAGTTTGGTCGCTCTCTCTCTCTCTCTAGATTGCTTGATCTCCGGCTACGTGCGGATCCCGGATCCCGGATCCCCCTACCCTGTGGGTGGCTAGTCCTATTTATAGGTAAAGGCCCTGGGCCTCTTCCCAAATATTGAGCGGGAAGGGCGCCAACAATTGGCCATTTTGAAGGGAAAAAGCTAGTACACTTATCCTGACTAAAGTTTGTCCTTGCCTGTGTGGGGACCGATTCTCCGGGCACTAATTCCCAGAAAATGGCCCTTGTGCTCATCAGCCCCAGGATAACTGTTAGATGATGAGGCACCAACTTGATACAGAAATTCCAAGCAAATACAAAATATGTAGTACAAGACCATTCTGGTTTGTGAGTACAACAAATGGTTTCTAGTGGTTGATGGCGGAAGCGGGCTGAAAATCATCAGTGTCTATGGGACTCCATTTCCCACGGAAACAGCTGACCAGGTTAACTCCTATCTTCGCGAGGCTGCTATCACCGTTGCTTAGGTTCCGGGGCTGTCATCACGTCGCTCCTCTCCGCGCAAGAAATTTGGCCAAGACAATTGCCAGGGACAAGCCAGTGAGTACTTTGAATGTACTCGCAAACATTATGAACATAGGGATAATATAATAATGATGTGTTGAAAATATTTATGCTCATGACGTCAGTCACAAAAGGTAAATAAATCTCTGACGCATGTAAGCAGGTTATTTATGGAAATGCAATATCATAATAATAATAATAAAAGGCACCGATTGGGCGTCTGAAGCAATGCCACATAAAGGGCTTTAAAAAGAAATGCCACCGTCGGGCGTCTGAGCGACACCACATACAGGGCGTTGAAAGAAATGCCACGATCGAGGCGTCTGGCGACACCACATAAGGGGCTTTAAAAAGAAATGCCACCGTCGAGCGTCTGGCGACACCACATACAGGCTTTAAAAGAAATTCCACGGTCGGGCGTCGGCGACACCACATAAAGGGCTTTTAAAGAAATGCCACGATCAGGCGTCTGGCGACACCACATAAAGGGCTTTAAAAGAAATGCCACAGTCGAGGCGTCTAAGCGACACCACATAAAGGGCTTTAAAAGAAATGCCACGATCGAGGCGTCGAGCGACACCACATAAAGGGCTTTAAAAGAAATGCCACAGTCGGGCGTCTGAGCGACACCACAAAAAGGGCTTTAAAAGAAACAATCATAGTGAATATCCCGGAGGTAGAGCCATCCCAGAGATACTCGATGATAACAATAATATTCATGGGTTAGTCAACAATAATAATAATCATAAATATCACAAGTCACAAGTAGTAATTCCAATTCTGGTTTAACAGTTTCACCTCAAGACCGACACTAAGACCAACACTTGACCCATCCTGACTGTAATCCTTAACCATGGACACGGCTATTCGAATAGGTTTAATCTCTGCAGAGGGTGTACTCTTTACCCACGAGTAACGGATTTCATTAGTCCATAGGGACTAATTCCGCTCTCTGATCTTTTGTTGAAAACACACCTAACTTGCACACACCAGCTTATCTCTCACGTGTCGGAATCACCCACGACACCTGTCCAAACAAACTCTAAGTGGGAGGCTACAACCTCGCGTAGCATGGGATCAAATTTATATAAATGCAGCTCTAAGGGTGGCCTCCACTCTCGGTCTCAACCGGAAACACCCATGCCCCCGGACCAGGTGGCCTGCCTACCAGCTACAACTGGTATCTTCTACCCTGGCCTCTCTGTACGGTGTGTGCTAGAAAGAGGTTGACAACTTAATGAACCGTACTCTACTTGTTGTAGAGACGAGTGGTAGTATGAAACAAGTATGAGGGTTACTGGAGCAAGACTCGATCTACGGTCGACTCAGGAGGTTTAAGTATTCCCTGCATGATTAGCATAACGAATATATTTCAACCAACAGAGGCACTGCTCATATTACCTTACCATGCCATACCAGACATAAACGTCCCGACGGAGACCGGCGTCAAACTCATGCCTACCCAAGGCAGAGGTTTTCCCGGGTTCCTGTCGGTATGCATCTGAGCACATGAGGATGATTATCATCACAAGTGTGTTCATTTCCAACAGCATGGAAATCACTAACATGCACCCATGCATATGATCATATCACATGAAATAACAAGTTTCTCCAAAGTGAGGTGATGTTATAAACGTGTCACCAAACACACAAAAATATTTATGCCGGGGTTCAAAATGCTTGCCTTCAGGTCATGGGAAGGCAGGGTGCATTTCAAACTCTTGAAATACTTCTCCTCTCTTCAAAAATCCTATTTTAGAAATATAAATGAATTAACACAAAAATAAAAACAGCACGAAAAGTTGTTCTGAAATTTTTTCAAATAAATCTTAAAATAAACTAGACAATATTTGAGAGAGGTAGCAAAAGAATTAATTCATTTGGAGTTATATTTAAAAAGATACAGCAGGTCAAAGTTTGGTCAAAATATGTTATATAAAATAAAACAGAAAAGAAAAACGTTTCAAATAAAAACGTACACGTCGAAAACGTGCTTGAAGTGCGCTTCCACTTAACCCACGTGGGTGGGGCGGGGGTCAGCGGCATGGGTCTAGGGGCCCCAGCAGTCAGTTTGACCGATCCCCACTCCTCCTCTTCTCTGCCCGGCGGAGGTGTGGCGTCCGCGATCGTCGCCGTGACAGCGTCTTTCGCGGGCATCTAAGAGCAGGGATGGATCCGCCACTCCTAGGCGGTCCTTCCGGTGGTCACAAGGTCACCGGGAGGTGGAGAGTCGCGGCCGGCGAGCTCCATGGAGGAGCCGGTGACAAAGTGATTTTTGGGCTGCGATGGTCTCCGACCAAAATTGATCGAGGGGTTGCACTCGCGAGAGGGAGGGGGAGTTCTTGGTGGAGAGATCGGAGAAGGAGAGGCCGTGGTGGTGATGGAATCGACCGGGGCTTGGCGGCGACCGAACTGGCCGGACTCGGGGAAGAAGGCCTTCCCCTCCTCGAATGCTGGCCAGGGTAGCTCTAGGAGGATCACTGGAGGTTGATCGAGGGCTAGATGGAGCTCCGGGGCCCTTATATAGGCAGTGGAGGTCCGTTTGATGCGGCCCGCGATAAGGACTATGGCGAACCGCCTCCCTGTAGCGTCAGGGCGTCGTGGCGAGGTGATAAGTTTGCGCTGTTCACAGGGGCAGGTGGCGAGCCGGGGTGGCTTGGGCGGCGCTGGCTTGAGCAGGGTTGTCGGGCGGCCGTGGCAGCTAGTCCTTGGCTTGCCGGGGACGCGGCGAGGCTTTGCTTGGCTTGTTGCGGTGAGGGGGGAACATGTTGCGCGCAAGGGGACACGGCGTGCTGGCTGCGGTCGGTCACGGGCTGGGGTGAGTCTTGAGGCGTGTGGCTGGCTCGGCGCCTGTGGCGTGCAATCCTGGCGATGCTCTAAGGCGCGTCCAGTGCATGCACGGAAGGTGTTCGACACAATGCCGTGTACGCTTCTGAGTCACCGGTGAGGTTGGCGAGTATGTAAGTAGGTTATTGATAGAGGGAAGCTCAAGGTACAAGGTGGTTTGGTCAGGAGACAAAGTTCACTCTGTCAACAACAATTCATGTCAAAACTGATCATGCCCTCCAGGTGTTTGACAAAATGCCACAGGCACTTAGGCTTTTCTTGGAGTGGCCAAATCTTCCAGATCAGTGTCTCTGTGGGTGCACAAGAGGGTGGTTAGGTTAGTTGGTGAAAAGCACAAACTTGCTAGTGCAAGTTTTGCAGAATTTCAAATCTGGACAGGATGTGAATGGCATCATTTCATGAACCAAAAATATGCCAAGGGTTGCATGCTCCTGGACTTAGGGGTTTAGCATGGAGGATTACAAGTAGGGAAAAGAATCTAGGGCCAAAGAGCCAGCAATAATAGGTATGTTGTACAAACCATCTTGATGGACCAGAATGAAGATTAGGTTGATTTACTCAAAATCTTCAAAGAACATCCTTGGATTATTGCATATAATGGAATCATATGCTGCTACTGACATCCCATAATTTTGGTGGATGCTAGAAAGAAATATTTAAAAGGGTTGTAGTGTAAAATTGCCCACTGGACCACAGAAGAAAAACATGTGTAGCACTCAAAATATGCAATGAATGAAATATATTATTGCACAAAAGTGATTTAGAGACATCACATGACATCTCCATATTTTGGTTGGATTTTTAGTTAAATTTATCAAATGGTTGTAGTACAAAAAGAGCTCCAAAACTAAACACAAGTCATTTTAATGAATATAGCTCAGGGTGAAATAATTTAATAAATAAATCTACTGATTAGGAAATTTGTTTTTAATGAGAGGGCATAGAAGTCCAATATATTTTGGAGGGATCCACTTGGGATAAATTCCTTAATATTAAAGGAAAAGTTTTGAAATCAACAGAGATATTCTTGCAGGCAAAAATTTTAAACTCTTGGCAAAATTTTAATAACTAAAGCCTGGTTAAATTTTTGGGGTGTTACAATTACTACCCCCCTTAAGAAAAATCTAGATCCTCGAGATTTGCTAAGAGCCGTTTGGGAAAAACAAATACTCCATATCGTCCGAAGCGGTTGTGAGTCTCTTGCCGTCGTCTTTGTCTGAATGAAAATAAACTATATACTGAGGGGATAAATGATGCAGCAACTCGGGGAAAAGAAATCTCATTCTATGATTTCTCCGCGGTTACACATGATAATCTCAAGGAGAAGTACTCATATAAGCAGGAACTAAAAATACTCGACTCGTCGCCCAAATTTAAGGTACTAAGCATAAGTTACAACGTAATATTAAATGCTGAACTACCAACATGGTAGCGACGTCTAAAATGAAGATGGTAACTGGGCAGGGTAGAACCCATGGTACTGCAGGTAAAGTCCCACAATATTTTGACAAAGCTACCTGGGGTTGCATCTGGGGTTCTCAGATGAATACTGGGGCTCGGCATGACAGGAAAAGGTTGTGAGGGTGGTGCACAAGGTGTGGGGTGCTTGGTAAGGTCACAAGGTGGCCTTCTTATATAACACACACAGGCTGATTTATTTACCATGGTGAAAGGTAATAAATATGCCGATTACCTCCAAGAATCGGGTTAGTGTCGGGATACACATATCTCATAAAGAGACGATATTACCGTGGGGTTGCGGGGTTGGTCTTGGTAGCTGTGCTGGAAAAACACGCAATCAAGCTGGGCGCCGAAAATAAGCAAGGCTACTATTTAAAACTGGGGCATAACAACGAGGCTGCGTTAATTCGCAGGTCACATGATTACAAAGCGAGAATACACGAGACTCGGTACTACTCGGGCGACTTAGTCTACCTCGTTTACATCTAAACGAGCCTGCCTTTGAGATGTCGAGGCTCCTCCACGGGTCTCACCGTCGGGATTAGCCGGAGATGGTGGAGGAACTGCAGGGTCGGGGTAGCTATGATGACCATCGCGGGGATTGTTGGCCACAATCCCGTTGGAGTGTGTTCCCAAAAGGCGACGAAGCACTTCTGGGGTCATCACAGTATCTTGGATGATGGCTGTCAGAGTAATTGGACACGGATACCCCAAAGACGGCAAGACGATATTCCAAGACATCGGGGCTAGCAAAGCCCCTCAGTCCGACTCCCCGGCCGCCCAGGCAGCCGCAGCTGCGGACTGCACCACGAGCCGACTCCGGGCTGCAGGCCCGCACCACCGAGGCCGACTCGGGCTGCCGACTACACCACCAGGCCGACTCGGGCTGCGGATCGCACCCCAGGCCGACTACAGGCTGCCGTTGCACCACCAGCCGGCTGCAGCTGCCGACTCCCGGACGCCTTGAGCCGACTCCGGGCTGCCGACTGCACCACCAGGCCGACTGCTGGCTGCCGACTCCCCGGCCGCCCAGGCGGACTCCGGGATGCCGACTACGCCAACCAGCCGACTGCCGACTGCGCCAACCAGCCGACTGCCGACTACAGCCCGACGTGACGACCGTACCCGGCGTTGTTCACGTGACACCCCAGCCATCATGTACAGTGTCACTTGTCCCCTGGCACTATTTATGAAAGTGACCCAGGGGACAAGGATGACACCCCACCATGCTACTAGCTAGCTATCTACCATGCCTACATAGCTTAGGAAGTAAGCTAGCCTTGCCTATATAAAGGCACACATCCATCCATCCATGGGGGGATCCCCCATGGACTCACTCTCTCATGGACTCACGCATGAGCACCCACATGCATGCTCACGACCATGAGCATGGCCGGCCACTAGCATGCCACATATGAGGCATATACGAGGCCAGATGCCTATGGCACTGACCTCAGATACAGCTCCAGGAGCACTCTGTGCAGATATACCGAATATACTCGGACATGCAGGAGTAGGGTATTATCTCTCCGGAGAGCCCGAACACAGGTAAACTACCGCGTGCTATTCGCATACCCGCTCCCGGGCCTATCGGCCAGCAGTCTTGCCCTCACACGAAGCCACCTCGTGGCATATGTAAATCTTGCACCCGTGAGAATACCACGACATTTGGCGCCACCAGGTAGGCGGTACTACGCTTCTGCCTTCTCTTTGCTGGTTTCGCAGTCAGGCGGGACCATCTTCATCATCTCCGACGCGGCGTCGCTCCGTCTCTCCGGTAGCGCTCGGGGGTTCGACTTCGACCCGCCCCCGGAGCGGCCGTGCGGGACGGCGCGCCCTCGTCGTCGGCCTCACCGCCTTCGTCGTCACCACCGTTGCGACGCCAGTCGTCCGTCCGCGCGTGCGCCGCGCGCGAGGCCTCGCTTCGGTTGGCCGTGTCCATCCCCGCATCATTCGCGTCTGCTCCCCCTGCGTTCCGCCTTGCTTTGGCCGAAACACGCGTTCGCTCCTCCAAATATCATGTAGACAAGCTAGCTAGATGCGTCACATAATGGTCAAACCATATCCATACACATCCCAGACATTAGTCAAACCATGGCCGTATATCACATGTATACTGGTCAGATATCCCTTGTACAGCACCCAGATAATGGCCATACGTCAACCAGACAGTGACGGCCTCGTCGTCGCTGCTCCCTCTCCAGTGCCTCGCGCGCAACCTTCGCCAAGCGGCCGTGCTCTGCTTCACCACCGCGCCGAGCCGCGCGCGGCTGTCCGGCCCGCCTCCGAGCAGTCCCAGCACTCAGCCCCGCTCCGGTCTCCTTCGCGTCGGTTGTACCATGTCCTCGCGCGCCTCCGCGAACGGCTCCTCACCACCACCAGCGCAGCCGCGCTGCGCTGCGCCGTCCCCAGCGCCCGACCACCCGCTGCCGCGTCCGGCCCCGCCATCTGGCCCAGTCCGCGCGCTCCGAGTCCTCCGCCATCCGGCCTGTCGCCCTCGCGGCCGACTCGCCGTCTCACTGGTCGCTATGCCGCGGCCGTCTCGCCATCGCCACCATCCGCCCTCGCAGCAGCGACCGCGAGAGCACTCCCCTCGTGGGGTCGTCTCCGTCCTTGCCCGCGGGCTCCTGTGCCGGCCTCGCTCCTCCGTGCGCCGGCCCACGACCGGGTGCTCCTCACCGGTTTCCGCGTCCACCATCGGCTCTGCCTCGCTGCTGCGCCCCGTGCCGGCTACCCACGACTCGCCCCGCGGCTGGTCCTCCGCGCACAGCAGCCGGCTCCGTGTCCGCTCCTGCTGCAGGCTTCGCGGTAGCCCCGCGCCGGCTTCCCGCCCGCTGGCGGCCTCGCGTGCCTGGCGGCTTCATGAAAGCCCCTTCCGGCTCCTCCCGTGCGGTTCTCTCCGCCTTGCGGTAGCGCTCCACGCCGACTACGAACCCCGCATGCGGATGCCGACCTGGCCGCCTGCTCCAGCGCCCGGCTTGACCCGCCCCGCGCCCGCTGCGCCGGCTCCCGCGTGCCGGCCCTGCTCACCGCCTTGCCTGACCACCTCTGTCTCCCTCCACCGGGCGCTGCTCCGGTGCGCGCCATGCCTAGCTCCCGCCGGTTGCATCTGTGCGCTCTATTGCCGGCTGCGAAGGCGGAGAAAGAAAGAAAAAAAAAGTGAGATGCCGGCTGAGAGAACGGATGGAAAAGAGAAAAAGGAGTCGGGTGCCCATCCGGCTGTGAGGAAAAAGAAAAGTCAAGCGACGACTGGCCGAGTGCTGCAAAAAAAAGAGCAGAAGGGCCGGCTGCTCAGATGCCAAAGTTGCAGGCCGACTGCTAGAAAAAAAGAAAAGAAAGAAATGTGCGTCCGGCTGCCAGATGTGCGTCCGACCTCTGGCTGCCTGGCCAGCTGCAAAAAGCCCGACTGCTGTGTTGGAGTCCGCTGCCCAGCCGGCTGAAGAAAAAAAAGAGAGAAGAGGACAAAGTAATGTCGGAGATCCGCCCGGTAGCGATCGCCCGAATCTGGGGCTACACCAATGGTCTTGATCACGCCCAAGAAGACAAAGTAGTTACTGGGAGATCCGGCTGTTGCTCGTGATCGGCCTGAATCTCGAGGGGCTACACCAGTGAGTGTCTTTGGCGCCGCCAAGATTGCAGACAAGTGAAGAGTTTTGTCCGGCTGCCAGCAGCCGGCAGAAAAAAGAAGAAGAAGAGGGGCGTTGCAAGACGCCTCGCCGCTGGCGGTCGAGCCTGGCCGGCGGGCCCGCCGAGCACCCGGGGCTCGAAAGGCCACACCAATGGTGAGTCGACGCGCCAGCGGCGCCGAAGTCACGCCGCTGTCTTCGACGATCGCGACTACACGATAAACAATGTGAGCTCCTCACCCGCATATTTTGCACCACAAGAGCATGGATAACCCGGCGATGCTCGGCTACCTTCGCATTTCATTACAGTTGCATCACTGTTACGCCCGGCGCCAGCCGAGTTGGCCCGAGGCTGGCGCTGGCTTTGAGACGTTAGTTCCCTTGAGACGGCTTAGTATCGTCGGCGCGGTACCAAAGGCCCACCTCTCAGCTACTGAACCGCAGAAGCGGCTGTCCAAAGCAAGAGTGAACGCTGGAGGCACGCCCGCTTAAAACGTCCGGGAAGAGAAATGCTTCGGGCGACCCGACCATTTCCTTTACAAGTATCAACTCGGTTGAAACTGCTCCCAGACTTTGAGTACTGTACACTCCACTTCGCGGCCCACTCTCAGCCACAGACCGCAGAGCGGCTGTCCGACGAGCGAGAGCACAAGCCAAAAATCGGAGGGAACACGAAAAAGATTAAGGGGGCTCGGACGAAACCGAGTCGGCACCCTCCGCATAAAACTTGCAATGCTAAAAGCAATCATTTGATATATTCGCGTGGACTAAATTTGTCTTTTTTCATGATCATTTCCACGAACACTCGCCAAAAAACCTCCGCCCAACTTTGCCAAAGTTGCCCGGAGGCTTGGGGGCTACTGTCGGAGTAATTGGACACGGATACCCCGAAGACGGCAAGACGATATTCCAAGACATCGGGGCTAGCAAAGCCCCTCAGTCCGACTCCCCGGCCGCCCAGGCCGACTGCAGGCTGCAGACTGCACCACCAGGCCGACTCAGGGCTGCCGACTACACCACTAGGCCGACTCCGGGCTGCCGACTACACCACCAGGCCGACTCTGGGCTGCGGATTGCACCACCAGGCCGACTCCGGGCTGCGGACTGCACCCCCAGGCCGACTCCGGGCTGCCGACTACACCACCAGGCCGACTGCTGGTTGCCGACTCCCCGGCCTCCCAGGCCGACTCCGGGCTGCCGACTGCACCACCAGGCCGACTGCTGGCTGCCGACTCCCCGGCTGCCCAGGCCGACTCCGGGCTGCAGACTACGCCAACCAGCAGATTGCCGACTGCGCCAACCAGGCGACTGCCAACTACAGCCCGACGTGACGACCGTACCCGGCGCTGTTCACGTGACACCCCAGCCATCATGTACAGTGTCACTTGTCCCCTGGCACTATTTATGAAGTGACCCAGGGGACAAGGATGACACCCCACCATGCTACTAGCTAGCTATCTACCATGCCTACATAGCTTAGGAAGTAAGCTAGCCTTGCCTATATAAAGGCACACATCCATCCATTCATGGGGGGATCCCCCATGGACTCACTCTCTCATGGACTCACGCATGAGCACCCACATGCATGCTCACGGCCATGAGCATGGCCGGCCACTAGCATGCGGATATGAGGCATATCTGAGGCCGATGCCTATGGCATCGACCTCGAATACAGCCTCGAGGAGCACTCTGTGCAGATATACCAGATATACTCAGACATGCGGAGTAGGGTATTATCTCTCCGGAGAGCCCCGAACACAGGTAAACTACAAGTGCTATTCGCATACCGCTCCACAGGCCTATCAACAGCAGTCTTGCCCTCACACGAAGCCACCTCGTGGCATATGTCGTCTTGCACCCCCCGTGAGAATACCACAACAATGGTTGGGGCTGACCTCAGGGTATCAATCGGGTGTCCGAACAGCACGACTGGGTTGTCGGTGTCGGCCTCGGTTTCTCTGCTTACCGGGGCTCGGCGAGCTAGCTCTCCTCGAGCTGTGATTAGATCAATATTGATTTGATCGAACAAGGCCTCTAGTGCACTTACATAGCGCACTAGGTGCAACAATGCGGGATCCGTCTCGTGATTTCCGTTGGCAACTTGGAGTGGTCTACCATACCCTTCACGCCTGGGGTAGAGTAGAATGAGGAACAGTTAACTCTGGGCGACAGGTGCCTGAGATGAACTATAGCCTCTCGAGCAGCTAGTTGGATGGCTTGTGGCTCAAAGGAAGTTGTTCTTCCGGTGAACCTCAGAAGGGGTGTTACAGCGTGATCCCTACCGTAGATGTGCACAAGGCCCAAAACTGACGGCTTTCATCGCCCATGGGTCCTTGGTACACAACATATTCTGGGGTTCTTCTAACGCGTAGGCACGACGGGTGAGGTTTGCGAGTATGGTCACGAAACCTCCAAGATTGGTTGCTGTGGTCTCATGTGCACTATGGGACCAGTCATTGTGGCTAGGTTGGGGAAGATGTTGTGCTGGGTTGAGGCTAGCGTGCCCTTTTTATAGAAAAAAGGAATGGAGTCTTCCTTCGCACGCTTGCGAATGAGACATTTTTTCCATCAGTCATTGGCGTGTGATCGACAAGCTAGACTGATAGGTTGGGCATCGACTGCCAAAAGTGTCGGGGTCACTGTGTGGCTATCTTCTACGGGAAGCTTGGTTGGGGTTTTGGTTAGGGTCTGCTAGGTTGGTTTGCCTAAGTTTAGCGACCTGGTTGGGATAGGATTAGCCAATGGTCAGCCTGGCTCTGATACCAAGTCTGTGGGGACCGATTCTCCGGGTACTAATTCCCAGAAAATGGCCCTTGTGCTCATCAGCCCCAGGATAACTGTTAGATGATGAGGCACCAACTTGATACAGAAATTCCAAGCAAATACAAAATATGTAGTACAACACCATTCTGGTTTGTGAGTACAACAAATGGTTTCTAGTGGTTGATGGCGGAAGCAGGCTGAAAATCATCAGTGTCTATGGGACTCCATTCCCCACGGCAACAGCTGACCAGGTTAACTCCTATCTTCGCGAGGCTGCTATCACCGTTGCTTAGGTTCTGGGGCTGTCATCACGTCGCTCCTCTCCGCGCAAGAAATCTGGCCAAGACAATAGCCAGGGACAAGCCAGTGAGTACTTTGAATGTACTCGCAAACATTATGAACATAGGAATAATATAATAATGATGTGTTGAAAATATTTATGATCATGACGTCAGTCACAAAAGGTAAATAAATCTCTGAGGCATGTAAGCAGGTTATTTATGGAAATGCAATATCATAATAATAATAATAAAAGGCACCGATCGGGCGTTTGAAGCAACGCCACATAAAGGGCTTTAAAAAGAAATGCCACCGTCGGGCGTCTGAGCGACACCACATACAGGGCGTTGAAAGAAATGCCACAGTCGGGCATCTGAGCGACACCACATAAAGGGCTTTAAAGAAATGCCACCATCGGGCGTCTGAGCGACACCACATACAGGGCTTTAAAAGAAATGCCACGATCGAGCGTCTGGCGACACCACATAAAAGGGCTTTAAAAGAAATGCCACGGTCGGGCGTCTGGCGACACCACATAAAGGGCTTTAAAAGAAATGCCACGGTCAGGCGTCGGCGACACCACAAAAGGGCTTTAAAAGAAACAATCATAGTGAATATCCGGAGGTAGAGCCATCCCAGAGATACTCGATGATAACAATAATATTCATGGGTTAGTCAACAATAATAATAATCATAAATATCACAAGTCACAAGTAGTAATTCCAATTCTGGTTTAACAGTTTCACCTCCGAAGACCGACACTAAGACCAACACTTGACCCATCCCAAACAATAATCCTTAACCATGGACACGGCTATTCGAATAGGTTTAATCTCTGCAGAGCGTGTACTCTTTACCCACGAGTAACGGATTTCATTAGTCCATAGGGACTAATTCCATCTACGGTCTTTTTGTTGAAAACACACCTAACTTGCACACACCAGCTTATCTCTCACGTGTCTGGAATCACCCACGACACCTGTCCAGCAAACTCTAAGTGGGGAGGCTACAACCTCGCGTAGCATGGGATCAAATTTATATCGTACGCTCTAAGGGGTGGCCTCCTCTCGGTCTCAACCGGAAACACCCATGCCCTCGGACCAGGTGGCCTGCCTACCAGCTACAACCGGTATCTTCCACCTGGCCTCTCATGCGGTGTGTGCTAGAAAGAGGTTGACAACTTATCGAACCGTACTCTACTTGTTGTAGAGGCAGTGGTAGTCTGAAACAAGTATGGGGAGTTCTTTGGAACAAGACTCGATCTACGGTCGACTCAGGAGGTTTAAGTATTCCCTGCATGATTAGCATAACGAATATATTTCAACCAACAGAGTCACCGCTCATATTACCTTACCATGCCATACCGAGACATAACCGTCCCGGCGGAGACTGGCGTCAAACTCATGCCTACCCAAGGCAGAGGTTTTCCGGTTCTGTCATTGTATGCATGCAAGGCACATGAGGATGATTATCATCACAAGTGTGTTCATTTCCAACAGCATGGAAATCACTAACATGCACCCATGCATATGATCATATCGCATGAAATAACAAGTTTCTCCAAAGTGAGGTGATGTTATAAACGTGTCATCAAACACACAAAAATATTTTTGCCGGGGTTCAGAATGCTTGCCTTTAGGTCATGGGAAGGCAGGGTGCATTTCAAACTCTTGAAATACTTCTCCTCTCTTCAAAAATCCTATTTTAGAAATATAAATGAATTAACACAAAAATAAAAACAGCAAAAAAAGTTGTTCTGAATTTTTTTTGAAATAAATCTTAAAATAAACTAGACAATATTTGAGAGAGGTAGGAAAAAGAATTAATTCATTTGGAGTTATATTTAAAAAGATACAGCAGGTCAAAGTTTGGTCAAAATCTATTATATAAAATAAAACAGAAAAGAAAAACGTGTCAAATAAAAACCTACACGTCGAAAACGTACTTCGGAAGTGCGCTTCCACTTAACCCACGTGGACTGGGACGGGGGTCACTGACAGTGGGTCCAGGGGCCCCACTGGTCAGGTTTGACCAGTCCCCACTCCCTCCTCTTCTCTGCCCGAGCAGAGGTGTGGCGTCCGGCGATCGTCGCCGGCGAACGGCGTCTTTTCGCGGGCATCTAAGAGCAGGGATGGATCCGCCACTCCTAGGCGGTCCTTCCGGTGGTCGAGGGTCGCCGGGAGGTGGAGAGTCGCCATGGCGAAACTCCGCGAGGGGGGGCTTCGGTGACAAAGTGATTTTTGGGCTGCGGTGGTCTCCGACCAAAATTGATCGAGGGGTTGCACTCGCGAGAGGGAGGGGGAGTTCTTGGTGGAGAGATTGGAGAAGGAGAGGCCCTCGTGGTGATGGAATCAACCCGGGCTTGGCGGCGACCGAACTGGCCGGACTCGGGGAAGAAGGCCTTCCCCTCCTCGAATGCTGGCCAGGGTAGCTCTAGGAGGATCACTGGAGGTTGATCGAGGGCTAGATGGAGCTCCGGGGCCCTTATATAGGCGGTGGAGGTCGGTTCGATGCGGCCGGCGATAAGGACGACGACAAACCGCCTCCACTCAGAGGGGCAGGCCGTGGCGACGACTAGCTAGCCCAGGCGAGGTGATAAGTTTGCGCTGTTCACGAGGCAGGTGGCGAGCCGGGGTGGCTTGGGCGGCGCTGGCTTGAGCAGGGTTGTCGGGCGGCCGTGGCGGCTAGTCCTTGGCTTGCCGGGGACGCGGCGAGGCTCTGGTTGGAGCGTTGCAGTGAGGGGGGAACATGCTGCACGCAAGGGGACACGGAGTGCTGGCTACGGTCGATCACGGGCTGGGGTGAGTGTGGGGCGTGACGCGGCGGCTCGGGCGCACGCGCGTGTAATACGCGTGCTCTGGGCGCGTCCAGTGCACGCACGGAAGGTGTTCGACACAATGCCGTGGCACGCTTCTGAGTCACCGGTGAGGTTGGCGAATAACAAGTAGGTTATTGATAGAGGAAGCTCAAGGGACAAGGTGGTTTGGTCAGAGACAAAGTTCACTATGTCAACAACAATTCATGTCAAAACTGATCATGCCCTCCGTGTGTTTGACAAAAGGCCATAGGCACTTAGGCTTTTCTTGGAGTGGCCAAATCTTCCAGATCGCTCTCTGTGGGTGCACAAGAGGGTGGTGAGGTTAGTTGGCGAAAGCACAAACTTGCTAGTGCAAGTTTTGCAGAACTTCAAATCTGGACAGGATGTGAATGGCATCATTTCATGAACCAAAAATATGCCAAGGGTTGCATGCTCCTGGACTTAGGGGTTTAGCATGGAGGATTACAAGTAGGGAAAAGAGTCTAGGGCCAAAGAGCCAGCAATAATATGGATCTTTGTACAAACCATCTTGATGGACCAGAATGAAGATTAGGTTGATTTACTCAAAATCTTCAAAGAACATCCTTGGATTATTGCATATAATGGAATCATATGCTGCTACTGACATCCCATAATTTTGGTGGATGCTAGAAAGAAATATTCAAAAGGGTTGTAGTGTAAAATTGCCCACTGGACCAGAGAAGAAAAACATGTTTAGCACTCAAAATATGCAATGAATGAAATATATTATTGCACAAAAGTGATTTAGAGACATCACATGACATCTCCAAATTTTGGTTGGATTTTTAGTTAAATTTATCAAATGGTTGTAGTACAAAAAGAGCTCCAAAACTAAAAACAAGTCATTTTAATGAATATCGCTCAGGGTGAAATAATTTAATAAATAAATCTACTGATTAGGAAATTGTTTTAATGAGAGGGCATAGAAGTCGAATATATTTTGGAGGGATCCACTTGGGATAAATTCCTTAATATTAAAGGAAAAGTTTTGAAATCAACAGAGATATTCTTGCAGGCAAAAAATTTCAACTCTTGGCAAAATTTTAATAACTAAAACCTGGTTAAATTTTTGGGGTGTTACAGCCTGCCAAAGGCTCTGACGATGACGCCATCTTGGGCTCCACGATGACCTCCTTCCTGCCGTTGTGTTGGTCTTGGTCTTGTTGCACCAAAATGGCTGCCTTTGCTTGATACTCTTGCCTGCGCTTGCCTCCTTTGCACCAAAGAGGAAATGAGGACACTGCGCAGGCTGGCGCCCGCCTGGTGCCCTTGGTCATCATGGCTTGCGTCATGGGCACCTCGTGAGGTACCCCGCCTTGATCTCTCCGCCTCCTCTCGAGCCAGCCTGACGAGGCCGTGCCTGAGGAAGCTTCTGTCGTCCGCCCATGAGGCTTGGCCCCTCGCGAGGGTCTTGAGCTTGTGCTGATGAAGATGGGCCGTACTGGGCCACCCCTTGAGCCACGCCGCAGGCCGCAGGCAGGCAAGTCTGGGTACCCCCGTTCCCAGAACGCCGACAAGGCTCGCGTCCGCCAAAGCTCCACCGTCGTCCCCATGCAGCTGTCAGCTCAACCAGCTGAGCAGGCACCTGTGTGGCGATGAGCGGCCTCCACGACCAACCCAGCAAGCACCTGCGTGGTGGCATGCAGATCTTCGTGAAGGCTCCACCACTGCGCCAGCCCAGCAGCCAGCCAACGTGGTGCCACAATGCCTCGTCAGGCCAGACGTGCGTCCAAGCCAGGCGAGGCGGGGACAGCTGGGACGTGCTTCCTTGCTGTCCCTGATAAAGCGAGAGGGGCACGTCGGCAGCGCATTAAATGCGTTTGTCCGACGATGCCAGAGGATAGGCTCATCCACTGTACACCTTTCCACCTCTTGTGTGCCACTGTGGCAGCCCCTTTTACCTATAAAAGGAGGCCCGAGGCGACCAGGAGAAAGGTTCGGATCTTTTGGGCAAGTTGCACCCCGTAGCTAGCTCAAGAAGACAAGAACACTCAAATACATCCACCAAAGCAGGACAAGGGTATTACGCGTCTCCGCAGCCCGAACCTGGGTAAATGATCCGTGTGCTTCCTGTCAAACCCGCTCTTTGCACAACCCCGCACCCGCCAACCGTAGAAGGGATCCCAGTGATTCCATAGGTGTCGATTTCCCCCGACAGCGCTCTTCCCGTACCGCCACCAGGGCTGCACTGGCTGAGTGAGGAGTGGCGGCGAGGTAAAGCACGTAGGGCTCGAGAGGGCGGGGCGCCACCATCACCAAAGGGCTGGTCAGATATATCTTGATGTCTTAAAATGCTTAGTCGGCCTCCGGAGTCCACTCGAACGGACCCTTCTTCTTCATCATCTTGAAGAACGGTAGGGCACGCTCTCCCAGCTTGGAGATGAAGCGTCCCAACAAAGTCACACAGCCGGCAAGCTTCTGCATCTCCTTGAGGGTTTGTGGCGGGCTCATGTCTTCAACCGCCTTGACCTTCTCCGCGTTGGGCTTGATCCCCCTGTGGGACATGAGGAAGCCCAGCAGTTTGCCAGACGGGACACCGAATACGCACTTTTCTGGGTTGAGTTGCAAGTCCACCTGGCGCAAGCTCGCGAAGGTCTCCTCCAGGTCCTGATTTAAATTTCTCACCTCCCGAGACTTTACCACAATGTCGTCGACGTAAGCTTCAGAGTTCCTCCCGAGCTGCTGGCCCAAGGCGATGTGCATCAGCCGTTGGAAGGTTGCGCCCGCATTGCGCAGCCCTAACAGCATGCAAGCGTAGTAGTACACCTCGCATGGGGTCAGCAAGGCCGTCTTCTCCACATCTTCTACTGCCATCTTGATCTGGTGATAGCCTGAAAACGCATCCAGGAAGCACAGCAGGTCGCACTCGGCGGTGGAATCAACGATCTGGTCGATGCGCAGAACCAGGAACGGATCTTGGGGACAGGCTTTGTTGAGGTTGGTGAAGTCGACACACATGCGCTCCTTCCCGCCTTTCTTTGGTATGACGACGGGGTTCGCCAGCCACTCAGGGTACCGAACCTCGCGAATGACACCTTCTGCTTCCAGCTTGCGGGTTTCTTCGACGATGATGGACTGCTTCTTCGTGGACTGTCGCCGTGCCTTCTGCTTCACGTGGCGCACATTAGGGCACACCCTTAAGTGATGCTCGATTGGGTCCCTACCAGCTGATCGGGCTCCCTGGCGAATACTTCCTTGTTTGCACGCAAGAACCTTACCCGTCGAGGTTGGCACCTATAGTGAAGGTGGCTCCAGAGGACCCATCTTCCTCGATCGGTGCCTGCTTCGTTTCCGCCCGATCTTGAGTGAACAACTGCTTCTTCTTGGCCAGCGCGTCCCCCTAACTCCAGAGGGGGCCTCGTCGGCCGGTTCTGCTGCCGCGGCGGTCTTGAGGGCAAGCTTGAGTGCCACTAAAGCTTCCTTGGTATCTCTGACTATGGTAAGGACGTCCTTGCTCCTGGGCATCTTCATGAGGTTGTAGGCTGGATGCGTCGCCGCCATAAACAGAGCTAGAGCCAAATATCCAAGGATGACGTTGTAAGGAAGGCCAATGTGGGCAATGTTGAAGCCGATCAGCTCAGTGCGGTAGTTGTCACGGGTGCCGAAGGTCACGGGAAGACGGATCTGCCCCAGGGGGCTGGAGGAGCCGCCACCGACTCCTGAGAAGGGCTTGCTGGGGCGGAGCCACTCAAGTGGTACGTGAAGGAGGCTGAAGGCCTCCACCGAGAGCATGTTGAGGCAGGCGGCACCGTCAATGAGGGTCTTGGTGACGGCTACGTTGCAGATGGTGGGCGTGCAAAGCATTGGGAGCACGCCCGAGCCGACGGTGGTGATGGGGTGATATCCTGAGTCGAAGGTCAGGTCGGCCTTGGGCGCCACCCAACCCGGGGGAGCCCCCTGCCGCGTGGAAGCGGTGCTAAAATGGCGAAAGAACGGCTTGGCGTGACGGTCCGAGGGCGGCGCTTGCGAGCCGCCGAGGAGGGCCGCGACAGCGAGGGGCGCCGGTGCCGCGAAGCGCGCGGCGAAGAGGCTGCGCAGCTCCTCCCAAGATGCCACCGTGGATCCGGGGAGGTTGAGCAGCCAGGCGCGCGGTGCACCGGTGAGGGCCATGGGAAGCCAGTTGGCCATGACCTTGTCGTTGCCCCCAGCCTTAAGGACGGCCTCCTCATACAACAACAAGAAAGCCGACGGGTCCGCCGCGCCGTCGTAGCGTGGCGGCATCTCTGGCCTGAACTTGGGTGGCCACTGCACATGCCGTAAGCCAGGGGCCAGGGCTCGGAGCTCCCTGGCCCCGCCACGGGCGTCGGTCGCCGCAGCCGGAAGAACAGCGCCGGCCATGAGGGTGAGGTGCGGTGATGGCAAACCGTAGATCGATGGAAGGAAAGATTCAGCGCACCCCTACCTGGCGCGCCAACTGTCGGATTTCGGGTTCCGGCAAAACCCTTGAGGTTCGAACACTGGGGTGTGCACGATGATCTCTCCCTACCTAAGCACGCCCCATCCTCACCGTGATCTCAAAGCTTAGTGCGTCGAACCCGCAGAAAGAGAGACACAAGAGTTCATACTGGTTCGGGCCACCGATGTGGTGTAATACCCTACTCCGGTGTGGTGTGGTGGATGAGCAGTTACAAGGGAAGAACAACCTCCTGAGGAGAGGTGCTCTTGTGCTTGTGTGTGGAATGGCTTTGATCCAAGATGAGATTCAGATGCCTCCTATGGTGGTGGCTAGTACTATTTATGGAGGCCCTAGTCCTCTCCCCAAATATTAAGCGGGAAGGGATCCAACAACGGCCAAATTCAAAGGGAGACACATAGTACAAGTTATCCTGACTAAAGGTGGTCTTCGCCTACCAAAGGCTATGGTGGTGACACCATCTTGGGCTCCACGGTGACCTCCGCCATGTCGTCCTGCCGTTCTTGGTCTCATTGCACTGATATGGAAACCTTTGCTTGATGCCTCAGGACTCCTCGCCTGCGCTTGCCACTTTAGGACCAAAGAGGAAGCAAGGACACTGCACGCTGGCGCCCGCCTGGCGCTCGCCTGGCTCCAGTCGTCATGGCTTGCGTCATAGGAACCTCGCGAGGTGTCCCTTGCCTTGATCTCTCTGACCCTCGCGAGCCGGCCTGGTTAGGCTGTCCCGAGGAGGTCTTGTGTCGTCCGCCTCACAAGGCTTGGCCCCTCGCGAGGGTCTTGAGAGCTAGCTGGTGAATATGGGCCGTACAGAGCCGCTGGTGGAGCCACGCTGTGGGCCGCAGGCAGGCAAGTCTAGGGACCCCCATTCCCAGGATGCCGACAGTGCCTATAGAAAAACCATAGCCTATAACATTTTCCACGCCCTGGGCCTCGGCCCTGGGTGCCCGGGGCCCAAGTCCACCCCTAGTTATTATCTCAAGCACCTAGCACTTTTATGAGAGTCACGAACTTGAGGATCGTGTCGCACATCTTAGAGACGTCTTGCAAGTTCTTAGTTATGAGTTCCTTTTTGCAAACATGGAAAAATGTAGTTTTGGTGTTGACAAGCTTTTTTTCTTGGGTTTCGTAGTTTCTTCTAAGTCTGTTGAAGTTGATAAGTCTAAAATTGATGCTATTAAAACTTGGCCACCACCAACCAATCTAGCCCAAGTGTGTAGCTTCCTCAGCCTATTCGGATTTTATCGCCGCTTTGTTATGGATTTTAGCACTATTGCATCACCATTGCATGCTTTGAGTAAGAAGAATGCGCCTTTTGTTTGGGGACCTTACCAAGATGTCATGTTTAATGAGCTTAAATCTTTGCGTATACATGCTCCAATACTTGCATTGCCCAATTTTGACAAAACTTTGGAAGCACATTGTGACGCTAGTGGCAATGGTATAGGTGGCATCTTAATGCAATGAAAGCGGCCCATGGCATATTTTAATGAGAAACTTTCTGGCGCCCAACTAAACTATCGCACATATGACAAAGAGTTATATGCTTTTGTTGAGAGTCTTGGATGTGTGGGAGCATTATCTTAGACAACCCGAGTTTGTCATACATACCGATCACGAGAAGCTTAATTACATTAAAGGTCAACCCAAGTTGAATAAACAACATGCCAAATGGAGTGAATTCATTGAGTCTATTCCTTATGTCATTAAATACATTAAGGGTAAGGAAAATGTTGTGGCATATGCTCTTTCCGACAAGTGCATGTTAGTTACTCAACTTGAATTTAATGTCACTGGCTTTGAGCACATTAAATATTGATATGTGCAAGATCCTTCGTTTGTGACTCCTTATGCCAAATGTCAAACTAACAGTTATTGGGAGCGGTATTATCTCAAAGATGGCTATCTTATGCGAACTAACAAATTTTGTATACGTCTTCTCTTCATTTGTTGCTTTTGCAAGAGGCTCACAGTGGAGGACTACTAGGACATTTCAGACACGACAAGACATTTGCCATGCTCTCCTCCAAGTACTATAGGCCAAAGACGTTTCGTGGTGTCAGGCACTACACAGACCGGTGCTCTACATGCCACAAAGATAAGTCACAAACTCATTTCATTGATTACATATGCCACTTCCTATTCTGTATCAACCATGGGAGATATTAGTATGTATTTTCTGCTTGTATTGCCTAGGACTCAAAATGCAGAAGTTTTGGTATTTGTTGCCGTGGACCGATTCTCTAAAAGGACACATTTTATACCATGCAATCAGATAGATGATGCAAATATCTTTTTTAGGGAAATCATGAGGTTGCATGGACTGCCCAAGACGATTTTGTCAGACCACGACGTCAAGTTCCTAAGCTACTTTTGGAAGACACTATGCACCAAGCTCGGAATTGTCGGATTTCGGGTTCCGGCAAACCCTCTAGGTTCGAACTCTGGGGTGCACGCGGAGATCACACCTCCAACCTACCTATGCCTCGTCGCCTCGCAAGGATCTAAACTACACAAAGAACAACACAAGGGCCAAGGGGTTTATACTGGTTCGGGCCACCATTGTGGTGTAACACCCTACTCCAGTGTGTGGTGTGGTGGATTGCCTCAGGGGCTGATGATGAATAGTACAAGGAAGAACAGCCTCGCGAGGGTCTGTTCTTGGCCGGTGTGATGAACTGCTAGGGGGAGTTCAGTCGCTTCTCTCTCTCTCTCTTGCCTACTTTCCAGTCGATCTGGTCTCGATCTCTCCTCCCTCTACCCTGTGGGTGGCTAGCTGTATTTATAGTGGGAGGCCCTGGGCCTCTTCCCAAATATTGAGCGGGAAGGGCGCCAACAATTGGCTATTTTGAAGGGGAACATCTAGTACACTTATCCTGACTAAAGTCGGTCCTCGCCTGCGAAAGACTCTGACGGTGACGCCGGCTTGGGCTCCACGGTGACCTCCTTCCTGCCGTTCTGCTGGTATTCATCTTGTTGCACCGAAATGGTTGCCTTTGCTAGATGCTCTCGGCTGCGCTTGCCCCTTTGCACCAAAGGGGAAATGAGGACACTGCGCGGGCTGGCGCCCGCCTGGCGCCCTCGGTCGTCATGGCTTGTGTAATGGGCACCTTGTGAGGTACCCCGCCTTGATCTCTCCGCCTCCTCGCAAGCCAGCCTGACGAGGCCGTGCCTGAGGAAGCTTCACGCCCCGCCCCCACGAGGCTTGGCCACTCGCGAGGGTCTTGAGCTTGTGTTGATGAAGATGGGCCGTCTTGGGCCACCCCTTGAGCCACGCCGCAGCAGTGCAAGTCTGGTACCCCTGCTCCTGTAACGCCGACAAGAGCCCCTGTGCCCAAGGTGCGCTGGACTTGGCTTAGCAGAGAAGCGAAGGGGCAAGTCTGCGAAGCTGGCCCAACAACAACTGCGGCCTTGGGCGCCGCGTGGCGGTTGATTGGACGTGGGCGTCCCTACTTCCCCACGCCTCCTTATTTTGTGCCCAGCTAGGCGGACCCACAGTTGCACACAGCTATCCCTCTTCTCGCCGCTCACGCGTCTCCCGCTCTTCCTCCTCTCGAGCTCCAGCTTCTGCTTCCAATCCAATCTCGAATCCTCCCCCTTCCTGTCGCCATGGTGCCGACGAAGAAGGGGAAAGGGCGGAAGCCTGTGCCCTCGCCCCGCTCGCAGTCGTCGGCGGCTCCTGCTGTCGACCGGTCGATCATACTCAACCGGGAAGGCTTGGACAAGGTCAGGTCTGCCCTCGCCACCATCTTCAATGAGTGCGGGAGGACGACGGTCTGGCCCGCGTCTCACTTCTCCATTGATAGGATGGTCACTGAGGTCCGGTACTTTGCCGACTCCCTGTGGGCGGGACTGGTTCTCCCCTTTTCTGATTTCTTCAACGCTGTACTTTCCCATTACCAGATCCACATGATGCATTTGGGTCCTGAATCCATTACTCTTCTTGCCGTCTTCGCCTTTGTCTGCGAGGCCATGATGGGCATTCCTCCTTTAGTTGCCTTGCTGCGCCACTTCTTCTCTTTGCGTCTCAGCGACCCCACCCAATGCTCGGGGTGCGTTAGCTTCCTTGCCACATCAGAAACAGCAGCTTCGGGAATTGATTTCAGCCTTCCTCCGCCTGTGACCGGGTTCCGCGAGCGGTGGCTGTACGTGGATGTCGTGGTGCCCAGCCCCCTATTTTCGGAGCCAACCTTACCCGCTATCCCCAATTCGGGTTGGGGCCAGGAGACGCTCATGAGCCCAGCTCGTCTTCGTCTGGCATCGCTTCGCGAACTTGAGGGCGCTTGGTGTGATGGCACCCAAGGTGGTGAAGGACTTCCTCCTATGCCACATTGCCCCTCTCCAGCGCCATTCCCGCCGGACGTGGGCCTTCGGGGGGCGTGAAGACCGCATGAGGCTCCAGGAGGAAGATCTGACGCCTGAAGTGCTGAGGAAGGTTCTCATGATCCTGGCTGGGGACCCTTCCCCTGGCTGCATCCGGCAAGGGGGTGCCCTACTGTACCTTTGCTCGAATAGGGGTGATTTCGTGAAGCAGATGCCCAGCTTTGACGAATGGGGGTTGCACCCCGCAGGCCTCATGGGACCTCGTGAGAACCCAGTTGTGGTGGTTGCCCTTCCGGTTGCCCGCGAAGGTCCATCCTCGAGTGGTGGAGCTCGGAGGCAAGGGCCACCGGGGGCTGAGGGGGCCTCTGCCGGGATGATGACGCCATGCGGCACTCCTGAGGCGGCAGCTCCTGAGGCCCGCCCTGCGGCGGTTGAAGGTGTTGAGCCGCGGCCCGCGGCTCCCGTGGCAGAGGCCCCTGAGGCCCCGGCCACCCTTCTCGGTGCGGCATCTGGCGACATGCGCCAGGTTGATGCCCCTGACGCCGGTCACTTGGGCGCTTCTTCCTTGTCGCAGGCTGACCCCTGCGCCGAGCTCCTGGGCCACTTCCGCATGGATTTCGAGGCTCTCCGAAAGAGAAAGGAGGCTTTGGGGGATGATTACCCTTGCCGCCTATCGAAGCGCAGGAAGTACTTCGCCATTAATGAGTAAGCCTTCCCCTTCCTTAGTTCCTTATTTTCCCGTTGCTTCAACTGATTATTGCCCTGCAGGGCCCTTCCTGCCGAGCTCACGGAGACGGCTGAGGAGCCATCCCCCAAGGACTCGCCCTCTCCACCGTCCCCAAGCGCTCCGAGCTCAAGCACCGCCCTTGTGGTGAGGCCGGTTGGAGAGGTGAGCCATCCCGTGATGCATCATGGTTCTGCGCACCTCGCGACCCTCCTTCGCGAGCCCTCTCGGGTTATAGCCAGCCTGCCTTGGGCTCTTCGACTGGTCGTGGATGGCGACTGGCTGAGGTCGGCCTTGCGTTCTTCCTTTGAGGATGAGCCGGCTCTGGGCCGGGCTTCTAGCGAGGCGCGTCGGGTCCTCGCGAGGGCGCCAGCCCCCAGCCCCCTGCCCAGAGGGGGAGTGCTGGTTCATGGCCCCCCACGCATGCCCGGGGCGGAGGATGACGCGGAAGACGTGCTTGAGTGCGCCCGGGAGCGCCCCGCCCTTCGCCAAGGGTTTCTCCAGAGGGCGGCTGACGCAGTGAGCCAGCTCGGTGTAGAGCTTGCTGACGAGGACACGCGCCTTGAAGCTGAGGGCCTGCGCCTAGCTGAAGAGAGGCGCAAGCTGAAGGTGGCCGTTGCCCTTGCACGCCACCAGCATGACCTCGACAATGAGAAGGCCGAGGTGTCACTGGCGGCTTCTCGGGAGGCCCGCTCCCGGGCCGTCGAGGAGGCCCAGGAGGCTGACCGGCGGCGTGAGGCGGCGGAGGAGCGGGCGCGGGAGCTCCAGGCCTGGAGCAATTCCCTGGAGCAGCAGGCGGAGCTGCGTGAGGCGGCCCTTGCATCGATGAAGGGGGCTTCGGTCGACCAGGCGGAGCTCCAGAGACGTGAGGAGGCACTGACGCTGGAAGCTGCCGAGCGCGCCCGTGACCTTGAGCAGCTGGAGACGAGAGAGCGCTTGGTGGCGCAGGCAGAGGACCATGTCGCTGCGCGGGAGGCCCGAGTCTTGGAAGAGGTTGATCGCCGGGTGGCGGCGGCCCGCTTGAACCTCGAGCGCGAGTTCGAGGAGAGGCTGGAGTTGATTAGGGTCGAAGCTGAAGGCAGGACCGCCGCCCTGAGGGCCAAGTTGGATGAAGTGACACCGCGGGCTGACGCTTCCCGGGCCGCCCTTGGCGCGACACAGGAGGAGCTAACTTCCTCCCGCGCCGAGGTGCTTCTTCTTCGTCAACGGGTGGATGCAGCTGAGGCCGTTGCGCGGCGGAGCGAGGACGAGATACGCCAGCGGCATATCCTAGAGCACGAGCATGGCCCTATGCTCCGCACGCTCCGGGAAAGAGCTAACACGGCCTTGGGCAACATCTGTGAGGCGACCGTTGGGGAGCCTCATGCGGTTAACTATGCTGGTAACCTCCAGTTCTTCACGGATGTGGTGACGCAGCTGGAGGCGCGGTCGGGCAGAGCCAACAGGCTGGTGGAGGAGAGGAGTCATGCCCTGCTCGGGCGTGCTTTTTCTCGCGTCTTCAGTCATCTTCAGAACATGGATCCCCACTTTGACTTCGATGCCGCCATCGCCCCGGTACCCCTGGCCATCCGGGGCGACCTGGTGCACTGGGTGGAAGACAACGTTGATGCCCTCGTCAGGGCCTTCACTACCGATAACGACGGTGGTTGTGGTTGCTGATGAAGGCGGCGTGGTGAACGTCCCGGAAGCTGCCGACGGCGACACGGATGGTGATGGCGAGGCCAGCGATGCCAGTGACGATTCAGGAGGTGCCCTTGAGGATGCATTGGGGGATTTATCCGATTGACCGCATGTTGTTCCCGCTCTTTACCCTGCACAGAGATAGTTCGGGCTTGGCCCTGAAGGTTGTAAGAGCATTTTGGGAGGGGGAGCCCCTCGTGTAAAAACTTGCAGTTAGCGCATTAGTAGACACAATATTACTCGTACGCCTACGCCAAGTGGCTGGTCTTGCGACGAGCCGCCTGGCTTGTTTATCTTCGACCCGCGTGGGCCCCAAGATAGCCTGCGGAGGGCTGTGGCGTCCTGAGTGCCCCCTGAACGAGCCCATTGAACCTGTAATGAGAACCTCCTGAGAGGATATGGTGACGGCAGTCCGGGCTGCACGCATGCTAGGCCTGGCCCGGCTCGTGAGAGGCTCAAGAGGGGAGGCAGCTGAGGCGGGACAGACGCAAAGCGGTAACCAAAACGTGAGAGATTGCTCGAACGAGACTAAACACCCCTTCCCCGAACACACACAAGTCTCAAGCTCAAATCCAACTTAAATCCAAACGGGGGGAAAAAGACAACCAAAGGAAAGGAAAAAAATAAGCAAAAAGGCCGCGTCCGGCACCTAGTCTAGTCTTCAACGTCTTCTCACCAGTGCGGAGCTAAGTGCTGCCTCTGGGCGTGGGCGGGAGCCCCCGAGGCTCGAGGGCGGCTCTTTGGAGACTCCGAGGCATGTACAACCCCACTCATTATTACGTGAGAGTGTCACGGGGCGGCGAGCTTCACAGGCACTGGGCCTTCTTCACAGGTACCGGCCTTGCTTCATATCGCCAGACGAGGGCCCTGCCTTGCGCCACACTCTAGTGCCATCGACGACGGCCGGAGACCGAGGACGCCGCCGATGGGGTAGAGCGGTCGCCAGCGGTTCCCCCGACGACCACGGGTCCTCTGCCGGGGGTAGGCCCTGAGGCACCTCCCCGGCAGAGGGCCTACCTCCTGATGACGCCTTGCTCCGAATGCCGCGGTGGTGATGCCGTATCTCGGCCCCTCTCCTGCAGCCCCCGGCGCCCTCCTCCTGAATGGTAGGAAGCTACTGGATTGGGGCAGCCATCCGCCGCGACGACCTGCACCTCATGTGATCCATGGTTAGCGTATGTCTGCTCCTGAGGGATTAGCGGTACCCGATGATCGCTGCCTCCAGCGCTGTCGATGGGGCTTTCCCAGGGCTCCGGAAAGAGCTCAGCTTCGGGTGTCTCTTCCCCCCAGCTTGGGCCGAGGAGCGAGCCATGGTCTTCCTCCTGCGCGTGCCCTTGATCCATCATGTGGGGCACATACTCTTCCGGGGCCGCCACCCCGAATGCTTCACTGTAGTGCCCCGTGTGCCATGCAGCCCTGGTTGAGGCGTCAACCTGGGGGTGGTAGCGCGGCGGCCCACTAGGACCATGGGCTATGGCGAGTCCTCCTTCGCTGGCCGGGGGCGGCGGTGGCGCCGTTGTTAGCCCGGTGCTGACAGCCTGGTTGGCGTTGGAGTGGCCTTGGAACCCGCCCGGAGCTGCGCGGGCGCGTGCGGGGCCTCCGCGCGGTCCGCCTTGGACCTGAGGCGGCGGCTGGGTGCGTAAGGGTGAGCCCCGTCTTGGCGAAGCCAGAGCTCTGCCACCCGCTCCAACAGCACGACGCGGCCGCCCTCCAGCAGCC
This sequence comes from Aegilops bicornis, assembly GCA_021605145.1. Lineage (NCBI taxonomy): Eukaryota > Viridiplantae > Streptophyta > Magnoliopsida > Poales > Poaceae > Aegilops > Aegilops bicornis. The sequence continues at coordinate 251,486,109 of CM038673.1, forward strand.
TGCATTGCAGTAGCTCTTAGGCCACCGTGAGTGCGGCCCTTGAGTTCGCCTGCTCCCGCTGTGAGTACGACGCCGTGGCCGTGGCGTGGCTTGAGGCCCTCGCCGCCGACCGCACCTACCGCGGTGGGAGACCTGGTGCCGTCTGACTGCTCGCCCGCGGCTCGCAACACCCTGCGGACCGCGGGATGCCTGAGGCACGGGGTTGAGGTCGCCCGGGGCAAGCGGCTCTACGTGGGCGGGCCAGGCCGCCCAGGGATCGGGGTTGCCCATTGGGTCGCCGGACATGATGATGACGATGCGACGGGGCGCGAGGCGGCAGAAGGCGGATTCTGGCGCACCCCTACCTGGCGCGCCAAATGTCAGATTTCGTGTTTCGGCAGACCCTCTAGGTTTGAACTCTGGGGTGCACGCGGAGATCACACCTCCAACCTACCTACGCCTCATCGCCTCGCAAGGATCTAAACTACACAAAGAACAACACAAGGGACAAGGGGTTTATACTGGTTCGAGCCACCATTGTGGTGTAACACCCTACTCCAAAGGTGTGGTGTGGTGGATTGCCTCAGGGGCTGATGATGAACAGTACAAGGAAGAACAGCCTCGCGAGGGTCTGTTCTTGGCCGGTGCGATGAACTGCTAGGGGAGTTCAGTCGCTTCTCTCTCTCTCTCTCTCTCTTGCCTATTTTCTGGTCGATCTGGTCTCGATGAACTGCTAGCTCTATTTATAGTGGGAGCCCTGGGCCTCTTCCCAAATATTGATCGGGAAGGGCGCCAACAATTGGCCATTTTGAAGGGGAACATCTAGTACACTTATCCTGACTAAAGTCGGTCCTCGCCTGCCAAAGACTCTGACGGTGACGCCGGCTTGGGCTCCACGGTGACCTCCTTCCTGCCGTTCTGCTGGTCTTGGTCTTGTTGCACCGAAATGGTTGCCTTTGCTTGATGCTCTCGGCTGCGCTTGCCCCCTTTGCACCAAAGGGGAAATGAGGACACTGCGCGGGCTGGCGCCCGCCTGGCTCCCTCGGTCGTCATGGCTTGCGTCATGGGCACCTCGTGAGGTACCCCGCATTGATCTCTCCGCCTCCTCGCGAGCCAGCCTGACGAGGCCGTGCCTGAGGAAGCTTCCTGTCGTCCGCCCCGCGAGGCTTGGCCCCTCGCGAGGGTCTTGAGCTTGTGCTGATGAAGATGGGCCGTACTGGGCCACCCCTTGAGCCACGCCGCAGGCCGCAAGCAGGCAAGTCTGGGTACCCCCGTTCCCAGAACGCCGACAGGAATGAAGCTACTATTATCTTCATCATATCATCCACAATCTACGGCCAAACGGAGGTCACTAACCTTACGCTCTCTACACTCCCTCGTGTGTTGATCAAGAAGAACATCAAGGATTGGGAGGAATGCTTTCCCATCGTAGTGTACGCGTACAATCAAGCACGGCACTCTACCGCTAGCAAGTCCCCCTTCGAGGTCGTCTACAGCTTCAACCCATTGTTGCCATTGGACATCCTCCAACTACCGCTACAAGAATGAGCGAACATGGATGTGAGCACAAGGGCAAGTTATCTCAAGAAGGTGCATGAAGAGACAAGGCAAAGGATTGAGCATTAAGTACACTACCTCGCCACCAAGCTCATAAGGAATCACCCCATCGTACACGACATGTACTCGGCAACCTTCAAGCGGAAGCCCAACGTGGGTGTCGGCCACAGCCTACCTAAACACTCAAGTCTCTAGTCCAGGTTTATCGCCTATTCAGGTTCCATCCGCAGGGAGTACGGCCGAGGTTTCAACATACGGCCCCGAACGATGTGTGCAGGGTTCCCGAGACACCAAACGGGCTCTCGGTACACCGAGCCACGGTGTATCTACCGCATCATAGCCCACCCCTAGGATCAGCGCTACGCACGGCCTCCAACACATATCCTACAAACACCAGAAACTAGTTGCAACTCCTGGATAGAGAACAAGGGTGGTTAAGAAGCCGAGAGGGTCCATTGGTTTCGGGCCCAATGTGTGGTAGTAACTGTTTTGATGGATCACAAACAAAGAACTCAGTTCCTGAGGATGGCTGCAATGAGACAACCCACCATGTACTCCTACATGACCTCTCACCGCTACCTTTACCAAATCGTGTTCACACACTTAGCTCTCAATAGTAGGACATGGTTTACACACCTCCGATTCATGCCCGATGAATCAGACCTGACTCAACTCTAAGCAGTAGCAGGCATGACAAACAAGCATGAATGAGTAGGCACAACAAGGCTCAAACAACTCCTACTCATGCTAGTGGGTTTCATCTATTTACTATGGCAATGACAGGTCATGCAGAGGATAGAGGGGTTCAGCTACCGCAGCAAGTAACAGATGATTCGTTGTTGTCCTAATGTAGTGAAAGAGAGCAGGAGCGAGAGAGTGGGATTGTATCGGAATGAACAAGGGGGTTTTGCTTGCCTGGCACTTCTGAAGATAATATAGTTCTTTATCGGTGTCATCAAACTCATCGTCGAAACCACGTCTATCGAGAGGGGACAAATACCGGCAACACAAAAGGAAACACAATCAATGCAATGCACAATATGATGCATGATCATGACATGGCAATATGCTGTGATTTGAGCTAATGCAATAGAAAGTCATTTTGATTAAAGTGGAATTCAAAACTAGATGAAATTCCAACTCCAAAACTATTATCAAATTTTTCCTAATCATGTTTCATCCTAAAAAGTGAGGTTAACTTTCTCAAACATGTATGAAAATGATACAGATGGATAGGTTGCGTTTTTCTAATAATTTTTCATATATAAATAATTTCATTCTGAGCTACGGTTGATTTCCTATGATTTTTAGAAGTTTTGGTTATTTTCTGGAATTTCCTGTATAAGAATAATTCCAGTAATCGAATTAATGCGTCAGCATTGCGTCAGGGTGACGTTAGTGGTCAACGGGGCCGGTCCAGGTCAAACTGACTAGTGGGTCCCGTCTGTCAGTAGTTAGTTAAACTAACTAAATTTAGTTAGCGCTAATCCTGGGTTAGTTAGCAGGGCGGGCCCCACTTGTCATAGACCCAAGGGTCAAACTGGGCCCACCTGGTCAACTCAGTCAACAGGTCAACTCGCCGGCGTTTAGCCGCCGGCGAGGCCAGACGCGGCGGAGGAAGTGCAAATTCGCGCTCCGGCGACCAAATGGTCGGCGGAGACCATCTACGGGTAGCTGGGAGCAAGCCGCAGCGTTTGGTGGCGGTGGTTGGGCTCGGGGTGGTCGGAAAAGACGCCGGTGACGACCTTGGCGGTCGCCGGAGCTCGGGTGAGCTCAGGCTCGTCGCTGCAGTGGCCTAGGCAGGGCGGCGCTAGCATCTACGGCTCCTACGGGTTGCGGGGAGTGCGTTGGACACAAGCCCGGGACCATATGGTTACCGGAGCATGACCGGCGACGACGCGGGCAGCGGCGCGTGCGGTTGAGCTTGGTGTGGTGCGCTACGGTGCGCGGCAGAACAAACGGAGAGGGGGAGGATGGGCAGAAGCTCACGGTGATCGTCTTGGGGTGGATGGCGAGCTCGGGCAATGACCGGAGCAAACGGGGCGGCGGAGGCGATCTCGGCGGCCGCAGGTTGAAGACGACGACGGTGAAGATGAAACGGAGCTTCCTGGCTCACTTGGCGCGGTGAGGAGGAGGAGAAGGTCGAGGCGGAGCTTTGGGATGTGTCGGGGAGGTGGGGCAGTGGCTGTGTGCGCGGGGTTATGGCGGCGCGTCCATGGAGGCTTCGGCCATGGCACGGAATGGGCGAGGGAGAGGCGTTGGGGGCGAATGGAGAGGTCCAGGGGGTCGGGGCAACGACGTGGGGCCTGCCCAGGGTCCAGGCGCGCGAAGCGGCAAGCTTTTGGTGCCGTGGCGAGCTCGCGCTTGCCGGCGTCACCTCCCTGCCTGCCTGGCGGGGACGAAGCAGCTGGCTGGCATGGGCCAGCACAGTGCTGGGCCGCCAGGTGGGCCGGTTGGTGGTGCCAGGTTAGTTGGCCCAGGTGGTTCACTCTCTCTCTTTAATTGTTTTTGTTTTTCTATTTCTCTGTAATCTGTTTTGATTTAGTAAAAATACTAAACAATTTTATAAAATGCTGAAAATAATTGTGGGCACTTATGAAATTATTTCCAACAGCCCTCAACCATTATCAGTATTATTTGGGCAATTAAAATATTTATAGGAATTAAATGCCCAAATGCAAATACTTAATGAATTAATTTAAAAATCTAGAGTGGCTTAGAAAATGTGCACCATTTTTGGCAGAGGTTCTAAACCAATTCAAAAATGATGAACTTTTCTGAAAAGCATTCTGGGTTCATTGAAAATATTTATGGTTGACCCTATTTGATTTAATCTTGGTGCTAGGGTTTATCATCCCCATTTCAAGTTTCAAAATAATTTAAACATGATGCAACAGACAAGTGCTAGCCTAGTGCAAGGTAAGGCTAGGAATGTGACAATGAGGACAAGGGGTAGCGGCATAATCTTTTCCATACCCGTTGCCTTGTCAACTCAAAGATATGTCGAGTGATTGTTGATAGTGGCAGCTGCAACAATATTGCAAGCGCAGAGATGGTCGAGAAGATTCAATTGCAAACAAAAGGTCACCCACACCCATATTGCATGCAATGGTTGAATGATTGTGGTGCAATTAAGGTGATTAGTAGCATGCACATACCAATTTCAGTTGGGACATATCAAGATGATGTTGAGTGTGATGTGGTGCCGATGCACGCTTGTCACTTGCCTCTTGGACGACCGTGGTTGCATGACCATCATGTGCAAATTAGCGGGCGGGCGAATCGCTTATGTTTTGTCCATAAGGGAGAAAAGTTCACTTGGCTGCCCATGACACCAGAGGAAGTCTATCTTGATGAGATAAAAAGAAAAGGAAAGAAAAAGGGAGAGACTGATCATACACTACGAGTGAGCCACCAACATAGTGAGGGAGTGTTTCCACAGCCAAAAGCTCCATAGCCAAATATAACCAAGCCCCGGGAAAAACAAGGATTAGTTATGACGGCTAGGAAAAGGGATATGCGGGAATTGAGAGAACATAATACTCCATTCTTTGTACTCATGTACAAGGAAACTTTATTGGCTACTAACGATTTATCCTCAACTCTTCCTAGTGTTGCTTTTGATCTTTTGTAGGAGTATGAGGATGTGTTTCCCAAGGAGGTACCACCTGGTTTGCCACCGAACCGGGGCATTGAGCAACAAATCGACTTGGTTCCGGGTGCCCCACTACCAAACCGACCACCGTACCAAGCAAACCCAGAGGAGACGAAGGAAATTCAGCAGCAAGTAGAAGATCTTAACAGAGGGTATGTGAGGGAAATTCTTTCTCCTTGTGTTTTTCCGATGCTTTTAGTTCCAAAGAAAGATGGTGCCATGCGCATGTGCACTGATTGTATATCCATTAACAACATAACTGTGAGATATGGCACCCTATTCCTAGGCTTGATGACATGCTTGATGAACTTTGTGGCTCCACCATATTTTCTAAAATTGATTTGCGAAGTGGTTACCACCAAATAAGAATGAAAGAGGGTGACGAATGGAAAACTGCATTTAAGACAAAATGTGGCTTGTATGAATGGTTGGTTATGCCTTTTGGATTAACGAATGCACCTAGTACTTTCATGAGATTGATGAATCATGTGCTTAGATCCTTCATCGGCAAGTTTGTAGTGGTTTACTTTGATGACATATAGATTTATAGCAAAACATTGGGGGATCATGTTGGACATATAAAATGTGTGCTTGCTGTCCTACGGGAGGAAAAGTTGTATGCTAACATGGAAAAGTGCACATTTTGCACAAACAAGGTTGTGTTTCTTCACTTTGTTGTTTCAGCAAAAGGTGTGGAGGTCGATGAAGAGAAGATCAAGGCTATTCGTGATTGGATGCCTCCACAAAATCTGAGCCAAGTACGTAGCTTCCTCGGACTTGCAGGTTTCTACCTTCGGTTCATGAAGAATTTCAGCACCATTGTTGCACCCATGAATGAGCTAATGAAGAAAGACACTCCATTCCAATGGGGTGATGCCCAAAAAAAGTCCTTCCAAGAACTGCAGATGAGATTGACATCAGCCCCATTGGTTTCACTTCCTGATTTTGGTAAGACATTTGAAATTGAATGTGATGCAAGTGGTGTTGGCATTGGTGGAGTTCTAATGCAAGAAGGTAAACCCATTGCCTACTTTGGTGAGACGCTTAATGGTCCAACCCTTAATTATTCTATCTATGACAAAGAATTGTATGCACTTGTTCGATCTCTAGAAACATGGCAGCATTACTTGTGGCCAAAAGAGTTTGTAATACATTCTGATCATGAATCTTTAAAACATCTATAGGACCAACTCAAACTGAGCCATAGACATGCAAAATGGAGTGAGTTTGTAGAGTCTTTTCCTTATATTGTCAAGTACAAGAAAGGGAAAGATAACGTTGTTGCCAACGCATTGTCTAGGTGTCACATTTTACTTTCCCAAGTTGATGTTAAAATCCTTGGTTTAGAAAGCATCAAAGAATTGTATGCTAACGACTCATACTTTGCTGAACCATTTTCAAACTGTAACAAGGGAAAAGGATGGGAGAAGTTTCACTTGCATGATGGATTTCTATTTTGAGCTAACAAATTGTGTATCCCAGATTGTTCTGTTCGTTTGTTGCTCTTGCAGGAGGCTCACGCTGGTGGTTTCATGGGACATTTTGGATCCAAGAAAACTGAAAGTGTACTCGTTGATCACTTCTTTTGGCCGCGAATGAGACGTGATGTGGAATACTACGTGATGAGATGCGAGATTTCTCACAAAGCTAAGTCCCGTTTGAATGCTCATGGTTTATATACTCCTCTAACTATTCTGAATACTCCGTGGGAAGATATTTCTATGGATTTCTACGGACTAAGAGGGGGAGTGACTTAGTGTTTGTGTTAGTTGATCGTTTTAGCAAAATGGCACATTTTATCCCATGTCATAAGAGCGATAATGCTTCGCACATTGCTGATCTGTTTTTCAGGGAAGTTGTGCGGCTACATGGAGTACCACGCACGATTGTAACAGATCGTGACACAAAATTTCTGAGCTACTTTTGGAAGACCTTGTGGGGAAAACTTGGCACTAAGCTCCTATTTTCCACGACATGCCACCCACAAACTGATGGACAGACTGAAGTTGTCAACCGAACGTTGTCCATGATTCTACGAGTAATCCTCAAGAAGAAATTAAAGATGTGGGAAGAGTGCCTACCTCATGTGGAGTTCGTGTATAACAGGGCGGTACATTCGACCACTAAATTTTGCCCATTTGAACTTGTTTATAGATTCAAACCTATTGCCCCCATCGATCTTTTGCCTTTGCCAATGCAGGAACAAACTAGCCTTGATGCAAGTAAGCATGAAGATTTTGTCAAGAAACATCATGCCCAGGCAAAGGATAACATTGAGAAAATGACTGAAAAATATACGAAGCGGGTAAACAAGACCAGGAAGAAGCTGGTGTTCGAGCAAGGCGATTTATTAAGGGTACACCTTCAGAAGGACCGTTTTCTTGAGCAACGCAAGTGCAAGTTGTAGCCACGCGGTGATGGACTATTTCTGGTGCTCGAAAGGATCACCGATAATGCTTATAAGATCGATCTTCCAGAAAATATGGTGTTAGCCCAACCTTCAATGTCTCTGAACTTTCCCCATACTTTGGGCCTTTAGAGTCGAGGACGACTCCTTCTCAAGAGGGGGAGGATGATGAGGACATCCCAACCATGGGCACCACACCACCAACCATCAAAGGTCCAATCACAAGAAGTCACACAATGCAAATACATGATCAGGTGAACGCTAACTTAAGTCTATCATTTGACCTTGAAAACATGGTTGTTCCTTCACCTCCTTTGTTTTTGGTTGAACTCAAGTGCGATATCGAAGAAGGGCAAACACATTTCAGTCCATGCAAAACAATGTTTTATGGTAAAGAAACAAAGTTAGGAATTCATGAAGAAATGAGTTGTCTACTGAAGAAACATTGTTCCGATTCTGTTGAAACAATGTTTTGCACGAGTTTGGATATCCCAACTTGCAAAAGGTTTCTAGAATTCGACTATGCCACTGAAGGAAACATTGTTTTAATCTAGTGTTTGTTTGGGAACTGCCAACCACCTCCAACGAGAGTTTTCCAGAAGCTACCTCATTAAGTATCGAAGCCATTTAGTCAAACCAAAGCTGGTTCTCTTTCACACCTAAGCTGGTTCCCAAAGCTAGTTTGTTTCCACACCTATCCAGGGGCTTTGTCCCGATTATAAATAGGCTAGCTTATCCCTTCATTGGGGACTTTTGCCATTTCTATCAAAGACCAAAGACATAGACTCCTCCTGACATTGGAGAGATCTTCTTACCCTTATTCTCGTGATTCCTTGAGAATTGCTCCTAATTCGTGCTTGATGACTAGATCGTGTTCTGTGGGTTAGAGTTCGTGGCTTTCCTTGCGGATTGCACCTATCTCGTGGTCCATGACTTGAGCATGGTTGTATGGGGTAGTATTGCGCGTTATGGATTGGCGATTGTTCGGATTGCAAGCTTCGGTGAGCATCCTCCTCATCGGGTCATAATTACTTATTTTCCATTTTCCTGCTGCTTGCAGCTAGTTATCCCCATACTTTTATCGATCCTACACCGTGAAGATCGGACCTCCCCTCGTACTCCCTCTTCTCTGAAGACGGGGTCGCATCAGCAGGCCGCACTGTAGCCAAGCCCCATCTCGTTGTGGTAATGGGGTGCAAACTTTGAGGGAACGAGGGGCTGTCGGATAGGATTCAGCCCCCCCCCCACCCCCGCGGCTGCCTTCTGAGAGCCCGCCTCTTTCTAACAGCCGGCTCGTCAGACCAGGCGGCCTAAAGGGTCGGCCTGTCGTCCGGGAGGCGTGAGGGGCGCAGCTAGCCCCGATGTCTTGAAATACCATGGGGGGCTGATGAGGCTACCCGTGGTCATTTACTTCGACAGTAGTCGCCGAAGCTGGTGGTGCGCCACAGCTGAAATCGAGGAGCCTCAGCAGCTTCCTACTAGAAGTGATCTGGTAATCTTGCTTCATCTGTCTTCTGGCAACAAGGTCTACTAGGAGCTAGCCAAGGAGCGGCCGGTCGACTGATGAATTTCAAACATCGGGGTAGAGGTCGGGTGGCGCGTCAGCCGGGTGACAGGCTTGCCGCTCGTTGCTCGTTCGCCACACGGCACCCGTAGACCAGGCCGGCCTGCTAGCCCACGCGCGCGATGGAACATCGCTGTAGGCCCAGGCGCACCACTATAGGGCCTCGGTGTGCACGTGGAACCGCTGCGGCCGAGGCAAACCATGGCCCTTCTAAGGCGCATTAACTTCACACCGTTATGGCGCGGAAGGTGCGGGGTCATGGGTGAAGTGGGCGCAGTTAATCCCACAACCCCCACGTCTCGCGTCCTCGGCTCCGCCGCCGCGGGCCTATAAGTAGGGGGAGGAGGGGGCGGCAGAACGCACACGCACTCCCCCCGCTCTCCTTCTTCTTCTTCCTCTGTGCACTTCTGCTCCACGCCACCTCGTTGCTTGTCGCCGGAGCGTTGCTGCAGCCCGCCGTCACAAGACTTCACCGAATCGCCGCGGCGCCGCCCCTACGCGATTGCTCCGCACCGCCACCGAACAACCATATCAATGGCGTGCGACGGGCGCTCCGGCGACTGGGACGGCTTGATTACCCACAAGTATAGGGGATCAATTTTAGCTCTTTTCGATAAGTAAGTGTGTCAAACCCAACGAGGAGTAGAAGGAAATGAAAAGTAGTTTTCAGTAAGGTAATGTCTGTAAGTGCTGAAATTGTAAGTAGCGAAGTAGTTTGATAGCAAGATAATTTGTAACGAGCAAGTAACGATAGTAGTAACAAAAGTGCAGCAAGCTAGCCCAATCCTTTTGAGGCAAAGGATAGGCCAAAACAGTCTCTTATGATAAGCAAAGCGTTCTAGAGGGTACACGGGAATTTCATCTAGTCACTTTCATCATGTTGGTTCGATTTGTGTTCGCTACTTTCATAATTTGATATGTAGGTGGACCGGTGCTTAGGTGTTGTTCTTACTTGAACAAACCTCCTACTTATTATTAACCCTCCCTCAAGAATCCGCAACTATGAGAGAAGTATTAACAATAAATTCTAACCATAGCATTAAACTTTTGGGTCCAATCGGTCCCTTACAAAATAGGGCATAAATTGGGGTTCAAGTTTCTATCACTGTCGCAACCCACTATCTTATTGCTACTCCACAATGCATTCCCTTAGGCCAAAATATGGTGAAGTGTCATGTGGTCGACGTTCACATGACACCACTAAGGGAATCACAACATACATACTATCAAAATATCGAACACATATAAAGTTCACATGATTACTTGCAACATGATTTCTCCTGTGACCTCAAGAACATGATTACTCACAAATGATAAACATGCTCATGATCAAAGGAGTATTAAATAGCATATTGGATCTCAACATATAATCTTCCACCAAATAAACCATATAGTAATCAACTACAAGATGTAATCAACACTACTAGTCACCCACAAGCACCAATCTATAGTTTCGGTAACAAGATTTAACACAAGAGATAAACTAGGGTTTGAGATGAGATGGTGCTGTTGAAGATGTTGATGGGGATTGCCCTCCCCAAGATGGGAGAGTTGTTGGTGATGATGATGACAATGCTCTCCCCCTCCGGGAGGGAAGTTCCCCCGGCGGAATCGCTCCGTCGGAGGGAAAAAGTGCTCCTACCCAAGTTCCACCTCGAGACGGCGGCGCTCCGTCCCGAAAGTCTCCTCCTTATTTTTTCTAGGTCAAAATGACCTATATACAAGATGGGCACCGGAGGTGGGCCGAGGAGGCCACAACCCACCAGGGCGTTCCTGGGGGGCCCTAGTGCACCCAAGTGGGTTGTGCCCACCTGGTGGCCCCCTTTGGTAGTTATTGGCTCCAGTAATTCTTAAATATCCCATAAAAAATCCCCGTGAAGTTTCAGCTTGTTTGGAGTTGTGCAGAATAGGTGGCCTGATGTTGCTTTTTCAGGTCCAGATTTCCAGCTGTCAGAATTCTCCCTCTTGGTGTGTACCTTGCAAATTATGAGAGAAAAGGCATTAGAATTACTTCAAAAAGCACTATTATGGATAAAAACATCATAAATAGCAGTAAGAAAACATGATGCAAAATGGACGTATCACGGCTCCAACGTCCACGATGACCACCTCCACTTCCTTCACCAAATGCGGTGTCTGCCTCGCGCGGTGCATGTGAAGGTGTGTGTTCCTCCCCAAACGGAGATCTTCCCTTCGCCAGAAGATGGTGAGCACGTCGTCTTCTGGTCGCATTTTCTCTGTGGTTCAGTCTGTCGGCGAGCGGTTTTCTCCGCTCGTTCCTTGACTTCTACCGACTCCAGCCCCACCACCTCACGCCGAACACGATGGTGCTGTTGGCCACCTTCGTCACCCTCTGCGAAATGTATCTCGGTGTCTTGCCAATGCTGGAGCTATGGGGAGAACTCTTCTACCTCAAGCTCGGCACCGCCGCCAAGGACGAGGCAGCCCAGTGCGGGGCCTGCATCGGGGTGCGGCGCTCTGGCACAGGGGTTCGCTTTCCGGCCCTTGCGCTACTGCAGTCGGCCAAGCTGTGGTAGAAGTCTTACCTATACGTCCAGAATATACACGCGACGCCGGACTACGTCAACCTGCCGGCCTACGCACCAATTGGAAATTCCGATCGAAGAACCTATCGGCTGTCGCCTCCACAGCTCTCACCCGACTCCAAGAGATGACGGAGTCGGAGGGCCTTAGGGCCTCGAACTTGCTGGCCGCCTTTGTCGAGCGTCGGGTGCTACCTCTTCAAGCCCGGCCCCACCTCATCAGCAGCATGAGTGGGCGCCGGGAGCCGTGCCGGATGTGCACCAAAGTGCTGCCGGACATGGAGGTGGTCCGGTTGGTAAACTCCTTCTCCGACTGCAAGCTCTCGGAGATGGACAGGTGGTTCGGCAAGGAGCCGTACAGGCGCGCTAACCCGCCGCCTATAGTAAGTTTTCTAGTTCTCTTTTCTTTACTTGCTTTGAATTCTTCTTATCGTTTGACCACCCGGCCGCGCGTGTCGGATTGTGGGTTCCGGCAAACCCTTGAGCTTCAAACTCTGGGGTGCGCACGAAGAACTCTCTCTCCCCAGCTCGCTTGCACAACGATCTCAAGGCCTAGCTCGACGAACCGAAGAACAAGAGACAAGAGGGTTTCTACTGGTTCGGGCCACCATTGTGGTGTAATACTCTACTCCAGTGTGGTGTGGTGGATTGCCTCGTAGGCTGAGGATGAACAAGTACAAGGTAAGAACAACCTCTTGAGGAGAGGTGTTCTTGAGCTCGGTGAGCTGGTGCATATGAGGGTGGTCTGAATGATCCGTCCCCTTCTTATGGTGGTGGCTAGTCCTATTTATAGAGGCCTTGTTCCTCTTCCCAACTGTAGGCGGGAAGGGATCCCACAACGGCCAATTTTGAAGGGAGACAAATAGTACAAGCTACCTTGACAAAAGGTGGTCTTCGCCTGCCAAAGGCTCTGGTGGTGATGTAGAAGTGGGCTCAGCGATGACCTCCGTCCTGCCGTCCTACTGGTCTTGGTCTCGTTGCACCAATATGGAAATCTTTTCCTGACACCTCGGGACTCCTCGCATGTGCCTGCCTCTTTAGCAATAAAGAGGAAACTGGTGCGCCCGCTAGCGCCCCCCTGGCCTTGGTCGTCATGGCTCACGTCACATGAACCTCGCGAGGTGCCCCTCGCATAGATATCTCTGCTCCTCGGGAGTCAGCCTAGTGACGCGTCCCTTGAGGAGGTCTTGGTGTCGTCCGCCTCGCGAGGCTTGGCCCCTCGCGAGGGACTTGAGTGGTTGCTGCTGAAGATGGGTCGTACCAGGCCAATGGTGGAGCCACGGCATGGGCCGCAGGCAGGCAGGTCAGGGTAGCCCCGTTCCCAGGACGCCGATCATAGCCCCCGAGCCCAAGGCGCGCTCGGACTTGGCTTCGAGGCGAAGCCAAAGGGTGAGTGCGGAGCACCACGGGCCCCAACCGCCTGCGGCCTTGATTGAAGCGTGGCGACTGCCGGGACGTGGGCGTCTTCGCTTCCCCATGCTGCCTCGGCAACCGTCCTCACCAGACAAAAGGCTAGCGCGCGCTGCAGAGCCTTTATTACCTTCCTTCGTCTTGCTCTAGATCCCCTTTCTCCTTCTCACCCCGAAAGACTCCAGATCCATACGAACCCCTCTCTGAGCTTGCAGTCAATGGCGTCCGACAAAGCGAAGGCCGCGCACTCGCCTTCCTGGACTACATTGGGCTTTATTTTCCACTTTTATATTATTTTTGGGACTAACCTATTAACCGGAGGCCCAGCCCAGAATTGCTGTTTTTTTGCCTATTTCAGTGTTTCGAAGAAACGAAATATCAAACGGAGTCCAAACGGAATGAAACCTTCGGGAACGTGATTTTCTCACCGAACGTGATCCAGGAGACTTGGACCCTACCCCAAGAAGTAACAGAGGAGGTCACGAGGGTGGGGGGCGCCCCCCCTAGGGCGCGCCCCCCTGCCTCATGGGCCCCCTGTTTCTCCACCGACGTACTCCTTCCTCCTATATATACCTACGTACCCCAAACGATCAGAATAGGAGCCAAAAACCTAATTCCACCGCCGCAACTTCCTGTATCCACGAGATCCCATCATGGGGCCTGTTCCGGAACTCCGCCGGAGGGGGCATCCACCACGGAGGGCTTCTACATCATCACCATAGCCCCTCCGATGAAGTGTGAGTAGTTTACTTCAGACCTTCGGGTCCATATCTAGTAGCTAGATGGCTTCCTCTCTCTTTTTGGATCTCAATACAATGTTCTCGCCCTCTCTCGTGGAGATCTATTCGATGTAATCTTGTTTTTGCGGTGTGTTTGTTGAGAATGATGAATTGTGGGTTTATGATCCAGATTATCTATGAACAATATTTGAATCTTCTCTGAATTCTTTTATGTATGATTGGTTATCTTTGCAAGTCTCTTCGAATTATCCGTTTGGTTTGGCCAACTAGATTGGTAGTTATTGCAATGGGAGAAGTGCTTAGCTTTGGGTTCAATCTTATGTGTCCTTTCCCAAAGGATGTATAGGCAGCAAGGCACGTATTGTATTGTTGCCATCGAGGATAACAAGATGGGGTTTTATCATATTTCATGAATTTATCCCTCTACATCACGTCATCTTGCTTAAGGCGTTACTCTGTTTTTAACTTAATACTCTAGATGCATGCTAGATAGCGGTCGATGAGTGGAGTAATAGTAGTAGATGTAGGCAGGAGTCGGTCTACTTGTCTCGGAAATGATGCCTATATATATGATCATACCTAGATATTCTCATAACTATGCTCAATTCTGTCAATTGCTCAACATTAATTTGTTCACCCACCGTAGAATACTTATGCTCTTGAGAGAAGCCACTAGTTAAACCTATGGCCCCCGGGTCAATTCTCATCATATCAATCTCCATCACTTTAATACTTGGTTTGTTTTACTTTGCCTTTTACTTTTCACTTTGCATCTCTATACCAAAAATACCAAAAATATTATTTATCATCTCTATCAGATCTCACTCTCGTAAGTGACCGTGAAGGGATTGACAACCCCTAATCGTGTTTTTTACGAGGAGCTATTGTTTTGTGCAGGTACGAGGGACTTGTGCGTAGCCTCCTACTGGATTGATACCTTGGTTCTCAAAAACTAAGGGAAATACTTACGCTACTTTGCTGCATCATCCTCTCCTCTTCGGGGAAATCCAACGCAGTGCTCAAGAGGTAGCAAGAAGACTGGGACTCCTAACAACAAGACACTTCTGGCACCGTTAAAGTCTACATACCAAGTACCCATCACAATCCCTATCTCCCGCATTACATTATTTGCCATTTGCCTCTCGTTTTCCTCTCCCCCACTTCACCCTTGCCGTTTTATTCGCCCTCTCTTTCCCAACCTCCTCCTCTTTTCCCGTTTGCCTTTTTCTCGCTTGACTTTTGTTTGCTCGTGTGTTGGGTTGCTTGTTTGTCGCGATGGCTCAAGATACTACCAAATTGTGTGACTTCACCAATACCAATAATAATGATTTCCTTAGCACTCTGATTGCTCCTCTTGCCAATACTGAATCTTGTGAAATCAATACTGCTTTGTTGAATCTTGTTATGAAAGATCAATTCGCTACTCATCTGAATAGCTTCATTGATTTATGTGATATGCAAAAGAACAAATATGTCAATAATGATGTCGTTAAATTGAAGCAATTTCCTTTTTCGCTTAGAGATCGTGCTAAAGCGTGGTTTTCATCTCTGCCTAAAAATAGTATTGATTCTTGGAACAAGTGCAAAGATGCTTTTATCTCTAAGTGTTTTCCTCCCGCTAAGATCATCTCTCTTAGGAACATTATTATGAATTTTAAGCAACTTGATCATGAACATGTTGCACAAGCTTGGGAGAGAATGAAATTAATGATACGTAATTGTCCTACTCATGGTTTGAACTTGTGGATGATTATACAAAACTTTTATGCCGGATTGAATTTTGCTTCTATAAATCTTTTAGATTCGGCCGCGGGAGGTACTTTTATGGAAATCACTCTAGGAGATGCTACTAAACTTCTAGATAATATTATGGTTAATTATTCTCAATGGCATACCAAAAGATCTACTAATAAAAAGTCGTGCCACGTCGCCCGGGCCGCCCCACTTCGCCGCACCTCCACCGCGGGCCCGCCTGGCCCGTGGCCGGCCCTCCCAAGCCCGGGACGCCTCACGCCGCTCCCATGGAGCCAGCGCCCAGGCGCCTCCCGCCGCCCGGCCTCCGCCTGCCATCGGCCGCCGCCACCGTCCGCCTCCACCGCGCCCGCCTCTGGCCCGCCGCCAGCCCGGATCCCCGCCCGCCTTCCGCGCCGCCTCGGCCGGCGCTTCGCCCGCCCCTCGTCGGCCCCCCATCTCCGGCCTCATTCCTCGTTGCCAGCGCCGCCCAGCTCCGGCGAGAGCTCCGGCCCGTCCTCGGTTCCCGTGCCGCCCCGGATCCAGATCTGAAATTCTGAAGGTTGACCCCGAAATTCTTCTTAGTCCCTGATATTTGCATATTCGGGTGCTAACTTTGACATGCCATAACTCTCTGTATATTGCTCCGTTTCATGCGCACGATATGTCAGAATGTTCGCTGTGAGATGCTGTACATTTCATTCCATTGTTTTATGCTTGTTTGAGTTGATTGGTATTGATGCCTGAATCATCGTTTCAAGAGTGCTATATGATGTTAATCTGCTGAAACTGTTATAACTTGATGATTTGTCATTTTTGTTGCATTTGATGTGTGCATCCTATGAGCATGAGCTCTACATAAACTACATCATTCCATATTTACAGGGGTACAATCCATGTATTTTTTTGAGTTCTGTTGTGAGTGCATCAAGCTTGTTAAGTAGGGTACTTGTTGTTGCTGTTTTGCTAGGCTAAATCTGTTATTTCGTGATGCTATGTAAAGCTGCTGCTACAAGTCATTCTATGCATAATCTGGAGATGTTTCACTAACGATGTTTTGTTAGACATGTCATGCTCTATCCATCCATTCCCCTAGTTGCATTTATGTCTTGATGTATTTTGTTGTAATCTTGCTCTCAAATTGCTAAATAATGTTGTTGTCAGCCTGTCAACATTAAGTTCAGTTTTTCCATGTGCTTTGCTAGTGATCCATGCACCCTATAAACTTTCTCTTGCCATTATTAGCTTCATAAACATGTATTCTTACCGTTGGTTACCTTGTAATGCCATGGATTGCTCTGGGGTGAGTGTTACAAGCTCACCAACATGCCTACTTATTGTTGTTCCTGCCATGTATGAATCTGTCATATCATTTGCTATGTTTAAATGGGTGTCATCATATCGTCTGAACCTTTTTGGCTCATTGTCAGTAAAGGACTTATGTTCTATGCTTTTAGTAGTATCATTCCATGCCTTAAGTTTCTATGTTAAGTTCCTGTAACATGTTGTTTGATAGCTCTAAACATTGCAATCTGATGTTATTTCTGCAAAGTCTGAAACTGTTATTATTTGCAATCTTGCCATGTCTTTTTGAGCATGTTCCAGTGTTTCCTGGAGATAGCTCAGTGTTTATTTTTTGTCATGCTTTACCTGTATATCATTCCCATGACTTTTGTTTTCATATTGTGTTACTGTAGCATGTTGTTTTGGGTGCCTGCAATATGCCTAGTTACTGTTTTGGTCAGCTTGTCCTTTAAATTTGTAGGGAGTGTATGTGTTGAACCGTTGTTCCGTTTTGAGTGTGCTTTATATGAAACTTGCTTGATTTTGCATGTAGTTTCATATTATCATGTTGCATCCTTGTTTTGAGGTGTTTGCTTGATGTTTAAATGCATTTTGCATCAATGCCATGTTTAACTTGTTTTGCTCATATCTTCTAGGCCGTAGCTCCAAATCTAATGAACTTTATATGTAACTTGACTAGAATCTCGTGTAGATCATCTTGGTGCGTATTAACTTGCTGTCTAACAACTTGAACATAATGTTTGTTCAGATCTGGACCAATTTCGAAATTTGCATATGAGGACTTACCGGAATTGTTATATGTTGTTTCCGGCCTCATTTAAACTTGCTTTGATGTGTTGCTCTTGTATGCATCATATCTTGCCATGAGTAGCTTCATGTAGCTTTGTCATGCATCATGCTTGTTGTGCATCATGTCTTGTCTATGTGTGGTGTGTTCACCATGTTGTGTGCTTCTTCTCGATAGTTCCCGTTTCGTTGCGATCGTGAGGATTCGCTCGCTCACGCACGCTTGGTTCGTCTTCGTGGCTTCATCTTCTTCAGGGACTCGTTCTTCTTCCTTGCGGGATTTCAGGCAAGATGACCGCTACCCTGGATCTCACTACTAGCATTGCTATGCTAGTTGCTTCGTTCAATCGCTTTGCTGGGCTACCTATCATTTGCTCTTCAAGCCTCCCAAATTGCCATGTCAGCCTCTAAACTTTTCACCCTTCCTAGCAAACCGTTGCTTGGCTATGTTACCGCTTTTGCTCAGCCCCTCTTATAGCGTTGTTAGTTGCAGGTGAAGTTGAAGATTTCTCCATGGTGGACAGGATTATGTTGGGATATCACAATATCTCTTATTTTAATTAATGCATCTACATACTTGGTAAAGGGTGGAAGACTCGGCCTTATGCCAGGTGTTTTGTTCCACTCTTGCCGCCCTAGTTTCCTTCATACCGGTGTTATGTTCCCGGATTTTGCGTTCTTTGCGCGGTTGGGTGATTTATGGGACCCCCTTGACAGTTCGCTTTGAATAAAACTCCTCCAGCAAGGCCCAACCTTGGTTTTACCATTTGCCTCACCTAGCCCTTTTTTCCCTTGGGTTTCCGGAGCCCGAGGGTCATCTTTATTTTACCCCCCCGGGCCAGTGCTCCTCCGAGAGTTGGTCCAAACTAGAGCACCGTGCGGGACCATTCCTTGGCAACTTGGATTCGTCGGTACATGTACGCTTCGCTTATCCGGTGTGCCCTGAGAACGAGATATGTGCAGCTCCTATCGGGATTTGTCGGCACATCCAGGCGGCTTTGCTGGTCTTGTTTTACCATTGTCGAAATGTCTTGTAAATCGGGATTCCGAGTCTGATCGTATCTTCCTGGGAGAAGGAATATCCTTCGCTGATCGCGAGAGCTTATCATGGGCTAAGTTGGGACACCCCTGCAGGGTATAAACTTTCGAGAGCCGTGCCCGCGGTTATGGGTAGATGGGAATTTGTTAATATCCGGTTGTAGTAAACTTGAAGTAAACTCTTCTAAAATACACCAACCGTAGCGTAACCGTGAGTGTCTCTTTTCGGGTTGATCGAGAGGAGAACATGGTTTCGGGTTATGTCCGACGTAAGTAGGAGTTCAGGATCACTTCTTGATCATTACTAGTTGACGACCGCTTGCTTTGCTTCTCTTCTCGCTCTTATTTGCGTATGTTAGCCACCATATATGCTTAGTCGCTGCTGCAACCTCACCACTTTACCTCTTCCTTTCCCTTTAAGCTTTGCTAGTCTTGATACCCATGGTAATGGGATTGCTGAGTCCTCGTGGCTCACAGATTACTACAACAACAGTTGCAGGTACAGGTTATGTGATGATCATGACGCGAGAGCGATGTTTGCTTGTTTTGGAGTTCTTCTTCTGCTTCTTCTTCGATCAGGGGATAGGTTCCAGGTCGGCAGCCTGGGCTAGCAGGGTGGATGTCGTTTGAGCTTCTGTTTGTGTTTCATCCGTAGTCGGATGATGCTCTTATGTATTGTGATGTTGTATCCGTGTGGCATTGCATGCCTCTTGTATGTATCCCCACCTATTTTGTAATGTTGATGTAATGATATCCACCTTGCAAAAGCGTTTCAATATGCGGTTCTATCCTTGGTGGGACCTTCGAGTCTCTTTAGGATAGTATCGCATATTGGGCGTGACAAGTTGGTATCAGAGCCTCGACCGACCCTAGGAGCCCCCTTGATTGTTCGTGTAGTTTGGGCGTTGTCGAGTCTAGAAGAAAACTGTTTTCGGAGTCTAGTTATATCTGAGAGTAGGACTTCTTTTTACTCCTGAGCCCCTTCGTCGCTCTGGTGAGGAATCTTGACATAGGTGTTTTGAATTACTTCTCTTCCCCTTCAAATTTTCTTTAGGATCACGCAGTTGGTTTTTTGATCGTTGGCTCTCAGCTCTTTTCATCCGGTGCATTTCCCGTTAAGTTGACTCGAGCCTCTTCATCATTGAGTTCAATCCTTAGTTGTTTTCTTTTCCAACCCGCCCACCCTTTTCTTCTTGGAGCTGGAGTCCGTAATCGAGTATCCATCCTACTCGTGCGAAGTCTTTGCTTTCTTTCCTCAATGATTTCAACCGGTGTTTCTCTTCAAGTTATTAGTTGGTTCGCCCTTCCAAGTTGCCTTTGTTTTCCCGCCCTCCCACCCTCTTCTTCCCGGAGCCTGAGTCTGTTTCGAGCATCAATTTCACTCGTGTGGAGCCTCTTCAGTGTTTCGTCAATTGTTTCAACCGGTGAATGCTCGCTTGGTTCGACAGTCTTCATCTTTTTCTTCATGGTGGAGTTCAAGTATCTTTTCTTCTCGCGTATCGAAGCACAAATAATTCTTCTTTTTTCTTCGGAAGTGGAGTTTTGCATTTCTTCGTTCTTGTCAGATATTCAAATCCATTCAATCCTTCCTTCTAAGTTATTTTCATTCCACTATTTCAATTCTTCCGGAGGCATTGCGTTGGTCATCTCGTCAAGTGCCATCTCATTGGGTTAAGTTCTTGTTCTATTCCTTCCATTTTCAGCCGGAGTGCTGCCTAAATCCTTTCAGTCTTATTCGTTTCTTATCTCGTTCTAACCGGAGTGGTTTCATAGTCTATCTGATTCAGAGCTTTCGATTCTCGTCATTCTCGTCGTTCCTCTCTTCCTCTCGAGTGGTCTCGATTCTTTGCTTCTTTTCTTGAGTTCTTGTTTCACCTCTTCCTCTTCCTCTTCCGTCTTGGTCCTAAGATCTCGGGACGAGATCTCTTGTTAGTGGAGGAGTGTTGTAACGCCTTAGATTCGCTTGCCAGTGTCCGCCAGTTATTCGTCGTTGTTGCCATGTCACTTGCTTGCGTGTTGCATATTGCCATGTCATCATGTGCATTTCATTTTGCATACGTGTTCGTCTCATGCATCCGAGCATTTTTCCCACCTATTTTGTAATGTTGATGTAATGATATCCACCTTCCAAAAGCGTTTCAATATGCAGTTCTATCCTTGGTGGGACCTTTGAGTCTCTTTAGGATATTATCGCATATTGGGCGTGACAATCTATTCCTCCTAAGCATGATATAAATGAGTCTCTCGAAGCTATGAGAATTTCCATTGATGAGTGAAAAGAAAGAACCGCTAGGATGCGTGCTTCCAAAGATGCCTTTATTAAAGCGTGTTCTTCCAATTCCTATGAAAATCAAGATGAAGATCTAAAAGTTATTCATGTATCTCCCATTAAATCTTTGTTTTGCAATATGAATCTTGATGAAGCTGAATATGATCTTCCATTACCTAGAAGGCGTTCTAAGAATTCGGAGTTTTTAGATCTTGATGATGAAATTGATAAATGTGGGATTGAAAGAAATAAAAACCTAGATGTTGATAAACCCACTATATTGGATCTCAAGGAATTTAATTATGAAAATTGCTCTTTAATCGATTGTATTTCCTTGTTGCAATCCGTGCTAAATTCTCCTCATGCTTATAGTCAAAATAAGGCCTTTACCGAACACATTGTTGATGCCTTGATGCAATCTTATGAAGAAAAACTTGAGTTGAAGGTCTCTATCCCTAGAAATCTCTATGATGAGTGGGAACCTACTATTAAAATTAAAATTAAAAATTATGAGTTTCATGCCTTGTGTGATTTGGGTGCTAGTGTCTCTACTACCCCCAAAACCTTGTGTGATTTGCTAGATTTCCGTGACTTTGATGATTGCTCTCTAAACTTGCATCTTGTGGATTCCACTATTAAAAAGTCTATGAGAAGAATTAATGATGTTCTTATTGTTGCAAATAGGAATTCTGTGCCCGTAGATTTTATCGTTCTTGATATAGATTGCAATTCTTCTTGCCCTATTATTCTTGGTAGACCTTTCCTTAGAACGATTGGTGCAATTATTGATATGAAAGAAGGGAATATTAGATTCCAATTTCCATTAAAGAAAGGCATGGAACACTTCCCTAGAAAGAAAATAAAATTACCATATGAATCTATCATGAGAGCTACCTATGGATTTCCTACCAAAGACGGCAATACTTAAATATATCCTTGCTTTTATGCCTAGCTATGGGCATTGAACGATAGCGCTTGTTGGGACGCAACCCAATTTTATTTTTAGTTTTTTTGCTTTTGCTTCTGTTTAGGAATAAATAATGCATCTAGCCACTGTTTAGATGTGGTTTTATGTTTTAATTAGTGTTTGTGCCAAGTTAGACCTATAGGATCTTCTTGGGTGATAATTATTTGATCTTGCTATAATTTCTAGAATCTTTCTGTTCACGAAAACAATTGTTAAAAATCACCAGAACGTGATAAAATACTGATTCCAATTGCTGCTGATCATTAAACAAATTGTCTAGGTCGTCCTATTTTGGTAGAATTTTTTGAGTTCCAGAAGTTTGCGTTAGTTACAGATTACTACAGACTATTCTGTTTTTGACAGATTCTGTTTATCGTGTGTTGTTTGCTTATTTTGATGAATCTATGGCTAGTAAAATAGTTTATAATCCATAGAGAAGTTGGAATAAAGTAGGTTTAACACCAATATAAATAAAGAATGAGTTCATTACAGTACCTTAAAGTAGTCTTTTGTTTTCTTTCTCTAACCGAGCTCACGAGATTTCTATTGAGTTTTGTGTTGTGAAGTTTTCAAGTTTTGGGTAAATTCTTTTGATGGATTATCGAACAAGGAGTGGCAAGAGCCTAAGCTTGGGGATGCCCATGGCACCCCCAAGATAAACCAAGGACACCAAAAAGTCAAACTTGGGGATGCCCCGGAAGGCATCCCCTCTTTCGTCTACTTCCATCGGTAATTTACTTGGAGCTATATTTTTATTCACCACATGATATGTGTTTTGCTTGGAGCGTCTTGTATTATTTGCGTCTTTGCTTGTTAGTTTACCACAATCATCCTTGCTGTACACACCTTTTGAGAGAGCCATACATAAATTGGAATTTGATAGAATACTCTAGGTGCTTCACTTATATCTTTTGAGCTTGATAGTTTTGCTCATAGTGCTTCACTTATATCTTTTGAGCGTGATAATTTTTGCTCTAGTGCTTCACTTAGATCTTTTAGAGCACGGTGGTGGATTTGTTTTAAAGAAACTATTGATCTGTCATGCTTCACTTATATTATTTTGAGAGTCGTTAATAGCATGGTAATTCGCTTAATATTAATATACTTGGTATTCAAGATATGTGAAACTTTCTTTTGAGTGCGTTGAATAGTAAGAAAAGTTTGATGCTTGATAATTGTTTTGAGATATGAAGATGGTGATATTAGAGTCATGCTAGTTGAGTAGTTGTGAATTCAAAAAATACTTGTGTTGAAGTTTGTGATTCCCGTAGCACGCACGTATGGTGAACTGTTATGTGATGAACTCGGAGCACGATTTATTTATTGATTGTCTTCCTTATGAGTGGTGGTCGGGGACGAGAGATGGTATTTTCCTACCAATCTATCCCCCTAGGAGCATGCGCGTAATACTTTGCTTTGATAACTTCTAGATTTTTGCAATAAGTATATGAGTTCTTTATGACTAATGTTGAGTCCATGGATCATACACACTTTTTCCCATCCTTCCACCATTGCTAGCCTCTCTAATACCGCGCACTTTTCGCCGGTATCATACACCCACCATATATCTTCCTCAAAACAGCCACCACACCTACCTATCATGGCATTTCCATAGCCATTCCGAGATATATTGCCATGCAACTTTCCACCGTTCCATTTATTATGACACGCTCCATCATTATCATATTGTTAGCATGATCATGTAGTTGACATCGTATTTGTGGCAAAGCCACCATTCATAATTCTTTCATACATGTCACTCTTCATTCATTGCGTACCCCGGTACACCGCCGGAGGCGTTCATATAGAGTCATACTTTGTTCTAAGAATCGAGTTGTAATTGTTGAGTTGTAAGTAAAATAAAAGTGTGATGATCATCATTCTTTAGAGCATTGTCCCAAGTGAGGAAAGGATGATGGAGACTATGATTCCCCCACAAGTCGGGATGAGACTCCAGACGAAAAATAAAAAAAGAGAAAAAAAGAGGCCATAAAAAAGAAGAAGAGAAAAGGCCCGAATAAAAAAACGAGAGAAAAAGAGAGAAGGGACAATGCTACTATCCTTTTACCACACGTGTGCTTCAAAGTAGCACCAAGATCTTCATGATAGAGAGTCTCTCATTTTGTCACATTCATATACTATTGGGAATTTTTCATTATAGAACTTGGCTTGTATATTCCAATGATGGGCTTCCTCAAATGCCCTAGGTCTTCGTGAGCAAGCGAGTTGGATGCACACCCACTTAGTTTCTTTTGTTGAGCTTTCATATACTTATAGCTCTAGTGCATCCGTTGCATGGCAATCCCTACTCACTCACATTGATATCTATTGATGGGCATCTCCATAGCCCGTTGATACGCCTAGTTGATGTGAGACTATCTTCTCCCTTTTTGTCTTCTCCACAACCACCATTCTATTCCACATATAGTGTTATATCCATGGCTCACGCTCATGTATTGCGTGAAGATTGAAAAAGTTTTGAAAACCTTAAAGTATGAAACAATTGCTTGGCTTTTCATCGGGGTTGTGCATGATTTAAATATTTTGTGTGGGGAAGATGGAGCATAGCCAGACTATATGATTTTGTAGGGATAACTTTCTTTGGCCATGTTATTTTCAGAAGACATAATTGCTTAGTTAGTATGCTTGAAGTATTATTATTTTTATGTCAATATGAACTTTTGTCTTGAATCTTTCGGATCTGAATATTCATACCACAATTAAGAAGATTTACATTGAAATCGTGCCAAAGTATCACTCCGCATAAAAAATTCTCTTTTTATCATTTACCTACTCGAGGACGAGCAGGAATTAAACTTGGGGATGCCTGATACGTCTCGAACCTATCTATAATTTTTGATTGCTCCATGCTACTTTATCTACTGTTTTGGAATATATTGGGCTTTATTTTCCACTTTTATATTATTTTTGGGACTGACCTATTAACCGGAGGCCCAGCTTGGGAATTGTTGTTTTTTGCCTATTTCAGTGTTTCAAAGAAACAGAATATCAAACGGAGTCCAAACGGAATGAAACCTTCGGGAACGTGATTTTCTCACCGAACGTGGTCCAGGAGACTTGGACCCTACTCCAAGAAGTAACAAAGGCGGTCACGAAGGTGGGGGGCGCGCCCCCTGCCTCGTGGGCCCCCTGTTGCTCCACCGACGTACTCCTTCCTCCTATATATACCTTCGTTCCCCCAAACGATCAGAACAGGAGCCAAAAACCTAATTCCACCGCTGCAACTTCCTATATCCACGAGATCCCATCTTGGGGCCTGTTCTGGAGCTCCGCCGGAGGGGGCATCCACCATGGAGGGCTTCTACATCATCACCATAGCCCCTCCGATGAAGTGTGAGTAGTTTACTTTAGACCTTCGGGTCCATAGCTAGTAGCTAGATGGCTTCTTCTCTCTTTTTGGATCTCAATACAATGTTCCCCCCCCCCCCCCTCTCTCGTGGAGATCTATTCGATGTTATCTTCTTTTTGCGGTGTTTTTGTTGAGACCGATGAATTGTGGGTTTATGATCCAGATTATCTATGAACAATATTTGAATCTTCTCTGAATTCTTTTATGTATGATTGGTTATCTTTGCAAGTCTCTTCGAATTATCTGTTTGGTTGGCCAACTAGATTGGTAGTTCTTGCAATGGGAGAAGTGCTTAGCTTTGGGTTCAATCTTGCGGTGACCTTTCCCAAAGGATGTGAAGGGGCAGCAAGGCACGTATTGTATTGTTGCCATCGAGGATAACAAGATGGAGTTTTATCATATTGCATGAATTTATCCCTCTACATTACGTCATCTTGCTTAAGGCGTTACTCTGTTTTTAACTTAATACTCTAGATGCATCTTTGGATAGCGGTCGATGAGTGGAGTAATAGAAGTAGATGCAGGCAGGAGTTGGTCTACTTGTCTCGGACGTGATGCCTATATACATGATCATACCTAGATATTCTCATAACTATGCTCAATTTTGTCAATTGCTCAACAGTAATTTGTTCACTCACCGTAGATTACTTATGCTCTTGAGAGAAGCCACTAGTGAAACCTATGGCCCCCGGGTCAATTCTCATCATATCAATCTCCACCACTTTAATACTTGCTTTGTTTTTACTTTGCCTTTTACTTTTTACTTTGCATCTCTATACCAAAAATACCAAAAATATTATTTATCATCTCTATCAGATCTCACTCTCGTAAGTGACCGTGAAGGGATTGACAACCCCTAATCGCGTTGGTTGGGAGGAGCTATTGTTTTGTGCAGGTACGAGGGACTTGTGCGTAGCCTCCTACTGGATTGATACCTTGGTTCTCAAAAACTGAGGGAAATACTTACGCTACTTTGCTGCATCATCCTCTCCTCTTCGAGGAAATCCAACGCAGTGCTCAAGAGGTAGCAGCTGCCGCCATGCCTGTCTTCGATGGGCGCGGGCTCGTGCCGCCAGCTCCTTCAGAGATCCCGGTGGTGACGGACCCGATGATGGTGTCCTCAGGCGAGTCCAGGGAGGAGGAGCAGCCCGACTCGGAGGAGATCCGGGACGGGGAGGGAGAGGCTTCCCCTCTTGTGGCGGATCTCCTGCGTACCTTCCTGACGACGATGAGGCCAGCGACCACCCGGTGAGGGAGTCCCTTCCCCTCGCTGGGGTGACCACGAGTTCCAGGGGCACTTCCCTGAAGAAGCCGCCGGTTGGGACCCCGGTGAAGAGCAGGTCGACGTTGATCTCCCGAGGCGGCGCCCCTGTTCTGACGCTGGTAGGTTCCGCCGTAGGACCAGCTGCCGCGCCCTCATCCGCTCCTAGGACTCGTGCGCCGATGCCACATGTCACGAAGCCTTCGAGCTTCGTGCTTCAGAAGAGGCCGAGGGACTATGCCGCCGTTGACCAGTAATTGTTTTGCCCTGACCTCATTCCTGCTTCCGCCGCTGCTTCCTGATGCACTTCCCTCGCACCGCCATGCCAATGCTGTCGGCGAAGAAGAAGAGAGAGGGAGCGGCTGCACCCTCGTGGACCCAGTAGCCTGCCATGGCCACGCTTCCTCCGGCGCCGAAGGGCGGCAATAGCCCTCGTGCCTCTTCAGCCCGGTCAACCTCGTGAGACCTGGAGGACCGACCCCAGGAGAAAGCAGCCCCCGTAGCTAAGCTGGCTTCGGAGGCGCCCGCTCTCAGCATGCCGGCCAAAGTCCCAAAGGCTCAGGAGCCCCCGGTTTCTTCTTCTGCCGCTACCAACTCGCAGACCTTGGTGATGACGCTGTCTCCTCCGCCTCCCATCACACCACTGGCTCGTGATCCTTCTGCCTCGCCCGCCGCTCTGGAGGAGGCTCTTTCCGCACTGACCCGGCTTTGGGACGACCTCTAGGGCACCGACCGTCGCCTGGCGTCAGGGCGCCTGGAGTTCGTCGCGGGGTGGCTGCGATCCGACGCATCTGTGAGGGTGACCTGGGGTCAGGCCATGGCAGCTTCCGAGGAGGGCAAGCGGGCCGTCGACGAGGCCGCGGGCGCCCGTGAGGTGACTTGGAAGGATGCCGAGGCTGCCAAGGAGCGATGTCGGGTGGCGGAGGTCGAGCTGGAGAACCTGCGCAAGGAACGTGCTACCGTGGCTCGCCAGCTCGAGGCGCGGGAGGAGAAGCTGAAGGCCTGAGAAGAAGAGGTCACAGGCCGTGATGCTGAGCTGGAACAGCTGGCGCGGGCACAGGCTGCGGAACGCAACCGCCTGGAGAAATTGGAGAAGAAGGTGGAAGCGGAGAAGGCCGAGCTGGAAACCAAGGCGATGGTTCTTGCCAAGGATCGCGAGGCCTTCAAGTCTCTTGAGGAGAGGTCCCGTGAGGCGCTGCAGGAACTTTACAAGAAGGGCTTGGAGAAGCAGTTGGTGACTGATGATGAGGGCCTCGCCCAGCTACTTCCTCAGCTCGTCATGGCACTCGAGGATGTCGTCAACGTGATCAGCCCCATGGTGGAGGGGGAAGCGCGCGCGCTCTCCTCATCGGCCCTGACGCGCGTCCTAAGCCACCATCATCTTCGCGATCCCAATGCCGACCTTGGTGTCCTTCTTGAGCCCGTGGATGAGGAGCGCTGCACAGCTGCTGCCAAGGCCGTGAAGGGCCAGGTGGAGGCCTTGTTGAAGAAGTTCCTTGCCATCGACCCTGCACCTCCAGCAGTGGTGCCGCCGATCCAGCGACCAAGGCCGACGACAGGAGCGACGGCGACGCTGCCGATTGGAGGGCGCTCCCTGATGACGGGGCCCAAGGCTGAATAGGAGGCTCGCTGGTGAATAATGGTGCTCCTTCCCGTTTTTAATTTCCTGCGAACTTTCCTGTGACGTGCCTCGTGGAGGCGTCAAAACTTATGTTTGGTGTTTAAGGAACAATATGTTTTGTAATATTTTATTAAGATTCCGCGATCTCCTTCCCATTTTCTTGATGTTCTACATCGGCAGGGCCTGACCCCGCGCATACCTCAGCTGCTGTTGGGCCGTCCGGATCACCAGGATGGGACCAAGGGGTGAGGGCTACGTGGCCAGTTAGGCTCCTGAGTCGCGATGCTCAGGAGTCTCCCTTGACGCGCAGACGGCCTGCGGGAAGGAGATGCGAAAGTAGGCCTTATTGTTCTACGCCGGCAGGGCCCGACCACGTGCATGCCTCAGCCACCGTTGGGCCGTCCAGATCACCAGGACGGGACCAAGGGGTGAGGGGCTACGTGAGTAGTTAGGCTCCTGAGTCGCGATCCTCAGGAGTCCCCCTTGACACTCAGACAGACCTCCATACCTGCCTCGCCGTGGTCCTGCTCGGGAGGGGCGCGCGACGGCCAGGTCCGAGGGACCTGGCAGGGCGGCGTATGCTAGGCGTGACCTGAGCGTCGCCCCCGTGCGCAGCCCCTCGCGTGACTCTCCTGAGGGGAAAGCTTTGCGGCGAGGCTGGACACTGAGCCGGGTGGCTACCTGAGGTTGATGCGGCCATGGGGCTGCCCTTAGTTGTTTATCACCAGCGCGGAGCATAGCGGTTCCACACTTGCACGGGCATAGCCGCTCCTTGACCGTGTCGGCTGCCAGCGCGGAGCATGGTGCTTCCGCTGGTGCATGGGTGAGAGCTCCCTCTGAGTGGAGCCCCCGGGATTTGTACAACCCCGCCCTGACACGTGGCTTGCATGACAGGGCTAGACGAGGTGTGTCTGGGCACTCGTGAGCTAGTGCGGGACTCGCGAGGCCCTACCTCAAGGCGGGTTGCGCCTGGTCTTGGTTCTTGAAAGCTGTGGCGACCCTCTGAGATGGTTAGTCAACCTGCGCCGGATGAATTTCTTGAGGTGGTTAAATGAGAAGGCCAAACACGAACGACCCCAGGAGGTGAACGGGACCGGCCCGCCAGACAGAGCTCAGTCATTGGGTTCATTGACGTTGCAGGGATGGACCTGAGCACAAACACCGTGCCTAGCCTTCTCATGCAAAGAATCCTAAAGAAAGACAACCGGGGCGCGGCTCCCGCGGCAGCGAGGGCGGTCTTGGGTGGGCTTGCAAGGGCGCACGACGTTCATGGTATCGAAGTACCAGACATGCAGGTGACAATCATAGGGTAAATCAAGCAAGGAGGCAAGCTAGTTTAGATAGATGCAAGAACGATACATGCCACTGGGACGGACCCAAGCGGCCTGGGGATGATGCAGCCCGATGGGCGCCCCCAACGTCGCGGGGACAGGCCCGAGCGACTCGGGGATATGCTGCCCGAGGGGCGCCCCCAACTGAATGAACCAGAAAGTCACCAGATACCGTTGCTGGAGGGGTGTTAGAGTAGCTGAAGACACGTGCTGAAGAAGTTGCTCCTCACGAGCCGCCAGGGTCCTGAGGCTCGGGAGGCTCTAGGGGCCCGGGCGGCTCATGAAGAACCGTCACCCTCTGTGCCAGGACAACGTGATGCCTGGCCTCCTGAGCCGCCAGAATGCTCCGTAAGTGGCGCTGGAAGGTGACAGCCGCGTTCGGCAAGCCGAATGGCATGCGAACATAGCTGTGAGGTGGACCCTCGCACCGACCAACGTGTGAAGTCCAGAAACGCCCCTGAGATCCAGCCCTGTTGAGCCCTGGAATGTAGATGCATACGCGCAGCTCGCTGTCCTCGCCAGGATGTGGAGCTGCGCCAGGTGGTGGGCGGCGGTCGCCGCGCATGGTCCTTGCTTCTCAAAGCTCTTGGGTCGCCTTGGTGATGAACTCCTCAGCACCAGGCGCTCCATGCCTTGTGCCCTCTTGAGGGAAACGTGCTGAAAAGCATGCCTCCACGTGGTGCCCGAGCACCTCCCTCGTGACGTTGGCTAGGTCCGAGGCCCTCCAGAAGAGAGCCCCCGAGCCCAGCCTGAGGAGGGCGCTAAGCGCGCCTTCCTATGCGAGGGAGGGAGGCGCCCCAACTGTGGGCGAAGGTCCTGAGGTGGTGCCGCTGGAAACGCCGCTCTCATGAGGCCCTTGGTGGAGTAGTTGCTTCTTCTTCTTGGGGATGGCCTCGAAGTGCAGGCGCGCCGTTATGCAGGTCTTGGCTGTTGTTCTCGCTTGATAAGCGCGCTCGAGGGAGCACACCGTGTCCTTTTCCTCATAGGCGACAGAGATGATGTCGCCGCTCCCTGGCATCTTGAGGACATTGAAGCCGTGATGTTCACCGCCATAAACTTGGACATGGCTGGATACCCAAGGATGGCGTTGTACGACAGGCGGATGTGGGCGATATCAAATTCAATGAGCTCAGTGCGGTAGTTGTCGTGCCGGCCGAATGTGACAGGGAGGCAGACATGCCCAATCGGGTTGGTGGAGCCATCGGTCACTCCTGAGAAGGGCTTGGTAAGCCGTAGCTGATCGTATGGCACTTGTAGGTGGTCGAACGTCTCAACGGACAAGACATTGAGCCTTGCGCCCTTCCCGCTCAATATCTGGGAAGAGGCCCAGGGCCTCCCTCTATAAATAGGACTAGCCACCACCAAGGCAAGGGGATAAAAAAGAGGAGAAAGAAGGGGATCAATCAGAGAGAGAGAGTCGGCACCTAGAAAGAGAGAAAGAGAGGCGATCGAACTCACCCAAGCAGTTCGTCGCACCAGCTCAAGAACAGCCCCTTGCGAGGCTGTTCTCCCTTTGTATTGTTCATCATCAGGCCCTGAGGCAATCACCACACCACAAACTGGAGTAGGGTATTACACCACAATGGTGGCCTGAACTAGTATAAACCTCGTGTCCCTTGTGTTGTTCTTTGTGTAGTTTAGATCCTTGCGTGGCGACGAGATGTAGGTAGGTTGGAGGTGCGATCTCCGCGTGCACCCCAGAGTTCAAACCTAGAGGGTCTGCCGGAACCCGAAATCCGACAGCCTTCCTGCGGGGGAATGTTGATGTATTTGCATGGGAAGCATCTAACATCCCCGGCATTCTAGGAACGGGGGTACCCAGACTTGCCTGCCTGCGGCGTGGCTCAAGGAGTGGCCCAGTACGGCCCATCTTCATCAACACAAGCTCAAGACCCTCGCGAGGGGCCAAGCCTCGCGGGGCGGACGACAGGAAGCTTCCTCGAGCGCACGGCCTCGTCGAGCCGGGCTCGCGAGGAGGCGGAGAGATCAAAGCGGGGTACCTCACGAGGTGCCCATGACGCAAGCTATGACGACCGAGGGCGCCAGGCGGGCGCCAGCCCGCGCAGTGTCCTCATTTCCCCTTTGGTGCAAAGGAGGCAAGCGCAGGCCAAGGCATCAGGCAAAGGCAACCATTTCGGTGCAACAAGACCAAGACCAGCAGAACGGCAAGAAGGAGGTCATCGTGGAGCCCAAGCCGGCGTCACCGTCAGAGTCTTTGGCAGGACAGACTTTAGTCAGGATAAGTGTACTAGATGTTCCCCTTCAAAATGGCCAGTTGTTGGCGCCCTTCCCGCTCAATATTTGGGAAGAATCCCAAGGCCTCCCTCTATAAATAGGACTAGCCACCACCAAGGCAAGGGGAGAAAAAAGAAGAGAAAGAAGGGGATCGATCATAGAGAGGATCGACACCTAGAGAGAGAGAAAGAGAGGCGGTCGAACTCACCCAAGCAGTTCATCGCACCAGCTCAAGAACAGCCCCTCGTGAGGCTGTAATCCCTTTGTATTGTTCATCATCAGCCCCTGAGGCAATCCACCACACCACAAACTAGAGTAGGGTATTACACCACAATGGTGGCCTGAACCAGTATAAACCTCGTGTCCCTTGTGTTGTTCTTTGTGTAGTTTAGATCCTTGCAAGGCGACGGGACGTAGGTAGGTTGGAGGTGCGATCTCCGCGTGCACCCCGAGTTGAACCTAAGCGTGTGTGCGGAACCCGAAATCCGACATTTGGCGCGCAAGGTAGGGTGCACGGAATCAGCCTTCCGCCGCCTGCTCTTCGCCGCCCTCGCATCCATGTCGGGGCCTTCGTCGAGCCAGCGGCCCGGGCTGCTCTTGCTACTCGCGTCACCCAGACGGCCCCCATTGGTGGCCGCCCCCGCCGTTCCCCGTCGCCTGCCGTCAACGCCGCCACCGGCCCGGCGGGGAACAAGCAGCAAGCGTAGTCTCTGCATCCTTCGGTGCGGCGGGAAGGCCACACTGCCACCCCGTCGTTGACTCCAGCCGGTTCTTCGTCCCACGCCCGCCGCGCTCCTGCGGTTGTGCACGCCGTGTTGCTCCTGGCACGGGAACTCCTGCACTACCGTCCTGTCGATGACCTCTATGCCGAGTGGCTCGCCCGCATCACCGAGCTCGTCAGTGCCGCTGGGGGCACCCCTGCGCCATCCCTCTCGCTGCACCGCGCCCCGCCTTGCGCGGGCGATGAAGCTCGAGGCGCCTCGGCGCCTCCCCCTCAAGAAGGCGCCTTGGCCCCAAGGCGCGTGGCCCCTCGGCGGAACCCACTCCGTCCGGCAC
Source organism: Aegilops bicornis (assembly GCA_021605145.1). Lineage (NCBI taxonomy): Eukaryota > Viridiplantae > Streptophyta > Magnoliopsida > Poales > Poaceae > Aegilops > Aegilops bicornis. Next base: position 251,518,934 of record CM038673.1, read on the forward strand.
CAGCCAAACAAGAGAAGAGCTGCCAAGAGGTCCCTCGTCCCCAAGAAGATGCCCGAGTGCTCCCCGCACCGGCCCGTCACGACCGCGCTCCTGCTCCAGCGCGCCAAGACTACGCGCTGCTCCTGGCAGCAGAGCACAGAGACCTCCAAGATCAAGCCCTCCGTCACCAAAGGCCTCCTGTAGCCCGCTGCGGTCGTCGTGCCTTCACCGCCGAGCTGCGCAGCGTGGCCTGGCCGGGCAAGTTCAATCCAGACCTGCCCCCACGCTATGATGGCACGGCCGACCCTGCGGAGTTCCTGCAGCTCTATGAGCTAGGCATCGAAGCCGCCAACGGGGACGAGAAGGTCATGGCGAACTGGTTTCCCATGACGCTCAAGGACTGTGCCCGCACCTGGCTCCTGAACCTGCCTCCTGGCACGATTTCCTCCTGGGACGAGATGCGCACCTGATTCATCGCCAACTTGCAAGGCACCCGCGATCGGCCCCCGGCCATGAGTGACTTGTGCCGCATCAAGCAACAGTCAGGGGAGACCCTGCAAAACTTCATCCAACATTTCAACAACGCTCGCCTTAAGATCCCCAGGGTGTCTGAGGAGCCATCATCTCAGCCTTGTTCGACGGAGTGCGTGACGTCAAGATGAAGGAAGAGCTCGCGATCCATGAAGACCTGTGCACATCCCTGTAGCTGTTCAACTTGGCGACCAAGTGCGCCAGGGCTGAGGAAGGACGCCTTTCCCTTCTCGAGCTGCCGGCTGCCGACCCAGAAGAGAAGAAGCCCAAGATCAAGGACGTGAAGCGCAAGGGGGCTGCCGTGCTTGCGGCAGAGCTGGACACCAAGCGAGGAAGGGATCAGCCTGAGTCATCCAAGGGCAGTCGGTACTATGTGTACCATGACCTCCACACCCACAACACCAACGAATGCCAAGAGCTCAGGGCCGTGCAGGACGTGCGTGCCGGCCGATGCCTCGAGCGCAGCGACCGGGGCAATGGCCGAGGAGAAGGAAGAGGTGGAGGACGATGGGAAGACCGTGACCCTCGCCAGGGGTGGCGTGACCGACCTCGCGAGGACCGCTGGCAGGATCAGCCTCGCGAGGGAGGTTGGAGGGACCCGCCTCGCGAGGGAGGCTGGAGGGATCAGCCTCGCGAGGATCGCCCACAAGGCAACGCAGGCCTCCCTCCTCTGCCACCGCAGCCAAGGAGAAATGAAGACCATCATCAGGACGAGGGGGCTGGGGGCTTCCAGGAGCCGCGCGCAATCGCTTGCATCCTGGGCGGAGCCCAAGCCCCAGCCTCTCAGCGCATCTTCAAGCAGTTCACCTGCGAAGTGAATGCAGTCCTCCTGTGCTCAAAGCCGACACCCCTCGGTGGTCAGCGTGCGCCATCACATTCAGCTCAGCGGATCAGCTCAAGTGCGCAACCACAGCCGGAGTCCTCCCGATGCTTTGTTCCCCAATCATCAGCAATGTGCAAGTCACCAGGACCCTCATCGATGGCGGGGCAAGGCTGAATGTCCTGTCCGTCGAGACATTCAACAATCTCCAAGTGCCATACAATCAGCTTCAGCCAACCAAGCCTTTCTCCGGAGTCACTGATGGTTCCACAGTTCCGATAGGGCAGGTCCGCCTTCCTGTCACCTTCAGGACGCGCGACAACTACCGCACCGAGCTCATTGACTTCGATGTCGCGCACATTCGCCTGCCGTACAATGCCATCCTCTGGTACCCAGCTCTGGCCAAATTCATGGCCGTGACTCATCACGGCTACAATGTCCTTAAGATGCCAGGAAGCGGTGGAGTCATCACGGTGCCTTGTGAAGAGAGAGATGTAGTGTGTTCCCTGGAGCGTGCTTTTCAAGCCGCGTTGAAGATCCAGATCGCAGGAGCGGAGGGCTTCCCGAGGTGGTCCGTAAGAAGAAGAAGACATCCCCTGGTCATAGCCCTTAGGAGGCAGGCCCCTCAGAGTCCGCGCCCATTCCAGGGGCGCCTCCTTCTGTCGCATAGGAAGGCGCGCCCGGCGCCCTCCTCGAGCAAGGCTCGGGGGCTCTCTCCTGGAGGGCCACTGACTTTGCTAAGATCACGAGGGAGGCGCTCGGGCACCACTTGGAGGTGTGTTTCAAAGAACGTTTCCCTCAGGAAGGAGCAAGGAAAGGAGGGCCAAGCCGTCAGGAGTTCGTCAGCAAGATCATTCAGGAGCTGCAGGAGTCAAGAGTCATGAGTGGCAGCCGCCGCTTACCCGCCGTAGCTCCCCATCCAGGCGAGGATGGTGGGCTGCGTGTCTGCATCGACATACCAGGGCTCAACCGAGCCGCCTCTCAGGAGAACCTCTGGCCCTCACGCGCGGGGCGCTGTGAAGGTCCACCCCACAGCTATGTTCGCATGCCTTACGGCTTGCCGAACGCGGCTGCCGCGCGCCAGCGCCTCATGAGGAGCATCCTGGAGGCTCAAGTGGCCAGGCGTTCCGCAGTCCTGGCGGAGATGGAGATGGTTCGCGAGGAGCCACCAGCGCCTCCGGAGCCTCCCGAGGCTCCTGGGCCTGGGGGCTCGTGAAGATCGGCTTCCGCAGCGCACGACGTCCGCTACTTCAGCATCCCTTCATCTCCAACATCACCAGGTGACGTCCTTCGAGTTTCATTTTCAGCTGGGAGCCCCCCCAGGGCTGCATCATTACCAGGCCGTGTGGGTCCGTCCCTGCGGCATGTATCCCTTTTGATTCATGTTTCTAGTTTACTTTATTGGGGGCGCCCCTCGGGCTGCGTCATCTCCAAGTCGCTCGGGCCCGACCCAGCGATGTTCGCCTTCTCTGCGCCTATCTAAATGGATTTGCTCCTTCATGATTAACGTGTTTGACCTAATCGCCCGCTCGGTTGACACCAACTGATGGAGCTACTCCCTAACGGCACGACGCTTGCGCATGGGTCCGTCCCTGCAACGTCGACAAACCTGAATGGCTGAGCTCTGTCCATGGCAGCCTGCAGGGCGCCACCTCGTCAAGCCTTCACTGCCTCGTCACCCCTCCAGAGCAACCAACGACTGACTGTCGATTGTCATGGTGAACTCTCGTTCTTCTTGTGATGAGCCTGCAGGATCTCTTCAAGGAGCGGTGTCAGACGAGGCCTTCATGGCGTCTCCTTCACTCTCGTCCGCGCGAACCGCTTGCACGTTAAAGGGGGGGTACCTGAGCATCGCGACTCATGGACTCCTACTGGCTCTCCAGCCCTCACCTCCTGGCCATATCCACGGCATCGCGACCTGGCATACCAGCGACGGCTGAGCTCGCTCGAGGGCTGGGACCCGAGGACGTAGAGCAGAAAGGGGAGTAAAGGCGAGAGGGAAGAGGCACGCGGGGACCTCGCCGAGCAACTCCTTAGCTTCCGATGCGCGGACCTAACGCCGCACCAAGAAGCGGTTCCTGAATCCCGAGATAAGTCGTCCTCCGGAAATACTAGCTATCGCAGCACCGACCTCGCACCTAATGCAATCCCGTGTTGGCAACGTCACGCTCCTTTCTCATCGAACGATGGCTGCTTGAGCGCTAAAGGGGACCTCCTGAGCATCGTGACTCAGGGGCTCTTACTGGACCCCGGGCCGCTCACCTCCTGGCCTTGACCACGGCATCGCGACCTGGCATACCAGCGACGGCTGAAGCCTGCCTTGGGAACGGGACCTGTCGGCGCAGAGCGTCAAGCCCTCGCGAGGTTCGAAAGGAGCCCACATCTCGTACCACTTCACGACAACGATCATGTTAACAAACGGAACCGCAGGCACCTTACAAGCCCCCACGGGTTGTGTTCTTCGATTCCTCGCAGGGAACAAAAGGAGCAGATCCTAAAGAGCGCTAACTACGTGCGTCTCCGCAAGAAGACGCCATCATCAACAGTGGGCCGCCAGGAACCGGCGCCGACCCCATCCAGATCATCAGCGCTGGAAGCCTGACGCGCCCGCCCGGCTCCAAGCGCGGTGCAAGCTCGGAGGCTCGTAGCTGTCATCACTCGTCTCCGGAGTCGTGAAGAGCTTAGCGGAGTCGCTGGATCCTCTGACGCCTCCGCTGCCTGAGGAGCTGCTGAGGGAGCGGTCGGCGAGCCTGGTCCTCGCCACGGCAGGGCCCCGGGCGCCTCTCTCAGGGCAGCACTCAAGCCGGCGTCCTTCCGCGTCGAAGACCTTGAAGAACATCAAGGAAGCGCCATTGTACTCTAGGTGGATCACGAGGGCGCCCCTCGTCCGATAGACCCGGGCGATCTCGCCCCAGCCTCGGGTCATGAAGAACTTGCCCGGAGCGACGTCCGCAACCTCCGCTCCGGTCGCAGGGGTGCTGCAGCCGGCATGCTGCAACCAGAGCTCCAGAGAGCCCCTCTGCAGGATCACGAAGGCGAAGTAGGGAGGAAGGCGAATCCAAGACTGAGGAGGCATGGCGGCATGGAGCACAAGCTCTCGGGAGGAGCCCTCGGCATGAACTCCGGGAGTAACAACGCGGACCGCCGTGACCCGCCGACACCGACGGCGGCATCGTCCGTGGCGCTCGGCGTCAACTCCTTCAGGGCCCTCAATGCGGGCGTACAAGGGCAGCGGGAACCCTGGCGGTGGCCGCTCGTACCAGGGCCTCGACACCTCTTGCCGGGCGCCCTCATCTCGACGACAGAGGGCTAGCCGTTTCTTCGACAGAAGCGGATCGGGACCCTCTCGGGGGGCCTTTCCTTTCTCTTCTGCGGAGAACCGGCGGATCGGAGCCATTGTCGCATTGTGGAGCAAGGGCAAGGATGGAGAAGAAGGAGAAGCAAGAAGAGATGGACTGGAAGGGCTCGTGCTGTTCCGTACATATAGCCGGGGGAGGCCAACCGTCGACCTCCACGATCACAGGTAATCATGACCCGCTTTGCATGCAGGGACTTGTCAATTCGTGCAATTGCCGAGGCGTCGTGGGGAAGCAGGGACGCCCATGTCCAATCAACCGCCACGCGGCGCCCAAAAGGCCCTTGTTTATTGGGGCTCATGGCGCTTCGCACTTGCCCTTTCGCTTCTCTGCTAAGCCAAGTCCAGGCGCGCCTTGGGCCCGGGGGCTACTGTCGGCGTTCTGGGAACGGGGGTACCCAGACTTGCCTGCCTGCGGCGTGGCTCAAGGAGTGGCCCAGTACGGCCCATCTTCATCAACACAAGCTCAAGACCCTCGCGAGGGGCCAAGCCTCGCGGGGCGGACGACAGAAAGCTTCCTCAGGCACGGCCTCGTCGGTGGCTGGCTCGCGAGGCAGAGATCAAGGCGGGGTACCTCACGAGGTGCCCATCACGCATAGCTATGACAACCGAGGGCGCCCGGTGAGCGCCATTACGCAGTGTCCTCATTTCCCCTTTGGTGCAAAGGAGGCAAGCGCGGGCCAAGGCATCAGGCAAAGGCAACCATTTCGGTGCAACAAGACCAAGACCAGCAGAACGGCAAGAAGGAGGTCATCATGGAGCCCAAGCCGGCGTCACCGTCAGAGTCTTTGGCAGGCGAGGACAGACTTTAGTCAGGATAAGTGTACTAGATGTTCCCCTTCAAAATGGCCAGTTGTTGGCGCCCTTCCCGCTCAATATTTGGGAAGAGTCCCAAGGCCTCCCTGTATAAATAGGACTAGCCACCACCAAGGCAAGGGGAGAAAAAAGAAGAGAAAGAAGGGGATCGATCAGAGAGAGGATCGGCACCTAGAGAGAGAGAAAGAGAGGCGATCGAACTCACCCAAGCAGTTCGTCGCACCAGCTCAAGAACAGCCCCTCGCGAGGCTGTTCTCCCTTTGTATTGTTCATCATCAGCCCCTGAGGCAATCCACCACACCACAAACTGGAGTAGGGTATTACACCACAATGGTGGCCTGAACCAGTATAAACCTCGTGTCCCTTGTGTTGTTCTTTGTGTAGTTTAGATCCTTGCAAGGCGACGAGATGTAGGTAGGTTGGAGGTGCGATCTCCGCGTGCACCCCAGAGTTCGAACCAAGAGGGTCTGCCGGAACCCGAAATTCGACAGCCTTCCTGCGGGCGAATGTTGATGTATTTGCATTGCAAGCATCTAACATCCCCGGCGTTCCCAGGGAGGTGATTGAGCACCATCTTGCGGTCTGTCCTCATTCGTGGCCCGTCAAGTAGAAGGTCAGGAAGCAAGCTTTGGAGCGACAAGAGTTCATCATTGAAGAAATCAGGAAGTTGGAGGTGGCAGGTCTGGTAAGAGGAGTACTCCACCCCACGTGGTTGGCCAATCCAGTGGTGGTGCGTAAGGAAAATGGGAAGTGGAGGCTATGTATTGATTACACAGACATCAATAAAGCCTGTCCAAAGGATCCTTTCCCTCTGCCATGCATCGACCAGATCGTAGACTCCACTGCTGGGTGTGACCTGCTGTCATTCCTCGATGCCTACTCAGGATACCACCAGATCTTCACGATGAAGGTAGACGAAGAGAAGACCGTGTTCATCACCCCATGTGGTACGTACTGTTTTGTACGAAAGCCTTTCGGGTTGAAGAGCGTTGGTTCAACATTTTCCCGAGCAGTCTAGATTGGTTTTGAGCCCCAGCTGCATAGAAATATGGAAGCTTATATGGATGACATAGTGGTCAAAACCAAGGACAGGGCCACGCTCATGCAAGATTTAGAAGAAACATTCGCCAATCTGCGCAAGATCAACCTCAAGCTCAACCCATAGAAGTGCGTTTTCGGTGTCCCCTCCGGCAAACTTCTTGGGTTCTTTGTGTCTCAACGTGGAATCGAAGCAAATCCCGATAAGATCATGGCAATCAAGCAGATTGAGGCGCCGAAACGGCTCAAAGACGTCTGTAGGCTCACCGGCTGCGTTGCTGCCCAGAGTAGGTTCATCTCCAAATCTTCTGAGCGCGCCCTCCTCTTTTTCATAGTTTTGAAAAAGACGGGTCCAGTAAAATGGACTCCAGAGGCAGAGGCAGCGCTGCAAGATTTGAAGAGGTACCTCTCCTCCACGCCAATACTAGTCGCGCCTAAACCACGGGAGCCGTTGCTGCTGTACTTAGCAGCAACAAATCAAGTGGTCAGTGTTGCGTTGGTGGCATAGAGGGAACTTGAGGGAGAAGCAGCAGTTGCAGCAGAGCCGTCGGATGGCGAGCCATGGTCCTCCCTGACAAAGCCTGACGCCGGCAAACCATAACCCCCGGCAAGGCCCGGTCCCGGCAAGGCAGAGTCTCAGCGGATGGGCGAAGTGGGGCTAGGTCAAGATATTATGGAATGCAGAAGCTGCTTTTCGGCCTCCTCATGGCCTCGAGAAAGCTGCGCCATTATTTCCAAGCACACGAGATCAACGTCGTCACCCGCCTCCCTTTGCAACGGATTTTGCACAACTCAGATGCGAGTGGGCATTGGAGCTGTCGAGCATTGGCCTCAGGTTTGAAAGTACTTCAACGATCAAGAGCCGAGCTTTGGCAGAGTTCATAGCAGAGTGGACCGCAACGCCCGACGAGGGATTCAAGAGACCACCCTTCCCGACAAGGAGACAATGAATGAGTGGATTATGTACTTTGGCGGAGCTTTCTCACTCCAAGGTGCTGGTGCTGGCGTGCTACTCGTCGCACCCATCGGAGAGCACCTCAAGTACGTAATCCAGATGCACTTCCCATGGGAAAATCAACGAACAATATGGTGGAGTACGAGGGCTTGCTTGCCGGTCTCAGGATCATGGCAGACCTCGAAATCAAGAAGCTCATCATCAGTGGTGATTCGCAGCTCGTCGTCAAGCAAGTTAATAAGGATTACCAGAGCTCGTTGATGGAGGCCTACGTGAATGAAGTGAGGAAGTTGGAAGAACGTTTCGACGGCCTAGAGGCAGAACATGTTCCCCGAGCGGGGAACAGCATTGCTCACGACCTGTCGAAATGCGCTGCCCTCAAGTTCCCTATGGAAACAGGTACCTTTGTAATTCAGTTAATACAACCATCCATAGAGCCATCAGCAGGGAAGAACAAGCAAAGGAAGACAAGCCCCGGCAAGTACCATCTTGCTGAGCTCCCAGGAGCCGCTGGCAAGGAGGTTGTCGGGTACCCCAAGCCTGCCGAGGGGCCACAACCTCCGACGGGGCCCCAGGCCCTGACTGTAGAGGCAGCTACCCCTGCGGTCGAAGATGTGTGTTTGGTCCTTGCCGTCTAGCCCCAGGCTCCGCCATGGGCGCAGCCCACCGTCCGTTTCCTCCAAACAGGAGAGCTCCCCGAGGAGCAGGAAGAAGTAGAGAATGTAGCCCGTCGGTCCAACATGTACCGTTTCCTCCTTACAGAAGGAGGCCAAACCGAGTCAGGCTAAATTGCATTCCTCAAGAGGACAGACTAGGGCTGTTGGCAGAGATACATGGAGGTATGTGTGGCTCCCACATACGGTCAAGGGCCCTTGCCGGTAAGGCATTCCGTCAAGGTTTCTTCTTGCCCACAACCCTCTAGGATGCAGCTGCGCTAGTAACCATGTGTGAAGCGTGTCAGTTCCATTTGAAGAAGCTTCATCAACCATCTCAAGCCCTTCAAACAATCCCTCTCTCCTAGCCATTTTTGGTCTGGGGGCTCGACATACTAGGCCCATTCCCCCGTGTTGTCGGGGACTTTGAGTACTTGTACGTCGCAATTGACAAGTTCACAAAGTGGCCTGAAGTGGAGGCAGTGAGGAAGGTGACAACACAGTCAGCCGCCAAGTTTTTCAGGGGGCTAGTTTGCCATTTTGGTGTGCCGAACAGGGTCATCACTAACAATGGCACATAGTTCACAAGCCGCACCTTCATGCAATACATCCAGGACATCGGTAGCAAGGTCTGTTTCGCTTCAGTGGCTCACCCACAGAGCAATGGCCAGGTGGAGAGGGCAAATGCTGAAGTACTGCGAGGCCTGAGGGAAAAGACTTTTGACAGGCTGCACAAATATGGAAGGCGCTGGATTGATGAGTTGCCGACGGTTCTTTGCTCGATCAGAACGATGCCAAATCGAGCCATCGGCCAGACACCCTTTGCCCTGGTATATGGGGCAGAAGCAGTTCTCCCCATAGAACTCACATACGGGTCACCTCGAGTGCTCGCTTATGATGAGCTTGAGCAAGAGCAGTTGCGGCAAGATGACGCGACGCTCCTTGAGGAAGATCGTCTTCCGGCGGCTGTGCGAGCTGCATGCTACCAGCAAGCCTTGTGCCGCTACCATAGCCGCAAGGTTCATGCCCGAAGTCTTGAGGAAGGCGACCTTATTTTTTGGCATGTTCAGTCGACCAAGAATTCCAACAAGTTGATGCTGAAGTGGGAAGGCCCTTATCAGTGTCTGAGTCACCGAACTGGCGCGATCCGCTGGAGGCCCGAAGATGGTATCCCAGTGAGCAACTCCTGGAACATCGAACATCTTCGTAAGTTTTACCCATGAGGCGCGGTTGCTGGGCCTCCCGGCAAACCACCTTTTGTACAAGCCTTGCCGACAAGGCATGTAACCCTTTGTACAGAGCCAGGCCCAGACCCTGAGCATAAATAAATGAAGCGCTAGAGCCCTAAGTTTTAGCATGCATGCTGGGTTAAGTCTTTCTTTGGTAGGGTTGATAGTGGCCGGCGGCAACTAACCCCTAGCATAGAGGTCGGGTGTGTGTCTTTCCGTCCTTTCTAGTCTTTTCTTTGGTTCACAGGCTGCACAGGCGTTTCTGCTAAGCCATTTAAGGGCAGGGAGACGGATCGACATCCCCGATCCCGGCAAGCCATTGCCGGGGGCTGCAGATTCAAGCACCCGACAATGGCAAGCCAAGGTTGTCGGGGGCTGCAGATTCAGATAAGTCCTTTATCCCCTGTTATGCATTTCTGTATGGAATTGGGACGTATGAAGCCTTGTTTATTCCTGGGCCACAGTGCTCCCCGTTTCCTGTGCCCAATAACTATTCCCTGGGCCGGAACCTGGTTGTAGTTGCAGTGACAAGGAAGCAAACGAAGGGCCTGACCCTACTTCGCCCCTGCCTCCGCCGAGAGCGTGAGTATGGTCATGAATGAAGTGAGGGGACGGCAAGGCATGTCGCCGGGCGACAATGTTTATCTTAAAAATAACAAGGATTCATTCCTTGGCATGGGCCTCGCTCACGCACAAAGAACCCAACAAGCCCCATTTTTCATTAATACGTTCCAAACAGGTACAGTTTGTATGGAATGTAAACATGACCAAGGGGATTACAAGGTTTAAATCTAACTAGTGCCCGCAGGCTTAAAAACTAAAAAAGATAAGTGCCCCGTGATCCCCGTTCTTGCCCCTTTCCTACTATGTGCGGCAGGTGAAGGCAAAAAGGAGGCAACGGGGAACACGCTGATGGAGAGCTTGACGAGGAAGACCCTCGGCAGGGCGCGTGGCCGACGGAGGAGGCGGCGCGGTCAGTCGGAGTCGGCTTTCTCCCGCTTGACACCCTCGTCATCTTTGTCGCTCTCCTCCTCGTCACTCCCGCTTGAGGAGGAGTCTTCATCATCGGAGGAGCTCTCCACGCAATACCTTAGGCGAGTTCCCAAGTGCCCAAAGACCTTGACGGAGAGCAGGCCGTTCTCCATTAATTTGAAGTGGAGAACGAGCCCCTCCGACAGGCCATGGGCACGAGCGAAGGTCTTCCATCCACGACGAAGATACATGACGTGAGGGGCAGGGAAGTCGATGTCGACCCGCATGCTGCCATGTCCGCAGCCCCTCATATGCAGCCTCAGAGCCCGTCGCGGGTCGAGCTCCATCTCCCGAGCGAACGGAGTAGGGTGAAGAAGACGACGACACACTGGCCGGTGCAGCCTGACGACGAACTCGCGGAGCTAGTCTCCAACGTGGCCCCTCCACTGGGGGAGGGGCTGCTGGCGGAGGCGAGGCCGGTGCGCCGCCCCGTCCTCCTCTTCCCCGAGCGCCACAGCGGCCTCGGCCTCGCCCCCTCCCCCTTCCTCTCGCAGCCGGCTCCACCGCCACGAGCTCTTGGGAAGGAGGGGCGCGCTGTCGAGCGGAGACCCTCGTCGCCGCCATCGGAGTGCCGGCGCGCCCTCTCGCCATAGCAGAAGGAATGAAGGAGCCAAGTTGGAAGGAGATGAATGATGAAGGATTGAGGGGTGTGCTCCCCCTCCCCTTCTTATAAAGGGGCGGGGCCCGGGGCTCGGCCACCCCACTTAACCAATCCAGCTGCCACGGGTGTAGGGACTCGAGACTGACCCACTGCTCCAATCAGCGATGACACGGTTTCCCACCTTGCCATTTAAGGCCCATGCCCCCCCCCCCCCCGCCCGCATCCACCGCCTACCATCTTCGAGGCATGGGGGACACGTGGCAAACAAGCCAAAATCGAGGAAACAAGTGAGGCGACTGTTTTCGACCCTGTGATCGTGGGGCACGGGCGCCTAGAAGGCCACGACTCAAGTCCACTTACTAAATGAGTCGCGCCCCTGCGTTTTCCTCTTTTTATTGGGAAGGCGCGAGCCGCCTCTTTACCATGACGTGACGCACGAGGGTAGAAACCACCCCATGCATGACCCCCACATCACGCACGACCCCCACGTCTCGCAATCAACATGGGTCGTGGGGAAGTGCAGCAAGCGAGGGAGTTACCGCGGTAAAAACTCGGCCGCCCGCGCGCCCGCGCACCGTTCTAGACCTGGCCCAATAACGACCCGCACTTATATGTGGCCCAGGCCCGAGGGCTCCTGTAGATGTACAAAAGTAGGGGTCCCTTTTTGTACCCCTTTACTTGTCTTGTGAGCGGCAACAGCCGCCCCCAGCCCACGCTTGGCGGGGCAGAAGAAGCAAAGGCACAAGACAACTAGAGCAACACCAAGCCAGAAACATGAAGAGCAGACGGGCGAGGTGAACTCCCCCAGCGAGGACCTTGCCGGGGCGGCCTCCATAGCCCCGGCAAGAACCTTGCCTGGGCAACTTGCCCAGCGCCCGCAGGGCTACCACCCTTGAGCCTGAGAGTTCCGACGCCCTCAACCACATTGGAACCAAAGCTCGGGAGGCGCCTCCGTGGTGGCATGTAGATCTTTGTGAAGACCAAGAACATACAAGACTACGATGAGAATCAGATGAAGAAGATCCTTGGCAAGATCCTTGCCAAGGATACCCACGAGACCACCCAGCAAGACCCTTGCCGGGGACGACCACGACGCCACGGCAAGATCCTTGCCGGGGCCCCGGCAAGACCCTTGCCGAAGACATCCGTGGGGCCGCAGCCAGGCCCACATCTACCAAGACTCCACCGCTGTTCCCATCACTACAAAAAAATACACTTCCGTGATGATACGTGTTTGTCACAATAGGTCACGTTTTCTATCATGCATGTACATCCATGATAAATTTATGATCGAATCAAGATAGTCATACCTGTGATGTCGTAGAAGTGTTCCATGACATTACCAAAATTATCATCACGGAAGTGTCCACTTCCATGACGATAAATCACGCGTCACAGAAGTGCTTTCGTCAAGGGTGACTGACACGTGGCATCCACCGTAACGGAACGCCGTTAAGCTATCGGGTCCGGTTTTGGATCCAATAACCCGTTAACAGCCTGGACCAATGGGTATTTTCCACGTGTAAAATCATCATTTGCTGTAGGAAACACGTGTCAGCTCCGTGTTGGCATACGTGTCACTCATCCAATGGGCGAGATGCGCCTATGATATGTTAACACGTGGACCGGCCCAAAAGTGGCCCATAAAGTTTAAATGGGCCGGCCCAACTAAAGGCCCACAAGATTTTGCTGACCATAATGGGCCGGCCCAGCTAAAGGCCCACAAGATTTTGCAGGCCATAATGGGCCAGCCCAGGTAAAGGCCCACAAGATTTTTGCGGGCCATAATGGGCCGGCCCAGGTGAAGGCCCACAAGATTTTTGTGGACCATAATGGGCCGGCCCAGCTAAAGGCCCATGAGATTTCACCGACATTAATGGGTCGGCCCAGCTGTAGGCCCACAAGATTTTGAGGACCCTAGTAGGCCGGCCCATTAACTGGCTGCCATGTTTTGGGCCAAATGCCGGCCCATATTTCATCCGGTCCATTAATGGCCTGCCACGTTCCGGGCCTAATAATGGCCCATATGAGATCCGGCCCGTTAATAGCCTACCACGTTTTGGGCCAAATTACGGCCCAGATCAGGTCCGGCCCTTTAAGAGGCTTTGGGCTAAATTATGGCCCATATCAGATTCGGCCCGTCAACTGCACGCTATGCTTTTGAGCCCATTTGCTAAATTCCCGTTTAGTAATTCAGCCTAATATTAGTTTCGGCCTGTTAAGGGCCCGTTTAAAATAACTGCAACATCGTGAATAAGAAAAAAACCTAGACTATACAATAAAGAAATTACGGCATATTACATCCACTAGGCATCAAAGTTCGCCACTATGATAATAAAGCACAAGCAGACAACAGATTACGTACCTTTGGGCATCAAAGATCGCCACCGTTGCAACTAAACACGCTGACAAAATAATATACAAAACCGACAACACTTCAATAGAGTTCAAGAAAGGTTAGCCCTGCTCGGGAGCTGCAGCGCAAGCAGCTGAGCAAGCTGGTGAGACTGCACTTGTTTGACACTTATATCCTCCTCACTCTGAAAGATAAACAAGCAGATAGATGACAGGTTTTGCACATATAAGTATCAGTGCTGACAATTCATCACATTTCTTACTAACGAATAACGTGACACAGTTTAAAATAGAATTAACACAATATGGTATTGTTCAAGTCAAGACATGGCAGGAAATGACATTGTGAAGGAATTGGCAGCTTCACAACACCAAAATAAGATCAAGAACTCATGTCCATCGACGGTTAGTGTGTTGGTAATTTATCCCATTTCATATTGGCAAAATAAGATCACTTGCTCTGTATAGGTTAATTTACATGGTATAAAGAAGGAACTTGGTTGTACAACTGAAAACTTAAATTGATAAGGACAAACTTTTGTTGATGAACTTGAGTACATAATAAACTTTAAACATGCAATTTGATGCAAACACCAAAAATAAACAGTTGTTGCAGTCATGCCTAACCAAATATACACAACAAAGTTTGAAGGCTTGAGAAGGACAAACTTACATTATTGGTGAAGGCAGGCTCTATAAATCTCTTGTCCATGCTGATGGGGGGGGGGGAATTCAAGAAGTTTACCACATAATCTTCTTCATAAGCATTGCCTTTATTCTACAATTTGTGAAGAGTAAATATAGATGTGATAATATAAGAAAAAATGGAGAATATTGAAGATAAGATGAAGAGTGATGCTACATAACCAAGTAGCTATAAATGTATGTACAGCGATACAGGCAAAAGGTACAGCCAAGAGCAATGCAGAGCTAAACTTCTTCAGTACCATCGGTGTTATCCAACCTTATGGTAAGAGTAAATATAGATCTTATGTGTAGAAAATTGAGGGCAAAGGAAAATAATCTGCAGAGTGATGGTACATGAACAACTACCTATCAATATAAGTACACTGATAAAGGACAGCATGTACTTACAAGAACAATGCAAAGCTAAAATATTTCATTGGCATTGGATATATTCTACACTAATGTAACCATTCATACAGATCAGATAATTTGGAGCGAACAATTGATAAGTGATACGTCTCCGTCGTATCTACTTTTCCAAACACTTTTGCCCTTGTTTTGGACTCTAACTTGCATGATTTAAATGGAACTAACCCGGACTGAAGCTATTTTCAGCAGAATTGCCATGGTGTTATTTATGTGCAGAAACAAACATTCTCGGAATGACCCGAAACTCCATGGAACAACTTTTTGGAAATAATAAAAAATCCTTACCAAAGATGAAGACCAGGGGGCCCACACCCTGTCCATGAGGGTGGGGGCGCGCTCTCCCCCCTAGGGCGCGCCCCCTACCTAGTGGGCCCCCTAGAGCTCCTTCGACGCCAACTCCAACTCTACATATTTGCTTTCGGGGAGAAAAAATCAAGGAGAAGAAATCACCACGTTTTACGATACGGAGCCACCGCCAAGCCCTAAAACCTCTCGGGAGGGCTGATCTGGAGTCCGTTCGGGGCTCCGGAGAGGGGAATTCGTCGCCGTCATCATCATCAACCATCCTCCATCACCAATTTCATGATGCTCACTGCCGTGCGTGAGTAATTCCATCGTAGGCTTGCTGGACGGTGATGGGTTGGATGAAATCTATCATGTAATCGAGTTAGTTTTGTTAGGGTTTGATCCCTAGTATCCACTATGTTCCGAGATTGATGTTGCTATGACTTTGCTATGCTTAATGCTTGTCACTAGGGCCCGACTGCCATGATTTCAGATCTGAACCTATTATGTTTTCATGAATATATGTGTGTTCTTGATCCTATCTTGCAAGTCTATAGTCACCTATTATGTGTTATGATCCGACAACCCCGAAGTGACAATAATAGGGATATTTCTCGGTGATCACCATAGTTTGAGGAGTTCATGTATTCACTATGTGCTAATGCTTTGTTCTGGTTCTCTATTAAAAGGAGGCCTTAATAGCCCTTACTTTCCATTAGGACCCCGCTGCCACGGGAGGGTAGGACAAAAGATGTCATGCAAGTTCTTTTCCATAAGCACGTATGACTACATTCGGAATACATGCCTACATTACATTGATGAATTGGAGCTAGTTATGTGTCACCCTATGTTATGACTGTTACATGATGAACCTCATCCGGCATAATTATCCATCACCGATCCAATGCCTACGAGCTTTCCATATACTGTTTTACGCTTATTTACTTTCTCGTTGCTACTGTTACAATCATTACAAAACACCAACAATATTAATTTTGCTTTCATTACTCTTTTGTTACCATTTCCACTATTATCATACTACTTTGCTACTAAATACTTTGCTGCAGATATTAAGTTATCCAGGTGTGGCTGAATTGACAACTCAGTTGCTAATACTTGAGAATATTCTTTGGCTCCCCTTGTGTTGAATCAATAAATTTGGGTTGAATACTTTGCCCTCGAAAGCTGTTGCGATCCCCTACACTTGTGGTTTATCAATAAGCAAGCTATCATTCATACTGTTGTCACATAATGAACCAGGTATGTATGCAAGTACAGTGATACAGGACAACATGTACTAACAAGAGCAAAGCAGCGGGCAGCATATTTGTGATATCTTGTCGTTCTTTTCAAACCGGAATTCTTTTTCGAGCAGATTTCCTGCAAAAAAGATCCATAAGGCACATGCGGAAAAGTAGAAGTTCAAATTGTCATGCGATATCATAGACAGTACCTCATCCTCGGAACGAGACCAGTGCATAACAAGGTTTTTCCATTCAATGTCTTCTAAATTTAGCACAGCAGACTTCACCGAGAAATTGCGTTTATAGACTTTCCATCAAAGTGTGATTTCCTCAGGTAACACCAATACCACTGCAATGCTTCCTTGAAAAGCGCAAGCAAGCTTTGCTCGTCATGACTATCCAGATTGACCCTCGCCTACTTACAACAATGTAATGTAAATCATTGATGTGTTCAATCAGCAGAAAACAGGAAAATAATCACCATGAATAATAGCACTTACGCGTAAGTGGGACGGGGAAGATGTGAAAATGGTGTTTGTCTTCACTATAATCTTCCAATGATGGGAGTATATGCACGTAGTCCCTAACAACATTGAAAGCATTGTATTTTAAGCTGGGAATAATCGAATGGGGTTCCAATCTGCGAGGAGTTGGCCGTCTCTGCGGTTGGGATAGGTCTTCGGCCGTGGACTTCTTTGTACTTTTTGCTGGAGTGGGATTTTTCTATGGTACGGCTGGTGCTATGGCAACTGAAATCGGCATACGTTTGCTGGAGTGTAGGTCCTGTGTGGTGGGGCTAGTGGTGTGGCTAGTGAAGTATGGGTACAGTCTGCTGGAGTCGGTCCTACATTTTTTGTCACTGGTTGTACAGCCAATATAAGTGGGGTGCTGTCTGATTTCTCTGGAACAACCACGTTTTTCAAGGACTTTGCTAGTGCTCCTTCAGGTTCGGCAATCACCCTCTTCCTTTTTGATGTCTGATGCACAAGAACATCATTTGAGTGAAAAAACATGGTATGATGACAGATGGAATATGTATTGATAATGGATGGGCATGGCATGTCGACATATATGATGAGTAAACTAAGCGGATGGCGGTGCAACAAACTAGAAGAAATGCAAGACAACATACGCAAGATACGCGCAATCAATAAAACCTTGCCAAATTAGAGCACGCACCTTGATGGGTGAACATGACAGGCCATCTGCCTTTGACTCCTCGAGGTTAGAATAGTCATTAGGATCATATTCTGAACAAGAACCTACAGGTGGGAGCGTATGAGTTTCATTGCATCTTAATGGCACTCAATGCCTTGGTGCCAATTTTGTAAGTCATTGCAGTGTTCCACAATATTCTTCTGATGCGCGGATTCTGATATTCACTGTAATTACGTATAATATCTGAGAACCATGAAAACATAAATAGTTGTGAGGGTATCACTGGATTCTGATGTAGTGGCGCCCCTGTAAACACTTGTGTGCTATCACTGGATTATGATGAGAGAGCTCATGTGTGCTGTAATATGGTGCATGCATTTATATAATCTTGCACAAGTACACAAAAAATAGGCTCCAGAAGTAAGGATAGTTGGCAGATGCTAGGTTCAAAATATATTGTATCGAGAGTTTATTGCCAAACCATGATAACAAGAGCACACATCAACTAGGCAGATCATAGTGTACATAAAAGGGGTACACCATAACCATGATGTATAAATCGGGAAAGTGGAACTGGCTTGAAAATATGATGTTGTATTGCCGCTAGTAATTGAAAGCCTATCGATCAAGTACATGCCAGCTCTATCAACTATTGACTGCAGATGTCCCTGCTCCCCTTCCTGACAAGGAACATACTGTACGTACTAAATACAGAATAACAAAAGATGAACATGTTAAAGAACAGAAGAGGAAGCATATTCTTGAGGTTCCGCTTAATTGCGTACAATGTTGGTTTCCCGCTCATGATGAATCACAGCGCCCTAAGAAATGCAATTTCATGTTGTCTCTCTATATGTGGCAATTTTGAACAAGAGTCATTAGGATCATATTCTGAACAAGAGTCAACAGGTGGGGAGCATATGAGTTTCATTGCATCCAGAATGGCACTCAATGCCTTGGTGCCAATTTTTTAAGTCATTGCGGTGTTTAGCTTCAAGAGTGGACTGCTGCTAGTGCGACACAAAGAGCTACACATATCATAGTGTAGATATACCGGGAAAACCGTAAGCATCAGAGTAAAATCAACAAAGTGGAACTTGCTGGAATATATGTGCTAGTATTGCCGGTATGGCTAGAAAGGCTTCGGATACCAGCTCTCTTCAACTGAAGGTGCGGTGCTGTTAATATCAGTGTAACTCTCAAAGGCGACAAAACTCCCCGCATTTCCTTGCTATTCTTATAGGATTCAATTGGGCAGGCCACTACAAATCCTATTCCCATGTTTACAAAATCCTACGAATCAAAGGGGCCCGAATAGTTCAAAGTGTCCATACCAACCGACCATATAGACCTCTACACTGCAAATGTCCCTGCTCATATTCACTACAAGGAACATACTATACTACTTTCATACTCCCTTCGTTCCAAAATATAAGTCTTGGTAGAGATTTCCACTACGGATCACATACAGATGTATTCAGATACATTTTAGAGTGTAGATTCACTCATTTTGCTCCATATGTAGTCCATGGTGGAATCTATACAAAGACTTGTATTTAGGAACGGAGAGAGTACTTATTAAAGAAGAACGGAAGAGGAACATGCTAAAGAAGAGCAAGCAAATTTTGGATAATAAAATGTTAGATTCTTTGATTGCCCACACATGATGAACCAGAGCGCATTAAGAAAGAACTCCCGGCTGTCTCTCTATATGTGGTGCATGTGCTTTTTTGAAAGTAAAGTAGGAACATTAGCTGACCAATTAAATGTTATCTGGTTTAGTAATATCAACATCATATCATATTCGTACTTGAGCAACAAGTTTGGAATTATGAGTGGCATGTTGTTCAGCTTGATGGATTCAGGAGCAGTGCTAAGTAGGTACGATGATGGTACTGAATATAAAGGCATGTCTGCATGCAAGTCACGTGACTTTTGTCATTTGGGTTAGTCGACCATTTCAGGTGGTTGGATGAAGATCCTACGTCTCCTAACCCTTCTTCTTCCTCGTCTCTGATTCTTCCCAAACAAAACACCACACGGGCCGCCGGCCGGACCACCGGCCACCACCGCATGTGTTCCTCCACCACCCCCGCCCCCCACCCGCGTCGAGTTTTCTTCGTTCGGGGTGAGGCCCCACCGCCGCCCCCCACGACCAAAGTTCCCACCCGAGCCCCTTCGTTCGCATCGGCGAACTCCGGTGAGCTCTGAAAAATCGACTGACCCAATTTTGAAATTTAGTCTAGTGTGATTTAACTAGTGTGGAATATAAAAGGGGAAAACCATAAGCATTGGGAGTATAGTGTTGAGCGTGCCATGGCGGATCTGAAGGTGCAAACCGGACAAAGGCAACTTTACAACCAATGTTTGCTCTCAACTAGCAAGTAAGTGATGGACAAGAAATCAAAGTAAAGCAGCGTCGATCTATTTTCTTGCTGCGATAAATAAGTTGAGCAGATACGAAAGAGTACCGCCTCTGGTGCGGCGCCGTGTATGCATCTGCTAAGAATTTGACGGTGCTGCGGTAGCGATGGCTGTCGGCGGCGTGCAAGCAGATCTAGGAGGGTAGACGGTGGCGATGGGGCGCGACGGATGAGACGGTCGTAGGAGCGGCGCCGGCAAGGTGGACGACGGCGGGGATGAAGCGAGAGGATGGGTTGCAAGGATCCCGGTCCGAAGCCGTGGATGAGAGAGGTCGATCTCTTGTAATGGACAGCGGCGTCGGGGTATCAGCTCCAGCATGGTGGAGGAGGAAGGCGGTGGATGGGGTGGCGGACGGAGGAGGCTGGGGTGGAGAGGGTGTTTTGGCGCCCATGGAGTACGAATGGGAAATGGAGGTGGAGAGGAAGGGGAACCATGTCTTGGTATGCCGCTTGTCTCAAATGCGAGGAAATCTACTAACTTAGCCCCCGTTTCAAATTTCCTACATCACAACAATATTAGTCGGTTGGGGATATGACGGTAATCTCGCATACACCGAATATTTGCCGACGAGAGTTTGTTTTTGGCACCAACCGTGTATGAGTCGGGGAGGGAGACGATTTCAGCCGAGGACACACTGTGTTTTGGCGCCCACCGTGTATGAATCCGGGTGAGAGGCGGTTATGTCATGTTTGAGTGAAATTACAAACCTACCCCTATGGAACCTATAGAAATCGAGCAGATAGGCTTTGTGTGGCAGTAGTAATCTCCATCTCACAGATTTTGGTTTCAGGCGGTGACTGCGACTTTCCCCGCTTTGTTCAAATTTTGCAGAGTGCATGTTTACCGTGCCAACTCAATTCGAATCCCGTTTGTATTCTATTTTTTCGGGAGGGATCCATTTTCGATTGGAATAAAATTCTATATACATCATTTTTTATATATACTTTCAAAAGCACAACAAAAAATTCTTGTCCTTTATATGTATAATTTGATTTACAAATACAATGATCTCGAAATCATAAGGTTGAATTCAAAAAATCAAACCAAATTATGTTCTTCTAAAATGTATGGATCAGTAATATCTACATATTAAATAACATAGATGCACGTGAATTCATATGAGTATGCATGTTTGATAGATCAATTTTGGTTCGAGTATGGATTACATGTATCATCATCTCGAATTCAAATATTTGAATCCCTTTTATTTTCACTCCTTTCATGTCCTTCTCTCTCGCATGCATGCTCCTTCATGTAGCTATCACTCTCTTTTCTCCAGCTCACCCGCACGCTCAATTCATGTTTCTCCTATCATCGCAAACATGGTCTCTCACCGTCTCCCTTGAGAAGTGTCACACTCTCCCTATCATTATACATTACACGGTTTTCATTATCTCTCACATATCTACCGTTCTCTCGTATCACTAGGTACCTAAGCTTTCTTTTTCACCACCACACACACAGTCTCCACTCATCTTTCACTTTGTCTGTCACATCCTAGCTAGTCCATGCATTAGAGTGTTGCATCATGTCTACTTTCCTCAGAAACTTGAATTGGGGAATACAGAACCCCCAGAACCCCTCTGAATTCAACTAAGGTTTACTAAAAATATTTTCAATGAACCTGAATTGCCCTTCTAAAAAGTTCACCCTCTTTGTCTTGGGTTATAACCTCTGGCAAAATTGGTGCACAATTTTCTAGGTCAATGAAGGTCATTGAATTAAATCATATGTAAATTGCATTTGGGCATTTAAATGCTAGTAAATATTTTAAATGCTCAAATAATTCTGAAAATAAGTGTGGGCTGTTGGAGATTTTCTAAACAGAGCCTCTGATTATTTTCAAGATTTTTAGAAGTGCCTAACTATTTTTAATAAGCCACAAACTTACAGAATAATAGAAAAAGAAAACCCAAGCAAGCAGAGGCTTACCTGGCGCCCATCTGGCAAGCCCACCTGCCGGCCCAGCCCAGCCACCACTCCAGCGAGCTGCTTGGCTCGGCCAGGCAGCCAGCCAGGTGCTCGACGGCGGCACCAGCGCGCGCCACGCAGCTGCCCGCCGCCCTGCCTCCTCCCCTCACCGTTCTACCACCCTGGGTCGGTCACCCACTCCTCCCCCGAGCTCGCAGACACGCCCCTTCCTCCCCAGCTCCTCTCCCTCGCTCGCCCGCACCATGGCCGACGCTGCCGCGCCCGCGCCACCGTGATAACCGCGCTCTCCATCGTCACTGCGCCGCGTCACCGTGTCTAGGAGCTCCGCCGCCCTCCTCTTCTTTGAGCAAGCCGAGCCCCGAGCGCTCGCTTGCCTCAGAGCCTCTGCACCGACCTCGCCCGACTCCGCCACCGCCGGAGATCCCTTTGATCACACCGCACCAGCTCGTCCCCGACCGCGACGACTGCACCGTCGTGACCGCCGTGAGCTCAGCTACCTCCTCCCCCTTCTCGTTCTCGCTCTCGAGCCCTGCATCAACTGCATGAAGCTTCACCACACGCGCCACCGCCGAGCTCGTCGCCGACGTGTCTCCGACCCACCACCGGCCACACCACCGTGTCTAACACACTCACTGCATTCCCAGGAGCCCAACGCACCTCACCACGTGCCACGCCGTGCCCCGTAGCCTCGGGTCCATCTTCGCACAACTCCGGCGACCGCCAAGGTTGTCACCAGCGACGTTTCCGGCCACTCCGAGCCCAACCACCGCCACCAAACGCCGCGTCTTGTTCCCAGCTACACGTAGATGCCCTCCGCCGCTCATTTGGTCGCCGGAACGCACAAATGCACTCTCACCGCCGCGTCTGGCCTCGCCGGCGGCTAAACGCCGGCGTGTTTGACCTTTGACTTCGACTAGGGTGGGCCCAGGTTGACTCCCCTGAGTCTATGACAAGTGGGGCCCCCTCTGCTAATTAACTCAGATTAGTTTTAACTAAATTTAGTTATTTTAAATAATCACGACACGCTGGGACCCACTGGTCAGGTTGACTGGACGTCCCCTTTGACCATCGACGTCACCTGACGCTCACGACGTATAATAACTAATTTCTGGATTTATTTTTATACAGAAAATTCCAGAAATTATTGCAAAATTCAAAAAATCATAGAAATTAATCTGTAACTCCAAATGCAAAGATTTGTATATGAATTTTGATCAGAAAAATTCAATCTATCCATTGGTAAAGGTTTCATGCATGACAGAACAAGTTAAACTCGCTGTTTAAGCAGAATAAGATAATGCACTAATATGGCTATGTTAAATGAACCAACATTTGAATCTTGATTCAAATGAGTTCATTCCTTTCTGTTCTAGCTTGCATTAGGCCAAGACACGTTCATATTGCCATGTCATAGCATGCATCATATTGTTGCATATCATCATGTGTTGATTATGTTCGGTGTGTCTTTCGTTGTAGGTTCTGCCTCCGAGGATAACCCCGAATATCCGTATGAAGGGCAGTACCCTACTACCACTACATCAGGCAAGCAACCCATTGATCATTCTGATACAAACCCATGATCTCGCTTCTGCTCTAGTTTACTGCATTAAGACAACGCGATTCAAACTGATGTGTGTTGCGGTAGTTGAACCCACTTCCTTTGCATGACCTGTCATTGCCACAGTAATTAGATGAAACCCACTAGCATGTGTAGGAGTTGATTGAGCCATATTTGTGTTTCCTACCACGCTATGCTTGCTATGCTTAGAGTTGTGTCAGCTATGGCTCATCGGGATGATGAACTAGAGTGAAAGGTTGTGTCGGTAACGAGAGTGAAGTGTTGAACACGATTTGGTAAAGGTATTGATGAGAGGCCATGTAGGAGTACATGGTGGGTTGTTTCATTGAGGCCGTCCTTAAGAACTGTGATCTGTGTGTGTGATTTAAGACTTAGCTACTTCAACACATTGGGATCCTTAATTGACCCTCTCGACTTATTAACCACTCTTGTCCTCTGTCCGGGATTTGCAAAGTAGTTTCTGGTGTTTCTAGCATCTTTGGGGAGCATACTTGGCGCTGACCTTATGGGTGGGCTGTGTTGCGGTAGGCAAGTGGCCCGGTGTACCGATTCGCCCGTTTGGTGTCTCGGGAACCCTGCACACATCGTTCGGTGCCGTTAGTGGAAACCTCGGCCGAACTCCCTGCGGATGGAACCCGAATAGGTGATAAATCTGGACTAGGGGCTCGTGTGTTTAGTCAGGTCGTGGCCGACAACCTCGCTGGGCTTCCGCTTGAAGGTTGCCAAGTACATGCCGTGTAGCAGCGATAAGTGGTGCGAGTGTGTGTGAAGAAGTACACCCCTGCAGGGTATAAAACTATTCGAATAGCCGCGTCCGCGGTAAAGGACTACTTGGTCACCTATACAGTTCATAGACAAGTAAATGGATACTACTAAAAGCCTCAAGATAAGTGTGAGTACCGCGGATGGCCCTCTTGTAGGTTGACGAGAGAGGATCCACGGTGGAGTATTGTGTTGGTAACTAGTGGACTCATGTGCGACAAATGCTTTTCAAGTGGTGTCACGTAGGATAGCTTAGCCAAGAGTAAAAGCTGGCTTGCTGCAATAACTCCACTACCTTCTTGAGAATGTGCATGTATAGTAGGATTCTGTTGTAAGACTTGCTGAGTAACTCCGTATTCATGTTGCTTTAATTAATGTTTTCAGACGACAACACCGCCCCCTCCGATGGGTTCTATGTAGACCTTGACGTTGACGAGTGACTAGCCACCCAGGTGGTGGTCCAATACTTGTGAAGGGCCGATGTAGATAGAAGGGCTTCGTCAAGCCTTCTTTCTTTTTAGTGTCTGTACTCAGACTAGTTTGCTTCCGCATGTGCTTGTATGTTTGTATGACTTGAGTGTCGGGTCATGTGACCCCTATCTATATGAACATGTTATGTATGGCTCCTCGAAGCCTTTTAAATAAAGTACCTGAGTTGTAGAGTTTTGTTGTGATGCCATGTTGTATGTACTCATATCGGGCATATTGTGTGTATGATTGAAATGCTTGGTATGAGTGGGATCCGACAATCTAGTTGTTTATCCTTGGCAGCCTCTCATATGGGGAAATGTAGTCTAGTGCTTCCTGGCGATAGTAGTCCGCTACATCCCGGTTCACCGGAGTCCTGCTAGCCCAAAGACTACTGCTGGACACTTGATCGGCCGACATGTGTTTCACTTCGTTCGTGGTTCCGTCCCTTCGGGGAAATGTCACGCGGTGACATCCGGAGTCCTGCCTAGCCTGCTACAGCCCGGGTTACCGGAGTCCTGTTAGCCCAGTGCTACAGCCCGGATTCATACATTGATGACCGACATGCTAGATGTGATTCATGTATGCCTGTCCCCATGGGTTAGTGCCGCTTTGGTTTCACGACTAGCCATGTCGGCCCGGGTTCTCTGTCATGTGGATGCTAGTGACACTATCATATACGTGAGCCAAAAGGCGCAAACGGTCCCGGGCCATGGTAAGTGACACCCGTGGGAATACCGTGCGTGAGGCCGCAAAGTGATATGAGGTGTTACCGGCTAGATCGATGTGACTTGGAATCGGGGTCCTGACAGCGTTGGCATCAGAGCCGGACTGCCTGTAGGTTCGCTAAGCCAAACTGGTTGATGTCGAGTCTAGACATGCTTTAGTTATATGTAGGGGAATTGATTGTGGGAGGGACGTAAGGCTCTTTTTACTCCTTTACCTTATGCCCTCTGATCTGTGTCATTCTCTTCTCATTCTATGTGGGTTAAGGACTAGGCTCTCTTCTCTCTCTATCGTGTTCACGTGTTACTAATCTGTAGTAACTTATAGGATTGTTGGTTACCAGCCTCAGTTCAGTTTCTACTATTTTTAGTATGTCATCAGTTGAACCAGAACCTTGATATGATGTTATCGAGTGGTTTTGCAATCTGTTGTGAATGTCTCAAACCTATTCCTGAGCATTTACAACTGTTATGCTGTCCAATTTTCCCTAGAAATTCTAATGTCTTTGCATTGTGGCTGTGCTTTCAGATGGCCACTCGTGATCAAAACCAAGTGGTTCGCCTGACCCGGTGCCTCAATGTGCCCGGTCATACGGCTATGTTAGTACGGATAATGATTGAGACGGGTTACCGTTGGTATACCGAATACACTATCGAAGAGCAATTCCGAGACTTTAATCAAAGCCAATACCTCTGCACTGTCAGGATATTTCCTTCTTATCCTGGATCGACCGAGCCCCTCCAGTATTCCTATGGACTCGGGGTTACTATTGAGATGGTTGTGCAGGATGTTGCCTATTCTATGATGACCATCATGCGAGTCAGGACTGGCCTGCTTCGGAACACCGACTTCCGTTATATGCCAGCTTCACTCCCGGGAGCGCAAGGGTATCTCCAGGCTATCTATGCTGACACCACTCAGGAGGACTCACTAACTCGCACCACTGCTGAGATGCTCGAGGATAAGGACCAAGAGAATCGGGCCTTGAGAATGGAGCTTTTCAACACCCGCGCCGATCATTGGGCCACTTTGACTCGGTTTGCACCGGCTGTGCAAGCTGGATGTATGGATACGAGGGATCTGTATCCTGTGAGATCTACTCTGCCAGACATGGTGGATTGGCGTGATGTGGGAGGCATCACCCCACGCCGTGGTCCCCGTAGGCCACCGTTTGTTGGTCCAAGACCTCATCCTAGCCCCTATGGTCCACAAGCTCCTCAGGACCGTCTGTTCCCGGATAATCACGTTGAGCTTCCAGGCTATGGAGGTGACTTCTATGAGGACTACTATGGAGCTATGCAGGTTAGTAGTAGTATCACTAGTATTGTAATAGTTGTATTTCCACCGTCTGCGTGACACATGGAATATGACTTAGTGTGTATCAATTAGGAGGTGTAGAAAAATAATGTATAGGAGCTTGGAATGCTTCCGATGAGATGTAACGTCTTCCACCGTAGTTGTACTCTAGCCGGGCTTGTACTAAACTATGAATGGTGTGTATGACCATTGGTATATATATGAAAGTTTCTATATTACCTTGTCATACGGATGAACATATCTGCATTCCGTGTTATCTATTACATTCCGCACTTCCTTGCCAAAATTTTGCCATCCTTGTCTAAATCGTTGTCTTGTTTCCTAGGATGGTCAACACCCGCAACAACCCTGCTGCTCCGGAGCAGGGTGAAGCCAGCGCAGCTAGGAATGAAAATCTGCCTCAACCGCCTTCTCTGGCCGAAGTTATGCTGGAGGCAGAACGAAACAAGCGTGAGACCAATCGCTTGCTGGAGCGGATTGAGCAGAATATTGCATGCCAGCCGAGGAATGACCTGGTGTCAATCAATGACTTTGTCAAGCTATATCCACCGAAGTTTAAACACTTCGTCGAGCCTCTCGATGCGGATGACTGGCTTCGCAGCATCACCCACAAGCTATGTTCTGCCAACGTAGCCGAAGATGATAAGGTTACCTTTGCTGCCTATCACCTCGAAGGCCCTGCTAGCCTTTGGTGGGAAAATTTTGAGGCTATGCGCCCGGTCAGCCAAATTAATACCTGGGCTGAGTTCAGTGCGGCTTCCTGTGAGCATCACATCCCGGAAGGTCTCATGGATCGTTAGAGGGAAGAGTTCTGCAATTTCACCCAGGGTAGACTGGCTGTGGATGCATACAGTCGTGAGTTTGGAAATCTAGCACGTTATGCTCCTGAAGAGGTATCCACCGATGCCAAGAAGCAGTCAAGGTTCCGCAAGGGACTTAGCCCCGAGCTTCGCCGTAATCTTCGTCTGCACGAGTGCACGTCCTTCCAGAAGTTAGTCAATAAGGCCATCAGTGCTGAGACAGGACAGTCTGACTTTGAAGCTTCACGCAAGCACCCCCATGACTTTGGTTCTTCATCTGGCTCTGGATCTCAGAAGCGCCGGGTGTGGATTTCAAGCACCGCTCTGCCACCCAGATTCACTCCGAGGCCATCCTTTGAGGCGCCTCGCCCCAACGAGCAGTATGCACCGCCCAAGGCCTATGGTGGCCTCGCTGCTAATGCTGCTCCACGCCCCAATGTGATAACTTGTTTCAAGTGTGGGGAGACGGGTCACTACATCCGTGAGTGTCCCCAGAACAACCCCAACCAGATCGGAAAGTCTGTTGGCCGTGGTAAGCCAGTAGGAAAGGTGCTTTATGCCAAACCAGCCACCACTACTCATGGCCATGTCAACTACGTCTCAGCTGAGGAGACCCATGAGGATCCCAACGTTGTTCTCGGTACACTCCTTGTTAATTGCCATCCGTCAACTGTTCTCTTTGATACTGGAGCATCTCATTCATTTATTTCTGAGAGCTATACTCGATTGCACAACACCACATTTTGTGACATGCACACCTCCATGGATATTCAGACTCCTGGTTCTAGATGGCAAACCTCTAGAATAAGTCATGGGAATGAAATCCTTGTCGATAGACTAGTCTTCCTTGCATCACTAATAGCTCTCAAGTCCTCGGACATAAACATCATCTTGGGTATGGACTTGATGTGAGCCCATTATGCTAAGATTGATTGCTCTACTAGAACTGTTCAACTCACCCACCCTTGAGGCAAGGACCAATGTTTTGACCCGAGTGTCTAAGCGTCAGCTTTACTCCTTAAATGCCAACCCCCTTCCAGACCTTGAAGATATTCCGGTAGTCCGTGACTTTCCGGATGTCTTTCCAGAGGAACTGCCAGATGTTCCACACAGCGAGAGATGTCGAGTTCGTGATAGACCTTGTTCCAGGAACCGTCCCAATCTCTAGAAGACCTTATAAGATGGCACCACTAGAACTAGCCGAGCTTAAGAAACAACTCGATGAGTCCTTGCAAAAGGGTTTCATCCGTCCTAGTTCTTCTCCATGGGCTTGCCCCGTCCTCTTCGTCAAGAAGAAGGATGGAACGGATCGGATGGTTGTAGATTACCGACCAGTCAATTTGGTCAGTATCAAGAACAAGTATCTGCTCCCCAGGATCAACGATCTGTATGATCAGCTCGCTAGATCCTCAGTCTTTTCTAAGATGGATTTGAGGTTGGGCTACCATCAAATCGAAATCAAGAACGGGGACATTCCTAAAACGGCCTTTGTTACTCGTTATGGCCAATACGAGTACACCGTCATGTCCTTCGGTTTATCCAATGCTCCGACCACCTTCTCTCGGTTAATGAACTCGATCTTCATGGAGTATTTGGATAAATTAAATGCGTGGTTTACCTCGATGATATACTCATCTACTCCAAGAATGAGGAAGAACATGTCGAACATCTAAGGCTAGTATTGATGAAACTTGAGAGCATCGCCTTTATGCCAAATTCTCTAAGTGTGAGTTTTGGTTGCGAAGTAACCTTTCTAGGCCATGTAATCTACGGTAAGGGCATTCTTTGTCAATCCGGCGAGTTCAAGCCGTCCTTGACTGGACTCCACCTGAATCGGTCAAGCAAGTTCGGAGTTTCCTCTGTTTAGCGAGCTATTGTCGCCGCTTCGTCGAGAATTTCTCCAAGGTTGCTAAGCCTCTAACTGAACTCCTCAAGAGAGATAAAAAGTTCGAGTGGACCCCACAGTGCGAGCTCAGCTTTCAGGAACTGAAAAGACGCCTGACGTCTGCTCCCGTACTTGTTCCACCAGATTTTTTCTAAGGACTTTATTATCTATTGCGACGCCTCGCGACAAGGAATAGGTTGCATACTCATGCAAGATCGTCATGTGATTGCCTACGCTTCTCGACAGTTGCGTCCACATGAGGATAACTATCCCACACATGATCTAGAGCTTGCAGCAGTGGTCCATGCACTCAAAACATGGGGACATTACCTTCTTGGTAATCGTTGCAAAATTTACACTGATCACCAAAGTCTGAAATACATCTTCACCCAACCGGATTTGAATCTCAGGCAAAGACGTTGGGTCGAGTTGATTATGCATTACGACTTAGGAATATCTTACACCCCAGGCAAAGCCAATGTCATGGCTGATGCACTAAGTCGTAAATCTTATTGTAACAACCTGATGTTACAACAAAGTCAACCACTTATCCACGAGGAATTTCGTAAGCTTAACCTCCACATTGTTCCTCGAGGATTCCTTTCCACCCTCGTGGCGAAACCCAACCTTATGGATCAAATCATAACCGCTCAGCGGTATGATAGAGGAATATCTCGGATCAAGGAGAACATTGCTAGCGGAGCTGCTAAGTGTTTCTCCATAGATGAGCGAGGTGTTGTCTTCTTTGAGAACCGCTTGGTGGTTCCCAAGAAACAACAGCTACGGCAATTGATCCTTAAGGAAGCTCATGATTCCCCTCTCACCATTCATCCCGGTAGTAATGTATCAAGACCTACGCCAGAGGTTTTGGTGGACTAGGATGAAGAGAGAAATCGCTCAATACATTGCTAATTGCGACGTCGTAAATCGAGTTAAAGCAGAGCATCAACGGCCTGCTGGCACCCTTCAACCTTTGGAAATTCCTGAATGGAAATGGGATAAAATCGGTATGGATTTCATTACTGGATTTCCCAGGCCCAAGAGAGGGAATAATGCTATCTTCTTCGTTGTCGATCGTCTTTCCAAAGTAGCCCACTTCCTACCCGTTCGTGAGAGTATAACCACTAGCCAGCTAGCTGATTTGTACATCTCCCGAATAGTGTCTCTTCATGGTGTTCCATTGGAGATTAACTCAGACCGTGGAAGTCTCTTCACCTCTCGATTTTGGGAAAGTTTCCAAAATGCTATGGGAACTCGTCTCTCCTTCAGCACCGCCTTCCATCCTCAATCAAGTGGTCAAGTAGAACGAGTCAATCAAATTCTGGGGGATATGCTTCGAGCTTCTGTCATCTCTTTCGGTATGAATTGGGAGAAATGCCTTCCATTTGCCGAGTTCGCTTATAACAATAGTTATCAAGCTAGCTTGGGCAAAGCTCCTTTCAAAGTTCTCTATGGACGAAAATTTCGAACGCCTCTTAACTGGTCAGAAGAGCAGGTTCGCGTTATTCGTGAGAAATTGAAAACAGCTCAATCTCGTCAAAAGAGCCAATATGACCGCAAACATAAGCCTATGTCTTATGAAGTTGGCGAGAAGGATTACCTTCGGGTTACACCTTTAAAGGGAACCCATCGATTCGTCATCAAAGGCAAATTGGCTCCATGTTACATTGGACCCTTTCGCATTCTTGCCAAATGGGGAGAAGTTGCCTACCAATTGGAACTACCTCCGCATCTTTCCAGAGTTCATGATGTCTTCCACGTTTCTCAACTCAGGCATTGCTTCTCGGATCCTATCCATGGAGTGGACCACGAAACGCTTGATCTCCAAGATAATATCACATATCGAGAATATCCCGTTCATATCCTTGATCAAGCCGAGCGTACCACTTGACGCCAGAATATCAAGTTTCTCAAGGTTCAATGGTCACACCATTCCGAGCAAGAACATACTTGGGAAAGGGAGGATCGTCTTCGACTTGAGTATCCCACCTTCTTTCCGACGGATCCAAAATCTCGGGACGAGATTCTTTTGAGTGGGGGTGAGTTGTCACATCCTAGCTAGTCCATGCATTAGAGTGTTGCATCATGTCTACTTTCATCAGAAACTTGAATTGGGGAAGACAGAACCCCCAGAAACCCTCTGAATTCAACTAAGGTTTACTAAAAATATTTTCAATGAACCTGAATTGCCCTTCTAAAAAGTTCACCCTCTTTGTCTTGGTTAGAACCTCTGGAAAAATTGGTGCACAATTTTCTAAGTCAACAGAAGGTCATTGAATTAAATCATATGTAAATTGCATTTGGGCATTTAAATGCTAGTAAATATTTTGAATGCTCAAATAATTCTGAAAATAAGTGTGGGCTATTGGAGATTTTCTAAACAGAGCCTCTGATTATTTTCAGGATTTTTAGAAGTGCCTAACTATTTTTAATAAGCCACAAACTTACAGAATAATAGAAAAAGAAAACCCAAGCAAGCAGAGGCTTACCTGGCGCCCATCTGGCAATCCCACCTGCCGGCCCAGCCCAGCTGCTTGGCTCGACCAGGCAGGCAGCCAGGTGCTCGACAGCGGCACCAGCGTGCGCCATGCAGCTGCCCGCCGCCCTGCCTCCTCCCCTCACCGTTCTGCCGCACTGGGTCGGTCACCCACTCCTCCCCCGAGCTCGCAGACATGCACCTTCCTCCCCAGCTCCTCTCCCTCGCTCGCCCGCACCATGGCCGACGCTACCGCACCAGCGCCACCATGATAACCGCGCTCTCCGTCGTCACTGCGCCACGTCACCGTGTCCAGGAGCTCCGCCGCCCTCCTCTTCTTCGAGCAAGCCGAGCCCCAAGCGCTCGCTTGCCTCGGAGCCTCTGCACCGACCTCGCCCGACTCCGCCACCCCCGGAGACCCCTTTTGCCGTCACCGCCGGACCAGCTCACCCCCGACCGCGTCGACTGCACCGTCGTGACCGCCATGAGCTCAGCTACCCGCTCCCCCTTCTCGTTCTCTCTCTCGAGCCCTGCATCGACTGGATGAAGCTTCACCGCACGCGCCACCACCGAGCTCGTCGCCGACGTGTCTCCGGCCAACCACCGGCCACACCACCGTGTCTAACACACTCACTGCATTCCCAGGAGCCCAACGCACCTCACCACGCGCCTCGCCGTTCCCAGTAGCCTCGGGACCATCTTCACCCGACTCCGGCGACCGCCAAGGTTGTCGTCGGCGACGTTTCCGGCCACCCCGAGCCCAACCACCGCCACCAAACGCTGCGGCTTGTTCCTAGATACACGTAGATGCCCTCCGCCGCTCATTTGGTCGCCGGAACGCACAAATGCACTCTCACCACCGCGTCTGGCCTCGCCGGCGGCTAAACACCGGCGTGTTTGAGCTTTGACTTCGACTAGGGTGGGCCCAGGTTGACTCCACTGAGTCTATGACAAGTGGGGGCCCCTCCGCTAATTAACTCAGAGAAGTTTTAACTAAATTTAGTTAGTTTAAATAACTGCTGACACACGGGGCCCACTGGTCAGGTTGACCTGGACGTCCCCTTTGACCACAGCGTCACCACTGACGCCTTCTTGGCAATAACTAATTTCTGGATTTATTTTTATACAGAAAATTCCAGAAATTGTTGCAAACTTCAAAAAATCATAGAAATTAATTTGTAACTCCAAATGCAAAGATTTATATATGAATTTTGATCAGAAAAATTCAATCTATCCATTGGTAATGGTTTCATGCATCACAAAACAAGTTAACCATGCTGTTTAAGCAGAATAAGATAATGCACTAATATGGCTATGTTAAATGAACCAACATTTGAATCTTGATTCAAATGAGTTCATTCCTTTCTGTTCTAGCTTGCATTAGTCCAAGACACATTCATATTGCCATGTCATAACATGCATCATATTGTTGCATATCTTCATGTGTTGATTATGTTCGGTGTGTCTTTCGTGGTAGGTTCTGCCTCCAAGGATAACCCCGAATATCCGTCTGAAGGGCAGTACCGTACTACCACTACATCTCGCAAGCAACCCATTGATCATTCCGATACAAACCCATGATCTCGCTTCTGCTCTTGTTTACTGCATTAAGACAACGCGATTCAAACTGCTGTGTGTTGCGGTAGTTGAACCCACTTCCTTTGCATGACCTGTCATTGCCACAGTAATTAGATGAAACCCACTAGCATGTGTAGGAGTTCATTGAGCCATATTTGTGTTTCCTACCTTGCTATGCTTGCTATGCTTAGAGTTGTGTCAGGTCTGGCTCATTGGGATGATGAACTAGAGTGAAAGGTTGTGTCGGTAACAAGAGTGAAGTGTTGAACACGATTTGGTAAAGGTATCGATGAGAGGCCATGTAGGAGTACATGGTGGGTTGTTTCATTGAGGTCGTCCTTAAGAATTGAGATCTGTGTGTGTGATTTAAGACTCAGCTACTACCACACATTGGGATCCTTAATTGACCCTCTCGACTTATTAACCACTCTTGTCCTCTGTCCAGGAGTTGCAAAGTAGTTTACGTGTTTTTATCATGTTGGGGGCCGCATGGCTGACCTTAGGGGTGGGCTGTGTTGCGATAGGCACGTGGCCCGGTGTACCGATTCACCCGTTTGGTGTCTCGGGAACCCTACACACATCGTTCGGGGCCGTTAGTGGAAACCTCGGCCGGACTCCCTGCGGATGGAACCCGAATAGGCGATAAACTGGACTAGGGACTCGTGTGTTTAGTCGGTCGTGGCCGACACCCTCATTGGGCTTCCTCTTGAAGGTTGCCGAGTACATGTCGTGTAGCGGCGATAAGTGGTGCGAGCGTCAGTGAAGAAGTACACCCTGCAGGTATAAAACTAGTCGAATAGTCACGTCCATGATAAGGACTACTTGGTCACCTATATAGTTCATAGACAAGTAAATAGATACTACTAAAAGCCTCAAGATAAGTGTGAGTACCGCGGATGGCCCTCTCGTAGGTTGACGAGAGAGGATCCACGGTGGAGTATTGTGTTGGTGACTAGTGACTCATGTGCGACAAATGCTTTTCAGGTGGTGTCACGTAGGATAGCTTAGCCAAGAGTCAAAGCTGGCTTGCTGCAATAACTCCACTACCTTCTTGAGAATGTGCATGGTACTCACATTGCTTTAATTAATGTTTTCAGACGACAACACCGCCCCCTCCGATGGGTTCTATGTAGACCTTGACGTCGACGAGTGACTAGCCACCCAGGTGGTGGTCCAAGACTTGTGAAGGGCCGATGTAGATAGAAGGGCTTCGTCAAGCCTTCATTCTTTTTACAGTCTGTACTCAGACTAGTTTGCTTCCGCATGTGCTTGTATGTTTTTATGACTTGAGTGTCGGGTCATGTGACCCCTATCTGTATGAACATGTTATGTATGGCTCCTCGGAGCCTTTTAAATAAAGTACTTGAGTTGTAGAGTTTTGTTGTGATTCCATGTTGTATGTACTCATATCGGGCATATTGTGTGTATGATTGAAATGATTGGTATGAGTGGGATCCGACAATCTAGTTGTTTATCCTTGGCAGCCTCTCATATGGGGAAATGTAGTCTAGTGCTTCCTGAGCGATAGTAGTCCGCTACAGCCCGGTTCACAGGAGTCCTGCTAGCCCAGCACTACTGCTCTGGACACTTGATTCGCCGGCATGTGTTTCACTTCGTTCCTGTGTCCGTCCCTTCGGGGAAATGTCACGCGGTGACATCCGGAGTCCTGCCTAGCCTGCTATAGCCCGGGTTACCGTAGTCCTGTTAGCCCAGTGCTACAGCCCGGATTCATACGTTGATGACCGACATGCTCGATGTGATTCATGTATGCCTGTCCCCATGGGTTAGTGCCGCTTTGGTTTCACGACTAGCCATGTCGGCCCGGGTTCTCTGTCATGTGGATGCTAGCGACACTATCATATACGTGAGCCAAAAGGCGCAAACGGTCCCGGGCCATGGTAAGGCGACACCCGTGGGAATACCGTGCGTGAGGCCGCAAAGTGATATGAGGTGTTACCGGCTAGATCGATGTGACTTGGAATCGCGATCCTGACATTGTCTTTCTCTCTATGGGATTCTCTCACACACCCTATATGTCTCTAGATATGAATCATAGCACTAAAATTACTCTCTCTCTCCTGTAGACACAACATTTGTTGCGGTCTCCTTTTCGTCTCCATCCCAGACTGACATTATTCATTTGTTTACCAAGTAGACAAACTCCCCCCCTCTTTATCACACACACAAACACACAACTCCTGCTTCCACTCCCCTTCCCGACTACCGTCTCTCTCTCTCTCACACACAAAACTCCCGCTTTCGCACCCCGACTCGTATTTCTCTCACAAACATTTATCGACTAGCCTCTAGATAGGTTTAAACACCCGCACGCTCGTGCTTCCACTATCACATACATGTCTCTCCCCCGCTCCTTGTATCTATGTAGATGTTTCTTCCCTTCTTGAGGCACGCCCTCTCGATCGTGAACACACAAACTATCGCCTCATTTTAAGCTGATACCTCTCGCACACACACTCTTTGTGTCTTTGTCACACATGCACTCCGTCCTCCTCCTCTCTCCCTCTCTCTCTCACACACATGGGATTTTTGCAACAACTAGCAAGATGCCCATGCGTTGCACGGAACATGAAGATGCATTTGTATGAGTAGTTTATCTTGTGGCAGAAAAGGATGAACAAGGGAAGGCCTTATTTGCAAGTGTGGAGAGGGGTGTGGATATCTTTCTGCAAAATTGCCATAGTTTCCTTCCTATCTGTCAAATATAGATCAGACGACCTATATTGCAGGATGGTAGGCACACGATCATCACCGACTCTGCTTTTTATAAGAGTAGGGATAAAAAATAGAGTTGGTAATGATGGTGGGCCTGCCATCCTACAATATAGGCCGTCCGATTTATATCTGATGGATAGGAACGAAACTATGACAATTTACCCGCACTCCTATCCACATTTGCAGATAAGGCCTTCCCTCGTTCATCCTTTTCTCCCACAAGATCTTGATGTTCCGTGCAACGCACGGGCATCTTGCTAGTATGAGTAGAAATTAGACATATACCACTTCTCGAATCTTGAAACCAACAACATTCCTTCCTTATCTCATCAAAACCGCCAAAGGAATATATTTTCAGTGAAACATAACATTTTTTAGTGATATACGTATTTCAAAACTAGACTTTTTTTTCTATCAAATCGGTGAATATGTATTAATCTACTCTGATCGTGTGGCAACGTATTGGCACATTGCTAGTAGTTATTATAATTTTTTGGAAACCAGACAAACGGTGAAGTACATATACTAAGAGAAGAGGCGCACGCACGCAGTTGGTCCCTCGCTGTCTCGCACACATGAGTGTTACGTAAAGGCAACATTAACAAATAAACCCTAAAAACCTAGGTGCACGATTGCCGCATTCGCGGGCACCTTTGTAGGAATAGTCAGCTCGCGTGATAATTTGATCCGTGGGAGTTGATGGTCGGGACCACAGGTGAACGACTTGGAGGCGGTGGCTCGCCACTTGCCACAGACCGAGTAGCCACGTTTAAAAGATCATTGTTTTAGCAGGGTTAAGAGTTCCGATTTTCAATGGCGCGTTATAAGTACTAAGTAGTTTTTAGAATGATTGGTATGGAGCGAAAATGGAATTCATAGTACTACGTACCTCCTTGGCGTATGGTTGTATGGGTTTATGTTGCGAGATGTTCAACCTGGTAGTTCTAGGGAAAATACTATGTTTAGATTTAGATGTTGGTTTTCAGTAATGAAAATCGGAAGGGGGAAACCCTTCTTTGATTAAAAAACTACTACCTCCGTTATGGTTTACTAGTCCCCATCGTTTTTTGGGTCAAAGTTTGTCCACGAATTTTACTTGTAAAATGTGAATGGAAAACGAGATTTTGTTATACACAAACAAAAAAGGACTGGAAGGAGTGATTGCTCTGACACGGACGTGACCTCTCATAGCGCAGGCGTTGAACCGGCGCGCGGCCAAGAGGGCCCGACTCGTTGCAGGCCCGGCTGAAAACGCCTCCTC
The DNA here is from genome assembly GCA_021605145.1 of Aegilops bicornis. Lineage (NCBI taxonomy): Eukaryota > Viridiplantae > Streptophyta > Magnoliopsida > Poales > Poaceae > Aegilops > Aegilops bicornis. The sequence goes on from CM038673.1 coordinate 251,556,042, forward strand.
GCCACATGCAACCGGCTTCAGAATGCCCCGCCTGCCTTCATCGAATCCGTGCGTGTGCCGGCAACACGTACTTCCGTGAGCCTGACGGCATTTTAGAACACAAAAAGTGACAAAATATAATTAATTACGCATGGTCTTGACTTGTTGTGCTCGCACTAGTAGCAGGAACTAGAGGTTTTTCTTTATTCATAACTCTCCTCAATTTTTTTTGGCTTTGAAGTGAATCATGGTTGTGGACATTATGTATGAATGTGGAGATATCTGTGAACATGATTTTGATGTGGAAGTTGAACTTGGAATGTCAGGCTTGGGTGTGAACTATACCATGTCCAATGCTTCGTCTGTTATTGTTTGGAAAGTAATTGATGTTATTACATGACCCGAAAACAAATATTTTGTGCCACATCAGTAGATGCAGGGACATCACAACAGGCATGATGACTGGATAAACATTTGAACCTAGGTACTATGAAGGAAATTTTGTATTGACAACAATTTTAGATAACAGGAGACGCCTAGCCTGCTCTGCCTCTGCTAGCTTATTTCTGGCTTCTTCCATCTCTTCTTTGGCATGGGTGAAGGGAGCATCTGATTGCTCTTTTCACTTCTTCAGGAACTCAACTACATTCTCAAGGGCTGCCGCACGCTTTCTTTCAGCCTTTACTAGACCCACGAGGACACGAACAGCTGATGACTACACCTGGCTTGTGTGTAATCCAGCATCATCTGGGAATTTGCACCTTGTGTCTAATCCAGCATTAGGGAACTAGCACATTGTGTGTAATCCAGCCTCATTCTGGAAACATGATCTCGAGGTTGACCATACTTCCCTCCTCGCAGGAACTGCATCCTGACATGAAGTTACTTCTTTTTTAGATAATTACTCAGAGCAACCCAGATCCATTTAGTAGAAGCGGATAAATGTAATCGGGAGAAGTGAATTCAAAAGGAAAAAATATATAAAAACATACTACAAGGTGAGAACACCCACTTCCTACATCAAGCTAAAAACGAAAACATTAGGACGATTAAGACTCTTCTTATGACACATCGAAGAACACGAGGCTTAAGAGAAACAGAAACTACAACATATACACATCAAAGAACACAAGGCTAAACGAAAGTAATTGAAAGGGTGTTACTTACAAAAGCTCGTTTTACAGGTTCGGTGCAGCTCCTCTTTAAATTGCCACGCTCCTTGAAGATGTCCCCAATATCCTGTGTTTGGTCTTCATTGCTCCTCTGCATGTTCAAACTCGTGGTTTTCAAATCTCAACATGGCAAGAAAAATATACTACTAGTAATACTCTCGCATCTTGTGGGCAACATTAAAGCACTCGTCTACCATGTTAGAGCATCTCCAATAGAATCGCAACGCGCGGCACTTTAAAAAAGCGTTTACAGTGCTGAGATCGAGAAGTAGAGATAAAGAGTAGAGGATAGTTCTCACCATAGATAGATAAAAAATAGATTATTCAACTACTCCTCGTTGTTCGACTCCTCCTCGGTGATGTCCTCCTCCGACGTCTGACTGTAGGCGTGAAGATACCGATCGTCATCGGATTCCTAGGGTGACACTGCTCCTAGCCTCATGTTGAATTGAGCGTCCGCTTTTCGCCTACGCTTGTCCTCGCGATAGGTGGCTCGCTCCGCCATCCTCTTATCCCTCTCCGCCCTCCTTTGCTCGTAGAACTCGCGCCCGTTGATGATTTCCTGCGGGAAGCATTGGCGCCACAGCGCCATGGCTTCGTTGTCCATCTCGGCGATGCCGAGATGGTACTCCCGCCCCTGGTTGTCGCGATGATCCTCGTCGGTGATAAGCCGCGGCAGAGGCGCGAGCTCCTGTGCCCGCTCCCGCGTCGGCACGTTTGGGAAGTTCAATATTCTATGAGGCCACCAGAGGCGCCACGCCGCCGCGTCGTACACGCGGGCAGTCTCGTTGGTGGTGTCGAAATTGCCGAGGGCGAGGCGCATCCCGGGGAAACGGATCTCGGCGGAGAAGCCGTCGGAGGGGCGCCGCGGACACCGCGGTATCCCAAGTTTCCCGGCGACGCGGCGGCGGCGAGGCGGGAAAGAGCGGGGAGAGAGCAGTGGCGAGGCACAGAGCGGGGAGAGAGCGGTGGCAAGGCATAGAGCGGTGGGAGGGCGTTGGATTTTATAAGCGCTGCGTCGGACGCCAGCGCCAAAACAACACGCCCGACCGCTTTTTCCCGCGCGCGCGTAATCCTTTCCCGACGTCTCTGCTATCTCTACTCTCTTCTCTACTTTTATATTTGTTTTATATTTAATATTTATCTCTACTTCTTTACTCTCGTTTTTTCTCTACTTTTTGCCTACTCTTATAAAAAACAGAGTTGGTGATGATGGTGTTCCTGCCATCCTGCAATATAGGCCATCCGATTTATATCCGACGGATAGGAAGGAAACTGTGGCAATTTTGCAAAAATATACCCACACCCCTCTCTGCATTTGCAAATAAGGCATTCCCTCGTTCATGCTTTTCTCCCACAAGATAAACTACTCATACAAATGCATCTTGATGCGTGCAACGCATGGGCATCTTGCTAGTTCTAAAAAACTATCCATCATTTGCCACACTACTGGTTGCAGATGAAATACCTACCCAAGCACAGCGCAATACAGGAGCGACGCACAATTACTAGTTGATATTCTGTTGGACAATGGAGGCTATAACCAATTACTTTTACGGGAACAATAGCACCCAGGAAATTTGAAGGGTAGGTATGAACAAAATTGGAACTGCACATGTACTGCTAAGTGATTCAATACACACATTACCAATCGAGGAGGAGAACTATGGTCGCGGCGGCCTCTGTGGGTCATGGTAGGCAACGGGAGTCAGTTCATTGTCCACGACGGTGGTGCTTCTGCGCTTGGCGTCGGCTTTCGAGAAGCAGATCCGAGACCATGGAAGACGGTGCTGGGGAAGAGGCTTCGTGTACGACGACGACGGTGGACCGGCTCCAGTGAAACGTACGGGGTCGTCGATGAGGCAGATGCGCTGCGGTGGACGAGTGCATTGATGTAGTAGGGGTGGAGCACGAAGGCTGCGGTGCCGTGGAGAAGTCTATTTTGCGGTGGGGATAGAAAATGGGGAGTATTCAGGTGTCCTACTCTGGGTGCCGGGGTGGGGTTGGCTGGGTAGGGTGAACCTGAAGTTACGAAAACAGCCCCATACCAACCCTCATCCGTAGGCCTGTTTCGAAGGCTATGATGGTAACTTCCCACTGCTCGAATCAGGGTCGCGGGAGATTTTCCTGCTGAGCTCAAAATTTTGTGCCACTAAACTCCCCGTGTGGCGTGTTGGGTGATTCAGCTAAGCAACTAGCGAGTAGTACTAGTAAACTCTGCATATTAGGTTTGACCAAAGTCAAACTTCCTAAAGTTTGACCACGTTTATAGAAAAATATAAACATTTACCATAACAGATATGTATGATGTGAAAGTACATTCAATAATGAATCTAATGGTATTTATTTGTTATTATATATGTTAATATTTTTTGTTATAAACTTTCTGAGAGTTTACAAAACTTGACTTTGACCAATGCTAATACGCAGACTTAAATAAAAACGGAGGGTGTACACATTTGTTTTCTTAGTATGTAGTGAATTAATCATTTGCTGAAATTGTGAAATAAATATATTAGACTACTGACTTTGAATGTAATGGTCTACACAATTCAATAGTTACAATCATTGTCGAATTCCAAGATGTATACGAGGTCTATAGTACTTCACAACATGCTCAAACTCGCATAATCCCAGTCAAATGACAATCAAAATGCATTTCATAGTTATTACTTTGTAGGATGCAACAAAACCAACAATAACTCTACATCTACCATTATAAAAGCAACATTTTGAACATATCTCAATGTGTGAATGAAACGTGCAAAGAGAGCTTGCGAAGATAGAGTAGATAGGGCGGGAAAGATTGTATGTATGTGAACGAGAGAGTAGGAGAAAAAACTAACAAAACAGAGAGAGGGAGATAGAGAGAGAAAGAGAGAGGAATAAGTTAGGTCTGTGAGAAAGATGGAGACATGTAATATACGTGAGATGCGTGTGCATCCAGATTCTATACACGTGGAAGGATAAGAGACAACATGTTTGATGGGAGAGCTGGAAAAACATGGACGAGAGGGGAAGGATCTCGTGGGTTGAGGGATTGATAAATTTGTGCGGGGGAGAGAGGGATTGGTAATTTTGCGCAAGAGAGAGAGGGTGGGGGGAGGAGTCAGTCAGCCGTCGTCACATCATCCTGCTTCCAAATGGCCCCGCGTTCTCTAGTGCGGTGTGGTCACCGTCTTTGATCTCCTCGATGCCCTCTTTGAAGATTGAGGTGTTGTGCATGCTGGGGTGTAGAGAAGCACAAGCGAGAGTTGTCGCCATATAACCTTGGATGGGGATAAATTGTGTGCTCGGGGGAGGGGGTGTGTGTGTTGTGTGATGTCTGTGTGTGTGTGTCAGATATTGAGAGAAAATATACCTAAGGAGAGAAATGTGTGTGTATGTGACGGAAAGCTACTTGCTAAACAGGGTATACACAAAGAGATTGTGCGTGCGAGATAGAGAGCGATGTGCGGGCCTTGAGGTGGGCAGGGGCCGGGTGAGGGCGTCAAAATGTGCGTGTTGATGCATGTGTTACATGCGATCATGCGAGGGACGGACGAATCGAGAGAGATGGTTGTTGTGTTACGGATGCTCCTCTCTCTCTCTCTCTCTCTCTCTCACACACACACACACATACACACAGACACACAAGTAAAATAGAAGACCGTTCTCTCATGTATACACAACGTATCGGCATCTGTCTATGTCTCACTCATGCATGATCGCTTGCACATTCACACCTCTCTATGTCTCTATCACACGCACACCATCTCCACATTGCCCTTCCGCCACAACACACATATGGACACATACACACGTTCGCTCTCAGTCACACACACTTTGGACGCCAAACTTTGGCAGAAGTTGGCAAAAAATTGTCTCTATTACAAGTGGGCCATAGGGGCAATAAAGTGTGGCAAGCCAAAGTGTGGCAAAAACCAAACACATGCCAAATAAACTGTGGCTGCCAAATTTTGCCTTGGCAAACGGTGGCTGGGAACCAAACAGCCCCAAAATCAGTTCTAAAAAAACTAGGGCGCACCTAAAACGTCCAAATCCAAATAAACACGAACTGGAGCTTAATTCAAATATATGGAAATATTGTAGTGTCAAGAACTTTGTCACACCCTGATTTTCTTGGCACAACACTTAAGATGATAAATCATGATAAATTGTGGTTTGACAAAAACTTTTGTGTGTTTTGGTCTTTGCTTGATTTGATTTTGTCTACTGTTTGCAAGTGCTCTAAAAATCAAATAAATCCTCCAACTCTTATACTCCTTCTCCTTGATCCAAAACTTCTGCCCAATGATCATGCCATGTGTGTAGGACATAAAAATAATTTCTTGTAAAAATATTTTGGCCAAAAAGTATTTTCTAAATTTAGTTTTCCAAAAACCCCTGAATTGAGGTTTGCACTGCAAGTACTTGATTTGGGGTATGAAAAATATTTCAAAGAGTATATTTGAGACCTATTAGATAAAGGAATCCCATAAACCACAAAAATATAATTTTAAAAGTTATTTTACTATTTTATTTAAAAGCTTTTTCTTAAGGACAGAAATGGTCTTTAATAGGTTAAAATTATTTTTATGCTTTAAAAATATTTGTGAAAATTTAGGGAAACTCAGTGGACATATATTGTCCATATATATGAGTTTCAACACATGGTAATGTTCAAAATATTGGTCAAATCCCTCAAAAATCCTTTCTGGATATTTCAAGCTTTTGAAATATTTACAAAGGAAATATTCCCCAAAAATTCCAAGAAAATTCTAGCTTGTCACATATGACGTGCTTGATGATCTTGCCAAGTCTCATATCATGGAGAATAGTATAACCCCATGAAACCCTCTCAAACCCACTTCTGTCCTCTTTCAAGTTTGAACAACTTTGCACTGTCAAACATGTCCAAATGTTCTCAAACCGTGTGAACATGCTCAACTGGCCTAATGATTCATCTAGACCAAATGGCACAAGTTGGAGAACAAGTTAACTTGATCAAAGTTCCCCAAAACCCTTCCTGTCCAGAACCAAATTTGAACAACTCTACATTGCCAAGTGTGTCCTTTTGATCTGAATTTTTGTGGACATGTTCAAATCCTCAAATGATGGCACTACACCAAGTGGTGCATCAAGGAGAATAGATTTGCATGACTAAATCTTGGTAAAGCCATTTCTGCTGATTTCTAGGGTTTACCAAAGTTACATTGGCAACTTTCTTCAAATGGACTCAAACTTGGTGGTAAACCTCAATTATGTGTGAAACTTAATCCTGTTAATTCTCATGTCATGTGGAGTTAATCTTCTTGCCCAAACCACCATCAAACACCTTCTGGCAGAAATTAAAAATGTATGTTTTGTCCACTTCCACTAATCTCCATGAGCTCTCCTTTTTACCACAACCCTCCTACTCCCCCTCTACCTCTGGTGTGCTTCCCTGCCCGAGAGGCAATGATGAAGGGGGGCAGGGACCCATTTTTTCTTCTCTGGACAGCCACTTTTCCCTCCCTTTCTCATCTCTCTCTCACTCCTGGCAAGTCCCAGAGCATCCAAAGCCTCCACCCCTCTTGTTTATTCCTCCTTCATACGACAGACACAAGTGGGCCTTGAAAGTGCCATGAAAAGCCGCGGATTCCGGCCAAAGACGCGCTCTGGAGCACGTCAGCGTGCTCCCGACCGGTTACGCCGCGTCCCCCGACCACCTCGAGCCTCCCCCTCGCGCCAGTCGAGGTGCCTCGACGTCCGCAACACGCCACCGTGCTGGCCCCCTCCTTTCCCCCTCTGTCTTGCCCATGCCGCGCTTGCCCAGAGCCGCCTGAGCCCACCAATGCGCGTGCAAGCTCGTGGCTCCACCCAGAGCTTGCCCCGCTCCCTCTCTCCCTTCCTGGCGCCCTACTCCATGTCACGCCCAATATGCGACCCTATCCAAAAGGAACTCGAAGGTCCCACCAAGGATAGACCCGCATATTGGAAACGCTTTTGCAAGGTGGATATCATTACATCAACATTACATAATAGATGGGGATACAAACATAAGGCCCAAATGCCACAAGAATACATCAACATCATATACAAGAGGAACATCCGACTACGGATGAAACATAAACAGAAACTAAAACGACATCCACCCTGCTAGCCCAGGCTGCCGACCTGGAGCCTATCCCCTGATCGAAGAAGAAGAAGAAGAAGAACTCCAACACAAGCAAGCATCGCTCTCGCGTCATGAACAACGCAAACCTGTACCTGCAACTGATGGTGTAGTAATCTGTGAGCCACGAGGACTCAGCAATCCCATTACCATGGGTATCAAGACTAGCAAAGCTTAATGGGAAAGGAAGGGGTAAAGTGGTGAGGTTGCAGCAGCGACTAAGCATATATGGTGGCTAACATACGCAAATGAGAGCGAGAAGAGAAACAAAGGAACGGTCGTCAACTAGCAATGATCAAGAAGTGATCCTGAACTCCTAATTACGTCAAACATAACCCAGAAACCGTGTTCTCCTCTCGATCAACCCCGAAAAGAGACACTCACGCGATTACGCACACGGTTGGTGTATTTTAATTGAGATCAACTTCGGGTTTTCTACAACCGACATTAACAAATTCCATCTGCCACATAACGCGGGCACGGCTTTCGAAAGTTCAAACCCTGCAGGGTGTCCCAACTTAGCCCATGATAAGCTCTCGCGATCAACGGAAGGAATTGACCTTCTCCCGGGAAGCCCGATCGATCTCGGAATCCGGCTACAAGACATTTCACAGCAATAAAACAAGACCAGCAAAGCCGCCGGTTGTGCCGACAAATCCTGATAGGAGCTGCACATATCTCGGTCTCAGGGCACACCGGATGAGCAAGACGTCGGGTTGGCATAAACCCTGATTGACCAGGGGGCGCCTGACATCGCTCGGTTTGGGCCAGCACTTGGAGAAGCACCGTCCGTGGGGTAAAATAAAGATGACCCTTGAGAGCGCGACTCCCAAGGTAAAAAAAAGGCTAGGTGAGGCAAATGGTAAAACCAATGTTGGGCCTTGCTGGAAAAGTCTTATTCAAAGCGAACTGTCAAGGGGGTCCCATAAATCACCCGACCCAGCGTTAGGGACGCAAAATCCGGGAACATAATACCGATATGACGGAAACTAGGCGGCAAGAGTGGAACAAAACACCGGGCATAAGGCCGAGCCTTCCACCCTTTACCAAGTATATAGATGCATTAATTAAAATAAGATATATATTGTGATATCCCAACAAGTAAACATGTTCCAACAAGGAACAACATCTCCATGTTCCAACAAGGAACAAACTTCATCTTCACCTTCAACTAACAACGCTATAAGAGGGGCTAAGCAAAGCGGAAGCATAGCCAAACAACGGTTTGCTAGGAAGGGTGCAAAAGGTTAGAGGCTGACATGGCAATTAGGTAGGCTTGAGCAACAGGTAATAGGTAGCGCAGCATAGCGATAGAGCGAAGCAACTAGCATAGCAATGATAGTAGTGAGATCCAGGGTAGCGGTCATCTTGCCTGAAATCCCGCAAGGAAGAAGAACGAGTCCATGAAGAAGATGAGCGGAAGAAGCCGAACCAAGCGTGAAGCGAGCGAATCCTCACGATCGCATAGCGAAACAGGAACTAACAAGAAGAAGCACACAACATAGTAAACACACCACACATAGACAAGACATGATGCACAACCAAGCATGATGCATGACAAGCTACATGAAGCTACTCATGGCAAGGGATGATGCAAACAAAAGCAACACATCAAGGCAAGTTTAAATGAGGCCGGAAACATCATATAACAATTCCGGTAAGTCCTCATATGCAAATTTCGAAATTGGTCCAGATCTGCATACTTTATGTTAAAGTTGTTAAACAGCAATTTAATATGCACCACGATGATCTACACGAAATTCTAGTCACGTTACATATAAAGTTCATTAGATTCGGAGCTACGGCCTAGAAGATATGAGCAAAACAAGTTAATCATGGCATTGATGCAACAAGCATATAAACATCAAGCAAAACACCTCAAAACAAGGATCCAACATGATAATATGAAACTACATGCAAAATCAAGCAAGTTTCATATAGAGCACACTCAAAACGGAGCAACGGATCAACACATACACCCTATACAAGTTTAAAGGACAAGCTGTCCAAAACAGCAACTAGGCATATTGCAAGCATCAAAACAACATGCTACAGCACCACAATATGAAAACAAAAGGTATGGGCATGACCTACAGGTAAAGCATTACAAAACATGAGAACTGAGCTACCTCCAGAAACAACTAGAGCATGCTCAAAATGACATGGCAAGATTGCAAGTAATAACAGTTTCAGACTTAGCAGAAATAACAACAGGTTGCAATGTTTAGAGCTATGAAACAACATGTTACGGGAACTTATCATGGCAAACAAAGGCATGGCATGAATCTACTCAAAGCATAGAACAAAAGTCCTTTAGTGACCATAAGCCAAAAAGGATCAGAAAATATAGTAACACCCATGTCAATATCGAAAGTTTAGATTAACAGAATCAGCAACATGGCATGTCAAAAACTGATAACAAGAAGGCATGTTTACAAGCTCAATGCACTCACTACAGAGCCTTATATGAAAAACTAAGCATACATACATCAAGAAGACATGTCACAGAAGACATACATGGCAAGAACAATAACATAGCATACATGGACCAACCTCAACAACCTAGGCAAAATTGAATAACATGTAAACAATCTGCCAGGAAACATTTGATAGCAAAAGTAGAGCTCGATTGACTCAAGCTAGACTACTCCATAAATGCAAACAAGAGCATGGATGGATAGAGCAAGACATGTTTTACAAAACATCCTTACTGAAGTATCTCAAAATAGGCATGGAACTCTAGGTATCATCAAGTTAACATGGCATCAAAATATCAGCAAAACAGGGCTGAAATCAGCAACAACAAGACACCTAGTTTGCATGCTTGTGCTAGTCACCACATAGGTCACAAAAATACATAGCAAGCACCACTGGAAAGAAGACATGGCATATTTAAAAACACATGTAGGACTCAAGTCCATAGGATGCACACATCAATCATGGCAAAAATGACAAAAGTGCAAGTTCTGATAAAAATCAGAAACTAACATCACATAGCACTCTTCTAACAGCATTTCGTGCATCAAGAAGAGCTCAAATGAAAATGACGCAATGAGATGAAATGATCTACTCTTCGAGTCGAACATTTTGACATATTACACGCGCAAAACGGAGCTACGTGCATGGAGATACGATGCAATGAAAAATGCACAAAATTACTGCAGATTACGGGACTTAGATGAAATTTAGAGAGGGGGGAAAGTCAACCCTGCGTGCACGGATATCGATGCAGCGCCGGAGAGCTTCGCGGAGGTGCGGATCCGGCCGGAGATGGAGGGGCCGGCGAGGGGCGGCGGATCCGGATCCCCACGGCCGGATCTCGCCGGGCGGCGCGTGAAGGGAGCCGGCGACGGCAATGGAGGGCGAAAGGGCGCGGGCCGGCCGGAGGATGGCGGCGGGCGAGGCGAAGCCGGACGCCGGGCGGCGCTGGCCGGGCGGAGGCGGCGGCGGGCGACCCGAGGGAGGCGGCGAGGGCGGAGGGGCCCCGAGGCGCGGAGGCGGAGCATGGCGCCCGGCTGTCGGCGCGGTCGCCGCGGCGAAGGGTTGGCGGCGGTGGGAGCTTGCCGGCGGCGGCGGGCGAGACGGGCGGCGGCGGGACGGGCCGAAAGCGGCGGCGAGACTGGCTCAAGGGCTCGATCCGGTCCCAAGGGCGGGCGGTGGAGGCGTGGGAGGCCACGGGCGGCTGCGGGTTGGATGAGGGCGGCGGCGGAGGCGACGTGGCGACCTCTCATTGGTCGGAGTGAGGTGGCTGCGGGGGCGCGGACATGTCCGTCGGTGGAGAAGAAACGTCCGGCGGCGGCAGGGAAGGTTAGGGTAGATTCATCCAGAATTTTTGGAGGGAGGGCAATATATAGGTAGAGGGAGGTAGGAGAGTCCAAATGAGGTGTGGTTTTTGCCACGCGATCGTGATCGAACGACCGAGAGCATGGAGGGGAGTTTGGTGGGTTTTGGGCATGTTAGAAAGGGGAGTTGTGCTTCAACAATAGAGGATTTTGCGGTTACCAGGTTAACCGTTGTAGTAACAAACGACCTCCTATTGGCTCGAAACTTGTCAGGCGGTCTACCGGTGCTATACCAAGGCCACTTGACAAACCTCGGTCCATTCCGAGACCGTTTAATACCCGCACATGAAAAGAGGTAAAAGAGGCGGCGGAGACATAGGAGTGCGGATTGCAAAAGCGGACAACGGGGAAAATGCTCGGATGCATGAGACGAACACGTATGCAAAATGAAATGCACATGATGACATGATAAAAATGCAGATGATGACATGGCAAAGTGCAACACGCAAGCAAATGACATGGCAACGACGGCGAATAACTGGCGGACACCTGGCACATCGAATCCGGGGCGTTACACTCCACCCCCACGAACACCGTAGACAACCCCACTTCCTCCCTCCTGGCCGCCCGAGCCGTTGCCGCGGCCACCCGTAGCCCACGTCCATGGTGAGCAACGGCCTCGCTATATAAGGCCGGCCAAGGCCTCTCTCTGGAGCCCTTTCACCCTCTTTCCCTCCCGTAGGTCACCCAGACCCAGCCAACCCTCTTCCCGAGCCCTCCGTCGCTCCCCATGGCCGGAACCGAGCCGTCGGGCTCCACCTAAATTCGGGTTATCCCGAGCCTCTCTTCCCTGTTAGCCACTCCAGTACCCTCATACCACCACCTCGAGGCCCCCCATCGCCGTCGTTCATCCCACAGGAGCATGCGTGCTCGTGGCCGAAGATGGCCGACGGCCTCCTCCGCGGCCGTCCAAGCCGTCGCCGCTACTGCCCTCGTCGGCGTACGAAAAGCACCCAGGTGGATGCGGCGCGGCCTCCTGAGCTCATCCATAGCCAGAGCATCGCCGGAGGTGCCCCGTAGCGCCGGCAGTCGTCGTCGGGGCTCTCTGCTCCCTCGGCCAGGCGAACGCGCGGGAGGAAGAGGAAGACGAAGGCCCTGCAAGCGGGCCCCGCTCGTCAGTGGCCCAGCCACCGGGCCACGCTGGCAAGTGGAGGCGGGTTCCGCCTGGGCGCCTTCGACGTCGCCCCGTCGCTCGCATGGCCGAGCCGTTGGGCCGGCCCAGTGTCTTATGGTGCTAAAGCTGCATACAATGCACGATTTAGGTATAACCCAATATTCTCCTTTTTCTTTTCCAGTGAACTTAAAAAATCCATAAACAATTCAAAATTAACTCCAAATTGGACGATTCAAATTTTCATGATCTATCACATGGTGTTGTTTGCACATTTTTACAGGAAACTTTTCTTCACACATATTTAGTAAAACCCTATTTTCCTATTTCTGTGATGAACTTTAGAAAATCAGAGAGAGCTCAAAATTGATCCAAATGCCATGATTCAAATTCCTAGATGCTTCTAGGATCATAACTTAGTTTATGAACATTTTTCCTAATACTTTCTGTACCACACAATATAATGAACCATTTCTTCATATTTGTTAGCTTCACAAATTCATAGGAAATCATTTGAACTCCAAATCTAGAGAAACCAACTCCTAGATGCTTCTAAAATCATGCTTTGTCAAATGGGTGCCTCTGCTCATTTTTGAAAATAATGTTTCTGTACACTTCTTGCAAATCCATTAATCCCTTGATTCCCCCACATTGAAATGTTCAGAGATGTCCATTGATCAAATCCTAATAAAACCACTTTGGTCATACCTCATATCACCAGACTTGTCCTAGAAAAGTCAAATTAATATTTTTAGAGCACTTTTATTTTCTGCCTTGTTGTGTTGCTTATTGTGATTGTTTCCGACGTTAGTTGATGAAGTAGACGGAGTACTTGGAGAAGGACTAGAAGATTTCAAGACTCTGATGAACCAGGCAAGCAGCCCTTTGACCATGATGAACCCTTTTTATCATAGTAGCATTTCTTTCCGTGATTGTTGAATGCATGATATCTTGAATGGATACCTTGCTAGGTTTGCCTCCGTTGCATGCCCCGTTGATACTTGCATTATTCATGACTCTATCCTTGTGTTAGAGTTGTGTTGGTGGGTTGTAGAAATATGCTATAGTTGTTGGCTGAGCAAAATGGGTCGAAGTTATGCATGGAAAGAAACAAGTGTGGTTTGACATGCTTGCAAATAGCCCATGGGTGCCACTAATGCCCACAGGAGATGATGATGAACTAGGTCACTACTTGGTGGAGAGGTAGTGCACCGAGGCTTGATGAAAGTGTTGTTTACGAGACGGATTAGATTTAAGATTGTCTACCGTCCCAACCAAACATGTACAACCACACTACCCCTTATGGGACGGGCATTACTGACTACCTAGTTCGTGCTAGCATGGATGCCCGCATTACTAGTGACGAGAGTGACATGGTCACTCTCGGGACGGGGTCGTGCTTGGATAGGCGGCCATGATTGTTTTCACAGGGCACCGGACACACCGTTGGTACCCCCGTGCATGTGAGATGTGATGAATATGGGAGCGTGGCTCCACCAAATTAAATTGTGAAAATGTTTGTACGGGGGCTGTTACCAATCGAGTGGACTCTATGTTGGTCACGACTAGGGAAAGGTAGTGATCGGGTGCTTACCCTGGTTACTTAAGGTACCGCGGGTCGTGGATGACACGAAAGCTTCCCGGATCTTGTGGGTAAAGTGTGCAACCTCTGCAGAGTGTCAAACTATTCGAATAGCCGTGTCCATGGTAAAGGACAGTTGGGTGGTGCTGCTTAGACTATGTCCATATGTTTCTGACAAACGACACGGGTTGAGTATATTGTTGATGTGATTCGTGAGGAAGTCACGATGAGCTTGAGCATGAGTTGTTCACAACTCCTCCTTGATGTTAATGTCTGTAACCTCCTGATACTTGTTGCAGACGCATTCATGTCCTTGATAAATGTTGATCATGCCTGCATGAGAAAAAATAGCTTTCCGCAAAAATGCCAATTAAGAAGTAGAGCTTTGCATAATTATTTTGTTATCACTCTTGGGTTGCTTGCGAGTACATTCAAAGTACTCATTGGCTTGCCACTGGTTATTTTATTGGCCAGGCATGAAAGACAAGATATATTGAAGAGTTTTTGGTGACGATCGTGCGAGCTAGGATGCTTTCCCAGTCATAATGCTTGTAGGGTTAAGGCAGATGGCATGGGTCCAACTTATCGACGAAGATTTCCGCTGCGATGATATACTCAAGACTTGACCATAATGGTCCTACTTGTGTAAAACGGTATGTATGGATGTAAGACTCTTGTTATTCAGCTTCTGTGTGTTCAGTGAGCATTGATCTCTGGGATCACTGTACACGTGCATTCGGTGATCACGACTTATGAGTCGGGGTCCCCACAGAGCTGGTATCAGAGCCATCCTGACTGTAGGAAGCCTTAGTTAGCATGGTCGTTAGTCAGGATAAAACTATTTCCAAAACTATTACTAGTTTTCAAAACTATCTATACTTCTCTTCCCTTCTCAGATTTCCGAAAACTAAGGTATACTTTCCTTATTGATCTCTTCCCCTTCAAAACCTTTTGTCGCTAGAACCCTTATGCCCCTGACCACTGGATTCTTTGTAATCCTCATGGATAATCTAGAAGGAAGATGCCTTGCCAGACATTCACCCACATCTCCTGAACACAAGATTGGCGACACCACAACAAGACGACACCAACAGAAGATACATCCTCGAGGAATGAGGACATGAAGACCCAGGAGATGGTGACACCCTTGACACTGCCTCAAGATGTAGCAACCTTAGCCTATGATGATCAGGGCATAGGATATGCAAGATCATGATATACATCGCTAATAGGGTAACCCTGTCACTACCGTTGTTGTATCGGCAACCACCGGTGGATGAGAACCTAGCCATTTGGTCCGCCTCACTATTGTGAGCAGGAAAACGGTTTCTTCATCCCCCGCTCTCGGTGACGATATTGTCAACAATGTGTCCGACGGGTTGGACCACTATTATGCCTTGATAATGTTATTGCATAAAGGATTGCCTACCTGGTACCATCGACGGCTTGGAAAGCAAAAGCGATCATCATGATTAAGAAGACAAGACAAGACCAAGTCAAAGACAGCCACGAGGAGCCACCATCACCCCATCACCTCATCAGGCGAGAAGTTGTTGAAGATTCTTCCGGCTCAACCCAGATCGTTTCATCAAACAAGAGACGTAGCAACACCTGAGGAAAACTCAGGAGACTGCATGAGGCACAAGGCACGACTATTGAGTCCGAGAACCCCTAGGGTAGGATGAGTCGTGTACCCCCCCTATGCGCAGTCGAGTCCGTATGATGGTTCGAATAGAACCATGATTGTGTGTTGCTTGTTTTTTATTTGTTTGTGTTTCGATATAGGTCACACTTTTTCCCTAGGCGACAAGTATGCGACTATATCACCTTCCTTACCTTGCGTCTTCTATTTGGCCCTTTTTGCGCCTGTTTGTTTGCACTTGCACTATAGAACCCCCTTTAGGCATTCCCCTCCTTTATGCTACCACTCCCTCTCATCTCTCTCCTCAACTGAAGGCTAGCAAGACAAGATACACCAAGGGTTCTGCTTTGGCAACCAACCAGCACTGAAGACTTTTGCTACAACCTCCTCGACCAAGTGCAACCCCGTAGAGTTATGTTTACCTCTGAAGACTGTAAACTCATCACTATACCCTTCGATACTTCACGAGATACCCCAGCTCGAATCCTTAACCAAGTGCTTAACCCACGGAATTACGAGTGGACCAGTTAAGCCTCTGTAACCTCGCATAGCACTGGGTTCATTATGGAACTAGTTGACATAGCAAACGAGCACATTGTCATCCTAAGATAGCACCAATACTGATGATGCCATAGGAGAGACCAATTTGGGGATATAGGAACGGAGGACAAATGACTTGATGAGTTTATATCAGAGACCCTAAGGAATTGACTGAGACTTTGGTAGATCATGAGGCTTTCATGTTGGTAGATGAACTTGGTGGGATCATGATTATAGATTAGCATAGCTTCCATTATCCCTGAGTAAATTGGATTTATAGGACAATTATGATTGCAAGCTGAAACTCATGGAAGTGCAAGGATTTGACTTGATCAGATGATATTGATAGGAGATAGTTGATATTACGTAAATAACTAAGGGAGACATGTAGGATTCCTCGCTGGACATGAGATTTGGATTAAATAGGTTATCCTAGTGGAGTATGGATGCAGAGTAATTTTACATGGTTTGGAGTAAATTGGATTTAGACTGATGATCTTGATCATGATACCATGTTTCTCGGTGGACCATAACTAGGAGATTGGAATAATTGTCAGAGTTTATTTAGGGATCTATATATGCTTGACCTTGGAGTTTACATGACCATGATAATGGAAATTGGTGGACTGACTATAGCAAGGTAGCCCTTTCAAGTATTTGGTGATTATAGGACATTAAAATATCATGTGGGACACCATAGACATTGGATTTGTAGAATTAATGAATTATGTAGCTAATGGGCTTTTGGAGTTGAATTATGTGAGATGATACTTTTGGAGATATAAGGTGATCTGTTTGGAGGACTAGATAGAACAATTGGCATCTCAGGAACTGTGCTCAAGGATGGGATGGTGAACATTCACTCGCACACTAGAATCCTTGAAACCCTTAAGCCCTATCAATCCACAACATGGCCGGATCCTGACCTTGGGCTTTGGCTCTAGATCGATAAGACCTTTGCCAATACTCAACCGTGACCATCACCAATGCCTCAGCCCACTTTACGCACCACATAGACTTCATGGAGTGCTTGGACAAGTTAGTTGTCATCTTTCTTTGATGACATACTCGTCTACCCGAAGACGGAAGAAGAATCGTTGAGCTGGTCAAGGAACATCTGAAGACCGTCATGTCTAAGAGGAAGAACTACACTAACCACCATCTGCAAGAAGTATACTTCCGCGTCAAAGACCATGTGTATCTGCAAGCCACTCCTCTCTAAGGAACCAAGCATTTCCATGACAAGGAGACCCACACCAAGATTCATCGACCCTCTTCGAGATCACTCCAAGAAATAACAACCCCCTCTGAGATCACTACGAGACGAAGAGAAGATGCGATTACCATTTGGAGTTGCCACCGAGTTACCCGATGTGCACAATGCTTTCCATGCATCACAACCCGAAGTGTTTCCAACTTCCTAACTTGCCCGATCTCTAAGAGGGCAATGACCACCGAGCCATCGACCCCTAGCCCAATCTAACCTACCGCGAGCTACCCATTAGCAACCTGGACCAAGTAGAACATTATATACGAAGCCACACCATCAATTACTTCAAGGATCAAAGGAGCACCGCTCGGAAGCAGGAACAACATGAGGACGTGAAGACAACCCCACATCAAAGTTTTTGTATCCCTTTCCGCGCCTAGTTTGGGAATCTCGGGGACGAGATTCTTATAAGGGGGGTAGATCTGTCACACCCTGGTTTTCTTGGCACAACACTTAAGATGATAAATCATGATAAATTGTGGTTTGACAAAAACTTTTGTGTGTTTTGGTCTATGCTTGATTTGATTTTGTCTACTGTTTGCAAGTGATCTAAAAATCAAATAAATCCTCCAACTCTTATACTCCTTATCCTTGATCCAAAACTTCTGCCCAATGATCATGCCATGTGTGTAGGATATAAAAATAAATTCTTGTAAAAATATTTTGGCCAAAAAGTATTTTCTAAATTTAGTTTTCCAAAAACCCCTGAATTGAGGTTTGCACTGCAAGTACTTGATTTGGGTTATGAAAACTATTTCAAAGAGTATATTTGAGACCTATTAGATAAAGGAATCCCATAAACCACAAAAATATAATTTTAAAAGCTATTTTACTATTTTATTTAAAAGCTTTTTCTTAAGGCCAGAAATGGTCTTTAATAGGTTAAAATTATCTTTATGCTTTAAAAATATTTGTGAAAATTTAGGGAAACTCAGTGGACATATATTGTCCATATATATGAGTTTCAACACATGGTAATGTTCAAAATATTGGTCAAATCCCTCAAAAACCCTTTCTGGATATTTCAAGCGTTTGAAATATTTACAAAGGAAATATTCCCCAAAAATTCCAAGAATATTCTAGCTTGTCACACATGACATGTTTGATGATCTTGCCAAGTCTCATGTCATGGAGAATAGTATAACCCCATGAAACCCTCTCAAAACCACTTCTGTCCTCTTTCAAGTTTGAACAACTTTGCACTATCAAACATGTCCAAATGTTCTCAAACCTTGTGAACATGCTCAACTGGCCTAATCATTCATCTAGACCAAATGGCACAAGTTGGAGAACAAGTTAACTTGATCAAAGTGCCCCAAAACCCTTCCTGTCCGTAACCAAATTTGAACAACTCTACATTGCCAAGTGTGTCCTTTTGATCTGAATTTTTGTGGACATGTTCAAATCCTCAAATGATGACACTACACCAAGTGGTGAATCAAGGAGAATATATTTGCATGACTAAATCTTGGTAAAGCCATTTCTACTGATTTCTAGGGTTTACCAAAGTTACATTGGCAACTTTCTTCAAATGGACTCAAACTTGGTGGTAAACCTCAATTATGTGTGAAACTTGATCCTGTTAATTCTCATGTCAAGTGGAGTTCATCTTCTTGCCCAAACCACCATCAAACACCTTCTGGCAGAAATTAAAAATGTATGTTTTGTCCACTTCCACTAATCTCCATGAGCCCTCCTTTTTACCACAGCCCCTCCTAGTCCCCCTCAACCTCTGGTGTGCTTCCCTGCCCGAGAGGCAATGATGAAGGGGGGCAGGGACCCATTTTTTCTTCTCTGGACAGCGACTTTCCCCTCCCTTTCTCATCTCTCTCTCGCTCCTGGCAAGTCCCAGAGTATCCAAAGCCTCCAGTCCTCTTGTTTATTCCTCCTGCATACACCAGACACAAGTGGACGCGCTAGTGCGCGCGGAAAAGCCGCGGATGCCGGCCAAAGACGCGCTCTGGAGCACGTCAGTGTGCTCCCGACCGTTGACGCCGCGTCCCCCGACCACCTCGATCCTCCCCCTCGCGCCAGTCGAGGTGCCTCGACGTCCGCAACACGCCACTGCGCTGGCCCCCTCCTTTCCCCCTCTGTCTTGCCCATGCCGCGCCCAGAGCCGCCCGAGCCCGCCAATGCGCGTGCAAGCTCGTGGCTCCACCCGGAGCTCGCCCCGCTCCCTCTCTCCCTTCCTAGCACCCTACTCCACCCCCACGGACGCCGTAGACAACCCCACTTCCACCCTCCTGGCCGCCCGAGCCATTGCCGCGGCTACCCGTAGGCCACGTCCACGGTGAGCCACGGCCTCGCTATATAAGGCCGCCCAAGGCCTCCCTCTGGAGCCCTTTCACCCTCTCTCCCTCTCGTACGTCATCCAGACCCAGCCAACCCTCTCGCCGAGCCCTCCGTCGCTCCCCATGGCCGGAGCCGAGCCGTCGGGCTCCACCTAAATTCGGGTTATCCTGAGCCTCTCTTCCCTGCTAGCCACTCCAGTACCCTCATACCACCACCTCGAGGCCCTCCATCACCGTCGTTCATCCCTGGGAACGCCACGCGCTCGTGGCCGAAGATGGCCGACGGCCTCCTCATGACCATCCAAGCCGTCGCCCGCTCGACCCTCGTCGGCGTCTGAAAAGCACCAGTGGATGCGGCGCGGCCTCTGAGCTCATCCATAGCGAGCATCGCCGGAGGTGCCCGTGGCGCCCGGCAGCGATGCGTCGTCGGGGCTCTCTGCTCCCTTGGCCAAAGCGAATCTGGCTGGAGGAAGAGGAAGAGGCAGAAAGGCCACACCAAGCGGGCCCCCTTCGTCGATAGCCACCGCCACACAGCCCTGTTGGCAAGTGGGCGGAGTTCCGCTGGCGCCTTCGGCGTCGCCCGTCGCTCGCATGGCCGAGCCGTTGGAGTCGGCCAGTGTCTTTGATGCTAAAGCTAGCGCCATACGCAGTTTAGGTATAACCCAAATATTCTCATTTTTCTTTTCCAGTGAACTTCAAAAATCCATAAACAATTCAAATTAACTCCGAATTGGATGATTCAAATTTGTAGTAGTTCATAAATTCATGATCCATCACATGGTGCTGTTTGCACATTTTTCCGGGAAACTTTTCCTCACACATATTTAGTAAAACCCTATTTTCCTATTTCTGTGATGAACTTTAGAAAATCACAGAGAGCTCAAAATTGATCCAAATGCCATGATTCAAATTCCTAGATGCTTCTAGGTTCATAACTTAGTTTATGAACATTTTTCCTAATACTTTCTGTACCACACAATATAATGAACCATTTCTTCATATTACATAGCTTCACAAATTCATAGGAAAATCATTTGAACTCCAAATCCAGAGAAACCAACTCCTAGATGCTTCTAAAATCATGCTTTGTCAAATGGGTGCCTCTGCTCATTTTTTAAGATAATGTTTCTGTACACTTCTTGCAAATCCATTAATCCCTTGATTCCCTATCATTGAAATGTTCAGAGATGTCCATTGATCAAATCCTAATGAAACCACTTTGGTCATCCTTCATATGACCAGAGGTGTCCTAGAAAAGTCAAATTAATATTTTTAGAGCACTTTTATTTTCTGCCTTGTTGTGTTGCTTATTGTGATTGTTTCCGACGTTAGTTGATGAAGTAGACGGAGTACTTGGAGAAGGACTAGAAGATTTCAAGACTCTGATGAACCAGGCAAGCAGCCCTTTTACCATGATGAACCCTTATTATCATAGTAGCATTTCTTTCCGTGATTGTTGAATGCATGATATCTTGAATGGAAACCTTGCTAGGTTTGCCTCCGTTGCATGCCCCGTTGATACTTGCATTATTCATGACTCTATCCTTGTGTTAGAGTTGTGTTGGTGGGTTGTAGAAATATGCTATAGTTGTTGGCTGAGCAAAATGGGTCGGAGTTATGCATGGAAAGAAACAAGTGTGGTTTGACATGCTTGCAAATAGCCCAGTGGGTGCCACTAATGCACCTGGGAGATGATCATGAATTAGGTCACTACTTGGTGGAAAGGTAGTGCACCGAGGCTTGATGAAAGTGTTGTTTACAGAGACGGATTAGATTTAAGATTGTGTACCGTCCCAACCAAACATGTACAACCACACTACCCCTTATGGGACGGGCATTCTTGACTACCTAGTTCGTGCTAGCATGGATGCCCGCATTACTAGTGACGAGTGACATGGTCACTCTCGGGGTCGAAATAGGCTTGGATAGGCGGCCATGATTGTTTTCACAGGGCACCGGACACACCGTTGGTACCCCCGTGCATGTGAGATGTGATGAATATGGGAGCGTGGCTCCACCAAATTAAATTGTGAAAAAATGTTTGGCACGGGGGCTGTTACCAATCGAGTGGACTCTATGTTGGTCACGACTAGGGAAAGGTAGTGATCGGGTGCTTACCCCGGGTACTTAAGGTACGGCGGGTCGTGGATGACACGAAAGCTTCCCGGATCTTGTGGGTAAAGTGTGCAACCTCTGCAGAGTGTCAAACTATTCGAATAGCCGTGTCCACGGTAAAGGACAGTTGGGTGGTGCTGCTTAGACTATGTCCATATGTTTCTGACAAACGACACGGGTTGAGTATATTGTTGATGTGATTCGTGAGTAAGTCACGATGAGCTTGAGCATGAGTTGTTCACAACTCCTCCTTGATGTTAATGTCTGTAACCTCCTGATACTTGTTGCAGACGCATTCATGTCCTTGATAAATGTTGATCATGCCTGCGGACGCGGAATCTACCTTCGAGACCTTGAATGCCACGTGGATCCTGCAATCTGAAGGAGCAATTAGGGTCAGTCGACTC
Source organism: Aegilops bicornis (assembly GCA_021605145.1). Taxonomy (NCBI): domain Eukaryota; kingdom Viridiplantae; phylum Streptophyta; class Magnoliopsida; order Poales; family Poaceae; genus Aegilops; species Aegilops bicornis. The sequence goes on from CM038673.1 coordinate 251,578,129, forward strand.
TTGTGAGCCGTTTGATGCAACATGGATGGCTAGAAGGGCTTCTTCAACCTCCAAAATAGATGCATGGTTCATCTTCCCAGCCCGCCACATGCATAACCGCCTGCCGCCGCTGCCGCGCCCTCCCCTGAACCGCCAACCACCGCCATGCTCCCCACCCACCCCCGCCATCCGTTTAACCCCGGGCACGATCCATTTTTTTTTCCGGTGAACTGCATTCCACACCCAACACTCATAAGATAGATCATGGGCATCCTGCCGTCTTCTTCCTTCACTCCGTCGAACTTCTTTCACAAATCGACTGACCCAAATTATACTACTAGTACGAACGTATTAACTACAGTAGGAATACGAAGATACGAGCAGTAGTACCAACTGCAGGAAGAACAGTAGTAAGACATAGTACTAGTACTACTGTATGTACTAAAGAGTTACAATAACGAGAAAGAACATAATCATAGTTCTGCTGCAGCCTCAGCACAACACACCCTTGAAAATAAACTAAGCAACTAGTCCGCTTGACACTGAAGTAGAACCAGCATGAGCGACGACACTGCCACCTACTCGGAGTCCGAGTCCACGTCCTCTACTTCGTCCTCGTCCCTCTTCCTCTTCCTCTTCGCCGACACTTCTTTGCTTGAACCGGACACTGGGCTCTACTTCTTCATCCAACCCTTGTAGATATTTAAACAAAGGTAGGAATCCATTGCTGCGTATAGGGTGTGGTCTTCATCTAATGTCTTCGACTCCCATGCATGATGAAACTCGTGGTGAGGTTTCTTAAGTTTAGCGTACGAACAATCAATCATGGCTGTTGCCAGGGTCAGCATTGAAGGTTGAGAGGAGGATACCAGGCTTGCCTTCTGGAGATCGAAGGGCTGGCCTACAACGAGGCCTATCCGACCCAGGATTTCCTTGTCGTTCCTAAAGTCTATAGTAACGAATTTGACTCGGTCGCCCTTGAGGAACTTCTTAAATTCCTCGCACTCAACGTCGGCATAGCATATGTGGTAGACCAAGCATAAGTCATGACGCAAACTTGGATCACGGCGGGCTTCTTCTTCTCTGCCTCCTTTAGTTTCTTCTCGCTTCCCAGGACTGTGGTGTACTCAACATCTAGCCCAGCGACCCACTCATCATTTGAGTTTTTGAACATGCGTTTGAAGCGAGCAAGGCATTCTTTCACCATTGCGGAAGAACGGGTGTAGATGACGTCGAACTTATCGCCGGTGATGGTTCTGACGTTGTACTCACCGGCGATCATGGACATTTGGGACGCCATGGATTTGGGAGGAGGGTTAGGATTAGTGGAACTGCCGTAATGTGAAAGGACGGGATGACTGGAAGCGAACTACTGTAAGGTACTATACTAGTAGAAGACGGGGACGAGTAGGGCGTGCGAACAACGTGGGATTGATGGCTTGCCCGCTGGATAAATGGCTGCAAGCCCCCAAAGAGTTCTCGAGAACTATGCAGGACCCACTAGATGTCATGTCTACTAGACCCATATAAATGCGCTTTGACGGTATAGCTTCTACCTGTTTGCACGCCATGCCGGCGCATGGGTAACTTCACTTAATTCCGTCAACCGTCGCACCTCCCATGACCTTCGCCTCCCTCGCGCGGTCGCGCCCTTTGAGACTTCGACTGGCTATAAATGAGCAATTTATTGCCTAGTCCGCATGCATGATACTCCCTCTGGTTCTTTTTTACTTCAGTCAACTGTTTGCAAAGTGTTTGACCAAATTTATACTAAAAATATCAATATCTACAATACTGATTATAATGAGTATAAGAACTACTATTAGATGAGTTGGATGAGTTAAAGATTCTAATCCTGAACTAACCTTGAAGTAACTCTAGAGAAAGAGGTGTTTGGATGACAGGGTTAGATGGAGCACGGATACGGCGAGGTGCCTTCATGGGCGGTGCGAGAGGGAGGGAGGGAGGGAGAGGACGAGAAGCTTCGAGGAAGTGGGGAGGGATCTGCTACGGGGAGAGCGAGAGAAAATTGTGTTTTTTAGTGTCCCGAGAAGAACTACTCCCTCCGTCTAGGTGTGTAAGTCACCTTATGAAAACCAAATAATCTCAAAACACTTAGGCACCGTACATTAACTCCCTCCTCATTTCTTGTTTTGTAACATATCAACCAATAAGAGATGTGGGCCGTGCATGCTTTCAATGACTTGAGACTGCCAAACATGACATGCAGTGGTTAGTTAATTTCATGCAATGCTATTAATTAGCAAAAAGACATTAAGTTTTCTCGTTTTCCTCTCCGCCTTGGTCGCGGTGCACAACGTAAGATGACTTACACACCTAGACGGAAGGAGTAACCCAAATAAGCACCTCTTGGGTGGGTTAGATTTTTTTTGGGTTAGTTGAGTTCAAACTAACCCAAACTAACTCTAACACATGGATTCAAACAGGGCCAAGGTTAGCTATTAGAGTACTACTACCTCCCTTCTAGTTTAAAGGGATCGATTCAAAAAATTCACCTACTCTTAGCAAGATAGAGGCGGTGGAATAGTTTTTGTAGTTCTTCACAAAAAAACGTGTTTACCAATGCATGCATGAACACTAGTTACTCTAACCCCCCTCTCTTCTTTAATTCTTTGCCACATCAGCATGTTTCCTATTCACGTGTGCATGATACCAGCTAAGATACCATCATTATGGCCAACCTTAATCATCGCATGCAATAATTTAGTGCACCTTGAAATATGAACATGTGTGGGGCGTGTATGTTTTTAATGACTTGATACTATACCTAGCCCGGCATGCAAGATGAGACTTATTATACACCGTTCCCTATACCTGCTGGAAGCCCGTTCGTCTCCAAATCTTTTCCTCTCCATGTGTGGAAACAATATGCCTGCCAGACTTTCCTTCTCCCTCCGACGGTCCCACCACTCCATCCCGTGTGGAAAGAATCTGCATGCATGACTCTCCTCCCCCCACGCTCGTCCAATCCGGTGTGACCAGCAATATTTCCACCCCTTCCCTCCCCTGTAATTTACTCCAACAAATATGCCCACATAGCTGTGACTTAACTGCAGGTGCATTGGGTCACTGACATATGGGTCCAACAGGGGTCTTGCCCACATGTCAGTGACGCAACTGGACCTGCAGTTAAGTCAGTGCAGCTCAGTCCATATCTTACGTAGGTGTGCCATTGCTCGCTATAAATATTGCGCCTCCCACGACATTGCTATCTCCTCCCCCTCACGTTCACATTCATCGCTATCTCCTCCCCCTCTCTCTCACATCGACCACCATGGAATCGCCCTCCCAAGCCCTAGGCGCCCCTCGCCGCACCGGGCGGACGGTCACACGTCGCCGTTCCGTTCCTCGCCACCACTAGTCGAGGAGGAAGCGTCAGCGTTCCGCTCCTCGCTGTGACGCGTCGAGGTGGATGCGTCAACATTCCCAATCTCGCCAGCACGCGCGTCGGAGGACGCGTCAGCTCCCTGCTACAAGGAGAATGTCGGCCGCCCGCCGAGCCCCCTGTCGGTGTCAAAACCGGCGGATCTCGGGTAGGGGGTCCCGATCTGTGCATCAAGGCTGATGGTAACAGGAAGCAAGGGACACAGATGTTTACCCAGGTTCGGGCCCTCTCGATGGAGGTAAAACCCTACTTCCTTCTTGATTAATATTGATGATATGGGTAGTACAAGAGTAGATCTACCATGAGATCGTAGCGGCTAAACCCTAAGAGCTAGCCTATGATGGTATGATTGTAATTGTGATCGGCCTTCTAAGGACCAACCTCTCCGGTTTATATAGACACCGGAGAGGGCTAGGGTTTACATGGAGTCGGTTACAAGGAAGGAAATATAATATCCGGATCGCCAAGCTTGCCTTCCACGCCAAGGAAAGTCCCATCCGGAGATGGGCCGAAGTCTTGAGTCTTGTATCTTCACGCTTCAATAGTCCGGACGTTGTACACGATCCGGCGATGCAGATACCCCTAATCCAGGACTCCCTCAGTAGCCCCTAAACCAGGCTTCAATGACGATGAGCCCGGCGCATAGTCTTGTCTTCGGCATTGCAGGGCGGGTTCCTCCTCCGAATACTCCAAGGTAATTATCGAACACTCAAACCGTGTCCAGATCCACAAGATGATATTCGCATGCCACCGTAGAGAGAATGATGTTTCACAAATGCAATCTGCTGACAACTTTTTAGGCAACACGACGTGTCACTACGGTCAGGTCATTACTCGAACCGTCTTTCCACAACCAGCCACAGCGCATATTGCGAGGCGGTTTCCTTGACACGTCTTGTTAAAGCAGAGATCGTGCACCCTCATTACAGGATTCTCATTAATATGGGTACGGGTAATCCCACCACATCATTAATTGTGGCGCTTGGGAAGCAAGTGATTCCCAACGGGCAAGTGGGGAGGCACACCGCTTTCGTTGCCTCTATAAAGGGATAAGATTTCCTCATTTTTACCCACGCCTTCTTCCTTCTCTGCCCACTCTTGCCCCCTCGAGCTCCAGCGCCCAAGCCCAAGTATCCACCGCACAGCTAGACATGTCCAGAGCAGTAGGCCAGTGGGTGGCTTCCACAGTTGAGGAGAAGCACATCACAGATCTTCGGGCGGCCAGATACTTGGCCGCAGACATAGCGCACCGGCTACCGGACGCTGGGCAGGTCATTCCGACCCCAGGACCCCAAGAAAGAGTCGTGTTCGTCGCCCACTTCGTCATTCGAGATTTCCACTCCATCCCTTCGTCCATGCTGGCTCATGTTCTACTATGGGCTAGATTTCCATGATCTAGCCCGAATTAAATCCTCAACATCTCGGCGGTCATAAATGCGTTTGCAAAACCTTCCTCCGCATCCGGCCTCACTTTGGCTGTGGCTGCAAATCTTCTGCGTGAAGCTGAAGATTGTCTGTGACCAACAAGCGGAGTGCGGAGGGGCCATGGTGGGCAAGATGCCTAACGTCACCTGGCTGGACGGCTCCTTTGCGGAGACCGTAAAGGGATGGCAATCGGGGTGGTTCTGCATCACCGAGCCATGCGGCGTCAACTGCGCGGCGGCCCCCGAGTTCCGATTTGGAACCCCTATGCGGCTCACCTCCTGGGAAAAGAAGGGCCTGTCTGGGCGATTCCGCAGGCTGGCGGACTCGGACATGGATTAAAAGCATGAAGGACAAGAACATAAAGCTTGTCAACGTGATCCAGGTCATGCTCTGTCACACCCTGATTTTTCATGCCACTGCACTTAAGCTAACAATCATGATAAAATATGGTCTGACAAAAACTTTTGAGTGTTTTGGACCTTGCCTTGATTGGTTTTTGTCTGTTGCTTGCAAGTGCTCTAAAAATAAAATAAATTCTCCAACTCTTATACTCCTTCTCCTTGATCCAAAACTTCTGCCCAATGATCATGCCATGTGTGTAGGTCATAAAAATAATTTCTTGTAAAAATATTTTGGCCAAAAAGTATTTTCTAAATTTAGTTTTCCAAAAAACCCCTGAATTGAGGTTTGCACTGCAAGTACTTAATTAAGGGCAGTAAAAATCTTTCCAAAAATATATATGACTCCTATTAGATATAGGATACCGAGAAACCATAAAAATATGATTTTAAAAGTTATTTTACTATTTTATTTAAAAGGTTTTTCTTAAGGCCAGAAATGGTCTTTAATAGGTTAATATTATTTTTATGCTTTCAAAATATTTGTGAAAAATTAGAGAAACTCAGTGGACATATATTTCCCATATATAGGAGTTTAAACACATGGTCATGTTCAAAATATTGGTCAAATCCCTCAAATACCCTTTCTGGATATTTCAATCTTTTGAAATATTTACAAAGGAAATATTCTCCAAAAATTCCAAGAAAATTCTATCATGTCACATATGACATGTTTGATGATCTGGACAAGTATCATGTCATGGAGAATAGTATAACCCCATGAAATCCCCTCAACACCATTTCTGTCCATTTTGAAGTTTGAGCAACTTTACATTGCCAAACATGTCCAAATTCTCTCAAATCTTGTGTACATGCTCAACTGGTCTAATCATTCATCTAGACCAAATGGCACAAGTTGGAGAACAAATTAACTTGATCAAAGAGCCCCAAAACCCTCTCTGACCAGAATCAAATTTGAACAATTCTATATTACCAACTTTCTCTCCTTGATTCCAACTTTTGTGAGCAGGATCACATGACCAAATGAGGCCACCACACCTAGTGGTGCATCAAGGATAAGTGATTTGATCAACTAGATCTACACAAGTTCATTTCTGCCAAATTCTAGGGTTCACAAAAGTTGCATCGGCAACTTTGCCCAAATGAACTCAAGATTGGTGGAAGGCCCTAATTATGTGTACCATTTGACCCTATGAAGCCTCATGTCAAGTGGAGTTCATCTTCTTGCCCAAACCACCATCAAACACCTTCTGGCAGAAATTAAAAATGTATGTTTTGTCCACTTCCACTAATCTCCTTGAGCCCTCCTTTTTACCACAGCCCCTCCTAGTCCCCCTCTACCTATGGTGTGCTTCCCTGCCCAAGAGGCAATGATGAAGTGGGGCAGGGACCCATTTTTCATCTCTAGGCAGCAGCATTATCCCTCTCCCTCAGCCTCTCTCTCCCTCCTTGCCATTCCAGAGCATCCAAGGCTCTCCTCGGCCTTTGCCCATACCCCCTGCAGCTGCCAGAAAAAAGTGGATGCGCGAGTGCGCGCAGAAAAGCCGTGCATGCCGGCCAAAGACGCGCTCTGGAGCACGCTACCGCGCTCCTGACCGTTGACACGGCGCTCCCGTCCACCTCGAGCCTCCCCCTCCCGCCAATCGAGGTGTCTCGACGTCCGCAACACGCCACCATCCTGGCCCCCTCCTCTTTCCCTCTTTCTCACCCCCTGCGGCGCGTGCCCAGAGCCGCTCGGCTCGGCCAATGCCCGGCCTCGCTCGCGCGAGCACCAGGCCTCGCCCCGCTCCCTCTCTCTCTTCCTGGCACCCTACGCGACTACCACTGACGCCCGTGAGCAGCTCCTCTCCTCTCCCTCCGGGCCTCCGAGCCGTTCTGCTTGACCACCCGTGCGCCGCGTCCCACGGTGAGCTACTGGTCGGCTATTTGAGGCCACCCCGAACCCCTCTCGACTCCTTTGCCTCTCTCTCCCTCCCAGAGACCCCTGGACCAACTCACTCCTCTCCCGTGCCCTCCATCCATCCTGGCGGCCGGGCGCCGCCGTCAGGCTCCGCCTAAATCCAGGCTATCCCGAGCCTCTCCTCTCTCCCTAGCCACTCCTGTGCCCTCATACCACCACCTCGAGGCCCTCCATCACCGTCGTTCATTCCAGGAGCATGCCACGCTCGTGGCGAAGATGGCCCTCTGACCTCCTCCGCGGCCACCCAGGCCATCGCTGCTGCAGCCCTCCACGGCGTGCATGCAGCACATGGATGGGTGCGGCATGGCCTCCTGAGCACGCCGGTGGGCGGAGCGTCGCCGGGGACGCTCTGTAGCCCCGGCAATCACCGTCGGGAGCCTCTCCTCCCCGCGGCTAGAGCGCGCGGGAGGTTGAAGGCGACCTACAGCTGGGGCCCGCGCGTCAGCGACCCAGTGGGCGGGCCCCCGCCGTTTAAGTGGAAGCAACCCGGCAAAGACGCCTTCGACGTCGCACGTCGTCCAGCGTGGCCGAGCCATTGGGCGACCCACGGTCTATCTCATCGCCCGTCTTGTGAGATAAGGTTAAAGCCTTATTTCCTTTTTCTTTTTCTAGAAACTTGTAAAATCCATAAACAATTCAAATGGACTCCAAATTTGATGATTCAAATTTCTAGTGACTATAAATCATGACCTACCTGGTGGTGCAACATGCACATTTTTTCAGAGACCTTTTCTTCACAAATATTTATCAAATCCTATTTCTCCTATTCCTGTGATGAACTTTTGAAAATCACAGGGAGCTCAAACTTGATCCAAATGCCATGATTCAAACTCCTAGATGCTTCTAAGGTCATAACTTAGTTTATGAACATTTTTCTTAATACTTTCTGTACCCCACAAATTAATGAGCCATTTCTTCATGCTTGTCAACTTTGCAAATCCATAGAATATTCATTTGAACTCCAAATCCAGTGAAACCAACTCCTAGATGTTTCTAAAATCATGGTTTGTTAAATGGGTGCCTTTGCTCATTTTTCAAAAACATGTTTTTGAACACTTCTTGCAAATCCATAAACCCCTTGATTCCATCATATTGAAATGTTCAGAGATATCCACTGATCCAATTCCAATGAGACCACTCTGGTTATTTTTCATATAACCAGAGATGTCCTAGAAAAGTCAAATTAATATTTTTGGAGCACTTATATTTTCTGCCTTGTTGTGTTGCTTATTGTGGTTGTTTCCGACGTTAGTTGACAAAGTAGACGGAGTACATGGAGAAGGACCAGAAGATTTCAAGACTCAGATGAACCAGCCCTTTGACCATGTCCATGAAACCCTTTTTATGCATGTCATATATCACTTATTATTGTTGCATCGGAATCATGATGAGATGGTAAACCACGTTGGTTGGTTGCCTCTGTTACTTCCTCATTGATACTTGCATTGTGCATGACCCTACCTCCTTATGAGGGTTATGCCGGTGGGAGTAGAAAGGCTGCTAAAGTAGATGCTACGCAACTAGGACGGTATATGCATGGTGATGGAGGCAAATATGTTCCCAAAGACTTTTTGAAAACCCCGTTGGGTGTCACTAATGCCCGAGGGAGATGTTGAGCTAGGTAACCACTTGACAAAGGAGTAGTACCGGAGAAGCATATGTGAGTGTGGTTTCAAAAGCGGATTGGTTTAAGTTCTGACCGTTATTCAGACCTTACATGCGCAACCACTCTACCCTTGTATGGGAAAGGGCATTATTGATTACCTAGGGCGATACTAGCTTGGAGCCGCATTACTAGTGACGGGGAGAGTTGGTGCTCTCTCTCGGGATGGGGTCGTGCCGGTAGGGCGGCCAAGAACATTTTATGGGGCACCGGACACCGTTGGTACCCGTGCGGTGGTATGTGATGAATATGGGAGCGAGGCTCCACAATTTTAAGTTGTGAAATGTTGGGCACGGGGGTTACTACCAATCGAGTGGACTCCATGTTAGTGTCGACTAGGGAAAGATAGTGATCGGGTGCTTACCCCGGGTACTTGAGGTATCGCGAATTAAGTGGATGACACGGAAGTTCCCGGATCTTGTGGGTAAAGTGTGCAACCTCTGCAGAGTGTAAAACTATTCGAATAGCCGTGTCCACGGTCAAGGACAGTTAGGTAACCGCTCTTGGGCTACGTCCATATGTTTACGAAACACAGTGAGTATGTATGGATGAGTGGAGAGAACTACATGGGTCAAGTCCAAGGACTTGACATGATTGAGTTGGGTTGGTGCCCAGTCCATTTATGTTGATATCTATAACTTGTCCTCTGGGATTACATGAATCCTCTTGATGCATGCTATGCAAGTTGTTGTACATGTTATTGCACTCAAAACTAGCTTTCTGCAAAAATTTACCTATATCATGCATTGTTGAATCTTGACCCAAAACATGGGTTGCTTGCGAGTACATTCAAAGTACTCATTGGCTTGCCACTGGTTATTTTATTGGCCAGGCATGAAAGAACAGGATGTGATGAAGGACACTTTGGTGACGAACATGCGAGCTAGGACGCTTTCCGGTCGAGAATGCACTGTAGGGTTAAGGCGGATGGCATGGGTCCAAGTTATCGACGAAGATTTCCGCTGCAATGTTATACTCAAGACTTGACCATAATGGTCCTACTTGTATGTCTGATGCGTATGGACGTAAGCCTCTTGTTATTCAGCTTCTGTGTGTTCAGTGAGCATTGATCTCTGGGATCACTGTACACGTGCATTCGGTGATCACGACTTACGAGTCGGGGTCCCCACATGCTCGTTCGCTGGATCCTGCCCTGCCAGAGGCGGGCGGTTAATCTGTGGGAGTTCGTCCCGGCCGAACACCAGACGCTCCGGAAGCTCTACGACATGACGCACAAAGGCGCATGGAAAGTGTTGTTCAAGGCCTCCGAAGTACCTTCTCCCACATCCGAGGACCGCAGACTTCATGCAGCGCGGCCCCCGAATAAGGTGAGTTTTGGGACCACCAGGTTTAGTTTTTTCCCAATACATTCATGGGGTAGTTTTAAGCATTTCTATATATTTGCCTCAGGAATATGTGAAGACAGCGGAGCGGATAGATTGTCCGGCTCCGTTGCCCGAAGATCCAGCGGATGCTCTCCTGACAGAGATGCTAGTCCCGGCACCGTACAAGGTGCCGGAGAAGAACGCCGAAAAGAAGGCCCCGGAGACCAGGCAAGGTCTCCAGCGTACAGTTGCGTCCGAAGGCTCGTCCGAAGACAACGAGGAGGACTCCTCCCACGAAGGGGAGGAGGAAGAAGAAGAAGACACCCCATCCGGCAAGGATGAGGGGCCCGGCGAAGCGGGCCAGGGGGCCGGAAAAGGCCCTCGGCGCAAGGCCGTTATTCCTGTGTCGTCTGATGACGACGAGACACATTCCTCCCACGGAGGCGGTGGGAATCAAGAAGAAATTCCACCTCCCCGCACTAGGGGGGATAAGAAGAGAAAAGCCGCCCCGGAGGGGGAGGCTGGGGCGTCCAAGAAGGAGAAAACATCCCTTCCGGACTACTCCACCACGACCGCCTACATCGATGAAGGGTGGCTGCCCAGGGGGAAGCCCCTGGCGCGATCGTAAGTGTCCGCACTCTACCGTGGTTTTAAGTCATAGCTATTTAATAACACCGAGCATATATGCAGTCCGGCCAGGGCCCATCCGGAGGAGTCGTCCTCGGACGGGTCTCTGAGCGCTTCAGAGATGAACTCGCTCCCGACGACCACAACTCCTCAGCCTATGGATGACACGGAGGTGTTGCCCGGAAGGTTCCCCGAGCAGGGGGAGGTGACCCTGGAGATGCCCCAAGGCGGACTTCCAAATATCGATCATGCGGGGTTCCAGGTCCCTGGGATCGCGTCAATGAGAGCCGCAACAAGGCGGACTCCCGTCCGAACACTGCCCCGGAACCTCCGACGGTTCCGGACTTGGGCAGGCAGCCCCTCGTTAGGGAGATCGAGCCGCCCGCGCCGAGAACTTCCATCGCGTCAACGGCACCGGATAGCCTGGTGGAAGCGCTTCGAGGTGCTTCCATGGAAGCAGAGCACCGTACTCTTATGAGTGCGGTGAATCAGAAGGTTCTGTCCGCCAAAACCAGACTGACCGAAGCCTGCACAAGCCTCCTGACGGGCTTTGAGGTAAGTAATACAAATGTATGAAATTATCACCCGATAGGTAGTAGCCGCTGATACTCTGTTTGGTGTTCGGAAAGAAAAGCCAAACGGAGGGTTAATTATAATCCGCAGGAGTCTAATAATAAGTATTGTTCTGAATAAGCAGGTTGTGCTGCTTGCTGCTGCTGCCCGTACTGCCGAGGTTGCCGAACTGAAGCGGGACCTGGAGCAGGCGCAGGGAGAGCTCGTCCTTATGAAGAGGCAGCTCGAAGAGAACAAGGGTATGTGATTCCCGCTCTTGTGTTTTTAAAGATAGGCAAAATTTGTCAATCTAACGCCAAAGCATCGTGATTGTGTAACAGGGGCCACCGCCGAAGTGGCGTCCTTGAAGAAAGTGCTGTCCGAGGCCGAAAACAAAGCGGCCTTGGAATGCAAGGAGCGTGAAAAGCAGAGTGCTAGAGTGGGCGAGGTACAGCAGGAGCTCCTGGACCTCGGCAAGAAGTGCGAGTCCGTGGAGCATAATCTGAAGATGAAGGAGGCCGAGCTTGCAAAGGCCCTTGTGAATTTCAAAGATGCCAAGGCCGAAGCCGAGAAAGCACAGCAGGAGATCCAGGAGGCCAAAAAGATAGCAGCAGGTAAGAAATTCTTTATGCAAAGCAAACATGTGGAGGAGGCGTTTCTTTTACTTACTCGAATACGGAGCTCTCCAGGGGCATTTGCAGATCTGCCACGCAGTGCCTTAGACGCTGTGGAGTTCTACCGTGCCCAGGAGGGGAGCTCAACAGAGAAACTGTTCTGGTCCCAGTATGCTGGGGCCGATCATCCGATGCCTCTGAGCGACCAACTGAAGCAGTTGGTCGAACTCCATAGGGCGGCCGAACTGGCTATGAAGGACTTCATAGTCAGGATGTGGCCTGGTGAGCTCTTGCCCGATAGCTACTTTGGCCTGATCAAGCGAATGGTGGATGCCTGCCCGTGGCTTGAAGTGATCAAGCAATCCGTCTGCATCGAAGGTGCCCGCCGAGCTTTTGCCCGCGTCAAGGTGCATTGGGGCAAGCTAGATGCGAAGAAGCTGGTCAAGGACGGGCTGCCGGAGGGTAAAACGCATCGCCATCCCGAAATGTACTACGATGGCGTGATGAAGGGTGCTCGTCTCGTTGCCAATAAGTGTACCAAGGATGCCATATTTGAATGAATTCACTTCTGTCATGTTTGTAATTAAAGACAAAGTTACTTGCGATATGTAGTGCATTTGTTATTTAAATTATTACCTTATGTGCTGCTGTTTATAAAATCACGAAAGTAGGCGATTAAATGGCTTCCGCCCCCACGTGACTAACCTTTGGGGTGTTAAGTGGAAAACCGGACACTCTTTACCCAAATGTTTGGTCCCTTAAGGAGGTGTCCGCGCAACGAACAAGGCAATCGGACTATGCTTGGCTTTATAACTTTCACTTAGCCATAGAAGTCTACAATTTTAAATTTCGGCGAAGCCCCTAGAATCCGGAAGACCGAATCGGGGCGCTATACACGCCTAGATCGGACGAAGCCGATTTATCGCCTAAAGAAGAAAATCTTGAAGGATTTTAAAACCTCTCTAACAGCGACCAGCTCTCGCCACATCATGCCGGTCAGTTTTCGGCTTTCTCTACTGAGGTGCTCGTCCAGAAGAACCGGGACACAATCGTAGTAGTTCTCCCTGCGCTACCTTAGCCGATATAACGGAACGTAAGGCACCAAAACAAGGGAGCCAGGCTATCCCAACTGTAGACCCAAGACATGATTCGGAGCTGATGCATATAGTGATATAAGTTCGGGATGCCTTGTATTTGTTGAAAGTGTTCGGACTTTAGTTGCCATATAGGGGGCGCCATAAGAAGCCCCTGGCAAACCGGCCGCACCAAGGTGTACAGATGCAATATCAAATAAACATTTATAAGAGAAAAATGCTCAAATAAGAAAAATAAGCTGACACTATATATAATCTCCAATTGACAAAAAATATGTTTAAGCGTACATTTACAATGGGTGCATTAAGCAGAGATAAAATAGGACTATTTGACATGTCCTATCCACGGCAGGCTGTGTTCAGGTAGATAAAGTAGGTATAATGATCGTAAATATATTCCACCTTGGTATTTCCTTCTGTGCACACCGTCTATTGCCTCCTTGGATGTCTCTTCCCTATAAGTCCAGCAACTCGGCTCTTTTCAGGATGCTGTGCCAACGCGGTGTCCTGAAAGGTAAGAGGGAAAGAGTATGAATGTATTTGGCGGTTACCCGCACTATTGACTGAGTCGTTGATGCGCCTCTGCCTATGCCCATGGTATTTTAAGTGCGTAATTGTGTGCACGTGGCACGAATGCTGCTTTGATGGGGCTTAAGCGGACGTCGGACTGCTAGTCGCGCTCTTGGTGTGCCTGATGATCCTGTTGCGGGGTGCTCCAGACTCGCTTGACTGTGCTCGAAGTTGTTGTCGCCGGATTTGTTTGTTTGTCGGAGAAGGCCGCATTGTACTTTCGCCGTGAGGGCTGCGGTATGTTCTTACATTCGTGAGGAGCGGTCCATATTTCCGTTCACCGTTATGACCCCGCGTGGTCCTGGCATCTTGAGCTTGAGATATGCGTAGTGTGGTACCGCATTGAATCTGGCGAATGCGGTTCATCCGAGCAGTGCATGGTAACCACTGTGGAAGGGGACGATATCGAAGATTAACTCTTTGCTTTGGAAGTTATCCGGAGATCCGAAGACCACTTCCAGTGTTATAGAGCCCGTACAGCGGGCCTCTACTCCAGGAATTACACCTTTAAAGGTGGTTTTAGTGGGCTTGATCCTTGAAGGGTCCATGCCCATTTTGCGCACTGTCTCCTGGTAAAGAAGGTTCAGGCTGCTGCCGCCGTCCATAAGGACGCGCGTGAGGTGGAATCCGTCAATGATTGGGTCTAGGACCAATGCGGCTGAGCCACCGTCACGAATGCTAGTAGGGTGATCCCTACGATCGAAATTGATCGGACAAGCTGACCATGGGTTGAATTTGGGGGCGACTGGCTGCATCGCATAGACGTCCCTTAGTGCCCACTTTCGTTCCCGCTTGGGGATGTGCGTGGCGTAGATCATGTTGACCGTTTTCACCTGGGGGGAAATTTCTTCTGTCCCCCATGTTCGGACGTCGGGGCTCCTCGTCATCGTTGTTGTGCAGCCCCTTGTCCTTGTCTTCGGCGTTTATCTTGCCAGCTTGTTTGAATACCCAACAATCTCTATTGGTGTTGTTGGCTGGCTTGTCCGGGGTGCCATGAATTTGGCACGAGCGCTCCAGTATGCGGTCCAGACTGGACGGTCCCTGAATATTTCTTTTGAACGGCTTCTTCCGCTGACCGGGCTTGGATCCACTGAATCCGGCGTTGACTGCCGTGTCTTCAGTGCTATCGCTGTTGTTCCGTCCCTTATGTCTGTTACGCCATGGCTTGTCATTGTTGTCGCGGCCATCCGAATTGCCAGACTGTGGCGTAGTGCTTCTTGAAACCAACCGGCTGTCCTCGCCAGCATAAGCGGGTCATTAGTGTTGTGAGAGCTTCCATGGACTTGGGTTTTTCCTGGCCGAGGTGTCGAGCAAGCCACTCGTCACAGATATTATGCTTGAAAGCCGCTAGGGCTTCGGCGTCCGGACAGTCAACTATTTGGTTCTTTTTAGTTAGGAATCGAGTCCAGAATTTCCTGGCTGACTCTCCGGGCTGTTGAGTGATGTGGCTCAAGTCGTTGGCGTCAGGTGGTCGCACATATGTGCCTTGGAAGTTGTCGAGAATCGTCTTCGTGTTTTCCCAACTGCCAATGGAATTTGCTGGCAGGTTGTTTAGCCAGTGTCGGGATGGTCCTTTGAGCTTAATGGGAAGATATTTGATGGCGTGCAGATCATCTCCGCAGGCCATGTGAATGTGGAGAAGAAAATCTTCGATCCATACTACGGGGTCTGTTGTGCCATCGTGTGATTTGATGTTTACGGGTTTAAACCCTTCTGGGAATTCATGATCCATTACTTCGCCAGTGAAGCAGAGGGGGTGCATGGTGCCTCTGTGCCGGGCTACGTGGCTACGCGGGTTGAATTGCTCTGGGTGGCTATATTCGGCCCGGCCGGACTTGTTGAAGGTGTGTCCGGCGTGACGGTCCTCGTCGCGTATCGAGTCGTGCCCCCGCGATCCGTAGATCGATCTTGGTTGTCCAGTTTTGTTGCCTCAGGCCATAGTATGTTGGCGTGGGGGTGTTGGCTGGTATGCGGACTGGTATGCCATTTTATCCCTGCCATGAGGTGGCCGGTCAGCCGTATGGTGCTCGAGTCCGTATTCCTCGGCTGCCAAGACTTCCGTCCATCTATCTGTGAGCAGGCCTTGATCAACTTGGAGTTGCTGTTCTTTCTTTTTCAGGCTCCTCGCAGTGGCTATAAGCCGACGCTTGAAGCGCTCCTGCTCTACGGGATCCTCAGGCACGCTGAACTCGTCGTCGCCGAGGCTAATCTCGTCTTCGGAGGGGGGCATGTAGCTGTCCTCCTCCGGGTATTCGTCCGTCGCCTGTTCTTCTGGGCTGACCTGCTCATCCTCCTGTTCGGCCTGCTCGAAGGCGGGCTGATCAGGGTTGTATTCTTCTTCGGCACCATTCGGATTGTTTTCGTCTCCTGGGCCGGTATTGGTGTGGCGGGGCTTGGAGTGGCGCCGACGGCGCCCATTCTTTGCTTTTTCCCTGAGGTTTTATCCTCCGTTGCCTCATTGCCATTAGGTTCCAGGGGAGTGTCCACCATATATATATCATAAGAAGAGGTGGTTGTCCACCGCCCAGTGTGCGGTGGTTCATGTTCTTCTCCTGCATCATCATCCATACCGTCGATGTCTTCGGAGTCGAAGTTCAGTACCTCGATTAAGTCATCGACCGTGGCAGTGAAGTGGATGGTGGATGGGCAACGAATTCCTTAAATGCCGCCTCCCACTCGAGCCGGACATAGTTCGCGAAGAGCCTCCTGACAAAGAGAGAGACTTTAATGAGTCCATCATGTCGCCAAAGGGCGAGTGCTGGAAGATATCCGCAGCGGTGAACTCCATTACCGGAGCCCATCCTGGCCCGACGGGCTCGGGAGTGTGTGGACTGGAGCCAACGTCCGGATACGAATCCAGGGGTTCGGAGTCGTGGGCCACCGCAGAGATAAGACCCGTCTTCGGCTCCTCCGCCGATGAGGGTGCGACCTGGGGGGCGGCGTCCATCCCTCCGTCCTTAGGCAGCGCAGCCTGCTCCTGATCTATGTCCGGAGATACTGCGGGGCCGATACCCCGAGCTTCGTCCAATGGCAGGTCTAAGCCATGCTCGTCGAGACTATCCGGTGCTCCTGGCATAGGCCCAAATTTATCGAAGATCAAGTCTCCGCGGATATCTGTCGTGTAGTTTAGGTTTCCGAACCTGACTTGGTGGCCAGGGGCGTAGCTGTCGATCTGCTCCAGATGGCTGCCGAAGTTGGCCCTTGCATCTTGGCCGCCCGAACACGAAGATCTGTCGGGGAGGAAAGTCTGCATACAGACAGCGTCGTTGATGATGATCGAAGGAGCCATCGAGCCTGATGGCAACGACACGAAGGAACTCTCAATGAAAGCACCAATGTCGGTGTCAAAACCGGCGGATCTCGGGTAGGGGGTCCCGACCTGTGCGTCAAGGCTGATGGTAACAGGAAGCAAGGGACACGGATGTTTACCCAGGTTCGGGCCCTCTTGATGGAGGTAAAACCCTACTTCACCTTGATTAATATTGATGATATGGGTAGTACAAGAGTAGATCTACCATGAGATCGTAGCGGCTAAACCCTAAGAGCTAGCCTATGATGGTATGATTTTAATTGTGATCGGCCTTCTAAGGACCAACCTCTCCGGTTTATATAGACACCGGAGAGGGCTAGGATTTACATGGAGTCGGTTACAAGGAAGGAAATATAATATCCGGATCGCCAAGCTTGCCTTCCACGCGAAGGAAAGTCCCATCCGAACACGGGCCGAAGTCTTGAGTCTTGTATCTTCACGCTTCAATAGTCCAGAAGTTGTACACAGTCCGGCTGTCCGGATCCCCCTAATCCAGGACTCCCTCACCCCCCAGCCTTGAGGAGCTTTGGAAAGAAATGGATGTTGCCTTATCGGAGGCTTTGCCTCCAGCAAAGCGCGCCAAAATAGAGGTGGAGAAGAAGGCCGAGGAAGAGAAGTGCACCGCAGAACAAGCTGCCTGGCAAGCCTATGTCGCGTCCGAGAGAGTCAGGCAATTGGCTTTTTGACAGAAGGCTCGTGCGAGGGCCGTGAGGGTGGCGGACGACGCCTGTGCCAAAGCCCTAAGTGCATTCGGGCCCAAGCGCCTCATCTACGCTTGGCGGTACGTGGACCAGGTGCACGCTTCCAGCGAGGAGGAGTACCTGTTGGCGCCAGATCACCACACCGGTGAGATCGTGCTCGCTCGCCGGCAAGCCGCCAATCAGCACCTCGCGAGTTGCGAGGCCGAGGAAGAGGCGTTGTGTCGGCGCGCTGATAAACGGCCGTGCACCAGGGCCCGCTTGGCGCGCTGCAAGCGCTCTTGCGAGCGCCGTGGCTTTTAGTAGGAGTATAATTTTTGTTTCCTAAGGCGATCTCATTAGTTTTTTGGGACGCAAATGATAAATCTCGAACGTTCAGGAATTATTAGCATCCTTAATTAAGTATGCAAAAGGGAAAGTTTGGAAACCTTGTGTATTTGTACGCATTTTGCAAGTACGTGCATATAGCACAAACTTTACTATATACTATCGCACTACATGTCTCTCTCTATGTATTCTTGCAGATTGTCTTTGCTCCCTCCGTCGGTCAATAAGTCATCTTTGGTTCTGCACCGTGACCAAGAAGGAGGGAAGACTTATACACCTAGACGGAGGGAGTACTACTATTACTTATGTACGTGCAAATGCACGTTTTAACATTACGATGCAGTTTTTGTAGAAGTAGAAAAAAACACTAGTCAAGCTTGTGAAACGATGGCAGACTAAGGCATAGCCTAGTGGTGGGAAGGGGCTGATGCCTTCCTACCCACCCACGTTCAAGACATGGTACTTGCAATTTGGGTTTGTTGCACCAATTATACTGTAGGGGGTTCCCTTATAGTCTTTCTGTCAAAAAAATAAGCTTGTGAAACGATTCAATGCAAAACAAATGCAAAAATGCTCGTTTGATTGTTTACTTTTAGCTTCCTTCTCTATGGTTATTTCTCTGTCCTACTTTGTACGGAGTATCTCACTGGTCGGAAACGCATGCAAATTCCCGAACCGCTTCCTAAACCCTGTATCGAATTTTTTGCCTAACAAATTGTGACGTGCAATTGGAATTCCAAGTTGAGTACTACTACTAGTAGGAGTACCAGGGACCAGTTCTTTTAGGCTTCTAGATTGGTAATCCCATAACTACTACCTCCGTCCTGGTTTATTTGTCCCCATTGTAAGCTGTGTCAAATTTTGTCACGTGCACTAACATTTTATCAGTTAAATCTTTGGTCAAAATTTAGCACAAATTGCAATGGTTAGGAATAAACCAGGATGGAGGTACTACTAATAGTAGTTCAGAAGCCCAAATAAATGAGTGAGGCGCCTTAATGTTACTCTCCACTGTGACTAGTCTTATGGGAAAAGCTGGGGAAGCCTCCAAAAGAACTGGCCCTAGGAGTAGTAGCTACGGATACTAGGAGTAGTAGCTAGGGATGGCATGTGCAAGATGAAGCAGAGAAAGTAAATGCAGAGAGATGAAATGCAAAAAAGACGGAGGGATGTGATGGTTGCTTGTCCGTTTATTTTACCAAGCCAGTTATTACTGGGAGTGGTTGGGTATTGTGATATGACGGCTTTACTGTCGCGCCACGAGCGGGGTGAGACTCCCGTGCAGTGCCGCCCTCTAAACTAGTACTACTACATCGGTCGTGGTTTATCCCCCATAGAATTTGACTGAAGATTTAACTGACAAAATGTTAGTGCATCTCAACAAAAACAATATCGTTGGATTCGTATTTGAACATAGTTTTCAATGATATAATTTTAGGTGACATGCATCATCATTTATCATACTATATATAATGTTAGTTCAATTTTTGGTCGTACTAATCTATAGTAAGGTGCCGGTCGTTGCGGAAGAGTGAAATGCATTGATCGGGAGTTGTTTATTTTGACAAAGGATGTGGGGGGGTCATCTCATGTGTAACGGGTATCGATAGGTTTGTTCGGATATTATTTCATCTCTAGAGCTCACAAACATCTGGGTGAAATAGATAAAAAAGTATCTTTTGCAAACAAAAGAGTTCAACTATTCAACCCGCATCCAAAACTTGTGAAGAAATAACCCTTATTGTGCTTTGCAGGAAATGATCTTCAAGAATTAGATTTTGAGTATCCATTGTTATACATGTTGGCTACAGATGACATGGCACTTTCTTATAGTCAACAACTAGCTATACTATTTAAGTATTAACCATGCCCTTATACACCTAGACGGAGGGATTAACTCAGGATGACTTGGAAGGGGGCAGAGGATATATAAGAAATGGTTCATCATAAGTCTTTCACCAGTACTATAGTAAAAATTCATACATGGAAGATTCTAGACTAAACCATAAATGGATACACTTTTATTCATGCGCAATACTCCAATAGAGCAAGATCATGCATGGAAGCCTCCACATGCTTAGACAGCGGATTACACTGAGCGAAGACTAATGATCAACATTTAACTTAGTAATGCAGATGTCTAGGTGAACCTCCTTGGAGTCCCCGTGCGCATTGTTGGGGGTCAAATAATACCATGCGTCTTCCATGTCCACATTGGCGGGAAGGTCCCAGCTCGACAGAGTCCAAGTCAGCTTGACGTAGCCAGTGTCGCCGCCCACGTACCTCCGAGGGGTACTAATAGTGAGCACGCACCCGTACATCGGTCTCGCGTCAGTGTCAGCGCCAGCAGCGTCGCCCCTGACGCACACTATAGAGATGTAGCGGCGGCCGAAGCGGGCCTCGTCGGTGGCCACGATCAAGAGGAAGACGTTGTCGTCCTCCTCCAAGACTAGCAGGTGGCGCTGATCCTCCAGCGACTCCGGCATGGTGAACGGGTAGCACGTCTCGTACTTGATGTTCTTCGCTAAGGGCCAGTAGTGATCGCCACACGCCTGCGTCAGGTGATTCACGGTGTCCGCCGGCGAGCCCCAAAACGGCACCGGGCACTCATGACAGTAGACGAAGGGCTCCTTGGAGGCATCGACCAGGCCGTCCATGAAACGGGAGTGGTTGTAGGGGACGTTCCGCCAGTTGAATATATGAGCAAGTTACTACGAGATTTACTACAAAATAAATCATGACGGCTATAACAGAGATTAAACTAATCATGCAGACTAGCATAGTAAATAACAGATCAAATCTAGGACACAGACTAGAAACATGAATTCTACAATGATTTCGAACAGGAAGGACAGAAACACATACGGTGCAACGGGAGCAGCACCATTGGCGTTGAGGTTGTAGCCATGTCGTTGAGGAAGAGGTTGCCAAGGTCGGGGAAGAAGTCGTCGTCGGTGAAGTTGTCGCTGCGAGCAGTCACGAGAGTGCGCTCCCCAAATTTCAATAGCACCCGCCGAATGGAGCGCAGGAGGGAGTGGCTGTAGGGGCGTTCTTGACGCCCGAATGGAGCGCAGGAGTAGCCCACGAAGCAGTAGATGGTGCTCCTCCCTAGTCTATATTCTTATCTCTGTCTCTACTACAGTTCTTTGTTTTTGATAATATACTAGTTGAGGTTGTCAAATCAAATAGTACTGCACCGTCCACTGCATGCCCGGCTGAACACGCCTCCTCGCCTCAATAAAACCACTCCGTTAAACCCGCATGCAAAACAAGAAACCTACTCCGGCCCGCGGGAGGAAATTTGCCGGTTGCCGTTGGAGAATAATAGAGTCACGTCCAATCCATTTGAGTTAATTGCGTGTATGATTCTCCCTCTATAAAAAGTTAATTCCATCCTTAATCTTGTATTCTAAGTACTCTGTGGGTTCCACTATCATTACAGTGTCCATGACTTGCAGGCTGGCTACAGATTCGTAAAGAAAGTTAAAAAGAAACAAATCCATGACTTGCAGGATTGGAGTTAGAACCGATGGCGGTCCGTAGTCGTTCCACGCTCGGGCATTGAAGTTTGTAACTATTTTAGATTAGAACATACTCCTCCTCCGGTGCTAGTAGTAGAGCAGAGTCCTACTCCACTACTTCCTCCATTCGGAATTACTTGTCACAAAAATGGATGTATCTACAACTAAAATACATCTAGATACATTCATTTCTTGGACGAGTAATTCCGAACGGAGGGAGTACTACTCTACTCAAGCAAGTTAGGGCATAGTAGCAGGTACTGTAGGGAGTACCAGTACTGTGATCACTCAAGCAAGTTGTCTAACTTCGATATGACCCTACACTGTTGGTATGTGTCTCATAAGTCAAGCGGCGTGCTATAGTCATCATCACCTGTCCATTTCCTGCAGCACATATTCGCTTCTCCATCTTTGTCCGCTCTTCCATCCCCGCTAAGGCGCCTCCCCCCTCGTCCAAGCTTCCATCCCCGCTAAGGTGCCTCCCCCATCGTCCGAAACCCAAGCACTAACAATGGCAGAACCGAGCAGCGTCCACCGAAAGAGTGGCTGGAATTCGCTCCCCACAGAGGTAATCAAGCTCATTGTTTCACATTTGGACAATCTAAGTACCATGTCGCTCGCCGCGTGCTCGTCAGGGCTGTATCGTTTACTCAAAGCCCTCAGGCCAGAGCTTTTTAAGCTCGCTCCTTGCTTGCTGATGTCGCCTGATCTTCAGAAACGGCGTGTCACGTAGCATAAAAATCGTAGGGTGGCAAGCATCAACCCCCTTGACTGCGATCTGATCCCCGTCACCCTCAACTACATTAACGGTATGTACTGCTTCGACATGAACACGTCTTGGATGGTGCTCGTCGACGGTCGGGGCAGCTGGATGCTCGTGGAGGTCTACTCCAGGCGATTGATCCCCCTTCCTTTGATTAACACTGCACTACTTTGGCACCGCGGCCCAGAATACTCAGAATCTTACAGTAGCCAACATGATACCAAGTTTGATTTTCTCAAGGTTGTAATCTGCCAAGTGCCCACAAGATCTGCGAATTATAAAGACTTCAGGCTAATTGCGTTCTTCAACCGCGGTCTCGCCTATCTGACAGGTCACTGCGGTAAGTGAATAAATCTGCACTTCCATCGCAGGATCATACATCCTCCATGGTTCTCTAATGCCATTGAACACAAGGGCTTCATTTACGCTGTCGACTCCTTCTATGGCTGGACGTATTGCTGGCCTACTCCGGTCATCGCTACAAATGCCTATTCTGCGGTATGTTACTTTCCTATGATATCATGATGGCTTGCTTATATTACTGTCAACATTTACTGAAAAATATTCATGCTCATAACATGTTGTTCTTAAGATTGCCTACATCAAGAGCCCTTTTTTATTTGACTCCAACTTTTTTTGAGGGTTATTTGACTCCAACTTGATATGATGTTGTAGGCCGCCTGGTGTCCCTACCCTTCCTAATCCCATAACCTTTCAAAGAAAAGCGGCATGGAAGTTGCAGGTGGTTCCTGGCTTGATCAGACGATGGCGAATGATTGATGATTGTTCGCGTCTGCGGACGTGTTGTTTCGCGGAATACAATCACAGTCACTGCAAGGTCTTTGAGCAGGATCCCAGCTTCTCTGGGCCTTCAGAAATTTTTGACTGGAGGTTGGTAAGTAGCCTTGGTGGCAAGGATCATGATGGCAGCGCGGTTTCGTTCATCATGCAAAATTGTGTGTACACAGCGTACCATGCGTCTCTGCATGCACCATACCCTGATATGTGCCACCACGCTCTGCAGCCCAAAGTAGGAGAGAAGGTCGCAAGTATCAGACTTCGACCTGCTGGCTGGAGTTTCCCCTGTCAGGCACCCATCTGGTTCAAGCTGTCAGCCAATCTCCACAGCTTAATAAATAGTAACGTCTAACTGAGCTAGTTAGTTAGATGCGTACACTTGGTGTAGTAGGATCTTTATTTAGTTTGATGCATACACTTGTTCTTTTTTGGTAGCCCTTTTTTAATGATGGCTGATCTTTGGTTTGGAAGAGAGAGCTACGTCTTCACTCTTCTGGCCTGCTTACTGCTTCTGTTGCACCCCCAGCCCTGGTTGCTGCTGCTACTGTTTTCAATGTACAATCAGTAGTATATTTCGTCTGTTGGTTGAATAAATGTGTTGTTAGAATGACAAACACAATGTTTTGGAAGTCGTTGCATGGTTCGATCCTTTAGTGCCCCGTACCGTACGTAGCGCATACTATTTTTCGTACGAAACACATTTTCCACTTGTTGATAATATGCAGCCCACTGATGAAGGCCCAATAGAGAAGCCCATAATTAACTAGAAGGGAGGCTCTCACATGAATCCGGCCCAGGTACATGGTCACTGTTCCCTAAACATAAATAAGTAAATAAATAAATAAAGCTAAATGCTCATGCACCAGTGCTTTAAATTCATGATTTAACAGGAGGATATTATTTCCTATGATAGTGTCGTTACATTTAGTCGATATTATTCTTCAGCAAAGATAGCGACCAGTCTTCTTTCTCCCAACATTTTCTTCCTTCAACCAGCGGACCCATGCAAACCGTAGTCAACGTCGTAAATAGATCTGGTCCACTTTTATTTTTTGATAAGAATGTCCGACCCAGCCCAGCACATTGGCGACAGCACTTTATCCTTTGCCTTGGTGCGCTCACCGCAGCGCAGCCATCTGGCCCTGTCAACATAGTTTTTTTTAAACGGTCCCTGTCAACATAGTGAATCGGGAGAGTACTGTAGTTGTGAGTATGACAGTATGGACCCACCAGGTCCACTCCCGAACACAAGCAAGTGCCTATTTTACTACTCAGATGAACCCCTCGTTTTTACTCTAATCCACCCTGCTGATATATGGGACCCACATCATTTTCAATGTATAGTCAATTAACGACAGAATTGCATAACTTTTTTTAGTAGTACTTCGGAGGAGCAGGCTATAAACTGGGTTGTGAGGTCTTTGTGGCCCGTCTCACAACATGACCAGCCCAGCAGTTTTTTCTTTGGGAAAATAGGTAGCCCAGTATTTCTTTTTGAAGAATACCCAAGCTAGGCCTATTTGTTTTCTCTGACTTACTAGGTTGCAAATCTTTCAAGACGAGGAGGGATGCATTCCGGCCTGGCCAAAGAGTATGGTCAGTACCTGTTAAAAGTAATATCAAAAGGGGTTGGAAATTCGAAAAAAATTATAGCAAATGGGATATTAGTTTCTTTTTTTGTTTTTGTTCTTCACTAATATCTTATACGTATTTCATTGTATTTAACCTGACATAGTACTAATTTATTTTTAAATTTGTTTTAGTATGGCTACTAATTTTTGGATTAAGAATATTTTGTTCCCCAGCAAAAATTTGTGAATTTTCAAAATTTCCCACAAATTTAGTTTATTTTTTTAACCCTGGTACTGACCAGAAAATGGGCAGCAATTCTAAATATGGAAAACGGGCTGCAATAAATTCCATATGAATTAGAAAATGATTAAAAATTATAAAAATAATAGCAAATGGGCTATACACGCCATAGATTTCGAGGCTGACTTGTTTACGCAAGGCTTTGTTAGTTAACACATGATTCTAGCAACAGTGATTGTTGGATGTCCATCCAACGGCCGACGTGCTTCTTCAATCTCTGATCTTCCTGCTCCAGCCGCCTAAAATAGCGCTGGCGGGACTGCCTGCTCCCTCCTCTTGTGGCCCGCTGTGATGCCGCCCGGGCTTCCTCGGCCCACCCTACTCCCTCTGCTGGCCTGGCCCATGCAATCAACTGCCTCCTTATTACGCGAAAAAAATGATTCCTCCCACTGACATCTGGGGAGCACCGGTTGGGAGGATGACCTGTGGTCCTACTAAGTTGACGCGTATGCAGGGCTTGTCAACTTAGTCA
Source organism: Aegilops bicornis (assembly GCA_021605145.1). Taxonomy (NCBI): domain Eukaryota; kingdom Viridiplantae; phylum Streptophyta; class Magnoliopsida; order Poales; family Poaceae; genus Aegilops; species Aegilops bicornis. Next base: position 251,603,464 of record CM038673.1, read on the forward strand.
ACAAACGAGTCTAGTAGCAGTAACCGTTGGATTTGAATCGAACGGTCCTGCTGCTTCTTCAATCGCTGCTCTTCTTGCACCAGCCACCCAAACCAGCGCCGGCGAGACCGCCTGCTCCTGCCTCAAGTGGCCAGCTGTGCTATCGTTGAGGCCTCATCGCCCCCTACTACTCCCACCGCTAGCCAGGACCTGCGGCGACGCAGCCTCACACCGCAGCCGAACCAGTGAACCCTCGTACTCCTCTCCGCGTGGGCATCCACTTCCGCGTCTTCCCCGGCTTCGCGTCGTCCCCTTCCTAGCCCTCGCTATCCTCCACCGCCTTGGTGCTCTCGGCGCGGTGTGGTCAATGTGGTCAACGACCGACATCCATCGGAAGAGTATTGTATGTGGAGAGGCTGACAGCTGGGTCCATGGCCACAACCCAGTTTTTTTTGATTTGCCAAGTAAGTCGCTTTGTCAGGCCTGTTGGGCTGCAAATCTTTCAAGACGAGGAGAGCTTTCATCCGGCTGGCCGAGAAAATGGCCTATCAGTAATGAGAAATGGGTTGTACATTTTTAAAACACATCAAAACGACAATTATTTTCAAATTTATTTTTTTCATTTCGAGATTATAATTGCATTGGTTTTTATGCATGGACAATAGGTTGGATTTTATATTGATATACATTTATTTTTAAAATCAGTTTGAATGTGACTCGAAATTCTGGGATTAAAAACAGTTCGGACCGCACCGAAATATGCGAAATTTCGTAACTGTGGCCACAATATGGGTTGTAATGCTAACAAAAAGAACATGGGCTCCAAAAAAAACCTTCAGAATTAGCAAATGGACTTTAAATTATTAGTAATAATGGTAGATGGGTTGTATGATGTTTTCCACAGATTTGAGGTTTTCCTAAAAAAAGGTTGACGCACAAGCAGTGACTGTTGGATTTCCATCCAACGGTCGTCGTGCTTCTTCAATCTCCGCTCTTCCTGCTCCAGCCGCTCAAACAAGCGCTGGCGGGACTGCCTGCTCCCTCCTCCCCACGGCCGGCTATGCTGCCGCGCAGGCCTCACCGCCCCATCGTACTCCCATCGCTGGCCTATCCATCCCTCCGCTCGCCCACACCTGCTCTTATTCTCCGTGACGACGGGCAGAACCAAGAAACCCTCGTACAGTCGTACTCCCCTCCGCGTGGGAAACAACTGCCGAGTCTTCCCTCCCTCCGTGTCATTCCCTTCCTAGGCCTCACCATCGTCCACCGCACTTGTGCTCTCGGCGTGGTCTGGTCAACGTGGTGAACGACCGACATGCATCTAAAGAGGACTGTACGTGGAGAGGCTGACAGCTGGGTCCACGGCCGCATGCAAGGAAATGCCTATTATTACGCACAAAATAATGATTCCTCCACCTGACATCTGGGACCCACCGAAAGGGCCTCTGTATTTTGCGAAAAAACGTTAGCACCGCTGACAGCTTGGACCCACCAGCTATATCTTCGCACACAAGGAAGTGGCTCCTTATTACGCACAAAAAATGAATACTCCCCCTGCTAGCTGGGACCCAGTATAGTGGCAGGCTGACTTGTGGGCCTACTAAGTTGACGGGGACGGAGGGCTTTGTCAACTTAGTCAATATGCACGATTCCAGCTCCACTGACCGTATGATGTCCATCCAACGGCCATAGTGCTTCTGCAACCTCTGGTCTTCTTGCTCCAGCCGCCCAAACTAGCGCCGGTCGTGCCTCGTGCTCCTGCCACCCATGGCCGACTGCGATGCGGCGGAGGCCTCACCGCCCCCTAATACTCCCACTGCTAGGCAAGCCATCCCTCTACTCACCCACACCCCCTGTTATTCTGCGGCGACGGAAGCCTCACACCGCAGTGAACCAGTGAACCCTCATACTCATCTACGCGTGGGCATCCACTGCCGCATCTTCCCCGGCTCTGCATCGCCCCCTTCCTAGGCCTCGCCGTCGTCCACCGCCCTGGTGCTCTCGGCGTGGCATGGTCAAAGTGGTCAAGGAACGGCTTCCATCGGACGTGGACTGTACGTGGAGAGGCTGACCAGCTAGGTCCATGGCCGCAGCAAGGAAGTGCCTCCTTATTACGCGCAAAATAATTGTTCCTCCACCTTACAGCGGGGACCCACCGGACGGGCCACCATATTTCACGAAAAAACATTTCCCCCTGACTGCTGGGACCCACCAGCTACATCTTCGCACACAAGGAAGTGCCTGACAGTCGGGACCCACCTGGTCGAAGAATACGCAACATTGTCATTATGGTCGCGAACGTGTACGTACATACTAGTCGATGTAGAGGCGTGCACGTGTCGTAGTAGAGGCGCGCACGTAGCATGTACACGTATGTACAACGGCCAGTGTGCAAGAAAGAAAATACGGCCACATACGTACATACGGGCAGGGTCTCGAACGCCTACTCGCGCATACGTACGGCAAGGGATCGTGTACATGGCTTGGTTAGAACGAAGAAACTGCGTTGTCGTCATGTTCATGGGGAGCCAACCGGCTGGGTCAGAATGGAATGAGTCGTCGTGTTCATCAGGAGGGCTTGGACGGAACACCCGATGGAAACGAGGCCTGGTGTACCACAGAACGGAGGAAACGGCCTTGTGTTCGACCGGCCACGTTCGAAATAGGATCCTGTTCATCGGGAGGGGTCTGGCGTACCGCAAAATGGAGGAAACTAACCTTCTATGGTCGAAACAGGGGTCCTGTCGATCGGGAGGGGTGTGGCATACCGGAAAACGGAGGAAACGGACTTGTGTTGGAGCGCTATGGTCGAAATGGGGGTCCTGTTCATCGGGAAGTGTGTGGCGTACCGCAAAACAGGACTCCACGGGATACTGTTCATCTCCACCGTCGACCCCCTCCAGCCTCCACGGGCTACTGTTCATCCACCGTCGACCTCCTCCAGCCTCCACCTGCGACTGTTCATCCACGGGCTCGTGTTCATCCAGCCTCCACCGTGCGCTACTCCACCGGCTACTGTTCAACTAGCCCTCCCCACGGGCTCCTGTTTAACCAGCCCTCCACCGTCTACTGTTCATCCAGCCCTCCACGGGGTGGTCCTATTCATCCTGCCCTCCACGGGGTCCTGTTCATCCAGCACCAACCGGGTTGATCGATCAGGGTCCTGTTGATCCAGAGGCAACACCACGGGGTCCTGTTCATCCACCCCCACCGGGAACTGTTCATCCAACCCCCCCGCCCCCAAAGAACGCTCGCTCATCCAGAGGCAGCATCGATCGGCTTGATTAGCGGCGATGGCGAAGGAATCGCTCGATGGGGTTCGATTAAAAGCCATCGATCGATCGCTTGGGGTTCGATCCACGCGTAACTGCAGCTGTAATCGCCGGGTTCGATTAGAGCCCAATGCCTCACTCGGGTTCAGTTAGAGCCCAACGCCTCGCACCCACGCGCGTGCATGTACGAGAGAAACACACATCGCTCGGCCCCGACCACCCACCGTAACCGGGGACACCCTGATATTTTCCTCTCCATCGCCTCTACCATAGTTTTTTCCATCATGGACGGCCCAAAGAATGTCATGCAGCTGCATCTCCGGGCCGCCCAGGACGAAAAGCCCATTTTCTGTCATGATTTTTTGTCATAGAAGTAGGAGCCCACCACATCCGGGTTTTGTCACAATTATCGTCATAGAAGTGTCATAAGTATGACAGAAAAAAATCGTTCGGCCCAAAATGTCACGGACGTGTCTTTTTTTTGTAGTGCATGCAGCTGCCAGCCCACCAACTAGGCAAGCACCTGTGTGGCGACGTGCGGGCTCTAGGCAAACTCAGCAAGCAACTGCATGGTGGCATGCAGATCTTCGTGAAGACTCTGCCACCGCACCAACTCAGCAGCCAGCCAGCCAGCATGGCGCTACACGCCTCATCAGCTCGGACACGCGTCGAAGCCAGGCAAAGCAGCGACAGCTGGGACGAGCTTCCTTGTCATCCCCGATAAAGCGAGAAGGGCATGTCGGCAGCGCATTAAATGCGTTTGTCCTATGGTGCCAGGAGGTAGACTCGACCACTGTATAACTTTCCACCTCCTGTGTGCCACTATGGCAGCCCCTTTGACTATAAAAGGAGGCCCGCGGCATACTCAGGAAGGATTCGGATTTTTTGGACCCTGCACGCTTTGTAGCTTGTCTAAGAACACTAGATAAACATAAACCAGCAGGAGTAGGGTATTACGCATCACTTGCGGCCCGAACCTGGATAATCCCCCTGCGTTGGTCTCTCAGTCCCACTCTATCCACAGCCCCGCGCCCGCCAACCGTAGCAAAAGGGATTCCTCGTGATCCCATAGGTGTCATTTCACCCGACAGCCGCAGGTCACCCGCGGCCGGCCGGCGGTCGCGAGTGCCCTGGAAGTTGGTGATGAAACACTCGTGCATCTTGCCCTAGGAGGAGATCGACCCCGCGGGCAGGTTCTGGAGCCACGAGCATGCGCCATCCTTGAGGGCCAGGGGAAACCAGTTCGACATGACCTTCTCCTCGCCGTTGGCCGCCTCGGTGCTCAGCTCATAGATTTGTAGGAGCTCAGCAGGGTCGGGGGTGCCGTCGTAGCACAGAGGCAGGTCTGGGTTGAACTTGCCGGGCCAGACGATGCTGCACAGCTCGGGAGTGAAGCCTCGGCAGCCTACTGCGTTCACCGGAGCCCGTCGTGGAGGCAGAGCCTAGTCCTGGTATCCATGTGCCGCCACTGCAGGCGGCTCGCGGTCTTGACGCGGTGGTGCTGGTAGTGGAGGGCCATTTTCTTGTGGCCGAGGGACTTCTTGGCAGCTTCCTTCTTCGTGCGCGGGTGCCCTTCGTGGTGGGTCGCACCGCGGGGCCGCATGTCTTGGTGCAAGGGCAGCTTCTTGATGCGGAGGTGGTGGAGGCGCTCCGTGGGCTATGTCACCTGCAGCTGGAGGTGGGTGAGGCAGCAAGAAGGATGGTGCGGGAGAGCCCCTAGCGGCACTGACAAGCTCGGCGATGCGGTCCAGCCAATCTTTGTAGAGGTCGTCGACCGGGCGGTAACGCAGGAGCTCATGTGCCATGAGCAGCGTGGCCTGCGCATCCGTAGGCGCGCGACGAGCGTGGGACGACGAGCCGGCCGGAGTCAGTGACATGGTGGCGGTGCGTCCGTCCCGCCGCACAGAAAGGTGCAGCGATGAAGCTTGCTACTCGTTCCCTGCTGGGCAGGTGGCGGCGTTGGTAGCGGGTGATGGAGAACGGCGGGGAGGTAAGCCAACGGGCACCATCTGAGCGACGCGAGCGGCCAGGGCGGCTCGGTGCTCAGCACAGGCTCGGCGAGCGTCAGCCATGGATGCGGCGGACCAGTGGAGCATGGATCGACAGAGGAAAAGCCTCGGCGCACCCCTACCTAGCGCGCCAAATGTTGAATTGTGGGTTCCGGCAAACCCTTGAGGTTCGAACTCTGGGGGTGCGCACGAAGAACTCTCTGTCCCCAGCTCGCTCGCACAACGATCTCAAGGCCTGGCTCGATGAACCCAAGAACAAGAGACACGAGGGTTTATACTGGTTATGGCCACCGTTATGGTGTAATACCTACTCTAGTGTGGTGTGGTGGATTGCCTCGTACGCTGAGGATGAACAAGTACAAGGTAAGAACAACCTCCTGGGGAGAGGTGTTCTTGAGCTTTGTGAGCTGGTGCGTATGAGGGTGGTCTGAATGATCCGTCCCCTTCTTATGGTGGTGGCTAGTCCTATTTATAGAGGCCTTGGTCCTCTTCCCAAATGTAGGCGGGAAGGGATCCCACAATGGCCAATTTTGAAGGGAGACGACTAGTACAACCTATCCTGACAAAAGGTGGTCTTCGCCTGCCAAAGGCTCTGCTGGTGATGTAGTTGTGGGCTCTGCGATGACCTCCATCCTGCTATCCTGCTGGTCTTGGTGCCTCGGGACTCCTCGCGTGTGCCTGCCTCTTTAGCACCAAAGAGGACTCTGGAGCACTGTGCCTCTTGGCGCCTGCCTGGCCTTGGTCATCATGGCTCACGTCACATGAACCTCGCGAGGTGCCCCTTGCATAGATATCTCCACTCCTCGGGAGCCATCCTAGTGAGGCTGCTCCTGAGGTGTTCTTGGTGTCGTCCGCCTCGCGAGGCTTGGCCCCTCGCGAGGGTCTTGAGTGGTTGCTACTGAAGATGGGCCGTAGCAAGCCGTTGGTGGAGCCACACCATGGGCCGCAGGCAGGCAGGTCTGGGTACCCCCGTTCCCAGGACGCCAACAGTGCAGAGAGCGACGTGGATGACCCCGAGCTAGGGGCGTCCACCATGGAGGAGGACGACGCCGCAAGAGGCAGCGAGGGAGCATGCGGCTCCGCGGCAGGCGGCCTCGGGGACTGGCTGGACGATGAAAAGGAAGACCACGAGCCGCGCCGCGCCCTTGGCGCTAACGGAAAAGGCGCCGGCTCCTCGACCGCGTCGACTGGTGCACCCGGCGCGCTATAGCATCGAGCCGACGTCGGGTTGTTCGGCAGTTGGCCCAAGAAGGTCAAGGCCTCGGTTGATGCAACCATGCGGCAAGAGGCTGTGAAGGCGGCTGTCATTTGGATGGGCCCGAAGCAGCGCCCAATGGTATCCGCGTAAGTGTCTTGATCTTTCTGTTGTTTTGCCTTGTGTTTGCTTCTCTTTTCCCGCAAACTCTTCTTAGCTTCTTCTTGCCATGTTTACATAGGGCTCCATTTTCTCTACCGCGGGCCCCTTCTGGCTCGGTGATTGGGGCGGCATACGGCTCCACCGACACCCGCCGCATGGACCCGATCTCCGGCCCCAGAGAGGCGACGGAGAAGAATGCGCGGGAGGCACAAGAGGAGTGGGAGGCCGCGGCCGAGGCAAAGGTGGAGACGGCCGAGGCGGCACGAATAGAGGTCGATGCCGCGGCCAAGGTGCAAGCCAACGCAGCGGCCAAGGAGCAGGTGGACACGGCCGCCAAGGCACAGGAGGAGGAGACGTCCCGCAGCAGGGCTGCAGAGTCCTCCGGTCTGCAACCTGTGGAGCCGATGGTGCTGGAGGGCCAGATGCCAACTGGAGGGGCTGGTATTGACCAGCCGGCCCTGTAGAGGGGAGGGCAGGCCCCGTCGTCTCGGAGGTGGAGGTGCCTCCACGCGCACCGACTGCCGACGCGCAGGGCAGTCGGCCCAAACGCCGCTGGTGCCGCCATCTGGCGGTGAGTTGGTGGCGGGTCCGATTCCCACGATCCATGTTCCCGCGCGGCAGCGCCCGTCGGGGCCTCGAGCTCGTCGGCGCCCGACGCCGAGGCCACCAGTGCTGCCCCTCCAGCCTGGATGTCTGGGGATGGCTCGAGTGTTCTGAACATAGTTGTGCAGGATGTCCTGGCCCAGTTCAACACCCAAGGCGCCACTCTCCAGCAGTCCATGTAGGAGTTTTTGGCAATGCGGACGGCCGTCCGGGTACGCTACTTGCTTCTTGTTTTTAAATTCTCGTGATCTTCTGTGGGCGCATGCCAGTGCACCCACTTGGTGTAGCCCCCGAGTTCTAGGCCGGCTCCTGAGAAGGCGCCTCGGAACTTCAAGGTATGCTTCGAGTGCTGAGATCTTTTTTCTTCCTTTGTCTTTGCTGCAGGACTACCACAACCTTTGTGTGGCCACCTACAACTTCCATAACCAGGATCTGACCAACAGGACCGCTGATCCGAATCAGAGCCAAAGTAAGCACTTTGCCTTCTTTTCCGTGGGGGCGCGTCAGCACACCCGCTGGGTGTAGCCCCCGAGATTCGGGCCGACTTCTGAGCAGTTGGGCCGGATCTCCCGGCAACTACTTGTTTTTGGTTGGTGTTGACCTTTCCTTTCTCTGGTCTTGGCAGACGCCGCCGCTGACCTCCGGAAGCGCCTGGGAGAGATTGAGTCTGAGCTCCGAACAAAGGAGCAGGAGCGCAGCCAGGCCGCCCAAGAACGTGACCGACTGGTGAAGGAGCTGGAGAACCAGGCGGAAAAGCACCAAGTAGAGGTCCAGAAGCTGACGATAGCGAAACCCTCCTCAAGGCTGAGCACGAGACGTAGTGCTCGAACTGGGAAGAGAGGGAGAAGTTCCTGTCCGACGGCTACGGCAAGATCGAGGATATGCTCGACGGTAAGTTGCTTGTTCTTTTATGCAGCTGTCGGCAACAGGAGCCGACTTCTGGCTTCTAAGCCCTTGGCTTTTCTTCTTGTGCAGAATTATTTCCTGGTCATTCCGTCGCCATCAGCCAGGCCATCGAGGCGCGGCGCGAGCAGCGGAGGAGGGTACGCGTCGACATTCTGCCGAACGCGCCTCGCAATCTTTGCGAGCAGCTTCTAGCTATCAAGACGCGCCTGCAGCCGGCTCATTGCACACTCCACCGCGTGCAGCGCGTCGGGGCATGATAATCCCCAAGTGCAAGGAATCATCGTAGCAATTTCCAAAGGTGGAAGTGATAAGTATGGAGTGTCGAACCCACAAGAAGCTAAAGGTAAGATCAATATTCTCTCGAGCCCTATCTGCCATCGACACGACTCTCACGACACCGAACGTTTGCTTCCAACTAGAAACGAGAAATAAAACTACGTTGTGGGTATGAAGAGGATAACTTTGCATGGTATCGGAGAGCTAAAATATAAAAGTAGGTGTTGTTATCATAAAGTTAGAACATATTACTAAATATTATAAATAGCGAGTGTGGAATAGTGATGGCTCGGTGTGCGGAATTGTCCTAGGCAATTGTTAACAAGACCGGTAGTCGTCATTGCAATTTCATATGAGGGAGAGGCATAAGCTAACATACTTTCTCTACTTGGATCAATATGCACTTATGATTGGAACTCTAGCAAGCATCCACAACTACTAAAGATCATTAAGGTAAAACCCAACCATAGCATTAAAGCATCAAGTCCTCTTTATTCCCATACGCAACAACTCCCTTACTCGGGTTTGTGTTTCAGTCACTCACCAACCCACTATAAGAGAATCATGAACGTATTGCAACACCCTACAGCGGGAATCCCTCATGCTTGCGCGACACGGAGGGCACCATAGGACAGCACCAAAATAAAACATACAACTCGTACCAATCTAGATCATCAATCAACCCAATGACAAAGGATATCTACTCAAAACATCATAAGACGGCAACACATCATTGGATCATAATATGTGGCATAAAGCACCATGTTCAAGTAGGGATTACATCGGGGTGCGGGAGAGTGAACCACGTAAAAGAGATGAGGATGGTGATGATGATGGTGATGTTGATGAAGACGATCACCGCGGCGATGATTCCCCTCTTGATGGCACTCCAGTGCCACCAAGAGAGAGGATGAGAGGTTCTCCTCCCTTGTGCTTCCTCCTCCATGGCCTCCCCATTGGATGGGGAAAGGTTCTCACTCTGGTCCTTGGCCTTCATGGCGATGATGGCCTCTCCGAGATACTCCTCCATGGCCATCGGTGATGATCGCCCCCTCCGGCAGGGTGCCGGAGAGGGCCTAGATTGATTTCTCATGGCTACATAGGCTTGCGGCGGCGGAACTTCTGATCTAGGTTATTTTCTGCGGGTTTCTGTATTTATAGGAATTTTTGGCGTTGGTTTCACGTCGAGGGTCTCCAGTCGTCCCACGAGGCGGGGCCCACGCCCGAGGGTGGCGCGCCCCACCCTCGTGGACAGCCCGGGACTCTTCTGGCCCAACTCTTTTGCTCCAGGGGCTTCTTTTGGTCCACAAAAAATCAACAAAAATTGGCACGTCAATTGGACTCCGTTTGGTATTCCTTTTCTATAAAACTCAAAAACAAGGAACAAACAGAAGCTGGCACTGGGCTCTAGGTTAATAGGTTAGTCCCAAAAATCATATAAAATAGCATATAAATTCATATAAAACATCTAAGATGGATAATGTAATAGCATGAATACTTCATAAATTATAGATACGTGGAGACGTATCAAGGCCCAGTGGCCGGACACTCAAGTCTCCCATACCCCCAGCCGGACTACTGACTGGCTGGAGGCGGCCATCAGGCGCTTCGAGGCTTGGAAGGGTGCCACGGCTCGGGCGGGCACTCGGACGGCCTTGGAGTTCGTCAAGGTTTGTTATCCGGGGCTGGATCTGGCGCGGCTAGCTACCTTCGGTAGGAGGCCGGACTGGAGCTGGAGGCGGTGAGCCGCGATCTCACCCATCGCGTGGCGGCAATCACCGAGTATGCCGACACCTCCGTCTCATCCTGGAGCTGGATGACGACGGCGCTGAGACGCTGACACTTTCAGCGATGAGTGCGAGGATGAAAAGGACGAGGATGGCAAAGACATCGCACCGGACGATGGAGCGAGCAGTCGGCCTCAGCCTGATCAGGCCTCGACCAGCAAGCCACAGGATGTCGCGCCGACTGCTGCCCGTGCCGACCAGGCCGAGACCCACCAGTCGGCTGCGCTACCACCCGGCGCCTCTGCCTCCACCGACCTGTCTGATCCGCCTGCCGCTCTTCTGGCCTAGGCGGCCACTTTATTTTTCCTGTTTTTCTGTCTTGTAATCTCTTGAATGAACAAGTTAAATTCGCACAGCTTCACCCACTGGGGTGTAATTCCAACTCCGTTGAATGCTGGCCAAGAGCCTTTTGTTATGTATATAAATTATTCTCGCACAAGTTTGTACTCTTGCCGAGTTCTAGCTTGGTTTTGCTTTTCTGTTCTTTTTGGCTTTTTCCTTTGCCGCCTTCCTTTGGCTACCGCCCTACCAGCCGGACAGCTACTCTGCGGTCTGCGGCTGGGTTAGGGACTTGGCCTTTTTAGGGTAGACAAGTACTTCGGCCGCCTAGAATGTAGCTAGTCAACAGAGAAGCCGGCCGGCCGGCTACTGAGTAGCGGGACAGTGAGGCGAGGAGCCGGCTTGGCCTATGCTGATGTTTTTCCTTAGTCATTTTTCGTGTGGACATCATTTCCTGCCATTAGCTCCTGCCAGCCGGACAGTCACTCTGCGAGCTGTGGCTTAAGGAGAGAGAGGGCTTAGATGTCGGCACACTACTTGTCCGACTGCAGGTGGTATCATCTTAGGACAAGGCGGCGAGCCCCCGGGCCGACTGGTCGGACCCGGTGCCGGGCGAAGGAATGAAATAATACATTCACAGGCATAATCCTATCATATAGATAAAAAGGGTAGCCCCCGAGTGCTCCTCGGGGGACCCATTGTCTTTGCTCTTAATACAAAAGGTAGTGTGGTACATACCGCATTAAATGTAAAATCTTCGGAGGAGATTTGCGTTCCATGGGCACTCTGTTTCCTTGCCAGAATCGTCCCTCTTGCATGCCCTGGGCTTCTGCACGTCGATGAGGTAGTAGGAGTCGTTTCCCAAGGCTTTGCTGATGATGAAAGGCCCTTCCCAAGGGACCGAGAGCTTGTGCTGGCCTGCTATTCGCTGGATTCGTTGGAGCACAAGGTCCCTGTCGGTGTCAAAACCGGCGGATCTCAGGTAGGGGGTCCCGAACTATGCGTCTAGGCGGATGGTAACAGGAGACAAGGGACACGATGTTTTTACCCAGGTTCGGGCCCTCTCGATGGAGGTAAAACCCTACTCCTGCTTGATTAATATTGATGATATGGGTAGTACAAGAGTAGATCTACCACGAGATTAGAGAGGCTAAACCCTAGAAGCTATCCTATGGTATGATTGTTGTACGCCCTACGGACTAAAACCCTCCGGTTTATATAAACACCGGAGAGGGCTAGGGTTACACAGAGTCGGTTACAATGGGAGGAGATCTACATATCCGTATCGCCAAGCTTGCCTTCCACGCCAAGGAAAGTCCCATCCGGACACGGGACGAAGTCTTCAATCTTGTATCTTCATAGTCCAGGAGTCTGGCCAAAGGTTATAGTCCGGCTATCCGGACACCCCCTAATCCAGGACTCCCTCAGTAGCCCCTGAACCAGTCTTCAATGACGACGAGTCCGGCGCGGGTTCCTCCTCCGAATACTTCATAGAAGATTTTGAACACAAGGATAGTGTACGGCTCTGCAAAATAAGTTCCACATACCACCGTAGAGAGAATAATATTTATACAAATCCAACCTGCTGACGTATTCCGTAGCATGACATCACACCACGGCCAAGCCTTTATTCGAATGTTTTACTGTCCCACCTCAGCGTGTTTAGCGAGGCTGTTTCCTTGGCACGTCTTGTTGAAGCGGAGATCGTGTCCCCTTATTCCGGGATTCTCATCAATACGGGCGTGGGTAACCCAATCGTGCCCGTTGGTATGTCTCCTCTATCGAAGGCGAGTCCCAAACGGTCACGGGGAGGGCTCTTGGTATTCAACCTCTTTATAAAGAGACCAAGGCTCTACTCCTTTCTTTCAATCTCAATCGAATACGCCTCTCACCTCGAGTTCCAACACCCAAAGCTCCAGATTCAGGCGCTTCAGACCTTCGATGATGTCCAGCTCCGACCTTGAAGGCCGGTGGATGCCTTCCTCCGTTACGGAAGAAGACGTGCTAAAGCTAAGGGATGCCAGGTATCTAACCGGCGAAATCCCGCATAGGCTGCCTGCTCAAGGGCAGGTTATTCCCACTCCCAAGCGTGGCGAGAACGTGGGGTTCGCGTCTCATTTCCTTCGGGGGATAGGCTTCCCGACGGACACCTTCGTGAGGGGGCTCCTGTTTTATTATTGGCTGGAATTTCACGACTTGGCTCCGGAGTCCATCCTCCACATCTCATCATTCATTTTCGTGTGCGAAGCCTTCCTCCATATTACTCCTCGCTTCGGATTGTGGTATAAGACCTTCAAAGTAGAGCCGAAGATAATCGAGGGGCAGCACGCGGAGTGCAAAGGTGCTGTTATAAGCAAGAATGCTGACGCTCCATGGCCCGAGGGATCTTTTCAAGAGGAGTTCAGCTTATGGCAACAAGAGTGGTTTTATATCACAACTCCCAGGGGCACCAAGTGGGTGGCGCCACCTGCCTTTCGCTCGGGTCCCCCACCACAGCTAGCGTCATGGGTCAATAAAGGGTTTAACTGGGGTGCGTCAAGGGCGTGCCCTTGTTGCAGTGGTCGCGTTCGAGATGTCCTAGAAAGAGACATCAATCTGGTCGTAGTGGCGCAGGTCATCTTGATTCGCCGCACCTGCCTGCAAGCGTCGCCCCCTCCACCGTGGGAGTTTAATCCGGAGGGACCACGAGCCCTCCAACATTTCTGGTAGCGACGCCCATGGAGATGTACAAATTGTTCTTCGGATCACAAGCAATGTGTCCGGACTCGACCGAGGACGCATGTCTGAGCTGCAATCGCCGGATACTCAAGTAAGTAGCCACTGCACCGGACACGCTATTCAGATATTTATCATAAAATTGCCCTTAAAAGAGTTGTCCCTTAAACAGGAGTGGATAAGCGAAAAGCAAAGCTAATCAGGTGTCCGGCCCCCTCCACGAGACCACGCCGGATCCCGTGTTAACCAGGATCTTTGGAGGTTGCGCCTTTGGAAGAAGGCGAAGGGGGAACAAAGGCTACCGCCTCCCCGAAGGAGGCTGTCAGGAAAGGAGGAACCGAGAATTCCTCTTTCCAGGGGAAGAAGACGAACGCCTCTGAAGACCCGGAGACCATGATCTCAAAGCGGGGGAAGAAATCTTCGTCAGAGGGTCCTGCGCCGGGGGATGCCTCGGCCGCACTCTGCCCCCAAGGGGATCTACCCTCCACCGAGCCGTAAGTAGAGAGGGGAGTCTTAAAATGAGAGACATCCCTGTTCTATTTCTGAGGAAGATAACCGAAAATTTACCTTATAGTTCAGATCTCAGCCCTCCTCGTGAGCTCATCTTGAGGATCTTCGTCCGGAGATGATGGAGAGCGGAACGCCTCCCCTGCCGTGCCGCCTTGCGGCGGGCGACCCTGAGGTGTAAATCACGGAGGGTTTCTCCGAATCCGGTAGGGCCGAAAGACAGTCGTATGGCCCCCCAAAGCCCTCCATGTCCGGCCTTCGAAAAAGGCCATCGGACGAGTCCGGCACCGTCCGGTGCACGGTCGGAGGAGCTGAAGGATCTGCTCGGGCGAGCGTCTTTCTAAGAAGAACACCGTGCGTTGATGGTTACGGTGATTGAACGGATTTCATCCTCGGAGAGCGGGTTGTACGAGGCCGTCAGGAGGTTACTGACAGGTTTTGAGGTACGTGAAATGATGTAACTTTTGACAGTTCCGCATATATAAGATGCGTCATGTGTAGATAGTAGCCCCTGAGACTCTGTGCGTTGTCAAAAATTACAGCGCGCCGAGGATCATAATCCCAGGTATAATATGTCGCCCTTCCTATGTAGGTGGCGAAGTGTCCGGTGGCTAGCCGGACTGATGGATTTGCCGAGCTAAAGAGGCAACTTGATGTGGTAGATGCCGACATCGCGCTTGTCAACAAGCGGCTTGACGAGGCACAAGGTATGTAATTTCTCCGAAGACACCTGGTAAGAGGTGCTTGATGCCCGTATCTTACAACATGTGTGCTTGATGAAGATGATGCCGCTGCCGTGGAGAACCTTCGGGTGGAACTTGCCCGAGCCAAGGAGCAGGCCAGGAAAAGCGATGCGGCTGCCTTAAAGGCGGCTGAAGAGCTGAAAGCCGAACAGGCTGATCACTGCTGAAGCAAGAAGGAAATGGCCGAGATGGCTGTGAAGTTGAAGAATGTTGCCGACCGCTGCAAGCTTGTTGAAAAAGAAGATCGGGCGGAACAGAAGGACCTGGAGAAGGCCACTACCGAGGCCAAGGATGCTCGCTCTGCGATGAGAGCTATGAAGGAGGAGCTACACCAGGCCGGAGATATCGCGGATGGAAAGCCCTTTATGCTGCGGATGAAGTTCGGGGATCCTAAATATGCTCCGTTAGACCGGGTGGAGTCTGGCGGACACTTATCTGGACTTGGCGGCGAGTGCATGACGCAGCCGAACACTTCCGAGATCAAAAGGATCACGAAGTGGAAAAGCTTTTTTGGTCGCAGTTCCACAATCTAGAGCGCCCACTTCCATTAACCGATCGTTTGGCCGCATGGCCGAAGCTGAATAGGTTATCCGGACTCGCCATGAAGTATGTCGTGAGTCATCTGTGGCCGGAAAGGCCCGAGCCGAAGAGTTATTTTAGCTTGGTGCAGCAGTTCCTTGGTGCGGTGCCGCATATCAATGCAATGAAGAGGTCAGCGTGCATAGAGGGTACGTGGATGGCTCTTTCCCGTGTCAAGACATACTGGGTGGAGATGAAGGCCATCGCTGTTGCATCCCAAGATTCGGATGGGAGCCGAGTACCTGTCGGGCACTATTTTCAGGAAGTTCTGCAGGGCGCTCGTTTAATAGAGACGCAATGCTCGAAGGATATTATGTTCGAATAACATGTATTATTGTAAAACAATGTTTCGAGGGAATATAAAAGCTTTTTATACTTGTGCCTTCAAGAATTAAAATACCTCTTGTGCGGTCGTTAATGTATATGTGTATATAACCTGAAAGATGGCAGTCTTGACATTACGCATATAATGCGGGATGTTTGCAAAAGCGCATTTTCACACGATCCAACGTCTTGGTCCTATTAAGGAGGTGATAGCGCAGCGAACTAGGCAACCGGACTATAATGCTTTATCACTTTCACTTAGCCATAGGAGTTTGTGACATTGGGGCTACTATATAGCCCCTAGGGGCACCGCGCTCACCCAATTGGTGGCGCGAGTGTGCCTGGCAGGAAAGCTTGGCCCTTCGTTAATGTGGAGGAATCCCAAAGATTCCGGCGGGTCATCAGTGGTTGACCAGTCTCATGCTATATCATAATGATCAGTTTTAAAACTTTCTCTCTTGAGGTGCTACTTTGGCCGAACCGGGCGACAATCGCAGTAGTTCTCCTGGTGCCGCCTTAGCCGATAGAGCAGAACGTAAGGCAGCAAAACACAGGAGCCGTCCAAACCCAATATTTAACCAAAGACATGATTCAGAGCTGATGCATATAAGGCCAAACTCGCGACGCCGAGCACTCCCTAAGGTATTCGGTCTTTATGAAAACGGGCTGAACAACGCCCTTGGTAATAAGCCCACGGTGTCCGTGCAGCATAAAAATTCTGACGTGGCCACATGCCAAGACGCCAGCCTCCTCCTCGGTTATACCAAGAAACCGGGGGATGTGTATCAACAAGAGACAGTGAAAAAGGTTTACGCTGGGTCTTAATGTAAAAAGAATCCTTGGAACGGGTCCCTCGCACGCCCATGCATGTGTCTCCGTTGTGCCGTATCCTGGGCCGGGTGTAGCACGGTGTTCATCTGTAAAGAGTGGAACTTAGTTGAAAAAGATCATGCGAAAATGTATGTTATATTAAATAAACAAAGTATAATTCAAAAAATGGGTAAAATTGAGCTTTATTGTCTCAGTTTGCACATCTGTGGAGCCCTTGTACGGGGGTATGCGGCTAGTAAGCCCTTGTATGTTTACGCCGGACTCGACTAGCCATGTCCGAGGTCTGAACGACCTGTTTAGGTTCTTTGATTAGTGAAGACGGTTTAGTGTGTGGCTGTCAAGGCGGCCGCACAGTCTTCCGCACTCGAGGAACACTCGATATTTCCCTTTAATGAGATGATGCCTCGCGGACCGGGCATTTTAAGCATAAGAGATGCATAATGCGGTATTGCGTTAAAGCGGGCGAAAGCTTCGCGTCCCAGTAGTGCTTGATAGCTACTTGTAAATGGGGCGATGTGGAAGGTTAGCTTTTCATGGCGGAAGTTGTCGGGGGAGCCGAACATAACTTCTAGCAGGAGAGAACCCGTACAATGGGCATCTGGGCCTGGCGTTACCCCTTGAAAGGAAGTGTTGCTATGGTGAATTTTTGTTGGGTTTATCCCCATTTTGCGGATTGTGTCTTGATATAGCAGGTTTAGACCATTGCTGCCGTCCATTAGGACTTGTGTAAAGTGGAGTCCGTCAATTATCGGATTTAATATCAAGGCAGTCCAGCCTGCGTTCCGGATAATTCTAGAGTAATCCTGATGGTCGAAGGTGATTGGTTTTAACAACCATTGGCGGGACTCCTCTGGGATAGGCCGTATGGCGTGTATCTCTATAGGGGCCACTCTGTTTTTCCCTTTTGTCACATGAAGTGAGTTTAGTGTTTTGACTTCTTGTGGGAAATTCTTTTGTTTTCCGGTGCTCTGCTTGTGGAGTTCGTCATCGTCCTCGCTTGGTGTGTTGAGCCCCTTGTGTTCGGCGTTAATTTTGCCGGATTGCTTGTAGATCCAACAATCTCTGTGGGTATGGTTTGCAGGCTTCCCGGGAGTACTGTGGATTTGGCATATCTTGTCCAAGATTTTGTTTAGGTTAGATAGCTCATCCCTGTTATCCTTGAGGGGCAGCTTTTTCTGATTCTGCCGAGAGCTTTTGAATCCGACGTTGACTGCCGTGCTCATCGGGCTGTTTCCCTTGGTCCGGCGTTGGTCCTTGCTGTGTCGCGGTTTCCCGTTTCCATCCCTAACTTCGGATGTACTTGGGTCGCTGGTACTGCATCTTGCCAACCAGCTATCCTCTCCTGCGCAAAAGCCGGTCATGAGGCTTGTTAATGCGGCCATTGTTCTTGGCTTTTCTTGGCGAGGTGTCTGGGCGAGCCATTAAATCTCGAGCAGCTGTGTTTGAAAGCTGCTAAGGCTTCGGCGTCCGGACAGTCGACTATCTGGTTCTTTTTAGTAAGAAATATGTTCCAGAGTTTCTGGTCTGACTCTCCGGGTTGTTGAGTTATATGACTTAAATCGTGTGCATCCGGAGGTCGGACATAGGTCCTTGAAAATTTTCTCGAAAAGCATCCTCGAGCTCTTCCCAACTTCCAATGGTGTTTTCGGGTAGGCTTTTAAGCCAATGCCGAACTTGCCCTTTGAGCTTGAGGGGTAAGTATTTTATGGCGTGGAGGTCGTCTCCTCTAGCCATGTGTATATGGAGGATATAATCCTCAATCCGCACTCAGTGGTCATTGTTACGTCAGATGCCTCTATGTTTACGGGCTTGAATCCCGCTGGAAATTCATGGTCTAGCACCTCATTGGTGAAACATAGGGGGTGTGCGGCACCCCTGTACTTGGGTGTGCCATGTTGTTTGGATATTTGTTGTGTTGCATTGCTTTCTAGAGCTTGCTTTCTTGGCCCGTAGTTAGATCTGGTTGGGCCATCTTTGTGATGCAAATCCTTGGGTGGATCACGTGCTGGCTTGGGTGCGGCGCCGTTTGCCGCTCTATGTTGGCCATGGGGTTGTTTATCCGACCGGGTGGCTTCCTTATTTTTTGATTGCGGGGGCTCTAAGGCCTCCTCATCAAATTCCGGCAGTAATTTTCGCTTCGGATAGCTCTTTGTGTGGCGACTGTCGCCGTATTTGTCTGTGGTGTTGAGTACTTTGCTCCATCTAATTCTGAGTGCATCTTCCGCTGTTTTGAGCTTCCGCTTCTGCTTTTTCAGGCTACGCGCAGTGGCGACGAGCCTTTTGTGGAGGTTCTTCTGTTCCAGCAACTTGTCCGGCGTGAGGTCGTCCGGACTGTTATCTTCGCCGGGGACGGGTTGTTCGGTTTGTTTATCCAAGTTGCCTGTTCGGGCGGTTGCTTGATGGCATGTTCGTCGTCTGCCGGTTCGCCCTGCTCTGTGGCTGGGTCTGTATGGTTGTTGTCT
The DNA here is from genome assembly GCA_021605145.1 of Aegilops bicornis. NCBI lineage: Eukaryota > Viridiplantae > Streptophyta > Magnoliopsida > Poales > Poaceae > Aegilops > Aegilops bicornis. Next base: position 251,622,093 of record CM038673.1, read on the forward strand.
CTATCGAGGTGGGGTTTGGGGCGGCGCTTACGCCGCTTTAACTTTTAGAGAGCGATCCCTCATTGCGTCCCTTTGTTCCTCGTCGTCGTTTCTTTTAGGTGTGTCCACCATGTATACATCGTGAGATGAGGTGGTTGTCCAGTGCCCTATAGGCGCTGGTTCCTGTTTATCTCCTACATCATCGTCCATACCGTCGATGTGTTCGGAGTCAAAGCCCAGCATGTCGGTTAAATCATCGACAGCGGCTACGAAGTGGGTGGTGGGTGGGCGTTGAATTTCTTCATCGTCCGCATCCCAATCCTGCCGGTCATAATCCGACCAAGACTCTCTGACAAAGAGAGAGACTTTAGTAAATTAAGAATTTCGCCGAAGGGCGAGTGCTGAAAGATGTCCGCGGCGGCTAACTCCATGATCGGCGCCCGATCAGATTCGATTGGCAGGGGCGCGGAAGGTTCTGAGTCCGGAGAGGAGTCCGGCACCTTGGAGTCACGGGCTTCGCAGAGGACAAGGCTGGTATTCGGCTCAATCGTCGTAGAGATTGCAGCCCCGAGGCGGTGTCCAGCCACCCGTCCTCGATTTGTGCAGTCGGCTCCGAGCTAAGGGTCGGAGCGGTCACGGGTGCGGCTTCCAGGGCACTGTTCGGTGGCAGAGCTAAATCATGCCCATCATGACAGTGCGGCTCGCTCGGTTTTGGCTCGGATCCGTCGAAGGTCAAGTCTCTGTGGACGTCAGCCGTGTAGTTTAAACTTCCAAATCTGACCTGATGGCCAGGGGCGTAGCTTTCGATCTGCTCCAGATGGCCAAGAGAATTGCCCGCGATCTTGGCCGAAAGTACGAAGATCTGTCCGGGGAGAAAAGTCTCACCCTGGACCGCATCGTTGTTGATGATCGGAGGAGCCACCGGCCTAAAGATGACGAAACAGAGGAACTCACAATGAAAGCACCAATGTCGGTGTCAAAACCGGCGGATCTCGGGTAGGGGGTCCCGATCTGTGCGTCTAGGCGGATGGTAACAGGAGACAAGGGACACGATGTTTTTACCCAGGTTCGGGCCCTCTCGATGGAGGTAAAACCCTACTCCTGCTTGATTAATATTGATGATATGCGTAGTACAAGAGTAGATCTACCACGAGATTAGAGAGGCTAAACCCTAGAAGCTAGCCTATGGTATGATTGTTGTTCGTCCTACGGACTAAAACCCTCCGGTTTATATAGACACTTGAGAGGGCTAGGGTTACATAGAGTCGGTTACAATGGGAGGAGATCTACATATCCGTATCGCCAAGCTTGCCTTCCATGCCAAGGAAAGTCCCATCCGGACATGGGACGAAGTCTTCAATCTTGTATCTTCATAGTCCAGGAGTCCGGCCAAAGGTTATAGTTCGGATATCCAGACACCCCCTAATCCAGGACTCCCTCAGTCCCCCTCTTGGAAGGATCGTGGCTTGACCTTCTGACTGTGGTAGCGGCGCAGGCCTTGCTGGTAGATGGCGGACCGGCCGAGTGCCAGCAGCCGACCCTCCTACAGTAGGTCGATGATGTATTCTCGTGCCTCCTTCGCCTCCGCCTCCATGTACATGGTAACGCGAGGCGATTCAAACTCAATGTCAGTTAGGATGACGGCCTCGGCCCCGTACACGAGGAAGAAGGGAGTGAAGCCGGTTGCTTTGTTCAACGTGGTACAAAGACTCCAGAGGACGGCCAGCAGCTCTTCGAACCAGCAGCCGGCTGAGCGCTCTAGTGGCTCGACCAGTCGGGGCTTGATGCCGGACAAGATGAGGCTATTTGCTTGCTCGACCAGGCTGTTTGACTGCGGATGGGCAACGAACGCTAAGTCCAGTCGGATGCCCTCCGTCACGCAGAAACGGGCCAAGGCTCCTTTGGAGAAGTTTGTCCCATTGTCAATGATGATGCTGTGTGGTACACCATACCGGACGGTGATATCTACGATGAAGGTCACAGCAGTCAGACCATTCATCTTCTTGATTTGTTTTGCTTCAATCCACTTGGTGAATTTGTCCACGGCGACCAGCAGATGGGTCATGCCGCCGCATGCTGTATTGAATGGGCCCACCATGTCCAGCCCCTAGACAGTGAACGACCAAGTCAGGGGGATGGTCTTGAGAGCAGAAGCCGGCAGGTGCTGCTTGGAGCTGAAGCATTGGCATCCTTTGCACTTCTTGACCAAATCCTTGGCGTCGTCCAGAGTAGTCGCCCAGAAGAATCCATGGCGGAAAGCTTTGGCGACAAGGGATTTGGAGGTCGTGTGGTGGCCGCATTCGCCTTGGTGAATATCTCTGAGGATTGCTTTGCCCTTCTCTGGCTCTACACAGCGCTAGAAAACGCTAGTCACGCTACGCCTGACAAGCTCTCTGTTCACTATTGTGTATGCTGCTGCCCGGTGTTGCACCTGTTGGGCCAAGATCTCGTCGGCTGGTAGCTCTCCGCCCACCAGGAAGTTGAGGATGGGCTGTGCCCAAGATGGTGCTTCTACCACTATCATCACGGCCACTGGTACCAGGGCGGTTGGGCTGGGAGGCGGCGGGTTGGAGTCGGCTGCCGCTTACTGCGTTGTTGGAGTCCCCGGGCTGGCTGCTGCATCCCCCAGGCCGGGTTCTGAAGTCCTCGGGCCGGGTGCGACTGCTGCAGTCCCCTGGCCGCCTGCCGAAGTCCCCGGGCCGGCTGCTGCAGCCCCCGGGCCGGGTTGTGAAGTCCCTAGGCCGGGTGCGAGTGTTGCAGTCCCCGAGCCGGATCCGACTGTTTCGGGAGCAGCTCGCACGAAGATGGACTCAGATTCCGGCGAAGGCTTGAAGACAGCCTGCACGGGCACTGGAGGGAGACGCCGGCTGGTATGGCCTGCCAGGTGGAGCCAATCTGCACCAGGGCATCTGCTTGCTCAGTGTTGGCCCGTGGCACATGAAGGAACTCGCACCCATCAAAGTACCCATTGATCCGCTGGACGAGGAAGCGGTAGCTCGCCACGTTTTCATCCTTGGCATCCCAGTCGCCAAACGACTGCTGGACCACCAAATATGTGTCAGGACACTGATCCTAACTCACACTGATCTAGCATGTAACACATCATATGACTTTGCGGCCTCACGCACGGTATCCCCACGGGTGCCACCTTACCTGGCCCAGGACCGTTTGCGCCTTTTGGCTCACGTATATGATAGTGTCGCTAGCATCCATATGACAGAGAACCGGGGCCGACATGACTAGTCGTGAATCCAAAGTGGCACTAACTTACAGGGACAGACATACATGACCCAACAACGAACGTGTAGGTCATCAACGTATGAACCCAAGTCGTAGCAAGCTACAAGGTCTTAAAGAAACAACGTGTGACATTTCCCCGAAGGGACAGGCACAGGAACGAAGAAGGACACATGCCGGCCAGCCTAAGTGTTCCGGAGCAGTAGTAAGCTACCATGGCTCAGTGGAAGCACTAGGAGACATTTGTCGATAAGAGAGGCTACCAAGAATAGACAACTAGGTTGTCGGATCCCACACATACCAAGCATTTCAATAACATACACACAATATGCTCGATATGTGCAAATATAACATGGCATCACAAGAAAACTCTATGACTCAAAGTGTTTATTCATTAGGCTCCGAGGAGCCAGATATTACAAACATGGGTCTGATGAACCAGCATTCAAGTCATACAAGAAATAAGCAAGTGCGGAAGCTTAACTTGTCTGAGTACAGACAACTACAAATGAAAAAGGCTAAGAAGCCTGACTATCTACAAGACCCTGCCGAGGGCACAAGATCATAGCTGAGGAAACAAGCTAAACGTCGAAGTCCACGCGGAACTACTAGTGAGACTGAAGTCTCTCTGCAAAAACATAAATTAAGCAACGTGAGTACAAATGTATCCAGCAAGACTTACATCAGAACTAACTACATATGCATCACTATCAACAAAGGGGTTCCATGGGATCATAAGAATTCCTACTACGGTTGCCGGGGCGCAGGGTTGCAAGAAGAGCAGGATTAGTAATCAGCACAAGGATCGTTTACCCAGGTTCGGGAGCGAGGATGCGTAAAACCCTAGTCCTGCTTTGGTGGATGTATTGAGTGTTCTTGAGCCTTCCAACTACCTACAGTGGCTGGGTCGTCCCAAAGAGCCGAATCCTTCTCCAATACGCCATGGGCCTCCTTTTATAGTCGAAATGGGCTGCCACAGTGGCACACAGGAGGTGGAAAGGCGTACAGTGCTACGAGCTTATCGCTCGTATTACAGGACAAGACGCATTTAATGCATCGCTTAGGTGTCCTCTTGCTTTATTGGGGACGGGAACGAGGCCCATCCCGTCCGTCGCCGCTCCTCCTTGCTTCGACACGCGCCCTGGTCAGCGATGCATGCGGCACCACATAGGCAGGCAGGCAGGCAGCTGAGGTGGCGTGGTGGCAAAGGCTTCACGAAGATCTGCATGCCGCCATGCAGGCGCTTGCTGAATTGGCCTGGGAGCTGCATGTTGCCACGCAGGTGCCTGCCCAGCTGGTTGGACTAGCAGCTGCATGCGATCGACGGTGGAGACTTGGCTGGTGTGGTCCTGGAGGTGGCCCTGCTGGCGCCTTTGGCGAGGGCCTTGCAGTGTGCCCGGCAAGGGCTTCGCCATTGCGTGCTGTTGTCCCCAGCAAGGATCTTACCTGGGATCTTGTGGCTCCCCTCGGCAAGGATCTTGCCGAGGATCGTTGTCTTTTAATCCTCATCTGATCTTGAATATTCCTTGTCTTCACAAAGATCTGCGTGCCACCATGGAGGTGCCTCCCGAGCCCTGGCCCGACGTGGTTGACGGTGTTGGAGATCGTGGGCCCAACGGTGGTGCACTCCGCTGGTGTTGGACGAGCCGCCCCGACAAGGGCCTTGCCGGGGCCGCGGAGGCGGCCCCGGCAAGGGTCTTGTCGGGGGAACCTGCTTCGTTTCTCCGCTCTTTTGTGGTCTCGGCCTTGGCGTTGCTCTGGCTGTCTTGGGCTTCGGTTTTACCTTAGTTCACCTCCCCTGTTCTGCTTGGTGCGGCCGTGGGCGCGCCTTGGACTGCCCGTGCACAGGTAAAGGGGTACAAAGGTGCGCCCTATGGCGACCGATTCTCCGGGTGTTAATCCCAGAAAATGGCCCTTGTGCTTACCAGCCCCAGGATAACTGTTAGCTGATAAGGCACTAGCTTGATACAGAAAATCCAAGCAAAATACAATATACGTAGTACAAGACAATTCTGGCATGTGAGAACAATCAAAGGGTTTTCTAGCGGTTGATGGCGGAAGCGGGTTGTAAAACATCAGTGTCTCTGGGACTCCATTTCCCATGGGAACAGCTGACCAGGTTAACTCCTATCTTCGCGAGGCTGCTATCACTGTTGCTTAGGTTCAGGAGCTGCCAACACGGTCGCTCCTTTCCGCGCAAGAAATCTGGCCAAGACAATAGCCAGGGACAAGCCAGTGAGTACTTGGAATGTACTCGCAAACATTATGAACACGGGAATAATATAACAACGATGTTCCAAAAATATTTATGCCCATGACGTCAGTCACAAAAGGTAAATGAACTCTGATGCGTGCAAACATGTTATTTGCGAATTATGCAATGATATGGTAGTATAAAAATTATGAAATAAATAACATAAAGGACTTCAAAAGAAATGCCACAATCGGGCGTCTGAGCGACACCACATAAAGGGCTTTAAAAGAAATACCACAATCGGGCGTCTGAGCGACACCACATAAAGGGGCTTTAAAAGAAATGCCACAGTCGGGCGTCTGAGCGACACCACATAAAGGGCTTTAAAAGAAATGCCACATTCGGGCGTCTGAGCGACACCACATAAAGGGCTTTAAAAGAAATGCCACGGTTAGGCGTCGGCGACACCACATAAAGGGCTTTAAAAGAAATGCCACGGTCGGGCGTCTCAGCGATACCACATAAAGGGGCTTAAAATGAAATGCCACAGTCGGGCGTCTGAGCGACACCACATAAAGGGCTTTAAAAGAAATGCCACAGTCGGGCGTCTGAGCGACACCACATAAAGGGCTTTAAAAGAAATGCCACAGTCGGGCGTCAGAGCGACACCACATAAAGGGCTTTAGAAGAAATGTACAGTGAATATGCAGGAGGTAGGACCATCCCATGGATGTTCAATAATACCAATAAAATCATGGGTTAGTCAACAATAATCATAATAATCATAGTTATCACAAGCCACCATCGTGATTTCAGGTTTAACTGTTTCACAGTTTCATCTCCGAAGACCGACACTAAGACCGACACTCGGCCCATCCCAGCCTGTAATCCTTAACCATGGACACGGATATTCGAAAAGGTTTAATCTCTGCAGAGGGTGTACTCTTTACCCACGAGTAACGGATTCCTTTAGTCCATCGGGACTAATGCCGTCTACGGCCTTTTTGTTGAAAAAACACCTAACTTGCACACACCAGCTTAAATCACACGTGTCTGGAATCACCCACGACACCTGTCAAGCAAACTCTAAGTGGGGAGGCTACAACCTCGCGTAGCATGGGATCAAATTTATATTGCGCGCTCTAAGGGGTGGCCTCCCCTCTCGGTCTCAACCGGAAACACCCATGCCCCCGGACGGTGGCACCGCCTACCCAGCTACAACCGTATCTTCCACCCTGGCCTCTCTCTGCACGGTGTGTGCCAGAAAGAGGTTGACAACTTATCGAACCGTACTCTACTTGCTGTAGAGGCAGTGGTAATCTGAAACAAGTATGGGGGTTGCTGGCACAAGACTCGATCTATGGTCGACTCAGGAGGTTTATAAGTTTCCCTGCATGACATGTATATACAAAATAATTCAATCAACAGAATCACCGCTCACTATACCTTACCATGCCATACCGGACATAACCGTCCCGACGGAGACCGGTGACAAACTCATGCCTACCCAAGGCAGAGGTTTTTCCCGGACTTCTTCCGGCATGCATGCAAGGCACATGAGGATGATTATCATCACAAGTGTGTTCATTCCCAACAGCATGGAAATCATTTATATGCCTCCATGCACATGATCATATCGCATGAAATAACGAGTCCTCCGAAATGAGGTGATGTTATAAACGTGTCAACGAACTCACAAAAAAATATCATGCCAGGGTTCGTAATGCTTGCCTTCAGTCACGGGAAGGCAGGTGCATTTCAAACTCTTGAAATAATACTCCTCTCTTCAAAAAACCCTATTTTGAAAATATAAAAGAATTAACACACAAAAATAAAAACAGCACAAAAGTTGTTTTGATTTTTTTTTTCAAATAAATCTTAAAATAAACTAGACAATATTTGAAAGAGGTAGGAAAAAGAATCAATTTAATTGGAGTCCTATTTTAAAAGATACAACAGGTCAAAGTTTGGTCAAAATCTGTTTTTTTAAAAAATAGAAAACGTTTTAAAAGAAAACACGTCGAAGGCGTATTCGGAAAAGGCGCTTCCACTTACTCCTCGCTGACAAAGGCTGGAGTCACTGACAGTGGGCCTGCCTGGCCCATCGTCAGGTTTGACAAGCCACGCCGCTGCTCCTCTCGACCCGAGCGGAGGCGGAGCTCCGGCGAGGATTTGCCGTGCGAACGGGGCGTCTCTTGGCGATCTGAGGATATGGGTGTGCTCGAGGGGTCGAGACGAGTCTGTGGGTACCCGCCATGGTCGCCCGGCGTGGACGGAGTTGCGGCGGCGAGCCATGTGGCGGAGCCGGCGTTCGGGTGGATAGTGGGTTTGGGGCTACGGTGGTCTCCGACCAAAATTGAGCGCGGGGTTGCACTCACAAGAGGAAGGGGGAGTTCTTGGTGGAGAGAATGGAGAGCGAGGGGCACTGTTGGCGACGGAATCAGCCGGAACGAGGCGGCGACCGAACCGACCGGACTCCGGGAAGAAGGCCTTCCCCTCCTCGACTTCTAGTCGTGGTAGCTCTAGGGGGATCAGAAAAGGTTGCCCGAGAACTCGATTGGCCTCCGGGGCCCTTATATATGCGGTGGAGGTCGGTTCCGAGGCGGCCGGCGATAAGGATGGCGGCGACCGTCATTCTGTAGCAATGGCGACGTGGCGGCGACGCTGCTTAGGGGAAAAGCTGCGGTGAGCTGGAGATGTAAGGGGCAGCTGGCGAGCGGAGGAGGTTTGGGCGGCGCCGTCCATGGATGCGGCCGCAAACGTGCCGCCAAGGAGCTTGCTGCGGCGCCACTGTAGCGAGCCAGGGGCGGTCGAGGCTCTTAGCGCGACGCGGTGAGGGGGAAAGGATCAAGATGAGCTCGGGGAAGTCTATCCAGGGGCGCGCTTGCTCGGGCGCGGGCACGTGCAAAACGCGTGCTCTGCTCACGCTCCGGGCGTGCACGGCGTCTGCTCGACGAAATGCCAGGGTGGCCAAAACTGCTAGAGATCAAATGCAAATCCACAGGTCTGGGTTAGAGACCACTAGCAGGCTACTGGACAACTTGGTTTGGACAGATGGGAAAGTTCACAACACAAACTTACAATCATGCCAAAACTGTTCATGCCCATAGGGTGTTTGACAAAATGCCAGAGGCACTTAGGCATTTCTTAGAGTGACCAAAACTTCCAGTGGGGTCTCTTTAGGTGAAAGAGAGGGTGGTGAGGTTAGTTTGTGAAAGCACAAACTTGGTAGTGCAAGTTTTGCAGAACTTCAAATCTGGACAGGAGGTGGATGGCATTATAACCTGAACCAAAAATGATCAAATGAGTGCAAGCTCCTGGACCTAGGGGTTTTGCATGGAGGACTACAAGTAGGAGAAAGAACCTAGGGCCAAAGAGCAAGCAGGACTATGATTGATGTACAAATCATCATGTTGGACCAGAATGGAGATGAAGTTGATTCACTCAAAAATTTCAAATAACATCACTGGGTTTCTGCATAAAGTTGAATATTATGATACTACCAACATCCCATAATTTTGGTGGGAGCTAGAAAGAAATATTTTAATGGGTTGTAGTGTAAAATTGTCCCCTGGATCAGGGAAGAAAAACATTTGTAGCACTCAAAATATGCAATGAATGAAATATATTATTGCACAAAAGTGATTTAGAGACATGACATGACATCTCCAAATTTTGGTTGGATTTTTAGTTAAGTTTATCAACTGGTTGTAGTACAAAAAGGAGCTCCAAAACTTAAAACAAGTCATTTTAATGAATAAAGCTCAGGGTGAAATAGTTTAATAAATAACTCTACTGATTGAGAGATGTTTTTAAAGAGAGGGTATATAAGTCCAAAATGTTTTGGAAGGACCCACTTGGGAAAAACTCCTTGATATTAAAAGAAAAGTTTTCAAATCAACAGAGATATTCTTGCAGGCAAAAATTTTAAACTCTTGGCAAAAATTTTAATAACTAAAACCTGGTTAAATTTTTTTTGGGGTGTTACAGTTACTACCCCCCTTAAGAAAAATCTCGTCCTCGAGATTTGCTAAGAGCCGTTGAGGAAAACAAATACTCCATACGCGTTCGAGCGGTTGTGAGTCTGCTGCCTTGGTGCTGCGCGAATGAAAATAAACTATGTAGTGAGGGGATAAACGATGCAGCAACTCGGGGAAAGGAAATCTCATTCTAGGATTCTCTTCGCGGTTACATATGTTAATCACAAAGGGAAACTACTCATATAAGCAGGAACTGAAATACTCGACTCGTCGTGCAAATTTAAGGTACTAAGCATAAGTTACAACGTAACAATAAATGTTGTAATAACATACACAACAGTAACGTCTAAAATGAAAACGGTAACTGGACGGGGTCCCGATAAAATGTCTCTGGTAAAGGGACACACTCTTCTTCTATCAGAGGAATTGGGTTGACCAGTCGATGTATGCGTCTCTCCGGGTCGGGCCTCAGTGGTCTGCCGATGGCAATCTGAGGATTTAAATCAGCAAGGCTCTAGAGATAATCCATCACTCGCTGGTTCAAATGTTCTTGAGTGATGTTGTACTGGATAAGGTTGGCTAGCACTGGGTCTCTCTCAATCCGTCCACCGGGAAAAGATGTTACTCCTCCGGGGGCTGCACGGCTCGGAAAGTAATAATACCCTCGCTCGCGGGCATAGGGTACTGCGGATCAAAGACGAGCAGTCGCCTCTTTTGCAGCAGCTTCTATGGCCAAGCGTGGGGTTGGCATAGATTTCCCCACGAAGGAAACTTTCGTTGGATCTTGGTTGGGGTCTACGGGAGGGATGTGTACTGCTGCCCAATATTCCAAAGTGGAAGGGGTGATCCTTGATTTGAACAGCTCGTACTGGGGTGGCTAGGTAGAACCCATGGTACTGCAGGTAAAGTCCCACAATATTTTGACAAAACTACCCGGGGTTGCATCTGGGGTTCTCAGATAAATACTAGGGCTCGACATGGTAGGTAAAAGGTTGTGAGGCTGGTGCACAAGGTGTGGGGTGCTTGGTAAGGTCACGAGGTGGCCCTTTTTATAGCACTGGAGCTGGGTCATTTTACCGTGGTGAAAGGTAATAAATATGCCAGATCACCTCCAAGAATCGGGGTCAGTGTCGGGGATACACATATCTCATAAAGAGACGTGTTACTGTGGGTGTCGTCGGGGTTGGTCTTGGTAGTTGTGCCTGGAAAAACATGCAACTGCGCGCTGACGAAAATAAGCAAGGTTACTATTTAAAATTGGGGCATAACAACAGGCTGCGTTAATTCGCAAGGTCACATGGTTACAAAGCGAGAATACACCGAGACTCGGTACTACTTGGGCGACTTAGTCTACCTCGTTTACATCTAAACGAGCCTGCCTTGAGGATGGTGAGGTTTCTCCACGGGTCTCACTGTCGGGATTAGCCGGAGATGGTGGAGGAACTGCAGGGTCGGGGTAGCTATGATGACCAACGCGGGGATTGTTGGCCACAATCCCGTTGGAGTGTGTTCCCAAAAGGCGTGAAGCACTTCGGGGTCATCACAATATCTTGGATGATGGCTGGGGCTGACCTCGAAATGGTATCAATCGGGTGTCCGAACAGACGACCGGGTTGTCGGTGTCGGCCTCGGTTTCTCGGCTTACCGGGGCTCGGCGAGCCAGCTCTCCTCGAGCTGTGATCAGATCAATAGTGATTTGATCGAACAATGCCTCTAGTGCACTTACATAGCGCACTAGGTGCAACAATGCGGGATCCGTCTCGTGATTCTCGTTGGCAACTTGGGGTGGTCTACCATACCCTTCACGCCTGGGGTAGTAGTAGAATGAGCGACAGTTAACTCTGGGCGACAACTGCCGGAGTTGAACTATGGCCTCTCGAGCAGCTAGCTGGATGGCTTGTGGCTCAAAGGAAGTTGTTCTTCCGGTGAACCTGTAGGGGTGTTCTGGCGATAGACCCCTACCGTAGATGTGCACAAGGCCCATAATCGACGGCTTTCACCGCCCATGGGTCCTTGGTACACAACATATTACAGGGGTTCTTCTAACGCCAGCGTGAAGCACGACGGGTGAGGTTTGCGAGTATGGTCACAAAACCTCCAAGATTGGTTGCTGTGGTCTCATTGTGCACTACGGGACTAGGCATTGTGGCTATGTTGGGGTAGAGGCTGTGCTAAGCTGGGTTGAGGCTAGCGTGCCCTTTTATAGAAAAGGGAACGGAGTCTTCCTTCGCACTCTTGCGAATGAGACATTTTTGCCATCGGTCACTGGTGTGTGATCGACAGGCTAGGCGGATAGGTTGGGCACCGACTGCCAAATGTATCGGGGTCACTGTGTGGCTATCTTGCACGGGAAGCTTGGCTGGGGTCTGGTTAGGTCTGGTAGGTCGGTTTGCCTAAGTTTATCGACCTGGCTGGAATAGGATTAGCCAATGGTCAGCCTGGCTCTGATACCAAGTCTATGGCGACCGATTCTCCGGGTGTTAATCCCAGAAAATGGCCCTTGTGCTTACCAGCCCTGTGATAACTGTTAGCTGATAAGGCACTAGCTTGATACAGAAAATCCAAGCAAAATACAATATACGTAGTACAAGACCATTCTGGCCTGTGAGAACAATCAAAGGGTTTTCTAGCGGTTGATGGCGGAAGCGGGTTGTAGAACATCAGTGTCTCTGGGACTCCATTTCCCACGGGAACAGCTGACCAGGTTAACTCCTATCTTCTCGAGGCTGCTATCACCGTTGCTTAGGTTCCGGAGCTGCCAACACGGTCGCTCCTTTCGCATAAGAAATCTGGCCAAGACAATAGCCGAGGACAAGCCGGTGAGTACTTGGAATGTACTCGCAAACATTATGAACACGGAATAATATAACAACGATGTTCCAAAAATATTTATGCCCATGACGTCGGTCACAAAAGGTAAATGAACTCTGATGCGTGCAAACATGTTATTTGCGAATTATGCAATGATATGGTAGTATAAAAATTATGAAATAAATAACATAAAGGACTTCAAAAGAAATGCCACAATTGGGCGTCTGAGCGACACCGCATAAAGGGCTTTAAAAGCAATACCACAATCGGGCGTCTGAGCGACACCACATAAAGGGGCTTTAAAAGAAATACCACAGTCGGGCGTATGAGCGACACCACATAAAGGGCTTTAAAAGAAATGCCACAGTCGGGCGTCTGAGCGACACCACATAAAGGGCTTTAAAAGAAATGCCACGATCGAGGCGTCTGAGCGACACCACATAAAGGGTTTTAAAGAAATGCCACGGTCGGGCGTCTGAAGCGACACCACGTAAAGGGCTTTAAAAGAAATGCCACAGTCGGCCCCGAGCGACACCACATAAAGGGCTTTAAAAGAAATGCCACAGTCGGGCGTTTGAGCGACACCACATAAAGGGCTTTAAAAGAAATGCCACAGTCGGGCGTCTGAGCGACACCACATAAAGGGCTTTAGAAGTAATGTACAGTGAATATGTAGGAGGTAGGACCATCCCATGGATGTTCAATAATACCAATAAAATCATGGGTTAGTCAACAATAATCATAATAATCATAGTTATCACAAGCCCATCCCAGACTGTAATCCTTAACCATGGACACGGCTATTCGAATAGGTTTAATCTCTGCAGAGGGTGTACTCTTTACCCACGAGTAACGGATTCCTTTAGTCCATCGGGACTAATTCCGTCTCTGACCTTTTGTTGAAAACACACCTAACTTGCACACACCAGCTTAACTCACGCGTGTGTGGAATCACCCACGACACCTGTCAAGCAAACTCTAAGTGGGGAGGCTACAACCTCGCGTAGCATGGGATCAAATTTATATTGCGCGCTCTAAGGGGTGGCCTCCCCTCTCGGTCTCAATCGGAAACACCCATGCCCCTGGACCAGGTGGCCTGCCTACCAGCTACAACCGGTATCTTCCACCCTGGCCTCTCATGCGGTGTGTGCGGAAAGAGGTTGACAACTTACTGAACCGTACTCTACTTGCTGTAGAGACGAGTGGTAGTACGAAACAAGTATGGGGGTTGCTGGCACAAGACTCGATCTATGGTCGACTCAGGAGGTTTATAAGTTTCCCTGCATGACATGTATATAGAAAATAATGCAACCAACAGAATCACCGCTCACTATACCTTACCATGCCATACCGGACATAACCGTCCCGACGGAGACCGGTGACAAACTCATGCCTACCCAAGGCAGAGGTTTTTCCCGGACTTCTTCCGGCATGCATGCAAGGCACATGAGGATGATTATTATCACAAGTGTGTTCATTCCCAACAGCATGGAAATCATTTATATGCCTCCATGCACATGATCATATCGCATGAAATAACGAGTCCTCCGAAATGAGGTGATGTTATAAACGTGTCAACGAACTCACAAAAAAATATCATGCCAGGGTTCAGAATGCTTGCCTTCGGGTCACGGGAAGGCAGGGTGCATTTCAAACTCTTGAAATAATACTCCTCTCTTCAAAAAACCCTATTTTGAAAATATAAAAGAATTAACACACAAAAATAAAAACAGCACAAAAGTTGTTTTGAATTTTCTTTCAAATAAATCTTAAAATAAACTAGATAATATTTGAAAGAGGTAGGAAAAAGAATCAATTTAATTGGAGTCGTATTTTAAAAGATACAGCAGGTCAAAGTTTGGTCAAAATCTGTTTTTAAAACAAAACAGAAAACATTTTAAAAGAAAACACGTCGAAGGCGTATTCGAAAAGGCGCTTCCACTTACTCCTGCGCTGGACAAAGGCTGGTCATCGACGGTGGGCCGCTTGGCCCATCGGGTCAGTTGACCAGCCACGCTGCGCCGTTCCTCGACCCGAACGGAGGCGGAGCTCCGGCGAGGATTTGCCGGCGAACGGGGGCGTCTCTTGGCGATCTGAGGATATGGGTGTGCTCAGTGGGTCGAGACGAGTCTGTGGGTACCCGCCATGGTCGCTGACGTGCACGGAGTTGCCGGCGACGAGCTTTGTGGCGGAGCCGGCGTTCGGGTGGATAGTGGGTTTGGGGCTACGGTGGTCTCCGACCAAAATTGAGCGCGGGGTTGCACTCACGAGAGGGAGGGGGAGTTCTTGGTGGCGAGAATGGAGAGGGAGGGGCACTGGTGGCGACGGAATTGGCCGGAACGAGGCGGCGACCGAACCGACCGAACTCGGGGAAGAAGGCCTTCCCCTCCTCGACTGCTAGTCGTGGTAGCTCTAGGGGGATCAGAAAAGGTTGCCCGAGAACTCGATTGGCCTCCGGGGCCCTTATATCTGTGATCGAGGTCGGCTCTAAAGCGGCGGTGATAAGGATGGCGGCGACCGTCATTATTCGTAGCAATAATGGCGACGATGGCGGCGACGCCGCTTAGGGGACGGTTATGGCTGAGCTGGAGATGCTTAAGGGGCAGTCTGGCGAAGGAGGAGGTTTGGGCGGCGCCTTCCATGGATGCGCCGCTAAGCGTGCCACCAAGGAGCTTGCTGCGGTGCCATCAGAAGAGCCAGGAGGCGGTCGGGGCTCTTGGCGCGACGCGGCGAGGGGAAAGGATCAGGATGAGCTCGGGAAGTCTATCCGGTAGCGCTTGCTCGGGCGAACACGTGCAAAAGCAGCGTGCTCTGCTTTCGCGCTCCGGGCGTGCGTGCCGACGTCTGCTTTCGACGAAATGCCAGGGTGGCCAAAACTGCTAGAGATCAAATGCAAATCCACAGTGCAGGTTAGAGACCACTAGCAAGCTCTTTGGACAACTTGGTTTGGACAGATGGGAAAGTTCACAACACAAACTTACAATCATGCCAAAACTGTTCATGCCCACGGGGTGTTTGACAAAATGCCAGAGGCACTTAGGCATTTCTTGGAGTGACCAAAACTTCCAGAGTGGGGTCTCTTTAGGTGAAAGAGAGGGTGGTGAGGTTAGTTTGTGAAAAGCACAAACTTGCTAGTGCAAGTTTTGCAGAACTTCAAATCTGGATAGGAGGTGGATGGCATTATAACCTGAACCAAAAATGATCAAATGAGTGCAAGCTCCTGGACCTAGGGGTTTTGCATGGAGGACTACAAGTAGGAGAAAGAACGTAGGGCCAAAGAGCAAGCAGGACTATGATTGCTGTACAAATCATCATGCTGGACCAGAATGGAGATGAAGTTGATTCACTCAAAAATTTCAAATAACATCACTGGGTTTTTGCATAAAGTTAAATATTATGATACTACCAACATCCCATAATTTTGGTGGGAGCTAGAAAGAAATATTTTAAAGGGTTGTAGTGTAAAATTGTCCCCTGGATCAGGGAAGAAAAACATTTGTAGCACTCAAAATATGCGATGAATGAAATATATTATTGCACAAAAGTGATTTAGAGACATCACATGACATCTCCAAATTTTGGTTGGATTTTTAGTTAAGTTTATCAACTGGTTGTAGTACAAAAAGGAGCTCCGAAACTTAAAACAAGTCATTTTAATGAATAAAGCTCAGGGTTAAATAGTTTAATAAATAACTCTACTGATTGAGAGATGTTTTTAAAGAGAGGGTATATAAGTCCAAAATGTTTTGGAAGGACCCACTTGGGAAAAACTCCTTAATATTAAAAGAAAAGTTTTGAAATCAACAGAGATATTCTTGCAGGCAAAAATTTTAAACTCTTGGCAAAAAATTTAATAACTAAAACCTGGTTAAATATTTTTTGGGGTGTTACACGCCCCTTCTTTTGTACACCGACATGAGCCCCCGGGCCTGGGCCACACATAAGCGCGACACGTTGTTGGGCCAGGCCCAAAATGGTGCGCGGGCAGGAGGGGCGGTTTTTACCGCGGTAATTTTCCATCTGATGTGCTTCCCCACGACCCGCATTGAATGCGCGCCGTGGAGGGGTGCGCGTGACATGGGCGGCATGAGTGGGGCGGTTCCCGCATGCATGCGTCACATCATGGTAAAGAGGCGGCTCGCGCCTTCCCCGTAAAAAGAGATATGCGTGGAGGCGCGGCTCATTTAGTGGATGGACTCGGGTCGCAGTATTTAAGGCGCCCACGCCCCCTGATCACGGGGCGGGGAACGGTCGCCTCACCCGTCCTTTCGACCCTGCATGCTCGCCATGCGTCCTTCATGTAGGTGGCGAGCTGTAGAGGCGGGAAACCGGGCCGTCGCTGGTTGGGGCAGTGGGTCGGCCCCAATTCCCTACGCCCCTGATGGATGGATTGGCTGAGCGGGGCGGCTGAGCCCCGACCCCGCCCCTTTATAAAAAGAGGGAAGGGGGTGGCGACTCTGCACTCTTCTATTTTCTCCTGCTTCTGCTTCTTCCTCTCATTTGCCATGGAGAAGGGGAACCCTGGTCCCACGATGGTGGCGGCGAGGGTCGCCGCTCGACAGCGCGTCCCTCCTCCTCCATAGCCCGCGGTGGTGGAGCCGGCCGCGAGGGGAAGGGGGAGCGGGCGAGGCCGTGGGCGAGGTCGTGGCAGAGGTCGCCCGGGGAAGAGGAGGACGGGGCGGCGCGCCGGCCTCGCCCCCACCAATGATGCCTTTCCCGATGGAGGGCCATGTTGGAGACCAGCCTCGCGAATTCTTTATCAGGCCACGTCGGCCTCCACGTCGTCGTCTTCGTCTTCCCGCCCCGTTTGCTCGGGAGATGGAACTTGACCCGCCCCAGACCATCAGATTGCACACGAGGGGCTGTGGGAATGGGGGCACGCGGGTTGACGTCACCTTCCCGGCTCCTCGGGTCATGTACCTCCGCCGTGGATGGAAGACGTTTGCTCGCATCCACAGGTGACGGCGGGGCTCGTCCTCTACTTCAAATTAATGGAGGACGGCCTGCTCTACGTCAAGGTCTTCGGGGATATTGGAACTCGCCTGAAGTGCTGCGTGGAGAGCTCCTCCGATGGAGATTCTGACGATGGAAGCTCTTCCTCGAGCGAAAGTGACGAGGAGGACAGCGGGGCAGATAGCGGGGACGAGTCCGACTAGGCGTCGGACGCCCCGCGCCTGGGCGGGTGCGGCAGCAGCAGCATCTGCACCTGGCCGCTCCTCCGGCGGAGTTTTGCCGGGGGAGGGGCCAGCTCCTTGAACTTCTCGGGGCCGTCTCCTTGGGCGGCTGGCGTCGGGGGGCTGCGGAAGAGGAAGAGGGCGGGCGCAAGGCCGTCAACTCGGAGTACACGGACACCGACGCCTTCGTCGCGTGTTCGGCGAACTGCCGCCTCGTCTTCCAGCTCCTTTCCCGGCACCGTCATCACCGGCCCATCTGTGGGCGGCCACCGAGGTGTTCTCTTGGTGCTTTCTGCTGCTCGTAGTTCGCCTAGGCGCCCCTTTTTCCCTTCCACCTCCTTGACCTGCCTCCTGAGGAGAGGGACAAGAAAGGGATCACGGGCATCTCATCTCTTTTTTTAATCTGCAAGCCTTCGGGCCTTGTTTAATTTAAAGCTTGTAATCCCCTTGTTCATGTTTTTCTTTCCGTACGAACTATACCTATATGGGACGTTTTTTTATGAAAAAGGGTGCTTGCCGGGTTCTTCGTGCGTGAGCGAGGCCCATGACAAGGATGAATCCTTGTTATTTTCATAATAAACGCTATCGCCCGGCAATGGCCTTGCCGTTTCTCTTCTTCGACCGACCGTTCTCGCGCTTTTGGCGGAGGTAGGGCGAAGTAGAGTTAGGCTCCTCGTTCATCTCTTCGTCACCGCAACTACCACAAAATTCCGACCCAGGAAGTAACTCTCGGGCACAGGGAAAAAGGGAGTACGGTGGTTTTAAGACACAAACAACGCTTCACATGTCCCAGTTCCATACGGAAACCCTGGCTTGCTGTGGTTGGATCCTTACATCTTAAGCCCCCGGCAGCCTTGCCTTGCCGGGGTCAGAGCGTCAGCTCGTTCCCCTTTTCCCAAGTGGCTGAGCAGAAGTGCCCTGCGAACCAAAGAAAACAGAAAAGACGCACACCCGACCTCTAGGCTAGGGGTTAGTCGCCGCTAAGCACTATCAACCCTAACCGAGGAAGAGACTCAACCTAGCATGCATGCTATAACTTAGGGCGCCAGCGCTTCGTTTATTTATGCTCAGGGTCTGCGCCTGGCTTTGTACAGAGGGTTACATGCCTTGCCGGCAAAGCATGTACAAAAGGTGGCTTGCCGGGGGGCCCGGCAAGCCGCGGCTTATGGGTAAAACTTGCGAAGATGCTAGATGTTTCAGTAATTACTCACTGGGACGGCATCTTCGGTCTCAAGGCAGATTGCTCCGGGCCTGGTGACTCGTATTACCCGAAAAGGGCCTCCCACTTTGGCATCAACTTGTTGGTATCCTTGGCCGACTGAACGCACCGAAGAACAAGGTCGCCTTCCTCAAAGGTTCGGGCATGAACCTTGCGGCTATGGTAGCGGCGCAAGGCTTGCTGGTAGGTCTGTCACACCCTGATTTTCATGGCACAACACTTAAAGATGAAATCATGATAAATTGTGGTTTGACAAAAACTTTTGTGTGTTTTGGTCTATGCTTGATTTGATTTTTGTCTACTGTTTGCAAGTGCTCTAAAAATAAAATAAATCCTCCAACCCTTATACTCCTTCTCCTTGATCCAAAACTTCTGCCCAATGATCATGCCATGTGTGTAGGACATAAAAATAATTTCTTGTAAAAAAATATTTTGGCCAAAAAGTATTTTCTAAATTTAGTTTTCCAAAAACCCTGAATTGAGGTTTACCTTTGCAAGTACTTGAATTGGGGTATGAAAAATATTTCAAAGAGTATATATGAGACCTATTAGATAAAGTAATCCCATAAACCACAAAAATATAATTTTCAAATTTATTTTACTATTTTATTTAAAAGCTTTTGCTAAGGCCAGAAATGGTCTTTAATAGGAAAAAAATTATTTTATTGTTTTAAAAATATTTGACAAAAATCAGGGAAACTCAGTGGGCATATATTTCCCATATATAAGAGTTTCAACACATGGTCATGTCCAAAATATTGGTCAAATCCCTCAGAAACCCTTTCTGGATATTTCAAGCTTTTGAAATATTCACAATGGAAATATTCTCCAAAAATTCCAAGAAAATTCTAGGATGTCACATATGACATGTTTGATGATTTGGACAAGTATCATGTCATGGAGAATAGTATAACCCCATGAAATCCCCTCAAAACCATTTTTGTCCATTTTGAAGTTTGAGCAACTTTACATTGTCAAACATGTCCAAATGCTCTCAAATCTTGTGTACATGCTCAACTGGTCTAATCATTCATCTAGACCAAATGGCAAAAGTTGGAGAACATGTTAACTTGATCAAAGAGCCCCAAAACCTTCTCTGACCAGAATCAAATTTGAACAACTTTGTACTACCAACTTTCTCTCCTTGACCCCAACTTTGGTGAGCATGTTCACATGACCAAATAAGGCCACCACACCAAGTGGTGCATCAAGGAGAATAGGTTTGCATGACTAAACCTTGGGAAGTCCATTTCTGTTGATTTCTAGGGTTTACAAAAGTTGCATTGGCAACTTTGCCCAAATTGACTCAATATTGGTGGAACCTATTATGTTATCATACCATTTGACCCTGTCAAGCCTCATGACAAGAGGAGTTCATCTTCTTGTCCAAACCACCATCAAACACCTTCTGGCAGAAATTTAAAATGCATGTTTTGGCCATTTCCACTAATCTCCATGAGCTAAGCTTTCTCCCACAAAGATCATCTGGTCTTCCTCTAACCCCTGCATCTTTCCCTGCCCGAGGAGCCATGATGATGGGGGTGAAAAGCTCTTTTTCCCTCACTGGACAGCACCATTTCTCTCTCTCTCAACCTCCCTCCTCACTCTAGTGAAAAGCCGCGGGTGCCGGCCATTTGCGCGCTCTGGAGCACGTCAGCGTGCTCCCGACCATTGACGCCGCGTCCCCCGACCACCTCGAGCCACCCCCTCGTGCCAGTCAAGGTGCCTCGACGTCCGCAACACGCCACCGCGCTGGCCCCCTCCTTTCCCCCTCTGTCTTGCCCATGCCGCGCGTGCCCAGAGGCGCCCGAGCCCGCCAATGCTCGCACGAGCTCGTGGCTCCACCAGGAGCTCGCCCCGCTCCCTCTCTCTCTTCCTTGCGCCCTACTCGACTCCCACAAACGCCGTAGACATCCTCTCTTCCTCCCTCCTGGCCTCCCGAGCCATTGCCGCGGCCACCCATGCGTCGCGTCCACGGTAAGCCACGGGCCGGCTACTTAAGGCCACCCCCCGAGCCCCCTCTCCACTCCTTTGGCTCTATCTCTCCCCCAGCAACCTCCCGGACAAGCTCTCTATCCACCTCGTGCTCTCCTTGCCTCTCCATCACCGCCATGGTCGCCGTCGGCCTCCACTCGGCTCCGGCAAACCAGGGCCTCCCGCCCTCCTTTGGCCACCGGTGGAACTGCAGATGACCGGCGGAGCTCTCCTCCTTTCCTCCTGCTCTGGTGCCCCATGGCGCCACATCCATCTTACCCCAAAGCCCGTCCGCTGGTGTCAAGGCCACCAGTGTCTCGGTCCTCCCCAGCCTGCGTGAGGCCCATGGATGGGTGCGTCTCGGCCTCCGATTCCGTCGGTATGCCGAACGTCGCCGGGAAGGCCGAGCCCCGGAGAGAGCGCCGGCACCGCTCGGCCTCGCCTCCTCTGTCCCCCGTCAAGCCGCGTGGGAGGTTGAAGGCGACGGCCTGAGCGCTGGGGCCCGCGCGTCAGCGACCCAGCGGCTAGGCCTCGCCCGCTTAAGTGGAGGCGGCATAGGCCGCATGCCGTTTTCGCCACACGGAGGCGTACTCCTGTGAAGGCGCCATCGGCGTGGCCCCCAACACGCTGCAGCGTAGCCGCAGCAGCTGGGCCGCCCAAGATGTTGGCGCTTATGTGCACCCAAAGGCACAACATAGGTATAACGCCCCCCTTCCTTTGTCTTTTTCTTTTTCCAGAAACTTGTAAAATCTCCCAAATATTCATAGTACCTCCAAATTTGATGATTCAAATTTCTAGTGGCTCTATAAATCATGATCTATCTGTTGGTGCAACATGCACATTTTTCCAGAGACTTTTTCTTCACAAACATTTATCAAATCTTGTTTTTCTTATTTCTGTGATGAACTTTAGAAAATCACAGAGAGCTCAAAATTGATCCAGATGCCATGATTCAAATTCCTAGATGCTTCTAAGTTCATAACTTAGTTTATGAACATTTTTATTAATACTTTCTGTACCACACAAAATAATGAGCCATTTCTTCATAATTGTCAACTTTGCAAATTCATAAGAAATGCATTTGAACTCCAAATCCAGTGAAATCAACTCCTAGATGCTTCTAAAATCATGGTTTGTTAAATGGGTGCCTTTGCTCATTTTCCAAAAATATATTTCTGTACACTCCTGGCAAATACATAAACCCCTTGATTCCATCATATTGAAATGTTCAGGGATATCCAATGATCCAATTCCAATGAAACCACTCTGGTTATTTTTCATATAACCAGAGATGTCCTAGAAAAGTCAAATTAATATTTTTGGAGCACTTATATTTCCTGCCTTGTTGTGTTGCTTATTGTGATTGTTTCCGACGTTAGTTGACGAAGTAGATGGAGTACATGGAGAAGGACTAGAAGATTTCAAGACTCATATGAACCAGGCAAGCAGCCCTTTGACCATGTCCATGAAACCCTTTTTATGCATGTCATATATCGTGATCCCCGACTCATAAGTCATGATCACCGAATGCACGTGTACAGTGATCCCAGAAATCAATGCTAACTGAACACACAGAAACTGTATAACAAGAGTCTTACATCCATTCATCCCGTCTTACATAAATTATGACCATTATGGTCAAGTCTTGAGTATAACTTCGCAACAGAAATCTTCGTCGATAACTTGGACCCATGCCATCTGCCTTAACCCTACAGGCATTCTGACTGGGAAGCGTCCTAGCTCGCATGTTCGTCACCGAAGTATTCTTCGTCATATCCTGTTCTTTCATGCCTGGCCAATAAAATAACCAGTGGCAAGCCAATGAGTACTTTGAATGTACTTGCAAGCAACCCATGTTTTGGTTCAAGATACAACAATGCATGATATAGGTAATTTTTTGCAGAAACTAGTTTTGTTGTGCTATGATATATTCAACAATTGGAAAAGCATGCATCATATGAATTCAAGTAACCATAGGGACTGGTTTACAGATATCAACATAAATGGAGTGGGAATCAACCCAACTCAATCATGTCAAGTCCTTTGACTTGACCCAAGTAGTTCTTCCCACTTATCCAAACACACACACTGGTTTGTAAACATGTGGATGTAGCCCAAGAGCGGTTACCCAACTGTCCTTGACCGGGGACATGGCTATTCGAATAGTTTTACACTCTGCAGAGGTTGCACACTTTACCCACAAGATCCGGGGAACTTCCGTGTCATCCACGACCCGCGGTACCTCAAATACCCGAGGTAAGCACCCGATCACTATCTTTCCCTAGACGACACTAAAATAGAGTCCACTCGATTGGTAGTAACCCCCGTGCCCAACATTTCACATCTTAAAATTGTGGAGCCTCGCTCCCATATTCATCACATACCACAAGCACGGGGTACCAATGGTGTGTCCGGTGCCTTGTAAAAATAGTCATGGTCGCCGTACCTGGCATGACCCCGTCCCGAAAGAGAGCACCAACTCTCCCCCGCCACTAGTAATGCGGGCTCCAAGCTAGTATCGGCCTAGGTAATCAATAATTCCCTTTCCCATACAAGGGTAGAGTGCTTGCGCATGTAAGGTTGGAATAACGGTCGCAACCTAAACCAATCCATTTTTGAAAGCAACACACACACTTGCCTCGGTACACCACTTCGTCATCAAGTGGTTACCCATCTCATTATCTCCCTCAGGCATAAGTAGCACCCGACGGGGTTTCCCAAAAGTCTTTTGAAAATACTTTGTCTCCCTCACCATGCATATTCCACTCCCTTTTGCGTAGCAACTACTTTTGCATCCTATCTACTCCCACCGGCATAACTCCCATAAGAAGGTAGGGTCATGCATAATGCAAGTATCAACAAGGAAGTAACGGAGGTAACCCATCAAAGTGGTTACCACCACATCATGATTCCATTGTAACAACAATATGGTGCTATATGACATGCATAAAAAGGGTTTCATAGACATGGTCAAAGGGCTACTTGCCTGGTTCATCAGAGTCTTCAAGTCTTCTGGTCCATCTCCTAGTATTTAAATCTACTTCATTAACTAACGCCTAAACAATCATAGTAAGCAACACAACAAGGCAGAAAATAAAAGTGCTCTAAAAATATGAATTTGACTTTCTAGGATACCTTTGGTCATATGAGGAATGACCAAAGTACTTTCATTGGGATTTGATCAATGGATATCTCTGAACATTTCAATATGATGGAATCAAGGGATTTGTGGTCTTGCAAGAAGTGTACAGAAATATTATTTCAAAAAATGAGAAAAGATACACATTTAACAAGGCATGATTTTAGAAGCATCTAGGAGTTGGTTTCACTGGATTTGGAGTTCAAATGAATTTCCTATGAATTTGCAAAGTTGACAAATATGAAGAAATGGCTCACTATTTTGTGCGGCACAGATAGTATTAAGAAAAATGTTCATAAACTAAGTTATGAACTTAGAAGCATCTAGGAAATTGAATCATGGCATTTGGATCAAATTTGAGCCCTCTGTGATTTTCTAAAGTTTATGACAGAAATGGAAAAATGGTATTTGATAATTATTTGTGAAAGAAATATTTCTAGAAAAATGTGCAAATAGCACCATGAGATAGGGCATGAATTTAGAAACTATTAGAAATTTGAATCATCAAATTTGGACTTAATTTGAATTATTTATGGATTTTACAAATTGTACAGAAAAGAACAAGGAAAAGGGTTTTTACCCAAACGGGCTGGACCTGGGCGGCAACAACGTGCACTTGGAGAGGCTTAACGGCAGGGCGCCACTGGGCCGGCCCAGCAGCTCAGCTGCGCGCGCTGAGGACGGTGACGTCGAAGGAGGCCCTTGGGAGTATGCCTTCGCTGCGGGGGAAACGGGCCCGGCTGGATCTGTTTGCACTTAAACGGACGGGCCACGCCTGCTGGGTCGCTGATGCCTGGGGCCCTACAGCAGGTCGCCTTCAACCTCCCGCACGGTGTGACGAGAAGCACAGGAGGTGAGGCCGAGCAGCGCCGGTGTTCTCCCCAGCGGGGCCGGCCGCGATGCCCGGCATACCGGCGGGTTCAGGAGGCTGCGTCGCATCCGCCGAGGTGCGCCATGTCCGCAGGGGTGGTCGGATGCGAGCGCACCATCTGCCGTGGCGGGCGAGGCCGACGGTGGTGATGGAGCTCGATGGCACGGCCATGGGGAGGAGAGAAACTAGCGCGGGAGGGTCCCTTCGTGATCTTGGAGGTGCTCTGGTGTGGTCTAGAGGGGAAGAGGAGGGGTGGTGGGTGCGAATTTAGGCAGAGGCCGACGGCAAGGCTCCGGCCATGGTGGCGGATGGAGAGCGCGAGGAGGGGAGTGGGTTGGTCCAGGGGGTGCACGGGAGGGAGAGAGAGCCAAAAGGATTAGAGAGGGGGCTCGGGGGCGGCCTTAAGTAGTCGACCCGTGGCTCACTATGGATGCGGCGCACGGGTGGCCGTGGCAACCGCTCGGGCGGCACGGGGTGAGAGCGAGGGGTTGCCTGCGGTGCTCGTGGGGGTGGACTAGGGCGCCAGGAAGAGAGCGAGGGAGTGGGGCGAGCTGCATGCGGCCACAGGAGCTGCGCGAGCATAGGCCGAGCCGGGCGGCTCTGGCACGCGCTGCAGGAGCTGAGAGAGTGGGAGAGACGAGGGGGCCTGCACGGTGGCGTGTTGCGGACGTCGAGGCACCTCGACTGGCGCGAGGGGGAGGCTCAAGGCGGTCGAGGGACACGGTGCCAATACTCGGGTGCTCTGCCACGCGCTCCAGAGCATGCAAACGGCCGGCATCCGCGGCTTTTTGCGCGCACCCGCGCGTCCACTTGCGTCTGGCAGCTGCAGGGGGTATGGGCAAAAGCTAAGGAGAGCCTTGGATGCTCTAGAATGTCAAGGAGGGAGAGAGAGGCTGAGGGAGAGGGAGACTGCTGCTGCCCAGAGAAGAAAAATGGGGTTCTGCCCCCCCTTAATCATGGCTCCTCGGGCAGGGAAAGATGTAGGGGGTAGAGGAGGACCAGATGAGGCTGCGGGAAGAGTTTCAGCTCATGG
The DNA here is from genome assembly GCA_021605145.1 of Aegilops bicornis. NCBI lineage: Eukaryota > Viridiplantae > Streptophyta > Magnoliopsida > Poales > Poaceae > Aegilops > Aegilops bicornis. The sequence goes on from CM038673.1 coordinate 251,647,704, forward strand.
AGTTTAGTGGAAGGGGTTGAAACTTGCATTTTGAAATTCTGCCAGAAGGTGTTAGATGTAGGTTTGGGCAAGAAATTTAATTTCACTTGACACAAAACTTAACAGGATGAAATGGAACATAGAAGTAGGGTGTTCCACCAAGTTTGAACTCATTTGGGCAAAGTAGCCAATGTAACTTTGGTAAACCCTAGAAATGGGCAGAAATAGTTTTGGCTAGATTTGACCATGCTATCTTGTTCTCCTTGATGCACCACTTGGTGTGGTGTCACCATTTGGGGTTTTGAGCCTGTCCACAAATTTTGAGGTCACAAGTAAAAAGTTGGTAATGTAGAGTTGTTCAAATTTGGATCTGGTCAGAAAGGGTTTTGGGACACTTTGATCAAGATATCCTTCTCTCCAACTTGTGCTATTTGGTCTAGATGCATAATTACACCATTTGAGCATGTGCACCAAGTTTGAGAGAATTTGGACAAGTTTGACAATGTAAAGTTGCTCAAACTTCAAAATGGACAGAAATGGTTTTGAGGGGGTTTGATTATGTTTTCTTGATCTTCAAGGGATGAGGTTTTGCAAGATCATCAAATATGTCATATGTGACATGCTAGAAATTTATTGGAATTAATGAAGAATATTTCCTTTGTAAATATTTGAAAATCTTGGAATATCCAGAAAGGGGTTTTGAGGGATTTGACCAATACTTTGAACATTACCATGTGTTGAAGCTCAAATATATGGACAATATATGTCCACTGAGCTTCCCTAATTTTTCTCAAATATTTTTGAAACATTAAAATAATTTTAACCTATTAAAGACCATTTCTGGCCTTAAGAAAAAGCCTTTAAATGAAATAGAAAATAACTTTTAAAATTATTTTTTTGTGGTTTCTGGGTGTCCTGTATCTACTAGGAGTCAAATATAACTTTTGAAAGATTTTTCACACCCTTATTTAAGTACTTGTAGTTCAAGTCTCCATTCAGGGGTTGTTGGAAAACCTAATTTCGAAAATACTTTTTGGCCAAAATATTTTTGTAAGAAATTATTTTTATGTCGAACGCACATGGCATGATCATTGGACAAGGTTTTGGATCAAGGAGAAGGAGTATAAGAGTTGGAGGATTTATTTGATTTTTGGAGCACTTGCAAACAGCAGACAAAAATCAAATAAAGCAAAGACCAAACACTCAATTTTTTTGGTCAAACCACAACTTATCATGATTTATTAGCTTAAGTGTTGTGGCATGAAAATCAGGGTGTGACAAAGGGGCCGAGTATATCGAGCCCCCAGACCGAGAATGGCCAGGAGAGAGGGATTGTTTGAAGGGCTTGAGCTTGTTGATGAAGCTTCTTTGAATGGAACTGACACACTTTACACTTGGTTACTAGTGTCGTCGCATCCCGGAGGGCCGTGGGCCAGAAGGAACCTTGCCCGAACGCCTTGCCGGCAAGGGCCCTCGACCCTATGTGGGAGCCACATATGCCTCCATGTATCTCCGCTAACAGCTCCAGTCCTTCCTCCCGGGGGATGCACTTCAATTTCACACTGTTCAGCCTCCTCATGTACAGGACGTCGTCAATGAACTAGTACAGGGCAGACCGACGGGCTACTTTTTCCACTTCTTCCTGCTCCTCAGGAAGCTCACCTGTTTGGAGGAATCAGACGGTATGCTGCGCCCATGCCGGAGCCTGGGGCTCGACGGCAAGGACCAAAGGCATCTCTTCTGCCATGGGAGTGGTTGTCTCCACGGCCAGGGCTTGATGCCCTGCCGGAGCCAGTCGCTCTTTGGCAGGCTTAGTGTGCACGGCAACATCCTTGCTGGCAGTCCTAGGGGGCTTGGCGGGAAAGTAATTGCCGGGACCTGACTTCCTCCACTTGTTCTGCCCTATTGATGGTTCGACGGATGGCTGAGTTAACCGGAGCAAAAAGGTATCTGGTTCCACAGGTAGCTTGAATGCGGCACGCTTCGACAGGTAATCGGCGATGTCGTTCTCCGCTCGGGGAACGTGCCCCGCTTGGATACCGTCAAAGTGCTCCTCCAGCTTCCTCACTTACTCTACATAGGCCTCCATCAATGGGCTATGGTAATCCTCGTTGACTTGCCTGACGACAAGCTGCAAGTCACCCCTGACGATGAGCTTCTTCACCCCTAGGTCTGCCGCGATTCTGAGACCGGCAAGCAGCCCCTCGTACTCAGCAGTGTTGTTTGTGGACATCTCCCTGGGAAAGTGCATCCGGATCACATACTTGAGGTGCTCTCCGGTGGGTGCAACAAGCAGCACACCGGCACTGGCACCTTGCAGCGAGAAAGCCCCATCAAAGTACATGATCCAGTCGCAGTCTGCTTCCTTGCCGAGGAGAGCGGTCTCCTGGATTTCTTCGTCGGGCGTTGAGGTCCATTCTGCAATGAACTCCGCCAGGACTCTGCTCTGGATTGTCGAGGTACTTCCAAACTTCAACCCAAAACTTGACAACTCCAGGGCCCATTCCACAATCCTTCCGGTCGCATCTGGGTTATGCAATATCTGTTGCCATGGGAGGCGGGTGACGACAGTGATCTCGTGGGCTTGGAAGTAATGATGCAGCTTCCTCGAGGCCATAAGGAAGCCGAAGAGCAATTTCTGCACACTGGAGTACCTCGACCTAGCCCCTGCAAGAGGGAGCTGACAAAGTAAACCGGGTGCTGCATCATTTTCTTCTTCTGCACCACCTCACTTGACTGCACAAGCACTGCCTTGGTGGCATCAGACTCTGCCGGGGGCCTTGCCTTGCCGGCACCAGGCCCTGTCAGGGGGGTCTTTGGCTTGCCATCCACTAGTTCTGCCGTCGCCACTGCCTCCTCATCGACCTCCCTCTGTGCCACTAGTGTGGCGCTGACCACTTGATTTGTCGCCGCCAGGTACAGCAACAACGGCTCTTGTGGTTTAGGTGCAACCAGTATTGGCGTGGAGGAAAGGTATTTCTTCAGATCCTGCAATTGGGCCTGCCTTCTTCAAGATTTTGAAAAAGGGAAGGGCACGCTCGGCGGACTTGGAGATGAATCGGCTCATGGCAGCGACGCAGCTGGTGAGCCGACACACATCTTTGATCCACTTGGGCACCTCAATCTGCTCAATAGCCTTGATTTTGTCTGGGTTTGCCTCGATCCCGCGCTGCGACACGAAGAATCCGAGAAGCTTGCCGGACGGAACGACGAAGACACATGATACGTCTCCAACATATCTATAATTTTTTATTGCTCCATGCTATATTATCTACTGTTTTGGACCATATTGGGCTTTATTATCCACTTTTATATTATTTTTGGGACTAACCTATTAACCGGAGGCCCAGCCTGTAATTGTTGTTTTTGCCTATTTCAGTGTTTCAAAGAAACGGAATATCAAACGGAGTCCAAACGGAATGAAACCTTCGGGAACGTGATTTTCTCACCGAACATGATCCAGGAGACTAGGACCCTATGTCAAGCAACCATCAGGGAAGGCACGAGGTAGGGGGCGCGCCCTCCCCCCCCCCTGGCGTGCCCTCCATCCTCGTGAGCCCCCTGTTGCTCCACTGACGTACTTCTTCCTCCTATATATACCTACGTACCCCCGAACGATCAGATACGGAGCCAAAAACCTAATTCCACCGCCGCAACTTTCTGTATCCACGAGATCCCATCTTGGGGCCTGTTCTAGAGCTCCGCCGGAAGGGGAATCCACCACGGAGGGCTTCTACATCATCATAGCCTCTCCGATGAAGTGTTAGTAGTTTACTTCAGACCTTCGGGTCCATAGTTAGTTGCGGTGTGTTTGGATCTCAATAAAATGTTCTCCCCCTCTCTCGTGGAGATCTATTCGATGTCATCATCTTTTTGCGGTGTGTTTGTTGAGATCGATGAATTGTGGGTTTATGATCAAGATTACCTATGAGCAATATTTGAATCTTCTCTAAATTATTTTATGTATGATTGGTTATCTTTGCAAATCTCTTCGAATTATCCGTTTGGTTTGGCCAACTATGGTAGTTCTTGCAATGGGAGAAGTGCTTAGCTTTGGGTTCAATCTTGCGGTGTCCTTTCCAAGTGACAGAAGGGGCATCAAGGCACGTATTGTATTGTTGCCATCGAGGATGACAAGATGGGGTTTTTATCACATTACATGAATTTATCCCTTTAAATCATGTCATCTTGCATAAGGCGTTACTCTGTTTTCATTAACTTAACGCTCTAGATGCATGCTGGATAGCGGTCGATGAGTGGAGTAATAGTAGTAGATGCAGGCAGGAGTCGGTCTACTTGTCTCAGACGTGATGCCTATATACACGATCATACCTAGATACTCTCATAACTATGCTCAATTCTGTCAATTGGTCAACAGTAATTTGTTCACCAACCGTAAAATACTTATGCTCTTGAGAGAAGCCACAAGTGAAATCTACGGCCCCCGGGTCTATTCTCTATCATATCAATCTTCCATAACTTTATTATTGCTTTGCTTTTTTACTTTGCTTTTTATTTTAGTTTGCATCTTTATACCAAAAATACCAAAAACATTATCTTTCATCTCTATCAGATCTCACTCTCGTAAGTGACCGTGAAGGGATTGACAACCCCTAATCGCGTTGGTTGCGTTGAGCTATTTGTTTTGTGTAGGTACGAGGGACTTGCGCGTGGCCTCCTACTGGATTGATACCTTGGTTCTCAAAAACTGAGGAAATACTTACGCTAGTCTGTTGCATTATCCTCTCCTCTTCGGGGAAATCCAACGCAAGCTCAAGAGGTAGCAAGAATAATTTCTGGCGCCGTTGCCGGGGAGTCTACACAAAAGTCAAGATACCAAGTACCCATCACAATCGCTTATCTCTCGCATTACATTATTTGCCATTTGCCTCTCGTTTTCCTCTCCCCCACTTCACCCTTGCCGTTTTATTCGCCTTCTTCCCGTATGCCTTTCTGTTTGTGTTTCCATGTGCCTTCTATTTGCTTGCATCTTTTCTTGCTAAAAATCTATTGATACGGATTCACTTAAAGTGTTCTACTTGGATCATCTTCGATCCTTATGCGCTCGTCTTTGAAACCCCAACTAGCCTAGTTGATGGGAAATCTTTAGATGAGCATGCTCATTTTAAAGGCCATCGTTTGTCCTAAAAAGGGAAGCTCTTATGGTATCATATAAATAATTTGCTATGCTATGCTTGGAATCTTTGTGAAATTTGTGATTTTACTTGTTGCTCTAAGAACCCTAAAAAACACCTTCCCTACCTATGTGAGTTCAATGATAATGAAATCTTATCCTCTTATGCAAAGGGTGTTTATAGTTACTATGATATCGAACAAATTGAAGAATTTTTTGCTTTTAAGGGTGCTCATGAAGTTGCTTCTTTGATTGAAAAGTATGATTTTACTCTCAACAAATCTGAAAATTCCGTCATACTTAAATATTGCAATGAAAACTTTGCTCATAATGTCTATGTCCAAGAATTTACTGAAAGAATGATCGTTGCTTCGGAAGAAAATAATGATATGCATGAATCTATAGACAATTGTGATTCCGATGATTTGATTGAAATATCCCTTGATGAACATGATGCTTGCTATTCTTGTGGCTATGATGCCAATATTTATGAAGATGATTTTGCTATAGTTCCGTATGTTAAACATGAGATTGTTGCTATTGCACCCATACTTGATAGTTCCTTCGATAAAAAGCATGATTGCAATGATTTTACTATAAATTCTCTTGATGTCGATCGTGCTAATAATATTCAAAACACTAAGCTTGGGATGCTAGTTTTGCTATGTCTACTACTTGTTGCAATGATCATGATTGGGGCGATTCTTCTTATGATCTTGAAAATCTATTTAAGCCCCGTGATGAATATGAGATTGATAATATTGTTTGCAATAATATTGAAAGTGGGTTCGGAAGAGTGTCAACTTTAGGTCCCACATATTTGGATAATATTCAATCTTATGAAATTTTTGATAAAAGTGTGTTTGGAGAGTTCGTGACTTTAGTTAATGTTAATCCCACTACTTCGAAAGAGTGTCAACTTTGCATGCATGTGGATCGTGTTGAAAATATTTTATGTGATAGCTATTTTGTTGAATTTGCTTATGAGAGAGTGTGGGGACCCCGACTCATAGGTCGTGATCACCGAATGCACGTGTACAGTGATCACAGAGATCAATGCTCACTGAACAAACAGAAGCTGAATAACAAGAGACTTACATCCATACATACCGTCTTACACAAATTATGACCATTATGGTCAAGTTTTACATAGATAAAGCTACAGGGGCTGAATACCAAATAAACTTAAGCAGCGGAAATCTTCGTCGATAAGTAGAACCCATTCCATCTGCCTTAACCCTACAGGCATTCTGACTGGGAAACGTCCTAGTTCGCATGTTTGTCTCCAAAGAACTCTTCTTCGAACTCCTGCTCTTCCATGCATGTCCAATTAAATAACCAGTGGCAAGCCAATGAGTACTTTGAATGTACTCGCAAGCAACCCATGATTTGGTTCAAAGTAACAATGCAACTGTACAACAAGTAAGCACCCTAGCTTCAAGCTAGTTGACATGTCCTATCAACTTGTGAGATATGCATCAATAAACATGGGTAACCTTGAGAACAGGTTACATATATCAACATAAATAGAATTTGAGTCAATGCCGTGCCTTTCAACATGTCCAGTCACCACCTTGACACTAATAGTTCCTTTCCACACACACATGCACCGAGATTGTAAAATTTCTGGACATGGTTTAAGTAGCACCTCCCAACTATCCATGACCGTGGACACGGCAATTCGAATAGTTTGACACTCTGCAGAGGTTGCGCACTTTGCCCACAAGATCCGGGAAGCTTTCGTGTCATCCACGATCCCGTAGTAACTCAAGTACTCGGGGGAAGCACCCGATCATTACCTTTCCCTAGACGACACTAACATAGGGTCCACTCGTTGATACACGGCCCTCGTGTATAAGCAAAAGATCGTGGGACTCTGCCCTTTTCACATTATTATGCATACACGAAGGGACCAACGGTGTGTCCGGTGCCCTATGAAAACAGTCATGGCCGCCTATCCAAGCACGACCCCGTCCCGAGAGTGACCTCAAGTCACCCCCGTCACTAGTAATGTGGGCACCATGCTAGTATCAGCCTAAGTAATCAATAATGCTCCGTCCCATAAAGGGGTAGAGTGGTTGCACATGTTTGGTTGGGACGGTAATCACACATAAATCTAATCCATCATTTTACACACACACACCAAAAGCTCTCTCCGGTACACCACTTCTTCCTCAAGTGGTGTCCTTAGTTAAACATTTCCCAAGGTCATTAGGGGCACCCGATGGGGTTTTCGAAAGAACGTAACCATGAAGAGTTCATGGTGCACATGCATCATTATGCATCAACTAGCCTCTTGACAATGCAATCATGAACAAGGTAAGGTCATGAGTAGGGGTATGCATCATGGGGTGGTTCACAACAAGTTTTACCACCGTCATATTTCATCATCATGCAATCGGAAAAAGGGTACCGATGAACAAGAGAGGTGACATGTGCCTTGATTGGCTTGGTCTTCAAGTTCTTCAAATCCTTTTCCTTCTTCTTCTTCTTCAGCAACTTCGTCTAATACGGGATCTAATCTTTGCAAGAAAATAACGAGAAAATAAGGCAATAGTAAAACAGAAAAACCAAAGTGCTCAGAAAAATGTCAACTTATTTTTGATAAAAGTAGGGGGAAATCTAAGAAGGGAAAAAATTCCTAGTTTTGGATTTGGAGTTAAGGGATAGTGGAAATGGATTTTCAAAGAATGATTTAAATGCTCAAATTTGAATTTAAATTTGAACAGTACAGAAAAGTGTGATGGATGTGTATGAAGGTTACATCAATAAATATGGGGAATTATTCTAAGATTTTAGGAGTTGGAATTATTCCATTTGGATAAATATTTTATCCTGTGGATTTTTTATAAAACAGAAAAGTGGTACTGTGCCACTGGGCCAGAAAGGCCACAGTGCAGCAGGGCCAGAGGGAAAAGAGGCCCAGGCGAGCCAGCACGCGCGTGCCAGGTTTTTAAACCTGACGGACGGGACAGAGCTGCCAGTGGGAGAGAGGGGGGCGAGAGAGAGGTGAGGATGATAGGCGGGGCCTGCCTGTCATCTCTGACCTCGCGACCAGATGGTCGGCGTGCTCACCGGCGGTGAAGCAGGGCACGGCGGGTCGAGCTGACGGCACGGTTGGACTCGGCGTGGAGTCGCCGTTCTGGTGGAGGTGGCTGCGGTCACCGGGGTGGCCTGGTTCACCGGCGACGAGGTCTCGCGGCGGAGGAGCTTCGGGCGTCGTTGGTTCCGGCCGTTTCCGGCAGCTATAGAGAGGGGAAACAGGGGGAAAACGATCAGGGGTGTTTGGGGGTTCCAGATCGAGGCAGAGGAGGAGCGGGGGAGGCATGTACCTCGCGAACTCCGGCGAGCCAAAGCGGCGGAGCTCGAGCTCGATCTCAAGCTCGGGTGCTCCTAGAGAGGATTGGGTGGTTCAGGGGGGGTGTTTTGGAGCTACAGAGGTCGACTGATGAGGAGAGGAGGGCTCGGGGAGGTCTTATATAGCCGGGCCAGGGCTTGCCATGGACCCATGCGCCAGCGAGGTTGTTGTCGTTGCTGTATGTCACGGGGGCTCATGTGGGCGTGTACGGGGTGTTTGTAGGGGTGGTCTATGCCCATAGGAAGGGAGAGAAGGAGCGGGGGAGCGCCAGGGCAGACCAGCTGTCGTGTCTCGGACGTTGAGGCGTCTCGTTGGGCGCGCTGGGGAGGCCCGAGGTGGCCGGAGGCGGTTGGAAGGGGGCGGCTACAGTGCGGGAGCGCATAGTAGCATGCTCCAGAGCGCCCAAATGGCCGGCATGGCCATTTTTATGCAATGTGGGCACCCCCAAGCATGTCCAGCAGGTCTAGGAGGGAGTAAAGAAAGGGGGAGGGGCTTTGGATGCCCTGGGTGGCCATTGGAGTGAGGAGGGAGGTTGAGGGAGAGAGAGAAGCTGCTGTCCAGGAAGGTAAATGGGGTGTTTCACCCCTCAATCATTGAGCAATGGCCAGGGGGAGGTTACTGGATGGTAGAAGAGGGTCAGGAGCAGCTGTGGTACAAAGGTGAGCCCATGGAGATTAGTGGAAGAGGTCAGAAGTGGCATTTTGGCAAAGTGCCAGAAGGTGTTTTATAATGGTTTGGGCAAGTAGATGATTTCCATTTGTCATGAGACTCCACAGGGTGAAATGACACATATAATTGGGGCCTTCCACCAATTTATAGCTTAATTGGGCAAAGTTTCCAATGCAACTTTTGTAAACCCTAGAAATTGGCAGAAATGAACTTGTGTAGATCTATTGAGCAAATCACTTCTCCTTGATGCACCACTTGGTGTAATGGCCTCATTTGGTCATGTTATCATGCTCACAAAAGTTGGGGTCAAGGAGATAAAGTTGGTAGTACAAAGTTGTTCAAATTTGATTCTGGTCAGAGAGGGTTTTGGGGCATTTTGGTGAACCAAAATGACTTTAATTCACATGAGGTTTTGCAAGGTGATCACAATATGCATTTGTGACTTGCTGGATTTTCCTTGGATTTTTATGAAAATATTTCCTATAGAAATATTTCAAATCCTTGAAATGGGCAGAAATGGCTTTGGGAGGTTTTGTCCACTATTTTGAACATGACCATGTGTTTAAACTCTTATATATGGACAATATATGTCCACTGATTTTCCCTAAATTTTCACAAATATTTTTAAAACAACAAAATAATTTTTCCCTATTAAAGACCATTTCTGGCATAAAGAAAAAGCCTTTAAATGAAATAGGAAAATAACTTTTAAAATTATATTTTTGTGGTTTATGGGAGTCCTACATCTAATAGGATTCAAATATACCTTTTGAAAGATATTTCACACCCCAAATCAAGTACATGCAGTGCAATCCTCAATTCAGGGGTTTTTGGAAAACTAATTTTAGAAAATACTTTTTGGCCAAATTATTTTTGTAAGAAAATATTATATTGCTCTATACACATGGCATGATCATTGGGCAGAATTTTGGGGCAAGGAGATGAAGTATAGAAGGTGAAGCTATGTTGACTTTTAAGAGCACTTGAAAACACAAAGAGAAAACCAACTTAAATAAAAAGTCAAATAATGCAAAAGGTTTTTTTGTCAAACCAAACTTTATCATGATTTATCATCTTAAGTATTGTTCCATGAAAAACAGGGTGTGACAGAGAGGAAAAAATGGTTGTAGAAATTTTCATGATAATAAATTACCTCTCGTTATGTTGACATTGCAATTGTTTCTTTCCGCTTCCTTGCATATGCTAGTTTTTGCTTGCTATGATAATTTGTTTGCCTATAAGATGCCTATTCATAGGAAGTATGTTATACTTACATGTGTTTGTCACGTGTTTCATGATGCTCTTTTTGTGCTTCAATTCTTGTCTTTCATGTGAGCATCATTGAAATCTCAATGCCTAGCTAAGGGCGTTAAACGATAGCGCTTGTTGGGAGGCAACCCAATTTTATTTTCAGGTTTTTTGCTTTTTCTTCTGTTTAGGAATAAATCTTTGCTCTAGCCTCTGGTTATATGTGTTTTTATGTTTTAATTAGTGTTTGCGCCAAGTTAAACCTATAGGATCTTCTTGGATGATAGTTATTTGCTCTTGCTGTAATTTCCAGAAACTTTCGGTTCATGAAAACAATTGTTAAAAATCACCAGAAAGTGATAAAATAGTGATTCCAATTTCTACTGATCAATAAACATATTTCCTAGGTCCTCCTATTTTTTATGAATTTTTGGAGTTCCAGAAATTTGCGTTAGTTACAGATTACTACAGACTGTTGTGTTTTTGACAGATTCTGTTTTTCGTGTGTTGTTTGCTTATTTTGATGAATCTATGGCTAGTAAAATAGTTTATAATCCATAGAGAAGTTGGAATAAAGTAGGTTTAACACCAATATAAATAAAGAATGAGTTCATTACAGTACCTTGAAGTGGTCTTTTGTTTTCTTTCGCTAATGGAGCTCACGAGATTTCTGTTGAGTTTTGTGTTGTGAAGTTTTCAAGTTTTGGGTGTAATATTTTTGATGGATTATGGAACAAGGAGTGGCAAAAGTCTAACCTTGGGGATGCCCATGGCACCCCCAAGATAATCTAAGGACACCAAAAAGTCAAAGCTTGGGGATGCCCCCGGAAGGCATCCCCTCTTTCGTCCACTTCCATCGGTAACTTTAGTTGGAGCTATATTTTTATTCACCACATAATATGTGTTTTGCTTGGAGCGTCTTGTATGATTTGAGTCTTTGATTTTTAGTTTACCTCAATCATACTTTCTGTACACACCTTTTGAGAGAGCCATACATGAGTTGGAATTTGATAGAATACTCTATGTGCTTCACTTATATCTTTTGAGCTATATAGTTTTGCTCTAGTGCTTCACTTATATCTTTTAGAGCACGGTGGTGGATTTGTTTTATAGAAACTATTGATCTCTCATGCTTCACTTAGATTATTTTGAGAGTCTTAAATAGCATTGTAATTCGCTTAATAATAATAATATGCTTGGTATTCAAGATTTGTAAAACTTTCTTTTGAGTGCGTTGAATACTAAGAAAAGTTTGATGCTTGATAATTGTTTTGCGATATGAAGATGGTGATATTAGAGTCATGCTAGTTGAGTAGTTGTGAATTTGAGAAATACTTGTGTTAAAGTTTGTGATTCCCGTAGCATGCACGTATGGTGATACGTTATGTGATGAAGTCGGAGCATGATTTATTTATTGATTGTCTTCCTTATGAGTGGCGGTCGGGACGAGCGATGGTCTTTTCCTACCAATCTATCCCCCTAGGAGCATGCGCGTAATACTTTGCTTTGGTAACTTGTAGATTTTTGCAATAAGTACATGAGTTCTTTATTACTAATGTTGAGTCAATGGATTATACGCACTTTTCTCACCCTTCCACCATTGCTAGCCTTTCTAATACCGCGCACTTTCCGCCGGTATCATATACCCACCATATACCTTCCTCAAAACAGCCACCATACCTACCTATTATGGCATTTCCATAGCCATTCCGAGATATATTGCCATGCAACTTTCCACCGTTCCGTTTATTATGACACGCTCCATCATTGTCATATTACTTAGCATGATCATGTAGTTGACATCGTATTTGTGGTAAAGCCACCATTCATAATTCTTTCATACATGTCACTCATGAATCATTGCATATCCAGGTACACCGCCGGAGGCATACACATAGAGTCTTATTTTGTTCTTAGTATCGAGTTGTTGGGGAACGTTGCATAAAATAAAATTTTCCTACGTTCACCAAGATCCATCTATGAGTTCATCTAGCAACGAGAGAGAGAGAGAGATGCATCTACATACCCTTGTAGATCGCGTGTAGAAGCGTTCAAGAGAACGGGGTTGAGGGAGTCGTTCTCGTCGTGATCCAAATCACCGGAGATCCTAGCGCTGAACAGACGGCACCTCCGCGTTCAACACACGTACGGTCAGCGTGACGTCTCCTCCGTCTTGATCCAGCAAGGGGGAAGGAGAGGTTGATGCAGCACGACGGCGTGGTGGTGGATGCAGCAGGGCTCCGGTAGGGCTTCGCCAAGAAACTACGGGAGGAGGAGGAGGTGTAGCAGGGGGAGGGAGGCGCCAAGACTTAGGTGCGGCTGCCCTCCCTTCCCCCTCCTTTATATAGGCCCCCTGGGGGGCGGCCCTGGAGATGGGAATCTCCCAAGGAGGCGGCGGCCAGGGGGTGGAGTGCCCCCAAGGCAAGTGGGGTGCGCCCCCCACCCTAGGGTTTTCAACCCTAGGCGCAGGGGGGCCTAAGGGGCGCGCACCAGCCCACTAAGGGCTGGTTCCCCTCCCACTTCAGCCCACGGGCCCTCCGGGATAGGTGGCCCCACTCGGTGGACCCCGGGACCCTTCCGGTGGTCCCGGTACAATACCGGGTGACCCTGAAACTTTCCCGATGGCCGAAACCGCACTTTCTATATATAATTCTTTACCTCCGAACCATTCCGGAACTCCTCGTGACGTCTGGGATCTCATCCGGGACTCCGAACAACTTTCGGTTTGCTGCATACTCATATTCATACAACCCTAGCGTCCACCGAACCTTAAGTGTAGACCCTACGGGTTCGGGAGACATGCAGACATGACCGAGACGGCTCTCCGGTCAATAACCAACAGCGGGATCTGGATACCCATATTGGCTCCCACATGCTCCTCGATGATCTCATCGGATGAACCACGATGTCGAGGATTCAAGCAATCCCGTATACAATTCCCTTTGCCAATCGGTATGTTACTTGCCCGAGATTCGATCGTCGGTATCCCAATATCTCGTTCAATCTCGTTACCGGCAAGTCACTTTACTCATACCGTAATGCATGATCCCATGACCAAACACTTGGTCACTTTGAGCTCATTATGATGATGCATTATGGAGTGGGCCTAGTGATACCTCTCCGTAATACGGAGTGACAAATCCCAGTCTCGATCCGTGACAACCCGACAAACACTTTCAGAGATACCTGTAGTTCACCTTTATAGTTACCCAGTTACGTTGTGACGTTTGGTACACCCAAAGCACTCCTACGGTATCCGGGAGTTACACGATCTCATGGTCTAAGGAAAAGATACTTGACATTGGAAAAGCTCTAGCAAAACGAACTACACGATCTTGTGCTATGCTTAGGATTGGGTCTTGTCCATCACATCATTCTCCTAATGATGTGATCCCGTTATCAATGACATCCAATATCCATAGTCAGGAAACCATGACTATCTATTGATCAACGAGCTAGTCAACTAGAGGCTCACTAGGGACATATAGTAGTCTATGTATTCACACGTGTATTACGATTTCCGGATAATACAATTATAGCATGAATAAAAGACAATTATCACGAACAAGGAAATATAATAATAATCCTTTTATTATTGCCTCTAGGGCATATTCCCAACAGTCTCCCACTTGCACAAGAGTCAATAATCTAGTTACATTGTGATGAACCGAACACCCATAGAGTTCTGGTGTTGATCATGTTTTGCTTTCATGAAGAGAGTTTAGTCAATCGGATCTGCGACCTTCAGATCCGTATGCACTTTGAAAATTTCTATGTCTCCATCTTGAACATTTTCACGAATGGAGTTCAAGCGACGCTTGATGTGCCTGGTCTTCTTGTGAAACCTGGGCTCCTTGGCAAGTGCAATAGCTCCAGTGTTGTTACAGAAGAGTTTGATCGGCCCCGACGCATTGGGTATGACTCCTAGGTCGGTGATGAACTCCTTCACCCAAATTGCTTCATGCGCTGCCTCTGAGGCTGCCATGTACTCTGCTTCACATGTAGATCCCACCACGACGCTCTGTTTGCAGCTGCACCAGCTTACTGCTCCACCATTCAACATATACATGTATTTGGTTTGTGACTTAGAGTCATCCAGATCTGTGTCGAAGCTAGCGTCGACGTAACCCTTTATGACGAGCTCTTCGTCACCTCCATAAACGAGAAACATGTTCTTAGTCCTTTTTAGGTACTTTAGGATATTCTTGACCGATGTCCAGTGTTCCTTGCCGTGATTACTTTGGTACCTTCCTACCAAACTTACGGCAAAGTTTACATCAGGTCTGGTGCACAGCATGGCATACATAATAGACCCTATGGCTGATGCATAGGGGATGACACTCATCTCTTCTATATCTTCTGTCGTGGTCGGACATTGAGCCGAGCTCAATTTCACACCTTGTAATACAGGAAAGAACCCTTTCTTAGACTGATCCATTTTGAACTTCTTCAATATTTTATCAAGGTATGTGCTTTGTGAAAGACCTATGAGGCGTCTCGATCTATCTCTATAGATCTTGATGCCTAATATATAAGCAGCTTCTCCAAGGTCCTTCATTGAAAAACTCTTATTCAAGTAGGCCTTAATGCTGTCCAAAAGTTCTATATCATTTCCCATCAAAAGTATGTCATCTACATATAATATGAGAAATGCTACAGAGCTCCCACTCACTTTCTTGTAAACGCAGGCTTCTCCATAAGTCCGCATAAACCCAAACGCTTTGATCATCTCATCAAAGCGAATGTTCCAACTCCGAGATGCTTGCACCAGCCCATAAATGGATCGCTGGAGCTTGCATACCTTGTTAACATTCTTAGGGTCGACAAAACCTTCCGGCTGCATCATATACAGTTCTTCCTTAATATAGCCGTTAAGGAATGCCGTTTTGACGTCCATTTGCCATATCTCATAATCATAGTATGCGTAATTGCTAACATGATTCGGATGGACTTCAGCTTCGCCACGGGAGAGAAAGTCTCATCGTAGTTAACCCCTTGAACTTGCCGATAACCTTTAGCGACAAGTCGAGCTTTATAGATGGTAACATTACCATCCGCGTCCGCCTTCTTCTTAAAGATCCATTTGTTTTCTATCGTCACGATCATCGGGCAAGTCTGTCAAAGTCCATACTTTGTTTTCATACATGGATCCTATCCCGGATTGCATGGCTTCAAGCCATTTGTTGGAATCTGGGCCCGCCATCGCTTCTTCATAGTTCGAAGGTTCACCGTTGTCCAACAACATGATTTATAGGACAGGGTTGCCATACCACTCTGGTGTGGAACGTGTCCTCGTGGACCTACGAAGTTCAGTAGCAACTTGATCCGAAGTACCTTGATCATCATCATTCATTTCCTCTCCGATGGGTGTAGGCACCACATGAACATTTTCTTGAGCTGCACTACTTTCCGGTTCAAGAGGTAGTACTTCATCGAGTTCTACTTTCCTCCCACTTACTCCTTTCGAGAGAAACTCTTTTTCCAGAAAGGATCCGTTCTTGGCAACAAAGATCTTGCCTTCGGATCTAAGCTAGAACGTATACCCAATGGTTTCCTTAGGGTATCCTATGAAGAGGCATTTTTCTGACTTGGGTTCGAGCTTTTCAGGTTGAAGTTTCTTGACATAAGCATCGCATCCCCAAACTTTTAGAAACGACAGCTTAGGTTTCTTCCCAAACCATAATTCATACGGTGTCGTCTCAACGGATTTATACGGTGCCCTATTTAAAGTGAATGTAGCTGTCTCTAGAGCGTATCCCCAAAATGATAGCGGTAAATCTGTAAGAGACATCATAGATCGCACCATATCCAATAGAGTGCGATTACGATGTTCGGACACACAGTTACGCAGAGGTGTTCCAGGCGGCGTGAGTTGTGAAATGATTCCGCATTTCCTTAAGTGTGTACCAAATTCGTGACTTAAATATTCTCCTCCACGATCTGATCGTAAGAACTTTATTTTTCGGTCACGTTGATTCTCTACCTCATTCTGAAATTCCTTGAACTTTTCAAAGGTCTCAGACTTGTGTTTCATCAAGTAGACATACCCATATCTACTCAAGTCATCGGTGAGAGTGAGAACATAACGATATCCTCCATGAGCCTCAACGCTCATTGGACCGCACACATCGGTATGTATGATTTCCAATAAGTTGGTTGCTCGCTCCATTGTTACGTAGAGAACGGAGTCTTCGCCATTTTGCCCATAAGGCATGGTTCGCATGTGTCAAATGATTCATAATCGAGAGACTCTAAAAGTCCATCAGCATGGAGCTTCTTCATGCGCTTGACACCAATGTGACCAAGGCGGCGATTGCCACAAGTATGTGGGACTATCGTTATCAACTTTACATCTTTTGGTATTCACACTATGAATATGTGTAATATTACGTTCGAGATTCATTAAGAATAAACCATTGACTAACGGAGCATGACCATAAAACATATCTCTCATATAAATAGAACAACCATTATTCTCGGATTTAAATGAGTAGCCATCTCGTATTAAACGAGATCCTGATACAATGTTCATGCTCAAACTTGGCACTAAATAACAATTATTGAGGTTTAAAACTAATCCCGTAGGTAAATGTAGAGGTAGCGTGCCGACAGCGATCACATCGACCTTGGAACCATTCCCGACGCGCATCGTCACCTCGTCCCTTCGCCAGCCTCCGCTTACTCCGCAGCTCCCTGTGAGTTACAAATATGAGCAACGGCACCGGTCTCAAATACCTGTGGAGTTACTACGAATCTGGTAAGGTACACATCAATCACATGTATATCAAATATACCTTTAGTGTTGCCGGCCTTCTTGTCTGCTAAGTATTTGGGGCAGTTCCGCTTCCAGTGACCCTTCCCTTTGCAATAAAAGCACTCAGTCTCAGGCTTGGGTCCATTCTTTGACCTCTTCCCGGCAACTGGCTTACCGGGCGCGACAACATCCTTGCCATCTTTCTTGAAGTTCTTCTTACCCTTGCCCTTCTTGAACTTAGTGGTTTTATTGACCATCAAAACTTGATGTTCTTTCTTGATTTCTACCTCTGCTGACTTCAGCATTGAAAATACTTTAGGAATAGTTTTCACCATCCCCTGCATACTCTAGTTCATCGCAAAGCTCTTGTAGCTCGGTGGGAGCGACTGAAGGATTCTGTCAATGACCGCCTCGTCCGGGAGGTTAATGTCCACCGACAAAGGACAGCAACCCAGACATTTTGAGTATGTGCTCACCGACGTAACTATTTTCCTCCATCTTACAACTATAGAACTTGTCGGAGACTTCATATCTCTCGACCGGGCATGATCTTGGAAAACCATTTTCAGCTCCTCGAACATCTCATATGCTCCGTGTTGCTCAAAACGCTTTTGGAGCCCCGGTTCTAAGTCTGTAAAGCATGCCGCACCGAACGAGGGAGTAATCATCAAGACGAGACCGCCAAGCGTTCATAACGCCTTGGTTCTCTCGATGGGTGCTTCACCTAGCGGTGCTTCTAGGACATATTGTTTCTTGGCTGCTATGAGGATGATCTCGTGTTCCGGACCCAAATCCGAATAGTTGCTGCCATCATCTTTCAGCTTGGTTTTCTCTAGGAACGCGTTGAAGTTCATGGTGACATGAGTGTTGGCCAATCGATCTACAAGACATTTTGCAAAGATTTTAGACTAATGTTCATGATAATTAAGTTCATCTAATCAAATTATTTAATGAACTCCCACTCAGATTTGACATCCCTCTAGTCATCTAAGTGTTACATGATCCGAGTCGACTAGGCCGTGTCCGATCATCATGTGAGACGGACTAGTCATCGTCGGTGAACATCTCCATGTTGATCGTATCTTCTATAAACCTCATGTTCGACCTTTCGGTTTCTTGTGTTCCGAGGCCATGTCTGTACATGCTAGGCTCGTCAAGTTAACCTAAGTGTTTTGCATGTGTAAAACTGTCTTACACCCGTTGTATGTGAACGTAGGAATATATCACACCCAATCATCACGTGGTGCTTCGAAACGACAAACTTTAGCAACGGCGCACAGTTAGGGAGAACATTTTCTTGAAATTATTATAAGGGATCATCTTATTTACTACCGTCACTCTAAGTAAACAAGATGCATAAACATAATAAACATCACATGCAATTATATATAGTAGTGACATGATATGGCCAGTATCATATAGCTCCTTTGATCTCCATCTTGGCTCCATGATCATCTTGTCACCGGCATGACACCATGATCTCCATCATCATGGTCTCCATCATCGTGTCTCCATGAAGTTGCTCGCCAACTATTACTTTTACTACTATAGCTAACGGTTTAGCAATAAAGCAAAGTAAATACATGGCGTTGAATCAATGACACGCAGGTCATACAATAATTAAGACAACTCCTGTGGCTCTTGCCGGTTTTCATACTCATCGACATGCAAGTCGTGATTCCTATTACAAGAACATGATCTCATACATCACAATATATCATTCATCATTCATCACAATTTTCGCCATATCACATCACAAGGCAATTGCTGCAAAAACAAGTTAGACGTCCTCTAATTATTGTTGCATCTTTTACGTGGCTGCAATAGGGTTCTAGCAAGAACATTTTATTACCTACGAAAAACCACAACGTGATTTGTCAACTTCTATTTACCCTTCATAAGGACCCTTTTCGTCGAATCTGCTCCAACTAAAGTGGGAGAGACAGACACCCGCTAGCCACCTTATGCAACTAGTGCATGTCAGTCGGTGGAACCTGTCTCACGTAAGCTTACGTGTAAGGTCGGTCCGGGCCGCTTCATCCCACAATACCGCTGAAGCAAAATAAGACTAGTACAGCAAGAAAGTTGACAACATCTACGCCCACAACAGATTTGTGTTCTACTCGTGCAATAGATAACTACGCATAAACCTGGCTCTGAAACCACTGTTGGGGAACGTTGCATAAAATAAAATTTTCCTACGTTCACCAAGATCCATCTATGAGTTCATCTAGCAACGAGAGAGAGATAGATGCATCTACATGCCCTTGTAGATCATGTGCGGAAGCGTTCAAGAGAACGGGGTTGAGGGAGTCGTTCTCGTCGTGATCCAAATCACCAGAGATCCTAGCGCCGAACGGACGGCACCTCCGCGTTCAACACACGTACGGTCAGCGTTACGTCTCCTCCGTCTTGATCCAGCAAGGGGGAAGGAGAGGTTGATGAAGATCCAGCAGCACGACAACGTGGTGGTGGATGCAGTAGGGCTCCGGCAGGGGCCAAGCAACTACGGGAGGAGGAGGAGGTGTAGCAGGGGGAGGGAGGCGCCAAGACTTAGGTGCGGCTGCCCTCCCTTCCCCCTCCTTTATATAGGCCCCCTGGGGGGGCGCCGGCCCTGGAGATGGGAATCTCCCAAGGGGGCGGCGGCCAGGGGGGTGGAGTGCCCCCCAAGGCAAGTGGGGTGCGCCCCCAACCCTAGGGTTTTCAACCCTAGGCGCAGGGAGGGCCCAAGGGGGGGCGCACCAGCCCACTAGGGGCTGGTTCCCCTCCCACTCCAGCCCACGGGGCACTCCGGGATAGGTGGCCCCACCCGTGGACCCGGGACCGTTTCCGGTGGTCCCAGACAATACCGTGACCTCGAAACTTTCCCGATGGCGAAACCGCACTTCCTATATATAATTCTTTACCTCCGGACCATTCCGGAACTCCTCGTGACGCCCGGGATCTCATCCGGACTCAACAACATTCGGTTTGCTGCATACTCATATTCATACAACCCTAAGCGCCACCGAACCTGAAGTGTAGACCCTACGGGTTCGGAGACATGCGAACATGACCGAGACGGCTCTCCGGTCAATAACCAACATCGGGATCTGGATACCCATGTTGGCTCCCAGATGCTCCTCGATGATCTCATCGGATGAACCACGATGTCGAGGATTCAAGCAACCCCGTATACAATTCCCTTTGTCAATCGGTATGTTACTTGCCCGAGATTCGATCGTCGGTATCCCAGTACCTCGTTCAATCTCGTTACCGGCAAGTCACTTTACTCATACTGTAACGCATGATCCCGTGACCAAACACTTGGTCACTTTGAGCTCATTATGATGATGCATTACCGAGTGGGCCCAGTGATACCTCTCCGTAATACGGAGTGACAAATCCCAGCCTCGATCCGTGACAACCCAATAGACACTTTCGGAGATACCTGTAGTGCACCTTTATAGTCACCCAGTTACGTTGTGACGTTTGGTACACCCAAAGTACTCCTACGGTATCCGAGAGTTACACGATCTCATGGTCTAAGGAAAAGATACTTGACATTGGAAAAGCTCTAGCAAAACGAACTACACGATCTTGTGCTATGCTTAGGATTGTCTTGTCCATCACATCATTCTCCTAATGATGTGATCCCGTTATCAATGACATCCAATGTCCATAGTCGGGAAACCATGACTATCTATTGATCAACGAGCTAGTCAACTAGAGGCTCACTAGGGACATATAGTAGTCTATGTATTCACACGTGTATTACGATTTCCGGATAATACAATTATAGCATGAATAAAAGACAATTATCACGAACAAGGAAATATAATAATAATCCTTTTATTATTGCCTCTAGGGCATATTACCAACACGATTTGTAACTGTTGAGTTGTAAGTAAATAAAAGTGTGATCATCATCATTTTTAGAGCATTGTCCCAAGTGAGGAAAGGATGATAGAGACTATGATTCCCCCAAAAGTCGGGATGAGACTCCAGACGAAAAAAAAGAAAAAGAAAGAAAAGAGGCCATAAAAAAATAGAAAAGGCCCAAATAAAAAATGAGAGAAAAAGAGAGAAGGGACAATGTTACTATCCTTTTACCACACTTGTGCTTCAAAGTAGCACCATGATCTTCATGATAGAGAGTTTCTCATCTTGTCACTTTCATATACTAGTGGGAAATTTTCATTATAGAACTTGGCTTGTATATTCCAATGATGGGCTTCCTCAAATTGCCCTAGGTTTTTGTGAGCAAGCGAGTTGGATGCACACCCACTTAGTTTCTTTTGTTGAGCTTTCATATACTTATAGCTCTAGTGCATCTGTTGCATGGCAATCCCTACTCACTCACATTGATATCTATTGATGGGCATCTCCATAGCCCGTTGATACGCCTAGTTGATGTGAGACTAACTTCTCCCTTTTTGTCTTCTCCACAACCACCATTCTATTCCACATATAGTGCTATATCCATGGCTCACGCTCATGTATTGCATGAAGATTGAAAAAGTTTTGAGAATGTCAAAAGTATGAAACAATTTTTTGGCTTGTCATCGGGGTTGTGCATGATTTAAATACTTTGTGTGGTGAAGATAGAGCATAGCCAGACTATATGATTTTGTAGGGATAACTTTCTTTGGCCATGTTATTTTGAGAAGACATAATTGCTTAGTTAGTATGCTTGAAGTATTATTATTTTTATGTCAATATTAAACTTTTGTCTTGAATCTTTTGAATCTGAATATTCATACCACAATTAATAAGAATTACATTGAAATTACGCCAAGTAGCACTCCGCATAAAAAATTATCTTTTTATCATTTACCTACTCAAGGACGAGCAGGAATTAACCTTGGGGATGCCTGATATGTCTCCAACGTATCTATATTTTTTGATTGCTCCATGCTATATTATCTACTGTTTTGAACCATATTGGGCTTTATTATCCACTTCTATATTATTTTTGGGACTAACCTATTAACTGGAGGCCCAGCCCAGAATTGTTGTTTTTTGCCTATTTCAGTGTTTCGAAGAAACGAAATATCAAACGGAGTCCAAATGGAATGAAACCTTCAGGAACGTGATTTTCTCACCAAACGTGATTTTCTCAAACGGAGTCCAAACAGAATGAAACCGTCGCCACTGCCTCCTCATCGACCTCCCTTTGTGCCACAAGTGCGGCGCTGACCACTTGATTTGTCGCCGCCAGGTACATCAGCAACGACTCTTGTGGTTTAGGTGCAACCAGTATTGGCGTGGAGGAAAGGTATTTCTTCAGATCCTGCAATGCCGCCTCGGCTCCTGGGGTCCACTCCATTGGGCCTGCCTTCTTCAAGATTTCGAAAAAGGGAAGGGCACGCTCGGCGGACTTGGAGATGAATCGGCTCATGGCGGCGACACAGCTGGTGAGCCGACGCACATCTTTGATCCGCTTGGGCGCCTCAATCTGCTCAATAGCCTTGATTTTGTCCGGGTTTGCCTCGATCCCGCGCTGCGACACGAAGAATCTGAGAAGCTTGCCGGAAGGAACGCCGAAGACACATGATACGTCTCCAACGTATCTATAATTTTTGATTGCTCCATGCTATATTATCTGCTGTTTTGGACCATATTGGGCTTTATTATCCACTTTTATATTATTTTTGGGACTAACCTATTAACCGGAGGCCCAGCCCAGAATTGCTGTTTTTTTTGCCTATTTCAGTGTTTCGAAGAAACGTAATATCAAACGGAGTCCAAACGGAATGAAACCTTCGGGAACATGATTTTCTCACCGAACATGATCCAGGAGACTTGGACCCTATTTCAAGCAACAAACAGGGAAGGCACGACGTAGGGGGGCGCGCCCTCCCCCCCCAGGCGCCCCCTCCACCCTCGTGGCCCCCCTGTTGCTCCACCGACATACTTCTTCCTCCTATATATACCTCACGCACTCGAACGATCGACACGGAGCCAAAACCTAATTCCACCGCCGCAACTTTCTCAGATCCACGAGATCCCATCTTGGGGCCTGTTCCAGAGCTCCACCGGAAGGGGAATCCACCACGGAGGGCTTCTACATCATCATAGCCTCTCCGATGAAGTGTGAGTAGTTTACTTCAGACGTTCGGGTCCATAGTTAGTAGCTAGATGGCTTCTTCTCTCTTTTTGGATCTCAATACAATGTTCTCCCCCTCTCTGGTAGAGATCTATTCGATGTAATCTTCTTTTTGCGGTGTGTTTGTTGAGATCGATGAATTGTGGGTTTATGATCAAGATTATCTATGAGCAATATTTGAATCATCTCTGAATTCTTTTATGTATGATTGGTTATCTTTGCAAGTCTCTTGAATTATCCGCTTGGTTTGGCCAACTAGATTGGTAGTTCTTGCAATGGGAGAAGTGCTTAGCTTTGGGTTCAATCTTGCGGTGTCCTTTCCTAGTGATGTATAGGGCAACAAGGCACGTATTGTATTGTTGCCATCGAGGATAACAAGATGGGGTTTTTATCATATTGCATGAATTTATCCCTCTACATCATGTCATCTTGCTTAAGGCGTTACTCTGTTTTCATTAACTTAATACTCTAGATGCATGCTGGATAGCGGTCGATGAGTAGAGTAATAGTTGTAGATGCAGGCAGGAGTCGGTCTACTTGTCTCAGACGTGATGCCTATATACATGATCATACCTAGATAATCTCATAACTATGCTCAATTCTGTCAATTGCTCAACAGTAATGTGTTCACCCACCGTAAAATACTTATGCTCTTGAGAGAAGCCACAAGTGAAATCTACGCCCCCCGGGTCTATTCTCTATCATATCAATCTTCCATCACTTTATTATTGCTTTGGTTTTTTACTTTGCTTTTTATTTTACTTTGCATCTTTATACCAAAAATACCAAAAATATTATCTATCATCTCTATCAGATTTCACTCTCGTAAGTGACCGTGAAGGGATTGACAACCCCTAATCGCGTTGGTTGCGTTGAGCTATTTGTTTTGTGTAGGTACGAGGGACTTGCGCGTGGCCTCCTACTGGATTGATACCTTGGTTCTCAAAAACTGAGGGAAATACTTACGCTACTCTGTTGCATTATCCTCTCCTCTTTGGGGAAATCCAACGCAAGCTCAAGAGGTAGCAACACACTTCTCAGGGTTCAGCTTAAGGTTGATCTTGCGCAGGTTGGCAAATGTCTCTTCTAGGTCTTGCACAAGAGTTGCCCCGTCCTTGGTTTTGACCACTATGTCATCCATGTATGCTTCCATATTTGTATGGAGCTGGTGTTCAAAACCAATTTGGCGTGCTCTTGCAAACGTCGATCCAACACTCTTCAACTCGAAACCAGTACGTACCACATGGGGTGATGAATGCTGTCTTCTCTTCATCCTCTCTTGTCATGAAGATTTGGTGGTAGCCCGTGTAGGCATCGAGGAGTGACAACAGATCACACTCGGCCGCGGAGTGAACAATCTGGTCGATGCGCGGCAACAGGAAGGGGTCCTTAGGACAAGCCTTATTGATATCTGTGTAGTCAATACACAGCCTCCACTTCCCATTTGCCTTGCGCACCACTACCGGATTGGCCAACCACGTCAGGTGGAGCACTCCTCTCACCAAACCTGCCGCTTCCAACTTCCTGATCTCCTCTGTGATGAACTCCTGCCTCTCCAGAGCCTGCTTTCTGACCTTCTGCTTGATGGGCCACGCATGAGGGCAGACAGCTAGGTGGTGCTCAATAACCTCCTTGGGAACATCAGGGATGTCAGATGCTTGCCACGCAAACACGTCGACATTCGCCCGCAGGAAGGTGACGAGTGCGCCTTCCTATTTGCTCTTGAGGGTGGAGCCTATGGTGAAGGCCTCTCCCGTGCCATCCTCCCTGGTCTACGGTGGCTCGGCTCTGGATTTCTTGCTCTTGCCGGTAGATCTCTCTGGCATGTCCTCAACGGTAGCGCAACACTCCGAAGAGGTGCGCTTGCCGGAGTGGGCGCGAGAGGTCTTGCCGGGCTTCTTCTCTCCCGGGCCTTCAGCGGCAGGAGCAAGTGCCTTGACGACAGTTGCTGCAACTGCTTCCCGGTAGAGTTGGTCGGCGCAAATCAGCGCTTCCTTCTTGTCTGAGGGGACGGAGATGATGGTCAACGGCCCGGGCATCTTTAGCATGTTGTAGGCGTAGTGTGACGCCGCCATGAACTTGGCTAGTGCCGGGCGGCCGAGGATCCCTTTGTAGGGAAGGGGATCTCGGCCACGTCGAAGACGATCCTCTCCGTCCTGTAGTTCAACTCTCCTCCAAACGTCACGGGCAGTGTGACCTTCCCCTTTGGCTGGCTTCTCCCCGGATGGAACCCTTGAAACGTGCCCGTTTCCTCGAGGTCTCCATCAGGAATTTGCATCCTTTTGATCACAACGGGCGAGATCAAGTTCTGGCCGGCCCCGCCGTCGACCAACATCTTGTTCACCTTGAGGTTGCGTATCGTTGGTGAGACCAACAATGGCAAACACCCGACCGCGGTTGTGCGGTCAGGGTGGTCCTCAGCGTCAAAGATGAGGGGCGTGCTAGACCACTTCAGCGGCTTCTGAGCGTCGAACGACGGCTCCACTGCTGTAATCTCACACGCCCACTGCTTGAGCTAGCGGTGAGAAGTATGCAGCGAGGCGCCACCATCGATGCACATGGCCTCCGTAGCCTTCTGGAACTCTTGCTCACCGGACTCGTCGTGATCATCGTCTTCTTGTTTCTTGTCACGGCCCCGGGTGGGCCTCTCTTGCTAGTTGTCCTTGCCGGGGCGGCTTCCTTGGTCGTCACGCTTCTTGCAGGATCCCTCGACACCGTCCTGACCTTTCTCCTTGTCCTGCCTTTCATACTCGGCCTTTTGCTTGTCAGCAAGCAGCTCGACTTGCCGGCAGTTCTGGAGGTCGTGGCCCTTGGTGCGCTGGATCTTGCAGTACTACTTGCCGGAGCCTCCTGGCTTGTTGGCAGCTGCTAAGGCCCGGTAGGCGGCGCACCCGGCAATCTCCTTGCTGGGGACGTCAGTGTTGACCTTCTTGGCAGTGCTGGTGTCATCAGATCCTTCAACGGCAACTACGGCCTTGCCCTTGCGTTTCCTGTTGCGACGTCGACCCTTCTTCGTCGGGGCGGTGGCGTCTTCGTCGGTAGAGTCAGTTTCCGCACCAGCGTCTTCGCCGGGGTACTTCCTTCCCTCTTTAGCCCGGGCGCATCTTGTCACGCCCAATATGCGACCCTATCCAAAAGGAACTCGAAGGTCCCACCAAGGATAGACCCGCATATTGAAACGCTTTTGCAAGGTGGATATCATTACATCAACATTACATAATAGGTAGGATACATACATAAGGCACAAATGCCACAAGAATACATCAACATCATATACAAGAGATCAACATCCGACTACGGATGGAACACAAACAGAAACTCAAACGACATCCACCCTGCTAACCCAGGCTGCCGACCTGGAGCCTATCCCCTGATCGAAGAAGAAGCAGAAGAAGAACTCCAAAACAAGCAAACATCGCTCTCACGTCATGATGATCGCATAACCTGTACCTGCAACTGTTGTTGTAGTAATCTGTGAGCCACGAGGACTCCGAATCCCATTACCATGGGTATCAAGACTAGCAAAGCTTAAATGGGTAAGGAAGGGGTAAAGTGGTGAGGTTGCAGCAGCGACTAAGCAAGTATGGTGGCTAACATACGCAAAAGAGAGCGAGAAGAGAAGCAAATGAACGGTCGTCAACTAGTAATGATCAAGAAGTGATCCTGAACTCCTACTTACGTCAGACATAACCCAGAAACCGTGTTCTCCTCTCGATCAACCCCGAAAAGAGACACTCACGGTTACGCATTACCGGTTGGTGTATTTTAGAAGAGTTTACTTCAAGTTTACTACAACCGGATATTAACAAATTCCCATCTTCCACATAACCGCGGCACGACTCTCGAAAGTTTATACCCTGCAGGGGTGTCCCAACAGCCCATGATAAGCTCTCGCGATCAACGAAGGATATTCCTTCTCCCGGAAGACCCGATCAGTCTCGGAATCCTGGCTACAAGACATTTCGACAGTAATAAAACAAGACCAGCAAAGCCGCCCGATGTGCCGACAAATCCCGATAGGAGCTGCACATATCTCGTTCTCAGGGCACACCGAATAGGTCAGCCTACGAGTAAAACCAGCCCTCGAGTTGCCCCGTGGTGGCCCCGCAGTCTGCCCGTTTCGGACCAACACTCGAAGGAGCACTGGCCCGGGGGGGGGGCTAAAATAAAGATGACCCTTGGGCTCCGGAAACCCAAGGGAAAAAGGGCTAGGTGAGGCAAATGGTAAAACCAAGGTTGGGCCTTGCTGGAGGAGTCTTATTCAAAGCGAACTGTCAAGGGGGTCCCATAAATCACCCAACCGCGTTAGGGACGCAAAATCCGGGAACATAATACCGATATGATGGAAACTAGGCGGCAAGAGTGGAACAAAACACCAGGCATAAGGCCGAGCCTTCCACCCTTTACCAAGTATATAGATGCATTAATAATATAAGAGATATTGTGATATCCCAACATAAACATAATCCAACATGGAGCAATCTTCATCTTCACCTGCAACTAGCAACGCTATAAGAGGGGCTGAACAAAAGCGGTAACATAGCCAATCAATGGTTTGCTAGGAAGGGTAACAAAGGTCAGCGGTTCATGGCAATTTGGGAGGCTTGAAAAGCAAGTGGTAGGTAACGCAGCAAAGCGATAGAGCGAAGCAACTAGCATAGCAATGATAGTAATGAGATCCAAGGTGACAGTCATCTTGCCTGAAATCCCACTAGGAAGAAGAACGAGTCCATGAAGAAGATGAAGCCACGAAGACGAACCAAGCGTAGACGAACGAATCCTCACGATCGCATAGCGAAGCAGGGAACTATCGAGAAAAGCACACAACATGGTAAACACACCACACATGAACAAGGCATGATGCTCAACCAAGTATGATGCATGACAAGGCTACATGAAGCTACTCATGGCAAGAAATGATGCATACAAGAGCAACACATCAAGGCAAGTTTAAATGAGGCCGGAAACAACATAGAACAATTCCGGTAAGTCCTCATATGCAAATTTCGAAATTGGTCCAGATCTGAATAAACCTTATGTTCTAAGTTGTTAAACAGCAAGTTAAGATGCACCACGATGATGTACACGAAATTCTAGTCAAGTTACATATAAAGTTCATTTAATTCGGAGCTACGGCCTAGAAGATATGAGCAAAACAAGTTAAACATGGCATTGATGCAAAATGCATACAAACATCAAGCAAACCCTCTCAAACCAAGGATGCAACATGATAATATGAAACTACATGCAAATCTAAGCAAGTTTCATATAAAGCACAATCAAAACGGAGCAACGGTTCAACACATACATATGAAACAAGTTATAGCCACAATCTGTCCAAAACAGCAACTAGGCATATTGCAAGCACCTAAACAACAAGCTACAGCACCTTAAAATGATAACAAAAGGCATGGACGTGATTTACAGGTAAAGCATGACAAGAATGAACACTGAGCTAACTCCAGAAATCACTAGAACATGCTTAAACACACATGGCAAGATTGCAATTAATAACAGTTTCAGACTTATCAGGAAATAACATCAGGTTGCAATGTTTAGAGCTATCAATCAGCATTTTACAGGAACTTATCATGGCAAAAAAAGGCATGGCATGAATCTACTAATTGCATAGAACAAAAGTCCTTTACTGACCATGAGCCAAAAGGGCACAGAAAATATGATGGCACCCATGTAAAGATAGCAAGTTATATTACAGATTCATACATGGCAGGAACAGCAATAAGTAAGCATGTTATTGAGCTTGTACCACTCACCACAGAGAATTAAATCGCATGACAAGGCAACCAACAGTAAGAAGACATGTTTAAGAAGCTAAGCATGGCAAGAGGAAGTTCATAGGGTGCATGGATCACTAACAACAATTATGGCAACATTGAACTTAATGTTAACAGGCTGACAGCAACATTATTTAGCAATTTGAGAGCAAGATTACAATAAGTTACAGCAGACTATAATTGCAACAGAGGGCATGGATGGATAGAGAAAGACATGTAAAACAAAACATCTTTAGTGAACATTTTCATATTATGCATAGAATGACTTGTAGAAGCAGGTTAACATAGCATCATGATATAGCAGATTCAGACATGCAAAACAGCAACAAGTACCCTACTTAACAAGCTTGATGCACTCATTAAAAGACTCACAAAAATACATGGATAGCACCCCTGTAAAGATGGCATATAATAGATCAAAACTCATGTAGACCTCATGCTCATAGGATGCACACATCAAACATGGCAAAAATGGCAAATGAGCGTGTTCTGTTAACAGGAAGCAGACAACATTATATAGCACTCTTGCAACGATGATTCAGGCATCAAGATGAACTCAAATGAACATGGTGCAATGAAATGAAATGAATTACTTGTTCAGTCGAACAATTTGACATATTATACGCACGAAACAGAGCAGTATGCAGCAAGTTATGATGCGATGAACATGGCATAAAAATATCACAGACTCGGGGACTTGGAGAAAAACGGAGGGGGGGGAAAGTCAACCTCAGATCTAGGGTTCTTGGCACGCGGATCGAGGCAGGCGGCGGCTCGCCGGAGCAGGGCGCCGGAGTTGGAGAGGAGGGGCGGAGGAGGCCGGGGGCGGCGCCGGTGGCCGGATCCGGCGAGGGAGGGCTTGCGGAGGCGCGCACTTGGCAGCGAGGCAGGCGACGAAGCGCCATGGCCAAGGCTGGGCAAGGGCTCACCGGCAGAGGCGGTGGCCGGCGCGGGCGGGCGGCGGCCGCGGGCGACGGCGCGCTGGGTGCGGAGCGGATGGCGCGGGCGGCGGCGTAGGCGGGTCGGGCCGGAGGGCTCGCACGGGCCCGAAGTGGCGGGACGGCGCGGCCGGCGGGTGCCACGTGGCAGCCTCCGGTTCGCTGAGGGCGGCGGCGCGGACGGGGCGGACATGTCCGGGCGGCGGGTGGACGTGTCCGTCGGCGGGAGGAGGAAGAAGCTAGGGTTTCATCCGGGAATTTCGGGGGGAGGCACATATTTATAGATAGAGGGAGCTAGGAGAGTCCAAATGGGGAGCGGTTTTCGCCCACACGATCGTGATCGAACGAGCGAGAGCATAGATGGGAGTTTGCTGGGCTTTGGGCCACTTTGAAAGGGTGTTGGGCTGCAAGACGAAAGGGGGTTTTACAGTTACCCGGTTAACCGTTGGAGTATCAAACGACCTCCAAATGGCACGAAACTTGACAGGCGGTCTACCGGTGCTATACCAAGGCCGCTTGGCAAACCTCGGTCCATTTCGAGAACGTTTAACACCCGCGCACCACGAGAGACAAAAGGGGGATGCCGGGGAAGATAGGAGTGTCGGATTGCAAAACGGACAACGGGGAAAATGCTCGGATGCAAGAGATGAACACGTATGCAAATGCAATGTACATGATGACATGATATGAAATGCAGATGATGATATGCCAAAGTGCAACACGCAAGCACATGACATGGCAAGGACGGCAAATAACTGGCGGACACCTGGCGCATCGAATCTGGGGTGTTACACATCTATTGGCCAGAACGTAGAGTTCGGCCACATCCTTAACCTTGGTCATCGCCAGCTCTTCGCCCATCTTGCAGTTGCGCATGTTCTGATGGAACGCACTGATCACAGCGGCGGGATGAACGTCGGGGATGTTGTACTGCACCCGGCTGAACCTCTGAATGTACTTGCGCAGGGTTTCCCCTTGCTTCTGGGAATGAAATGTAGACCGCTGGCCTGGCCATGAGCTTGGTGGCCTCCTATTAAGGCGCCAACGAACTCATGGCATAGATCCGACCAAGAAGAAATGGAATCCGCCGGCAAGTGCATCAACCAAGACATAACATTGGGCTTCAGTGCCAGCGGGAAATAATTGGCAAGCACCATGTCGTCGCGAGCTCCGGCAGCCTGCATCGCGATGGTGTAGATGCTGAGGAACTCGAACGGATGGGTCTTTCCAGTGTACTTCTTGCCGACGTCGGGCTTGAACATGCGGTGGGATGGCCACTGGAACTGCTGCAGCTCGCGGGTAAAAGCCGGACAACCCACCTCGTAAGGTAGGCCGCTGGAGCCCCTAGGTGCTGGGTGGTCCATTGCGGGTCCCGCCCGCTTGTCGGACTGGTGGAGTGTATCACGCCGGCGCTCGATAGTGGTTCGAGCATCTTCGTGAGCTCGTTCTCGAAGAACTTGGCGCTGGTCGCGGTGGGTCCGCGGGTCGGATGACGCTATAGAGATGTTATCACAAGCGTCGTCACGAGGGCCGACGCCCGCGGCGGCTGGCGAGGAGGAGAGTGCACCGTGACCGCAGCACCGGCGTGGTGACGCTGCTCGTCGCGCACACCATGGGAAGAGCGCGCAGTGGTCGCCGGCGTGGGCGTCTTGGAGGTTGCTGCACCGCCCGTGGGTGGCACAACGACACTCCTGGAGGGCCCCGCGCCGCCCGCGGGGGGCCCAGCCCCATCTTTAGACTTGGTGATGTGCGGCCCGTCGCCTGGCGCGCAAACGGCGCCGCTTGCCAGGCTCTGACGGCCAGGGCGATGCTGGTGCTCGCAGACCGCGGCTCGGGTTCTGTCCGTGACCGGGCCGCTACCCGCCCGTACTGGCACGGGCCGTTCGGCCCCCGACGAGCCGATCGCCGTGGCCATCTTCTTCTTGGGAGTCATGGCGATGAAGAAACGATAGGCTAACTACTAGGCCAGATTCTCACAATTGCGCCCCCTACTTGGCGCACCAAAGATGTCGGTGTGGAACGACACCAATGGGATCACAAGAATCCCTACTACGGTTGCCGGGGTGCAGGGTTGCAAGAAGAGCAGGATTAGTAATCAGCACAAGGATCGTTTACCCAGGTTCGGGCTGCGAGGATGCGTAAAACCCTAGTCCTGCTTTGGTGGAATTATTGAGTGTTCTTGAGCCTTGCAACTAGCTATGGTGGCTTGGTCGTCTCAAAGAGCCGAATCCTTCTCCAGTACGCCATGGGCCTACTTTTATTGTCAAAAGGGTCAGCCACAGTGGCACACAGGAGGTGGAAAGGCGTACAGTGCTACGAGCTTATCGCTTTTATTATAGGACAAGACGCATTTAATGCATCGCTTAGGTGTCCTCTTGCTTTATTGGGGACAGGAACGAGGCCCATCCCGTCCGTCGCCGCTCCTCCTTGCTTTGACACGCGCCCTGGTCAACGATGCATGCGGCGCCACGTAGGCAGGCAGGCAACTGAGGTGGCACGGTGGCAAAGTCTTTACAAAGATTTGCATGCTGCCACGCAGGCGCTTGCTGAATTGGCCTGGGAGCTGCATGTCGCGACACAGGTGCCTGCCCAGTTGGTTGGGCTGGCAGCTGCATGCGATCGGCGGTGGAGACTTGGTTGGTGCGGTCCTGGAGGTGGCCCTGCTGGCGCCCTTGGCGAGGGCCTTGCCGGGTGGCCCGTCAAGGGCCTCACCGTGGCGTGTTGTTGTCCCCGGCAAGGATCTTGCCCGGGGGTCTTGTGGCTCCCCTAGGCAAGGATCTTGCCGAGGATCGTTGTCTTTTAATCCTCATCTGATCTTGAATATTCCTTGTCTTCACAAAGATGTGCGTGCCACCATGGAGGTGCTTCCCGAGCCCTGGCCCAGCGTGGTTGATGGTATTGGAGACCGTGGGCCCAAGGGTGGTGCGCTCCGCTGGTGTTGGACGAGCCGCCCCGACAAGGGTCTTGCCGGGAGAACCTGCTTCGTCTCTCTGCTCTTTTGTGGTCTCGGCCTTGGCGTTGCTCTGGCTGTCTTGGGCTTCGGTTTTACCTCGGTTCACCTCCCCTGTTCTGCTTGGTGCGGCCGTGGGCGCGGCTCCGACTGTCCGTGCACAGGTAAAGGGGTACAAAGGTGTGCCCCTTCTTTTGTACACCGACAGGGTGGTGGAGTTTAACTATAGCAAGCCAGCTTTGACTCAGTGGCTATCCTGTACTACGACTGCAGGTAACTCTTTTTAGGTGGTGCACATGAGTCCACATATTCACCAATCAATACACCACTATGGATCAGCTCCCGTCTCCCTACAAGAATGCCATCCATAGCACCCACGCTTGTCTTGCGCATTTTAGAGTATCCACTTTCACTTATCTATGAATTGTATAGACAACCAAGTAGTCCTTTACCGTGGACGCGGCTATTCGGATAGATGATGTTAACCCTGCAGGGATGTACTTCTTCACGCACGCTCTCGCCACTTACGGACATGTACACGTCATGTATCTTGGCAACCTTCAAGCGGAAGCCTGGCGAGGGTGTCGGCCACGACCTAACTAACCACACAAGCCCCTAGTCCAGGTTTATCGCCTATTCAGGTTCCATCTGCAGGGAGTCCGGCCGAGGTTTCCACTACGGCCCCGAACGATGTGTGCAGGGTTCCTTGGTCACCAAACGGGCGACTGGGTACACAGGGCCATGTGCCCACCGCATCACAGCCCACCCCTCGGGTCAGCGCTTGATACCTCTTGAGCACTGCGTTGGTTTTCCCCTGAAGAGGAAAGGGTGATTCAGCAAAGTAACGTAAGTATTTCCCTCAGTTTTTGAGAAGCAAGGTATCAATCCAGTAGGAGGCCACGCACGAGTCCCTCATACCTACACAAACAAATAAATCCTCGCAACCAATGCGATAAGTGGTTGTCAATCCCTACACGGTCACTTACGAGAGTGAGATCTGATAGATATGATAAGATAATATTTTTGGTATTTTTATGATAAAGATCCAAAGTAAAATAAAAGCAAAATAAAAGGCAATAGAAATAGCTAAGTGTTGGAAGATTAATATGATGGAAAATAGACTCGGGGGCCATAGGTTTCACTAGTGGCTTCTCTCGAGAGCATAAGTATTTACGGTGGGTGAACAAATTACTGTTGAGCAATTGATGTAATTGAGCATAGTTATGAGAATATCTAGGTATGATCATGTATATAGGCATCACGTCCGAGACAAGTAGACCGACTCCTGCCTGCATCTACTATTATTACTCCACACATCGACCGCTATCCAGCATGCATCTAGAGTATTAAGTTCATAAGAACAGAGTAACGCTTTAAGCAAGATGACAAGATATAGAGGCATAAACTCATGCAATATGATATAAACCCCATCTTGTTATCCTCGATGGCAACAATACTTTACGTGCCTTGCTGCCCCTACTATCACTAGGAAAGGACACCGCAAGATTGAACACAAAGCTAAGCACTTCTCGCATTGCAAGAAAGATCAATGTAGTAGGCCAAACAAAACTGATAATTCGAAGAGACTTGCAAAGATAACCAATCATACATAAAAGAATTCAGAAGATTCAAATATTGTTCATAGATAAACTTGATCATAAACCCACAATTCATCGGTCTCAACAAACACACCGCAAAAAGAAGATTACATCGAATAGATCTCCACGAGAGAGGGGGAGAACATTGTATTGAGATCCAAAAAGAGAGAAGAAGCCATCTAGCTAATAACTATGGACCTGATGGTCTGAGGTAAACTACTCACACTTCATCGAAGAGGCTATGGTGTTGATGTAGAAGCCCTCTGTGATCGATGCCCCCTCCGGGGGAGCTCCGGAACAGGCCCCAAGATGGGATCTCACGGGTATAGAAAGGTTGTTTTGGTGGAATTAGGTTTTTGGCTCTGTATCTGTTAGTTTGGAGGTACGTAGGTATATATAGGAGGAATAAGTACATCGGTGGAGCAACAGGGGGGCCACGAGGGTGGTGGGCGCGCCTGGGGGGGTAGGCGCGCCCCCTACCTCGTGGGCTCCTGTTTGATGTCTTGACGTAGGGTCCAAGTCCACTGGATCACGTTTGTTTCGAAAATCACGTTCCTGAAGGTTTCATTCCGTTTGGACTCCGTTTGATATTCTTTTTCTGCGAAACTTTGAAATAGGAAAAAACAACAATTCTGGGCCGGGCCTCCGGTTAATAGGTTAGTCCAAAAAATACTATAGAAGTGTATAATAAAGCCCAATAATTTCCAAAACAGAATATAATATAGCACAGAACAATAAATTGTTTTAGATACGTTGGAGACGTATCAAGCATCCCCAAGCTTAATTCCTGCTCGTCCTCAAGTAGGTAATGATAAAAACAGAATTTTTTATGTGGAATGCTACTAGGCATAATTTCAATGTAATTCTTCTTAATTGTCGTATGAATATTCAGATCCGAAATATTCAAGATAAAAGTTCAATATTGACATAAAAATAATAATACTTCAAGCATACTAACTAAGCAATTATGTTTTCTCAAAATAACATGGCCAAAGAAAGTTCATCCTCGCCGGTGTTCGGGAACGGGGTCCCCAGACTTGCTCGCTCATGACTGTGGCGTGGCTCAAAGGAGGCCCAGACAGCCCATCTTCATCTACGCAAGCTCAAGACCTCGCGAGGGGCCAAGATTGCTGAGGCGGACGACGAGGAGCTTCCTCGTGCACGGCCTCGTCAGGCTGGCTCATGAGGAGGCGGAGAGTTCAAGGCGGTGGTACCTCGCGAGGTGCCCATGACGCAAGCCATGACGACCAAGGGCGCCGGTGGCGCCAGCCACAAGGCCCCTCCTTTCCCTCCGGTGCAAAGGGAGCAAGCGCAGCGAGAGCATCAAGCAAAGGCATCCGTTTGATTGCAACAAGACCAAGACCAGCCCCAACGGCTGGAAGGGGATCATCGTGGAGCCCAAGCATGCGTCATCACCAGAGCCTTTGGCAGGCGAGGACCAACTTTAGTCAGGAGAAGTGTACCCGCTGTTCCTCTTCAAAACGGCCAATTGTTGGCGCCCTTCCCGCTCAATATTTGGGAAGAGGCCCAGGGCCTTCGCCTATAAATAGGAGTAGCCACACTCAGAGTGGAAGGAGGAGAAACAGATCGAAAAGGATGGAAACGGATCGAAAATATCAGCATCCAGAGAAAGACAGAGACCCGATCCTCAAGCTAGAGCGACGGGACACCACCTAGCAGTTCATCACACCCACCAAGAACAGACCCTCGTGAGGCTGTTCTTCCTGTCTGCATTCCTCATCAGCCCCTGTGAGGTAATCCACCACGCCACAAACTAGAGTAGGGTATTACACCACAACGGTGGCCCGAACTAGTATAAACTTGTGTCTCTTGTGCCGTTCTGTTTAGTAGTTTAGGTCCCTGCGATTCGGCGAGGTATGAGACGGTGGAGGGTTGGATCTCCGCGCGCACCCCAGTGTTCAAACCTCAAGGGTCTGCCGGAACCCGAAATCCGACATTTGGCGCGCCAGGTAGGGGTGCGCCGGAATCTGCCTTTCGTCCTCTCGTTCTTCCCCGACCACCGCAGGTTCGACGCCCGTCGGGTTCAGCGCTGGCGCCGAGCCGCCCTCGCCTCCCATGTCGCCCAGATGGCTCCCGTCGGCGGGCGCCCTCGTCGTTCCCCATCACCTGCCGTCAACACTGCCACCGGCCCAGCGGGGAACGAACAGCAAGCGTCGTCCCAGCACCCGTCCATGAGGCGGGACGGCCGCACCGCCACTCCTTCGCTCACCCCCGCTCGTTCTTCGTCACGCGCGCGCCCAGCGCTATGGAAACCCGAGCTGCACTCATCGCCCAAACGAAGCTCCTGCACTACTGCCTGCCGACGACGTCTCACGAAGAATGGCTCGACCGAGTCGCCGAGCTCGTCTGGCGCTCGGAGGCGCCCTCACGCCGTCCGTCTCGCTACCGCACCCCGCCCGTCGCGGCAATGAAACTCGAGCGCCTCGGCCGCCCCCTCCTCAAGACGGCGCGCCCTAAGCCCCAAGGCCTTGCGGGCCTGGCGGAACCCGTTCCGCCCGGCGCCGGGCGCTGCAAGAGCAGAAAGCTGTCAAGAAGTTCTCGCCGCAAGAAGCTGCGCGGCGCCGCCGCCCAACACGTCAAGACCTGCGCTGCCCCCTACCACGGCGCAGGGAGGCCCACAAGACCAAGCTCTTCGTCGTCCGAGGCCCCGCGCCACGGGCGGGCTGTCGCGCCTTCACCACCGAAGGCTGCAGCCGTCGCGTAGCCCGCCAAGTTCAAGCCAGACCTTCCTCCTCACTACGACGGCACAGCTGACCCTACGGAGTTCCTCCAGCTCTGAGCTGGGCATCGAGGCTGCCAACGGGATGAAAAGGTCATGGCGAATTGGTTTCCCATGGCGCTCAAGGACGAGCCCGCACTTGGCTCCCGAATCTGGCCTGTGCACGATCTCTTCTGGGCCGAGATGCGCACTCCACTTCATCGCCAACTTCCGTGGTACTCGCGACCGCCACCTGCCGTGAGCGACATGCGCCGAATCAAGCAGCAGCCGGGAAACCCCGCAAAAGTACATCCAGCACTTCAACAACGCTACGCCTCAAGATCCCTGTGGTAACGGAGGAGGCCATCATCTCTGCCTTCTCCGACGGAGTCTGCGACGTCAAGATGAAGGAGGAGCTGGCGATGCATGAAGACCTGTGCACCTCCTCGAGCTGTTCAACTTGGCGACCAAGTGCGCGCCAGGCTGAGGAGGCGCCTCTCCCTCCTCGAGCTGCCTGCCGCGGATCCCGAAGAGAAGAAGTCCAAGGCCAAGGACGTGAAGCGCAAGGGGGCTGCCGTACTCGCGGCCGAACCAGACACCAAGCGAGGCAGAGATCTGCCCGAATACTCCAAGGGCAGCCGGTACTGCGTGTACCACGACCTCCACACCCAAAACACCAATGAATGTCAAGAGCTCCGGGCCGTACGCGAACGAAGGGTCGGCAGACGCCCCGAGCGCAGCGACCGGGGCTACGGTCGAGGAGGAGGAAGGAATGCAGGATGCTGGGAAGACAGCGGCCCGCGCCAAGGATGGCGCGACCAACCTCGCGAGGACCGCTGGCAAGACCCACCTCGCGAGGGAGGCTGGAGGGATCAGCCTCGCGAGGATCGCCCGCAGGGGAACGCAGGCCTCCCTCCGCTGCCGCCGCCGCCAAGGAGGATTGAAGACCGTCATCAGGACGAGGGGGCTGGGGGCTTCCAGGAAGCGCGCGCGATCGCCTGCATCCTGGGTGGAGCTCAAGCCCCAGCCTCTCAGCGCATCTTCAAGCAGTTCGCCATGGCAGTGAATGCAGTCCTCCCCAAGCTCGAGGCCACGCGCCCTCTCAGGTGGTCGGCGTGCGCCATCACATTCAGCTCAGCGGACCAGCTCAAGCGCGCAGCCACAGCCGGAGTTCTCCCGATGCTTTGCTCCCCAATCATCAGCAACGTGCTAGTCACCAAGACTCTCATTGACGGTGGAGCAGGGCTCAACGTCCTGTCCGTGGAGACATTCAACAATCTTCAAGTGCCTTACAGTCAGCTTCAGCCAACCAAGCCTTTCTCCGGAGTCACCGACGGCTCCACGGTCCCGATCGGGTAGGTCCGCCTTCCTGTCACCTTCGGGGCTCGCGACAACTACCACACCGAGCTCATCGACTTCGACTTCGCCCACATTCGCCTGCCGTACAACGCCATCCTTGGGTACCCAGCGTTGGCCAAATTCATGGCCGTAACCCACCATGGCTACAATGTCCTCAAGATGCCAGGAAGCGGCGGAGTCATCACGGTGCCCTGTGAAGAGAGAGATGCAGTGTGCTCCCTGGAGCGAGCTTTTCAGCCGCATCATTTGGAAGACCTGCACCACAACAGAGGAGGCCTCCCGAGGCCGCACTCCAAGAAGAAGAAGACATCGACCGGCCCGGCTCCTCAAGAGGCAGGCCCCTCAGGGCCCGCTGGCCAGGGGAGCCTCCTTCCATCGCATAGGAAAGCGCCCAGCGCCTCCTCGGCAGGCTCGGGGCTCTCCCCAGGCGCCGCCCGACCTCGCCAAGGTCTCGAGGGAGGCGCTTGGGCACCACGTGGGCGTGTTTGAAGCACGCTTCCCGTAAGGTGGAGCAAGGCAAGGAGGGCCGAACCCTCGGGAGTTCGTCGCCAAGGCCATTCAGAGCTACAGGAGTCAAGGGTCATGAGGGGCAGCCGCCGCCACTCTGCTGTGGCCCCCATCCAGGCGAGGATGGTGGGCTCTGCGTCTGCATCGACATACCAGGCTCAACCGAGCCACATCTCAAGAGCGCCTCGCCCTCGCGAGTGGGACGCCATGCAGGGTCCGCCCCCACAGCCACGTATGCATGCCTTATGGCTCAAGAACGCTGCCGCGCGCACTGGCTGCGTCTCATGAGGGCCATCCCGAGGCTCAAGAGGTCGAGCACGCCGCAGCCCTGGCGGAGATGGAGATGGCCCCTAAGGAGCCGCCAGCCTCCGGAGCCTCCCGAGGCCCCGGTCCCGGGGCTCGTGAGGATCGCTCCCGCAGCCCACCGAGTCTGCTACACCAACACCCCTTCGTCCCCAACATCACCAGTGACATCTTTAAGTTTCGTTTCAGCCGGGAGCGCCTTGAGGCTGCATTATTCCCGAGTCGTGGGTCCATCCTGCGGCATGTATCCCTTTATTTCATGTCGTTAGCCTATCCTGTTGGGGCGCCCCTCGGGCTGCATCATCCCCAAGCCGCTCGGGCCACCCCAATGGCATGTATCCTGCCTACTTTTTCCTTAGGATTATGCTCTCGCTCCACCATGCTTGTTGTTTGGTGCCTTTTCCTGGGTGGCGGAATCTTGCACGTTAAAGGGGGTGCACGAGCATCGCGACTCGTGGCTCCTACCGGCTCTCCGGCCCTCACCCTCTGGTCTTGTCCATGGCATTGCGACCTGGCTTGCCAGCGACGGCTGAGACCAGCCCGAGAGCCGGGACCCGAGGACGTAGAGTTTCATCATCTAACCCAGCTTGCACGTTAAAGGGAGGGTGCCTGAGCATCGTGACTCAGGGATCCTACCGGCTCACCGGCCCTCACCCTCTGGTCTTGTCCATGGCATCGCGAACTGGCTTGCCAGCGACGGCTGAGACCAGCCCGAGAGCCGGGACCCGAGGACGTAGAGTTGCGTCATCTAATCCAGCTTGCGCGTTAAAGGGGGTGCCCGAGCATCGCGACTCGTGGCTCCTCTTGGATCTCCGGCCCTCACCCTCTGGTCTTGTCCATGGCATCGCGACCTGGCTTGCCAGCGACGGGTGAGACCAGCCCGAGAGCCGGGACCCGAAGACGTAGAGCACCGGCATCTGGCCAAATTTGCAGGAACACACTCGAAGATAAGGCCCAGAGCCAGGCGCAACCCGCCTTGAGGTAGGGCCTCGTGAGCCCCGTGCTGGCTCACGGGTGCCCCAACACACCTCGCGAGGCCTCTCGCGCCTCTCCAAAGCAACTAACGGTAGGACTAACGGTCGCCACGGCGAGCTCTTGTCCCTTTTGTGGTGAGCCTGTAGGGTCCCCCCAAGGAGCACGAAACGACCTCGCCACGCAATCTCTAGCCGGCCAAGGCACGGACCTAGCGCCGCACCAGGAAGCATTGTCCTGACCCTCGAAGATAAGTCACCCTCCGGACACACTAGTCATCACAACACCATCCCCACACTCAATGCAACCCCGTCTTAGCAACGTCGCTCTCCTTTCTCACCTAACGATGGCTGCTTGAGCGCCAAGGGGGACCCCCTGAGCATCGCGACTCAGACGCTCTTGCCGGACCTCGGGCCGTTCACCTCTTGGCCTTGACCACGGCATCGCGACCTGGCATACCAGTGACGGCTGAAGCCGCCTTGGGACTGGGACCTGTCGGCACAGAGCATCAAGCCCTCACGAGGTCTGAAAGGAGGGAACTGAGCTAGAACAGAATGAGCATCTCGCACTGCCTCACAATAAGGATCATATTGACAAACAAAGCTACAAACATCTTACAAGCCCCCGCAGGGTACATTCTTGGCTCCTCGCAGGAACAAAAGACGCGAATCCTAAGGAGTCCTATCTACAGGGACCACCGCAGCAGACGCCATCATCAACAGTGGGCCACCCGTTCTGGAGCCAACCCCATCCAGATCAGGGGCGGCGACGGCCTGACGAGCTCGCCCTGCTCCGGGAGCGGCGCAGGCTTGGGGGCTCGTAGTTGTCGTCGCTCGTCTCTGGCGTCGCGAAGAGCTCGACGGAGTCGCTAGATCCTCCGGCGCCTTCGTTGCCCGAGGAGCTGTCAAGGGAGTGGGCGGTCGGCCTCTGTCTCACCACAGCAGGACCCCGACCGCCTCTCCCGGGGCAGCACTCCAGCCGACGACCCTCCGCGTCGAAGACCTTGAAGGACACCACCGAAGCACCGTCGTACTCCAGGTGGATCGTGAGGGCGCCTCTCGCCCTGCAGACCCTGGCGACCTCGTCCCAGCCTTGAGTCATGAAGACCTCGCCCGGGGCAACTATCGCGACCTCCGCCTGCCGCGAGGGTGCCGCAGCCTGTAGTCCCATGGGCTCCCCCTGCCGGACGACGGAGGCGAAGAAAGAAGGAAGACGAATCCAAGACAGGGAAGGCGCGGCGACGCGAAGCACGAACTCCCGGTAGGAGCCCTCGGTGTGGACTCCAGGGGGAAGACGCACACCTTCGTGACCCGCCGGCGTCATCGGCGGCGCCGCTCGTGGCGCCCGGCGTCGCCTCGCCGAGGCCACCAATTTGCTGCGTACTAGGAAGAGGAAACTGGTGGCGGTCGCGCACCATGGCATGGGCGCCTCTGGCGGCGCCTCCTGCCCGAGAGCAGAGAGCAAGCCGCTTCTTTGGGGGGAGCAGGTCAGGATCCTCTTGAGGAGCCTTTCCCTTCTCTTCCTTGGATAACCGGCGGATCGGAGCCATGGCGACCAGAAGAAACGAGGAGGAGGAGAAGCAGAAGGATAGACTGGAAGGGCGCGCGCCGTTCCGTACTTATGGCCAGCGAAGGGCAATCGTCGGCCTCCACGATCACCGGTCATCATAACCAACTCTGCATGCAGGGACTTGTCGAATCCGGGCGGTTACCGAGGCATCATGGGGAAACAGTGCCGCCCACGTCCAATCAACCGCCACACGGCGCCCAAGGCCGTAGGCTGTTAGGGCCAGCGACGCCAGACTTGCCCTTTCGCCTCTCTGCTCGGCCAAGTTCGGGCGCAGTGGGCCAGGGGCTACTGTCGGTGTTTTGGGAACAGGGGTCCCAGACTTGCTCGCCTGCGGCTCGCGGCGTGGCTCAAAGGAGGCCCAGACAGCCCATCTTCATCTACGCAAGCTCAAGACCCTCGCGAGGGCCAAGCCTCATGAGGCGGGACGACGAGGAGGATCCTCGTGCACGGCCTCGTCAGGCTGGCTCATGAGGAGGCGGAGAGTTCAAGGCAGGGTACCTCGCGAGGTGCCCATGACGCAAGCCATGACGACCTAAGGCGCGCCAGGCGCCAGCCACAAGAACGTCCTCCTTTCCCCTTTGGTGCAAAGGGAGAAAGCGCAGACGATAGCATCAAGCAAAGGCATCCGTTTTGGTGCAACAAGACCAAGACCAGCCCCAACGGCTGGAAGGGGGTCATCGTGGAGCCCAAGCAGGCGTCATCACCAGAGCCTTCGGCACGCGAGGACCAACTTTAGTCAGGATAAGTGTACCCGCTGTTCCCCTTCAAAAGGGCCAATTGTTGGCGCCCTTCCCGCTCAATATTTGGGAAGAGGCCCAGGGCCTTCGCCTATAAATAGGAGTAGCCACACTCAGAGTGAAAGGAGGAGAAACAAATCGAAACGGATGGAAACGGATCGAAACGATCGGCATCCAGAGAAAGACAGAGACCCGATCCTCAAGCTAGAGCGACGGGACACCTCCTAGCAGTTCATCACACCCGCCAAGAACAGACCCTCGTGAGGCTGTTCTTCCCTGTATTGTTCCTCATCAGCCCCAGAGGCAATCCACCACGCCACAAACTAGAGTAGGGTATTACACCACAACGGTGGCCCGAACTAGTATAAAACTTGTGTCTATTGTGCCGTTCTGTTTAGTAGTTTAGGTCCCTGCGATTCGGCGAGGTACGAGACGGTGGAGGGTTGGATCTCCGCGCGCACCCCAGTGTTCGAACCTCAAGGGTCTGCCGGAACCCGAAATCCGACAATCCCTACAAAAACATATAGTTTAGTCATGCTCCATTTTCGTCACACAAGAATGCTCTCATCATGGACAACCCCTATGATAAGCCAAGCAATTGTTTCATACTTTAGTAATCTCAAACTTTTTCAACCTTCACGCAATACATGAGCGTGAGCCATGGATATAGCACTATGGGTGGAATATAATATAATGATGGGGGTTATGTGGAGAAGACAAAAAAGGAGAAAGTCTCACATCAACGAGGCTAATCAATGAGCTATGGAGATGCCCATCGATTGATGTTAATGCAAGGAGTAGGGATTGCCATGCAATAGATGAACTAGAGTTATAAATATATGAAAGCTCAACAAAAGAAACTAAGTGGGTGTGCATCCAACTTGCTTGCTCATGAAGACCTAGGGCACTTGAGGAGGCCCATTGTTGGAATATACAAGCCAAGCTCTATAATGAAAAATTCCCACTAGTATATGAAAGTGACAAAACAAGAGACTCTCTATCATGAAGATTATGGTGCTACTTTGAAGCACAAGTGTGGTAAAAGGATAGTAACGTTGTCCCTTCTCTCTTTTTCTCTTATTTTTTTGGGCCTTCTCTTTTATGTGGCCTTTCTCTTTTTTTATTCCTCACTTGGGACAATGCTCTATAAAATGATGATCATCACACTTCTATTTATTTACAACTCAATGATTACAACTCAATACTAGAACAAAGTATGACTCTATATGAATGACTCCGACGGTGTACCGGGATATGCAATGAACCAAGAGTGACATGTATGAAAGAATTATGAATGGTGGCTTTGCAACAAATACTATGTCAACTACATGATCATGCAAAGCAATATGACAATGATGAACGTGTCATGATAAACGGAACGGTGGAAAGTTGCATGGCAATATATCTCAGAATGGCTATGGAAATGCCATAATAGGTAGGTATGGTGGCTCTTTTGACGAAGATATAAGGAGGTTTATGTGTGAAAGGGAGTATCATATCACGGGGTTTGGATGCATCGGCGAAGTTTGCACCAACTCTCAATGTGAGAAAGGGCAATGCACGGTACCGAAAAGGCTAGCAATGATGGAAAGGTGAGAGTGCGTATAATCCATGGACTCAACCTTAGTCATAAAGAACTCACATACTTATTGCAAAAATCTACAAGTGATCAAAAACCAAGCACTATGCGCATGCTCCTAGGGGGATAGATTGGTAGGAAAAGACCATGGCGCGTCCCCGACCGCCAATCATAAGGAAGCACTACAAAAAAGGACACATCCTTGACATTTTGGGCCGAACGAATTTTTTTTCTGTCATACATATGACACTTCTATGACGATAATTGTGACAAAACCCGGTATCATCATAGATGTGGTGGGCTCCTACTTCTATGACAAAAAATCATGACAGAAAATGGGCTTTTCGTCCTGGGCGGGCCGGAGACGCAGCTGCATGACATTCTTTGGGCCGGCCATGACGAAAAAAACCGTGGTAGAAGCGAGGGGGAGGAAAATTTCGGGGAGTTCCCGGTTACGATGGGAGGTCGGGGGCCGAGCGATGCGCGTTTCTCTCATACACGTACGCGC
Organism: Aegilops bicornis; assembly: GCA_021605145.1. Classification (NCBI taxonomy): domain Eukaryota; kingdom Viridiplantae; phylum Streptophyta; class Magnoliopsida; order Poales; family Poaceae; genus Aegilops; species Aegilops bicornis. The sequence goes on from CM038673.1 coordinate 251,692,468, forward strand.
GTGTGTGCGAGGCGTTGGCTCTAACTGAACCCGAGCGAGGCGTTGGGCTCTAACTGAACCCGAGCGATTGCACTGCAGGCTACGCGTTACTAAACCCGAGCGATCGATCGATGGCTGTTAACTGAACCCGATCGAGCGATTCCATCGCTACTGCTACTAACTGAAGCCGATCGATGCTGCCTCTGAGATGAACGGTGAGCGTTGCAGGGGGGTTTGGATGAACAGTTAGCGGTGGCGTTGCCTCTAGATGAACAGGAACCCGTGGTGTGGTGGAGGGCTGGATGAACAGTAGACGGTGGAGGGGTGCCTATGGAGGGGTGGTTGAACAGGACCCCGTGGTGTGGAGGGCTGGATGAACAGTAGACGGTGGAGGGGTGGTTGAAAAGTAGACGGTGGAGTAGCGCGCGGTGGAGGCTGGATGAACAGGAGCCCGTAGAGGCTGGAGGAGGCCGACGGTAGCCCGTGGAGGCTGGAGGAGGTCGACGGTGGAGATGAACAGTATCCCCTGGAGTCCCGTTTTGCGGTACGCCACACCCCTCCCGATGAACAGGACCCCTGTTTCGACCGTAGCGCTCCAACACAAGTCCGTTTCGTCCGTTTTGCGGTACGCCACACCCCTCCACCCCCGTTTCGACCGTAGGAGGTCCGTTTCGTCCAACGGCCACTGCTGCTAGAACCGTGTGTTGACTATAAGTTGACAAAGCCTTGCATATGCGTTAACTCTGTTTTTTAGGGGACGCGTCAACTTAGTAAGGCCAGAAGTGTGTGGCAGAGAACTTATAGCCCATTTGAGATTTGTAAGAATGTGTAGCCCATTTTTTAATTCTAATGGAATTTACTACAACCCATTTACAACTTGTTAAAAGTACAGCCCATTTCAACCAACCGTTCAAAACAGAATTCAATAAAATTTCCCACATTTTGATGGGATCCGAAATATTTTTATCCCGAAATTTCTAGTCAGATTAAATACAATTTCAATATAAATTTATATTACATAAAAATCCAACAAAACATTGCGCTCGCAACAATTAATGAAATTAAAAATTTTTATATCCAAAAATAATATTTATAAAGTAATCACGTGTTTGGTGCATTTTTTTATAGTTACTGCCCAGTTTTTACAATTACATCCCATTTATTATTTCTTAAAGCCCTTTTTTTGTTAAGACTAATGCATCCCTCCTAGGAAAGATTTGCAGCCAGTGAGCGGAGAATAACAACTTGACCTTGCCTGGGTATTCCTAAAAAAAAGTATAGCTGGGCTAGCCATTTTCAGCTTGAAAAAAATTAATGTCTAGGCTGGATATCTGGCCTGGGTTAGACGGGCCACAGCCCGCCAAGTTAATACATGCAGCGATGTTTTCGTTGTTGTTCAGAGGAGAAAAAATAGTATCTGGGCTAAACATTGAAAAACTCTGCACAAATACTGCTCGAGCTGCTTGGTCCCAGCTGTCGGCCGCTTCTTGTGCAATTCTCTCGTTTATTGACTACTCCAAGTGGTTGACAATGGTGTGGGACCGTGATGTCAGGAAACCAGGAGGAAGCAAAATAAATTATAGTTATATATATGTGTATATATATATATATAAAATAAGGAGGCACTTGCGTACATGAGGCTATGGACCTGGTGGGTCTCCATTGTCATCCTCTCCAAGTAAAGTCATCTCCTCGCCCGCTTGCCACTTTGAAATAAGTTAGCGCCGCCCGCCCCGCTTCCCGGTGCAGGCGATTGCTCCGCCTTCAAACGACACAAGTGTCGTCCTTCCGTCCATCTGCCGCCCAGATTAATGATACGCAGTTGCCGAGGCGGCTACTCTGGCGCCACACGTCCGTCCCTCCGCCTCCCCACCATTGCTGTATAAACTGCTGCGCCGGCCATAGCCGCAGTCATCCGCATCCGTTCCCTTTCTCCTGTCCACACCACTACTGCCCACCATGGCTTCCTCGCGCTCCAGTGCTCTTCGAGACTGGCGGACAACGGACCACAAGGAGAAGGAAGCCATTGCTGCCGATCGGCTGGCCGGCAGGCAGCCGGAGGACGACGACGTCCCAATGGAGAACATGGTAGTCGACGATCCAATGCCAACCCCCTCCTCCGCGCCATCCTCGCCGGTGCATTGCACCATGACCATTGGCGAGGCTCGTGCCCAATATATGGACAGTGTGAGGCAGATGCGTGAGGAGCAGTTCCGGGAGGCGCAGGCCGACACCGCCTACAACCACCATCTCCTCCAGGAGCACCTGTAGGCGGTGGAGCAGATCGCCGCGGAGTGGGCGGAGTAGGAGGCGCTGCTCGACTCGTACCGCTCCGCCCGCAACGGCCGCCTCGAGCGCTAGCAGTACCGCATGCGGGTGGCGGAGGCTGCGGCCGCCTACAAAGAGGCTAGCAAAGAGGGCGATGATGCGAGCGAGGCGCTGTTTGGCGAGACCGAGGACGAGGCGGAGGATGATGCTGGCTCCGACGAGTCCCCGCTCCACTGGCGTCAACGAGGCAGAGGACATCGCCGGCTCAGCCAAGGCCCCACCCTGCCGGCAACATGGGGGAGGATTTCCACCGCTTCGCTGAGGTGTCGCCCGACGGCAACGAGACAAAGGACATCGCAGGCTCCGCCGAGGCCCCTCCCTGCTGCCAACGAGTCCGCGCCACATAGAAAAGGAGGAAGAGTAGAACACGGTAGGTCGCTGCCGCTCGGGTCCAAGTAAGGCCACCGTTGCTACCCTCCGGTTGAAGCCAAGCTAGGCGGGTTGACCATTGACGCCCGATTAGCTTCTTGGCGGCGACGTGGAGTCGGACAGCTGCGCTGGAGAAGAACGCTGCTTCTACTTAACTCACCGGGTGCGATTGGCTGATCGACACGTGGGCCCAACATGCCACATGTCAGTTACGTAACTGCACCTGCAGTTAAGTCACTGAAGCTTATGTTCGGCTCAGCGGGACACAGGTGGGTAGCTTCGGTTAATTAATTATACCTCCAGCGCACCCCTTTTTAGTTGAAGGATGTATGAAATGTAATGAAATTCGGCATGTTTATATGAAATCCAACCGTGTATTAATGACTGTATTTCGATTAGTTCGAATTCCTGTATCACTGGCATTGGATGAACATGCAAAACAATAGTACTAGCATTATTCCCAGGGTGATCACCTCGGTTGCAGCAGTTTCACATGTACTCCCTCCGGTCCTTTCTAGTCTGCATACAAGTTTTATGCTGCGGTCAAAGTATCTCTACTTTGACCAATCTTATACAAAAATGTATGCACTTTCACAATGTGCTTGTAAGTAAAAAGGAATGTAGGAGTACAAAGAGTTTGAGCAGCTTTTAAGCGTTTACAGACATTGCAATCAAACACACAGGCCTGTCAATTCATAGAGAACATTCAAAACAATCGATGATTATGCATCTCAATGACTCACATGTCAAAGGCAATATTCTTGCACAACTAAAGAATAAAGAAAAAAATTGATCGGCGCTCTTGGCGGCAAAGAGGCGTCCCATTCAAAATATCAAACACATGTCTTGCTAAAATCAATGAGCAAAATTTGACAAGGTTGTCCCATTCCAAAATAACAAATGCCTACGATTGTGGAATGGGCAGGGTTTGCCATCAGTTCGGATATTGACATGGCACCTCGTGCTAAATAAACCAGGTGTTCTTTTTGTGCAGTTCCACCAAAATCAACCAAATTCGCACGTAGCTTTTATGATTTCGCCCTTATATATTGCAATGCCTTGAACTTATCGGCACCTCTGTCAGCGTTCTGGGAACGAGGGTCCCCAGACTTGCCTGCCTGCGGCCTACGGTGTGGCTCAAGTGGGGGCCCATCGCGGCCCAGCTTCATCAGCTCAAGCTCAAGACCCTCGCCAGGGGCCAAGCCTCGCGGGGCGGACGACAGGAACCTTCCTCAGGAGCAGCCTCGTCAGGCAGGCTCATGAGGAGGCGGAGATATCAAGGCAGGGTACCTCACGAGGGTGCCCCGTGACGCAAGCCATGACGAGCGAGACCAGGCGGGTGCCAGGCGGGCGCCAGCCTGCGGAGTGTCCTCGTTTCCCCTTTGGTGCAAGGAGGCAAGCACAGGCCGAGGCATCAGGCAAAGGTTGGCACTTTGGTGCAACAAGACCAAGACCAGCAGAGCGGCAGGACGGAGGTCATCGTGGAGCCCAGGACGGCGTCACCGTCAGAGCCTTTGGTAGCCGAAGACCAACTTTAGTCAGGATAAGTGTACTAGATGTTCCCCTTCAAAATGGCCAATTGTTGGCGCCCTTCCCGCTCACTATTTGGGAAGAGGCCCAGGGCCTCCCTCTATAAATAGGACTAGCCACCACAAAGAGAAGGGGGACACAGAAGACGAAAAGGGGGATCGATCGACGAGACACAGGTCGAACCTAGCAGAGAGAGAGAGAGAGAGAGAGAGAGAGAGAGAGAGAGAGAGAGAGAGAGAGAGAAGTGGCTTGACGCATCCAAGCAGTCCATCGCACTAACTCAAGAATAGCCCCTCGCGAGGCTGTTCTTCCTTTGTACTATTCTTCATCAGCCCCTGAGGCAATCCACCACACCACACACTGGAGTAGGGTATTACACCACAACGGTGGCCCGAACCATTATAAACCTCGCGTCTCTTGTGATGTTCATCGTTCCTAGTTTAGATCCTTTGCAAACTATTAACGTGTGAGCTGGTAGGGGAAAGATCTCCACGCGCACCCCAGAGTTCAAACCTCAAGGGTTTGCTGGAACCCGAAATCCGACATTTGGCGCGCCAGGTAGGGGTGCACCGGAATCCTTCTTCCGCTAGTCGCGTGTGATCTTCCGTCGTGTCCATGGCTGACGCTCGCCGAGCCCGCACCGAACGCTGGGCTACTCGCGCCGCTCGAGTCCCCCAGACGGCTCCCGTCAGCGGACACCCCCATCGTTCCCCGTCTCCTGCCGCCAACGCCACCACCAGCCCGGCGGGGAACGAGCAGCAGGCCTTGTCCCTGCATCCATCGGTGAGGCGAGAAGGTCGCACCGCTACTCCTTCGCTCGCCCCTGCTGGTTCTTTTTCGTCCCCACAAGCGCATCAAGGCTCCCATGGAGGCTCAAGCCGCGCTCATCGCGGCGAACGAGCTCCTGCGCTACCGTCCTGTCGACGACGTCTATGAGGAGTGGCTCGACCGCGCCGCAGGGGGCTCCCCCGCGCCGCCCCTCTCGTTGCCTCGCCCTTCACCCCGCACGGGAGGCAGGGAGCTGGAGGTGCCCCCGCCACCTCCTTCCCAAGAAGGCGCCCTGGCTCCAGGGCGCGCGGCCCCGGGCCGAGACCCTCCGCGTCTGGCGCCCGCACAACAAGAAAGGAGCTGCCAGAAGATCCCTCGTCCCCAAGAAGGTGCTCACGTGCTCCCAGCACCGGAGCGTCGCGACCGCGTTCCAGCGCCACCACGTCAAGACCCCGCGCTGCTCCAAGCAGCGGTGCACGGGAATCCACAAGAGCAAGTTCTGCATCAGCAGAGGGCCCCGGTGGCCACTGCAGGCTGCCGCGCCTTCACCGCCGAGCTACGTAGTGTCGCATGGCCCGACAAGTTCAAGCCAAACCTGCCTCCTCGCTACGACGGTACTGCCGACCCCGCAGAGTTCCTTCAGCTCTACGAGCTGGGCATCGAAGCCGCCAACGGGGACGAAAAGGTCATGGCGAATTGGTTCCCATGGCACTGAAGGACGGAGCCTGAACCTGGCTCTTGAACCTCGCTCCCGGCACGATCTCCTCATGGGACGAGATGTGCACCCGCTTCATCGCCAACTTCCAAGGTACTCGCGACCGGCCTCCGGCCGTGAGCGACATGCGCCGCATCAAGCAGCATCCAGGAGAGACCCTGCAGAAGTACATCCAGCGCTTCAACAACGCCCGCCTCAAGATTCCCAAGGTGACGGAGGAAGCCATCATCTCAGCCTTCTCCGATGGCGTGCGTGACGTCAAGATGAAGGAAGAGCTAGCAATGCATGAAGACCTGTGCACATCCCTAGAGCTGTTCAACTTGGCGACCAAATGCGCCAGGGCTGAGGAAGGGCGCCTCTCCTCCTTGAGCTTCCGGCTGCCGATCCGGAAGAGAAGAAGCCCAAGGCCAAGGACGTGAAGCGCAAGGGGTTGCCGTGCTCACGGCAGAACCGCACACCAAGCGAGGCAGGATCAGCCGAAGTCATCCAAGGGCAGCATTATATACCACGACCTCCACACCCACAACACCAACGAATGCCAGGAGCTCAGGGTCGTGTGAGAAGGGCGTATCGGCCGATGCCCCGAGTGCAATGATCAAGGCTACGACCGAGGAGGAGGAAGAGGCGCAGGACACTGGGAAGGCTGTTGCCCTCGCCAAGGATGGCGTGACAGACCTCGTGAGGACCGCTGGCAGGACCAGCCTCATGAGGACCGCCCTCAAGGCAATGCAGGGCTCCCACCTCTGCCGCAGCCGCCAAGGAGGTACGAAGACCATCATCAGGACGAGGGGGCTGGGGGCTTCCAGGAGCCGCGCGCGATCGCTTGCATCCTGGGTGGCGCTCAGGCCCCAGCCTCTCAGCGCATCTTCAAGCAGTTTGCTCGCGAGGTGAATGCAGTCCTCCCCAAGCCTGAGGCCACACGCCCTCTCGTGTGGTGAGTAAATGCGCTATCACATTCAGTTCAGCGGATCAGCTCAAGTGCGCGGCAACGGCCGGAGTCCTCCCCATGCTTTGCTCACCAGTCATTAGCAATGTGCAAGTTACTAGGACCCTCATCGACGGCTGAGCAGGACTCAACGTCCTATCCGTCTAGACATTCAACGATCTCCAAGTGCCATACGACCAGCTCCGGCCGACCAAGCCTTTCTCAGGAGTCACCGATGGTTCCACCGTCCCGATAGGGCAAGTTCGTCTTCATGTCATCTTCGGACAGCGCAACAACTACCACAACGAGCTCATCGACTTCGACGTTGCCCACATTCGCTTGCCATACAATGCCATCCTCGGGTACCCAGCTTTGGCCAAGTTCATGGCAGTGACTCACCAGGGCTACAATGTCCTCAAGATGCCAGGAAGCGGAGGAGTCATCACAGTGCCCTGTGAGGAAAGGGATGCAGTGTGCTCTCTCGAGCGTGCCTTCCAAGCCGCAGCAATCGAAGACCCAGACCATAGGAGCGCGAGACTTCCCGAGGCGATCCCTAAGAGGAAGAAGGCTTTGCCTCGTCCAAACCCCCATGGGGTAGGCACCTCCGTTCAAGGGGCGCCACCCTCTGACGCATAGGAAGGCGCGCCCGGCGGCCCCCTCAGGCGGGTCTCGGGGGATTTTTCATGGCGAGCCACCGACCTGGCCGGAGTCACGAGGGAAGCGCTCGGGCACCAATTGGAGGCGTGCTTCAAGGCACGTTTCCCTCAGGAAGGTATGAGGCAAGGAGGGCCAAACCCTATGGAGTTCATCACGAGGAACACCCAGGAGCTACAGGAGTCAAGAGTCATGCGCGGCTGTCGCCGCCTGCTTGCCGTGGCCCCGCATCCAGGCGAGGATGCTGGGCTGCGAATATGCATCGACATACCAGGGCTCAACCGGGCCGCATCTCAGGAGCGCCTCTGGCCCTCACGCGTGGGGCGTTGCGAGGGTCCACCTCACATCTACGTTCGCATGCCTTTCGGCCTGCCGAACGCAGTCGCCGCCCATCTGCGCCTGCTGAGGTGCGCTCAGGAGGCTCAGGAGGTCAAGCAGCGCGCGGTCCTCACAGAGATGGAGATGGCTCTCGAGGAACCCCCCGTGCCCCGGAGCCTCCCGAGGCTCCAGGTCCGGAGGGCTCGTGAGGGCCGGCTTCCTCACCACGCGTAGTCCGCTACCTCAACACCCCTCCATCTCCGACCATATCAGGTGACACCTTTCCAAGTTCTGTTTTCAACTGGGAGCGCCCCTCGGGCTACATCATTCCCAGGCTACGTGGGTCCATCCCTGCGGCATGTATCCATTTTGCTTATGTTATTTACTTACCTTGTTGGGGGCGCCCCTCGGGCTGCATTATCCCCAAGCTGCTCGGGCCAGACCCAGTGGCGTGTGCTTTCTCTGCACCTATCTAAATGGATTTTCTTATTCATACATAACATGCTTGACCTAATCGCCTGCTTGATTGACACCTACCTTTGGAGCCGCTCGCTCGACGGGCAGCTTTGGCGCACGGGTCCGCCCTCGCAACGCCGATAAACTGAAGTGGGCTGAGCTCAGCCACGGCAGCAGTCTCAAGAAGGCGCCACCTCGCCAAGCCATCAGTGCCCCCGATCACTCCCTCGAAGCGACCAATGGTTGGCTGGCAACCGTAACGACGAACCTTGTTTCCCCACATGGTTGGTACACAGGACCTGCTCCAGGAGTAACGCTGGCGGCATCACGAGCCTTCTCTCCTCCTCTCCGGCGTGATCCGCTTGCACGTTAAAAGGGGGCACCTGAGCATCGCGACTCATGGGCTCTTACTGACTCTCCAGCCCACACCCCTTGGCCTTGACCCACAGCATCGCGACCTGTCATACCAGCGGCGGCTGAGCTCGCTCGAGGGCCAGGACCTGAGGACGTAGAGCATTATCGAAAGCGCGGGGGAGAGGGAAGAAGCTCGCGAGGACCCAACCCGGCAACACCTCAGCTGCCGTCGCGCAGGCACGACACCTCATCGAACGCCGCTCCAAACCCGCAAGATAAGTCCCACAAAAAACCGATTCGACTCAGCGCTGAACCCTCGCCTACTGCTACTCTGTCACGGCAAAGCTTCCTACCTTTCTTGCCCAGCGGAGGCTACTTGAGCGCTAAAGGGGACCTCCTGAGCATCGCGGCTTAGGGGCTCTTACTGGACCTCGGGCCGCTCACCTCCTGGCCTTGACCACGGCATCGCGACCTGGCATAGCAGCGACGGCTGAGGCCTACCTGGGGACCGGGACCTGTCAGCGGAGAGCACCAAGCCCTCATGAGGAAAGAAAGGGGGAGCAGAGCCGGGACAGAACAAGCATCTCACACCGATTCATCATAAGGATATAATATTCACAAAAACATGGCCAGCGCCTTACATACCCCCGCGGGGTGCAACTTCCATTCTTCGCAGGAAATAAAAGGTGCTAATCCTAAGGAACATCGACTGCACACGCCTCCGCAGGAGACGCCATCATCAACAGTGGGCCGCCAGGCGCCAGCGCCAACCCAATCCAGATCACCGGCGCTGGTCGCCTGAAGCGCCCACCTGGCTCCGAGCGCACGCAAGCTCGGGGGCTCATAGCTGTCGTCGCTCGTCTCTGGAGTCGCCAGAAGCTCGGTGGAGGCGCTGGACCCTCCGGCCCCTTCGCTGCAGCGCGATGATCTGCTGAGGGAGCGACCGGCGGGCCTGGTCCTCGACACGGTGATGCCCCGATCGCCCTTCTTGGGGGAGCATTCCAGTCGGCGTCCCTCCGCGTTGAAGACCTTGAAGAACATCAAGGAGGCGTCATCATATTCTAGGTGGATCACGAGGGCGCCCCTTGTCCGGCAGACCCGAGCGACCTCGCCCCAGCCTTGGGTCATGTAGACCTTGCCCGGAGCGACAACCGCAACCTCCGCTCCGGTCGCAGGGGTGCTGCAGCCAGCGTGCTGCAACCAGAGCTCCAGAGAGCCCCTCGGCGGGATCTCGAAGGCGAAGGAGGGAGGAAGGCGAATCCAAGATTGAGGAGGCATGGCGGCGTGGAGCACAAGCTCTCGGGAGGAGCCCTCGGCATGGACTCCAGGAGGAACGACGCGCACCGCCGTAACCCGCCGGCACCGACGGCGGTGCCGTCCGTGTCGCTCGGGTGTCTACTGCTCCAGGGCCCTCGATGCGGGCGTACGAGGGCAACGGGAACCCTGGCGGCGGCCACTCGTACCAGGGCCTCGACACCTCCTGCCGGGCGCCCTCATCTCGGCGGAAGAGGACTGGCCGTTTCTTCGGCAGAAGCGGGTCGGGACCCTCTCGGGGGGGCCTTTCCCTTCTCTTCTGCAGAAAACCGGCGGATTGGAGCCATTGTCGCAATGCGGAGCAAGGGCAAGGATGGAGAGGAAGGAGTAGCAAGAAGAGATGGACTGGAAGGGCTTGCACCGTTCCGTACTTATAGCCGGAGGAGGCCAACCGTCAGCCTCCACGATCACATTTAATCATGACCCATTTGTGCATGCAGGGACTTGTCAAGTCATGAGGTTGCCGAGGGATCGTGGGGAAGCGGAGACGCCCACGACCAATCAATCGCCACGCGGCGCCCAAGGCCGCAGGCTGTTGGGGCCAGCTTCGCGCTTGCCCCTTCGCTTCTCTGCTAAGCCAAGTCTGGGCGTGCCTTGGGCCCGGGGGCTACTGTCGGTGTTCTGGGAACGGGGGTCCCCAGACTTGCCTGCGTGCGGCCTGCGGCGTGGCTCAAGTGGGGGCCCGGCGCGGCGCAGCTTCGTCAGCTCAAGCTCAAGACCCTCGCGAGGGGCCAAGCCTCGCGGGGCTGACGACAGGAACCTTCCTCGGGAGCAGCCTCATCAGGCAGGCTCACGAGGAGGCAGAGAGAGCAAGGCAGGGTACCTCACGAGGGTGCCCCGTGACGCAAGCCATGACGAGCGAGAACAGGCGGGTGCCAGGCGGGCACCAGCCTGCGCAGTGTCCTCGTTTCCCCTTTGGTGCAAGGAGGCAAGCACAGGCCGAGGCATCAGGCAAAGGTTGCCACTTCGGTGCAACAAGACGAAGACCAGCAGAGCGGCAGGACGGAGGTCATCGTGGAGCCTGTCGGCGTTCTGGGAACGGGGGTCCCCAGACTTGCCTGCCTGCGGCCTGCGGCGTGGTTCAAAGGAGGCCTAGGACAGCCCATCTTCATCAACGCAAACTCAAGACCCTCGTGAGGGGCCAAGCCTCGCGGGGCGGACGACCAGGAGCTTCTCGAGGCACGGCCTCGTCGAGTGCAGCTCATGAGGAGGCGGAGAGTTCAAGGCAGGTACCTCGCGAGGTGCCCATAACGCAAGCCATGATCGACCAAGGGCGCGATCCGGGCGCCAGCTCACAAGAAGGCCCCCCTTCCTCTTTGGTGCAAAGGGAGCAAGCGCAAGCGAGCATCAAGCAAAGGCATCCGTTTCTTGCAACAAGACCAAGACCAACCCCAACGGCTGGAAGGAGTCATCGTGGAGCCCAAGCGGGCATCATCACCAGAGCCTTTGGCAGTCGAGGACCAACTTTAGTCAGGATAAGTGTACCCGCTGTTCCCCTTCAAAATGGCCAATTGTTGGCGCCCTTCCCGCTCAATATTTGGGAAGAGGCCCAGGGCCTTCGTCTATATAAGTAGAGCTAGCCACCATAGTAGGAGGAGTATGAGTACCATCCAAAGAGAGAAATAGAGACCCGATCCTCAAGCTAGAGCGACGGGACACCACCTAGCAGTTCATCACACCCACCAAGAACAGACCCTCGCGAGGCTGTTCTTCCCAAGATCTTATTCCTCATCAGCCCAAGAGGCAATCCACCACACCACAAACTAGAGTAGGGTATTACACCACAACGGTGGCCCGAACTAGTATAAATCTTGCGCCCCTTGTGCTGTTCTTTTTTAGTAGTTTAGGTCCCTGCGATTGGCGAGGTACGAGGACGGTGGAGGGTTGGATCTCCGCGCGCACCCCAGAGTTCGAACCTTAAGGGTCTGCCGGAACCCGAAATCCGACATTTGGCGCGCCAGGTAGGGGTGCGCTGGAATCTGCCTTTCGTCGCCTCGTTCTTCCCCGACCACCGCAACCATGTCAGACGCCCGTCGGGCCCGCGCCGGGCGCCGAGCCGCCCTCGCTTCCCATGTCGCCCAGACAGCTCCCGTCGGCGGACGCCCTCGACGTTCCCCGTCACCTGCCGTCAACACCGCCACCGGCCCGGCGGGGGACGGGCAGCAAGCATCGTCCCTGCGCTCCTCGGCGACCTCAGGGGAGGGGCCGCGCGGCTTCCTTGACACCCACCCCGTCGTGGCCCTCCTAGGCGGCTCGCAGGCGCCGCCTTCCAGCCGCCATGTCAAGACATTCGTCCGCCGGGTCGGCGCCGCCTCCACGCGGCAGGGGGCTCCCTCAGGCCGGACGGAGTCACCAACCGAGCTGACCTTCGACTCTCAAGACCACCCCACCAACTCGGCCGGCTCGGGTGCGCTCCCCATGCTCTGCACACCCACCATCTGCCAGGTTGCCTTTACTAGGACCCTCGTCGACGGCGGCGCCGGCCTCAACGTACTCTCAGTCGAGGCCTTCAACCTCCTCTGCATACCCAGGGAGCGGCTGCAGCCCAGCCAGCCTTTTTTGGGCGTAGGAGGGGGGTCATCCAGCTCCTTGGGGCAAATCCGGTTTCCGGTGACCTTCGGCACCTACGATAACTTCCGCACGGAACTGGTCGACTTCGACATCGCCTCCATCGGCCTCCCCTACAATGCCATCCTTGGCTATCCAGCATTGGCCAAATTCATGGCCGCAACTCCACCCGGGTACAACCTCATGAAGATGCACAGGGAGCAGCGGCGTCCTCACGGTGCCCGGGATCAAGGTGCGCCATGAAGCTCGAGCTCACCCTCAAGACGGCGTCAGCAAGAGCCCGCCGATGCGGAAGCCCCCAAGCCCAAGGGGGCTGCGCCGATCAAGAAGAAGCAATTGTTCACTCAAGACAAGGCGGAGACCAAGCAGATACCTGTCGATGAGGACGGGTCCACAAACGCAACCTTCACCATAGGCACCAACCTCGAGCCAGAACAGGAGGAGGCCCTTGTCAAGTTCCTGCGTGCGAACAAGAAGGTGTTCGCCTGGGAGCCCGATCAGCTGGCGGGGATCCCACGGGGCGTAATCGAGCACCACCTTAACGTGTGCCCCAACGTGCGTCCAGTGAAACAGAAAGCGAGAAGGCAGTCCACTGAAAAGCAGGCCTTCATCGTCCAAGAGACCCGCAAGCTAGAAGCCGCGGGGGTTATTCGCGAGGTCCGATACCCAGATTGGCTGGCCAACCCCGTGGTGGTGCCAAAGAAGGGAGGAAAGTAGCGCATGTGTGTCGACTTCACCAACCTCAACAAAGCATGCCCGCGAGGACCTGCTTCCGCTCCCTCGCATCGACCAGATCGTCGATTCCACCGCCGAGTGTGACCTGCTATGCTTCTTGGACGCCTTTTCCGGGTATCACCAAATCAAGATGGCGGTGGAAGACGTAGAAAAGACGGCCTTCCTAACCCCGTGTGGAGTGTACTACTATACATGCATGCCATTCGGGTTGCGCAATGCAGGGGCAACCTTCCAGCGGCTCATGCACATCACCTTGGGCCCACAACTCGGGAAGAATGTGGAGGCATACGTCGACGACATCGTGGTGAAGTCTCGCGAGGCCAAGACTTTGATACAAGACCTGGAAGAAACCTTCGCGAGCCTCAACGCGGTGAGCCTGCGACTCAACCCGGAGAAGTGTGTGTTTGGAGTTCCCTCAGGCAAGCTCCTGGGTTTCCTCGTGTCCCACCGAGGCATTGAGGCTAACCTGCAAAAGGTCAAGGCAAGGGAAGACATGAGCCCACCAAAGACCCTCGTGGAAATGCGAAGCTCACGGGCGCAGAACGGCCCTGGGCCGTTCATCTCCCGATTGGGGGGAGCTGCCTTTCTTCCACCGATGAAGAAAAGGGGCCCTTGAGTGGAATGAAGAGGCCGGCAAAGCGTTTCAAGACCTCAAGAGGTACCTGACCAGCCCTCCAGTGATGGTGGCCCCGTGCCCTCAGGAGCCCTTGGTACTCTACCTCGCCGCCACTCCCTACTCCGTTAGCGCTACTCTGGTGGCAGTTAGGGAGGAGCGTCAGGCCAAGACCACGGCGGCCACCCGAGCTAAGACAAGACCGAATCGGAAGGAACTAGCAGAAGCCAGCACCGCAATGGAAGAAGATCAGCCGTCACAGCAGAGCGCACCAAGGGTGGGGGAGGCCTCCCATCCGAGCACCCAGCTTAGGAGGCGCCCGTCGCCTCGGGAAGCACCACAACTTTCTGGAAGACGCCACCAGCACCAACGCCCCTAACCTCGCCGAGCACCCGGTGTACTTCACAAGACTGTGTTACGGATGCGAGGGCACGGTACCCCATGCCGCATGAAGCTCCTCCTCGCACTGTTGGTGGCTTCACATAAGCTGCGGCACTACTTCCGTGGTCATCCAATCAAGGTTGTCTCGGCATACCCCACGGAGAGGGTGCTCAGAGCCCCAACTCGGCGGAAGGGTCGCCGAGTGGAACATTGAGCTGCAAGCATTCCATTCGAGTTCGCATCTGACCAGAGTCATCAAGGGGGCCGCTACCGCAGATTTCGTGGCGAATGGATACAAGCACCGGCCTTAGGGCGGCGAGGATCGGTCCCTCTCCCGGGGAGGCGAAGCGCGCCAGAAGGTTGGGTCATGTACTTCGACAGAGTGTTCTCCAGACAGGGCGCTGGGGCTGGGGCAGTGCTCATATCTCCCGCTCAGGACAAGCTCTACTATGTCGTGCAGCTCTGTTTCCAGCATGGCGAGAAGGTCTCCAACAATATAGCAGAATACGAGGGGCTGATAGCGGGTCTGAAGGCTGCCGCTGCCCTGGGGGTGAAGTGCCTTACCATCAAGGGCGATTCGCATGTCCTCGTCAATTTCTCCAACAAGGTGTATGAGCCAAGAGATGAACACATGGAAGCCTACCTTGCGGAGGTCCGCAAGATGGAGAAACAGTTCTGGGGGTTGGAGCTGCAGCACGTGCCCCGCGGCACCAATCAAGAGGCCGACGACATCGCCAAACGAGCCTCCAGGAGGTTACCCCAGGAGCCGGGTGTCTTTGAGGAACGGCTCTTCAAGCCCTCAGCCACCGCCGCCGTTATCAATCACAAAGACAGCCTCGGGAGGAGCTCCCTCAGCCACCTCCTCCGGAGCCCCAGCCTGTGGCCCGGCCTCAGGAGCACGCCTGCTCCTAACGATGGAACCGCAAGAGGAGTGTTGGATCATGGAGCTTAAGAATTACTTAACGGGTGGAACTTTGCCGGAGAAGGAGGAGGAGGCAGAGCCTGTGGAGCGGCAAGCCACGGCGTACAGCATCATGGATGGAGAACTCTACCGGAAACGACCGAACGACGTATCCCTGCGCTGCATCACCAGGGAACAGGGGAAGGAATTGTTGGCAGATATACATGGCGGAGATTGTGGGCACCACTCATCATCACGGACCCTTGTCGGCAAGGCGTTCCGCAGCGGTTTCTATTGGCCCACCACGCTCAATGATGCCATCGAACTCGTGAAGGCTTGCGAGGCTTGCCAATTCCATGCCAAGCAGATCCACCAGCCAGCGGAGGTTCTGCAAACCATCCCCTCACTTGGCCATTCGCGGTCCGGGGCTGGACATTACAGGCCCTTTTCCTTGGGCGCCAGGCTACCGCTACCTCTACGCCGCCAGGACAAATTCACCAAGTGGGTCAAGTCGAGGCCGTCCGCGCCATCCCCGCTGGTTCTGCGGTCAAGTTCATCAAGGGCATCGTGAGCCGGTTCGGAGTGCCGAACCGCGTCATCACCGAAAACGGTTCGCAGTTCACCAGTAACCTTTTTAAAACGTACTGCGCTACCCTTGGGACGCAGATATGCTACGCTTCGGTGGCGCACCCCCACAGCAATGGACAGGCCTAGTGGGCCAATGCAGAGGTCCTGAGAGGCCTCAAGACCAGGACGTTCAAGAAGAAACTGGAAGCCTGTGGCAGAGGCTGGTACGACGAGCTTCCATCTGTGTTGTGGTCCATTCGCATAACCGCGACCAAGCCAACTGGAGAGACCCCCTTCTTCCTGGTCTACGGAGCCGAAGCGGTCCTCCCTCACGAGGTCAAGCGTCGATCCACCGCTGAGTCCCTGGCGTTCGATGAAACGCTGCAGGACGCCATGCGGGGGACGACCCTTGTGCTGGGGGAGGAGCGCCGTCGAGAAGCTGCACTGCGAGTGGCAAGGTACCAGCAGGCACTCCGGCGATACCACTGCCGCAACATCCGCCCCAAAACTCTCGAGGTAGGAGACCTCGTGCTCCGACGGGTCCTCTCCAGGGAGGGACTGCATAAGCTCTCTCCCATGTGGGAGGGCCCATTTAAGGTTGTTCATGTTTCCAGGCCTGGCTCCGTGCGCTTGGAGACTCAAGAGGGAGAACCTACTCTGAGCGCGTGGAACATCCGGCACCTCAGGAGGTTTTACCCCTAAAAGGCATGAGCACATGAAGAAGGCGAATGCCTATGAAGTTCATCTATTTGGAAAAGGCCACGAGCTCATGAAGAAGGCGAATGCACTGTGAAGTTCATCTATTTGGAAAAGGCCTGAGCACGTGAAGAAGGCGAATGCACCTTGAAGTTCATCTTTTGGAAAAGGCCCGAGCACATGAAGAAGGCAAATGCCTATGAAGCTCACCTCCTGGGAAAAGGCCCAGAGCCTGTGAAGAAGGCGAAACCCTAAACCCTAAACCCTAAACCCTAAACCCTAAACCCTAAACCCTAAACCCTAAACCCTAAACCCTAAACCCTAAACCCTAAACCCTAAACCCTAAACCCTAACCCTAAACCCTAAACCCTAAACCCTAAAACCCTAAACCCTAAACCCTAAACCCTAAACCCTAAACCCTAAACCCTAAACCCTAAACCCTAACAAACCCTAAACCCTCAACCCTAAACCCGTGAAGCTGTCGCGTTCTGGAAAGGCCTGGAGCCTGTTAAGAGGGCAAACACCCGTGAAGCTTGCTTCCCAGAAGAAAGGCCCGGAGCCTGTGAAGAAGGCGAACGCCTGTGAAGCTCGCCGCCCGTGACACTCTCACGTAATAATGAGTTGGGGTTGTACACGCCCGAGTCTCGTGGAGTGCCGGCCTCGGGCCACTGGGGCTCCCTCCCACGCCCAGTGGTAGCACTTAGCTCCGCGCTGGTGAGAAGACGTCGAAGACTAGACTAGGTGCCGGACGCGGCTTTTTCATTTGCTTTCTGCAGTTGACTGGTTATTCCCATTTGAAGTTTTTATCGAAACTATCGCCCCTTTTTGGTCCGTGGTTCTTCGATCTTTTTCACCCTCCTGCCTCGATTTCTCTTGCGCGGGGACTCGCGAGGCGGAAGCCTCGGGAGCCCCTGCGAGCGTTCCTACACCTATCGCTCAAGTTTTCACGGCCCTGGTCCACAGCTGGAGCACCCCTCCTGACCATGCCTCACGGGCAGCACAACGCGAACATGAGGCCAGGGTTGGTCGCCCCCGCGGCCACGGCCGGGGTGCACTTGCGAATGGGCGCACGGTAGAAGGGAACAATATCCGGATAACAAAAGCAGTACAATAATTAACGGCGTTGCCCTAAACGCGCCCCCACGGGGCCACACATTGTTCTCTTTTTATGCAGGAGAAAAGGAAGGAAAAGGACAGAAGCAGGTGAGGCACGCCCCGTGCCGACTCTCTTGGAAGGCCCGAGCCGCCTACGGAGATCAGTCGGACTCCATCTCGCGCTTCACCGGGGCGTGGCGTGGCGGACCGCTGCCACCCCCAAGCAGCCAGCGGCGTGAGGCTGGCCGCCGCCCGCCGGAAGAACCGCCACCCGAAGAAGAGCTGGTGAAGCGTGAGGAGTCGCGGGCATCGCCCGGCCGCCAGCTGCTGCCCTCTCCGCCCACGCAGCCGGGTGAGTCCTCGGCCGGTGGTCGCCCTCGAGGAAGCACCCCATGCGGCGGTCGTCTTCCCGAACACCCTCACGTAGAGGGTGGCGTCGCCATCATACTTGAAGTGCAGGGAGCACCGGCGGCGGAGACCACGCGCGCGAGCGAACGTCTGCCAACCGCGGGCCAGGAACAGGTTCCCTGCAGCAGAGACCTCCAGAGAAGCCCATGAAGCCCGGCTGCAGCAGCCATCTGCTTGGAGCTAGAGGCCACTCAGGGCGCCATCTGGGAGCTCACCCAGGAGGAAGCACAGGAGCTGAAGCCGGACGCCGGACGGCTCCTCCGCCCACACCACGAACTCCGGCAGCGCTTCAGCAGCATGAAGGCGCGGCCTCGGGGACGCAGCGGCGGGGCACGCCCTCCGACCATGGCCAGCCGCTCGTCACCATGTTGAGAGCCTCCCCACGACTGCGGGGACCGCCGTGGAGGCCACGGGGTGCTTGCGAGGCGACCTCGACCACGCTTAGGCGGAGGAGAGGAAGATTCGACTGGCGGCCCTTCCCTTCTCTGTGGCGAGAACTTCCTTGGTGGAGCCATGGAGAAGAAGGAGATACAAGAAAGGATAGATCTGGAGGGCGCGCCGTTCCGTGCATTTATTGTCGGGCGAAGGCCAACCGTCGGCCCCCACGATCACCGGTAATCATGACCAACTCCGCATGAAGGGACTTGTCGAATCCGGGAGGTCACCGAGGCATCGCGGGGAAGCAGTGCGCACGCGTCCAATAAACCGCAACGCGGCGCCCAAGACCGCATGCTGTTAGGGCCCGCGACGCTTCGCACTTGCCCTTTCGCCTCTCTGCCCGGCCAAGTTAGGCGCGCCCGTGGGCCGGGGCTCTTGTCGGCGTTAAAGAGCAGGGGGTCCCCAGACTTGCCTGCATGCGGCCTGCGGCATGGCTCAAAGGAGGCCCAGGACAGCCCATCTTCATCAACGCAAACTCAAGACCCTCATGAGGGGCCAAGCCTCGCGGGGCGGACGACCAGGAGCTTCCTCAGGCATGGCCTCTTCAGGCTGGCTCATGAGGAGGCGGAGAGTTCAAGGCAGGGTACCTCGCGAGGTGCCCATGATGCAAGCCATGACGACCAAGGGCGCCCGATCGGGCGCCCAGCCATGCATCATCCTACTTTCCTCTTTGGTGCAAAGGGAGAAAGTGCAGGCGAGAGAATCAAGCAAAGGCATCTGTTTCGGTGCAACAAGACCAAGACCAGCCCCAACGGCTGGAAGGGAGTCATCGTGGAGCCCAAGCAGGCGTCATCACCAGAGCCTTTGGCAGGCGAGGACTAACTTTAGTCAGGATAAGTGTACCCGCTGTTCCCCTTCAAAATGGCCAATTGTTGGCGCCCTTCCCGCTCAATATTTGGGAAGAGGCCCAGGGCCTTCGTCTATATAAGTAGAGCTAGCCACCATAGTAGGAGGAGGATGATTAGCATCCAGAGAGAGATAGAGACCCGATCCTCAAGCTAGAGCGACGGGACACCACCTAGAAGTTCATCACACCCACCAAGAACAGACCCTCACGAGGCTGTTCTTCCCTGTACTGTTCCTCATCAGCCCAAGAGGCAATCCAGCACACCACAAACTAGCATAGGGTATTACACCACAACGGTGGCCTGAACTAGTATAAATCTTGCGTCCCTTGTGCTGTTGTTTTTAGTAGTTTAGGTCCCTGCGATTCGGCGAGGTACGAGACGGTGGAGGGTTGGATCTCCGCGCGCACCCGAGAGTTCGAACCTTAAGGGTCTGCCGGAACCCGGAATCCGACAGAGCCCAGGACGGCGTCACCGTCAGAGCCGTTGGCGGCCGAAGACCAACTTTAGTCAGGATAAGTGTACTAGATGTTCCCCTTCAAAATGGCCAATTGTTGGCGCCCTTCCCGCTCACTAATTGTTAAGAGGCCCAGGGCCTCCCTCTATAAATAGGACTAGCCACCACAAAGAAAAGGGGGACACAGAAGACGAAAAGGGGGATCGATCGATGAGACACATGTCGAACCTAACAGAGAGAGAGAGAGAGAGAAGCGGCTGGACTCATCCAACCAGTCCATCGCACCAGCTCAAGAACAGCCCCTCGCAAGGCTATTCTTCCTTTGTACTATTCTTCATCAGCCCCTGAGGAAATCCACCACACCACACACTGGAGTTGGGTATTACACCACAACGGTGGCCCGAACCAGTATAAACCTCGCGTCTCTTGTGTTGTTCATCGTTCCTAGTTTAGGTCCTTTGCAAACCATTCACGCGTGAGCTGGTAGGGGAAAGATCTCTCCGTGCACCCCAGAGTTCGAACCTCAAGGGTCTGCCGGAACCCGAAATCCGACAACCTCCTTTCTTGTGGTGGAAATGAATGATTCGATGTATTCATGAACATTTTGTGCAGTTCCCATTGAAATCAAGCTGAGCACCCCTGTTTGCACAAATACAAAAAACAGATTAGTATAAAGAAAACTGTACTATGATTTGACAGTTTCAACAGGCACATACATGGTCCATGTAGAGCACACTTTAAAAAAATGGAGATTTGTCAGTCCTTCCGAGCTGAAGTTAGTTTGGTCTTGTGGGGAGTAATGTAACCATCCTTCAACTGCTCGATAGACAGGGCTTCTTCATCCTGGCATAATCGGAACTAGTCACTTCACGTACTCCATATTCTTCTTCAGAGGAAGATGATCCTGTTGTGCAAAGACAAGAGGACTACTAAATGCTAGCATCCATGTTTGCTCGAAAAAAAGGAAAGGAAATATTTAAAACAGCACAGATGAAGCACTTCTCAAGGACAATACCACTTTTTCATGACAGTATCGAAACAGTAGCACAATACCAATAGAGATGACAAAGCTCAATCATATGGATGAAATCAGTGGGCGAGTACCAACCTTTGTCAGGAGGCTGATTGTGTAGAGCATACAGATGAAGCACTTCTTCGGAACCTTCTGTTGCTATCTACGAGGGTGGCCAAGCTTACTATATACTCCTCGATTAGTTTAATGTTTCCAACATCTTCTTGTGCAATTCCACTAAAATATATGGCATCTTCAAAGAAGATCCTTGTTTGCACAAGTAGAGATAATTACGTATGGCATCAAATAAGTGGCAAAACAATTGCTCGTTCCAGCCATAGCAATAAATCAAGATGCAAAACTATATCATTACTTGTGTCATCACAGTTCCAGTGCTTCATTACAGCACCGGGAGTTGATTTTTGTTTTTCTTCCGCTTGTTCCTCCCCTTCATCACTTGGTTCAATAACGGACAAGCTTCGCCTTCAATGTAAGATTTGGCATGTCAATTCGGGAGCACAAGTATAGTACTAAACTTAATTTTCTGATGAAAGTGGCAAAATACAGGCCAGCGGTTGTGAAATATCCTTATCTTACCTCAATGGGATATTACGGTGCACATACAGATTGGAAGTCTTGTCTCCATTTGTGCAGTTCACTAAAATCAAGCAACATTATCGTACAAGTAGCACAACATATGAAAGCACACTGCAGAATCATGTGAAAGAAGGCTAGTACTGACCTCTCATGATGCGGAATTCAAACAACTCACAAGAATAAGATCTAAACCAAATTCGCCTTAACTGATAGGAAGTAAGATCTCCTCTTGTGCAGTTCCACTAAGATCAAGCAATCAAGCAACGTTGTCGGTGTGACATTTTGGTTGAACTGCACAAAACACTCTTAAAACAAAAAAAAAATTGTCCAGTGCAACAAAAGGTCACTATGGCAATGAGGTGAAGTAGATAACCATGTTTACACAGAGGTGAAAGGAAACAATTAGTGGTCAATAACGGTGGATGACACAGAAGGCAACAAAAAGAAGCATCTACCTTATCTAAATGGGAAAGAAAGCAAGACAGTAGCATTTCTCAAACAGGGGCATTGATTGATATTAACATAGAGATTATATTAACAATAAAATTTGTTAAACATGTAATTTGATTTTAACTGTGGCATTGCATCAATTTTCTAGCAGCATTATTAGAGGGTGTTTGTTTACAGGGACATTTTGGTGTAGGGACTAAAAAAACTCCGTGTCAGTCCCATCTAAACCAAACATGAGGGACTTTTAGGGACTAAAAGTGGGCATTTGGGACTAAAGAAAGAAGACCTCGAGGGAGTCTTTTTGGGACTTTTTCCAACAGTTGCCCCTGCCACGCATCGCACCTTGTTTCTATTAGTTCATTACTAGGGGTAACATGGTCTTTTAGCATGTCATTTAATAACCTCTAGTCCATGTTTAGTCCCTGGAACCAAGCAGGTAGGGACTAGGGAGTTTTTAACAAAACATGGCCTTAGATTAACAATAGCTAATGAGTTGCACGGGACAGTGGACGCACTAGCACCATGTGCATATACCGATGTACTGTGGTCATGCACAGTCTTTTGCAACAAAGAACAAACAACCAAGGAGCATATTTGTGTTGGTCCCAGTTTTGTTATCTTTAGACACCTTTCCCTACGTGAGCGCAGCAAATCTAGTCCTGCTCAAACTCTACAACCTTGTCCCTTCCTTTCCTTTTTGAACTAGTACTTTCGCCCCTTTCTTTCCTCTTTGAACCACGTCCTAGATTTATGTGATACAACTTCCCCCACTACTTTCCCCCATTCCTTTCCTCTTTGAACCACGTCCTAGATTCATGCTATACAACATTCCCCCTTCATTTCCTCTTTGAACCACGTCCTAGATTCATGCTATATACTTCCTCCGTTTCTAAATATAAGTCTTTGTAAAGATTCCACTATGAACCACATACGGATGTATATAGATGAATTTTAGAGTGTAGATTCATTCATTTTGCTCCGTACGTAGTCCTAGTAAAATCTCTACAAAGACTTATATTTAGGAACGGAGGGAGTACAACTTTTCCCACTACTTTCCTCCACTCCTTTCCTCTTTGAACCACGTCCTGGATTCATGGTATACATGGAGCTAGAGCAATGCATGTGGAGTAAGTAAAGTATACCTTAAGGTTCTTGGGGCGTGGTTTGGTGGGCGACGGGACGGCGGTGAAGAAGAAGGGGTCGGAGGCCCTCCCGTGCCGCCGCTGGGTGGAAAGTGAGTAGCTGCGCCAATAGTGGATTCCCTCCCTCGCCGATGGCGACAGCGTTAAGCCTCCTTCCCTTCCCAGCGGACAGATCCTTCCGGCTCTTTGAGCAGCTGTGAGGGGAGAGAGAGAGGCCAACGAAGTCTTGTTTAGATTTGGAGAGGGCGAGAAAGTGTGAAGAGAGCAATTACAAGCGCTGAGGCTCCAGCTCTTGAGGGCGAGAGAGTATGAAGAGAGCAACTACAAGCGCTGAGGCTCCAGCGTGTATATATATACTGGAGAGAGAGTGTGAAGCGTGCAAACCCTAGAAAACATTTTGACCAGTCAAAGAATCCTCCTGGCAAAAATTATGCTCAAGTGTAGTTATCGAACCCGAGACCTCAAGTTTGATGAGCGAACAGGCTAACCAGCTACACAACCCTCCCCTTATGTTCAACGGGAGGAAAATAACCTTTTATACATTCCTGCATTCGTGTGACAAGTATGCCGTGTTTTTTTGTGTGTGGGAGTCACTGGGATTTCAATCATAATCGTGTCATGTGGCTTTGGTGGTAAGACTATCCGCAGTGGTGCAGAAATAATGCAGCCTTAGTCACCTTACCTCTCTCCATGTAGTATGTTGGGTCCCACCAGTCAGAGGGTGAAACAAACTAATTAATAAGAAAAATTAAAAGCGCCAGCGGTGTATCTTACCTCACACATCTCGCTACTGCTCGGGAACACTGTCCAATTGATCCCTCTATTTGTTCATGTACTATTTTAAGTGAATCCTTATTATAACATGCACACAAATTTTGGGCACTTGTATTCGACTTAAGTCAGTGTGCCATCGTATCTCGTATACTTACTACTCCCTCCGTCTAGGTGTAATAAGTCACATTAGAAGGTGCAACGGGACCAAGGTGCGTGCGTGTGCATGTGTGTGTTTAACAACATGTGTGTGTTAGAGTGCGATAGATCGACCTACTCCTACAGAGAGATGGTGTGTAGTGTACGATTTTAGCCGCGAGAGTCGGTGCATCCTCTCGTTTCTGGGCGTGTCCGGTAGGGACATGCGGACAGCTGCCACGCCAGCTCCTGACCAGCCTGGCCCACCCAAATCCCCTCCATCGCCCGCGCGCGCTTCCCGCCCGAAACGGTCAGCACCGCTCCAAAGAATCGGTGATGCATTCATGCCCGGGCAGAGCGGACGGGACCTCTCACTGGCGCAAGAGTGATGGTTGCTTCGTCTGTCCAACTTACTGCTGGGTCTATATGATTTGACGGCTCATTGGTCTTTATTACTGAGGTGGTAGGACTGCTGGATGTCCCACGCTTTCGGCGAAAGGAGGTACTACTACTACTAGATTACAATTTTCTCCATTCTTACAGCGGAGGAGTGCAAGAGCAGTGAAAACACGCAGGCTCAGTGATTACATGGCCCACCTCACACTATCACCATGCGACACCTAACTCTTTACATAGTACTCCCTCTGTTCCTAAATATTACTAGATGAGTCCCAGCGCGTTGCCGCGGAACAGCGGTATATCTCTCTGCGCAAAATTATCGATTTCATAGAACTAAAAAAACTCTATAACCGCATGACAAATGTGGTAGCCAAACTAAATAAACTCCCATCATCATTTAGATCATCACGCATAAGGAAAAAAGATCAGCCAACTCCTACTGCATAATTGGATTATATTTTTCTTTTTGACATGTTAATGGGATTTAAAAGCTCACTTACATGCATGCTACCGGTGGATGCTTGGATGCAGACATGTTGATGTGATTTAAAACCCACTCACATGCATGTGCCATGGTATTTCTGCATGCTTGCATGTGGCTTAGTCTTGAGCCTCTCAACGCGTCTAGATGAGACGGCTATTATGGACTGATTTACTTCATCTAATGGCTACATCAATTTTGATGATGTGGCTCAAGGAGAGGATAGAGAATTCCTAGTAGTGGGGGCTAGCTATTACTAGTAGATAAGTCTTTGTAGAGATTCCACTAGGTGAACTACATACGGAACAAAATTAATGAATCTACACTTAAAGTGCATCTATATACATCCACATGTGGTTCATGGTGAAATCTCTACAAAGACTTATATTTAGGAATGGAGGAAGTACTAGTATAGTACGTACTGTAATTTATCAACGAGATAAATTTGTACAATGCTATGAAGCTTCCAGCTTCTGTTACATGTATCTTGCGTCATAGGTTGCCCGTTGCAACATTTCATCAAATACAAAGGAGACTAACATGCATGCTATTGCATCTCAATGATTGACAGATCATAGCAAATATGTACTCCCTCCGTTACAAAATAAGTGTCTCAACTTTGTGCAAACTTTAGTACAAAGTTGTCCTACTACTAAAGTTGACACTTATTTTGGAACAGGGGCAGCTAAAGAAAAAAACGATCCATGCAGTCCCTAGCCCTTGAACTGTGAACCCTGACCAGCCTTCAATTTGCTTGCAACGTTCGAGCTTCCTAATAAATGAAGTTTGCAACCTTTTGACCATCGGATCATTTTGTGCAGTTTCACCAAAATCGAGATGAGCATCCCTGTGGCAAACAAATTGAAGAAGCGTGATTAGAATAAGATTACTGGGACTAGTTGATGAGACATAAACTCATCGACGTAGAAGCCAGTAGAGGTATGTGTGGGGCAAAGAAGTAGAGAAATATCCACAGGGAGTGATGTGGGCAGCTGGATCAGTGGTGGAAGCCGACTGTAAAGGGACTTGTACCTGAGGGACGCAGCTCAACCTGGAGGAGGGCGGCGGGAAGCGGTAACTGCCCACCTCGCGGCAGTGAGCAAGGGACGAAGGCAACCTCATCGGCTTTGTGAGAGAGAACGGCGGGTGTTGGTGTCAAAACCGGTGGATCTCGGATAGGGGGTCCCGATCTGTGCGTCTTCGGCTGATGGTAACATGAAGTAAGGGACACAATGTTTACCCAGGTTTGGGCCCTCTCGATGGAGGTAAAACCCTACTTCCTGCTTGATTGATATTGAAGATATGGGTAATACAAGAGTAGATCTACCACGAGATCGTGGAGGCTAAACCCTAGAAGCTAGCCTATGATGGTATGATTGTAATTGTGATCGGCCTTCTAAGGACCAACCTCTCCGGTTTATATAGACACCGGAGAGGGCTAGGGTTTACATGGAGTTGGTTACATGGAAGGAAATATAATATCCGGATCGCCAAGCTTGCCTTCCATGCCAAGGAGAATTCCATCCGGACACGGGGCGAAGTCTTGAGTATTGTATCTTCACGCTTCAATAGTCCGGACGTTGTGTATAGTCCAGTTGTCTGGATACCCCCTAATTCAGGACTCCCTCAGTAGCCCATGAACCAGGCTTCAATGATGATGAGTCTGGCACGTAGTCTTGTCTTCGGCATTGCAGGGTGGGTTCCTTCTCCGAATACTCCAAAATAATTATCAAACACTTGAACCGTGTCCGGATCCACAAAATAATCTTCACATGCCACCGTAGAGAGAATGATATTTCACAAATGCAATTTGCTGACAACTTTTTAGGCAATGCGACGCGTCATTACGGCCGGGCCATTATTCGAACCATCTTACCACAACCAGCCATAGCGCATATTGCGAGGCGGTTTCTTTGACACATCTTGTCAAAGTAGAGATCATGTCCCCTTATTACGGGATCTTCATAAATGCGGGTATGGGTATCCAACCGCGCAGCTAATCACGGCGAGTGGGGAACGAGCGGGTTCCATCGGGCAAGTGGGGAGGCACAAAAAGCTTTCGCCGTCTCTATAAAGAGATAAGGCTTCTTCCTCTTTACCCACGCCTTCTCCTTCCGCTAGCTCATTCCCCTCTGTTCGAGCCCTAACGCCCAGGCATTCTCCTTTTCCATCGAAGAGAGATTTTCCAAAGATGTCCGGATCTGGAGCAGGAGGCAAATGGATGGCCTCTACCGTCCAGGAGAAGGATATCTAGAAGCTCCGGGAAGCCGGGTATCTGGCCAAGAAGATCGACCACCGTCTCCCACCGACGGGACAGATCGTCCCTACTCCGGAGTCCCAAGAGAGAGTCGTGTTCCTTCCCCACTTCGTCCGCGGGCTAGGGTTTCCCCTTCACCCATTTGTTCGCGGAGTCATGTATCACTATGGGATTGATTTTCATGATCTTTCCCCTAATTCCTTCCTCAATATCTCGACATTCATCATCGTGTGCGAGGCCTTTCTCCGGATTTCGCCTCACTTCGGCCTGTGGCTGAAGATTTTCAATGTGAAGCCCAAGGTGGTGAGTGGCGAACACGCCGAGTGCAGCGGCGCCATGGTGAGCAAGATGCCCAAGGCTGTTTGGCCGAAGGGTGCCTTCAACGACTCCATCAAGAAGTGGCAGCAGAAGTGGTTTTATATCACCGAACCACGCGGCAAAAAGTGGGCTGCAGTTCCTGAGTTCAGATCCGGAGCTCCACTGCGGCTCACGTCCTGGACCAAGAAGGGCCCGAACTGGTCCTTGTCCGATGAGCTGTCACTGCTCCAGACGCGCGTTCAGAGTGTGGTTGACAGGGAAGTCAAACACGTCGACGTAGTCCAGGTGATGCTAGTTCGCCTCGTTCTCCCTTGTCAGCGCCGAGCCTGCACTCTATGGGAGTTCGACCCAACCAAGCACCAAGCCCTTCAGAAGCTCTGTGATTCCTCCCACAAGGATATCTAGAAGGTGCTCTTCATGTCCGACAAATCGTGGCCGGACTCCGCCGAGGACCGTGGGTATCAATTATCCCATTCTGCAAGCTCGGTAAGTTACACCCACACTCTGTACATTCATGCTTCAATTGGCATGTCATGAGGGAGATATCTTAATCGTGTTTCATCATGACCTCAGGGATGGATAAAGAAGGTGGAGCGGATACATTGTCCGGCCCTGCTGCCGGAGGAACCGGCCGGACCTCTTCTGAAGAAGATGCTGGTCCCCGCGCCTTACGAGGTGCCAAAGAAGGAGGCCTCCAAGATGGTCAAGAAGACCCGGAGTAGCCTCCGTCGTCGCGAGGCTTCAGACGCAAAATCCGAAGACTCAAGCGACGCTCCTTCTTCGGAAGACGAAGAGGAAGAAGCAGAGGAGGACGAGCCTCGCTCTGAAGGTGGGAATAAGCGTGCAGCTTCCTTGTCCCTGGAGGCTGAATCGCCCAAGAGGAGGAAAGGTTCCCTCCCAGAGGCATCCACCTCGACTGTCGATAGCAGCCCGGAGTGGGATCCCAGGGCCCAGCCCCTGGAGAAGTCGTAAGTATACGAAATCCGAACACGCATATGCGTCCGGAATTGTTTTTGGGTATAGTAGTTTTAACTGTTGCTATATTTTGCACAGTCCGGCAAGGTCTCGCGCCGGAAACTCCTCATTAGAGGATTCGCTGAGCTCGGACGCCTTGGCGAGCGAGACGCCTCCAGAGGCCCCTTCCCCAAAGTCCCGGCGCGACACTGAGGTGTCGTCTCAACGGGGCCCGGACCAGGGGGGCATATCACTGGAGCCGGACACACGGGAGCGATGGCCCCTGAGTGTGCCGTCAGCGGGGGCGATCTTGGGTTCGGCCCACAGCCGGACAAGGTCCAGGAGACCTCTAAGGCTCCCGGATCGGGCGAGCAGCCACCTTCGACGGTGGGAGGCTTGCCTACTCCACCGGCAACCTCTGTTCAAGCAGAGTTGCCAGGCGGTCTGTGGACAGCGTTAAAGAACGCGCCTATCTTCGATGAACATCAGACCCTTATGGCTGCGGTGGTTGAAAAGATTCAGTCCGCCGAGAGCGGGCTGAACGAGTCCTGCCTTGGCCTTATAAAGGCCTTTGAGGTATGTTTCCTAAGAAACCTTTGAGGAATCGCCATAATATGAGTAGTAGCCCCTGATACACTGTCTGGCGAAAGAGAGAGAGCCGGGCAGGGGATCAAATCCTCTATTTTCGTGGGAACTTTTGTTAATGATGTGTACCTCTTTGTCTGAAAACAGGAGACTGCGGAGAAGACGGCCGCTCATCATGCGGAAGTATCCAAACTGAAGCGGAGCCTGGAACGGGCCGAGGAAGAACTTGGCCGCATGAGGAAGCAATTAGAGGATAAGCAAGGTATGTTGAAACATTGTCTTGCATTAGGCACGAATAAGTAATTGTGCTTATTGAAAAGTATTTGTGTTGTATGCCCTAGGAGCGAGTGCCAAATATGAGGCACTGAAGAAGGCTATGGCTAATGCCAACGAGAAGGCTGCCGGGGAACAGGCACTTCGTGAAAAACACGAGGCCAGGGTTATCACAACTGAGCGGGAGCTCCAGGAGGTTGTGAAGAAAAGCGAGGGCTTGGAGTAGAGTCTAATAGGGAAAGAATCCGAACTCGCCCAAGCTCGCCAAGTCATGAAGATGCTCGGGAAGAAGCCCGAGGTCTTTGTCAGACGACATTCAGAGGCTCGAAAGTTGCGGCTGGTAAGGCCTTCTGTATTCTTAGCCATTTGTTCATGATAATGGGAAGAATTCTAAGCGGCAAGCTGAATTCTTATTTTTCCAGTGGCGTTTGTGGATCTTCCTCGCAGCATATCAGATGCCGCCCAATTCTACCGAACCGAGGAAAAGAAGTCTGCGGAGAGGGATTTCTGGTCGCAGTATTTGGCAACAAACTATCCGGTGCCCTTTATCGATCAGCTGAAGCAGCTGGTCGAACTGCACTAGGCGGCCGAACTAGCCATGAAGGACTTGGTTGTCCGGTTGTGGTCAAGGAGCCAATTCCAGCGATTACTTGGCTCGTGAAGCGGATTGTTGGCACCTGCCCTCGGCTTGATGTCATTAAGCGATCGGTCTGCATAGAGGGTGCGCGTATGGCGTTTGCCCGTGCAAAAGTGCATTGGGGGAAGCTTGACGCGGAGAAGCTGATGACTAAGGGGCCGCCAGAGGGTAAGGAGCACTACAAGCCCGAACTGTACTATGAAGGTGTACTGAAGGAGCCCGCCTTGCGGCGGATAAGTGTGCCAAAGACATTATAATTCCCTGAGGGCATTCATGCCACTTTTTGTAATATGGGATAATGGGAGTTTTATTATATATTGCATGTTTTGTTTGAACATATGTTCTTCCTGTGCGGTTGTTTATTGTTTGTAAATCCTGAGAGTTGGCCAGTCGTCGGCTTCTGCCCCCACGTAAAAAGAATACGGGGGTGTTCGGGATATATCTGAACGCTCTTTATCCCATAGTTGGGTCCTTTTAAGGAGGTGTTTCTCACCATGAACCAGGCAATCGGACTATAAGGCTTTACTACTCTCACTTAGCCATAGGAATTTGAGTATGGTCGGCGCATCCCCTAGTGTTCGGAAGGCCGAACTAGGGGTTTCTATTGGCGCTCGATCGTAAGACCGATCCGTCGAACTCTGCATTTATAATGGCGTTGTGCGGAATAAATCTTTAAGGATTTTACAACCACTCGAACAGCTGACCAGCTCTCGCTGTATCATGGCAGTTGGTTTTCGGCTTTCTCTACTGAGGTGCTCGTCTGGCAGATCCGGGACACAATTGCAGTAGTTCTCCCTGCGCTACCTTAGCCGATATAGCGGAACATAAGGTACCAAAACAAGGGAGCCGGGCATACCCAACCAATGATACAAGACATGATTCGGAGATGATGCATATAGTGCTATAAGTTCGGGGTGCCGAGCGACTGAAAAGGTGGTCGAACTTTATTGCCATATTATGAAGCCCCTGGCATAATCGGGCGTAACACGAGGTGTCGATGAAAAGCGATGGCCGATAAGTGTTATTTAGGTCTACGCATTGTAGTAAGATGATATGTCTATGCATATGAGTACGATGTATGATTATGAAAAGAGGTGTTTTTTGGCAGAACTTGTGATGGCCGGACTGGAGGGGGTTGTGTAAGTGCATCTAGTGCCCCTTAGTGATTTTGGTGTATTGAAGACTTATAGGTTAAGGGACTAATGTGTTTATGAGTGTACACAGGTCTATAAGTCTATGAGGAGTTTGATATTTACAGAGAAAGTCGACCCCTAAAAATGAAGTTCTTCAACTGAAGACTTTGATATTCTGAAGACTTTCTGAAGACTATGAAAGTGAAGAAATTGGTGTGACCTTGAAGACTTGGTATTCACTTGAGGAACATGAAGCATGAAGACTTTTGTTTTCGTAGTTTCATTTTCTCTTTCTTGAGTCACAGGAAATACCGTACTGTTAAAGGGGGTCGAGGAAATACTAAGGAAAAATTTCCATGTGATGCTCAACTCAAAATCCTACACCTACCAATCCCTTCGAGTGAAGCCTTTGGAAATCTCATACAATTCATTCAATTTCTTCAGTGACAGAGACGAAGTTCTTCTGGTCGCTGAGGAATTTGTTCTGACTAAGGAGTTAGGAATTCGCCAGTGCGGATTGCCTACACAGTGAGGAACATGATAGCCCTGAATAACCCTGAGGATTTGAGATTCAAATTTCCGACCGTTGTTGTGCTGCGCGCCAGCTGTCCCAAAATATATTATCCACCTAACGGTCATATCATTGAAGGGCATTTATGTCTTTATCATGTCGGGCTGCTCCCGAGGCTGTAAATAGCCGCCCCCTACAACCACTAGCTGGTTGGATGCTCCGAGAGAAACTTGACACTTGTCATTTGAGAGCAACCCATCCTCTGAGGATTTTGAGCGAAAATCATCGAGTGAGGAAAAACCCAAAAACCGAACCCCTACAAACCCAAAGTGATTGAGCATCACTCAAGAGATTGATCCTGCGTGGATCTGACACTTGTTACCTTTGAAGACTGTGTTTCTTCCAGACGGTTAGGCGTCATGGTCTAGAGCATCCAAGAGGAATTGTGGATCGCCGAGTGACCAAGTCTGTGAAGGTTTGGAAGTCGCCTGAAGACTTACCACGAGTGATTGGACGAGGTCTGTGTGACCTTAGTTCAAGGAGAATACGGTGAGGACTTGGTGTCCTGAGCTGCGTGCCCGGGACTGTGTGTCCTCGAGTTTAAATACTCAGCCGCTCCAACCAGACGTACAACTGAGACAGCAGTTGGAACTGGTCTACCAAATCATTGTCTTCACCAACCTTACTGGTTCTATTTCCTCAACCCTCTCATTTCCTCATTACTGTGTTGAGTGTTCATTCATATCTGTGTTTGAAGACTTTGACTGAAGACTTTCTCAATTTCCTCGGTTCAATTTCTTCATTCTGTTTGTCTTCATCTTGTGCTATCCTGTGTTTACGCTTTCTGTACTCTTTGATTGCCTTCATTTCATCATGATGACCATGCCCGCATTCTCTTATGCTTACTTCTGAGTACTTATTCCGCTGCAAGTAGTTCTTCGCTAAGGAATTTCCTCACCGGCAAATTCCTCAGTGAAGATTTCATAAAAATCGCCTATTCACCCCCCCTCTTGTCGATATAACGCACTTTCAATTGGTATCAGAGCAAGGTACTCCCTTGTTCTGTGTGATTTTTGTTTAACCACCTGGAGTTTTAGTTATGTCGACCGCAGGTATGATCAAGGTCTCAGCAGGGTGTCCTACCTTCGATGGGACGGACTACCCTATCGGAAGAACAAGATGCGAATGCATCTTGAGGCAATTGACAATGATCTCGGTATGTTGTGGAAAATGGTGTTCCCTCACCACACCTTCTCTAAATGCTGCCGATGTGAAGAGATTCAAGCAACTCGATTCTCAAGCGAACAATATCATATGTGGCCATCCGAGCAAAGGACAATATGGAAGAGTGAGTGCTTTGGAAACCGCCAAGCTCATCTGGGACAGGCTGTCCAAAGTAAATGAAGGAGTCTCAACTCAGCGTGACTCTCGAGTTGATGTTCTTCGCAATCTCTTCAACCGCTTCAAAAGACTCGACAACGAAAATGTTCAACAAAAATTCGATCGCCTCACTAACATTTCAAATGAGCTTCAAGAGCTTGGTGCTACTGACATCACCGACCGTGAGGTGGTGAAGAAATTGTTGAGATCGCTTGATTCCTCATTTGATACTCTGGCACTCATGATACAAGAGCGTGCTGACTACAAGTCACTTGATCCAGCTGATATCCTCGAGAGGCTAAATACTCATGAGTTCCAAATTCTTTGAAAAGAGAGATCTCTATGGTTCTAGCTATGGAAAAACACGTGCCCTGAAGGCCAAGGCTGTGTCTGAATCTGATTGTGAAGACTCTGGTAGTAGCCTTGGAGATCCTGAAGAATTGAGCCAGGAGCTAGCACTGCTCGTGAAGAAATTCTAGAAGTTCTCAAGACGTGGTCGCTTTGGAAAATCCTCAAGGAGCAGTGATTCCTCATCCAGTGACTATAAGAGAAGACTTTGCCACAAATGGAAGAAACCTGGTCACTACATCCAAGATTGTCCTCAGTGGAAAAAGGAATTAAAGAAGAAGAAATACAAGGATTACAGTTCTGATGATGCTAAGAGGAAGAACAAATCATCGAAATCTTCATCATCAAAATCCTCAAAGCCTTCTTCTCACAAGAAGGGCAACTCCAAAAAGGCTCGGGCATTCATTGGCAAGGAAATGGACTCTGAAGCTGAATCTGAGGAACATGAGGAAGAGGAGGCATCAGAAGAATCTGAGTCTGATGTGGCGAGTCTAGCTCTCGCCATCGCTTTCGTCAAGCAAGTCCATCTTCAACTCAAGAAAATGACCTCACCAACAAAGCTGATGAAGATAGTGATGACTATGCTTCCACCTATTGCTTCATGGCAAAGGGTGCCAAGGTACTCAAATATACCTCCTCCTAATCTAGTGAAAATGAATCGATGAAGATCTAAAGCCCAGTTACTCAAAACTTGCTAAGATTGCTGTAAAACAACAAAGGGCTTTTGAAAGGTTCAAAACATGCTAGATAAGAGTGATGATATGTTAGGTGAAGAAATGGATCGCACTAAAGCCCTGACTGATAATCTTCAGAGACTTCAGTCTAGGTTTGACAGCCTTCAAGGTCATAAAAACACTCTCTTGTCTGATCATGAGAAACTTTCTTATGTATTTCTTCAAAGAAAGCAAGATCTTGAGAAGCTAAGAGTGAGTTATGAAGATCTTCAGAAGGAGCGTGATTCATTACTTGCCCAACAAATCAGCGCGTCTCAGGAAGAATTTGTTCCTTCATGCTTAAAGTGCATTGAAGGTGAATCTGCTAATTCTTCACCTGAATGTTCAAATGCTTCAACTGTTACAAATTCTTCACCTGCCTCTGCTGTCACTAATTCCTCATTTGAGGACATTGCTAGTATCACTGACGATGCAGGGCTGAAGGAATTATACATGACAGGCATGTACAAAAGCCTCAAAGGGCATCAGACTCTTTGTGATGTGCTTAAAAAGCAGATCCTCAACAGGAACCCTAGGAAAGAGGGTATTCCTTTGAGAGGAAACTCAATGCTGATGGAACATATTGGAAGCCTGAGCAGTATCCCAAAACCTCAAGGGTTGCTGCAAAGGGACCTCCAGTTGATCCATCTAACTTATCTGGCTTTACATGCGAATCTCCTCATTCTTCTGATGAGTCATTTGACTCCAACTACAAACTGTTCAAAAATCAGAATGGTGAAGTATTTGCTAGATATGTTGGCACTAACTGCAGGAACGGTTCCCCTATGAAGAAAATCTGGGTTCCCAAGAAATGCCTTCAAAGTCTTCAGGTGAATATCCTCATGACACCACCTGTGAAGAATAGGAACCCCATATCAAACTCTTCATATGGACCAAATTCTTCATATGGATCCAAGTCCTCATACGGACCAAATTCCTCACCTGGACCAAATTCCTCAAAAGGATCAAAGTCCTCACATGATTATCATCGTGCTAACAACTCTGTTTCGCAGGGTAGAGCTAAGGGCTATGAATATGTGCATTATTCTTCAAACCAATATGTTCATAAGTCCTCAAGAATTTCTCTCGCTTATTCATATGCTTACCCTAACCCCTCTTATGTGAAACGAAATGGATTGGCCTCTATGCCACCATTCTCATATGGTGCTCGCAGAGTGATGAACTCTTTGCCACCCCTTCAGATGTGGGTGGTGAAGAAAAAGAACTAACCTCTTCTGTAGGGTCAGGTCTCCAGACGTGCATTAAACGTCTGAAGAATTTGCTGGGGGCCTGACAAAAATGTCTGAAAGGACGCAGGCTAATCATGATGAAATGAACTTTCGTTTCACACGTCCTCATACTGCTTATCTGTTATACTGCCTGATGAAATTCATCTGATGAACTTGATATCATATTCTTCACTGATGAAGTATATGAGATTGTAAGTTAAACTAATTCATCTGCAGGATGATCAACCAAAAGCCACTGAGTGGGTTCTCGATAGTGGATGTACAAATCACATGACTGGTGACAAGAATCTATTGATGGATGCTCCCTTATCACCGTCACATCTGAAGCATATCATCTTTGCTGGCAAAGGCAAAAGTCAGGTATTGGGTCTTGGTAAGGTTGCGATCTCTAAGGACATACACATGGACAAAGTCATGCTTGTTGAGTCCTTAGGATACAACCTCATGTCAGTCTCAATGCTTTGTGATCTTGATATGGTTGTTATCTTTGGCAAGTATTGTTGTGTTGTGATTATGGAAGTCGACAATTCCAAAGTCTTCAAGGCTTTAGGAGAGGAGACTTGTATATTGTTGATTTCCTACAGGACCACAACCAGCCGTGTGTCTACTTGCAAAAGCTTCGTATAAGGCTATGGCATCGGCGACTTGGTCACGCAGGCATGAGGAATTTGCACACGCTTGCAAAGAAGAAGCATGTCATTGGCATTGAGAATGTCAAATTCCTCAAGGATCACTTGTGTGGAGCTTGTGAAGCTGGAAAATGACCAAGGCCAAGCATACAGCAAAGACTATCATGACCACTACTCGTCCCTTCGAATTGCTTCACATGGACCTCTTTGGTCCTAATCATTACTCAGCAGTCACTAATGATGCATCTCTATATGGCTTTTTTATTGTTGATGATTACTCTCGTTACACATGGGTACACATTGTTACTTACAAAAATGAAGTGCGGGAAGTCTTCAAACGATTTTCCTCGAGGGCTTCAACTAACTTTGGTGTGAAGATCAGACTCATCAGGAGTGACGATGGAACTGAGTTCAAGAATTCCGGTCTTGATGCCTATCTTGATGAACTTGGTATTACTCATGAGTTATTTGCTCCCTATACTCCTCAGCAAAATGGTGTCGTGGAGCGCAAGAACAGAACTCTTGTTGAGATGGCTCGCACTATGCTTGATGAATACAAAATGCCTAGTCGTTTTTGGATTGATGCAATTGATACTGCATGCCACATCATCAACAGAGTATATCTTCACAAATTCTTCAAGAAGACTGCCTATGAACTCCTCACTGACAAGAAACCCAATGTGAGTTATTTCAAAGTCTTCGGTGCTAAATGCTAGATTAGAGATCCTCATCACAATTCTAAATTTGCACCGAAAGCACATGAAGGTTTTATGCTTGGTTACGGAAAGGACTCGCACACCTACAGAGTCTTCAACATCGCTCTTCACAAGATTGTTGATACTGTAGATGTGCGGTTTGATGAAACTAATGGCTCGCAAAGAGAGCACCTATCTTCTGTGTTAGATGAACTAGCACCTGAGGAATCTATCAAGTTCAAGGCAACTGAGGATGTCATTCCTACTGAAGAATCTGCTGAATAATTCATTCTCAGACGCCGAAGAACGCCGAGCTGATGCACTGAAGATAATGTCAAGACAATGGTGCTGAGGAAACTGATCAAATTCCTCGACGACAACCAGCTCATCCTCATGTTGCAAAAGAAGTGCAAGTTGACAAGATCATCGATGACATTGAAGCGCCAGGTCCTCTCACACGCTCAAAAGCTTCACATTTATCTAACTTTTGTGGGCACTATGCTTTTGTCTCTATCACAGAGCCCACTAAGGTAGATGAAGCATTTCTGGAGCCTGAGTGGATTCAGGACATGCAAGAAGAATTACATCAGTTCGAGCTCAACAATGTTTGGGAACTGGTCAAACGTCCAGATCCTCGCAAGCATAATATCATTGGCACAAAGTGGATCTACCGCAACAAGCAAGATGAAAATGGCCTTGTGGTAAGGAATAAGGCACGACTTGTAGCTCAAGGCTACACACAGGTTGAAGGAATTGATTTCATGAAACTTTTGCACCTGTTGCTAGACTTGAGTCTATTCGCATATTACTTGCCTATGCTAACCATCACAATATCAGTTTATATCAAATGGATGTGAAAAGTGCATTCCTCAATGGTAAGCTTGAGGAAGAAGTATATGTTGCTCAACCCCCAGGTTTTGAAGATCCAAAGAATCCCGACAAAGTCTTCAGACTCAACAAGGCTCTCTATGGTCTCAAACAAGCCCCACGGGCGTGGTATGATACATTGAAGGAATTCTTCGTGAAGAATGGCTTCACACCCGGTTCACTCGGCCCTACTCTCTTTACTAAATCATATGATGGTGAACTGTTTGTGTGCCAAATATATGTTGATGATATTATCTTTGGTCAGATTGACCAAAGTTATAGTGATGAATTTGCCTATATGATGAGTGAAGAATATCAAATGCCTTGATGGGAGAGTTGAAATTCTTCTTAGGTCTTCAAATTCGTCAACAACACAATGGCATATTCATATCTCAGGAGAAATACCTCAAAGATGTCCTGAAGAAATTCGGCATGCAAGATTGCAAAGGCGTCAAAACTCCTATGCCCACAAATGGCAATCTATGCACTGATGAAAAAGGTATTGACTTCGATCACAAGGTATACAGCTCCATGATTTGTACTCTATTGAACTTATGTGCATCTAGGCCAGATATAATGCTTAGTGTTTGCATGTGTGCCCGATTTCAAGCTACAATCAAGGAATCACACCATAAGGTTGTGAAGCATATTCTTCGATATCTAGCTCATACACCAACACTAGGATTATGGTACCCCAAGGGCTCTACTTTTGATCTCATTGGATTTTCTCGACTGACTATGCCGGTGATCGTGTGGACCGCAAGTCAACATCTGGTACTTGTCATTTCCTGACGATCTTTGGTCCGTTGGTCCTCGAAGAAACAGAATTGTGTATCACCGCTTCATCTGGAAGCTGAATACATTGCTGCTGGCTCTTGTTGTGCTCAATTGCTGTGGATGAAGCAAACTCTCAAGGACTACGACATCAACGTGAAGAATGTGCCTCTCATCGTGACAATGAGAGTGCCATCAAGATTGCTCACAACCCAGTTCAAAGCACTCGAAGACAAAGCACATTCAAATTCGTCATCATTTTCTTCGTGATCATGTGTTGAAGGGCGACATCTCCATCGAGCGTGTGAAGACTGAAGAACAGCTAGCCGATATCTTCACTAAGCCCTTGGACGAGAAGAGATTTAGCAAGTTGTGGTGTGAGCTAAATATCTTAGAATCTTCGAATGTTCTTTGAAAAGGCCACACATCCTGACACTTGTGCAAAATTGATGACTTAGATGTGCAACACATGAAGAAACTTTTTTCTTCAATCCATGAAGAATAACACTCTAAGTGTGAAGAAATTAATGAAGAATTTGATTCTCAGAACCCTACGACAATTGTACGCGGTGTCTGAAATCATCATTCTTATACGGTGGGACACGCCACCACCAAAGTTGAAAATCTTCAATTTTAGTTTTTCCTCAGTTTTGAAATTCTTCAGTTTTTCAAATTATTCAACTTTTCAAAATCTTCACTGCTTCCGCTGCTTTTCTTCATTTACTATATATATATATATATATATATATATATATATATATATATATATATATATATATGGGTTTATGTCCTCTACAACATTCACTTATGGCTATTTCTTCAAGTTGCTTTTTCTGCTAAGTGAATGTGATCGGACCCTTCCCCCTCTATGCTATACTCAACCCAATCTATTCACAAATTCTTCATGTGCGTTCTATTTGAAACTCGTTCAAAATCTTCACTGAGTCCTTGTCAGTTGAAGAAATTTCGAACGGAACTTTAAAACCGATCTGATCCAAACTTTCGGTTTTGCCGTTCAAACCATTCCGCATCCCATGATGGATTTATCTATTCACCCATGATCTAGCATGATCTCCACTTTTCAGTATGTGGGTGACACATGTCAAGCGAATGAGAAGGGTCAGGGGCACATTCGTCCAAAATCTTCGGGAGAACCATTTTTTCACCGTGGCTATATATATACCCCCTCTCCCCTTCCTCACTTCCTTTACTCCGCTCGACCGCTCTCTCTCGCTCGAGCTTCTCAAACCCTAGCGCCGCCGCTACTCCATCGTCGCCGGTGAGGAAGAGCTTCACTGCCTCGACCTCGTCGCCGACGTACTCGCGCCGACCGCGGAAATCCTCACTCCGCCGCCGCCGTAGCTGTCTTCCTCCGCCAAGTTAGGGCGTGGAAGATCTGAACTGACGAACTTCCCAACTGTTTTTCTTAGTTCGTCGTGTTCTTCACTTCGGGTAATTAACAGTTACTTTTATTACTCGCTTTGATTCTCAAACCTTCCTAAAAATCTTCAAAGGTGTTTATTCTTCAAATATTCACACATATGAACACCTCAAACAAAATATGCTCTTGATTCGTTACTCTAAGCAATGATTTTCTCCAAGATTCCTCAATTGTGTGGATCCTCGATTTATACAACTCTGGAACCTAAGACAAAGATCGCTTAGTGAAATTCTTCAAGGCTCATCTGGTCAAATTCCTCAAACTAGTACTTTTTGAAAAACCTTCTGAGAACGCATATGACCTCTCCAAATTCCTCGCAACTATACTCTGTTCACGGTACTCATGTCCGCCATCAATCACTAGGTTCTCATCAACTTAACTCATTTGTAGCGTTCCTCGAAGAAAAGTTGCATACTTCTTCGAGAATTCGCTTGTTCAAATTCCTCACCGAAGAATATGGCGTAAGGAAAGAAGCCACATAAAGGAGGAAAGAGGCCTGAGGTCATGACTGTGTTTGAAATCCCTGAGGAAATATATGCTGATTATTGCACACCTGATGAAGCCGAGTTCGGCAAAGAAAACAAAAATCAGCGCAAGGTGCGCATTCAATGGATTGAACGGAGATGGGCAAGGGAATGGCGGGAGTACAGATATGTAACTCCAAAGTACATGAAAAAATTCGCACTCAATCCTCCATGCCCAAGAGCTCCTCTGGCACCTGTTCAAGAAGCTTACCCCACCAGCATCAAGCGTGGTGAGGACTTTCCTGAAGAATGGGCCAAGCGTCAAGACAAATTGGCAAGACAAGCCAACGAGGCAGTGAGGAAATTCAATGAGGACTCGACATCACTGCTGCCACTGAGGCCTCTGTCAAGCCAAGAAAATCTATGGCAAAGAAGCCCGCACACAAGCCAAGTGCTTAACCAACAGTGCCCTCACGGCCAAGTCCCTCAGCTGTGCCCTCACGGCCAATTCCTCATGCTGCTCCTATTCCTGCTCCTCCCAAGTCCTCAGCTGCTCCTACAAAATCCTCAGCAGTTCCGACAAAGTCCTCAGCACCTGTGCATCTAGCCATGTGCCAAAGGACTACAAGCTTCTCCATTGCCTCTGGTGTTTCAGCAAGTTCCTCAGCTGCACCAAAGTCTTCATCTGGCCCGACTCTGCTGAAGACTAAGGCCACAGCTGGACGAGGTCCTCGGCCAAGTCCCAAGAAGAAACAGGTCGCCTTCCAAGAGCCACCTGAAGATGATGAGGCTGATGATGATGAACTTGCAGAAATCATCAGAGACCGCCAAGAAAGGGTTGCTAGAGCCAAAGGCACGTCTGTGCCTCTGCTGGTGGATCTGAGAAAAATCCTCGATTACGTTGATCTTTGGCACAAGGATCCAAACACCCCTATGCCTGATTTTCATCTGACCCCTGGACAAAGTCACATGCTGGCCCATTTCATCACTGAAGAGAAATGGAAGTTTGAAAAGGCAAGAGAGATCAAGAAAGCTCAATACAGAAAGGAGAAGTTCCTGAAGAAAAACGTTGTCAGAATGACACCTGAGGAACTTCTCAAGGTCCAGACTGAAATCCAAGCCCTCAGCAAAGACTTTGATGCTTATTATGCTGATTGGCAAGGAGCCAAAGTCAAATTCGTCAACCTGACGAAGAAATTCACCAATGTTGCTGCCCCAATGCAACATGAAATTCCTCAGGCTGGAGCCTCAGCTCAGCAGACCGAAGAACATGCCAGCACCGCTGATGAAGTTCAGGCTGCTGAAGAAAATGCAAGTTCCAGGGCTGATTGATCCCATTCCAGCCGCTAAAGAAATTGCCAGGGCATCCACTAGTGGTGCGCCTGAAGAAACTGAACAAGACAGGCAATCAAGATTGCGCCATACCGAGGAAAATCAACCAGATTCCTCAGCTCCTCCTGCGCCAACACCGACTCCAATTCTTCCATCTGCCTATGATGTGAAGAAGACCAAGGCTGCAGAACGAGCTGCAGTGAAGAAACAGAAAGCATCAGCTGCGTCAAATTCTTCGGCTGTGAAGAAAATGAAGCCAATGACCAGCTCCTTTGAAAATCCTATTGATGTTGTTCCAATTTCCTCAATTCCTCAAAGGACCTTGTTCCTTTTGATGAAGATTATGTGATCCCAAGAGGATCTGATGAATAAAATCATTCTGCTGCTTCGTCAGAGCAGATTGATGAAGAAATTGAAGTGGAAGCAATCCCTTCAACCCCAATCATTTCCTCGCCTATGACTCAGTTCACGGCTGAAGAGGCCAGTGTTGAGGAAATTGAAGAAGAGGTGGATATTGGAAGGACAACGCCAGTGATGAACGATGACTTTTGGGAAAGTCAGCATCCAAATTCTCCACTCTTCACCCCAATCCAACAGATTCCTCAGTCCCCTGCTCCAACAGTTCAAATGGGCTCTGAAGAAACTCATCCCACTTCATCTGTCCATGAAGAAATTCCAGCCACTAGCGCCGATGAACTCAAGGTCATGATCCTCGATCGCACCTATAGAGGAACAAGAAATTCCTCAGCCTGGAGAACCTGAGATTGCGATTCCAGAGGTCGTGATGCAACTCACAGACACTCCACTGCCAAAGCCAAAGAATCCCTTCTCAACAACGCAAAAGTTCAAGGCTGAAGATTTCTTCAGCGAGCATGTATTCTTCACTAATTACAATCCATATGATTCTACTCGCATAAGGAAGAGGCGTTTCTAGACTGCCAGTAAAGCCAATTTCTATTCCTCAGTGCTCTTCAACAAAGACAAAGTCTTCGATCATGCACATATTCCTCATGTGGACATGGAGTCTCTGCCAGGCTTTGAGCCAGTCCTCAGTGTTCTTCACGACGCAGACTTCTGAATTTCTGCACCGATATCTGTGGATCGAATGAAGAACTCATTCTTCAATTCTATGCAACGCTGCACATCACCGGAGACGTCAAGACGTGAACTCATGGGTGTTAGACTGGATGTCTGAAAATACTCACTACAAGGCACCAGCAATTGAATTGCTTCGTGCCCTACCACTCAGTCCTCCACTTGATGGTGCTCGTTGTATCTACAACGAACCTGAGCTTTCAAATCACTATATGCAAGTGCTGATGAAGCCTTTGAAGCCAGGGCAGGCCCCAAGAACCAAATTCCTCGTCAAGGAATTATTGTATGTGCCTCGGACTGTCTATCGGATTCTGATGAAGACAATGAGTCCTATCAAAGGCCACGACTCAAATGATGAAGAAGTCATTGGCATCATGAAGAATATGCTTTTCAATATCATTCATGGCGTTCCCGTCAACTTCCATGATTTCTTCATGAGGACTCGCAAACATTACTATGTCACCATTTGAGCTGAAGCCTTATGCGCCTTGGATAATGAGATTCATCAGGACAAGGTCTTCACTCAATTACAAGGCTGATACTGAACCACTGCAGCTACTTGCCCCTGATTGAAGTCCTCAAACGGACATTTACCTCACCGATGACAAGGGCAAGGCTATCACTGTGATAGATGAAGGCATTCGTCCATTGGATGGACAGTTTCACAAAGCTGCATCCTACTCCACCAATGATGACTCTGCCACACATGACTCTGTCGCAAATACCTCAGCCAAGCAAAGTCCTCAAGCCACAAGACCGTGGTGATGACTGATCGTGAGTTACTCCTCAGTCTTCATTAGAGGTTGGTCGCAATCATAAATGGGTCAAGCGTCAGTTTGGTTCAATTCTTCACAACATGACCTCTACACACAATGCAGTGGAGAAAAACCACTACTACCTCCATGAAACATTCAAACGCACCTGGGCTGTTCTTTCCAATGTCTACAGCGCGGAAGAACTGACGACAATGGGTCTCAAGGAAGAATTTGACTGGTCTGCACCTCCTCCGAAGAAATACAAGAAGGTCAAAGTTCCTTCCTTGGTGGCCAGCTCCTATTCTTCATCGTGAGACACTGATGAAAATGAAGACTTGGACGACACTGCGGCAGGCCCTACTACAACAACCGACCCCAGCAACGCTGGCGCTCCTTCCTCAACTTGAAATTCTTCAAGGGCATTAGTCCTCAGTTTTGATCCTTTTGGTCATTCGATGGCAAAGGGGGAGAAATTTGAGTTAGTCTTCAAGCGGGTCTACTATATGGGCAATTTTTTTTGTTAAGTTACAACTCTCGCTCTTCTGAAATTTTTCATTGGATCGAGTTGTAATCTTAAACCCGATGGTGCTCTGATACTTTTGATGCACTGAGCTCTGATTCTCTTGAGCTCTGATACTCTTGATGCGTTATTTTGCATGCTTGTTCCTCATTAATGTTATCGCATCGCATGCTGAATTTCATCAAGCACCATATTTCATCATACATTTCAAATTCTTCATATTATATGTCAAATGCGTATGAATTACAAGATATAGGGGAGATATCCATGATTCAACTCTTCAAATGTGCATTGCCTCAAAAGCAAATTCCTCACTATGCACATCTTCGGGGAGTTCTTCTATATCTTGCAATCAAATTCCTCAATATCAGTACTTACACTTCATATGTTTATCCTCGTTGAAAACTTAACCTATATTGTCATCAATCACCAAAAGGGGGAGACTGTAAGTGCATCTAGTGCCCTTAGTGATTTTGGTGTATTGAAGACTTATAGGTTAAGGGACTAATGTGTTTATGAGTGTACATGTGTCTATAAGTCTATGAGGAGTTTGATATTTACAGAGAAAGTCGACCCCTAAAAATGAAGTTCTTCAACTGAAGACTTTGATATTCTGAAGACTTTCTGAAGACTATGAAAGTGAAGAAATTGGTGTGACCTTGAAGACTTGGTATTCACTTGAGGAACAGGAAGCGTGAAGACTTTTGTTTTCGTAGTTTTGTTTTCTCTTTCTTGAGTCATAGGAAACACCGCATCGTTAAAGGGTCGAGGAAATACTAAGGAAAAATTTCCATGTGATGCTCAACTCAAAATCCTACACCT
This sequence comes from Aegilops bicornis, assembly GCA_021605145.1. Taxonomy (NCBI): domain Eukaryota; kingdom Viridiplantae; phylum Streptophyta; class Magnoliopsida; order Poales; family Poaceae; genus Aegilops; species Aegilops bicornis. Next base: position 251,736,625 of record CM038673.1, read on the forward strand.
ACCAATCCCTTCGAGTGAAGCCTTTGGAAATCTCATACGATTCAGTCAATTTCTTCAAAGGATGAGACGAAGTTCTTCCGGTCACGAGGAATTTGTTCTGACCGAGGAGTTAGGAATTCGCCAAAGGCGGATTGCCTACACAAGGAGGAACATGATAGCCCCGAGGAATATGAGATTCAAATTTCCGGCCAGTTCTTTGTCACAAGGCCACCTGTCCCAAAATATCTTATCCACCTAACGGTAATATCATTGAAGGGCATTTATGTCTTATCATGTCGGGCTGCTCCCTAGGCTATAAATAGCCGCCCCCCTACAACCACTAGCTGGTTGGCTGCTCCGAGAGAAACTTGACACTTGTCATTTGAGAGCAACCCATCCTCTGAGGACTTTGAGCAAAAATCATCGAGTGAGGAAAAACCCAAAAACCAAACCCCTACAAACCAAAAGTGATTGAGCATCACTCAAGAGATTGATCCTGCGTGGATCCGATGCTTGTTACCTCTGAAGACTGTGCTTCTTCCAGACGGTTAGGCGTCATGGTCTAGAGCATCCAAGAGGAATTGTGGATCGCCGAGTGACCAAGTCTGTGAAGGTTTGGAAGTCGCTCAAGACTTACCACGAGTGATTGGACGAGGTCTGTGTGACCTTAGTTCAAGGAGAATACGATGAGGACTTGGTGTCCCGAGCTGCGTGCTCAGCGACTGGCTGTCCGGGACTGTGTGTCCTCGAGTTTAAATACTCAGCCGCTCCAACCAGATCTACGACCGAGACAAAGCAGCTTGAACCGGTCTACCAAATCATTGTCTTCACCAACCTTACTGGTTATATTTCCTCAACCCTCTCATTTCCTCATTACTGTGTTGAGTGTTCATTCATATATGTGTTTGAAGACTTTGACTGAAGACTTTCTCAATTTCCTCAGTTCAATTTCTTCAGTCTGTTTGTCTTCATCTTGTGCTATCCTGTGTTTACGCTTTCTGTACTCTTTGATTGTCTTCATTTCATCATGATGACCATGCCCGCATTCTCTTATGCTTACTTTTGAGTACTTATTCCGCTGCAAGTAGTTCTTCGCTAAGGAATTTCCTCACCAGCAAATTCCTCAGTGAAGAATTCATAAAAATCGCCTATTCACCCCCCCTCTAGTCGATATAACGCACTTTCAGGTTGTTAGTGGATCAAGAGTGATTCCACGCCGCCAATCATGTTCTGCGTCTAAGTTAGTTTGTAAAGGCAAATGCTTGGAGGCAGCTGAACGTCCTCTTTTGGTTGGTCTAAGGGTTCCTGATCGGACCCTGGTAAACCCAGCCATTATACCGTGAAGTAGCGAGGACTCCTCAGTTGGTGTCCGGATAGTTGGTTGTCATATCAAAATTTTGATAGGCATGCGCGACTCGCTACGCCGGCAGCTGTATGATTTCTGCTCTAGGGGCGGGGTTCGGCCTTGCCCATAGGTGTGATTGCATCACACGGTGTTGGCCTCAGTGATCTACCACGTGGAATCTAGTCAACGTGGTTCATCCCGTTAGCATACGGTAAATTACCGTATGGTTGGGAAGGTGCCGAAGATTTATTCCTTGGCGTAGCATTTTTTGGTTATCCGAAGACAACCGGTAGAGTGGTGGGCCAATAAAACTTGGCCTTTGCCCCTAGCATCTTTTAGAAGATGCTATTTGTGGTTTCACACCTGCGGGGGCTTTATGTGTTATGGAGCCCCTGGTTTGCTATGTCCAGAGGTACTGCAATTAAACTGTTGTGGTTAATGCGGTCGGGGGTGATCGGCCGTATTTACGTGCTATGGGGGGGTCTCTTGACCAGACGCCTCCCTTCATTATTTCCGGGACACGACCAACCGCTTTGTTGTGAGGATCCGACATTCTCTATTGGTAGGCTTTGCCGTCCTTCTAGGAGTACCATGAATTTCACATGGTTGATTGAGTGTGTGGCTCGGGCCGGATAGGTCTGAGCTGTTCTTTGTCCGCTGACCGGACCGGGAGTTGCTGGAATTAGCACCAGATTTCCTGACTTGACGCTTATGACCATTGCGCCGAGGCTTGAGGATGCCTCTTCATGTGTCCTTCGTATTGTTTTGGACCATAGTGATGTGTTGACGTCGGGGCATGTGCCTTGGGTTCTCCTGCTTAGGTTGGGGTGGCCGACAGCTGTGTGTGCCCTTTGTCGGGCAGTCGGTTCAGATCTTTCGGTGGCAGTGACCTTGGTCCATCTGTCCACCAAAGAAATCTTGGTCTGCTTTAAGCTGCTATTTCTTCCTTTGCAGGCTCCTTGCCGTGGCCATGAGCCGTCGCTCGAAGCGAGCTTGTTCGACTGGATCTTCAGGCACGCCGAATTCATCATTGCCGAGGCTTGCCTCATCCTCGGAGGGGGGCGTATAGTTGTCCCTCTCCAAGTATCCCATAGTGGCCAGTCCGACTTTCTTAAAGGCAGGCCGACTAGGGTTATATTCATCTTCGGCGCCATCTGGATTGTTTTCGTCTTCTGGGCCGGTATTGCTGTGGCGGGGCTTGGAGCGGCGCAGACGACGCCCATGCTTTGCTTTTCTCCCTGAGGGCTTATCCTCTATTGCCTTATCGCCATTGGTTTCCTTCGGAGTGTCCGCCATATATATATCATAGGGAGAGGCGGCTGTCCACCGCCCAGTGCACGGTGGTTCATGTTCTTCTCCTGCATCGTCGTCCAGACTGTCTATGTCTTCGGAGTCGAAGTCTAGTGCCTCGGTTAAATCATCAACCATGGCAATGAAGTGGGTGGTGGGTGGGCAACGAATTCCTTCATCACATGCTTCCCACTCGAGCCGGACATAGTTTGGCCAAGAGCCTCCTGACAAAGAGATAGACTTTAATGAGTCCAGCATGTCGCCGAAGGGGGAGTGCTGGAAGATATCCACAGCGGTGAACTGCATTACCGGAGCCCAACCTGGCTCGACTGGCTCGGGAGTGCACGGACTGGAACCGGCGTCCGGATACGAATCCGGGGGTCCGGAGTCACAGGTCACCACAGAGGTAAGACCCGTGTTCGGCTCCACCGCTGATGAGTGTGTGACCTGCGGGCGGGGTCCATCCGGCCGTCCTTAGGCAGCGCAGCCTGCTCCGGATTTAGGTCCGGGGCTACTGCGGGGGTGATACCCCGAGCTTTGTCCGACAGCAGGTGTAAGCCGTGCTCGTCGTGACTGTCCGGTGCTCCTGGCATAGGCCCAAATCCATCGAAGATCAAGTCTCCACGAATGTCCGCCATGTAGTTCAGGTTTCCGAACCTGAACTGGTGGCCAGGGGCGTAGCTGTCGATCTGCTCCAGATGGCCAAGCGAGTTGGCCCGCATGGCGAAGCCGCCGAACACAAAGATCAGTCCGGGGAGAAAGGTCTCACCCGGGATCGTGTTGTTGACAATGACTGGAGGAGCCATCGAGCCTTGTAGCGACGACACAGAGGAACTCTCAATGAAAGCACCAATGTCGGTGTCAAAACCGGCGGATCTCGGGTAGGGGGTCCCGATCTGTGCATCTTAGGCTGATGGTAACAGGATGTAAGGGACACAATGTTTACCCAGGTGCGGGCCCTCTCAATGGAGGTAAAACCCTACTTCCTGCTTGATTGATATTGAAGATATGGGTAATACAAGAGTAGATCTACCACGAGATCATGGAGGCTAAACCCTAGATGCTAGCCTATGATGGTATGATTGTAATTGTGATCGACCTTCTAACGACCAACCTCTCCGGTTTATATAGACACCGGAGAGGGCTAGGGTTTACATGGAGTCGGTTACAAGGAAGGAAATATAATATCCGATAGCCAAGCTTGCCTTCCACGCCAAGGAGAATTCCATCCGGACACGGGGCGAAGTCTTGAGTCTTGTATCTTCACACTTCAATAGTCCGGACGTTGTGTATAGTCCGGCTGTCCGGATACCCCCTAATCCAGGACTCCCTCAGCGGGGACCCCTGATCGGGACGTGCCGACAGTGGGTTTTCGCCGTCGGTGACGGCCACTGCATCTACACTAAGCATCCACCCCTTCCCCAAGCGGACGTGATCCGCCGGGATGTTAGAGATGTGGCCACACGATGCTTTTGAAAGAGAGAGTGTGAAGAGAGCAACCCCAGCAAGCAACCGTGTAGGCTGGCCCGTCCTGACTATGTATATAGTGGAGAGGTTTCCTTTTCTCTCCATATGAATCTATCATATTGCGTACGTGCCACAGAAAAAAAAACTTTATTTATAAATGACACGGCACCTACTACTCGTTCTCCTATAACCTTGCGCTTGGCATCTCCAAAATATTAACCTTGCGATTGGCTCTTCGCCTCTTCGGGAAGTCGAGCAATAATGGTAGTGCAATATATATCGTTCTGGCTATAAGATACCGAATGAATTGTTGCACGTCCACCATGTGGGCAAGGGTCGAGGGTCGAGGGAGAGTGCTACATACGGAGCAAAATTAGTGAATCTAGACTCTAAAACACGTCTATATACATCAGTGTTTGGAGTATGTACTAGTAGTGCATATTGAAATCTACTAAAGGACATATATATTCCAAACAATATGATATAATCTCTATAACCAAGGTAGTAGGGACGAGGAGTAAATGGAAGGAGTAGTAAAATTTTCCCCTCGTCCTGCGAGCCACCGCGCGCATGGGCGAGGGAGCGGGCGTAAGGCGGAGCAAGCTTCACCTCATCCTGCAAGCCACCACGCCCGTGGGCGACGGAGACGGTGTACTAAGCAAGCTTCTCCTTGTTCTGCGAGTTTACGGGACACATCAAAAGTCATGCCTCTAAGTTAGGCCCCACATGGTTTGCCTCTTATTTTAACATAACACGTCAAGTCGCAATTTGTTTGTTCATCCGTGGTAGACGATCCTCCCTCCACCAAGTGGACAACCAGTACACGTGCTAAATTACCACGTGGGCTGCCTTTTTCGTATAGAATTGAGCTCCACCGTGTACCCGCGCGGGTGTGGTTGGGAAAGAGACGGGAGTACGTGCGCCGTGCATGCACCTCTTCTCTTCCTGCACGTCCCCCACCTACGTGGGTGTGTGTGAGAGATACAAACCGCGTTCGTGTGTGTTTTTTGTTTTGCGGTGGGGGTGGGAGGTGGGGTGGGGGGTTGATTTCGTGAATATTTGTGGGAATATCTGTCGATGACATCTCAAACAAAATTTTGCATGCAATGTGTGTGAAATGGAGGCCTATCCATATCATACATAGAGGGTCAGACAATCCACGAGAAGAGAGGGAGGGGTCATAGCTATCGATAGAGTCAAAGAGAGGATCAAGTGGGTGGGTGCGAGAACAATGAAGAGAGCCATCGAAATTGTGTGTGTGTGCAAGTCAAAGATATAGGGTGACTGGCCTACCGGAACGTTAGAGGGCACATGTCAAGTTTGTGTGTGGCAGGGAGACATGACTAGAGCGCTTGATGTACCGGTGTGTGTGGGGGAGGGGTGGGGGGAGGGGTAGGGAGAGGCCTAACTATAGAGGTAGAACGACTCGTGTATGTCTTGAGAAGGAGAGAACCAACTATGTCTTGAGGGAGATCGGTCGACATCCATACATAACTGAAGGACGGGAAATATGATGGGACAGAGAGAGAGAGAGAGGAGAGAGAGAGGGAGGGAGAGGTAGGGAAAGGGGTAGAGTGCTGGATGGGTGATGGAGTTGCTTCTCGGAGATGGTGGGAGAGGCCTACTAGACAAACTGAGGGTGGAACTGCAACGTTATCAATAAGAGTGGGGATGTGTTTCTGTGTGTGCCTGCATGCGTGATGATCTGGGACGCATCCATGGATGATGAAGGGAACCATGTGTTTGGTAAGCAAACCTAACTAGATCAGTAGATCAATTGTTGTTTGTCGGAGGAAGGGAGAGACACAACTAATGAGGTAGATCGATCGACGTGTGGGTAAAAACGAGTTATAAGGACCTAGCTAGCTATATGTATAGCGAGAGACCGGTCGGTGTATGTCCATTTGTTAGAGGCAAATTGGGCCCAGCGAGGCGGATAGACAGAGAGAATGGAGCTAGGAGGTGGTGCGAGAGGCCCAACTACTAGCCAGATAGGGGGGAGGAGTTTGCGGTTGTGAGATCGATGAAAAGAGGGGCGAGAGTTTACACGTGTGTCTGACCGTATGAGAGACACGAGGCAAGGACACATAAAGGAGGAGATTGAAGGTGTGTGTGTATGTTGTAGGCAGGCATCACTGGATAGGTTTATCGATCGGTGTGTGTCGGGAAGGAGTTGTGGAGACTCTGGGAGAACGACCTAAAGAAAAAAATGAATGTGCCCGGTGAATAGAATGCCGAGGGAGGGGGAGGGCGAGGAGGGCGTGTGCATGTACGAGAAAAAGTTAGTGGTAGCTACAAAGGCTAGAGGATTGTGTGGGTGTAAGAGACTAGCAAAGATCATAATTTGATATGAAAGCGGATTCATATATTTTAACAGGAGATCATAGTGTTTTAAACATTGCATGCATGAATATAGCGGTGATACACGTGTTGTGCACATGTTATACCATAATGTGATAATGCATGGCATTTGCAACTCACAACTAAATGTCGAACAATCTAAACCATACTATACATCAAACAATCTCACATTTTATTTGAATTTGTGATAATGTGTGTATGCGTTTAGCCTTACAATTAAATAGCGAACAATCTAAACAATACTATATATCGAACATTCTCACATTTTATTTGAATTTGTGGTAATGTGTGGTGTTTGCAACTCACATCTAAATACTTGTAGGCGAGGGGCGGGCACCATACATAATGTGATAAACACATTATACATATGAGACATGGTTTAGATTATGAAGATCTAGCTAGAGCTAGAAATGTAATGTGATTTGAAATCAAAATAAAGTGGATTCAAAAATCTAGTTCGAGTTCATATAGTACACATAGTGCATATGTAACTCGAGACTAATCATGTGGTGTGCTGTGAAGATAATACACAAACGATGGTTTAACTTGACAATAATGATGATTGTAGATCTTATTAAACAGAGAAATGAATTCAAATGCTTTGACTTCACAACAATCATTACTGTAGATCTTATTCAAATAGAGAAACGAATTCAAATTTAGTTCATATTGAAGCGGCAGTATATACGTTTTGAATGCACTAAAACGTTCATTTGAGTCGTAGGTTGCATGCATTATACACGTAGCGGAATATTTTAATTGAACATAACATGACTTCAAAGTTTTGAATGACATTTGTAGTGCGTATTGATTTGGTACAGTACACGTTAGGCTTGTCCGGAAATTTCAACCCGCGCCTTGTTAGCCCAAAATATTTAAGATATATCTTTGTCTCGTTGTGCTCCGACAACTCCCTCCATCTCAACCCTTGCTATTCCGAAATTACAACGCGCGCGAAAACTCCCACCTCCTGTGAAATCCCGACACGCGAAATGCCCGTGGTACCCCTGAACCGAAAGAACCGCCTTAAATCGGTGGGGGGGTACTTTCGTAACTTACCCCACATTTTGGACAAGCGCGTCTTTAAGCCATGGTTCCCCACTGCCATCCCATCCGCCCAGCCATTCGTACACCGAGGCCGCGAAAACCCGCGACGAAACCCCACACCCTGCTCCGTCCGCCACCCAGCCGGAGCCTCTTCCCCGACGATGTCGTCCACAAGAACACCTCGGCGTCCCTCATCCACCGTCTGGGATGAGGATCCGTCGTTGATCTCATCGTCCCGCCGGTTCAGCCACCTGTCCTCCACCTCCAAGGAGCTGCCCGATGTTCCCTCATCTTTCGCGCCACCTCCATTCCCACACCGCCATCTTCACCTGCACCACTAGAAGAGCATCATCATCACCGTTTCCTCAGATGAATTTGAGGCCTAATCGGTGCCACCAAAGAGGTTGTACACTAATCGCCGCATTTTCTTCTTGATTCGATCTCATGATGCTGCCGACGCTCGGTCCCGAGCCGACACGGCGCGGCTCCATCCACGGCGGCGTCGACGGCCACTTCCTCCACGACGTCGCTCCCTCGGCGGCGACGTCCACATCAGTAGGAGTTGCTGCTGCTTTAGCTCTCACTCGCGCTGCTGCTCTTGCTCTCGGTCCCTGCCTGGTCTGCTCTTGCTATTGCTCTTGCTCGCGCTTGCTCTCGCTCTTGCTCTTGCTTGCAATGCTGCTCGATATAGCTACACTTGATCAGTGAATCGACTTTTGGGTCATCGATTTTAGGGGTGGGGGGCTCGCGGGTGAAGGAAGAACCAGGCGTACCAGGGGAGGGGCTCGCCGGTGATGTACCCACTATCTATCTTAGGGTTCAGGATGGGGCGGTGGTGGCCCGGCGGTGTGGTCGTTGGCGGGGCGGTGGCGTGGGGATCGCCGGAGAAAAAGCTCGGCACGGGGGGGGGGGGGGGGGCTAGAGGGATGGCCGGGGCGGCGGCGGACCGGCGGTGGGGAGTGTTTTCGGGGCGGGCGGGGCGGCGCACCGCCGGCTGCGGGCGGTGGAGGGCTGCTGTTTGGCCAGTGGTGGCTGGCGGATCAGGGGGTGGAGGTTGAAGATGAACCGATGGCCCTTGATTTCGTATCCAACGGCTGCAGAATCGACCGACCAGAGATGAAAAAGTCAGTCGACCGACGTGTAGCCTCACCTTGCTAGTGCGTTCAGTTTCGACAGCAAAATTCAGTTTTGACAACAAAATTGAGTTTCAACAGTTAAGTTCAGAGATGAGCTGCTGATGTATTTTACATCTAGCACTTTGTGGTTACGTATTTTACGTCATGTATTGGAGATGCTATTAGAATTCCACTCAGGTTAACGTTGTTCATTGTCTCTCTTGTCCTGCTTCAGCCTCGGCGTCGTACAACTCACCAGAGCTGCTCCAACGACGAAACCCTCCATCACAGCGGAGCAGTACCTCGGGCTCCATCTCCAGACGCCTAAGATCTTCTTCCCCTCCTCCGACAGCAAAGTCAGCCGGAGCATCCTCACCGGCCAACCCAATCACGCTGAGATTGACATGGCTTCACCAAAGAGGTTGTACACTTATTGCATCTCTTTTTTACTCTACATGTTATATATATTGTCCACTGAGCACACGGATTTATTCCTTTAGTGTCTCCTTGAAAGAAAAAACGTAGGAATTTTAATTTTCACGTGTCCTCCTTTTCAAATTCCTATTCATGAAGCAGAAGACTAAGAGATAGTAGCATAATAGCATTATAACCGTACATTTTCTTGTGGTTTGACTTAATCTCACTATGCTTCTTTGCATCCTGTGATCTTCCAGTTGTTGTGAATCAAACACCCAGATTGGCAGAAATCCTGTGTTTTTAAATTCTCTATTTTGCACGTGCATTCCTATCCTATTCCTGCCTATTTCCTCTCCCTGCATTGTTGGAATCCTCTAATTCAGATGAGCACTAACAGAATTACTTCTCTTACAAATAGTTGTCAAAGAAAACCTTGCGTGGTTTGTCCCGCTCCTGCTGCGCCGTCGTCCACCCCAGCTCAGCTGCTCCAACGACAGAAGGGTCCAGCACAGCAGGGATCCGGCCTCCAAACTGTCTTTCGCCGCCTCAGATCTTCTTCCCCGCCGCTGGCAGCCATGAAAACAGCATTACCATCATCAACCGAGCAGATGACCTCGAGGACTACACGGGTCCGCAAGAGAGGTCGCACTCTTTCGTGTGTGCTTACGTTATGCATCGCTTAATATTACATGCTACTTTATCGTCCTATTCACCGATTAGACTCCGAGTCAGCTCCAAACTAATGGTCAAACTTGAGTTTTTAAATGGTTATGCGGTACATATCGGGGCCGCTATCAATAGTATCTATCTACTATCTGGTTAATCTCCGGTGTCTACTATGAGTTTCATGTTGGGTGGGAAACAAACAATAAAGAAGCCATTATCTGTATTTTTTAAATAAAGCCATTATCTGCCTGCAATTATTGGTTTTGGGTCTATCCACAGGTTGCTACCATCACTCTGGATTTCTGCATGCACTCCTTACATAATCTCACTATGTTTTATGCATGACAGATATTGTAAACAATGGAACTGAACATGTAGAGCAAAAGAGACGAGCCTTGCGTGGCAATAAAATTTCATGCAGATGTCGCTCCATGGTAGGCGCAAAGGCAGCCCCCCTCCACGCATTTCGGATTGTAATCGAGAGGAAGATATATGTTCTGAGGAGGATTCATAAGGAGAAGACAACTCCCATTTACCCCCTGAGGTCTTCGCTCTAACTTGACATGCTGATGTTGGTTATATCATGCATATGGTGTCTTGCATTGCTTACTTTATACATCAAATATGTCATCTGCTTAGTTTAGACATCCTTTGTGTGAATGCCATCTGCTTAGTTTATTCATCGTTTATGTGAATTATGCAAAGCCATCTTGTTTAGCTGTGCATCATATATGTGAATTTTGCAATGCCATCCTGCTTAGCCAGTCATCTTATATGTAAATTATATCAGGCCATCCTTTTTTTTGCATTACATATTACATTTGTCATCAATGTTAGTACATTCAACTGCTCTTCGTGTGCATCAGCCATTTGACACGGTGATGGCAAATTCTGGAGTGAAAACAAGGTCTTCAGAGCAGACTATGCTATCTGACGAAGCGCATATCTTGCTGGTTACGGCTAGCTCCTCAGAGGAGGATTTAGAGAGAGATGACCAGTCCTATCCCCCCCCCGAGGTGTATGCTCTAACTTGGCAGGGTTATGTTGCTCATATCGTGCGTATGGTGTCTCGCATTGCTATGTCATTTGATTAGTTTAGACGTGCTTTGTTTGAATGCCACATGTTCAGTGTCTAATTACCATATATGTGAATTATGCATTGCCATCTTGTTGCAAGACATTATATATGTGAATTATACAATGCTATCTTGTTGCAAAGGCACTATATATGTGAATTATGCAATGCTATGCTGTTTAGCCAATCATCATGTATGTGAATTATATCATGCTATCATTTTTTTGTATTACGTGTTCCATTTGTCGACAACGTTAGTATATTCAACTACTCTTCCTGTGCATCAGCCATTTAAAGTGGTGATGGAAGTATCTGGAGTGAAAACAAGGAATTCAGAGTAGACAATGCTACCTGCTGAAGCAGACATCTTGCTGGTTACAGAGCGCTCCTCAGAGGAGGATTGAGAGACTGATGACCAGTCCTATTTCCCCCTGAGGTCTATTCTCAAACTTGGTAGTGTTATATTACCGATGTCATGCATGTTGTCTTGCATTGCTTAGTTTTTACATCATATATGGATTTCCATCTGCTTACTTGCTTACTATATAAATCATATATTTGAATTATATCATGTCATCATGTTTACATAGTACATACACATCATCTATCTGAATTATGGCATGGCAACCCATTTAATAAAGACATCATATAGTTATATCATCTCATCAAGTTTAGTGTTTACAGTCATCATATTTTGAATTATGGCATTCTATCCGTGAATGTATGTGAATTATGGCTTGCCAACCTATTTAATAAACACATTATATAGTTATGTCATGTCATCCTGTTTACATAATCTCATATTTTGAACTAGGTCTTTCCATCTTTTTTAGTTAGCCATCATAATGTGAAATTGTGTCATGCTATCATGTTTAGTTAGCCATCATATATGTGAAATTGTGTCATGCTATCCTGTTTGGTTAGACAACATAAATATTAATTATTTCTTGCCCTCTTTTATTCCCCACTATCCATTGCACCTGTCTATCATACAATGTCTATACTTTCAATTACTTTTCTTGTTTATCAGCCATTTGAATTGGCGAGCGTGATGGCAGTATCTATGGGAGTAACAACACGGTCTTCAGAAAAGATAGTGCTACCAGTTGATGCAGATAGAACCACGGTTGTACTTGCCCAAGGACCAGATCCACCACACATAACCCAGACTCTCGCAGATTGTACCCCTACCCAGTTGGACAGAGAACCATCTACACCCCTTATAACCCCAGCCCCGGCAGATAGTAACCCAGTTCTAGTTGACACATCACCGACTCCACCACAGAGCACCCAAACACGAGTAGTTAGTAAGGGAACTGCAGTGCCCAAAGCACGAGGACCACCACTCCGAATCCCAACTCAACGCTTAAAGGAGAAGAAGATTTGTTCTCAGGTCAGGTTCTGTAGCTATAGTTCATACTCCTTTGCTGTTGCATTACTGTATTTACTGTTGGAAATATGCTCTAGAGGCAATAATAAATTAGTTATTATTATTATATTTCCTTGTTCATGATAATAGTTTATTATCCATGCTATAATTGTATTGATAGGAAACTCAGAAACATGTGTGGGTACATAGACAACACCATGTCCCTAGTAAGCCTCTAGTTGACTAGCTCGTTGATCAATAGATGGTTACGGTTTCCTGACCATGGACATTGGATGTCGTTGATAATGGGATCACATCATTAGGAGAATGATGTGATGGACAAGACCCAATCCTAAGCTTAGCACAAAGATCGTGTAGTTCATATGATAAAGCTTTTCTAATGTCAAGTATCATTTCCTTAGACCATGAGATTGTGCAACTCCCGCATACCGTAGGAATGCTTTGGCTGTACCAAACGTCACAATGTAACTGGGTGGCTATAAAGGTGCACTACGGGTATCTCCGAAAGTGTCTGTTGGGTTGGCATGAATCGATACTGGGATTTGTCACTCCCTGTGACGGAGAGGTATCTCTGGGCCGACTCGGTAGGACATCATCATAATGTGCACAATGTGACCAAGGGGTTGATCACGGGATGATGTTACGGAACGAGTAAAGAGACTTGTCGGTAACGAGATTGAATAAGGTATCGGCATACCGACGATCAAACCTCGGGCAAGTACAATACCGCTAGACAATGGGAATTGCATACGGGATTGCTTGAATCCTTGACATCGTGGTTCATCCGATGAGATCATCATGGAACATGTGGGAGCCAACATGGGTATCCAGATCCCACTGTTGGTTATTGACCGGAGAACGTCTCATACATGTCTGCATGGTTCCCGAACCCGTAGGGTCTACACACTTAAGGTTCAGTGACGCTAGAGTTGTTATGGGAAATAGTATGTAGTTAGCGAAGGTTGTTCAGAGTCCCAGATGAGATCCCGGACATGACGAGGAGCTCCGGAATGGTCCGAAGGTGAAGATCGATATATTGGACGAAGGTTATTGGAGTCCGGAATTGTTCCGGGGGTACCAGGTGATGACCAGCGTGTCCGAAAGGGGTTTCGGAGGCCCCTGCAAGCTTTGGGGGGCCTTATGGGCCAAGGGGAGAGGGCACATCATCCCACTAAAGGGCTGAGCGCCCCTCCCACCCCATCTCATGTAACACCTGAGAGGTGGGGCGCCACCCTAGGGCAGCCACCCTCCCGGCTTGGGGTGCAAGTTTCCTAGGGGTGGGGCGCCAAAACCCATCTAGGGTTTCCCCTATGGCCGCCGCCCCTCCCCTAGGGAACACTAGGGCGCCTCCCCCTCCTCCCTTCCCCCTATATATAGTGAGTGAGAGAGAGAGGGCAGCCACACCCTTCCCCTGGCGCAGCCCTCTCCCTCCTCCAACACCTCCTCCTCCTCCTCCGTAGTGCTTGGCGAAGCCTGCCGAGAACGACGAGCTCCATCACCACCATGCCGTCAGACTGTCGGAGTTCTCCTCAACTTCTCCTCTCCCCTTGCTGGATCAAGAAGGAGGAGACGTCCCCGGGCTGTACGTGTGTTGAACACGGAGGCACCGTTGTTCGGTGCTTAGATCGGAATCAACCGCGATCTGAATCGCTGCGAGTACGTCTCCTTCATCTGCGTTCTTCTAACGCTTCCGCTTAGCGATCTTCAAGGGTATGAAGATGCTCATCCTCTCCCTCTCTTGTTGCTAGAATCTCCATAGATTGATCTTGGTGATGCGTAGAAAATTTTGAGGTTCTGCTAGGTTCCCCAACAGTGGTATCAGAGCCAGGTCTATTGCGTAGATTCTATGCACGAGTAGAACACAAGTTGTTGTGGGCGTTGATTTTGCTTAATATGCTTACCGTTACTAGTCCAATCTTGTTTCGACGGTATTGTGGGATGAAGCGTCCCGGACCGACCTTACACGTACACTTACGTGAGACAGGTTCCACCGTCTGACATGCACTTGTTGCATAAGGTGGCTAGCGGGTGCCAATCTCTCCCACTTTAGTCGGATCGGATTCGATGAAAAGGATCCTTATGAAGGGTAAATAGCAATTGACATATCACGTTGTGGTTTTATGAGGTAAGAAACGTTCTTGCTAGAAACCCATAGCAGCCACGTAAAACATGCAAACAACAATTAGAGGACGCCTAACTTGTTTTTGCAAAGGTATGCTATGTGATGTGATATGGCCAAAAGAATGTGATGAATGATATTTGATGTATGAGATTGATCATGTTCTTGTAATAGGAATCACGACTTGCATGTCGATGAGTATGAAAACCGGCAGGAGCCATAGGAGTTGTCTTTATTTATTGTATGACCTGCGTGTCACTGAATAACGCCATGTAATTACTTTACTTCATTGCTAAACCGTTAGCCATAGTAGTAGAAGTAATAGTTGGCGAGACAACTTCATGGAGACACGATGATGGAGATCATGATGATGGACATCATGGTGCCATGCCGGTGACGATGATGATCATGGAGCCCCGAAGATGGAGATCAAAAGGAGCAAAATGATATTGGCCATATCATGTCACTTTTCGATTGCATGTGATGTTTATCATGTTTATGCATCTTATTTGCTTAGAACGACGGTAGTAAATAAGATGATCCCTCATTAAAATTTCAAGAAAGTGTTCCCCTAACTGCACCGCTATGGAAGTTCGTTGTTTCAAGCACCACGTGATGATCGGGTGTGATAGATTCTAACGTTCACATACAACGGGTGTAAGCCAGATTTACACACGCGAAACACTTAGGTTGACTTGACGAGCCTAGCATGTACAGACATGGCCTCGAAACACAAGAGACCTAAAGGTCGAGCATGAGTCGTATGGTAGATACGATCAACATGAAGATGTTCACCGATGATGACTTGTCCGTCTCACGTGATGATCGGACACGGCCTAGTTGACTCGGATCATGTAATCACTTAGATGACTAGAGGGATGTCTATCTGAGTGGGAGCTCATAAGATGAACTTAATTATCCTGAACATAGTCAAAAGCCCTTTGCAAATTATGTCATAGCTCGCGCTTTAGTTCTATAGTTTTAGATATGTTCCTAGAGAAAATATAGTTGAAAGTTGACAGTAGCAATTATGCGGACAGTAGAAGGCTTATGTCCTTAATGCACCGCTCGGTGTGCTGTACCTCGAACGTGGTCTGTGGATGTTGCGAATATCTGACATACACGTTTTCATGACTACATGATAGTTCGGTAATGTTAAATGGTTTACAATTGGGGCACCAAAGACATTTTTGAAATGTCGCGGAACATATGAGATGTTCCAAGAGCTGAAATTTGGATTTCAGGCTCGTGCCCACGTCAAGAGGTATGAGACCTCCGACGAGTTTTCTAGCCTACAAACTAAGGGAGAAGATCTCAATCGTTGAGCTTATACTTAGATTGTCTGGGTACAACAATCACTTGATAGTGATGTTTCTCCAAAGACATTGCCACCAAGCTACTAGAGCTTCGTGATGAACTATAACATAACAGGGATAGATATGATGATCCTTGAGCTATTCGCAATGTTCGACACCGCAAATGTAGAAATCAAGAAGGAGCATCAATTGTTGATGGTTAATGAAACCACTAGTTTCAAGAAGGGCAAGGGCAAGAAGGGGTACTTCATGAAACGGCAAATCAGTTGCTGCTCCAGTGAAGAAACCCATGGTTGAACCCCAAACCCGAGACTAAGTGCTTCTGTAATGAGGGAACGGACACTGAAGCGGAACTACCCTAGATACTTGGTAGATGAGAAGGCTGGCAAGGTCGATAGAAGTATATTGGATATATATTATGTTAATGTGTACTTTACTAGTACTCCTAGTAGCACCAGGGTATTAGATACCGGTTCGGTTGCTAAGTGTTAGTAACTCAAAATAAAAGCTACGGAATAAACAGAGACTAGCTAAAGGTGAGCTGACGATATGTGTTGGAAGTGTTTCCAAGATTGATGTGATCAAGCATCGCACGCTCCCTCTACCATCGAGATTGGTGTTAAACCTAAATAATTGTTATTTGGTGATTGCACTGAGCATAGACATGATTGGATTATGTCTAGCGCAATACGGTTATTCATTTAAGGTGAATAATGGTTACACTGTTTATTTGAATAATACCTTCAATGGTCATGCACCTAAAAGGAATGGTTCCTTGAATCTCGATCGTAGTGATACACATTTTCATGCCAAAAGATATAAGATAGTAATGATAGTACCACTTACTTGTGGCACTGCCATGTAAGTCATATTGGTGTAAAACGCATGAAGAAGCTCCATGTTGATGGATCTTTGGACTCACTCGTTTTTGAAAAGTTCGAGACATGCGAACCATGTCTATTGGTGTATATGCATGAATAAACTCCATGTAGATGGACCGTTTGGACTCACTTGATTTTGAATCACTTGAGACATGCAAATCATACCTTATGGGCAAGATGACTGAAAGCCTCGTTTTTAGTGTAATGAAACAAGAAAGCAACTTGTTGGAAGTAATACATTTTGATGTGTGCAGTCCAATGAGTGCTGAGGCATGCAGTGGATATCGTTATGTTCTTACTTCAGAGATGATTTGAGTAGATACCGAGTATATTTACTTGATGAAACACAAGTCTGAATTATTGAATGGTTCAAGTAATTTCAGAGTGAAGTTGAAGATCTTCGTGACAAGAGGATAAAATGTCTATGATATGATCATAGAGATGAATATCTGAGTTACGAGTTTTGGCACGCAATTAAGACATTGCAGAAATTGTTTCACAATTAATACCGCCTGGAACACCATAGTGTGATGGTGTGTCCGAACATCATAGTTGCATCCTATTGGGTATGGTGCGTACCATGATGTCTCTTATCGAATTACCACTATCGTTCATGGGTTAGGCATTAGAGACAAACGCGCTCACTTTAAATAGGGCACCACGTAATTCCGTTGAGATGACACCGTATGAACTATGGTTTGGAGAAACCTAAGTTGTCGTTTCTTGAAAGCTTGGGGCTGCGACGCTTATGTGAAAAAATTTCAGGTTGATAAGCTCGAACACAAAGTGGATAAATGCATCTTCATAGGACACCCAAAAACAGTTGGGTATACCTCCTATTTCAGACCCGGAAGCAAAAGTGATTGTTTCTAGAAACGGGTCCTTTCTCGAGAAAAAAAAAGTTTCTCTCGAAAGAATTGAGTGGGAGGATGGTGGAGACTTGATGAGGTTATTGAACCATCACTTCAACCAAGATAGCAGGGCACAGGAAGTTGTTCCTGTGGCACCTACATCAATTGAAGTGGAAGTTGATGATGGTGATCATGAAACTTCAGATCAAGTCACTACCGAACCTCGTAGGGTGACAAGGATGCGTACTACTTCAGAATGGTACAGTAATCATGTCTTGAAGGTCATGTCTCTAGACAACAATGAACCTACGAGCTATGGAGAAGCGATGGTGGGCCCGGATTCCGACAAATGGCTCGAGGCCATAAAATCCGAGAGAGGATCCATGTATGAAAACAAAGTGTAGACTTTGGAAGAACTGCTTGATGGTCATAAGGCTATTGGGTACAGATGGATTTTAAAACGAAGATAGACAATGATGGTAAGTATCACCATTAAGAAAGCTCGACTTGTCGTTAAGATGTTTTCCGACAAGATTCAAGGAGTTGACTACGGTGAGGCTTTCTCAATCGTAGCGATGCTAAGAGTCTTTTGGAATTGGATTAGCAGTTACTGCATTATTTATGAAATCTTGCAGATAGGATGTCAAAACATTGTTTCCTCGACAATTTTCTTGAGGAAAGGTTGTATGAGATACAACCAGAAAGGTTTTGACAATCCTGAAAGACGCTAACAAGTATGCAAAGCTCTAGCAATCCTTCTAAGGACTGGAGTAAGCATCTCGGAGTTGGAATGTATGCTTTGATGAGATGACCAAAGATTTTGGGTTTATACAAAGTTTATGGGAAACTTGTATTTCCAAAGAAGTGAGTGGGAGCACTATAGAATTTCTGATGAGTATATGTTGTTGACACATTGTTGATCAGAAATGATGTAGAATTTCTTGAAAGCATATAGGGTTACTTGAAAAGTGTTTTTCAATAGAAAACCTGGATTAAGCTGCTTGAACATTGAGCATCAAGATCTATGAGGATAGATCAAAAACCGCTAAATGGTACTTTCAAATGAGCACATACCTTGACATGATCTTGAAGGTGTTCAAGATGGATCGATCAAAGAAGGAGTTCTTGCCTGAGTTGTAAGGTATGAAGTTAAGAGTTAAAGCTCGACCACGGCGTAAGAGAGAAAAGGACGAAGGTCGCCCCTATGCTTCGCATTTAGGCTCTATAGTATGCTATGCTGTGTACCGCACCGGAAGTGTGCCTTGCCATGAGTCAATCAAGGGGAACAAGAATGATCCAGGAATGGATCATTGGACAGCGGTCAAAATTGTCCTTGGTGTAAATAAGGATGTGTTTCTCGATTATGGAGGTGATAAAGAGTTCGGCGTAAAGGGTTACGTCGATGCAAGCTTTAACACCTATCCGAGTGACTCTGAGTAGCAAACCGGATACGTATAGTGGAGAAACCATTTGGAATAGCTTCAAGTGGAGCGTGGAAGCAGCATTTACAATATGACCTAGAGATTTTTGAAGTACATACGGATCTGAATGTAGCAGACCCGTTGACTAAAACCTCTCTCACAAGTAAAACATGATCAAACCCCTGAACTCATTGAGTCTTAATCACATGATGATGTGAACTAGTTTATTGACACTAGTAAACTCTTTGGATGTTGGTCACATGGCGATGTGACTGTGAGTGTTAATCACATGGCGATGTGAACTAGATTATTGACTCTAGTGCAAGTGGGAGACTGTTGGAAATATGCTCTAGAGGCAATAATAAATTAGTTATTATTATTATATTTCCTTGTTCATGATAATCGTTTATTATCCATGCTATAATTGTATTGATAGGAAACTCCAATACATGTGTGGGTACATAGACAACACCATGTCCCTCGTAAGCCTCTAGTTGACTAGCTCGTTGATCAATAGATGGTTACGGTTTCACGACCATGGACATTTGATGTCGTTGATAACGGGATCACATCATTAGGAGAATGATGTGATGGACAAGACCCAATCCTAAGCTTAGCACAAAGATCGTGTAGTTCGTATGCTAAAGCTTTTCTAATGTCAAGTATCATTTCCTTAGACCATGAGATTGTGAAACTCCCGGATACCGTAGGAATGCTTTGGGTGTACAAAACGTCACAACGAAACTGGGTGGCTATAAAGGTGCACTACGGGTATCTCCGAAAGTGTCTGTTGGGTTGGCACGAATCGAGACTGGGATTTGTCACTCTTTGTGACAGAGAGGTATCTCTGGGCCCACTCGGTAGGACATCATCATAATGTGCACAATGTGACCAAGGGGTTGATCACGGGATGATGTGTTACGGAACGAGTAAAGAGATTTGCCGGTAACGAGATTGAACAAGGTATCGGCATACCGATGATCAAACCTCGGGCAAGTACAATACCGCTAGACAAAGGGAATTGCATACGGGATTGCTTGAATCCTTGACATCGTGGTTCATCCGATGAGATCATCGTGGAACATGTGGGAGCCAACATGGGTATCCAGATCCTGCTGTTGGTTATTGACCGGAGAACGTCTCGGTCATGTCTGCATGGTTCCCGAACCCGTAGGGTCTACACACTTAAGGTTCGGTGACGCTAGAGTTGTTATGGGAAATAGTATGTGGTTACCGAAGGTTGTTCGGAGTCCCAGATGAGATCCCGGACATGACGAGGAGCTCCGGAATGGTCCGGAGGTGAAGATCGGTATATTGGACGAAGGTATTGGAGTTCGGAATTGTTCCGGGGGTACCAGGTGATGACCAACGTGTCCGAAAGGGGTTTCGGAGGCCCCGGCTAGCTTTGGGGGGCCTTATGGGCCAAGGGGAGAGGGGACATCAGCCCACTAAGGGGCTGAGCGCCCCTCCCACCCCATTTCATGTAACCTGGAGAGGTGGGGCGCCACCCCTAGGGCAGCCACCACTCCCGGCTTGGGGGGCAAGTTTCCTAGGGGGTGGGGGCGCCAAAACCCATCTAGTGTTTCCCCTATGGCCGCCGCCCCTCCCCTAGGGAACCCTAGGGAGCCTCCCCCTCCTCCCTTCCCCCTATATATAGTGAGAGAGAGAGAGGGCAGCCACACCCTTCCCCTGGCGCAGCCCTCTCCCTCCTCCAACACCTCCTCCTCCTCTGTAGTGCTTGGCGAAGCCCTGCCGGAGAACCACGAGCTCCATCACCACCATGTCGTCGTGCTATCGGAGTTCTCCCTCAACTTCTCCTCTCCCCTTGCTAGATCAAGAAGGAGGAGACGTCCCCGGGCTGTATGTGTGTTGAACGCGGAGGCACCGTTGTTCGGTGCTTAGATCGGAATCAACCGCGATCTGAATCGCGCGAGTACGACTCCTTCATCCGCGTTCTTGTAACTATTCCTCTTAGCGATCTTCAAGGGTATGAAGATTCTCATCCTCTCCCTCTCTTGTTGCTAGAATCTCCATATATTGATCTTGGTGATGCGTAGAAAATTTTGAATTTCTGCTACGTTCCCCAACATTTACTCATACCAACTATTTTCAAATTTGAAGGATGGAATTGAAACTCCAATGGCGCAACAGGTATGTTTTAAACCTGTTTCTTTAACTGGTTTGCTGCTGTAACCTGCTCTATGTTGATTTCAGTTTCAATTGAATAAACAGTTATGTTCTCATGTCATGCACATTACAAGTGTTGTTATTGCTCTATAGTTACCCACACTTATATTCTGTCTATTCTGCTTTGTCTTGAACAAATATTATTTGAACTGTGTGTCTATCTTCATTTGGCAACAAAAACTAGAATGATATAGACCACAAAGTGACCCAACATAGATATATGTTTGTTTCATGTTGTTATCCTGTCCACTTTACTACTGAACTCATTTACCAAAATGAGTTTCGTATACAACATGGTAAACATGTGATGTGTCTGCTTGTTTCTCTTTTAGAATGCGGACAAAATATTGGAGAACAAGACTGCGTTATCCAATGGTAAAGGAAGTAATGCAGATAAGGTTCAAGATAGTGAGACATCCCTGTTGGTCTCCAAGAAAGATGATAAAAACTATCTTGACGACAGTGAGGGAACCCAAAAGTCCTGTCTTGATGTAGTGTTCGAGTTACTGGCCACTACTGCTGGCACAAGCTCTTCGAACTCGCTGCCTGAATCAGTTCGTCTTCTCGAGTCTCAACTTCAAGTTGAAAGACATCGATCAGATGTCTTCTGACAGAAGTCAAGGACTGAGGAAGTCCCTGCAGAATTCAGATGCATATTTTCTGGTGCAACAGCAAGCGCTGGAGGATTTAAGCGCCAAACAAGAGAAAGTTAATAAGCTTGCTAAGCATCTTTCTAGCATTATGGGTACCCAGGATATTGTTTCTTGAGATCTTCTGAAGTGGTTTCAGTTCTGGATTTGTTTTGCTGCGGCGTTTATTTGTGCTGGTTGCCAACTTTGACAACCAGTGTATATGATATGCGGCTTTGTTCCCTATATTTGCACTGGTGGCGAACTTTTTGCCTAGTGGATGTAATATGTGTAATAGCCATGATAGCCTAGCGTTAGTTGCTTGCTTATTTATTTCCTTGTTGTCTTGTTTATTTGTTTGCTTGTAGTAATTGTAGTTCTTTTTCCGCGGTTTGCTAGTGGCTGCAATAACCTATTTTTTAAAACTAGGCCACAATAACCATGGGCTTATATTTACTGTAGTGACACTAGGCCTCCTACTGGCCGTAGAAACAGTGGGCCTTCTACGGGCCGTAGAAACAATGGGCTTTCTACGGGTCGTAGCATCAATGGGCCTTATACGGGCCGTATGATCGATTGGCCAAACATGGGCCAAACAGACTGCATTATGGCCGTAAACGGGCTAGAGTTGGAATCGTCCTTTCATGGGCCAACCATAACGGGCCATCGTTAATAGGCCGTATTTGATGACGCTATGAAAACGGCCCAACGTATTAACGGACCACAAATGGGCCGACTGTAACCACGGGCTGAATTTGGCCAACAAGAAGAAAATGACAGTAACGGGCCGTAAGTAAACGAATGCTAGAAATGAGCCCAAGAATAAATGGGCTCTGAGAAGGCCGAAAGATAACATGGGCTGGGAACGGCCCGACGGAATAACGGGCCGTTCATGGGTATAAAGTGATACACTGTTCATTACGGGCCAGTTTCACCACGGGCCGATAATGGGTGGAAAGTGATACACTGTTCATTACGGGCCAGTTTCACCACGGGCTGTTAATAGGCCAAGAGTTACATAGGGCCTCATATGGGCCGAAAGACGTCATGGGCCATACATGCGCCAGAAGTGAAAACGGGCTAGAATCATATTGGATGGCCCAGATGATGCTACTGGGCCTAATTCGGATAGGGTGTAACGGGCCTTG
This sequence comes from Aegilops bicornis, assembly GCA_021605145.1. Lineage (NCBI taxonomy): Eukaryota > Viridiplantae > Streptophyta > Magnoliopsida > Poales > Poaceae > Aegilops > Aegilops bicornis. Next base: position 251,759,329 of record CM038673.1, read on the forward strand.
GGTTAGCGGGCTGTAAATAGGCTATATGCGAACAGGCCGTTAACAGGATTTCCATGGGACGGCCCCCCACCTTTTGACCAAGTCAAACGGGCCGGCCTTTCACAGGAATGGGCCTCTATTGGGCCGTGCCACGTGTTGACGTATCATAGGCGCCTTACGTCCAATGAGTGGATGACATCTGTCCCAACGATGAGCAGACACGTGTTTCCTCCAGCCAATGATAATTTTACACGTGGAAAATCCCCATTGGTCGGGGCTGTTTACGGGTTATCGGATCCAAAACCTGACCCGATAGCTTAACAACGTTCCGTTATGGTGGATGCCACGTGTCGGTCACCCTTGACGAAAGCACTTCTGTGACGCGCGATTTATCGTCATGGAAGTGGACACTTCCGTGATGATAATTCTGGGAATGTCATGGAACACTTCTACGCCAAAGACAGTATGACTATCTTGATTCTGTCATAAAATCGTCATGGATGTACATGCATGACAGAAAACGCGACCTACTGTGACAAACACGTATCATCACTGAAGTGTATTTTTGATGTAGTGAAGACACTCAAAGAACACCTCATGTTTCAATTTTGTTACATAACGTTTACCATACGTGCATGCTACGGGACTTCCAAACTTCAACACAAGCATTTCTCAAATTCACAACTACTCAACTAGCACAACTTTGATATCACTACCTCCATGTCTCAAAACAATCATCAAGCATCAAACTTCTCTTAGTATTCAACATACTCATAAGAAAGTTTTTACTAGTCTTGAATACCTAGCATATTAAGATTATTTAAGCGAATTACCATGCTATTTAAGACTCTCAAAATAATCTAAGTGAAGCATGAGAGATCAATAGTTTCTTTAAAACAAATCCACCACCGTGCTCTAAAAGATATAAGTGAAGTACTAGAGCAAAAACTATATAACTCAAAAGATATAAGTGAAGCACATAGAGTATTCTAATAATTTCTGAATCATGTGTCTCTCTCTCAAAAGGTGTGTACAGAAAAGATGATTGTGGTAAACTAAAAAGCAAAGACTCAAATTATACAAGACGCTCCAAGCAAAACACATATCATGTGGTGAATAAAAATATAGCTCCAAGTAAAGTTACCGACCCTAGGCTCCAAGATCTAGCACATAGCAAAAGAGGTAAGCCTCCAACCCTAGGATCCCTCTAGGCGACCCCTAAGCGACCACCGCCGGTGGCCACTCTGGCCCCGGCGGCCACCCTTCCTTCCGCCAGTGGCCACTCCGGCCTCGGCGGCCACCTTTCCCACCGCCGGTTGCCACTCCGGCACCGGTGGACACTGTTCCACTGCTTTTTGTCACCACTAGGGTGGCAGCCTCCAACCTTTTTCCGGTTGCTTTGCGGGAAGTGTTGCGACTAGGATGACCATGGATCCTCCTTCACTCAACTTTGCTCGAGGTAAAGATTTCCAACTGTCCATGAGGCAAAAGTTTGGTCACCCAGTGGTGTTTTCACCTGGTTTCCGTCAACGTGAGTTCTCTTAGGTGGTTTCCTTCTGTCGTGCTCGTTTTCGGTTGGATTGTCACACAGTTAGTGTCACGTTGCAATCTTGCTTCGGTGGCTATCCTCAAGGTTTCCGTGTGCTTCATCTCAAGGACAGAACGTTCAAGTTTTCTGTTGCTTCAAAAGGTGTGGGTTTTGAGATCTATAATCAAGGCCGGATAGTTGAGAAGGATTTTGAGTTAGTTTTCAATCTTTGTGGAGGTCCTAATTGGCTACGTGAAGAACAACTTTTCTATCGTGAGGAAGAAGCCTCTTGGACTAGAGTTGTCAATGGATCGCGACCGCGATCTGTCGCCGGCAGTTTCTGGCGATCAACCCCGGCAGTCAGTTTTTGCTCGCCTAGCGAATATTCCGACCACTAGCAATAATGTGGTCACAGACTTTAATGTGCCCTTAATGCCCAATAATACCCCCTCAGGAGAGGATCGCGCAGCTATTACTACAGGCGGGAATCTGGGTCTTTCAAATAACTCGATTCAATGCTACGCGTGTGGCAAGATGGGCCACTTTGCTCAGGAGTGTCGCGACACTCGTCTTCCTGGGCTTTACGCTTCTCTCAAGTTTGCTACTTTCACAAGCCCACCTATTGAGGCCTGGGACTTGGAGGTGATCCAGGATTGGTTCAAGTCCGTCGGCGACCCATGACCCTCGCGAAGTTTCCTCTTTTCGTGAGCTATGTATGGGATCTTTTCCTAATTTTCAGCCTCGCCCTACTCTTGCCTCCTCAACTTCTACGCTCTGCTCCTCTCTGTTTCACCGCTCTGCCCAAACTCCATTCCCGTCACCTTTAGCTTGATCACACGAGGGTGTTCGTTTTGCAGCTCCGATGGCCAACATCCCAATTGATCCGCGTCCATTCGTGCCTCATGGTTTCGACATTCAGCATGTCCCTGGCCGCAATGGGGTGGCTAGAGTGGTACTGCTGCAGCGTCCTCGTCGCCATGAAGATTGGGCGATTGCGACCATCCATCCTCTCCCCGTCGATGCTCCATTCCCCAATGTAAGAGATGTTCTTGATGAGTTTATTGTTGAACATAGGAAGTTGGGGTTGAGGGATGTTCAGCGTTGCCCGTTTGGAGAGGCCTATGTTCGGCTCACAAGGGTTAGGGACAGGGATAAGCTGGTGCTAGATAGTCCTCATGAATTCGGTGATGTGTTCATTACTTTCGTCAAGCACGATGAGGGAAGAAATCACAGGAGGGTTCTTTTCAATAGAACTGTTTGGTTGCTTCTGACGGGAGTTCCATTTGATTTCCGTAACATTGAAGATTTGGCTTGTGCTGTCAGTAAGTTTGGTCGCATGATATCCTGGGACAAAGAGGATGATCACATGGGATGTATTGTAGTCAAGGCTAGAGTCATGAACCTAGATATCATTCCTAAAAGTATGCGTTGGTCTGAAGGAGACGAATTTGAGGAGGATGGTTGGTCTTCCTCCATTGAAGTGCTGGCTAGTGAGCTCCTTGGTTGAGGTCCTGCAGATGAGGATCCAATTCCTCCTGCCAATGTGGATCCTCACCCTCTCCCTGAAGATGATGTGCCTGCTCATGGTTTTCATGCTGATGCTGTCAACAATAATGAAGTAGATGCTCAGGGTGCAGAGAATTGGGATAACTGGGAAGAGATTCAGTAGAATCAGCAAAATGCTGACCTTGAGGATCTTTTGGATGCTGTGCAGCAGGAGGAAATGGCCTGGGCAGATGGAGAAGAACTGCATCCTGCTCCAAGCAACATCAGTTTATCCTCTGACATGTCTTTCTCTAAGGGAGATAACTCAAATTTGTTTTGGGCCCCTGTTGCAGTGGAGACTATCCCTCCAAGGGAAGTAGTGCCTGCTATTTTTCCTCCCTCAGCCATGGTGATTGCTAATGGGTTGCAGAACATAATTCAAGCATATCAGTCAGATGATGAGGAACCTCCTTTAATGCAAGAGAATGCCCAGGATGCTGCTTTGGTTGTTGAAGTTTTACATGATCAAGTTCAGGCTGTTGTAGAGCAATTTCAGCATGTTGCCTCCAATAGTCATGTGGCAGATGTTATTGCTGATGTTTCTGCATCTCTTCATTTGGATCCTGCCCCACATGTGCTGCTGGAAGTTTTTGAGGAGCCTGCCCTGGTCACTGATCCATCTTTGGATGCCGTGTCAACTGATGGGCAAGTTACATCTTCATTTGCAGCCCTGGCATGCAGTCCTGAACATGTTACTAATGCTAGGGGAAGCTTGGAGCCTCTGGAGAACTTTGAGGATCTTCAGTCAGGGTTACAAGGTAATTGGGTTACTCAAATAAATGAGCACTTTAGCATGGCTCCTTCTCTTCTTGGTTTGAAAAGAATTCAGATGGCTGCTGCTGCTACTAATGATCACTCTGTTTCTGAAGAAGGCATGCTTCTGTGGAAAAACCACTTTAAGGACCAATCCTTGGAAAACAGGAGCTCTTTCTCTACCAACATTCATGTAAGTTGGTTTAACTTTATTGTCCACCTGCTTCTGTCCCCTGATAAGTTTGCTTGGACTGTTAATATGTTAAAATCTGGAATGTGGGAACTGTTCATCTTTGTGGAAAATATGGATCAAGCCTTTACTGCTCCATATACCCGACAAGTGTCCTACCTCTCATGCACCTATTTGCCAGTCATGGAGGGTGAGGTCAAGGGCAAAGAAAATATTGGTGTGTCTGCCAATATGCAAGATGTGGAGTCCCAGGCCCTGCTGCAACCTTTTGGTTCAGATAACTTGAGGAAGAGAAGATGTGGAAAAACTCCACTAGTGGAATCAGAGGTAAGGAGAAGTGATAGAATTAAGAAAGACAATGCTGGTTACAAGAGAAATTCCTATTCTAATAATAATTGTCTTCCCTGCAATGCTGTCCCTCCCATCATACAAAAATCAGTTGTTAAAAACCTCACTGCCTCCTTTTGTAAGGTTGCTGAGGGGGAGCTGGAGGACAAGCTGGCCAAGAAGCCCAAGAGAAGGCCAGAGGATGTTTTGGACAAGGTGCCCTTGGCCAAAGGAGAAGGACATACCTCCAACTCATCTTAATGATTATGTCCCTTACTTGGAGTTCTGTGTGGAGGGTGTGTGTGTGTGGTTTCTCACCTAGTTTGATGATGTTTCTGATCAATGTAAGACTGGGATATTGGCACTTTCTGAACTCTATATGTCCGGTGATGTACTACCCTATTACTACCTATTTGCTGTATGTTTGGCTGCCCTGCTGGATATGTGTTGTGCTGTGGATCAGGGTTTTGTGCAATTTACCCTCATGTGTGGAAGATCAAGTGCTGTTACTTGACCTCTGGTACAAAATAATTATATGTTTCCATGAATAACACAAATAGAAGCTGGAACATTCTCAATTGGAACATTAGAGGTATAAATTCTGATGACAAATGGTTGGCCTTAAGGCAGAAAATTGATGAGAGTGACTGCAACATTTTGTGTCTTCAAGAAACCAAGAGAGAGACTTTTGACACTGCTTACTTAAAAAATTTCTGCCCTTCCAGACTTAATAAATTTGCTTACCTGCCCTCTGTTGGAGCTTCTGGGGGGCTCCTTGTGGTTTGGAATGGATCTCAGTTCTCAGGAGAGGTCATTGCACAAAATAGGTTTTCCCTTTCATTACAATTTACCAGTCTGCTTTCCAACCAGTCCTGGATCCTCTCCAATATTTATGGGCCATGTGATCCACAAGACAAAATTGAGTTTATTAACTGGTTTCTGAATATCCACATGCCTGATGATGTTGACTGGATCTTAATGGGAGATTTCAACCTTATGAGGGCACCATCAGATAGGAATAGACCTGGGGGAGATGTCAATGATATGCTCCTGTTCAATGAGGCTATCAGTAATCAAGGTTTAATTGAATTACCTTTGCATGGCAGAAAGTTTAGTTGGAGTAACATGCAACTTGATCCTCTGTTGGTAAAACTTGATTGGTTTTTCACTTCTGCCTCTTGGATGACTACTTTTCCAAACACAATTGTGATGCCTCTTGCTAAGCCTATTTCAGATCATCTGCCCTGTGTAATAAAAGTGGGTACTTCTATCCCAAAGGCAAAAGTGTTTAGGTTTGAAAACTTCTGGCTCCAACATTCTGATTTCAAGCAGGTTGTTGCCAATGCTTGGAATATTCCAGTTGGCAATCTTGATGCTGTCAAAACCTTGAATGCTAAATTTAAAAACTTAAGAAGAGCCTTGAAGCTGTGGGCTAAAACCTTGTCTTGTCTGAAGACTCAAATTGCAAAGCTGAATGAGTTCATATTCCTATGGGACCTCTTTGAAGAATTTAGAGAGTTGGACTTTCATGAATGGAATTGCAGGGCTATTCTTAAAGAACATCTGCTTATTCTATTGAGGAATCAAAAGATCTATTGGAAGCAAAGAGGGAAAATCAAAGGGGTGAAGTTTGGAGATGAGAACACAAAGTTCTTCCACACTAGAGCATCAATTAATTACAGGCATAATCATATTGTTGCACTCCAAAATGATGACCAAGTTGAAATATCTGATCATGCTGGGAAAGCTGCAATTTTATTGGACACTTACAAAAAAAGAATGGGCACATCTCAGAAAACTTCAATGCATTTTGACCTGGTTTCCTTGTTTGGGCAGAGATAACATTCTGATATCTTTGATAAACTTGAATTGCCTTTTTCTGAAGAGGAAATTGAAGCTGTGCTCAAAGATCTCCCACCAGACAAATCACCAGGCCCTGATGGTTTTAACAATGAATTTCTCAAGTCTTGCTGGGACATTATTAAGGGAGATGTGCTCAGATTCATACATGATTTTCATGCAGGGCAAATTTCTATTGAGAGCTTAAATACTTCATACATTACCCTTATTCCAAAGGGGAGTACTCCATTGACAGCAAATGATTTTAGACCAATCTCATTACTAAATTGCTGTCTGAAGATTGTCACTAAGCTGCTAGCAAACAGGTTGCAAAAAGTGATCCTCAAGTTGGTTCATATCAACCAATATGGTTTTCTCAAAGACAGATCCATTCATGATTGTTTGGGTTGGGCATATGAATATTTGCACCAATGTCATAAGTCTAAAGATGAGATTATTGTTCTTAAACTGGATTTTGAAAAGGCTTTCGACACAATTGAGCACCAGGCAATGCTGGATATTTGGAAGGCCAAAGGCTTTGGAGACAGATGGATTTCATGGATCAAAATGCTCTTCACTTCTGCTTCATCTGCTATCCTGCTAAATGGTGTCCCTGGAAAAAAGTTTTATTGTCTTAGAGGTGTAAGGCAGGGGGACCCTCTTTCCCCCCTCCTGTTTGTTCTTGCTGCAGATTTGCTTCAGTCAGTTCTCAACAATGCAATGCACATGGGACTGCTATCTGCCCCCTTACAAGTGGAGTCTTGCCCTGATTTTCCAATTGTCCAGTATGCTGATGACACCCTGGTTATACTACAAGCAGATGCCAAGCAACTACATTGCCTTAAAGCCCTCCTCAATACTTTTGCTGATGCGACTGGACTTAAGGTAAATTACAATAAATCCAGTATGATTCCAATAAATGTGTCAGAAGAGAAGATGGAGATTTTGGTCAACACTTTTCACTACAAGAAGGAATCTTTTCCAATCCAATATTTGGGAGCACCCTTAGGACTTCATAAACCCACTGTTGAGCAATGTTTTCCTCTTGTCACAAGACTGCAGAAGAAGCTTCTGGGTTTATCCCCCTTTATGAAACTGGCTGGAAGACTGCTGTTGGTGAAATCTGTCCTCAATTCTTTGTTGATCTATCTCATGGGATGCATTGATGTGCCTGTCACCATCAAAACACAAGCCATCAAGTATTTGAGACACTGCCTGTGGAGAGGAGCAGACTGGAGGACCACGACCTGCCATGGTGGCATGGAGCACTGTGTGTAGACCAAAAAATCAAGGAGGTTTGGGTATCATGGATATCTTTATTCAGAATAAGGCCCTGCTACTTAAGAATCTGCACAAATTCTATAACACACACAATACTCCCTGGGTCAACTTGATTTGGGAATCATATTACAACAATGAAACACTGCCTGGTAATCATTGGATTGGATCTTTTTGGTGGAAGGCAAACCTTAAGCTTATTGATAACTATAAGTCCTTAGCCAGATGCAACATAGGTGATGGCAAGAGTGCCTTCTTTTGGACTGATTTTTGGCACTCTGCTTGTTTGCAAGACATGTTCCCTCATTTATTTTCTTTTGTGAAGAACAAGAATGCTACTGTCCACACCATTCTCCAAACAGAATTCTTAGAGGATCTATTCCATCTACCTCTGACTGTGCAAGCTTTCCAGGAATTTGAGGCTATGGAGAACATTTGTATTGAGTTAAGAGCTTCTGATGCAATTGATAGCACCGACACTTGGAGCTACATTTGGGGAAATGAACAATTCTCGATTGCTAAGGCCTATAAAGTTATGATGGGAGTTAAAATTGTGCCACAACAGTTCAACTGGATCTCGAATAGCTCTTGTCACCAAAGCACAAGGTGTTTTTTGGAGATTGCTACATGATGTACTCAATACTAGAAATCTTTTGAGAAGGAAAACATTTCATTTGGCCAACTACAACTGTGTTGTCAACAACTGGCCCTCGTGAAGAAACACTTCAAAGATCTTTTTCTGGACCTGCCCTTTTACAACTCAATGTTGGGACTTGATTTGCCCTTCACGACAGGAAAATGTTTCAATTCTGGAAGCTTTTCTTGATCTCAAACTGAAGCTACATGTTGCTTTCTTCATGGAAATAATCATCCTTGCTTCTTGGGCTATCTATATCTCAAGGAACAATTTGATCTTCCAAGCAGTTCAACCTACTATCCAGAGGTGGAAAGCTATTTTCCTGGAGGAGCTCAATCTGCTAAGATTTAGGATTAAGCAGAGCTATGCTGGTGCCTACTGTTCTTGGCTTGACAATCTTGTACTGTAATTCTAGACTCTAATTAGTTTTTTCCTTCTTAGCTTTTTTCTTCTCTTTTCTTGCTTCTTCTGGCTTATCTCAAGCCTTTTGTACTTTGGACTCTCTTTGTTTTTGCCTATTTAATAAAAATTGTAGTGGGGTTTTGCCCTACTGTGTATAGTAAAAAAAAATCGGCCCCCCATGTGAAAGTCGGTTTAAACGCTCGGATCCCATTCCAGAACGGAGATACCCGCCTTCTAGCCTCGAAGAAGGTGCCATTGTGGAAATATTTAGCCTTCAGAAGCTCTGCCCAGAGTCCCAACTCGTTTTGGGCAAGCTTCTAGATCCACTTGGCAAGCAGCGCAACGTTCATGAGTTTGGAGTTAATCACCAAGACCGCCATGACACTTAGGGTGACACACGGCCGCCCACTTAACCAAGTGGTACTTGCATTTGGACCCAGCTCCCTCGCAAAAGAAGTGGGACCGCGGGGTATCTAACTTGGCGTGAACTCCATCTGCAAGTAGGAACAACCCCATGAGGAATATGGGTGGCGAGGACAGGCTCGACTTGGTAAGGATGAGGCGGGCACCGATTTACATGAATTTGCCCTACCATGGGTTGACACGGTCTGCTACCTTAACACATAGGGGATCCCAATCCTCTATGGTGAGCTTCTTGGGTGCAATTGGGAGTCCTAGGTATTTAATCAGAAGGGAGCCGACAGAGCAGTTAAGCCAATCGGCCACTCGCTTGCACTCGGCTTCGTCCAACCCTAACGGGATGACTTCAAACTTATGGAAGTTGATCTTCATGCTATACATTGCCTCGAAATCTTACAGAATAAGCTTCACCGTGGCAATGTTGTGGATGTCGGGCTAAAATAAGAGCATGTTGTTGTTGGCGTACCATAGCTGCGATAGGCCGGCCGGAATAAGGTGGGACACCACACCCTTGAGATGGCCCACAACCTTTGCCTCATCGAACATCGCCGCAAAGGCGTAAACCACAAAGTTGAAAAGGATCAGGGAGAACGGGTCGCCCTGGCAGAGGCCTTGCTTGTTATGGAAGAAGTGCCCTACTTCTTTGTTGATCGAGATAGCAATCTGCCCCCCGAGACCAACTGCATTATATGGTGCACCCAAGCTGCGTCGAAACCCTTCCTAAGAAGAACCTCGCAAAGGAACTCCCAATTGACCTGATCATAGGCTTTTTCAAAGCCTAACTTGAACAGGATCGCCGGTTAATGCGTACGTTTCACCTCGTGGACTATTTCTTACAAGACTACTGGGCCTTCGAGGATATTTCACCCATGAATGAAAGCATATTCGCACCGATCGATGGTGTGGTGCACAATAGGTGACATCCTAATGCGGCATGCTTTGGCACAAATCTTAAAGGGGACATTCATGCGAGGAATAGGCCTAAATTGCTTAATCGTATCCGCCCCATGAACCTTTGAGATAAGCAAAAAAATGCCAAAGTTCAGGCGAGCAATATTCATGGGCCATGACAAACCGTTGCAAATGGCAAAAATGATGTCCTTAAATACAGGCCAGAACTCTTTGAGCATCGCCACCGGCCACCCGTCCGGACCCGGGGTAGTGTCGCTCTTCATCAAGCGCAAGGCTGTGTCGATCTCTTCCTTGGAAAAGGCCAGTAGAAGGGAGTTTTTTTTCTGCTTGCGACACGTTCTGATCCTGTCCCACAAGTCAGAGCTCAGACCTGCATGATTGGGTTCCTTTGATCCCAAAAACTGTTGATAAAAGTTGTATATGTGCTTGGAAATCTCAACTTGGGTGAGTAGGAGCCCCTGATCCAACTATAGCGGCAGGATCGCACACTTCCTTTTACGACCATTGGCGAACACGTGGAAGTAATCCGTGTTAGCATCACCCTTGAGAGTCCAGTTGAGCCCACCCCAACGTCGCTAGTATTCTTCCCCCGCCCTAATGATAGTCAACACTTTGTTCTCTATGGCATATCTGTAGGCCCATTTGGACTCCAAGAAAGACTGGACACCGGCATGTTGATCCAACACGACAAGTTCTACCACACGGCTAGCCCGAAGCAGCTTGTCACCGTGCCCCTTTAGCCCCCTGCCATGCAGGGCGGCCTGCAAACGCATAGCCAAAGCCACTCAAGTGTCAAGAGGCCCCCTAGGTGACCAGCCGGCCGTGCGCGCCGCCTCCCACTTGGACAATATCATCTCCTTGAAGCCCTGCACTTCAAGTCATGCTGTTTCAATGAAGAACCATGGGCTGCGACGAATCCTGTCCTCCTGTGAGACAAAATGAGGGGGATGTGGTTTGAGCCTATGTGCATCTTTATAATAAGGTTGCAGAGCGGCAGAGCATTTTCCACTCCGACGACACAAATACCCAATCGAGCACACTCCAAATAGGGTTCAGTTGTCTGTTGGTCCAAGTGTATCGAGCCACCACTTGCGCCACTTCCCTCAAAGCCATTGAAGCGATATCATTGTTGAACATCGCCTCCCTAGGGTAGTTAATGTTATCATTGTTTTTATCCGCCCGAGCGGATTAGGTTAAAGTCCCCTCCCACTACAATGGGAAGAGCAACCATAGAGACCTCTTCGACCATGGCCTAGATTTCCCCCAAGAAACCCGCTGATCTTGTGTGATCAGCAGGCCAGTACACTACCACAATCACCACTCAATAAGTGTTGCACTATTACAAATGTGAGAAGACAAGAAAAAGGTCCCTTTGTCCCAGGAGATAACCTCACAACAGTCCTTGGCATCCACGTATTAAACCTCCCGAGTGGCTAGAAGCAGGAAAGGATCACCACACCTACCGTTCAAGAGGATAAAAGAAGATCAGGATGTGTGAAAGATGATTTGATCATTTCCTGTAACGCCACTACATCGATAGCTTCCACATGCATATAATCTTTAAGAAATGTTTTACATCCTACATGCTTGAACCCGTGAATGTTCAAAAGAGAATACGGTTGTGGATGCGAACTCCCCCGGAGCTCACAACTTTAGCCACGTGCCTTACCTTAGGTCGGCGAGGAGAGGGAGAGGAAGCAACCTCAGCTGCTAGCTCTGCCTCTGTGGGCGCAACCAAGGTGGTTGCCGAATCGCCTAATTCCGCTGTCATGGCTGCAACTCTGGCCGCCACAGCCTCATCAAGGGCCACCTGCGCCAATTCCTTGGCTCGAAGCAGCGAGATAAATTTGCTAGAGGAGCCGCTGCCCTTATGTACAGTACCACAGTCACCCAACACCCCAAACAGATGATCATCTGAGAAAGCGTTAAGAATAGAGAAGCAGGGGATGGGATTACCTGACACCTCTAGGTTCTTATCAGTCGTAAGAATCTCCATGCGTTGTAGAGCGTTGAGGCTAGCCTTTGCTCCCTTTGGCCTTGACTGGACGTGCTTGGTCCGACGGAGACCGCCTTGGATCGCTTGTCCTTGGCCACCAACACCGACTGCCCCGCTGAAAGCACAAGTGCTCCCTAGGTGGTTTTGGTAATTAATGTCAACATATCTCTTGTTGGACTAACACTTTTATCTAGTATGTTTCAGACAAGTTCAACAATGGAGTGGCATGGACTAAAGGATGTGGGAACTCCTTCAAGATGCTAAGGACAAAGGATTGGCTCAAGCTTCAAGCTCAAGACTCTTCATTTTATATTTTAGTGATCCAAGATCACATTGAGTCTATAGGAAAAGCCAATACTATCAAGGAGGGATGAGGTGTTGCTTAATGAGCCTGTTGCTTCATGTGCTTAGTGATATGCTCCAAAACCCTCAACTACTTTCCCACTTCCACACATACGCCCTACCGATTCTTTCTATCCGGCGCCACCGAGTTCAGATGTCATAGCCCCTGCCACAAACCCTAGGCAAATCGGTTTCACCATTAGGGATCTCGGTCTCACCGAGATGGGATTGCAATCTCTCTGTGTATGTCCATTACCAAAATCGGTCTCACCGAGTTTGTGTAATTGGTACTACCGAGATTACAATGCAAACTCTCTGGTTAACTTATTACCAAAATTGGTCCCACCAAGTTTGAGTAATCGGTCCCACCGAGTTTCCCTGACCAACACTCTGGTTAGCTAATTACCAAAATCAGTCTCATCGAGTTTGTGTAATCGGTCTCACCGAGATTACGTTATGCCCTAACACTAATCATATCGGTCCTACCGAGTTGCATATCAGTCCCTCTGAAAACCCTAACGGTCACTAGGTTTACTAAATCGGTCCGACCTAGTTTGATGATTCGGTCCCACCGAGTTTGGTAAATTGTGTGTAACGGTTAGATTTTGTGTGGAGGCTATATATACCCCTCCACCTCCTCTTCATTCGTGGAGAGAGCCATCGTACATGCCTACACTTCCAAAGATCCTATTTCTCGAGAGAGAACTACCTACTCATGTGTTGAGGCCAAGATATTCCATTCCAACCATATGAATCTTGATCTCTAGCCTTCCCAATTTGCTTTCCACTCAAATCTTCTTTCCACCAGATCCAAATCCTATGAGAGAGAGAGTTGAGTGTTGGGGAAACTATCATTTGAAGCACAAGAGCAAGGAGTTCATCATCAACACACCATTTGTTACTTCTTGGAGAGTGGTATCTCCTAGATTGGCTAGGTGTCACTTGGGAGCCTCCGACAAGATTGTGGAGTGAACCAAGGAGTTTGTAAGGGCAAGGAGATTTCCTACTTCGTGAAGATCTACCTCTAGTGAGGCAAGTCCTTCGTGGGCGACGGCCATGGTGGGATAGACAAGGTTGCTTCTTCGTGGACCCTTCATGGGTGGAGCCCTCCGTGGACTCACAAGAACTGCTACCCTTCGTGGGTTGAAGTCTCCATCAACGTGGATGTACGATAGCACCACCTATCGGAACCACGACAAAAACATCCATGTCTCCAATAGCGTTTGAATTCTCCAAACCCTTCCCTTTACATTCTTGCAAGTTGCATGCTTTACTTTCCGCTGCTCATATACTCTTTGTATGCTTGCTTGCTTGCTATGTATTGAAAAAAGTTAAACTTATGCCTAAACTCCACTTAAACCGAAAAAGTTAAAAACTGCAACTTTGGTACTTAGTGTCTAATCACCCCCCCCCTCTAGACACCTCTTCTCAAGATCCTACAAGTGGTATCAGAGCATTGGTCTCCATTGCTTTGGTTTAATCACCATTGGAGGAAGATGTATGAGTCTACTTTGGGGAGTCTTAGACATAGAGTGCCTATTCTTGATGGAGAGTATTTTCATGAGTGGAAAAATGAGATGCTTGTAATTTTCAACCTATATCATTTGAACAAGTACATTGCTAGCCCTTGTGCACCTCATGTTGATCCTATGCATCCTACCCTTGATGAATCTATTGACATGACTAGAAATCTTAGAACTGTTAATCTTATCACTAGAGGCTTGCCTAGAAACTTAATTATAATCTTGCCTACTCTTGAGTGTGCCTACACTATATGGAAATTTCTTGAGGAATGCTTTCCAAATTATTCCTTGAAAAATCTAGATGAAATTCTCTATAAGTCTATTGCCTTGAGTAAGATGAATACTAGTGATCCTATGTTTGGCGATCGTCTATTTGAACTTACCGACCTTATGCGTGCCAAAGGAGATGTTGGAATTATTGGTGATATTATTTCCGAAGCTATAAGAATTCATAAGCAAGATCATTGTCAAACTCAATCTAACGAAATACCCTCTCTAGGACTTGATCCACCACATGACGATGTTGAACATGGATACTATGATGAGGATGATGATAGTGACTTCGATCTTGATGATGCAATGAGACATTTTGGTCTTATGGCAAATCTTGAGGATATGTGTCAGAGGAAAGGAATGGGTTCTTGACAGTGGATGTACCGACCACATGACCGGAGATAAAGACATGTTTCATGAGCTTGCTGAAAATGATAGTCCTCGAAAGTATGTCACTTTTGGTGACAACTCAAAGGGTAAGGTGGTTGGCCTTGGTAAGGTGGCCATCTCACATGATAGCTCCATTCGTAATGTCATGCTCGTTGAATCTCTTGGCTACAACTTACTTTCAAAGATCTAGACTTGCTGATTTCGGTTTCAATGTCCTATTTCTTCAAGTAGATTGCCAAGTGTTTCGTCGAGACAATCATAAAATGGTCTTTACCGGTATACGTAGAGGTGATGTTTACATTGTTGATTTCTTTAAAAGGCACAACCTAAAACTTGCTTCATTGCTAAATCCTCAAAAGGTTGGTTATGGCATAGACGACTAGGTCATGTTGCCATGAGAAATCTTGACAAGCTTATTAAAGGAAATCATATCCTTGGAGTTAACGATGTCATATTTGATAAGGATAGACTGTGCAGTGCTTGTCAAGCAGGTAAACAGGTTGGAGGAAGGCATCCCGTGAAGAACATCATGACCACAAGGAGGCCACTCGAGCTACTTCATATGGATATTTTTGGTCCCAATGCTTACAAAAGCCTCGGTGGAAATTCTTTTGGTCTAGTTATAGTTGATGATTTTTCAAGATTTACGTGGGTGTTCTTTCTCAATGATAAATCGCACGTCCAAAAGATCTTCAAAAACTTCGCTAGGAAGGCCCAAAATCAGTTTGAAGTGAAGATCAAGAAGGTTCGCAGCGACAATGGAACGGAGTTCAAGAACGCAAATGTGGACACCTTTCTTGATGAAGAAGGGATTTCACACGAGTTCTCGGCTACGTACACACCTCAACAAAATGGATTTGTTGAGAGTAAGAACCGGAAGCTCATCGAAATGGCGAGAACGATGCTTGATGAGTACAAGACACCGAAGCACTTTTGGGCAGAAGCGGTTGAGAGAGCTTGTCATGCAACAAATCGCTTGTATCTACACAAGCTACTCAGCAAGACGGCATACGAGCTCCTCACCGATAACAAAGCCCAAGTTGGATACTTTCGAGTATTCGACTCAAAGTGCTACATTCTTGATAAGCATCGTCGTTCAAAATTTGCTCCTAAGTCTCATGAAGGTTTCCTACTAGGTTATGGCTCAAACTCTCACACTTACCGTGTCTACAACAGTTTCACCCGAAGGTTGAAGAGATGGTAGATGTGAAGTTTGATGAATCTAACGGCTCGCAAGTGGAGCAATTGCCAATTGATGTAGGAGACAAAGACCCTTGGAAGCAATCCAAGACTTGTCTATTGGCAAGGTCATCCAACAGAGGTGAAGGAGAGTACCTCGTCTGTCCAAGTGGAAGCTTCTACTTCACGACAAGGTGAACCAGGAGTTGATACGGAAGCATCCACAAGTGGAACACACCAAGATGAAGAAAACGAGGAAGAACATCACGAACGTCAACAACCTCCTTCTCCACCTCGACAAGAAAACGACAACGCCAACAATGAAGAAGATCAAGAAGAAGAAGAAGAACAAGATGAAGAAGATGTTCAACCGAGACCCAAGCAAAGTCTTTCACGAGTTCGAGCAAGAATTGCTAAAGACCATCCTGTCGAGCAAATCTACAATGATATTCAAACTGGGAGAATCACTCGCTCTAAAACTCGTTTAGCTAACTTTTGTGAAAACTATTATTTCATCTCTAGCATTGAACCTATGAAGGTCGAAGAAGCATTGGAAGATCCGGATTGGATAAATGCTATGCATGAAGAGCTACACAACTTTGAGAGAAACCAAGTTTGGACATTGGTTGAGAAGCCCGACGACAACCACAACATTATCGGTACCAAATGGGTGTTTCGCAACAAGAAAGATGAAGATGGACAAGTCGTTCGCAACAAAGCACGTCTCGTCGCCCAAGGCTACACACAAGTCGAAGGTATGGACTATGGTGAGACTTATGCTCCCGTTGCTAGACTTGAGTCCATTCAAGATCTTACTTGCCTATGCTAATCACCATAATATCACCTTGTACCAAATGGACATTAAAAATGCTTTTCTAAATGGTGAAATAGAGGAGGAAGTTTATGTTAAACAACCTCCCGTCTTTGTCAATCCTAAGAAACCAAATCATGTTTACAAACTTCACAAAGCCCTTTATGGTCTTAAACAAGCTCCTAGAGCATGGTATAAATGCTTGACCAAGTTTCTTCTTGAAAAAGGATTTGAAACTGGGAAAATTGATTCCACACTTTTTACTAAAAGGGTTAATGGAGAATTATTTGAATGCCAAATTTATGTTGATGATATCATATTTGGATCAACTAACCCTCATTTTAGTGAGAAGTTTGGAAAGATAATGTCGGAGAAGTTTGAGATGTCAATGATGAGTGAACTCAAATTCTTTCTTGGGTTGCAAATCAAGCAAACTAAGGAAGGTACTTTTGTCTCTCAAACGAAGTACACTAAGGACTTATTCAAGAAGTTCAGTATGCAAGAGTGCAAAGGTATGTCTACACCCATGCCTACTAGTGGACATCTTGATTTGACCAAAGATGGTAAACTGGTTGACCAAAAGGTTTATCGCTCTATGATTGGATCATTGTTATACCTATGTGCTTCACGTCCCGATATTATGCTAAGTGTGTGCATGTGTGCAAGATATCAAGCTGCTCCTAAAGAATGTAGTCTTAAGGCCGTAAAAAGGATAGTGAGATACTTAATTCATACACCAAATTTTGGCATTTGGTATCCTAAGAGGGTCTCTTTCGATCTTGTTGGCTACTCTGACTCGGATTATGCCGGAGACAAGGTTGATAGAAAGTCCACTTCGGGTACTTGTCAATTTCTTGGTAGATCTCTTGTGTCTTGGTCCTCCAAGAAACAAAACTCGGTATCCTTATCTACCGCCGAAGCGGAGTACATTGCCGCTGGTTCATGTTGTGCTCAATTACTTTGGATGACCCAAAATCTTAAAGATTATGGGATATATGTGAAACATGTTCCATTGCTTTGTGGCAATGAAAGTGCTATCAAAATTGGTCATAATCCCATACAACATTCTCGAACTAAGCATATTGAAGTTGACATCATTTCATTCGAGATCATGTTGCTAAGGGTGACATTAAACTTAAGCATGTTCGTACCGAAAAGCAATTTGCGGATATATTTACTAAACCTCTTGATGAGAAAGTGTTTTGCAGGTTGAGAGGAGAATTGAACATCATTGATACTTCAAACTTGGAGTAGAAACTCCATTGGATACATGCAAGACATGAGCTTATGACTAATCCATGATATCTCTCTTATGATGAAACTATTATATCTTGGATATATTTGCATCTTGCATGTTATCTAACCCATGTATGTAGTTGGTTGAAACAATTTCCATGAGATTGTAATCTACTCATATCTTGAGCAATCTCTACATCACCAAGTCTCTACACTATGGTGGTTGAGGACAAGGAAGCACAGAATCATTCAAACATATCTTTTGACAAACTCTATGTCGAGCTTCATGATTATCATTTTTGGATACACAAGTGCTGTTGGAAATATGCCCTAGAGGCAATAATAAATTAGTTATTATTATATTTCCTTGTTCATGATAATCGTTTATTATCCATGCTATAATTGTATTGATAGGAAACTCAAATACATGTGTGGATACATAGACAACACCATGTCCCTAGCAAGCCTCTATTGGCTAGCTCGTTGATCAATAGATGGTTACGGTTTCCTGACCATGGACATTGGATGTCATTGATAACGGGATCACATCATTAGGAGAATGATGTGATGGACAAGACCCAATCCTAAGCCTAGCACAAAGATCGTAGTTCAGTATGCTAAAGCTTTTCTAATGTCAAGTATCATTTCCTTAGACCATGAGATTGTGCAACTCCCGGATACCGTAGGAATGCTTTGGGTGTACCAAACGTCACAACGAATCGGGTGGCTATAAAGGTGCACTACGTATCTCCGAAAGTGTCTGCATTGGGTTGGCACGAATCGAGATCGGATTTGTCACTCCGTAAACGGAGAGGTATCTCTGGGCCCACTCGGTAGGACATCATCATAATGTGCACAATGTAATCAAGGAGTTGATCACGGGATGATGTGTTACGAACGAGTAAAGAGACTTGCCGGTAACGAGATTGAACAAGGTACGGGATACCGACGATCGAATCTCGGGCAAGTACAATACCGCTAGACAAAGGGAATTGTATACGGGATCGATTGAGTCCTTGACATCGATGTTCATCCGATGAGATCATCGTGGAACATGTGGGAGCCAACATGGGTATCCAGATCCCGCTGTTGTTTATTGACCGGAGAACGTCTCGGTCATGTTCAAGATGATTCCCGAACCCGTAGGGTCTACACACTTAAGGTTCGATGGCGCTAGGGTTATAAAGGAAGTTTGTATGTGGTTACCGAATGTTGTTCGAGTCCGGATGAGATCCCGGACGTCACGAGGAGTTCGGAATGGTCCGGAGGTAAAGATTTATATATGGGAAGTCCTGTTTTGGTCACCGAAAAGTTTGGGGTTTATCGGTAATCGCATCTGGGACCACCGGAGGGTCCCGGGGTCCACCAAGTGGGGCCACCAACCCCGAGAAGGTTGCGTGGGCCAAGTGTGGGAGGAACCAGCCCCAAGGGGCTGGTGCGCCCACAAGAGGCCCAAGGCGCAAGGGAGAGTGGGAGGGCAAACCCTAGGGCAGATGGGCCCTAAGGCCCATCTAGTGGGCGCCTCCTCCCCTCCCTCTTGGCCGCCCCTTGAACCCCTCTAGGGCTGCCGCCCCTCTAGGGGTGGGAACCCTAGAGGGGGCGCACCCTCCACCCCTTCCCCTATATATATGAGGCCTAGGGGGCTGCCCACAATACACGAGAGCCTTCTTCTCCAGGCGCAGCCCTGCCTCTCCTCCTCCTCCTCTCCCATGGTGCTTGGCGAAGCCCTGCGGGATTGCCACGCTCCTCCATCACCACCATGCCGTTGTGCTGCTGCTGGATGGAGTCTTCCTCAACCTCTCCCTCTCTCCTTGCTGGATCAAGGCATGGGAGACGTCACCGGGTTGTACGTGTGTTGAACGCGGAGGTGCCGTCCGTTCGGCACTCGGATCTCCGGTGATTTGGATCACGACGAGTACGACTCCTTCAACCCCGTTCTCTTGAACGCTTCCGCTTAGCGATCTACAAGGGTATGTAGATGCACTCTTCTTCCCCTCGTTGCTGGTTTCTCCATAGATAGATCTTGGTGACACGTAGGAAAATTTTGAATTTCGCCACGTTCCCCAACAAGGGCATCATGAGCTAGGTCTATTGCGTTGATTCTTTGCACGAGTAGAACACAAAGTAGTTGTGGGCGTTGATGTTGTTCAATATGCTTACCGTTACTAGTCCAATCTTGTTTTGACGGTATTGTGGGATGAAGCGGCCCGGACCGACCTTACACGTGCTCTTCGTGAGACGAGGTTCCACCGATCGACATGCGCTTGGTGCATAAGGTGGCTAGCGGGTGCCGCCTCCCACTTTAGTCGGAACGGATTCGATGAAAAGGGTCCTTATGAAGGGTAAATAGCAATTGGCATATCACGTTGTGGTTTTGCGTAGGTAAGAAACGTTCTTGCTAGAAACCCATAGCAACCATCGTAAAACATGCAACAACAATTAGAGGACGTCTAACTTGTTTTTGCAGGTATGCTATGTGATGTGATATGGCCAAGAAGAATGTGATGAATGATATGTGATGTATGAGATTGATCATGTTCTTGTAATAGGATTCACGACTTGCATGTCGATGAGTATGACAACCGGCGAGCCATAGGAGTTGTCTTTATTTATTGTATGACCTGCGTGTCATTAAACAACGCCATGTAATTACTTTTACTTTATTGCTAACCGGTAGCCATAGTAGTAGAAGTAATAAGTTGGCGAGACAACTTCATGGAGACACGATGATGGAGATCATGATGTCATGCCGGTGACGATAATGATCATGGAGCCCGAAGATGGAGATCAAAGGAGCAAAATGATTTTGGCCATATCATGTCACTATTTTATTGAATGTGATGTTTATCATGTTTATGCATCTTGTTTACTTAGAACGACGGTAGTAAATAAGATGATCCCTTACACAAATTTCAAGAAGTGTTCTCCCCTGACTGTGCACCGTCGCTTCTAAGCACCACGTGATGATCGGGTGTGATGGATTCTTACGTTCACATACAACGGGTGTAAGACAGATTTACACAGCAAAAACACTTGGGGTTAACTTGACGAGCCTAGCATGTACAGACATGGCCTCGGGAACACAGAGACCGAAAGGTCGAGCATGAGTCGTATAGTAGATACGATCAACATGAAGATGTTCACCGAGTCGACTAGTCCGTCTCACGTGATGATCGGACACGGCTTAGTTGACTCGTATCATGTAATCACTTAGATGACCATAGGGATGTCTATCTGAGTGGGAGTTCATAAGATGAACTTAATTATCTTGAACATAGTCAAAAGACCTTTTGCAAATTATGTCGTAAGCTCGCGCTTTAGTTCCACTGTTTAGATATGTTCCTAGAGAAAATATAGTTGAAAGTTGAAAGTAGCAATTATGCGATCAAGAGAAAGCTTATGTCCTTAATGCACCGCTCGGTGAGCTGAACCCCAAACATCGTTTGTGGATGTTGCAACATCGGACATACACGCTTTGATAACTACGTGATAGTTCGCTTAAACGGTTTAGAGTTGAGGCACCAAAGACGTTTTGAAACATCACGGAACATGAGATGTTTTGAGGATGAAATTGGATTTCGTGCTCGTGCTTACGCCAAGAGGTATGAGACCTCCGACGATTTTCTTAGCCTACAAACTAAGGGAGAAAAGCTCAATCGTTGAGCTTGTGCTCAGATTGTCGAGTACAACAATCACTTGAATCGAGTGGGAGTTGATCTTCCGGATGAAATAGTGATGTTTCTCCAAAGTCATTGCCACCAAGCTGCTAGAGCTTCGTGATGAACTATAACATATCAAGGATAGAGATGATCCTTGAGGTATTCGCGTTGTTTGACATCACGAAAGTAGAAGTCAAGAAGGAGCATCAATTGTTGATGGTTGGTGAAACCACTAGTTTCAAAGAACGGCAAGGGCAAGAAGGGATACTTCATGAAACGGCAAATCAGCTGCTGCTCTAGTGAAGAAACCCAAGGTTGAACCCAAACCCGAGACTGAGTGCTTCTGTAATAAGGGGAACGGCCACTGGAGCAGCATTACCCTAGATACTTGGTAGATGAGAAGGCTGGCAAGGTCGAAAGAAGTATATTGGATATACATTATGTTAATGTGTACTTTACTAGTACTCCTAGTAGCACCAGGGTATTAAGATACCGGTTCGGTTGCTAAGTGTTAGTAACTCGAAATAAAAGCTACGGCATAAACGGAGACTAGCTAAAGGAGAGGCGACGATATGTGTTGGAAGTGTTTCCAATTTTGATGTGATCAAACATCGCACGCCTCCCTCTACCATCAAGATTAATATTAAACCAGAATAATTATCATTTGGTGTTTGCGTTGAGCATAGACATGATTGGATTATATGCTGTCATGTCTGATTTATCCATTTAAGGAGAATAATGGTTACTCTATTTATTTGAATAATACCTTCGATGGTCTTGCACCTAAATAAATGGTTTATTGAATCTCGATCGTAGTGATACACATTTTCATGCCAAAAGTATAAGATAGTAATGATAGTACCACTTACTTGTGGCACTACCATGTAAGTCATATTGGTGTAAAACGCATGAAGAAGCTCCATGTTGATGGATCTTTGGACTCACTCGTTTTTGAAAAGTCTGAGACATGCAAACCATGTCTGTTGGTGTATACGCATGATGAAACTCCATGCAGATGGATCGTTTGGACTCACTTGATTTTGAATCACTTGAGATATGCAAAACATACCACATGGGCTAGATGACTGAAAAGCCTCGGTTTCAGTAAGATGGAACAAGACAGCAACTTGTTAGAAGTAACACATTTTGATGTGTGCAGTCCAATGAGTGCTGAGGCATGCAAAGGAATATCGTTATGTTCTTACTTCACAGATAATTTGAGTAGATGTTGAGTATATTTACTTGATGAAACACAAGTCTGAATTATTGAAAGGTTCAAGTAATTTCAGAGTGAAGTTGAAGATCTTCGTGACAAGAGGATAAAATGTCTGTGATGTGATCATAGAGATGAATATATCTGAGTTGCGAAGTTTGGCACACAATTGAGACATTGTGCAAGTTGTTTCACAATTAATACCGCACCGAACACCATAGTGTGATGGTGTGTCCGAACATCATAGTTGCACCTTATTGGATATGGTGCGTACCATGATGTCTCTTATCGAATTACCACTATCGTTCATGGGTTAGGCATTAGAGACAACCGCACTCACTTTAATAGGGCACCACGTAATTCCGTTGAGACGACACCGTTTGGAGAAACATAAGTTGTCATTTCTTAAAGGTTTGGGGCTGCGACGCTTATGTGAAAAAGTTTCAGGTTGATAAGCTCGAACCCAAAGCGGATAAAATGCATCTTCATAGGACACCCAAAACGGTTGGGTATACCTCCTAATTCAGATCCGAAAGCAATAGGGATTGTTTCTTGAATCGGGTCCTTTCTCGAGAAAAGTTTGTCTCGAAAAGTTGAGTGGGAGGATGGTGGAGACTTGATGAGGTTATTGAACCGTCACTTCAACAAGTGTGTAGCAGGCACGTGAAGTTGTTCCTGTGGCACCTACACCAATTGAAGTCGAAGCTTATGATAGTGATCATGAAGTTTTGGATCAAGTCACTACCGCACCTCGTAGGGTGACAAGGATGCGGACTGCTTCAGAGTGGTACGGTGATCCTGTCTTGAAGGTCATGTTGCTAGACAACAATGAACTTACGAGCTATGGAGAAGCGATGGTGGGCCCAAATTCCGACAAATGGTTAGAGGCCATGAAATCCGAGATAGTATCCATATATCAGAACAAAGCATGGACTTTGGTGGACTTGCCCGATGATCGGCAAGCCATTGAGATGAATGGATCTTTAAGAAGAAGACGGACGTGGACGGTAATGTCACCGTCTATGAAAGCTCGACTTGTGGCGAAAAGTTTTTCACAAGTTCAAGGAGTTGACTACGATGAGATTTTTCTCATCCGTAGCGATGCTTAAAGTCCGTCGGAATCATGTTAGCATAAGCTGCATTTATGAAATCTGCGTATGGATGTCAAAATGAGTTTCCTTACCAGTTTTCAGAAGGAAAGGTTGTATGTGATACAATCGAGAAAGTTTTGTCGATCCTAAGGATGCTAAAAGGTATGCTAGCTCCAGCGATCCTTTCTAAGGACTGGAGTAAGCATCTCGGAGTTGGAATGTGCGCTTTGATGAGATGATCAAAGATTTTGGGTTTATATAAAGTTTATGAGAAACTTGTATTTCCAAAGAAGTGAGTGGGAGCACTATAGAATTTTTGATGAGTATATGTTGTTGACATATTGTTGATCGTAAATGATGTAGAATTTCTGGAAAGCATATAGGGTTATTTGAAAAGTGTTTTTTCAAGTGAAAACCTGTATTAAGCTACTTGAACATTGAGCATCAAGATCTATAGGGATAGATCAAAACCGCTTAATGGTACTTTCAAATGAGCACATACCTTGACATAATCTTGAAAGTGTTCGAGATGGATCAGTCAAAGAAGGAGTTCTTAGCTGAATTGTAACGTATGAAGTTAAGACTTAAAGCTCGACCACGGCAGAAAAGAGAGAAAGGACGAAGGTCGTCCCCTATGCTTCAGACATAGGCTCTATAGTATGCTATGCTGTGTACCGCACCGAAGTGTGCCTTGCCACGAAGTCACCAAGGGGTACAAGAATGATCGAGGAATGGATCATTGGACAGCGGTCAAAATTGTCCTTGGAGTAAATAAGGACATGTTTCTAGATTATGGAGGTGATAAAGAGTTCGGCGTAAAGCGTTACGTCGATGCAAGCTTTAACACCTATCCGAAAGTGACTCTCGAGTAGCAAACCGGATACATATAGTTGAACAACCATTTGGAATAGATCCAAGTGGAGCGTGGAAGCAGCATTTACAATATGACATAGAGAATTGCAAAGCACACACGGATCTGAAAGGTTCAGACCCGTTGACTAAAACCCGATGACTAAAACCTCTCTCACAATCAAAACAAGATCAAACCTCGTAACTCATTGAGCCTAAATCACATGATGATGTGAACTAGTTCTGAGACACTAGTAAACTCTTTGGGTGTTAGTCACATGGCGATGTGACCTATCGCTGTTAATCACATGACGATGTGAACTAGATTATTGACTCTAGTGCAAGTGGGAGACTGTTGGAAATATGCCCTAGAGGCAATAATAAATTAGTTATTATTATATTTCCTTGTTCATGATAATCGCTTATTATCCATGCTATAATTGTATTGATAGGAAACTCAAATACATGTGTGGATACATAGACAACACCATGTCCCTAGCAAGCCTCTATTGGCTAGCTCGTTGATCAATAGATGGTTACGGTTTCTGACCATGGACATTGGATGTCATTGATAACGGGATCACATCATTAGGAGAATGATGTGATGGACAAGACCCAATCCTAAGCCTAGCACAAAGATGCGTAGTTCGTATGCTAAAGCTTTTCTAATGTCAAGTATCATTTCCTTAGACCATGAGATTGTGCAACTCCGGATACCGTAGGAATGCTTTGGGTGTACCAAACGTCACAACGTAACCGGGTGGCTATAAAGGTGCACTACAGGTATCTCCGAAAGTGTCTGTTGGGTTGGCACGAATCGAGACTGGGATTTGTCACTCCGTGTAAACGGAGAGGTATCTCTGGGCCCACTCGGTAGGACATCATCATAATGTGCACAATGTAATCAAGGAGTTGATCACGGGATGATGTGTTACGGAACGAGTAAAGAGACTTGCCGGTAACGAGATTGAACAAGGTACGGATACCGACGATCGAATCTCGGGCAAGTACAATACCGCTAGACAAAGGGAATTGTATACGGATCGATTGAGTCCTTGACATCGATGTTCATCCGATGAGATCATCGTGGAACATGTGGGAGCCAACATGGGTATCCAGATCCGCTGTTGTTTATTGACCGGAGAACGTCTAGGTCATGTCTCAAGATGATTCCCGAACCCGTAGGGTCTACACACTTAAGGTTCGATGGCGCTAGGGTTATAAAGGAAGTTTGTATGTGGTTACCGAATGTTGTTGAGTCCCGGATGAGATCCCGGACGTCACGAGGAGTTCCGGAATGGTCCGGAGGTAAAGATTTATATATGGGAAGTCCTGTTTTGGTCACCGGAAAAGTTTGGGTTTATCGGTAACGTCTGGGACCACCGGAGGGTCCCGGGTCCACCAAGTGGGGCCACCAACCCCGAAGGTTGCGTGGGCCAAGTGTGGGAGGAACCAGCCCCAAGGGGCTGGTGCGCCCACAAGAGGCCCAAGGCGCAAGGGAGAGTGGGAGGGGCAACCCTAGGGCAGATGGGCCCTAAGGCCCATCTAGTGGGCGCCTCCTCCCTCCCTCTTGGCCGCCCCCTTGAACCCATCTAGGGCTGCCGCCCCTCTAGGGGTGGGAACCCTAGAGGGGGCGCACCCTCCACCCCTTCCCCTATATATATGAGGCCTAGGGGGCTGCCCACAATACACGAGAGCCTTCTTCTCCAGGCGCAGCCCTGCCTCTCCTCCTCCTCTCCCATGGTGCTTGGCGAAGCCTGCTGGGATTGCCACGCCTCCATCACCACCATGCCGTTGTGCTGCTGCTGGATGGAGTCTTCCTCAACCTCTCCCTCTCT
This sequence comes from Aegilops bicornis, assembly GCA_021605145.1. Classification (NCBI taxonomy): domain Eukaryota; kingdom Viridiplantae; phylum Streptophyta; class Magnoliopsida; order Poales; family Poaceae; genus Aegilops; species Aegilops bicornis. Next base: position 251,785,539 of record CM038673.1, read on the forward strand.
CCTTGCTGGATCAAGGCGTGGGAGACGTCACCGGGCTGTACGTGTGTTGAACGCGGAGGTGCCGTCCGTTCGGCACTCGGATCTCCGGTGATTTGGATCACGACGAGTACGACTCCTTCAACCCCGTTCTTTTGAACGCTTCCGCTTAGCGATCTACAAGGGTATGTAGATGCACTCTTCTTCCCCTCGTTGCTGGTTTCTCCATAGATAGATCTTGGTGACACGTAGGAAAATTTTGAATTTCTGCTACGTTCCCCAACAAGTGCTACTCCTTGCAAGAACTAACACATGTAGGTAGATGGACTCAAATTCCAAGTGGTGCTCCCAACTCTTGATGAGCTACATCAACCTTGAGCAATCCACACAAGTTCAACTACATGGTCAACACCATCAACCAAGGTATGTCATTCCATCTTAGAGAAGCTTTACTCCGAGTCATGAGCTAAAGCAACTCGACAAGATGTGAATACATCAAAATGCTTAAACAAAAAATGGTAACCCCATTTTGAGCTTAAAGCGATGAGTATGACCTATGATCAAGTGATCTCACTTGACTCCTAAGTCAATATACTCTAACATAGGTGACTTTGTCGCCGACCATCTCTAGATGAAATTCTCTCGTGTTCTTTTCTGAGTTTTTGCATTTGTCTCATGCATATTTATTTCCCCTTTCAAAAAAAAACTTCATCTAGATTTCCTTTCTTTTCTTCCTTTTCTTTTTCAGTTGCTCTGCATTTCCTGCATCCAATTTATTGCATATCATTTAGTAAATTCCTTGCAAATCTTTGTGAGATCTTACTAGTGAAGTGAGCTGAGGTGAAAAGTGTTTTCTCTGTGATGAAATCGGTTTCACCGACTTGTTGTTTTCGGTCCAACCGAATATTTTCGGTACAACCGAAGCATACCACTCGGTGCCACCGATTTCACAACAGGAAAAACAGTTTGCCACTTATTCTGCGTTTCTTCTAATCCAGCTCCACTCAATGAATCTTGTCCTCTACAATCATCTAAATTTTATCCAGTGCTTTGTGTTGTGACTCAAGGACCAAACCTATTCACAACAAATTCCAGAAGACCCTTCTTGGAAATTGATGTCAAAGGGGGAGCGAGAGATCACATCAAAGCTTATCACTTCCAAAAGGGAGAGTATTAAGGGGGAGAAAGAGATGTCCAAGGGGAGAGAATACTCAAGTAGAAAGTATCTCTCAAGGATCCCAGATGCTTGGTGTTCAAGAGGATAGATGCCACATGTCTTTTTTGGGGAAGACATGTTCATATGTGCTTATCTGCATTAAGCTCTGTTCATTTATATCTTTCAGCTCTGATTTTCTGTTCCCTATCTTCTCCTAGTATCCCATGCTAGATTTAGGGGGAGCAAGACATCTAAGGGAAAGGAATCATTTAAATTCATTGCATATCTTTACTCTTGGGGACATGTCTAATCCAATGTGGTACTTAGTACTCACTCTCCACATGTCATCCCAGTCTTTGTATTCTTGTGGTTTCTTCCATTTGCTCGGCTAGTAGATGTACATGTTATCTAACCTTGTTTGTGCAGGTTCATTCCACCCTAAGCCAACTCAAGCCTACAAGGTAAGTATATGCATCACACTCATGTGTATGAGGAATTCTTGCTGATGTACATACTGTTTGCAAGAAGGACTCATAAGCATGGAGGTATTTTCTTTAATATTCTCTGCTCTGATGCATATGGCCAAGATACATGTAACACATCGCCTACTCTATCATGGTTATGCTCTCACATGCTTCTATATTCCATATTCACATGATTGCATACATATAGGGGGAGCCTATGCTTGTTACATGTCCTTTCGAAGCTTTACTTGCTATTATTTATATATTTATCTAAAGCTTTGATGTATGTTGCCATCAATTACCAAAAAGGATGAGATTGAAAGCACAAGTGCTCCCTAGGTGGTTTTGGTAATTAATGTCAACATATCTCTTGTTGGACTAACCCTTTTATCTAGTATGTTTCAGACAAGTTCAACAATGGAGTGGCATGGACTAAAGGATGTGGGAACTCCTTCAAGATGCTAAGGAAAAAGGATTGGCTTAAGCTTCAAGCTCAAGACTCTTCATTTTATATTTTAGTGATCCAAGATCACATTGAGTCTATAGGAAAAGCCAATACTATCAAGGAGGGATGAGGTGTTTCTTAATGAGCCTCTTGCTTCATGTGCTTAGTGACATGCTCCAAAACCATCAACTACTTTCCCACTTCCACACATATGACCTAAACCTAAAGTCAAACTCGGCCCTACCGATTCTTTCTATCCGGCGCCACCGAGTTCAGATGTCATAGCCGCTGCCAAAAACCCTAGGAAAATCGGTTTCGCCGATAGGGATCTCGGTCTCACTGAGATGGGATTGCAATCTCTCTGTGTATGTCCATTACCAAAATAGGTCTCACCGAGTTTGTGTAATCGGTACTACCGAGATTACAATGCAAACTCTCTGGTTAACTTATTACCAAAATCGGTCCCATCGAGTTTGAGTAATCGGTCCCACCGAGTTTGCCTGACCAACTCTCTGGTTAGCTAATTACCAAAATCGGTCTCACCGAGTTTGTGTAATCGGTCTCACCGAGATCATGTTATGCCCTAACCCTAATCATATCGGTCCTACCGAGTTGCATATCAGTCCCACCGAAAACCCTAACGGTCACTAGGTTTACTAAATCGGTCCGACCAAGTTTGATGATTCGGTCCCACCGAGTTTGGTAAATTGTGTGTAACGGTTAGATTTTGTGTGGAGGCTATATATACCCTCCACCTCCTCTTCATTACGAAGAGAGCCATCGAGACAATCCTACACTTCCAAAGATCCTATTTACGAGAGAGAACTACCTACTCATGTGTTGAGGCCAAGATATTCCATTCCAACCATATGAATCTTGATCTCTAGCCTTCCCAAATTGCTTTCCACTCAAATCTTCTTTCCACCAGATCCAAATCCTATGAGAGAGAGTTGAGTGTTGGGGAGACTATCATTTGAAGCACAAGAGCAAGGAGTTCATCATCAACACACCATTTGTTACTTCTTGGAGAGTGGTGTCTCCTAGATTGGCTAGGTGTCACTTGGGAGCCTCCGACAAGATTGTGGAGTTGAACCAAGGAGTTTGTAAGGGTAAGGAGATCGCCTACTTCGTGAAGATCTACCGCTAGTGAGGCAAGTCCTTCGTGGGCGACGGCCATGGTGGGATAGACAAGGTTGCTTCTTCGTGGACCCTTCGTGGGTGGAGCCCTCCGTGGACTCGTGCAACCGTTACCCTTCGTGGGTTGAAGTCTCCATCAACGTGGATGTACGATAGCACCACCTATCGGAACCATGACAAAAACATCCGTGTCTCCAATTGCGTTTGAATTCTCCAAACCCTTCCCTATACATTCTTGCAAGTTGCATGCTTTACTTTCCGCTGCTGATATACTCTTTGCATGCTTGCTTGCTTGCTATGTATTGAAAAAAGTTAAACTTGTGCCTAAACTCCACTTAAACCGAAAAAGTTAAAAACTGCAACTTTGGTACTTAATGTCTAATCACCCCCCTCTAGACACCTCTTCTCAAGATCCTACACCCGCTGCCAGCGCCCGCACCTCACTAGAATCACCAGCTCTAGCACCACTTGTAGTGCGAGGCGAGGCCAGAGCCACGACCACCGTGCGATAGCTCCTGCATTACCCCTGAGTGATCGCCTCCCAACCGTTGCCCCTTCTTTGGTGTCGAGAACCACCCTGCTGTCTTCTTCCATTGACGACCAGAGCTGCCCTTTCATGGTTGCCCTATCGCCAGGGTGGACCATCCCAGCTCAGCGTGGTCGGTCGACAGCGCCTACAATGTCTTGATAATAGTGGGGGCCAGGGTTAAAGAGCTGGGCATCACAGATTTTGGACCGCCCCCCCACCCCCCCCCCCCCCCCCGTGCGTCTTGCCTCTGCTCCTGTGTCCAGCACCACCATCCCCAGCTCCAGATTATCCATCAGGGCAACCAACATGTTGGCTAGCAGAGGGGATCCTATGTTAGAGTCGTATTGGTCAAAAGAGGACTCGACAACCTGCTTGCCCTTGCTCTTCTAGATCCCAAAGGATGGATGTCTAGAGTCCACCACCATGTTCCTGGTCCCATTTTTGGAAGTCCCGCATTTCGCCTTGGATCCCAGCCTGTCCCAAGTATCGGTGTCGATGGAGTCGTCGTCCATGTTGTCCTCCTTGTCCTTGTCATTTCCAGCCTTTTGCCATTGTGATCATCCAGGGGCGGGAGGGCAACAAAGTTGGCAAAATCAAACTCAGGCTCGATTCTAATGTTGTACCCTCACCATTGAACCATATCTGAACCGAGCCCTGAACTTCGCTGGTTTCTGACACGCGAAGTGCATACGCATGGCCCCGAACAATGCAGCAAAGACGCATCCACGGCCAGAAGCCTCCCAATCATGGTAGTGTTCGCCATGAGATGACTTGATGTGGTGCTTTGACGAAATGCTAAAAAGCCACACCCAAACCTCTAGCATCAGCAAACAAGGGGGCTGGGCTTGCGTAGCTTCGCGGATATTTTTAATGATGACATTGAGAGAGAGAGTAACAACTTGCCACTGTAGGTGGCCATCCTCATCATATCCGCACTTGGGAACACCACCAAGAACTCCATGGTCGATAGCTTCACCACTTTCCAGTCTCACTCCCCTTCAAACAAAGTGACGCAGATTTCTCGAGGCCATAAGAAGGCCGAAAAGTAGCTTCTGCATCCCGGAATATCTTGGTCTAGCCCCCTTCAAGAGGGAACTGACAAAATAAACCGGGTGCTGCACCACCTTCTCCTTCTGTTCAACTTCGCCCATCTGCGTAGACTCTGTCTTGCCGGGACTAGGCCTTACCGGAGGTTCCGCCTTGCTGGCATCAGGCCCTGCCGGGGAGAGCCCCGGCCCACCATCCGACGGCTCCGCTGGTACTGCTGCTTCTTCCTCGAGTTCCCTCTGTGCTACTAGTGCAGCACTAACCACTTGATTCTTTGCCGCTAGATATAGCAGCAACGGCTCTGGTGGTTTAGGTGCGACTAGTATTGGCATGAGGAGAGGTACTTCTTCAAATCCCGTGGCGCTGCCTCTGCCTCCGGAGTCCATTTCATTGGACCCGCCTTTTTCAAAACTTTGAAAAAGGGGAGGGCGCACTTAGCAGAATTTGAGATGAACCTACTTAGAGCAGCAACGCAGCCGGCGAGCCTACGGACGTCTTTGACCCGTCTTGGCGCCTCAATCTGCTCAATCGATTTGATCTTGTTGGGATTCGTTTCGATCCCGTGCTGAGACACAAAGAACCCAAGAAGTTTGCCGGATGGGACACCTAACACACACTTCTCTGGGTTGAGCTTGAGGTTGATCTTGCGCAGATTTGCAAATGTTTCTTCCAGATCCTGCACGAGCATAGCCTTGTCCTTGGTTTTGACCACTGTATTATCCATGTAAGCTTCCATATTTCTATGCAGCTGGGGCTCAAAACCAATTTGTACCGCTTGGGAAAATGTCGAACCAGCGCTTTTCAACCCAAAAGGCATTCATACAAAACAGTATGCACCACACGGGGTGATGAACGCGGTCTTTTCTTTGTCTTCCTTCATCATGAAGATATGATGGTATCCTGAATAGGCATCGAGGAATGACAACAGGTCACACCCGACAGTGGAGTCCAATATATGGTCTATGCGTGGCAAAGGGAAAGGATCCTTTGGACATGCCTTATTGATATCTGGGTAATCAATACATAGCCTCCACTTCCCATTTGCCTTACGCACTACCACTGGATTGGCCAACCACGTGGGGTGGAGGACTCCTCTGACCAAGCCTGCCGCCTCTAACTTCCTGATCTCTTTGACGATGAACTCTTGCCGCTCCAAAGCTTGCTTCCTGACCTTCTGCTTGACGGGCCGCGCATGAGGACAGACGACAAGATGGTGCTCAATCACCTTCCTGGTTACGCCGGGGATGTCGGATGCTTTCCATGCAAACACGTCAACATTCGCCCACAGGAAGGCAACGAGCAAGCTTTCCTATTTGTTGTCAAGGGTGGAGCTTCTAGTAAAAGCCCCGCCCGTGCCGTCCTCCTTGACGGGCACCTTCTTGGTCTCAGGTGGTGCTTCCTTGGAATTCTTGCTCTTGCCAGTGGAGCTCTCTGGCACGTCCTCAACGGGAGCGCTGCACTCCGAAGAGGAGCGCTTGCCGGAGTGGGTACATGAGGTCTTGCCATAAGAGGTCTTGCCGGTCTTCTTCTCCCCCGGAGCTACAACGGCAGGAGCAAGTGCCTTGGTGGTAGTTGCTACAACTGCCTCCCGGTAGAGTTGATCAGCGCAGATGAGTGCGTCTCTCTTGTCAGAGGGGACGGTGATGACGCTCAGTGGCCCAGGCATCTTCAACATGTTGTAGGCGTAATGTGATGCCGCCATGAACTTGGCCAGCACTGGGCAGCCAAGGAGCCCATTTTAGGGCAGCGGGATCTTGGCGACATCAAAAATGATCTTCTCTGTCCTGTAGTTCAGCTCGCCCCCGAATGTAATGGGCAACGTGATTTTACCCTTCGGCTGACTCCTCCTCGGGTTGACTCCTTGAAATGTGCCCGTCTCCTCGATATCTCCATCGGGTATTTGCAGTCTCTCGATCACAGTGGGCGAGATCAAGTTCAGAACGGCCTCACCATCAACTAGCACTTTTTTCACCTTGAGGCTACGTATTGTTGGTGAAACCAACAACGACAAACACCCGACCGCAGTTGTGCGATCAAGGTGATCCTCGGTTCAAAGATGATAGGTGTGCTGGACCACTTCAGTGGCTTCCGGGCATTGAATGATGGCTCTGCCGCAGTGACCTCACGTGTCGGATTTCGGTTTCCGGCAAAACCCTTGAGGTTCGAACACTGGGGTGCGCACGAAGATCTCTCCCCCCTAGCTCATGCTCTCACCGCAATCTCAAAGCTCAGCATGTTGAACTGCAAAACAAGGGACATAGGATTTATACTAGTTCGGTCCACCGATGTGGTGTAATACCCCACTCCAGTGTGGTGTGGTGGATTGCCACTTGGGCTAAGGATGAACAACTACAAGGGAAGAACAGCCTCCTGAGGAGAGGTGTCGTTGAGCTCGGTGAGCTTGTGTGGCTGAGGATGATCTGAATGAACCCAAATCTGTTGCCTCCTAATGTGGTGGCTAGTCCTATTTATAGAGGCCCTGGTCCTCTTCCCAAATGTAGGCGGGAAGGGATCCAACAACGGCCAAATTTGAAGGGAGACAACCAGTACAAGTTATCCTGACTAAAGGTGCTCTTCGCCTGTCAAAGGCTCTGGTGGTGGCACCGCCCTGGGCTCCACGGTGACCTCCGTCCTGCCGTCCTGCTGGTGTCGGCCTCGTTGCACAGATATGGAAACCTTTGCCTGATGCCTTGGGACTCCTTGCCTGCGTTTCCTCTTTAGCACCAAAGAGGAAACGAGTACACTGCGCGTGCTGGCGCCCGCCTGGCCTTGGTCATCATGGCTTGCGTCACAGGGACCTCGCGAGGTGCCCCTCGCCTTGAGCTCTCTGCTCCTCACGAGCCAGCCTAGTGAGGCCGCCCCGAGGAGGTCTTGCATCGTCTGCCTCGCGAGGCTCGGCCCCTCACGAGGGTATTGAGTGTTCTATGATGAAGATGGGCCGTACAGGGCCACCGGTGGAGCCACACCGTGGGCCGCAGGCAGGCAAGTCTGGGGACCCCCGTTCCTAGGACGCCGACAGTAGCCCCCGGGCCCAAGGCGCACTCAGACTTGGCTTCGAGGCGAAGCCAAGGGGCAAGTGTAGAGCACCGCGGGCCCCAACAGCCTGCGGCCTCGGTTGACATGTTGCGATTGATGGGACGTGGGCGTCTCCGCTTCCCCATGCTGCCTCGGCAACTGCCCGACTTGACGAGCCCCTGATACATGCAGAGAAAACCATCATTACCTATGATCATGGGGGTCACCGGTTGGCCTTCTCCTTCTATAAAGGAGGAGGGGCGCGGAGCCCGCGTTGCCCATCTCTTCCTGCTACGCTCGCTCCTCCTCCATTGCTTGATCGCTCGCAGCGACTCCCATGGCGCCGATTCAGAGATTCTCATCCGCAGACAAGGGAAAATCCCCCCGCGACGAGTCGGGGCCGCTTCCGCCGAAGAAGAGACTGGCCGGCCGGCGTGATGTAGTTGTGAGGCCAGAGGTGTCGAGGCCTTGGTGTGAGCAGCCTCCCCCCGGGTATCCGCAGCCCTTGTATGCCCAGTCCGAGGGCTCCAGAGGCAGAGGCAGCGATGAGCGCCGTCCACGTCAAGGCCGTGGCGCCGCACACCATCGCCCCAGGAACCCATGCCGAGCGCTCCTCGCGCGAACTCGTGATGTGGGCGGCGATGCCTCCACACACTTGGATTTTCTTCCCACAGTTCTTCTCCACCGAGATGCCGCCGAGGGGTCCCCTCGAGCTTTGGCTGCAGCACACTGAGTGCGACGCCCCAGTGATAGGGGCGGAGGTTGAGGTCATCTCCCCGGGCAAGATTTTCATGACCCGCGGCTGGGGTGAGGTCGCCCGAGTTTGCCGCACGGAGGGTGCCCTCGCCATCGACTTCGAGTACGGCGCCTCCAAGATGTTCTTCAAGGTCTTCGACAAGGAAGGCCACCACTTGGAGTGCTGCCCCGAAGGGGGTCGTCGAGACGGTGCTGCGGCAGGGGCAAGTCCTGCCGTTGGCCTCGCCGGCGTTGTCGGATTTTGGGTTCCGGCAGAACCCTCGAGGTTCAAACACTTGGGTGCACACAAAGATCTCTCCTCCCCCTAACACTCTCCCTCACCGTGATCTCAAGGCTCAGCGCGTCAAACTCACGGAACAAAGGGACACAAGGTTTATACTGGTTCGGGCCACCGATGTGGTGTAATAGCCTACTCCAGTGTGGTGTGGTGGATTGCCTCTTGGGCTGAGGAGGAACAGTTACAAGGGAAGAACATCCTCCTGAGGAGAGGTGCTCTTGTGCTTGGTGAGTTTGTGTGGATGAGGATGATCTAAATGGCCCGGGATCAGTTGCCTCCTACTGTGGTGGCTAGCCCTATTTATAGTGTCCCTGGTCCTCTTCCCAAATGCTGGCGGGAAGGGATGCCACAACGTCCAAATTTGAAGGGAGACAACTAGTACAAGTTATCCTGACTAAAGGTGGTCTTCGTCTGCCAAAGGCTCTGGTGGTGACATCGTCTTGGGCTCCATGGTGACCTCCATCCTGCTGTCCTGCTGGTCTTGATCTCGTTGCACTGATATGGAAACCTTTGCCTGATGCCTCGGGGCTCCTCGTCTGCGCTTGCCTCTTTAGCACCAAAGAGGAAACGAGGACACTGCGTGCGCTGGAGCTCGCCTGGCCCCGGTCGTCATGGCTTGCGTCACAGAAACCTCGCAAGGTACCCCTTGCCTTGATCTCTCCGCCCCTCACGAGCTAGCCTGGTGAGGCTACCCCTGAGGAGGTATTGCGTCGTCCGCCTCACGAGGCCTGGCCCCTCGCGAGGGTCTTGAGTGTTTGCTGGTGAAGATGGGCCATACAGGGCCGCTGGTGGCCCCATGCCGTGGGCTGGGGGCAGGCAAGTCTGGGGACCCCCATTCCCAGGACGCCGACAGTAGCCCCCGGGCCCAAGGCGTGCTCGGACTTGGCTTCGAGGCGAATCCAAAGGGCAAGTGCGGGGCGCCGCGGGCCCCAACAGCCTGCGGCCTCGGTCGACACGTGGCGATTGATTCGACGTGGGTGTCTCTGCTTCCCCACGCTGCCTCGGCAACTGCCCGACTTGACGAGTCCCTGCAGCATGAAGAGTAAAATCATCATTACCTGTGATCGTGGGGATCGCCGGTTGGCCTTCTCCTGCTATAAATGAGGAGGGGGCGGAGCCCCCATCGCTCACCTCTTCCTTCTCGGCTTGCTCCTTTCTCCCTTGCTTCACCGCTAGCAGCAACACTCATGGCGCCGATAAGGAGGTTCTCGGCCGAAGAGAAGGGAAAAAAACCCCGCGATGAGCCCGGACCACTTCCGCCGAAGAAGAGGCGGGCCCACCGCTGTGACATAGTCGTGAGTCCGGAGGTGTCGAGGCCTTGGTGCGAGCGGCCTCCTCCCGGGTATCCGCTGCCTCTGTATGCCCAAGCCGAGGGCTCTAGTGGGAGAGGTGACGAGCAGCGCCATCTGCGCCATGGCCGTGGTCGCCGCGCCGTGGCGATGCACACCATCGCCCCAGGAGCCCCATGCCGCGGACTCCTCGCGCGAAATCGTGATGTGGGCGGCGAAGCCCCCACGCACTTGGATTTGCTTTCTGCAGTTCTTCTCCACCGAGGGCCCCCCTGGAGCTTTGGTTGCAGCACGCCGACTGCGATGCCCCGGTGACTGGAGCAGAGGTTGAAGCCGTCTCCCTAGACAAAATCTTCATGACCCGTGGCTGGGGTGAGGCTGCTCGAGTCTGCCGCGCGGAAGGCGCCCTCGCCATCCATTTTGAGTACGACGGTGCCTCCACGATGTTCTTCAAAGTCTTCGACGAGGAAGGCCGTCGCCTAGAGTGCTCTCCCGGAGGGGGTCGTCGGGACGATGCAGTGGCCAACATCGAGCCAGCCGCTGGCTTTGCCAGCAGCTCCTCCAGCAGTAGCGGCGGCGCTTGGGAGTCCAGCGACTCTCCTGATCCATACGAGACCCCAGAGACGAGCGACGGCAGCTACGTGCCCCCGAGCTCTCGCCGCGCCCGGAACAAGGCCTCAGCGTCCGACCGCCGCTGTCACTGATCTAGATGGGGTTGGCGCCGGCCTCCCGTGGCCCACTGTTGATGATGGTGTCGGCCGTACTGGCGCGTGTAGATAGGGCTCCTAGAAACTCCCTTCTCTTGTTCCCTGCGAGGAATTGAGATGGACCCCGCGGGGGCGTGTAAAGGGTCTGTAATGTATTTTATTTATATTATCCTTATTATGAAAATTTGCAAACGCATGTCCTACTTCGGCTCGGTCTCCCCTTGCCAACCCCACGGCGGCTTGGTGCTCTACGCCTACAGGTCCCGGTCCCCACGCAGGCTGCAGCCATCGCTGGTATGCCAGGTCGCGATGCCATGGTCAAGGCCAGGAGGTGAGCGTCCTGAGGTCCAGTAAGAGCTCATGAGGCGCGATTCTCAAGAGGTCCCCTTTAGTGCGCAAGCAGCCACCAAGAGGTAGGAAAGGGAGGCGACGTTGCCGTAACAAGGCTGCAACAAGTGAGAATCCTATGCCGTAGCGGTTGGTCGACCCGGGCACGAAACTTATCTTGGCAGTCCAGAGTTGGTTCCTTGTGCCGCGCCAGACTCGTGCATCGACGGCCGTATTGTAGCTAGGTTAGGCCTGTGCGAACCTCCCCCTCTTCTCCACGCTCTTCTATGTGCTCTACGTCCTCAGGTCCCGGCCCTCGAGCGAGCTCAGGCGCCGCTGGTATGCCAGGTCACGATGCCGTGGTCAAGGCCAGGGGGTGAGGGCTGGAGAGCCAGTAAGTGCTCCTGAGTCATGATGCTCAGGAGCCCCCCTTTTAACGCGCAAGCGAATTGCATGGGAGAAGAGGGAGCCTGCGGTACCGCCTGCTGTTGTCCTCAGGAGGTTCCTGCAGGTTAGCGCGAGGAGGGACACAAATTGCCACTACGATTGCCGGTCTGCCACTGGTCGCTCCGCAAGAAGTTGAAGGTGCTGAGGGCCTGGTGAGGTGACGTGCGTGGGGCGTGCCGCGAGTCAGAGCTTGACCGCTCAGATTTGTCAGCGTTGTAGGGACGGACCCGAGCACGAACGTCGTGCCAGCGTGAGTAGCTCCCATTGCGGGATGAGCATGGGGTAGAGCGGCGATGCAGGCGGTCACTATGGGTGGCAATCAAGCAGGTAATAACCATAGATAGCTTATGCAAGGGAAGTGAACTAGCTTAGGTAGATGCAAGGACGATACATGCCACTGGGACAGACCCGAGCGGCTTGGGGATGGTGCAGCCCGAAGGGCGCCCCCAGCAGAGTAAGCTAAAGACGTAAAAAGGATACATGCCGCAGGGACAGGCCCACGCGGCCTAGGAATGATGCAGCCCGGGGGGCGCTCCCAGCTAAATAAACTTGGAAAATGTCACCTGGTTCCGTTGTCGAAAGGATGTTGAGGTAGCTGAAGATGCGCGGCGAAGGGGTTACTCCTCATGAGCCACCGGGGCCCTGAGCCTCGGGAGGCTCTGGGGGTCCAGGCGGTTCCTTGAGGACCGTCTCCATCTCCGCCAGGACTGCGTGATGCCTGGCTTCCTGAGTCGCCGGGACGCTCTACAGGTTGCGCTGGAAGGCGGCCGCCATGCTCGGCAGGTCGAATGACATGCGAACATAGCTGTGAGGTGGGCCCTCGCACCGCCCAACGCGCGAAAGCCAGAGGCGCTCCTGAGATGCGACCCTGTTGAGCCCTGGGATGTCGACGCAGACGCACAACCCGCCATCCTCGCCTGGATTGGGAGTTGCGCCAGGTGGGCGGCAGTCGCCGCGCATGGCTCTTGCATCTTGTAGCTCCTGAGTGGTCTTGGTGATGAACTCCTGAGCGCCGGGTGCTCCTTGCCCGTTGCCCTCTTGAGGAAAGCGTGCCGCAAAGCACGCCTCCACATGGTGCCCGAGCGCCTCCCTCATGATGTTGGCCAGGTCTGAAGCCCTCCAGAAGAGAGCCCACGAGCCATGCCCGAGGAGGGCGTTGGGCTCGCCTTCCTATGCAAGGGAGGGAGGCGCCCGAGCGCGGGTGTCGATCCTGATATGGCACCGCTAGAGGCGCCGCTCCCCTGAGGCCCTGTACAGAGTAGTTGCTTCTTCTTCTTGGGGGTGGCCTCGGGAGGGTACTCGCCCTTGCTGTTAGGGTCATCGAATTCTGCGGCTTGGAAGGTGCGCTCGAGGGAGCACACCGCATCTCTTTCTTCACAGGGGACTGTGATGATCCCGCCGCTTCCCGGTATCTTGAGGACGTTGTAGCCATGGTGGGTCACTGCCATGAACTTGGCGGGGGCACTGTCGGCGTTGCAGGAGCAGGGGTCCTCGGACTTGCACACTGCGGCTGCAGGCGTGGCTCAAGTGGGGGCCTAGTGCGGCCCAGCTTCATCAGCTCAAGCTCAAGTCCCTCGCGAGGGGCCAAGCCTCGCGGGGCGGGCAACAGGAACCTTCCTTAGGAGCGGCCTCGTCAGGCAGGCTCACGAGGAGGCGGACAGATCAAGGCAGGGTACCTCATGAGGGTGCCCCGTGACGCAAGCCATGACGATCGATACCAGGCGGGCGCTAGGCGGGCGCCAGCCCGCGTAGTGTCCTCGTTTCCCCTTTGGTGCAAAGGAGGCAAGCACAGGCCAAGGCATCAGGCAATGGTTACCGCTTCGGTGCAACAAGACCAAGACCAGCAGAGCGGCGGGGCCGGAGGTCATCGTGGAGCCTGTGACGACGCCACCGCCGAGCCTTTGGCAGCCGAAGACCAACTTTAGTCAGGATAAGTGTACTAGATGTTCCCCTTCAAAATGGCAATTGTTGGCGCCCTTCCCGCTCATTATTGGGGAAGAGGCCCAGGGCCTCCCTCTATAAATAGGACTAGCCACCAGATAGATAGAGACGAAGAGGGAACTGGAGACAGAGAGGGAACCGGAGAGACGAAGAGGGATCGATCGATGAAACACAGGTCAAACCTACCAAAGAGAGAGAGAGAGAGAGAGAGAGAGAGAGAGAAGCGACTGGACTCACCCAAGCAGTCCATCGCACCAGCTCAAGAACAGCCCCTCGCGAGGCTGCTCTTCCTTTGTACTGTTCTTCATCAGCCCCAGAGGAAATCCACGACACCACACACTGGAGTAGGGTATTACACCACAACGGTGGCCCGAACCAGTCTAAACCTCGTGTCTCTTGTGTTGTTCATCGTCCCTAGCTTAGATTCCTTACGCGTGAGCTGGTAGGGGAAAGATCTCCATGCGCACCCCAGTGTTCGAACCTCAAGGGTCTGCCGGAACCCGAAATCCGGCATTTGGCGCGCAAGGTAGGGGGGCGCCGGAATCTTTCTTCCGCTGGTCGCGTGTGATCTTTCGTCGTGTCCATCGCTGATGCTCGCCGGGCCCGCGCCGAGCGTCGGGCTGCTCGTGTCGCTCGAGTCGCCCAGACGGCTCCCGTCGGCGGACACCTCCATCGTTCCCCGTCGCCTGCCGCCAACGCCAAAGACCGCCCGGCAGGGAACGGCAGCGAGCCTCATCCTCGCATCCATCGGTGAGGCGAGAAGGCCGCGATTGCCACTCCTTCGCCGCCTTCGCTGGTTCTTCGTCCCCCCGCACTGCGGCGCCCATGGAGGCTCGAGCCGCCATCGCGGGCGAAACGAAGCTCGCTACCGCCCTGCCGACAACGCCTACCAGAGTGGCTCGACCGCTGCCGCTGAAGCTCGTCGCGCGCAGGGGTCTCCCCCAAGGCCGTCCTCTCAAGGTTGCCTCGCCTTCACCCGCTGCTGGAGGCGAGGAACCGAGGTGCCCCGCCACCTCATCCCCGAGAAGGCGCCCTGGCACCAAGGCGCGTGGTCCCAGGCTGAGACCCTCCGCGTCCGGCACCCACGCGACAAGAAAGGAGCTGCCAGGAGATCCCTCGTCCCCAAGAAGGTGCTCGCGTGCTCCCAGCACCGGAGCGCCACGATCATGCTCCAGCGCCATCGCGTCAAGACCCCGCGCTGCTCCAGGCAGCGGTGCGCGGGAATCCACAAGAACAAGCTCCACATCAGCAGAGAGCCCCGGTGGTCACTGCAGGCTACCGCGCCTTCACCGCCGAGCTACGTAGCGTAGCATGGCCCGGCAAGTTCAAGCCGGACCTGCCCCCTCGCTACGACGGCACAGCCGACCCTGCAGAGTTCCTTCAGCTCTACGAGCTGGGCATCGAAGCCGCCAACGGGGACGAAAAGGTCATGGCGAATTGGTTCCCCATGGCGCTCAAGGACGGAGCCGAACACGGCTCTGAACTCGGCTCCCCACGATCTCCTCGTGGGACGAGATGCGCACCCGCTTCATCGCCAACTTCCAAGGCACTCCCGACCGGCCTCCGGCCGTGAGCAACATGCGCCGCATCAAGCAGCAGCCAGGAGAGACCCTGCAGAAGTACATCCAACTGTAGCGACCCGACCCGAATGGATCAAGTCTCTGTGCTTTCGTGTCATCCCTGGATCGGTATGCTGACACACACATTACTCGAAGGATTTATAACAGAGGTAAATCACATGTATAAAGTAACGTAAATACTATTACCTCAATCCAAATATAGCGGAAGCAACAAGGTTGTGGATTCCCATCAACACCAACGGCAAAGTTGAGTATAGGAAATCGTAACCCTAACGTATCACTTACTCGTCAAATGCGAAAAGTCCGCAACATGAAAAGTTGCAGCCCGAAAACGGGTCAAGCACATGGAATATGCCGCAATGTAACACATAGAGAGTAATGAAACAATAAGCCTATACTACATGCATATATGGCTGGTGGAAAGCTCTATGGTTACGCTTTTGCAAAAGCCAATTTTTCCCTACTGCAAAGGAATAAATTTATTTAACTATCATGATGGTTGTTGAACATTGAGAATGGTTGACAGCATCCTCAATCACAATTAAAAGTACTCATTAAACCCAAACAAATTATATTAAGTAACGTGTTGAGATCAACAGGATATCCAGGTACTAGATACTCAAAATTGTCCATAACCGGGGACACGGCTAATCATGATTAGTTTATACACTCTGCAGAGGTTTGCGCACTTTTCCTCACAAGACTCGAGCCTCCGCTTGGTTTCTCGCACTACATGGTGTTTGAGAGACGGATGACCGAGACATAGTCTTTCGTAAGCGCTTAGCACCTTACTTGTGGGTAGACCGGTACACCTACTTTCCCCTACATCTGCTAGTCTACCCGTAAGAGTTCGCACAACTTAGTCAACTATGCCAGAGCCCATAATGGCTTGTGGCTGCACACGGAAGTTTCTAGTTTGAATAACCTTCTGATCCCTTAGAGCACAGGTGGCGGTCCAAGAAATACAGGCAAATCCTGTCTACCCAGTGTGCCTTGACAGCAAGTCCTGGAATAGCCAGTGCCTCAATCCACCCAGATGTGTGTTTAAGTTGCCACCTTAGATAAACCATTAATTATCAATCTCACATCCATCATGGATATTCACTCAAACCCAATCCACGTCTCTGAGCATAGCATGGCGTAATAAGCAAACGTAGAAGTAACTCCCAAGGGTTTGATAATAAAACAGTAATAGGTACTACCTCCATCTACTTCCCATCCCACAATTTAATTAGATCCTAATCATGCAAGTGTTTGAGGATAGATCTAATGCATAAAAACTGGGTAGTAGAAAAGTATGATCAAGTGTTACTTGCCCGCAAAGTTGATGAAGATGATTCGCACTCAAAACTCTTGATAGATCTACTCGTCACACTCCGTCAATCTATCGTAATCAAGCAATAGTAACCACACATAAGCAATCACCAAAAGATCTAAGGATCAAGAAACAATTCGGAAACGTCAAAACCAAATCTAATAAATCTTGCAGCATAAAACAATTTCTAACAGTACCAAAACTATGTGTATTTGGCCTTATCGTAAAGTTTAGGTCAAGAGCTTCGATTTGCAAAAGAATCAACTAAATCGGAGTTATAAAACTCAAGTTATGATCAAACGAAGTTCAAATACAAATCTGTTTGAATTCAAATTTTAAAACTTTCAAAAACATGTTTGAGTTGTATTACTGGATAGAGGAGATCATAACGAAGAAGTGGGCGTTGGTTTCGTTGGATTCCGACTTACGAGTAAAAAGTTATGAACGTTTGAAAATCAAGGGCTAATCTGTAAAGAAAAATATTCACGGATGGGTCCCTGGCCGAAAATCTGAAATAAAAGGAAAAATCTAAATAGCGAACGTCCGCTACTGAACGCTAAACAATGAAAATCGTTTGCTACCGAATACTAACGGACGAACGTCCACTAATTAATCTAACTAAAAAAACCGATCTTAACAGAAAACCGTACTAAAGAAAAACCGGGGAGGGTTTTTGCGCAGTTTTACCGGCTCGATGAGATGAACTGGCGGCTGCTCGGACCGGCTCCAGCAGATCAGGCGGTGGCGGAGGCTTTCTCCGGCGAGGCGGGCGGCTCCGGGTCGCCGAGGCCAGCGAAGGCACCTGAGGCGGCGTTGGGCGGCAAGCGCGATGGTGGCGGCAACGGTGGCCCGTCACGGCGAGGGTGGCGGCTTCCGGCGGGGCTCAGCGGATCTCGCCAAGGTGGCGAGGCGGCGGCTCGGGCGGCGGAGAGGGAGAGAGAGGCGTCGGGAAAGCAGGGCGGGGCGGTATTTAAAGGGCCGGGGTCTCCGGTGCCTTGGGAGGGGGGGCACGCAATGGCGGCACAGAGCCGAGCCGGACTCATGGGCGGCGGCGGCGGGCTCCTCAAGGGCGCCAGTGAGGGGAGGGGCGCTGGGCCGGGCGGCGGCGGTTAATGCCTTACTGGGCCCGAGCCCAAAGTAGCAGAATTTTTAACATTTTTTTTTCAGAAAAACAAAATAAGAAAAAGCAAAATAAATAAAAAATAATATATAGGCATATAATATATCAAAATTTTCAGAAAAACATTTTCTACAACATGAACATTATTCTAGCTTCAAATAAAATACACACAAATTCAAATAAAGCAAAGAGTGTTTCAGCTCTAATAAAATCCAATAAAAATCATTTTTAAAATACCAAAATGACTTCAAATTAATTTTTCTCCAATTTTCTGAGGTAGGGAATCATGTTACCCTATTTTCCATATATTTTATTTTTGGAGAAAAATAATTTGAATAAAACTCCAATAACTCCAAATTGAAAATAATTCAAAAGAACTTTGAATTTTTAATTCTTTGAAACTCCCAACTCATATTTCATATGTTTTGAAGAAGTCATTTTATCTTCGCTCGTGAAAATCATTGAGTTGCATAAAGTTTCAGAATTGGAAAATATTTTCCAAATGAAATTCAAATATTTTCAACACCCATTGTCATTTAAATAAATGGAAGAAGTCATGTCATCTTCTCTCCAGGGTTTTGTGATGAAAAGAATTTGAATTCCCGAAGTTCATAAAAGCAAAATGAAAGTTTGGGAAAGTCCTTTTATTCCCTCTCATTTAACTTTCAAAAGGTTTCGAATTCACTCACTTTCAGTCAATCAATCAAGCAATCAATCAAAACTATCTATTTGTTTATAACATTCCAAAATTTAGAATTTTGGGATGTTACAAACTACCACCCTTAAAATGAATCTCGTCCCCTCGAGATTCGGAGAGGCTAGCAAGAAATAGGTTAGGGTTTGGGGTCTTCTCAAAATCCATCGATCATTTCCTCGGGTCTCGGGTTCTACCACCCTTAGAAGCATTGTTACGGTTCCATCAAAACTCGACATCGCATCCTTATTCTTTGGCCAAAGGTGTCGGTCTTCTCAGATTGTAAGGAAAATTCCTTCTCTGGGCTCTTCCGGTAGTGGCATAACCTTTTCCTCAATTCCTTTGTCCTTTCCTCTTGGTAAGGTTATCCCGAAATTGGGTCTTCATAGCTGATGGGTCTGGCGCCAATTCTAACAACTATCGATATTCTCATGGTGGTCAACAATTTATGGTTTGTCCTGCAGGAAATGGGTCTGGTTGATCCTCACCGTATAACCTACGGTTGGCAACAACTGCCGTGTACAAGGGAAAAAAATTCTTATACCATTCTAAGGTTCAAACAAGGTTTTGATAAATCGTCTCTCTACTATAGGTAAGTCACTCAGATTTACCATCCCACATAGCAAAGCGAATAATAAGAGTAAGTCGGTATGGTGATCAATCCATCCCGCACTCCAAATCATTTCCTTGTACATGGTTTAGCGAATCTCGCATTCTAACACTCGGTCATCCTCACAAGCATTGCAGAATTTCTCTTGTCGACGAACCAAGTTCGGAAAATCCATTGATTACGCAAGCCAAACAAACAACTATCGATCCTTCACAACTCTCGGGTTTTGCGTAAACTCCTATAAGATCGTCGGTTGATACAAGTCGTAACTTCTTCCGGGGTTTTCCTTGACAAGAATGTGCTTGCTTCTTGGCAGGTCACAGGGCACATGGGTTATGGCCCATCTCATCACTTGCAATCCTTGAACACATCCTCGGGCAACTGATCGTTATCCCAACATCCAACTCCACAGCATACTTAAATCCATCCAATTGTACTGTCTCTTTTCCTTATATTTGCACCAAACTAAGACGTGATTACTCGGACTCATCATGGAATTTCCATTGATCCATATTTCCAACATCATACCTCCTTTATATCCAATAACACTTCATCTCTTCATCCTCGTGGGATGTCCCACATACCGTGATAAACTTATACTTATGAAATCCATACTCCACTTCGTGGAACCTCATTATCCTTTCCAGGGTCAAGCGTCCTTACAAGGAAATATTGGCCATCTCTGCATGGCACTTCCTCAACTAGGAAACGTGAAACACATCCTGAACTCCTAATAGTCCTTCGAGTGACTCCAACTTGTTGGTAACTTCTCCCATACGTTCCAACTTGGTATGGTCCTACAAATCTCGGGTCTAACTTTCCCTTAACTCCAAATCGATTAACTCCTCACAGAGGGGGCACACGAAGATATTCTTTGTTTCCGGTTTTATCGACTACCTTCTTGCGTTATTGAGTATGCATAACTATTCTGTCTGGACTGAGCTACCTTCAGTCTATCTCGAATCAACTTAACATTCTCTTTCAAATCCTTGATCACATTTGGTCCAAACAACCAGCGGTCTCCAACTTCATCCCACATCAACGGTGTCCGCTCCTTCTCCCATACAAAGCTTCAAAAAGGGGCCATCTTCAAACTGACTTGGTAGGCTGTTGTTGAATGAGAAACTCCGCGTAATGTAAATTATCATCCCTACTAGATCCATAATCTAGCGCATACACTCTCAACATGTCCTCCGTAATCTGATTTACTCTCTCGGTCTATCCATCATGCATGGATGAAAGGGCTGTCTTGAACTCTAGCCTAGTACCCAAAGTCCAGTGCAACTGATTCCAAAACTTTGAGGTAAAGCGCATTCCTCTCTGACGGTCCTCGGAACTCCATGCGTACATATACGATCCTTGTCAAATATAACTTGGCCAACTTCACACTTGTATAGGTGGTTTTCCTTTGGGATAAAAGCGAGCCACTTTGGTCGGCGAATCAACTACTACCGAGATAGAATCATATCCCAATCAGGTTCGGGAAATCCGGTAATGAAATCCATGCCAAGCTTATCCCTGCTTCCATTCGGTATCGGCATAGGCTGCAATAATCCGTCTGGCACCCGATGCTTCGCTTTTACTTTCTCCTCGCATACATCACTTACGACTACATACTCCATAATATCCTTCTTCATACCAGTCCACGTAAACACTCCTTCAAATCCAAGTACATCTTGGTGTTTCTAGGCTTAATCGAGTATGGTGAGTCATGAGCCTCCTGAAGTTTTAACTTCCTGATCTTTGCATTATTGGGTACATGTACACTGTCCTCAACCATAAGGTGTCATGCTCATCCTTACGAAAACCTTTGGCCTTTCCTTTGCTCATCCTCTGCTTTTACCTCAACAATATCTTTGTCATCCTCCCGAAGCTTCACGGATCTTTCCCAACAATGTAGACCGAACTTCCATTGATGCAACAAAACCTTTTGGGAATAATCTCCAATCAAAGTTCCCTGAAAATCCTCGGCTAACTCCTTTGATAATCCTCCGATTATGTGGGTATTAAATCCTTGTGTTCCTTATGGGTGTGTCCTATTTCTCCACAAATCTTGCATGCGCATGGTTTCTTCATATCACTTCCATCGCTTCAATTTCTAGGACACAAGGCGGGACTTTAGCAAAGTCAACTTAAATTCTTTCCAAGTGGTTACTCCTTGCAATCCATTGATGGTTTTGGTACATCCTCCACCAAGTAGCAGCACCTCTTTCAAAGCCTTTGAAGAGCATGCCGGTTCATATACTTTCGGCTATAGGGTTATTCCCCATGTGATCCTCCATGTTACGAATCCATCGGTCCGTCTTCAATTGACTCATCGGTCCGAGAAAATACAAGCTCATCTCCATTCTTCCTCTAACGGGTCCATGGGTTTGGGGTGGGATAAGAGAGATCGAGAGGGATGCACTCAATACAAACAAAAGTTTTGAAAAGGCAGATTTTATTGTGGTACATCGAAAAAACATCAAACAAATGACAGCTCACAATCGTCGCATCTAACGTAGGTATGTAACAGGGTTTGGTCTTCTAACGGTCAATAAATCTTCAAAGTCATCAAACTCTTCCAATCTTGATCATGTCTCTGATGGCTCCTTCCGATCATGCTTGTCCTTCTCAAGTTCTTTTGCGGATCATCTACTTGTTGTGCCGAAGTCTCTCGCGGCGCCCTTCAATATTTCTTGAGTTACGTTCCAACTGCCGGTTTCAACATCCTTGACATGATCCATGATCCTACTCATCCTTGATTCTTTATCAAATCTACGGTGTCTCGATGTTTTGCTCCTTCATCTTGTCTACTCTCAACCACTGGTCCCGAAGTTCTTCACGAAGCGCTTCCTTATCAAATCTTGCTTCCTGCAGATCCACCTTAAACTTCTTCATGTAATACTCGAGATCCTGGTGATACACCAGCTAAGGTTAAAACTCCAACGTTTGCGAGATAGATGCTCCATCAGCTTTCTACCATCCAATCCTTCCATGCATCTGCATGCTTAACTCCATACGGTGACAATAGCATAGGCGAGGCGATAACATCATGGATAGCGTGTTTACGCTCTTGTCATTTTCATGAGCTATCATTCCATAGTTGATATCTCCTCGCCTTAGGGTTTTCTCGACAAAGCTTTGAATTCTAATGCTCCATGTTCCAGCTTCTTTCTCCGATACACCTTGATCTCGGTTATTGATAACTTCCATAGTCTGCCAAGTTCCATAAGCGTAACCTTCCTAGGTCATATAAATCCGAATTTATTTGGAGCCTTCAAATCTCCTAGTCTTGAGTCTTCACCGTTGTAGTTTCCATTTCTGTGGTAAAATCATCTTCATTCCAAATGGTCTTAGTTGTCCGATATCTTGTCTCCTTGGAGTGGTCTCATCGGTCAAATCTTGAGTGGTCAAAAGGAAAAGGGGTATGGTCTCACTAAAAGGAATATTTGAATAAGCTCGGAAGAGAAGAGAGGTAAAAGATCTTTTGAAAATGAAGTTGTAGAAAAATCTTTCCTATGGGCTTGTCAGTTTCTAGGGTCACGTCCTACAGTCAACATGTGCTCTGATACCATCTTGTAGCGACCCGACCCGAATGGATCAAGTCTCCGTGCTTTCGTGTCATCCCTGGATCGGTATCTTTGACACACACACGATTACTCGAAGGATTTATAACGGTAAATCACATGTATAAAGTAACGTAAATACTATTACCTCAATCCAAATATGGCGAGAACAACAAGGTTGTGGATTCCCATCAACACCAACGGCAAAAGTTGAGTATAGGAAATCGTAACCCTAACGTATCACTTACTAAATAAATGCGAAAAGTACGCAACATGAAAAGTTGCAGCCCAACAGATTGACACATGGAATATCGTGGCAATGTAACACATAGAGAGTAATGAAAGAATAAGCCTATACTACATGCATATATGGCTGGTGGAAAGCTCTATAGTTACAGTTTTTGCAAAAAGCCAATTTTCCCTACTGTAAAGGAATAAATTTATTTAACTATCATGGTGGTTGTTGAACATTGAGAATGGTTGACAGCATCCTCAATCCCAATTAAAAGTACTCATTAAACCCAAACAAATTATATTAAGTAACGTGTTGAGATCAACAGGATATCCAGATACTAGATACTCAAAATTGTCCATAACGGGGACACGGCTAATCATGATTAGTTTATACACTGCAGAGGTTTAGCACTTTTCCCCACAAGACTCGATCGCCTCCGTTTGGTTTCTCGCACTACATGGTGTTTGAGAGAGCGGATGACCGAGACATAGTCTTTAGAAGCGCTTAGCACCTTACTTGTGGGTAGACCGGTACACCTACTTTCCCCTACATCTGCTAGTCTACCCGTAAGAGTTTGCACAACTTAGTCAACTATGCGAGAGCCCATAATGGCTTGTGGTACGCCTTTTATGGAAGTTTCTAGTTTGAATAATATTATGATCCCTTAGAGGCACGGGTGGCGGTCCAAGAAATACTGAGCAAATCCTGTCTACCCAGGTGCCTTGACAGGCAAGTCCTGGAATAGCCAGTGCCTCAATCCACCAGGATGTGTGTTTAAGTTGCCACCTTAGATAAACCATTAATTATCAATCTCACATACATCATGGATATTCACTCAAACCCAATCCACGCTCTACGAGCATAGCATGGCGTAATAAGAAAACGTAGAAGTAACTCCCAAGGGTTTGATAATAAAACAGGTAATAGGTACTACCTCCATCTACTTCCCATCCCACAATTTAATTAGATCCTAATCATGCAAGTGTTTGAGGATAGATCTAATGCATAAAAACTAGGTAGTAGAAAAAGTATGATCAAGTGTTACTTGCCTGCAAAGTTGATGAAGATGATTCGCACTCAAAACTCTTGATAGATCTACTCGTCACACTCCGGTCAATCTATCGTAATCAAGCAATAGTAACCACACATAAGCAATCACTCAAAAGATCGGAAGGATCGAAGAAACAATTCGGAAAAGCGTCGAAACCAAATCTAATAACTCTTGCAGCATAAAACAATTTCTAATAGTACCAAAACTATGTGTATTTGGCCTTATCAGAAAGTTTAGGTCAAGAGCTTCGATTTGCAAAAAGAATCAACTAAATCGGAGTTATAAAACTCAAGTTATGATCAAGCGAAGTTCAAATACGGGGAGGGTTTTATGCCGGTTTTACCGGCTCAGTGAGATGAACCGTGGCGGCTCGGACTGACTCGGCAGATCGGGCGGCGGCGGAGGCTTTCTCCGGCGAGGCGGGCGGCGGTTCATGGTCGTCGAGGCAGCGAAGGAACACGGGAAGAGGCGGCGTTAGGCGGCGGGCGCGATGGTGGCGACGGGCGGTGGCCATCGGGCGGCCAGGGTGGCGGCTTGCGGGCGGTTTTCGGCGATCTCGCTGGGCGCGGCGAGCCGGCGTTCGGGCAATGAGTGGGAGAGAGAGGGCGTCGGGAAAAGCAGGGCCGGGCAGTGTTAAAGGGCGAGGGGGTCTCGGTGCCTTGGGGAGGGCACGACTGACAGCAGTAGCCGAGCCGGGACTTCAATGGCGTCTTGTGTGGGAGCTCCTCCATGAAGCCTTGTATGAGGCCCCAGGCAGGGCGGCAGTTGGGCAAGTGGTAGCCGTTTTGACGAAGTACTGATTTTTTTACATTTTTTCGGAAAAACAAAAAAAGAAAAAAAAACAAGATAAAAAAAAATAATATATAGGCATATAATATATCAAAATTTTCAGAAAAACATTTTCTACAACATGAACATTATTCTAGCTTCAAATAAAATACACACAAATTCAAATAAAGCAAAGAGTGTTTCAGCTCTAATAAAATCCAATAAAAATCATTTTTAAAATACCAAAATGACTTCAAATTAATTTCTCTCCAATTTTTACGAGGTAGGGAATCATGTTACCCTATTTTCCATATATTTTATTTTGGAGAAAAATAATTTGAATAAAACTCCAATAACTCCAAATTGAAAATAATTCAAAAGAACTTTGAATTTTTAATTCTTTGAAACTCCCAACTCATATTTCATATGTTTTGAAGAAGTCATTTTATCTTCTCTCGTGAAAATCATTGAGTTGCATAAAGTTTCAGAATTGGAAAATATTTTCCAAATGAAATTCAAATATTTTCAACACCCTTGTCATTTAAATAAATGGAAGAAGTCATGTCATCTTCTCTCCGGGGTTTTGTGATGAAAAGAATTTGAATTCCGAAGTTCATAAAAGCAAAATGAAAGTTTGGGAAAGTCCTTTTATTCCCTCTCATTTAACTTTCAAAAGGTTTCGAATTCACTCACTTTCAGTCAATCAATCAAGCAATCAATCAAAACTATCTATTTGTTTATAACATTCCAAAATTTAGAATTTTGGGATGTTACACCAACGCTTCAACGATGCGTGCCTCAAGATTCCCAAGGTGACTGAGGAGGCCATCATCTCAGCCTTCTCCGATGGCATGCGTGACGTCAAGATGAAGGAGGAGCTAGCAATGCATGAAGACCTGTGCACATCCCTAGAGTTGTTCAACTTGGCGACCAAATGCGCCAGGGCTGAGGAAGGGTGCCTCTCCCTCCTCGAGCTTCTAGCTGCCGATCTAGAACAGAAGAAGCCCAAGGCCAAGGACGTGAAGCGCAAGGAGGCTGTCGCCGTGTCATGCGCGAATCCGAGACACCAAGCGAGGCGAGATCAGCCCGAGTCATCCAAAAGGCAGCCGCAGATCTTGCGTATACCACGACCTCCGCACCCACAACACCAACGAATGCCAGGAGTTCAGGGCCGTGCGAGAAGGGCGTATCGACCGATGCCCCGAGCGCAATGATCGAGGCTACGGCCGAGGAGGAGGAAGAGACACAGGACGCTAGGAAGACCGTGGCCCTCGCCAAGGATGGCGTGACAGACCTCGCGAGGACCGCTGGCAGGACCAGCCCCGTGAGGGAGGTTGGAGGGACCAGCCTCGTGAGGACCGCCCTCAAAGCAACGCGGGGCTCCCACCTCTGCCGCAGCCGCCAAGGAGGTACAAAGACAATCATCAGGACGAGGGGGCTGGGGCTTCCAGGAGCCGCGCTGCGGATCGCTGCATCCTGGGTGGCGCTCGGCCCCAGCCTCTCGGCGCATCTTCAAGCGGTTTGCTCGCGAGGTGGAATGCAGTCCTCCCAAGCACGAGGCCCTACGCCCTCTCGGTGGTAAATGCGTGCACTATCACGTTCAGTTCAGCGGATCAGCTCAAGTGCGCGACAATGGCCGGAGTCCTCCCCATGCTTTGCTCACCAGTCATCAGCAAAGTGCAAGTCACCAGGACCCTCATCGATGGCGGAGCAGCACTCAACGTCCTATCTGTCGAGACATTCAACGATCTCTAAGTGTCGTACGATCAGCTTCAGCCGACCAAGCCTTTCTCAGGAGTCACCGATGGTTCCACCGTCCCGATAGGGCAAGTTCGCCTTCCTGTCACCTTCAGACAGCGCAACAACTACCGCACCGAGCTCATCGACTTCGACGTCGCCCAAATTCGCCTGCCATACAATGCCATCCTCGGGTACCCAGCTTTGGCCAAGTTCATGGCAGTGACACACCATGGCTACAATGTCCTCAAGATGCCAGGAAGCGGAGGAGTCATCACAGTGCCTTGTGAGGAGAGGAATGTAGTGTGCTCTCTTGAGCGTGCCTTCCAAGCCGCAGCAATCGAAGAGCCAGATCACAGAAGCGGGAGACTTCCTGAGGCGATCCCCAAGAAGAAGAAGGCTTCGCCTGGTCTAAGCCCTCATGGGGTAGGCACCTCCGGAGGCGTGGCAACAGGACCCACGCCCGTTCAAGGGGCGCCACCCTCTGTCGCATTGGAAGGCACGCCCGACGCCCTCCTCAGGCGGGGCTTGGGCGCTCTTTCATGGGGAGCCACCGACCTAGTCGGGGCCACGAGGGAGGCGCTCGGGCACCACTTGGAAGCGTGCTTCAAGGCACGTTTCCCTCAGGAAGGTATGAGGCAAGGAGGGCCAAACCCTCAGGAGTTCATCACGAGGAGCATCCAGGAGCTACAAGAGTCAAGAGTAATGCACGGCTGTCGCTGCTTGCCCGCCGTGGCCCCACATCCAGGCGAGGATGTTGGGCTGCGGACCTGCATGGACATACCAGGGCTCAACCGGGCCGCGTCTCAGGAGCGCCTCTGGCCCTCGCATGTGGGGCGTTGCAAGGGTCCACCTCACAGTTGCGTTCGCATGCCTTTCGGCCTGCCGAGCAGCGATGCGCCGCCCATCGGCGCTTTCTTTGAGGTGCGCTCTGAGGCTCAGGAGGTCAAGCGGCCTTGATCTCAGCGGAGATGGAGATGGCTCTCGAGGAACCCCCCCGTACCCCCGGAGCCTCCTGAGGCTCCAGGTCCGTAGGGCTCGTGAGGGCCGGCTTCCTCATCACGCGTCATCCACTACCTCGACATCCCACCATCTCCGACCATATCAGGTGACACCTTTCCAAGCTTCTGTTTTCAGCTGGGAGCGCCCATCGGGCTGCATCATTCCCAGGCTGCGGGGGTCCGTCCCTGCGTCATGTATCCGTTTTTCTTATGTTCTTTACTTACCTTGTTGGGGGCGCCCCTCGGGCTGCATTATCCCCAAGCTGCTCGGGCCAGACCCAGTGGCATGTGCTTTCTCCACACCTATATTGATGGATTTTATTATTCATACATAACATGCTTGACCTAATCGCCGGCTCGATTGACACCTACCTTTGAAGCCGCTCGCTCCAGCACGGCGCTTGCGCACGGGTCCGTCCCTGCAATACGGATAAATCTGAGTGGTTGAGCTCTGGCCGCGGCAGCCCCGCAAGGCGCCACCTCGCCAAGCCCTCAGTGCCCCCGATCACTCCCTCGGATAGACCAATGGTTGGCTGGCAACCGTAACGATGAACCTTGTTTCCCCTCATGGTTGGCACACAGGACCTGCTCCAGGAGTAACGCTGGCGGCCCCACGAGCCTTCTCTCCACCTCTCCGGCGCGATCCGCTTGCACGTTAAAAAATTACACGAGCATCGTGACTCATGGGCTCTTCGCTCTCTAGCCCTCACCCACAGCCTTGACCCACGGCATCGCGACCTGTCATACAAGCATGGTGAGGCTTCGCTCGAGGCCGGGACACGAGGACGTAGAGCATTAAGGAAAGCCTTGGGGAGAGGAAGAAGCTCATGAGGACCCAACCTAGCAACACCTCGCCATTACAATCGCGGAACCACGGCGCACCTCACCGAACGCCGCTCCAAACTCGCAAGATAAGTCACACAAAAAACTGACCCGACTCAGCGCTAAACCCTCGCCTACTGCTGCTGTGTCACGGCAAAACTGCGTACCTTTCTTGCCCAGCGGAGGCTGCTTGAGAGCTAAAGGGGACCTCCTGAGCATCGCGACTCAGGGGCTCTTACTGGACCTCGGGCCGCTCACCTCCTGGCCTTGACCACGGCATCGCAACCTGGAATACCGGCGTGGTGAAGCCTACACAGGGGACCGGGACTGTCAGTATGAGCACCAGCCCTCGTGAGGAAAAGAAAGGGGAGCTGAGCCGAAAGAACAAGCATCTCGCACCGATTCATCATAAGGATATAATATTCACAATAACATGGCGGTATGCCCTTACATACCCCGAGGTGCTACTTTGATTCTTCGCGAGGAAATGAAAAGGTGCTAAAATCCTAAAGGAACGCCGATTACGCGTGCCTCCGCAGAAGCGCCATCATCAGCGATGGGCCGCATGACGCCAGCTGTAACCCATCTAGATCACCGGCGCGGTGCTTTGAAGCACCGCCCGACTCGGCCTTGGCCTTGACTCGAGGCTCGTAGCTACGTCGCTTTCGTCTCCGGGTCGCGGAAGCTTCGGCGGAGCGCTGGACCCTCCGGCCCCTTCGCTGCTGCCCAAGGAGGCTGCCGAAGCGATCAGCGGGCCTAGTCCTCGCCACGGCGATGCCCGACCGCCCTTCTAGGGGCAACATTCAGCCGCGTCCTTCCGCGATCGAAGACCTTGAAGAACATCAAGGAGGCGCCATCGTATTCTAGGTGGATCACGGCGCCCTTATCCAATAGAACCAAGCGATCTCGCTGACCTCGGGTCATGTAGACCTTGCGGGCGACAACCGCAACCTCCGCTCACGGTCGCGGGAAGTGCTGCAGCCCGGCGATGCTGCAGCGAGCTCGAAGAGCCCCTCGGCGGGATCTCAAAAGCGAAGGAGGGAG